>CM057456.1:355635000-358400000 GCA_016271365.2 Neoceratodus forsteri
GTAACTGCCCATTGCATGGTTGGTGAATGCCACCGGGGATCCGCAGGACCTCCATTGCATGGCATTCGCATATATGGTTACCTTCATGCCCAAGATATGTGGCGCTTAGGCATGACGCATAGGACACATTGGGCTAGATATTCAAACTGCGCCATTCTGTGGTGCAAGCCCTTGCGCTGCACAAAATAGTTGTGCTGGGGTGTGGCCGGGATGATATTCAACGGAGTTGCACTATTGAGCAACTCCTTTGAATATCACCTCCCGGCCATAACCACTGTGCATGGCGCAGTGGAACTTGCGCCACCGCAAATGGTCAGAGTGGAGCATTCAAGATGCGGTGGCACAAGTTCCATGGCGCCATGTGGAAATTTCCGATATTCAAAAGGTGACATGCAAATGGGACCATAATTCATGCAAGGCACGGGGGGGCCATTTGCATCTATTTCTGGCCCCATATGCATGCCATTAGCATGCAGGTGCACCGATCCTCAACAGATATGTGAATGAATCCATATCTGGATCGCTTTATCGGGTGGGCTGCACACCATTGGCTCTGCTCTGAACCAATGGGTGTGCAGCTCCACCGAGCAGTCAGTCGGCGGGCGGCGGGCAGCAGGCGGTGATGCTGCCGCCACTGGCTGACGGGGGAGCGGGGTGGGGCCCTTGGTGGTGGGGTGGGGGGCCACTAGATCACCAGGGTAGCGGGACCTTGGGGGTGGTGGACTTAATGCCCGCGATTGGGCTTCGCGTCCACTGGACCACCAGGGATATGTTCTTGGGGGTTGAATCTCTTGCCCGCCCGCGATCGCTAGTGGGGTGGGGGATTATGGGTTTGCCCGCGATCGGGCCAGTCGGGGTGGGGGTTTTACCACATGCCCCTGATCAGGCCAGTCGGGGAGGGGGTTATTTACCTTTATGCCCGCAATCGGCCAGCCGAGGGAGGGGGGTTACTATTATGCCCATGATTGGGCTGCAGGGGTACAGGGGAGAGGCAGGGCCACCCACAGATGGCAGCTGCTGTGTTTCACCCTGCAATGTGGCAGCTTACCTGTGGGTGGCCCTCAACTTACTCCTTTTTTTTTGGTTTTGCTCAAAGTTGTGCAGGCGCAGGTTGGGGGTTGCACCTGCACAACTCTGCACAGCCCGGCTGAATATCAGGCTGTGCAGTTTATGCATGGTTCCTCCCTCTCCGGTTGAGCATGCCTTCATTAGCATTGCGCTGTTGCTCAGCTTGACTTGGGGGGCGCAACTGCCTCCTGCTGAATATGGCAGAATGGCACAATTTCAGACTTGCGCAGGCGCAACCCTATTGCGCATGGCGCAACCCTTTTGAATATCCAGCCCAGTATGTTTAACTTGTGTGTTTTCTAGTTATAAATCTATTTTCTTCGTTTATTGATCTACTAAGTATAGATAGATTTCAGATAACACAGTACTTGTTTCACAGTGCCTTTAATAATAACTCTGAGTGCCCCAACTGACCTCATAATATCTTTGTTTATCACATCATAGTCTGTTACCATGGTCAGCATTATGGTGTGAAAAGCATTAACAATACATGGTCTGCTGAGGACAGTCAAATGTCTTTTTTTATTGGCACTTTTATACAGGCTATCAAGATGTGTTATAAATCCTGAGAATGACAAATGAAAATTCAAAATATATATTCTGTAATGCATTGTAAAAACAAATTCTTGAGTGCAGAGTTACCAAAACTCCATTCAAAAGTTATCTATGATAGTTTTTTTGATACACACCATCAGCTAAACTCCCCAAGAGCTTACGTATACTTATGTGCACAGGAGGAAGGCCATAAATAAAAGAAGCAATATCATGTAGTGTATACATAACTCTTTGTAACAATATCTCGTATAACCCATATACATCCCTTAAAGAGCAGTTAATACATATGGAAGAACATTGAGAAACACCATATTTACTGTAAACACGACTCTGAGTATACAACATTTTACATTTGTTCTGTATGTCTCTGTCCCTTGTTTTCTTTATTGTTCAGAACATTTGAATGAAAACATGATCTTTGTTCCATGGAGCTCATCCATCCTTTCTTGCTTATTCCCAATCTGAGGTTGTAATCCTCTGTTTATGACATCACAATCATTTGGAGGGTGAGGCTGTGATATTCCAAAAAGAGAATTATGCCATAAACTGGAGAAAAAGCAAAAAAAGTCGATAATCTTTAAGGGACAACATTTATATTCTCATTAGGATATTCTCAGTAATAAAATGTTGGGCTAAGAGAATTTTAGAAAATATGTAAACTCTCAATGGAGCAATGACTGTCTTATGAATGTGAGTCTGTTCCGGAGGTGTCAGCTGCTCTTTAAAGTGTTTGCAGTACATGTAATTATTTATACAAGATGTGTAACAGTCATAATCAGTTGTAGTTAAGAAATAAAGGCTGGCTAAAAACAAATGCTAACAAAAGTAAACTATGCTTAATGTTTTTGTTCTGGAATGGGTACTTAGCAGTCTTTAATTCATCCTTGGAATAAGACTGTTTCATGGAACAGTACATCAGCAGAGGGTGCTCTTAGCCTTCTGTTCAGCTCCTTCTTGTTTATGAACTATCTGCAGCCACAATGTGTACTGTTACTGTAAACAGTACCTGACACTCTGTTCTGCTGCAGACTGGAAAAAGGTCTCCTTTTTGTCAACAATTATACAAGGGTAGTCGGAGAAAATAAATGTTTTCAATTTTTACTAAAAAAAATGCCTTCCAGTGTTATTTTTCAAGCACAGTTCATACTTTGCTGGACAGTCTCACAAGTAAAGCAGCCCATGCAGATCTAGAGCAGGTTTAATCAACGCATTTCCTTTTCCTGTTAAGGATAGTTGAATTAAGCAATAAGGCACGACAGGGTGTGGGTTATTGGGGGATTTACCCACGCCTTGTGTGGTGTGTCACAAGGTGCAGCCGAGTGACTTAACCACACAAGAAGTGGGTAAATCCACCAATAACCCACACCCCGGAGTGCCTTACTGCAATTATACAATGGACCCATGTGTAAAATACCTTTAAAATGTGTTTAAGTATGTCTTTTATAAATACCATTTCTCAGCCGTGGGTTATTGCAGGATATACCACAGTCATGTGATGTGTTTTGACCAATGAGGTTACAGGATTTTCATAACCCATTGTAGAATGACAAATGATGTGGGGTGGAAACATACTTCTGGTCTACAATTACAATGGGTTCTTGTACTGTGCATCTTCCAGTTACATACAATTATTCCCATTATTACTTGGATAAGGACACAAGACAGCTGTAGTTCTGCACATATTGTATGCAGCTCTGCAAATCTGTGAGATATCCACATAGTTTTAGCAGGCATATTTTGTGACCACCATTTCTTGAGTTTGCAAACTTATAACACTTTCCAGATGAAAGGCAGGTATACTTATGATGCGTTTATAAACAACCACATCTCTAATGTGGTAAAAACTTATAACTTACAGTCTATTAAAAGATTCATCATTGTGATAAATGCTGTGAATGACCTATTGCAGGTATGATGAAGAACAGAACCAAAACTGCATAGGAAATCAGAACTCGATGATTGATACAACTGTAATTATAGTTGTAAAATAACGTTAAGACTCTATTCACTAAAAGTATGCATTTTTAAGTTCCTTTTCTCTGAGGTTTAGTTTATGATCATTCTTCAAGAGATAGTTATAGATGCAGGCCCTACCTGTCTAGCTAAGACAAATAGTGTTAGGAAGAATATAAAAAGTGAGACACAACCCATCGTCTTCAGTTCCTTCAAGATGCCAGGCCTGTAAAATAGAGCACATTTAATAAAAAAGTAATTATTTGCTAGCATATGCACCATAGTAGGTTAGATAATTATTTGCTAGTCATGTAGCATACTAGGTTACAAAATGTAATTTATATAATACCGTCACAGAATTCTGTAGTAAGTCCAGACTAGAGGTACAATATAGTGCAAATACTGTTAGAAAATGTCACTTGCAGGGTTCATTTTTGGTTGGGGGATTGGGACAATTGGCACATAGTTTTTCATTTTGACACACCTTTTCGTTTACCTTGGGGACAACCTTGGCACACAGTTTTTAATTTTGACTCACCTTTTCTTCTATTTTGAAGCCAACCTGCTTGTGGTTATAGAGGTTTTAAACAGCTGTTTTGTGAATCTGGGCTCAGCTGAACAATATGACTCATGTTTTTTTTTTTATTTGACCCTTACTTTTTATATCCAATAGGTCAGTGCCCCACGTAGATAAGTGTCTGAAATGAACACAGCACCTGTATGTGAAAATTCTGTCCACACTGCCAAGGTTGATGTCATATACAGTACTATGAAAAAACATAAACATCCTGATATGGTCATTTTTCTAGACAGTTATGTACTTACCTGTGACTTACTAACATCAAATCTTTTTTTTTTTGTAAAGGAAATACATAATTAATTTATGAATTAAAAAGAAAGCATAATTATAATGCACAATCCATCTAAAGTTAGCAGCATTATTTATGGGGCCCCGTACACAATCAGCTATGACTGCCCCTCAATGACCACAATGAAAGTGGGTACACCAGGATTACTCAATAGAGCTTGTAAAATGTTGTGAGGCACTAGACATCAAGCAGGCCTACAGGTATGAGGCTGGGGAGTGGGTAAGGAGATAAAACTCTAAATGCAATGCCAGTCACTACAGGCTCACTGCATTGCTTAAAATTATACAACTGGCACAATGCATTTGTGCAACACCATGGGTATCACATCCAACATAGTTGAGGGTGTGGCTTCCCCCAGAAATTACTATGCAACATGTAAGTGTATGGCTCCAAAGGGTGGTAGCACTATGGGCATCTGTTTACATTCTACTTTTTACCACCAACTCATGTGACTGAGAATGGAGCCAATGTAATTTAAAGTTGATTTTCATGCCAACATGTTAGCATATGCCATGTGGGAGAGTGGGATTTGTTAATGGACTCACGCACTATATGAAGAAGGTAGTGGGTACATCACAAATGTGCCCTCATCTTTGTCCTCAAGATGAGAGTACAGTCTTCCTGGGAAAGAAAGACAACTCACTTGCTGGCAAAGACATGGGACTGCTGATGGTTGGGGTAGTAAGGACTTTAGAGTCAAAGAAAATATCATTGTTAATGTGTCGAAGTCCCAGTAAGCCACTATAGAAGCTCAACTCATAAATACTAAATAGTTAACCCTCTGCATAGACAACTGAAGTTAAATCTCGATAAATACCAGGAGACCTGACAATCAGATAATAGCCATGGGGGGAGAATGGGACTAGTGGGATTTAATTAGATGCCAGGTAAGAATTTGGGGATGGGGTGTTGGTGGGGATGGGAGGTTATAGGACCAGAAGGAATTCACAAAAGAGCTTGTAAAAATTTTGAGACAGACTAGCCAGGAAGTGGGCCAATAGGTATAGGGCTGGTGAGTGGGGGAGGAGGTTAACATCTGAACAACCCCAGCCACGACATGATCACTGCATATGGCACAGTGCCATGCAATTTGCACCATGCCATGTTACGACTCCTTGGGAGTCACACACTCACATGTCAGTGGGTGCAAACTTCATTTGCACTCAGTAACCTCTGACAAACTTGTTTACATTGTAACACAGTCAAGGGCCTCCGCCGACTACTGTATAACATGAATGCATACACCTACACAGGGTGGCATCACAATGAGGCATTGTAGTGGCTCAGCTCATAAATAACTGAATAGCTGACCATCTGCATTGAAAATTGTGGTTCATATCTCAAGTATACCATGAGATCTGAGAATGTGATACATTATCCCCAAAACAAAAACCGATGGTGAGTTTTGAAATAACTGATTCAGCAATATATTCCTTGTTGAATAAAGTCCTAACTAGGACTACATGGAGAAGACCTGGGGGTAGGCCGGTGAGTCTGCAGAAAGATGCATATTCAAAAATGTTTGTAAATTATTTTGAAGAAAGTACAGTGCTGTCAACCCGAATGATGTACTCACCACAGTTTCCGTCAGTTATATCTTGCGCGATTCTGCAAGAACATAATGTAATCCAATGGCACTTATGTCAATTCATCATGCAGGAAGGTGTGCCATCTTTATGACATAGTACTGCATTTTAGTGGGCAGCAATGTAATGGTGTGTGTGTGTGCTTGCGCGTGCATGTGCATGTGTGTGTGTGACTGTGATATGAGGATGAATGACTGTTTAAAACTCATTCTATCTGATGCCTCCATTTTGGGTCAGGTTAAGCAATGGATGGTTCTGACGCCATATGGTGCTAATGGCTAAAATGGGTTAACTTGGGCCGGTGTGAGGTGAGTGTGAGAAATAATGTACTAGTGGGTCAAGAGAAATTATTTAATTTAGGGGTAGGACGTGATCTAATTTAGTTTTAAGGAACAGATGCTTCATTTTAAATGTAAGGACCCAAGCAATTTAAATTCACTCTAGGAACAAAAGTTTGAGTGTCAAAGTAGTCAAGATTAAGCAGGCTGCTGAAACTAGTTGTTTTTATCAAAGCGCTGAAGCACAACTTGTCATATAAGCCAGACACCATGTGAGCTGGCAGTAAATGGGTACTGAAAGTGAAAGGACACAAGGTAAATAAGAGTTGAATGAGTCGGAGTGGATCAGGAGGCCAATGACTCTATTTTCAACAATGCATAGTGGGCATTTAGTTGTGCAGGACCATCTCAGTGCACCAGTAGATTTCAGAGGTGCAGAATGTACTTCTTCATGGCTATATGGAGAGTTTTTTTTGTGACCATTGCAATCTGATTGACATACTTGAGGCCAGCATTGGTATGCTTCAGGGAGAAACTAGCGGCACACTTGTATGTAGGGTTGGGAATCTCAGGCTGGGGTTATAGGAGAGTGTAACTAGAAAAGCAGGTACAGGTATTAGAGACAAGAACTAAAGTAGGTTGGATGGGCAATGATGGGATCTTGAGGTGAAGCAGGGGCTCCTACAAGTGGTTCCCCAATATTGGTACCAACCAGTGGCTTGAAAGGTGGTGAGAACTGTTGGGGGGGGGGTACTGCTAGGGTTAAAGCCCAAGAGGTCCCACAGTACAGGAGGGCTGGTTCAGGAAAAAGGCAGGGTAGCAGGAAGAAAGTAGTGATAGGGGACTCTTGTAAAATTGCAGCAAGATAGGTGGGATCCTGGGACATTAGAGCTCTGGGGATTTCTCATTCTCTTGCATACCTGGTGGATGGGTTGCAGACAACATGGAAAGGTAGAGCAGGCTTGTTCAGTATGAGGTAGAGGAATTGACTGGAATCCTCTGATTACACATGCCCTGGAGTTCCTTAGTGTTACTATACAATAGTCCATTTAGTAAAATAAAGGTTTTGTTACAAACATATGTGCAATTTATTATTTCTTTCATCCTTTTTCACTTTTCAGTCAATGTCAGGGAGGTTGAAATCTCCCATGGGAACCAAGGACACCATAATGGGTTCTCTTCCATGAGTTCTTCACAACCTGTGCCCTTCTCCCCCAGCTCCTCTCCTTCTTCTCCTCCTCCTTCCCCTACCATCCCTCTCCAGGTTACCACTTCCCCCAGTCACCATTCAGGAAACCTTCCTTGCCCTTTCCTCTCTCAACCCATCTAAGTCAAGCCCAGATGTTCTGCATCCCAAGCTCCTCTGCCTCTCTGCTCCTGCCATTGCAGCTCACCTTACTCACCTGCTTATTCTCTCCTTCACTCTCTGTGCCGCTCCTCAGTCCTGGAAGTTGGCTAAAGTTATTCCACTTCACAAATGTGGTGACCCCTCCTCTCCTGGTAACTTCTGCCCCATCTTCCTCCTCCTCCATTCCCTCTCTAAGTTACCAGAGAAACTGGTCCACTCTAGGCTTCATGACTTCCTTTTATCCTCCAGTTTCCTCTTACCCATCCAGTCTGGGTTCCAGAAGCACCATTCCACCATCTCCTCCCTGTTACATGTCACTGATACCATATTCTCTGGGATGGATCAGGGGCTCATCACAGCTACTACATCCATGGATCTGGCCAAAGTCTTTGACCCAGTGTCCCACAGTCTCCTCCTGGACAAACTGAGGTCAGCTGGTCTCTCTGTCACTGCTGTTGCTTGGTTCCATTTGTACCTAACGGGCTGACAATAGTCAGTTCAGGTTGGAGGTGCAATGTTTCCTCCTCTCTCTGTCTAGGCTGGGGTACTTTAGGGCTCCATCCTAGGCCCCACTCTTTTTTATCTTCTTCAATGACTTCCCCACTGCCTGTGTTAAGTTGCATATCTACATGTATGCAGATGACACAGTCTTCTTCACCTCTAGCTGATGTACTCCAGAAGGATTTCTGCAATGTTCTGCACTGGTTTCATTCTAACCAGCTCTGAGTCAACACTAAGAAGACAGTGTCCATGACCTTTGGTTCCAGTCAGAAACTGGCCAGACTCACTGCCACCCTGGTCTTTACCACTCTGGATGGCTTCCTCCTCAGTATGGTTCAGCACCTCGAGTATCTGGGAGTGTGGCTTGACAGCAAAGCTTGACTTCTCAGCCGACATTGATGCCATCTATGCTAAGGTCCATCCCAAGCTTAATACCCTATATCATAACAAAGATTGCTTATCTCCACAGGTCTGCAGGGAGCTTGTTACCAGAAGGGTGCTCCCTGTCTTTGACCACGCGGATGTGGGCTATGACACTGCCTCTGTCACTTCCTTTATCAGACTGGATACCCTCTTCAGCTCCTTCTGCCACATTGCTACTAACCCTCCCCTACACACACACATACCTACCACTGCTTGATGCATTCTTGCTTAGCCATCCTTCCCTGCCCTCTCACCACCAGGCTCACTGTGCCTCTTTGATTACCAAATACTGGTTTGGTTCCCTATCTTTTTATCTCTCCTGTCTCCTATCCCAACTTCCCCCTGCTTCTTTCTCCCTGTGTTCCAGGGACCACTGCACTTTAACCGCTCCTTACCCCTGCTTCTCTGCTGGGTAGTCTGCCTTCTCCTGTTGCCTTCCCTCACTCTGGAATAAACTCCCTTCCTCCCTCAGTCACTCCACATCACCTGGCTCCTTCAAGCGCCAGCTGAAACGTCAACCCCTCCCCATCTGTTCCTGTTTCCTTTCCTCCTGATATCCTGATGGCTGAACCTTTTCCATTCCAAGTGATTGCTTCTTTTCTATGATTGTTCCAATGAATGCACTGCTGGACACTTGTAGCACTTTATTTTTTGTACATGTCACTTGGACATTACTTATTATAAGTTCTGTATAATACTGTTGCTCCAGTGCTTTGTTACTATATTTCCTCTGCTTGTTTCACCTTTCCTTCCCTGGGTCACACCTGGAAACAAGCTTTGGCTAAGTGTACCTTTCCTTGTTACCAATTTTCAAATACTTACAGTACATACATACATAAATTAATAACTACTGTAAAATAAATAAATTCTATATGACATTTCCCAGTAATATTCTGCTGTTGTACATGGCTATCTGTAACACACTCCCAGACTTCTCTTTTTTGCTTTCCTCTGAATCCTAATGCAAGCAGCAAGCCCCTGCAATACTGTATAACATACCTCATCATGATTACAGAGCCCTTTCCTTACATGGTAAGCAACCCTTACACACCTGTGATACTCCTGTCCATCCTGAAGAGACTGTACCCCTTACTATTGCACTCCAGCTTATTTAAGCAATAAGGCATGCCAGGGTGTGGATTATTGAGGGATGTTCCATGTGTTACATGGTGTTATGAGGTCAAAATCCAAGTACATTTTACCACATGGGAAATTTTCTGACTGTTTGCAAAAGTTTCACAGATATATCACCACTACAGGAGATAGTTCTGCCAGAAAAGGAAATATTATTTAAATAGATTAGATTTTCTCCCCCTTCTCTATCTTAATTTTACATGTTGTGCCATACCAGAGAACAGTATAGGCAGCAGAGGAGATAGCAAGTGCTAGATTCAGGAAGTAGCATTTACTGGGGGGGAGGGGAGAGACAGAGAGAAATTCATGACTAATCAGACAAGTAGAGAGCCAACTTGAAGTTTCATTACACTGGGGGGAGTGAGTGGGAGACAAAACGAGCTTGCAGTTTTGCTGACATGGTGTCAAGCTACATGTGAGATACTGGAGAGCTGCAATTGGGACAGAAAAGAACCTAACTGAGAGGCTGGCACCCCAGGAGAATTGTTGCAGCTGTTTATAGACTAATGGAACCATGTAGTTTACGTAGAGAAACTTTGAAAGTTACGCAGCATGTGCAGAGGTAGCATTCATGCCGATAAATTTTAACGTGTGTCCACACTCCAATTGGGTATAGTCACTGTTGCTGTGTGGCAGATGGGACAGACAAGTTCTATATCGCTTCCATCATCAAAAGGCTGTATTAACGTCAGCATGTTTGAGACAGAAGGAAAAGACAAAAGGATGGGTAGCTCTAGTTAATGCAAGAACTGTTGATGGAGGAATCCATCTGGTGTCATTTGTAAAACAGAACTGTGGTGAAACATCTGGATGCAATGAGGCCTTTGTGAGCAAGTCTTTATCCCAAAACTGGAGACTTTTTGCCTAATGAAAGAATTAAGGCGTATGCTGTTAGAGAGGGAATGCTATTTCACTGTTCCACATCATAAATACCAGCCTGGCAGTGACCTATAGCAGATGTACACAAATACCAGCCCCAACAAGTCCTGGTAGCAAGACAGTTCATCATATTTTCTAGGATGTTAGCGCAACACAAAATTACACCTTGCTGTCCCCAGGGTTGCACAACAGGGTGGGAGCCACTATCAAAGAGGAAAGGGGTAGAACAAGTAAATAAAGTGGGCACACATCTATAAAATGCCACTTGCAATCTCTGAGTGGTTGATATATTTATAGTCCAGCAGAGCATCATTTTTCCATAATATTTACTTTATTATATTTTAGCATACCAGTTGTAGCCTTACAGCAATCAGAACTGATAAATTCGATGTTTTCTAAACCTTTCTCTTTTTTAAACAAACTGCATCCACTGGGAGGCAACATGTTGCTTTAACATACCAATCTCAGTGTTAAACCTTTTCTTGCATCACTATTTTTGGCCTTTTACACATATGCAATTGCTGAAAATCATTTTAGCTGTGAAGTCCAGAGCAGGCCATTGAAATGAATTTTGTACATCCCACTTAATATAGACAAACAACTTAAAAGCCTCAGATTTATGAATGTGTTTCAAGCCTGCATTACAATATTTTGCTTGGATATATGGTACAGTAAGCAGAAACAGAGAACATCCGATTTTGGTGGAACATGCGTTTTCTTACTTCATTGAAAGGGCACTGCAAATACACATTAAGACTTAATTAGCAAACTTGTGCTACTGGCATGTAAACAGTGCCAGTTGCTTATTATTTCTGCAAAGTTCCAACTAGTGGACATTTGTTTTTGTAAGATAAACCCACAATTTAATTCCACGTTCAAACTCTATCCGCCGCAGGCATTGGTCAAAAAAAGCATGCACAAAAGGCCACAATAAACTCATTACTGCAATCATCAGCTACTTGGTGTAGAGCTCTGGTTTTTGTGCGCAGCTTTTATTCCGTTCTGCATGAGCATTTTCTTGAGCTGCAGCCAAGTCCACCACCAGTGTTTGTTCTTTGTTTTGGGTCAAAAGAGGGTCAGAACTGGCTAATCATGGGATAGCAAAGTCCCTTTGAAATTGTTCTTACTAACGCTGTTTTATCTAGAGTTTTTCTGTAAGCATTTCTAGTAACATTATACATCAAACACAAGTGAGTTAAAGGTTTCATTTTTGGAAATTGACTATTTTTTGCATGGCAAAATATAACATGTTGGCCAAAACTGTTTTGTTGGTAAAAAACAAATGAGGGTCCCTAGTGCCTTATGCCACCCCAGGTTTACAATAGAAGACCCTTCATCTGACCAATGGTCTCAGATGCTTGGGAATCCAATAGATGTCACATCCAGAAGTATATGCTTGTTATCCTAGCATCTACAGTATTTGTAAAGGACTACTTTTTCTTAATTTGCCATTGAGGAGGAGGATCCTCTGAAATCAATAATTTCAATTACACTTGAGGTGTCTGCTTCAATGTAACTAATCTTAATTACATGCAACAGGGTAATTACGCTATAGTTACATGTTTGTTGCATGCAGCTGCACTGCATTTGCAATGCAGTTACAGTGTACATGATTTCTATACTCCTATCCAGTCAATTAACATTTTAAGGCAAGAGATGTAACTAAAACATCTATAACTCCAAATCAGAGAGTAAATGAAGATGGTACCTTTTGAGCGGCATGGACGCATACAGGAAATTGCTGTAGTCATCAAGCATCGAAGCATGGGTATGCAGAAGTATGATACTGTAACCCACGACTGCAGTCAGCATTGTCACCATCTTTAACTCATAGTTCACCCTTAGGAAAACTGAGCAGGAAATCAATCCCAGGATACAGCTGTATATAAAATACTGACACAGAAAAATAGCTGTGAGCTGGAGTTTACAAATCTGCACTCCCTAGACAATACAAACCTGGAAATCAGTAATGAAACTTTGCATGCAGCTGTGACAATGACATAGGGGTTCAAGCATTAACCTATGGGTATCTCAACTGTATGCTGAAAATAAAGAATTAAGTTGGAAACAATGCTTACTTTTTCCTTTGTAGAGTGGCTGGGGAATCCATATAAATTAGAATATGTGTGCACAGAATACTTACTAATCCTTGCTTATAAGGTGTGAATGGGGGGGCTGATGAACCTAATGCCACATAAAACATTAAACTACTATATTACTGTTAAGTTTGTGCATGTGAGACTGTCTTAAAACATGTTTCGTGGTCCAAATGTTGCATTTAAACTCATTTTTCATTTCAAATTTGCTTTTTAGATACTCCCCTTGATCTAAATTTACTAAAATGATTAATTATCAGGTGAATGCAACACAAATGAAAAAGTAGGAAATAAAAGCAGAATGAAAGCTAGAGTGGCTTTCAAGGCATAAGCATTGCTCAAATCCATAAACAACATTTGACCAAGACTAAAATAGGAAGGGTGTCACACACTAACCACACAGACTGAAAAGACATAGTATATTTAATTAGAAAAGCTTTTGTTTTTGTTGTGCAACAACATGCCATGCCATAGTAGTAGAAAACAGTGAAAAAACACCATAGTAACATTTCAGGTGGCAGGTGCTTCTTCTGAGGTCCTCTGCAGAAGTACCTACCAGCCTGAAACTACAGGTTTGCGAAAGCCTTTCGTGTTCTGATATTCCCCCACTGTGTTGTATTGCTATGGAACGAAATGTGTTTGCACTGATAAAACATCTTTCATGCAAGAATAGTGTGCCTGATCAATCTGTGTGGGCAGCGTATGCTAGCCTTCTGATTTTTGTCTAGTGATAAATGGACAAGTGTATACAAAATCTATGTTTATTAGCAATTAAGTTTTGACTTTGCGAAGTCAGCTGCCATGCAAAACTTATTGTTTCCCCCGCTTCATTAGGCCACAGTTTTGCAACAATCTTTTGCAAAAAAAAAATTATAGTTCTTCAGATTATTAAATGCTTTACATACTATCTATGAAACTGTTTCCTGAATATATTTTTGTCATGAAAACAGATGCAAAAAAGGTATGCAAAGGACTACTAAACAGACATGAGCTTTTATTTAGTTTGTAATTCCATGGTGTTTTATTTATTGTTGTGTAACACTACATAATCTGATGCTTAACATATAAAATAATAATCCTGACCAAACATGTCATGTTGTTTAGTAATTTAGCAACAGTGCTTCCTTGCGTGGGAGACTTTTCAACTTATGGTATCACGCTCATGAGTAAATGTAAAAATCTGCCCATCATTAAACTCCAATAAAAAAGAAGAGTATGGGTCCATGTTATCTTACTTGACAGTAGATAGTCACTGTTTTGACATCATCCAAAACCATTTCAAGCAATCTGCAAATTCATCGCCAGTACAGAAAGTTGCATGCAGTCTATCAAGTCAATCAATGATAGAATTAAAGAAACATTAAAGCAACAGTGCATGTTGTGGTGACAATGTTTTACTTATACATGTTTATCAATTTTTTTGTTTGCTTATATATTTGATTAGTAACAGGGAATCCCCATGAACATAAAATGCTCATTCGTATGGGTGTCCCGAGGCAATAATACGGTATTGCCACAAAAACAATACATTTCAAAAATCATTGCACATGAACAATACAAAATATAAAATCATGTATTCACTCTATTCATTGCAAAACACTCTGTTTGACCATCAGTTTAGGTTGCCCTTTAATTTTACTGTACAAAAGTAAGAAAACGTGATGTTAGGGTAAAACAAATTCCCCTAAGCCTTGATGAATCTGTGGCATGGTGCTTCTCACATTTTGAATGATTGCGCAATGCAGCATTGGTTCTGCTCTAACTTTTGCACTGTATCTCAAAGCATTGGTGTGTGAGTGCTTAGAAAGACAATGCCAAAATGATGCATCATTGAAAGTTCAAGAAACACCATGCCACAGATTTACTGAGGCTCAGGGTAATTATTTTACCCTGACATCACATTTCCTTACATTTGTGGTATTATGGGATAACCCTAACTGATGTCTAAACTGATGCCTTTGGCTGGCATTGTCAGTGCTTATAATGGCAATCAGTACCCAATCACAGTGCCACTCCTTACCCCCACCCTGTGCCAAAGAGTCCCAGTAGTACACTGGCTAGTTCACCATCACCCCACCTCTATACCATGCAGACACTGATGTCCAGTGGAACCATTTCCCACAACCTGTCCCATGTCCAAGTATCCCTGGCATCCTGTCGTAATCCTCAAACACTCTTCCCCATGATCAAGTATCCCTGGTGTCCATTGGTACAGCAGAGTCTGCCACAATGCAGTTCAGTGTCACAGTTTCCTGCATTACAAAAGGAATTAGCAGCCATTATATTTACCTTGTTTCCTGCAGTAACACTGCTGCAGAATTCTGCAGTATTGCATTGCATCCTGGTGGACCTCATTGCACCCCATTCCATCATCCTTCACCATGTCCAAGAATCTTTGGCATCCAATGGCAATCTCTTCCCACACCTTGCCCCATGTCCAAGGATTCCTGGAGTCCAGTGGTATCCCCCCACCCTCACAAAGCCCCCCCATTCTGACATCTTGGTGTCTAACCCCAGTGTTGGATATATTGAGCAATTCATTTTTTAAGTATGTTCCATTGACCCGCCCACTAGCAATCTCTCCCTCTTCCCCCTCCCATCTACAGATCTTTATAACCCCCCTTTCCCCATATCACAAGCTCCTTATTTCCACCCTACTGTACCAGATAGCAGAGCACTCAGCTACATTCAATCCATAAAACTGTCTATAGACTCTGTTATAAGTTTAATGTTTGGGGCATAGCGATGGGGTATTAGTGCTTGTGTAACTTATAGTACTTTTTGTGGCTTTACTCTGTTCCCAACCTTGAGTAGTAGGTATGTAGGTAGGAATTTTTAGGCAATAGAAGGCACGTGAACAATGGTTAGAAGAGTGCCAGAGAAGGAGGAGGAGGGGATGGTGGTGGACAAAAATCACTCCCTAAGCAAGGGAGGTGTGTGATAATGGGAGTTAAATAGAGGTTGTGGGAGGAGCTATTCTCCACATTGAACCCCTCGGGCTTAAGTTCTCCCATTCAATGTTTGGGGAATAGTGATGGGGTATTAGTGCTTGTGTAACTTGTAGTACTTTTTGTGGCTTTACTCTATTCCCACCCTTGAGTAGTAGGTATGTAGGTAGGGATTTGTAGGGAATAGAAGGCCCAAAAAGATACCACCTCCAACTCATGGAGAGTATGACCACTGGCACTCAGGAGAGGAAAAAAAAACCCAGGTGAAGGAAGTCTCTGAGAATCCATGGTCATTGGTCAGCCCATCCTCTGGGCATAGTAAGAGGAGAAGGACCCAAGTTCTAGTAACCATAGCTAGTTTTGAGGAAGGTGAGCTTCTTGGAGAGATAATGGTCCATCCTTGACGTATGATGGATGATGATGTAGTTTGGAGGACAATCCTGAGGTTGAAGAAAGTAGGTATTTTCTGAAGGAGTGGTAGAATCCTGAGTGTGAAGCAGATCCAGTCGAAGAAGGGCAAATGAAGTCCAGATTACCAAGGTAATGATGGATGATTGCCCAAAGGAATTACGGGGATGCAATGAGTAGGGAGAGCATGATTTGATTCGTAAGCTACCAGACAGTGAACAGTGGGAAATGGGATGATTTGTGAAGTCATAAGTGAATGATCCAGCTTGTGGGAGGTTTGACATTCACGGTAAAGTCTGGAGGTAAGGAATTCAGTGGTGAACAACAGTTGTGAATTAAGCATCCATGAAGTGTAAGAAGGAGTCGAGCAGAGTCTTCTGAGAGCCTGATAGGAGAAATGCCATAAGTGATTTGTAGACAAATACAGGAAGATTGGCATATGCAGTCCAGATGGTAATTGAATATATATAGAGAATGAGTGGAAGTTCAGTACAAGGAATTGGATAGCTTATTTGGGCATTGATGTCATAACTATGCTGTATATTCTCTGCTGGTCTGCTGGCTGAAGTAAATATGGGTATTTCTGTGTTTAATCGTCCATTAGATGCACTGAGGTGGCTATGGCTGGTTAGATTTACAGGTAATCCGATACCTGAATACTTGAGTGAAGCTTGGAATGTGGACATATGGACGAGTCTATAGGCTGGGTTGGTAGTGAGGTAGAGTAGTGTGGAATGCCAGAGGAGCCTAGTGCTATGGTAGAGTGAGACCAGTTGAGAGGCAAGATTGGGATAATAAATTCTCTGTAATGGATGCAGTTTCTGGATTGAGAATTGGAGGAGCCTGTTCTCAGTGAAGTCTTCACTGAAGGGAGCAATGGAGATAATTCATGAAGGATAGACTGGAAGGACCACTGGATGGGCAGCTAACTTGATTACTGGTAATAAGATGGAGAAATGCAGATGACTGTACGAGATCTGGTGATGTCCAGGAGCTAGAAAACAGTAGTTTGGATATAATGATGTTAGTAAAGCAGCTAGGCGCGGGAGGTCAGGGAAGGCAGCTGAGAATGTCTTAGGACAAGTAATAGCTGTTGAGAAAGTAGGAGTTGAGTAACATGTCAACAGAGTTGATGCTGGTAGGAGAGGTTGCAGAAGGTAAAACAGATGATGTCCGCAGTGGTATGAGGTATCTTGCAATTCCTGGTACCTGTGGCAATGATAATGGTTACAGAGTCAGAGCATAACAGAAGAATTTTAATCCTTTCTGTGTATGAGGATAGCCTGTGAGACATAGTACATAGGGAAGCCACAGAGACTGAATAGACAGGATTAATAGACAGTATTCTTTTTTTTTTTCTGTTAATCTATTTTTCTCCCCTTCCCCTATGGCGCTCCCTCCTGCCAGGTTGCCCAGCCCCGTCTCCCGCTCGCAGCTTACCTCTCTGCTTCCTCCATGGCTTGCCCCCCAAGGCGGGGTGGCAGGGATCCCTCAACCAGCTGGGATGGATCCGGTGTGGGGGGTTACTGCTAATCGTGGGAGCGGGTCCTGCGATGACCAGCAATCATCTTGCTGAGGGGCAATTTTTTCTGTTTTCTCCCCGACGGCGCGGCGGCATGCAATGACGCCAATGGCAGAGCTGTGCACGCTTCTGCACGTGACACGCCAGGCATCTGCCCTGTAACCACCCCCTATGTATGAGCTACTGGTGCCAGCCCCCAGCCTCCGCTGGGGTCAGGCATGCAGCGGTCTCAGTCCCACCCTCCCCAGGAGAGGAGAGCTGTCCTCAGGACTCTCAATCCTCTCCCTCCCAGCTGCCCCCTGGCGGCCCACTCGCACCGTGAACATGGGTCGCCAGCATGGCAGGAGGTAAGGCATGATGCCTCAGCCCTCCACACCACTGGGCCAGCCCATAGACAGTATTCAATAGAGATGGAGGAGTTCTTTCTATTATCCAGTCTAATGGGATTCCAGGTATTATCTTGCGGAACTGATTGGGTGGTACAGAAAACTCTATGATGATATAAGAGTCTATGAGGCATGTTATCCAAGGGATGTTGCTAGAAATAGTTTTCCTCAGGTGTAATGAATAAATGATCCATTGAGTAGCGGATGGGAGCTGTTAGAATGGCCAGAGTAGGAGTATAAGATGGATAAACGGGAGGAGGAGTTGACTGGGTAGGAATACTGGCCGGAGATAAGGTAATATGCCCAAAGAGCCACAGCAAAGAAGACGAAGCCCTGAGCCTACAAGGCAGCACTGAAAAGGCAGGTATCCAACCATGGAAGAAAAGTCTGGAGTGAATCTAATGGACTGAAGGAATGATCCGGGAAAGAAGATGGCCTAGGTGAAGCCGGATGAGATACAGTACAGGAAGGAACAGGACCGGGTCAGCTCCTCAGCGAACGGCAGTGGAATGCAGGAAGGCTGTAGCAAGTCACTAGAGGATGATCCACGGAAGGCCAAGGAGCAAAGCCCAGTACCAAGAGTAACTAAGTTGAGATACATGAGTCGCACCTCTGATGAAGTCTTTGAAGGAGTGGAAATGACAGAAGGTGCTGGAGCAAAGAAGGATGAGGTTCCCACATCTGAAGGAGAAAAACAAACTTGTATAGCAGTCAGAAGGGGTGACCTGCAGCAAGGAAGTCCATGAAGCAGTCAAAATGGATTGAGATTGACACCAAACCAGCTGGCAAGATCCACATCATGAGGAAAAGGAGGCCAAAGGGGGTTGAGTATGATGGTCCATGGAAAAGCAGGATGGAGACTGGTGAGGAAGGAAGGAAGTCATTTGGTGCAGAGGTGTCCTGTTTCTGAAGGGAAGCTGTAATCAGGTAGGAGGTAAAAAATGCAGAAGGATGAACTGTCAGATGCAGACCCAGGCTCCTATGCAAGGGAGTTGAGGTGAGAAGATCAGGACATGACACACCAGAGAAGGTTCAACGAGGGAGGCAAAATTATTAAATTGTTCAGGTCCAGGAGGGAGCAGCAAGTGTTGGTCTGGTAGAGAGCATACAAAGTTGAAACAGACATTGGCAGAAATGAGCTTCCAGTCCTGGTAGTCAAGAAGAGATAAACTGTATCTGATACCAGCAGGCATAGACAGGAGGATGGAGGCAACTGAGTGGATGAGATCCCACTCCAGATGGGGGGGGGGTAACTGGGTATGAGACAGAGAGGGTACAGAAGTAGCGTAGTCATATAAACAGGCAACCAGACCAGGTAGTCAGTGCATGAAGACCTTCATACGATGCCACTAGGTAGAGTTGGGAGGTAGAAGGCAAATGAGGTACAGAGGCCCCGTTTCCGAAGGGAAGCAGCAAACCACATCAGCTATAAGATGCAGAAGGAGAAACAGTCGAATGCAGAGTCAGGCTCTCAGCCATGGAAGTCAGTGTGATAGGACCGTAAATCGAAGCTATGACCAGGTAGGATGGAGAAGGCAAGTCGGGCAAAGTCATGTTCCTGAAGGGAAGCAGCAGCCGTGTATCAGGCTGAGAATGCATAAAGTTGAAACAGTGGAATGGAGATTGAGACACCCATCAGTGACGGCTGAGGTGGGATGATCTCGACTTGAGGCAGCTAGGCATAGGTAAGATGATGAGGGCACATGGGCCGAAGAAGTTCTGTTCCTGAAGGCAAGCGACAACTGGTATGAAGTAGAGAAGGCATGTTAAGACTCAGTAGATTGTAGCAATGACCCCCATCCCTGGTAGTCAGGGCAAGCTAACCTTCACTCGATGCTGTCCAGCATAGTAGGAGGTGGAGGATGTCAAGTTGGTAAGTCGTAGAAGGTAGTGAATGTAACGGAATCTCATCCCCGGTAGCCAGGGGAAACCTACCTTCACTCAGCACCTCAGGAGGAGCAAGTTAGGGACAGACTCCGGAGTACTACTGGTATGGGCTGGCAGAAGCCTCAGAATGCTGCTGCAAGAAGAGAGGAGAGTAGGAAACTGAAATGAGACAGGTATGATTAATAATACATAGGTATGGCAAGACATACGTAGCATGATAAGAATAGAGGCACATAAACAGGCATTGATATACAGAAGGAAGGGTCCGGACTTGGAAGCTGTAACGATGTAAGGGGAGGAGACCTCTCTGTAGATGGAAGCACGTACTAAAGAAGAGAATTAGGAGGGTGAAGGTGACTGAGGTCGTAGGCAGCAGGGGCAGTCAAGTGGGAGCAACTAGGTTCAGAGTATGGGAGATATCTCTCAATGGTATGCACTTCCCACAGCAAAACCTCTACAGCGACAAAAGTTGCTGCCGACAACAGCACCAAGCCACTGTAGGGGATGCGCTCAGGATCTGGCAACACTCCCCCACATGCTGTGCGCGGCTTTGCGGTCGGCAGGGAGCCTGGCACTGCGATGCCAGTCGACAAGTTAGTTGTTGACTCGGCATCATAGAGCCTCTCTCTCAAGTGCTATGAATTCTGCATAGCGCTATGATTTTCACACTGAAATTTACCCTTACTTCGCTGCATAGGTTACTGATGTTCCTCATAATGTTAGAGTTATTTCTGAACACACAAACTATTAAATCGTTGAACTAAGCTTATGAAAACATTCCTTATCACTAACTGTATGGGACCCACTATCTGCAGACATAGTATTGTTTAAAATAAGAAAGTGCTACACATTCAGGTCCTTTGCTATGATTTTTGAAGGCCAATGCTATGATTTTAAATGCTGAGAGGTATGAATGGGAGCATCCCCCTTCCCCCCCCCCGCACCACCCCCCAACGTGCCAAGAATCGTAGAGCAAACATTCCTGCAAAGGGACACCAAGAGACAGGAAGAATAGTGAAGTTGGGAATAATAATAATCTAGTGAGCTGGCAGGAGACAATTCCAGCTCACTAGAAGGAGTCATCCCAAATGCAAATGGAATTTTTTAGGTTGGCCTGATATGCAACCCCCACCCATCCCCCACCAGCACCACAAGCAGGCAGAGCAGCGGTGGCAGAAAGCTTTCCACCAGCTGTTGCTGGACCATTTCCAGCTTCAGGAGTTAAGTACAGCTAGACAGAGTTTGACATTTTTGTGCTGTAAAACAACATTTTTTTTCAAGTAAAGCGCAGTACTAACCCCTCTAAACCTTTGTGAGGAGGATGTAAGGAAAATGTGGTAGGTACACTGCCATTTCTCAGATCCACAGTTCATGTCAGCAGCTATGGGTGAAGTGCTATAATTTATGAGTTGTTTTGGTACTTATGGTACAGATCACAGCACGCTATGGAGGAAATGGATATAGGAACCCAATGCAAGCATCGACGGGTATGGAGGAAGGAGGACAATGAATGCTCAAAGCATAACTCAGGTTCTGGTGGGAAAACACATTTCAGCTTTATACCTGAAGTAAAATGAGAATGGTGTGGGATAGTTTAGGATTTTTCAGGTGTCCGGGATAAAAACTGATGGGGAGGGAAAAAGCTGGTTTGCCACGGAGGAGTCAATGAGGAGATGGGGCAGCCTACAGGAATGGACAGGAAGTGGGCGTGCTGCAGAAGGGACACAGAGGCAACTCAGGAATTTGGGACAAAGGAGCTGGGTATGCTCAGAAGTGCCGAGTAAGAGGGTGACTAAATGCAGGCAGAGAAGCCCAAAAGAAACGCGGAGGGGGAGAACTTAGGATCCAGTGAAGGACGGAGACGAGCGAGGAAAGGAGAAGGGAGGCGGAACTGAGCCACTGAGGAGAGGAGAGGAGACAAGCAAGGACACGGGAGATGAAAGGCAGGTAAAGACACAGAGCAGGAAAACATGCAGGGAAGGGGGGTCACACAATGGAAGGAGAAACAAATGAGACAGCAGAGAAGGGCACAGGAGCATAGCCACATGAGCCACGCAGGGAGCTTAGGAACAAAAAACACTCCCTAAGCAAGGGAGGTGTGTGACGATGGGAGTTAAATACAGGTTGTGAGAGGAGCTATTCTCCACATTGAACCTCAGGCTTAAGCCCTCCCATTGATGCCAAATCAGCATTTTATTAAGTAAAGCGCTCAGGTCTAGAAATCTTGAGGACTCAAAGAGCTCCTCCACACACCAGAATGCCCCAGCTTCTTTGAGGACCCCCTGACAAAGCTCTAGCAAGCAAAGCACTGGTGTGTGGAGGAGCTCTTTGAGTCCTCAGGATGTCTGGACCTGAGCACTTTACTTAATAAAAAGCTGACTGGCATGAATTATAACAGAGTCTGGGGACAGCTTTCTGGACTGAATGTAGTTGCGTGCTGTGCTCTGTGGTACATTTGGTGTTATTGTGGGGTAGGCACCACAGCGGAGCAGCCAAACTCAGAACCACAGAGCAAGCACAGTTCCTTGCACTGATCCCATTTCAATCCACCCATACTTAAAACAAAAACTATATCTAGAGCAACCTTCCTCTCTCCTCTTCAGATGTCCACTGCCTGAATGAATGAAACCACAATTACTACTACTGATCATGGTTTAATTCAAATGGCAGATGGTTAAGAAGGTAAGAGAAGGGGTCCACCAGTTACTGTCTGTCTTTTATTTAAAATATAGGTGACTAGGGGGGTGTTGAAATGCTGCTAGTGGGCTGCAGGAAGTGGGATTATAGAGATTTAAGGTGAGGAGGGAGAAGAGGGAAGGATTGGTTCTACTGGGTGAAGACGAGAAATAACTATTTTAAATTACTTGAGATAAGCAACACTGGGGGATCACACAGTGTTAGAATCTGAGGGGAGGGATCTTTATTAGTACTGGGATTGGGCTCCCGGCAGCTGCAAAGTTTTTTGTTTTAAGATCAATCTTCTTGACATTGAGGTTGGAGAGTCAGTGTCAGAATGGGGTTCTTCAGCGGCACTAGGACTGTACTCCCAGTCACCACAAATGTCTTTCTATTTTTAATAGTTATGATACAAGGGTTAAGCACCCAATGTTGGAATGGGGGTCAGCTTCAGTTGTGTGCTATCAGTGCAGTGAAACCTTACAGTGATGGCAATGTAGGCACTGCAACCTGACCAACTGTCATTCCGATGACAGGGATATTGCAGTGCCCATTGTCATTGCCACCCCAGTGTAGTGGCACTCTTCCCCCATACCTTTGACCTGGAGGTGATTATATTATTTCTGGGGGGTGTGGGGGTGAAGCCCCCCATGGTGGGGTGTGGGGAATGAAGCCCCCTGAAAACAGTCAGAATGTGCCCTGGTGCTTTGGGTGCAATAGTGATCATGCGGCACAATTGCCATACAGCATGGTTGCTGTCAGCACTGTAGTGCTGATGTAGTGTCAGTCGACCATTATAGGTGTTGAACCGACATGGTGGAACTGAAGCAGGGTTGGGCATTGAGTGCAAGAATGGGTGGGGTGCCTTCTTCGGCAGAACCAGACTAGGTCTCCTGGAGGCCACACATCCCTTTTTTTCTTTACATATTCCCTGTTGTAATAGACTGCTGCAAAATACAGGTTGGCATGCACAAGTTAGTGACAAAAGAGAAAAAGAGTGACACATGAATTTGCCTTCTCAGAGCGGATTTTAAATTTTTTTTCACATTTTTTGCCACTTCCAAGTCACATCAAGAAGAAAACACTGAACCAAATGTCTCCAAAATTGACAGATCAAGATATCATGCGCCACAATACACACTTTTGAATATTTAGTGAAATTCCAACAAGGAATTATCAAAATGTGAGTAGTGATGTGCTGTAAATATTTTTGTTTTGAAAGTATGTTCATTGACTTTCATTTATCAGCAACACATACATACAGGTCTCAGTCTCCTAGAATGTGGCCCAGGGCCAGGCTCTATTGGTGGACTGCCCCTGTGTGCCTCCCTCCCAACATATGAAGCATTCCCCCATTGTCCCCTCCCCATTCCCCTCTGCACAATTGCTATCCTTGCAATGAGT
The DNA here is from genome assembly GCA_016271365.2 of Neoceratodus forsteri. Classification (NCBI taxonomy): domain Eukaryota; kingdom Metazoa; phylum Chordata; order Ceratodontiformes; family Ceratodontidae; genus Neoceratodus; species Neoceratodus forsteri. The sequence goes on from CM057456.1 coordinate 355,658,922, forward strand.
GCCACCATTTTGGTAAGATTTACTTAGAGTCACACATAAACAATGAGGACGTCTGTGAGAGGACGTGTAATATAAAGGTCCAGCCTGTCTATGCTTTGCTCTAACCAGCAGGCTATTAATCTACTGCCTATGTACCATGTGGCTGTAAGTTACTAAACCTACAACATATTTAAAACTCATTCAATCCAGGAGCGCACATGCGAGTTGAAACCTTATATGTTTAACCTTATTTTAAAAAAGAAAAGGACCAGTAGGATTTGCCAGCCATGTTACTTGTGAAAAAATACAGCCATGCACATTGGACACCCCACCCCCCAAGACAAGTTCTGCAAGATAAGAATGTCCCCAACTCCAGGTGCCACAGCCAGAGCCTACCAGGTAGCAGGCCAGACAGGGGCATGTGAGCACATGCACAGTGCACTGACTGAACTCAGTCCCCCACTCAGTTACTATAGTTTTGTACTTACTGACCGGGCAGCCAAATCTGTCATCTGAACCCTCAATCAGTTCTTCTCTGTCCTCTCTGTCATATCACAACCCTCACAGATTACTGTCAGTGATGTTTTCTTCGGTATTTCTTTTATTTGGACTGTCCTGGCATACTGACTTTCAAAACTCTCTTTGCAGTATCCCACTCCTACCCCCTCCCTCCCAGCCTAACCTCAAGACTCCGTTTTTAGGTTCTTATAGCAGCAGTGCAACAAAGAATATTTTTTTTCCCAAAAAGCTAGTTTCAGCTACAAACAATACAAATACTAGCGCACCTGTCAAATCTACTTTTCTAGGTACCTCTTATACTGTATCATGATTTTTTTTTATTTTCTTCTCAATCCTAACCCTTATCAGGTCTACAATGGTAGTTCTATGGCAAATGTGGAAGCCATCTTTTTTCTTGAGAAAAAAGGCAAATTAAACATTTATAAAATATTCAGAGTTTGGTGGAACTGGAAATGTTTACCACAAAATAACACTGGAAGGTGCCTGGAATATTTTATAATTAAAAAGGAAAATGGCATTGTGAAAAAAAAATATGACCTACTAGAAATTGAACCCAGACCATCAGAATACTATCCTGGTGCTCTAACCACTGGGTGACAGGCTTACATGATTGGACCTGGGGTTCCTAAACATACTTCCTTTCTCTGGTATTGCATATCCTGCAACTAGGAATAATCAAAATGACAATTAAATGTGTTTTTTTTGGTGCAGTATTAGCCACTGCTAAGCAATTTAAATCACACACTGTAGTGAGAAAGAAATAATGTGATCTACTGGGAACTGAACCCAGGCCCCCAGAATGCAGTTCAAATCCCAGTAAGACACATTATTTTCTTCTTGCCACAGTTTGTGATTTAAATTGCTTAGCAGTGGCTAATACTACACACACACACAAAAAAAAAAATATCCAATTGTCATCTTGATCATTCCTAGTTGCAGGATATGCAATACCAGAGAAAGGAAGTGTGTCTGGGAACCACAGGTCCAACCATGTGAACCTGTCACACAGTGGATAGAGCACCAAAATGGTATTCCAGGGGCCTAGATTCAGTTCCCAGTAGGTTACATTCTTTCTTTCTCACTACAATTTGCGATTTAAATTGCCTTGTAGTGGCTAATATGGCACCAAAAAAACTTCTAATTGTTCATCATACTTAAAAAAGGGAAGGTCTCATTTTTTTGTCCTATTTCATTACCCTGAGCCAGTAAATGTACTTTAAAGGCTTACCTACCGCATTGAGCAAACTGGTGCAAGCCAGCTCCAGTGTATCCCTAGATATATACAGTAAGTGGCTGAAAACTGAAATTTAACATTAAAGCTGTCACCCAATCCTTGCCTTGCCAAGCCTAACTATAGGGGTGCTATGGTGCCACTGTAATTATCGATTACGTTTGGATTACTTTTTTACTCTGCTCTTATACAGTGCTGTTGTTCCCCATTTTGAGTCTGCTGTGGCACTTTTTTACATTTCAAATCTATTCTCTACTATTATTTAAACACCCAGGGCCAGATTTGCAAAGGTAGAAGATGCATTTGCAAATATGATTTTTGCATCTATCAGCATCTTCCAAACTGCAGCAAAACTCAAGCACCTTATTTTCAAAGGTACTGCAGTTTTTAGAATTTTCACGATTTGTAGCAGCCCATATAAAAGATGACGCATGCATCATTTTGTTGATGCAAGTGCCTTTTTGGACTTCAAGTAAGGCCTTTGATACCATCCCCCAAAGAAGGTTGGTGAGCAAGCTGGAAAGTGTAGAGGTAGGTGGGAGAATAACCAGGTGGGTGGAGAACTGGTTGGTGGGCATAAGCCAGTGAGTGGTGGTAAACGGTGTGTACTACAGGATGGGGGGTGATGAGTGGCGTTCCCCAGGGGTCAGTGCTGGGACCCCTTCCTTTTAATATTTACATCAGCAATATAGCGGAAGGACTTAGGGAAAGGGTGTGCCTGTTTATTGATGATACTAAAATCTGCAGTAGGATGATGCTGCAGGGGGTTGGGGGGGAGGACATAAGGTAGGGCCTGAAAACTCTTGAGGGATGATCAGAGACTTGGGCAACTGAAATTCAATGCCAAAAACTGTGCTGTGATGCACTTGGGGCACAGGAACCCGAGAACAAGATACACCCTTGGTGGGGAGGACATCAAAGAAGCAGAGCAGTAGAGGGATCTGGGGATTATAGTATCATGTAACCTTAAGGTGGGAAACCAATGTAGCAGGCCGGTGGTGAAGGCCAATGGAATGTTGGCATGCACTAGCAGGGGCATCACTAGCGGAAGGGGGGAGGTACTGATGCCCTCTACAAAGCCATGTTAAGGCCACTTCTGGAGTATGGAGTCCAGTTCTGGAGGCCACATCTACAAAAAGACATAGACAGGATTGAAAGAGTTCAGATAAGGGCAACCAGGATGGTGCAGGGTATGCAAGGAAAGACATACGAGCAGAGATGTAAGAAACTGGATCTGCACACGCTGGAGACTAAAATGGAGAGAAGGGACATGATTGAAACTTTTAAATATACCAACAGGATTAACAAAGTAAAGGAACGGTGTGTACTAAAAAGGAAGGAAGGGGCTGTAACTAGAGGGCATAGCCTAAGACTACAGGGAGGGAGATACAGAGGCAATGTGAGAGGATGATTCTTTATGGAGAGGGTGGTGAAGATATGGAACAGACTTCCAGAGGAGGTGGTGGGGGCTGTAATGGTGGAGAGATTCAAGAGGGCATGGGACGGTCTTATGGGGCCGAATAGAAGGGGAAGGGGGTTCCAGAGGGGAAGGGATGAGTAGCAGGGGGTATGGGGCATACTGGATGGACCGGCAGGGTCCTTGTCTGCCACCAAGTTTCTATGATTCTATGATTCAATGAAGTGATGCTAAATGTACCTCAATTGATAGCAACTGCACCTGAAAGTTAAAGTAGACCCCTATGTATGTGGCCTAACCTATGAGTGCAATTTCGGGAATTGTGTCAGAAGGATGCCAATAGTTGACAGCACACTTCTGAACATGCTGCCCCACTGTTTGATATTACGTTTCTTGTGAATAATGACTAAGAAGAACTAGCCTGCAACAAACACTTCTCTCTGACCTTATTGGACAATGAATGCTCAAAAACAGCTAAGAATAATGCTGGTAACCTGGAGATGGCTATAGTAAAAGGAGCACTCCTTTTACAGTACATTGTAACGTAGAGGATAATGCCTGAGTAACAGTGGTTAACCACGATATAATCACCTTAAGCAGTTGCCAGGACAACCAAGTAAACCTCGAGAGCACAGCTCAAGAGGTTTACAGTTGTCATGGCAACCGCGAGAGGTGATTATGTTTGTGGTTGACCACTGTTACTCAGGCATTGTATTTTATAGTGTATGGAAAAACTAGCCACTGTGGGAGAAAAAAATATTTTTTTTTCAATGTGCATTTGTTCTCCTGCTTGGCTATGAATGCCTCCTGGTTTGAATGTTGAGCAACTGAAGTGCTGAAATTAGCCATTGCGATCTATACTGCAGCGGGTCTGTAACTGTCTGAATGGAATGTGTGTGCTTTGAATGAATGTCCAAGCATCAGATCACCTTTGCTTTCCAAGAATTTTGACAGGTGGTGACATTCTATCCTGTAATCCCATCATTATGACATAGTTAAGCAAGGTTTACAGCATACTGATGTCATAACGATGGGATTATCAGGTTATAAACTGATTGAAAACAGGGGTTAATAGACACTGTCCATACATTATATAGAGGACAATGCCCGATGTACAGGTGATAACCATGGTATAATCATCTCGAGTGGTTGCTGGGGCATCAGTAGACTTTGAGAGTGCAGCTCGAGAGGTTTACAATTGCCCTAGCAACCACGAGAGATGATTACACCATGGTTATCACCTGTGCATCAGGCATTGTCATTTATAATGTATGGGACTTGACATGAGAATTACACCCCCCCAACACAAGTAATTTAGCCTTGCCTTATTAATGAATCTGCACTACAGCCACATGATTGTGTAGGAAAACAATTTATTAGGATACACGGACTGAATGGCAGCGGGCCAAAATAGCACCAGAGTTAAAATCTCTATCAGACATAGTTGCTAGACTCAGTAACAGTAAACTGAGACAACTGGAATATAGTGTATAGTGGAACGTCGTTGTTCACTGAAATCTAGCGCTCTCAAAATGTTGTTCTGCTGCACTAGTGACATCCGCAGTGCAGCAGAACCAAAAAGTGACGTCCACAGGACAGCAGAATGACTTTTCGTTCTGCTGCAGTGCAGATGTCACACATGTTGTCCTCGAGCAGCAATCTGACAGTTAGTCTTATTTTAAAAAGAAAGATGTAGTAATTTTTTTTTTTTGGAGGCGACGACGTTCCGCTATACACTATACAGAACAGTGCACGCGTACCATTTAACGGCAGGGCTGTTCTTTCACCTCGTTGGTACTATGACGACTGATTACCTCTCAAGCTGTGCTCTCGAGGTAATCTGTCGTCATAGTACCAACTCAGTGAAAGAATAGCCCTGTTGTTAACTGTTACTCATGCACTATCCTATATGTTATTTGAATACTGTACTGAGGCTAACAATCACATTCTGGGTGTGTAGAATACTGAATTACACTGGCATTCCATTTTGTAAACTCACTGCTATGGGGTTATAAGGTTCTGACATCACAACAGTGGGATTACAAGGTTGTAATCTGCTTGATTTTAGTGGGTAATAAGGGCTACCATACATTATATAGTAATTTTGGATCTGCCTGGACTCTAGGTCCATCATGCCCCCCCGCCCCATTTCATAAGCAAGGGTGAAACATGAAATAAATACTGTATGTTGTACAAATGTGTACCCATTTCTTACTGTTGCTAAAGTACACTGCAATTTATGATGAAAGAGCATCTTACAAGACTGGAGAAAAAAAGCAAGATAAAATAGGTTAAAATGTATAGGTCAACATGTTCTCAATAACACACACTGTTGCTTTAACTGGCCATGTACCTACTGTATCTGTAGGTGCAAAGGCAATACTACAAACTCCATTTAATACATCTTTGTGGCACATTTCCTTTATATAAAAAAAAAACCTTACTTTGAAATCACATTGAAAAAATAGAGGAATTTTAAACATGGAGGTGTGCATTTACTCTAAAAACAGAGTAAACATTTCACACAGATTTCTGTAGCTCTGAGGCCACTGTTAGACAGCTAAGCATTTACTTAAAATCTGAATTACAAAAAATCTTCTTGGGAGAAATTTTCCCTTAAGACCAAACACATCTTGAATAACATAATCTAAGACAGCTGTAAAACGACAGTGTTCATTAATACAACTGAAACAAGATCTCACAGAACAGCTAGCACAGTCATTAATCAGAGTTTTTTATGGCTGCAAGTAGAAATACCCAAGCGGGATACAACTGTTTTGCTCAACAACTGATCCATTTCTCACAGTAGGCTACAGCTGTTTTATCTTCAATACTAAGCTGTGAGCAAAAATAAGTAAGCAATAAGCCAGGATGGGGTGTGCATTAGAGGATTAACGATGCACGCCCCAGGGGTATAGTAAGGCATGAGGCTGAAGGTTGAGTGTCCTTAGTCTCATGGGAAGTGCATTGTCAATCCTTTAATTCACACCCTGGAGTGGCTTATTGCACTTATCAAATGGCTCATTGTAGGTAACAAGATTTTCAACCTTCGTAATGAGATACGATTTATGACAGTGCATTGTTAGTATTTTAACGCATGGTCATATGACGGCTGTTGTCCAATGATGACTTTGGATTTATACTATCCATTTTATCACTTTCAATATTCAAATGCTTTGCTGCTAAAAATTGTTTTGCGGGAGGAGTTAATTCCTGTGGATAAAATTAATATGGGTTCACTCTTGCATGAGTTTAACTGACTGGATATATCCTGTAGTTTTTAATGTCTTTTTACAAAATGGCAGATATAAATAAAAACACAATTCAATACGGACTTGAACGGAAGCCCCAGGCTGTAATGGTGCCCTGAACTTTGGGGAAGGGTGCTATACAAATAAAGACTACTACTAGCAAATTACCTGTGATAAATTACTAATGTGATTTCAACCAATGGGCATGCAGAGGCACTGTACATCTTATCCTGTGTACAGTGTGCTCTTGGGCAGGGTGATTTCAACCAGTCAGCATACAGAGCCACTGTACATTGTATCCTGTGTACTGTGTGCTCTTGGGCAGGATGATTTCAACCAATCAGCATGCAGAGCCACTGTACATCTTATCCTGTGAACTGTGTGCTCTTGGGCAGGGTGATTTCAACCAATCGGTGTGCAGAGCCACTGTACATCTTATCCTGTGAACTGTGTGCTCTTGGGCAGAGTGAATTCAACCAATCAGCGTGCAGAGCCACTGTACATCTTATCCTGTGAACTGTGTGCTCTTGGGCAGGGTGATTTCAACCAATCGGCATGCAGAGCCACTGTACATCTTATCCTGTGAACTGTGTGCTCTTGGGCAACGTGATTTCAACCAATCAGCATGCAGAGCCACTGTACATCTTATCCTGTGAACTATGTGCTCTTGGGCAGGGTGATTTCAACCAATCAGCATGCAGAGCCACTGTACATCTTATCCTGTGAACTATGTGCTCTTGGGCAGGGTGATTTCAACCAATTGGCATGCAGAGCCACTGTACATCTTATCCTGTGTACAGTGTGTTCTTGGGCAGGGTGATTTCAACCAGTCAGCATGCAGAGGCACTGTACATCTTATTCTGTGAACTGTGTGCTCTTGGGCAGGGTGATTTCAACCAGTGGGCATGCAGAGCCACTGTACAGCTTATCCTGTGTACAGTGTGCTCTTGGGCAGGGTGATATCAACCAATCGGAGTGCAGAGCCACTGTACATTTAATCCAGTGTACAGTATGCTTTTGGGCAGGGTGATTTCAACCAGTCAGCATGCAGAGCCACTGTACATCTTATCCTGTGTACAGTGTGCTTTTGGGCAGGGTGGTTTCAACCAACCATCGTGCAGAGCCACTGCACATCTTATCCTGTGTACAGTGTGCTCTTGGACAGGGTGATTTCAACCAGTGGGCATGCAGAGCCACAGTACATCTTATCTTGTGTACAGTGTGCTCTTGGGCAGGGTGATTTCAACCAATCGGTGTGCAGAGCCACTGTACTGCTTATCCTGTATACAGTGTGCTCTTGGGCAGGGTGATTTCAACCAGTCGGCATGCAGAGCCACTGTACAGCTTATCCTGTGTACAGTGTGCTCTTGGGCAGGGTGATTTCAACCAGTCGGCATGCAGAGCCCTGCACAGCTTATTCTGTGTACAGTGTGCTCTTGGGCAGGGTGATTTCAACCAATCAGCATGCAGAGCCACTGTACATTTTATCCTGTGTACAGTGTGCTCTTGGGCAGGGTGATATCAACCAATCGGAGTGCAGAGCCACTGTACATTTAATCCAGTGTACAGTATGCTTTTGGGCAGGGTGATTTCAACCAGTCAGCATGCAGAGCCACTGTACATCATATCCTGTGTACAGAGTGCTTTTGGGCAGGGTGGTGTCAACCAATCATCATGCAGAGCCACTGCACATCTTATCCTGTGAACTGTGTGCTCTTGGGCAGGGTGATTTCAACCACTCAGCATGCAGAACCACTGTACATCTTATCCTGCATACTGTGTGCATTTAGGCAGGGTGATTTCAACCAATCGGCATGCAAAGCCACTGTATATCTTTTCCTGCGTACTGCATGTTCTTGGGGAGGGTGATTTCAACCAACTGGCCTACAGAGCCACTGTGCATCTTATCCTGTGTACAGTGTGCTCTTGGGCAGGAATGTTAGGAGGGAGTGCTCCACTTCTGCACCAGTGGGAAGGACGGCACAGTAAAATAACAAAAAAAGAACCTAGACTTATAAACTACTTGAGCTAAACTCAAGTGATTTTTAATAATATACAGTAAGAGAGCTTTTGAGGGATGAATCTTATGGTATACGAGACTCCTCTTGTGAGGCTTGGGCAGACAGAGCTGTTCAGCTTTGCTTTGTGGTCCTCTCAACCAAACCTCAGGTGGGAGTCTCTTATACCATGAAAGACATACTTTGGAGGCCCTATTAACTTGCAATACTCCACTAGCTGAGCCATCAGGTCATCTGCAAAGCCTAAGATTTCTGCAGTCACCAGCTTTCGTACACTGGCAGCAACTGCAAAGCATAGCTTTAAGAATTGTTGGAGCTGGGTGCCAAGTAGTCACCAGAATTGTCTTAATTAATAATCTTTTGAATTATTTCTAGGTAACTCAATTTTTTTCTAGAATGGGAAGAAGCTGTCAGTAGCCATTTCTCTCATTCATACAGAGTAAACAGACCCAGACTTTGGATTAGAGGAAGAGGCAAGCTTTGATGCACTGTCCAAACATCTCTCATCACAAATGCTTTCTATGTTCCTATTAGGATAGCACACATTTATAGGAATGCTCATTTCATCTATTGTGACTCTTTTTCTCTTTCAGATATCACATCATTGTATGACTGACTGTTTTTCCCTAACTTGGCTGCTTTTTGTACATTGTTAATGATTTTTTGATCAGATGAAGACTTACTGGCAGGAAAAAGTTATCATCTTGTGTGATCCTCAAGGACTGATTGTTTGAACCACGTAAACTTTCATTCGAAGTATTAACACTATCATAGAATGATGTTGCTTTGCTGTCCAGGAAGAACTGAAACAAAAAACAAGTACAGCATTAATGATATCAGTTGGGACAGATTATAGAAGTATAGTAAGTGTAAGTTATTTTTACACAAGATTTGACTACTTAGGTCAAGCCTATGAACAGAGTTGTCCTGCACATTCATTCATTACAATACCAAATGCATTAGACATAGTCATAACTCACATCAAAGCAGTTATATTATTGAAAACAACTAAAAAACATATTTGTAGTATCATACAGTTTCTGTTTAAAAACTGTAATGATTCTAAAGCTCTGATTTCCAGCAAAATTGTGTTCCAGGTTGTTGCAGATTTAAACTGTACCAGCATCTCTCTAAACTTGGCTTTGATAATTAGGGTGTATAATTCTTGGTTTCTAACATATATCGGATGATGCCCATATTCATGTTACATTTGGAGATCAAGAATCTTCCTCGAAGATGCAGGAGCTGGGATGTTAAGTAGGAAGAACTGAGTTGCTGCCCATGATCTTTCCCTCTGCAGATTTAAAGGAAACTAATTTTCAGTAATTTGGCCAATAGAATTTACCTGACCTGAAGCACTCCACACAGTGCAAGAAAGCAGCAGCAAAGGCAAACAAGATGCTAGGATGCATAGCTAGGGTGATCAGTAGTAGGTTAGAGGAGTATAGGTGACTGGTAAGGCCGCATCTAGAGTATGGAGTTTAGTACCGGTGCCCACACCTCAAAAAAGGACATTAACCTGCTGGAGAAGGTCCAGAAGAGGGCTACAAAGATGATAATGGGTCAGCAGGGTAAGGCATACAAGCAGAGGTTGAGGGCACTTAACATGTACTCCCTGGAAGACAGGAGACAGGGAGAGAGGGGACATAACTGGTACTTCCAAGCACTTGAAAGGGATAAATAAGATTGATAAGGAGAGTCTCTTTAAGCTGAGTGGCAACCATAACACAAGGGGGCACAGTCTTAAGCTGGATGGTGGGAGGTTTAGGAAGGAGGTCAGAAAGCATTTCTTCACAGAGAGGGTGGTGGACACTTGGAATGCACTGCTGGAAGATGCATCTCATTGATTACAGTGGGCAGCTTTAAGAGAGCCTTGGATAGGCATAGGGGGAAGGTAAGGATCATGGGTAGGGAGGATGGGAGGAGTGAGGAGGGAGGGCAGGGACATTAGCTCAAGCTGTGGACCCTGCAATACTAGCAGATTTGATAGACCAAATGGCTTTCTTCTGCCAGCTTCTTTGTATGTTCATATAATTTAAGTGTCAAAATATAGACAGTATTTAAGTATGACAGTTCTGTCATTAATCATGTCATTCTACCTATGAAACCTCTACCACAGAAGCTAGATATTAGTATTCATCAATTCCACAGGTCATTTAGTAGTCCTCTTCTGCTGCAATTTATTGACTTAAAGCTGAACGAGAAAGCAAACATTAAACATGACATGATGGTGTCAGGTATCAATATGATAAAACGGTAAGAATGCTACTTTTAGAATAAATCATATAAGGGCACTGTTCTTAATAATGGTGATTTTGCATTTGGCATTCGTATAAATAATGTGCTGTGGGTTCTTGTGTTAGTGAGAGAGTGACATGCTGACTGAACCTGGGCAGCACATTGCCACTGACATCTGCCTCCGGGGTACAGCAGCTGCTGCAGGTGATCATTTAGCATGATTTCTAACTGCAGCACATGGAAAAGGCAATACAGATCTGCTAAACTATAGCAAATAAGATGGTTCGCAATCCATCTGATAGAATAAGTTGATCAGTTTGCTGGCTTTTTTTAGAATTCTGAATTTTGGTTTTGAAGGCCAAAGTCTAAATTCTCAGAAAAAAAAAAAAAAAAAAGAATTAAGATACAGAATCAGAATTCATTTCTGATTCTGTTTCTGACTGAAGTAAAAACAAGTAAAACCTTCCTCCACTCAGTGAGCAGTGATTAATTCAGACATGTCTGACCCCTTTCTCAATGTTCTCCCCCTTCCCCCGCCCTTTTTTTTTTCTCCCTCCTATCTGAAATGTAGAACTGCAGGGCAGTCACGACTGGGCTGGCTAGTTGGCAAGTGAGATGGGGTGTGCATGCTGTGATATGGATGGGTGACATTACAGCAGGGACAGAGGGAGGAGAGGGGAACTCTCAAGATTCAAAGGTTACCTTGGGCTTATTGCTGGATGGCCTGGTCAATGGATCCACCTGGACAATACTGGACACTTATTAGAAAGCTGGAACTGGACCATCCAGCAGTCCTGCACTTAAAGGAGTGGTGCAGTCAACATTTGCAAAAACATATGTTGTGCAGAGTGTTTTTATTTGTGTGTGTAGTCCTAGTGTGTCATTCCCTTTGTCTGCTATTAAGAGTTTTTTTTCTAATTTAGTGTGTTAGTTATATAGTAGTTTTATGGCCCTCTGGGGATCTCCATCTTAACAAGATTTATTACTCTTCTTTTTCCTACAATGCCTTCCATTCCATGCGACAGTGATGTCTCTGGAACCACATATTCAGCAAGTACTAGAGATAGGAGCCTGATGCTCTATCCTCCGCTAAATAGCTCTAATTCAGTATTTTTGTTTTCTCTGTATGTGTTAGGCCTAGCCAGCAGGAGTAAATGTTCTGCTTTTAAAACTTTTCATTTCATAAAACTACACATAGCCATAAAAAGCACACAAATCACCCCAGATCATCAGTGCTATGTTTAATAAAGACCCTAGCTGTTTTCTTACAGAATAACCCACTCAATTAGCCCTCAGGAATTTGCTAAATTGTAAATGCAGCCATTAGTGCTCACTGTATAAGGAAAGTTACTTAATATCACAGCTTGCTGTTGTAAAATTAACTCTAAACAAGTACTTGCTGAACCCATGATCCAGCATAAATCACTGTCACGTGCGACAGAAAGCACTGTAGGAACAAGAATAGCAATAAATCATGCTAAGATGGAGATCCCCAGGGGCCATACAACTTCTGTAACACTAGTAGGCTAATTTAGAAAAAACTCCTAATAGTAAACAAAAGGAAGGACACACTAGGACTGCACAAAGAAATCAAAACACTCAGCACAACAGTGTTTTTGCAAATTTTGACTGTATATTCCTTTAAGGTAAAGGGGTGAAGCAAGACTTAGGAAAGAGAGGAGGACAAGTCTGGTTTTTAACGAATCCTAGGGATTCTTGAGTCCAGCATTTTGTTTGTATTGATCCCTGTTTTACTGTGTGGGGAGAGATTTTACTGCCATAAGAGGCAGAATCAGAAATTCTGATTCTGACCTCAATTCTGCATCCAGTGCTTAACTGGCATCAGAATGGAATCAAAGTCAGCATCAGAATTTCTGGTATTCTGACAGATTCAAACAGACTGACTTCTACAGACTCTGAGCACCACATATTTTCTGATGATGTATCTTTCTGCTTGCTTTTCTCAGAGTACCAGCAACAAATTAGAGTAACCATTTTGTGGTGTGTAGCAGTGTTCCCACTGGAGACACATAACAGGGGGGTACAACATACCCTCCTCCAAATGTTTCAGGGGTACAAATCGTGTTTTGAGAGTATGCTGCACCCCTTGTGGAAAATCATGGAGGTACGCATTGTTTGAATGGGGGATACCGCACAGCCACAAATAGTGACTCAACATAAGCAGAACACCATGTTATACTTATATATACTTTATTGACTTTGTTGTCATTTAAAAAAAAAAGATATAAAATAATATGTAATTGCTATCTGCTGAGTTGTTTAATGATTTGTTCTCATTTACAGTTAAGATAGGAATAGGCAGAATATACAAATACATACACAAACTGTACATGTTGTAAATGATTCCAAATTCATTATTTCCAGTCCACATCTATAATAATCAGACCGACACACTGACTGACAGAGCAATACACACAGTCACACAGTTTATTAATTTAGTTCAATCAAATCAAAACAACAAACAAAATATGAATTAATTTCTAACAGCACAGCACAGCAGCTGCCAGCTGCAGAAAACTCTAATCAAACCGACCAGGTCACACACACAGACACACTAGTGAGTATGACAATAGTGTGTACGAGTAATTGAGTACTTAACTGTAGTAGTATGAGTAATATTTTGTAATATATGGAGATACCTAAATAATACAACAGTATCCCAGACAAAAAATTCCCGGTAATACACCAGTAGCCAAAATAATAATACTATCGTTGGCAAGTGATAATACTATCGTTCAGAGCTCATAATACTATTGTTCGAGCTCTGAACGGTAGTATTATCACCAAACCTCAAGAGCGCAACCGCAAGATCTTCCAGTAGCATACACTAGTTCCTGACATCCCCAAGGCAACCTCCTAGCCCTGCGTGCTGATGTTCCTAAAACCACGCCTCCTGATTGGAACTGGTTCCTCTGTGGGTGGGCAGAACAAGTCAAAAAACATGGCGGCCGTGTCTCGCTAAGTGAGAGAATATCGTCCCTTCGCTTTACGGGCAGCGTTTTTTTTATTATTCCCCACAATGGTCTGATTAAAGAAGCAAGGTAAGATGTTTTTTCAAGTAAAACAGACACAGACTGAGTTTGTGGGTGGATGGGTGAGCAGTGGTGATGGGTGGACGGAAAGTACACACACAGAGAGTGAGTGAACGAATCCTCACTGCAGCGGCAGCACGGCCTCACAGCACCACATTCACAGAACTGCTGCAAACAAAACTGGGCTCCATATATTACAAAAAAAAAAAAAATAGGCGAGGGTCTATCACTTGGGAGTAATACCATCTCGAGGTTCTGGGGACAGGAGAACTTCTCGAGCTTCGCTCTCGAGGTTTCCTTGTCCCCAGAACCTCTTGATGGTATTACTCCCTTGTAATAGACCCTCACCTATCTATTATTCTATTTATATACTAAATAGCTCATGTACTGAGGCAGAGCTAATTAACTAATACTACAGTAACAGTTGCAGTAGTAGTATCACATAAATAATTATGTAATCTCATTGTGCACAATAGTACACAATATTGCAAATAAACAGAGAGCTAAGAGCAGAGTGCACACACCTGACAACACACAGTGAATGAGTTACATGATGGGAAAGAATCAAATGAAGCCAGGATGATGCATGCATTGCACTCACACACACACACACACACACACACACTGAGCAGATTGCCTCTGGTTACCCAAATTACTGTGTAGATGACACTGAGGGGGCCACAACATGGCTGCGCAGCTGCCCCGCTGCTCAGAATGCCAAGCCGAATGGGAGCATTTTGCCTTTAGTCCTTTTTAAAGTTTGCTGACTAGTCTGTAAATTAAATTTATACTACTTGCCACTGGAGAATTTGTTTTAATTCTCAGTAAATGCTGTATTTTATACGTTCGTCGCTAACGACTTACGCTGTTCTCTCACTGCTCACTGTTTGGGCATCTGAGATGTCTTCTGATTTTAATATAAAAAGCCATTGTACATTTGCAGTCTAAGTTTGATGAATGAAACCCACTTTATTTTTATTTTTTACTTGACGATAAGGGTTTTATATTAACAAGTGAAATCATCAACCTGTTAAAGAGAAGTGCTCATTACAACTCTTTATTGATTATCGTGCTGGGCTTGGAGCTGTTGCGCCTGGTGGGCCCTGATTCACTGGCTGGTGACTGCGGCTTTTGCCTTGGGGAAGAATGACTGGCTATGCAATGTCCAGAGGAAAAACGGAGCTTTGATATTGCTGCAGTGCTGTTCACAGCTGATACATTTTTTTTCCCTTTTTTAAAGGTATGCCAGAGTTGCCTAGGGGCTGGGAGCTACTGGAGGCTTTATTATAAATCTTGAGGTTATTGCACTTAGTGGAGTGCTTCTATTTTGATTTATTCATAGGTGCCTTGCAGTATGCTCTGGAGCTGGAGTGAGTGGAGTCCTGGAGGAGGCAAACTCTGGAAAACGGGATTAATGGTTGTCTAATGGTTTCCTGTTAAAGAAAATGAGTAGAAGGACTCACGAGGATAAAGTGGCTGGTAACTGGCTGTTTAAACCTTGTTGTCGGGCTGGTACATTGTGGGGGACTCCCAAGTAGGAGAAAAAGTGTTAAGTAGCATATCATTGCTGAATTAACCCTGCTGTGTGATCGAGGTTGCTATCAAATGACTCTGCAGTAACTCCAGATCTTGGATATGGACATGGAGCAAAACATTTTCTAGAGGTGCTATGTTTCAGATGTTTCAGACGTTTTAGACATTTGTTTGTTGGTTAAATAAAAATATTGAGCTGCACTTTTTGATAAATCTGGGAAGCCATGCTGCTGTTCCTCAGTGGACCTTTCCTAAAACTGAGTTTTCTGTAGGTCTCCAGATTAATGGTGCATTAAATATTTAAATATTTGTCACACAAACTAAAAACGAACAAACTTCTGAATCTAAAGGAGCCATTTGTTCCTTTGGATCTTTCATATTTCTAACATGCTTTGCTGCGAGGATAGTGTGTACTGTTTTGATTATTGCTTTGAACATTGTTCCAATTAAGGAAAGATTATTCAAGGTATTCAACCTAGTACTGTTGGACAGGGTATGTGATACATGATATTAATATAAAATCGGAATTTACGAATTTGAGAACTGAGACCTTCTAGGTGTTTTAGGTCTGACTATGTGCTTTTAGTTCTGGTAGTAACATTTGCTATTGAGCCTTAGGATTGTCCTGTGACCATTTGGTAGCAGGCGGGACAAATTCAGTAAACTCAGTATGAGCAGCCCCACCAGTCACATGGAGCCCCACTGTGCCCCTCAGGAGTAGTCAATGGGTGCAGCTGGAGTTGGAGTAATCAGTGGGGGACGGAGTGGCAGGAGTCACATGGTGCCCCAGTGGACGTGCTTCAAGGCTGACATGTCCAATTGGTTATCAGGAAGGTTCAAATGTGATACTATGTAGATGGTTGGGACTGACTTGTGACATGGAGTCCTGCTGTATGCCTGACAGTGACCGACAGGTGTAGTTGGACGAAGGGTAATCCACGGGCACAGAGCAGTATGCACTGCATGGTGCCCTAATGGACATGCCTTCAATGCCAGCAGGCCCTACTGGCTTCTTATTAGGTTTGGTGTGGATCCTGTGTGATCAGATGGGATCCCTCTTGATATACGATTTTGCTAAGTACCTTGGGTATCGCCAATGGGAGTGGTCAGATAGGAAGAGGTCTGCAGGGTATGGAGCAGCTGAGCTGCATGATATCTTTAATGGTTGCACTATTATTTCAGCGTATCTATATGGCTACCAAGCTGGTACTAATGGGACAGGATGTGGATGGAGGGGATAAACTCTGTTGGGATAGATTGGACTGCTATGTTGTCATTAGGTTTAATGGCCTTTTTTTTGGCTCATAGGAACGTTGGTTTGGGCCTACTAGTAATCTGACCACAGAGAGGATTCATTTACTTGATTCCTTGTTTTTACTTTCGTACATTATTTGTAAAACATACATGTTATGCAGTATGATGTTTTTTGCATTATATAGTATGTTCAATGATATTGAATCTATGTATTGAGCTCTGTATGAGATTTTGTATTTGTTAGGCTATTGCAATGGCTTTTTTGCCAAACAATAAACCTTACCACTACTACACACACACACAGACACACACACACACACACATATACACACACACACACACTGAATCAAATCTGATTCAAGGCAGGCAGAAATATTTACTTTTAGTGTACTGTATGAACATAGTTTGGCAGGCTGCAGCAGAATTATGACAAGTCCATAGTAGACCACAGCCAGACACAGCAGCAGAGCAGTCAGTGAGTGTCGCAGTCACACACAAACACTGTCTGTCACACACACAGCCACGTTTATTTTTTAATACTAGTCTTGTCTTGGGGGACTGACTTAAGTTGGAGAAAACACATTACAACTGCAAGGCTGGTGGTGTTTTTTTCACTCCTCTTCACCCCCCCTCCTCTTCACTGAGACAGAGATAGAGACCCCCCTGTCCCCCCAGTCCCTCCCACACTCCCCGAGACCCCAAGAGGCATTTGAAGCAGAGGGACAGATGGCAAGAGTCAAGACTCGAGTCCGAGTCTCCATTGTCACAGACTGCACTGCACATCATCATCAATTCATTTAAGCAGTAGCAGTCACCGACCGATGACCGACACCCACCCTGGAAATGTAAAGTAATTTTTACTTGCTTGTGCTCAAGTCTGCTCACAATGGGATAGCCTGGCAGCAGGAGGACCTGACTGAGAGTCACATTGCACTAGGAATCACTCGGGATGGGAGACAACTAGCGAGGCTTTGACTCGGTTTTCAGTCACTCAACAAGATGCAAAAGATGTCCCTGTCATCCAACTAAGGAGGCTACAGCACATGCGTGACAACCATGGGTGGGTGCTGCTATTCCCCTAAAATTCCTGAATAGGACTCTGAGATGGTCCCGTCCCAGCCTAGGGATGAGGTGGGGAGAAGCCAAGGACTGGGAGGGATGCGGGACATGGAGGGAGGTAACTAGAGAGAGACTCACTCATTGGGACTCAGCAGGCCAGACACTGGAGCAAGCCACCAGCACTCTCACTCTGGCAGACAACAGACAGGAGGAGAACAGGCCACTTCAGGTCCAGGATGGGGTCAGTGACACATGGGGAGATGAGACTGGAGACAGGAGCGATCAAGGCCTAGGGAAGGAACAAGTTACAACAGCATGAGCAGGCTGGGGCAGGGAGGGGATCACTCTCAGTAACAGGGCAAGTGGATGGGCTGTGGATGCCAGTGTGAAGGAAAGGACTTATTGGACACTGGGCAGACTCAGTCGGAGTCTCCAAAAATGGGAGGGCAGAAAGTGGAAAACCTACAGAAACTACCGAACCAACCCCGGACACGACAACTCCTGAAGGCTGCAACATATATCACCCACCCTGCTTGCCAGGACCGAGTCAATTTATTTGGTGGAAACTGTAGAATGGAAGACAACTACCTCAATTTCTGAAAAACAAAATTCACAAATAATACTACCAACATAATACAGGTATGCATGGGATGGTTCCTTGTTGTGCACCCACTTGTAGTTAAGCTACAGAATGTCAGTAAGGGAAGCCAAAGCTCAGACAGAAGTGTGCATCACAAAATCAGTGGGTAGAGGAGACAAAACCTTTTACAGGTACATAACTGAAAAAAGAAGGGAAAAGAAAGGGATAGTGAGACTGAAGGAGGAGGATTGGGGCCTCATGGAGGATGGCAACAGTAAAGCTGACATACTGAACAGATATATCTGCTCAGTCTTTACTGAGGAAGAAGAGAGTAATGGGCCTAAAGGGAGTACAATGGGTGGGAATGGTGCAGAAATGGACAGAAGTCCCTTTACAGTCTCCAAAATGGGAGTGTGGAAAGTGGAAAACCTACCGAAACCACTGAACCAACCATGACAACTCCTGAAGGCTGCAACATAAATCAACCACCCCGCCCGCCAGGACTGAGTCAATTTATTTGGTGGAAACTGTAGAATGGAAGACAACCACTTCAATTTCTGAAAAAAAAATTCACAAATAATACTACCAACCTAATATAGGCATGCATGGATGGTTGCTCTTCAGGAATCTGCACTCTGGCTCGGGTCAGTCTGTCTTGTTTCTCCAGACTCGAGTGGAGCATTGATTGGTTGGGCAGGCCAGGCTTGTAGGTCATGGGATGCGTGGTCTCCTCCAGTGCACACTTCTCCTCCTTTCTCCCAATCTCTCTCATCACACGTGAAGCCTGTGGTACGTTTCCCAGTCCCTCGTCTATAGATGCATGCCCACATTACACCTGGTGAATGGGGATAGGGTAGATGTTCATACCAGTGCAGAGTGCACCAATTGCAGTGGATTTGAAAAAAAAAATTATGTCGGGGCACCGGACCAATCGTCCGCTGGCTGCTGGGGGATCTTTCCAACGGCACAGTCTGTTGTGTCTGCATGCAAAGATATGCACATGTCTACATTCACAAAACTCGAGCAGGCTTCTTTACATGCAGGTGCACCTCCTGCTCACATAGATATATGTGAATTTTGATTTCTTTACGTGATTCACGTACATCTATGCGTGAATGGGAACACTGGTGTGTAGTGGCGGTGGGCACTAGAATGGAATGGAAACTTTAATATTAAGTTCCATGGCATAAGAAAAGGGTAGGCCTACACTGGAATAGATGTCATTTATTTATACATTTGTACCTTTATGGCATTTACATTGTCTAGCATCTTTTACAGTGGAAGTGGGTTTGATGGCTGGTCCCAGTTCAGATACCAATGCGGTGGCAACAGTCACATGCACTTCTTCCTACTGTAACTGTCAATGAGGTATGTGGAATCTGGATCAGATGGTCATGTAGCAAATTACCATTGGATTCCTTTTTGTGCTCCCACTTGTAGTTAAGCTACATAATGTCAGTAAGGGAAGCCAAAGCTCAGACAGAAGAGCGCATCACAAAATCAGTGGGTAGAGGGGAAAACCTTTTACAGGTACACAAGTGAAAAAAGAAGGGCAAAGGGAGGGATAGTGAGACTGAAGGGGGAGGATGACAACAGTAAAGCTGACACACTGAACAGATATTTCTGCTCAATCTTTACTGAGGAAGAAGAGGGTAATGGGCCTGAAGGGAGTACAAGGGGTGGGAACGGTGCAGAAATTGACAGAAGTCCCTTTACATGGGAAAGAGTCCTAACGGAACTGGAAGGACTAAGAGTTGATAAAGCAATGGGGCACACCCCAGGGTCCTAAAGGAACTAAGAGAGGTGGTGGCTGAATCTCTAGCAATCCTGTTTAGCCAATCACTGGAAACAGGGGAGGTACTCAAAAACTGGAGGACAGCAGATGTAGTTCCCTCATACAAAAGCAGGGAACTACAGACCAGTTAGCCTGACCTCAGTAGTGGGGAAGATCATGGAAGCACTACTGAAGGAGAGATTGGTGGAACATCTGGTTGCCAACGGACTACAGGACCCAAGTCAGCATGGTTTCACCTGGGGGAGGTAATGGCAGACCAACATCATTGAATTTTTCGACTGGGTGGCAAGGGAGGTGGATCAGGGGATGGAAGTGGACATGGCTTATCTGGACTTCAGCAAGGCCTTTGACACTGTGCCATATGGAAGACTATAAAGCAAACTGGGGAACATGGGAGTGGGCAGGACATTAGCGCAATAGGTGGGTTATTGGCTAGGCGGCAAGACATAGAGGGTGATGGTAAATGGCTGTCACTCCACAGAGGAAAGAGTGACTAGTGGGGTACCACAGGGATCAGTGCTGGGACTGGTCCTATTCAATGCCTCCATCAGTGACATTGTGCAGGACCTAGAAGGCAGAATTTCCCTGTTCACAGATGACATGAAGCTCTGTAACAGAGTGGACACACCAGAGGGTGTAGACAGAATGAGGAGGGACCTGCAGAAGCTTGAAGAATGGTCAAGGGTTTGGCAGTTGAAATTCAATGAAAAGAAGTGCAGGATAATGCATATGGGGCACAACAACCCTGGAAAAACATATCAGTTGGGGGGGTGATGGTATAGCATGCACCTAGCAGGAAAGGGACCTTGGGGTTATAATCTCTGATGACCTCAACGTAGGGAAACAGTGAGACAAGGCAGCAGGTAAAGCAAATAGAAAGCTAGGATGCACAGGCAGGGCATCACCAGCAGGAAAATGGAGGTCATAATTCTGCTATACAAGACACTAGTGAGGCCCCACCTGGAGTACAGTGTACAGTTCTGGAGACCTTACCTACATGAGGACATAGACAGGGTGGAGAAGGTTCAGAGGAGGGCAACACAGATGGTAAAGGGATTGCATCACAAGTCCTATGAGGACAGGCTGAAGGACTTGAATATGTACTCCCTGGAGGAGAGGAAGGAGAGAAGGGATATGATAGAGACATACAAGTATGTTACATAGAGGAACAGGGAGCAGGAATACAGTATTTTCCAGCAAAAAAGATGTTCCAGGACTACAGGGCATGGGATGAAGTTGCAGGGAGGGTGAATCAGAGGAAATGTGAGGAAACATTTCTTCACAGAAAGGGTGGTGGACAAGTGGAACACCCGGCCAGAGGACGTGGTGGGGACTGAAACAATCACGGGATTTAAGAATGCATGGGATAGACATAAGGGAATTCTGGAGGTCAGGGGTAAGAGGCAACAGACTTCTAGAAAAACATAAAGTGTACTTACAAGCTCAAATGGGCAGACTGGATGGGCCATAGGCCCTTATCTGCCAACTGTGTCTATGTATCTATGTAGTATATTACTGTTGTGTTGCCTCCATGGCCAAGTGAGAGACAATCTGTTTATTTGGGTTTATTTGGGTACTAAAATGATAAGAGAAGCTAAGGCCTCCTTTTGCTGTTCAGAACTGGACTTTGCCGCCAACAGCTCATCTAAATTTTGGAAATCTATTAAGAACATGTTGGGCCACACACTGGGAAACTCTCTGCCTGCAAAGATCACCTCTGGTAGTGTCACCATCTGTGACAAAATGGAGATCCTAGATGCATTTAACAACCACTTTGCTATTGCAGGGCTGGCATTTGACAACTCCTCCACATGTTCCTTACATTTCCAGCTTGGTACATAAAATACTGAGCCTCTTCTTACCAACTCAGTCTTCTCCCTCCAGCCTGCTTCGTTGAAAGAGGTAAAAAAACTTCTATTATGGTTGGATAGCAAGAAAAGCGCCAGCACTGACTCCCTTGACCCATACTTTCTAAAGATTGCCTGCTATGTTTTAGCTGTGCCAATCATCCATCATTCAATCTCTCATTGTCTCAGGAGATCCTCCCACCTTTATGGAAAACAGCCCATGTTACCCCCGTTTAAATCAGGGGACCCCTGTGATCTTAACAATTACAGGCCAATTTCTCTACTTCCTATACTGTCTAAATTGTTGGAAAAAATTGTAATCAAGCAGTTAAGAACCTATGTAGAAAATATGAACCTACTAAACCCAATACAATCTGGCTTCAGAGCAAATCATAGCATCGTTACAGCTCTTGCCAAAGTGAACAACGATTGGCAGTGAGACCTGGGGAATAGAAACTTTGTGCAGTGTTCTTAGACTTAAGCAAGGCCTTCAACACTGTTGACCACGGCTTGCTCCTCTCCTCCCTGAGGGCAATAGGCCTGGACCTGCTATCCTTGCATTGGTTTGATGACTACTTTTCTAGCCAGTGGCAGCAGGTTAAGGGAGAAGGTGAACTTCCTCCCCTTAAACCCTTACAAAGAGGGGTGCCTCAGGGATCGATCCTTGGTCCCTTACTGTTTGCAATCTACATAAACATAGATGTCAACATAACCAAAGCCAATATTCATCTGTTTGCTGATGACACTGTACTTTACCTAAGTCGCCTGTCACCAGAAATTGCCTGTGGAGACCTACAAGCTGAATTTAATCTACTTCACAGCCAACTCCTAAATGAAAAGCTTCTACTAAATGCTAAAAAAATGAAGGTGATGCTGTTTTCACCCCTTCTCCATGCAGCAAACCCAGCCAGTGCTGGCTCTATACCACAGACCACCACAATCCTGGGAGAAAACCTAGAATTTGTCAATAAATTCAAGTATTTGGGAGTATGGCTTGGCCATAGATTCTCCTTTACAGACCATATCGAGCATCTGCTAAAAAAACTGAGGCAGAGGCTTGGACTGTTTTTCAGGATTAATAACTTCCTTACTAGAGATGCCAAGCTGTGACTAGTACAAACAACGTTTTCTCCTTGGTTGACTATGCTGACTTTCTTTATAGTCAGTGCCCTGCTTCTCATCTTGCTAAATTGGATACATTGAATCACAGGGCTCTGAGATTTATTACCGGCCGACCTTTTTCCACTCACCATTGTGCCCTTTACGCTGCCATGGGGTGGCCTTCTCTCCAATATGGGAGAAACAGAAATGCTGCAGTCTGAACATTCAGAGCTATTATCAAAAAACGTCCTCAATATATCTCTGATTGTCTCCCGCTATGTGAGCTGGGAAATTATGCACTGAGAAGCTACTCCTTTATTTCTCTAAAGGTACCTAAGCCTAAAACACACTTTGGAAGAATGGCCATAAGTTATGCGCTGCCATCTCTATGGAATAAACTACAAAAATACATTGAAGCTGAGTACTTCGGTCAGGCGATTCACCTTCAAGACATTATATGCCCATTCAGTTAAAGAACCTTGCAACTGTTGCTCTCAATCCTAGACAGCCCTGCAACTTCGGCACATCTTGATGGTGCCTGTCTTCTTCACCATGCCTGGCCTAGCGGCCCTCCCCCTCACGTTTCTACTTGTACATTACGCCCCTGTCTGCTCTCTATTTGTGCTTTCCATTGCCCCTGTTCTGTGTCCCTTCTGTGGCTCTTACTGCTCCCTCTTGGTACCCTTCCACCCCCGACTTTACTCCCCCTCCTCTCTGCCTTCCACATCCCCCCTTTCTACCTTGATCACACTGACTGTGAACACACTGACTGTCTTGTTCTATAAGGCAATATATGTAATATATTATCTAACTGCCGTCCTCGTATAGGTCACGCAGCTTTTTGTGGTAGACACATTCCTACATTATGAAGGAACTGAACCGCTGTTCTCCAAATATTCTCCTTTTGTGTCATTGTTTAACTATTGTGTCTCTGTGACTGTAAAGTATTATTTGAATGTTATGTTGTTGACTGTTTATAAAGCGTATATCCTTCATTTCTGTTCTAACCAGGTCCATCTTGTAAATGAGCTATGCTCAATGGTGTTCTCCTGGATAAATAAAGATTTAGAATTGAATTGAATTGGGGTATACTGCACTACGGTAAGGTATTGTACAGCTTGGCTATTTTATGCACTGAACATTGAATACAACAGCAATTTATTACCCGTAGCACACACTTTATTGAGAAAGTGGATTTAGCTAGTTATGGGTTAGTAACGGACCAAACATCCAGGATCTTGTAATATGTACTTATTTTATTTGATTATTTTTGTATCGGTTACTGAGAAAGGTACACTAGGACTGGTAACAGTTTACAACTACATCCTGGAGAGGAGGAAGATAATACAATTAAATAAACCCAGCAGTACAAGGGATCAGCAATCCATAACAAGTCACATACATGACATACAAAGGTATTCAGCAGGTTAATCAGTCAGTGTTTATACAGTACTCTCGGTGACAACAAAGGAAAGTAGCAGTGTATAACAGAGCATTCAAGGACACACTGCATATGCATCAGACCTTAGGAAGTGAATAGACTAGACATGCAAAATATATTAGAAGCTGAAGGTGGTACAGGCACAGACTAGTATGAATATCTGTGGAAACAATGTACCCTAGGTTTCTGGCCCTTTTTGAAGAAATCACTGGTTGTTAGCTGCCTGTTGATGAAAGGAACATTGTTCCAAATATGGGAGCAAAAGAAAGCCAGCAGAAAGACAAGGGAGGCCAAGGCTGAGACAGAACTCAGGCTTGCAAGGAGAGTGAAGCAAGGGGGAAAGGCATTCTGTTGGTTCATCGGGGGTATTGTGAGGCTGAAGAGTTAGGAACGATGGGAGGAGAGGGACAAATGGAAAGAAGAAACACGGAACAAATATTTGTGTTCAGTTTTTACAGGGAGAAGGATTGACCGCTACCGGAATTGGGGTTGAGAGCAGAAGACAATAAAGCAAGTTTTCAGGTAGCATGGCCAAAGGAACAGGAAGCGGGGTGTTACAAAGCTTAAGGGGTTGAAAGTAGATAATTCAATGGGAACTGATGGCTCACACAGAAAAATACTTAAGGAGGTAACAGAGGTGATAGAAGGAGCAGTTCCTGACCTCTTCAACTACTTGCTGGACACAGGGGTGGTTCTTAGGGAGTGAGGGACAGCAGACGGGGTCCTATCATAGAAGAGTGAAAGGGTGAGCCAGGGAATTACTGACCGGTCAGCTTGACATCTATTGTGGGAAAGACTATGGAATCTATACCAAGGAAAAAACTAGTGGATGTCCTGGAGGGAAATGGGTTGCAGAGCCCTAGACAACATGGGCTCATAAGAGAAAGATCTTGCCAGACAAATACACAACCAATAATGTAGAGGCAGTCAATGTAGTGTATTTGAATTTTAACAAGGCCTTTGACTCAGTCCCCCCCCCCCCCAAGAGGCTGGTAAAACATTAAGGGTCTTAGGGATGGAGGAATAATTTTCAGCTTTGTAGAGAACTGGCTGAGGGAATGAACACAGAGGATATTAATAAATGGGGAGTTTTCAGAGGTAAGGGATGTGACAAGTGGAATACCTCAGGGGTCAGTGCTGAGACTGATCCTTTTTCAATGTGTTTATTTGGGACATATGGGAATTCATCAAAGGGAAAAATCTGCCTCTTTACAGACAATGTGAATATCTGCCAAGGGAGGACACAGGGGAAGGGATAAGGGAAGTCAGGGAGGATATGGGTAGGTTGGAGAGCTGGTCCAAGATGTAGCAGCTGGGCTTCAATGCTAAAACATGCAAGGTGATGCACACTGGGGTATAGGAACCCAAGAGTGCAATACGAAATGGGTGGTGGTGGTACTGGAAGGCACCATAGAAGAAAAGGAAATAGGGGTCATGATATTGGTGAGCCTGAAAACAACAGCACACTGTAATAGAGCAGTAGGTTGTTGCGAACAGGATGCTGGGATGCATAGGGAGGGGGATAAGCAGCAGAAGCTGGGAAGTGATCCTCCCATTGTACAGGCCACTGGTGCGACTGCATCTGGAATACTGAGCAAGATACTAGAGTACACACGTGAGGAAAGACTGTGACAAGGTGGAAGCAGCATAGCGCAGGGAAGCCAATATCATCCATGGACTAAAGGCCATGATATCAGAAGCTGACACATCATCGACCAGCTCCCCAACCTGATGAAGTAGCACTTTTAAAGTCTCCTGCAGTCAGCAGTGTCCTCACAGCATAGCATATTTTGTCTATTTATATACATATTCCTGTGTTGGGGGAGCTTGTTGTAGGGGAACATTATTGTCTGGGTGTTGAACCTGGATGTGTGGTGCTTGTATCCATGTATGAGACTGGAACTACATTTCCCATGTCCCTCATACTGAATTTAATTATTTTATTACTTTGGGACACTGTAGTCCCTTTTACTGTTTCTTTCGCTGTTCTTTGGGGGTGTACAACTGAGATTATTTTATTTTATTGAATTTTAACCCGTATTTGGGTAAATGAGTGCCGCTGGTGACCTGCAAACTCTAGTTTTTGGGTCATACACTATTTAACACTAGCCCATCTGTGAGCGGGATGAGCATGAGTGGGGTGTACTTGCATGGCTTCTGCGTGCCGAGACAAGTGCACATCTGGCATGTGTGTCTAGCATGTCCAGTGGGATTAACGGGAGTAGCGGGACAACAGGGAACACTGAACTGGCTTCAGCATTTAAATAAGATATAACAATATCATCTACCAGTAACCTGCCTCTACCTTTCAGTTAAAGATTAAGGGAAGTTAACCAGATACATTGTTATATTCAGTTATGTTCTATCCTAATAAAAATTCATTAAAGGTACCGTGCTTCCAAACAAAAACGAGGCATATCGGGAGTCATGTGATGCAGCCCTGAGATCAGCAGCTCCTCCGACTGCTCCTGGTCTATTGTGTTAAAATTTTGATATTCTGCAGCTTTTTCACTTACCTTGGTCCTTGAGATTCCCCCAGCACTGTTTAATACCTTTTCGGTGATTCCGGTGACAATTTTGGAAGTTGGAAGTTTTGATTTGCGGTGGCGATGGATGCTGAAATGCGTCAAGCTCCTCCACACCACACCCCGCCGCAAACCCTGGACAAGAGCTTGAAGAGGACCAAAGGTCAGAGTGCTGCCACCGGGAAAGTTCCTACTGTCACCCCAGCGCTGGCCTTCCTCACAGAAGAAACATTCCTGGCGGGGTTTTAACTGTTCCGGACAGCCCTTCAGGAGCTTACCACTGAGCTCAAATCTATGCGAGCAGATTTGGGAGAGGTGACAGGGAAAATATCAGATGTTGCAGCCTGCACATCTTCTCTGGAGCACTGGAGGAAGATGTTGGATCCTGATGTTATTGCCTTATGGCAAAAGCTCACAAAGATCGAGGCAAAACTGGAAGGCTGAAGTAGAAGAAACAAACTAGTTATTTTCGGGCCTTCCAGAGGATGCGGAGGGGACCTCACCTATTTTATTCACCCAGAACATGTTGGCCAAAATTGCAGGGCCCTCCCCTAACAGCCCCTCCTACGTGGTTGAGTGGGCTCACCACTCCTTATGCCCCAGACCGCTGGAGGGATCTCCCCTTCGACCCTTCTTCCTAATGCTGCTCAACTATTTGGACAAGCAGCACATCTTATCCAAAGCCTGGTAACTTCAGGATATCCTCTGGGAGAGCTCCAAAATTCACATTAATCAGGACCTTCCTGCATTCACAAGGAAGAAGCAAGCTGCACACCACCATTTTGTGACTAAGGCTAATTGCTGCAGGAGAGCGTTTTAAAGTTTTATACCCTGCTCGGCTCTCTGTTTGCATCAGAGCTCATGGATTGCTTTTGAGTTAGCTGAAAAAGCTGCCCCAGAGATTAAAAACTCTATCTGGACTTATTCAAGGACCATTGAGGGGTTGGTATTCCCCTCGCTCAGTATCTGCTGTCTCAAACTGTTGCTTTGGACTGCTGGAGATTCGAGCTCTGGGTGGTCAGTGTAATACCAGTGATTTATACTTTTGCCTGCTGTCATTGGGAACCTCTTCATCTGCCAAGGACTTTCCTGTTTGTGTGGTCCTACTAATTTCTGGTTTCCTTGACCTGCCTATCAAGGTTGCCTCCTGGGCTAGTTGTCTTCCCAGTCCCTCGATGCTGCACCTGTAAGGTTTGCCGCAGTTGTCCAGACTACTGGTCAGCAACGCTGTTCGACACTGATTAGCCGCAGGTTTCTCCCATTACTTCCAAGCGACTGGTGCATTCCAATGCAGCTCCTCTGTAGCCGGAATGATGTTGTTTCCAGCTTTGGATCATGTTTATGGCGACCTTTTCTCCCCTAGGTCTGGAGCCTTTTTGGGACTTGCTGGCATTTCTATCATGGACTGGCAGGCAAGTGAAGGAACAAATGGTTTTGGAACAGTTTTTTCTGGAGAATCTCAGATTCATTCTGTCTATCTGGATCCTGTAGGAAGACTTGGGGCCATTTTTCGTTGTTGAATTTAGGCCCTCAGAGCAATGTTAATGTTCTTTCTCTGTCTAATTGGGAATTTGTTTATCTCAATGGGTGTAGTTATAGTATCAGATGTTCTGTGTTTAAGATGATCTATAGACTGTTATGTTGTTTGTAGCACTATGCATAGGTTTAATGTCCTGATTTTTTGTCCAGCTGCAATACAGTTATTGGGCTATTTAGGGTGGGGGCGGTTGAGGGGATTTAATGTGCTGTTTTTTGGGATGATGATCATGAACCGGTATTTGGGGGGGCCATTTGTTTTGTGGTCTGGTGTGTGGTCCAATTTTGGCAAATCTATTGTTTCCTCCAGGGCTATGCAAAGGGTTCTTGGGGGTTGGTAGGGAAGGATTCTTATTTTCAAGATGGGGAGAGTATTTTTTCACTAGGTAATACTACTGTGGGGGTTTTGGTTTTTTCGATTATGGTCTATGGTATTGATCGATTCCCACCATCTGTTTAAGCTGAATTTCTGGGGGGCGGGGTTGGAACTGGGGTTCCTTTCTGTTTGCATTTCATGGCTTTGTTTTTTTTGAGGGTTGGGGGTAGATATATATTGTATGGGTGGTAGGGAGGGGTGTGGGTTGTACATAATTTTGGGGGGTTGAGAGGGCTTTCTCTGTTTTTGGGGGGTTGGTGGGGAGAGGGGGAGGGCACCACCGGAGGTTAGGTTTACTTAAGGATGCCTGACAACTTTCTTTTTTGTGTTTCTTGTTATCTTGGGATGTTTCCTGCTTATTACTTAATCTCTTGACATGGAGCCCATTACTTTTTGTACTTGGAACATCAATGGCACACAGTCCCCTACGAAAGTTCTCCTTCGTCTACACAAACTATAGACTGACATAGCCTTTCTACAGGAGACCCACCTGCTCCCATCCTAGGTTCTCCTTTTTAGGAGATCCTGGGTGGGAGAGGCCTTTGGAGCCATCTCGGACTCCGATAAGAAAGGGGTGGTAATTCTTATTGCCTGGAGAGTCCCTTTCTGCCACCTTCAGGAGGTGGCAGATCCTCAGAGCTGCTATTTTATTCTTCATGCCCTACTTGGGCACCCGGAGGTGATACTAGGGGCCATTTATGGCCCTCCTGTAGAGGACCCACAATTTTGTACCACCTTAATGTCCATTCTGACTCTCTGGACCTCCCTTCCAACTATACTTGGAGGTGATTGGAACTTAGTTCAGTGCAATGATTTGGACCGAACTGGTCGGATGCATCAAGCCCTTTCCCCTAGTCAATTGGCTGTCCAAGATCTGATGGACTTCATGGGTTTGATAGACCCATGGAGGACACTAAACCTGGACAGTCAAGAATATTCTTTTTACTCCCTGCCTCACAACTCCTTCTCAAGAATTGATAATTTTTTGCTAGGGTTGGACTATCTTCCTGGGGTCCTTTTATGTCATTATTCAGCTAAGGTCATTTCAGACCACCACTCTGCCCTAATTCAGGTAAACTTCTCCCCCTCTTTATGCAAAGATAAAGTCTGGATTTTAAACAATCAATTACTCAAATTGGCCGATCTACTGCAGCACATCCAGGCTTTCATTGCCTCCTTCATATAATCTAATTCTCCCTCCATGCCTACCCATGACGTGTCATGAGGTGCTCTGAAGTGCGCCCTCAGGGGGACTTTATTCATTTAGCAGCCAGGAGAAGGAGACAAACCATGGCTACTCTATCTTCTCTGTTAACTCAGATTCAATTTTTGGAAAGACATATTTCCCAGGCTTCTCCGCAATGGGAGTGGGGGCAGTTAGAAAACCTCCACTTTCAATATAACACTTTACTGGGGGAAAAAGTAGACCATTTCATGGTCCGCTCCAAAGAGAAGTACTTTGATCAGGGTGAAAAAGCAGGGCAGTTAGTTGCTAGCTCTTTGGTTGTGGTCCCAAGCCTTGGACGAGACTGTCTCCTCTATTCGCACTGACTCTGGCTCCCTTCTCACCTCCCCGCATTGTAATGAAATAATATATGCCAATATTCTATAAAACTAATTATACATTATGCCACAGTATTTACTGACTGTGATGGGGGACAGAGACCTACACTGAGAATGGGTTGATATTAAAAACTGGAAAACTGTTCTGTCATGCTGGCCAGGGAAAACTAGGCTTACAGAGAATGTGACATATACAAGAGTGGTTACTCATGATGAACTACATGAAAAACAAGTTATTTTTCAATCGTTTGACAAAAACAACCTTTATCTATAGGTAGCAGAATAGTGTGACTTGCAATTTCTATAATCTAAGAAATAGAGAAAGGCCATCAGTTTGAGGCTGCTAGGATTTCAGTGTGATGATATGGTTTGTCGATGTAAGATGTTGAGCCTATTTTCAGAAATGTTTTTATAACAAGTGCATTCCCTTTTTTTATGAAATATTTTTATTTATTTATTTAGTTTTTGTTGACCGGGTAAGTGCACTAGACAAATCCTGCCTATTTTCAGGCATGACCCGGAGGAGGGGGATACAGATGAATGGCAACTGACCTTGAACCAGATTAAGCTGTTGGTGGTGTTTTTAGTAAATGAGGGAAATTTGGCCAGGACACCAGAGAAATTCCCCTACTCTTTTTGATAAGTGCCATGGGATCTTTAACATCCACCTGACTACCACCAATCCAGGCAGATGGGACCTTGGTTTAACGTCTCATCGGAAAGACGGCACCTCAGAAGTGCAGCACCCCTCTCATGCTGCACTACAGTGTCAGTACTGGGATATTAACCCAAGTGCCAGATGTGGGAACTGGACCCACAGTCCTCTGATCTCCCGGCCTCAGAGGTGAGTGTGCTACCTACTGAGCCACTGACACTGCTATTATTCATAATTTTGTTCCTAGAATTGTTGTGACAAAAGTAGCTATGACAACATTTCTTAGAAGTATTTTTGAAGATGATATCTCAGCGTTATGTAAGAAAAAAGCGTATATAATGTCAGCCTAGGACCCTGGTCTGTGTGTGTTCTTGCAATGGCCTCTCTGAAAAGGGTCCGAAGAGCTGCAGCAGATCTTATGAAGAACTTTGATGATGATGATGAGAGCCATGTATGCTGCCAATAGCCATAGCAGTCTATGAAGTTGATAATCTGTTGTAAGTTTTGCCTTTTTATTGTTTCCCTAATAAAGGAGTTTTGAAATGTTACATGAGTGTTGTATGGTCTAATTTGGTCACAACTTGTAGAACCCATATTATTTGTTTATAATTATTGCTTCTTATTATTTTTATTATTTGTTACTAAGGTTATGATAAACAATTTCATTCCTAACAGTGTGATATTGTTGATTCCTTTAAAATCTTTTATCAACAACTGTATGACCTGCCTTCCTCTCCTTTTTGCTCAGTTCAGTTAGAGGCCTTTCTGCAAGATACTCCTCTCCCTAAATTGACTGACCCACAGATTGACATTTTACAGGCCCCGTTATCCCTGGCTGAGGTTTCCCAAGCTATCAGTTACTTAGCTTCTGATAAGTGCCCTGGCCCAGATGGGTTTACCACCAATTTTTATAAGGCCTGTAAAGACCAGTTGGCCCCATCTTACTCAACACCTATAACTACATATTTATAGGGTGTCTCTCTGACCCTTCCCTTACTGCAGCCACCATAGTGGTTCTTCCCAAGCCTGGCAGGGACTCCCTGCTGGTCTCCAGCTATAGGCCAATATCACTTATCAGTGTTGATATTAACATTCTAGCTAAAGTATTGGTATGTAGATTGGGGCTAGTATGGGAATCGCTTATAAGCAGAGAACAGGTTGGGTTTGTCAAGGGTAGACTCTTGGCGGACCACCTCAGGAAATTATCCTGTCTTCTTTTGGTGTCCAGGGACTCCTCTGCTCCTGCAGTCTTGGTGTCCCTGGACTGCTTTTGCTAGGGCTTCATGGGACTACCTTTTCACCTTGCTCCCGAAATTTCATATCCCCTCAGTGTTTATACAGTGGGTCAAGGTGCTCTATTCCTCTCCATCAGCCTGGATTCTTTGTAATGGGGTTTTATCTTCATCTTTTCCCCTTCACCAGGGCACCAGGCAGGGACGCCTTCTTTCTGCATACTTATTTAATCTTTTCCTAGAACCCTTTATCCACAAACTGAATTTCTCCCCTCAGGTTTCTGATATTTGTATACGTCACAGTGATTATAAGTTATCTGCATATGTGGATGATATTTTACTGCACATCTCCTCCCCCGTTTCATCCTTGCCTGCTGCCCTGTGGATCATTTCCCAGTTTGGCATCATTTGTAATTATAAATTTAATCTTGTATAAATCTGAGGTTAAGCCACTCAATCGTGTCACCTTTAAGGCAGGTATTGAGCACCTTGAGCACCTTCCTGAACTGGAAGAAGGACAAGTTGAAATATCTGGGGATTTACCTTAGTACATCACCCCTTAAGCTGAGACAAATTAACCTTGATACCACAGTATCTCACCTTAAAATTAATTTAGACCGCTGGTACATGCTACCTCTATCAGCATGGGGCGGATTGAACATTATCAAAATGAACGTCCTACCCAGGCTATTGTATCCCTTCCAGATGTATAATTTTACCCTTCCCCAAACATGGTTTAATCAAGTTCATAAAATTATTTCCTCTTTTTTGTGGCAAGGAATAGGGCTTTAACTAAGTTAATGCATTCTACGCACGATGGGGGACTGCAAGCCCCCAATTCTTTCCTATACTACCTGGCTTTACATTTTAACAGATTTTCCTACTGGTTGGAGACAGCTGGGGTGACCTCTTAGGGTCTTATGTCCCACTTCGGGTGGACATGGAATGTTTCCTGTGCTCTGACCATGGACTGGACATCCAGTCCCTTCTCTACCTCCCATGAAGAGATTCCCCCAGTTCTTATGGGACACCCTTCTGGATGCTTCTTTTTGGGTGCACCTACAGTTTTGTTCCCTACTCAAAATTAACTCCTATAAAGATACATCTCAACCCTTATTTGGAAACTCAGACTTTTGTATAGCTGCTCAGCCACTCTCAAGGAGATTTTGGCAGGATATGGGGGTAGATACAGTTGGGGATCTCATTGTCAATCACCAACTGTTATCCTTTCAGGATGCCCTTGCCAAATATCACTGGCCTATCTCCATGTGTTTCTGATACCTCCAGTTGTCCCACATGCTTGTGCAGTTTTTTTGGTAATGGCCATTGGCTTAGCCCTCTAGGTAACTTGGTCATTCCTCTCATTCAGAAAGTCTCCACCTCTCACCAAGTCTCATATTCCTACCATTCACTATGAGATCTTTTAGCTGTCAATGAGGGTCCAAGGTTTTATTGCTGGGACCAATCTCTCCCAGTCCCCAACCCACCTAGGAACTGGCCTCTTATTTGGAAGCCCCTTTATACATTCATTAAATGGCATGGAAACCATTTCATGCAATTTGGAATCATACATAACCTCTGTTACACTCCAGTTAAATTATATAGAATGGGTAAACTATCTGCAAGTCTCTGCTCCAGATGTGGCAAGGAACTGGGCACTCTACTCCATATTTTGTGGTCCTGCGAGAGAGTGATCCCTTTTTGGAATGCAATTTGTACACATTTAGATCTATTATTAGGGTTGTCTGATGCTTTTCTCCTTGATGTATGCATTCTGGGGATTACTCCAATGCCCTGATAGGTAACCAGAGGCCCGCACATGGCATTGACCTCATCATGTGCGAAGAAGTTTATTCTCCGGCATTGGTTAGACCAGAGCATACAATATCACAATTTTTAGAATGGTACAAGGAGATATTATTCACCCTGCAGGCTGAGCGCCTCATTGCCAGCATGGCTGGCAGATTGTCTAATTATAGCCATGTCTGGTAACCTTTACAAGTCTTATTAATGTTATGAGTGTCTTTACTGATACTCTTTATTAATCTTCTGCAGTGTATCAGTGCGGTAAGTCAGGCTCCCCAGCCCTGTTTTCCCCTGTGTGTGTGTGTGTGTGTGTGTGTGT
The DNA here is from genome assembly GCA_016271365.2 of Neoceratodus forsteri. Lineage (NCBI taxonomy): Eukaryota > Metazoa > Chordata > Ceratodontiformes > Ceratodontidae > Neoceratodus > Neoceratodus forsteri. The sequence goes on from CM057456.1 coordinate 355,693,250, forward strand.
TACCCTGCCCCTCTGGTTGTGGTGGTGAGGGGATGGGAGGGAGAGGAGGGAGGGAGGGAGGGAGGAAGGGGAGGGTGGGGTTTTTGTGTTATATACTATAAATGTATACTGCTGTGGCTTTTTATTGCTGTTTTCTTTATCTTCCTTATTGTACTTTCTGGTTGGCCTATGTGTTTTGTTACTTTTTCTGTTTCAATAAAGTTCATTCAATTTGTAAAAAAAAGGCAGATCAGGATATCTCCATTACTAGTGCTAATACACACTTACATCCAGTTACTCCCTGTGGTTCAACCTTTTGTTCAATTAACTACTGTTAAGGGGCTTGAGTATCATAGTCAAGCCCTAGGATAAGTTAAGAAATCACTCTATTCAAACACATTCTTATAGTATTACAAGGCCACTCTTTCTGGGCTGTTTGTATTGTGGCATCATGAATAATGCTAACATTCAGGATATACTCAGTCTACTTGTGCAAGAGGGATCTATTAAACAATGTTCCAAATGCTTCATATATACACCTGATGACCCTTCAAAAAGTACTGTTTTCTATGCAGCAAATGTCAGCTAATAATCACATTGCAAGCTGAGAATTCAAAACTGAATTACAAATCATGCAAGCAAACAATATTGCAAGTATACAACAATTTGTACAATCTGTAGATTCTGAAGAGTCTTACTTAAACACTTTAAACATTCCAAACAAGAAAAGAATACAGGAAACAAATTATAGTAATTCTGATTCTTCATGTATTGTAAGTTGCTCTAAAAAAGGCAGAGATGATAGCTCAGGTCACAACACTGCATGACCAAAAGTCACATGCAGAAAAAGGCTAAAAGCAAATGTTCCTACAAAAGCTTCATCTCAGGTGTCAACATCTAATAGATTCTCTTTTCTTCAAAATGAATATAACATGAATGGTGAGCATGAAGGGGTAATACTCCCAGAAAGGCTGGTAATTTGCAACTCTATGATCAGATTTACTGATAGCCACATCTGTAGAGCAGCAAGAGAAAATACAGCAGCACCTTGTCTCTCTGGGGATAAATTAAAGATGTGGCTGATGTTCTGGAGAACATTAATTTGCCAGATAAATCCATTATAATACTCCATACTGGGACAAATGATGTTGGTTGGGCCCATAAAAAAGATATCTGCATAGATCTCTTGGACTTGGGTATCAAGTTAAAGAACATGGGGCACCAGACTGCAATTTCTGGAATATTACCAGTCCCAAAAGCATACCCCCAAGAAATCTAACTATTCAAAGACTCAAAACCAGGTTGTTAAACTGGTGTAAAAACAATTGATTAACATTCATCAACAACTGGGATGTATTTAACAACAAAGAAGAATTATTTTCTCCAGATGGTCTACACCTTAACAAAACAGGGGCAAGACTGTTAGCTGAGAATTTAGAAGACACCCTAAACTTTAAATTAACTAATAAGGGGGAACTGTACCATGTTCACTATCCCAACAATTCTCCTACTAAATGAGCTAAAAGCCATGTAAACAATCTACTCCATGAAATAACTGTCCTATCATTCAATGCCAGGAGTATGAACAAAAAATTAGACGAGCTACATGCATTATTCATAAGTAATCCATGCAATATAATTTCTATTTGTGAGACATGGTGAACAGATAAATCACATTCATGGGGGGCCCTTTTAGAAGTTTATACCCTATATAGTAAAAACAGAAAAATAAGAAAGGTGGCAGAATTGCAATGCATGTCAAGAATAACATCACCACTGTTGAACTCTTCCATAAAGTTAAACCCGTCCATTTTACCACAGAATCCATGTGGATTAGAATCTGTGGAGGGTGTTCACGATCTACAATTATTGGAACTATCATCCCCCAGCATCCACAATGGATGTCACTGATAATATAATTTCTGAAATTGAAGTGACAGGGAAAATGGCTGATCTAGTAATTTTAGGTGACATTAATCTGCCAGAAATAAGATGGACAGAAAACCAGACATTTGATACTGCGGGCAAGACATACCTGGACTGTTGTAACAGGACTAATTTAAAACAGTACACAACTGAATCAATAAGAGGTCAGAATATCTTGGACATAGTGTTATGCTCTGGTAACTTACTTATAATTAACTCTGTCACATGGTCCCCTATAGGTTACAGTGACCATAACACTATTAAATTTCAAATTAAATATGATTACATTGCACTGAATGGACATACTGAAATTTTCCTCTATAACAGGACAAACATTAACAAAGTAAATCAAACCTTATACAACATTGACTGGGTTTCATTACTGGATGGGAAATCTGTGGACACAATATGGAACATAATAGAAACTATCATTCTGGGTACTAGTGAGAAATTTACCCCCAAAATAAAAAAGAAAAAAAACAACTCCAAATATTGTATGTGGCTTAACACTAGACTAAGAAACCGTATTAACAAAAAGAACAGCCATTATAAAAAACATCTGAAAACAGGTAACAGGGCAACTCTAAATGCATTGAAAAAGCACAGAAAGCCTGCCAAAGCTAAATTAAATCAGCAAAAAATGAGGCTGAACTCAAGCTGGAAAAAGCCCCCAAATTAGGTGGGTCCACTTACGCATGAAAATAACATTATATCAGCTGACCCCGACATGGCATATCTATTCAACTGATATTTTTGCCAGGCATATGGGAAAAAGCTGAAAACACTTGATAAATGAAAAAGTGAGAGCCAAAACAGAGTTGAAATTAAAATAGAAAACATCAAACTAAGAATCAGTAAATTGAAACTAAATGCTTCACCTGTCCCTGACATGGTATCTGGACGTATGTTACAAATAATGTCAGATTTTCTTCTTCTTCCACTTAAAATCCTCTTTGAAGAATCAATTAATACAGGGAATATTCCAGCTGATTGGAAGATGGCACATGTGGTGCCAATCCACAAAAAGGGTGATAAAACCTAAGTTAGTAATTATAGTCCCATTAGCTTAACAAATGTTGTGTGTAAAGTTCTTGAAGGGTTTGTTGAGGATATACTAACTTCCTACATGAAACAAAGTGACACAGATCAACACAGTTTCAGAAAGGATAGGAGTTGCACTACCACTTTGCTCTGTTTTTATGAGAACATCAGTGCCTCGCTTGATAATGGAATTCTGTGTGACACTGTTTATTTAGATTTCAGTAAAGCTTTTGATGTGTCACCACATTGGGATATGATTGAAAAAATAAAGTCCCTCAAAACAGATACAATTCTTGTAAACTGGATCACTGAATGGCTATCAAACTGGAAACAATGGGTACTCATAAATGGACACACATCAAGTGTTGAAGAGGTAACAAGTGGGGTTCCCCAGGAATCGGTGCTGGGGCCTATTTTATTTCAAATATTCATCTCCAACCTAACAATGAATTTGAACTGTTGGGTGACCAGATACGCTGATGACACTTAACTAGGAGGACCGTGTAGTATCTGTACTGAATCAGGCTACCTTCAGCAGGACTTGGAGTCCATTTCTGAATGGGGTCATAAATGGGAGATGAAATTTAACTCTGACACATGCGGAATGATGCATATTGGAAGAGATAACCCAATGAGGAATTATACTTTATGTGGGGTACTTCTAACTAAGTCCACCACTGAAAGAGATTTGGGCAGTTTGGTATCTACCACCCTGGGCACCAATGAACAAACTAATGCTGCTATTAAAAATGTAACAATATAATCTGGTTTATTAAGAAAAACATAGTTACAAGGGATAAAAAAAGTCTTAACCTCCTTATACATACATGTGATATCTCCCTCTTTACACAGGAGACTCCTGTGTTTTTTTGACTGAACTCCTTCTCTCCCTCCTGGGAAACAAAATCTCCTGCTTAAGTAAAATTCTGTCCAGAATATCCATGTTTTTTGGGCAGAAAAAGACACATAAAAATTAAATCAGTGATGAACAATGTATCTGATAACTTTATACAACTAGTTGTTTATTCTTTTTAGTGCTTATTCTTGACAAAATGAAATACGTTAAATTTCTGTAATGACTTTTTTCTTATTTTTTTGATGCAATTTAAGGACAAACTCATGATGTTACGGCATCTCCCAACTAACAGGCCAATCTCCCTCCTAATTTGACCCAAATGTCCCTCTTAAGCCAGTTGGACATATCACATGTATGCTTATACCAGGCCTATGTTCACCCACAACTTGAATATGCTTCCCAGCTATGGTCCCCCTTTACACAGACAGAAAGAGATAAAACTGAAAATGTTCAGAGAAAGTTCACTAAATGTTTTACTGAATTGAAGGATGTAGAATATCAGGAAAGCTGTTACAGCATGATTTAATGTCCATAGAAACTAGCAGATGCACTCTGATTTACTGTTCTTGTATGACGTAATGCAAGACCCACTTCTGCTACATGAACTCGATATTTCTTTCAAGCAAGGAATTAAAGAAATGAGGGTCTTCCACTACAGATCAAGGGCAACAGATTTAGGCATAATCACAGGAAATATTTTTACTTTACTAGAGTAGTGAATTCCTGGAAATCATTACCTGAAAACATCATTCTTAGCAAAAGTAAATCTGAATTTAAACAAAGACTGGATAGGTACATCTCATCAGGTGCTACCCTAAGTTACTTTCTGGAATAGGTGTCACAGAGCTCTCATGGATTATGACCCCTCACACCTCACAAACCTCGGTACAAACCTCCAACCTACCCATATCCTCCCTGAGCTCCCTTATCCTGTCCCCTGTGTCCTCCCTTGTTCAGATCTTTATGTTGTCTGTAAAGAAGCAGCAATTTGATGTATGCATCGAGTATTTAAACTAGGTGAGGAAGAGCGGGTGGCAAAGAACCCCATCAAAGATAGACACTTAGCTGTAACTCCCCCCCCAAAAACGAAACTGAGAATGGAATACAAAGAGGGACCAGAAAGAACACAAGGAGGGACAAACAGATTCTATTGGAACCGGATCACAGTAGCATACCTACTAATAAGGGGCTAGAAGACAAGCAAGGAGTCAGGGAGGAAGTAAAAAAACAGGGTGTCAGAATGTGGAAAGCCATGAGCACAAATGCTTGCAGTCTGACAAACAAAATCCCACACCCAATGGCCATGATACCAGAAGCAGACCTGGGGGGGGGGCGTGGCCAACCGCCGAGCTTAATGGACGCCTGGTGCTTTCTGCTACCCCTCTTGCTCTGTGTGGCTAAAGTGAGTGTTTCGCCCTTTGGTAGCTCCGTTCTGGATCTCCTCCCCACTCGGGAATTACCTGGAATATCCGTCGCCTGTCTACCCATCTGGCGGCCTGGCCTACCGTTGAAATGGAGTCTTCTCCTTCCGCATCATATTCAGAGGGTGGCCTGGCAGAAATACAGCAGATGTTTGCAGAAATTTTGCATCGCATGGATAATTTGGACAGCGCTACACACGGAAAAACACTGTGGATATAGTGGATCTATCGCAACGGGCTTGTATTACGGAACACAGACTATCAGAGGCAGAAGATGGCTGCCGGCAAACCGGGGCACAAGTGCTGGACCAAAACAGGCTTATTCATCAGCTATGGGCCAGGGTGGAGGATTTAGAAAACCGTGGTAAACGGAACAACTTGAGATTTGTGGGATTTCCTGAGGGCTGTGAAGGACCTGATGTTATCTGTTTTTTACAGAAGGAGCTCCCCCCCTTGTTGGGCTGGCACTCTGAAACCCTTCCAGAGATTGACAGAGCTCACAGAACTTTGGCACCCTGCCCGGCTCCTAGAGATCGTCCTCGTACCATACTGGCCCACTTTCTCCTGTTCCAGGACTGGGAATCCATCACTAGGCTGGCACGCCAAAAAAAAGAACTTATGTGGAAAGGCCATAGAATTCAGATCTTTGCGGATTACTCCCAGGAGCTAACTGCACGCCACAGGGTCTTCACTGCAGCATGTCGGGCCTGCGCTGACTTGGGGTTAGAATATTCATTGAGATACCCAGCTTGTCTCCACATTATTTTGAATGGATCGCCGTGACTATTTGACAGTCCCTCAGCCGCTGAGAAATTCTTGGCATCTCAGGCTCCTAAGCTAAATCAGGGTACACCCAGGGATTCTCTGGACTTGGGGGCCACAGCTATGGAGACTTCTACGCAAGCATCTACAACCCCCCCTCTGGGTCCACTCAACCTGTAGCCCCACAGCCCAGGACCCCTTCTCACTCTGCCCCTCAGAAATCCCCGGGGAGCAAAAAGAAAGATAGAAGGAGAGCTCGTCTCAATGGGGCCCATATTGATAAGACCCCCCGGCTCTGTTCCCGGAGTCGCAGTGCCAGTCCTAATTCCCTGGCCTCACGCTCCTCCATACAGCCAGACATGAGCAATAATAAATTTCGAGCCTTAATGGACCTTCCGACAGATGGATCTCAGCTGGACCCACCTTTGCCTCCTAGACTGTCTCCTAAGGGTAATAAATCCCATGATGCACGCTCGCTGTCCTGGGCAGATGCTGCAGAGTCGCTCGCTCCTGAGGCCTCCACTGTTATGGATGCTGCTTCCAGCTACCCAACACCCTTTTGCTTTGCAGCAGCCCCTGCTAAATCTGCGGGCTGAATGTGATTGGGACAGTTTCTTGTTGTTCTCTGTTTTTTTTTCTCTCGTTATATTAGTATCGGCGGTCAACTGTGCTCTCCATCCTCTGGTATGTGCCCATTATACCTGGGCGTTCCTGGTACTTTTGGCAGGGGGGCGAGGATTCAGAGATATGGTTCCCTCTCTGGTTGTTTATTTATCTTATCCCTCCTTTGAGTGGGCACAACTAGGCGACAGCTAGTCATGCACAGCACGTTGCAGCCTCTCCCTGTTGACCCTCTAGCTCTCTACAGCCCTGCAGTTTGTAACTATTGTATGGTGCGATTAGTGGGGGCAGGGGGGGGCTAGTCCCTCAAACGACTGGGAATTAAATTTAATGTGGAGGTTTGCTACTTTAGTCGAATTGATGGTGCAGGTATTGTGTACTGGTGGGATATTGCGTAGAGAGTCTTCTGGGCAGTGGGTTATCCTATTTCTCTCTTGCTGTAGTTAGATAACTACCTACCTCCCAGCGATCCCTGCTGATATCTGGGCCGTAAATCGGTCGATGCATGCAGCAGGAGCTGATATGTTAGGGGGGAGGGTTTTTGGGGAGGGGAGGGGGGAGGGAGGGACTCTTACATTTGTGTTTATTCAAAGTTATGGTTGCTGTTTGTAGTTAATGTTCAGGGCCTATTGAGCCCCTTTCAGAAATGTGTAGTTGCATATGCTGTTAGTAGCTTAGGCATTCTGAATTCTGAGATTTTGACCTACTTCCATCAAGGTTTTTTTAAGAGAAAGGGTTCCCATTTTGGGGGATTTTGTCTCTGGCCTTGGTGCTTTTGGACACATATTGGTTCTGCCATGATCACACCCAGGTCAAATGGAGACTAACCTTATCTCCTGGAATGTCCGAGGCCTTAATTCTCCCATTAAACGGAAGAAAGTCTTGCTCCATTTGAAAAAGCTCAGACCTTTGGTAGTCCTCCTTCAGGAGATGAAACTCTCCTCTGCCGAAGCTAGGAAGCTTAGACAGGGCTGGGTAGGGGAAGAGCTACACAGTGTGGCAGACTCTCACAAGCGTGGGGTCTCTATACTTCTACATAAAACCCTGTGGTGGAAATTTAAAATACATACCCACGTTGCAGAGGGGAGATGGATCATGGCTGAAATGGAGACGCCAGAAGGCCCATTAGTCCTAGTTAATTTATACGCTCCTAACCAGGATTGTCCCCTTTTTTTTCCATATGGTTAACCAGACACTCACAGATTTTAACACTCACAAAGTCCCAGTTTTATTGGGGGGTGATTTTAACTTGGTGCTCGACCATTCCTTGGATAGAAGCAATAAGGCCCCGAACCACATAAGCAGGCAAAAAGCCCTCCTGAGGCTAATGGATGAACATGGTCTGCTGGACGCGTGGAGAGCCTTACACCCTGGGGTGCGGGGTTATACATGCTTCTCGCAGACACATGGTTCATCTAGTAGATTCGACCTATGGCTACTCTCTACTGGACTCTTTGACAAGGTGTCTACCTCTCATATGCACCCCATTTATATTTCAGACCATGCCCCTCTGGAAATTCAGGTTAAACTGGGACAGAACCAGCTCTTTTCCTCCTCCTGGCATTTGGACCCCCTTCTCCTGGAGGATGGGGACTTTCAGAAGTGCCTGGGCCCTGCAATTGCTGAATATTGGACTAACAATGATAATGGGGAGGTCTCGGATACTACCCTATGGGAAGCCTTCAAGGCGACAATAAAGGGTGGGATAATGACCTTTGCTTCGGCTAGGAGACACCACCAGGAGGCAGATCAGAGGGCTTTAGAAAAACAACTTTATCTTCTGGAAACTCAGTATAAATCTTTCCAAGACAATCCTCCACCTCAGTCTCTACTCGCACAACTGGCGAGTACCAGAATTTCCCTGAATGCTTACCTAACCCGCCAGGCTGAACTGAATCTTAGGTGGGTTCATCACGCCTACTGGGAGGGTGGGGAAAAGGCTAGTAAACTCCTGGCATATCATCTTAAACAGCAGCAAATGTCCAAGAGGATACATGCCTTAAGGGATCATACCGGGGTCCCGTGTTATTCCACTGCAGGGGTAAACGACATTATGGTTCAGTTTTATAGGCAGTTATATGCTTCTCCTAGCCCCCCTAGTCTGCCCTCTATTCCAAAATTCCTGGATTCATTACCCATCCCCAAGCTCCCTCCATCTGATGTTAAAGTGTTGGAAGCCCTGATCACTGTGGAAGAAATGGATAGGGCTATTCAATCCATGAATCTACGTAAAGCCCCTGGGACCGATGGACTCCCCATTGATTTCTACAGGGTCCAGGGTGTTAACCTTGCTCCATATTTAGTCCGGATGTTTAGGCATTCCTTACTTACAGGAATTTTACCCCATCCCTAAGGGAAGCCACTATTACTGTACTCCCCAAGAAGGGGAAGGACCCTCTTTCCCGGGTAGTTACCGTCCCATTTCCCTCATCAATGCGGATGCCAAAATCCTGGCCAAGGTTCTTGCCAGCAGACTAGAGCCTCTCTTATCAGGGCTGGTTCATCCCTCCCTAGCTGGCTTTGTAAAGGGGTGTCTGGGGTCTGATCATCACAGAACTCTCCTCTCAATAATGCATTATTCCAAACTGTCAAAAAAAAACCTTGTTGCTCTAGCCGTTGACTTTGAAAAGGCGCTTGATTCGGTAGAGTGGTCATATCTGTTTCATACCCTTTCCTCAATGGGGGTAGGTTCCAGTTTTCTCTCCTGGATTAAACTATTATATGCCTCTCCCTTGGCTAGAGTTTTGACTAATGGCAATCTATTGGTGCCTTTCCAATTGCAGAAAGGTACAAGACAAGGTTGCCCACTTCCCCCCTCCTGTTCATTTTAGCCATTGAGCCCCTGGCCATTGCGCTTCGGGAAGCGCCCTCTATCCCTGGAATACTGATGGGTGGCATCACCTTTAAGACATTTTTATATGCTGATGATCTTTTGGTCACTACAGAATGCACCCCACAGGTGATTCAATCTATTTTACATATATTGACTGTATTTTCTGGAATATCAGGCCTTAGGATTAACCATACCAAAACTGAGGTCCTCCCTCTAAATTCGGTACCCTCTGGTATAGACATCACGGCCTTGTGTCTCAAATGGTCCCCTAATGGTATAAAGTATTTGGGTATCATCCTACACCCTAATTTGTCCAAAATGCTCACAGTCAACTTTTCTCCAATGGTAGAGTCGATTAAAGAGGACATGGCTCGTTGGAAAGCCTTAAGGCTCTCATTAGCCGGGAAAATAGACTCCATCAAGATGATGGTGGCCCCTAAGTTATTATATCTGTTGTCCCATCTCCCTATACCTATTCCTTCAAAATGGTTTCAAAAATTGGATGCCGTCATTGGTAATTTCCTTTGGGAGGGCTCTCGTCCATGGTTTAGTAAGCTTAAACTTCGTCAACATTGGAGTGGGGGGGTTGGGGACTTCCATGGTTCCAGGGGTACCACATGGCCTTTTTCTTGGCCCAGACCACTTTATGGTTCTCTAACACTGGTTCCACATCGCCTACTTGGCTCCCTTTGGAGGCATCATTATTATAGGCCCCTTCTCCTGCGGTGGCGCTGTACAGTAAAAAAAAATCTCTCCTTAAATCTTCTTCCTCCCATTCTAGTGTCCATTCAATATTGGCAAAGAGTTCTAACTTTTCTAGGCCAGGATTTATCTCCTTGGAGGTTTATGCCACTATGGAACAATCATGTCTAGGTAGTGGGTGGTAGTATGATCTGCTGGAAAACTTGGGAATCGCAGGGTATCTCTTTAGTTCAAGATCTACTGCTCCCAGATTCTAACTCAATGGATACTTTTGAGGCATTAAGATCCAGATACCACCTCCCAACTTCACATTTTTGGAGATATCTCCAAATTAGAGATGCCATCACCCACCTTCCCAATTTTCCTAAAAATAAAGGGTCACAATCAAGATCACATCGTATTACATTCTGGTTAAGTCACCCTAGGAACAGAGCTAGTGTGATTTATAATGCCCTTAGAGGTGCCGCTGAAAACCCTACCTTGTCAGCTAGAGCCCAATGGGAAAAGGACTTTCATTCTCCTATCTCCGAGCTCCAATGGGACCATACTTGGGTGAGATTACATATGTCGTGTAGGGATGGGCGCACCCGTATCATTATGAACAAACCCTCCACAGGTGGTACAGGGATCCAGTTAAACTCAAAAAGATGGGGCTCCTCCAGCATGATACCTGCTGGAGATGTGGCAGTCAAGGTGCTCATCTTTTTCATATACTTTGGGAGTGTCCCAATCTCCAGCATTTCTGGACAACAATTCAAGATATGTGTGCTTTCCTGTTCCCTCAAGTAGTACGGATCCCGTCTTCCTCCTTCTAGGTTGTGCCTGCCTCTCATACACCCAAGCATTGTCCGGGGGCCCAGTGGGTCACAGCTGTGGGGGCGATAGCCAAAAGGCTTATTTTAATGAGGTGGCGGTCCCCAGAAGTCCCATCCTTCCGAGAGTTCCTTCAGGCATTAGCCCAAGGAGCTATATATGAGAGGCTGTCTAGTTTTGCGGGGGGCTCACTGGTCCAATTTGACAAATGTTGGCAGCCATATCTCCATTCCAAGTACTGTCACAATGTCCAATCCTAGGTGGTCTGTAATTCCCAAGAGGCCCCTGTCTTGCCTGGAGTTTATAGGCTTTGCCGTTTTATTTTCAATACTTGTCAAGGTATTTTTTTTATCTCAGAATCAGTTTGCCTTTTTCTTTCTCCTGTTTATGGTGTATATAGTTCCAATTAGTATTAGGCCTGATCCAGGACTCAACTCCGTTTACCATACGCTATCCCGGGCCCCACATGCTATTGTTATTTTTGGGTTCCATCAGTTAATAACCCATGGCTTCCACTCTTTCTGGTGGGAGGGCCTAGGTAGGTTTGGATAATCCTTGGATACCGAGTTTTTTGTCTTTCTTTTTTTTTTCCTTTTTTTCTTTCCTCCTTCTCTACTCAGGCATGTCCATGTTATACTGTGTGTATGGGAGTATTCTCATTGCCTAGGACAGTGCTTTTTATTTCTTTTCTTGGTATCCATCATGTTTGTATTTCTGATGTCCGTACCAATGTTGCGGTATGGTTGCATATAACATCTCAACATCATATATTTGTTTTGTGTGTCCTGTGTGAAATAACAATAACATCTTTAACAACGAGAAGCAGACCTGGACATTGTCACTGTTGCAGAGTCATTGTACTCAGGGAACCATGACTGGGACATAACAGTACCAGGGCATGCTCTGTTCCATAAGGATAGGGTGGAAAAAAAGGGAGGAGAAGTAGCCATCTACGTTAGGGAAGATATGAAAGCTACAGTAGTTCAGGACATAAGGGATGAAGTGCAGGCACTGTGAGTCACACTGGAAACAGAAAATGGTACTGCCATTCATACAAGTGTGATCTACAGACTACCATCACAGGATAGTGAGCTAGTGCAAATCATCCATGAAATGGCAGCAAAAGGTGAAATACTGCTGATAGGGACTACAGTCTGCTTGATATAAATTGGAGCTCCCATACTGCTGCCACAGTAAGGAGCAGAAATATCCTGGAAGCCCTCCAAGGAACAAGGGTCAAGCAGCTGGTGGTAGAAGACACTCTTGAGGGTGCAGTATAGAACATGGTGCTCACAAATGGGGATAGAGTCAGCGATGTAAAGGTAAGGTATCACCTGGGATCCAGTGATCACTGTACAGTATATTTTAGTGGGAGGACAGTGGAGGAATCCAGCTACACAAGGGCAAGGATCTTAGATTTCAGAAGGGTAGATTTTGCAAGGCTAGAGGCATGTCTGAAAAATCCTAGGGAGTAAAAAGAAACAAAAGGATGTGGAAGCACACTGGGTGCCTCTAAAGGGAGCCATAACAGAAGCCACAGACCTATGCATTAGGCAAGTGAGTAAAGCAAAAGGGAAGCGAAAACTGCTCTGGTTCTCCAAAGAGGTGGCAGGAAAGGTATAGGAAAAACTGTTAGCTTTCAGAAAATACAAAGAAACACAAAGGGAGGAGGACAGATGAGAGTATCAGGAAAAGCTAAAGGAGGCAGGGAAGGCAGTAAGAAAAGACAAAGCACAGACAGAGGAATGGACAGCAAAGGAAGTAAAGAAAGGAGACAAGATCTTTTTTAGATACAGCAGAGAAAGAAGAAAAACCAGGGGTGGGATTGTAAGACTAAAGAGAGAGGGGAAGGGGGTTGCGGGAAGGGGACAAAGAAAAAGCTGAAATCCTAAATAGATATTTCTGTTTAGTTTTCACTATAGAAAAAGAAGGGGAGGGTCCACAGCTAGATGGAAGATGCATCAAGGAGTGGGGTATATATTCAAGTCTGTTCACAGTGGAGGGAGTCATTAAGGGATTAGAAAAGCTATAGGAGGACAAGGTGATGGGGCTGGATGGAATTTATCCCAGAATTCTAAAGAAATTGAGGAAGGAAGTAGCAGCTCCACTGACAAACTGGTTCAACAAATTGCTAGAAACAGGAGAGGTGCCTGCTGACTGGAAGAGGGCTAATGTTGTCTCAGTCCATAAAGTGGGAGTAGGGAGGAGGCTAGTAACTATAGACCAGTCAGCTTAACCTCAGCTGTGGGGAAATTGATGGAATCATTACTGAAAGAGAAGGTTGTGACATACCTTGAATCCAACGGGCTACAGGATCTGGGACAGCATGGCTTCACGGTGGACTAATCTTGCCAAACAAACCTGAGTTCTTTGACTGGGTTACCAGGGAGATAGATCAGGGAAGGGCAGTGGATGTAACTTACCTGGATTTTAGTAACGCTTTCGTTTCTGTTCTGCATAAAAATCTAATAAACAAGCTAAACAACCAGAGAGTCAGATCAGGAGTAGTAAACTGAGTTAGAAATTGGTTAAGCGGTAGGACACAGAGGGTGGTAGTAAATGGAGTTCAGTCTGTTGAGAGGGAGGTAACCAGCATGGCACCTCAGGATTCAGTGTTGAGCCTGGTCCTCTTTAATATCTTCATAAGTGACATTGCAAAGGGGCTGGAGGGGAAGCTGTGCCTCTTTGCTGATGACACAAATATGTGCAATAGAGTCAATACACCAAGAGGGGTGGAAAAGATGAGGGACCTGGGCAGGCTAGAAAAGTGGTCAAAAACATGGTAGGTGGTAGGTGAGATTTAATGCAAAAAAAGTGCAAAATCATGCACTTGGGGCACAGGAACCTGAGGGAAGAGTATTCAGTGGGGTTGGGGGGTGAGGAGGTACTGTCAGCACGAAACAGGAGAGGGATCTTGGAGTGATTATATGTTAGGACCTAAAGATGGCTGGACAATGTGAGAAGGTGGTTAGACGGGCCAATGGGATGTTGGGGTGTATTGGGAGAGGCATCACCAGCCAAAAGAAGGAGGTGGTGATGCCTCTGTACAGATCATTAGTAGGCCTCATCTGAAGTACAGTGTCCAATTTTGGAGGCCTCATCTAAGGAAAGACATAAACAAGGTGGAGACAGTACAAAGAAGGGACACAAAAATGGTACAGGGGCTGCACCAGAAGTCATTTGAGGAGAGACTGGAAGACCTCAGTATGAATTCCCTAGAAACCAGGAGGGGGGGGGGCATGATAGAGACACTCAAGTACCTCAGAGGGATAAATAAGGTACAAGAGGGACGCATCTTTCAGAGAAGGGGATGCAGTAAAACTAGAGGACATGACCTGAGGTTGGAAGGAGGAATGGTAGCGAATGGAGTTCAATCTGATGAGAGGGAGGTAAACAGTGGGGTGCCTCAGGGTTCAGTGCTGGGCCCAATCAAGGGAAATGTAAGGAAGTACTTCTTTACAGAAAGAGTGGTGGACAAATGGAACAGCCTCCTAGCTGGGATGGTGGGGCAAAAATGGTGGAGGAATTCAAAAATGCATGGGACAGACATTTTGGATTAATTGGAACAGGGAGAGCTGGAATGCCACAGATCATTTCATTTAATATAATTTATTCTGAAACTGCAGGTAAGTACTATGAAATTTACATTCCATTTTCAGGTATGACCCGATGTCAGGTAAAAAACAACATACAGACAAGCATGTTTTAACAATATAAAACACAAACGTGACAGTAATACAGTACTTCAATTTCCATACACATTTATTCAGACTTTTAAAATGATTAAAAGCTGCTGTGCTGAAGGTATTTTTTTTTGTTAATGTATTTTATGCACCGGTGCTCTCTGTGGCATCCTTCAGAGGTGCCCAACTCGATCCGGCCCCTTCTACTCCCTACCGTGGCCAGCCATCACTGGTTCACTCCCCCAGAGGGACTTCCCAGCACTCCGGATCACCCACCGGAACTGGGTCCACCCGCCCTTGGTGGCACTTTCTGAAATTAAAGGGTCCATCCCTCTGGGAGATCAGCCATGGATTCCCAGTGTGGCCTGTCTCAGCTTTAGGGATGAGAGGGAGATCCCTGGGGCCCTTGTCATCTCCTCGGTGAGCTGGGGATTTTCTACTTTTTCAGTTCCCCCCTCTCCCTGCGGGGCCCGGCCAGCAAGGCAATGAGTTGCCGTGGCTCCACCCCCATGGCATACGCTCCGATCCTCCAGCCACCACCAGAGGTCGCTCCAAGAGTGAGCGCACCCTGTACCCACCCCCAGAAAGAGAGAGAGCAGTCCTCCGGATGCTCAATCTTTTCCCTCCCCTGCCAACCCCCGGCAGCCCTGGCTCATTCCCGAACCCAGGTCACCGGTGTGGCATGAGGTGTGGCGTCCAGCACCTCAACCATCAGTGCCACCAGGCTGGCTTGTACTGAAGGTATTAACAGATGTACTGTACAGTAGCTTGCCTAACATTAAAGAGGTAAAGTGTTCCAGACAGAAACAGCACAGTAGGCAAAGGTTCTCTTGCCTGCGTTTGATCATACAAGGGGCAAAACCAGTTGACACTTTATAGATGATCGTGATTCATAAATAGAAGAATATTTGATGAGTGAGTTTGTAAAGTGACTGAAATTCCAGTATTTATTATTTTGAATATAAAATGGGACATTGTAAAACTAATTATTCTGTACAGAAGACCAATTGAGTTTGCTGAGCATTTGACAATGGTGTGTACGATGGGGAACCAGGAGTGCAACTTTCCCTATTTTTGTAGTATAGTTTATTTTCTAGATACAGTACAAGCTGGAGCAGTATCAATGACCAATGATGCATAGTTCAATATTGGGAGGAGATTTTGTTGAGCAATAGCAAGATATGTTCCTTTTGTTGAAACATTTTGTAATCCATATAATATTCCTATCTTTGCATGTATCTTAGAAGTGACTTTATATATGTGAACACTGATTTTTAGGATGGGTCCAATATAATGCCCAAGTATTTAAACAAATCTACAGTCTTAATTGGACAATCCCCCCCGTGAACAAACTGTGACGTCACTTGAATATTTTTTTTATTTTAACATCAGATCCAAACGACATGGCTTTAGTTTTCTTTTTATTTTAAACCACATTGTTCTGACAAAACCGATTCTGAAGTTTAGTAAACTCACAGCTTAATGCAGAAATGACTTCTAGGATAGATGTACTGTACTATCAGACACCAATGCCGTGTCATCTGCGTAGAGTATTAAGTCGCAGTTGTGTGGGACTTGTGTGATTGGGCCAATAAAGGGAGTAAAAAGCAAAGAGCCCAGCACTGAGTCCTGTTAAACTCCACACTGGACCCTACGGAATGTAGAAAAAAAAAACCCATTAAATTTAACACACTGGAACCTATTGTCAAGGTAATCCCTGAACCAATTAATAGCATAGGTTCCAAGTCCCACAAGCTCAAAATGTTTCAGTAAGATGGCATGATCTACTAAATTGAATGCCTTGGTTAGGTTCATGAACACTGCCCCTGTCAGGCCACCAATCTCAGTAGCCCCATGGACAGTGTTCATGAACCCAACCAAGGCAGTCTCAGTGCCATATTCCCCCTCCCAAAGCCATGTTAGTTAGGAGAAATTAAATCATAGGTCCTGGTATAACCATTTAGTTGTGAGTACACTATTTTTCCTGTATTTTTGAAAGTGCTGACAAAATTGATATAGGTTCAAAGTTATTACAATCTGACTGGGACCCTGTTTTGTGAATGGGTATTATGTAAGACTTTTTTCACAGATTGGGTATTTGTCCTGTTTAGAATGACAAGCTGACTGTTAAGCTAAGGGCATAAGCAATTTTAAAAGATGCAAGTACCAAAAATTTGGGTGGTAGTTCATTACAGCTGAGTGCCTTATCAGTTTTTAACTTTTTAAGCAGTTTTAGCACTTCAACATGTTTAACAATTTTTAAGTGAAAACAGCCTAGTTAATTTATTATCCTGATCAATATTAGTATGTCCTTGCTGTCCTATTCGATATTTGTCCAGATTTGTAAATTGTAAGTTAAATTCATCAGCAATTGAGATAGGGTAAGTCAGCACATACCCGTCTTTTAGCATACTAGTGCTGGCATCATTAGATAATGTTAATAGGGATCTAATAGAACCCCAGAATTCTTTTTTGAGTTGGACAAATTTTCCACTTGTTGCTTACAAAAGATAATTTTGGCTGCTCTAATTTCCTTTTTGCAATTGTTTCTCTTTTTCCTGTATTCGTTTAAGTCAAACGCTGTATTAATTTTTTTTTTAATTTTAGCAAGGCAGAATTCCTGTTTTTCATCAGTTGAAAAATATTTTTATTTAGCCATTTGTTTTTCTGCCACTAACTCTCTTCTTGATCACTGGTGCATATTTATCAGCTATCTCCATAAAAACTTTAATGAAGTAGTCCAGTGCACAATCTATGTCTGGATTAGCTTTCAGATAAAACCAATCTATGTTGAATAACCTACTTAAAAATTTGGAAACATCTAATTTGCTATAATTCCTAATTTCAATATATCTAGGGGATGGCTTTTGCATTTGTCCTCCTTTCCAGATTCCAAAAGTTGGGTGGTGGTCTCTAATAGAATCTGGTATTCGACCGCTGGCAACAATATGCTCCTTTCTGTTGGTTAGAAACCAATCTAACAGAGTGTGCCTATTAGATTTTAGGTTAAGGTGAGTGGGATCGGTTATTAGTTGCTGCAGGCCTGAATTCGGGAGTGCAGCCTTATGTTAAAAACTGGCTTTGCCCATCCAGTTCAAGCTAAAATCACCTACTACCAGTAACTCCTGTTTGCCATAGGTAGTCACTAATTCAATAAAGTCCTGAAACCCCACATTATTATTTTTGGGAGGGTTATAAATACAGTAAATATATAACTTTTTAAATGGTCCCAAACTGACTTCTAGCCCTAGATACTCACAGCAGTGATGACTTAACTCGGCATGAGTAAGAGGTTCAGTAGACAGAACATTTTTGATATAAAACAAAACCCCTCTCTCTCTACCCTTCTCCCTGTCCTTTCTACAAACGCAGTATTCTGGTAAAGCCAATTCATTGTCAGAAGTTGTAGGGCAAAGCCATGTTTCAGATATTACTAGAATGTCTAGCTTATAGTAATTGACCCAGCTCAGTTAAATCTATAGCACTAGAGAAGGTAGGTCAAAGAGGCAGACTAGATCAGCAGGGGAGGTCCTTATTTGCAGATAAATTCTATGTATCTATGTAAGATGTAACACATATGAGGAGAAGCTGTAGGTACATAGGCTGGCTCAGTGGCGAGGAAGGCAGAGGCATTAGTGCCTTACCTCCTGTCATGCCAGTGTCCCATATTCACGTGTGAGCAGGTCACCAGGGGATGGCCAGGGAAGGAGCAGACTGAACCTCTGGAGGACAGCTCCCCTCTCCTGGGAAAGGAGTGGGTTTGGATACTGGTGCATGCCTAGCCCCTAGTGGTAGCTGGGGGTTGGTACCAGCAGTCCCATAGTAATAGGGGACTGAGGTGGAGCAGATGAATGGCATGCTGTATCCGGAAACATGCGCAGCTCGGCCATTGGCGTCACTGCATGCTGCTGCAACCATGCTTGGGGAGGAAAAAAATCCAGAGAACAAAATGGTGGGCAACTGGCAGAGTGACACCAGACTTCCACAGGCTCTGCACCTGGCCAGGTGGGCACTGCCTGCAAGGGGTAAGACCAAGTAGATGCCAGGGTGATGGGGCTGAGAGGTCCAGAGGATGGGGGATGGCCGACTGAGGAGATTAAAGAAAGTACAAAAAAAAAAAAAAGGAAACTGTAGGACTTCAACATATTCACCCTTGTAAAAAGGAGGGGAAGGGGTGGCATGATCAAAACATACAAGAACCTATATGGGATACATAGGGTGGATGCCAATGTGCTTTTCTCCTTAAACTAGCCCAAATAACAGGGCACTCCATACAGGACGAAAGTAAGGTGGTCTTAGCACTCTAGTCTACAGTTTATTTGAGCTCCAGAGACTAAATATGCTAGAACACTACAGTAATTCACCAATCTTTGCAAGGACAAATGACAAGATGTAAATTACTAATAAACGCTGAATTTGATATATGTCCTTACAACGCTTGGTGAATTACTGTTGCATTCCAGCATTCTTAATCACTAGAGCTCAAGTGAGCTATAGGCTATCTACCACAGCTCCCACTGCCAGAGACGGTGGCTCAGCACATCAGGCATGGTGTTATTTGCTCAACCTGTACTACAGCCTAATACAATTTTCAGTCTTACATTATTGCATTAGGTCCAGCTTAAACAAAACCTCGCCAATGGCACAGACCTGTTAAGTCCATACCTCACTTTGAACAAACTTATTTATGCCTTTAAGGTATAGAGATGCCATCTAAAATGAATAACTGGTAAAATGAATTTAACTGCCATTTTATAAAATAATAAAATTAATTATGCCCAGAAAAGAGGAATATAATAATGTATGGACCTGTTAAATAAATAATTGCACTGTATACATTTTTGCCAGGGTTATTGATGACATATTGTTATTGGTTGATAGAATCACCTAAAAGTTATGGAGAAATGCTGTGTGCAGCGACAGCTGTTTGGCCAAAGGGAAACATGCTGTGCTTCTGTGCCGGCAACTCAGGTTCAGAGATTAGCTCTGGGAGCTGGCTGGGCAGCACAAGGATTGGTGGAACACATCACTGCTCGGAGCCTGGGAAGGTATGATGCAGTGTTCTGTCACACGATGGACACATTGTGATGGGCTGGAGGGCTGTGTCTCACAATCGGTTCATAAGCATGTCATGGCCTGATGGTGTTACGTAGCATGCCTGGGGAAGCAGGTTGACATGAAAAATGAGTTTTACAATAACTCCTCTATTCCATTTATTCCATTTCCAATGGGACCTGTATGAAAGAGGAGGCAATTTCATGGAAATAATAAAAAAAATATATACACACACACACACACGCATATACAGTATCTCTGTCTCTCTCACTATACATACACACACACAAACACACATGTGTATGTATGTTACAGATTGCATATAAATATATGAGATACACAGTGGGAACCTCATGAGTGGTGTAGAAAGCACATACAAATATATAAGTGATAGACAGTGGAGACCTTGTTAGTGGGATAGATAGCATGTATATAGAAATACCTTATTTATCACACAAGGTCCCCTCTGCATATATCATTTATGCAATAGGCTAGGACCTTAAGGGAGAGACATTTGTTTTGCTTTTTTAGGCAAAAAAATAATCTCTAAAAGTCTGTTATTTTTTGAAATAGTGTTACTGTGTTTTCCACCATCCTGATTGCTATAACCATTGCCATGAAAGTGAAGTCAGGATGACAAGCTGATACTGTGATGTGGTAGTTTGTTAGTGCCGCAGAACTTCCTCAGAAATTACAAACCACTGCCACAGAAGTTCTGCGGCAAATGGTAGTCTTGCCACAGAACTTGGTCCCACTGTGCCGCAGAAAAGTAGGGGCCTTGAGGCTATAGCATTTTAAATTGGTAAGGCCACCTTACCAGCATCCTGTGCAGAGTGAGCTGTTTTTTGGGATAGTTCTTTGAGCTGTCAGGGACTGCTAACCCCCCACTGGCACCTGAACCTGCAGCAAAAAGTGCAGCTTCTCAACAGTACTGCAGGGCTTTTCTTCTTGAGCTGAACTAGAGGGACAAGGGGGAACTGACTGAAACTTGCAGGTGGGAGAGTCAAAAGGGACACCTGCAAGCACTTTTTCACTGGAAGAGAGGCGGACAAGTGGAACAAGCTGCTGCTGCTGCAAGTGGTACAGTACAAGGCAAATCAGTGAGCAGCTTCAGACAGGGATGAAACACGCACGTGGGATTATTTAGAAAAGGGGTGACAGAAATAAAGGGGTGTGATTAGGTAGGGAGACAGACAGGATGGGTTCATGGGCTTTTTTCAGCTGCCATTATCCATGTACAGTATATCTGTAGCAGTGATGTGGGAGTTTTGGCAGACTTCAGGCAAAGTAACTAGTGCCTTTTTAGGTAATATTTATATCTTGTAATACAATGTTCTGTTCATGAGCACAAGTATTAGAGGGTGTACAGGACATCAGTTTTCCTTCACTCTGTAGTAAAACTAGGTTGAACTCTTTAGAATAGTTCAATGTTTGTGTTATTTTTGTCAGCTTACTGGCATGATCCTCTACGGAGACGTCCTGAGTGAGGCTATAAGGGGTACTGGTGTTGAGGACTATTAGTAGAACTGGCCGCTCCCTGCAATTTCAGGATGTCCCACACCAGCCTCAGGCTTTGCCAAAAACCATCATCAGATACTTGCATCACTGATGTCTGACAATGTAATACACTTTTATAAAGGCATTGGCGCTTTCGATATCAAAAATCTGCGTTGCACCAGAGAAGAAGAGTGATCTAATTTAGTTTTTGCAAGTATGAAGGATAGGTAGGCAATTCAATTCACCTCACATCAAACAGATGACACTCAACATAGGAACAAAAAGTGCCAGAAATCAAAACATTCTTCTTTTTATTGTTTAAATTGTTTCAACAAAAATACAATAGAACATATGCAGTGAGGTAAAATCACAATAGCAACATAAATCATACACTAGACATATTACATTCCAGGAGAGAAGAGATACAGTACATATACTGCACTATAGTACATATTCTATTCTTGAAAGTTATATATCATCATTCAGTGAGATAAGATACATATACTATACCTGAAAGTTTTAAATCCAGTATATATCATCATTCAGTTTTCATGCACAGTTTTTTACACAAATATGCACAATAGTCTTTATTCATACTGTCATGTAACACATTTCATAGTGCACAGCTCATGCACTGGGTAGTACAGAGATTACATAAAAAAACAAAACAAAATAAATGACTAGTTAAGCAGATAGGGAAGCAGAAGTGTTTTTACTCTGCTGCTAAAAAATGCTAAAAATGAAAAAGAACCCAGGGGTCATACAATTTTCTGGGAAAGTGGTACATAGCCTGGGATGGGGATCAAAATGTGCAAATGCACTGATGCTGTCTGGTGGTAGACAGTAGCCGAGTACAAAAAAGGCCTGCATCAGAGGAGCACAATCTGTGGAAAAAGGGGCCAGACATCCCAGTAAGTATGTGGAGCACAACTAGTTCTTATAGGTTACTTAGAGAAACTAACATTCTTAGACTGGTAGGAGAGAAAACTTATATTTTGATACTGGTGAAATATTGTATAGTAGGATAATTAGGATCAGGTGGTGATTCTAGTTGCTGCATTTTATACCAGCAGGAGCCTCCTCAGTGAGTAGTTTTGAAGCTCATCCAATAACGATTTTACACATTCAATATGCAGGTCCATACTGACTCCTCTTTAGCTGAAGCTACAGCAGTAAGACTCCGTCCGATTAAAGTGATAGTTAAAGAAAGAGCATTGACTAAGCAATATTTAGGGCCTACAAGCATGCTTTTGGTTTTGTTGGAATTCAGAATAAGTTCATTTTAAGCCATTTTTACCATTCAGTTCTACAGTAAAGTTCTAACAAATATTGCAAGACTACTAAGGTCCCGTAACTATGGTCTACAGGGAGGGTTAGAGACCCATGATTGTCAGCTGCACTACTTAAAATGGTTATCCAGGTTCTACCAATAAACAGTACACCCACTAAAAGGAATGAAAGCCAGGATGGTGCTCGAGGCCCACAGCAGTGGAAGGCATGTAGATCTGAGAGGAAGCCTCCATATGAGACAAGCTGAGTCATTAGATCCTCCAAACAGATCCCCAAATTTGAGTTGTGCAGATAGTACATTAACCACACTGCTCATGCTCCAGCAGAGTCCTCAATTATCAGGAAGCTGACCTATTTAAATAATGTCTGCTTCAGGGAAAAGTTTTCAGGATGATTTAGGTCAGATATGGAATTATCTGCTATTCTGGTTTGTCTATGTCAGCCATATTGGCAACAAATATGGCTCTATGATGGCAGTTCGACAACACATTTGTCGACTGGCATGTCATCGACAGGAATTATTTTGACTGAAAGTTGCAGTGGACATCATTCCCATTTGTCTCCCGGTCCACTGTTTTCATCCCCCCATGTGGGGGGGGGGCTCTGCCCACCCGCCACCCGTCCTTAGGATTATCAACTCCAGTTGGAGTTGATTCAGGTTGGGGATGCAGGACCAGGGGACAGTGTGCCCCCCTGTGTAAGGCACATCAACACAGCGACCTACCGGCAACCTGTCGAGTTTGTCGATGGGTTGATAGGCTGCTGTGCTGGTGTCATTGTTGGGGGGGGCATACTAACAAATACACTATGAAGGACTGGAGTAGGTTTGTCAGGTTCATGCAGCCTGAATCTAGCTTCTGGTTGTCCATTACGTTTCACGTAATGTGTTTTTCCTTAGCTGGTTCTGCAGTGCTATGCCACCCTCTGACACATTCAAAAATAATGTCCTTCTGTTTGTTTGCATACAAGCCTGCAGGGGGAAGGGTCTCCATTTGATATTTAAAGAATGGATCAACAAATGGAAAAAAAAATGCTTAGCAGTTTACTAAGCACATTGGATGATAATTGGGAGCATTTTGCATTATTACTAATGCTGTTATTGTTTTAATATTATTATTTAATGTTTCTATTGATTTCTGAAGACAAGAGGTTAAGGAAATAGAAACACAGAAACATAGACTTTGACAGCAGATAAGGACCGCTTGGCCCACATAGTCTGCCCATTTCTCTACCTACTAGATAAGCTGTAGATCCTAGTTAACCAACAGCATATTTCTTCCTACCCCCACAAGAATTGCCTTATGTCTGTCCCATGCATTCTTGAATTCTCCCACATTTTTAGACCCTACAACCTCCTCAGGAAGGCTGTTCCATGCATTCACCACCCTCTCTGTGAAAAAAAAAATACTTCCTCACATTGCCCCTGAACCGCCCCCCTCTATCTTTAAATTGTGTCCCCTTGTTCTTGCATGTCTCTTTTTCTGAAATATGCTACCCTCTTGGACTTTGTTAATTCCACTGAGATACTTGAAAGTTTCTATCATGTCCCCCCTCTCCCTCCTTTCCTCAAGGGTATACATATTAAGCTCCTTTAGTCTCTCCTCGTATGGCTTCTGTTGCAGACCCCTACTACACCATTTTAGTTGACCTCCTCTGGACTGCCTCCATCCTGTCTACTGTATGTCACTGTGGAGATGGGATCTCTAGAATTTGGATGCAGCACTCCAGATGGAGTCTCATCATCTGTCTGTACAGAGGGATAACAACTTCCTGTTGTCTGCTGGTGATGCCTCTCCCTATACATCCCAGTATCTCCCCAGCCCTCCCTAATGCCTTCTCACATTGCTTGCCAACGTTAAGGTCATCTGATATTATTACCCCCAGGTCCCGTTCCATTTTTTTGTTGTTACTACCTCCCCCCTATTGTGCACTCTTTCCCTGGGTTTTTGTTTCCCAGGTGCATTATTTTGCACTTCTTTGCATTGAATCCAAGCTGCCATACTTCTGACCATTCCTCCAACCTTGCCAAGTCCCTTCTCATCCTTTTCATACCTCCTTGTGTATCAACCCTGTTGCAGATCTTTGTATCATCTGCAAAGAAACATACTTTTCCTTCCAGTCCCTCTCCAATGTCACTTATGAAGACATTAAAAAGGACTGGACCCAGTACTGAACCCTGCGGTACCCAACAAGTAACTACCCTTTCTTCTGACTGGACTCCGTTTACTATTACCTTCTGTGTCCTGTTGTCCAGCCAATGTTTTACCCAGGCTACCATCTTGGGACCCACTCTCAGGCTGGCTAATTTGTTTATTAATCTTTTGTGTGAGACTGTGTCAAATGCCTTGCTAAAGTCTAGGTAGGCCATGTCCACAGCCCCTCCCTGGTCTATTACTTGGGTCACCCAGTCAAAGAAATCAATTAGATTCATCTGACATGACCTTCCCGCTGTGAACCCATGCTGCCTTAAGTCTGGGTCCCACTGGCCTCTAAGTACTCAACAATTCTTTCCTTCAGAAGTGATTCCATCACTTTCCCTACCACAGAGGTCAAACTGACAGGTCTGTAGTTTTCTGCCTCTGTCTTGCTCCCACTTTTGTGAATGGGAATCACATCTGCTCTCCTCCAGTCCTCAGGTACCACACCATCCTCCCATGATTTGTTAAAAAGGGTAGTCAGTGGTGTCACTAGTTCTCCCCTTAATTCTTTTAGAATTCTGGGGTGAATCCTGTCGGGCCTCATTGCTTTGTCCACCTTCAATTTTAGGAGTTCTTTCAAAATCCTTTTTTCTGTGAAAGGACTGGGATCGACCCCCCTATCCCGAGTGCTTCTGTTAATTGGATTAGGCACCTCTCACCCCTCCTCCTCTTTTGTGAATACTGAGCAGAAGTATTAGTTCAGTATCCCTGATTTTTCACTGTCCCTCTCTGCCCACCCACCGTCCATTCTATTCAGCCTTGCTATCCCTCCCTTTGTCTTTCTGCACTCCCTAATGTTCCTATAAAAGGTTTTATCCCCCTTCTTAACTGAATTAGCTATCTTTTCCTCAGTTTGGGCCTTTGCTATTCTGACTGCCTTTTTTGCTTCCTACTGCCATAACAATTATATCAATTATGCAATGATGGAATTGGAGCAAGAGTTACACTAGGATTCCCACACCAAAATATAAACAGTGTGCAAGGCTAGAACTGACAAAATTCAACACACAAAAAAACAAACAAAAAAAAAAACAAAAGGAGCAAAACTTTTTATCCTCTTCAAAAAAAGTTGCTTACTGTGCAGTACAATAAATATGATTGCACAGTGATGCTGAAAATTTTGTTATTTATTATTATTACTTCTTTTATATTATTAAGTGCATTTACAGTTTTCTGCAAAACACTGGCAGTTGGACTAAGCCAGAGGAAGAACACAAAGAGAACAGAACCAAAATTGGACTTGGGCAGGCGTGGTCATGCTAAGCTCATACTGGAAAATATATGAAGCTGCAATAAATGCCAAAGCAAACAATGCTGGGAGACATTTAATTATTTTATCTCATTGTTTGTTACAGATTGAGTGAGAGCTCATGACCAATTTGAGTGCTCCTTTCCTCTGCGCATGAGACACTCTTTTCTGTGATGAGTGTCTCACACACAGCTGCCCTGTAAGTGGACATGTTCGGGCTGTTTTTTGATCAATCTCAGTCAATAATGTGTTAATATAACCACTGAGACCACTCTTACAGTTGCGAGAGTGGTCTTCAATCCTTTGGGTATCAGAACTGCTCTCCTTTAGTTTCTGGTTCTCAAACCTCAAGAATGCACAAGTCCACTCTAACAATCATAACAGTGATCTCAGTGGCTATATTAACATGCACCCTATGTCTATTTTGGGCCTTTGGGATTCACATATTGGGGATGAGACAGTAGTCTGTGAAGGGTGGGAGGTCACAATTTCACTAATTGAGAAACTTTTAATTATCTGGTGTGAATGTCAGTGTGAATGTCAGTACTGAGTCTTCAAAAATCCAGCTAGACTGTTTCCTAAAGAAACTAGGAGTTTGAGACCTAATTGTTTTTTACCCTTTTGTTACTTCCTTACCTTGCACAACACAGAAATGCACTTTTGTTTCCTTTCCCCTTCCAGCTCTTGTACAGAGAGAAGGTATTGCAGTCAAGCAGTGAAATGCTCGCTATATGATAAGGTACAGCAGATAGTCAAGTGAAATTGCTTGCTATGTGAAATAATGCAGCAAAAGAGGCTGAAAGCAGCACTGTCTCACCTCCTTTTATTTATTTATTTATTTTTTTTGCTTAGCAAATCTTTATTAACTTTTTAAGTTTACAATCTACCAAATCAATAAGTAGAAACCTGGACAAGTCAGGGTATACAGTCCAAAACTGACTGCATCAACTATGTACAACCACATATTTACATGTACACCAGGAGTCCATCTCCGAACAGTACAGGAATTCAATTAGCATTCCTAATATGTAAAAATATAGCCCGCAGCCCATCTTAGTCAGGTGCTACAAATAAGTACAACCCCGAAAATAAATAATAAAGCTATGCAGCACTCTAAGGAGAAGAAAGAAAAAAACAGGAACAGGATCCACAATGCCAGCATGCATGGTATCTTACAATTATTATCCTGCAATGAACCTCATCACCTCTAATAATCCTAGTCAGAGGTGGAATCCTGCCGTGCCACCTGGAAAGAGAGAGAGTCTCCATCCCCACCTGGTGCCTGGAAGGCCGGAGTCCTAAACTCCTATGACCCTTGCTTGAATCACATTTTGTCCATACCCTAACACCTTTGGGTTAGGCTGATAGGGAAGCAGACACATCTGCGTCTGTAGCTTAGTATTTGTGGATTTACATGGTTTTCTGCTTGGAGTAACTACACCATTCTTGCTCACTACATCCGTGAAAGTCTACTGAACTGGATTTCTGCAAAACATCATCACCAGTTATCTGCATTTTTCATTTAAAAATCAACTTTTTGGAAGCTATCCCTAGCAAAACATAAGTCAAGCAACTAAGTCTGACAAACTCAGTGACTCTAGGTCTGCTTGAATCCACATTTCGTCTGACCTGCTCCATGATCTGTATGTGGGCTTTTCAACAACCTCTTTGAATGACAAAGAAGCATGCAGACAAAAGGATTTCACATCCTGCATATGCACAGCACAGTTCATCACCTTCAGAATTCTAACACATTCTGTGACTCTGTACCTCAGCTGTTGATCATTTCTTTTGGCTTGTGACTTAACCACCAGGTATATACTCCTGTCTCTCCTGTTATGTACTTATACTTATACTACTCAAAAGGGGTTGTACCTACCTATCCCTCCACTTCTATCTCTTGGGCAGTCGCATACCTAAAATTAAGCCAGGCATGTTCCCTGTAGACATGTTTATACACCTGGCTCAGAGGCTCCTCCTGCTATCTGGTGATATTGAATCTAACCCTGGTCCCAAACTCTGCACCCCACTCTCTACCTCAACTAGCACTAAAAAAGGCCTGGTACTAGCCCATATGAACATTAGAAGCCTCCTGAGTCACCTGGCTGAACTTGAAGCCTGGGCTAGTTGGTGGATCCTGACATACTATGCCTCACGAAACCTGGTTGAAACCTACTGTATCCGATACCTCCTGCCTCTACCTGGGTATAATATTCTTAGGCGAGATCGATCTGGGTCCAAGAGGGGTGGGGTGCTGTTACTATAAAAGTCATCTGTCTCTTAGCGTCCTACCTAACCTGATTCCCTCATGCTATGTGAAGCGCTGCATGCAACCCTGACACTCGAGTCGAAACACCTACATATCGTTTGTGTGTATAACCCGCCAACCAGTGGGCTGAGCAGGTCTCAGAACCTACTGCAGTACGTTTCTCAAAATGTAAAACAAATGAAACCTCCTCCTCGGTGACTTGAACCTGAACTGGCTGGGCCCATCACAATCTCCTTGCATCTTTGATCCAGAAGCACAATTTTACCAACTTATAACTATCTGCACTAGAACCACGTCTTCACTATCAGGGTTGTTACTGGACTGGATCTACAAATAGACCGGATCATGTTTCCAAAGCTACCGTCCTGGCTGACTCACTTACAGATCACTCACCAACGCTCTGTCACTGGCGCTCCTGCCCACCGCCTGCTCCTCAACCACGATTGATTACCTTCACGAACTATGCTGCCCTCGATACACAAGCCTTCTTATCTGACATATCTGACATAGACTGGACTGACGTTTTCTCCACCTCCAATGTTGACACTGCCCTTAACATATTTCTCACCAGGTTTGGCGAAGTACAAAAGAAACACCTCCCAAAGGTAAAAAGAAGAGTCAGAGGTCAGCAGTCAAGATGGCTAAATAAAGAACTCCTATGTAAGTTAAAAGTCCGAGATAAGCAATGGAAACAATACAAAAAATCTGGGCTCCCCCTGGATCTTATCCTGTACAAGCAGTATAGAAATGATTGCAAAAGGCGCATCAGGCAGGCTAAAAGCATATACTGTCAAAACCTGCTGACTAACTCCTCCAACGACCCTCGAAAATTTTGGAGCCACATTAAAACTTTTTTAGGATCTACGCAAGCTGTCACCCCCTCAGAAATGGTCCTGCAAGGTGTCCACTGTAATGACTCCTTCACTATTGCAAACGTGTTTAACCAGCAGTTTTCCAACCTATCTGCCTACACAGCTTCCCTTCAATCTCCTGCTACACAACTGAACTCAACATTCCCTGGCGATTCACCTACCTGATCTAAACCATTCTACTTCAAAGCGGTCACCAGGCATCAAGTCTTCAAGCTGCTCAAGGCTATCTCTGACAATACCAGCCCCGGCTCTGATGGAATGGAACCCCATCTATTAAAGATGGCTGCTCACCTCATATCTGGACCTATAGCTAGAATCTTCACCCTATCCCTCTCCAATGGCTCTGTCCCTGAAATATGGAAGGCCGCCAGAATTACTCCGTGTTTAAAAGGCAGCAAAATGACACGACCAACTACAGACCAATTGCTATACTATCAGTCCTTAGCAAGATCCTTGAGAAATTAGTCTCTATTCAAGTTACCGAATTCATTGAAAACTCCAACTTACTCAATACAGCACAGCACGGCTTTAGAAAACACCACAGCACCATGACTGCACTAGCAAAATTCTCCTCTGACATTCTTACCAACATGGACAAAGGAAAGCTAACAGGGGCTGTTTTCATCGACCTCACTAAAGCGTTTGACCTTGTTGACTATCCTTTACTACTTGCCTCCCTCAGAAATCTGGGCTTCTCCTACCCTGTCACTACCTGGTTCAGCAGCTACCTTGCCAACAGGACTCAAGCAGTGAAATTCAACTCGGCGATCTCTGACAGTGCTGTTATCAATATTGGCGTCCCTCAGGGCTCCATTCTCGGTCTCTCCTCTTCTCACTATTTGTAAACAATCTCCCTGATGTAGTAACCTCTGGCCACTCACTACTTTATGCTGATGACCTGGTCATCTATGCCCACTCTGACAATATCACCAACCTGAATGCTGCCCTTACCACAGACTTCCACTTGGTGCAGCGCTGGCTACACACCAACGCCTTGTCCTTAACTCCAATAAAACTAAAGCCATGCTATTTGGATCCCCACACAAATTAAGAACCTGCTCTTCTTCTCTCTGTGCCTGACATTAATGGTAACCCTCTGAGTCTGTTAGCTCTTTTCACTACTTGGGCATTCACCATGACCAAAATCTTGACCTAAAGCTGCACATCCAGGAAACTTGTAAATCTGTCAATTGTAAGCTAGGGGCTGCTTACAGGACTAACTACCTGCTTACCCCTGCCGCTAAACTGGCAATTGCTAGAGGAATCCTGTTACCAACCCTCACCTACAGTGCTCCCATCTTAACCATGGCCAGCAAAACTGCTCTGCACCAATGGGACACCACCTTCAACAATGTTTGCAGGTATGCGGCTAAAGCACCGCGCCTGAAGCACCATTGTCAGCTATACAAAGACCTGGGCTGGCTATCTCCTCCTCCACCAGGCAATATTACCTCTGCAACCTTTCAGACACCATCATCAGAGCATCAAAGCCAGCTGAGCTCTCAAAACTACTCCAACGGTTATACCTTCAGGGACCTTAGATCCTCTGACAAGTCCTTATTGAATATTCCTCTCTGCCACACAAAAAGGGCTCGGGAGCCTTCAGTTATGCTGCCCTCACTTTTGGAACTTGCTGCCCAGGGACTAAGAAATGCTCCTTCTCACGATGCATTTAAGCACAATCTCAGAGCTTTCCTTACCTCGATGGACAAATGTGTTTGTTTTGATCCCTCTTGAATCCCATGCTCTAACCTGTTCTCCTCCTCCCCATTATATTATTATAGGCACTTGCTTTTTTATTCTTGGTTGTTTTTGCTTTTATGTTTCATGTTTGTTGATACTGTATAACATTGTTGTTCTGATGCCAATTGTAAAGCTCTCTAATTACTGCCTAGTCACTTAGCTTGCCCTCGCTCTGAGCTGTTTCCCCCACCTTCATTCCTTATCCTGCACCCTCTGTTCCTGTAACACTTACTTTCCCAGCCCGCTCTCTTCCTCTTCCCACTTAGCCATTTCTCCAGTACCCCTGTCATTACCCCTCCTTTTCCTGCCCTCCCTCTCCTGCTCTTTGCCGCCTCACTCCCCTCTAACCGCCCTCCACTCCCCTCTCTGCGTCTTTCGGTTCCACCGGCCCAGTAATGAGTTTGCTACCTTGTGCCGCTAATGCCGTAACTTGCCACCTTCCTACCTTTCTTTCACCTTTCTGCCCTCTCCTGCAGCTTTCCCTCCTTCTTTTATTCTTCCTTTTCTCCCTATGCTCAGTCCTCACCCCTCCCTCTCTCCTATTTTATCCGCCTCCCACCAGTTTCGTGACTCCCTCTCTCTCCTGCCGTCTCGTAGTTCCACCAGCTCGGCCGCCAGTTTACTATTCTACCCCTTCAATGCCCGTTTCACCCTTCGCCTCTTGTCCTCCTCCCTTCTTCTCGCTGCGCGCTCTTACTAGGTGCATCTCTATCTCTACCCCCACTCATTTCCCTATCTGTTCCATGCCCTTCATCCCTTTTCCCTATACCCTGCCCTTCCCACCCTACCCTTCCCTCCCCCATTCCTTTAGTTCAAATCCCTCCTCACCCTTGCCCTAGTCCCCCACGCCCTCCCTGCATCACCCTCTCTCCCTCTCTATTTTTGCCATAGCTTCACTGTCCTGTTCCCCGACCTCTCCGTCTCTCTTGCCGACTCCTGGTTCCACCGTCCGGCCACAGGTGGTAACCTTCTCCCGTAATCCGCACTTGGCGCCTTAACCTCCCTCCTGTCCTCCCCTTTTTGCTATTCGCCCCTACCACACCTGTCTCCGTCTCTCCTGCCCAACCCTTACACTGTCCCCTACCACCTCTCCCTAGTTCTCAACAACTGAATACATGTAATTTTATCCTTATTGCTATCGTGACTACACTGTGTGACTTTGTCCTTTGCAAATGTATCCTGCTCTGTGTAATTTCTTATGTATCCTGCAATGTATCCTGCTTTGTGTAATCTCTTATGTATCACTGTGTTCTGTAACTGTACCTCCCGGGTCGTGCCTGAAAATAGTCACTTGTTGGCTAGCGCACTTACCCGGTCAACAAAAACTAAATAAATAAATAAATAAATAGTCAATAGAGTCAACAAAGTACATTTTTAACCAATTCTCATTCC
Organism: Neoceratodus forsteri; assembly: GCA_016271365.2. Classification (NCBI taxonomy): domain Eukaryota; kingdom Metazoa; phylum Chordata; order Ceratodontiformes; family Ceratodontidae; genus Neoceratodus; species Neoceratodus forsteri. Next base: position 355,725,452 of record CM057456.1, read on the forward strand.
CACATACCAAGCTCCTGCTAAACACAGCATGACAGACGGACCTGCATTTAGGTACCTGGTCTCTGCAGCGCATAGATTGCTTCTAAAGTTGACCATCTCTTAGCATATAACCCTTTTTTCCCCCTCCCCACAGAGTTGTCTCTTTATTCTACCCAGAGCCCCAACCAAATCCCACACCCACTGCTCATACTTATAAACTTGATCATCCTTCCAATGTTGAACCAGAAAGGATTTGACTAATGCAGTCATCAGAGACAGATGGAATTTGGGTAAGACTCCGGATACTGTTGAAAAATCATCCAGAACACAAACCTCCGGGGTTATATATTCTGTATAGTTCAAAAATGGGTCCATGCACTGCCTAATTTCACCCCACAGAGGTGAAATTTTACAACATTCCCATAGCACATGCAGCAGGTCTCCTATTCCCGTCTCACATCTGAAACATCGGTCCGTCTGTCTAAGCTTTCTGTCATATAGTTTTACAGGGGTAAAATATATGTTAGAAACAATAAAAAACTGCATACTCCTGAACTTCGGTATAGTTATATACCTATAATTTTTCCAAATTGAGTCCCAAGCGAGATTCCTAGGAGCCATTACTTTGTCCCAATACGACACTTGTATGGATGAGGCTGGACTAAAGAACTCCACCAACACACTATAAACCTGGGCGAGAGCACTTGACTTTGGATCCACTCCCTTTAAATGATCCCAAGTGAAGGAGCTATCTAAAACCCTCATTCCTTTTCATCACTCCCTCCAACAGTCAAGTTAGACTGCAGTCTTGAAGAAGGCAGCCCCTTCCAATGAACCGGTAGACTGCCCTTTACATCTTGGATAAGATCCCTTACCTTTGGACCCCTCACCTGATTAGCCCACGGTGCATTTAGTACCTGCCCCCAATTTCAAAAGTAGGGTTACCCAACAGCGGCTGGTCCCAGGCTTTCATCTGCACTTTTCTCTGTGCAGAGGTAAGGAAGGACCACAAGCTCTGCGTGATTTCATAATCGGATTCCGCCCCTTTAATAAACTCTTTTCAAAATTGCTAACATTGCTTCGGCGAAAGACCCGCTCTTTCAATATTTGCCTCTCCATTTGTAGCCATATATTGGGGTATCGTTTCCCTTCCATATTCCTAACGAAGCATAAGACCCAGTTGTCCCACCATGTAGTATACGTGAAGATCAGGCATTTTGATCCCACCCTTTGCCTGAGATAAATGTAGTACTTCATGCTTTCTCCTGGGTGGTTTAGTGTTCCATAGAAAATTGGAGAGAAGCTTCCTAATAATTCTAAACCATGCTGTATGAATATCATAAGGGGCAATGTACAATGGGTATATTAACCTAGGCAGTAAATTCATCTCAATAAGGCCCAGCCTGGCCATAAAGTTCAAAGGAAGATTATTCCATCTTAGTATGTCCCCTCTTATTGCAGATAAAACCCCCTCCATATTCACCTCAGCCCCCTTTTCTCTGTTTGCTGTGATCCAAATGCCCAAATATTTAATCCCATCTGTCTTCCACTGCAATCGTAATGGAGCGAAATCTGCCCTATATACATGCGGGGTCAGGGGGAGAATCTGAGTCTTGGTCAAATTCAATTTATAATTTGACACCGCTGAGTATAGCCCAATTAAAACCCTTACTCTCTCAAAACTTGAAACGGGTCCTCTAAATGCAAAGAATGTCATCAGCAAAACTGAAAATGTGAGCTCTCTCCCTAACCTTACCTTTTATATGTTTATCCTCCTTAAAAGCCCTCAGCAAGGGCTCCAAATAGATGTTACATAATATTGGTGATAAAGGGCAACCCTGTCTAGTCCCATTTTTCAACTGTATTTCTTGTGAGATATAGCCATTGCACAGTACTCTAGCCATTGGAGCCGCATACAGGTTTTTAATACCTCTAAGCAGGTCCTCCGGGAAGCCCATCTTCCTCATTGTGGCAAAAAAAAAAAATGGGAGACCCTATCAAATGCCTTTTCAGCGTCTAATGATATTAAAGCTAAAGGTAACTGGGAATCCGGTGCATAGCCAAGAATATGATGTAGCTTCCTATGGGCGTCTTGTGCCCCCCTCCCTGGCATAAATCCACCTGCTCCTCACTAATTAAACTTGGAGCAATGCTCAATATTCTATTAGCTAATATTCTCATTAATATCTTAATATCCTGGTTCATTAGAGCTATAGGCCTGTAACTATCCACCCGATCCTTAGGTTTTGTCTGGTTTAGGGATCAGTGATATATATGCCTGATACAGTGGCGGATGGGACATCCCCTCCTGCATGATAGTATTAAAAATCTAGCAAAATTGGAAGTATAATCTATATATGTGCCTGATAAAACTTAGCTGTAAGACCATCTGGTCCTGGAGTTCAACCAGCGGTAAGTTGCACCTCCCCAGTATCTCCGATTCCCTTATAGGGCCGCTAACTCCCTAGCCTGTACTTCATCCAACACGGAAGAATATTCCCTCAAGAAGAGCATTAATTTCCTCCTCTCAACTGGGTTTCCCACCCGTATAGATCATTAAAATAAAAGCGCTAAATGCATCTGCCATTTTCTGAGAATCCGTTAACAACTTCCCCCATGCCAAATAAAGGTAATTGTTCTGCTTGCTTCCCATTCCTGACCCTAGCTGCCAGCAAAGCCTGGGACATCCCCTGCAATAAGTATTTGGCCTGAATCCTATCAACCAATATTCCACCTTACACGTACATAATGTCTGCCCATTCCCTCAAGGTTTTAAGTTCCAAGTCGATTTCCCTGAGGGACCCCTCCAGAGGGAGATAATGAGTCAATTGCACCCAGAATAAATTCTTCCCTTGCCTTCCTCAGTCTATTTCTCTGGGCTGCCAGACCCTGTACTACCCTACATATAGCACTTTACAGGTCGTACATGAAGTTTTGGTTTGTAGAGAGGTACTTGATACTGTACAATTCCTCACAAGGCTTCCTCTAGTTTCTCCTGCACTGCAGTCTCAGAGAACAAATCATTTCAGTCTCACCCCGGACTGGTCTGGGGGACAGGACTTAGTTCCCACCAAGGAAATAGGAGAGTGATCCAGAAAGTACTCTAGCTCCTGTCGTCATATCCTTCACTTCCCTAAGTACCTCACTGTTAACCAAAAAAAATCGATGCAGATTGAGCCTTGTGGGCCATGGAATAAAAAGTCATAGTGACTCCACCTTGGAATGGGTCCTACTAAGGTCCACCAAGCTGTCACCTCCAGCATCCTATTCAAAGCAATCTGTGCCTGCTCAGGGAACTACTAGATGGAGGTATCCTATCCTCCAGATTGTTAGCTAAAGCATTCCAGTCCCCAGCCAAAATAAGCGAATCTGTAGGGATAGCTGCTATATCCCTTTCAATAGAAGCAAAAAAGTCCGCATTAGAGGGAATGGGGCCATAAACAGAGGCCACTGAAATTGCCTTACCAGACAGAATCCCCAAGAGGTATAACCCCCTACCATCTTCCCTTACCAACATCTGCTCCACCTTAAATGCACAGTTACTTCTTATTAGGATCACCACACCCCCCGATGCCTTTGCTTTACCCTCCCCATAAACCTGGCCCACCCATAGCCTCTTAAGGCAGCTTAGTTCCTCTGTTAATAAGTGGGTCTCCTGTAAAGCAGCTATGTGAGCTCCCAAGTGGTTAATATGCCTCAAGATAACCATTCTTTTATGTCTACCTCTGAGACCTTTGACATTCCATGAAATAATTTTAAAGCAGGTCATTATCCATCGTAAAATTCGTAACAAGTGATCCATTTCTCCATATCCTTTCCTTTCTGCCTTCCCTTGCTTCCCTTTCTTTGGACTCTCTCTCTCTCTCTCTTTCCAGATCCCCCATTCCCTCCCTCCTCCCTGCCCCTATCCTTGATCGTCCTCCTAACATATATCGAGTCATGGATGAACCCCCCTCTGTGTTCCTCCTGCCCTCTTTCCATAACCCTATCACTACAAGAGCCTGCCCATCATCTAATCTCTCTCTGCCTTTCTGCCCCCTTGCTCCACTCTGCCCTCATCCCCTCAATCTTCCTCCCTCCTTCCTTCCTCTGGGACTCCAGACAAGAGAAAAAACAACCTCCCAACCCCCCCATCATTCAAATATTCTCCAACATACTGCAGGTCAGAGGTGGGTCAGTCCTCCCTAACAACTTGTTATGCTTTTAAACTGTTCCCACTGAGTTTAGGAAGCTTGCAATAATGCCATCCTTGTAAATTCCCCGAAAAATCACCCTGCCCCTAATGGAACCAGATCTTCACTGACCCCCCAAGTTCTTTCCACTAAATCCAGGGTGCTCCCCCTTGAATCCCAATTTCAGGCCATGAGGCATGACCAACCCTAGTCAAACAAGCTTAATATGACCCCCAAAATTACTACCCAATGTAAGAAAGAATAAACATACAACCATAACTATGATTAATTAGTCAAAACTTTGCATCCTAGAAAACTCTGTGTTCCCCTTGTCCATAATTACTTAAGTCCATTTGCTATGTCCCTTTCCAAATACTCCAACTCAGTTCAGCGACTTAAATAAATCAGGAAGTTCAACACGCAAGCCTTCTAGCGCATCCCTCGCAGATAGGTATTGCTTCTCTCCCGATTGTAATCTCACCATCAACGTTGCCGGGTATTGCAGATGAAAATTTAATACCAGCTAAATACAGCTTTTTCTTGATCTCCATGTATTCCCTCTGTTTCTCCCTGACCATTGGCGTTTGATCCTGAAACATCCAGAGCGTCGCTCCATTCCACTGTAGTGATTTATTTTGTCTAGCCTTCAGCAGCACATGTGTCTTTTCTTTACAATTAAGAAATCTCATAATAATCACCCTGGGTCTTGCTCCCGGTGGGGGTGTTTCCTTTAATGCTCTGTGGGCCCTCTCAAGGTTGTAAGCTTCCCCGAATGGTGTCTGGCCCAACAATTTCAAAAGCAAGTCCTGAATAAATGTAATACAATCCGATCCTTCTGCCCTTTCCGGAAGCCCTGCCAGTATCAGGTTATTCCTCCGACTTCTCGACTCTTGATCATCCATTCTCTCTTCAAGTTTCCTGATTTGCTTTCTGGCCGTTATTGAAGCCCTGTTCCAGCGTAGATGATTTTCTTTCCTGTGAGGCTATCCTGGCTTCCATCCTGCCTTCTAGGAATTGTAGTGCCAGTCTCACACTTGCAAAGTCCACCACCAACCCTTGCAACAACTTTTTGATCTCCTGGATATCCTCGTTAGATTGACCCATTCCCCCTTCTTTTCCTAGGTCCTCCTCCGATTCTGTAGGGGTAGGGGACTGGGGCTTTGGCCTTTTAGTCACGGGGGATCTCGCAGCAAGGGGCTCCGTGGCTTCAACCTCATCCTGCTTTTCAGTAGCGGCCTGCTCCCCACAGGATAGCACTTTTACCACTACCAACTCTCTTTTTGGTGAACTTGCAGCCCAAACTCGAAACCACTGAGGCTAACTCGCTTTAATAATATATTATCAGGCAAATCTGGCAGACCCCTGAGCTTTTTATCGCCAAACTCTTAGATCGGGCCTTGGAGCAGCACAGAAGTCGTCTAGTTCGACTCAGCCCATCACATGACCCCCCTGTCTCACCTCTTTTTAGATTTAAAATACTTTTTTAGAACTACAAGGAATTTGAAAATGGAAGGACATGTACAGTATATTGTAGACTTTTATATAATACAGAATATATAGCAGAACTATATACAGCAGAACTCCTACCTGGGAACAGTGTTTGGACAGTGGGAGACTTTAAAGGCCACAGGACCCCTTCCCCCAGTGCATGCAGCAGAACTCCTACCTAGGGACAGTATTTGGACTGCAGGAGCCCTTAAAGGCTGCAGGACCCCTTCCCCAAGCACACACAGCAGAACTCCTACCTGGGGACAGTGTTTGGCCCGCGGGAGCCCTTAAAGGCTGTGGTACCCCTTCCCCAAGCACACACAGCAGAACTCCTACCTGGGGACAGTGTTTGGCCCACAGGAGCCCTTAAAAGCTGTGGGACCCCTTCCCCAAGCATGCACAGCAGAACTCCTACCTGGGGACAGTGTTTGGACCACCGGAGCCCTCAAAGGTAACTGCCCCCCCCCTTGGAAGAGCTCCATTTGTGAGGGGAGTTTATTTTTGCCCTACTGTGACTGATTGAATTTCTTGTACCTGTTTTACTCCCTGCTGCCTGGGTTTCAGCCACAGCACAGCGGGAGCTTTAAGAGACACACAAAATGTCCTGAATCAAAAAAAGTTAAAGACCATGCTCTTTACTCATCACCAGAATAAACTGAAATACTCGCCTATCCGTGACCTCCCCCTCTCTCTCTCTCTCCCACTTGAACAAGTCTATACCTTCAAGTACCTTGGTGTAACCTTTGACCCTTCTTTTACCTTCCATGAACACATCCACCTTCATGCACCTCAGCCATCTCCTGTATCAGTCTGCTTTAACATCACCAAAACTGCCTACCACTGGAAGCCCTCCAACTTGCCATCTCCTCTTCTGTCCTGTCTATCTTTGACTACGGCATCTTAATTTATGGTGCCACTGACAATTCTGCCCTCCACTGAGTCAAGGTTGCCCAGAACAAGGCCTGAAGCCTATCCCTAGGCTGTCCCAGAGCCACCCATACCTGCACCTTGTATAATCAATCTAACTGGCTTGACTTCAATGGCACGCTTCAATACCATGCCTGCCTCCTAGCAAAATAAATCACATCTGGCCTTACTACCCCTAGTCTCTCCCCCCTCCTGTCACTTGCAACCACCACTAAGTCCACTCATAGCTCACTCAAATCAAAGTACCAAGTGCCTCACCAAAAGAAACCCATTGGTCAACGCTCCTTCCCCTATTGTGCCCCCACCTGGCTCAATTCATTCCCCCCATCTCCCTTGAACCTAGGACTGGCCAGTTTAAATCTCTACTCTGGTCCCGCCTCACCTCCTCCCAAACATGCACTTGCCTATAGCCACTCCACCTCCTGACAATGGACTCTGTCCTGCTTAACCCACTGACATAGGTCTCTGCCCTCACTTTGCTCCCACTGCCATCCTCCCTGCCTGACAATAGGTTGACCCCTACCTCTCTCCTCCTTCTTCCACCCCCCTTTTTGTTTTTCCCAACCTGAGTCAAGCTGTACCCTTATGGCACATCCCACCCCTTCGTCAGCCTCATTGCTATACCCTCCAGGTGACTGACAGACTTATATACTCCTGTCCTACCCAGTTATGGTCTCATCATGTTATTTATCCTGCCCTCTGTATATTTAGTGTGATATACTTATGTTATCTGTATCATGTATTTTTGCTTGTTATTTACCCTATCTATTTGATTGTTCAACTATGTTATTACTATGTTACCCATACCATGTATTACCTGAATTTGTACTTATATTATTCTCAACATGTACTGTCTATGTATTGTCTACTGATGTGGAGCCTTTGAAAATGAGTCTCTGACTCAAAGGATTGTAATTCTGATATTCTAAATAAATAAATAAAAAAGTAGAACTTTACTTCTTAAAATAAAAATAAATAAAATAATCAGAATTACAACCCTTTGAGTCAGGGATTCATTTACAAAAGCGCCTCATCAGGAAGACAAGTACATTAATAGCATGCAACAGAAAACAAAGTAAATGAGCTCAAATAAAAGCAAACAGTCAGAATTAAGCACTGCTTACAAAGGCCCCACGTCAAGGTAAATTAGCAATAATAAACAGACATAAACCATAATGTGGGCTATAATGAGTCAAACGAAGGGCAGAGTCAAAAATAGGCAGACCAAGAGGAGTAAAGGCAGGGGAAAACTCAGACAGGGCAGTTACAGCAGCAGGAGGAGAGGAGATGGTTCTTGACAGCAGTTTTAAAAGGCCACAATCTTGATAGGGAGGTGTTAGCAACAGGAAGGGAATTGTACCAGGATGGAGCATGGTAATGGAATGACTTCTGTGCAGGGAGGTCCTAACTCTGGGGACTTGCACAGGGGAGTGGACAGCTCTGTGGGTAGAGAGGGAGGGGGTAGATAGGCTTATGATAGAAGACAGACCGGGGGAGTCAAACCTGCAGTGATTTTTTTTTTTGGTCAAGAGGCAAGATTGATAGATAGGCCCTTCCTCCAGAGTAAGGAAGTAAGAGAGGGAATGCAGTGTGCAAGTATGGGTATGACGTGGGGAACCTGTAAGCAGCCGGCAGGCATTATTGAGGGATAGCTTAATTTTGTGCAGAGTGGTGTTGTCAGTGGCACCATAAACAAGCAGACCATAATCCACGAGGGACAGTGCCAAGGATGAGATGGCCAGCATTAGTGCTTCAGTGGGGAGATAGTCATGATGGCGATACAGTAGGCCTATCCTAGATTTGATGGCAGAGCAAAGGGAGGGGATGTGGTTGTGAAAGGCTAGGGAGGGATCAAAGACAACGCCAAGATATTTGAAGTAGGAGGTTTGTTCAAGGGGGAAGGGTTACTACATAAAACCCAGAGTGGATAATCTTTATGCTTACTCTGGTTATGCTCAAAAAGCATGGTTATAGTTTTCTTTAAGTTCAAAACCAGCCTGTGGTCAAAGAACCAGCGTTCAGCCTGGGTAAAGGAGTCCTGCAGGGAGTTTTGTAGGAGGAGAGGGTCAGCATGTGAATCAAATAGAACAGTGTTGTCCACATAAAGTAGAAGGTTTCCATTACAAGCGGAGGAGACAGAATTCAGATAGAGGCTGAAAAGCAAGGGCACTAGGATGGAGCCCTGGGGAACACCAGAATGAACCTGTCAGGAGCAGGAGACAGTGGACCCAATTTTGACACACTGGGTGCAGGAGGAAAGATAGCTGGAGAACCAATTCAACACACCCTGCTAGAGGCCGAGGGGGTTGGAGATAAGAGATGAGAAGGGAGTGGTGGACAGTGTCAAAATCTTTCGACAAGTCAATGAAGACAGAGCCAGCAACATGATCTTTGTCAAGAGCAGTGTGAAGGAAATTGGAGAATTCAATAAGGGCACTAGTGGTGTTGTGTGCGTGATGAAAACCATGTAGTACACGGCAGAGCAGGTTATAGGTGGAGAGGTAGTCAGAGAGCTGATCAGCCACAATTTTTTCCAAAGCCTTTGGGGGGCGGTGGAGATCAGGTGATAGTTGCTGGGGGACTACAGTAGTTCAAATACTTGCTGTTTAGTGGAATGTGGGGACAGCAGGTTCTATGTATAATTATGGAGAGAACATATAGTAGCTAGATGATTTTTTTTTTTATGTAAAAAAATTAAAGCCCACATATTCTAGTTCATTGAATACGGTGCTTATTTTAGGAAGCTTGCTACCTACAAGGTTGTGAGAGAGGGAGCTGTGTGAGACATCACCGTTTTCCACTTTGTCATTTGTGAAATCGATTGTGTTGGATTTCATTTGGATTTATTGCTGCAACACTTAATTTTTCTTATTAAAAGAAGGAACTATGAGCAGAAGATCCCAAGGTGTGGAATATTATTTGATGTCACAGTAAATAGGAAGTATTTTTCATGCACCCTGTCGCCTTTCAGTAGGTGCTAGCTAACCCAAGGTACTTGTTTATAAAGGCATATAGCTTGACAACAATTACAGGACATGGATAATAATGCATTAGGGTCAACAGAGAGTAATGAGCACTGTCAATGTTATCGGCACCCAAGTGTTTGCTTTAGAGTTAGTTTAACGAGGAACACAAGAATGCTGTATATTGAGGGATTAGTATAAAAATTACATCAATTATATGAACCCCTGTATAACCCAGGAGGAAGTGACAAGGGCCACAAAGTGTCAGCCCAGTACGTGGTTGGGGCGAGTGTAAGCAACTAAAATTAAAAGGTTATTTTCTGATTAAATTTAGCTGAGTGGCTTCCTCAGTCCTTAGATATCAGCAGCTTTCAAATTTCATACCATTCCCCACAAATTTGAATTTCAGGATATTCCATTCTTTGAAGACATATGGAGGAAAACAGACTCATTGTCTCTTAAACTGCATCTGTGCTGGCTGCTTTTTCAGATTTGAAGTCATAATGCTCAGCCATGACATTGACCTGTTGCCATGGAAATTATTCCATTGTAAGAAGAAGAGAAGTCTGATTTCAGAGCAGGAAAAGCTGCAGGAACAGATCAAGTCTAAGGGGTAAAGAGCCTGTTTCCATACAAGTACTGTATCTGTAAAAAAAAAAAACTGAATGTTCTGACATTTCCAATTGTTTAACCAGGAGTGGCACACTAAGCTGATCGCTTGTTTACAAGTGCAACCTGGGAGCACAGGGAAGGTAAGTGACTTGCTTAGGGTCACACAGTATGCAAGTGGGGGTGTGGGACTCAAACCCAGGTCTTTAGATTTGCAGCTCAGAGCCTTAAACCACTTTGCTCTATTGCCTCCCTTCAATTTTGTGTAAGTGAATTCTGCTGCTGTCAGCTGATTTGGGGTATTTAGACAGATAAACAGAATAATAGATAGGTTACAGTGAATTACAAGGCTGTAATTCCATCGAGAGGTTCTGGGGACATAGATAACCTTGAGAGCGAAGCTTGAGAGGTTTCTATGTCCCCAGAACCTTGAGATGGAATTTTAGCTGAGTAATTTACTGTAACCTATTTTCTATTTTTTGTAATATATGTATCCGATTCAGAAAATGTGCTGCTTTTTTTTACATTTTGTGAAATGGGCTGGCCGTCTGTTGCATTGAAGATGCACTCGCTCTCGGCCACCCGCCTGCAGTATTGAAGTACTGCCCGACCCAGGTACATGTTGATAGTTTTTATTTTAATTTAGCAGGCCTACCTTTTACATTTTTTCTTCGTTTGCCAGGTAATTCACTGTATGTTTTATGAAGAAATAAAACCTACAAAATGAACTGGCCGCAACCCGCATTCCTCTCACTAAGGGAGAGTAAACGTCCGCCATGTTTTTGAAGTTGATTTGCCCGCCTACAGAGAAACTGCTCCAATGGGTGAACTGGATGAATTGTGGCACCATGGCAACAGTGTTTGTGTGGCAGCCAGGCTGGCGCTTGTGTGGTGATGAAAGTGGTTCATGGTGGGCGTGAGGTAGAAGGGTGCGCTTGCGCTGTAGCGCTGCAGTGATAATACTATCGTTCATTGGAATGATAGTATTATTGGCAGTGAAGTGTAGTATTATTGAGAGTGCCGTGTTCTGTGCTATGTATTACAACAATTTATTTACATCGTTTTCAGTAGTATTATTTTCAAGATCCATATATTACAATTTGATTAAATATAATCTTTCATACTGATGCTGCAAGTTAATGCACTGCATTTCATCAGCATGCTCTGGAAGTCTGCTTACTGAGTTGCTGCTACTGCTGGATGAAATGTACTATACCTCTAATAATGTACAAATGTATTTGTCCAAATGCGGGAATTTATAAGGGGTGAAATTTCACTTGTAGCTGCCTGTAAGCTGTTCGACGCTGACTACGGGGAAGTTGGGGGCCTGAAGCCCCCCTCAGGAAGTTGAAGTGGGGGCTCCCCCCTGGGGCCTGATCTCTGTGTTTTTGTGTTTTTTTTGGGCAGGGAATGGGGGGTCCTTCTGTCCAACGTCTGTAGAGGCAGAGTGGAGCTTAGCCTCATTATGTTTTTTTTATTTAATTATGCTGCCACCGGTGTCTGCAATGTAAAGCATTTGTACTAGCTTAGAGGAAAGCAATCTGTCATGGCTGGCCAGGCTGGCTGCCAGCCTGCCCACTGGTGCATTAAGGTGGATGGGTGGGTGTTACTCCAGTCTGTCACACGGCATGCATGGCATGAAGTAGGCATGTGTGTCACCTCTTTGGCATCAGATCCACCATTTTGTGTCCTCATCCTTGCAGGAGCAGACGCCAGACGAGACACGACTGATGGCAGTTTAATTTTTGCAGCGTGGTGCTGGTGCAGACTGAAATCTGAGGTGGTTTGGTGGAGGAGACTCAGAAGTTAGTGGTCTGGGAGCCAAGAATGGTTGTCAGATCAATGTTGTTGGCTGACTGCATTGAATCAGGTCTGGGACTCCGGGTAGGCGACCGACAGTCAGAGTCAGACTCAGAGTGGAGAGCAGTAGTGCACCAGTCGTTGAGTGGAGCAATCAGAAGGCCACAGAACAGAAGTCAGAATTTAAGAAAGAGTCATCAGTCGACACTCGAAGTTGGTGACCGTGTGGCATATTGATAGCCAGGTACTGAAACTGAAGCCTTATCGAAGTGCATAATAATGGAGAAAAGAATAGATAAACAATCTTTTCTAGGTCCCAGATTATTATAACCAGATTGATGACTTCTGAGTGTTGCAAGTTTAAAAAAAGAAAAAAAATTCCTGCATGAGAATGATGAAAAAAATGATTCAGAATGTATTTGATCTCATCATGATTCTTGAATCTTGAGTATAAATGACAGTGTGCACTGGGTAAAGTTTTTTTTTAAATGTGGCAATTTAATAAAAGTGCATAATTTTATTTTAAGTGAAGGACCACTTCCTTGAAACATCTTTTATTGAGTGAGAATGCAAACATTGGGACTTGTGACTGCTAGCAAGTGGCCACAATTAAACATGGAATAAGCTGTAGAAGCAGACTGTAAATACATTTTCTGAAGAGAAGATCTAAGAAGAAGTTACAATAAAGTCAGTTGTTGTTGCTGTGTGAATCTTTTCAGGGGCTAGTGTGTCAAACACAAAAGTTGGTAAAGACAAATTGTTCTGCTATATGGTTTTAATCTCTCTTAGCCCCTTCAGATATAGACTATATCTGTAGGGGCTGAGAGAGATTAAAACCAACCAAATGATCTTTAATACACATCTCATCCAGGAGGCTGTCCTAGCCCTTATTACAATGCTGAAAGAGTAGCAGAACTTAATATATCAGATCTGTACTAGACTACCAGATCAATGTTGGAGTGTTAAAATAAGAGGCGAACTGCCCCAATGGCTGGATGTGCTAGGGAGATTGTTAAAGCCAGATGATAGTTTACCTTGATAGGCTACTGCTGAAGGAACAGGAGAGGATTCACAAAAGGTGGGCCAGGGGCAGGGCTCTCGCCTTCTGCATGACCCATTCCTTATCATGAAAATGGAGGCATTTAACTATCACAGTTCATGTCCATTCCTCCCCCCCCCACAACACACACAGATGACTACAGCTGCAGAGCCTTGTGGCCTGAACTTGAGGTAACCCACAGGGCTCTGCAACTGTAGCCGTGTGTGTGTGTATATCTGGGGGGGAGGGGGGGTTATGTGTGCAGCTGAGTAAGACCAAGTGTTTCTGGAATCCAGTATTCAATTATGGAGATGTTATTTGTTTCTTCAAGCCTCTCTGTGACTCCAATAATCTTGAGGTTGAAGTGAGGGACTCTTTCAGCTAAGTGTCAATGTACCAGTATTTAGTCTTCAGAGACAGGAGGTCATGTGGTTCAACACTCAGAGGGATAATCAGTATGTAGAACTTGTCCTCAATGTGGAATCACATAAGCAGCCCTCCAAAACACTTTGCTGTCATGATACAATATGAAAGAACAGAGTAATCTCATAGCTGAACCAAATGCTTTCCGCCTCCCTTTATAATGTAGCTTGTTTCCCCAGTCCGTCATACCATAAAATAGCACAGTATAGCGCAGTGGTTTAAGGCTCTGAGTTACAAATCTGCAGACGTGAGTTTGAATCCCATAGCCCCCACTTGCATATTGTGTGACCCTGAGCAAGTCACTTAACATTTTCTGCTTCCAGGTCACACTGGCTGGAAGGAATCAAGCTTCAGCTTAGTGTACCTCTCTTGCTTAAACAATTTTCCCTTTTCCTTTATCAAACAGTATGCTTGCTCTGAAAGGAACACTCACCAGCAGTAGATTGGGAGGATATCATAGCACACAGAGTGTGATGTGCACAGTATGACAGGATTTACATTTCTACAGTCAGGACTGGTAATTGACAAAGTCCTGCTTAAAATGTAAGTGCACTGCTGTGTGACTGAATGATGTTTTGCACTAATACGTCCTTCTGGTTTTCAGTATAAAGAGGTTGAGAGTACTGCTATTTTGGAGGCAAGAAGGACTGGTAAAACAAGAAACCTTATAAGGGGGGAAGCACTCAAGACAAGCCACTGAGGCTTCTCTGTTAGTTGCATATTGTATGACAGCAAAAGTGTTTTGGAGTGCTACCCACGTTTCCACGTTGTGTATAAGTTCTAGATTCCAGTTTGCACCAGTCATTGCTTTATAATTCCACTGAGCAGTACTCAGCAGAGGTTGCAGCCCCTTCCCCATTGTCCACAAAGCTCATTGCAGCCAGTTGGTAAAGAGGGCAGGGAACCACAATTAAATCGCTTGTTAGACCATACTCAGCAGTTGGCTGACCCTCACAGAGCCAGCTCCAGGTGCAGTACTCTCCCAAGTTTACCATAATGTGAAGCATGGGCACAGGTGGCTGCCAGCCAGTAGCAGGGGAATGAAGGTTGGGGGAAACCAGTAGACAAGCAAAAACTGGTATAAGGGTTACTCAGGGCTAAACCACTGGACTACCAGAGATACTGGCAATTGAGGGTTAGAAAGGAGGGACTACTAAACCACCAGTGACTTGCAAGGTAGACCACTGGGGGGTGAAATGACTGGACCTCCAGAGCCCACAAGACAAGGGAAGGGCATATCCATCCTGGAAGCCAGTTTGTTCAGCACTGCAACTATGGTGCAGCATGGCATGTTGTGCCATGCACCACTTGCATCACGCCTCTGTCAACGTCTAGACTCTTCCCCCTCCCTTCCTCCCTCCCCTGACATGCTGCATGCACCCAGTTTGGTATATAGCACTTTCAAGTGACAGCGCAGTGATGGTCATGGTACAGCCAGGTTCCCCACACCAAACTGCAAGAGTATACAATCATTGCTGTCAAAATGAAACTACACACTGGGTCAGTTTTTGAATTTGCACCATAAAGGGGAATAAGAGGTCAAATTGCCACTTCCCAGTCACCAGGAAATGGCAGTTTGACCACTTGTTCACCTTCATGGTGCAAATTCAAAAGCAGTACCAGCTGCCTTGGTTATTCCCAAAGGTAAGGTAATGGAAGCTGAAGCATATGTAAGTATGAGAAATGTTGGCTGCCTTGGAGGGCAAGATCAAATGCTCATTGAAACTTGCTGGCAAGGAGGGTAAGGGCTAGCATTAGCACTCAGGTTGTTTTTTCACTGGGTAAAGCAGGTGCATGATGAAGACTGTACATGTTTGCCAAGGTTTTGCTCTTTTTGAGCCCTGTTGATGTCTCGCATTTAAGGTGATCTCTCAGGGGAGAACACCCCCACCCCCATCCTCCTCCTCTGAAGTTGGAAATTTGTTGGGGGGTGGATGGGAAGTCCTTCTGCAGTTAATGGTGGCCACTTAGAAGCTGTAGTTCACAGCTGTTTTTAAACTGGGACTCCTGCCAAAAGTGGTACGTTGCACTACAGGCAGATTTTCTAAAAAAAAAAAAAAAAAAGGAAGAGAAATGTTCAGCAACTGCAAGAATGTTTGTACTTGCCATATCTAAAGAAAAAAGAGGGGTTCCTGGAGAGATTATGAGTAGTTTGTTAGTTACCATTACCACCATAAGATATCTATGTATCAGTCCTGCAGTCAGACTCCTTGAGATGGTATTAGCAGCTTGTGATTGCTCAAAATGTAGTCTAGCATCCATTAGCCAGCAGGGGTAGAGAATGGAGAAAATCAACTGGCCCCTCAGACGTTTTTCCTAGCCCAGCTGATGTACTTATTACTGCAATATGAGCTTTTCCAGTACTTCTTGATGCTGTGTGCAGTGTGCCAAAGCCACCTTGTGCCTTCCTTGTGGCAGAAGCACTCCTGCCAAGGTTGCAAAGGGGCTAGGACTGCACCGTCCCTTACTTATTTGGGATTTCAGAAGCCAGGAGCTGCTCGAAGGGCCCTGCGCCACTGCAGCCTTGTAAGGCATTGGGGAAGGGGGTTATGGAATGTGGTGGGGTAGGGGTTGTTTGGGGGGGCCATGCATATGATGGTGCATAGACATGGTGGTAGTGATCTGTGGATCTGTGGAGGGCAGGCATCCAACAGATGTGCCCTGCACTCTAGAACAGAGCCAATTGGTCTAGGTAAGAGGGGTGTTGTGTTGGCAGGGCTCAAGCATTATGACCTTGACCCTTAGGTGGCCATAGCCTTGCCACCTCCCACATAGGACCCATGCTACAGTTCCTAACATGCGGTGGGTAGCAGTGAAAGGATGAGGTGGTGGAGTACTATGGTTTGGTGAACAGGTGCACTTCAGTCAAGGCCTCAGACACTAGTCTGAAGACCTTCCTCTGGTATATATCCACCCCCACATGTGGTGGCTGTCAGATACTCAGCTACACCATTGGTGGATGGGCAAATGACAGGGCTATTTTGGCCACCTGGTGTCTGGATCATTATGGTCTGTCTATGATTCAGCTGTGCCAACCCTACTACTTGGGCCAATCAGATCTGTACCACTGCACATGCATGGATGGCACCTCTGGTGGGAGGCTGTGGAGAAGACACTGACTGCCATACTCAGTTGTTGGCAATGGCACTATATGCTCAAGTGCCCCCCGGTCCCCATCTTCCACCCCCCCAACTGCCCTACCAGGCAGTGGCACATGGTGGAGTGGGTCTAACCTGAGTTGCATGTTACAACCACTGCAGGGCTTCTTGGATTACCAATAAGGGGATGACTAAGTGGTTAAAGAGTTTCAATTCCTCCCAGCAGTTTGCATGCTTGCAGTCTGTGATAGTCCCTGTCAGAAAGACTGCCTTAACTGTCCAGATAAACTTATTAAACGATTACTGCTGCTTCTGCAGAAGTTTTTAGGATACAAGAACTTACAACACTTCCATGTGACGAGGTTCATTGTCACCTCACTGATTAATATTCCTCCAGATGATGGGATAAGTGCACCCAATCCAGGTCCTGTGGTGGCAGTTGTTTGAAACTTAACTCCCCCATCAAATAAACAAAGTATGTTGAGCAGTTGTCCATTGTGGGTTCTGTAGATTTGCAGGCTGCAGTTTCCCCTACAGCTCCTCTGCTGCACAGAGATGTTCCTGACTCCTAAGGAAGTTTTCCCAAGCAGCAGTATCACCCGATTGGCTGGTTCAAGGAGGAAATGGATGGCAGTCTTCATCATTTTTCATGGGTAGTCTAGAAAGGTATGTGCTCATAGGTTTTCCATGGAGAGAGTAGCGACAGCTGTGTGATTGATGTTTATGGTTTGCAAAACACTTTGGGATACAGTCAAAATAAAATGAAAAAGTTGGCATTTTCAAACAAAAGAAATTCCTTTTTCAAATTTGTCCATAGTAGAATGTGTCCTAGTTATATCGTACTACAATACAAAAAAGATCTCTGAAATGCTGCTGACTGGATGTAACTGGATTCAAACAGCCTTACAATAATCCATGTTACACTGTCATGCTGTCATTTACAGCCTGCTCACCACAGCAAATGGATTGTTCCTGTCAGCATTCTGGCCTCCGTAGCACAGCTGAATGACTGAAATGATGCATTATTATTTTTGAACCACAGAAGCAGCATTCTGAAAGTGTTGGTGAAGGAACCATTTCATTTCAAATCTCCATGTTAATAAGGAAAACATTCACAAAGCGTTCTTTTAGCTGTTTCTCTTGAAATATTTTTTCATAATAGCAGTACGGCACTCCCAGGAGTTTGATTTACAGTCAGTCACCACCTGAGGGCAATTTAGGCACTTGCCTGTGCCTCATGACACATTACACCCCTGGGCCCTCGGGGGTGATTAACAGACGGTTAGTCAAACTCCTGTTCATGCCTTATTGGTTAATTCATCTTCTGAGAGCTATTACATTTTCCCATATCCTGGCTACCCTCTAACAGATACCTCCTTTAGTGTGTTGCTGTGGGGGCACATCTGAATTCAGAAGACTTCTTCATGATCTGCAGATTGGCACAGTATGGAGAAGTAGGAGGAGAGCTCAGCTACACACCAAGAGGGACATTTGCCCTCTTGTTGTCAGCTCAGCCTGGTGGGTCATGGCAGGGCCAGCAGGTGATATTCGGTAAATATGTTCTAAGAAGTTAAACATGCTGCATGGTGATGCTGCTGGTGTGTTTTAAGGGTTAACAGATTGGTCCAAAACTTTACATTGACATTGCCAAATTTTGTACTAATGGCAACATAACTTGATTACAATGTGTTTCTAATTGTCATGGTTCAGCTTACTTCTTAGTATTGTTTCTTTGACTGTACTGTTGTGCAGTTATGTTTTTTCCAGTATTGCATATGGGGTGGAAAGCATTCTGTATTGATACCTCACATTTATAGTCTTGACATAGGGAATGTGCTCTCTCTACTTCCCACCCCAGTTATGTGTTAGACAGTGCAAATACTTTTGTTTTTTGTTTTACAATTTTAAAAGTGAGCATACTCCATAACTACATTTTTTCTTTGTAATGCATCATGCATTGTGCATTGTCATCCAAAATAAATAAGCCAGACACCTTTTTCAATGTGAATGTAGTATCTGTGTGTGTGTGTGTGAGTGTGTGTGTGTGCATACATGTATATATAAAACGATAGTTTAACTCCTGTAGACCTTCCCCATATTTAAATGCCTAGACTCTGTTGTGTAGTCAGATCAGTGTTCAGTATTTCCTAAGAAAAAAGAATGTAGAAATAGACCATAGTACCATTGCAGAACTTGTAGATATAACATCAACTAATTGAGATGTTTTGTCATCTCATTTGCAGAATTAAATTACAGACAGTTCTTGAATGCCAGATCACAGTACAGTTCAGCTAGCAAGCAGTTAATCAGTTCCTTGGCAGTTACTGACTGTGGAAGAAGTTGAGTCTTCATGGATAAATACGTTATAAAACTTAATGCCCACAGGAGCAGATCAACGTCTTCTAATGCCAGAGTTGACAGTGAGAGTAATGTTAATGGTGAAGGTGAACGCAGTGCAGAACGTTATTCTTCTTTCAACGTAGCATCAGACTAGTAGCCACAGATAATATGACAGTCTGGGTAACAGCAGATAGCCCGGCCCCTAGTACGTCATGTACAGATAATAATAGTAGTACAGATGAGTCCATACCGAGAAGGCAGGAAGCAGCAGGTCATCCATTTCATCCACACAGGAAGAATAGTTTTCCATGGATTTAGTACGACTGTACACTTAAAAAAATATTCTGTACAGTTTGTTGCAAGGCTGCAAATCTGGGTGTACCACTTCCAAACACATAATGGGACAAGTATGCATACAAGGCTTTCATCCAGACAGGATCTGACAATTTTAAAAATCAATACAGTATTTCAACAGTCATCAAAAATCCAATTTGCATAGAGCAGCTGTAGCTGCATTGGATGCTGTGAACAGTGGCATTGATGTTGCCGCCTCCTGCTCAGAGGGAAAAATGAAGCAAATGAAAGATTCCCGACATGCTGTTTTGAAAATTTTATCTTCACTGTTATATCACGGCTGTCAAGATCTTGCAGTACGGGGCCACACTTATGATGAGTCCAACTTGATGAATCTTCTCCTGTTGCGTGCAGATGATGATCCGATACTAAAATCTTGGCTTGCAAGAACAGGCTACAAATGGATTTCTCATGATGTTGTTAATGAGATGATGTCTTTTATGTCACATGAGGTACTACATGTATTAATGAAGGAGGGTCACGATGTTGGTTTCTACACTGTGATCTTGGATGAAACTGCAGATCTTTCTGTACGAGAACAGATCTCATTTAGTTTTTGTGTCATCAAGCAGGATCTTCAGGTTGAAGAATAGTTTGCTGGCTTTTACTCAACAACAAGCACCACTGCAGCTGCACTGTTCTGTATACTGAAGGATGTATTAGCAAGATTCAACTTTAGCATACAAATGTGTCATGGGCAGTGTTATCATGGTGCATCAAATGTTGCTGGCCATCTTCATGGATTGCAAGGTCTTGTTACAGAAATAGAGCCAATGTCATTATATGTTCACTGCCTTGCACATAATTTAAGTCTGGCAGTTCAGGATACTGCTCAGAAAATGACTGTGTGTCAAAATGTTCTTTGTTTAATTCGTGAGTTAATAGTCTTCATCAGAAATTCTCCAAAACATCTTGCCTGGTTTGAAAACTTTCAAGACAATGACAATGTTTACTTGTGACCATTTTGCTCTACCTAGTGGACACTTCGTACAGCTTCTTTGCAGTCAGTGAACTCTAATTATGAAGAACTACTTGAATTCTTTGAAGAACCAGCACTGAATGATACCAGTGATGCTGGGGTGAAGGCCAGTGGATTCCTAATTCAGCTCAGGAAGTTTGACACATTTTTCAACCTCAAACTGCTTCACCTTGTCTTCTCCCAAACAGAAACCATCAATACTGTTTTACAAAAACAAACTTGCAGTTCCACCAAACATCTTGTATGACCGAATCTCTGAAAGACAGTATCAAACAACTTTGTGTGGGATTACCCCAGTTTTACACAAGTACCACTGATTGTGCAGCACAGCTACATTTGGAAGGGCCATTTTTTCCAAGGCCTAGAAGAATTCCACACAGAATAGAAGATGGTTCTGCTCCACATATATTCGAGTCTCCGGAGGACCAATACCGCTGACTTTACTATGAGGTGATAGACAACACCAACACTGCTCTCGATGATCATTTCACATCTGTCATATCTGACCATATGATGGAAATAGAAAAGTTTGTGACTGGGCATGCTACTTCTGAGTATGTTACAGATTTCTACAATACAGATTTCAATGCAGCATGACTTGAACTACATAATGACGTGTTTCTTGATATTGCAAGGCAACGGAATGTCACAGTGGAATCATTTAAGGATGTCTTCAACATGTTTCACAGTGACAGTGCTCATGATTTGTGAACAGTTCTTCCACAACTGACACATTTAATGCAGTTGGTTTTAACTATCCCAGTGTTGTCTTGTACGTCAGAGCATTCATTTTCTTTACTTCGTCGAATCAAGACATACTTAAGATCAACCATGGGACAAGCTAGGCTTAACCATGTTGACTTTGCTAAACTGTGACAAGCATGTAGCTCTAAAGATAAACCTAGAGAATGTAGCCAACAAATTCATTATGCAGCACACTGTCAGACGCAATACTTTCTACATAGCAAGAGAAAAGAAGTAGTAGGTAGTGTCCTCATTTCCCATCAATTTGTAGGACACCAAACACATCCTGGTGGTTTCTACTGTTTCTTATTTCAGTTGTAATACTTTTTGGAGATGTCACAATGTTTGTCAACCAGAACCGTTAATAAATGTTCAACAGCCACATTCTTCGGTTACCTTCTTCGAGTAGCCACCATTTTTGCCCTAGTGGAATGTGAAGATTGTCTGCATATGAGATGTCCTAGTCAGCATGTCACATGTACAGTAGGCTGCAAGTTTGTTTGGCTTTCCTTCAGTGACTCAAGTTGTTCTTTACAAAGCAAGTTACTATATCATGGACTTGAACGATAACCATTCATGCTCATTTTCAAAATGTCTGCATTATTCGCAAAGATTTCAGACTCTGTGGTGGGCTGTCAAGTTTGTTTGGCTTTTCTTCATTGATTCAAGCTGTTCTTCACCAAGCAACATACTACATGATGGACTTCAAAGAGCACCATTCCTGCTTATTTTCAAAACATCTGCATTTTTCTCCAAGATTTCAGACTCCATGGTGGGCTGTCAAGTTTGTTTGGCTTTTCTCCAGTGGTCCTACATGCTGGGCCATTGGAGATCTAAGGGCTTAGCTCCAGGCAGCATGGGCAGAGATTGCATGCCTCAAATCGCATATTCAAGTGGAAATATATTATAGGAACCACCTGCCATTTCCCCAACATTGAACAGTAGCACCTCGACCACAGAGGGTATTTGGTCCAGGAGGTTGGCAGGTGGTTAGGAGGGGAAAATCGGGTGCCCCATCACTCAGTGCTCTCCAACATATCATCTTCACAAACCATATAAAAACTACAAACAAATATCTGCCTCTATCTCCAAAATCAAACAAAGGAGCAGAGGACACTGCAGAGCAGGACACTGCAGCACAGGAGCTAGCACAACAAAACTCACCCAAAACAGGAACCAAAACAAGAAAAGCAAAAATGAAATCCAAAACACTTCTGATCATAGAAGACTCTATGATTCAGGGAGTTGATACCTATCTCCAGCCAGGGGTAATGGTCAGATGTCTCCCAGGTACATCAGCGTGGAGAGACACTGACCACATTGCTAAAATTGTACAGGAAGCAGAAGAAAACATTGATATCCTGGTACACATAGGGACTAACGATCTTGCCAGCCAGTCAGTTGTGGAGACCAAGGAACACCTGACCAGGTTGGGTGACAAACTATCATTCATTTCATCCGGCATCTCCTTCTCTGAGATCCTCCCAGTCTGGGAGAGGGGGGCAGATGGACAGAAGGTCAGAGAAGGGGAGATAGGAGAGTTAAACATGTGGTTCAAGGGCTGGTGCCAGGAAAAAGGACACAAATTTATAGGTAACTGGCAACAGTTTTGGGAGCAAAAGTTCTTTAAATTTGATGGACTGCATCTGACTAAGGAGGGAGTCAATGCATTGGGGCAGACATTTGATGTCTTTGCAGAATATTTAAACTAGAAAATGGGGAGGTGGTGCAGCACCCGATATGTCTAATGGGAAGAACAACCCTCCCACCTCAACTAGTGATCAAACAGGAGATCAGCATGTTTGTAGTTCATTTGCATCACCAGGTAAGAAAAAAGGCCCAGCTTCCCATGCAATGCTCAGGGGAAATGCCAGACCTCACCCAACAACCAACACACCAAAATCTGGCCAGTGGAAAATCATGTACACAAATGCTCGCAGTCTAGGAAACAAGATCCCAGACCTGCAGGCAATAATGGCAGAGGCTAAACTGGACATAGTAGTCATTAGTGAGACATGGTTCACCAGTAACCACACTTGGGAGACTTCAGAACCCAGCTATGTACTGTTCATAAGAGACTGAGGTGCAAAAAGGTGAGGAGGAGTGGCCCTTTGTGTCAATAAAAATATCAAAGCTATAGAAATTCAGAATACACATAAGGAGCCAGAAGAACTGTGGGTCACCCTGGAAACAGGAAATGGGACAGCCATACGAACTGGGGCTGTCTACAGACCTTCAGACCAGGGGGAGTACATAATCACATCACTGTTAGAAGATATACAAAACATGACAGCTAAGGGGTAGGTTCTGATAATGGGAGATTTCAACATGTCAGATACAGATTTGTCAATACTAGCAGAAACATCTACCAGAACTAGACACATAGTGGATTCCCTGCAGGGGAGGGCCTCAAACAACTGGTACAACAACCCACAAGAGACAGGGCTATCTTAGATCTAGTACTGATAAACAGGGAAAGTATCACAGATCTCCAGGTAGAAGGTCACCGGGGGGCCAGTCACCATCACGTGGTATGGTTCAGTTTGGTCACTAGAACTAAATCATCCCATTTCAAGGCAAAAATATGGTACTTCAGAGGAGCTGACTTTGATAAGATGGCCAACAGAGTTAAGCTAGCCCTGGCAAGAAGAAATACAGGTGAGGGGGTACAGGCAAAGTGGGAAAGTATTAAGGATGCAATACTTGAAGCAACATCCCATTGTGATAGAGAGAAAAGGAAGTGAAAAAGAAGAAGGAGGCCACTTTGGTTCTCAAATACAGTAGCAGAAAAGGTCAGAACCAAAAGGCTGGCCTTCAGGAAATGTAAGGAAATATAGCGGGATGAAGATAGGGAGGCATACCAAACTTCCCTAAGGGAAGCAGGGAAGGCAGTAAGGCAGGCAAAGGCCCAAACTGAGGAAACACTAGCACGAACAGTAAAAGAAGGTGACAAGACTTTCTATAGATACATTAGTGAAAGGAGGCAGTCCAGAGGGGGTATTGCTAAGATCAAAGGGGATAAGGGTGTGTGTGAAGAGGAGGACCATGTGAAAGCATCTATCCTAAATAGATATTTCTGCTCAATATTTACTGAGGAGCAGGTAGGGCAGAGCCCACAGCTCAGGACCGTGGACACAAGGGGGAGGGAGGGAGGTGTGCACTAGTCCCTTCACAAATGAAAGGGTCCTACAAGAGCTCAATAAGCTCAGGGTAGACAAGGCAATGGGACCTGATGGTATACATCCCAGGGTACTAAAGGAGCTAAGGGTGGAACTAGCAGTGCCATTATCAGAACTGTTTAGTGAGTCTCTGAGCACAGGAGAGGTCCCAGAAGACTGGAAAAGGGCTCATGTGATCCCGCTCCACAAGAGTGGTAGCAGGGAGGAGGCAGGGAACTACAGGCCAGTCAGTCTTACCTCAGTAGTGGGCAAGATTATGGAGACACTCCTTAAGGAAAGGATAGTGCAACACCTGGAATCCATAGGAGCACAAGATGCAAGACAGCATGGGTTTACAAAAGGAAGGTCCTGTCAAACTAATCTCATAGATTGACTATGACGCATAGGATTGTAATTCCGATTCTCTTCAATAAATAAAATAAATAGATTTCTTTGACTGGGTAACCAGAGTGGTGGACCAAGGGGGAGCAGTTGATGTTGCCTACCTTGACTTCAGCAAAACTTTCAATACTGTTCCACATAGAAGATTAATTAATAAGCTGAGTAGGCTCAGGGTGGGTCAGAAGTTGGTTAACTGGGTGGCAAACTGGTTGGCAGGCAGAAAACAGAGAGTGGTGGTAAATGGTATACAGTCAGAAGAGATTCAAGTCACATGTGGGGTACCTCAGGGATCAGTCCTGGGGCCAGTCCTCTTCAGCATCTTCATCAGTGACATTGCAGATGGATTGGAGGGTAAGGTTTGTCTGTTTGCAGATGACACCAAGATCTGCAACAGAGTAGATGATCCAGATGGGGTGGACAGAATAAGAAGAGATCTGGATAAACTGGCAAAATGGGCAGAAGAGTGGCAACTGGGGTTTAATGAAAAGAAGCACAAGATCATTCACATAGTGAATAGAAACCATGAAGCCACCTATAGGTTGGGAGGGAAGTTGCTGGCAGTCACAAGGGAAGAAAGAGACTTGGGCATCATCATCACAGATGACCTGAAATCATCCAAGCAGACCACTAAAGCAGTAGGTAAGACTAGGGGGATGTTGGGGTGTATTAGTAGGGGTATCACAAGTCATAAGAGGAGGTAATAATCCCTCTTTACATGACACTGGTTAGGCCCCATCTGGAGTACTGTGTGCAGTGCTGGAGGCCACATCTTCACAAGTACATTAACCACATTGAGGCAGTCCAGAGAAGGGCAACCAAAATGGTGCAGGGACTGCATCAGAAAACTTATGAGGCCAGATTAACGGAATCCAATATGTAAATCCTAGAGCAAAGTAAGGAGAGAGGTGACATGATTGAAACATTCAAACACCTTAAGGGCATTAACAAGATGAAAGAGTCTAACATGCTTCAATATAAGAAAAATAGCAGGACAAGAGGACACAGCATGAGATTAGAGGGAGGCCGATTAAGGGGTAATGTGAGGAAGTTCTTTTTCACAGAAAGGGTGGTGAACGCATGGAATGGCCTACCTCAGTAAGGGGTGGATATGAATACAGTGCACGGCTTCAAACAGGCATGGGATAGGCATAAGGGAGCAATACAGATAAGTATGAATAGATAGGCCATTGACAGAGCAAATGCCGATGGCACATTCATAAGGCAGAAAAAGAAATGGGCAGACTGGATGGGCCTTGCGGTCCTTTTCTGCCATCAGCGTCTTTGTTTCTATATTTCTATTCAAGTTGTTCTTTACCAAGCCAGATATTACATGATGGACTCAAAGAGCACCATTCATGCTTATTTTCAAAACATCTGCATTATCCTCCAAGATGTCAGACTCTGTGGTGGGCTATCAAGTTTGTTTGGCTTTCCTTCAGTGATTCAAGTTGTTCTTGTTCACCAAGCAAGTCACTACATTATGATGGACTTATAAGACTACCTGTGCCTCAATTCCACCAGTCATGCTCATTATCAAATATTTCAGCCCTTCCCCCACCACACCCCAGCAGCAGCTGATTACCTCGAAATAACTTCAAAAGTCCTCTTATTGGAAAGACTGGGACTTGACCCACCAGATTTGGTACTTGTCTCTGTATCACAGACACTATTATCCCAGCAGATGCTGACACACTTCACCACACCACACTAGTGTAGTGCCCTGCAGATGCAGATCTGCTTGGACACTTTACCTAGCACACTGAGACTACTGTTTTGATAGATGCTGCTGGGACACTTCCATTCAACATACAGGCATCTATTGTACCAGCATAGCAGCATATGCTGTCTGAGTTCTGCTACCACAAGCACCATTGTCCCAGCAGATTCAATGCCTCAGGTAAGAGAACCCTGGCATAATCTGAAGCTTGGACACTAGTGCCTGTGTTGAAGGGAAGTGCACCAGCATCTGATGGAGGTGGCTGTGGGATGGTACTGTCTGTGCTAGGGAGGGTGTCACAACAGATGCAGATGTGCTTGATCACCAGTACCTGAGCTAATGGAATCTGCCACCATCTGCTGGGACACCGGTACCTATGGTGAAGTGATGTTGCACAGCATGACTGCAGGGACAGTAGCGTCTCTTACAGAAGCTACAAGCAAAACTGCTGGCACAGTACACTTCCTTCCTATAAATTCTTACAGACCCAATGATTGTAAACATCTTTCATTGGAGGAGGTGACTACCCCATTCCTCATCTTTCCTGATCTTCAGTTTCAACAGGCACTACTGTGGTGCTTCACAGTTTTGTGCATCCATTCATGGTCACAACCTAGAAGAGCAGAGACGGGATGATGCAGCAGTAACAGACTTTGGACTGTCTGGGTGCAGGAGTTCAGTATGTGCAATATTGTTACATCACACACCCGCAGCATCGCACACGTGCCAGCCTGAGTGAGGGAGTTTGTGCACCAGTACACTGCCTTAATGGCATACAGGAGCCCAGAGTTGGACCTCTTCCATGTTGATCCCCATTAGTGAGACAGGTGGGGGGAGTGGGTGTTAGAGTTGGGCGCAAAGATGCCGGAAAGGCTTGAGCTGGTGGCAACATACTTAATGGCAAATGGGAGCCCTCACACCTCTTCCCTTGTTGATCCCCACTGGTGACACATTGGGGGAGTGGTAGCTGGAATTTGGGCACAAGGACGCTGGAAGGCTGGAGCTACTTGCAACTGCTGGGTCCTATCACTTATATAGGAGGAAGTTTGAATTTCTGCTACTTTATCTTGATAATGGTGCTTTTTTTTAACCAAATATCATGGAAATTTTGACATTCCTATGCTGGAGACAGTGGTGCCTACTCTACTTTAGGACCAGGAAGGGGAAAGGAACAGATGGCCGGCTCATCCAATGAAAGCAGGATTTATAATTTCTGAGGCTATTTTTAAAAATTTCAATAACCGGAGTTTTGAAATCATTTTACAGCTGTTAGGGAGTTGGGGGGGGTGGCCTTAAGTAAAGCACTGAAAACTGTGATCTTTAATAGCCTAAAAGCAACACTAATTTGACACAGTGACATGAATACTCAATTGCATCTGCTATGCTATGTCACCAATTGTCACGTGGACAGAGTAATGGACACCATCAAAAAGTCAATGCTATCAACATCATCCTAAGACTTTATCTTGATGAGCTTGGAATTTGACAGAAATGTGTTCACACTAGACAACAGATGCTATAAATCACTGATGCTGAATTGAAGTATGGAAGCTGCAGGCTCATCTTGAGAAGCTGCTACCACAGCATTAATCAACATAATTTAATAATAATAATAATAATATTTTTATTTATATTGTGCCTTTCAAATGTCAAGGCGCATTCCAATAAAATAAGATAAAAATACAGAAGTACAGAGACAGAAATACAAAAACAATATTATAAAAACAGACAAAGGTAAATTAATGAACAATAAAACCATATGCCTTTTCCCACAAAAAGGATTTAACAGCCTGTTTAAAACTTCCCACGGTCATACACTCCCTAGTCCTACGGGGTAGAGAATTCCAATAGGAAGGGGTCACAAACATAAAAGCCCGGGCCCCAGCAGATTTTAACATCACCCTTGGAATCTCTAGCAACCCCTCGTTGGCTAAGCGTAGCGATCCCACAGGACGATAAGGGATCAGGAGATCTTTCAGGTAATCAGGGCCCAGATCATGCAGGGCTTTAAAAGTCAGTAATCTGACCTTGAAGGTGATTCGCCACTGAACTGGCAGCCAGTGCAGTTCCAGCAGCACCAGTGTAATATGGAAAGATCTAGGGGTACCCATCAACACTTGGGCTGCAGAATTCTGCACCAGCTGCAAGCGGCGGATATCAACCCCTGGAAGCCCAAGGTAAAGTAAGTTACAGTAGTCCAGGTGTGAGGTCACAAAAGCAAGGATCAAAGTTGGCAGATCACGGATGGAAGGAGGTGCTTGATCCTGGTGATGTTTCTTAGATGGTAAAAAGATGACTTTACCACCACTGACACCTGGGACCGAAGAGTCAGCCCCGCATCTAATATCACCCCCAGATCTCACAGCCATTCAGAGACCCATAGCTTGACATCACCAAAAAACAATCCAGATGGGTTGCCGACTTCAGGTCCCCCTATCCTATACCAACACTTCCATCTTTCCAGAGTTCAACTTCAGCCAACTGGACCTCATCCAATCCTGGATTTCATTTAGGCAGCTGTTAAATACTGAGATAGCTCCTTCCTGGTCGGGTGCAAAGGACAGGTATAGCTGGGTATCATCTGCATAACAATGAAACCTCAGCCCATACTGTCTCACAATGTCTCCGAGGGGAAGCATGTACACCGCAAACAACATGGGGGACAATATAGAGCTCTGAGGAACCCCACAAAATAGAGAGATGGGATCAGAGGAAAAAAACCCTGACACCACCCTCTGAGTTCTTCTGGTGAGGTATGAAGTGAACCATCTGAGAACAATCCCAGAGAGCCCACAAATACATCTCAGGTACTCAAGTAGGACCCCATGGTCAATGGTGTCAAATGCTGATGACAGATCTAATAGTACCAAAATGGGCCATTTTCTCTGGTCTCTCGGCATCAGAACATCATTGAGCACCAGAACCAGTGCAGTCTCGGTACTGTGCCTCTTTGGAAAACCTGATTGGAGAGGTTTGTAGATGCTATGGATGGTCAAATGGTTCTCCAACTGGGCCGCCACCACCTTCTCGATCACCTTCCCTGCAAAGGGAAGATTCGAGATAGGTCTGTAGTTAGCAAGACAGTTTGGGTCCAAGGATGCTTTTTTCAACAAGGGTGTCTCTACTGCCTCTTTCAAGGAACAGGGATATTCACCCGAGTCAAGGGAACACCAGACTATCTGTGCTAGAACCAGTAGAATGGACTCCCCACACCCCAAAATTAGGGAAGTTGGGCCGGGATCTAAACTATAGCAGGTAGGATGCAGCCCTTGGACAATCCGCATAACATCTAAGATTTCCGGGCGGTCGAAGGTACTCCAGGAAAATGAAGGGGCGGTGACTAAATCCTGGTCACTAGCAACCCAGATAGAACGTGTCAAACAGATCTCTGACCTACTGTCAGCCACCTTATCAGCAAAGAACCGAGTAAGCTTGTCACACTGTAATTGTGAAAATGCTCTACGGAGCTGTAGACAGGTTGAGTTGCACAATCTGTCCACAGTTCTGAATAGCTGAGCTGGTCGGTTCTGAGAGGCAGAAATTTCCCCAGACAGGAACTCTGCCTTCTTACAAGAGATTTCTGAATGATAGAATTGATAATGTTCTAACAGTCTAAGGTGGTCGGCATCCAGGCCAGATTTCCGCCAACAACGTTCTAACCTGTGTCCAAGTCGCCGCAACTCCCGCAAGGCCCCATCAAACCATGAAGCCCAAGGTCGAAGGAAGAGAGGATGCACACGAATTGGAGCAATAGAATCCAGGGCAGAGGTGATGGCAGTATTATAGGCCACAACCAACGCCTCTGGATCATTGCAATGCACAGGAAATTGTGATAGGTCAAGAACCGCAGCAAGGCCATTGGAAGAAATATTCCGCAAAGGGCAGTACTTAAAGGTATGTATGCATCAACTTAAGCAACTGATGCAGTCAAGACACATTACAGTTTATTGACAAAATGTTTAATGCTGAATCAACACTATTATTAGAAGTAAGCTGAACCACAGTAATACAGGCAAGTTTTGGTACCGTTTTGTAATTTAAATGGTGGTGTTTATACTGTGCAGTCTGTTAAGTATAACCCTCAAAATGCACCACAGAACACCAAAACTCCCAGAGCTTCTGGGGGCCTTGGTGGACTCCAGGACATTACTTGAGCCCCCCCCCCAGAAAAAAACAAAAGTCAGCTCCTATGATGCAACTATAACATATAAATCAGTAGCTGGAATCAGACAGTATTGCCCATGTTAGTCACACCCAGGGCTGCCATTGTGTATCTGTGCGATTAACTGTTCAGAAGGTGAAGTAGCGCACCTTACCTTGACCTATCGCCAAGCGACTCCAGGTTCGGGAACGAGCCCGATTGTCGGAGGTTGGCAATGGGGAGGGAGGGCAGAACAGGCAAGCTCTCCTCTCCGGGGAGGTAGTGTGGCATCCCTCAGCCAATGGCAAGCCCCAGTGGAGGCTAGAGGAAGCACAGGCCTAGAGGGTGCCCAGGCATTAGGCCATGGGGTGGGGAAAGGGGTCATAACAGGGGCTGTATGGAGCATGCGCACCTCCATGGGCATGCGTGCATACTCCTGGGTCCCCTGGGAGAAAAAACAGAGGGGAATATATGCCAGCAGCAGGATGAAGACTGACTCCCTGAAGGTGCCGCTCCCAGGCCGGGCAAGGTAAGCACTGGTAATTCCAGGGAACGGGACTGGGGGGGTGTATGGGGGTTGCCAGCAAAGGTGCAAAAATCAAGTTGTGATAAAAAAAAGAAAAGAAGGTGAATTAGCAGAGCTTGGTTGCTCTTATCACCTCTTGTTTTAGTTTGTAGTAGGGATACTGTAAGTGAGAAATAACTCAACTGTCTTTTACTCTGAGACACAAGCTGCCGCTGCCTTTGCACTTACATTTCATCTGCATGTTAATCAAATTCCCCAGAAATTTAATTTTACTTTCATTATTAATTATGGAAGACTGTCCCAGCAAAAGATGGGATCTGCTCCATGCAGATACTATACCTGCAAGCCCTGTCTCTGTTTAGTGATTGAGTCACTACTAACCATCTATAACTCTTGTAACTGATAACCAAAAAACAATACCGTTCAGTGTACAGCAAATGTATGGTTTTGGCATAATGAGGAAATATTTGCTCAAGTGAAAGTCAATACCAAACCAAGTGACACATTTTCCTAATGTCATTTTCTCTACACTGGGTTATATATAATCTTCAACTCTTAAAAGGTTTTACGATGTTATGGGAATGTACTGTTTTCCTACCACACAGTCCTGAGAAATGAACTACCTCACTATAATTAGTTCAAATCATGAATTTACCACAATAAACATATTTGGATATTTAATTTAATCTACAACAAGAATTTGAAAAGCCAAGAAAATACTGTAGAAAAATGCATATAAAAAACTGTCTAAGGTAATTATATTACAGCTTTTACGTGGCATGATGGCTAGATAAACACAATCTCCAGTAACAATCTGGAGCAGCACAGTGGCTGTGGAGCGATAGTTTTCAGAGAGACCTTCTGGAGACTGAGGTGCTGTCCCATCTGCACACACCTTGGTTAAGGGAGGAGGTTGCTAGACTCCAGGCTGAATTGGCTAGGATTTGGGGAACCTCTCCCCCAACCCCGGGGCCACCATGTCTGCCACTGTTATCTCAGAAGATGCCAGGGAATAGGAACAGCTGGACTATGGTGGTCTCTGGAAGGATGGGGGTGATGGGACAGACACACATCTCTCACTGGTACCACTAAATAATTCCTATGCCACTCTGGTGGGGCAGGACTGGCAGAAGAGGCCACCCACGGTAGTGACCAAGGAAAATTTGGGGACTCTCTGTAGTGGAGATAAGATCCCAGAGGAAGATCAGGCAACTTCTGGTGGGGGATTCAGTTGTAAGGGGGATAGAGTTGGGAATAAGAAAAGGGGGTGAGGCAGGTTAGATGCCTTCCCAGTGCCATGGCCTGGAGGCATAGGAAGTGGATCCTGAGGATCACTAGGGCAGCGGGACAAAAGGGAGAACTGGATGCCATTGTCCATCTGGGGGTTAATGACCTGGCTAGGGACAGGGACGGGATAGTGTAGGGGGAATTAGGGAGCTGGGGAGGCATTTTAAACAGGTAGCTCACTCAGTGGCTTTTGCTGAGGTGCTTCCTCTCTATGACAGGGGACAGGACAGGGATCTCCACACCAGGAGCTTCAAATCATGGCTAAAGGAATGGTGCAGAGAAGAAGGGTTCAGCTACATTGGGGACTAGTGACCCACCTGGGAGGATAAGGGCCAGTACAATGGTGATGGCCTGCATCCATCTGGGGAGGGAACTGCAGTACTCAGTGGATGGTTTAAATGTCACTTCGATAAATGTCTAAACTAGCCAAGAGAGGCAGCAGAAGGAATTGGGGAGTCAGAAACTGCCCCCCCACAAGTTGAAGTAGAGAGTAAGGGGAAACCAAGGGGAGAGGAATTCCCCAGGATGCAAATAAATAAAGGAGGTAGAGATAAAGCAGAAATGAACTGGAGCATTAAAAAAGAGAGGTGGAAAGGAGGGAGGGCAAAAAGGAATAAAAGGGGGCAAGCAGAGTGGAAACAAAATCTGGAAGACCATATGCGCGAATGACGGAAATCTAGAAAATAAGATTCTGGACCTAGAGGCCATCAAGGTAGAGGTTGACCTGGATATTGTGGCCATTACCGAGTCATGGTGCACTGAAAACCATAGCTGGGAGATGGCCATACCAGGCTATACTCTGTTAAGGAAGGGGAAGGTGGAAAGAAATGAGGAGCTGTGGTGCTTTATGTGAGGGAAAGCATAAAAGCCATAGAAATACAGGGAATAGGAGGGGAGGCAGAGGTACTGTGGTTCACCATGGGAATGGGGCCACTAGTTGTACTGGAGTGATCTACAAACCTCCAGCACAGGGGGAGGAATTAGATAAGGTACTGGTGGAAGTCACTGGCAAGATGGCAGAAAAGGGGGAGGTACTGCTGGTGGGGGACTCAAACCTGCCGGATGTGGATTGGAGTCTCCCAGCAACAGTTTCAGCTAGAGGCAGGGACATCCTGGACTCTCTGCAGGGGGCGTTCCTCAGGCAACTAGTCTGTGAACCATGATGGGGCAATACTGAACCTGGTACCCACTAACAGGGACAGTGTTGCTGACATCAAGGTGGGAGGCCACTTGGGGACCAGTTATCATTGTACAGTGTGATTCAATATAAGGATGACTGTGGAACTGAATCACAGATAGGCAAGGGTCCTGGACTTCATGAGGGCAGATTTTATAAAGATAGGTGAATGCCTCAGGGATGACCTAGCGGGGGATGGGGGGGATGACTTGGGTGGGGTGGAGGAACAAGGGGTGAAGATAAAAGAGAGCATAGTAAAAGCCACAAATGTCTGTTTTAAACAAGTGAGCAAAAACAGGTGGAAATGAGACCGCTATGGTTCTTGAAAGAGGTGCCTGAATAGTTAAAAGTTAAAAAGGGTAGTATTCAGAATGTATCAGGAGACTCAGAGGGTGGTAGATAGGGAGGTATATTGGTGGAAACAGGTAAGCAGTAAGGAGCGCAAAGGTACAAACTGATGAGAGAATAGCCCAGGAGGTAATGAAAGGGGACAAGATATTTTTTTAGGTATGTATGTGTATACAAGTGAAAAGAAGAAGACCGGGGTGGGACTATAAGGTTAAGAAAGGGAAGGGTGGTGGGTACTGTGCAGAGGGGGGACCAGGAAAAGGCAGACATCCTGAACAAATACTTTTGTTCAGTGTTCACAGAGGAAGGAGAAGGGGAGGGGCCATAAAAAGTAACAAAAGCTTTGGAGGGAGGGAGGTGGACACTAGTCCTGTTTTGAAAGTGAGAGTCTTGAAGGGACTTGTTAATCTGAAGGTGGACAAAGCCATGGGGTCAGATGAGGTGCATCCAAGGGTATTGAGGGAGCTCGGGGAAATACTGGCTGCACCACTGACAGTTCTGTTTAACGGCTCACTGGAAGCAGGAGTGGTTCTGGAAGATTGGAGGAGGCTAGATGCAGTCCCACTACACAAACGTGGTAGCAGGGAGGAGACTGGCAATTATAGGTCTGTCAAACTGACATCAGTGGTGGAAAAGTTAATGGATTCACTGCAGAAAGAAAGGATTGTGGAATATCTTGAGTCCAGGGGTTATAAGACTCAAGGCAGCATTGTTTCACAGGGAGAGGTCTTGTCAAATGAATCTGATAGTTTTTTTTAACTGGGTGACCAAGGACAGGGTTGAGTGGTGAATATGGCCTAGCTAGATTTCAATAAAACATTCAACACTGTTCCATTTAGGAGACTAATAAGAAAGCTGGGTAGCTTAGGAGTGGGTCCCAAGATGGTAAACTGGATAAGAAATTGGTTATGGGGATAGGTGACAGAAGGCGGTGACAAACGGAATTTACTCTAAGGAAGGGAGGATGATCAGCAGGGTGACTCAGTGATCAGTGCTGGGACTGGTCCTCTTTAATACCTTTAGAAGATACACTGCAGAAGAGCTGGAAGGAAAGGTATGTTGCCATAATCTGCAATAGGGTGGACACTCTGGGGGGGGGGTGATGGAAAGGATGAGCAGAGACCTGAGAAAACTAAAAGAGTGGTCAAGGATATAGCAGCTGGGTTTTAATGTGACAAAGTGTCAAATAATGCACTTAGGACACAGAAACCAAGGTGTGGTGTACAAAATGGGTGGAGTGGTATTGATGGCAACCAAGCAGGTAAGAGACCTGGGGTAATCATATTGGATGACCAAAAGGTGGCCAGGCAGTGCAACAAAGCAGTAAGGAGGGACAGTGGGATGCTGGGGAGCATAGAGAGGGGTATCACCAGCAGAAAGAGGGAGGTGGTGTTGCCTCAGTATAGATCAATGGTAAGACCCAACTTAGAGTATTGTGTCCAGTTCTGGAGACCACATCTCTGGAACGATATGGACAGAGTTGAGGCTGTCCAGTGGACAACAACTAAAATGGTGCAGGGTGTGCAACAAAAGCCCTATGCCGAGAGACTAAAAGACTTCAATATGTGCATCCCAGAAAAGAGGAGGGGGAGGGGGGATATATGATAAAGACATCTAAATACCTCACAGGAGTAAATAAAGTACAAGAGGATGGTATCTTTTCTGAAGAAAAGGTGCTCAAGAAAAGGGGACATGCTATGAAGCTGGAGGGGGTAGATTCAGGAAAGTTGTGTGAAAGTAATTCTTCACAGAAAGAGAAGTGGATTCCTGGAACAGCTTTCCAGTGGAGGTGGTGGGGGCAAAAACAGTGGTGCGGTTCAAGAATACATGGGATAAGCATAATGGGAAACAAGATCCCAGACTGCAGGCAATAATGCCAGAGGCTAAACTGGATATAGTAGCAATTAGCGAGACGTGGTTTACCAGTAACCACACTTGGGAGACTTCAGTACCTGGCTATGTACTGTTCAGAAGAGACTGAGATGCAAAAAGGGGGAGGGGGTGGAGTGGCCGTGTATATCAATGAAAATATCAAAGCTACAGAAATTCAGAATAAACATAAGGAGACAGAAGAACTGTGGGTCACACTGGAAACAGGAAATGGGACAGTCATAAGAACTGGGGTTGTCTACAGGCCCCCAGACCAGGGGGAGGACACGGACACATTACTGTTAGAAGATATACAAAACATAACAGCTAAAGGGGAGGTTCTGATAATGGGAGACTTTAACATGTCAGATACAGATTGGTCAATACCAGCAGGAACATCTGCCAGAACCAGAAACATGGTGGATTCCCTGCAGTGGGAGGACCTCAGACAACTGGTACAACAACCCACAAGAGACAGGACTATCCTAGATCTAGTACTTACTGACTAACAGGGAAAGGATCACAGATCTCCAGGTAGAAGGTCACCTGGGGTCCAGTGACCATCACATGGTACAGTATGGTTCAATTTGACCACTAGAACTAAATCATCCCATTCCAATGCAAAAATATAGGACTTCAGAGGAGCTGACTTTGATAACATGGCCAACAGAGCTAAGATAGCCCTGGCAAAAAGAAATACAGGTGAAGGGCTACAGGCAAAGTGGGCAAGCATTAAGGATGCAATACTTGAAGCAACATTCCATTGTGTTAGAGAGAAAAGGAAGTGCAAAAGAAGGAAACCACTTTGGTTCTCAAAAACAGTAGCAGAAAAGGTCAGAGCCAAAAGGCTGGCCTTCGGGAAATATAAGGGAACACAGCGGGATGAAGATAGGGAGGCATGCCAAACTGCCCTAAGGAAAGCAGGGAAGGCAGTAAGGCAGGCAAAGGCCCAAACTGAGGAAACACTAGCACAAACAGTAAAAGAAGGGGACAAGACTTTCTATAGATATATTAGTGAAAGGAGAAAGTCCAGAGAGGGTATTGCTAAGATCAAAGGAGATAAGAGGGTATGTGAGGAGGAGGACCATGTAAAAGCATTTATCCTAAATAGATACTTCTGCTCAGTATTTACTGAAGACAAGATAGGGCAGGGCCCACAGCTCAGCACCATGGACACAGGGGGAGGGAGGTGAGTACTAGTTCCCTTCACAAAAGAAAGGGTCCTGCAAGAGCTCGATAAGCTCTGGGTGGACAAGACAATGGGATCTGATGGCATACATCCCAGGGTACTAAAGGAGCTAAGGGTGGAACTAGCAGAGCCATTATCAGAACTGTTTAGTGAGTCTCTGAGCACAGCAGAGGTCCCAGAAGACTGGAGGAGGGCTCATGTGATCCCGCTCCACAAGAGTGGTAGCAGGGAGGAGGAAGGGAATTACAGACCAGTCAGTCTTACCTCAGTAGTGGGCAAGATTATGGAGGCACTCCTTAAGGAAAGGATAGTGCAACACCTGGAATCCATAGGAGCACAGGGTTTACAAAAGGAAAGTCCTGTCAAACTAATCTCATAGATTTCTTTGTCTGGTTAACAAGAGTGGTGGACCAAGGGAGAGCAATTAATGTTGCCCACCTTGATTTCAGCAAAGCTTTCGATACTGTTCCACACTGAAGATTGATTAATAAGCTGGGTAGGCTCGGGTGGGTCAGAAGTTGGTCAACTGAGTGGCAAACTGGTTGAAGGGCAGAAAACAGAGAGCAGTAGTAAATGGTATACAGTCAGAAGAGATGCAAGTCACAAGTGGGGTACCTCAGGGATCAGTCCTGGGGCCAGTCCTCTTCAATATTTTCATCAGTAACATTGCAGATGGACTGGAGAGTAAGGTTTGTCTGTTTGCAGATGACACCAACATCCGCAACAAAGTAGATGATCCAGATGGGGTGGGCAGAATGAAAAGAGATCTGGATAAACTAGCAAAATGGTCAGAAGAGTGGCCACTGGGGTTTAATGCAAAGAAGTGCAAGATCATGCACATAGGGAAGAGAAACCCTGAATCCACCTATAGGCTGGGAGGGGAGTTGCTGGCAGTCACAAGGGAAGAAAGAGACTTGGGCATCATCATCACCAATGACCTGAAATCATCCAAGCAGACCACTAAAACAGTAGGTAAGGCTAGGGGGATGTTAGGGTGTATTAGTAGGGGTATCACAAGTTGGAAGAGGTAATAATCCCTTTTACAAGTCACTGGTTAGGCCCCATCTGGAGTACTGCATGCAGTACTGGAGGCCACACCTTCACAAGTACATTAACCAAATTGAGGCAGTCCAGAGAAGGGCAACCAAAATGGTACAGGGACTGCATCAGAAAACATATGAGGCCAGATTAATTGAAGTCAATATGTATACCCCAGAGCAAAGAAGGAAGAGAGGTGACATGATTGAAACATTCAAACACCTTAAGGGCATTAACAAGGTGAAAGAGTCTAACAAGTTTCAATATAAGAAAAATAGCAGGACAAGAGGACACAGCATGAGATTAGAGGGAGGCTGATTAAGGGGTAATGTGAGGAAATTATTTTTAATAGAAAGGGTGGTGGATGCATGGAATGGCCTACCTCAGGAAGTGGTGGATATGAATACAGTGCAGGGCTTCAAACAGGCATGGGATAGGTATAAGGGAACAATATAGCCGAGTATGAATATATAGCCCATTGACAGAGCAAAGGCCGATGGCACATTTATAAGGTAGAAAAAGAAATGAGTAGACTGGATGGGCCTTGCGGTCCTTATCTGCCGTCAACTTCTATGTTTCTATGTTTCTATGGAATCATAGTGGAAAGGAAAGGAGGTGGGAGATAGAGCTGTAGAATAGGCACAATCTGCAGTAATAGTGTAGGTAGTTGTGGTGGGGCAACTATATCCAGTCTCATGAGCTACTGTCTCCCTCACAGCATGGCTTTCATAAAGGGCGTAGTACAACCTCTTCCCTAGTCACTGTCACTTCTGGAATAAGGGCTGCCACGGATCAGGGCAGACTCTCTACAGCCATCTTTATTGATCTCTCTAAGGCCTTTGACCTA
This sequence comes from Neoceratodus forsteri, assembly GCA_016271365.2. NCBI lineage: Eukaryota > Metazoa > Chordata > Ceratodontiformes > Ceratodontidae > Neoceratodus > Neoceratodus forsteri. The sequence continues at coordinate 355,764,066 of CM057456.1, forward strand.
GTTGACCATGCACTCAGCTTAGGACACTGGGCCTGTCCCTGTCTGCACTCAGTTGGTTTCACAATTATCTTCAGGGCAGGCACCAACTTACCAAGTATAATAAGGTGCTCTCGGATGCAGCCGCTGTGTCCTCAGGGGATTCCCCACGGGTCAGTCCTTGGGCCCCTGCTCTTCTCCATATTCGTCAATGACCTTCCCTCCTCAGCTGCCTCTTACAAGGCCATCCTGTACTCTGATGACCTTGTTATTCTCACTCATGCCCTGGACATTGAGGTCATTAACCACCAATTAAGTGAGGATTTCATGAGTATCCAATCCTGGATATCATCCCACAAGCTGGTCCTAAATCTTAGAAAGACTCAAGCCATGCTGTTTGGATCCCAGGCCTCCTCTGTCCCTCTGTGCTTCTCAGGTATTGATGGTGTTCCCATGCTCATCACCTACTCTGTCAAATATCTTGGGGTGACATCTGACCCTCAGCTCAACCTTGGTCACCATATCCACAATACGTGGCGAGCTGTTAACTGGAAATTGGGTCCGGCATACAGGGCAAAGAATAATCTCACCTCAGCTGCTCGCCTTGCATTGGGCAGAGGAGTGTTTCTCCCATCTCTATGTTATGGGCTCCTTTTATTTGCCTGTACTACCAAGGTCCACCTCACTAGGTGGACTGTAGGCTACAATACATCTGCCGTTTTGCTCTTGCAGCCCCTCATCTTACTCACCATTGTGATCTGTATAGCAAGCTAAACTGGCTCTCCCCATCCAACTACATGAACTTCGTCTTGGGCTGTTTCACGGGCAAGGTTCTGGGCACTGGCATCCCCCTGGATTAGTGGAGCTTCTCGTGCCTGCTGTCTCCACTCCCTACTCCCTAGGGTCCCTGGGCCCCACCATTCTTAAGGTTCCTGTGACGCGTAACCAAATGGGGGACAGGGATTTTGCATCCTGTGCTCTGAGACTATGGAACTCCTTTCTTGTCCAGGTCAGGTCCTCCCCTTCCCAGGCGTGTATACGAACCTCCCTCTGGAAGCACTTGAAGCTCTCCTCAGTATGTGACTGTCGCAGACCTCCCTGAGTACCCTGGTCCCTGCACTATACTCGAATACATTATCTCCTGTACTTGGCTCCGGCTCCACTGTTGCTGCCTGCCCGCCTGGGAGTGGCCCTGTGTAAAGTGTGTATATTCTGTATCATCTCTTGTACTTGGTTCCAGCCCAGCTGGTGTTGCCTGCCCACCTTGGTGTGGCCCTGTGTAAATTGTGTATACTGTGTATATTTTGCTAGGAATATTGCTTTACATTTGACAGTGTCCTCTGCTACAGTATAATCTGAGCTATCCCACTATGTGTGTTATGTTTCTCCTGACTTCAGTGTATCTGCCTTATTTGCTTCAATTTGTACCCTGTAGGTTCTTTTATTCTCCTTTACTCTCCTGGGTCATATCTGAAAATAGGCATATGTTTTGTCTAGTGTATTTACCTGGTTGACAAAAGCTAAATAAATAAATAAAGGAGAAATGGGTGAACTGGATGAGTCAAGCTGTCCTTATCTGCTATCAAAATCTATGTTTCTGTCTCTATATTTCTACCTTTAATTAGTTAGCAAGATCTGAGATGGATGGGTTTGATTAATTACTGAAGGTGACCGGTCATTTACTGGTGCACTGAGAACCGTCTCCTGAAAGTGGTACCTCGAGAGTGATGTAAGCAATATATGTTTAAATCATTTATAATTTATCTTCCAAGAAGTATCATACTCTAACACAAAAAATCATTCAATGCCACTTGTTCTTGTTTTCAGGGGTGCCAACATGGCTGGGGGGACAGCTGGGACAACTATCCTGGGCCCAGTGACTCAGGGGTCCCGGCATGGGTCCCATCCATATCACATCATGTGATGTTATTTCTGCCGATCATCACTGGCAATTTTGGCAAGTTGCAAAGACAAGTTACCTTACAGGCAAGGCAAAAGGCAATCAAGAGAGACCACAAAGCCATGACACAAGCTTCAAAAGTTTAGCGATATCAGTACCGGCCTATAAAAATTGGATTAGTTAGTGTTTTTGTTTTCACTGCCACTCCTGCCAGGCTGCCCATGTACTTATGCCTAGGCTAGAGCTTTTGTTTTGTCTTTTTTTGTGACAGCTGCCAGGGTAGACACAGACAGTCTGAGGTGGAGAGGAGTAACAGTGACAGTCAGACTCTAGTAAATAAATATTTTTATTTTGCGGCGTGCACAGAGGTTATTTGTCAGTGTGTGCCTGCCCCCCCCCACATGCTCGACCTCACCTGCTAGGTAGGGTATATGCAGCAACAGTGCCAGCAGCTGACTAATTTATTCCTTTGACCCAGTCCCTCCATCATGGATTGTCACTTGCTAAGTTGCTTCTGCTTCACTTGCTTATTGCTTAAGTTGCTTGCTTCATTCACAGCCGTGTGCCCATGCCACACTGTCTGCTGGCTGCCACCAGCTTCTGGAGTCCAGACTGAGATCGAGTTGGAGTTGCTTGCAATGCCATGGCCCATAAGATCAGATTTGGGGGGGTTTCTAACTTCTTTATATCCTGATTCTGATTCCTGATACCAGTTGGTCAGGTTACCTTACCAGGCTGGCAGACTGTCACTCAGAGTCACCCCCCCAATAGTTCAGCAATGATGCTATGTCAGTCATGGGCCAGATGGCCAGCTGGGAGAGCGTAGAGGAGAGGAGAGGAGACACCCAACCCGACCTGACACCTTCCTGCAGTTTACTGCATTTACATTTTGCATTGCTGCTCAGAATGATTCTGGGAGGATCAGAGGGAGCCTATGCCTGGCTGGCCTGTGACTCTTACGGACAGTTATTTTATTTATTGGTCTGCCACCCATGGTGGGGCAGAGCTGCGTGCCCGGCTGTGTGGGGTGTATGTACAAATCATGATGGGGAGTGGGGTGGGTCACTCAGACTGGGACTGTAAATAACTACGTGGACTGAGGACAGCAGTTGCCCAAAAATAATGTTGCTATCTGCCACGAGTTGGGGGGGGGGGGATGCACCACATAAAACGGAACTAGGCACCAGTAATGAAATGATGACTTAACTGATTCAGAGGGCCCAGTCCTAAACGTGTGTCCTGATGCCTAGAAATTTCTGTTGGCACCCGTGCTTGTTTTTGATTTCATCATTACAGTTCAAAGAATGGTCAACATATTCAACATTCTTAATAAGGTGGTTCATCTTAAGTATTTAATTAGACTTTTGTGCTGCTTTGAAATCACTTTCAAAGTAAGGCAATTCATGGTCTTTTCTGAACTAATCAGCATCACTCCACTCCCTCTAATGCACAGTGAGAACATAATGTATATCTTATGGGGAGAAAGAACATATAACACTCTGCCCTGGAGGAATTCGATACAGAACATGTATTCTAATATGTTTCTGATACCATTCTGTTTCATTGCTGTTACTTACTTCACCACTTCTGTCCTAAAGGGGACATGAAAGAACAGGTTCTGGCCAGAGTCGGTCAACTGCAGCTGAGGTCAGGGAGGAATGCATGCACACTGAACTCTGGTCCAAGATGGCCACTGGAGCCCAGTGTGCATGCGTGAGTCACCGCACATGCACAGAGAACTCCGGTGTCCATCTTGGAAATGGCAGAATGTGCCGCTGGAGTTCAGTGTGCATGTGTGAGTCATTGCACATGCACAGAGATTGCTGGCTGAAATCTTGGACATAGTAGACAGTGCTGTGTTCTACTGGTACCAACAGACACAATAGTGTGGTGATCACGCAGTGACTGCCGTTCACCTTCGCTATTTAACAAGTCTATTCGATATCCGGAAGTCTCCCTTTTCTTACTGTGCTCACTAGATGTCAGCAGGGCTACGCACACTGCAGCCATAAAAAACGGATAAGAATCTTAGTAGTATAAGCCAGCATATTTTTAGGGCCAGTATGCTTCATCACCTTAGCAATTCCATTTGTCATTTATCAAAGTATACAAATTGCAGTTTAGACTGTAATAGGAAAGATGGCTGTTTATGTAGTCTTGTGAGCCTACTTCCTGACTGCGACAGAAAGGAAGTGTAGTTTGACTCAGAGTGATGATGTTTCGGTATCTAATTCTGCAAGTTGTTGTGCTGCTGGTGATGGTGTCCCCCCACCGCGCGCACACACACACACACACACACACACATATGTTATATTGGAAATGCTTAGGTGAAGGATCTTCACCTGTACATTTGTAGGTGTGAACTATTGTCATCCCCAGATGGTGGAACTCTCCTGTAGCATTCAGTGAATAAAGAAGACAGAGATGCAGGAAGTCTAATGCAATGTTATAAGGGAAGGGGAACTGTGCATCTGCTAAATTGTTTATAACACTGTATGATGTTCTGACACCTTCATTCACCAGCTGTTGCTGACAAGTCAGTTATGGTCTGATCTCGCTCTCTCCCATTGGCCTCAACAGAGGTAATCTGGTCAGTTTACTTTTTAAAAAAGACTTAAAATCTATTCTTTACTTCACTACAGGCATCATTTATTCACATAGGCTAGTTTGTAGTTTTGCATGGGGGGCAGAGAGAAGAAGAGACAAATCTTACTACCAATGTTCTCTGAACTGTGCAATTGTAGCATGTCTGTTAGTGGAATGTAATTAATGCAGACAGCATGCAGATTCACTTCTGATTATAACAACTTCAAGGAAAAAGGAGGGCATAATACTGATGCTGTGAAACTGCACATGAGGGGCCCAGTATTCAATGGTTAGAATCGGTGTGAATGTAATTATCACCGGTACTAACCTGTATTTGCACCAGTGCTCTGGTTGGGGCCATACCCAGAGGCCTCCAGCACGCTGTCCAGACCTGGCAGTGCCAAGACACTAACTATACTGCTGCACCTATGCAAATGAGGGGATCCTTCATGAATGGAGATGCAGCGGTACATTCAGAGTTTTGCCTCCAGAGTAGTGCCGTTTGCTATTGCTGAAAACCGTGTCTTATCTGACTGCCAAACCCCCCCAATACAGGGCAGCTGTACTTCAACCTCCCCCCCATGGCAAGCTTTCCCTCCACCCCAATTGCCCTGTTTTCACCATATCATTGTTTTCTAGTGATATAGATAAGTAATAATACCCAACAAGGTGGGCATTATTGGGATGTAACGGACTGCCCAGGGGCATTATAGCCCCTGGAAGGTCTGTTATGTCCCATAACACCCACCCTGGAGGGCATTATTACACTTAGAAAATGGGCACTGAAAAAAAAAAGTGTATTAAAAAAAATTGTTAATGAAAAATAGGTTTAAAATAGTCCCTCCACCTGCATTGCAGAGAAAGACTTACGTCCTGCTCGAGACCCTGTAGCAAAGCTGGTTCCCAGGAGCTGGCCGTATGCAGTTACTGTCCCTGTAGGTCTCTCCTGTCGGTAGCGCTCATGTAACAGTGTTTTGTCCCACTTGGTAAAATGTTTTATTTTTGTGAGTATCTTTTTTTATACTGTGCACTCGGAGAGTTTAATAGTAGGGCGCGGTGTGTTTGCTGTGTGCAATTTGGACACTGAGCATGGTCATGGAGGCAGTTATTTTCTTCTGTCTGCACGTCACGCCAAGTGAGTTATGAGGTGGAAGTTACTCTAGTATGGGCACTTTGTGGGACAGTTAGGATCCTGTTTATGGGAGCAGTACTTTTGAAGAGAGTCAGCGGTAATTCTGGTACCAGTAACATACATGAGAGGAGCGGGACATTCATGGCTTTCTGTACTGGAGATGGACGTCCATCTGTGGTACGGAAAATCAGGAAAGTCCCACTGCTTTCATACTAAGTGTTGGTACCATCGCTATTTGTTTCTGCCATGAATTTGTTTGACTTACATAGTTCAGCTGTTTTTTTTTAAATTAGTGCATCATGGTTAGATATTGTGAAGATAGTGGCATGGGGAAAATATGGAGAGAGATTGATGCAGGCGTCAATTATGGGCATGGCTTGCTTAGCGAGTGAGAACAAAAATGATGGTTGCAAGTTTCGGAATTCGGGGAGCAAAGGATACTCTTGGTAATAGGGCAGCATGAACTGGCACTTGTTTTAAACTGGGCCGTTGTTAAGAAATAACAGCCCAGGTTGCAGGCTGTTTTAGCCAATCAGGATGCAAATTTCACTTTACCCATTATCTAATGGTATATAAAGCACAGTACTTTATTAATTTCACTTTCTTAACCTTATGCTTTTAACATACTGTATTACAAAAGTAGAATATTGTTATTCAGGAACAGCTTCCTGCATAAATCATTTACTGGACAGAGATATAAACAATCAAACAATCTGATACTGAAATGTAGAGGTGGGCAAGCCAAGGCAGACTTCAGTCCAGACTATATGGCTACGGCTTGCCTTGACTGCTATGAGGAACTGAGAGTCAAACTCAAGTTGAGCCAGGTATCATTACAGCAAACATTTTTGTTGGTCTGAGCAGTTAATACAGTGGCAGGAATTGTCAACTGCTCTTGTGCAACTCATGAGGGACACTGTCAGTATTGTAGAGGACAGACTACAGCAGCCATGGCTCAGCTCGTGTTCTGACTTGTAGAGTCAAGTCACACCCTTGGTTCATCTCTGGCTTACCTCTGGGTAAAAAGTTCCTGATTGCCCACCCATACTGGAATGTTCTCTTGCAGGATGTATTTTGAGTTATGAAGTTTATGATTATGTGCGCTCAAATATTCTGTGCATGTTCTTTTTTTGCTTAAATGATTCACATTCTACTGAAATCTAGATTTAGTATTTGCCATATTGGTCCTTGTAAGAACAGATCCAGAAGAAAATGATTTGATAATTTTTAATGGACCAACATAGATGTAACAACAACAACAGAGTGCTCTAGCTTTTGGACCAACCAGTCCTTAGTCAGAAGTTTAATGACAGTTATTTAAAAAAAAACAACAATACTTTTAACAACTAGATCATGCAGAAAAAAACAGAAAAATTCCCCATTGGTTTAAAATACTCATTTAAAAGAAAAAAAAAACAGAAGATGATGTCAGAGAAGCTTAACAGTACCATGATACCTTAAGCTGGGAGGGTCCCAGGGTCAAAGATGCTTGGTGCAAAACACATACAAAGAATTCTACTGCATATAAATTCAATTGACATGAGATAACACTACTTGAGCAGATGGCTCTTAAATCAAGCTATGAGTGTCACAATGTGTATAAGAATGTAATTACTGAAAAACAACCACCACCCAGACTAAAGACATACTGAGATTGTCTTAGGATTCCAAGATGTTTCAATGAATGTATTACAGACAAGAAATTACCAGTAAAGCTGTGTTTATAAAAGATTAGCACACACTGTATGATGTGTAAAACTTAGCTGGACCCATTACCCAGCTATACTCTCCAGCTAGATATTGTGCTCCATAAACTTCAAAAGCCTTTAGTGTAGTAGCAGGACTTTATAAATGATACTATAACTATAAATTGACAGTATTAGTGTCAAACAAAAAACTCTTGTCAAGGACCACCAAGGAATTAAGACCATACAGCCTGCTATGTACTGATGTCAATAAAAAAAGGAGGGTAATGAGTACCAATGCCCGTAGTCTAGGTAAAAAGCTCCCCAAAATGGTGGCCTTGATGGAAGAAGGATGCCTGGATATCGTGGCAGTCACAGAAACATGGTACACAGAGAACCATGACTGGGATGTCAACATACCAGGGTACACAATCTACAGGAGGGACAGGGAAGGAAGAAGAGGAGGAGGAGGAGTAGCTCTCTATTTAAGGGAAGGGATCAAAGCAACAGAGCTAAAGGGTAAACAGGGAGGATAGGAGGCACTGTGGGTCACCCTGGAGATTGGAAATGGCTAGACAATCCACACAGGAGTTGTATACATACCTCTGTCTCAGGGGCAGGAAATGGACAAGGAAATGATAGAAGGCATCCTTGGGATGGCAGAGAAAGGGGAGATATTGCTGATTGGGGACCTGAATATGCCAGATGTTAACTGGATCACCTTTGCTGCAGCCACATCCAAGAGCAGGGCCATTCTTAATGCTTTACAGGGGGCATGCCTCAGACAGCTTGTTTTGAAACCCACTCGGGAGGGAGCAGTCTTAGACCTGGTACTCTCAAATGGGGATGGAGAGAGGATCTTTGATCTTGAAGTGGGTAGCCATCTGGAAACAAGCGACCACCAAACAGTGTGGTTCATGATAAATTTAGCTGTAGAGTCAAGCCACACAAAACTAAAGGTACTGGACTTCAAGAGGGCTGATTTTGTCAAAATGGGAGAGTGCCTCAGAAAAGCACTAGCAAACAGGCAAGAAGATGGGGTGGAGTAACAATGGGGAAACATCAAAACTGCCATTACAGAGGCAACAAGCCTTTGTGTGAAGCAGATAAACAAATCAAAACAAAAGTAAAGAAACACTATGGTTCTCAAAAGAGGTGGCAGGGAAGGTAAGGGAGAAAAATATAGCATTCAGGAAGTACAAAGAAACACAGAAGGAGCAGGACAGAGAACTGTACCAGTTAAAGCAGAAGGAGGCAAGGAAGGCAGTCAGAATAGCAAAGGCACAAACTGAGGAAAAGATAGCCAACTTGATTAAGAAGGGGGATAAAACCTTTTATAGGTACATTAGGGAGCAAAAGTCTAAGGCAGGGATACTGAGGCTGAATAAAGAGGAAGGTGGTTGGGCAGAGAGCGACAGTGAAAAAGCAGGGATACTGAATGAATACTTCTGCTCAGTATTCACAATGGAAAAGCAGGAGGAGATACCTAATCCAGTCAATAGAAGCACTCTGGATAGGGGGTTGATGTTAGTCCTTCAGAAGAAAGGGTTCTGAAAGAACTGTTAAAACTGAAGGTGGATAAAGCAATGGGACCTGATGGGATTCACCCCAGAATTCTAAAAGAACTAAGGGAAGAACTAGTTACACCACTGACTACTCTTTTTAATAAATCATAGGAGGATGGTGTGGTACCCGAGGACTGGAGGAGGGCGGATGTGATTCCCCTTCACAAAAGTGGGAACAAGACAGAGGCAGGTAACTACAGACCTGTCAGTTTGACATAAGTGGTAGGGAAAATGATGGAAACACTTCTGAAGGAAAGAATTGTTGAGTACCTGGAGGCCAGTGGGGCAGAGGACCTAAGGCAGCATGGATTCACAGTGGAAAGGTCATGTTAGACAAATCTAATTGATTTCTTTGACTGGGTGACCAAAGTAGTAGACCAGGGAGGGGCTGTGGACATGGCCTACCTAGACTTTAGCAAGGCATTTGACACAGTCCAGCACAAAAGATTAATAAACACATTAACAAGCCTGGGAGTGGGTCCCAGGGTGGTAGCCTGGGTAAAACACTGGCTGTACAACAGGACACAGCGGGTAATAGTGAATGGAGTCCACAGTGAAGAAAGGAGGGTTACTAGTGGGGTACCACAGGGTTCAGTACTGGGGCCGGACCTTTTTAATGTCTTTATAAGTGACATTGCAGAGGGACTGGAAGGGAAAGTATGTCTCTTTGTAGATGACATAAAGATCTGCAACAGGGTTGATATGCAAGGTGGGGTGGAAAGGATGAAAAGGGACTTGGCAAGGTTGGAGGAATGGTCAAATGTATGGCAGCTTAGATTCAACACGAAGTGCAAAGTAATGCACCTGGGTCACCCTGAGATTGGAAAAACCCAGGGAAGAGTACACAACATGGGGGTGAGATACTGACAACAACAAAAATAGAAAGGGACCTGGGGGTAGTAATATCAGATGACCTAAAGGTGGGCCAGCAATGTGAGAAGGCAATAAAAAGTGCTGGGGGGATACTGAGATGCATAGAGAGAGGCATCACCAGTAGAAAACAGGAAATTGTTGGCCCTCTGTACAAACAGTTGGTAAGACCACATCTGAAGTACTGTGTACAGTTCTGGAGACCTCATCTCTGCAAAGACAGACACAGGGTGGAGGCTGTCCAGAGGAGGGCAACCAAAATGGTGCAGGGTCTGCACCAGAAGACATATGAAGAAAGACTAAAGGAGCTTAAGATGTATAGCCTCAAGGAAAGGAGGAAGAGGGGGGACATGATAGAAACTTTCAAATACCTCAAGGGAATCAACAAAGTCCAAGAGGATAGCATCATTCAGAAAGAGATGTGCAAGAACAAGAGGACACAATTTGAAGGTAGAGGGCGGACTACTCAGAGGTAATGTGAGGAAGTATTTCTTCACAGAGAGGGTTGTGGATGCATGGAACAGCCTTCCTGAGGAGGTCGTAGAGTCAAAAACAGTGGGAGAATTCAAGAATGCTTGGGACAGACATAAGGCAATTCTAGTAGGGGGTTGTAGGAAGTAAGCTGTTGGTTAACTAGGATTTGCAGCTTATCCGTTAGGTAGGGAAATGGGCAGACTAGGTGGGCCAAGCAGTCCTTATCTGCTGTCAAATTCTATGTTTCTATGTTTCTATAAATTCTCAGTGTATAACAACTTGATGTACCAAAAGTATCTAAGGAATCTGAATAAGAGATAAAAATGTAATTCTCTCCTCCTCTCCACACACCCAACACACCCTACTCCATGCCACATCCCCATAATGCAGGGGTGGTGGATAGCTAGTTTTAAGGAGATACACACACACACACACACACACACACACACACACACACTCACACTCCTAATGCACCTTCATTCACATCAATTACTGCAATTGTTTCCCAGAGGAATTCAACTTGTCATGAAATCCTAAGTAAAAGGGATCTTGTATCCTAATATCTGCAGAGTAAAAATATGACACTATTTAACCTTACTCCTATCTACGTAGTAACATCTCCAAGGATTCTGGATAGAACCACAATGAAATAAAACTGTCACCCTCCCCAGGGTAAGGTAACTAGAAGTAAATATAAAGTATGTGTATAAAACAAGAGTCCTAACATACCTACATTTCCACAAATCACTACAATGTTAGCCTAATGTAAATAGATATGTCAAGGACCCCCATGCAAATGAGATCTCACACCCCAATATGTTCAGAGTTAAAAAAAAAATAACAGTCTATAATAAACATGCTGTATGTACAGTAACAGGCTAAGGAATCTGAATATGACACAACTGAATTAACCCCACTTCCGGGTGAAGGTAAATGTTAAGGAGGAATTAATATTCATTTTGTGCGTGATGTAAGAGTAATAATACACTGTAATTCCAAGTACTGTATCTAAATAGAAGCCTACCTTAATGTGACAGCAAGCCCCACACCTGCTATATTCACATACAGTACCTCTCAACACATACATACACACACACACACACACACCCCATACACCCCCCAACACGTGCTGAAGTCCTATAATATGCCAGTCTGAAGAAGAAGAGGTCTGTGGATGTTAAATTCTGTAATGTCCCACTTCTAGTTACCTTACTCTGGGGAGGGTGACAGTTTTATTTCATTGTGGTTCTATCCAGAATCCTTGGTGATGTTATTACGCAGATAGGAGTAAGGTTAAATAATATCACATTGTTGCTCTGAAGATATTAGGATACACTATCCCTTTTACTTGGAATTTCATGGCAAGTTGAATTCCTTTGGGGAACAATTGCAGTGATTGATTTGAATGAAGGTGCATTAGGAGTGTGTGTGTGTGTGTGTGTGTGTGTGTGTGTATCTCCTTAAAACTAGTTATCCCGCCCCAGCTTTATGGGGATGTGGGGTGGGTAGGGTGGGTTTAGTGTGTGGAAAGGAGGTGAGAATTACATTTTTATCTCTTATTCAGATTCCTTAGACACTTTTGGTACATCAAGTTGTTATACACTAACAATTTATTGACATCAGTACACATCAGGCTGCATGGTCTCAATTCCTTGGTGGTCCTTGACAAGAGTTTTTTGTTTGACACTAATACTGTCAATTTATAGTTATATTATCATTTATAAAGTCCTGTTACTACACTAGAGGCTTTTGAAGTTTATGGGGCACAATATCTAGCTGGAGAGTATAGCTAGGTCATGGGTCCAGCTAAGTTTTACACATCATACAGTGTAGTAATCTTTTTAACAGCTTGGCAGAAGACACCAGGAGAAAGAACTGCTGTGTGACTGAACTTCTCTGCTGGGACTAAAGTAGAAGAACTTTTGCATTTGGACCTTTAATTTAGGGTAAAAAAACTAACATACAAAACAAAAAAAAAGTGTGTGTTTGGGTTAACTGAACTGAATGGGTAACTGAAATGTCATCTAGGTGTAAATCTCAGGTGGCTGAAAGGACTTAACTGTTGTGAGGTTTAAATTACTTGTAGAAAGATCTGGTAAGTAGGGGGAGTGGCTTAGCTAGAAGGAAGCTACATTTAAAGACTGCCTTAGAAAGATTCTGCTAATAGCTTGGCAGAAGACACCAGGAGAAAGGACTGCTGTGTGACAGAACTTCTCTACTGGGACTATATATCCTCCTTCCTCCCTCTCCTTCTATTTTATAGGCACAGGATTTGACTGACAACAGGAACTTCCTGTTTAGGGCAGAAAGTGAGTGATCACAGAACCACCAAGGACCCACCATCCTAGAAGGGCAAGAGTAGCTCTCCGGCCCCTCTAGCTGCTGGAGGTCTGCCTCTGAACAAGTAAGTAGTCTACTGAGAAATATAGGATATTCTTGTCTCAGAACAGGACAATCAGAGCTTAAAGAGGCACAGGCAGAAAGTAAGGAGAGAGAAAAAAAACAGAGGAAAGAGTAAGGATTGCAACAGTTAAGGGGCCAGAAATAAGACATGATTGGAGTGGTGCAGTGCAGTGGCTGTGGAGCAGCAGTCTTCCGGGAGATGTTCTGGAGGATGCGGTGTTGTCCCATCTTCAGGCACCTCTCTGGGCTGAGGGAGGAGGTTGCTCATATCCAGGCTGAGTTGGCCAGGATTTGTGGGACCTCCTCTTCCATCCAGGGACCACCAGTGCCACTGCCGTTGCCAAGAAAGAGGAGTGGCTGGACCACAGTGGGCTCAGGGAGGGTGAGGGTGGTGGAACAGAGGCACATCCCTCCAGTTGTACCTCTCACAATTCCCTATGCCATTCTGGCAAAGTGTGGTTCCTCTATGGAGGCACCTACAGTGGAGACCAAGGAGGATGCTGGGAACCTCCACAAAGGAGACCCACAGGAGGGTGGCAGGGGACCCTGCAGGAGAAGAAAACAACTCCTGGTGGGGGACTCCATTGTTAGGAAGATAGAACTGGGCAAGGAAGGGGAGAGGGAGGTAAGGTGCCTGCCTGGTGCCATGGCTTGGAGGGACAGGGAGCGAATCCTCAGGATTGCCGGAGCAGCTGCACAGGGGAGGGAGCTGGATGTCATTGTCCACTTAGGGACAAATGACCTGGCTAAGAAATGGATTAGAGAAGTGCAGGAAGAGTTTGTGGAATTGGGGAGGGGCCTTAGTCAAGTAGCACGCACGGTAACCTTCTCGGAGTGCTACCCATCTATGGCATAGGAGAGGCTAGGGTGTTCTGTACCATGGGATTCAATCAGTGGTTGAAAAACTGGTGTGGAGCTCAGGGATTTGGCTTCATTGGGGACTGGGGTCCACCTGGAGTGATGCAAGCCTATACTGGCATGATGGGCTGCATCTGTCCGGAAGGGGAACCAGGATCCTAGGTGATAGGTTTAAATGCTTCATTGGCAAGCTTTCAAACTAGCCAAGGGGGGAGGCACTGGAAATGAGCAGGAAAATCCAACCCCCCCCAAACAATCATGGTAGTAAGTGTGACAAACACCAACATGGAGGTGTCGATAGGGAGAAGGGCAGGGATAAATGGAGAAAGTGACAAAGGCAAGAATGACAGGGATGGGGCAAAGGGGTAGGCCATCAGGAAATGGAGGTAATGAGTACCAATGCCGTAGTCTGGGCAACAAGCTCCCTGAGCTGGTGGCCTTAATGGAAGAGGGATGCCTGGATATCGGTGAGTCACAGAAACATGGTACAGAGAACCATGACTGGGATGTTAACATACCAGGGTACATAACCTACAGGAGAGACAGGCAGGGGAGAAGAGGGGAGGAGTAGCTCTATGTAAAGGAAGGGATAAAAGCAACTGAACAAAAGAGTAAACAGGGAGGAGAGGAGGCACTGTGGGTCACCTTGGAGACTGGAAAGGGCACCACAATCTGCACAGGGTTGTGTACGACCCCATGTCAGGGGAAGGAATGGACAAGGATATGATGGAAGGCATTCTAGAATGGCAGAGAAAGGGAAGTACTGTTGATGGGAGACCTGAATATGCCAGATGTTAACTGGAGCACATTTGCTGCAGCCACATCCAAAACAGGGCCATTCTTGATGCCCTACAGGTGGCAGGCATTAGACAGCTAGTTTGGAACCCACTCATGAGGGAGCAATCTTAGACCTCATACTCTCAAGCAGGGCAGTGAGAGGATCTCAGATCTAGAAGTGGGTTGCCATCTGGGGACAAGTGACCATCAAACAGTGTGGTTCACGTTAAACTCAGCTACAGAGTCAAGCCATACAAAAGTGAGGGTACTGGACATTAGGAGGGCTGACTTTGGCAAGATGGGAGAGTGCCTCAGAAAAGCACTGGCAAACAGGCTAGAAGGAGGTGTGGAGCAACAATGGGGAATTATCAAAACTGCCATCACAGAGGCAACAAGCCTTTGTGTGAAGCAAATAAACAAATCAAAATGAAAGAAAAAGCCACTATGGTTCTCAAGAGAGGTGGCTGTGAAAGTCAGGAAGAAAAAGATAGCATTCCAGAAGTATAAGGAAACACAGAAGGAGCAGGACAGAGAGCTGTACCAGTTAAGGCAGAAAGAAGCAGGGAGGGAAGTTAGAATAGCAAAGGCCCAAACTGAGGAAAAGATAGCCAACTCAGTTAAGAAGGGGGATAAAACCTTTTATAGGTACATCAGCGAGCGTAGAAAGACAAAGGGAGGGATAGTGAGGCTGAATAGAATGAACGGTGGGTGGGCAGAGGGGGACAGTGAAAAAGCAGGAATACTGAATGAATATTTCTGCTCAGTATTCACAAAAGAGGAGGGGGAAGTGCCTAATCCAATTAACAGAAGCACTCTTGATGGGGGGGTCGATCCCAGTCCTTTCACAGAAGAAAGGGTTCTGCAAGAACTCCTAAAACTGAAGGTGGACAAAGCAATGGGTCCTGATGGAATTCACCCCAGAATTCTAAAAGAATTAAGGAAGGAACTAGTGAAACCACTGGCTACTCTTTTTAATAAATCATGGGAGGATGGTGTGGTACCTGAGGACTGGAGGAAGGCGGATGTGATTCCCCTTCACAAAAGTGGGACCAAGACAGAGGCAGGAAACTACAGACCTGTCAGTCTGACCTCTGTGGTAGGGAAAGTGATGGAGTCACTCTGAAGGAAAGAATAGTTGAGTACCTAGAGGTCAGTGGAGCACAGGATCCAAGGCAGCATGGGTTCACAGCGGAAGGTCATGTCAGACGAATCTAATAGATTTCTTTGACTGGGTGACCAAGTAGTAGACCAGGGAGGGGCTGTGGACATGGCCTACCTAGACTTTAGCAAGGCATTTGACACAGTCCCCACAAAAGATTATTAGTCAAATTAACCAGCCTGGGAGTGGGTCCCAGGGTGGTAGCCTAGGTAAAACATTGGCTGGACAACAGGACACAGAAGGTAATTGTAAATGGAGTCCACTCTGAAGAAAGGGCGGTTACTAGGGTACCGCAGGGTTCAGTATTGGGTCCAGTCCTTTTAATGTCTCTACTCAGTGGCATTGCAGAGGGACTGGAAGGAAAAGTATGCCTTTTTGAAGATGACACAAAGATCTGCAACAGGGCTGATACACAAGGAGGCGTGGAAAGGATGAAAGGGACTTGGCAAGGTTGGAGGAATGGTCAGACGTATGGCAGCAAGGATTCAATGCAAAAAAGTGCAAAATAATGCACCTGGGAAACAAGAACCCAGGGGAAGAATACACAATGGGTGGGGAGGTAGTAACAACAACAAAACAGGAAAGGGACCTGAGGGTAATCATATCAGATGACCTTAAGGTTAGCAAGCAATGTGAGAAGGCAGTAGGGACGGCCAGGGGTATACTGGGATGTATAGGGAGAGGCATCAGCAGCAGAAAACAGGAAGTTGTTATCCCTCTGTACAGACAGTTGGTGAGACCCCATCTGGAATACTGTGTCCAGTTCTGGAGACCCCATCTCCGCAAGGACATAGACAGGATAGAGGCAGTCCCAGAGGAGGGCAACTAAAATGGTGCAGGGTCTGCAAGAGAAGCCGTATGAGGAGAGACTAAAGGAGCTTAATATGTATACCCTTAAGGGAAAGAAGGGAGAGGGGGGGACATGATAGAAACTTTCAAGTACCTCAAGGGAATCAACAAAGTCCAAGAGGGTAGCATCTTTCAGAAAAAGAGACTTGCAAGAACAAGGGGACACAATTTAAAGATAGAAGGAGGGCGGTTCAGGGGCAATGTGAGGAAGTATTATTTCACAGAGAGGGTAGTGGATGCATGGAACAGCCTTCCTGAGGAAGTTGTGGGGTCTAAAACTGTGGGAGAATTCAAGAATGCATGGGACAGACATAAGGCAATTCTTGTGGTGGGCAGGAAGATATAGGCTGTTGGTTAAATAGGATCTGCGGCCTATCCTGTAGGTAGGGGAAATGGGCAGACTAGATGGGCCTAGCGGTCCTTATCTGCTGTCAAAGTCTATGTTTCTATGTAACACAGCTTTACTGGAAGTCTCTTGTCTGTAATACATACATTGAAACTTCCTGGAGTCCTAAGACAATCTTAGTAGGTCTTTAATCCGGGTGGTGGTTGTTTTTCAGTAATTGCATTTTTATACACATTGTGACACTCATAGCTTGATTTAAGAGCCATCTGCTCAAGTAGTGTTATCTCATGTCAATTGAATTTATATGCAGTAGAATTATTTGTATGTGTTTTGCACCAAACACCTTTAACCCTGGGACCCTGCCAGCTTAAGGTAACATGGTACTGTTAAGCTTCTCTGACATCATCTTCTGTTTGTTTTTTTTAACAAGTATTTTTAACCAATGGGGATTTTTCTGTTTTTTTCTGCATGATCTAGTTGTTAAAAGTATTGTTTTTTTTAAATAACTGTCATTACACTTCTGATGAAGGACTGGTTGGTCCAAAAGCTAGAGCACTTTGTTCTTGTTGTTACATCTATGTTGGTCCATTAAAAGGTATCAAATCATTTTCTTCTGAATCTCACATACTACTGTTCAGATTGTCAATAACTGTAAAACATGCTGTAAGTATAGTACATTGATTTTAAACCTTTCTGGAATTATTTCATCAAAATTGGTGTGTTAATATGCAGGAAACAATGTTATACTTTCTCAATGTGTTCAGTAATGGGTTTTCAGACCCTATGTTCCCTGTTAATTAATCACTGGTAATGCTTCATGTTATCATAATACAAAATAGTGTTTAATTTTTAACTGTTTTACTTGAAATGATGGTAAATGGTCCTATACTGGGGTTTTTGATGAATTACAGAATTTTCTCATAGTTTTAATTTATTTGTTTTGATAGAGTTAAATGTACTCCTTTCTTTGATATATTAAAATATACAGTCTTGCATAGTATTTAGAAGCCTTTCATTTATATTTGTATATTTTTAATTAATAAACCTTGTTTTTATAGTGTCAACAATGTGCACAGACCTGTCAGTGAGATATGTTTACTCATGCTGGTTTGCAACAGTGCATCAATAGTCATACAGTTTTCTCAGCAGGTGTGTGGATAGCTAATGTTTCACTAGTTAAAAATAGTAAACCCTTGAAAGGGTCCATCTGTAAAGTTTTTTTCTGATGATTTGAAGTTGCTGCCATTAGGAGAGTCAGAATTCTTGTAACACATCAGGGTTCTTCAGAAATGTGCTGGAAACCTCACAGCTATAGCCCACTTATCTAGCTATCAACAGAAAGAGATGGTTTCAAAAGCAGAATCAGGTGCTGCCACAAAAAGAGATGCTTTCAAGCAGAAGTCAAGGCGGTACTTTCCTTTTTCACTTTCTCACCTACTTTCTCTCCAAGCTACTGCTTTCCAGAAACTGATCAAGCAGAAAGGTAACTCTGCACAACCAGATTCCTTGATATTCATACAAATTCAGTGGTAACCAGTTGCAGTAGAAAATATTCAGATATAACACTATATCACATGAAATCCACATTGATTTCAATTGGATTTTCTGTGATATATCCAGCTATATCTTGGTAAATATTTGTCACTGGTACACTGTATCAAAGATTTTAGGTTCCTCCAATCAAAATGTCATTGTTACATTTTAAAAATGTTGTAGTGGCTCCTCTATACCAAGGGAGGCAACAGTGACTAGCACCACTAGCCACAGGAGGGCCTGCATGTCCTAGAGGGCATCTTTAGCTAGTGCTGCCAACTGCATCATTTCCTATGTGCCCTAGAGGACAACTTTAACTAGGGCTCTCAGCTGCAGTGGCTCCTCCATGCCCCATAGGGCAGCTATGATGAGTGACATTGTCCACAGTGGCACCTTCATCCCTCAGACGGTAGCTTTCACTAGTGGCATTAGCTGTGTTGGCATCTCTACAGCCCTGGAGGGAAACTCTGACTAGAACCACCATCTGTAGTGGCTCTTTAATACCACAGAGGGCCACTGTGACTAGTGGTAACAGCAGTGACAGCTGCTCCTTGTGCCAGAAGGCAACTCTGACTAGCATCAGTGGGTCCTCCATGCTGACAGAGCCATGTAGATAGCACCACTGCACACAGGAGTGCCTCCTTGCCCCAGACTACAACTGTTTTAAGTGCCACTGACTACAGCAACAGCTCCATGCTCCTTAAGGCAATTGTAATGCCCCAGAAAGGCAACTGTTTTAAGTGCTGCTTGTGTGGAGGCTCCCTCTTGTTCCAGATGATAACTGTGAAGAGTGCCACCAGCTACAGCAATTCATCCATCTTCCAGAAGGCAACTTTAATTAGCACTGCCTCCTGTGGCAGCTACTCTATGCCCCAAAGGGCTACTGTAATGCTTGGATGGCAACTGCTTCAATTGCGACTGGCCATGGCAGCTCATCCATTCCCCAGATGGCAACTCAATGCCCCAGAGAGAAACTGTTTTCAGTGCTGCCAGTTGAAGAAACTCATCCATGCCCCTGAGAGTAACTTTGATTACTGCTGCTAGTTGTAAGCTACTTTATACCTCCAGAGGCAACTATTATTAAGCATTTCTGGCCATGGTGGGTAATTCATAATCTGAATGGCAATACAGTGCCCCACACAGCAGCTGTTTCAAGTGACCCTGGCCCCAGCAGTGCCCCCATGGCCCATAGGGTGACTTGCTTTACCATATTCACAGAAAATCACTACTTTCAGGTCCCATCAAAGTGGAAACCTATCCCTCCACTAACCACCAGTCTCATGCCAATTAAAAAAAACACTGATATTATTAGAAATGTATGTTCTTTAGAATGTTTGCAGTAATAAATGAATTTTTATTGGTGTAACAACTTTTGTGCAGTTTTTCATATTTCTGTGTTTAATTTCTATTACCTTGTAAGTACAGTATTTCAGCTGAGTTAAAAACAGTCTAATAAAGGTGGCTGCCAAGAAGCATGCCAAAGGGCTCTAGTGAATGATAACATTCTCTTTGGCCAGTTAATGGGGCAGTTGAAAGGACAAACAACCCTTTCATGTTTTGTGAAGGAGTCACTCCTGCTGTGCAAGACAGGAGGAAAAACAAATTGATAGATCATGCAATACATGCAACTCAAGATTCCAACTTGGTCCAGTCTTTCCAGATGGGAGGTTTTCCAGGACTCAAAAGAATGTTGGATCTATGATATTAGGGTGGCATACTGGATAACATGTCATTGGGGGGGCAGGTGGAGGGTCTCGTGGTCTGGCAGAGCATGCAAGAGGCAGTTAGGCTTTGGACTATGAACAGTCACCACCTAAGGATCGAGTCTGCACTAATTCACCAAGGTGCCTTGTGTGGTAAGCTATTTTACCTTACTAAATGGAGGGAGGGGGGAGAGAAAGAGAGAGAGATTTTTTCTGTGTGTAATCTACTGTTCAAACCATTTTCTTTTTCATTTCTATTGAAATATAGCTACCATAATTCATTTCTAAAGTAAGGTGTTCTCAGCTGTGACAGAGAGGATTGGTTCATTTGACCTTGAGCAAAGAGTGATGTACCGTTGAGCAGTGACTCTGGAAGGATTCAGACCTAGAGATATCCCAAGAAAGTCTATGCTGAGTGTTGGTAGCTACTGAAGAGTTGAGAAAGCTGATAATATTGGTAGGCTCAGTCTGGAATAGACCAGTTTGCTACAAACTGGAGGAAGTGGTTGGGATCTAACATAGTTTTTTCAGTATAAAGGTTATCTGTCCGGTCACAGAACATAATTTACAAAAAGGAACTGTATATTCAGCTAGTTTTATTTTGTGAACCTGGCAGGGGAGATACCACAATCAAGCAGGTGGTTTTCCCAGTGTGAGTCTTATTCATTGCACTTCAGATTTGTTGACCACTGTGATGTCCCCAAATGTGGGATATTTGACTGCATATTTTTTTTTTAAATGAGAAGACTAGGTGGGCCGTATGGTCCTAATCTGCCATCAGATTCTATGTCTGTATGAAGTAAGAGTAGACAGATAGAAGTCAGTATGTCTGGGGCATTTGAGAGGTGCACAATGCTACACCTGTAGGAACTGTGCCAAAGGAAAAAACTGAGCCATGAGAAGGGCTAAGCATGGGTGGAGCTCATTGCCATCCTGGAAAGAAGTGACAAGAAAAGCCATGTGAAAACAGTCACTACTAGCCAAAGTTGCAAGGCGGAGGTTCAGGAGAATGCAGATGAGTCAGCGCCTGTGACTGGGGCAGCTACACAAGCTGACTGGGCACAAATGTTGGAGCTGGAACTTGCCCTAGTTAGGGCAAAGATGAAAACTGAGATCCAGAAGATGAAGCTGGAAGTGGAGGGCAAGAGAAGGAGGACAAGAGGTGGGAGACTTTGCTCTGACATACATGGATGACATCACAATTTATAGGCAGACTTGGGAGGATCACATCAGGCACATGTTCAGTCTTCTAATCCTAGAAAAATGGCCTGGCAGGATCTTTTCCTCCTGAATCAAATGCTGCTTCACCATAGAAATGGAGGCCCCAGTGTCCCTCAATCCCTGGATTACCAATCTATTCACCAACACTGGGTGCATATGTGCAGTGGAGTTAGGGGCATTTCACTCAGTGTGCAGGTCACTGTTGACTGTGAGCTCGTTGAGCTACCCCTGCTGCTACACTAACCACTTTTTTAATATTGTTTGGACAATTGTAAGGCAAATGCCCTGGTTTCTGGCAGATATAGCACCTGCATTCAGCTGTCTGTGTATTTTTTGATGGCTTTCCTCCTTCCGCGGCGGGGGGGGGGCAGCACATTCCGCTGCTTGACTTGAACCCATTGGAGACTGGATGGCATGGCATGCAGCCGCCTCTTTGAGGGCCAGGACCAGACATTCAAGTGTGTGTGGCATCTTCATGTCACATGCCTATTCAACTGTGTGTGTGGTGACCTTTGGGGCAGGGACCAGAAAGTGGGAAAAGAGAGGGCTGTGCAATGAGGAAGCCCCACTTGAATGCCTCAACCCATGGCACTGCCCCAGGCCCTTCCAAATTGGACTCTGGGGGGATGGCCCTCCCTCTCCACTCCTGCTGTGTGGGGTAAGTTATGGAGAAACAAAGGCAGGTGAGTCCTGGGGGAGATGATCACTGATCAAGGGGGAATAGGGGCTGAAGAACTAGCCAGTACACCAGAGCATGAACCAAATCTACAGAAAACAATGAAAGTTATAATTGTAACCTCATGTTAGAGCAGGGGTGATTTCAAAAGCTCTGCTTACCTATGTTAAGTAGAGCTAAAAAGGATAGGAATTTGTTGCAAAGAAAACAAATATGTTTATGCATCAGTTAGGGTTGAAGCACAATGCCTCAAAAGTGAGAAATATGTTAGCATAAAAAAAGTTCCCCAAATCTTAGCAATCACGCAAATCATGAAGAACACCCATCATATATTCATCGAAATTCAGGGGCCTTTTTTTTTACCCTAAGTCCAAATTTGTTTTCTTTTGAGGCTTTGCACTTCAACCCTTACTGTTGCCAAAAATCAGTTTTTCCATATTAATGTACAGCTACATGTAATTATACAATGGGGTCTAAATTTAGAGAAATGTGATTGGCTAACTAGGGTCTTTACCCATGTGGTAGATCCTACAGTAATCCATGAATAATGATTCAGTAGGAAGAGAAGCCAGTTTACAAAAAAAAAGTCCTTCCTCAATTCAACGTAAAAAACAAAATCTTTCCCAATATTCAGAAACCACAGACAGTACCACCACACAACCCATAACCTCCTCACTTCAACATCAGTGCCACAAAACTTGAAATGAGAATGTGGCCAAAGTGCTACCATGGCTGTCTCTCCACTCTGTCCCGCCTATTAGTGACCTTGCCTTTATGCCACTCCTGTGCACCACAGTACTGATCTGTTTAACCTGTCTGATCTCTCTAACAGATGTGCTCATAATACACAGTGCACTATGATTTCCTGTAACAAAAATAAACTCCTGAGCCAGTTTGTACCTCACAATCTGTATTCTCAGCTGCTCACAGGACACTGCTTACCGCCAATACCTGTGATCACTCACATCACCGAGTTACTCAAAAGTTGCACCAGTCTCATTCTTAATGAAAGAAAAAAAAAATAACTGTGTGCCTACATGTGTGTATATGTGTGTGTGTTTGTGTGTGTGGGTTGCAGTGGGGGGGGGGCAGATGACTTTAGCCATAATCTGCCTTGAAACAAGGCACAAGGAGAAATAATATTAAAAAAAAGAAAAACAGACTTAGCAAGTTTAAAAACAGTAAATCAAACATTTATAATAGCATTTTTTGATATTTCTTTCATTCATTATATAATCACAGTAATCCACTCCAGTATGTGGATTGCGGTGGGATTTACCCACTTCTGGTGTGGTTAAGTCACTCAGCCTGTGGCCTCGTGACTGAACCACACCAGGCATGGGAAAATACTACCATAACCCACACACTGTTGTGGATATTTGCTTTTAAATGACTCATTCTAGGAGGATATGTGTGGTACAAGCCACTGTTAAGACACATAACCACGACTCACAGTACATTGACTACTAATCTACAAATATATTCATTGCAAAAAACTACACGCATAAATCAGTTAGGGTTTAAGCAAAAAAGCCTAAAAAGTAGGAAAATGTGCTAGAAGAGAAAAAGTTATCTGAGTGTTTTTGTATCTATGGTATGGTGTTTTCTGGGGTTGGGACAATTACACAGGGCAGTCTTGGCATTGCCATAACTTCGGCACTATCTTTCCAAGCAGAGAAAATTATTCACGTGCCAATGCCTGGGGGATGGATGCCAAAGTTAGGGCAACACCATTACTGCATCAGCTGTCTTACAATGACTAAAATTCAGTAAAGATTTGAAACCTGAAATGTTTGTGTTCATTGATCGTTTAGCAAAAGTCTTACTTTCATGGCTTTTGCCATCAAAATGATTTTAACTCAGAAAAGGCTCAACCAACAATTATCAAATTCGGAAGGACTCGAGATCCTGACACAAACGGTGTGCATGTCAAATGTCAGGTACCTAGACACCAGACAACTGAGAAATAAGCATCTGAGGTTTGAATGCAGAGGTGCCTATTCCACTCTTACCATAGTGACACTGCTAGGCCACCTTAATAGAACTGATTCACTGCTATATCAAAGGATCTGTGTACTGCCACTGATAGGGCTGTACAAAATTATGTAGTCTTCTGGCAAAATTCAAGTGACATTGCTCTTCCATATCTGACATTTTCTGCAGAACTTATTGAAAAATTCAATGAAATTTTGTGAACAAGTAAACTGCAATGCTTTTATGTACACCAATGAAATATGTGGAATGTTTACTAAACTTAATGTGAGCTGCAGTTTCTGTTCTACAGTTTTTTTCTTCAATATAGAACACCGTAGACATTCATGTAAACAATGGGATACTTTATATTCAGTGGAATCCAATTCGGCCGAATTCTGCAGATTTCCACAAAAACACATGACATTCCTGAGATTTCCATGGAACTGTAATTTTCAAATTAAATTAAGCTCTAGTCACTAACACAGAAGGCAACTCACATTACACTGGATATACATTATACAGCAGGGTTGCCTGAAGTTCTGTATATTTGTGTGAGCACCACTGCTGTGCTGCTTGTGATATTACTGAGTAGATAACCAAATAAAGGAACTTTTGCATCAAGTAGGTACTTTTATCTTTTATTACTTGGAGTGTGTGCATCACTTTAATTTTGGCTACGATATCTGTCTATCTATCTATCTATCTATCTATCTATCTATCTATCTATCTATCTATCTACCTAGTTGTCTGTGTGTGTATGTGTGTGTGTGTGTGTATGTGTGTCTGTCTGTCTCTATCTATCTATCTATCTATCTATCTATCTATCTATCTATCTATCTATCTATCTCTCAGGAAGAAGTCACACTAAGTGGATCTGTGGGATGCAGGTCACTATCACTGACACGGAACCACACTGTCTACTGATTATT
This sequence comes from Neoceratodus forsteri, assembly GCA_016271365.2. Classification (NCBI taxonomy): domain Eukaryota; kingdom Metazoa; phylum Chordata; order Ceratodontiformes; family Ceratodontidae; genus Neoceratodus; species Neoceratodus forsteri. Next base: position 355,788,682 of record CM057456.1, read on the forward strand.
GTGGTACGTAATGTCACTATAGTTACGGCTGGGTAGGCATTTTAATGCTAAATTGCTATTTCCAGCCACTTATAGCTCATCTGTTTCCTGATAGATTTCCAAGAAACTTTCAAAAGGGTGATCTGCAGCCCAGAATCTATTGACGTGACAAGTTTGTTTCCAGAAAGTTGGTTCAGTGACTTTTGGGCTTGATATGAGCAAAAAACATGGAAAGGACCAACTGTTTCCCCAAATTAGGTCAGGTCACATGCCACTGTCTATGACATGTGCAGAGCAGTCATACTACTTACTATTATATATAATAGTACGTATTTTCCATACATTTATAAATTAATTGTAACACAAACTACATTTAGGCAGCAGTTAGGACTGCCCCTTATGTTACAAAACTAAGGAAATGTGATGTTAGGTAAAAAATATCCCCTGGGCCTTAGTTAATCTGTGGCATGGTATTACTTGGGATTTGAATGACGGTATATTACAAATCATTATTGTGGTTTCAGCCAATCAGTGCACAGAGCCATTGTACCTCTTAACCTGCGTATGTCGTGTTCTAGTGTGGGAGCATTAGGTGCTCCACTTCTGCACTAGGGGGAGGACAGCATTATAATGTATAAAAAAAGACTATACACTTATTATAAATCAATCTAAATTTGAGTGATTTTTAATGAGACAGTGGGGCCTTCAAGGGGTGTCTCCTATGGTATTAGAGAGTCCTCTTGTGAGGTTTGGTCAGACAGAACTGCTCAGCTTCACTTTACGGTTCTCTAACCCACACCTCACACACGGAGGCCCTATCACCTTATAGGACACTCTGTTATGATGCTGGGTGATGTCACTGACACAGACCCTTAAATTACTCTACTATGTAGTCGAACCTGTGTGATGATACAAGTTGCTGTCTATGACACAAAAACATGGCCAAGAAGCCAGTCATTTCAGAGGGATTAACAACTGGTTGTGGGGATGGGTGGCCCAATGCTCAGCCGAGGGCCACCTCCCTACAGCTGTTCTTTAATCAAAGGAAATGACCGTCTTCAAGGTTCTCATTGTGATTATAATTCTAATCACTATGGGAACTTACATTTTTACTGTTTTGTTTACGTATTTACAGATTTTGAGTGGAGTGCTGTGATCCGTGCATGCAACACAGCAACAGTTGGCAGCTGGACTGGTCATTTCTAAGATGTTAATGGCTGATTCAGTAGCCAATCAGGAGCCTTCTGAGGTTCATGAATATTTGATTAATCTTATAACTCCCAGTATACTGGCTTGTGTTCTATATTGTAGTAGCATGGTAGCCCTGCTATAGTTTGGGATGATGACAGTAGGCATAGAAACAGAGATATTTATAGCCAGAAAAAGACCTGTGGTCCATTCAGTTTGTACAGAGACCATAGCTAATAGGAGAGGCAGGTTACATCTAGATGGAGCACCCTAAGAATGCTCCCTTCATTGGGCCATGTTCTTCCTCCTGCCACCATGGTACCCAGTTACAATAGCACTACAAACATAGTGCAAGAAAATATAGCACGGTCCAAATAGCACTACCTCAAACAGTGACAGGGGTGGATCACATGATGCAGCAGACTGTGTAGCAGCACTTGGCTTCAGCTCCCGCTATCCAGAGCTTTTATTTCAATTAAACCAGCCTGAAAAAAGGTATTAGCATTTGCTGAGGCAGTTATTAAGGTGTGGATTGACGTGTTGGCGCTCCGTATTAAAAATGGAAGCTGAAATGTGAACCGCACTGCCCCGACACACACCTCCTGTTTCCCTGGAAAAATCTGGTAAAAGAAGCAAGGCCCAGATGACGGGAAGCGGTAAACAGCCCACTACCACGGCCTCTCAGGCTCGGCTTCGGAAGCAACTCCTCTTACCCTGGAGTTCTTTTTAAAGGAGCTGCAACCATTTTGAGAAGATCTAAAATCAATTGCTACTGAAATCAAACAAATGTCAGGGTCATTGGAAGATTTATCCACTAGAGTGTCTGATACGGAGGCACGGCTTATTTCTCTGGAGAAAAAATCAGACCGCACAGACAAAACGCCACGGTGGAGAACCGGCAGCACATTAAAAAGTTGGAACAAAAAGTAGAAGATTTAGAGGGGAGGAGCCATAGAAATAATGTAGTAATCTTGGGCATTCCAGAAAAAGATGAAGGGAACAATACCATCCTGTTTGCCCAGAAGCTGATTGAAAGGATCACGGGTCCCTCTCCCTTTGGAGCCTTGTATACAATAGAGAGGGCTCATAGAGCATTATGACTGATGCCTGCCCCTGGTCAACTGCCGCAACCCCTGATGTTTAAATTTCTCAACTTTCAGGAGAAACAGTTCCTTTTGTCTAAGATTAAGGAATTAGAGCAAGTCCTCTGGGAAGGTAATAGAATCCGCATAACCCAAGATCTCTCGGCCACGGTGCAACAAAGGAGGGCCCTATTTCACCCCATAGTAATGAAACTTATCGCTGCAAGAATAAAGTTTCGTATGGGGTACCCTGCTCACCTCCAAGTACTGATTTCGGGGGCCTGGGTGTCCTTCGTCGAAGCCAGCATTGAAGGTGTTGCAGAAGGAATACCCTGATCTCTTTAAACCTTATTGAAAGAGCAGGGAAAGCAGCGGTCCCTTCAGGGAGAATCATCAGAGATCCTGGGAGATCTTGCAAAGGAACTGCACAAGAAAATCAACTCTAAAGTTAAAAAGCTCTTATGGCTACAGCAGTGACTTAATATACCTTTTAAGAACTTCGGGGGTCTGGTGGTCAATCATTATGCTTAGAGATCTGCAGGGGGGGTTCATAATGATTGTAAATCAAAGGCAACTTTCAAAACTTCCTCCCAGATGGCGTATAGCCTCTCATTTTTCTTTTGCTCTTCCCTGAGCAGAGGTGCCCAGCATCCGTGGCGGTAACAGATTTTGTTAGTTAGATCTGTTCAATTTTTTGTGAGGCTGTGCTAGAGAATAAATGCTTAATTTGGGCTAATAGTAGTTTATATAAATACGAGGTGCCAGACTGCTATCCTGTCACAAGAGGGCGTTCTTCACTCGCTCATGCTGGAAAAGATAGTGAACAAATCTGCAGTAAGAGCTATCCTGATATTTTAAATCTAGTCACGAATTACTTCTTTTGACGGAACATTCTGGCAACACTAGAAGAGCTAGTGAGTGGAATTCCTCATGATAATAGGAATTTTTTCATAGCGTAACCCCACTCATGTAAATGGAAGATACTGAGAAAAGTTATATATGGATATTAAGGGGGAGCGTAGTCCTGGTTCTGTTTATTTAATGGGATATGGATCCACTTATGGTTCACATTTGTAATTTGGTCGTGTAAAGCTGCCTCATTAAGCTACTGGGTAGCGGGAGGGGAAACACTAGGGACTGAAACAGGACTAGCTGTACGGCATACCAATGACAGGAGGGAGAGAAGATTGGGGCTTTTTGTGCAGGATGTTAACTAATTTCTCTTATTGTACATTTATAGGGTGGGGTGGGAGGGAAGGGATATTATCTACTAGGAACATAATACCAATGCTAAGAAGGTTATATGTCAGGGTTGCATATGGCTCTTGGTCCAGAAAACAGAAATCACCATTTTATTAACTAGTCATATTAGCTAACAGTGTGAGTATCACGACATGGAACATCAGAGGGGGTAGGAACAGAAAGAAGCAATATCAGGTGTTACACCATTTAAAGTTATTAAATATAGATATCACTTGTGTTCAGGAAATGCATCTTTTGGATGCTGAGGCATCCGAGCTTCGTAGACAGCAGTTTGGTCAGTTTTTCTGTGCTGAGGGTACTTCAGGTAGTTGCGGGGTAATGATCCTTATCCATAGGAAAATTCCATTTAACACAATTAAAGTGATTAAAGACCCAGGGGGCAGATATATTTTGGCGCATGGTTTACTTTACAATAAAGAAGTAATGTTAGGTAGTGTATACGGGCCCAATAGGGACACACCTGAATTCTTCACTCAATTAATACAAGTCTTGCAACCATATATCTCCATCCCTATGATTATAGGGGGAGACTTTAACCTAGTATATGATAAGGACATGGACAGGTCAAGTCCACAGAAAATTAGTCTTTCTCCTGCCCAAAGGGCATTCCTGGAATTTCTTGATCAGACCGGAATATGTGATATTTGGCGGGTATTACATCCCCTGGACAGGAAATAAACCTTTGTTTCCCCAGTTCATTCCTCCTCATCGAGGATAGATTATATTTTTCTGTCCCACTCCTTGATACCCGGAACACTGGATTCCTCGATTTTGCCCTGGACCCCTTCAGATCATTCCATAGTTTCCTGTCGGATATCATTGACACCCCTCCTCAATAGAACTTCCAGATGGAAACTAAATGATATATTGCTTAAAGATGCTTCTCTTATGAAACAGATCAGATAGATATCTTTTATCACTCTAATAAAGACTCCCTGAGTAGACCGGATTTGCTATGGGGAGCCTTTAAGGCATATATCAGAGGGGTTTTAATTAGCATGGCCACATATAGGAAAAAGACTTCCAATATTAGATTGTCCCAGTTGCTTTCCCAAATTAAGATTCTAGAAGAAGACTTTTCTCCCACACCAACAGAAAACGTTCGGCAAGAACTGATTAAATTGAGAATCGCATACATGGAACTTCTTCGTAAGAAGGCAGATTATTCCATTTTAAAAACCCAGACCTCGTACATCGATCAAGGAGAAAAGGCAGGCCGGCTATTGGCACTCAGGGTTAAACAAATGGAATCAGCTTGTTATATCACTTCTATACGATCTTTACAAGATGACTCCCTTAAAACACACCCAACCGAAATTATAGAAGAATTTACGATTTATTATAAGGAATTATACGGCCCCATGTCTTCTCCCCCAATGACACAACAATTGCAGGATTATCTACAAGGCTCTCATCTACCCTATCTTTCATTGGACCAACAGAATAGTCTTCTGGCACCAATAAGTGCCGGGGAACTTATCGCGGTCATTAATGATTTGCCAGTCAACAAAACTCTGGGCATAGACAGATACTAGACCTTATTTTATAAAAAATTTCAGACTCAGCTAATGCCAATGCTTCTCCCTTTGTATTGGCATATTCTATCTGGCGCTGAAATGGGCCCCTTGTTATTTGAAGCAATGATTGTTTTGATTCCTAAACCGGGTAAACCTTCTGACTATGTAACCAATTACCGCCTAATATCGTTAATAAATCAGGATATAAAAATCCTGACTAAATTATTGGCATGCCAGCTTGAAAAGGTAATGGATACTCTGATAGGGATGGAACAAGCTGGGTTTCTAAAGGGTAGGTCCTCATCTGATCACCTAAGAACCCTTTCGCATGTATTCTCGGTGTCCAGGGATGCACCATACCCTGCAGCTTTGGTATCCTTGGACGCCGAGAAGGCATTTGATAGGGTACACTGGGAGTACCTCTTCCAGGTGTTGGAGAATTTTGGAATCCTATCAGACTTTATAAATTGGATATGGGCCTTATATAAATCTCCTTCTGCCCGGGTATCAGGAAATGGAGTCATCTCGGAAAACTTCACCCTCCACTCAGGTGCCAGGCAGGGATGCCCCTTATTCCCATTATTATTTAATCTGTATCTCGAGCCATTAATTAGAAGGCTATAAAACTGTCCAAATATTCAAGGGATTCCCATTTTTCCCTGCGAAGTAAAGGTCTCAGCTTATGCGGATGATCTCCTCCTTCAGCTTTCCAACCCCGGAACATCTATTCCCTATATGCTGGATATCATTGCCACTTTTGGTAGTATGTCTAACTATAAATTAAATATTGGCAAAACAACGGTATTTCTGTTAAACCATAGACTTTTTAGATCTGACATAGACATTTATGGACTTAATTGGAAGCAAGATTCTCTCCGATATCTTGGAATAGAACTAGCTCGTAGCCCCAAACAAGTTATCAGGTTGAATCTGGACATTTTGGTAAGCAATATTGCTCAAGATTTAGATAGGTGGGCCTCTTTTCCCATTTCATTGTGGGGGAAAATAAACCTTATTAAAATGAACGTATTTCTGCACTTATTATACCCCCTCTCCATGCTTAATATCTGGCTCCCCTTATCCTGGTTTAAGAAATTATGATCCCTATTTACAAAATTCCTTTGGTCAAATAAATCTCCTCGAATGGCCTATCACACTTTGACAGCCCCTAAAAACAAAGGGGGCTTGAGACTTCCTAATGTGGTTCTCTATTTCTGGGCATCGCATATTATTAAATATATGAGATGGATATCTCAGGGAAATTTACGCAGGGCCCAGGCTTGGCTCAAAATTGAGCTGTCATTGATACACTCATCAGGTTTAAACCCCGAGGGATTGCTGCATATAAAGGAGAGTCTCCTCCCCTTAAATCTCAAAAGCTCAGCAATTTCTGTATCCCTAAAAATTCATACACAGGTTTGCCGATTCCTTAAATATAATCACACTAAGGATCTTAATCAACCTATTGTAGGCAATCTGGGTCTTAAAATTGTGGGAAAACCAATTCCCCTATACTGGTTCCCTATACTACAGGACTTGGAAGTCTCCAGCCTTATTGATGATAACCATACATGGATGTCAAATCAGGAAATAATTGCCAAGCTTGGCATCTCCAATAGAAATACATTCAAGGTCATCCAACTTAGGCATGCCTTAGTATGAACTTTCGGCCATAAACTGAGGACAGTTCACCCTATATCTTTCCGTAAGGAATTATGCGTATTCAGTGCTGGCCCCAAGGCGGTATCCAAAATCTATAATATATTGTTTTTCTGGAAGTTTCCAGATAATTTTGGTCCAACTGATTTGTGGGAATCTTTCTTCCCAGACCAGAATATTAACTGGACGGCTATCTGGTATACCTCCTATAAGTTAATTAAACAGGATAGGTTAAGGCTAATGCAACTCTCCATATTACACAATGCCTATTATACACCTTGTAAACTGGTTAAGCTGGGACTAAAGACTTCCAATATACTGTATGTGTAAGATGTCAACAACAGGAAGGGAATTTATTCCATATTTTATGGGCGTGCCTGAAAGTATCCACATTATGGCATAATATTATGCAATCCATGGACCCCCTTCTGGGTCTTAAGGATTTATTTATTCCCAAAATTTGTCTTTAAGGGGATCTTTCTGGCATTAAAGTTTGCAACCTGAAGTATCATATAACACTTATGGCTATGTCTGTCAAGAAGTTGGTTTTAAGACATTGGCTTGACCAGCAAGAAATTTCCTATAATGAATGGTAAACAGAAATCCTAGCAAACTTGCGTACTGAGAAAACCATTGCTAATTTGAACAATACAATGAGTAGGTTTAAAAAGATATAGGACCCCCTTTATGCCTCTACTCACTGTAAAGTGACTCAAGGGTGATGTACGTAACACTGGGTCAAGCAGTTAGATAGGATAAATCTTAGCATGGTATGTATTTTAAATTACTGTCCTAGTAGATACGGGTAGGAGAAAGGAGGGGAAGGGTTGGTAGGGACTAAGGGTAGGGGTGAGGTAGATTCAAGTGGTACTAGTGTTTAATATAAATGATATGTATGCATGTATATCTGCGTTGTTTGTATTATTGGTAAAAAGGTTAATAAACTTTAAATTCCAAAAAAAAAAAAACAGTGACAGGGGTTAAACAGCACTGTGCAGTAAGCGCTCCCCAGGTCATTGTCCATGGTAGTAGAAGAAAGGACAAGAGCAGAGGAATCAATGAGGTTGGTTCAGCTGCTCCCGTGGTGGAGAGGGCTGAGGCATGGAACAGCTTGGCAAGATGGTGGTGGAGGCCAGGGTTCTAATCCTGGTCTCCCTTTAGTTTCTTTTTGTGGTACTTGGTATTTTTTACAAAGGGCAGTGGAAACAGTATTCTACAGACCCACAAATTTCATTTTTTCTCCGTGATCCACTCCCCATCGGAGTAGGAATCATTATTTTGGGGAGTGCAGGGGGGCAGTGCCTCCCACATCGGGGCTGTGGGGGCAGAGCCCACCACATAAACAGATTTTCAATGGCAGCAGTCGTTTCTGCAGTGTGAGACCACTACCATTGGTGCTCTGTTGTGTGGTGGCATTCTTTCCTGCCACTTTAGCGGAAAGAGCTGTCAATACAGTGCTGTTCTGGACAGTGCTGTTATTGACAGCACTTTTCTAACCTAGTGTCTGCACTACCAGCACCTGCCCCTTGAATCTGTCTCATCTGGCCTTGAACCTGGCTATAGATTTATGCCTTGTCCACACTGCTAGGCAAACTGTTTGATTTTGAGAGAACAAACAATAGTACAGTAGCTCAACTCCACAAAAATATTAGCAAAAGTTCTTGCCACCAGGTTAGAAGCAATGCTACCTACCATTATTCACCAAGATCAAAATGGGTTCATTAAAGGGAGATTAATGAAAACAAATATAAGACATACATTACATATCATAAACCACTGTCAAGAAAAAAGATTTATCATTACTAATGTTAAACGCTGAGAAAGCTTTCAATCAAATAGAGTGGCCATATATTAGGGAAGTTATGAGGAGGTTTGGTTTCTGGCAAGGATTTAGGAAATGGATATCTTTTACTGTATTCGGGCCTGGTGGTGAGAATTAAAAACAATAATAATATATCACAAAGATTTGAGTTACAATGGGGTACAAGACAAGAGTGTCCTTTATCACCCTTGACCTTCGCACTTGCAGTGAAACCTCTGGCCTTAGCAATATGACAACATAAAAACTATAAAGGTATCAAGATAGCATGCGTTAAACATAGAATAGGCTTATATGCAGATGATGCAGTATTGTATTCAGTAAATTTAAATGAAACATTTCCAATTCTGATACAGGTACTGGGGGCTTTTGGTAGGATTTCTGGATGTACTATAAATTGGACCAAATCAGAAATAATGAATTCTCCCCAGCATAGAAACCCCTTTGTTTTACCCCAAGGATTTAATATTAAAAGAGTTGATGTAATCAAATATTTGGTAATACAAATTGACCAGCAAGGGAAAGATCTCTTTATGTTACATTTTGGTCCTTTAAAAGAAAAAATAGAAAGAGATCTAAAACATTGGCAAACATTACCATTTACATTAATTGGAAGGGTGAATACAGTAAAAATGACAGTCCTACCCAAAGTGATGTTTGTGTTCCAAAATTTACCAATCCAGGTACCAGACTCCTCTTTTAAATCTTTAGAGGAGTCAGTTAAATATTCCTTTGGAAAGGTAAGAAACCATGCTTAAAAATTTCCAAATTACATTTCAATAAATCAGAAGAAGGGTTATCATTGCCAAACTGTAAAAATTATTATTGGGCAGCTATTCTGGCTATAACCAATGATTGGTTTAGGGATGATGGCCCTGGTGGTGTATACTCAATTGAAGTTAACCACTCTATATATAAAGATCTGAAGGCTTATTTATTTAATGGCCAAAATAATGTGGTACATAATAAACTATTAAGTACAACACAGTTAACCTTGGATATATGGTATCGGGTAAGTAAATATAAAAACATCAATTTGAAGAGTTCGCAGTACTCACCTTTAATGGATAATAATTTCTTTCCCCCTTCAAAGAATGATAAGGTATTTAGGGAATGGCATAAGAAGGGTTTATCAAACATGGGACAACTTATTAATAAAATATGCGTAGAATTTGCGGATGTTAGAAAACATTTTCCGGTCCCTAATACACAGTTTTATGCTTATTTGCAGGTAAGAGACTATATAAATAAACATATAATGAAATCAGAGGAGAAAAACTTGCAGTATTTTTTGGTATATATAAGTTCTCCTAACCTGAGAAAAAATTATTTCATTGATTTATAATTGGCTATTACCAAAATATAGTGAATATATGGAGGAATTGAAAATTAAATGGAATAATAAAACAAACAAGTTAATAACTAATAAGATATGGAAAAAGGCCATGGATGTAAGGGATACAGGACTGTGGTCAGTAAGGCTGCAGCAAATATATTATAATATTATTAATAGAGTATATTATACACCGCATAGGTTGAATCTCTTTAATTCAAATATTAAAGATGGATGCACTCGTTGTGGAAAAAATTGGTTCTTTAGAACATATAGCTGTCTTGAATTGAATGAGTACTGGAAATGTATTTTGGATTTATTAACCAAGGTGATGGGTTTCTTGCTGAAAAGACAGGAATATTGGATGCTGATTCTTCAAGAAGGACCAATAGCTAGTATGACAGGAAGTAGTACAAAGCTGGTTAGGATTGGTATAATAACTGCATATAAATGCAATCTTCAGAGTTGGAAGGATAGAAACCCCCAGATAGTAAAAAATGGTTAAATTGTATGACAGGAATCCATAGAATGGAAAGAACATATTATATGTCAGCTAATCAACTGAGCAAATATGAATTAATGTGGCTCTTTTTGTAGAGGTGATACAGCCTTCTCTCCAGTAAATATAAGAAAGTATACTGCACAATAGTAATATTATAAACAGGCAGATATTTCTGCTAGTCCTAGTATCCTTAATGGAGTAGATGATGCACTATGAATGTACTTATATTTTTTAACGTAGCTAACTAGGGATATATCTATACTTGGAAAGTAATTACCTGTCTAAAAAGTACATTTTAATAAAAAACAATAGTTTTTTATGGATATACATATTTATAAAAAGACATGGAATATGTATAATTGTATTGAAAGAGGTTCTTTTTTTAGATTGGTATGCATGTATGAAAGATGTTTATATATTTTGCAATAAAAAAGTATCTGAATTACAAAGTGTGTTGGGGGTCTGTAAAAATAGACAGATTTAGTTTTTTTTTTCTTACCTAGTAAACTAATTGGAAGAGATTCATAGGCCTGACAGGAGGTATTAGTACTATCTATAACTGAACATTCAAGTCCATCTTTAATAAAGAAAGCTACCCCACCACCTATCTTGTTTTGTCTTTCTTTGTGAAACAGTTGATTCCAGGGGTATTATGACCCAATCCATTGAATGATCTCACCAGGTTTCACAAACTGCACAAATATCAATGTTTTCTTGATTGAGAATAATATTTAATTCAGAAATGTTATTTAAATTCAGACTTCGTGCATTAATGAAAGGACTTTAAGCATATTTTTCTTTTTACTTATTTTTGACTCATTTCCATTCCTTGTTGATCCAGCTTTTATCATATTTTTGTTCATATTAAAGCTGCTACCTCACCCCTCAGTTGTTGGTTTAAAATCTTGTTTATGTATGTTCTCAATTTATTGCCTAGCTTCTGACTGCCATGGTTGTTTAAGTGCAAATCATCTGAGCAATAATACCCATATTTCCCTTCAAAATCCTCCCAGTGTTTAATGAAGGTTATCTTGTCCTGCATACTCCACCGTCTCAACCAGTTATTAAACCTTTTGATTTTTTTGTGCTTACTTTGACTTGCTCTAGGGACAGGTAAAATCTCAGATAAAATTACTTCACAATTTAAATGTTTAAGTGTAGCACACAACTTTTTATAGTCATTTTGAATATCCCCTTCATCTAGACTGTTAATGTCATTGATACCAATGTGTATAATTGCAACTGATTTATGTTCATGAGTCCTTGTGATGTTAGGTAACATTGTATCAATGTCTTTAATTTTTGCTCCTGAGAAATAACTGGTAGTTATGAACTCCTTATTATTTCCTGCTGTATATCTGTCAGTATATTTAACAACTGAGTCTCCAAGTACCTATATTTGGTTGTGGGTACCATTTGATGTTTCATTGTTTTCATCCATGCCTCCTCTATATTAATCCTAATATCAGTTAAAGCCTGGCTATCAGCCGTAGTGCTTTGCTGCACCCTTACATTATCCCTCAATACACCCCCATAGCCGAAATTGTTAACATCTACTGTGTTTATCTTGGGTTCAAATGTGGCTTTAATACCCACAGGTACTGAAACTGGTATTTCAGTACCCTCACTTGTTATGCCTGTATTCTTGAAATGAGTAAGTAGATCATTATTACTTAATAAAGGACAGTAACCTATGGGGTTCAGTTTGGGTAGTTAAGGAGGCTATGTTAGTTGTTTCATGAACAAAGTCAGCCATAACTTCCATTGTCTCTGCTAGAGGGATGAATGAATTTTGCAGTGGCATGTAGCATCCCTGAGCTTTACAACCTTTTTTAAATTTTTCCTTAATTTGTACTGTCACCCAGTCAAAATCTTCATTCTTATTTGGATCATCTTCCCTACTTATTTTTCTGCTCTGACCTTCTAAAAACTCAGAAGTGCTTGGCATGTGTAGAGACTGATCATTGTTTCCTGTCTGAGTACCTAAAATTGGTAAAGAGCTCATTTCGGTGGGAGAGTGTCAGATATTCCATTTTTTTCTACTAACTGACTGCATAAGCTTCCGTTTGATTTGGGGCAGTTGTTCAATGCTTTCATCCTTTGTGACATTTCCCTTTGACTTTCTTCCAGTTTATTCCACTTAACAAAAAAACCCAATTGATTTCTTGCGTTAATTCCTGATTTGTTATACATTAGTCACAGATAAAGGCATTTAACACCATTTTGTCTTTCAATACTTTATATATCTCACAGAGCGAGCACTTTATTCCTACATCTCCTTCCAGTGTTATAATGGTCTCAGCCTTATCCATCACAAATATACACAGTCGCTGCTGACACCTATGCAACAGTTAATCTAATTTAGGTAACCCCTGTTGTTCTAAGAACTCTACAACTCTTTTTTCATTGTGGTCTCCAGGAGTTTATCCACTTTGGAGGTTAGACTAACTGGCCTGTAATTCCTGGGATCATCCCTAGCCATACTCTTGTGCACTGGAACCACATATGCCACCCTCCAGGTCTGCTGGTATGACTGCTAAATTCCCATTAAGTAGGTGTAACCACAGGAAATGGTGCTAGGGCTAGCTGATGAGTTTTTCCTACAGTATGCTGCCAACCATCTGTGATGTATAGTCATCGAAGAGCAGCTGTGGTCTGTGCAAGAAAACAATCTTGCATACATTCTTTTTATCCAGAATCACTTTATTCCTCTTTTAACAGCATTATGTACCCAACGTTTCACCTATTATTCAAAGGCTTCTTCAAGGATACACTTTCATCTAATACAAATATATAATATAACAATTAGAAATCTGTTTAAGCTGTAACTGCATCTGGTGTAAAGAAGATGCACCAATGCCACAATGTTTGTTATTTATACGTGTGGTGACTCTGATGTACACTTTCGGTCCAACAATGAGTGGCACTCAAGAAGAACAGGGACCCCCTAAGGGAGACCCACGCGGTCAAAGTGCAGAGGCTGTTCAGTCAGTGTCCTTCATATCCTGCGTGGTAGACTGACCCCCCTCCCATATCAGGCTATGAAAGGCATCTTTATCCTTATCCTTCTGAAGCTTACTGCAGTAGCACTCTTTTTCTTTTCTATAGCTCATTATATCATTTTCTATTATCATGGTCAGACTGCCCATGATAGTATCTTTACTCTCTTGTGCTGCACCCACTTTGAGTTCCTTTCTATCCTTTGCCTTATGGCTGAAAATGAGACAGTGATATTATGTCTGTAAAAAGAATGTCCTGAGTCTCTTTCCTTGGGTAGAACTTAAAATCCAGTCGAGACAGGATGATGTAATATTGCACTGCTGTGCTACTTAGTGCCCTGTAGTGCCCTATTGCTCTGTGTTTTAAGAAAAGTACTGAGTAGTTTTGAGCCTCTGCCTGCTGCAGTGAAATGGTTTGCAGTACAAGAAGTTACTTCTCCTACAGTCACTTGCTTCATAAATCAAGCCCTGTATGATCAAATAAAAGGAGAAACTTGCTGGTCATGTCGTTAAAAAGAGAACTACTGTGAGACAGTTGGGTGTACCATGAGGCATGGCTAGACAGAAAAGTGAAATTTGAAAGTGCCTCTGGTTGTTGATAAATGAAACAGATAGGTGCCCACTGGTAAAAAGACTGGGACCCCTGTAGAAATAAAACATTAAACTGAGTTGTTTAAAAGAAATTCACAGCTGAATAAAACTAAAGATGCAGTGAAATGAAATATTTCCTGATGGCTTGAAATTTCACCTGTCTGGTTTATCAGTCTGCTTACTGTGGTTCTGTTTAATGAGGGCTTATGTATTAAGAGGGAGAACAATGCAGAATAAATATAGTTAGAACTGTTGGTTGTTTCTCTTTGGTCTCTGAATAAAATATGCTCTTACCTGAGTGCAGTGGTCATTTAAAATGGGCTCTTAGGAGCCAGCAGCCCCAAAAAGAGGCTGTTTTATAAAAACTCCCCAGCAGTCAATCAACAGAAGAGGGGCGAAGTTTCATGTCTGGTAGACAACTAAAATGCATTGCAGCATATCTTAGTCTACAGTGTTTTCTTGAATAAAGGAGTGATGTATTATTGTTTTGTATCCTCAAGTTTATAGATGCAGTTATGGCGATCCACCAAAATGCTTGTATTAGAGGCGGAATAACTGATTATTAGAAAAAGGGTGGATCAGCTGACCTGATGCTGCTGCAGGGAACAGTATAAAACCTGACCTGATATTCACATTAGGTAGATCAGCCCAGGAGAGTGTCCTGTAAGGTTGTCTGTAAGAGCACAGAAGATTGTAGTTGCACTGTTTCTTAAGGGAGGCAGTATAGCACAGTGGTTTAAGGCTCTGAGATGCAAATCTGAAGACCTGGGTTTGAATCCCACAGCCCCCACATGCATACTGTGTGACCCTGAGCAAGTCACTTGACTTCCCTGTGCTCCCAGGTCACACCTATAAACAAACTTTCCGCTTAGTGTGCCACTCCTGGTTAAACAACTGGAAAAAAAGAAAGTTAGTTACTCTGTGACAGAACTACTAAGGTAGAGTAGTTCTGGAGCTCGAGGAGAGCTGTTTATTTTGTTATTTTCTACCAGTGTGAAGACAAGATCTGTTTGTTTTATTGTTTGATTTATTTTGAATTTTATTTCAATAGTCCTTTGGACAGTAAAATTCACATGAGAACAGTGAGTTTTAAAATCTATTGGATTGTGTTGTATCTCTCATTTACCCTACCCACGTTACCCGACCACATCCTGAATAAACCTTTTGGCATTGATTTGAGCATTCATGTTGTTCTTCTTGAGTGCCACTAATTTTTGGACCGAGACTGTCACATTTGGAATCCATGGATCCGAGTAGGCACCAGCACATTTATTTGAGCACCCCATGCTTGTGGAGTCTGATGTACACTTACAGGCTGCTGACTTTAGTAAAAATCTTCATTGCATTCATATTGCAAATTCATAATTCTCAATGCCTGTATCTGTAATACTGATACACTTATGTAGCTTCACACCAACAATTCTCTATGTACACTGCATTATCAACCCTGCTGTGTGGCACTCCCCACCAAACACACAACCAAGTGTTTCTGAGTTAACAAGGGAACACAAATCCTGACTGCCTGTTAGCCATTACTTATAGCACTGTACCTGGCTAACCAGATATGCAATCCTGATCATTGCTTCTTAAAGCAGCAGTGCTTGTTAATAAACATACACATTTTTCAGTAATAAGGTTTGTCTGGCAAAAATATCAAGATACATGTTTTTTTCATTTTCTTTCATTCCTGAATCAAGATATTGGGTCTTGAAGTTTTCAAAAGTTGCCACACCCTTGCCACACCTTTTCCACACCCATGCCACACCCACCATAAAATATGAAATATTCTGTGCTATTTACTATCAGAAACATGTGGAAGAATCATTCTACTGCAACTACAGCATGAATCTAGCATGCACATTCAACAAGTATCACCAGGGGAAAGATTTTAAACAAACGGTGAATGGTGGCCATCTTTAATGAGGTGAGTCATTAATTACAAGATCAGCTATAAAAAGAGTTGTAACACACCTGAGAAAGCAAAACATTTACTGCACATGACTCTTAGGTTGTCAGAAATACATTTATGCTAAAAAAAACTATATGATGAATTTTTTCACCGACTAACAAATACTGCTGCTTTAAGCAATTTCGATAGCCTTTATATTTCAGCCTAAAAAAATATTGCTGTACATGTAAATAAACATTGTGAAAATGGTGTAGCTTCCTTGCACCAGAAGCAGTTACTGCATACATTTATAATTGTTATATTATATGTTGTACGGGGCTTGCACCAAATGTTAGTCTGTCATACAATATATGAGGAGAGACTAAAGGATCTCAATATGTACTCATTGGAGGAAAGGAGGGAATGGGGCGACATGATAGAAACTTCAAGTACCTCAAGGGCATGAACAAAGTGCAGGGGAGAGACCTCTTCCAATGTAGAAAGAGTACGAGAACGAGGAGGCATTATATGAAATTGTAGGGGGGTAACTTAAGAGGAAATGTGAGAAAGTTTTTCTTCACAGAAAGGGTGGTGGATGCGTGGAATGGTATGCCACAACAGGTGGTGGCAGTGAGCATAGTGGGGAGTTTTAAGCATGCCTGGGACAGGCACAAGGAAACCTTGAGGTGGGAGAGATTGATGAAAGACCACTGATCAGATAGAGTCAGAGGCTGCATACAAGTGTAGGGCTTATGGGCAGACTGGATGGGCCTAGCAGTCCTTATCTGCTGACAATTTCTATGTTTTTATGTTTCCATGTTTCTATGTTTGTATTAGATGAAAGCATATTCCTGAAGAAGCCTTTGAATTATAGGTGAATTATTGGGTACATAATACTGTTAAAAGGCAAATAAAATGATTTTAGATGAAGAGAATGCAGCCCAGAGGTTGGCAGTATACTGTAGGAAGAACTCATCACCTAGCACTAGCACAATTTCTTGTGGTTACACCTACTTAGTGGGACTTTTGCATTGATACTGGTATCCTGGATGAATGAACTGAGCGTCAACCACAGACGTTGGAGCCATTAAGGACACTTTTATGGAAACTTAAATTTGTAGTGGGAAACCACACATATAGTTGTAATTAATGTAAGAATTATGACTGTATCAGTTCTTAACATACTTGCATATAGAACTATTTTGGCACTGCTTGTACTTAGTTTGGATTTGGTGTTCCTTGAGTAACATGGAAGCATTTGCTAACATAGGCAGCAGAGTAGACACACAATTTCATCGTACAGCTTTCTCAGATTTGGAGAGAGGGAGTGTTTGCTGGGGCTTCTAATGGATAGAAGGACTTGTCCACCACTTCAGTTGAAAGCACAAAGAATATACCAATAAAATTGAACCTTAACATTTCAGGACTGATGCCTGGACTGGCATTTTCTAACGCTTGCTCGATACCTGACACATAACAAAATACCCAGAAGATTTAGGGGTCACACTGAACCCAATCTGGGAATAAAATAATCTAAATTATCTACTAAGTGGGATGGTATGGGCAATATATGTAGTGTAGATTTTATATGTGCACTTTTAGAAGCTATCATAGAAGATCATGGAAAAACAGCAGAGGAACTGCAGAGAGAGCAGGAACAACTAAAACAAAAACTGGAACAAACTGATTTTCACAATACACTTGAACAAATAAAGCAACAATTAACAGAATCTAAAGAGAATCTTTATCAACAGAAAAGTAGGATGCTCCAGTGAGATACCAATGACTACAAAAAAAACAGAGTTTATACACACAGGAAATACTATCCCAAGGGACGTCAGCAAGGCAATCCACACAGACACACAAATAACGATTGACAATAATTATTCATGCCCTAGATGCAGAAGAGACAACCAACAGAGGATTTTTTTAGAGAACAGAAAGGAGCAACAGAAGCAACAGGCAGGTGCTCCAGGCAGAACAGATAAGGAACCTTAGTACCAAACCAGGGCAAGGGGCCTAGTCATAGAAGACTACACAAATGCACCACGGGCACTCGGAGGAACAGGAGCAGGCAGAAGATGGGGAGACATAAGGTCGAAGCAGAAGCAACCACCTAAGTGAAACCTGTCTTTAACCTTAGTAATACAGATATTAATGACACAGAAATAACAATAGTGTTAAAGGGGCTCTCTCTTTTGGCCCCTCAAAACCAGTAAACATGTTTGAGAAAGAGTGCAACACTGAAAAATTCATTTGGCAACTCAGGCTGAACTCTCAGTATAGCCAGAAACCAGAAGAGCATCAATATCAAAGGGACTTAGAATCAACATATAACCCATAACCAGACAGTAACCACTCTATTGAAACGTATGCCATTATCATTAAGAAGGAGATAAAAAAATGTATTTGTCACATGTGAGAGCAGTCAACTAGAGAGACATAACCTGACAAAAAAAGAAACACTGCTCCTGCAGTCTACTTCCCTAAGTTCCCCTTGGGCTCTTCTACCATTATTGACATTGCTACTTGGGAGCTGCAAACAACCATGGCTGAAATAGCAGGGAAAGAAGAAAGGGCCCTGAAAGAACTCCTAAAACTGAAAGTGGACAAAGCAATGGGGCCTGACAGGATTCACCCCAGAATTCTAAATGAACAAAGGGGAGAACAAGTGACACCACTGACTACCCTTTTTAACAAATCATGGGAGGTGGTGTGGTACCAGAGGACTGGAGGAGGGCAGATGCGATTCCCCCTTCACAAACATGGGAGCAAAGCAGAGGCAGGAAACTACACACCTGCAAGTTTGACTGTAGTGGTAGGGAAAATGATGGAATCACTTCTAAAAGAAAGAATTGTTGAGCACCTAGATACAGGGCCAGATTAATGGATGTGGGGGCCCTACTCCAAGTCATATTTTGGGACTGGGGGGCCCTAAATGCCAGCATCCCACTCCTCTGTGGAACCGGGCACACAGAAACCTTGAAAACTCCAGCAATTCATCAATTTAAAAATTAACCTCTAACTTAGTGGTGAAGCTAAGTAGAATCTGTTCAGAGCAATGTGGTTTTGCTCCCAGATTTCTGATAAATGATGCATCAAATAATTCAAATTCAAGCAGTGAATATAGTTGGTAGCCCCCCATGGCTATAGAATCTTGCAGCCCCCTGAGCCCAGGCTAGTAGCAGTAGCAACCAATCCTCACCCCCATGTAAATGCAATTATTTTCTTTTCTCTGTTTTTTAGTCATTTTTTTGCTTCAATTCAATTAACTGCTGTTAAGTGTTCCCTTCCCACCATTTCCAATCCAACCAAATCATCCACCAAATCCAAAAATCATTGAAGTCAAGACAAAATAAGAAAGTCAACATGACAGTGTTGGCACTTAACACGCAGTACATAACAACATACCTAGTGGTGTGGCCTTCGCTAACAGACTGGTCGATCGTTGGACTTGGCCTGGGACTCCTCACAGGACCAGAGGCCCAGCAGCAGCACTGACTGACTACAGTCACCAGCACACGATGAGCAGCATGCCATCTCTCCAACTCTTGGAGTCAGAGTCATCATCGACATCCGACGAAAAGAAGCGCTGGACGGTGGCAAACCAGACGACTCCAGCCTGACCAGCTCTCTCTGCTAGTAGTCTGTAGTCTTCTTCCATTGAGAGTGAGACGATCTCTGACCAACCGTTATCCGCTCGTCCTCCTCCTTCCTCGACTCCTCATTACCTGGCCACACACCCTGACACCACTCACATACATGCAGATTCCGACTCCCCAGTAGCCACACCTCCAAGAAGACCTCTGAGACATGGTTGGTTGTGGTGGTGGAGTCAGGGTGGACCAATCGCAGACTACTATGTCTATGCTGTGCTGTACAGCTTGCCCCCGAGAGTGGAGCCAGAGAGACTGAGAGACTCGCTCAGAGTGGGGGGGGACCTGACTCGGGGGGGGTGCTTTTCTTTTTTGTCAATGCTGTGAATGTGATGATCCCACAGCCACTCAACAGTACAGCAAGTATGGCCGATCCGAGGTTGGTGGCTGTGGTCTGCCAGGTAGGGAAAAAGGAAATAAATTAAGTTAAAAAGTGAGGGGGCCCTACTGAACACTGGGGCCCTACGCCATGGCGTAATCTGCATACAGGTTAATCCAGCCATGCCTAGATGCCAGTGGGGCACAGGACCCAAGACAGCATGGATTCACAGTGGGAAGATCATGTCAGACAGATCTAATAGATTTCTTTGACTGGGTGACCAAAGTAGTAGACAAGGGAGGGGCTGTGGACATGGCCTACCTATACTTCTGCAAGGCATTTGACACAGTCCCACACAAAAGATTAATAACCAAGTTAGCCAGCCTGGGAGTGGGTCCCAGAATAGTAGCCTGGGTAAAAAATTGGCTAGACAACAGGACACAGAAGGTACAGTAATTGCAAACTGAGTCCACTCTGAAGAAAGGGGGTTACTAGCGGGCTAACGCAGGGTTCAGTACTGGTACCAGTCCTTTTTAATGTCTTTATAAGTGACAATATGGAAGGACTGAAACATAGAAACATAGAATTTGATGGCAGATGAGGACCGCTTGGCCCACCTAGTCTGCCCATTTCCTTACCTAATGGATAAGCTGCAGATCCTAGTTAACCAACAGCCTACTTCCTCCTACCCCCCACTAGAATTGCCTAATGTCTGTCCCATACATTCTTGAATTCCCCCACTGTTCTTGACTCCACGACTTCCTCAGGTAGGCTGTTCCATGCATCCACAACCCTCTCAGTGAAAAAATATTTCCTCACATTACCTCTGAGTCAACACCCCTCTATCTTCAAATTGTGCCCCTTTGTTCTTGCACATCTCTTTTTCTGAAAGGACTGGAAGGAAAAGTATGCCTCTTCGCAGATGACTCAAAGATCTGCAACTGGGTTGATACACAAGGGGGGGAGGATAAGAAGGGACTTGGCAAAGGTTGGTGGAATGGTCAAAAGTATGGCAGCTTAGATTCAATGCAAAGAAGTGCAAAGTAATGCACCTGGGAAACAAAAACCTAGAGGAAGAGTACACAGTGGCGGGGGGGGGGTTACTAACAACAACAAAAATGGAAAGGGACCTGGGGATAGTCATATCAGATGACTCAAAGGTAAGCAAGCAATGTGAGAAGGCAGTAAGGAGGGCTGGGGGGATACTGGGATGCATAGGGAGAGGCATCACCAGTAGAAACAAGAAGTTGTAATCCCTCTGTACAGACAGTTGGTGAGACCCCATCTGAAGTACTGTGTGCAGTTCTGGAGACCCCATCTCCCTAAGGACAGATATAGGATCGAGGCAGTCAAGAGGAGGGCAACTAAAATGGTACAGGGTTTGCACCAGAAGCCATACAAAGAGAGATTAAAGGAGCTTAATATGTATACCCTTGAGGAGAGGAGGGAGAGGGGAATATAATAGAAACTTTCAAGTACAGTACCTAAAAAAGTAATAAACAAAGTCCAACAGGGTGGCATCTTTCAGAAAAAGAGATGTGCAATACAAGGGGGTACAATTTGAAAATAGAGGAGGGACTGTTCAGAGGCAATGTGAGGAAGTAGTTTTTCATGG
This sequence comes from Neoceratodus forsteri, assembly GCA_016271365.2. Taxonomy (NCBI): domain Eukaryota; kingdom Metazoa; phylum Chordata; order Ceratodontiformes; family Ceratodontidae; genus Neoceratodus; species Neoceratodus forsteri. The sequence goes on from CM057456.1 coordinate 355,810,092, forward strand.
AGAGGGTGGCAGATGCATGGAACGGCCTTCCTGAGGAGGTCATGGGGTCAAGAACAGCAGGAGAATTCAAGAATGCATGTGACAGACATAAGACAATTCTGGTGGGTGGTAGGAAGAAGTAGGCTGTTGGTTAACTATGATCTGCACCTTATCAAATAGGTAGGGAAATGAACAGACTGGGTGGGCCAGGAAGTCCTTATCTGCCATCAAAGCCTATGTTGCTATGTTTCTATGAAACAAACATGTCACAGCAGCATGGCATTGGGTGTCATTTGGTGATAACATCTGTCTGTAAACTGGGCTGGTGCACATCTTACACATCATGGCCAAGAGAGCCTTGGTATAGGCATATTCCTGCTTGTTAAGTGGCCACAGTGGGAGCCACCTGTCTCCACAGTATCACAAAATTACTTTGACCCCCCCCCCAACACACACACACATATTCTGACTGTAGCCATAGGTGGATAAGCAGAAAAGGAAAGTTTGGTTAAGAAAGTGAAAAAAAAAGAACACAGAATGCATGACATACCAAACCTGGACATAGGCAAGGCACAGTCTGTTTTGACCAGTACACGTGCCCATCAAGTCATGTCCTGGCACTGTGTAAGGCTTTCTAATTTATGCAACTATGTGTTTTGAAGGCTGATCTACAATAGCACTGTCCCCCAGTGAAAGGACAGCATATATATGTTAGATATATTCCCTCTGCGGTTGTTTTTGTGTCTATTCTTGATCATTAAAAAACAGATTGTGTTGTTGAAGTGGCATTCTATCACTGGTTCCCAACAGGGTGCACGCTTTTATCACCAAATGTATGTGTGAAAGTTATAAGTGACAGATCAGACTTCCTAATTTCCTGTCACAGCAGTGCATCCTTCACATCTGCTAGATGTACTGCAGAGTTGTGACAGGCTACACCGTTGCATACATTAGAAAGGACTGCAAATATGAATAAAGAAAGTCAAAACTTTTGTGAAGTCAAATTATGACAATCTTCTTTTTCCCCAATGTTGCCACTGCCACGTGTTCTCTATGGGGAGTCTACTTAAAGGGCAAAACAGTTCACGCCTTATCTCTAAAGTCCTTTCCTATGGAATGCATGCAATTATCTGTTATACGTTGACGTTTTGTTCAGATTTTCTACTGCCTAGAACTGCAATTATGTGTAATCAATTATTTTGTTAGTGCAACAACTTATCTGAGCTGAATGACTCGCAAACATGGCATGAACTGTCATACTTTGAGCATATACAGTAGTTTGTTGCAGTCTGTAGTCTGCAAAGTTTATTTTGATAGATTTTTATTTTACTTTTTTAAGAAAGGTTCTTGGTTGAGACATAAAAAATACATATGTTTTGCAACAAGCACTTCAGTCCCAACTCTCTTTGGTGGCAGGCATATTGTATGCATAACTTGCAAATTTCTTTTCTACATAGCTTTGCACCATGATGACATATTGGTGACAGCTGCAGTCACCTGCCATACCTAAGCAGCACATTGTACAGAGCTTTGACAGGCACAAAGGGCTGGATTTAAGAAAAAATATGGCATGTTTGTAGCAAATAAAAACATGGCCTAACTTTATGTCACGAGTATCACGAGCTGAGCTCCAAAAATTATACATGCCTCAAAATAATTATGTGCTTATCATTTGTGTGCCAAAAAGTGAGTAAAGTGCCATAAGTGGTCCATTTGCCATGACACAAACCATGCCTAAACTTGGGAAATTGTACTTGCACCCATGAGCTTTGAAATCCCAGCCCTGAGTCTAAACTAGTAGGCCTGGTCTAGACATTTAGTTCATCCCTTGTTCCAAACCATGGAACAAGGGATGGGAAACAGCATTTTTCAGACTGAATGGTTATTCTTTCCTAGGTTCTCAGTAATTAAAAAAAGAATCTGCAATCAGCAGCTCCAGTCCTCCATTTCCACCCTGGGAAAGAGCTGGCATGAGTCACAATTAAGTTTGCAGGCACAAACCAGAAAGGGCTTGTGACTGGGAAAATCATCTGGCCTTACCGTTTTTTTCCCACTAGCCCAACTTGTGCACTTAAGGAAATGCTACTTTCTCCAATGCAAGTCACTTTGGCTAATTAAAGAAAAATTTTAGTAGCCCAATACAACATCTAAGAGCATTTGACCAGTGGAATAGTGCCTATCATAATCCCTGAGCTGGACAGGGGTTGGGCCAGCATTTTTCAATTAGGGCACTGCTGGCCATAAAGAATGGCTTACTGGAAGTGCATAGGGCTGGAGAACGCCTGCTGTCTAGTGGACCTTATTCCACTTCCTTACACCATAAATGTCTTTCCTTGGTATTCGCAGGTCCCCCAATCCATAACTCTATCAGCATACTTCCCTGTTTTTCTGTGCCCACCTCTCACCTTACAAATTCATACGCAATCTTCCTTGGTGTCCATTAGCCACCCTTGTCTCCTTACACAGAAAAATAGAAACATAGAAAATAGGGCCAGGAGAAGTCTCCAAGCCCATCAAGTCTGCCCTGGGGCCCTACCTTACATTATTCATTCTCAGTCATACCCTTATCTGCCCCTGTACCTTCCCTCCCATGTTCACCCTCCCTTTGACGTTGATCCCCGAAACTGTTCTACAATCAGGGGTTGACGTTAACATTCATTTACTAGCCTGGGTACCAGTGCAGATTGCCACAGTCTAGTGCAGAATCTCTGTTACTTGCCCGGCTGGACTATTGCAATTCCTCCTGTGGAAAGCTGCAGTTCCATTCTCAACCCGGGCATCAAATAAATAAACAAACAAATACATAAATATAACTATTATTTAATTTAAAGCCAGGTCCTTTTCATGGAGGTTTAACTATGTGTTGCCTTAGCAGTAGTGAAATGAAAAAATAGATGTCTGTGTGTAGAGCATTTACAAACTGTTTCATTTTATACTAACTACTGCTTTTATTATTTGCTAGTAAAGATCCTTTCTCCTTTTCCTTTCCTTGTTTAGCTCAGTACTCATGGCAGACAGATTTGTGACTGTGTCCAGGAGCAGCACAGTTCTAGGGTTGCCACCTGTCCAGTTGTAGACCAGATAATCTGGTTTTCATGGTTTTTATCTGGTCACCCAGTTTTGATTAACTGTAGTCCAGTTTTTAGGCCATTTTGACTGCTCAGATAGTATTAAAACTGATTGTATCAAATCATTCACTGTTGCATCCATGTCCAGGTTACAAAAAAGTTCTGATGTCACTAGTCACAGGCCTTTGTTTGTAAAACCAGTCTGTCTAGGAGGTGTAAAGTATGGCCATTAAGACCATTAGCAGTAAATCAACCTAATCTTTTCAACTCTGAATTTTAAGTATGATCATTTACTGCCATGATAGGAAACAGTTTTTACACCTTTATATGCTGTAATGGGTTCCTTTTTGTTTCTCCTATATTCTCATATGTTTTAGACCCATGTTTTCAAATTAGTTTTCACATTTTTATTGCCTTTGTCACTGCATTGATTATTTCTCTCCTAAGTCCTCAGCAGCTGCTGCTCTCATTTTTTTATACTACCAACCTGAACGTTCCATGATATTAGCTACACCTTTACAGGTCATTGGAATAAATAGCATGAAATGGTGTCTAAAATTGTGGAATGTGATGTCTTAGACATTTGAAAAGAAAGAGCAGCAGCAGATGAGGTAACGGGAACATAACGTAGTATTGAGGATACCACAAGTACGGACAGTTCAGTTATCAAAAAAGTGGTCGAAGCATATCAGAATACATGGCTGTCATGGAAAGGAAAACTGGACCATGTTTAACAGAGAGAGCAGCAGGTTGTGAATGGGCTTTGTACATCCAACAGATCTGGATTTAAATTCCCACAGCCTCCACTTGCATATTGTGTGACCCTAAGCAAGTCACTTAACCTCCAAGTGTTCCTGGGCCACTCCTGTATGGGTCTTGTGCCTAATGGGAGTTACCTGGTTGCCAAAAAATAAAAATAAATAAATAACAATATGGGTTGATGCTGTTGAATTTATTCTTACTTTTTTTTTTTGGTGAAGATTTTTTAATAGAACTGGGACAATCAAGCATTTCTGGAATCTGTGGCCAGGGTGGGAAAAGGAAGGAAAAAGAGGAAGAAAAAGACATACACACTTTTCACGACACAACTTTATTAACTACAAATCTGAAAATGTGGAACTATATTAAAGAAGTCAGTAACCCAGCTGACATTAATAGAAAGCATGCTAACAAAGACAAACAAATAAAAGATCAGGAGTACGAAAAGACAAAGTGAAGCCGTCAGTTTCAGCAATGTTGGCTAGAAAAATATGACTGGTTGGTGTATGATGGTGCAAAAGATCTGATGTTCTGCCATTTGTGTATCAAGCATGAAATACAGTTGGATAAGGTGGGCAATAACAATAATTTTCATTTTGATACAGATAACTTCTGGCTTGACTCTGTCTCGTCCCATACTATCAGTGAAGCTCATGCTAAGACAAAGGAAAAGGAGATGCCAACACTGCTATTCCAGGGACAAGTAATGTGGAGGGAATGCTGAAGAACATGAAAGAAGCAACACGTAACTGTCTGGATAAACTGTTTCACACATGCCATGCAATTGCTAAGAAAGAATGTCCTTTCAAAGAATTTGTGTGGATGTACAGCCTTGATTATATGAAAGGGCTAGATAACAGTTCAGCAACTTTATCCACTATGTAGCCGAGGTTGAAAACATGGCGCTACAAGACAAAGTTATGGGAACAAAGTTAATTTCAGTCATCAGTGACAGAATTACTGACTCTTCAGTCACAGAAGCTGAGATAGTATATGTGCAGTTTGCAGTTAAAGGCACAGTGCCAAATCAGTTGGTAGGTGTCCAGACTGTTGGCAGGACAAATGCAATTTTATTTGCCTTTTGTTTTACAAATCACTGTTAACCATACTAATTGCAGGGTAATGCAAACTTCTGTGGGCTAGTGCAATCTCTGGTTCACCAGCCCAGCTGGCTAGTGCAAAAAAAGGTTAAGGTTGACCCCTATCTACAATGATTTGAAACCAGTTATAGACTCTGTATTAACCACACTGCTGGGAAGGCTGTCCCATTTGTCCATCAACCTCTCCATGAAACAAGTTCTGAGCAGAGCAGATAGGGCTGAAGGTGAGGAATCTGGGCCAAATTGGTTCCATTGTAGGATGGTGGTCCCTTGTGAAGCACCACAACAAGCAAGTTGCCAAACCCAAGCAATAGGAAAGAGAACAAATCCAGAGATCAAGTAGGGTCTGTGGTTCTGCAGCAAGTAAAGAAAATGGGCAGACTGGGTGGCCCTAGAGGTCCTGATCTGCCATAAATTTCTGTGTTTAAAGTGCGACTCTTGTGATATGCAGAATGCAAGGATCCTGATAAAAAAGTGAGATGCAATCATATGATTAAGTTTGCTTGTGTGACTAAATGAAAGCAAACTAAATGCATAAAAACCTGATTAAACAGTACTATCCAACAGCCTCCTTTGTAAAGCAAAACAAAATAATAAAGAGCTTATTCTCAGAATGCTCCTTTACTCACAACATTGGGGCTATGTTTAAGGGTTTTAAGGGAGCCTCTTCTGTGCATTCATCAGGATAGGTGTATTGTTTACAGCCTAAACTCCCTTCCACAAGGGAAGTGTGATGTGGGAATGCATCAGTTGGTGTTCATCATCTTCAGATATTTTCTATGGCAAGCACAGTGCCAAGTATCTCCTATACTAACTAGGATGTGGCACCTGAAATCATGGTTGGACAATTTTAAGTCTTAATTAGGTTGCTGTATTAGGAGGAATTGCTAATAATGGTGACTAAAGCATTCCATAACTAATTGGAAAAATCCTTTCAATACCCCCCGTAATGATGTCACTAGAAATACTGTATAGCAGTAATTGTGTAAAAGAAGTGCATATAATATAGGGGTGGGTCCTAGGGGGTAGGGAATAATGACATGATATATTTATGAATATTGTATTATAGTTTACTAACTGATTTTATAATAAAAAGTTCTTTGAGTTTTGCATGAAGTTCCGTGGTATCTTTAACTTCCACCTGGACAACCAGAAAAGATGGATAGAAGGGGCCCTTGGTTTAACATCTCATACAAAGGCTAGCACCTCAACATCAGTGAAGTACATCCCATACCCAGGTGCTACACTACAGTATCAATACTGGGTATTTGCTCAATTTCCTGGCGTGGGGCACCAGCCTATGTCCTTCTGGACCCAGAGGCAAGCATGCAACCTATTAAGTCGATAACCCTAAATATGTAACATGTTCACAGAAACAAATAATTGGATATTGATGGGGATTGGATGACTCCTCAATGCCCACCCCTTTCACTAATCCAAAGCCAGTGTTCATTATCTCTGCATAGGTGAAAGTAATGACTATTAACAATTTGCTCCAGAGCAAGAAACAAATTCAAGTTCCAAAAGAGCAGTTTTATTGTTCCTTTATTAAGGGTCTTGATCACAGTCATGAAAAAAAAATAAAGGAGTGGAGGCAGCAAAGTTTGGCATTAGGTTTCAGAGCAATGATTTGAATCTGCCTCAAATTAGGGTCTAAAATGTGTATTTTCTTGATTTTTATTATGAATATAATGTCTATGAAAGAGATCAGATTGACAGCACCAAAGCATTGAATGGTCATTGAGTACAAATGACCGTCTCAAACACTAAAGGTGGTATCTCCCACAAAAGATTAAATGCTAGCACCAGACTTTGGGCTACTGGAGGTATCTGACTGGATGGTAGCTGGTGGTGGCAACTTATTGCAAACTTCTTGTACATGGATCTTCGATTCTTCCTCACCATGTCAGCTCCTGAGCAACCTGAGTCCATTCCCGACCCCGTATCACCAGTGTGGCAGAAGAAAGGTGCCCAGTGCCTCATCCCTTCATGCCACTTGGCTAGCATGCTAGGTGCACCTTGAGGATCATCGATCTTAGGCTCGATTGAGAGATGGACCACAAGGAATCCAGAATGCTAGCCACAGGGCAAGATATGGGGTCGAACTCTCTGCCCTGGCACCAAATGGAAAAAGTGTTCCCATTTGAAGGCATAGCACTGACAAGTTGACTCCTTTTGAAAGGCCTCTACACCATGGAAGACCTTGTTAGACAGACCCAAAGGCTGAAACCCTAGCCACTCAGGAACCAGTACAAATGGCACAAATGGCAGACTGCAGATAATTGCAAAAGATCCAAATCATGTGATATACTCCTATCATCACCTTTGTGTTCCTGTGTTGTCAATAACAAGAAAAACTAGTGATATTTGATGTGCATGTTCTCTTTAACTAAATTAGCTCTGTTTTAATGTGGCTCTGTAATTTGCAAGCTGTAGTAAATTGTAGCACTATCAGAACAAAAGTGGTTACAAATGCTTACATCATCTGTTATTGCAGATCCCAGGATCTCCTGCAGCTGGCCTTAGAACAGTATGCAGCAGTGAGAGGTTCAGTAGCCTGCATTGTATGTTAGAGTTTATATAAGTTCATGGAGTGGGTCCAGCCCAGACAACCTCGGTATAAAGGAAATGTTTAAATGGGAGAAGCCCAGTACCAATCATGGCAACATGGAGGTGGTCCAGAATTAAAGGGGTGTGCACTAATGGTGGGTTAGGTGCTCCTCATAGAAGTGTGTGTGGAGGGTGAAAGTTACACTGCAGTTCATATATGAAAACAAGGCTAACCAATAATGCTTAGTAAAATAAAATGTATAAAAATTGCAGGCAAGGGTGTTACCAGGGTATATGTTCTGTAACAGGTACCTCAGGACTTCTGCCTAGGGAAAGTGCACAATCCTATTTGAGATGAGTTACCTATCTAGTCCTCCTCTGTTGCTTGCACTGTACTGTATGATAGTTGGTGTGCATGTTCTCTTCAACTGAATTAGCTGTTTTAATGTGGTTCTTTAATTTGCAAGCTGTAGTAAATCGTAGCACTCACCATCAGAACAAAAGGGGTCATTAACACTTTTTACATATTCTGTTACAACAAATCCCAGAATCTCCTGCAGCTGGCCTTAAAACAGTATGCAGCAGTGAGAGATTCAGTAGCCTGCAGTGTATGTTAGAGTTTACATAAGTTCTGATATTTTGTTAGCTGGTCCTATCGTCCTCCCTGGGCCATGTACAGTCACACAGGGCTGAACTAACTGGTGATTAAACAAACACTCTATCATGCACTATGGTCTATTGAATCTCCCATTGCTGCCTACCGTTCTGATGTAGCTGATAATGCACCCCTTCACACACACACACACACACACACACACACACACACATATCACAAAGGCATTCACAGCAGTTGTTTTATGATCAGTATACTTGTTGGAGTTCCTCTGTTGCTTGCACTGTACTGTATGATAGTTGGTGTGTATGTTCCCTTTAATTGAATTAGCTGTTTTAATGTGGCTCTGTAATTTGCAAGCTGTAGTAAATCACAGCAATCACCATCAGAACAAAAGGGGTTACTAGCACTTTTTACATCTTCTGTTATTACAAATTCCAGAATCTCCTGCAGCTGGCCTTAGATCAGTATGCAGCAGTAAGAGGTTTAGTAACCTGCATTGTATGTTAGAGTTTATATAAGTTCTGATATTTGTTTGCTGGTCCTGTCATCCTCCCTGGGCCATGTACAGTCACACAGGGCTGATCTAACTGGAGATTAAACATAAGATCTATCAGGCACTATGGGCTATTGAATCATTCACAGCTGCCTACTGTTCTGATGGGTTCTATGTGATGACAGAGATAAAAAAGCAGTGATCGCTATCATTGTGAATTTATATCGCTGAAAAGCATTTCGGCGATATACATTTCTCAGGGAACAAATGTCCAGTGCATTAAAATGTTTTCGTGTGGGGCCTGCACCCCCAACAACCCCCTCACAGAGGGCTTCACCCCTGTACCCCCCTTACAAAGGATTCTCAACTCCAGGAGGCTGCAACACAAGGAGGAGGCAAAATTTGTTAAAATAAAAAAAAATGCACAACCTCAAGCAGCAGCAAAACTACTACCCCCAGCGAGTCCCAAACCCAGTGCCTACTGTATCATAGCCAGGCCCCCCATACCACCACACCACAGGGCTGGCTCGGTTGCAGCAGGCTTAGCTATCCTCCTTTACCCTCCCTCCTATCCCTCCCATACAGCTCCCCATCCTTCCTTCCCTTCTGGTCGCTCTGTATGCTATTCCTTCACTGCCCTTGCAGGGTAGCTGATCATGATAGTGCTATAAATGAGTTGCTGTTTCAACAGTCACTCATTTATAAGCATTATCATCATGGGCTACTGTTCCGATGTAGCTGATAATGCAGTCCCCCACCCCCACATACACACACATCATAAAGCCATTCGCAGCAGTTGTTTTATGATCAATATACTTGTAGGAGTCACTTCAAAGAAACAGGACTTGAGTCTGTGTTTTTTTATTGTTTTTACCCACTTTCTTATCTCTGCCATATGCCTCTTGTTTTCATGGCCTTCACTGGGTAAATGTTGAGATCTTCTAGCCTTCCCTCATAGTTCTTACCCTGATGGCAATAGGTCATTTTTGTTGACCTTATCATTAGGATGCATTTTCTCATTGTCGGGTTGGTGGTACTTAGAAACTGGGAAAGGGAAAGGGACTAGGAAAGCCCAGGATTACTGATGGGGTTGTAAGTTTAAAAAAAAATTGCTTGACTAAGCCCTGTGTGGGTGCTGTTGCTTGGAGGTCTGGTGGAGAGGGTGGATTTGTGGGATGCTGAATGTGGCTGCCACAAGTGGTGCCACCTTGAGAGGCACCACATGACTGCCATTTATCAATCAGGTGCTAGAAGTCTCTCTTAAAATCCCATGAGCAATTGGCCAAGCAGAGTGTGAGACCCCAGAGTGTAATGATCTTGGAGTAGGACAACAGAGCCTGCTGAAGTGTCTGCAGGGTTTCTGCAGGTTCACAAGGGACTCTGCTCATGCTAACAGCAGTGTACAGTTAAGGCACTGGTTCCTCCACCAAAGGAGTCCTTTAACAGTGGTTGAGTGTTCTGTGGGTGTAAAGAGGGCCACCTGATACACTCTATTGGAGGTACTGGGCAGAACCTCTCCAACTGTGCTCAGTTAGGGAGACCTGATTGGCAGGTATAGTAGTACTGTAGCTACAGCCGACATGTTGCCAGTCCTCTAGAAAACCCCTATCTGGGGTACCTTGAAAAAGTGGTCCAGTAAGAAGGCCACAATAAGATCAGCTAAGTAGCTAAATCGGAAGCCAACTCCAAGAAAAACCTTAATTATAGGAAGACAGGAGAGGAGGATAAGGAAAGCTGAGGGATGGCAGGCTGGTGGGGAGGGGGATTTAGTGGAATGCAATAACTGTGGAGCAGCCATCTTTAGGGAAGTCCTCAGTGATGTGCATTAGGCTTTGAGCACTCATTGCAGGACTACTGACGCTGCTGTGAAAGTTGAACTCAGGTGTTTCTGTAGCAAGGTGGAGTGCACTGAGGATTGGTGCCGGTGGCCACTACTCCATTTCCCCAAAAGGCACCAAAGGTCCAGACTGGCTTGAACTTGAGGGCAGCTTTTATGAAAAATATTCATTTGTATCTGCAGGTTGTATCTGAGGGTGGCTTTTATTTGTGGGTGACTTCTATTTGATGAAATACTGTATTTAGCTATTATTTTTTTTTCACTGAACTGAGGGTGTGCAAACAATAAATCATGAATAACTTTAAAATGAATTAACATTTTTAACCAAACCACCAAAAGGACCTATACTGTAGTTGCATGACATCTAACAAATCTGTAAGTTTTCAAACTTAACGATGTAGATTTTTTTGAGCTATTTTTTTGATGAACTGAGCACGTGCAAACAAACGTTGTTAATAACTAAATAACAAATTAACATTTTTCATTAAACCAGCAAAATAATCTATTCCTCCATAGCATCTAACAAACCTGTAAGTTTGATTACGTAACTACTTGTAGTTTTTTTCTCTATCCTTGGGCAAAAACCTTGGCTCAAAAACAGGCAAAAATACATAAATTGAACATTCTAGCAATCAAAAATGGACAGATTTCTATAAAACTTTCTACATTAGTAGACCTTAGGACTGAAATCATACATGCCAAATTTACAGTCCTTGGGCAGGATTTTCAATGCTCAGGCGCAAACTGCAACAGTTGCAGCTTGCGCCTAGTGCAGCTGCATCTGGGACCCTGTGCCTGATTCTCTATGGAACAGGGTCCTGGCATTTAAGTGCCACTGCATGTGGCAACAATGACAGTGTGCCGAATGGATGGCACACCCAAGAGTTGTGTGCAACAGCTGTGGGGTGGCAGCTGCACCCAAGGTCAGAGGAGCACAGTACTATAGTAGCACAGCCACTACGCTAGTGCCTCTCCCACCACCACCCATTAGTCAGCCTCTATTATCCTGGTGATCTAGTGTTCCCCTCCCCTAATCCCCGATATACCCCTAAAGTACAGTAGTGTCTGACACCAGTCATTCCCTGGTGATCTAGTGCCCTGAACCATCCCTGATATGCCCCAACATACAGTAATATCTGACACTAATCATTCCCCAGCGATCTAGTCCCAACCCCCTGCCTCCATATGCCTGTAATGTAAAATATCATAACGTTCCCACCCCTAGTCCAAAATGGTCAAATATGGATATCCTGCAACTTATCCTTGGTGGCCTAAGCAGCCCCCACCCTCCACCCCTGGCAGGTAGTGCCCCACCATCCCTCCCCTCATCCCAGACCCCAGATCAGGCCACCAGCACAGCCCTCCTCACACTGCTGGCAGCCAAATGAACTGTCAGAGCATGTACTATATTTAGTATGCACTCTGACAGTTCATTAGGCTGCTGGCCATGGCGATGTGAGGAGGGCTGTGCCAGTGGCCTGATTGTGGTCTGTGATGGGGCAATGGGGTGGTGTGCACTACAGGATGGGAGGATGGGGGGCCACTAGATCATTAGAAAGCATTTATGGCATATCCATATTTGATCATTTCAGGCTGGGGTGGGGACACTACAATATTTGGCATTACAGACATACGGAGGCTAGGGGTGGGACTAGATCACTGAGGAATGACTGGTGTAAAGCACTACCGTACTTTATGGGCATATCAGGGAGGGGGGTACTAGATCAGCAGGGACTGTATTAACATAATTTATATTACAGGCAAATCGGGGCTGGGGGAGCACAGGACACAGCGGCATATGGTTCATGACCCTTCCAGAGGATGTCTAAGTACTGTTGGACCAGCTCATGGCTGGTCTAATTGTACATAGATCATTGCCCTTGGGGACTGTTTATAAAATGCAGTATTAGAGGATATGTCAGCTCATGTCTGATGCAAGACCCCGGCCACCATGGTGCACTGGAGTCTATGCCGCAGGCATGGCGCAAGCTGGTCTGGTGCAGGGGGCCCCAGTTATGCAGGCATCCTTCTAAATCGGGTTCGGTGCAATGTGTGTCACAGAGTGCCCCTTGCATCATTCTTTTTTGACTCAAGGTCCTTGCGTCACATTTGGACCTTTGAAAATGCAGCCCCTTGAGTCTAAGTGTTTGAAAATGGCCTTGTTTAAAGAAACCCCAGTGCTACCCTAATAGACAGGCATGATAGTGCCTGTATAATATATATATATATATATATATATATATATATATATATATACACACACACACACACACACACACATACAAATATATATCTTAAGGGATATGCAACAAGGAAATAAATTATTTTTTTTTACTACAGCTGTTTGACCTTGGGTGACCTCATGAGTGGTGTAAGACATGAGTGATATGCCTAAGGTCAAACAGATTGAGTGAAAATAAATCATTTATTGTACAAGGTCCCTGTTGTGTATTTCATTTATACAATAGATCTTGCACCTTGTGAGATATTTAACTTTTATTAGTTTTTTTTAATACACAGATTATGTGGGACATTTTGTTGATGCAGTGACCACCCATTGTGTTGCTGTGCTGGTGTCATGGACATCCGGTCATGACATCAGCGCTGATGCTGCCATGTCTCAGCTGACTGGATAAGCCTGGGAAAGACAAAATGTTGTCCAATATGGTGGCACTGATTAGCGAGGCCACAGCAAGGGGTATTACGCATATTATGCCAAGAGTCAATGCTGGCTGCCTGGTAATTCTGTAGAACTGTCAGAGAGATGCAAAGTTTTAGTGCTTTTAATAAAGATACTGGGCACTATTCAGAAAGCTCTGCAGTTGGTGCAAGGTTCCTGCATCAAACACAATTGATGCAAGTGGCACCTTGCACCACAACATGTGGACGTCCTGATTCAGGAACACTCCATGCACCAAACCAGGGATCCTGTTTGCCAGACTGGGCTATGCTAGGTCTGCGCTCAATGTACGGTTATGCCAGGGTGCTAGGGGGGTTGCAGCAGGTTCAAGCGGTCATATCCCCAGCAGGGGGATTCTGGAAACCCTTCCAGAGGGCACATAGGCAGGGACAGTTAGACCAGTCAGATGCTGGTCTAATTCTTGCAATACCTTGGAATCCCTCTATGGGTAGGAGTAAACATGTGCCTCTGCCTACCCATAGTCTCTCATACTGTACCCAAACACCACATATAGACATACATAGGAAGCCCTTTGTGTAACGGTGCCAGTGGTGGCCCCCCATGGTGCCAAGTTTGCAGGTGTCTCCAACTCACTGTCACTGCAGTGGCCCCTCTGATGTCCCATTGGGGTGCTAGTACCACTCCTCCCATCACCTACCTGTGTGCCAACAGACCTCTCCTTGCACTGTCCCATCCACCACAACCTCAGCAGCCTTCCAGTGGGTTACTATTCCAGGACACAGATGCAGCCGGGCCACCCCACAGTTTGTGTCAAACTGCTCGGGTCCACCGTATTTTCTCTGCATGGCAACACTTGCTACAAGCTGTGGGACTTTGGTGCCGGGACCCTACCTGATAATGAATCGGGCTCAGGGTCCCTGGCACACAAGCGATTTACACAAGCTACCATTTGCTGCAGCTTGTACTGAGATTTCTGAACTGAGCCCACTGTTTTTCTTATGCATAAATTGGATGGGTCATGAAATAGTGGAACAGAGGTATGGGTGGTGGGAGCGAGATCAATCTGTTAGTACAGGATTCCAATAGAACTTGGCAGGTGGGTGGAAAGGTAAGAATTTAAAAGTGAAAAGAAAAGTCAGTTTTTGTATATAGACTTTATTCACATGTTGAAAAGGTTTGTGTTTAGTTCTTTTAATGCTGCAACTGCAGATCGGGAAGTGGCTGGAGTGAGCGACGAAAGAGAGAGCGGCTAGCGCAGGGGAAGGGGTGTAAACAACACTGCACTCCTAGATAAAAAAGTAAAAGAAATTGTTTTTTGCTCTGTATCTTCTGGTGACATAAATTTGCAACAGAGTGAGAGAGTAAAAAGTTAACTTCGTGTTACAGAGGTGTGGGAAGGGAGCAGGAGTGGACCTGTGGGCTGCAGTTTTGCCTATGCAACAGTATGGACGTAGTACTGCCTGGTCAGGTTGGTGGGTGTCAGTGATGTAGGTACTATATACATAAATGCAGGATGGTGTAGCTACTACAGTATGTACATAAATGCTGATGCTGCATCTACTATGTACATAAAATTTATGTACATGGTAGCTCAAATATAAGGCATTTATGTAATTGTAAGGCGCATGCCTGCAGTTCAGTGGGGGAAGAGCTCCTCCCCCACATCCTACATAACTCATCAGACTCCGCCGCTCTGCTTAGAGTGAGTCGCACTCGCCGTGCTCGTCTCGTGCTGCTTGCTGGGGCTGGATTCCTCCCTCTCTTCCTCTCTGTGCCCCCTCCTTTCTTCCCTGTGCTTCCCCTGTTTTGACCCCTTCCTGCCTGCTTGTCTGCCTCCACCCTCTGTCTTTGTTTTACTTGTCTTTTGCTTCTTTTCTGGGGGTTCTCCAGCCCTGGGCAGTGGCATCACTCAGTTCATTCATTGGCTCTGCCAGTTCCTCCTATGGACTCCTCACTCTACTAGCCTTTAGCCGTACGCTTCGCTACCCCTGATACAGGCTCATTCAGTCCCCTCCTTCATGGCTTCTCTGGACCAGGAGCACTTGGACTTGAGCAACCCATGATTGCGGGCTAGGTGCTGCCGCCAGGCTGCTGACTCATGGCTGTGCCGCTTGCTGTTTCGGCTTGCTGCTTTTACCGATTGACTCTACCAGCTCTTTCAGAAGCCTTGCAGAGCCTTCACTGCTCCAGCTCCTCATGGCCTTGTTTTCCTCAATTTAGCTGCTACGTCCCCTTTCTTTCCACAAGGACACATACGGGGCAACCGCATGACTTTAGGACATCCTAATTGCAATGTGCATCTTTGCCTGCCACCTTTGGCGACGTGGTATACAACCCTCAGATACAGAGTTCCAGCCTAGGCAGGTCCATTATTCTTGGCTTCTGTTGTCCTTCCTGTGTCCAGTTTCTGTCTCAGCAGTGACACCCAGCACTCCTCCTTCTCCAGTGGGAAGCATCAGAATGATGACCTGCCTGCTCCCTGCTATCCGTCTTCATAGTCCAGGACAACTCCTCTCCTTCATGGTACTCTATACGGATCCCCATACTGCATAGCTAGTCTGCGAGGCCTGCCTGCTCTGCCTATCTGCCCATTTGTTTCGTACTCAACTATTATGCAGAGCTTCTGCCTGCCATTCAGAACTCATTTCAGCCAGCTTATAGATTTGAATATTCTGCCTTTCCTGTCATTTGCTTGGGATCTGATGGCACTGGCTGCTGGCTCCTACGCTGGCCTCCCTCACCTTATTTGGGATGGACCTTCCAGTAAACTACGAATATGTGGCATACCATTTCCAATCCCTATGCTGCATTCCATGTCCTACAGTGGCGAAAGTCTAAGTGTGTCGTCTGGGCTGGCAGCTTCACGGCATTGTCCTGACTCTAAGTTCCTGCTCTTCTGCATGCCTGCTTAACCCCCCTTTTTGGCTGGTTGCCCCCTTTCTTTCAGCAGATCTCACCAGATTTTGACCCTGACTGTCTGTTGCCAATGGTTCCTGCTGCCCTCTCTGCAGGACTCCTCTCATTGCAGGCCATAGGAGTCCCCTCTTCCAGTATTGTCTCCCACAAGTTTGGTGCTGCTCCATTCCTGGCTACCTACTCTGTTGTGCCTATGGCTCATACGGCTCCTCCTAGCCTCCCATCCATGTTCTGACCTGGCTGCTCTGATGCCACCCTGCTCTCTGGCTTCATTGCTACCGTGTTTGGCAGACAAGTCCAATTATTGCTGTACTGTTACTACCTACGTGCCGGTCCCCTCTCACTTACGTAGCCTCTGCTTCATGCCTACCACCATTCCCTCAGCTTCAGCCTCTGGGATGCCTGCTGTGCCGGGCAGCCCTTCATGGTAGCTCCCCCAGTCATGCTAGCCTACATGGGGTCTAGTTTGTCTCGCTTTCTCTCCTCTTCCCGTCTGGCCTACATGGGGTCTGGTCATACCGCTGGCCATGTGGGGGCTTCACCTGGCAAGCTTTCACTGCTCCTTTGCTGCCTTTGTGAGGGTTGTGGTCTGCTAGCCTTCATGGGGCCCTACCTGCCTCTCTCCTCCTTCCTCCAGCTGCTCTACGTGTGGTCCAGCTGATCATCCTACCCCATGTTTGGGTCTAGTTGGTTTATTTGCCTTGGCCTTTGGCCTTCTGCCATGCACTCTGGCCATGCGCTCTATCATAGCATTCAGCACCCTGCTCCGGGGCCTTCCTGCTGACCATCACCTGAGCTTATCTATTGCTTACTTCGTCCTTCTTCCAGTGTCCCTCCAGCATTGGTCTCTGCCGATACATTCCTGGTTTCCTGTTTCTGGCTCTAGAAGATCATTTCTCCGGCCATGTGCTTCCCCTGAACACTCTCTTTGGCTCCCTGCAAGCATCCCTTCATGCAGCTTCTCCGACTGGATCGGCTGGTTCATGCCTTCCATTTTTGCGGCTTGTTGGATCCCCTCCATAGACCTTCTGCTTTATTCTGTCTCCCTGCTGTTTGCCTGCGCCCTGTATCTGGACATTCATTCATCTGCCTGCCTATTTCAGATTGTTTTCCTCCTTTTGGGCATTTCATCGGATCCCATTCTGCTGAAGCCTTCATTTCATGTCACTTACCCATTCCGACTTTCCATCAGGATTGGATGCATTGCCAGTGAATCTCACCTTCAGTCACACTACTCGAGTTCTGGACGCTGCAGCACTCACCTTGCTTGTTCGCACCTACTCCACTCCTCAAGGATATCCTTCTTCATTCCACTGTGGGATTACAACTGGACTAAATCTCAGGATATGCGCAATCAATTCCCTTGGACCCTCCTTGGCAACCATATGTACATACTGCCCTATACAGGGATATTTTGCTCAGCAACCTGGAGGCTCTTTTATTTACCTGCTTATTTACATGCCTCACTGGTCTTCACTGTGTACCATACACAATCTATTCAGTACTACTCCTTAGCTGCTACATTGCATTCCCTGCAAGTCCGATAACTATTACTACAACTGGCCTATGTGCCGGTCCACTCTTGCTTATGAACTCGTTACTCTTTGCTTACACAATTCATCACTTCCTGCCTACTGGTCTCCCCTGGCTTCAGTTTGGGATTCTGCTAACTCTATACTGCATTCGACCTTGCAAGGTCTTAGCACTCAAATGCTCATTACGATCAGCTCACCAGTGCTCATTCAGCTACTTACCTGAGTTTCGCTCTCCTGCTCCACCTGCCTCGCCAGCATCACGACCTGGAAGTTTGAATATTCCTACTCTACACCTGCCTCGCCCAGCATCGGGCCTGGAGGTTCACATATTTCCATTCTATGCCTGTCTCACATAGTATCAGGGCCTAGAGGTTTGTATACTTCTATGCCACACCTGCCTCTCCCAGCATCAGCCTGGATGTTCAATTATTCTACTATGCTCCTCCTTCGCTCGGCTCGGGGCATGGAGTTTCTGTTCCTTACCGTACTTGCTTCTCTGGATTGGTTGGAGGTTTCCGGGCAATTCTAGCCTAATGTCCAAGTACTGCTTCACCCACTCAGGACCAGGGGTACATTTGCTCCACTTTCTTCAGCTTCACAATGTGCATACAACTTCCTTGCCTCACATTAAAGGACTCTATGCTTCCATAAACTTGTATATTGGAACTCGGACCATTACTTCAAGACTGACTCTGCATTCAACTGGATTCAGAATGACCTTCTATCGATTGTTTGCCCTGGACATTGACAGCTCAGACTGAGCATTGCTCAGGATATGCTACCATCTTCTTGCTGTCCATTCCACATCTGTACTGGATTCCATTTACTCTTATCGGTCTTTGGATCTTCCTCTCTTGGGGTTCAGACTAGCTGATAATATGTGTATATTGCTCATTTAGGATTACTCTCCTTTAGTATGCCCAGAAGGACAGGCAGGTCAGTAGCCGTGGGTCCTCAGAGGTTTCCCCACCAAGGGATTTTTTCCTCTCCTGCATGCTATTGGCCACACTCTCTGGAGTTGGAGGAGATAATCGTATCTGCAATCATCATTTCTTTTGGGGGTCTCATCCTACTCGACTAAGCATCCTTCCTAAGGTGGGATATATAGATAGGCCAAAACTTCAAGTCTTAACAAGTTGTTACTCATCAGTTCAAGCACCTAAGCACTATGCATATACAAGCCAGTTCATACGTACTACAATGACTGACGTACCCATATCTATGCTGAAGTATCTAAGCACTAATCATTTCATATAACTCATGTACTGCAGCCATTGTCCTACTTACTGGTCTGGTCTATGTATCCAAGGATAACCACATCATTCAGCTCTACTGTACATAGCATAAGCACAGAGCTATGAACCACACAGAACTGTAATGCGCATGCCTGTAGTTCTGTGGGGGAAGATCTCCTCCCCTACATCCTACATAACTCATTAGGCTCCACTGCTCTGCTTAGATCGAGTCGCACTCGCCCTCCATCCTCCCCTGACACCTCCTCCTTCTCTGGCACTCTTCTTCCACCGGGGGGGGGGTCTCATCCTACTCGACTAAGCATCCTTCCTTAGGTAGGATACAGAGAAAGGCCAAAACATCAAGTCCCAACAAGTTGCTATTCATCAGTTCAAGCACCTAAACACCTAAGCACTATGCATATACAATCCAGTTAATATGTACTACAATCACTGATGACTATGCTGAAGGATCTAAGCACTAATCATTTCATATAACTCATATACCTTGCAGCCATTGTCCTACTTACTGGTTTGGCCTATGTATCCAGGCATAACCATATCATTCAACTCTACCGTATGTAGCACAATCACAGAGCTATGAACCACACAGAATGGATTTTGTGTCCATAGCTACTGCATAAATAGATATACAGTGGAGCCCACTTTAGTACACACCGGATAAGTGCACAACTTGCTTAAATGTACATTTTTTTCCATATCCCAGTATTGTTTTCCTATTCATCCAATATTAAATGTACCTCTTAAGTACATTACATGTAAGTGCACATTTTGGTTAAATGCAGTTTTTTTTTTACTTTTCCTATTGATTTTCAGTTCAACCCAGCTTTTCAGTGCACATTTTGTAGAGTACCACCTTAAATAATCTACCTTAACATCTTTTTTTTTCATGTATTACACTTCTTGCAGCCACCAGTCACCCGGAACCTCAGCCAGGTCACGGACCCTAGCTCCCCACCTCCATGTTAGATGCACCTCTTGGATACCCCCGGCATACCCCCCAGGAAAGGGTTGCAGCACCGACCAGGCACGGTGCTGCAGACGATGGGATAGGTTGAAGGGGCCATCCTGGAGACTGATTGAAGCTGAGGGCTGGCTTCATCTAGGGTGGCCAGCAGCTTGGTTCCCCCCCTTGTAGGCTGGGCGGGGACATGCAATGACACCAGCATCCACCGCTCCTCAAGCGTCACTCTGGTGTTGGTCGCTGTGTGCCCCGGCCTCCAGAGAGTTCATCAAGCACCGGTCACACACCCTTCCCCGGAGAAGGAGAGCAGTCCTTGGGACTCCGATCCTTCTCTCCTGGCTGCCCTTCAGCGTCCCAGGTCCACTACTAAACTGGGGTCGCCGGTGTCGCAAGCGGAAATCCAATTGCTGCGCCGACAGGCCAGGTCTACCTTAACACCTTGATTGGCCACAGTACTATACTACATAATAAAGCTGGGTTTAAATCATCGCTGATGTCAAGCGAGAGAACCGTGAACCCAAAAACAAAGAGTAGCAATACGCTGCCGATTCCCAATTTGCTGGCTAGCATGTCCATGCAGGATTTCATTGACTACACTGAGATTGATGGCATTTGCCACAGGAAATATGTGGGGATATCCATAGGGACTCAAAAGAGAGTGAACAGGAGGACGAGGATGAGAAGAGCCTGGAGGAGGAGGAGGAGCCAGTAACTGCAGCTGTGGTGCTGTCTAGCATGGCCACAGTAAGAACATTTGCTTGTCAAAAGAAAAGACTGTTTTTAGCCTTCAATTTAATTTTCAATCCGACACTGAAACACACAAAGCAAAAGAAGATTGATGATTTTTATGTTGGCTTGCACTTGCGCGCCAGCCAACATCTTGCGGTAGTAGTAGATTTGGAGGCGCGGTCACTGTTAGGTGAATGCAGGCATGCATCAGTAGGTGCATCCCTCATTCCCCAGTGAGCCAGCAGCAGGCGCTGACATCATGCATCCCTAATGTGGCCACCAGATCTAAGAAAAGGTTCGCTGCAATGAGAGCGAAGCTCTCAAGCAGCGGGACCATAACACGCCTTCCGACGTGCACGCAACATGGCAACAGTGACTGCCGCCTGTCACAATGCCAATGGGGAAGCCCACTCACTGTCGGCATAATGACCTAACCTCCCATTTAAAATGTATGCCGAGGGGGTGCCAATCCCCTTGGCATCATGTGCCCTTCAACAGTCTTTCTTTTGCCTCCCGGGGGCCAAATCCCTGTCGGCTTTAATCCCGTGTATTTTGCCAATGGGGGAGCCCACACCCATCGGCATAATGTCACCCCTGCTTTTGTTGTGTGCTGATAGGGGTACCCAATCTCCCATTGGCTACAGCACCCCCCCAAAACACTTAGCTGGCATGCTGGGAGCCCAACCCAGCATGCCAAATCCTCTGAAAAGGAAAAACGGTCCCGCAATGTTTTATTTTTTTTGTTTTTTTAAACCTGTAAAAAAGAAAACGGTCTCCCTGCCCCTCCCCAACCCGTTCCACCCTCTATGCACCCTACCTCCCCATACCCCCACCCCATACTTACCTCCAGAATCCGTCGCGATGATCTTGGTGGACCCGAACACGTCTGCACTCTTCAAAGCTGACCGCAAACTGAAAAAATGCCGGTAAGCTGTATAATGGCATAAATAGGGTTTTTTCAACTTTGGTGCATATCGCAGCCATTTTGGAGAATTTTGGCACCAAATTTTCAACATGTGGTTACTGGGACCCCTCCTCATGAATTCAGGCACTGTCATGGCGTTATTCAGTCTAAAAACGTGATTTCGCGGTCACTACATGGAATCACCTTTCAGGACCAATTAACAAAACGACAGTGCCACTGTTCATGATGGGGGTGCTCAAAAAGCCTATGTTGCAAATTGTTAGAAAAAAATTAAAAAATGGTTGTTTTACAAGCGTGCATTGCACGGTTTTCCTGCACGCTCATAATTTCGTAAATTTATAATACTTTCACTCCAGATTTTCAAAATTGGAATTTTTCCACACCTCCTTATGAACAGTACAGCTGTCATTTTATATATCCTGACTGAAATGTGTTTTCGCACGTTTGGCGCAAAATAGCATGGTCGCTGTGTGAAATCAGTTTTCAGGACAGTTTGAGGAAATGATGGTGACACTCTTCATGAGCGGAAGTCCTAAAATGCCTATGTTGAAAATTTGGTGACGAAATTCCATAAAATGACTGTGTTACAAGTGTGCGTTGTGCAGTTTCCACACACCCTTGTAACTTCGCAAGTTTGCAATATTTTCATGCCAGATTTTCAACACTGGTGTTTTTACACACCTCCTCATGAACAGTACAGCTGTCATTTTTCACATCCTACCCTAAATGTAATTTTGCACCTGATGCGCACAATGGCGTGGTCACTGTACAAAATCAATATTTTAGACAAATTAACAAAATCACAGTGCCACTGTTCATGAGGAGAGGTCCCAAAATACCTATGTTAAAAATGTGGTTAAAAAAATTCCAAAAGTAATTGGGTTACAGATGTGTCTTGCACAGTTACTATGCATGCTCATGACTTCACCAATTTTTCATATTTTCACTCCAGATTTGCAGCGTTGCCATTTTTTTACATCTCCTCATGAACAATACAGTTGTCACTTTCCACATACTTCCCAAAATGTGTTTTCATCCCTGTGTCACCAAATGGCATAGCCACTGTGCAAAACCACCTTTCAGCTAACAAACTGATAGTGCCGCTCTTCATGAGGTGGGCTCACAAAAAACCCAGGTTGAAAATTTGGAGTAAAAATACCAGCACACGCCTAACGGTGTTGGGGTTTCCAACTGTAGCACCCCACCCTGTAGAGATTGATAGGCGTCAGGGGTGTGACTTGGGATTATCAGCTGTAACGCTCATGCCATTCCACCCCCACCCTACAGCAAGTGACAGGCATCGTGGTGTGCCTTGCAGTGTTCGGTCACAAAGTTCACCTCATTCTCCTATGCTGCACCCACCTCAGCATACTTCCTTATGGAATAGGGTAAGTATAACATCCAAAGACCCCAAAGCACACCACGACACTTGTCAGTGTCTACAGGGTAGGGTGAGGTAAAATGGCATGAGCGTTATAGCTGACAACCCAAAGGCACACCCCAATGCCTGTTGGTCTCTGCAGGGTGGGGATGGGTTTGGCATCACTTCAATACTTCACTGCCATTCCTATTATGCATCTCTAACTCCGTCACTACTAATGCCAATGCCAGCGAGACAACATTCGGCATTGACAAATGCTTGTTTTAAGTAGTACTACGTCGTAGGACTGTGTAGTAATGTCATTTTAACTTGAGCGCCTGGTATTTAATAAAGTGCATTACAGAAACAGTGAAATGTGCCTGGAAGTGCTTTTTTGGTTAAATGCACAGCTCGCCTAAGTGCACAACAAACTTTTCTCCCGAGTGTGTGCATTTAAGCAGTTTCCACTGTATTAAACTGAGTATGAAACATTTGTGACAATCCTGCACTGATTGGACAAAACAAGCCACATGACCGTGCATAATCCACAATGACCACATACCTGCACCTCTCTCCATGCCTCAGAATCTACTCACAAGCAAACAAGTTTGGAGTATCACTCCATACCTGGCACACATACTGTAGGCTACACTGATAGTCTAACTTAAAAAATGTTTATAAGCCACCAAGATCATTAACATATCTGCCTTTCCCAAATTAGCTTTGAATTCCCTAAAATTCCTCAGCTTCTTATATGTTTTTCAGTAAAAACACGTATCTGGTTGATCCTAACATTTTCTGTATGTTGTCACTCACTAAGCAGGTTTGTTTTTACTTTCAGTTTTTGTGGCGAGACAGAGCCGGGTATGTCATGTGAAGAAACCTCTCTGATAACCTTTCTCATGTGTTTCTTTCCATTAAAAAAGGTACTAGTCTACAGTACTACAAATTGTGTTTCCTCAGTTTTTGAATAAAATAAGTTTTAAAACTCCAAAACTGCCACCAACTCTAGTGTGAGTGAGCAAGTCGGTGGCTTTGGTACCAAAGAAGCAGTGAAGCCCCAGCTTTAACATGGCAACCCTCACTGGTGCACTACTGTTTCTGTTACTGAAGCAGCTGACTCACTCATGTGTACTCATATTAGTGTTGCTATTGTTTTTAAGTTTTAAAACTTCTTTTACTCAAAAATTGAGAAAACACAAGTTAGATTAATAAACATGTTTTCCATGCCTGTCAAAAATGAACAGGGGGATCATTTTGGTGTACAATAAGCAGAGATTAGTTGTCAGAGCTGATAGCTCTTTGCATTGTAATAAATCGCTACCTATATTAAATCTGTAAACTAGCAATACACCAACATAATATATGAATGTATGAAAACACCAGCAGAAACAGGCTTCATGGTTTAATGAGTCTGCTCGATTGTGCAGCTAGCCCCTAAACTTGCAGCTGCTCTACCCACCCCTCCCCTCCCCTCCTCACAAATACCTCAACTCTCACTCTGTCCAATCTCCTCTTAAAATCATCTACTGTGCTACAGGCTACCACCTCCTATGGCAGAGTAGTTCACTTATCCACCACCCTCTCAATGAAATAATGTCTCCTGACTTCCCTCCTGAATCTTCCCCTGTACAATCTCATCTGGTGCCCCCTCATGACCCTCCTCCTTCTAATCTGGAAATCCCTTCTTTACTAGCTTTGTTAATCCCCTTCAAATATTTAAAGGTTTTGATCATGTCCCCCCATCCCTCCTCCCCTCCAGGGAATACATGTTCAGCTCACCTAGCCTCTCCTCATAGAAGTATCCCTCTAACCCCCTGGATCATCTTTGTCACCCTCCACTGTACACCTTCCAACAATCTGATGTCCTTCTTCAAAATGGCTGCCAGTACTGCATGCAGTATTCCAGGTGTGGCCTGACCAGTGACCTGTAGAGGGGCAGAATCACCTCCCTATTTCTGGAGGAGATTCCTCTTGATATACACCCCAGCATTCTTCTGGCTTTTGCTGCTGCCCTCCTGCATTGAGCTGAGTTGTTTATCCTCCCTGCTATAAGCACCCCTAGATCTCTTTCTTTCTCAGTGCATTCTAGCTGTACAACCCCCAGCTGATAGCTCCTCCCCTAGTTGTTAGCCCTGAAGTGCAAGACCTTGCACTTTTTGGTGTTAAACCCCAACTGCCATACATCCAACCACTCCTGCAATTTAGTCAGGTCCTTCTGCAGCCCCCTCTACCCTTCAATTTCATCAACCATGGCACCCATCTTTGTGTCATCTGCAAAGAGGCTGATCTTACTCTAAACCCGGTGGGAGATGTCCACTTTCAATATTCTGAACAACACTGGTCCCAATAATTATGTGGTGTCAGTGGCTCAACAGGTAGCCCACTCACCTCTGAGGCCATGAGAACAGAAGGCTGTGGGTTCTATCCTCACACCAGGCACTTGGGTTGATATCCCAATACTGACACTGCAGTGCAGCATGGGGGGTGCTGCACTCCTGAGGTGCTGTCTTTTGGATGAGACGTTAAACTGAGGTCCCATCTGCCTGTTCTGGTGGTAGTTCGGGTGGATGCTAAAGATCCCATGGCACTTCTCAAAAAGAGTAGGGGAAGTTTCCCCAGTGTCCTTGCCAAATTTCCCCCATTCACTAAAAAAAGGTCAGTTGGCATTCATCTGTATCCCCCTCCCCCGGGTCGTGCCTAAAAATAGGCAGAATTTCTCTAGTGCATTTACCCATTCAACAAAAATGAAATAACATAAAACAAATACTGATCCCTATGGCACCCCACTTGTCACATCCCTCAATGATGAACGCTCCCCCCAAAACCACCCTTTGCTGCCTTCCCTTCAGCCAACTAGTGATTCAGCTTACCATCTTTGATCACACCCCTATATATCCCAGCTTCCCCCAGCCTCCCATGCGGCATGGAATCTAAGGCCTTGCTGAAGTCTAAATACAGGACATCCACTGCAGTTCCTTTGCCTAGTTTCTTTGTCACCCAGTCATAATACTCAATCAGATTTGTCTGACAGGATCTTCCCAAGAGAGACTCATGCTGCTAACCGACCTTAAGATCACTGATCTCCAAAAAGGTCACCAGCTTCTCTTTTAAGATTGTCTCCATGAGTTTCCCCACAATAGATGTGAGGCTTACTGGTCTGTAGTTCCCTGGTTCATCCCTAGGTCTGCTTTTATGGATGGGTACCAGGTGGGCCATCCTCCAGTCCAGTGGCATGCATCCAGTGTCCAATGACATGTTGAAGAGGTCAGCCAGTGGTCCTGCCAGGACCACCGCCAGTTTCCTAAGTACCCTAAGGTGAATACTGTCTGGACCCGGTGCCTTGTCCCCCCTCAGAGCTTCCAATCCCTTCAGCATCCTGTCCTCTGTAATCCTCATATCAGTTACCTACCCCCCGCCCACTCCTCCTCTCCCAGGTGGTATCTGCCCCCCTTCTCCCTAGTGAACATGGAGCAGAAGTACTCATTCAGTGCCTCCATCTGGTCCACACCCTTCTCCACCCAGACCCCGTCTTTCCTAATCCTCTCAACCTGATCTTTGCATTTCCTTCTTTCACTGATGTATCTGAAGAAGTCCTTTTCTTCATCTTTTATGCCCTGCACCAGTCTCAGCTACCTGGATGCGTTGGCCACTCTGACCAGCCTGAACCTCCCTGGACTTCTTCATATTCACCTCCTTGTTATCCCCTCCTCCTTTTTTCTTGAGTCTCCGAAATGCCTTTTCTTTGGCCTTGGCCCCTTCCATGACCTCCTTCATCAGCCAGCTGTTTTTTTTCCACTTTATCTTTTTATTGAAAGTTTCCATAAAAGAGAAACAAACAGATAATACAGGTACACATCTTCCATATAAGGAGCAGAAGTATCAAATATTCAAAAAACTGTGTACATAATCTGTAGGAAAGAAGTCACTGTATTTAGATTAGATTTATGTCTTAACAATAAAGAAACAGGGCCACAAGTGAAAAATGAAGGGATTATAATAAGTTAGGAAACAGCTGAGTTTAAATTATCCTAGATATAGAAAGAAGTGCCGGTGAGTGTCTGAGGTTAAGCATAAAACTGATTACATAGAGCCACATATAAGAGAATACGGTAAATAAACTGGAAGAAGAGGGAATAGATGCAAGTAACCTGTGAGAAGAAAAAAGAAGAGAATAGACAGGGAGAGTGATGGGGTAAGGAAAGAAGGAAAAGAGATAGAGAAAGGAAAAAAAAAGAGAAGGATATCTGTGTCACAGGGTATTATTGTCCATATCTGAAGTATAAGTGATGAAAATATGGGGGTGAGTGAGCTGGGTTTTTTAGCCCATCCCTTCTTACTCCTTGTTCTTATACATGTCCCAGTCACCTCCACCAGTCCTTTCTTAATACATAGGAATACATAGGAATGTGACAGCAGAAAAGGACTGCCAGGCCCACCCAGTCTGCCCAATTTGGCTAAATGTTCACTTAGGTCTTAACTGTAGTCACCCCCTTCCCAGTAGCCCCCTGTGTTTATCCCATGCCCTCTTGAACCTTTGGCTAGCATCCATGCATGGCTGAGTTTCCGCCAGATGCTTGCCCAAAATTTCATCCTAGAAGTCCGCCTCTTAAAGTCTATCACTTTGGTACCCATACCTCATGCTTCCCTGCCCATGTTGGGCGTGAACCATTTAGAGTGGTGGCCACTCCCAGCCAGAGGGTCTTCCACCTCCAGATCCCTTACAGCCACCCCATTTGATAGAACCAGGTTCAGAGTCCTAGTCAGTCTAGTTGGCTCACTGACTAAATGCGCCAGGAAGCTGTCCTGAAATACCTCTAGTAAAATTTGCTTCCTTGTACTCTTGGTGGTTGGGGTGCTCCACTCTACCCCCTGTAGGTTGAAGTCCCCCACCACCACGACAGTGTTCCCTTTCCTACAGACCCTTCTGATTTAGATACATAAACACATAGATGTTGCCAGCAGATAAGGGCCTTGTGGCCCATCCAGTCTGCCCTATTCCTCTTTCTAATGCTTAAGATAACCTAGATGCTACAAGCCTAACCCCCTTTCACCCCTAGCTTGATAATTCCTATGTGCCTATCCCACACATTCTTAACTCCCTGAACTGTGGCCACCCCACCACTTCCTGGAGGAGACTTTTCCATCTCTCCACCACCCTTTCAGTGAAGTAGCATTTCCTCAAGTTCCCTCTAAGTGTGCCACCTTTTAGTCTCATGCTGTGCCCCCTTGTTCTGCTATTTCCCTTCATGTAAAAGATGCTCCCCTCTGGTACCCTGTTGATCCCCTTTAGATATTTGAAGATCTCTATCGTGTCCCCCTTTCTTTCTCCTTTCCTCCAGGGAGTACATATTTAGAGCTCTGAGTCTCTCCTCATATGACTTATGCTGCATCCCTGACACCATTTTTGTCACCCTCCTCTGTACCAACTCCATCCTGTCTATGTCTTTTTGGAGATGGGGCCTCCAGAATTGAACACAGCACTCCAGATGAGGCCTTACTAGGGAGTTGTATGATGGTACCACCACTTCTCTCCTTCTACTTGTTATACCCCTCCCCATGCACCCTAGGATTCTGTTAGCCTTTCCAACTGCTTTGTCGCACTGTTTAGCCACTTTGAGGTTGTCTTCTATGACTACCCCTAGATCCCTTTGTCTGAGGTGGCCTCCAGTGTTACCCCATCTAGTTCATACTCAGCCCTCAGATTCCCTCTCCCTAGGTGCATAATCTTGCACTTTTTTGCATTGAAACTCGACTGCTATTCCTTGGACCAGTTTTCTAGCCTCTTCAGATCCCTCTTCATTTTTTCTATACCTTCCTGTGAATCTACCCTGTTACATAGCTGTGTATCATCCACAAACAAGCTAACCCTCCCTTCTAGACACTCTGCAATATCACTTATGAAGACATTGAAGAGCACTGGTCCCAGCACTGATCCCTGGCGTATGCCACTCATTACCGATCCCTCCTGTGAGCTAACCCCATTTACCACCACTCTTTGCGTTCTGTTACTCAACCAGTTTCTAACCAATGTGACCACCTCTGTCCCCACCCCCAGATTTGTTAGCTTGTGGATTAGTCTCCTGTGTGGGACTGTGTTAAAGGCCTTCCTGAAGCCCAGATAGGCCACATCTGCTGCTCTGCCCTGGTATATTTCCTTTGTCACCTACTCAAAGAAATCATTCAAGTTGATATGGCATGACCTCCCTGCAGTGAATCCATGTTGCCTTGGGTCCAGCAGCCCCCTTGTCGCTAGGTAGTCTACCAGCCTTTCCTTAAGTAGGGTTTCCATCATTTTACCTACTATCACGGTTTTACCTACTATCAAGGTTATTCAGCTAACTCCCTATCCAGATCCTCCCCTTGGGCTGGGAGCCTGTACACCATCCCCATCCTCAATGTCCTACATTTTGAGTCTTGAAACTGCATCCATAGGGCCTCTGTTCTGCCTCCCCCCCGCTCCCTTATGCATCTTATCCCTTCCCATACATATATTGCCACCCCCCTTTTCCCTTAGTCCTTTCCTTCCTGAATGTCCTATAGCCTGGGATCATCAAGTCCCATTCCTGGTGCTGGGTGGCCCATGTTTCCATGATGGCCGCAATGTCCACCCTTCCAATTGCCAAGAGAGCCTGTAAGTCCACTGATTTGTTACCAAGGCTTCTTGCATTTAATGAGACCCCCCTCCAACCCATCCCTGCCCCCCTCCCTGAATTACCCCCTTCCTATTCTCCCCCTATGCCACTGCTCCAAGTTCCTCCCTACTAGCCTGGAGGGTAAGCTTGTTTGGCTCCCCTCTCTGGGATCCCTGCCTACCATCTGTCCATTTGCCACCTCTCCTACCTAGTTTAAATCCACCTTCTTAGCTATGTATTCCTCTAAGCTCTGCTTTAGCACCCTCTTCCCCTCCCCGCTCAAATGTAGTCTATCCTCTGCATAACATTCTTTGTTGTCCCAGATTTTGTCCCAGCCCCGTATCCTCTGGACCGACACCATTCCCTCAGCCAGATGTTGAACACACTATTTATGAGGAAGCAGGAGGCAGTGTTGTCTAACGATTAGAACACCAGCTTCAGAATGGGCAGATTGCAGGTTCAAATGTCAGCAGAGCCAAATTCTCACCAAGGAAACTTAAGCAAGTCACCTTCCAGTGCTCTAGTTTATCCAACTGTGGAAATGGTTAGAAGCTGGACCCCATTGAAAATGAGGTGTTACATCTCAGCTGAGCTGGCCATCCTGGATAAGGAGGATGAAAGTAGTCCACAGCGCCCATCTAGTAGAACTCCTGCTGTAGCAGTCATGTCCACATTTATTTTTATCCAGCAGCTACTACTGTATCTATTCTGCCAGTCAAGCCCACTTTCCCATCACCCTCTATGAAAATTAGTACTCCCTGACATCCATTTTGTTATTGTTTGTCATTTGTGTTAGTCCATACATTTTGGTTTTCTTGTCCTAAATCCTTGTGAGCAGCAATTATTTTGCATCAATATACTCTTGCAACCTGTAGAGTATTTAGTTGCAATCATACCCACTGCAGCTTTCTCTTCTCAAGAGCAAACAGTTCACATTTTGCAAGCCTTTTAGAAGATTGTGGACTCCAAGACCCCTAACCCTATCATACAGTATGCCTTCCTTTGTACCCCTTCTAATTTAGTATAAAA
Organism: Neoceratodus forsteri; assembly: GCA_016271365.2. Lineage (NCBI taxonomy): Eukaryota > Metazoa > Chordata > Ceratodontiformes > Ceratodontidae > Neoceratodus > Neoceratodus forsteri. The sequence goes on from CM057456.1 coordinate 355,840,481, forward strand.
TGGGTAGGGAATGCTCTGCATCCAGGCTGCTACACAGTATTCCAAAGTTATAGAGCAATAACCAAAGAAATTAGATTTCTTTCAGCAATCAGCACACAGTACACTGATATGTAAGAGCCTCCCAGAACAATTCCTCATTTCCATCACTAACATGGCCATCGTCTTTACTCACTAAATAACTTAAGCTAGGCCCTAAAACTGAAACTCCCTTAAATTAAAAATCAAGCACATCTATTAATTATTTGTTACCTCCATAACATAAAGAATAATGTATGGATGACCATACACAACAAGCCTGTGTTTCTGTCGAGGGGTTAAGATAACAGCATACTGACCTCAAAAGCAAAGCTAGAGAGGTCCATGCTGTTATCAATCCTGAGATAAAAACACAGGGCAAGTTCTGTAAGGTCACCTATAGGTTATGTTTTATAGTATATTGTTTTTAACCTCAACTGAAGAGGTCTTTGATGTGGGGCTCCACTTTTGTCCTGTAGCCTTGGGCACTGCCTTCTGCACCATGAATCAGAAAATACTACACAACTTTTAGAATGTGTACAATGACTTTTGGAAAATGCACAACAACTTTTGGAAGGTACACGGTTTCCATACATAATCAAGCCAAACCATATGCTAAACTCTTCTAATACAAACAAACAAATTAGACAAATTAAGTACCATTCAGAGTTTTATTTTTTGGTTCTCTTCTTGCTGACTATGAAAATTCCGCTGTTATCCTTGGCTGCTTACTAGGGACATTTTTGCTGATTGCCATCTCACAGATAAAACTGAGGACCTGTCTCCATATAAGGCCTTCAGCACGTGTGTGTGTGTGTGTGTGTGTGTGTGTGTGTGTGTGTGTGTTTGTGTGTGTGTGTGTGTGCACATGCATGTGCATGCATGTGTAGGGAGAGTTGAACACTACGCCAGTGGAATTTTGTCGAGTTTTTGATTTCTGTATTCATGTTAAACAAGCAACCATCTGTTGGTGTGTGGAAAGTGTTTGGATGTGTGGAAAAACAGGTGATTGTCAGGTGGAAAGAGACTACATTTTTACTGGTTTACTAGTTTCTTTCAGCAAAAGAAAATACCTGTTTTTATTAAAGTTGGCATTTCTGTTTTTTTCCAATGGTTTCTCAGTTTACCTATTTTACAAATACAATAATACGCTCCAGAGTAGGGACTGTTATACCACACTTCCATGTGCTAAAGGTATTCAGTGTAAACATGCCATGCTTCACAATTCAGCTGGGAAAGTGGTTATCGGTATCACATAACAAGTAACAACCCACATCCGGGAGTGTCTTTTTTTTATTATCTTTTTTGTACTGCCCTCTCCCAACAGGCCCCCATCAGGCTGACCCACAGACTCATCATGTGGCTTCTCCCACACTTACTATACTTGACTATCATATTCTACCATGGTTTATCCACCATGGCAGGGGTGGCAGGGAAGTCACTTGATCCTCCTCAAACAGATCCAGATAGGGGAACATTGCCAGTGTCACTGGTGTGGGGCCTGTGAGGGGTCAGCAATTCATTCTACCATATTGGACTGTTTTTTCCTTGTTCTCTTTTCCCCACCTACAGAATGCCAGCATGTATGGGTGACAAGTGTGCACACGAGTGTGCACAGTGCAGCACCATTCAACATCCTTCACACCCACAATGTTGCTCCCACTGCACTGCCACCTGCAGTCACCCAGGTGGCAGTGTTGAAGCTGAGTTGGCAGCCCTTCCTCCCCTCTGGAGGAGAACATCCTCTGGGGCAACTGACCCCAGGTACTCAAGGCTCATTCCCAAACCCAGATCACCAATGTCATGACTCACAAGTGGTAGCACTACCATGCGGAAATGGGCTTGCCTACCTAACATGTCTTACTGCTTACTTTACGACTCTTTGTAATCTCATGTCCAGTATTGGCCACAGAGCTCAGGCGTAACCTTGGACTTACAGTATATAGCCAAATACTATCTCCTTTGTGATATATTTAGAACCTCTCTTTGCACATCTTAATATGTTCTTTGTCCATTTCATAGCAGCCATATGTAAGCCTCCCCATTTCTAGGGGTGTACCTTATAGACTCACGGGTGCCTGTGTCTGACTCCTCCTGCACAATGCTGCATCCTTCACCCTCTGGTCCCCAGGGATTGTAGGAGTGGGGACTGGCAGACCAACAGTATCATCCAGCAGCCCGGGTGGGAGCTGAGCCCAGGCTCCATCATCTTTATAGCTGGAGCTGCTTGGGTGGTCACACAATCCCAGCCCCAGGACAGGCAACAGGGTCAGGACCAGGATAAAAAGAGGAGCACCATCAGGCACATCAGCAGTGTTCCCTGCCCTCAGTACAGGTAGCATGGGCTGGGGAATGAAGAAGCAGCTTGCAGTGGCAAGCACCAACATGACTGTACATGTATGACATGCAGGCAGTCAGAGCCAGAGCTTCAAGTAAAATACTTGGCTGTGTGTCCACATCCACAAATGGTTCATCCAGGACAGTCAGCAGAGTTGGGACCAGAGAGACAAAGTGCCATTAGGCATGAAAATGAAGTTTTCTGACCCTAGGGAAACCACGGGAGCCAGGAAAAGGAGCAGGCAGTACGATGAGTGCATCTATGTGCACCTACACCAAAAGACAGAGCAGCTCTGCTGCTGCTGCAACTCCTCTACCAACCCCATACACAAAAACAGGATAAGTGCCCTGGAAAATGGATACAGTCTGGGCCCAGAGCAGGCAGTGGGGCCAGAATGTGAGAAAAAAAGCCCGATAGGGCTTAAAAGAAAGCATCAACCAGCTGCAACAGACTGGCACAGAATAAAACAATCATGGCAGTGACTTTGAATCTCCTTTACCCTTCAACCGCACAAAGAATGCTGGAAAGGTTCAGAAGTGAACAAGAAAAGTGTCTGTGAATTTCAGCCAATGAGACGTCAGGACTGCAAGAGAGAATACATGCAAGCCCTGCTCAGCTGGGCCAACCTTCCAAAGCCCTTTTTGCTAAGGAAAAGACTCACCAATAAGATGTCGCGTTTCAGTCAATATAAAAGGGACTGTTACCAAGGTAATGGGCTCAGGCTCAGTTTTGACGGAAATGAGATAAGGGAAGCTGTGAGCCAGAGAGGCACTGGCTGCCAGGAACTGCAGTCCTAGCAGGCCACTGAAGAATGGGTGCCCATCTGAAATAAAGAGGAAGAAGCAGTTTAAGCAGAACTGAATAGGCAAAAGACATCAAAATGGAGCTGGGGGTTTTCTGACCCAAAGTAACTGTTCCCCTCTGAGGGACGAACTCCACAAATACTGAAGCAACCAACTGAGGCTATTACCTACCAAGAGTTCTGTAAAGCCCCCTGCTCAAGCAGCAGAGTTAAAACTAGAAGGAGGAGAAGAGGAAATGGGCAAGAGAGACCAGGTGACTCAGGGAAGATGTCCATTCCAGCTGGTAATAAAGTCAAGCATCTCGACAGACCAGTCACCAGAGAAACCAGAGGTATATGAGAATCTATAAAGCCATGAGTAGCCACTAGAGTTTTGGTCCTAAAACTTGGGGGTTTGTGTCTATGCCCTTGGACAGAGCAGAAAACCCTGGGATGGACTGCATAACTTTGAGAGGCCCAGGCAGAAGACCAGAGGAGGCTACCCAGCCATCCAGTTATTTACAAATAGGCATCCTTTGTTTGAATTTTATGATTTATTGTTTCTACAACTGTTCAGTTTTCTGCAACAGTTTGGTAAGTGTGCCAACAATTTACTTGCCCTATAAGCAGCAACTGCATCTCCTGTTAGGTATCCACTGCAGCACGAAAGAGTCTTTAGTGGTGTTTATGTCAGGTGTAACCATATTTTGGATTGTGGAACTGCGGAGACTGAGAAGGGTTTGCAGTGTCACTATAGGCGGGGAAAATAGAGTAGACTAGGTAGGCCAGGAGGTCCTTATCTGCTGAATGCTTCTATGTTTCTGTGTTGCTGGATGCCCCATATTGCTTTCCCTGGTGGAGACACTGCATCACTGTTAGCCCCAAGTACCCAATGTAGCACAACTTTATAAATAGTAGTCATAATATATTTTATTCAAATCATGAAAAGGAAACACTCCATTGAGCAAAGCTCATTTCAAGGAGGTCCAAAAAACATTCATTCAATTGCCATACACTCTATCAAGGTTACATAAGAATGTAATACATTTTAACAAACAAATAAATAGAGTTGCAGTAGAAAAGTCAGTCTGGCCCCCTTGGAGGGTTGGGAGAGGTGGACAATGAGGGCCCTGACTATTCATGATGCACACATTGGGTTGATTTCTTCAGAAGTTAATCTATTAAAGCCATTCAAATGCTTTTCTTGCTTAATGCATTTCACTTATATACTTACTGTTTTGCTACTAGATGCATAACCTTGTATTCATCAACACTAACATGCAACTGACAGTCTTGCCCTCCTACATTCTTTATTCAGATCCCTATTCAAATGCTTTTCTTGCTTAATGCATTTCACTCATATACTTAATGTTTTGCTACCAGATGCATAACCTTGTATTTATCAACACTATCAAGCAACTGACAGTCTTGCCCTCCTACATACTTTATTCAAATCCATCTGGTAAGAAGCTGGTCTCCAGATGTTACCCGAATGCCCAACGTGTTTCTTAGAGGAGCAGGGCAAAAATCTCAGTCACTTTTCCTCTCCTAATAAGCACCCATATTTATCAAGGGATCACTTTACTGTGTATTAGAAAATATGCACCATACAATTACTCTCAGGAAGTACATGTGGAGCAAAAATATTTCTTACAAAAATATGTCACTCTTCTTTTCATTTTCTGAGCCAAATTAATTCATGCTAATGCACTCTACCAAATTGCTCCAGTGTGCATTATGTGAACATGAATATTCAGAGACTTTCAGTCATTGCTGGTGTTTTTTTTTCAAGCCTTTGAAACAAACCTACTTGGTTCTGCTCCAAAGCCCATCTTCACACAATAGATTGTACCAGGGAATGCATTTGAAGCATTTAGTTCAGCTGCAAGGCATTTTAAGAATTAAGTCTTGTTACTTCAGTTTGAAGATAGACATTTTGTACTTCCAGTACGTATCTGTCATCCCTGTAGATGTCTGTTCCAATCTGTCTAAAACTTTCAAGTGGTGGTATTAGAGTGAAAGTCAAACTTCAGTTCCTTATGTACAGTAACTTTGAATCCCAGACTCCAGCAAAGCTGGCGCAGCTTGGTTCTGCCTATGGACTGACAATGGGCTTAAAGATAAATAAGCAAGATGTCTAAATGACTGTTCTTGCCCCTTGTGAATGGGATTGTGATCCCCTTAGTCAGGGTGAATGTTTAGGAAGAAATTATGCTTAATGTTTATTGTATATCTACACTACATAATAAAGGCTAGACATAATTTAACAAAGGGCAGCAAAATGTAAATATTATTTTTTAGGAAAATGATACTAGTTTGAACATAGAAGTTTTTCTCAGTTTCTGGTTCAGGGGAAGAACGGGACACCCCCAGAACATCTTACAAAAGCATACTGATTCAACTTGCTATGATGAAGTAATGGGGCAGAATAGGAAAACAGGGACTAGAAGCATTAGAGTTTTTTTTTTAACTCTCCATACATAGATGTCTTGCTCTTATAGTTGCTTTAATGCAGACAATAGTTGTATATAGCAAATATATTACACTGAAAATCAAGCTGAGGCAGTTGCAGATTGCAATCCCAATAGCTCAAAACATATAACAGTTAACTTTTTTTCAAATTTCTCGGAGAGCCATCTCTGTTGTTTACATAATATTTCTAGGAAAGCGAGAGGTAGATGCAAGCAAAGAGTTGGAAAGATTATAAGCTCCATGCAATATACATTGTTCATCGGATCTGTAAATACATTTTATATGTGAACTGTCATGTTTTCTGCTGTTGTACATGCAGTATGTGATATAGGACTGTCTGTTTATAGTCCTTGCTTTCTCTTCCAGATCACTCCTGAAGATAAACTTGGTTCCCAGTGGGCTTACTTAATTATCACCAAACAAACAAACAAACAAATAAAGAGGAAGGGGATTTTTTTATCTATCACAACAGATGCCTCTTTGGGGACTCTACAGTAATCTGTATTACTAAGCACAAGGCTATTCAATGATCCATGTATAGTATCTGACTATATTGTGCTGAGTGTACTGACAATGTTTTTCAGCTTTGAAATCATGCATTCATCCATACACGTTAAAATTAACAAAAAACAGTGAGAGATGTTGCTTTTATTTTTGAAGAGCAATTTGGTAGCTTTACCTATCTGTTTAAAAGTGAAATTTAGTTCTTGATATGGATAGCAAGAAGGAAACAAGAGCAAAAGATGCTCATTTCTAGTTTGGGGACAGATGACAATTAGGACTAAAGTTTAACAGAATATAGATAGAAATCTTTATTTTTAGGCAGGGTAAGAACTCTTAGGACCATCATTGGCCTATTTTCAAAGTTATCCAGTGATTAGGTATGTTACAATGGCTTTAACATTTACAAATAGGAAGGGGAAGCTCATTACATTAGGTATAGACATTGACAAACAGAAGTGCAAACATGATGTATGGACCAAGACAGCAGATGCAGTTCCAGGAAAGGTTGTTACATTGTTAGAGGATCACTCAGACAGTCAGTTTCATTTAATCTCAAAGTAACTGAAACACAAGAATATCAGCCTTGGAAACATGACATCAGACTAATGGTCCTTCCAGTTTGTCCGCTGCCCTTATTGCAATCACAACCATATTATTTCAGTTATGGCTGGCCTTTACTTGTTCAAATATTACATCAAGGGATATTCTGCTGTGATGGAAACATAGCTGACTCATTTTTTAAAGCATCCCTACTTCCTGCTTTTTATATATCTATTTATTTAGGTTTTGGTAATTGAGAAAGTACACTAGGCAATAACACGCATATTTTCAGCAATGACCCAGGTTTTACTGTGCACGTAAACAAGCAATACATGACATTATAGATCCTAACTCCTATATTAGGCAGTCACTGTCTTTCTTTGTTCAGTGCATGAAGCATTCTTGTAATGTGAAGAGCATTTCAAGCAATGCAGAATAAGGTGTAATAAAACTCTAAACTATGACATGCAAATGTTCCAACCAATTTTTTAAAAAGTAAATAGTAAACAGAGGCAGTCTTACGCTGACCATGGTAAGTGCCGTGGTATACTAGTGCTGTTAGAAACACGGCCCATCCTCCTCCATCTCAATAGCTTACTATCAGTCTCTTACTAAATGCATGGTAAACAAGCATTTGTCAATGCCGAATTTTGATTGCGTTGGTCCGTTGAGCTCGCTCACTGCCCCTCTGTCACTCACTTGTTCTGTTTCTCCCAGTGCTGCAGGCTGCTCTGTTGTGCTGGGCTCCTGCCTGCGCTGGCATGTTTTTATGCCCACAAAGAAATCTGTAGCTGTCCGACACAGCTTCGTTGAGGTTACTCCTCCCCTCTCTCACTCACTCATTCTGTTTTTCCTGTCGCTGCAGGCTGCCCTTTTGTACTGGGCTCCTGCCTCTGTTGGCAGCTTTTTCTGCCCACAAAGAAATCTGCAGCAGTACTGACACAGGTCTGTTGAGCTTGCTTACTCCCCCTCTCTCACTTGCTCGTTCCGCTTCTGCTGGCACTGCAGGCTGGCCTTCTGTACTGGGCTCCTGCCTGTGTTGCAGCCTTGTTGTGCCCACAAAGAAATCTGCAGCAGTCATGATAGAGCTCTGTTGAGCTCGCTCACTCCCCCACTGTCACTCGCTCGTTGTGTTTCTCCCGCGCTGCAGGCTGCCCTTTTGTACTGGGCTTCTGCCTGCATTGGCACCTTTTTCTGCCCACAAAGAAATCTGCAGCTGTCCCAACAGAGCTCCGTTGAGGTTGCTTACTCCCCTTGTCTCACTAGCTCATTCTGTTTCTCCTGGTGCTGCAGGCTGCCATTTTATAGTGGGCTCCTGCCTCTGTTGGCACCTTTTTCTGCCCACAAAGAAATCTGCAGCAGTCTCAACAGAGCTCCGTTGAGCTCGCTCAACCCCCCCACTCGCTCATTCTGTTTCTGCTGGTGCTGCAGGCTGCCCTTTTGTACTGGGCTCCTGCTTGTGTTGCCACCTTCTTCTGCCCACAAAGAAATCTGCAGCAGTCATGACAGAGCTCCGTTGAGCTCGCTCACTCACTCCCCTCTCTCACTCATTTGTTCTGTTTCTCCCACCACTGCAGGCTGCCCTTTTGTACTGGGCCCCTGTGTGCATTGCTGCCTTTTTCTGCCCACAAAGAAATCTGCAGCAGTCCCAACAGAGCTCTGTTGAGCTCACTCACTCCCCTCCTTCACGCGCTCATTATGTGTCTCCCGCTGCTGCAGACTTCCCTTTTGTACTGGGCTCCTGCCTGCATTGGCGGCTTTTTCTGCCCACAAAGAAATCTGCAGCAGTCCAGACACAGCTCTGTTGAGGTTGCTCACTCCCCCTCTCTCACTCGCTCATTCCATTTCTGCTGATGCTGCAGGCTGGCCTTTTGTACTGGGCTCCTGCCTGCATTGCTGCCTTTCCTTGCCCACGAAGAAATCCACAGCAGTCATGATAGACCTCTGTTGAGCTCACTCACTCCCCCTCTTTCACTCGCTCATTGTGTTTCTCCCAGTGCTGAAGGCTGCCCTTTTATACTCGGCTCCTGCCTGCATTGGCACCTTTTCATGCCCACAAAGAAATCTGCAGCTGTCCTGACAGAGCTCCGTTGAGGTCACTCACTCCCCCGTCTCACCCACTCATTCTGTTTCTCGTGGTGCTGCAGGCTGCCCTTTTGTACTGGGCTCCTGCCTCTGTTGGCACCTTTTTCTGCCCACAAAGAAATCTGCAGCAGTCCTGACAGAGCTCTGTTGCCCTCACTCACTCTCCCTCTCTCACTGGCTCATTCCGTTTCTACTGGCACTGCAGGCTGCTCTTTTGTACTGGGCTCCTGCCTGCATTGCCGCCCTTTTCTGCCCACAAAGAAATCCACAGCAGTCATGATAGAGCTCCGTTGAGCTTGCTCACTCCCCCTCTCTCAGTCACTCATTCTGTTTGTCCCACCGCTGCAGGCTGCCCTTTTGTACTGGGCCCCTGCGTGCACTGCCGCCTTTCTCTGCCCACAAAGAAATCTGCAGCAGTCCCAACATAGCTCCATTGAGCTTACTCACTCCCCCTCCCTCACTCACTCATTCTGTGTCCCACAGTGCTGCATGCTGCCCTTTTGAACTGGGCTTCTGCCTGCTTTGGTGCCTTTTCCTGCCCACAAAGAAATCCACAGCAGTCCTAACAGAGCTCAGTTGAGCTCGGTCACTCCTCCCCTCTCTTACTCACTCGATCCTAATCTGTCCCAAACATTGATTTCTGACAGCGACTGCGGTATTCTGCACCAGAAGTGCAAAAACACATTTTGGCTAGGATGTGAAAAATGACAGCTGTACTGTTCATAAGGAGGTGTGAAAAAATGCCAGTGTTGAAAATCTGGCGTGAAAATATTGCTAATTTTCAAACTTACAAGGGTGCGTGGAAACTGCACAATGCACGCTCATAACAATAATTTTATGGAGTTTCATCACACAATTTTCAATATAGGCATTTTAGGACCTCTACTCATGAACAGTGTCAGTGTGATTTTCTTAATGTGTCCCGAACACTGATTTTCCACAGCGACCACGCTATTGTGCGCCGAAAGAGCAAAAACACATTTCGGCCAGCATGTGAAAAATGACAGCTGCACTGATCATAAGGAGGTTTGGGAAAATGGCGATGTTGAAAATCTGGAGTGAAAATATTGCAAAGTTGTGAAGGTACGAGCATGTGTGCAAACTGCGCAATGCACGTTCCTAAAACACACTCCTTTTATGGATGTTCATCACCAAATTTTCAACATAGGCATTTTAGGACCTCTGCTAATGAGCAGTGTGACTGTGATTTTCTTAATGTGTCCCGAACACAGATTTCCAGCAGCAACTGCGCTATTCTGCGCCGGAACTGAGAAAACAAATTTTGGCCAGGATATGAAAAATGACAGCTGTACTGTTCATAAGGAGGTGCAGAAGAATGGCAATGTTGAAAATCTGGAGTGAAAATATAATTAATACATGAAGTTACGAGCTTGCGTGCAAACTATGCAATGCATGCTCGTAACACAGTCATTTTATGGAGTATCATCACCAAATTTTCAACATAGGCATTTTAGGACCTCTGCTCATGAACAGTGTCACTGTCATTTTCTTAATCTTTCCAGAACACTGATTTCCCACTGCAACCACACTATTCTGCACTGGAAGTGTGAAAACATATTTCAGCCAGGATGTGAAAAATGACAGCTGTACTGTTCACAAGGAGGTGTGAAAAAATGGTAATGTTGAAAATCTGGCATGAAAATATTGCAAATTCGCGAAGTTACAAGCGTGCGTAGCAACTGCACAATGCACGCTCGTAAAACAGTCATTTTTGGAATTTGTCCTCCAAATTTGCGACATAGACCTTTTGAGAGTCCACCTCATGAACACTGGCACTGTCATTTCATTAATTAGTCCTGAAAGGGGATTCCATGCAGTGACTGCAAAATCACATTTTGGGGCTGAATAACGCCATGACAGTGGCAGAATTCATGAGGAGGGGTCCCAAAAATCCCATGTTGAAAATTTGGTGTCAAAATTCCAAAAAGTGCCAGTGATATGTATCAAAGTTGAAAAAGCCCTATTCATTCCAATATACAGTGTACCAGCATTTCCTCAGTTCCCAGTCGACTTTGAAGAGTGCAGACTCCAGAGGTAAGTATGGGGTGGGGTGTGTGGGGAGGCAACGTGCACAGTGGGTGGGCGCAGGTTGTGGGGGGCCGGGGAGACCATGAGGGAACAGTTTTTTCCAAAGGTTTAAAAAAAAAAAAACATTGTGGGACTTTTTTTCTTTACAGGGGCATTAGGCACGTTGGGGTAGGCTCCCAGCATGACACCTGAATGTTTTGGGGGGGTGCAGCCAATGGGGAATTGGGCACTCCCGTCGGCACAACTCTCCCGATACTCTTCCGGGGGGGACTTCATGCCAATGGGGAGTGGGCTCCCCCTGTCGACAAGTCAACTAGCACCGGGGATGGAAGTTGACGGGGAATGGGGCCCCCGTTGGCAAAAACACGCTGCTGTGGGGAGGAGCAGATGCTACCGAGGGGGATTGGGCACCCTCTCAGCACTGGGGCTGGATTAATATTGTTTGTGAACATAGCGGCAAGGTGCTGCCATGCTCACAAACAATATTACAGTAGCAACGACATTCCACCCAGAATGTTTCAAGGTTGTGGCATGCTGTCTTAACTAGTGTCAGCAGCAGCGTGCCACAGCATTGGGGAAAATAAGCTAAGACTTTACAGGCTGTGGGGGCATTGGCCACAACAGTGCCACGCCTCCACAGCCTGCTTCTGGAAAGCTGGCACAATATGTTTCTTGCGCATGTGTGCAATCAACATAAAAATGTCATACTTTTTCTCTCTACCATGACCAATACAGACTGTAAAGAGGTGTTTTTTTTTTTTACATCAGACATCATGCGAACAAATTACAGGTTGCCTAGATCTTTGACCCTGAACGTGAGCATGTTTTCAATGGGGGAAAAGATTAAATTAATATAGAATACCACATTAACAGTGGTAAATGCATGTTTAGTATGTGAAAACATCATACATTATTTGCCAGACTAAAACTATGGATTACTATCTTGCCATTTTTACCACAGACAGAAGAAAGGGTTGCAGAGTGTCAAAATGGCAATTTGTCTAATAAGCAATTGAAATAATCCATAAAACAGCAGCAAAAGCCTTCTCAAGAATGATGTGTTTTCAGCAAGTGACACAATGCAAAGGTGGTGAAATGTTAGAATCTGTATTACAGTTATTGTATATGTTCCCAGTTTCCATTCGCTGCTGTATAATAGTGGTTACACTTGCGTTCTATTGTTGCTCAAGCAGACCACACATGAAACCAATATTTTCCAGCAACAAGTGGCTCTGGGTAACATATTAATATACAATAGCAAGTTACAAAACTAATATAATGTTACAGCATGGGAAGTTACAGACTACAATGTTGCAGCATGGGAAGTTACAGACTACACTCAAGTATAAGACAGAATACAGAGCCAGATAATATCATTAAGATCAGTAACATATTGCTGTCTAACCAGAATCCAGAAGCCTGAAACTTGGATCTCAGTGCTAAAAGTATCAAATCTCTCATTTTTATTGTTTCGCCTACTGCAGTAGCAACATTTATTTGGTTCCGTATCCTGAACCCCTGACATTATTCCTTTACTCTGTAAGCAACTCTGGTGCCTGATGCACTAAATGTAAAATTACTGGTAATGCTAACAGTGTATAAAAATGTATGTTACATATAAATTTGCAAAACATGTGTTTACATTTACAACTGTTTCTAATGTTTCCAATATCAGAAATAACATGCACAGCATCCACAAAAATTATTAACAATACCTAAATATAAGCTCATGTCAAAAACTGTTAATGTTTGTTTGATTGATTGACTGATAACATTCATTCTAGTCCTATTCAAGGAACTCGGACTCTCTAATTTTGATTGTGTTACTGTACTTGTATAGAACTCTGAGCATTGGTCTGTTAGGTTAACAGGTCAATAGCCCATGTTTGGGGTTCTATGCCCATGGTTATATAGTCAAATCTCCACATTCCTGGTGCCATAAAGAGAACTGTACAGAGCGTTCTCTGTAAAATGAAAATAATACAAAACATAGTTTTCACCTAAACATTCATTCGGTGCAGTAAAACATTAATAATTTAGGGGTGCAGTACATAATTTCTGAAAACAGGAACATTACAAGCAGGTGTATATAATCACACATTTCCCATCCCCTATAAAACTGGGATTGTACACAGTTACCTTGACAAACTGGATAGCTTCTTGAAAACTTGGTTCATATAAAGCTGAGATGGAGAAGTTTTTATTTAAAGGAAAGATATGAATGCCAGCACTAACAAAATTACAGTTGGTGCATCATCAGAACACAATTATTAAAAAAAAGTTATTTGTCCCTTTGAGTACATTTCTCATTTGCTGTTTGGACTTATTCTTTTGCTGAGATCATTATAAACCCTTGCATTTGGCGCTTTTGAAATAAGTATTACTTTCTTCTTGGGATTCAAAATAATTCTAAAAGTTTGGAGTAGAGTAAATTATAATTTTCAATTAAGAAATAAGATAACGTGACTCCAATTTATTAATAGGGATCCACATTTTAGTCTGACCAGATATGGATTTTTTTCCCTCAAAAGTAAGACAGGGACTTGTATATTGTTTTCATCTGGTGAGTACTAGAACACCTGAAATTTAGAGAGCCCATTAAAAGCAGAAGCCAACAAATATCACACCACCAGCAGACATACCAGAATCAAACAGAATAATGAGCAGCACAAAACAGCACCATACATTAATATGTCAAAGCTTTATTTAACATGAAAATGAAAGACTTACAGACTGCAAATAAACAAAAGAATGCTAGGGAGCCACATTGAGCCCTGACCAGTTTTTGGCAGTTCATCAGGGAGGCTGACACAGCAGTAGGACAAGTAATTTATACAGATAACGTAATGACACATATAGTACATATTAATAGCTGGTTTAAAAAAGTGCAAGGCAACAGAAAACAAAATTCAAACAATAGGACCAATTAGTGTCATATAGGTAAATATTCCTGAACTAAAAATGGATTAAATTAATTGTTACAACCTGAACACAAGGCATGAGGTCATAAACATTACTTGTCTGCAAAAAATATATCAAAATGTGGGAGGTCACTATGAGCCATGGAATGACAAATAAATATGCAGAACTTTTAGATTAATTTTAGTAGCCATAGATCCATTAAGTGTGGCTAACACAGCTGTCCAGACCTGAAAAATTCATATAAAATGATAAAGACAGCATCAGTAATTGCTATTACATCAAATCCCTGTGCCATAATAATATGAAGAATGATGGTGCAAAGTCAACAGAAGACAGGAGCAGATTAGGACAAATATTAAAGCAGGGTGCATTCAGGAAAACAAACAAAAAAAAAATATATAATAGGGGTGCAGTAGGGCCTCTATAGTTAGGGTTGAGTTGGGTGTTTAATGTTAAATCCCCAACGTTTCACCTTAATAACACTGCCCTCATTCAACAGAAATGGATGAAGTTTGGCATGCATGGTCAGTGGGGGGGCAAGGTCCCTCAATATGGCAAGTTTTGGGATGTTCAGATGTCCAGACTCTGAGATCTGGATAGTGCTAAAAGTAGAAAAACTGTGTGTTTTTTTTACTTTTTATGCCCTCACCTACAGCTCTGATGGTTGGAATTTTGTTCTGAAATTTTCAGGGTAGAAGGGGCTTGCACTAGGAGGAGGCTTTTTCTTGGTTTAGTGAAAAAATATTAATTGGTGCCCGATTTATTAAGATTTTAAATTTTGGCTCTGAGCATGCTAAGTAGGGTCTTTGATTAATATATCTGATGTAAAAAAGGACTTTTTGGCTCATGACAGAAGAATCTTCTTTTGGCTCTGAAAAAAGAATGTATGGCTCTTGAAGGAAGAATCTTCTTTCATGAGCCTAAACTCTTCTTTCATGAGAAAAAATTATTCTTTTGTGTGGCTGCCATGTTATTTTTTTATTTTTTCAAAAATATAAATTGAAAGCCCATAAATGTGATGCCCTAGAGAAAAAAAAAAAAAAGGAATCTGGCTAAACATGACCTGATTGTGAGAAAGAACCTTGAAATATGGTTTTGGGATATCCCTAAAATCCTAGGTGTAAGGCTTAGAGAGGGCTCCCAAATTCTTCTTTCATGAGCTGAAATTCTTCTTTTGTGAGTCTCATGAAAGAAGAATCTTGGCTCATGAAGGGAGAAGTGAATCTCACAAAAAATAAATGTCTTTTTTGTGATCTTCTTTTATGAAATTCTTTTGTGAGTTTTCTTGTTTCATGATCTTCTTTTGTGTAAAAAGAAGCACACAAAAGAATGTCTTCTTTCATGAGGTCAGATTGTTCTTTCATGATCTTTCATGAGATTTCTTCTTTTGTGATTGTTAATGAGATGTCTTGTTTCACAATCTTCTTTTTTTATCAAAAAAAGCTCATGAAAGAAGAATTTATTTTTTTGTGAGGTAGATTCCTGTGTCGTGATCTTTTGTGAGACTTCTTCTTTTGTGAGACCATACCAAAGAAGAAGAAAATCTACTCACAAAAGAAAAACTTTGTTTTAGTATAGAACAACAACTTTTGTCTGTAACAAGGCTGGTTTAAAAGATTTTTACCTAACATTTTTAACATGGCAATTTTTGACCACACCTCATGAACCAGGAAGGTGAAAGCTTTCAAGTGAGGCCAAGAAAGTGATTTTGCAGTCATTCTGTGAAAATCACCTTTTGGACAAGATTAAAAAATGTCACCTGACTGGTTCATGAGGAGGGGTTACAAAAAGACTGTGTTGACAATTGGGGTCAAAATATTAAAAATAACAAAGTTGGCCTGCCGGTGCAGCAGCATAAATACTGTTTGTGATGCTGGTGACCAGGTCAGTGGTGGGCCAGCTAGGGGGGGAGGAGGACTGAGCTACCTAAGGGATGCTCTTCTCTTCGAGGGGATGTGTTGCCATACCTGCTGCATTACTGCCACCTGGGTAACCAAGGGTGGCAGTACAGTTAGTGACACCAAGAGGGAGGGGAGGACATCAGCTGGAGTCTAGAGCGGCAACACATCTCTGCATGCACATGCCTCCTTGGGCTCCACTGCAATCCACAATCTTCAGGAAGTGGGACCTTAAAGAAAAAAACCTGAAAAAACCCTGTGCATTAGGACCTGTGGGACTGGTGGTCACCCTGACCCCTGCATGATCAGCACAGGAAAGCCATGGAATGGAATGGAACCATTCCTTGCGACTGCCCTACTGCAAGGGGGAATACTCATAGGATCAATGTCCCATGGTTGGGGTGTGCTCTGGTGTCTGGGGCAATCACATGGCAAAGCTGCGGCTGGGCTGATAAAATATAAAACATTTTTTTGGGGGGGTGAGGGGCTCAGAGATAATACCAATGCATCAGATTGGGTTGTCAGATGTCTCATATCCCCCACTGCCAAGGGTGTAAAACTCTGTTAAGAACCCCTTGTTGCACAGTGTGGTATATTTCATCATTACCCCCCCAACCTACACTCTCTAAAAGGTCCCTAACATCCTAAACCTATTCAGGGGAGCCATGACCTGCTTAAACTGAGTAACACTATTATTCCCCTTTATGATTTATTTAGTTCAATTAATTTATGAAGCAGATCCTATATTTTATTATACATGTTTCTTTTACCTAGACTTGTATAGTGGAGGCATTCAAGGTCCATACAATCTAATAACAGGTCCTTCTACAAAGTGTAAGTTGGAGGTTCCTTATTTTTCCAATATCTCACAATGCTCCTTCTTGCATTTTATAATGCTATGTTCAGTGTTTTACTAAGATTTCCTGATGGAAGACATTGTGTAGAACTGGTGCCTAATATACAACATTTTATTTTTATATTTATAACTGAAATTCTATTCAGTGTATTAAAGATCTGGTCCCAGAAAGGGATAATGTCTTTACAAAGAACTAGAACATGTTATAGAGTCCCAATACTGGAACCACACCTGTTACAGCATGCAGGAATTAAATTGTTCATTGTATTTAATAGTTGTGGAGTATAATATGGCCTGTAAAAAATACGTAATTGTATTTGGTTCAGTTTATTACTTTTTTTAAATTTTTTATGCCTGATATAATTTCTTCCCATTTTATATCTGTTATATTTATCTTTAATTCTTTTTCCCATTTTTGCCTTAATTTCTCTACCGGGGAGTCTTCTGTTTCCATCCAAAAAAATGGTACGTTTCTGCTATTATTTTAGTTATTTTATTTATTTATTTATTTGAATTTTGATGACCGGGTAAGTCAACTGAGGCAAAGTCCCTTTTTCAGTGATGACCTGAGGAGTAAAGCATTCCAAGAACAAAACATAATACAATGATACACATAGAATAGTACAGTGAGTCACAATATTCAGTTACGCCATAGGTAAATAACATAATTTATTTTTATTTATTTATAAGATTACAAGTACCTTTGAGATGGGAGCTCTTTTACGAAGGTTCTACATCAGAGAATAATACAGTATACAACATTGGTAGACAAGAGCAAACATATGGGTAATATACATTATATCAAGCAGTAAACAATCTAAACAGGTTTACAAACATTACAAAATGCACTTAACAACTGGCTAAAAGACAGTGTGGGGAACATAATCAACACTGAGAATCAGCCAAGGAGGCTTTGTCCAGAGGTAAGGAGGGAGGAAGGAGTGGTGTGTAAAAGGAGGGTGAGGGGGATAAGTGGGTCGAGGTAGAGGAGGTTGGGTAGATGGGATGTGAGGTAGGGTATGGGGGTTGGAGTAATAGAGGAGGTAGGCTATGGGGAGGTATGAGGGATGTGAGCTGAGTGTTGTGGGGGAAGGGTGACTCATTAATTGTGCCTGTATTGAAGTCAAATGCAGTTTCACTAGTCTAGAACCTAGTTCTTTATAATAATAAGTTTTTAACTGTAAAATAATAATAACAAATTCTAGTTGAGGTCCTGTTTTTCCATAGTTTGTGTAAATGACATGAAATTATCATCTTCACCATACAAGTCATTCAGGCAATTTACTCCTTTCTCTACACATTTCTTATAGTCCTTACCTTGTGATGGCACATCATTACCATTTAAGTGGATCGGTGTCTCTGTATTTATTTTTAGTTTTTTTTGTGATAAGTAGTAGTAGTAAAAATTTTATTCATTATAAATAATGAATCGGTAACTCAACTGAGTCGAAACTAATTTCCAGCGAGATCCGTAAAATATCACATACCTTAACTACAGTTCCACATACATTTTAAATATCTATATATAAAAAAGGGATCAACATGCATCAAATGTACTAAAGAAATATTAACTAACAACAACTATACACACATATCACATGTAATATAATATTGCACTATTTCTCTTTCATCTAAACAAATATAATACCTTATTTATCATTAAGGTGCATTTATCTTCCTTGTCCCAAACCAACTCTTAATTTGTCCTGCCCTTCTTTTACCATCTTGTATCCTAATCTCTACTGGTAATAAATTCCAAAGAGAGGGTCCTCTATGGAAGAAATGGCCTCTGCCCAAATTGGTATTACACTTTAATGGCAAATATTAGGCTTGTTTTTATCATTCTTTCCTGCAGACATTCTGTGATATATTTTGGTACTTTGTCAGAGAAGCATTTTTCCATATACAACAGTACATGTAGAGACCTCCTATCCCCAAGTGTGTGCCAACCTAAAGTATAATATAAATCCTCCCTATGAATCATTCTTGGTGCCATTGTGATGTAATCACAGTGTCAGTGGCTCAGTAGGTAGCACACTCACCTCTGAGGCTGGGAGATCAGAGGGCTGTGGGTTCAGTTCCCACATCTGGCACTTGGGTTAATATCCCAGTACTGACACTGTAGTGCAGCATGAGAGGGGTGCTGCACTTCTGAGGTGCCGTCTTTCGGATGAGACATTAAACCGAGGTCCCATCTGCCTGGATTGGTGGTAGTTCAGGTGGATGTTAAAGATCCCATGGCACTTATCGAAAAGAGTAGGGGAATTTCCCCGGTGTCCTGGCCAAATTTCCCACATTCACTAAAAATACCACCAACAGCTTAATCTGGTTCAAGGTCAGTTGGCATTCATCTGTATCCCCCTCCTCCGGGTCGTGCCTGAAAATAGGCAGGATTTGTCTAGTGCACTTACCCGGTCAACAAAAACTAAATAAATAAAAATAAATAAATAAATAATGTGCCATTTTATTACATGCAGTTTCTAGTTTTCCCAATAATGTTGAATTTGTCCCCATATATATTACGTCCCCAAATTTCTAATAAGGGGATCATAACAGTATTTATCAAATGATTTCTAATTGCATATGTTGTACATTGTCTAAGTCGGTATAAAGCCCCCATACGTCTGTTAATTCTTTTTATCAATTGTTCTATATATTTATCCCTCTTCAAAAAACAGTCAAAGTAAACCCCCAAATACTGTATCTATCGTTTTCTACCTGTTCTAAAATTTGACCATCAGTAGTTTTGATCTGCAGGACTTTATCAGTTTGGTCCCTACCAAACTTTCTATAGAAATACATAGTTTGGGATTCTTTTGAATTCAAAATAAGTTTGGATTAGGCTAAAATGTCCTGCAATGCATGAAGGGCTAGTTGTAATTCACCGCCTATTTGGACATCCACTAGCCCAGATAGGTAAATTATCATATCATCAGTGTATAGATGATATTTTACTTCTGGATTTGAAAACTTCATCTGACATATACATTGTACAACAGCGGACCCAATAGGGAGCCTTGTGGAACTCCCATTTTTATTTGATAAATTTGCGATTTCCATTGGTCAAGTACCACAAACTGGCCTCTATCAAATAAATATGATTTAAACCAATCTATAACCTGGTCTGATAACCCCATATACCGAAGCCTGGACAGGAGAATATCATGGTTCAAGGTGTCAGATGCCTTCGAAAGATCTACATATATTGCCCCCACAGACAGACCCCATCCAGGCTTTCGGATAGGGAGTTAGTAACCTGCAAAAGTGCAGTAGTCATACCATGTACTGCTCGAAAGCCAGATTGAAACTTATTTAAAATTTTCTCTGACTCAAAGAACTTTTAAACATGCTAACAACCATACCCTCAAAGATCTTAGCAACCACTGGGAGAAGGGAAATAGGTCTATAATTTCCTATTTGTTCTTTTTTTCCTAATTGAGATATTGGGACTACTTTAGTAATTTTCCATACATTTGGGAATTCAGATTAAATCAGTGACATGTTATATAACTCTGTGAGGGGATAAGCAATCACAGGAACAGCATATTTTAACAATAAATGTGGTATACCACCATCCCCACCAGCCTTGTATACATCTATCATTCCCAGTGCCTCTATTATTTCATACGGTTCAAAAGGTGCAAACTCAAACGTAGTTGATGTCAACCCAATTTTCTCTATATGTCTTCCTAATGGCAAATTATTATGGTTTCCCCCCTGATTAACTTTTGATAATATGTTTTGGGCAACTGATCCCATGGATGTAAAAAAATCCATTGAATCCGTCAGCCACATCTGTTCTCAATGGCATATCTACACCATTAATCTCTAAGTTTTTTTTTAAAACTCTGAGCTATATGAACCCTGAACATTCTTCATAATTTTCCAAAATTTATGAGGATTATTTGTCATATTCTGTGTAAGCTGTTTTTTATAATAATCATTTCTGGCCTGCCTTAATTCTTTTGTATATATATTTCTTTATTGTTTGTATTTTAACCAGTTCTCAAAATTAGAAGTTTAACAATTTTCCATATTTATCCCTCTGTCTTTTTAACCTATATAATTTTGTATTATACCACAGAGCATTATTCTTTTTAATTTTCTGCATTTTTGGGGTGTGTGTTTATTACACATTGCTATGAACTCTTTATATATAAAGTCCCATGCGTCATTCACATCAGGTATTCATTTTACTCTTTCCCACTCTACATTTTCTAATTCCAGCATGAACTCCACATAATTAAATGTTTTATACTCTAATTATAGACTTACTGGGAACTACCTGTTTTATTGTTTGTTTAATGCTGTATATTAGTTGCTGGTCAGACCTTGCATCTGGCAAAGTCCCAAAACTTAAAATACTTTTTAGGGTTAGCAACAAATATCAGTAGTAGTAGTAAAATGTTTATTTTTATACAGGAAAGATGTCACTTTTACATCATTGGGTCAATTACCAATTTTCAAGATGCTCCTGTTATAACAATCATCAGTTCCAGCATACAAAAATACACCAAATAAATACAAGATACACAAATATGCATAATAATAAAACTTACATTAGTCAATATCACAGCTTCTAAGGGGTTCGCCACCATCATACCATAATATTTATAAGTAATTAATCTTCAATTGGACTATTATATAATGTAAATCTGCCAATTTAGACAATTTTAGACATAATGGGCCGGATATTCAAAAGGGTTGCACCATGCGCAATAGGGTTGCACCTGCGCAAGTCCGACTTTGTGCCATTCTGTGATATTCAGCAGGAGGCAGTTACAGCCACTGAAAACAGGCTGAGCAACAGCGCAATGCAAATGAATGCATGCTGAACTGGTGGGGAGGTACTACGGGATAAACTGCACAGCCCGATATTCAGCTAGGTTGGTGGGAGGAGTTGGCAGGCGCACCCCAACCTGCTCCTGCACAACTTTGAGCCAAAAAAGGCTTGGTTGAGGGCCACCCACAGGTGAGCTGCTGTACTGCAGGGCACAACACAGCAGCTGCCACCTGTGGCTGGCCCCCAACCCACTCCCTGTGACCCCCCTGCAGCCCGATCATGGGCCACCAACTGTAAATCCCCACCACCACCCCCAGTGGCCCGATCACGGCATAGTACTCCCCACCACCAGCCCAATTGGGGCAATGTGGCCTCTAACATATCCCTGTCCAGTGGACCGAAATGCCCGATCGCTGGCAGTGTATAATAAACCCTCCTCCCGCAGTCATCCCTGGTGGTCCAGTGGACTGAAATGCCTGATCGCGGGCAGTAAGTTTCATAACCCCCTCCAAACATAGCTCTGGTGGCTGGCGTCCCCCACCCGCCCACCCATGGCTGACCACTCCGCTCCCCACCAGCAGCCAGTGGGTGGCAGCATCCCACCCGCCTGCTGCCCGCCACCACGACTGACTGTCTGGAGGAGAAGCTGCCATTGGTGCAGGCAGAGCCAATGGGCATGCAGCTCCATATTGTAGATGACAGTCCAGATTTGTGAATGAATCATTCTCAAATCTGGACTGTCATAGATGTATAGGCTGCATGCCCATTGGCTCTTGCTCTGCACCAATGGCATGCAGTCTCAACGGGCAGTCAGTCGTGGGGCAGCGGGCGGCAGGTGGGGATGTTGCCACCCACCAGCTGCCGGGGAGCGGGTGGTGGGGCTTCGGGTGGGTGGGTGGGGGAGACGCTAGACACCATAGCTATGTTCGGAGGGGGTTTATTAAACTTACTGCCCACGATCAGGCATTTTGGTCCACTGGACCACCAGGGATGACTGCGGGAGGAGGGGGGATTTATTATACACTGCCCGCGATCGGGCATTTTAGTCCACTGGACCACAGGGATGACTGTGGGGGGGGGTTATTATACACTGCCCGCAATCGGGCATTTCGGTCCACTGGACCACCAGGAATACGTTGGGGTGCCACATTGCTGCCCGCGATCTGGCTGGTGGGGGGGAGTACACTCATGCCCAAGGATCGGCCACTGGGGGTGATGGTGGATTCTACACTGTTTTGCCCATGATTGGGCTGCAGGGGGTATCGGTCCTCGATGGCTGCTGCCTGGCAGGTGCCAGGCGCAGTCCTCGGGATTGGCACACTACATGCTAATGGCATGCAAATGAGGCTATAATCAGATGCAAATGGACCCTGTGCCTTGCATGAATTATGGCCCCATTTGCATGTCACCTTTGAATATAGGGATTTTAAGACAGTTTAATGGCACTTGCGCCACCGCTAAAGTTGAATGCTCCACCCCTGACAACTTGCAGTGGTGCAAGTTCCACTGCGCCATGCACAGTGGTTGTGGTCGGGTGATATTCAAAGGAGTTGCTCAATAGCACAACTCCTTTGAATATCGCCCCAGCCACACCCCTGCGCAACTATTTTGCGCAGTGTAAGGGCTTGCACCTAAGAATAGCGCAGTTTGAATATCCAGCCCAATGTATAAATTGGACATTCGGTAGGACAGGGTAATCAAAGATATTCCTTTTTTTTTTTTTTTTTGCATATGACCATTAACTAATCATAACATTCACATTCCCATGTAGAGTTTTTTGTCAAAGAGCTCACAAAAGATTTGGAGCTTTGTAGTCTACGTCTTAGTATGATATCAATGGGTTATCAATATTGTTTTATCTTAGCTGTAAAAGTCGTATTCCCAAATCTGTTCTTAATTTTGGCTTGTAGGTGTTTATTATTTGCATCTCTTAGGTTATATTTAGTTTCTTTAATTTTTAATTTGTGTATTAAATACTTTGGTTTATTACCCTGTATTACCAAATGTATATGTCCTGTCCATTTCAGATACCTTTTATATTGTAAGGGTAACCAATTCAAGGATTTTAACATTTCACAATGATATGTGCGATAATCGCACTTCAGAATAAATCTTGCTAAATTGTTATAAATTTAGGTCTAATGTTGTTGAAGCCTATTGGTGCTTATTATTTATCCGAGTGATATCCTGAATAACTGTGTTAAAGCAAGAGTAATGGTCATATCAGTCAATTCAAGAAACTGATCTGCCTTTTTCCCGTTCACATTAAAGTCTCCAATCAACATCAGTTCATGACTAGCTGTATATTTTCCCATCAACTCCTCTATTTGCTCAAAGACCATATAGTTTGCTTTTGGTGGGTGGTATAATCCCAACAGAAGTAGTGGTTTGCTAAAGGCTAATTTGATTTCCAGTAGTAGCCCTTCAGCCCCATTCCAGTCTAAATTCACAGCTTTCTTATTAACATCCAAGGTACTATTGACATAAATAAGAATACCTCCCCCCCTTTTTGTTCTATCATGTCTCCATAAATTAAAACCCTGTGTGTGTGTGTGTGTATATATATATATATATATATATATATCTATATCTGTTCATCTGGCAGTCTTTTACTTAAACAAGATTCAGTAACTACTATACAGTAATGTCTGGTTTATATGTATTGGTCCAATCTCTTAAATGGTCTAATTTCGGCAATAGGCTAAATATTTTTGTGTGTACTATTTTTAACCCTTGGGCCTTAAGAAGGTCAGCTGTCATGACTTTGTTATTATTACTTTCCATAACTTTAATTGTTGGTCCAGGATTTAATTGGACATCACCACTAGGTATCACGATTAATGACATGAATAATTTGCAATGTTTAAATCCTTGCCTGTACTTATGGCAAGTGAAATTTATTTTGGGTCCTCTTTTTACCTATGAGCCTCCCATCCATACCTCTACAGAAGTTCTTGTCATTTCATTTTTAATTTGCAGTCTATCCTTTATATTCATATTACAGAAGAGCACTTGAGTAGGTTTTATGTATTTAATATAGTTGGTTTCAAAGAGCACTCACCAAGGTGGTTCTTCAGCATAATAGTGCCCAATTTGATTCATTATGGCAGCTTGATTCTATTTCTTAAAATCAGGAAGTTTTAGACTTGCTTCCATGTAAGGGGCCTTGTTTGTCCATACTGATCCTTGCTTTTTTGTTTTTCCACAACAATTTTTTATATTATTTTATCAAGTTTTTTTTAAACCAACTTTATATCAATAGGTAATGTCTGGAAAGTGTATATGATTTTTGGTAGTGCACTCATTTTAATCACCTGGGACCAGATATTCAAAACTTTGCACAGGGCACAAAGTGATTGCATCGTGATTGCGTCACTATTGTGCTGGATTGCTATATTCAAAAGGCCAAATAGCACCGGCGCAATGTGCTAGCACAGGTGCTAAAAGATAATGTATGCATGGTGCAAAGTAAGGGGCAGGGACATGCATACAGGCACAGTAGTATATTCAAAACTATAGCATTGGGCAACGTGTGTTAGAGCAACATGTAGCACGGTGCATATTACTGCCTATGAAAAGGTAGTCTTAACTCCGGGCAAACCAAGAATGGGGCGTGGACACAGCAGCAACAGTGAACATGGCTGTATGCAGCCAATGAGGAGGCAGCAAGGGCAGACAGACACCCTGCACCACTCCATATGCACAGGCACCCAAACTGTGGTACACAATGCCTCAATATTGCTTGGAAGCTAACAATCATGCACATTATACGACACAGCTAAAACTCCACTTGCAGCAGCAAACTAACTGTGTTGCTATATGTGAATTGTGTGTTGTTGTACATTGTATATTTGTATTGTGCACTGCATCATCACATGTAGTGGCTCCAGGCTGTTACTGAATATGGGCCATGGGCAACTGTGGCTACCCAGTCAACACAGCAAAAGATACATATGAAAACAGTGCAGCCATACAGCACACACCTCATGTCCCCCCATTGGAGTACACCAACACACTCCAGCATACACATGCAGCACTGGGGAATTGGAGGGTGTTGAGGGGAGGGTTCACAGGTGGCTGGGCTGCACCATATAGTGGGTTTTGCCACAAGGCTGGGGCCATTCCCACAGTGCTTATGTTCCAGTGTCGGGAATACCCTGACACTGGTGCGCATGTCTGATGGTATGTGTCACCCCCCAGGCACATACCTCAGATCTGTACAGGCACCATGACACATACAGCCAGCCATGTGTATGTTACTGTGAGTATCCCATGCCAGTAGCGCAGTGTATATGGGACACAGGACAGCATGACAGTGGTGTCCACTATCGAAACACACCTGCCAGCTGTCCTGTCACTGTGTGGAGAGCAGCAGTCATTGATACCTGACACACCATAGGCATTGCTGTATCCCTCACAAAATCAGCCACTATGGTACTGTAGTATCTGCTATGCACTGTAGCAGGGACAACATTATGTCCATGGCATGCAGTACCAACACCCGTGGCTGTGGTGCTTGTCCCCTGGGGCTCACTAGACTCTGCTGCTGTGCACAGACATAGCCTGCAGCTACCGACATGTTTCTTTAGTCTGACATACAGGTGGTGCTGTGGGGAGACTCAACCTGCAGCTATTGATCTGTAGTTCCAGTCTGGCCTACAGGTGGAGCTGTGTGCATCATGCAATAGTACCAGGCAATCCACATGGAACTACATGAAAATCAGGCAATAATGACATGCTAATGTGGCAGCACTAGTACCTTAATTATGTTTTTGTTTGGTGACACTCCAGGTGCACCCCTGTAACTCTTAGAAAGATGTATTGTAAATGTGATGGGTTGAGTTTGTCAAACCCTTTGTACTAATATTGCGCTGGGCAAATGTGTTAGCTCTAGGCAAACGAGTTTGCCCCATGCAAAACTGTCAGAACCATAGCACAGTTCTGCAGTATTTGGTCTGCACTGTTGTTTGCAGTTTTTGTGACTCCACTTCTTTGCTAGCACACACATTGGCCATGTAGTTCACCTTTGCCTTACTCCACGTCTGGTGCACTGGACTCCTTTTGTAGTTTGCACTACCCAGTTGCTAAATTCAGAGTTGTCTTACTTGCAGGGCTATGTTTGCACTGTACTCAAGGCCCTGTTTGCCCACCATTGTTTGCATGCTTTATTCAACTGATTTTGCCCCTGGGCTATTCCTTTGAATATAGTGTGCAAATGGTTCCAGGCTATTTTTGCATACTGTGCAGTACTTATTTTGCCCCGGGGCTAAGTTCTGAATATCTTGCCACTGAACTCTTCCAGTTAATGTTAATGGCAACTTTTTCTAATAATGTATTAATATTTCAGTTTATGAGTTCTATTCTTGTTCGGGCCAAAATGATTCCTAAATATTTTATTTTTTCTTGCTCCAGTTTAAAGGGATGGTCTTGTAATTGAACTGAGTTGTCATTAGGGTTAATGCTCATAGCTATCTATTTACCCTAATTAATTCTATAACCTGATACTAATCCAAATTCTCTAATAGTATCCATAATAATATTAAAGGCTTTTCTGGGTTCTTTCACATACAATAAGTTGTTGTCTGCGTACATAGCCATATTTAATTGCCCCATGTCCAAAATCCTTCTATATCCATATGACCCCTTATTGAATTTGCTACTGATTTGATTGCTAATGCAAAATAAGAGGAATGACAGGGGGCAGCCCTGTCTAGTCCCTTTATCTAGTTCAAAAGTCTGGGATACATTATTATTTGACAAAACCTTTGCAGTTGGATGCTTACAAATAAGGGATACACAACAGAGACCTGTGGAATACACAATTTATTTTCACGAGAGCTGTTTGACCTTGGGTAACCTCATGAGTGGTGTAAGCCATGAGTGATGTGTCTAAGGTCAAACAGCATGAGTGAAAATAAATCATGTATTCCACATGGGCCCTGTTGTGTGTATTTCATTTATATAATAGGCAGGGACATTGTGGTTGTGATAATTAATTGTACTTATTTAATTATTTTTGAAAAATTATTAAAATTCTGTAGTTTGTTTTTAGTGTAAGTGTTGTTGCGCCTTTAATGTTGTGTGTTCCTAGGGTGGTTGCTAGGGTCTCGGTGTGAGGACATCACATCATTGCTGTGACATCATTCATAACTGTTCTTTCTGTGTATGTGAGCAGACATTCAAAAAAATAAAAAGGCAGCTTTGTTTCGGTTATCAAAAATGCCCGTCTCCATGTTACTGTATCCTAGGGATTTATCTGGTTGATTCTGCATTCAGCAATTAGTGTGGCAATAGTTTTTAATTGTATTTATCTGGTTGATCATGTGTTCAGCAGTTTGTCTGACGTATCTCCTGATAGCGCAGTCAGTGGCTTTTGTAGCAGTTTGCGTCTGGAGAGAGAGATGGCAGAACTAGCTTGGGCAGAGCGTGAGCATGGCTGGTCCAGGTTGTAGGAAAGCTGGGAAGAGAGCAATGAGGAAAAATAAAAAAAAAAATACTGTTGTTTTCTTTGCTGCAGAAGTTGGGGCAGTGTGTGGAGGTCCTGATACTGGAAACTGATCATGCCTGGAATGCTTTCCGGGGGGTGTCAGTGGTTAGTGAGCTAGTTCTGGCAGGAGAGGGGGTGATTGATGGCAGGGCATTAAATAAATGGTGGTTGATTGACGTTAAGGTGTTCAATAAATCTTGGGACCACCATTTATTCAACACCAGTGAGAATAAATTAATATATTCATTGTCTTTTGGGCGCACCTCTTTTTGCATAAACTAATTTAACCTGTTTTATAAAAATAAAGCTCGGATCTGCTTTTCACATTATTTAAAACAGTTATTCCCACTCCCACCTGTCATAGGCTTTTTCTGCATCCAGTGACAAATTAGTGCTTCTTTTTGATTTTCCACTGCAGGTATGTTAATGCATTTCTGATATTGTTAATGCCTTTTCTCTCTTTGATAAATCCAGTTTGAGCAGTGTAAATTATTGATCTGTTGGCTAATATTTTTGTGTATATTTTATAATCTGAGTTCAAAAGAGATATTGGTCGAAATGATGTGCACAACCTAGGATCTTTTCTTTTTCTTCCTTTGGCAAGACTAACAACAGGATCTCTTAAAAGGTCTTTGGGTCTTTCCCTTCTTTAAGAAAGAAGTTAAAAAGCTCTGTTAAAAGGGGGTTATTTTTATTACAATTTCAGATAAATACCTTTGAGCCAATGGCTCTTTCTCAAAGGTTCCACGTCAGTACACAAAGAATAGAAGTACAATTTGTGTGAGAATAGCAGGCAAGCAGTTGGAATACAAATTTCAGTACAGGGTATACATGGTCTAAAAGCTACAGATAATATATTTAACAGTTAGAACAACACAACCAAGCATACATTTAAGTATGATGAGTCACAGCAAACAATATTTACATGAATTAAAGCTGCCAGAAGGGCATTGTCAAAGGGAGAGGTGGAGTGGAAAAATTGAGGTCCTGCCTGTTGTGCCAGGTAGCATAGGAAAGTGAGGAGAGAGTGGGTGTGGAGGGGTAACTGGGAGGAAGGGAGGGAGGTAGAAGGAGAGGTGGGTAAGAGGCAAGGATTAGGGAACTTGTGCAACAGTGGGTGGTGCAAGCAGATTAGAAAAGGGAGAGGGGAAGGGAGTGGGAGAGGGGAAGGGAGTTGAAGGAAGGTAAGAGAGGAAGGTGGCAGACTAGGGCTAGGGTGAGAGGCAGGGGTATAGAGGGGGAGGGTGGTGGCAAGCAGAAGTGCAGATAGTAGAGAGGCTAATTGAGATACACTGTACATATAATGTCGAGCTCTGACAGCAGTCCATCAAGTCCAGGAGCTTTCCCTCTTTTTAGTTGTTTGATAGCATATTTAACTTCCTCTTCCATTATTACATCATTGTTTTCTTATTTTGAGTATTAACCTTGGAAATATTTCATTTGTTAATAACTTCCCAGTTTATGTCTTTGATTTCTGATGCATATAATTTTTCAAAATAATATTTTTAAACTCATTATTTATCGCTCCATGATCTATCACTATTTCCTGTATTAATCTTTCTGGGTTTTTTTTCTTGCTTAAAAAAACTAGAATCTTCCCTGATTTATCAGACTTGAGCGTACTATTTGGCCCCTGTTTGCATTATTAATCTTTCCATTCTGTTTTCTCATGAATTTCTGTTTTAGATCTTCCCAATATTTAAAATCCAATATCTCCCTTGTATGTATGTCACATTTCTGTTTCTATTTTCTGTAGGTAAATTGTAAAAAATGTTTTCTCCCCAGTCCCCGAGCCCTCATGTCCCTGACATGAGGCACGTGCACGTCATACCCTATGGGATGCCCCACCCTACTTGTCACTCTGTTGCCACCTACGCCTGTCACTGGACCTCCATCTGGTGATGTCGGGACTATGGGTGGGTGACTCACCCACCAGGAAAGGACAGCCAATGCTTGATCCTGCTCCCACTCCCCCAGTGCTGGCACCCAGATGACCTGAAGTTGTTCCTGAACCTGGGTCACAGGCGTAGTGTGAGGTAAGGCATCCAGCACCTTAGCCCTCAGTGTCACTGGGCCAGTGCATTTCTGCTTTTTTAATTTCCATCTTAAGTATTGTCATTTGCCCCTTGCTTGTTTCTTCTACTTGTGTGATGTATTATTTACCCTCTCACAAAAGTTGTTGGTGATTCCCAAATTGAATTTAGGGAGCTTTTTCCTCCTCTGTTGTGTTGAAAATAAATCATGTCTTCCTTAATGAAATCAAAAATGTTGCTATCTTTAATAAGTAACAGGTCCATGACCCATCATTTAGCTCTTATTACACCCCTGTATTTCTGCTAATACAGGGGAGTGGTCTGATATTAGAATTCCTTCATAAGAAACATTTATAACTTTTTTCTTTATTCCCTCAGAGCCTAACATCATACCTATTCTAGAGTGGGTTTGAGTAAAATGAGAATTTGTGTACATTTGGATTTACCATTCTCCATAAATCACCTAGGTGTAGTGCATCCATATCTTTATCTGTGCACTTAGCTGCCTGTGACAGGATGGAGCGTGGCCATGTATTACCCAATATTGGGTTCAGAACTGTATTAAAATTGTCCCCTATTAAATATGGACCAGGAAATTTCATTGGAGAAAAAATTCTGTAAAGAATTCTAGGTTGTCTTTGTTCATCCCATATAGACAGGCAATAGTACTTTCTGTGGATTTAACATTTACTTGCCATATTAAAAATCTACCTTCTTGATTTTTATAACTTTCTTTAATTATGGTGTTTGCCTTCTTAGAGATAATTATTACCTCTCTATTCTCTTTAATGTTGCTGGTGTGTAACCCCTGCCTCCACCCATATTTTCCTGAATTGTACAAATTCAGCCTCTATAAGGTGGGTTTCCTTGAAGCAATAAGCAATCTATCAATTTTTTCCTTAAATAGTTTATTTATTTAGTTTTTGTTTACCGGGTAAGTGCACTTGCCAACATGATGACTATTTTCAGGCATGACCCAGGAGACTACAGAACAAATTGGGCAAACACTGGTACATTTTAAAATATGGTAAGTAGCAACCAATGCAATTTTTCAAGGAGGAGGGAACGTACATAGATGCAGGAAAAGTGGGGTTGGGGGTAAAACATAACAGAATGGGGAGGGCTCCAATAACAAAATACTCTAGTAGAGAAACAATTTTACAGATGGGAAACAGTGTAAGGAACTAAAGCAATACAGAAGTCATCATCGAACAAGCAGACAGGACAAAGGGATATAACATAATGTAAAATAAGTAGGTAAACAGTATCAGGAAAACTCAGCTATCATAATTATCTTAGCGATAAGGTTGAGAGAAAGAGAAAGAGGAGGAGGAGGGCATGAAAGAGAGACAGTGAGGTTGCAAAATGATAGAAAGGTAGAGGAAGGAAACTGGGACACGTACAGAGGAATATGAGTAAAGCCAGAGTATCAGGAGGAAAAGAGACAAGTGCAGAGATGGGAAAAGGATAGCGGGGAATAAGGCAAATAGGTTAGACCAAGGTATCAGGTAGAGTCAAAGCAAGTTCAGGGGTCAGCATGCAGCAGATAATGATGAAATTCATTTTTGAATCACTGATGGGAACCAGACAATCTGAGTTCAAGGGGAAGTATATTCCAAAGCTGAAGAGCTATGAATTTGAAAGCCCCAGTGCCCTTAGAGGTATAGCATCTGAGGAAGTTTAATAGAGATTTGTCAGCAGACCTCAGTCTGCGAGGGGCTATGTGAGGAGTTAGTAGCTCTGCTAGAGATTTTGGGGTTTTGAGCCTAACAATTGCATCAGTAAGGGAACCAAGATGATACTGTCTCAGTGCTGTAGGAGAGAGCCAACCAAGGTCGTCATAAAGCTGACAACGGTGTTTCAGACGAGAGGAGGAGGACGCATAGCAACATATGTTATTGTATATAACATTCCATTTCTGTAGGGCTGTTTTCTGGGCACCCTCAAGGAGGGGCGCACAGTAGGTAAGAGAGGGAAGCAGTATTCCTCTGGCAATGGCATGTTTAGCAGATGACATTAGCATGAAACCAAACTTGTATGCAGCACCAAGTTTACTGTTTACCTTCTTGCAGGTGGATTGAATGTGAAGGTTAAGATCCAAGGATTAGTCGAGCACGACCCCAAGATAGTTAAAAGACGAGACAGTTTCGAGTACAATACTATCAAGGTCCTGCACCACAAGGGAGGCAGAACAGTTTCGAAGTTTGAGGGTCGAGCCAAAGAGCATAACCTTCGTTTTCTTCATATTGAGCACAAGTTTATGTTCATAGAGCCAGTTTTGGACATTTATGTAGTCATTTGAGAGGTCAGAGTTTAAGTTCTCCACTTTGTTATCATTTGCAAAGATAACAAGATCGTCTGCATACAGGAGAGATGAGCAGCTTTGCAGTGAACTAGGGACATTATTTACAAAGAGCGAGAAGAGGAGTGGCCTCAGGAAGGAGCCCTGAGGTACACCCACACTTATAGAGGCAACCTCAGATATAGTTGCATTAAATTTAACCACTTGTGACCTACAGGACAAGTAGCTGCTAAACCAGTGAACTACTGGGGTAGAGAAACCCATGCTGTGAAGGCAGGATAGAAGTTGGGGGTGGTCCACTAGGTCAAAGGCCTTTGTGAGGTTGATGAAGACAGCCCCAGTGAGTCTACCCAAATCCATGTTTGAGAGAACATCAGAGGTAAGTTTTAGTAGGACCATGGATGTGCTGTGATTTTTCCTGAACCCATGTTGAGCATCAGAGAGAATACCATATTTTGTAAAGAGGTCCAATGTTTGGGTGGCAACAGCCTTCTCAAGTAGTTTGGACAAGACCAAGAGAATAGCAATGAGATGGTAATTTCCAATATCCTTATTGTCCCCCTTTTTTGAAGACTGGTGTTATATGAGCCTCTTTCCACAGGGCCAGAACTGTGCCACTAGACAGGGACAATGTATATATTTTCACCAAAGGAGAGGCTATATAAGAGGCTACAAGTCTGAGCAGGTAAGGTTCGAGGAGGTCTGACCCTACACTAGTATTATCAGATATAGTTAAGAGGAGTTTAAAGACCTCCTGGGCAGTTATAGCCTTAAAGTAGAAAGACGGGGTATATGATGATGTATGGGAGACTGTAGAGGAGCCTGGTGACCCGTGTTCTCCCAGAGACTGAGTGTAGGAGGCCAATGATTGGAAGGCAGAGGTGTACTGGGACAGGTCCGAGAACAATTGGTTGAAAACATTGGCAATAGTCTTCGGGTCATTGCAGTGCACCCCATTTAGTATCATATCTGATATCATGTAAGACTGGAAGGATCCTAGAAAAGTCTTAATATGAGACCAGAATTTTCTAGAGTCCAACGCTGAGCTCACCAGCAGGTCCTGGCAGTATTTACTTTTGGCTAATCTTATATTTTTTTTTGCAGTGATTTCTGTAAAACCTATAGGTGTCAAAGTCAGCCAGCTGCCCAGTTTGTTTAAAGCATTTCCAGTGTTTGTCCCTAACATGTAGCTCAGTTAGGAGGTCCTTATGCAGCCATCTAGTAAGTTTGTCTCTAACTCTCCTAGTGATCTTAGGGGCATGCCTAGACTGAATATCAATAAATCTGTTGAGAAAGACCTGTAGAGCCTCTTCAACATTGTTAGTATTGTAGACTTCGGACCAATCTATGCATGACATTTCTAGATGGAACACATTTTCATCCATGTCCAAAACTCATAAAAGTAACTTAGCGAGGTGGAGGAGATGGTGGGGTGGCAGAGGCCCACAGGCAGAAAATAGGAGCATGGTCAGTTATGGTGTCCACATGAATCCCTGTTCAGGTCACATGTTCAGGACACTTTGTCAGTAGCCAGTCCAGAAGGGTACCAGTTTTAGTTGGACTTGGTGTCCTAGTAGGTTCAGTAATCAGCTGATGCAGGTTATAACTACTGGTTACTGTTACCAAGGAGCTATAAGTAGGACCCAATTTAGGTTTATGTCCCCCAAGATTATTACTTCATTTTGGTTGGCAAGTGTGAAAGTTGTGTCGAGTAGGTCCTGAAACCCTGCCAAGCCAACAGTAGGAGGGTTATAGGCACAGACAATATGGAGTTTCTTTGCTCCTAGTGAGACAAAGACAAGTAAGCATTCACATAGCACGGAAGAGGTCAGGTCACTGATAGCTGTTAGGTTGAGATGATCTTTGTGATAGATGGAGATGCCACCACCTCTTTTCTTTGTTGGCCTATCCCTATGGATCAGGGAGTAGCCTGCTATTGAGTAGAGAGCGTCAGGTATACTGGGTTTTAGCCATGTTTCAGTGAGACAAAGAATAGCTGGGTTATATTCTTTCATTCATGCCACAAGTTCATCCATGTGGCATATGAGACTTCTTGTATTCAGGTGAGCAATAAGGAGACCCTTTTTTGAAAGCTCTGTCAAGTCATCCGAAGAGAAGTGAGAAGAGGGGCCTGGATTTGCTTCGACATCACCTGCCAAGAGGAGGATAAGAGAGGCCAAGAAACAAAGCCTGACTAAGTGAAAGGTTTGGGTATGGACAGGTCTTCTACTCCACTTCACAAGTCCAAGAAGCAGATAATAAGCACAGCCCTTCGGATATAGAATAAATTGCCAAGAGCAAACAGGCAAGAGTTTGGTGACTATTAGGTTGGAGAAACGAAAGTCATAGCTGTCTGATACTATGCCAAGGTGGTCACAGGGGGTTATGAGTGATGATATATCCATCATTAGTAGAGCTAGAAGGATGAGAGCTATGCCTCCCAAACGGTATCTTAGCAAGTTTTTCGGTTCTGGGTGGATTGTGGGACAAGGGAGAGGCATAGATCGTAGGGCTACATATGGCATGACAGATGGGTAGCAAGACGGCATCATATAATCCATAATATAAGCTTCTTTCTCTTGATTGGTTTATTAAGCCCATTTACGTTCCAGGACATGACCTTAATTATATCTGTCATTGTTTATGAATTTAAGCCATATGAGCCAATCTCCAAAACATTTATGGTCTCCATTTTTATTGCTGTAGCCTTAAAATGCAAAAAGAGAAAAATGTCATCATGAGTTGAAACGCTTTACTTGTTCATTTTCTGGTGCCACATTGAAATTTCCATATATTTGAGTAGTCATCCTGTAATTTTAGCTTGCCTCCCTTTTTCCTTTTTTTCTTCTATTTTTAAAATTCTCCTTGTGTTTCTTGTTCTTCTCTTTATTTCCCCTTAACCCCATACTCCCTTCCCTTTTGACGGAATCATTCTCCTCCAATACCCTGTATCCCCAGATGTCTTGCAAAATGTCGCCTCTTCCACCTCTGAGCTCTTCTCCCCTTATTTTTAGTGTCCTAATCTGCCTAATAGTAAACACAACTATTAATACACTTTGGTGCTTTCCCCAAGATCCCCTTCCTACTCCTTCTTTTTTTATTTTTTATTTTTTGTTTTATTTTATTTTGTTTCCCATTCTCGTCTGCAATGTTTCCATGCCTCCATCTATTATTCTCCTGTAACAACTGATTTTTTTTTCATTCAGGAGGCCCTCTTTTCATCTCTGTATTGTTTCTTGATGGTCACAATTTCAGTTCATTGTAGACATTATTTTCTGCTTCCTGGGGAGTATAAAAGATCCTGCTGTTCCCCAAGTATGTCAGTCTCAAGGAGGTTGGGGTGGGATGACAGAATGGAATATGGTTTTCCCACAAGAAATGTTTAATGTTTCTGTAAGCATTTCTGTTTCTCTGTGCGTCTGGACCCAGGTCTGGGAATATTAGTATTTGGTTGTCTAAATACGTCAGTGGCTTCTTTTTCCTGGCCATTGATAGAACATTTTTCCTTTCTTGATACTTAAGAAACTTCACATATGTGACTCGAGGGTATTTAAAAAATGTGATTGGTCTTGCAGGGGATCTATGTGCTTACTGCAATTCTACTTTTTCTTCTGGGTTTTTCCTCCCCAAGAGGTCAGTAAGAAATTGCTTGCAGAATTTGAGCATATCATTCTGTTCTGCCCCTTCAAGTATGGCAAAAATTATAAAATTATCCCTCCTTGATCTTAATTCCAGGTCCTGAACTTTATCCTTTAAATATTTCAGTTCTCCAGCTTGCTTTTCAACTCTGTTTAATCTTGGGCAGTTCATCTTCTAATCCTGAGACTCTTTCTTCAGATTGTGTCATCTTGCTATTTAAATCCTGGTTTTCAGTTTTTACTCCCTTCATGTCATTGTTAATTTTATCCAGTTTGTCATCTAATTTTTTAAATCCTTCATTCATTTGTTCTAAAATAATTTTCATGAATCTTTCTGTTTGAGCATTTTCTTGTTTTTCCCTCAAGTTGCTTTCTCCATCTTTATTATGGTAATTCCCCTCTTTATGCTCTAAATCTTCATTATTTTGGTTCGTGTTTTTTTTTTTGTTCCCCTTCTCTTTTTGATAGCCCATCTCTTTCAACATTGTTTTAATTGTGTTGGTACTCCCTAATATTGTTCTTTGTTTTTGGTCCCTCTTTGGAACCTCACCATCAACCATTCCCTCATATGCCTTCTCTTTCATATCTAGACCCTCTGTTACCTTTATATGTTTCTCATGCAAGCCTCTGATGTACCTGTTTTTTCATTGAAAGCCTTGGGGTTCATTTCCTTCTTCTCATGTTCATTCATAGAGCTCTGTGCAGTGAAATGTATTTGTACCTTGTCTTTATTTACATTCTGCTTGTCTGCTCTTCCCTGGACCAATCAATTTCTCCCCCTTTTTTACCCCTAATTGCTCCTGCTTTTATGGATTTATCGGGACCTTTAAGGGACTTACATCCTTTTTCCTTGTTCTCTGGGACCTGGGTTGTCCTACTTATCTCTGGCTGCTGAGTGTCTATGGAAATCTTTTTCTCTTGGGTCTTGGGTCTACATATTGTTTGGTCTCAAGGGCTCCATCAGCAGTATTTCAATGGCTATAGTGTATTGAAATAGCTCTGGTATTCCTATACCTGTGACTGAATCAGCTTCTCTCCTTGAAGAATGTCTCCTTTTCATGGCCAGTGAGTCCGCCTTCCCATTCCCTTTATCCACTAGCTTCTTGTAGTGGGGTTTTGTTTTTGCATTAGGGAAGAATGCTCAAATTTTCCATAGGATTTTGGGTCTAGTAGCTATTCAATAGGACATACCACCCCGTAAACACAGCACAGGGTAGCTTAGAACCCGAACCTCTGAGCGTTTCATTTACACATAAAATGGACTGAAAAGAAAGCAAATGGGGATCCTCAGGGAAAGTATCGCAAACTGGTTTTATCAAACTCTCTCTCTCTCTTGCAGATTACTGTCCATCCTTCTAGGAAGAGAAAAAAAGAGATGCGAGAATGCTTCGGGGACATGTGTTGAGTTCAGCACAGCTCCCTCCTCATTGTGTCATGCTGCTGATAAAATATAAATTAAAAAAAATAACGTTATGAAGGAAGGGCTCTGCACAGCTGTATCTGTAGCTGAACGGAAGTACAGGGCATGGAGCTAGATGGATTTCCACAGCTAGATGGATTCCTCAATTGTACAGTCACATGAATCTGTTCGGGGGACCTGCATGAGTAAGGATATGATTCCACTATCTCAGAAAGAAAATAAATTCATTGCAAAAAACTGTGTTAATGCACCAGTTAGTTCAACTGAGTGCAACACAAGTTTGAAAATGTGGCATTGGGGTTTCTAACCCTAACTCCCTCCCCAAAGCAGCAAAAGGGCAACACCATACAAGCAACCACAGAGAGCCATTATTAGGTAAAACAAACAACATACAACTGTTTCCAAATGACGCAAATGCGGTAGCACTGATGTGTTACCTTCATGTATTTGTATCTGGCTGCAAAAGCACAGGCTCTGTATGTTAATACAGACATTAGAGTTGAAGAAAGCAATGTGCACAAAGCAGGAAAATTAAAAATATTAGGGCTTTGGGTCTCCAGAGTATTGATGAATCAGTGGTTGGGTCTTCCTGGGGGTTGATCCCACCATAATCCTAATGTCTGCATTAACATAGTTTTTAGCAGTTGATATATATATGTATATATATATATATATATCAGAGGCAAAAAACTCAGTTTAATGCATCAGTTAGGGTTGTTCCACAGCGACAAAAGCGAGGAAATTTGATGTTAGGGTTGAAACCCCCTTTGCACCCTTCCAGCCCACCCCCCAACTGGAATCGGGGTGTGCATTGGGGTCATCAGCCCTAAGTGTCCCCATCACATGTGGAAAGAAGCTGAGGAATAGGAGAATGGGGTGACAGTTAGGACAGATGACCCCAATGCACACCCCGATTCCAGTTGGGGGGTGGGCTGAAGGGGTGCAAAGGGGGTTTCAATCGTAACATTGAATTTCCTCGCTTTTGTTGCTGTGGAACAACCCTAACCGATGCATTAAATGGAGTTTTTTGCCCTCTAATTTCCCTTCTTTTTGAGAATGATAATGAGAAATAGTGAATGTAATACAGTGGCGGGAGCGCTGGGTGATGTCTTGTCGCATTGTAACATTGTGCCCGCAAACGCAAATCATAATGCGCATGGTGACGCAAAGCGAAACAGAAAGAGGAACAGTACTGTAGACAGAAATGTTAAAAACAACGGAAATGCAACCGCAAATGAAAACGCAAAGGGTAACGCACATGGTGGCGTAAACGTGAACAGTAAGTGAAACAGGTACGGAACCGCAAGCAGAAATTTTAATGGTAAGAGTAATGTAAGCGCACAGGCTGGTTTTCCCCAAAAGCTGTATAGAGAAAGACAGTGAGTAGAAAGAATGTATGCAAAATAATGACTCTCGGAACACAAGTCAGTAGTTGTAATAGTAAATTGCTTATATCTCAGTAACCGTACGACATAGAAAAAAATGTAAAAGTCATATGTATTATCACTTTCCTGGCTAGTTTTATACGGGGGGGGGGGCTATAATTTTTTGACAAAAACTCCGTATCTTGCACCATTTTCGAGATACAGGCCCTCAAAGGCACGGTGAACGCCGTAATGTTATCCTATGGGAAAAAAACAGAAGTTCGGACTGCCATAACTTTTGAACAGTTTAATATTTTTTCATGAAATCTTTGAAAGGCACATCAGGGACCCCAGCTGCATGTTCCCTGAAGATTTCAGGCCTGTCGCGCAAACCGTGCGACCTGTAGGCGCGACTGTAGAATTCCAGAAAAAGCATAAACGCACGCGCAGATCACGCTTAATAACTCCACAGTCGTGTATCCGACCAGTACAAAACTTGGCAGATCCCAAGGCATATGGGTCTTGATTGCGTATTCCAAATTTCAGGTAAATCTGTCAAATGGTTGCAAAGTTATTAAGGTGCAAAATTTTGGGTTTAACATGTAAATGGCTCCTCAACCCTAACTATGGTAACATTACTGTGCTACCATATTATATATATATATATATATATATATATATATATATATATATAAAGTTCTGTGCACCTTAATTCATTTTTTATACTAAAAATATTTAATCCTCCTTTTCAGCTTATATTGCCCATTCTTTTGTTCACTTGTGCAGAGTAAACTAATAGTTCATATCAGATTTAGTTCCTTCATGTTCTATTAGGTTTTAATCATTTTATACGTACAGCACCCTGTAATCATATTCCGTTTTTGCAATACTTATACAATATGGCAGTCTGGAATGAATGATCAGTCGGTATATCGAATGTGATGGTTTTCACCCTGGTAGACAGTTGTGAATTTCATCCTACTATGCTGTTAAGATACTCTGGTTGCACAGAAACATAGAAACAGAATTTGATGGCATGTAAGGACTGCCTGGCTTAACCAGTCTGCCCATTTTCCCCCTTCCTATCCTATCCTATCCTGTCCTGTCCTGTCCTGTCCTGTCATGTCACCACAGACCCTATTTGTTCTCTTCCTCCCTCTCCCCTTGCTTCCCAACTAAGATTCTTTTATGCCTATCCCATGTATGCTTGAAGCCCACCAGTGCTTTTGCCCCCACCAGCTCCACTGGAAGACTGTTCCAGGCATACACTACTTTTTCAGTGAATAAGTACTTCCTCACGTCTCTTCAGAATTCCCCCCTTCCGGCTTCATTGCGTGCTTCTTTGTTTTCATGCATCTTTTCATCTGAAAAAATACTCCCTTGCTATACCTTATTTAACCCTGTGAGGTGTTTATAGGTCTCTATCATGTCCCCCTCTCCCTTCTATCTTCCAGGGTATACCTATTCAGGTCCTTTAATCTCTCATTGTATGGCTTCTGATGCAGCCCCTGCACTATTTTAGTTGTCCTCCTCTGGACAGCCTCTACCCTTTCTATGTCCTTCCTGAGATGTGATCTCCAGTACTGGACACTATACTCTAGGTGGGGTCTCACCAATGATCTATACAGTGGCAACAGTACCTTCCTTTTTTTGGCTAGCGATATCCCTTCCTATGCACCCCATCATCCCACTTTCCCTACCCACTACCTTGTCACACTGTCTCACCACCTTGAAGTCATCAGATATGATTACTCCCAGGTCCCTTTCCTGTTTAGTGATGGTCAATGCCTCTTCTCCCATTTTGTACTCTGCCTCTGGGTTTCTGTGTCCCAGGTGCATGATTTTGCATTTTTTCACATTCAAAACCCCTGACCACACCTCAAGGGTTCTTAGGTCTCTGAACATTGTTTCCACCCCTCTGGAGTGTCTGCCCTATTTCAGATTTTAGTGTCATCTGCAAAGAGGCATACCTTCCCTTCCAGTTCATCTGAAGTGTCACTTATAAAGACATTAAAGAGGATTGGTCCCAGTATTGAACTCTGAGGCACCCAGTTGGTCACCCTCCCTTCCCTGAAGTGAGCACTATTTACCACCACCCTCTGTCTCCAATCCATTAACCAACTTCTAATCAATTGTACTACATTGGGACCCACTCCTAAGCTGCCCCGTTTCCCCATGAGGCTCCTATGTGGTATGGTATCAAATGCTTTACTAAAATCTAAATAAACCACATCCACTGCCCCACACTGATCTATTTCCCTGGTCACTCAGTCAAAAAAATCTATTAGATTTGTCTGATATGACCTTCCCTCTGTGAATCTGTGCTGCCTCAGTTCCTGTAACCCACTGAATTCAAGATACTCCACCATCTTTTCCTTCAGCAGTGACTCCATTAACTTTCCCATCAATGACATCAGACTGACTGACCTATAGTTGCCAGCCTCCTTCCTGCTACCTCTTCTATGAAGTGAGACTACATCTGCCCTTCTCCAGTCCTATGGAACCATTCTTGTTTCTAGTGAGTTGTTGAATAGGGCTATCAGAGGTGCAGCCAGTGCCTCCCTGAGCTCCCTCAATGCTCTTGGGTGTACCCCATCTGGGCCAATAGCTTTGTCCATTTTAAGATTTGCAAGCCCCTTTAGGATTCTTCCCTCTGTAAATGGATTTGTATCTACCACATTTATCAGGTTCTTTTATACAATATTTAATTGTGATATGCTTTTGTTAGTCTTTGAATGTGTTAGATTTATAAGGCTGGACCTCCTTGGAAAAGAGTTTTTTTACTCAGTGGAGTTTATCCTATTTTTGTTCATACCATTATGAATAAGAATAACATTTTACTAAACTAAACTAATCTAGCTTATGGCTATTCTTTTTCACTAAGCAATCTCTCCTGTTATTCTGCAGTGCACTGCTGATAATTAATTCAAGCAGAATTTCCTTCCATTTTCCCATGTCCAATCCTTCAGCACAAGTGTGTTCTATTAAATGAAAGCTGAGTAATACTGCCGGCACATAATGTTCCCTTTTGAAACATAAAAACATAAATAATGATGCCAGCAACCATCCAGTCTGCCTATAAATCCTAACAAACCCAGGACCTATTGTCAATACAGGGTCCATGCAGTGTTCAAATCCACACTAACCACCCCCATGCTCCCCTCCTTACTCCCCATTCCCCATTCTCCCCTCAGTTTCTTCAACTGGGTGTCAGGGAAATAGATCAGGGTGAGGCAGTGGACATGGCCTACTTAAAATGCTTAAGGCCTTCAACTCTGTACCACATAGGAGGCTTATAAGGAAACTGGCAGTTTGGGGTGAGTCCTACAGTGGTAAACTGTGTATAAAATTGGTTGATGGATAGGGACAGAGGGTAGTGGTAAATGGCACTCACTCGGGGTGGGTGAGAGTGACAAGTGGGATACCTCAGGCCTCAGTACTGGGACCTGTCCTCTTTAATGTCTTTATAGAACTACAGAAACATAGAAGTTGTCAGCAGATTGATAAAGACCACTTTGGCCCATTCAGTCTGTCCATTTTCCCCACCCACTATGCCACTGCAGCCCCTACATGATCTGTGGTCTCCCCACCCTTTGTGTTACTTATAGGTCCCCTTGTCTCTGTCCCATGCAGGCGTGAATCTGACGACCATTTTGGCACCCACCACCTCCTCTTGGAGGCTGTTCCAGGCCTCCACCCTCTCTATAAAGGAATACTTCCTCACACCCCTTCGGAGCCTTCCCCCCCTCCAGTTTAATAGCGTGATCTCTTGTCCTTGAGTCCGGCTTTCTGCGGAAAATGCTACCTTCCAGTACCTTAATAATACCTGTTATGTACTTGAATGTTTCTATCAAATCATGTCTTTCCCTTCTTTCCTCCAGTGAGTACATATTCAGTTCTTTTAGTCTCTCCCTGTCCCTGCACCATCCTGGTTGCCCTCCTCTGCACTGCCTCCACCCTATCTATGTCCTTCTGGAGATGGGGCCTTCAGTACTGGACACAGTACTCAAGGTGTGGTCTTACCTGTGACTTGTACAGGGGTAATATTACCTCCTTTCTCCTACTGGTGATACCCCTCCCTATGCACCCCAGCATTCTATTACCCTTTCCCACTGCCGTTTCACTTTGCTTGGCTACCTTCGGGTCATCAGAAATGATTACCCCCAGGTCCCTTTCTTGTTTGGTGGTTGTCAGTACTTCCACTGCTAATTGTTACATAGCCCTGGGTTTCTGTGCCCCACATGCATGATTTTGCACTTTTTAGCATTGAATTCTAGCTGCCCACCACTTGACCATTCTTCTAACTTCTGAAAATCACTCCTCACTTTTTTCACCCCCCCGTGTGTCTACCCTGTTGCAGATTTTTGTGTTGTCCACGAACATGTAGGCCTTCCCATCTAACCCTTCTGCAATGTTGATAATAAAGACATTGAAGAGGACTGGGCCTAGTACTGACCCCTGAGGCACTCTGATTGTCACCATGCCTTCCCCTGAGCAGACTCCATTTACCACCACCCTCTGACTCCTGTCACTCAACCAACTCCTTACTCAGTTTAATACTTTCTGTCCCACTTCTAGACAGGCCAGCTTGTACACCGGTCTTTCATGTGGAATGGCGTTGAAGACCTTCCTGAAATCCAGGTATGCCACATCTACTGCTCCACCATGATCCACTTCCCTAGTCACCCAGTCGAAGAACTCAATCAGGTTTGTATGGCAAGACCTTCCCTCTGTCAAACCATGTTGCCTTTGATCCTGCAATCCACTTGTTTCCAGGTATTCCACTATCCTTTCCTTTAATAGTGATTCCATCTTGGTTAGAATAGCATTTCATGAATAGTACTGTCTAAAACAGAGCTTCCAATACCATCTATGCTTTTACAGTGATGGGGGGGAATAGTACACATCAGTTACCGCTATCCCTGTTGCTGTGAAGGCATATGGGAGAGTCAAGTAGCTGGAAGCGAGGTGCATGGTAGAGCCGCTCCCATGGTGGAGATGCTAGGGCACTCACATTCAGGGCAAAGGTGACCCCGAGACCTGGGTTCTGTTCTCAGATTCCTGGGTTGTGGGCTTACAATTTTCTATTCTGCCTGATGTTTGTAAATTTTGTTTGTCCCTCCCCAAGTTTCATTTTTTTTTCTGACTGTTGCTTTTACTTGATTTCTCCCCCCATGGTTCTCCCCATCCCTGGGATCCACCCCTGGCATTGAATATATAAAGATGGTGAGTATGGGAGCAAAACCCCCCATGTTAGGGAATGTGGGGGTGGAGCACCTCACAAACACACAAATTTAGTCTTATACTTAGCCATGGTAGCAGTCCTCCATACGTTTTTGGACCACTACCATTGGCTCTATGGTTTCAGATGGCGTTTTTTCATGGGTGCTGTTATTGTTGGTGCCATTTTTCCCGTGTAGTTTTTGGTCGACCTGTTGTGACTTATGGTATTCTGACCTAGTGCCAGTTCCATAACCTTGTCAACTACTGAAGTCAGGCTGACAGGTCTGTAATTTCCTGCCTCCTCCCTATTCCTACTTTTGTGTGGTGGAATCACATATGCCCATCTCCAGTCCCTCAGAACCATCCCTGTTTTCAGCAATAAGCTGTCAGTGGTGCAAGAAGCACCTCCCTGAGCTTCTTCAGTATCCTAGGGTGAATCCAATCCGTCCCACTGCACTGTCAACTTCTGATTTCACTAGTATCCTGAGGACTTCCTCTTCCATAAAAGGACTAGTGTCCACCTTACTACCAATTTTGCCCCTGCTCTTTATCTTTGGCCCTTCACCTACCGCTTCTATTGTGAATAATGAACAAAAGTATCTGTTCAATATGTCTGCCTTCCCTTGGTCCCCATCCTCACAGCCCCTCCCCCTTCGCTTTTTATCCTTGTTATCCCCTGTTGGTATTTCTCTTCTCAGTAATGTATCTAAAGAAGGTTTTATCCCTTTTTTTATTGAGTGGGCAATATTCACCTCAGTTTGTGCCTTCCCTCTCCTTACTGCCTCCCCTGCCTTC
The DNA here is from genome assembly GCA_016271365.2 of Neoceratodus forsteri. Lineage (NCBI taxonomy): Eukaryota > Metazoa > Chordata > Ceratodontiformes > Ceratodontidae > Neoceratodus > Neoceratodus forsteri. The sequence continues at coordinate 355,884,986 of CM057456.1, forward strand.
CTTTACTTCTACTGGTAATTTATCCTATCCTCTCCTCTCCTCCTCCTTGTGTCATTTTGTACCTTCTAAATACTAGTTGTTTTGACCTAATTTTTCTGCTAGCTTTCTAGAGAACCATAATGGTGTCCTTTATGTCCTGCCCTTGTAGAGCTGCCTGATACAGAGATTCATAGCCCTTTTAATGCCCTCTTTTTTGCCCACTGGTCAACTGTTCCTTCTAGCATCCCTTTCTCTGCCAGGGCATTCCTGAGGCATTCTCCCATTGTCTTGAAATCTGCCCTCCTGAAGTCCATGACCTTTTTCCTTGTGCTGCTTGGTGCAAATCCAGTTTTTACACCAAACCACAGTGTCTGATGATCATTCGTCCTCAGGTGGTCTGCCACTGTGACGTCCACAACACTGTTCCCATTCATCAGCACTAGATTCAGTAATGCTCCCCCATGAGTGGGTTCCTCAACCAGTTGGTAGATCAGAGGGCTGTGGGCTCAGTTCCCACATCTGGCACTTGCGTTAATATCCCAGTATTGGCACTGTAGTGCAGCATGAGAGGGGTGCTGCACTTCTGAGGTGCCGTGTTTTAGATGAGACGTTAAACCAAGGTCCCATCTGCCTGGATTGGTGGTAGTTCAGGTGGATGTTAAAGATCCCGTGGCACTTATCAAAAAGAGTAGGGGAATTTTTATTGAAAAAGAGGACTCCAAACAGGTAAGTCAACTGGTACAGAAAACAAATGCACACAAAAACAGAACAATGAGCAACAAAAATAAACAAAAACATCAGAGAAAATCAGTAGCCCAGCCATGTTGCACAATTAAGCCACAAAAAGGAACATTTTACCTGACCATAGATATGTAAATCGGTATCACAAATATTTTGTAAAGTAACATGAATATTAGAAAGGAGTTCCTCAAATGAAACAATACGTTGCTGAGTAGACCAAAAACATCTAGATTGCCATATATAAAAATGAAGAACAAAAAAAACGAATAGCAAAGTGTCTGCAGGATACTTAGACCATTCACCCCCTTGTGCACCATACATAAGCGTACCATAGGAAAGAGACATAAATAAAGGTTCATTCCATTGCACCGCTAAAGTGACCCAAAATTGTTTGATATAGGGACATTGAAAAAAAAGATGTTCTTGCATTTCTAACACGGAGACACACGTCACATGTGTACAGTACCTATCACTAAGCTGTTTGTGCTTATGTGAGTTACCCACTGGCAAACGACCATAAGAACTTAACCAAGCACTATTCCAAATAAAGTCAGGCAAACGTCTATGGGAGAGCAACAAAAGAACTTGCTCTTGGGACTGAGAAGGGCAGTCAGGAAAAAGCAAAGCATCAGAAAAATCAGAGGAAACAATGCAACTATACAATTGTTTCCTATTCATGGTTTCCAAGTGAGAAATAGAGATCTTCCATTTCAATAAATTATGAAATATTTCTATACCATATTTGGGAAACAGGGAAAGGCGAGCAAAAGAAGTCGACTTACCCAGTCTCCAAAGGGGTAAACCTATCAAAAACCACAGCCTAACGTAAGGGAACCAAACTGTCCAACCGGGGCGCAGTAAAGGACTGAAATTGTAGGAAATAAAAATACTAATAAAAAATGCCACTGCATGGACCTTTCCTACCCCACCTTGTCGTATACTTCTATAAGTATATCCCCGTTTAATGGGATTCAATCTGCTACCCCAAAAAGCTTGAAAAAACCACTATATAGGGCAGTAAAGAGAGATACTGGAGGTGGAAACACATAACTAACATACAAAAATAGAGGCACCATCAAGGTTTTAATAAGCAAGACACACTTCCGTTTAGCTATCTCTTTACCCTTCCATCTAGCAACCATCAACTGAGCAGTACCCAATTTATGAGACCAATTTGCCGACTGCATATCACCATCACTAAATTCAATTCCCAATATAGTGATCGGATCCTTAGAAATGGTAACACCAGCAATGGTACCAGTATCAGGGATAAAAGAAGTACTGAAAGGAAAACCTCTACACTTCACATAATTAATCTTAGAACCAGAAAAACGAGAAAATAAAGCCAATACATCACCCACTATAGGTCCTTCAGTAATATCCGAAAGACAAAGAACCAAATCATCTGCGTAGGCAAGAATCTTAACAGGAGAAACACTATCAGCAATATGTACCCCTGCTAAACCAGTATGAATATTAATCATATGAAGGAAAACATCAATGAAAAAAACATACAAAACTGGGCTCAAGGGGCATCCCTGCCGAACACCTCTTTGCACTGCCACAGGAGTACCAATCTAACCATTCACATTCGGTAGAAGAAAAGCTGAGTGATATAATACCTTGATCCAATCAATAAAACCAGGAGGCAAACCATAGGCTCATAGCACTGAAAACAGAAACACATGAGAAACACGGTCAAAAGCCTTTTCCTGATCAAGACTCAGAAGATAACCCTTCAGAGAACCAGACTGTGAGGCAGAAAAAAAATTCACGCAATATCAATAAATTATCATACTGAGTCCTACCCGGTATAGAACAAGTTTGGTAGGGACTTATCAATTTTTCTACAAAGACAGACAATCTACGTAATAAAATCTTACTCAAGATTTTTAAATCCGTATTGAGTAAACTCAGTGTCCTCCAATTACACAAATTAGTCTTCAGCCCTTTTTTATAAAGCAAAACAACCAGTGCCATATACATTGAGGGGGCTAACCTAGAAGTAGACAACATTAGGTTGAATGCCAGAGTCAAAATGGGAACCAAATCTTCTTGAAAGGTCCGTTAAAAACCAGCACCCAAACCATCCGTCCCCAGTGAGGAATCAACATGCATGGTAAAGATAGCCTCACGTAATTCAGATTCAGAAATATCTTGTAACAACTGCTGACCTTCAACTTTAGACAACTGTGGTATCTGTAAGGAATCAAAATCAAGCAAACCACCTTGAACATCATCATCCTTCTGATACAACAATCCCAAATAACACCCAACAACATCAAGCAAAGCCGAAGGAGCCGTAATCAAGTCACCTGAGTCAGTAGCCAATTCAGTGATTAAACATTTACCAACCCTATCCTTACAATCCTGAAAAGGATCCAATGCACCCTTATGTAATTTTAGACCAAATCTATGTTCATGATCCAAAGACTTGGCCCGATCATATCTATATTATAACATACGGGTCTTGACATTTTTAATTTGAACACTATAATCAATCCCCTCAGTCTCAGTTAAAGAAATCAACTTCTGCAACTGTGATCTGAGACGTAAGTACTCCAAATACCGTGAATTGGTCTTAGAACGAGAAAAAGCTTGAAAAAAGGACTTCTAGTCCTTCTTAGTATCCTCCCACCAAGAAGCAGTGTCATCATAAAGTTTAAAAACAGAAAGTCGGGCACTGAATTCCGACCTCCAAGCTTTTCGAAGAGATTCATCAGTCAAAAGAGAGGAGTTCAACCTCCACATATTCTTTCTACATTGAGGAGTTCTGGCCCAAGTCAAACAAACCGTAAGAGACCTGTGATCTGAGAATTCCCACACCCGTAAAAAAAACGAGGTGACTTGTAACACAACAGAAAGAAAAATAAAATCAATCCTAGTGGATAGTGCGTTCTTAAAAAATGTATTACCACCTACAGAATGGACACTACAGTCGGCATCCTGAAGCTGGGCATTGTCCAGAATTTGTAATAGCTTATGAGAGTCACAGAATAATTTTGACGTTTTCATACCTCTATCCTCAACACTAAGTGCACAATTAAAATCACCAGCCCAAACAATTAAACGGGAAGTATGCAAATAGGGTTGAATGTCCTGAAAAAGAGCAACACAGAGCGCCTTGGTCTGCGGGGCATAAATGTTAATTAATCAAAATCTTTCTCCCCGAAAATTGAGATCTAGTAGTAAAGCTCTACCAGGACAAATGTCAACTATTTTTGAGACCTTCAGTGCCGAATTAGTAAACAACACCTCGACACCCTCACAAAGGGATTCCCCATTAGAAAAAAAAGAAACCCCCGAAGACCAAAGGTTACGAGCACGTTGCACTTCACAAACAGTTTTTAGTCTGGTATCCTGTAGACAAATCACATCACTGCTCAGTTGTTGTAAACATGACAAAGTCGTAATCATCTTCTTGTGACTCTTTATGCTATTAACATTAATGGATGTAAATGTTAAGGAAGCCATAATCGTGGTGAGACAGAAAAGGGGGAGGAGAACCAACAAATACCAGAAAAGAAGAAACCAAAAATCAAGTGACTTTGGAAACACGTCTACGCTGAGAGCGTCTAGGAAGACTTTCAACCTGTGTCACTTCACCATTATCACCCTCTGAAAAATTATCCGTGACTACAGAAGCTCTAGAGGAATGGTCAGAGTCCTCTCCTTCAGAGTCTTCCTTAGGAACCAAAACAGCAAAACTGTTACTGACTTTCCATGACTCAGAAGTAGCACTGCTATGAGAGACCACAGGTAAATGTCGAGGGGGAATAGTCTTCCCCAATCTATGACACTTCTTGGCAGTAACTTTTTTAAAAGGTAACACTTGGGAAGGAGGAGGAGGCATTTCAGAATCGTCTGACCTATCACGGGAAGATAAGGTAGATGCAGAGGACAGAGGGATGGCTGAGGGAACAACTACCTCTGGAAGCTGGGCCGCACAATCCAGTAATTCAACTGAAGTGGACTCACCCAGACCAACATCCAAAACATTTAAATAGGGTTCATTAGGGACCGGTAACTTAGGAAGCACACCACCATCTCCAGGGGGTGGTAGAGAGACCAGAACCAGATGCTGAGCTACAACAATCAAGCCTTCATGAGAAGGACAGTTGTCCCTGTAATGGGATACCCAAGGACATTTAGAATATCCATGGCCAGTCTGTTCACACAAATTACATTTGAACAAATTAAGGCACGAAGAGGCCTGGTGACCATATTCAAAACAGTGTGAACAACAAGGGATATCACAGACCTTATTAAGATGTGTCCTAGAACCACACTTAAAACAGGACTTAGGCTGACCAAAATAAAATAAACTACTCCTATCCTTCCCCAGAAAAAAGCTATTGGGCAGGTGCTGAGGCCCATTATTCGTAGCAAAAAGTTTTACCCGGATTTTCCAACCCCCATTCCAAATGTTCTCACTGTCAAGAATTGGTACAGGTTTATCTAACACTTCACATCTTCTACGCAACCAAAAAAGAATTTCTTCAATATGAATCCCCTCATTACGAAACATGACAGTAATCTACTTAACAGATGGTTTAGTTAAAGGCACAGCCAAAAAAGGTAGCCAGTGAGGAGAGTTTTTAACATCATGATAAGTCGTCCAAAAACGTTCCAAACCTGAAAGGGTTTTAAAACTAACATCGTAGTTTGAGTTACCAATATGAATAAGGGCATATATATCTGCAGACAAATTTCAGAGAGCCTTTAAGCAAAACTTTTGCAATATAAAGTCTATCAAGTTGTTCTTCCAAGCCACCCTTATAAATCAGATGAACAGCGTTCCTACAGGGAGCAGGCTCACCCTTATTAGAAAACAAATCAGAAAGTTTAAAAGGGGGGGAGGGGGGACCCATATCAGACCTTACTGGACCAGGAACAGGCATCTCAGAAGCTAGGTGTGTAATAGGCAACTGATCATTAGACTTAGAATCATTAGTCACAGGCGTAGTTGAAATAGGCATTTTAGGTGGCAAATAATCGGAAGTAGTACAGTGTAAGGCAGATGAAGCCGCAGTGCCAGCAACAGGAGAGTGAAAGCGTTTCACCTCCTCATCATTAGGATCAGGCACCCATTGCCCATCCGAATGTCGTAACCACCCAGCAGCGGATATCGCCTTCTCCGGTGACCAACCATCATGAGAAGAGGGAGGTAAAGGGGATGCGGTGGTTCAAACAGGGGGAGTAAGAAGCACGGGGGGGACATCTGAGACAGAGGCACATCGTGAGGAAAAACAGGTGCAGCACCAATAGGCAAATCACCCTCCCACCCAGCAGAAACTGAAGACACAGTAGTCATTGCTTCCCCTTTCAATACATTACCAGACTCCCCCGTCTGCTTTGTAGAGAGCTGTGTGTCAGGGTTATCAAGACCACGCGGCAATGAAATGACCCCTTGCCGACTGTTAGCATCCAAATTCTTGGCAGACGAGCTTGCAGAACCAGTCCGTGACAGAGAAGCAGGCACGCACAGTGGAGAACCGAAATCAACATCGTCATGCTGCGACCAGGAAGTACAGGAAGCCGGCAGTGCCAAAACAGGAGAAACAGAACGCAATGCAGCAATTTCGTGCAGTAACTGTGTCTTATGACGCGTACATTCCTCAGAAGCAGAAAGCACTTCAACCAAAAGACGCTCCTTCTCAGTAAGTTCTTGAATCCTGTCCGAATGTGAATGACACTGTACCATAGAAGTAACCCTCTCAGGGTTCACAGACTCAGTCGTGACAAAAAACTCAACAGGCAGGGAAGCTTCCTGGAGTTCAGCAACCAAACTAACAGCCTCATGTGCATCAGAAGCAGGGGAGGAGGCCCACTCCCCTGTCCCAGACACTTCTATCTCCTCCAAAGGCAGAGCAGAAGTGTCCATCTTGCGTCCAACAGCCAAAGGTTCCCCCTCCAAAGGGTAGGGGAATTTCCCCTGTGTCCTGGCCAAATTTCCCTCATTCACTATAAATACCACCAACAGCTTAATCTGGTTCAAAGTCAGTTGCATTCATCTGCATCCCCCTCCCCCGGGTCATGCCTGAAAATAGGCAGAATTTGTCTAGTGCACTTACCCGGTCAACAAAAACTAAATAAAAAATTAAAAAAATAAAGGAGTCCAGGATGCCCTTGCTCTTGAAAGTTGCTGCTGCTGAGAGTTTCCAATCCACTTCAAGTAGGTCGAAGTCTTCCAGCAGCAACAACTCCCCCCTTGCGAGCTTGCCTTTGTATAGTTTCCTGCATTTCCCCATCTACCTCTTCCATCTATGCTGGAGGTTGGTATATCACTCATGTATGGATAACGGCCCCATTCCATTTCTCCAGAGTGACCCACAGTACGTTCTCTCCCCCTGTCCCACTTGTATTTCTATAGCTTTTATGCTTTCCCTTACATAAAGAGCTACTGCTCCCCACTTTCTTCCAGCCCTGTCCCTTCTGAACAGAGTGAATCCTGGTACTTCCATTTCCCAGTCCTGGTTTTTGTTGCATCAGTTCTCAGTGATGGTGACTAGATCTAGGTCCTCCCTGACCATGGTGACCTATAGGTCTGCAATCGCATTGCCCAGACTTCGAGTGTTTGCATACATGGCTATCCAAATCTCCTGTCCTTCCTTCCCACATGCCCTTTTCTATTCCTCACCCACCACCCTCCATTTCTCCCATCCCCTTTTCTATTCAATTCCCCCATTTACAGGGGAGTGCCAACTAGTTTCCCACCCCCTTGCTGACCTTTTTGCCTTTCCTAGCCTCATACACCCCCCCAATCATTTTAAATGCAGGGCCCCATTCATGTATTCTACCAGTTTTCCTCTAAGCTTTCTAGACCTCTCTCCGCTGAGGTTCAACCTCTCTTTTGCATATAGTTCTTCATCTTTTCACTTGTCCCCCCACCTCCCAATGCAAATGAACCCCTCCGATGTGCACCAGTCCCTTAACCACTAGTTGAACTCCTTTATCCTCCTTTTTCTGCTTGTACTAGCACTGAGGACCTGGAGTGCCTCACAGAATGCCATAGGGCTCACCCCCTGCAGCACTGTGCTAGCTCTTTCAATCTTTGTTCCACCACCCCTACCTCATTTCCTGCCAAGTCATTTGTCCCTAGGTGGATGATCAAGTGAGGTTTCCCTACCTTCCTTATCATTTCCTTGATCCGAGGCCCTGCCCACCCCACTTCCATCCATGGCACACTTTCAACATTCTTTCTTCTGTTTGGGTCCTATTTTCTTTTTTTTTTTTTTCCATTCAATTTTTATTAAGAGTTTAAAGTACAGAGAACAAGCCACAAAATTCAATGGCACATAATTATGAATATAAGACTAAACATACATTGGCTCATTCTCCCCTCCCTTCCCCCGACCCCCATCCCCATTACCCCACATACCCAGCACAGCAATATACCTAATAGGGTGCAAATTTACATGCTAGTAGACAAAACATTAGTACTATAATGTATAAAGCATAAAAGGGGCCCCAAATCTTATTAAATTTATCCAGTCTACCTGTAAGACTTGCAATAGACCTCTCCGTTCTAAGGTTGGCAAGAAGTTCCTGGAGCCATTCTACATAATTTAAGTTCTCTGAGTCTTTCCAATGTCTAAGAATGATTTTCTTAACAGAGACAGAGATCAGCGCCATATAATACTTCCTGCATACTACCGTGATAGATGACAGATCCCCAAGGACACAGATTTCAGGGGTAAATAACTCGGAGATACCTAATAGTGGATCTGCCCTTTGTCTAATAGTGGACCACAATAATACCACTCTCGGGCATTCCCAAAAAATGTGTAGGAGATCTCCAGTTCGCTACCCGCAGCTGGTACAAGCCGGAGAGGGCAGAAGACCCAACTTTGCAAGTTTTTGTGGGGAATAATAAATATTATGCCGGATTTTGAATTGCATCAACCTCAGTCTATCTTGTAGCATATATTTATGACAACAGTACCAGATATGGGACCAATCAAACTCCCTACCTGGCAGAAGCGACTGCCAGTAGGCTGCTGGGGCAAGATTATCGGGATATGCCCAGGCAAAGAGGAGGTTATATAATTTAGAAACAGCATGGGACAGCCCAGCCACTTGGATTAAGGAGGATTGAAATCGCTCCTGAGTGCTTGAGGATGGGGTAGTCCCGAAAACTTGCACCAGAAGATGATGTAACTGATAAATCTTGAATATAGCTGTACCTGGTATCTCAAACTTATGCATAATGTCCTCTGAAGAGAGCCACCGCATGTCAGCTGAAATGAGGTCTTCCACCTGACAGTTTCCTAACTGAGGAAGCCAGGAGGGTAACAAAGTTTTATCCTTAATTTGTATGTTCGGATTACCATGGATGGGCTGTGAAATATCCCTGACATTATCATACTTGAGGAAAGCACATAGCTGCATATGAGCTTTAATTGAGACTGCAATAGGGGAGTTGCTAAAAGCTTTAGGGAGCGAACGTAGTCTAGAGTGTAACAACGCTCTGGGAGCGTAACCGAATTTTTTAATAAGGGTTGTTTCTATCTTTAACCATACAGGGGTATACCCCGAGCAGGCTGCGAGTTGATCAACTGTCAACCATTTAAGATATTTACTAGCATGACTGGCCCAGTAGTATAACCTAAAGTGAGGAAGCCTTAAACCACCTCTTTCCTTTGGGGCAGCAACTTTGTGATAGGCCATCCTTGTTTTCTTGTGACCCCATAGAAAATTGGAGAGCATACTATGCACTCTAGTAAACCAAGACATAGGGATTACCATATTTAACATGTTAATTGGGTAAAAGAGGCGGGGGAAAACATTCATTTTAATCAGATTTATCCTGCCCCAAAGTGAGAGAGGGAGAAGGGACCACTTACGAAGATCTTGATCAATCTTCTGGACCAATGAATCTAAATTTAGCTGTTTAAGTCGGGACATACTTCGCGACAAAATAATACCTAAGTATTTAATGGAGTCAGCTTTCCATACTAAACCAAATGAAGTAATTTCGTGTTTATTGACTCTGTAATTGAGAGGGAAGACCCGGGTTTTATCAATATTAAGCTTGTAGTTGGAGACTGTACTAAATTCTCCAATTATTCAGAGGATCGAGGGAATAGATATTGCTGGGTTAGAAATCTGAAGGAGAAGGTCATCCGCATAGGCCGCAACCTTTGCTTCGTGTCCATATATTTGAATACCCAACACGTCTTTGGCCTTTACTAATCTTTGAATTAGAGGCTCAACATAGATATTAAAAAGTAGGGGGGATAACGGGCATCCCTGCCTGGTTCCAATGAAGAGATTTATCCGAGCAGAGGTTACCCCATTACAAGTAATCCTGGCTGAAGGAAATAGATATAATGAATGGACCCAGCTCCGAAATTCTCCCAGGATACCAAAGGCCTCCATCGCTGCAAATAAGTACTCCCAATACACTCTGTCGAAGGCCTTCTCTGCGTTGAGAGAAATCAAGGCTATCGGAAGGGGAGCATCCCTTGAAGCAGAGAAAACATGAGCCAGAGTTCTAAGGTGGTCAGCTGATGATCTACCTTTCATAAAACCGACTTGTTCCTCACCTATTATCAAAGGAAGTATAAGGTTTAATCTGTCTGCCAGTAATTTAGCAAGTAGTTTAACGTCTTGATTAAGTAAGGAGATCGGCCTATAACTAGAGACCTGGTCTCGTGGCTTGTCAGGCTTGGGTAATAAAATAATTAGTGCCTCAAAAAGAGAAGCATCTGTTGCTTGCCCCGAAAGAAGAAAGCGGAAAAGAGGAAGCAAAATGGATACAAGGTGTTTAGAAAACACTTTGTAGAAATTTGGGGTGAACCCATCCGGGCCAGGAGTTTTATCCGCTGGGAGGGAATTAATCACCCTTTCTATTTCCAGCTCAGTGATAGGGGAAGTTAAAGCGCTTTTTTGAGACTCAGTAAGAGATGGCAGTTGCAGGTCCTTCAGGTACGTCTGCATATTCGCCTCTACAGGGGATACAGGCATGGGACCGTATAGTTCCTGGAAATAACTGGAGAATTCTTCTACTATCTCTGAAGGTGAGGTTTTGAGGGAATCATCTTTTGGGGAACGAATTGCAGCTATGAACCTGTTAGATTCTTGTTGTTTCACCCGCATGGCTAACAACCGTCCTGCCTTTTCTCCTTGGTCGGTATAAGCCGCATTTGTTTTCAAGATGGCATATTCTACTTGCTCTCTTAATATATTAAGATAAGCATCCTTAAGCTTAACTAGATCTTGCTTAGTAGCCTCAGAGGTGGCAGGGGAGAGAGTAGCCTCTAAATTTCAGATTTGATGCAGTAATTGGACAGCCTTCTTTTCTTTTTCTTTTTTCCTATTAGACGTAATCCCGATCACAATCCCTCTCAAATAAGCTTTAAGAGCACTCCACTCTATGTCAGGACGACCAGTGGAATTATTATTGAGGGCCATAAACTGCTGGATGTGAGATGTTATGTAGGTGACCTTTTCCGGCTCTTTCAGGATTTGATTATTGAACTTCCACCTGCTACTCCTCTGGGGCAGGGAAGCTATCGAAAGTTGACAGGTAACAACCGAGTGATCAGAAAGTGGGCCTGAAATGATGTTAGAGTCTATAACCCCGGCAACAAATTTTAGGATATTAAAATATAGTAAATTCGAGATGCAGTATTATGAACTGGCGAGATAAAAGTATACTCCCTATTGTGGGGATGAAGTACACGCCACACATCGCATAATCTAGTGGAGTCAAGTAGATCTCTAAGTGCCCGCTGAGCCGGAGAGAGGCCGGGACGAGATTGTCCTGACCTATCCATCGACTGGTCAAATACCAAATTAAGGTCACCCCTATAATCATCGGAGAGTCATGAAATGAGTGCAATAAATCCAGGATTTTGATAAAAAACCCCAGTGTATCTATATTTGGGCCATAGACGCTGCCTAAGAGCACTTCCATCATATACAATTTACCTTTAACAAATAAAAATCTACCCTCAGGGTCAGAGATAGTTTGGAGAGGCTGGAAGTGGATAGATCTGTGAATCAGGATTATGACCCCTTTACTCTGAGTGGAGCCCTGCGCCTTAAATACTTGTCCCACTTGCAGACGCCTCAATTTGTCTGCCTCAACATCTAAAAGGTGTGTCTCTTGCAAAAACATAATTTCTGCTTTGAGCAAGTTCAAATGTTTCAGGATTGAATATTGTTTGCTTTTTTGTCTGGCCCCCTTAACATTCCAGGAGATGCATTTAAAATTTCTAACCATTTTCCAGAGTGTGAGTACAGACTATCCTAGTATAGCACCCATAACTAAATAAGGTCTCCATAGAACTAACTCCTAGGTATATGCTGTGCTTATCCTTCCCCCACCCCAACCCACCATTCCTTCTCAATACCCACAGATCAACCCCGCTGAAAGATAAATCCCAAACCTTATCAAACCACTAATCCTTCCCCACCCACCCACATTGCTATGTACATGATAAACAGCTCACCAACTCTACCTGCCACCCCCTACCCAACTCGCTATTGGTAAAGTTACCTATTACTAGAATTATCTTATTGCTTAGAGAAAGGCAATTAGCCAGTTTGAAAATAAAAATGAAATTATCATAGAGAACCTCAGTATCTTGAGATAAATGCCCTTATAAGGGAATAACAACCATATACCCTCTGCATACAGGAAACCCAAGTATATTAACCCCTGTCCCAGGGTAGAAGAAAACTGAAATAAAACAAAACAACAATGAGGATAATCTTCAGAGGAGAATACAGCGCTGCAACACAAGTTCATTCAGACATTCTATCAAGGATCAAGTCTTAATGGTGCCGTGGCATAAACAAGGCATTGCACGCGGCTTTTGCACCATCTAGCGATGGCTGGGCTATAGTACATATTGAAATTAATACAAAGTAAAAGGCAGGAAAATGGCCCCAAAACAACAATGCCAATCAATAACGCTTTAATCACAGATAACATAGAAGCATCCCATATCTTGGATAAACCGTAGAGACATCTTCATAAAAAGTCAGAACCCGAAACCCATAAAGATATCCAAAGTCCAGAAAGGGGGCCTCTAGCAAACCATAGAGGAAGCCCAAAATATCAACAGTCCGCAGAGCAACTTGACCATTTTGGTGGAGTAATCAAGAAAGGTTGCCGTAAAACCTGAATAGCTCATCAATAGACTTGGTCAATTGCAGGACAGGGACATGCAGATATAGAAAGGAGACTAGGGCTAGGTCTTAAAAGCCAGATTCTGCTCCCTCTCTGCCCCAAGACTTATTAGGTAGTAAAAAAAAAACAGTTATTTCACTCTCCTGGCTGAACTTATGGACAGGGATTTCCAAGCCCATCTTTAAGAAGAACGAAAAAGATCCGGGAAAGCAATCTTAAGATCTGCCGCCGCAGTCCCAACATCATCGTATACCCGCCAGGAGTCCTCCACGAGCACCTGCAGTTTAGCAGGGTAATTCATCCTGAACTTGATTGACGCTGCTAGTAATTTCACAACTATGGGGTGGTAGGAGGCTCGTTTCTGGTGCACAGATAAAGGTAAGTCCTGTGTGACTCTGATCCTAGCCTCTTCCCAAACTAGCTCTTTGATTTCCCGGGTTTTGGCCAGAAAATGATGTTTTTCTTGAAAGTTTAAAAAATGAAAAATAAAGGATCTGGGAGAAGCACCTTGCGGCGGCATTGGACGGAGTGCTCTGTGGGCTCTCTCAATGGTGTAATCAGCTCCAAACGGTGACAGACCAGCTATCTTTACCACAAATTGTTTAGCAAATTTAATTGGGTCAGAGCCTTCTTCACGTTCTGGAAGACCAATTAGCACTATGTTGTTGTGGCGACTACGGCCCTCCAGATCCTCTGTTTTACTTTCCAGTTTGTCTATTCGTTGCCGGAGGGCCACCACTTCAGATCCTGTTTGGTCTTGCCTATGTTCGAGGGTGCGAATAGAAGCTTCATTATCAGAAGTTTTCATAGATACATACATAGATACATAGACAGTGTCGGCAGATAAGGGCCTATGGCCCACCTAGTCTGCCCATTTGAGCTTGTAAGTTAAGTTTGTTTTCCTAGAAGTCTATTTCCCCTTACCCCTGACCTCTAGAATTCCTTTATGTCTATCCCATGCATTCTTAAATCCCGTGATTGTTTCAGCCCCCACCACTTCCTCTGGCAGGGTGTTCCACTTGTCCACCACCTGTTCTGTGAAGAAATTCTTTCTCATGTTTCCTCTGAATCATCCTCCCTCCAACTTCATCCCATGCCCCTAGTCCTGAAACATCTTTTTCGCTTAAAAATAGTGTTTTCCTGCACCCTGTTCCTCCCTGTAAGATACTTGTATGTCTCTATCATATCCCTCTCTCCTCCTCTCCTCCAGGAGTACATGTTCAGTTCCTTCAACCTGTCTTCATAGGACTTGTGATGCAACCCATGCACCATCTTTGTTGCCCTCCTCTGAACCTTCTCTACCCTGTCTATGTCCTTACGTAGGTATGGTCTCCAGAACTGTACACTGTACTCCAGGTGGGCCCTCACTAGTGTCTTGTATAGCGGAATTATGACCTCCCTTTTCCTGCTGGTGATGCCCCTGCCTATACATCCCAGCATCCTATTTGCTTTACCTGCTGCCTTGTCACACTGTTTCCCTACCTTGAGTCATCAGAGATGACAACCCCAAGATCCCTTTCCTGCTTGGTGCATGCTATTTCCTCACCCCCCAACTGATATATTGTGCCAGGGTTTTTGTGCCCCATATGCATTATCTTGCACTTCTTTGCATTGAATTTCAACTGCCAAACCCTTGACCATTCTTCAAGTTTCTGCAGGTCCCTTCTCATTCTGTCTACACCCTCTGGTGTGTCTACTCTGTTACAGAGCTTTGTGTCATCAGCGAACAGTGAAATTCTGCCTTCTAGATCCTGTGCAATGTCACTGATGAAGATGTTGAATAGGACCGGTCCCAGCACTGATCCCTGTGGTACCCCACTGGTCACTCTTCCCTCTGTGGAGTGACAGCCATTTACCACCACCCTCTGTGTCCTGCCACCCAGCCAGTTACCTACCCACCACACTACTGTCCTGCCCACACCCATATTCCCCAGTTTGTGTAATAGTCTTCTATGTGGCACAGTGTCAAAGGCCTTGCTTCATAGCCAAAGACTCGACAGTGCTGGAAATCGACTTAATTTCCTCTAAAATCGACTGCATCTCTGTTTTAAAAGGTTGGAATACCTCTAGGAATTTGGACAAGGTAAGAGGCTCTGAATCCACGTTGCTAGCGCCAGAATGAGTTGCAGACGAGGGCCTGGTCTTCTGCGGGGCCTTCTCGAGAGACGTAGGAGGAGTGTGTCTCGGCAGATTTTTTTTCATCTCAACATCCATTTGTATACTGCAGCACAAATACCGGGTTGCAGAGAGGTTATAGCAACAAATAGGAGGAATTACTCGCTATAAATTCGGTACAGACCGTGTAAAATGAAGCGAGGGGCAGGAGCTCAGGCAGGAGTATGTTACTCGGTGCACTGCATCACGTGACCTCTGGGTCCTATTTTCTTACCCAGTGTATACGTTTGATAATGGAATTCCCAATGACCTACACATTTTCCTCCATTCTGTACCCTCACTGCTTTCTCCTATCTCCTCCCCTGGCCCCTTTCTTCCGTTTCCTCCCTGGTGTCCCTTTCTGTCCACTTCCTGCCCCCCCACTCTTTCCCTTTCTCCACCTACCTACCTACCTCAGGTGGACCAGCCTCCTCCCCCCCTTGCTTGTTCCCTGTTTGTCCTGCTGGTCCTCCCTTCTGTACCCCACTACTCTCCCCTAGCTCTTCCCCTCCCCCCTTTCTTCTATATCCTCCCTGGTGTCGATTTCTATTTGCTGCAGTCCCCCTCCTTCCTTGTTCTTCCACTATTTCACCCTTCCCTGCCCCCTTAGCACTTCCTTTACTGTGTATACCTCCTTCCCCCCTCAGTCAACTCTCCACTTCTGCCCCTAGATTGCTGACCTTTTCCTCTACGGTTTTTTGATCCCCAATCCCTCCATCTGCCCCCTAGTCCTCTAGACCTGCCAGTACTGTAAACGTGTTTGATGCTGGTTCTGGTACCCCTACTTATGTACCTGCCATAATATCTCCTTCCCTCTCCTGTCCTCTGCCTCCTTGTGCAGTGTTCCCTCTCCACCTTCCATTTCTCCTTACCTCCTGCCACTCCCCTATTCCCATATCACCTGGTCTATGTGTAGATGGTGTCCCCAAATGCTCTGGGAACCCCCCTGTGCCCTCTCTTTTATTTTAACATCCACTTGGTGCTTAGCAGTCCTACTCTGTTCCTCACTCCATTGATTCCGCCTCCATCCCCCCACTTGCTCAAATTCCCATCTTAACCAGTTTAACTCTGCCTTAAGCTGACCCAGTTGCCTGCACACTAGGCATAACCCCCGCATTCCACATTATTTCTAGAAAAACTACCACTCTGCATCCATTGCACTAAACTACCCTCCCTCTCCCCTCCTACCCCCAGTATCTTGTTTCTCTCCTCCTCCACCCCTCCCCTGTTCCTCTCTCCCTGTACCAGCTGCTGGATCCCCACATCATTCTTCCTTTAAATATGTTTCAAGGATCTTGTGCTTCTAGCCCCTACATTTCATCTGCTGCAGTCCCCCTCCTTCCTTGTTCTCCCACTATTCCACTTTCCTCTGCACCAGATGGAAAGGGGAAATTAACTTCTCCTGTAGTACAGTTACCTCTGCTGCCCTGTGCATTGTGGCCTATGGCCTACGGTCCTCTCTGTAGACACCCTGCCAGCACTCCAGCTGCTACTCAGTCTGGACACCACACTCCTGCTTCATGGCACTCACACTTCGGGGTTGCTCACGCAAGGGGTCACTAGGCCCCCTGGGTAATAAGTAGGGATTAAAGCCTCAATATTGGTGGCCACAGTCACGTGGTCCACTGGGACCACCAATGGCACAGATCCCTGATCAACACTCCCCTACCCTTTGCTGCTTCTCCCCTCCTCTCTGTAACCACACAGCCCCAAGAAATAAAATCAGCCCAGCATCCAAGCTGATTATTAGTACAGTCAGTCTGAGGCACAAACACAAAAGAAAAGATACCTTAGCTGCTCCGCTCTGCAACTGCTGCTCACAGGTCGGTGTCCCTGCTAGTGAGGTGTATATAAGCAACCATTTCTTCTTATTCCACAAACTACAGCCTCCCTATTGGTGGCTGTGGTCACGTGGTCCACTGGGACCACCAATGGCACCGATTCCTGGTTGCCACTCACCTGGCCACAGCTTGGTTCCAAATACAAGCTAGACTAGGCATACAGATGCATGATTGTGCAGTGACACTGCAGAAGAGCTGGAAGGGAAGGTATGCCTCTTTGGAGATAAAGCCAAAATCTGAATAGGGTAGACACTCCAGAGTGGGTGATGAGAATGTACTGGAACCTGAGAAATCTCAAGGTGTGCCCAAGGGTATAGCAGCTAGGCTTCATATGAAAAAGTGCAAAATCATGCTCCTAGGACACAGAAACCCAGAGGTGGAGTATAAAATGTGGGAAGAGGAACTGATGGTCATAGAACAGGAAAAGGACCTTGGAGTAATCATATCGAATGACTTCAAGGTGGCAAAGCAGTGGGTCAAGGCAGCAGGTAGGGCCAGCATGATGCATGGGTGCATAGGGAGGTGATAGCACAAGCAAAAAGAGGGAGGTGGTGTTTCCACTGTATAGATAGTTGTTAAGACCCCACCCAGAGTACTATGTTCAGTTCTGGAGACCACATCTCAGCAAGGACATAGACAGGGTAGATGCTGTCTAGAGGAGGGCAACTAAAATGGAGCAAGGGCTGCATTAGAAGCCCTATGTGAAGAGACTGAGGGATCTCAATATGTACATCTTGGAAGACAGTAGGGAGGGGGGATGTGATATAGATCTGCAAATACCTCATGGGGGTAAATAAGGTACAGGAGTGGAGTATTTTTTCAGAGGAGAAAGCACACAAGAACAAGGGGGTATAAAATGAAACTGGAAGGGGGAAATTTAAAATGGGATGTGAGGAAGTATTTCTTCACTAAAAGAATGGTGGATGCCTGGAACAGTCTATGATTGGAGATGGTATGGGTGAACACAGTGGTGGTCTTCAAGCATGCTTGGGATAGACACAAAGGAATCTTTGTAGGGAAGCAGAGAGGGGGTGAGGTAACCAGAGATCAGGTAGAGTCTATGGTGACAGTATAGGCAGGGGAAAAATGGGCAGACAAGGTGGGCCAAGCGGTCCTTATCTGCCAACAAATTATATGTTTCTGTTTCTATTTATGTGCCGCTCTCCCTCTCTCTCTCTCTCCCTCTCTCTCTCTCTGGGGCTTTGTTTATACTGCATCTCCTCTTCTTCCCCCCTACCCCACCATTTTTTGTGCAGTTCTATGCTTGCTGCTCATGGTCTGTGGTTGCTGATGTCTGTCTGTCCCTTTTTGGTGTGCTTTTGGAGTCTTTTTGCTTGTGTTTCCTTCAGTTCTCCTCTCCTATTCTAGTTACCATTTCCTGATTTCCTCTGCTGGCCAAATGTCTCATTTTCTCTGGAGATCCAGCCATGGCCTTCTTGTCTTCAGATGCTGCTTTGAATGTCTGTCTTGCAGCCTTCATTTGTATCTGATGCTCCTGGTTGGTGCCTCATTTTTTGGTTGTTGATCATGCTCAGGTGTTGCAATGGTATTGCTCTCCTTCTCAACCTCCTACGACATGATCTGGTGGGTGCCGGATTCAGAGACCTCATGTTTCTTAGTTCCTATCACTCCTGGGATAAGAGATGTAATGGTAGTGCAGTGGCCTGTTGAAGCACAATCATGCAGCTGTGTGCCTAGCCTAGCTTGTACTTAAAACCAAGTTGCATCTTCAGAGCATTGCTCTGGATGCCTGGGGTTATCCACCTATAGTGGTTACCTCCTCAGGACAGGCTCACACACAAGCTCCACTTAAACTAATCTAATCATTCTTGTAATTGTCCCAGTTATCAGTGTATTGAACCTCTTGATCACTCACTCAGTCAGTTTGAACCCAGATACATGAATTCCTGGAAGTCTGCCTACCACTAAATTCATAACAGCAAGCTTCCTGGAAATTTTAGTGGTGCATTAAGGAATGGACTTTTTTCAAATTGATGTCTGCACACTGAGTATTGAAGATTCATCTTTTCTTCCTTTGTCAGAAAACAGGAACTGTTTGATTTGTATCTCCCAGCATTAACAACAAACCCATCTTCACCTTCTCCATAAGTACCTACTCCTACTACCATTCCTGCATCATTTCAGTTTAAGGAGTAATGGGTTCTCATTTTCTAAGTAGGTTCAGCCATAGCTTGGTTTAATTCCAGAGGGGCATCCTGGCCTTCCAGTCAACTGTCAATTCTGAGTCTTTTGCATTGTCTTCCAGGTCTTCCTAGTAACACTCCTGTTCCAATACTGACTCTTCCATCACCCTCCATTCCCTGGTGTTGTGCCAACAGTCATCATTGCTTCTGGATCAACTTCCTGAACTGATTTAGCAACCAACAGCACACCTGTCAGGTGAATTGTCTATGCCTTCATGACTTGATCTTGCTATCAGATATGATGCCGCTTCTATGATTACCACTGGTCAATTTTTGGCAGAATTCTGCTTTTCTGTCGAGCATTAAATCACAGATTTGACAGTTGACTAGTAGGCCAGGATGCCACTCTGGAATTAAACTAAGCTATGGTTGAGCCCACTTGGAAGGAAATAGAGTCTGTCATCATTTTTATCCAAAAGATTAATTGACTTATATTGCAGACACTGTGCTGGACAATGTGTCCTACCCATTCTGTGTGCAGGTCATTTTGAGATTTTTTTTCAGCCTTATGTCCTCTCAGTTCATAACTCTTGTCAATCTCTGAATTACTACTCATCTTGTACTTCAATGTCTAAACAAGTATTTCATGCACCAATTAATCTTTTGGATAAAACTGATGAAAGACTATATTTCCTTTCAATCGAGCAAGTCCATCAACTTCAACACATTCACTTGCTTTGCATCACCATGCATTCTGCTGCAAGTCTACAGCTACTGAGGGGAAACACACTCTAAGCTGGTGGCACTATATTTCTGTCTTTTTTCTTACCAAAGCTACAGCTTACATTTTGTCTTCTTTTGACTCCAGTTAAAATTCCTCATTTCCAGCAGTTGCTTTCTACTCATCCACATGAATCTGATTCAGTTTCTTCTCTCAGGCCTTTACAAAGGTTTCCATACTGGACTTTACTGAATGCCACCCACTTCAGTGATTTGTTCAAAATCTTTGGTTTGCTTCTATAGATCCAGATATTAAAGACAGACTGCTCAACATTTCTATCTGACGTCTTCCTTCTCATCCACATGATCTTACACAAAACACAAACTATTATCCTTACTAGAATACCTCAGGTTTGTATGAGAATTATTCCCTGAAAGAGAAATTTCATATCCCTTCATCATATGGCCACATTTTCTCTTAGACTGGAATTATCCATGTTTTTAAAGATTCAGCTCCAGAATCAAAAATCGAGATTTCGTTGTTGCAACTCCATCCTATGGTTTTGTGGCATTTTGCGGTCCATTTTGATTTGCTTGTACAAGGCCATAATAGATTCAAGATATTCCTCATTTTCAAGTAATGTCTTCCTTGTCTGAACTTTATACAATTGCAACAGCTGCTCTCACCTGTGGTCACCTTTAGAACAATCAACCTGTCATATGCTATTCTGACAACCAAGTAACCTTAGCCACAATCAATACAGGTCAATATTCCTCCTCCATAATGAACTTTCCAAGAAGATCAACATGAACTTCTGTATGTAATTCAGTAGTTCCATCCTGTAGCTGATGAAGTTATGACTCCAATATCATGCTAGGATCTGCATACTGGTCACAAATATTCAGTCTGTCAGCCACATCATACCACTCACAATCGACCTGTCAGCCACATCATACTGCATTAAAACAAGCAGCCTATCACTATATCATATTGTTCCAAGCACTCGGCTTGTCAGCCACATCTATTGTTCTCAAACATTAGGCATGTTGGCTAATACTATCAGACAATATACTGTATATTGGACATTCAGTGTACCTTAATATCCATCTCTCTCTCAGCTTGTATTTATCATATTAAGCAGTTAAAGCATTCCTTCAAGACCTGAGAAATCTACTCCTAAAGGATTGCCCTTAAGGAAGCTTGTAGTCCATACTCTATGCTGAAAACTAGCCAATCTCTTACATGATGGGGTCTTACTTACTGCTCAACATTTACAAAAGGCTAGGACCTTGGCCGTCTTTGAATTCCTAAGAGAGGAACAAAATCACATGCTCACTGCTAGGAACATGAGTGTCTTTAATTCAGAATTTCCATTCTCTAGCTGACGAGGTTATAACGCCTTCATCATCCTAGGATCCGCATGTTGCTCATAAGCTATCAGGCTATCAGCCACATCATATTGCTCATATGTAGCCAGCCTGCTGGTTATATCATACTGCTCACAACCCATCATCCTATCAGCCATGTCATATACTAACAAGTATTTGGCCTGTTGGCCACATCATACTGCTCACAAATATCCGGCCTATCAGCCACATCATACCACTCCAAGCAATCAGCCTGCGGCCACATCATACTGCTCACAAACAGTCAGCCTGTCAGCTGAATCATATTGCTCCAAGAACTCAGCCTGCTAGCCATATCTACTGTTCTCAAGCATTAGGCACATTGTCTAATACCATCAGATAATATACTGTATACTGGACATTCAATGTACCTTAATATCCATCTGTCTCAACTTGTACTTATCATGTCAAGCAGTTAAAGCATTCCTTTAAGACCTGAGAAATCCACTCCTCAAAGACTGTCCTTAAGGAAGCTTATAGTCCATGCTGTATACTGCAAATTAATGAATCTCTTATAAGGTAGAGTCTTTGGTTCACTAACTGATCAGCACTTACAAAAGGCTATGACCTTAGCCTTCTTTAGATTTCTAAGAGACAACCAAAACTACACACTCACTGCTAGGAATGGGTGCTACTGTATATCAAACAGACATGAAGCAATGCAGCGGACTACAGTAGCACTCAAAAGTGTTTTGGCAATAAGCAGATACTCTTAAAAATGTGTAGCATCCCACCTTGATGAAGCACACATTTGCAATATGAAGTGCCAGGGCTCTGTACCTGTACTTCCATCTAAGGAGTCAGAATAAATGTTCGGTGGAATACTACACATTTGTGTGAGTATCTGGTTATTGGCAAAACATTTGAGTGCTATTGTAATCTGCTGGTTTGCCTTTGGGATTCCTATGACCTGGGGAATGCACATTCTCCTCAACTGCATTCGATTCCAGTATCCCCTTGTCTAATCAGTTCAATGCTGATTACACTCATGCCGACAAAGAAATTACCCCTTCTACCCCATTCCAAGAAGTGCAAATGACCTAAATATGTATATCCCATACATGCTTCTGCTACCAACTGACATTCTCTAGTTGCATCAACAAGTCTGCCTATAGAGTAGCATGGAAGAAATATACTACCTTCTGTGCCCTTCAAAATGTATACCCTCGGCAGTACTCAGTTCCTCATGTTCTGGCATTTGTATCCTACTGCTCTCAAACATTTAGCTTGACAGCCACAACAAACAAACAATATATCTCAGGCATACAGTTTACCTTGCTATGTATCCATCCCAGTACCACATGCTCTTAATTATCCCGTCTTAAAAATTAAGGGTTTTCTTCAAGGTTTTCAGAAAATCTTCTCAAGAGTATCTCT
Source organism: Neoceratodus forsteri (assembly GCA_016271365.2). NCBI lineage: Eukaryota > Metazoa > Chordata > Ceratodontiformes > Ceratodontidae > Neoceratodus > Neoceratodus forsteri. Next base: position 355,907,491 of record CM057456.1, read on the forward strand.
CAATAAAACCTGTAGGTAACAACCTATATTCTTGACTGATGGACTGTGACAGGGTTGGGTAAGACCATATCCCATTTGTTATGTAGAGATAGTTGAAAGGAAGGAGCTATTCTGTCCTCTCCTGTTCTGTCACTTGTCTGTCTCTTGTCTGTTTGATTGTGCAGACATTTTCCCTGTGGCACCTAGGAATTGGACACTCCAATGGTTCCACAATTCCCCCTGTTTTCTCCCTTCCTTCACTTGCTGTTTCTATTCTTTCTTTCTTTCTTTCTTTCTTTCTTTCTTTCTTTCTTTCTTTCTTTCTTTCTTTCTTTCTTTCTTTCTTTCCTTCCTTCTTTCTTTCTCTGTGGTTAAGAAATATGTGAATGTTTATATGAAACTGAGATCCCTTGGTTTGCACATGTATATAGTTATGCTGTTGAAATGATTACAGACAGCTATTTGGCTTTATCCAGAACACAGGTGGTTAATCTTGAGGTGCATTTTGACCACCACAAGTTTGTTTGCAGAATTATTAGCAGGAAATCATCCCAGGGAAAAAAATCTTATAAAAGGAGAGCAATGTTTTGTTTAGGAATAGAGAGAGCTGGAGATTTTAAAGAGACTCTCAGATGGAGGACTTCTGTTTGTTTTAACTGCCTGTATCAAGAGCTATCTTGTACACGTTTATTTTTTATTTCATTATTACTGATAATAATAAAATGCTACTAGCAAATTTTATACCTTCTCCTGTTTTGCCTATGCTTCCTGACCTACACCTTTATGACATGGACATCTCAAAATATTTTTTGGATCTTCCACTGATGTTAATGTACAAGCAGTCATGACACTAACATTCTTTGTATTCCTAAGTCCTGGAGAATGTATCTCTTTTTCTGCCTTCTATTCTGCAATTCATTTCACTAAGAACCTCAAGAAAGCATTGGCAGATCATGTTATCCATACTTTACTGAGATCAAAAACTGACAGAAGTAATAGAGGGTCCATATATTCTGTTTCACAACAAACTCAACTTGGTGTCCTATTCAAGTCCTGAACCAACAGCAAACCATGATTGACATGATGACATCCTGATTCTGCCCATCCTCTTCTGTGCACTGAAAACTATTACATAATGACTACATTCTGGTTCATTCTTCATGTCAGAGTGTTGCTATCTCATTTGGGTCTCAATTTCTCATCTTTTTTCAGTCATTCATTCAGGAATGCAGTAGCCATTTCTGCTTCCAGAAAGAACATACCAGCTCTCATCATCAAGGTCATGGGTCACTTATTTCATCCTGCTTTGAAACCTAGACATCCAATTGCTAAACTCCACCAAGCTTAGCAACAGTTAGCCTCATCATTTTTTTATATATATATATTTTATGATTTTTCTCTCATTTTTTGTACCCCAGACCCAGGACCCTGGCAGACATGTACATGCACATGCATGGAGGCATGTGCACATACCTGGCACTGGCTCAGCCCCTTCCACCCCACCCCAGGCATGATTGCCACTGCTCCCCATTGCCTATGCTTCTTGCTGGACCTCCACCCAGTGGGAGCTGAACTACGGGGGGGGCGGATAACCACCCCAGGAGGAGAGAGCTACCTACCACAGCTCAATCCTGCTCTGACCCCCCCATGCTGGCTCCTCATGACCTGAGGTCATTCCCAAACTTGGGCCACAGGCGCAGAGCAAGGTAAGGCATCCAGCTCCTCAGCCTTCTGTGCCACTGGGCCAGCTGGCCTCATCATTTTTAGAACCCTGGAGGGAAGGCTAACACAGTAACCTTGGTTCCCCCACAGGGCTTTTTTCCTTTCCTGGAGGAGGCAGGTTCTGTTGCATTACACGTTGGTCTTTTGGCTCTTTGTGGGAGCTCATGTGTGTGCTGATTGGCCAAACACAGCAAGAAGGGATGGGGCCATGCAGTTAAAAGTGTGTGCTGGCTGAAAGCATTGTGCAGCACAACCTCCTCTCTTGAGCAGCTGAAACACCTGCTTCTGTGCCTGCAGTGAACTGTCTGCCTTCATCTCCACACAGACTGCTAAACGACAAGTTTTAAAGTGCCCTTCTTTCATCTGTTGACTGTTCATTACCTGAAACTGTTTCCCCTGTACTCCATTTTTCAGCTGCCAGTAAAAAGCTTGTTGTGGGAGCTTGGGGGTGAGCTGATTGGCTGAACAGATCAAGAAGGGGTGGGGCAGTGCAGCTAAAAGCTTGTGCCGGCCGGAGGCGCGAGCATTCAAGCACGAGCATCCGTAGTGCAAGTGCCAGTTGAGAGAAATTTCCATATTGCACTGTGGTGTACTGATTACTGATTTCCATATTACTGTGAGTTTTAAATTAATTTTTATTCATCTTATTTATACTTAACATCCACATTTTAAAGTTTAGATACTAGTTTTGGATAGGATTTTACCAATTAAAAGTTTAGTCATTAGATAAGATATTTAGTGTATTTTAAATAGAATGATAAGGAACTTATTTTAGTCATAAAGTGTTACAACATAGGATTAATTTGTGTTTTATTAAGTTTGGTATTTCTTGAACAAGGGATGTCTTTAGTACTAAATGTTCATCTTAAAAATAACAATCTTAATATGTTTTCAGATGGTTTTGTCTACTCTAACTTAATAAGCAATGTGATTGATAGAGCTCCCGACAATATTCAGTACCTGGGTAACCTGAAGAAGAGTTCTATATATAACTTAGGGTATTATGTAAATCCAGTTTTAAAAACAGCAACAGTTTCTGTTTCTCTGCTAACTCCACTGATTTGGCAGTTACTGCTTTTGTCTGGTGATATCAAGACCAACCCTGGCCCCTTATTTAAAACATTACATTATATGCACTTGATTGGCAGTCAGGTGGGCTCAGATTTGCACATTTGAATATGCGGAATAGGGTTTCAAAAAACAAACAAACATGAGATTGAGGCCTAGGTAACCCACTTTGATCCAGACATATTTTGCTTAACAGAAACCTGGTTAACACCCACCATAAGTGACAACTTGTATGCCATTATGGGCTATAAGCTATATCAAAAGGATTGGGCTTGGAAAAAAAGAGGAGGGGGTGTATTATAAGGAAGAACTAGAATTAATAGATTTGACTTCTGGTCGTAACCCAAGCACTGATTATGAGAGGCTTCTTCTTGAATTGAAATTGTGTGGGTGTTATAAACTGAACGTTTGTACAATGTATAACTCTCCTAAAATGGGTCAAAATGGGCTGAGAGATTTCTTGCGTTTTATCAGTTCAATGCAATCAGCTGGTGATATTTTGGTGTTGGGAACGTTAACATACACTGGAACCCTAAATCTGACCCTGAAATTGAGTCTTTAATTACTAACACAGGTTTATGTCAACTAATAACATCTTACACCTGAACAAATATGCAAATATGCAAAGTAAAAAAGGTAAAAAACACACCACCTTAGATAGAATATTTACCAATAATCCCTCTTGTGTAAAATCTTCAGGGACATTACCAGATGTAGATAGCACTCATTTTATCATTTACTGCACTTTGAAATGTAAAAAAATAAGCCAGTCCCAAGGTTAATAAATTTTTGGAAATTTACAAATGTAATTAGTGATGAGTTGCTGAGGGACCTAAATCAGATCAAGTGGTCTTATTTAGATGCTATCTCAGAGGTGGATGCCACTGTAGATTATTTTAGTACAGTCCTGCTGGGATTAAAAAATAAATATTTCCATAAGGTTACTAGGAGGGTCAGAGGAGCTGTTAACAAATGGATTACCCCAGATTTAGTTCACTTAATGAAGCTGAGAGACTATGCGTGGAAACTGTTTAAGCACACAAATAGTGATACAGATTATAACAAATATCAAATGTTAAACAATTAATGTAAGATAAAGCTTAGACAAAGTAAATCTGACTGTCATTTAAATCAACAGAACAGTGACTTAAAATAAGCCCAGAAGGTTTTGGACATCAATAAGGCCCTTAATAAATCCAACAATCAAACAACAAACAGAGGTTTATTATAACTATGGTCAAGAAATAACAAGCATGCATGAAATTAACGAAACCTTCCTCAACAAGTTTGATGACTTTACAAAATATACAAAGGATTTGGGACCAATTGATAATAATGATGTTATTCATAACTTTAGTGGTAAGATGAATTCTACTTTCTATGTCCATGTCATAATACCAAAAAACATACTCAGATTATTAAATCAATTATCTGCTAATAAGAGTTCTGGTGCTTATGGTCTTGAACCAAGGTTTATAAAGCTCATTGCTGTTCATATATATCATTCATTGACAAAAATATTTAATCTTTTTTTGAATACTGGACAGTTTCAAAGTTTATGGAAGCAAACGATAATTAAACCAATCTTTATAAGTGGATGAGTTAAAGAGATGGACAACTATCATCCTATTTCATTGTTATCGTCTTTGGGAAAACTACTGGAGAAGATTGTCAATGAACAGCTCTTGGAGTATCTCCAGTCTGCTGGCCTCCTGTCTCCTGAGCAGCACGGCTTTTGTAAGTAGCATGACCACATCAGTGAGGCAATGGATGGGGGGGGGGGTTGCTCAATGGTGCTATATTTGTGGACCTGTCCAAGGCATTTGATTTGGTAAGTCATCGCCTGCCACTCGGGAGGCTAGGGGGCATCAGACTGGCTGATTCTCCCTGTGAGTGGTTTAATAGCTATTTGACAGAATGCCCTTTGAGGGTAAGGTGTGGTGGAATTTTGTTTCATAGTAGAATGATGGAACAGGGTGTGCCCCAGGAATCAATCCTGGGGCCTCTCTAGTTCTCATTATTTATTGATTCATTACTTTCCAATATAAAGAACACAAAACTATTAATGTATGCGGATGACATTATAATTTATAGTAGTTCAGTTTCATCTGAAGTTATAACTCAGTCATTAAATGAAGATTTTTCTGTACTTCGCAAATAGTTAAAAGGACATTGATTATTGCTAAACTGCAAAAAAAAAAGTATGTTGTTTGGCTAGAGGCCCAGACTATCTAAATTAAGGACAGTTCTGGAGGTACTCTAGAACAAGTCACTTAATTTAAATATTTGGGCATCCTACTAGATTCAAGTTTAACTTTTTGACTTCACATTAAAAGAGTTAGTAGGCAAGTTAACCAGAAACTAGGGGTTCTGTTCAAGTTACAACATTATTTAACATTACAGGCCAGAATAACAGTGGCTAAAATTGTGCTCTTATCTGCCATGAATTATGACTAATTTCTCTTTCCTGACTTGACAAAAATGGACTTGTCCCTCCTTACTTCTACTTTTCATGGAGTTTGTTGGTTTGCATTGAAACTCCCATATAATACACACCACTGTATATTATATCAGCAAACTGGGTGGCTTCCACCAAAGCTAAGTACTCTCTACAGCTGAAACTGCTTGCCAGACAATGTACTAAGGCAGGGATCTGACTCTCCCTTGGTACATTTTACCAAATTAAACATGATGAAAGAGTACTACATTCTTAAGTGGTTAAAAAAGTACTTATTCCAAATATAAAAACTAAATTGAGTGAACGTGGTTTCAAAATTTGTGCAGCAAAAAACTGGAATAACTTACCAGGACCTTTAATGGAGGGGATAGGACATAAAAAACTAATTTGAAGAAACATTTTTTCAACCAACTACAATGTGATTGTTTTTTATAAACCAAGTATTATGTTGTTAATGTTATTAATGTATTATATTTTATACTTTTTGTTTATATTGTATTTTATTAACTTTGTAACACCTTGACTGTATTTTATGGTCCAGGATCATGCATAAAAAAGGACCTTGGCTCATTGCACGTACCTGGTTAACAAAAGTTTAAATAAATAAATAACTTCCTTTACCCTCGAGAAACTTTTCTTGACACCTCTACCAATGGTGGAAATTCAGAGAAAAAAGTCAAGACAAAGTAACTAAAACAAAGTAATGTTGCACAACCACTTACACAACTGGCAGCCAAACATTGAATCGAAAGGTTTCACCTGTGGTACGATGGGGGCTGTCAGACTCCATCCCCCATCCTACATAAATCACATAAACACCCCTCCCTTGCCTAATGTTTTTCGTGACCACCTCCTTCCCCTCCTCCTTCTCCGGCACTCTGCCTCTGGCATGGCTCTTTCAGCTTCTGATTTCCTTCAGCCTTGAGAAACTTCTCCTGGCACCTCTACCGAGGGTGGAAATCCAAAGAAAAGAGTAAAGCCAAAGTAACTAATCAAAATAATGTTACACAAGCACTTACATGACTGGTAGCCACACATTGAACCTAAGAAGCTACACTGGGATGTTCTTAATTAGTCAAGAGACATCTCTGGAGCCCCATTAAATATTTCTTTTTTTCCAACTCAACAGAAAGTGCACCATCATCTGGGAGGCATATTTCTGCAAGCTCTTCCACACCTGCAATGGAGATTATACACAGGCATGTGGTGCTCAGAGGTCCAATTCTGCAAATATGGGGACCTCAATGCATCCACAACCCTGGCAGCTGGCCCCTTCTAGACCAGAATACAAGCCATGTACATGGCATGCATCAGGTGTGATGGTAGTGGGTCAGTGACAGACATGTGCTACACCAAAAAAACAAACTCTGTGGAATTTCTGGTGGAGGGAATGGATGGGTATGGAGTCATTACTGTGCATAGAAACATCGCATGGCACTTAAAGCCACAACCATAAGAGTGTGCGCTGCAATATTATCGAGCTAAACACCGACGAACACAAGCAGCACACACCCTTACAGTCTATGGGCTTCTCTGTTTATTTGGGGGGCTTCACCCCCACACACCCCGGTGTGGGGGGCTTTGCCTGCTGCACTCCCCGGAATTTAAATAACAAACTCTGGGGGAGGTATAGATGTTGGGGATTGGGAAAAACACTGTTGGGGGGAAGTTTTTTTTTTGTTAAAGAAAAAAAACAGCAAAAAGTTGCAGCATGGGACGACCTGTGGGGAACTGAACCATGGTAACAGGTCTTCCATTCTGCCATGTGCTGGTGCCCTTGCCACGCCACCAGGGGAGCAGTTCGACCAAGCCCCCAGCACACGGCAACTTGATGACACCAGGTAAAAGCGTACAATGATAGGGGCAGCGCCCTTTTACTAGCGCTGTTCTACCCCTGTCACTGAAACAACATGTGCTCAATAGACAGTGCGGTGTTCACCACGCTGTCTTTCATGTGCAATATTGACCCGGTAGGGAATGGATGCCATGCAGCTCTAGGGTTTGCAATACTGGCTACACCTCCACCTAGCACAACTGTCCATTCTGAGCCAGATCAGCCCCTTCTATTAGCTCCTAGCCCCTGGAGTCTCTACAGTGGGCGGGGGACAGTACTGGCACTAGTTTAATTACTTTACCTGTTTTGACAGCTCCCTGATAGGAATGCAGCAGTCCTTGAATTATTGCCAAAACCCATCATGTGCTGAACCCTGTGTAGACAGGGATCCACTGACAGCCTGGCACAGGCATCTGATTGTATGTTCATAGTCTGGGATGGCATTGTCCACATCTATCAACCCAGTCTCAATGTGCAGCTCCACTTCAGTGAAGGGTGGGGAGGAAGAGCTGTGGATACTATCCAATGTGGACTGGAATTGGGATACAGAGAGCTGCAACTGGGATAGGCTTGATTCAAGTGTATTGTAGCTACCTAGGTGGATGAAGCCCTAAGTGAAAGGAGATGGCCTTTTCAATAGTAAAGGCCTGCCTTTTATTACCTTCAGAAGGCAAAGTCAATGAAATAAATTATGATTAAGGGTCAGTTGAAGGATACATAGATACATAGATAATGATGGCAGATAGGGGCCTTTGACCCACCTAGTCGGCCCAATTGCACATGTAATTTCACCTTTTCCAGCTTCTCATGAACTGGGTTGTACCCTTCGCCCAACTGCTAGTATCCCCCAATGCCTATGCCATTCATTCTTGAATCCCGTAATCATTTCAGCCCCCAACACCTCTTCTGGCAGGGCATTCCACTTGTCCACTACCCTTTCTGTGAAGAAATACTTCCTCATGTTACCTCTGAACCTCCCTCCCTCCAATTTCATCCCATGACCCCTAGTCCTAGAACATTTCTTCCTCTGAAAAATACTGTTTTCCTGCACCTTGTTCCTCCCTGTGAGGTACTTGTATGTCTTTATCATATCCGCCCTTCCTCCTCTCCTCCAGGGAATACCTATTTAAGTCCTTCAGCCTGTCCTTGTAGGACTTGTGGTGCAAACCCTGTACCATCTTGGTTGCCCTCCTCTGAACTGTCTCCACCCTGTCTATATCCTTATGTAGGTAAAACCTACAGAACTGGACACTGTATTCCAGGTGTGGCCTGACAAATGTCTTGTATAGTGGAATTATGACCTCTCTTTTTCTGCTGGTGATGCCCCTGCCTATGCATCCCACTATCCTATTTGCTTTCCCTGCTGCCTTGTCGCATTGACTCCCAACATTTAAGTCATCAGAGATAACATCTAGGTCCCATTCCTGCTTGGAGTATGCTATACCCCCCCATATGATATATGACATATGATCCCAGCTGATATGTTGTTCCAGGGTTTTTGTGCCCCATGTGCATTACTTTGCACTTTTTTGTGTTAAATCTCAACTGCCACACCCTTGACCATTCCTCAAGCTTCTGCAGGTCTCTCCTCATTCTCTCCACTCCCTCCAGCGTTGTCAGCTCTGTTATAGAGTTTTGTGTCATCAGTAAACAGGGAAAATTTCCCTTCTGTGTTATCCATAATGTTACTGATAAAGATGTTAAAGAGGACCGGACCCAGCACTGATTCCTATGGCACTCCACTGGTCACCCCTCCCTCTGCAGAGTGACAGCCATTTACCACCACCCTCTGTGTCCTGCCATCCAGCCAATTCCCCACCCACTGCACTACTGTCCTACCCACTCCCATATTCCCCAGCTTGCTTAATAGCCTCCTATGGGGCACAGTGTCAAAGGCCTTACTGAAGTCCAGATAGGCCACGTCCAAGGAGAGATGAAATGTTTACAAGCCGGCTAAAGGTATTGAAAATAACTGCATCTGTATAAAACTGTGCTGCATACATATTTGCTAAATTGTCTGAAATAGAACCAACATTCTAAAAAATGGTCCATAGAATCATATGGGACAGCTTTTTCGGTGTCACAATCCACTGCTGGCATGGTGCCAGGAACTGGCACCATCCATTCAGTAAGCTCCCATCCCTAGCCTGCCCCTACCATAAAAGGATCATTTACCACAATTGGGGCTCTTCCTGACCTCTATAATAATTTTGGGGGGAGATGTAATAATACTCCAATTCCAGGATCAGTCAGTGGATCCCCTCTATAATCTGAAGCCCACTGTTTGTGAGTCAAATCATCATGTAACATTGGCAGCATACATGCTCAAAAGGGAGGAGGAGGAGAAGTCATGTGTCAGTAATGATGCTAGACACTCTAATGGGTCTGCCTGCCTCATGCCATCAGAGCTGCAAGACTGCTCTCCATCCTTCCAGGTGCATGCACTACTGCTGTCTCATAAAATGGGTAGGTAAAAGTCACAAAATACAGAAACTTCATAGGCTGAAATCAATCACCTGACTATTGATTAATGCAACACCACCCTGCTGAACTATAGCCAACCTTAAAAAAAGCCTTTGCACTTACAACAGATCAATAAATTTCCTCCCCCAGACCGAAACAATAGACAGTAAATGTTTGTCAGGACTTCAAAGAAGCACAGCAGAGATTGTTACAGCAACCATCAAAACGAATGATATACCAAAACCCATTTTCACAGTGTTTGGATGTGTCACAGTAAGTGACAAGGTTGATTACTATTTTCATGATGGAATTGTCATCCTGAGTGAAAAAAAAAGAACAATAGCTAAAGCATCTTGAAACTGATAAATCAGACCATAGTGGAAGTCAGCATTTATGACTGAAACTGCAGGTTATTTAAAGAAACTGTAACAGAAATGATTACTTTTCTCTACAGTTACTTTTACTTACTTTAACATATTTGTGCACAAATAACATAGGGCCGGATTCACAAAAGGCAAGTCAGGATGCAAGGCAACTTGCATCCACACAAATGGTGCAAGTAGCACTTGCGTCATGAGTTGCACCATGGTGGGATTCAGAAAGGCAGCCTGTGTCATGCTGCATGTTGCCTGCACCCAAGTGGACCTATGTGCCATAAATCTCCTTGCAACATGGCATAAGGGGGTTTATGGTAGCATTTGCACCCTATTCAGGAAGGGTGGCTGATAAATCCCCAAATCGGGATTCAGAGAGAACCACCAGTGGACATCTGTTAAAGAAAATTTATGCCAGCTAAAAGCTGATGTAAGTGGTCTTTGCCATCCACTGGGGGTTGCCACTGTGCCACCATCGGAGCACCAGAGAGCCCTCATGGGCTACAGCCCCCCAGCAGCCCCATTCCCAGTCATCCAACCCCCCAAATGCCTCCATGCATAGAAACCCCCATGCCCCAATCCCAACCAGTAAGGGACAGAGGTGCCAGTGTGGGCCATGTCTCTCCCAGTCCTGAAACACACTCCACATACACTGAAACCCTTATGGGCTTTTGGACCTCCCAATCCCTCTTCACCCCCTCAGATGCCAACCTGTGCATGGTATAGCATGGAACTGACTACCCATAACTTCCCTGGTGGCCCAGTGGCCCCAACCCCCCAGCCACAGTACTAGCCCACCCCAAACCCCCTCACACCCCAGCCCCACCCCATACACACCCAGTGGGCGAGTTGATGACTGGCACAGCCCACCTCTCACCACCATGGACAACCACTGACTGATCATTGCCAAGAGCGTGTACAGTAGTATCGCACTCTGTGAATGACAGCTGCTAATTACTGTACGCTCTCTTGGCAAGCTCAGTCAGCAGCTGGCTGTGGTGGTGAGGTGGGCTGTGCCAGTGTCAAGTCACCCACCTGGTGTGTGTGTGTGTGTGTGGGGAGTGGGGTGGGATGACACTGCTGGGAGGGTGGGGGTCACTAGACTACCAGTGAGTTACGGGAGTTGACGGGGGGGACTATTCTTATTATGGGGAATCGGGGCTGGGGTCCACACATTATGGGGATTGGGGTGGGCACCACAGCTCCCATCTCTGGGTACATCTGCTGCCTGCCCCGTCCCGTGGCTTGCGGCATACATGGGGGCTGCGCCCTACCTTGCACAGATATTGCAAGCCACAGGACGCAGGCTCCTGGACTCTGTTTGTTTCTGCATCAGGTGCACGGTCCAAGATGCAGGGGCCATTGCTGCAAGCTACCATTGTCACAGCTTGCAGCAATCCTTTGTGAATCTGGCCCATAGTATTCAATGGATCTACACAATCAGAATAGTGTTATGCTTGTGCAACTGTGAAAACTGTTTGGCTGTTCATACTCTCTATTCCATGGAGAATTACCATCATGTAGAGGTACTGAAAGCAAGAAACCCTCAAAGAAGGTTCCACACTTAGAGATGCCACAGCCAAGATTCTCTTGGCTAAAGGTACCTTAGGAAGGAGCCTCAAAAAGAGTATTGAGCAGTGAACTTTGACTATGAGGTTGAGAGCAGATCGACAGCAATGAGACAGCTTGAAGAAATACAAATGAGATGAGCAGGTTGTCAGGACTGCACTGATAAAATGGATTGTACTGATGACATAAGGGGCTTCCTAAGGAGAGAGGGAGGGAAAATCAAGTAGGGCCACCATCCATCTCCATCCAAAAGCAGAAACCTACGTAAGAAAACTAGGGCATATACTATTTTGACAACTAACTAGATAATATGACCTTTGGCATGGAGGAGAGGAAAACCCACTTTTAAAGGAGGAAACCTTAGGGGATCCAAAGCCTAGGTCTCCTTCTTTCTAGGCTTGGGGTATTTTATTTAGTGACAGCTCTGCTACTGCAATTTAGAAGGCCAATGAATGGGTGGAAATATTTGGTGGGAAAGTTCTCACTCTATCCCTCTAATGGGAATGCCTTGAAAGGTTGCGAGTAAACTCTACAACTATGAGAACTGCCAAGGTGGGAGGAGGAGAGTGACAATCGCTGAGGCACTCAGCCAGCCTACCGATCTAAGAACAAACTGGGTGACCCAGAGGTGGTCATAGGGAGAATAGCTTTTGAAGGTGCCACAGTGATGCCATAGCCAAAGGAGTACTCTTGGGCTTAAAGGCCCCACCCCATAGCAGCTGAAGTCTTAAATGCTGCATTAAGAGATGCGCTGTATGACTGCATGCTAAAGCTTTGCCCACAGTGAGGACATTCCAACTATGGGCCAGATGAGAAGGGCACTGCCTCGAGGTTCATATACTTAAGATGCGGACTTCATGAGTGCAGAGCAAGACCATTGGCTTATAGGGCAAGCCCCGAGCCAGAAAAGGTAACATGGTTGGCATGCCTCCAATTTATAAATGACAGCATGAATCAACTTCAAAGTGCTAGATAGAAGGAGGTTATGTGAAGACAGCAGCTGTAGATTAGGTAGCAGGTTATTGATGAGGAGGCCGGGTGAAGCCAGAAACTGTAGATTAGATAGTAGGTTAGTGATTAGGAGGTTAGGCGATGCCAGCAGCCTGGCTAAGGTAGGAGGCTGCAGTGTGAGCCAGCATTCGGAGGTTTGATAGTAGTAGCAGCCAACAGAAAGCAAGCCAACCAATTCCATTAAGGAAGACAAACTGATGGTGACATAGGTTAGTGTTTAGCTAGTGAGAGCCTGTGATACCAGTAAGTGAATCAATGAGATTTAGCATAACTGAATTGATGAGATTTAGCAGATGATGACTATGGCTTCAGCATGAATAGTGAATTGATATGATTGGCAAGAATACCTTAAATACCATTAAAGCAGAGTTAGGTTATTCCAGTAAGGAACATTTGCAAGGCAGTAAGTATTTGCAATGCAGTAATGAAGTGCAATGAATATCTTGAAAGCCATGTAGGCTGTGAGGTGTATGTATTTATGCATGGATAACTGAAAAGCCATGTAGGCAAAGGAGCAGGGCAAAATCACACAGCTTACATAAAAATATGCTAATGCTACTTGGAGCCATGATGCCCCTCTGTGACATCACAGTCCCGTACCATGGGAATAACAGGGAAGCCACAAGCTAAGCACCATGAGACCAAACAGCAACTGTAAAATTGGTAGGATAGGAACCCTCAAAACTAGAGGCGTTTTTACAAGCAAGGCCCTAGTTAAGAACAGAGCCATATGATAGCAAGCTGCCAGTAATGTGAACAAGTTGAACCAAAATAATGACTGAAAGGTTCAGAATAGTTAAAATCAGAAACCTGCTGCTAAATGCTTGCAGCTGTAACCTGTGTCAAGTATAGTAATGCAGCAATATGAATATACTAGAGCATCACAAAAATTGAAAGATGGGAGTAGCAGCTGCCTGACTGATCTAACACTAAATGAATTGAGCAGAACTGCGAGAAACCAACATAGCACAGCAGGGGAAGCTAGCTGGGAACAAGATGATGCCAGGACTAGGTGCAAACAATTAAGGTGGAAAGCAAGGAGACAGCAGAGGCAGGGAAAACAACAGTTTGAGCTGAAGCATACAGATAACAATTGCACTTGAACTGAGGGTTGGCTAAAATCTGGTGTCTGAATAGACAAGCATGGGAATAGCACAACACAAAGGGAAACAGAATGCTAGAAAAATTAGAAAGACCCCAAAAGAGAGAAAATGCTAACCGAAAAAACACAAACACAGGAAGACAGGAAACAAGCAACACTAAGAGGCACACAGCAGCCGGAGGCAAGCAATGCTAACCAAAAAGCAAGAGAAATACAATGAACAGGAGTCCAGTGCAAACCAAATACAGCCCAAAGCACAAGGGAAGGAGGGAGACAGACACCCGGGGATGGTGGGGCAAAGCTCCAGCAGGCCCCAGTCAAGAAGGCAGAGATGGACAGAGCCTCTGGCCACAAAGAAAAAGTGTTTCAGAAGGAGGCTGGGAGGGACTGCTTATGTAGCTCAGGAAGGGGATATGGCTGGTTGATTCACCCCATTGAACTACAGTCAATAGCCTTTCAATAGTAAGCATAATTAATTAGTTTACTGAACTATTAAAGTGGAAGGACACAATAAGTCATAAGACTTTCATTTTTTTAACACTTACCCATTCTATAAGTGCATTAACCCACAACAAGGCATGGGTGTATCAGACAATAATTAATGGCTTCCCCTTTTTCCCATAGGGAAACTGTGCCATAATTTACCCTTATAATGGAGGAGCATTTATAACGGCAAACAGGTGCATGGTTTCCTTCATTCTGTGTATGCACCCGCTGCAGTGTGTCCCTTCCTGCTGCTTGTCGTTTCCTTCTCAACTGCCAGAGGAACTCGGCGGTAAGTTATTGAAAACAAAAGTTATTTCTCTTTTTCCACAAATGGGGGATAACAAAAAATTTTTAAATATTTGGAAATACCACAAGAAAAAAATCTGGGGACTGGACAAAAATGGAACAGGAGCACAGTCACACCAGAACAGCTGATATTTTATATAATTGCTGTGGCAAAAAGGGAAATCCAGTAATTATATAAAATAAAATATGGGGTGGTGTGTGTAACCTTGAAGTTTACACACACCCTCGGTGTTAGATGCTTTAATAAACCCCTCAAGCTTTGCTCTTGGGGTTTATGCAGCATCTAACGCCTCAGGGATGTCTAAACATCTTATTACATGCACCACCCCATACTTTATTCTATATATAATAACTAGTGCTCCTTTTTTCACATAGGGAAACTGAGTTGCAATTCTGATGTTATAACCAGCAGGTTATAATGATGACCACACACCCTGCTTCTCTAGCTTGGCGCATGCGCCCACCACGATCTTGTCCTGCATGCCTTCAGCCTTTTGCCATGGCTCCACAGTTCACCACACTCCAACTCAGCAGTGGTACGTAAATAAAACAAATGAGCAGTTTTTTGTAGAGGGTCTGATTTAACAAAAAAAGTGGCTGACTTAAAAATAAAAAAAAGCCTTCTGTCACGAGCTGTGGACTGCACTGAAACCCGACCGGTCCGTGGCTATCTTTTTATTTTATATAATCACTGTGGTGAAAAAACGAGTGCCGGCAATTATATAAAATAAAGGATGGGTAGGTGGTCAAAACTTAGATTTTACACACACCCTCAGGGTGGGATGCCTTAATAAACCCCTTGAGCTTTGCTCTCGGGGTATGTAAAATCCTCATTATAACCACCTACTCATCCACTATTCTCTATTTAATGCATGCCCCAGGTGGCTATAAAGGCACTTGGCATTTGTACTCCTACCTCACAACCATCTGTAAGCGTGCATTAATGCCTGATACACAAATGCCCTGTCATAGGCTAAGGCATGCATATGACAATGCAATTTATAAATCGCATGCTGCAGGTTGTGGAAGGGGGACCCACTATGTTAGGTTGGGATTGGACTACTATTGCCTCCCATAAAACGTAAATCAGAGGTAAATGGGAGGGAGCACTTTAGATTAATGAACATTTAGGGTTGAGGGGTGAGCTAAGAATAGAAGGCTCAATTTAAAAAAAAAAACAGTGTTGTATACTGGCATGGTGCTAGAGACTGGCAACTTTTGTATTTGTTTTACAGAATCCCTGTATGGAAATATGGGGGTGATTGGAATGCTACAGATAACTGGGGCTTGAAAATAGGTCACATACTGGGGAAGACTATGGCTTTGGAAAATATTAGTAGTTTTCTAGGAAAACCACACCATTTTGTCTTGTTTTACTTGTGCACAATCCAAGACAAAAAATGTGAAACTGTTTGGCCATTAAGCAATAAACCACGAGAGGGTGTGGGTTATGGGGGGGATTTACCATGGCTGGTGTGATTTGGCCATGAGGCCACAGGCCCAGTGGTCAAATCCATGTCAGCCATGGTAAATCCCACCATAACCCACACCCTCTCATGGTTGATTACGATTATACCATGAGTGAAGTATATAATTGATTTTATAAAAATACATCGTTTTTTTTTAATTATAATGGTGTTTCTTAGAAATAACCTTACACTAAAAAAAAAAAAATAGTCCATGATGTTGATATGTATGCTTTATTCATTTTAATCCAGCATATGAAATGAATTGTAATAATACAATGAACTTGTGTAGTTTTATTAACTTTTCAAAACTTTTAGGGAACTTTTTAAACTTTTATGAACTTTGTAAACAGAAAAGGCATAGGATCTGTAACTTTTAATATACTTTTAAGTAAGTATAAGAAAATCTTTAAGAGAAAAATATGTAGAACAGTCTTTTGTTTAATGCAGGGTTTCTGAAGTTTGTTTCATATTCTAATGGTTGCTGTTTCTTTAAATTTATTTTTCTCCTGTGGTATTTGTTGTGACCTGGAAGCCCCTTTGTTGTGACCTGTGGGGAGAAAAAAAGAAGAGAAGCATTTTACTTATTTATTTTTTTGTGAGTGACTGGGGTTTTGTGTTTGCAGCAGTGGAAGAGAGTTGCTTTGTTTCTAAACTTTGATTTAAGTTACTGACCTTCATTGTTTGTGGACAAAGTTCACCGTGCCATAGTTCACTAGGTTACCGACTGAAAGCATGCAGGGGAGTCTCTCACGACCTCATTGGCTAGTCTGATCAGGTGCAAATGGAATCACCATTTTCTCAGCTTGAAAGTTGGTTGCTGCAAGTGCGGTTGCTTCGGGTGCTGTCTTTGAAGTTTCAGTTGGTTGTCCTTTGGATGTAGTAGCTGTGGCACATCTGGTATTGTCTGCAATTTTTGGAGGAGCTTTTGCAGCAGGTACTTCTTGCACCTAGGAGGCATCTGATGTATTCAGAGAGGAGCTGCATTGATGTGTTGAATGCAGTGGTGTTTCTGCTGCTGCTGCTTCTGAAGTGGTTGCTTTTTCGCCACTTACTATTTGTCCCCACTTTTTAAATTCCTCTATATTGGGGTACCAGATGCTTCTGAGGGAAGCTTCACTTTTATGACCATTTATGGTCATAATTTGTCGAGCTTCCATACCTGAGTAGAAATGGGCGAAGTGGCCCCAATTCACTCCATGAAGTGAATCGCGAAGCGTAAGCGAATTCCCGGAGTGCTCCACAACCCGAAGCAGAGTACCTCACGTTATAATGGGTGAAGCGAAGTCCATTGAAAACAATGACTTTGTGTTACTCCGCCTTCCCAAACCACTACTCCACCAATTCTTAAGGTGAAGTACATTGAGAACAATGTACTTTGCCTCACTTCGCCTTGTTTTTAAGCTCCAAAGGCAAATTTTGCAGTGATTCATGGGATTTCAAGTCACATGGGCTCTAGATTGTTCTGCACAGCCTCAGTTCGGGGTAGTGTGTGTAGGAAGCTGTAGGAGACCATCTACTCTGAGAGCTCTCTGCTATCCAAACCTTCTAAAAGCTGTTAAAAAAGCCTTTTTGAGTCATTTTTTTTCTGAAACTTCAGTTACTCGATTGTAGGAAATCCTCCTGTACTCATATCATCGAGCATTTATTATTTGTGTGTGGATTTTGAATGTTAATGTACAACTTTCGGTCTGTGTAGTGAGAGACAGTGGAAGTGTGCTTTGGGGGCGCATCTGTGGTGTAAGTAGATTAACTTGGAGAAAAAGACAGTTCTTTCTGTGTTGGTGATATTTTTCTTGTATAACTGTGTTAATGTACACACAGTAATATTTTTAATAATTCTTGCCATTTTTTGCTGATTGTTGTGGTGCAGCAGTGCATAATTTTAGTTTGTTTAAAATATGTGGCTATATTACTGAAGTTTTCAATTTGCTACGCATTACTTAGTGTATGTGTGAGTATGTGTGTGATGCGTGCCATTAAATCAGACACCTTTTATTGTGCCAAATAGTAATTTCAGCAACGTTAACCTGCTATCCACTGCAACTGTGTGAATTTTGTACTTCTTTGTGGTATCTTTACTGGTACTAGTACTAGTGACTGTTACTGCAGCAGTGCAGTACACTCCCCCCCCCAGCAGTCCACTCCAACCGGCAAAGGTATTCTTTTCCAGATTTGAATTTCTGATGGTGAGCACTGGTTAGGTGTTGTGCCTTTGCATCTGCATCTCTATGGTGTGCAGTGCAATCTTAATCTGCCTGTGCATTTGCATCTCTTTAGGGCCCAATCTCCATCTGTAACTTAAGTCACTGTTGTTTCTTTGGCGTCCCTTCAGAGTACTGGACTGGTGTGGTGTATAATTCTGCATGAACATTGTACTCATTAATATGCATTTTTAAGTCAGGACCATCATCACGAGTCACTCATGATACAAATCACATTCTCCATCATCACAGTCACAAATGCAGTTACAAATCATGATTCACATTCATGTCACGAATCACGACGTTAATTTTTTTACTAATTACTTGGATGTATTGTAAGCCTGTTTTGTAGTATCTCTCCAGGCTTCTCCACCCCACCATTGTACTCATTAATACGTGTTTTTAAGTCAGGGAGCTTTGTGTTACAGTTCATCAGGGAAGTACAGCCGTAGGCATTCGCGTTCCCAGTTCAGTTCCATATTGGTTATCTTACACTGTCAACACCAAATCGCATTCTTCATCATCACGGTCACAAATGCAGTCACAAATCACGATTCATGATCATGTCACAAATCACAACATTATTTTTTTTTACTAGTTACTTGGATGTATTGTAAGTCTGTTTTGTAGTATCTCTCCAGGCTTCATCACCCCACGACTGTACTCATTAATAAGAGTTTTTAAATTGGGGAGTTTTATGATATAGGATCAGCTCATCAGGAAGTACAGCCATAGGCATTTGTGTTCCTTCCTGTACATCATGTGAGTTACAGTACTGTAAGTAGTGGTGGGTGAAGTGGACCCAATTTGCTCCACGAAGTGATTCACGGAGTAACATGGAATCCACGGAGTATGCCACAATGTGAAGTGGAGTACTTCGCTTCATAATGAGGAACACAAAGTCCATTGAAACCAATGACTTTGCAATATTCTACCTTCCCCAAACTATCTCTCCATCAATTTTAAGGCGAAGTACATTGAAATCCATGTAATTTGCCTCACTTCGCCTTGTAATTGAGCTCCAAATGAAATTCTGCAGTGATCCATGGGATTGCAGATCACATGGGCTCTAGATTCTTCTGTACAGCCTCAGTTCTGGCCTGGGTAGTGTGTATGTAGTGGTAGCTGGAGACAGTTTGTTCTCAGAGCTCTGTGATTCAAAACCTCTAAAAGCTGTTTAAAATGCCTTTTTGGGTTTTTTTTTTGCTCAAAACTTAGTACATCGATTGTAGGAAACGCTTATGTGCTCATATCATCGAGTGTTTATTGTTGTGTGTGGATTTTGAATGTTAATTTAGAACAGTCAGTCTGTGTACTGCGAAGTGTGCTTTGGGGGAGGGGCGTATTTGTAGTGTAGGTACATTAACTGGGAGAAAAAGGCAGTCTTTCTGTTTTGGTTATATTTTTCTTGTATAACTGTGTTAATGTACACACAGTAATATTTTCAGTAATTCTTGACATTTTTTGCTGATTGTTGTGGTGCAGCAGTGTATAATTAATCTGTTTAAACCATTTGGTTATATTACTATAGGTTTTCAATTTGCTATGCATTACTTGTAGTGTGTGCGTGAGTGTGTGTGCGATGCATGTCATTAAATCCGACACCTTTTATTGTGCCATAGAGTAATTGCAGCAGTGTGAACCTGCTATCCACCGCACCTGCATGAATTTTTTATACTGCTCTGTGGTACCTTTACTGGTAGTGGATTGTTACTGCTGTGCAGTAATCCCCTAACTGGCAAAATGTATTCCTTTTCAGATTTGGATTTGTGACTTGTGAGCACTGGTTAGGTGGTGTTATGCCTTTTCGTATGCATCCCTTGAGTGCGCAACGCAATCTTACTCTGTCTGTGTGTTTGCAGTGCACCATTAATTCTGGGAGACTGCATTTCTTGTTACACTCTCATTTCACTTTGTCAGAACTGGGGAATTTTCTGGACATAAGACAGTAGCATTTTGTCAGCACTGGGGAATTTACTGGATACAAGACAGTAGCACTTTGGAGAAGTACATCAATTCTGGTGACTCTGTGTGTGACCACTGTGCATGACTGAGTGCTCCATTAATTCTGGGAGACTTTGCATTTCTTGTTATGCTCTCATTTCACTTCGTCAGCACTGGGGGGTTTTCTGGGCACAAGACAGTAGCACTTTGGGGATGCACATTAATTCTGGTGTCTGTGTGGGTGAGATGCTGCCAATATTATTGTCACTCCGCCTTACTTCACATTTAAGGAGGAATGACAATGAGAAGTAATAATAACAAGGTGAAGTGAGCCTTTCCTATGGGGCACTCCACGTAGCAAAGTGCCAACGCGGAGTGGCCACTTCGTATTCACTTCGCCGGCAGATTTTAAATATGCTGCATCTCTATACCTGAGTTGCTGAGCAATGTGATCTCTATTGCTCAGAAGGAATGGTTTGTAAATACTGTTTCTGACACTGCTTCTTTGCATATGCAGGGTAGCATGCTCCTTAAGTAATTTACCCCCATTGCTTCAGCTGTGTACCATACCCGCATACTGTCCGGTATGGATTGATCAAGTTTCTTGGGGTAGAGGAATAATGTAGGAGGGTTTGGGGGTAATTTGGAGATTTATTTTTTGAAACTTTGAACTGGGCAAAGACAGTCATTAGGCTGGGCAAACATATAACCTCTTGTATACTGTCTTGTGGGGTTGTTCATTTCTTTGTGGTTTTTGGTTTCTTCATTGAATGCCTTCATAAGGTATTCGTGTCCATCTTCATTTTTTTTTATCACAAAGGAATGAATAGTTAGCTGCCTGACCCCCTCATTTCCTCTGTGAGCAAAATGAAGTTGAATCTCCATCCAGACCTTGCGTACTAGCCTTATGACTGTGTTTGGGGATACGACTGTGGAATTCCTTAAGGTGGTAAACTGATGAATGGTGGGTGGGGCATGGTGTTCTGCTTTGTCTTTTCCCTCTTTACAGTACCATTTTACCATAGCTTTGAAAATATGATTTGAGGTGTTAAAAGTTGTATCCACCACAAGGTTTATGCCCCTGCTCAGGGGTGGGTCATTTAAAAATTGGTTTAGTCCTGCTCTGAGACTGACAAAACTGGTTAAAACATATTGCTTTCCATCACTGTTGCGAACTGTGCAATAATACTCTCTAAGTATATTGTTTCATTCTGGGGGAGTTATGGTGGCAAAGTCTATCTGAATGCCTTTTTGTTTTGCCCAGTAAAGAAAAACATTGACAGCCCACCAGGTTTGCTTTTGTGTGGCTTGTTCATGTCTTTGTAGTTCAAGCTGTAGCATCTCTTGACTGGTGATTTCCTCATGACATTGCCTTTTCTTGCCTACAGGATTGGATGGCCAAGCTGGTATCAGGATGACCGAGGAGTTTGAGTTTGTACTGCAGGCGAAGGTGATGCTGTGGTCGGGTGAATGGCTGTTGGAGTCGTGGTGTCGACAGACTGAGGAACCAGAGGTGCAGGAGCCACAGGACTGGTTTCTTGAGGTAAGTGCTCTGTGACTTGACTGCTGCTTTCTAGTTCAGTTTCAGGAAGAGACCAAAAGATTTCTTCTATTTTGGCTGGATCAATCAGCTTGAATGATGTAGCCATTGTTTTCTCAAAACTGTTAGTACCACGATGGAGCTTATCGGCAACAAATATGGCAGCTATATGGGTACGGAGAGGGCATCAGAGGGATTTTAAAACATGTTGGCATGAGACTGTGGCAGGCTGGCACCTCTTGTGGGGGTTATTGTAGGATTTACAACAGGGGTGAGGTGCCAGCCAAGAAAGGTGATTGGTTGTTTTTTCTTGCTCATGATATAATTAAGAAATAAGGCATGACAGGGTGTGGTATATCATGGGATATCATCACGCCTCTGGTGGTTGGGCATGAGGCCACAGGCTGAGTGCATCCAACCATCCGAGAAGTGATGATATCCCATATATACCACTCCCTGGAGTGCCTTATTGCTATTATGAACTGGCTTTAAAGTTTTAGCAGAAAAAAATAGGAAAACATTTTTTAAAACCTTCTGAAAATGCCTTTTATTGGGTATTGGAGGAATATCTTTTCAGAAAATAGTTCCTGAGCAGCAGGTGGTACTGTTGTAAGTAGAGTTTGTAGAACTCTGTCGCACTGTGCCACCACTGCTCTGAGTTTTAAAATGTGTTTTCCCGTTTGATCTGGTCATTCTGCCTGGCCTGCTGTGGGACCGGGTGAAGATTTGTATGGATTTGTGTGTTTTTTTTTTAAGTTACCATCTGCTGAGAAGCACAATCTGAATGGACGCAATGGAGGTGGACATCTCCGCTTTGTGGTGCCAATCGGGAAGTACCTGGAGTAGCTGTTGAAAGGGGAGAGCAACAGAATGGGTAAAAATGCTCGTGGAGGGCTGTTTCTGCTGAGTTACCCTGTTACTGTGTTTTTTGCTTGCTTTTCTTCCTGCTTTTAATCAGGGACTCGGCCCATCAGCAGTAGTTTCATTTTGCCATCAGTAGCAGTTTCAATCTGCAGTGGGTAGGGGTTAGTTGTCAGTCAGCGGTTACATAAGGTGTGTGTCTGTGGGCTACTGTTGGGACATGGTCCGTTTGTATGCTACAGTCGGTGGCAGTTTATTTGTATAAGTGATGCCATATTCTGTGTGTCAAGCTCTGAATGGTGTAGACCAGGGCAGTCATTTGTGGTGGCATTTTGTGTTGCATTGTGGACTGAGGGATGTGGCGAGTGTTGCTGGTGGATACATTTATGTAGGCAAGGAGGCTGGTGGCCAGAGGTTTTTTGAAGCTGTGATGATGTAGCCCAATATCATCACGGCTCCAAAAACCTCTTGGCCAATCAGCTTCCTGTATTTACAATCCCCAGTTCATAATTTAAATTAACCATTGTTGATCTTGTTCGGAATCTAACAATATTGGCTGTCACCGAGTATGCCTAAGGTGACTGAACTAAGATTTGAATTAATATCGTCTGGTTCATCTTTGATGTTCCAACTACTGAAACGGACTACCTCATGATGGTGTACCTGCTTAGATACTTTAAAGAGCAGGTGTCCACTTCAGTATGCACATTCATTAATTTAATGTAATAGCTATAATAACTGACCACACATTGCATTTATTGAAATTTCAGTTTTCCTTTTCAGGTTTCAGAGCCAGCTTTAGTAGCCTAGCCAAGATGTCTGTATGGAAAGCATCTAACTGCCCCCAACTGACACCATGGTGCTGATTTATGATGTTATAGGCTTACCATGGTGACAGTCTGTAGGACACAGACAGCAACTGGGAGATCAGTTGGAAAGTCAGAAGCTTTTTAGAAGACACAGTGAAATAAGTGTTGCATTGTCTGAAATATTTTGAAGATTAATAACAGAAGAAAGCAACAAAACATGAACAACATGAAACTGAAGCCTAATTGTTGTAAATGTAGCAGTTTAAAGCTTTTTATTTTAGTAGACACCGGGGGGAATTTTTCAAAGGGTTAGATATGGACACAGATGCATGCTGTACCTGCGCCTGCATCCATCCACTTGTGTCCAGGAAGCCCTGCTGCCGTTTTCAGAGGTAGCATCCATTTACAACAAAAAGTCATGGTCTGCAGCAGAAAACCGATGCAGTTCTGAGTTGCCTCTGGCTTGGGCACACCTGCATCTGTTTTTGGAAGCAGATTTCTGAAGCTTTTAGGCCATCTAATAGACGGTCTAGTGGGTTTGGATGCATTTTCCTTTTGAAAAATTGTGGTGGATGCATCTTGGGAGGATCATTTTGAAAATCCTTCCCCTGCTCTTTAATAAAGTAAAGTTTACAACAAGTACATTCATGAGATATTTTCTGATATATGTTTGTGCTGTCCATGGTTTATTTTTGCACATTTGGGTCTTCAGTTTGCAATGGATGCTTTCTTTTCGTTGTATAGTAGGACGTCTGAGAGTCTGAGAAGTTTTCACTAGTTTAATACTTGTAGATAGCTACAGTAGAGTCAAATACTTTATACCATAATTAGGGATATCAAACAAGATTATTAACTTTAGTTTAGCCATTCAGGTGATACAGAATAAGTATTAGCACAAAGTATTATACAAATGATACAACATTTTAGTATGTGAGTATATGTACTATAAGCATTATTTTCAGGTTTTTGTTTTACTTATACCAATTTATCTTACAATGTATGATATTTTAAATAATGTTATATGTTAAAGTTCTAGTCGGAAGACCCATTACCACAGTACTCACTTTAAAATATGTTTCTTCCATGCCCAAGAAATGATGCTGTTAAAATACTCATGTTAATAAATACAAACATAAGTAAACCATTTACTCAGTTCAGAAGCCACTCACCGCTGCTGTGGTGCCTGTGGTAAATAAGGCATATAAAGAAACAGAAAACCATGGCACTCGCACACTTGAAAAAGGATTGCTGCTCAGCACAAAATAGATGTTGTGTCCAAAAGCTTTATATAGAAGATAAAACACCAGCATCTGGATAAACACAGGAGCACACCTCAACATTTTGCACTTGTGTGCTTTTTCAAGACATCATTATGGTCACCTATTAACCCGCCTTATATACAAAAAATGTATTTTAAGAGCCAGTCACATAGTGTCCCTCACATGTAATTAATTTGCCTGTGCTCGAATATAAAACAAGCATTTGTCAATGCCGAACGTTCGCTTGCAGGTATTTGCAGTGGTGTTTGGCATGTATGGTGCTTTACCCTAATGCCCTGTGCGATTGCTGGTATTTGCACAATAAATTGTCAGCATGACCTGTTTGTTACCCCCATTGTGTGCTACATATGCGGAAACACGTTTTGGGCAGGATGTGAAAATGACAGCTATACTGCTCATAAGAAGTGTGGTAAAATGCCAATGTTGAAAATCTGGGTGGAAATATTGAAAATCGCAACCCTCGACGTCGCGTGGGAACTGTACAACGACGCTAGTAAACAGTCATTTTTAGAATTTTTCACCAAATTTTCAACATTGCCATTTAAAACCTCTGCTAATGAACAGTGTCACTGTGATTTTCTTAATGTGTTCCATACATTGATTTCACACCGACTGCGCCATTGTGTCGCTACATGTGAAGGCAAGCGTTTTGGGTGAGATGTGAAAATGACAGCTGCAGCTCATAAGAAGGTGTGATAAAATGGCAATGTTGAAAATCTGGAGTTAAAATATTGAAAATTCGCAAACTTACGAGCCTGCGTAGGAACTGCACAATGCACGCTCGTAAAACAGTCATTTTTTGGAATTTTTGCACCAAATTTTCAACATGGGATTTTTGGGATCCAGTCTCATGAATGATGTCACTGTCATGGTGTTATTTGAGGCCGAAGGGTGATTTCATGCAGTGACTGCGCAGTGCCTGAAAAATCACCCTTCGGGCCCGAATAACGCTATGACAGTGACATCATTCAGAAGGGTCTGAAAACCCCATGTTGAAAATTTGGTGCAAAATTCCAAAATGACTGAATATCTAATAAAGTTGAAACCCCCTATCTAGCCCATTAAACAGCTTACCGGCATTTCCTCAGTTCGTGGTAGCCTTTGAAGAGAGCAGGCGTGTTCGAGTCCACCGAAGATCGTCGCACCAGAGTCTGGAGGTAAGTATGGGGTGAGGGGTGTGAGGATACTGGGTGCACAGTGGGTGGGTGCGGGTTGTGGGAGGGGCTAGAAGACTCGCCGTGGGACCGTTTTATTTTACAGGTAAAAAAAATAGAACAACGTGGGACATTTGCCATGCTGGGGTGGGCTCCCAGCGTGGCAGATAATGGGGGGCTGAGGATCTGACGGAGGTTGGGCACCCCCATCGGAAACTTCGTGGGGGCCGAGGAGCTGGCGGGGATTGGGCACCCTGTCGGCAAACAATGTTTACCACGCTGGGGTGGGCTCCCAGCGTGTCACGAGAGCTTTGGGGGGACGGCGTGACGGATGTGCGTGGGGGGGAGGTAGCGCGTGACACGAGGGGGGGTGGCGCTCAGTATGACAGTGGTGCTTTCCTTGAAGCAGAGGAACACGCTGTCATACTGAATCCTACACCATGGTGCAGGACCATGTGCCTGCTCAAGGGAGCAGTGCATTGGGTGGGAGAGGCACACCTCCAAGTGTGCTACTCTCCCAATTCGTTCCTTGCGCATGCGTGCAAGCGAACGTAAAAACAATTAAAACTAATTATATAATATGAACAGACACACATACATAATAACATATATACAATATTCTGGGTTAGATGTACCGGGATACATGTGAAATACACTGTAAGTATAATCTGCATTAGGTACTACAGACTACATAATAGGTACATTTGCTATGATTTCATTCATCCAAGAAATTGTTGTACCTCCATTCTGTTGTTCAAGCTTGGTGGTACCGCAGCCTGTAGTTTAAAAATCCAGAATGGCTCACGTTGTGCCAAAGTCAAGTTTACATTCCCCCATGACCAGCACAAACCTTTTCAATGCCCACACATGTCCAACAGTGTGTAGCATTGCTGGATTTCATTAGATGGGCTGCTGTTGCATACTCAATATTTCTATTTAAAATAGCCTGTATTTGCTCGTCTACTGTTATGTTTCTGTATGTTATTTATTTAGGTACTTCCTCATGGGAGCATACTATGTGGGAAGTACAAAGTGCAAATTAAAAGAAAGAACAACACTGTTGGAAATGTTTGGGCATTGAAAAGGTTCATGCTGGTCCACGAGGGGGGATGTAGACTTGACTTTGGCAAGATGAGAGGCATTCTTAATTTTTGAACTGCAGGCTATGGTACCACCAGGTTTGAATGATAGAACTGAGGTACAACTATTTCTCAGATGAATGAAATCATTACAAATGTACCTATTATGTAGTCTGTAATATCTGATACAGATTGTACTTAGAGTATATTTAAAGAGTATCCTGGTACATCTAACCCAGAATGTTGTATACATGTTATTATATATGTCAAGTCAAATCATACCAGGAAGTGATTCCATTGAGCAAAGCTCATTCACAAGGAGGTCCTTGGAAGGACAGCATATAATTCACAACAGACAATACAATACAATACAACAAGACTTTTGCCTAAATAATGTCTGCAGATGCTAGCCAGATATTACATCAACATACTCCAGCCAGTGCAGGAAGATAGTATACGTTACATGATACAGTAGGAAAATACAGTCAATGATGATACATTGATACAGAACAATGGGGCCATCATAGTTATAAGATATACAACTGATATTAATCTAGACTACACAATAACATTTTTTCCAGCACACCCAAGGTTATCAATCACTGTGACATGCAATTTCAGTGTCAATTACATGTGCATGTGTCTTCACAGATCCTGGCTAATAATGTTTTAAATACACTGGTATTCACTAGACATGAAAGTTTCAATAACTACTGCAAATTGTTCCATGTCCTGGGGATGATACGACTAGTAGCAGGCTTAACATAGAGGGTAGCATAGCTGGGTGAATCTAGAGTGATGTAATTATTTTTTCTTAGTGCATACCTACTATGAGATTGTATGACCATATCTGTGATATAATCTAGGAGACTGTTTGTTAATGCCTTGTATATCCATTGGTAGAGATTTTTTAACCTCCTTTTTTGACAGTAACGTCCATCCCACAAGTGAATACAGAGTGCAGTGATGTGTTCTAGAAGCAGCATTTGTAATGAAGTGTAACGCTCGATGATAGAGCACATCTTGCTTATTCA
This sequence comes from Neoceratodus forsteri, assembly GCA_016271365.2. Lineage (NCBI taxonomy): Eukaryota > Metazoa > Chordata > Ceratodontiformes > Ceratodontidae > Neoceratodus > Neoceratodus forsteri. The sequence goes on from CM057456.1 coordinate 355,935,234, forward strand.
AAGAAGAATGGGCTCAGCAACTATATATCATGTATGCATAGCCCAGGAGGGATACAAGAGTAGCTTGAACAAGCCTTTTTTTAGTTCTCAATAGAAAGCAACTTTTGTTTCTGAAGAAAAAGCTAAGCCTTCACCTGAATTTTTTGCACAGATAACCAATATGAAAGTTAAACGACAGACCCTTGTTGAGCCAGATCCAGAGATATTTTGTGTGGTCCGCCAACTCTAACTGTTCCGTCAGGACTGTAGGTATAGAAAGTGTCGATACTGCACAGGAGGATGCATTAGTAGATTGAATTAGCATCACTTTGGTTTTGTCTGGATTTAACAGAAACTTTGACTGAAAGAGATTCAACTGTAAGGTGTTAAATTCTGTCTGTAGTTTAGATTGAGCAGCAGATAGAGTAGGTTTTGAATCATACATCACAGTGCCATCTGCAGAGAAGTGCAGTTCAGCCTTTCTAATGCTGTTCTTAATGTCATTTATGTAGACCATAAAAATGAGGGGCCCCAGGATGGATCTCTGGGGTACACCCCTTTTCAAGGAGTAAAAGTGTTGAGAATTCTCCTTTGGTTTTAAGCTGTTGTTGTCTGCTATTTAGATCATTCCTGAACCAGGAAAGCACATAAGTCCCAAGTCCTACTTGTTTTAGCTTTTGCAGTAATAAATCATGGTCTACCATGTCAAATGCTTTGCTACGGTCTAAGAATCCAGCACCAGTCACCTGTTTTTAGTCTAATGCCATTAGTCAATCATCTGTTAGTTTCGCTAGCACTGATACTGTGCTGTGTTTCGATCTGAAGCCAGAATGCATTGGATTTATGATTTTGGTACTCTAAATATTCTCTGATTTATGTATTGACTAATTTTTTGAGTAGTTTGGCAAGGACGGGCAATATAGAGATTGGTCTGTAGTTACTTAATGAGCATGGGTCTCCAGATTTAAATAGGGGAATGATGTGGGCAGTTTTTCAGATAGCCAGAACTTTGCTGCATGCTAGTGAGAGATTAAATAGATGTGTAATCAGTGCTGTTAGGTACTGATAACCAAATTTTAGGAATATAGGATCTAATCCATCAACTCCTGCACTTTAATGACATCTAGCTTTTTCAGAAGATCTTCAGTCTGTTTGTACGTTATGGTTTTGAAAGTGAAGATATCCAAAATAGTTTGGTTTGTTTCTAGGTTGGCCGTATTAGAAATAGGATGATGTGCAGCTGGGGAAGTTTTAAAAGCAAGTACAGCAGTAGCAAAATGTTCATTCAATTTTTCTAGTATAAAATGTCAATCTGTACAAGTTTATCATTTTACTTCTATTTCAGTGAGTAAAGAAGATGGCGGTATGTGACCCTCAATATTGCAGACTATTTTACAGAATGTGGATAAGTTATTTCTAGATTTCTTCAGAGTCCTCCAGTGCCTTCGTATAGAACTGAAATTTAGTCTCTCTTATAAGTTTGGTACAGGCATTTCTCATGGCCTTGAATGCATGTCTGTTCACATTATATAATTAGTTTTAATTGTTTTTTTATATTTGAGCATGGACAAATTCATTACACATGTGGGGCACTACATGACTGTCTCTTTAAGGACATTCTTTGTATATAAGTAGGGTTGATTGGTAGACACAATGACCACTTGAAAAAGTGCACAGGCATGAAACATTGAGGTGTGCTCCTGGGCTGTGTCTTATTCACATGCTGGTGTTTTATCTTCTGAATAAGGCTTTTGGACACAACATCAATGTTGAATTGAGCATCCATCTTTTTTTAAGTGTGCGAATGCAGTCGTTTTCTGTTTCTCTATAAGCCAGTTACTGCATACAAACTGTTCAATTATCAGTCTTAATATTAACGCAACTGATACATAGTTAATAATGAAAAAATGTTAAAAACAGAAGGGGAAAAACATTTTGTTGCTGTTATTTAACTTACCATATTGAATATGGCCATGATTAATGTTATAGCTGTAGTTGTCACTGTGAGAGTCATTCTTGGCCAAGGGTGGTTTGCAATTATCCCCGAGGATTTCAAAATCCACATCAATGACTCTGAAGCCTTCTTGCTACATTGCTAGATGCAGAGATTATAAAATATAAATAGCACAGTTATTTTCAATTGTATGTAGTTTCTCAAGCACTGAAGGTAATCATATTTCAGAGTAGCTGATGGAAGTATGCAGCAATATTTCTAGCACTAGTGGATCAATGAAGCTATCAGACAAATAATAGATCACACTTACTGTAGGAAATTGGTGAGTGATCTGACTGTGCAATACACCAGAGAACTACAGTATGGTACATTATCAGATAATTTCATAAGCATGTCCAAGGCAGAATAACTGATATCATCCTGGATGAACCTAGACTAGTTGGTGTACATTCTACATACTGCCAAAGATCTATAAGCCTGGGAATCCAGGGAGGCCTATAATATCTGGGAAGGGTACCCTGACAGAGAGGATCGTTGGTTTTACAGAAATAATTTTAAACTGCTTGTCATGGAAAGGGACAGCTATATTCAGGACACTACACACTTCTTGCATAAACTTTCCCATTTTAAGGATTTACCACATGATACCATATTAGCCATGATGGATGCAAATTCCCTCTACAATAATATTTCACATACTGATGGCATTTTGGCCTGTCTTAAATACCTATAAGAGAAAAGGCAGCACCACAACATCCATCCAAAATTCATTGTGAGACTTGCTGAATTTATTCTGACCCACAACAACTTCAGTGTCAATTGTAAACATTATCTTCAAACTATGGGAACAGCAATGGGCACCAGGATGGCTACACAGTATGCCAACTTTGCATGGCAAATTTGGAAGAGGAGTTCCTAAAACACTGTACACACAAACCAGTTGCTTATTTCTGTTATACTGATGATTTATTTATAATTTGGACAGAAAGCACCTACACACTCCAAGAATTCCATCAGGAATTTAACAACCTCCACCCATCCATTAAACTTACACTGGAATACTCTGCCACCAGTGATAATTTTCTAGATACCACAGTTACCATCAAAGACAGATCCTTGCAGACTTGTATTTACAGGAAACTAATAGACAGACAAAGATACTTACATAAAAACAGTAATTACCCTAGTTACACTGAAAAAAATCTGTAATGTACTGTCAAGTACCTCGATACCACTGTATCTGTTCAAGTGAGGAGGACAGAGATAAATACCTGGCCACACTGAAAAACACATTAATTGGGCAGGTGCATTCTTCTACAGAAATTGACAGAGTAGTGGAACGTACAATGCATATACCAAGATAACAACTACTACAATATAAAGAAGAGACCACCATCATTCACATATCTTTGGTTGTCACATACAACCCAGGTCTGGAGCCCCTACATAAAATTATTAAGGACCTAAACCAATATTCAATGAGGATGACACCTTGAAATGTATCATCCAAGAACTACCTCTACTGTCATTCAAACAACCACCTAATTTATCCAAGCTGATTGTCAGGAGCAAGCTTATACCTGACCAGAACAACAGAACACTAGGTGGTACGAGACCCTGCAATTGTTCTAAATGTAAAGGCATGCAAGAACATTTTGACTTCAAACTTTATCAGCCTCCCCAAAACAAACAATTCATGATGCAGGGGAATTATACATGTGCTTCTCGGAATGTTTATTACATTCAGTGCAAGAAATGTCCACAAACTTGTTATGTGGGGGAGGCCGGACAACCTCTTCAAACCTGAAAGAACTTGCACAAACATGATATTAAAATGAAGAAGACTGAAAAAACAGTAGGACAACATTTCAGTCAGTCTGATCACTCCATCTCTGACCTCTCTGTTCTGGTTCTCAAAGGACATTCTGAAAATACACAACAGAGATGAGCGTTTGAGGTCAGACTTGCTTTCTTCTGAATATGGCTGATGATGGCATGGATGTGGACATTGGCTTCATGTCCCATTACACTATTTAAAGTGCCCCTGCTTCTTTCTGGTTTCAGGTACAACACATGGACAGATATTTGTTTTATATGTTTTAATATGCTTATATATAAAACTGTCCTATCTAATCTATACAACTATTTGTATTTATAGGTTTTGTTTTAACTGGTGGGTGGTGATTTCATGGACTTTATTTTCATACAAGCAGAACTGTTATTTCTGGTGCTTTAACACACACACACAGACACATGTGTACGTATAACACACACACACACACACACACACACACAAGCTTAGCTTCAGTAAGACATTTAACATCGGATGATTTATAGACCTTCTACAACTATATAACATTCCATTTTGTGACATTTGATCTACACACTCCTACAGTTTCAGAGATGCTAGCATATCTCTGTTTTGTTGTATTTCTTAGCTAATTACTCACTTAATTGGTCACACTCATGTAAAATGTTTTTTTTCTTCTAGTATTGTTCTGGTCATTTAAAAGGGAACTTTTTAAAGGAACCTGCCATTTCATTCAGAAGAAGAACTCTGTGGGCCCAGTTTTACAACATGGTTGAATCACCGCAAGGGAGTTGCAGCAGAAAGTTTGACGCAAGGGGTGACTTGCATTAACCTTTGTGGGCAGTGTGATTTTACAACTATTGCTGCAAACCCCCTGCCACGAGCGCTTTGTGCCAAATGCATCAAGTTAGACCAGCTCTCCCTGGTCTAACTTTGTGCCATCAGGGGATCCATATTGCGGGGTTTGTGCCACAGCTTTTTCTCAAACTATGGTAAAGTGATGAAAATGTCATAATTGCACCAGCCCTTGTAAAGTTGGGCTGCATTGCATCAAAGGTCTTTGGTGCAGCTGTGCCAAAAACTGCAGATAATGCAGGGTTGACACAAGCTTTGTATCAACTTTCTAAAATCGGGCACTGTGAGTCTGAAAGCTTAAGGATATTCTACAAATCTTTGTTGGTCCAATAAAAAAAATAAATCACCTGTTTTGTGCATCTTGTAGCACCAGTGGAAACAGAGAATTAACTTGTTTCTGTATTGTCAGATCATCTATCTATGATGATTTTTTTAATCAGCTAACATTGTCATTTAAAGTCTACCATTACAACAACAGCTGATAGGTGTTAATCAGCAAATGCTTAGTTGAAAAGAGTTCTGAACATATGCCTAGATTTTCTTGAAAATACAGTACAAACTACTTACTTAATACAACTACTTAAAGTTTTCAAGAATGAAAGATTCACAATTTTTTTTGTTATTCCATATAAAGTAATGCAGCAGGATGGGACTTCCAGAAACATGGCTTGAAAATAAATGATCATTCCTCCTTTAAGATTAAAACGTAATATATAATGCAGTTTTATGGATGACCCTTTGTCTGAGAGGTAGCACTGTCAATTTTGACACTGGTGATCTGGACTTGGGAACAAGCCCAAGGAACAAGTGAGCTTGGGGGGAGAGGGACTGGGAAAGTGGTCTGAGAATCCCAGAAGATGCTTGCCTCCTCTGTGGAGGTCACCCAATTTTGCTGTGTAATCACAAATACCACCTGGGTGATCACAAGTGCAGTATAGGCAGAAAACCTTGGGGAAGAGCAACGCTAACTGGCTTTGCTCCTGCATGCTGCATGTACTATACATGTATCCTGGAGCCCTAAATGTCAGCATCCTGAAGTTAGGGGGTGAAAAAGAGAAATGTCTGAACCCATAGAATGAACAAGTGTTATTCTTGGGCTTTACACTGCAGTCTGTCCTGGAAGAAGATCAGCACAAAAAAAAGAAATCCACTCACAGTTTCAAGAAAACCAACTTCCATGAAGTACTGCAGTTTTAAGGTGAATTTATTTAGTGGTTTCAGTAAACTCACTTTATTCCATTATTCAAACCCCTGAACTGCAATTACAATGTTTTACTCTAATGTGAAGTATAACATGGAAAAAGGCCAGTTGCAAAACATTGGAAAATGTCCAAATACCCCTGCACTTCGCTTGCAATGACCTTTGTTGGGAGCATGTTTATTTATATAATCTGCCCCCCCCCCCGAAATGGTGGGCTCACCTTGGGTCATCTCCCTGGGCACTGCATTTGCCCTCTGCCTGGCCATGATAACAGCTGGTGTTCTGCCTTTTGAATCTGGCTAAATCCAGTGATGAAAATACCAATATAAATGTAGAGTATTGCCGTATTCCTGGTTTCTGCATGAACGTGTGAATCAATGCCATTCTGCTGTGCCTTTAAGAGGTTCAGCCCTGTGTATAAAGCGTATAGCCTGTGTTGGGTCTGAGTGAAACAGCTCATGATCAGCCAGGCAGCACTCCAACAAGTTTCATTGTATAGTCACTTACAAGTAGAAATGAAGCTTTATTGAATGCTGCAAGCATTTATTGCAAAATCTGAACTGTTACATTTAAAATGAACTTTATGGTTTGGGATTGTTTACATCTTACTCAGCCAGCGGCCATGTTGATACTTTGATCCTGCTGTTGAGCCAATCGGAACTCAAGGGATCCTAATGTCTTTTTTTTTTTACTATGGCTGCTGGGAGAAACTATGAACTATATGTTTGGTGCCCATTTTAGCCAATCAGGATGCTAGAACTCTGATCGACAGCCAGGGCAGCCAACCAGATTTCTGGATTCCTTTTTCAGTCAGTCAAAAGAGACTCTTAAACAGTTAGTTACGCTTGATCTTCCAGTCTGAGATGAAGCTTTGCACTCAGCTCTGAGAGTTCAGAGAGAGGCCTGTTTACCTCTCTTCAGCCTGAAATCCAGTGTGGATTGTTGGGACTACCAAGTGCTGCAGATATCTTTTCAAGCTCCTGAGCAGAGAGAAGAAGTGATATCTTCTGAGCTGAAAGTTCTGTCTGAAGTGTGTCAGAGAACCTGACCGTCGCCAAGCTGTATCTTGGTGAAGGACTTTTTGTCTCAGAGACTGTGGCCTGAAACTGAAGCCTGGAGGCTGTCAAGCTTGCCTCCTACCAATTAGCCAATGGGGAAGACCTGAAACGTATTTTTGCCAGCTTACATACTGAAGACTGTAGATTGCAGGTGGGCAAGCTATGTGGCCTAGCTAAGACTGTGTCAAAATTTAAATCTGTGAAGCCAAACAACTTTTCTAACAGACTGTTGCTGCCAGTGAGACAAGAGATGCTAGAAGACCAGTTTGGGGAGTCAGCTCCTGCGACAAAGCTTATCGTGGGTTGCGGCCACCCTTGAGAGGGAAGCCGTGAGGTGAGTGTGAGTCATGTTAGCCATGGTCCCTGTATGCTAGTCCTTGCCAAAAAAGGACAAAAACCTGCCACCTGCAGCCAAGAACTGGAGAGCCATGTCCTGTTTCAAGAGGAACCAGCCTGGCAACAATCCCAGATCCCAGGATCCTGGTTCTGTGAGTAACAACAGGGTTTGTCACTGCAACACAAAAATTTAAAGTATTTCTTGCCGTCTGATTTGCTTTTTAAGTTAATGTTAGTGTTTAGACTGTTTGTAGACCATCGGGCCTGAAGATTACAAATTCCTGTGTGTTAAAATTTGTTGATGTTGCTACAGCCAAGTGCCAACAGAGCAATAATCTTTTATTTATTTAAGGGCTCCAACCAGCTGCAGTGCTGGCCAACCAGCTGCAATGCTTCAGGCCTGCAACTTATTAAATCCTGTGTACCCAGATAACAGTAACTGGACTGTCCAGGGGGTTAAATGTATTTGAATGTTTCTCGAAAACAAAAACATTGCCTTAAATTTAATCTTGATTACATCGCCTTCCCTTTGTTCAAATTCCCTAAATAAATCAGTTTATTGTTTGAATTTTACCCTGGTCCATGAGCATATTATTATTATTAAGTGCTGGTTTGCTGTGGGAAACTAAAAGGTGTATTGATGTTATTAATAATGTTCTATTACAGGTGCACAGGGTGTATTTGAGGAGTCCGGACCCTGTTGATAAGTATGTTACCATGAGCATATTATTAGAGATCACCATTAATTTGCCACTGAATGCCAAGTAAAGTGTTTTGTGCAAATCCATGTGTGGGACCACTGGTTGGGGCAGTGGGTAGGTACAACATCCCAGAGGGCTCTACTAACTTATCATCAAACCCATTTAGAAGTCACTCTGGGTGGAGGAACAGCACAAATAATTCTATTGTCGGTACTGAGCCCCTTTATCCATCCAAACCAGAATCCAGGTCCCTCAACTTGCATTCTGGGCAGCAGGCAATGGTAGTAGCCCATTGAGAGGTGGCTCCTGGGTTACATTTATTTATTTGAAAACCGGTGATCAGTAAAGGCACACTGAGTCAAAGCTTGTTTCCATGTGTGAATGGTGGGGAAGGGGAGCAAACACATAGCATAGACACAGTACACAGTTAAATGCAATTGCATAGCATTGACACAGACAGTTCAGAGTTACGGTAAAGTGTAATAAAGTAATTGATTAAAACTGGAGTAAGTACAATAAAAGCTAACACCAAAAATAAGGCAATTCAGTCACACCTACACCAGGGTAGGAGGGAAATACAAGGGGGGCAGTCAGGCGGGGGAGAACAGGAGCAAAGAGTGAGGGAGGGAATTTCAGTTGGTACCTGAGGAAAATGAGAGGTAGTGAAATGGAGGGAAGATGTGAGTAGGTTTCAGAGTGAAGGGAGATGATACGAGAAGACTGATTGCCCAGCAAAGGAGTGGGAATGAGGATTGGTGAAAGTGCAATTATCCCTGGAGTGGAGGGAGCAGGAGGTGGAGAGAATGAAGGAGAGGAATGAGGAGAAGTAAGAGGGAAGGGACCCAAACCAGAATTTGGCACAGTTGTTCTGGCAATGTGAAGATAGTGGAGGAATGGATAAGGAGGAGTAGAGTGAGCAATAGTGGATATGAGGGGTGAGTTGGTAGCAAAACAGAAGGCATTGCAAATGGTGTGCAGTCTGGCCAGGGAGGTGGATGGGGGGAGTGGTGCCATAGAACATGTGGCTGGGAGCACCATTTTTGTGAAAAGCTCAAGGTGCACTTGTAGACACAGGCAGTCTTTATTGCAGTACAAGGCACCAGGTTTGGGGTGGAGCTTGGCATGGACAATGTCAATGTGGGCAGTAAAGTCACATTTGTTGCCTAGTCACACACCAAGGTATTTGAATGAATGAGCAACTTAAAGAGGGGTACCATCTAAGGTGGAGAAGACAGGCAGATTTGGGAGTCTGGCCAATCTGTGTCTGGTACCAAAGGTCATGGTCACATTTGTATGTGTCTGATGACCCGGATCTGGTTAGACTGAAACCAGTGAAGGCCATTGTGGAAGTCTTGATGTAGCAGACCTTTATGGTTGTAGTGGAGGGACCTGAGGTGTAAATGACTATCATCAGCATGCATGTGGATATGCGAGGTGGCACAAGCTGGGGGGAGGCCATTTAAGGAAAACAGAGAACAGGATGGGACCCAGGATGGAGCCCTGAGGGACCCCAGCCTGGATGGGAAGTGGAGGTGACAGGGCACTACTAAGCTGTACTGTCTACTGGTGGCTAGAGAGATAAGAACAGAACCAGTCAACAAAAGGTGCTGAGAGGCCAGCAGGACTCAACTTGTCCAGGAGGAGAGGGTGGGACATTAAGTCAAAGGTTTTTGCCAGATCAATGAAAATGGCAGCTGTGATGTGCCCCTGATCCACCCCTGATAAGACAGAATCAGTTATACACAGCAGGGATAAAATGGTGGCGTGATGCTTCTGGACGTCAGACTGGAATGGGAAGAGGAAATCGATGGAGGATAGAAAATTGGAGACTCTGCTGAAGACAAACTTCTCTTGCAGTTTAGCAACAGAAGAGAGGAGGGAGACTGGCTGGCAGTTACTGCGGGAGGAACAGTTTCCTCCCTTTGTGGAATGGAAGAACTCCTGCCAACTTCCAGGGCTGAGAAACAGCACTGAGAGAGAGAAGGAGAGGTTGAGAAGGTAAGTTAGTAGAAGTGCTATGGCAGGTGCAGAGATCTGGAGTAGTTTAGGATCAAGTCTGTCAGGAGTCCATTTGCTCAGGTTGAGGATGTAAAGAGCAGTAAGGGTTTCCTAATGTAGATGACTACAATTGCAGGAATAAAGTGAGCTTTTTGAAACTGCTAAATAAAATCCTGTTAAGATTGTAGTGCCTCATGGAAATTGGTTTTCCTGGAACTGTGAGTGTATTTCTTTTTTTGTGCTGATATGCTATGGAGCTAGGTTTGGCTGCCCTTTGGAGTTTGCAGTGCTGAGACATTGAGGTGTGGCTGTTGGTTGTTTTGTTTTTCTCCTGGAAGGAGTACTGTAACATCTGGGGGGGAGGGGGTAAGGCATGGAAGGTAAGCTCAGTGCAGGCAGGCAGGATGTATTGGCTAGGAGACATCTAAGCATTGATGAGGTTGACTTGTATAGGAGCAGAAAAAGTAAATAAAAATTATAAAATGTACAGGATTATTTCATCTCATTTACTGTAGATGAAGTTGTTTACTAGTCAACATTAAATGAGATATTGTATCTTAGTGTAGGGCATAAACTCTGATAACTGGGTCTGACACATCAACAGGTACTTGATATTATGTGGAAAAAATCAGACATGCTTTCTTTTAGGACATAGACATAGAAATAAAAACATGGAAAATGTCCAATGTAAGCAGATAAAGGATTATCAGCCCTCCAGTCTGCTCAAGTAACAATACGTAATACTAAGACATAATTTGGAGTTGCTTCTTTCACTGTACAGAAGCAACATTTACGGTATGAAGCACATTAAGTCCTAAATTTAAGAGTCGTGTATACATGTTACAGTACCTCAGATACAGTATAATGCCACCATCAGTGACGTATCTGAGAGGTAAGGGGAGGACATTGCTCCCTTGTTAATAAGGACATAGAGTTCCTATTGAGAAATAGTTCTTACATTTTGATATCAGCAAGCTTTCTTCACTCTTTTAAAGGTACCCCTTGTTCTATTTTTTTTTACAGCTAGAACTCTAGCTATCATACCTTGCTTTCCAGTTACACTTTTGCTCATTTTAAGTTTTCTACTCACCTCACACACCATGCATTGTCATTTTCAACTTGAGTGGCACTGCAAGATATTGCAACATGTACTGTAACTTTTCCATTCATTAGCCTGGATGTCTTCTAGCCATGTGATACACAGACGATACGCAATGGCCTAAATATGACATTTATCTTTATGAGTGAGTTATGAAGGCCCTGCCCCCTCACAAATGAAGACAAATGACATATTATGAGTCAGGCCATTGTGTGCTTGGATGATACCATGCATTTTCAATATTAAACATTTCAAATTTATTCTTATTTGCAGCTGTAACTATTTATTTTTATAATAAAGCAGTGAGAAAAGGAAGAATGTGATTGGCTGGATCACATCATGTGATCCAGCCAACCCCATCTGAAGTACTGTGTGCGGTACTGGAGGCCGCACCTTCATAAGGGCATTAACCAAAATGAGGCAGTCCAGAGAAAGGCAACCAAAATGGTGCAGGGACTGCATCAGAAAACACATGAGGACAGATTAACGGAGCTCAATATGTATACCCTAGAGCAAAGGTGGGAGAGAGGTGATATGATCAAAATATTCAAACACCTTAAGGGCATTAACAAGGTGAAAGAGTCTAAGATGTTTCAGTATAAGAAAAATAGCAGGACAAGAGGACACAGCATGAGATTAGAGAGAGGCCGATTAAGGGGTAATGTGAGGAAGTTCTTTTTCACGGAAAGGGTGGTGGATGCATGGAATGGCCTACCTCAGGAAGTGGTGGATATGAATACAGTGCAGGGCTTCAAATAGGCATGGGATTGGCATAAGGGAGCAATACAGATGAGTATGAATAGATAGGCCATTAACAGAGCAAAGGCTGATGGCACATTCATAAGGTAGAAAAATAAATGGGCAGACTGGATGGGCCTTACGATCCTTATCTGCCATCAACTTCTATGTTTCTAAAAAGGTGAAAAAAAAAATGCTCACCGGAATCAAGTTTTTGTACAGATTGTTGTCAACATTATTAGAAACTTCAGTGATCAGTTAAAACTACTATGCCATATTCTGAAGTCTGTGTCACAGAAATCTGCTTTCTCTCAACTACTTTTCAGTTAGTTACAAGTCTAGGCAGAAAAAAGCATTTTCTTCCCTGAAAATCTGCTACTGCAAAATGAACAGTGCCACAATCCTAGAGTCTTGGCCCAATTTTTTTTTTTTTGCATTCCTTTGCTGGCTACAGCATCTTTAAAACTCAAAGGCAAAGGGAAAACCAGAACACTGGACAGGTCAGTTACCTTTGGAAGAGAGAACTGGTGCACTATTCTAGGAAAAGGGAGTCAATGCTTTGTAAGGCAGCCAGCCCAGTAGAACATCCAAAATTAGTAGAGACACAGCACTCTTGGACACAAGAAACTGTAAGCATAAAAGCTCATAGCAAAGTGATTTATTATGGCAAGTGCCCAGACAAGCAAACAAAGCCTCAGCGCTTCAGCCCAAACTCAGGGTCTTCTTCAGGGGGTGGGTCTGAGGAATCCACAGACATACTCCATTGAAAAATCAGTTACTTAAAGTCATGCACACCAAAGTGAAACATTATGACACAGATAAAAAACCTTAAACACTTCTATAAGGTACAAAGCTTGCCGAGGAAAATATTAACAAACTTTCAAAACATATGTCACCAATAATTGAATTCATAACTGTATTTTTACAACTTAATCATTTTAAATAATACAATATTGTGACATATTACAGTAAGTTAATACAGGTTTAATCATGAATCAGAAAACTGTAGCTGATTGGCTCTTTGCATAAAGTGATATTTTTCAGTCACCTCATTCAGTATTCCAAGGGGGACCAAGAAATACGCTAGAAGGCCTATTCCAGTTGTAAAGTGGGTGGGCTAACAAAACATGCCAGTGACTATAGGAAACAATTATTTAAAGTGAAGGGAGGGACAGAGGAACACAGGGTAAACTGGAATACAGATATGTATTTGTAAATACTGAGATAGGATTTTTTCATCTTTCATCCTTCACTCGAGATAGCATGGGGGGGGGGGGATATCCCTATCAGCAGTATAGAAAATAAAACAATAAGTAAAGAAAGGGGGGAGGGGTTGCCAAACCAGAAAATCATAACAAGCCTTATGGAAGAATCCTGACCCCACAACCCAATCACTAGCCGGCTGAATCTGTGTGTAAGGGATGCATAAATGTGTATCCGTCTTTAGTAAGTAAACAGAGTATTTGGTTACCTTTGGAAGTTACACAACCAGTTACCAAAATACATTTTGGTATTTCACCTATTATATTGCATGGACATGGGGCAGGGGCAGTGTTGGTGGTGGAATATAATTATCATTTCCTACTTGAGAACACAGGATAAAGTTACAAACACCTTTAGGTGCCACAGCATTTAGAACTGTAACTGATTGGGATGGGAATGAGGAGAAGTATGCTGTTACAGGAACTAAATAGGACATAAAATTGATTTTGTGTGCTTCAGAGTTACACATCTGCAAAATCCCACTTCCATCCCAACATGTTTGCAAGAAAACATAATAAAGACAGGAAAAGAATATAGCATTTTGATTGATTGAGAACATTCTTAGATGATTATGTTAATGTTAGGAAATTATGCATATTCAGTTTTCATCACATGCTTCTACAGAAACTATTTTCTTTTCATAACTTCTTGTTGCTCTCCAAATAGTTCTCATGCACACTCATCCATTGTCCCAACACATAACATGCTCACCACTGCAACCCAAAGCACATCCTCTAGCACAAGCACTCAAGCCCATGCTTTCACCTGATCTGGTGAGAACTTAGTGAGGAAAAAAAACTGGGTGGCCGAACATTGCCACGGCAATTATAGAGACAGCTCCTTAATGTGCACACATTCCTAAGATGTCTTCTGCACTTACCTCTCATGGCCTATCTAAAATTTGCCAGAAATCGAATTTTAAATTATAAAAAGACCATCTTTCTTTTCAAATGGGACACAAAATTCTATCTCTTTGTTTTCTTAGAATCTCCACTATAATTATTTTTAGATTTTGGATATCATGGAGAAAGGAAAGGGCACTCTAGTAAGCCCGTGAACAAACTTACACTGACGTATGTTAGCAACATGCAGCACAGCAGTGACAACTTTCCAAAGATGATAAATGGATTTTTCATAACAACTCTCAGACTAGATAGCAATAAATTAAAAAAGATGCACTTTGAACAAATGTTTTGTTCCTATATTTTATAATAGGAATAAAGTACTCTCAAGGGGTTATGTTAATGTTCAGTTAACCACCCCCTGGGATAAGTGCACACAATTGCATCTCATACCACATCACAGCCCATGGGTTACTAATTAGAGGTATACGGTCGCTAAAGCAACACTGGCACACCGAACCCCGTCATTTCTTCAGTTTGTGGTCGGCTTTTGAAGAGTGCAGATGTGTTCCCGGTCCACTGAAGATCGCTGTTCCCAACCTCTGGAGGTAGGTATGGGTGGGGGGGGTGCAGGGAGGTGGGGTGCACAAAGGGAGAGTCTGGGTTGGTGGAGGGGGCTGGCAGCAACAACAGGGGACCGTTTTCTGTCTTTTCAGGTTTAAAAAAAAAAAAGACTTTGTGGGTCTATTTTCGTTTTTTACAGGGAAACTATGGATGGTGGCACACTGGGGTGGACTCCCAGTGTGCCAGAGTACTGGGGGTTTCATTGCTGACCCTGGGATTGGGCACCCTGAGGTCGGAGGTTATGTTGGGGGGCGGCACGCATCCGACACTGGGAGTAGGCATCTCAGTGTCAGAAAGACACAGCAGCATGGAGGAGGCAGGCAAGGAAAGTGCCTCCTTCCAGCCAGCATGATCAGATGGCACTTATAGTGGAGATGTCATGACACAATCAGCAGTTTGCTCTGCGGTGACCTGCAGATGAAAGGAAAAAGCCGACTCCTGATTGGTGTGGCTTTTTCTTTTCAAGTGCAGACCACTGCAGGCAAAACAGCATCAGGACCAGCCTGACTGAGGACTGGTGTGATACTGTTGAGCCCCATGCAGAGCACTCTGCATTGGACAGACAGTGTCTCACCCCTCAAAGCCTACTCTCCCAAGGAGTTCGAAGCACATGCACAAACTAAAAATAGCTTCTGATACCACCTACTGGCTGATCAGAACCACTACAACAGCTCACTTGGATTACTTTAATGTATTTCTACTGTTTTCCAACTGTTTTTATTTTCAGTTTTTGTTTATTTTACCAGGAAAGGCTCCATTGAGCAAGCTCATTCTCAAGGAGGTCCTGGGTGGGACAGGAATGCAGACAAAAAAAAAGTGAAATAATCCATAGATAAAATACACAATAGATATAAGTAAAGCAGAGTTTCTGTTACAGAAGTAAGCAGAGTAATATACCATAGGGTAGCCAATACAATGAGATAATATCATAAGTATATGATACACAATAGATATAAGAACAGCAACATTTCAGTGCAATAGTAAAACAGGGCAATATACTGTGAGGCTGCCATTAGTGTACCATAGGGCTCGACTTGGTTACACACCGTATAAAAGATACCTAGGGGCAACTCGGTTGGTTCAAGGATTTTGTACTATGCTATTTACATGAACACACTTCAGAACAAAGGCTATCGATGAGGGTTTTGAAGTGATTTCTCCCAACCAGGGAGCTAAGTTTAAGTGTGCCTGTAGCTTATTCCAGGCTACCAGAATGATATTACTGATGGCAGTGTTTCCATACTGTGTAGAGTACCTAGGCATATATTGGACCTTGTATTGTCAAATGGTGATCATGTAAGGGAAGTGATGGCCGGCCCAGTGGTGTGGAGGGCTGCGTCATCTGTGCCTTACCTCCTGCCATGCCGGTGACCCGTGTTCATGGTGCGAACAGGTCTTTGGGGGTTGGCCAGGGAGGGAGAGGATCAAGCACCCAGGGAACAGCTCTCCTTTCCTGGGGAGGGTGGGGAACATGGACTGGCACATGCCTGACACCTAGCAGAAGCTAAGTGTTGGCATGCTGAGTCCCATATGTTGGGGGGTGGAGAGGAGCAGCCAACTTACGTGCAGTGTATAGTGCATGCACTGCATGCCACTGTTGGCATTGCACACTCCCCTTCCACAAAGAAAAGTGGAAAAATCCTGGCTGCACGGCATGAACACCATCCCCCACAAGTGCTGCCTCTGAGATGGCACCTCCCTGGATGGATCTGTTCCTGGTGGGTTGAGTCACTCCCCACCACCCTGCCATGAAGGGTAAGTTGTGGGAGCATAAGTGAGGGGGTCTGATCCTTGGGGAATGGCACTGGGGGGGCAGAAGAAAGGAAAAGAGCCAGCTAGGATGGGGAGGAAAAAGTATCATAATAAAAAAAAGTAAGGGAAGTGATGGTGGATGCTCCTATTGCGGGGAGTGATCATAGCACTGTATGGTTTACACTTGAGTTAGATAGTCAGGAGAAAAATACAGTCACAAAGGTTATTGATTTTAGGAGGGCTGATTACAGTAGGATGGCAGAAGTGCTAGGGAAACATGTGGCTAGTACAAAACCTGACATAGATACCACCCAAAAATGGGACATCATAAGGTTGGGACCGGTGGAGGCCACCAACTCTTGTACTGTGTGGAGAAGTAAGAAGGCAAGGTCTAATAAACCAAGCTGGTGGACTAGGGAAGTACAGGTGAGAGTGAGGGAAAAAAGGGAGGGTTTTAAAAAACTATACGAGGACTGGTAAGGAAGCAGATAAGGAGGATTATATTAGTTGTTCCAATAGGCGACAGGGGTAGTAAGGGCTGCCAAGGCTGAGAAGGAAATAAGGCTTGCTTAAGGGATTAGGCAGAGTGAAAAGGGGTTCCTCAAGTACATCAGGGAGAGAAGGAAGTGCAGGGAGCAGATCTCTAGAATTAAGACAGATGAGGGATGGGTAGCTAAGGGGGTTGAACAGACAGATGTATTTAATGAATATTTCTGCTCTGTTTTTACAAGGGAGAGGGGGTTACCTAGTTATCATGGGCAGAGAAATGAGTGGAATGTTAAGGGAGCAAGGATGGTGGTTGAGGAGATCAATAGGCAGAGGGTACTGGAGGGTCTAAGTGCTCTGAGAATGGATAAAGCACCGGGACCAGATGGGATACACCCGAGGGTTCTGAGGGAACTTGCGGAGGTGCTGGTGGAGCCTCTGACAGACGTTTTCGACATGTCTATTCAATCAGGTTGTGTGCCTCAGGATTGGAGGATGGTGCATGTGATGCCCATCTTGGGATGATCATATCTCTCAACCTCTCACCATTAAAAATCATAGTACTCATCTTCAAAAATCATAGCAAGGGGTCAGAATGTGTAGCACTTTCTTATTTTAAACAATAATATGGATACAGATAGTGGGCCCCATATAGTTCATTATAAGGAATGTTTCTAGCACCTTAATTCAGTGATGTAATAGTTTGTGTGCCCAGAAATAGCTCTAACATTATTGAGAACATCAGGAAACCTATGCGAAGCAATGGTAAATTTGAGTGTGAAAATCATAGCGCTATGCGAAATTCATAGCAGTCGAGAGGCATGGGGAATGATCCAGGGAACTACAGGCCAGTGAGTCTCATGTCAGTTGTGAGTAAACTATTGGAGACTATCCTGAGGGAAAAAATAATGGCATTTCTGGAGGAGAATTGTTTCTTAGAAGAAAGGCAACATGGAGGGAAGGTCTTGTCATACCAGCCTTGTGGCTTTTTATGACTGGGTGACTAAGGCCCTGGATGAGGGTAAAGCAGTGGATGTTCTGTACTTGAATTTCAGCATGCCTTGGACTTGGTGCCACAGAGGGGACTGATAGGCAAGTTGAGGGACCTGGGTGTTAGCGATAGGGTGGTCAGTAGGATTGATAACTGGCTGGAAAAGAGGCAGCAGAGGGTGGTGGTAAGGGGGGGGAATTATCAACATCATGGGAGGTCATCAGTGGGGTCCCACAGGGTACAGTGCTGGGACCAATGTTATTCAACATTTATGTAGCTAATATGTCATTTGGGGTTCAGAGTCAGATGAGTATGTTTGCTGATGATACTAAATAGGGTGCAGTGGTGGATGGGGTGGATGAGGGGTTGCTACAGAGGGACCTAGAAACCTTGGAGAGGTGGTCAAGTACCTGGCAGTTGGGCTTCAATGCTAAGAAGTGCAGGTTTATGCACTTTGGAAACAGGAATCCTGGATTTAGCTATAAGCCGGGAGGTGTGCAGTTATTGGTACCCATTGAGGAGAAAGGTGTGGATGTGCTAGTCACAGGCCATATGAATCACTTTGCACAGTGTAGGAAAGTGGCAGTGAAGGCAAATAGGATGCTGGGCAAGGGGAAATCACCTCAAAGAGTGAGGATGTGATCCTGCCGCTTTACAGGGCATTGGTGTGGTCTCACTTGGAGTAATGCATGCAGTTCTGGTATCCATACTTAAAAAAGGACACCAGACTATTGGAGGGGGTACAGAGGAAAGCAACCAAGATGTTGAGTGGGATGAGGGAAAAGCCCTATGAAGAGAGGCTACAGATGCTCAATATGTATTCTCTTCAGGACAGAAGGGACAAGCTGGATATAAGTGAGACATTTAAATACTTGAAGGGCATTAATAGGGTAAGTCATGAGGGTCTGTTTATAATTAGAAAGGAAGGAATTACGAGAGGGCATAGTCTAAAGTTGGAGGGGGGAGGTTTAGAAGGGAGATGAGGAGGCACTTTCTCCCTGAGAGGGTGGTGACAGCATGGAATGCTCTGCCAGAGGAACTGGTTTCGAGGTCACCAGTGGGGGAAGTTAAGGGGGGTGGGATAAACTTAAGGGCAAAATCAAAATGAGGAAGGGGAAAGGGTGAAACAGTGGGATCAGTTGGTGGGGAGGTGGGCTGAGGGGAGAGGGGACAGCATCAATGCACAGCACTGAGAGCTGCACACTCGCACAGACTTGATAGGCCGTTAGGCCTTCATCTGCTGGTGTAATGGTATGTTCATATGTTTGTATATCAAGGAGAAGAATATTGCTCTTCTTAAGTGCAGACGAGTAAGTGGCCTTACTGAAGAGCTCAGTGATATAGCCCGGTAAATCAAAAGTCAGCATCTTGTGAGCCCATATGTAAAGATTATGTAATCTTCTTTATGTTAGGGAAGTTCACCCGACAGCTGGATAACGGTTGTAGTGATGAGTCAATGGTGGTAAATTTGTAGCGAACCTCAGTGCTCTGTGATAAAGTACATAGTTTGTTTAAACACTTAATAGGGCAGAGGCTATAGATTAAGTCAGCATAGTCTGTTATTGGAAAAAAGGTCACTTGCACAAGGTGTCTCCTGATGTTCATAAGGAAACAGTGCCGATTCCTGTAACACAACACAAGTTTGGTGCGCAGCTTTTTGCAAATTGCTTCAATGTGCTCCGAGAAGGATAGCTTGCTGTCAATCCACATTCCGAGGTAATTGTAGCTTGACAGTACTTCAAGGTTTTCTCCGAGCAACGTACTGATGGGAGTGGGAGGGTCTTGTTTTGCTGTGGTATTGGTGAACCACATTACCTTGGTTTTGTTGGCATTAAGTAATAGTTTGGAGTGTGTTTGGAGAGTAGTTTACAATTTGTAGTGCTGCTTGTAGATCTTAGTATGCTGATGTTGTTATGTCCTGAGGTATATAGCACTGTGTTATCAGCATAGAAGTTTAATTTGGCATTATTTTTTTTATTAGTAATGAAACTAAAAAATACTGTAAAAATAAAATTTACAAATTCATGAACAGACCAATTTTATAATCAGAATAAGGTACTCCATTGGGTCCATTAATCTGGGATAGCAGCACTACTCATATGGTGGAAGCACTCAGCTTTCTGCCCCAAGCTTCAGCCTACCTGAGGTGTCCCATTGTCCCACCACAATGCACCCCTTATCATGCCTTACTGAACTGGTATCCTAGTGAACTACAGGTTATAAACAATCCAGCCCAACAATGTTCACCATGGTCCTCAGCCCCAGCAGTTCTACACTTAACTTGATTACATCACAGTAATATGACTGGTGTCAGATGTTTCTTTGATTAAGTAGATTGATTGGTGCAGAAATACCTTGCAACTCTAAGTAATGATTTTCACTTCATGCCTGTAAAACCTAAATCCCTACTTGAGGGTTTGCCTAATATGCCAACCTCAATCAAGGAACATATCTTTCCATTAATCAATGAACCATTCAGTCAATCAAAGTTAAATGTCAGGGGCTCAGTTTTCAAATCCCAGAGGATGACTCAAGGGACCTGCATCAAACATAATTGATGCAAGCGGCACCTTGTGTCGAAAGATGCAGCAATCTTGATTTTTGAATGCAGGCTGCATTGAAAAGAGGAACCATTGTGCCAAACTGGCACTATGTCAGCCTTTTGACTGAAATTTGGCTCCACCAGGTTGCAAGAGGGCTTGTGCCATGGTGGGCTACACCATCACTTTATTTGCAGTTTTTGAAACTCTGCTGTGAATGCACCAGGGGGCACCACTTAGACCAACCAGGAGGTAGTCTAATGGACTTGCACCACAGGCACACCCTGTGATGACTGGGGGGCCCTGAAGGAAGGAGACTGGAACAGAAGGGGCATGGGGTACCATAGGGGACATTGGAGAGACAGCAGGCATGAAAGGGTCGGATGTGGCACCCAGCTGGGGTGCCGTTTGCAGAGCCATACGGGCAATGGGATGGGACTGTTTTGGGGAGGGATTCCAGGGACAGACAGTGACATAGCCCCAAGTGGGCACAGCCCTGGTAGCTGCCTCATAGGCGGCCATCTCACATAACCCTATAGGCAGTAAGCTGGAGCTACAGGATGTGGGATACCAGTCTTACATACTACCATACTAAAATGCCAGCAGAATAGGCCTAACGGTCTTTCGTGTCTGCTCGTTTGGTCAGCCCCCACCCTGGGTGCTGACCTTGCTGTCCCCCTCACCTTCTCTGGCTTCACCCTTCCCAGTTCTGGATATTCTTGCTGCATTGGATTTTGCTTCCAGAACCCTTCCCCTGTACCTGTCCCACCCCCTCTTGAACCCCTCCACTGTCTCTGCCTCTACCAGCCCCCTAGGCAGTGCATTCCATGGCTCCACCACCCTCTCAGTGAAGTAGCACCTCCTCCTTTCTCCCCTGAATCTTCCCCCCTCCAGCTTCCTCCCATGCCCTCAAGTGGCCCCCTCCTCCTTCCTTCGAAGCACCCTGACTGTTCCTCCCCTATTTACCCTCTTCATGTACCTGAAGACCTCTATCATGTCCCCGGTCCCTTCTCTCTTCCAATGTGTACATATTTAGCTCTTCGAGCCTCTCCTCATAGGTCCTGTCCCCCAAGCCCCAAATCATTTTGTTTGCCCTCTTCTGGACCCTCTCCAGGAGGTTAATGTCCCTCTTTAAGTGTGTCCTCCAAAACTGCATGCAGTACTCAAGGTGCGACCTCACCAAGCAGTTATAGAGAGGGAGTATCACTTCCCTCCTTCTGGAGGTGATCCTCCTAGCGATGCATCCCAGCATCCTGTTGACCTTGGCTGCTGCCCTCCTACAAGTCTCAGAGTTGTTCATCTTGACATCCACCACCACCCCCAGGTCCCTCTCAGCCATTGAGACTTGTAGCATTCCCCCCCCCCAGGGTGTACACTTGGCCTGGGTTTCTGGCCCCCAGGTGGAGTACCTTGCATTTCCCTGCATTGAACCTCAGCTTCCACTTTCTAGACCATCTTTCCAGAGCCTCCAGGTCCCCTGTAGGCCACCTCCCCTCCTCCCCATCCACCACCGCCCCCAGTTTGAGTCATCTGCAAAGAGACTCATCTCACTCCTGATTCCTGTCCTTATGTCAGATACGTAGGCGTTGAACAGAAGGGGCCCAAGGACTGATCCCTGTGGGACCCCATTAATGACCCTCCTTGGGGATGAGACTATCCCACCAACTATGACCCTCTAGGTCCGGCCCTGGAGCCAATTGCCTATCCATCTGATCAGTTCCCCATTTCTCCCAGCTTATCCAACAGGCCCACATGAGGAACAGAGTCAAATGCCTTGCTGAAGTCTAGAAAGAGGACGCCCACTGGTCTACCCAGGTCCAAGGCACTTGTCACCCAGTCATAGAACTCACCAGGTTTGTCTGACACGATTTCCTGGGATGAATCCATGCTGTCTATCATCCAGGCACCCTGACTTATCCAGGTCCCCCAGCCTCTCCTTGACAATGCCCTCCATCACCTTGCCCACCACCGATGTCAGGCTGACAGGCCTGTGTTCCCTGCCACCTCCCTTGATCCCCCTTGTGGATGGGCACTATATGTGCCACCTTCCAGTCTTGGGGCACCACCCTGTCCTCAGAGAGATGGTGAAAAGCTCCATCAGAGAGTTTCGCCAGGACATCCACCAAGTTCCTTGACACTCTGGGATGTAATTTATCCGGCCCAGTGCTTTCTCCATCTTAAAGGGGCTGAGGCTTCCTCTCTCTCTCTCTGCTGTGATTTCCACTTCGGTACCTCTTCTCCCTGCTAGCCCTCCCCACCTGCCAGTGATGCCTCCCCTCTCCCCAGACCACCTGTCGGTAAGGGTCCCCCTCCTCAGTATCTCTGTCTCCTCCCATGTGTGATGCAGCACTCCCATTTCCTTGGTGAAAACTGAGGTGAAGTACTCATTTAGTACCTCAGCCTGCTCCCACGGGTCTTGTGCCCATCTCTCCCCTGATTTAATCCTGCTAATCTGCCCCTTCACCCTTCGTTTTCCCCAATGTATCTAAAGAACCCCTTGTTCCCTCTCCTAATTTCCCTGGCCAGGTTCTGCTCCTTCCTTGCCTTAGCCGCCCTCACCACTCTAGTGGCCCTTCTAGCCATCAGCTCGTACTCCCCTCGATCCCTTTCACTCCTTGAGCACTTGAATTGCTTATAGGCTGCTTTCTTTCCTGCACCACCTCCTGGACCTCCCTGGTCCACCAGCAGGGTTTGTGGGCCCTACCGCATTTTCGTCTTACTCTTTCACAGGTGCTGGTAGCATCCTGCACCCCTCTCCTGATGATTTCCCACCTACTATCAGCGTCCATGTCTGACCCAATCCCATCCAAATGCTTCTTAAGGATCCTTCCCATTTCCTTAAAATCCGCCCCCCTGAAGTCGGTTACTTCCGTCTTTGTGCAGGCTTCTACCCCTCCTAGGTCCAGGCAGAACTAGACCGTGGCATGGTCACTCCCCGCCAATGGGTCCCTTACCTGCAGGCCCCCAATCTGGTCACTGTCTGCCAGGACCACATCCAGTACCCGTGCCTCCCTGGTCGGTTCCCTCACCTGCTGAGTTAGGAATGCATCTTGAAAGACATCCAACAACCTCTGTTCCCTGGTCACAGAGGATGTCATAGTCTCCCAGTCTGTTCCTGGCATGTTTAAGTCCCCCAACACCACCGTTCCTCTGCCCAGTCTGCAGTGCCTCCCAACATCTGCCACCAGACTGTCCTCCAGCTCCTCCGCCAGGCAGGGGTCTATACACCACTCCTATTTTACTCTCTTGCCCCCTTGTTATCAAGGTGACCCAATGCCTCACGGTTCCCTCCGCCTCCTCTCCTCCTATGCCAATGCAGTTTTTGACTATCATTGCTACCCTCCCCTTCCTCCCCCGCCTTCCTGAACATAGTGTAACCCTCAGGTTCAGGTCCCAGTCATGTCCTGCAATGGCCCAAGTCTCAGTGACCGCTTCCACATCCACTGCTCCCTCAGTTAGCATCGCCTGGAGCTCAGGCATTTTATTGCCCAAGCTCCTGGCATTTGCTGGACTACCTTCCACCTTTTCCTATGGTTCCATTTCCCTGCTCGTGTTCCCATGGGTTCTGTTTTCCCCTGGTCTGCACTTTGCCATTGGCCTTTTCCTGCAATCCTCCTGGTCCCCAGGGGGTGGAAACAGAGTCCCTCCTTCGGCACCCCTTGACAGCCTTTTCTCCCATCCCACCCCTTCACAAGTTTAACCCCACTTTCACCAATGAACCCTCTATTTTCAACTTAGGATTCCCTCCTCCAAATTGAGATGTAGTCTATCTCTAGTATACAGCTCCTTATCCTCCCAGGTCTCCCCAATCCCCATCAACCCATACCCTCTGGTCTCACACACCACTCCCTGAGCCACTGGTTTATCTCCCTAATCTTCCTTTTGTGTTCCCCACCTAGCCCTTGGCACTGGCAGGATTTCTGAGAAGAGCAAACTTGCATCCTATGTCATGACAGACCCTGGTGAGCTCCCTGAATCTTGCCTGTATCTCTGGCTCGCTATTTCCCTCAGTGTCATTTGTTTCCCAGGTGGACCAGTATGTCTGGGGAACCCCACAATCCTTTGCCAGCTGATATACCTCGTGCTTAGCCCTGTGCCAGTTAGTCAGGGAAGCATCTTGTTCTAACTGGCCCAGGCTTCTCCCTCCCTATCCCATTTGATACCCTGATCATAGAATGCCCCAGCAGGAAACACTCTGACCACTCCTTTTCCTCCATTCCCCCCTTCCATGTCCCTCATCCTTTCTACCAGCCCCTCCACCCAGCCGGCTCCTTGTTCCTCCCCCTATCTGGGTGCCACATGCCACCCCCTCCTTATTTACCATGGCCACCCTCCTCCAATCCTATGCCTCTCCTCCTCCTGAGTATCCTTCTGTACCTTGCTAATTCCCCCCCTCACTGCTCTCAACTGGTCCTTCTCCCCCATCTGCTAAACTAGCCTGGCTCATCCTCCCTCCCTTCCTGTCTCCATTTAGTTCCTCCTTGCTCATCGTGCTCCCCTGGCCTAAACCCTCAGCTCCCTTTACTGAATCCTCCTTGTACCTCTGGTCCTTCTCCTTTACCTTTCATCCCAACTGGTCCTTCTCCTTGCACTTTCCTCCCTCTTCCCCCTGCCCCTCCTGCTCTGATTCACTGCTCCCCACATTCTCCTGCATTCCAGGTCCCCCCCTGTTCTTACTGCTATCTGGCCCCTGCCTCCTGCCTCCCACTCCCTTTCCATCTCTAACCACCCCTGTCGTGGCTACATCACCCCCATCCTCGAGCAGAAGAAGAGAATTGAAGTGGTTATTGAGTGTAAGGTCTGATCCACCTCCCCGCCTTGCTTCCTTCTGTCCAGCCCTGGCCATCTGCCTACTTCCCTGAGAATGTTGTCCCTCCGTCCCTCCTTTGTGAGGGTCCCCAGTTACCTGCCTGCTTCCTCGGTAGTGTCCTTTTGGACCCCCTCTGCCAGGATCCCTATTTGACCCCTGAGTATTCTCCTGCACTCCTTTCCCTATGCCCCCACCCCCAGTGCTTGGTGCAACCCCGTGGGAGATTCCCAGCCACCTTCCCAACCATACCACCCCCTTCCCCAGCTTTCTCCTAATCCCTCAACCTCCTCCCTAAGCTGTGCTGGCTGGTAGCACACTGGGCAACCACCGAACTTCCAAGCCCAGTATCATGGCTGCTCCACACCCTGTGCACCCACCACCCTCCCAAAGATGCGCCCTAATGACATGTGGATCCATCCCCTCCAAATAGGTTTCCTTGGGTGAGCCACCAGTTTCCCCCTAGTCCAAGACACCCTACTGCCTAATCAGGTCACTCACTAATCTTAGAGACAGTCCCACTGTACACCAGTAACCCTGTTACTAGGTGCAGTACAACACATTAAACTTATAAGGGAAATGAACAACTCCCTAAGCTCCTCTCTCCCAGCCTTTAAATCCAACCCCAAGTGGCTAGAACTACATGAGCAGCACCTGCAGCCTTTTCCTCCAATTGCAGGGCAGGTGTTCCCCTATAAATTTGCAGACTTCTGGGGAGGGCAGGTATTGGGCAGACACCTGACTCGAGAGAGAGAGTATATCAGCCCTGTGTCTCCCCTCCAAGCTCAGCAGCCAAAGAACCAGGCCCAAGCAAATCCCACCAAATAGGTTTTAAAGCAGCCTGTTACACAGTGAAACAGCCACAAAATGAGCCCCACTTACAGCCACCAAATCAGTTTTCAAACATCCAGCAGCCCCCAAAACAATACCCTGCTAGCCCCTTAGAAGTAAGAAAGAAAAAAACTAATCTACAAAGTAAAATCCACAAGAACCCTGTGAAAACAACAGCAGCAGCTACTGTCCTGGAACACAACTGATCCTGTCCCCTTCCAGTTCTTTCTGAGAAGACAAAGCAGCTAACACCTCAACCTGATTCAGCTCTGCCTCCAGTCAATTGGCTGAGTGAGACCTGGCCGGACCATTAACACCCCTCCCCCACTATGCACTAACCTTTGTAGCTAGTGGAGTCAGCAAAAGGAATCAAAATTCAAGTCAAAGCCCCCAAAATATGTTTGCTGCCAAGGAAACAGGTCTCCAATTAATCAGCTTCACTAACAACACATCAAAATAGGCTTGAAATTAACAGATATAGGTCTCCAATTCAAATAACCATCTCCAAGCAAATCCCACCAAATAGGTTTTAAATCAGAAGAAATAGGCCCCTACCAGCACAGCCTGTTACACAGTGAAACATACACAGAATGAGCCCCACTTACAGCCACCAAATCAGTTTTCAAACATCCAGCAGCCCCCAAAACAATACCCTGCTAGCCCCTTAGAAGTAAGAAAGAAAAGAACTAACCTACCAAGTAAAATCCACAAGAACCCTATGAAAACAACAGCAGCAGCTACTGTCCTGGAACACAACTGATCCTGTCCCCTTCCAGTTCTTTCTGAGGGTCTTAGGGGTAACATTCTCCAGGCACTGCCACAGTCCCCTCATACCCACTCTCCCACATTGTGGCATGCTTCCTACAGGGTTTGTGAGGTGGACACCTATGGGACAGCCTGCAGGGCTAAGCCCACCTGGGGTAATGTTGCTGTCTATCTGTAGACCCCTCCTGAAGTAGTCCCATCACATCGCCTGTATGGCTTTGCAAATGGCACCCCTGCCAGGTGACACACCACACTCTGTCATGCCTGCTGTCTCTCTGATGCCCCCTATAGGACCTCCATGCTTCTTCTGCCCCTGGCCCCTTCCTGGAATGCAGATTCCCCCCCAACCATCCCAGACCCTCTAGTGTTGTGTCAGATGGGGGGGCCAGATCCCTGCAGCAATTCCTGCAGGTTTGCCAAATGTTTGGTACTAGCCTACAGCTGCGGCAACTCCTGTGTTTTTGGTGCTGGAACCCCCCCTTTTATAAAATTGGACGCAGGGTCCCTGATGCACCCAGAGTTTGCCACAGTCCTAGAGTGACGCAACTTGCATCGCTGTAACGGCATTTTGAAAATCAAGCTCCAGATGTCTAAGTTACTATAATAAATACAAATGTTTTTCTTCTTTTTTCATTTAGGTTTCTCTGCCTTCAGTCTTAAGTCTTGGTGGCACCCCCCTGACCCGTGATTGACTCATCTCATGGACTTATGGGTAAACTACCACTTACACAAAGCCATGTTTGGTGGATGGCCTGCCACGTAGGGTTTTGCGATGCCAAGTTAATTGGGTCTTTTTCTTCCATTGTCTCGCAGGTGCATTTGTGTGTGATGTGCTCACACATGTGCATGTTGATGCAAAAGCATGCTGCATCAGCATATGCTCCCACCATATATAGCAGCTCTGCCTATGCTGCTATCCGGCCTCCACCAGGTGGAAGGCAAGTGCCGGGACTCAGAGTCCCCCTTCCGAGGGAGGAGAGCTATCTTTGGGACTCTCAACCTCCTTCCCCCAGCCATCCACCAAGACCTTAGTCTGTTCCTGAACCCAGGTCACAGGCATGACAGGAGGTAAGGCATCTGATATTTAAGCTGTCCATGTCACAAGGCTGATGCAAGTGTTTTTCTAATCCTGATTTCTCTGCCTGTTAAAAAAGCACTGCTGATGATGCCATGTGAAGTCATTTAGGGACCTCACAGCCTCACCCTTGTCAGTAGCAACACTGTACAGCCATGGGCTGGTATGTACTTTCCAACATCAATTACCCAATTTCCACTTTTTGACCCCCCCAAGCATTATGCCTTGTTTATCTCCAGAAATGTGCAGTATGCACCCCTTATAAAAATGTGTACCCTCATACCTGCCAAGTTTTAAGTTTGCAGTCCTGCCAGATTTTGTACCCCAGATCCTCCCAGAATTTGGCATCTCACATCCCACCCAGAGTACCATTCTATAAACCTCCTAAAATGTGTGCCCCATACTCCTCCTTAATTTTGAACCCTTGTCCACTTGTAAATTTTGCACCTCACACCCCTCCCAAAAATTGCATCCCACACCCCTCCCAAAAGTCACACCTGTACTCCTACAAATATTGTACACCGCATCCTTGTTTTACACAATTCAACACACACCCCTCCAAAAATTATTACCATATGCTTCCTGAAATTTTCACCCTGCAGCTCATACCTCTAGAATTTTTTGCAAACCCTCCAAAAATTAGTTCCCACACCACATCTGAAACTGACATCCTTCCAGAAGTTGGGACCTCCACCCATCCAGAAATATTTACCTACAACTCTTATGAACTTTGTATCTGCATTACAAAGAAATATGGGTCAACTCCTTTATCTTAACACCTAATCTGTTATTTGTAACATCCACCTATTTAAAAGTTGACATTTTGTGGCACTTGGCCACTTCTTCAGATCATTCTTGGTTACTAAAAGCAATAACAACATGAAATGAATTAATATAGCATATGGTTAGGGCTTATTGTGTATGGAAATTAGTGGCTTTCAAAAGCTTGTTATAGCACAGTTCAAAATAACAACATGAAATTAATTAATATAGTATATGGTTAGGGTTTATTGTGCATGGAAATCAGTGGCTTTCCAAAACTTGTTGTAGGACCATTCAAAGGTCATGAAAAGTTGTTGTAGTATCGATCTGATGTCACAAAGATTCTACAATAACTTTCCCCCCTTAACCTGCCACCTGATTGGAGAAAACAGTACTCTACATAAAACATTCAAAGTAACATGGTGGCACAGCTCAGCAAGCAGTTCAGAAAGATAGCTTGGACACAGACTGCCGTAGTTGGTTCCATGTTTCCAAACTGTACTAATTTGTAAGTTATTTTGTTTGTTAAATCACTGCTGCTGAGAATCTCTGAAGGGTCAGGAGTGGAGCAGGACCACACCGAGCGACTTCACAGCTGACAGAGCTGCCTGGAGCAAGTGGGAGTGTGAACACAAGGGCCCAGATATTCAAACTGTGCCAGTTTGTGGCACAAGCCTGTGCGCTGCTCAAAATAATTGCGCAGGGGTGTGGCCAGGGTGATATTCAACGGAGTTGCGCTATGGCACAACTGCTTTGAATATCGCCCCCTTGCCACCCCCACTGTTCATGGTGCAGTGGAACTGCGCCAGCGCAAGTGGTCAGAGTGGAGCATTGAGATACGGTGGTGCAAGTTCCATTGTGCCATGCACAGTACCTGTGATATTCAAAGGGTGATATGCAAATGGGGCGATAATTTATGCAAGGTGCACAGGGGGCCATTTGCATCTGATTATGGCCCCATTTGCATGCCATCAGCATGCAGGTGCGCCGATCCCCGAGGACTTGTGCCTGGCGCCCTGCCAGGCAACAGCCGTCGGGGACTGACACCCCCTGTAGCCCGATCACGGGGCATCCCATAAGGGACAATGCATGTCTCCAATCCCTGGTGGTCCAGTGGACTGCGAGTAGCCTGATCACGGGCATAACTGTACTCTCCCACCCCCCTGAGTAGCCCAATCGCAGGCATAACCATATTTCCCCACCCCCAAGTAGCCCGATCATGGGCATAACTGTATTTTCCCACCCCCAGTAGCGATTGCAGGCAAACCATATTTCCCCACCCCCAGTAGCCCAATGCGGGCATAACCATATATCCCCACCCCCAGTAGTCCGATCATGGGCATAGCCGTATATCCCACCCCCATTAGTCTGATCACGGGCATCAGTAACCCCCAAAGTCCAATAGCCCTGGTGGTCCAGTGGACGAATGGAGCCAATCACGGGTGGCATTCTTCACCCACCCAAGTCAGAAATCCTGGTGATCTTGTGGACCCCCACCCCACCCACCCGCCCATGGGCCCTGCAGCTCCCCTCAGCGTGGTGGCAGCACCCCACCCGCCTGCTGCCCACCACCACTGACTGACAGCTCGGTATGGCTGCATGCCCATTGGTTCAGAGCATGAGCCAATGGGTGTGCAGGCCACCGATACTAGTCAGTCCAGATATGTGAATGAATTCATTCATATCTGGACTGACTAATGCATATAAACTACCGCCCATTGTCTCATGCTCTGAACCAATGGGCGTGCAGCCATACTGAACTGTCCGTTGGCGGGTGGCAGGTGGTGCTGCCACCCGCCAGCTGAGGGGGGAGCGGTGGTGAGGCTCTGTGGGTGGGTGGGTGGGGTCCACTAGATCACCAGGGATTTCAGACTTGGGGGTGAGGAATGCCGCCTGTGATCGGCTCCATTCGTCCACTGGACCACCAGGGATATTGGACTTTGGGGTTATTTATGCCGTGATCGGGCTTACTGGGAGGTGGGGAAATAGTTATGCCTGTGATCGGGCTACTCAGGGGTGGGGAGTATCTATGCCCTGTGATCAGGCTACTCGAGGTCCACTGGACCACCAGGGATATTGGACTGGGGGAGGATACTGATGCCTGATCGGGTATGCGGGGGCACCGACAGGTATAAGCAGGGAAGAAGTCGAGGGCCACCCACAGGTGGCAACTGCTGTGTTGCACCCTGCAATGCGGCAGCTCACCTGTGGGTGGCCCTCGACTTGTTCCTTTTTTCAAGCGTAACTTTCTGCAGGCGCAGGTAGGGTGCACCTGCATAACTCTGCATGGCCCGGGCTGAATATCGGGCTGTGCAGTTTATGCATGGTTCCTCCCCCCTCGGTTGCGCATGCCTTCATTATCATTGCGCTGTTGCTCAGCATGATTTCGGGGGCGCAACTGCCTCCTGCTGAATATCGCAGAATGGCACAATTTTGGACTTGCGCAGGTGCAACCCTATTGCACATGGTTCAACTCTTTTGAATATCTGGGTCTCGGTATGAAACCTTGTGGAATAAAACTTTTTAAATCTTGGTGAACCATATACTATT
Organism: Neoceratodus forsteri; assembly: GCA_016271365.2. Lineage (NCBI taxonomy): Eukaryota > Metazoa > Chordata > Ceratodontiformes > Ceratodontidae > Neoceratodus > Neoceratodus forsteri. Next base: position 355,966,251 of record CM057456.1, read on the forward strand.
TAAAACAGTGTATGGATGACCACACACAACAAGGCTTTGTTTCCATTTTAGGGCTGTGATGCCATCATAGATACCTCTCGAGCTTCACTCTCAGGGTCTGTATGAAGTCATCACATCCCCTTCATGGAAACACAGTCTTGTTGTGCATGGTCACCCATACACTATTCTATATATAGTGTAAAGTTAGAGCTTATTGTTCATGGAATTCAAACATGTCAAAAACCTTATTATGCATATTCTAAAATTATTGTGCATGTTCCAAAAACATTAGTGTGCAAGTTCTGTTGTTATATGCACCTGCAATTCCCTCAAATTAATTAGTATTGTTAATTATACAATAGCAAGGATAATCCTTGAGATCTGTTTGGCTGTCATGCCCTAGAACCAGTGAAAATATCTGACAATAACATAACTGGATCCAGGGCAGGTGCTGAAATAACCACGGGTCCACTACAGAAATCAATGCCTGTTCAATCCACCCTGATAGCAGCTTTACTCACAGACAGGTCAGCATCCGTCTTACCCTTTCACTTCCTCTCACCTGGTTTCCTCCTTCGTGCACTCATTTCATTCCTCAAATCACAGAAGTCTTAAACTGAAAAAAAAGCTGTCACTGGAATCAGCAATTCAGTCCACTGCTTGCCACCATTGTCACGGTAGTGTGAGTGCTTTCAAAAGCACCATGCTAATCGATCACACCAATCATTTTGTGAAACAAATGGCTACGCTACCTGTGGTCAGGCAAATATGCACAGTAAATTAAGAAACCCAGACTAAAAAAAAACACCAGACTCAGAAACACTTTTCTAAAAGGTACTTACACTAACTTGTGAAACTAGAAGTAGCAATCCTCACTCCTCAAGCTGGCTGTGGTCCCTGCTACAAGTTCACCCCAAAAAAAAGAAGTATCTTTTAGATGACTGGGTGACTAAAACGCCTCCTGTACACAAAACTGACACAAGGAGCTGGGTGGGGAAGGGGAGAACAGGAAAGATAGCAATCCACACAATGAAACAGCACCACCCACTAGACAAGAACATTATAGCAGCACTGATTTTCTTGAACTAGACCTACCCATTCAAAAATTAACTAAAAAAAACTATTTTTATTAGCATTGTTTAATCTTTTTTTATTTCTACAAATGAATAATTTTATAATAACAATAAGGCACTCCAAGGATGTGTGTTATTGTGTAATAACATCACTTCTGTGGTGCTAAACACACTCAGCCTGTGGTCATGTGCTTCAGCCACCTAAGGTATGGTATTATTACACAATAATACACACCCTGTCATGCCTTATTGCTTAAATAAAGTATATCAAAAGCAAAGCAAGGCGGCTAAACAATATAGATGGAGCCAAAGCAAATGAACATACAACCGGGAAAAAAGCTTGGCTTCTCAGTCACCACTCCAGTTGAAACAGCAAAAGGTTGTTGCTTGCAGATAAATCTTTTTAATTAATCCAAATGATTAAAGTTTATATAGCAGTAAGTGAGATGCATGCAGCAAGTGAAAGATCCATCCCCCCCCGACAAAGTGTGAGAAGCGCAAAAACATTTGGTTGTGACGTGAGGGAGGGGGTGGGTGGATCTTTCACCTGCTGCATGCATCTCGCTTACTGCTGTATAAACTGTTATCATTTGGATTAATGAAAAAGATTTATCTGCAAGCAACAACCTTTTGCTGTTTCGATTTGGGTGGTGACTGGGAAGCCAAGTTTTTTGTCTGGTTGTAAATAAAGTATATAATGATGCTATGTGTGGTACCCCTACATAGAGCTTTTTGTATTGATATGTTACAGAGTGTTATGCCACTTTGTTATGCCACTATAAAAAAAAGATACTGAAGATGGTGGCCCAGTCATCTAAGAGGCTTATATCTGTAAATTGTACTCACACAGATATCATTCTAATGCATCCAGTAGGTGTACATAGATAAGTACCTTATAAATAAGTTAATAGGGGAAGATTATTCCCCCCCAAGTGTACCAAACTATATTTCATAATATCAAACTTTATTTCCTGCACATTTTAAAGGCCCTTGTCTCTTAGACTAACAGCATTCGATCTGTCTCCTGTAAACAAATAAATTCCTTGTAAAGCCATTTGGTGTTGTCATTTCTTGTGTATACCATTCCAAACGTCTGCTAGTGCATACATAGGTTAATCTAACAAGAAGGGATAGCTTTCAGAGATTGTCAAAGAAATACTTGCCATATTATAGTGACTCAGTTACTTAATGATACAAATACAATGCCAGTGGGTACAAAAATTCAGATAAATGCATTTATTTTCATGGGCATGGGAGATGAAGCAAAACTAAATCATTTATTTCCATTCCAGATCAGCATGGCCTTCTGAGAAAGTTAAAGAAATAGATACAATAGCATAGTGACACAGTCTCTTAATGATACAAAGTTATAACATGCCAGTGAGTATAACAAATTACAAATAAATGCAGTTATTTTCAGGGGCATGAGAGCCAGAGTTCAAATAAATGTTTTATTTCCACTCCAGCTCAGACAACAATGCATATACTGTATATGCATTTTAATTTCTTGGTAACCAGGTAAGGCCTACTAGACAAAAATGCCTGTTTGTAGGGCTGACCCAGGAACACTGGGGAGGTTAAGTGACTTGCTCAGAGCCACACAGTATGAAAGTGGAGGTTGTGGGATTCATACCCAGGTCTGCTGGCTGTACCCAGTTCATTCACAGCACATTACTCTAACCTCTAGGCTGCACTGCCAGTCCAGCAAAAAGACTGTTCAGGGCTGGTAAAAGCACTGGTACATGAGTAAAATACTTAAATGTGGACATTACAAAACTCTGCACTCAGGGCCCCATACTAAGTCACCCAAAAAAGATCTATGGTGAAAAAATATTTTATTTAAGCCACCTAGCCAAAGATTAAAAATAACCTTTTCTGGTGCTCTGTTTAAATTCACTATATGAGCTTTACCTGCCCCAGAGTCTGCAGGTGCAAAAATGTAAAAATTTCTGTGCCCATATATCGGGAGGGAAGGGATCGTATTTTGCTGGGAGCATGATCCCTTCCACTTCCACTTCCCAATTTTGAGACATACTCCCACGCTCTCACATTCTGTGATCTATTGTATGGAAATGTTGGGGGCATGCTCCATAAAACTGTATAGGGTCCCATTTTTAAGTCATATTTTCAACATTTTAGAGTGCCACTTTTAACAAATCAAGGCCATCACTCAATTAACAATGCCTTCTTAGTTGAGCAGTGGCCTTGATTTGTTAAAATCAATACCCTAAAATGTTAAAAAAAGAACTTAAAAGTAGGTCCCTATACAACTCTATGGGGCATGCCCCCACTGACTCCATACTATTACATCACAAAATGGGGCATGTCTCCAAATTGGGAAGAGGAAAGAACTGGGCTCTCAGCTCCATTGATCCAAATTATGATCCCTTTCCTCCCAAATTATGGTCACAGAGAAATCATAATTTTTGTACTGGTGGACTTTGAAGCTGGTAAGGCTCCCATAGTGTTTCTGGGGGAGATTTTAAAAAGAGCAGACTTGATACAGTGACTTGACTAAAAATCTCAATGGTTTCACACCTGTGCTTGGTACTTTGTCAGCCCCCAGTTCCACTCCACTCCCCCATATTTATACTCTAGCTACCTAATGCTGTAAGCAGAATCATCCATTGTACCCAACATTCTGTATAGGCCTGCCAACACTTCATTAGAACCACCACCTGTCAATCTACTTGGCACTGTATAAATGGCACATACTGTACTATGGGCTGCATGAAAATATATGATTTATTTTGAATGGCTAGGTATGACCTCTATAGACCTCACTCATGGCTCTGCCACTCATGAAGTCAATAGAGGTCATGTCCAGCCATTCAAAAGAAATCATTTATTATCATGTAGCCCATAGCATATCTTATATTTATGTCTTGAGACAGTTATGAAAAAGAATACTTGAGTGGCAAAATATGCTCTTGAATGGAATGAGGTATTTTTATGATATTCTTTTGATTATATAAAGATGTACAAATTACATGGAATTGATACAGTGTGGCATACCCAAGAAATGATACCACCAAAAATAGCTCTACAAGGAATTCTATTTCTTTGCAGGAGATAGACTAACAGTATTCGATCTAAGAGACAAGAGTCTTTAAAACAGGTACTATAAATTAATTCATCACAGCTGTAAAACAACTAAGGGACAGGAAATAAGAACTGATAATATGACATATGATTTGGCACACTTGGTGGAATATAATTAACACATATTACATTTTTTATTAGCCACTTATTTATGTACAGCCATTGAATGCATTAGGAAGATACGTGTGTGAGTAAAAAATGCAGATGTAAGCTTCATAGGTGACTGAGCCACCATATTAAGTGTCTGTTTAACAGTGGCATAACAAAATGTTATATGAATATAAGGAGCATTATGTAAGGGCTTTACAAATATCTGCAACATATACTTTAACACTATTAATTAATTTCATGTTATTATTTTTAGTAATCACAAATTTTCTGATTAAGTGGCCAAATGTCACAAAACATCAACTTTGTAATAGGTGAATGTTACAAATAAAAGACTGGATGTAAAGATATAGGAGCTGATCCATATTTCCTCTTAACGCTTCTGAGACTGTGAATGGATCCTCTGCCCAACCAGATATTGAACAGTACAAGAGCATTCTGGTTCTCCTTTAGTGTAATACTTTGCGGGCCAGATATTCAAAAGGGTTACGTCATGCGCAACAGGGTTGCGCACGCTCAAGTCCTACATTGCGCCATTCTGCGATATTCATCAGGAGGCAGTTGCGCAACTGAAAACAGGCTGAGCAACAGCACAATGCAAATGAATGCATGCTCAACAGGAGGGGGAGGAACCATGCATAAACTGCACAGCCTGATATTCAGTCGGGCTGTGCAGAGTTGTGCAGGCGCAACCCCCAACCTGCGCCTGCACAACTTTGAGCCCAAAAAAAAAGGCTTAAGTTGAGGGCCAACCACAGGTGAGCTGCTGTATTGCAGGGTGCAACACAGAGGCTGCCACCCGTGGCTGGCCCTCAACTCAGTCCCTGTGCCCCCCACCAGCCCGATCACGGGCATCAATGTGGCTCCCCCTCTCCCGTTCACATCCCTGGTGGTCCAGTGGACCGTAATGCCCGATCGCGGGCATCAATGTGGCTCCCCCCGTTGACATCCCTGGTGGTCCAGTGGACCGTAATGCCCGATCGCGGGCAGAATGTAATAAGAACCCCCAATGCCCAATCATGGGCAGAATGTAATAAGAACCCCCAATGCCCGATCACGGGCGGTAAGTAAAATGCCCCCTCCCCAACCTGAATATCTCCCTGGTGGTCCAGTGGACCGTATGCCGATCACAGGCAGAATGTATATTGACACCCCACCCCAAACACCTCCCTGGTGTCTAGTGTCCCCACCCACCTACCCATGACCCCACCACCCGCTCTCCCCGGCGGCGGCGGGTGGCAGCATCCACCCACCTGCCGCCCGCGGCCACCCGGACTGACTGGCGGTAGGGCTGCATGCCCATTGGTGCAGAGCTGGGGCCAGTAGGCGTGCGGCCCCATACTATACATGACAGTCCAGATTTGTGAATGACATTTCATTCACCGTCTGAACTATCATCTATATCGACTGCCGCGCCGTGGCTCAACTGCACTCTAGCGACTTCAATATACGATGGCGGGTGGCAGTGGCTGGGATGCTGCCCGCCCGGCTGCGGGGGGTAGGTGGTGAGGCCAGTGGGTGGGGTGGGACACTAGACACCAGGGAGATGTTTGGGTGAGGGGTGTCAATATACATTCTGCCTGCGATCGGGCATCTCTGGACCACCAGGGAGATATTCGGGTTGGGGAGGGCACTTTACTTACTGCCAGCGATCGGGCATTGAGGGGTTCTTATTACATTCTGCCCGCGATCGGGCACTGAGGGTTCTTATTACATTCTACCCACGATCGGGCACTGGGGGTGTTCTTATTACATTCTGCCCGCGATCGGGCATTACGGTCCACTGGACCACCAGGGATGTGAACGGGAGGGGGGGAGCCACATTGATGCCCTCGATCGGGCTGCAGGGTGCGTCGGTCCCTGATGGCTGCTGCCTGGCAGGGCGCCAGGCGCAAGTCCTCGGGGATCGGTGCACCTACATGCTAATGGCATGAAAATGGGGCTATAATGACATGCAAATGCCCCCCCGCAACTTGCATGTATTATAGCCCCATTTGCATGTCACCTTTTGAATATCGTGGATTTGCGCATGGCGCACTGGTACTTGCGCCACTGCAAGTTGACTGCTCCACTCTGTCAACTTGCGCTTGCGCAAGTTCCACTGCACCATGCACAGTGGCTGTGGCTGGGGAGCGATATTCAAAGGAGTTGCTCAATAGCGCAACTCCTTTGAATATCGCCTGGGCCACACCCTTGCGCAACTATTTTGCTCAGCGCAAGGGCTTGCGCCTTTGAATGGCGCAGTTTGAATATCCAGCCCTGCATCTTCATACCTTCAAAAATATGAGCATCATCCCATCCCCAAACCAGCCCCAGAGCACCGTCCCAAAATATTTACCTTGCACTCTTCCCAGATTTGTACCACACACCTTTAAATGTTTTGCTGATACCAGTGTTAAACTTTTCCCTCTGCCCCTCTTAACTTTGCCCCATATGTTCCTAAAATGTACATTCATATCATTCCAAAGTTTGCTCTCCCCATACCTCTGAAATTTGCCCCTCTTCCTCTTGAAATTTGTGTCCCAAAATCCTTACAAAAATGCGCACTCCACTTCCCTCCAAAAATGTTTTACCGTCTGCCTCCTGATATTTGAATCCCGCACTCCTCTATAAATTTGTGCCAGTACCTCTCTCAAAATGTATACCCTGCATAAGACATATTGGTACCCTAGAGATGTGCAGAGCAGGAGAGCCACAGATCAAATAGGATCTGGGGCTGCAGCAGTGAGTAGGGAAATGGGCAGATTAGGTGGGCCATATGGTCATTATCTGCTAACAGATTCTATGTTTCTATGCCTAGAAACATAGAATTTAATGACAGATAAGGACCGGTTGGTCCACCTAGTCTGCCCATTTTCCCTACCTACTGGGTAAGCTGCAGATCCTAGTTAACCAACAGCCTATTTCTCCCTACACCCCACAAGAATTGCCTTATGTCTGTCCCATACACTCTTGAATTCCCCCACTATTTTTTACCCCACAACCTCCTCAGGAAGGCTGTTCCATGCACCCACCACCTTCTCTGTGAAAAAATATTTCCTCACATTGCCCCTGAGCTGTCCCCCCTCTATCTTCAAATTGTGCCCCCTTCTTCTTGCACATCTCTTTTTCTGAAAGATGCTACCCTCTTGGACTTTTTTGATTCCCTTGAGGTACTTAAACATTTTTATCATGTACCCCCTCTCCCTTCTTTTCTCAGGGGTATACATATTAAGCTCCTTTAGTATCTCCTCATATGGCTTCTGTTGCAGACCCTGTACCATTTTAGTTGCCCTCCTCTGGACTGCCTCTATCCTGTCTATGTCCTTGTGGAGATGGGGTCTCCAGAACTGGATGCTGTACTCCAGATGGGGTCTTATCAACTGTCTGTACAGAGGGATAACAACTTCCTGTTTTCTACTGGCGATGCCTCTCCCTATACTTCCCATTATCTCCCCAGCCATCCCTACTGCATTCTCACATTGCTTGCTAACCTTTAGGTCATCTGATATGATGACCCCCAGGTCCCTTTCCATCTCTGTAAGACTTTTGGCTACAGACCCTTCCTAGAAATTACACTGTACAGCCCTCCAAAAATATATGTCTTTACTTTATCCAAAATGTATGCCTTTAACAACACAAAAATTTGCACCTGGCAGCCTGCCTAAAATTTGTCCCCCACATCCCTCACATAATTTACACCACACACTTGTCTCACAATGTGTGCCCACATCACCTCAATGTGCTGTGCTACATATCTCCCTAAATTCTCTTACAATCTTCATGAAATTTGCACCCGATGCTACTCCTAAATTACTATAGATGGCCTGTACTCTACCTCTTAAAATGTGTGCACTGCATCTTACCAAACATGATACCCTTCATCTCCTCTTAAAATTTAGAGCCCCACACTCCTCCCAAAAGTTTTTCCACATACACTTCCCAAAATGTTCACTCCACTCCTCTTTTGAAATTTGCATCCTGCTCCCCTATCAGAATTGTTGCCCCATACCCCTCCCAACTATTGCTCCTCATACCCTTCCCCAAATCTGTGTCCCATACCTGTCCTGAATTTTGTTTCTCCATATCCCTCCCACAATATGTATACTGCAACCCTCACAGAATCTTCATAATACACCACTCCAGGCACTCCCAAATTTTACACCCTGAGCCTCTCCCAAAATATTTGCCCATTTCACCTATCCCAAGATGTTGCCCAGTACCTCTCCCACACGTTGTGCTCCACATCTTCCTAAAACTTGTGCCTTGTTTTCCTCCCAAAATATGCTCCTGCACCTGAAAAAAAAATGCACACCACATCTCTCATAAATTTTGCATCCCACATTCTTCCTGTGTTTTCCACCAATCAACAATTGTAACATTTGCACCAGACCTCCACCCACCTATGTGCAGCATGTTACAGAATGTCAACAATTTCATGTTCCACACCGTTCTTCGATTTTGGCCTCATATCCCTCATAAAGTTTGATTTTGTACCCACAACCCTACTCAATTCTGTGCTCCGTAAATGTCCATAAATGTTTTGCATAATACTCCCAAAATGTGCATCTTAACATTCCCAGAATCTGTTTGATGTTATATTTGTGCCACAAACAAGCCTGGATTATTGGACTCTAAAAGCATGTGCCTCACACTATGGATGACCAGACGTTGAATTTGCATTTGGTGAACATGCTGAAAACAGGCGTTCTGGACACAGGCAAAGCAGGGTTAAAGGAACTTGGTTTCCCTTTGGCATTTTTAGCATTTAGCATTGTGACAGATCATTTTTTTGCAGGGAGAACACACTGAGCATGTCCCAGTTATTGCAAGCTACATGACCTGCAGCAGCCAGTCAGTGATGCTGCAGATCAAGAACTCCTCAACCTGCGCTCATAGGTTTCGTTGGAATATAATGGTGCTTACCATTTCAATAATGGTTGTATCCTTGGATACAATTCACATCCAGGTACTGTATTTGTCCAGAATAGCTTAAAAGCCTTTTTTTTTTAATTTTTACTCATAACCACGGAATCAGGCAACAAATTCCACATGGAGACCACCCTTGGCAGAAAACATCTCCACCTTCTTGTGGTTTTACGTACGTCTCCCTTTAATTGCCTACTATTTCTACTTCTTGCTGGAAACTGACTAAGGCCCTGTCCACACTACACCACTTATAGTCTGTAACGGTTCCAAACCATTACAGACCAGAACCGTTACAGTATGTCCACACTGCTGGCAAACAGTCTTGATAACGGTTTGGAACCGTTACAGGCCGTCCACATTGTAGGTGCCGTGTAACCGTTACGGCTGCACCCTATCCCATAATGCAGTTCGTGCTGCACTGGGGGAATGCTGGAGCTACACGCTCATGCGTCCACACTATGGCTGGTAATGTTACAGGGGCACAGCCATTTTCATAACCATTGTTCAAACCACCACATAAGTGGTTTCAACAACGGTTATGAACATTACAGGTGTAAATGCAAACCGTTGCGGTAACAGTTTGAGCCCTCTGTAACATTACAGAGGCATAGTGTGGACAGGGCCTAACTTTCATTTATCATCCTAAGCACCTCTACAGATCACTGCTTTGAAAGCTTTAAAAACAAGGCACTTTATTCCCCTCATATTGCCAATCATACTTGTTGCCCTTCTCTGTAAGCCTTTCAGTAACTGTATATCTCTTTTATTTTGAGGTGCCCAGACCTGACCACAGTACTCAACATGTGGTCTCACCAAGGCCATGTACAGTGGCAGGAGTATCTCTTCATTTCTGCATGTGATATTTCTACTAATACTTCCCAAAATGCTATATCTTTTTTGCTGCTTGCCTGCCCTGGCTCTCAAATTTCAAGTTCTTTGTTACTAGTATTCCCAAATCTATCTCTTCTATTGTTTCTTTTAGTTATCTCCCATGTAGTTCATATGTGGCCTTTGGATTTGTATGTCCCAAGTGCATAACATAGCACTTATCAATGTTAAATACTAATTTGGCCCTGTTTGCTCAACCCTCTATATTTTCCAGATTTCTCTGCATGGTCTCTATCCCACCTTCACTATCCACGATCATATCCAACTTTGTATCATCTACAAATGTGCTCAACCTTGTTCCCCCAGTGTACTGAATAGATGATACATAGATAGAGAAAAGTACAAGGCCTAAGACCAGTCCCTCCAGCACCCCAGTAGTTACACTACCCCAATTTGAAACATGCCCTTTGATGGCTACTTTTTACCTTCTCTCTGCCAGCCATGAGGGCATCTTAGTGCTTATTCCATTGCTCTCTCTCTCTTGCAAATGAAAGATATGACTGCTAAAGGAGTTATATTTACAATATATGAAAAAGACTGACATTTGCTCAGAAATCTGTCAAAATCATCACAGAATCATGGATTATAATTCCAGTTAGCTAGTATCACTACATTTAACTGTAGTTTCAGGCAGGCAGGCAATTGAAATCATGCTGCAGAGGAGATGAGAGTGTGCACAGAGTGAGCCTACACTGGTACTTGTATGCCTTGCAGCAAGAAGAGTAGGGCAGAGTTCATTCAGCAGACTGGTAATGGTGCAGGTGGATTTCTGAAATATTATTTTGACAATGTTTTGTTTTGTTGAGTGGTGGTGGTATAGAGGGCACAGAAACCTATTATTTTATTTATTATGCCTCTTCAGAAGGAGCAGGGCAGAATAAATTTAGCAGACTGAAAAAGGTGCAGTAGGGAGTTTGAAGGAATTATTTAATACATAATTTGACTGTTAGCGCTGGGCACAGAAAACAATGTCTATCAGTGAGCGTAAGGAGGATGGTGTATCTGTGTGTGTGAACAATGCAATGAGCATGTGTGGGGGACATCTATGGCCATGTTGTAGAAGCCATGTGGAAAAGAACTGGAGAATAAAGGAATGAAGGGAGAGGAAAGGAGCAGCAAAATGTTGTACTATGCCACTTCCACTAAGTACCAGTTTTGTAAACAGCGGTGATGTCCGTAGTGGAAGGCTATGGCTATGCATAAGAGAAGGACTAAGGTTAGACACATAATAGTATGGCCAAAGAAACCATGGCTCATTAGTCCCCAGAATTTGACTGCTTCCTCTCCCACATCAAACAGCTTTCCAAGCCTGTCATCCAGTTCATCTGGTGATAAAACCACCCAGAGCTTTCTAGAAGCTGTCCAAGCTCACCCTCTTCCTCCCTCAAGTGCCTGCAGTTTAAGAGACATCTCTAGTACTCACTGACCTTTACTTCCACTTTATGTAAACTGAGATAAGAAAGACAAAGTGAAGACTGTCATGTTTTCTCTAACTACATTTTCTTGAATCACATTTTCGCAAATGTAATATAGATTATTCATGTAAACTGAGGTAAAAAAGGTGACGGCAAGACCAGTCACATCATATAAAATGTGGTGATAAAGGCATAGTGATTGACAGCTCAGAGTGAGCTGTCATTCAATGTGCTCATACTGTATGCAGTAATGGTTTATTGACAGCTCAGTCAGAGACCAGCCATGGTGGCGACAGGAGGACTGTGCTGGTCACCAGCTCAGGATGGGGGAAGCGGGTTGGTGGGGCAATGCCTGCCTAGATGGGGGGACATTAGATTGCCAGGTATGTCACTTACATGGGCTTGGGTCAGGGAAATCTGGGATCAGAAGGTATGCTAGACTACCTGGGACAATTTGTTATTATGTCTGGGGGAGAGTGGGAATTGGGGAGGGGTGTCTGCTAGACTACCAGGGAATCATTTTACAATGTCTGGGGGAGATGTGGGGCACTAGACCATCAGGGAATCAGTTTTACATTGTGTAGGGGAGATCAAGGGGGTGTGCTAGACCACCAAGGCTAATTACTGAACTACTGTATGTACAGTACTAAACCTATGCTGTACATACAGTACATAGCAGGCACACCTTGATGGGTGCCGTCATGCCCACTGATGACCGGCTGTCTCCCCAACTCCCCCACTCCCACCTCCCATACCCCATCAATGGCAGGCAGCCCACTCTCAGATCCCCTCCCAGTGGTACAAGTCACTTAGATCACCTCCTGGCTGGTCTAAATGGTGCCCTTTGCTGCATCCATGGTGGGGCTTTTAGAATTCTGAAAAAGGGGTTGTTGCAGCCCTGCCAGAGTGCAGGCCCCCTTGTGACCTGCTGCACCTTGATGTAGGTCGCAAGGATAGTGCAGACCCACTTTGGTGCAGTGGCCCCCCATTCTGATGCAGACCACATTTCAAAACTGGGAATGCTGCAACTTTTGAAGCAAGATGCCAATTGTGGCAGAAATGTTTGACACAGGCACCTTGCATCAGTCTTTTGGCTTTAATAATCAGGGCCATAGTCTAGAATGTGCATGCCCATCCAGACATTTATGTTTTATATTATTGTTCCAAAATATACATCCCCTGAGTTCCATCATCATTTTCCTTCCAAATTCTTTCCAACCCACTGAATTGTTTTGTCACTACTTTATGCCATTTCTTTTAGTTTATGTAGAAGTTTAAAATATTAATAACACAATGTTTTTTGTTTTTTAAATTGAAAACAAGTTTAGCCTTTAAAATGTTAGGACTTGTTCTGTTTTATAAGTAAGTACAGTAAGTCACTCCAGGGTGTGAGTTATGATCTTATAGCCACAGTTGTTTACAGGAATGAGGGGTATGCTGATGCGTAACAAACACTAGGGGTGGGGAGAGTTTCAGAAGTAAAAAAATGAGCAGGCCTCCTAGTTGTCATTGTAGGCCCCATTATCCCTTAACTTAAACAAATGACCATACACCATGTTTTTGAGGAAGTGGCCACAGCCAAATGTTTATTGATCTTATGTAAATTATACCTACAGGGTGATGTGTGCAGCTTGGGAGCCTTTGTATGTTTTGGATGGTCAACACCTTATACTGGTTTATCCCTACTCCAAGGGACCCTCCGAGCATACCCCAGTCTGATAACTGCAGCCTCTGGAGACATACTCATCTCTGAGGTTAGGGGTGGCCCTTGGGCCATGAGATATGCACCAATCCCCATTAGATGGTGCTTCATACTTGAGACAAGCCCAATAAGATTATTCCCTGACCAGTCCAAACTGGGACACCAGTTATCTGGGCCTCAAGCCATGCTGGTCTGGGGGAAACTTGTCTAGAATGAAAATGAATTCCTCCAGTTTCCCCCATGTACAATTCTGGTCAGAGGAAGAGAGCAAGAGACTGAACTGGGCATGTGCAGGGCATTATAAGCCCCTTGCTTCACCTCTACAGCAAGAAGCCTCCTTCCCTGGGCAGCCATAGCTGACCCTTCCCTTAAAGAGGAAACTACTTAACTAACCTGACCTGTTCAAGTATCCTTGGAAGGGGCCACATACAAATCCACACCTGCTGCAAATCCTTGCAGGCTATTCATTACTTTGACTTGGATTTTTGAAAGTCAAAAAGTGTACACTAGTCCTATATAAGTTGATTAGAATTTTCAAAATTCATGAAATGGATGCAGCTCCTGTTTATATCAATGTCAGAAACTACCCTGGTATGTCTAGACCATGTTCTTTTTTGTTGGAGCTATTTTCATCAAACTCTGGTCACAGCTACTATGGCTGCTAATGCATTAACTTGATAAGGGTGTTTCATGGGCTTAAACATAAAGAAGAATTGCCTTAGCTCTGTGTGTAAATTTAATTTTGGTAAAGTTAGATCAGATCCTGTGTTTCCCATGTGTTTAAAATGTTAAGTGGCAAATGCACCTTGTACTATGTGGGGAAGGAGAGGGAGCTCCACACCAAGACCTTCAAATAATAGTAGAAGGAATGGTGCAGAGAAGAAAGGTATGGCTACAGTGGGGACTGTGGACCAATGTGGAAGGATAAGAGCTTATACCAAGGTGTTGGCCTCCTTCCATCAAGGAGGTAACAATAATCCTCAGTGGACATTTTAAATTCATAAAATTGTCTCAGACCAGCTCACTGACTACCTGACTAAATATAACCTCCTTTGCAAAGAACAGCATGGATTCAGGAAGGGGCATAGCACCTCAACTGCACTGCTGGAATACACCACCTGCCTTCATAAAGCCCTAGACCGTGGACACCTAGTCAGGTCTGTGTACATAGACCTGACTAAGGTGTTTGACATGGTCAATCACCCTGTCCTACTAGAGTCTTTCCTCACACTGGGTCTTGCTTCTGAACCCATCTCCTGGTTCGAGAGCTACCTAAATGGTAGATAACAGCATGTCAAAATAAACTCCACTCTATCTGACAGCTCACTCTGGCATCCCCCAGGAATCCATACTAAGGCCACTTCTTTTTGGCCTCTTTCTAAATTCTCTCACAAAAACATGTTCAGATCAAATGCTTCTATACGTAGACAATGCAGTTATCTTCTGCAGTCACCGTGACCCCCCCCTTCAGCTTACCCTCCAGAGTCTTTTCTCTTGAAACTGAAACATAGTTCTCCACCAATAAACTGGTATTAAATTGCAAAAAAAAACAAAGTCTATGGTCTTCACCCATCTTTAAAACAAATACAAGGTACCTCACTGTGCATACTTAACTATCAAAACTCATAGCTAGAACAAGTGACTTTCTTTAAATATCTGAGTGTTACCCTTGACTTCTCACTAAACTATCATGAACATATCCATTGTCTTAGCTCTGCAGCAAATGCCAGAATTGGTCTCCTTTACAGAAACAAAAGGTGTATGCCTCCTGCAGCCCTCTGTCTAGCAGTTACCTTCTCTGTTCTTTCCCTATTGGATTGTGGGATCATCTTCTATGGCACAGCTGACAATACCACACTTTGCAGAACTAAGGTCACCCTGAATAGAGCCTGTCATCTTGCCAGAGGGTGTGATAGGATGACTCACACCTGTAATCTTTATTGGCTCTCCAACTGGCTCAACTTTGAGGACTGGCTGAAATACCACACCTGCCTCCTTGCCAGGAAGATTGTCAATGGTCAGTTCCCCATGGTCTACTTAACCTCATTCAACATGCACCATCCACAAGGAATACTAATGGCTCAGCCAAAGCCACATTGCTTGTGCCGTTCTGCAGAATGTCCTTGGGGCAACATGCCTTCCACTATAGGGCTCCACTCTGGCTAAATGATCTGCCCCTTGATACCTCATCTGTCCAGAATCTTGGTTGTTTCAAACTCAAACTCAGAAAGTAACTACTTATCGCCAGTAGCTGTGACTGCCTCTGAGCTGTCTACTCACATAGTCACCCTTTTACTAGTGTGCCAAGCCAAACCTCAATGCCTTCTGCCCCCTCCCTCCTCCCTCTCTCCTCTCCCTCTACTTTGATTGATTCTTCTGATATATTGTGCCTTTATCTTAAGTATCTGTTTTATTGGCTTAAGAAACCTTGTAACATCCTTGAAATTTGAATGTAAGCAACAGCTTAATTTGCTTGAAACCTTTGTACCATGCTTGACTCTGGGTTGTTTTACCCTCCACATTCAAATGAAATACCTTTCAGTGTATTGCTCATTACCTTTGTACCATGCTTGACTCTGGGTTGTTTTACCCTCTGCATTCATTTGTAATACCTTTCATTGTATTGTCCATTTCTCTTGTTTTGTACTTCCATGATGTGGAGCCTTTGCAAAAGAGTTTCTGACTCAAATGTTTGTAATTTTGATCTCTAAATAAATAAATAAATAAATAAATAAATAAATAAATGTTAGTTCGGTGGACATTTAAAGTAGCCAAGGGTGGTGGTGAAAGAAATACAGGAGGCAGAAAGTGAGCCACCCACAGGCTAAGATAGAGAATAGGGAGATCCTGAGGGGAGAGAGTCCCACCAGGATGCAAGTTATTCAAAGAAACAGGCAGTTAGCAAAGGAGGAAGGGGGGAAAAAGATCAGTCAAAGGAGAAAGGTGAGGAAGGAAGAACAATTGAAAAAGGAGAAAGTGACAAGAAGAGAGCTGAGGAATGTAAAAATGGTGCAAAGTCTGCATCAGAAGCCCTATGGTAGAAGACTGAAAGAGTTCAATATGTACACCTTGAGGAGAGGAGGGGGCACTGGAATATGATGAAATTCTTTAAACACCTGACTGGCATGAACAAGGTACAGGAGGGTGATATATTTCAGAGAAAAAGGTGCTGTAGAACAAGAGGTCATGATATAAAGCTGGAAGGAAGTAGATTCAGGAGAGATATAAGGAAGTACTTCTTCACTGAAATGGTGGTGGATTTCTGGAACAGCCTTCCATGGGAGGCAGTGGGGGTGAAACCAGTGGTGGTTTCAAAAATGCATTGGATCGGCACAAAGAAGTCCTAGGAGGAAGGAGGGGGATGGAAGAGACAGTGCTGTAGATCAAGTTGAGTCTGCAGCAAAAGTAATCATGATTAAAAATGGGCAGACTAGGGCTCAATAGTCATTATCTGCCATCAGTTTCTATGTTTCTATGTGTGACAGGTTATGTGATTCAAATGGAAACAGTAAAATTATTAATATGCACAACATTGATACTGTAAACTGTGTGGCACACATAATTCAAGCTGTACTATGTTACACAGACACAATAATCAAATGGGTAATAATATATGCATTGAGCAAGGGAGAAACAATCTAGGGGAATACATGTGAAACAATATACTACTCATAGAGTGGTGACACCATGATAGGAACATACTGTATGAAGTTACTGTATTATGATGGTATCCAGCTGTATACCAATGTTGAGTTAGCTACAATATGAGATTTTATTTATTTTTGTTTTATTTTTAATAAACCAGATGTTGTCTATACAGTAATGAAACAGAGCCAAGGATGCTCCTTACAATTTGTGACCTTGTGTTTTTTCTTTGTTACCACTTTATTCATTTTTTGGCAATCACTTGTATCGTGACTGCAATTCTGTACAGCCAATTAACTTTTGGTTTGGAGGAAGGAAGGGGGTGGAAGAGACAGTGCTGTAGATCAAGTTGGGTCTGCAGCAAAAGTGATCATAATTAAAAACAGACAGACTAGATGGGCCCAGCGGTCATTATCTACCATCAGTTTCTATGTTTCCATGTATTACAGGTTATGTGATTCAAATGGATACAGTGTAAAATTATTAATATGCGCAAAGTTGAGCCTGTAAACTGTGTGGCACACATAATTCACATTGTACTATGCTACACAGACACAGTAATCAAATGGGTAATAATATATGCATTACGCAAAGGAAACAAAAAATCAAGTGGAAAATGGGTGAATTAATATACTACTCATAGAGTGGTGACACCATGATAGGTACATTTTGTATGAAGTTATTGTAGTATGATGATACCCAGCTTTATACCACTGTTGAGTTAGTAACAATATGGAATTTTCTTTATTTTTGTTTTATTTTTAATAATACAGACATTGTCTACACAGTAATGATACATAGCCAAGGATGCTCCCTCCCTACAGTTTGTGACCTTGTTTTTTTTTTTTTTTTGTCATTTCTTTACCACTCTATTCATTTTTGGGAAATCACTTGTAATGTGACTGCAATTCTGTTCAGCCAGATAACTTTTGATTTGGAGGAAGGAAGGGGGTGGAAGAGACAGTGCAGTAGATCAAGTTGGGTCTGCAGCAAAAGTGATCATAATTAAAAATGGGCAGACTACCCTTACAGAAATAACTATATAAAATGTGTTCATGCTGCACACATAAAACTACTCATGTGATAGGCTTGTTGCAAACATCATTTAAATGTTAAATTGGAACCAACTGCATGCATGTGGCATACGTGCAAAAAGCAAGTGGTCACTGATAACTGCACACATTAAAGTTAAGTGATTTACTCAGAATCACACATATACAAGTGGGGGTTGACGAGATTCAAACCCATGTCCTCAGGTCTCCTGGATTGCAGTTCAGTGCTTTTAACCATTAAGCTACACTGCCTGCATACATATGGCTCACTCGTACTTCAATACAAATCTGCATATATCTGCATGCATGTGGCAGCTTATAGCCACTGATATACTTTTTAGTTTTCTTGTCCTCCCTCATCTCAGCTACACAACTGAACTGCAGCACACATACCAATGGAAACACATGTGGTTCTTCCCACCCTCAATACACACACTTACCCACAAAACTACTTAATTGCTTCTGTCTGGCCCGTACCCCTACTATTTTTCCTCCATAGTTTTGAATTCTTCCACACAAACAGACTTTAAGGGGCAAACACAAAAGTAGCAATAACTTGACACCAAACCACATGCCCAGACCCCCTTCCCTGTGCACCCACTCTGTAGCAGGTGTGGCCATGCTGCTACAGACAACCCATCAAGTATTAATATAAGTCAAGCATCTCTTACCCCAGTACTAGGGAGCCATAGGTAGGAGTCTTTAAGAGGTGATGTCCATGGGTCAGAGTGCTGGTTCGTACCCCTTTGAAATGAATGGACTTATTTTTTATAGCTATTTTATACATAATGATGGCAAGTTGGAGAATAATGAAGGCCACTGTTCTACAAACAAGACCCTTGTTAGTTGAGCAGTGGTCTTCATTAATCTTCAACTCTCCATCTATAATGTATAAAATAGTAATAAAAAATACCCTCATTAATTTCAATGGGGCACACCCCTGCACTCTCCCTTGCCCTATGTCATAATGTGCCTGAGCATGGGGGTGTGGAGGTCAGCTTCACTGGGGGGCATAAGCCTGACTATAGTGGGGCTCCAATAGTCTGTCCATACCAGACTGCTCAACTGTCCCTGAATGCAAGGAACAGCCCTCATTTTACCCCTCAAAACTGCTATGCCCCTCAACCACCCCTCATGGAAAACATGCTACTCACACAGAGGATGTCCTGCAAATATAGACTTTATGGCAGGGTGCTGTTTCAGATTTCAGCAGGGGGGAGACAACAACCAGTGGAGGCCAGGTGCTAGTTATCCTCTAGGTGGCAAACTCTGGAAAGTCTCTAAAAGCTTAAACTTATTTTTTGTGACTGAAATGTGATATGCAAATTGGGAAAAATTCAAATGTATTAGATTCATCTGTCTATATCCCAAAGCAGTGCATCAGATTTGGGCTTAAACTCACCCAGGTACTAACCAATTTATTTTCCTGGCTAAAGTTCAGACACCCTCTCAAAAAGAAAAACAATACTTTGTTCCAATTTCTCTCACCAACACAACTCCATTCAATACCCATCCCATATGGGTCCTGAAGCCACCCAAAGGTGCAGAAACATGAAAAACACATCAATATTTCAGTCCTTCCTCCTTCCCCAATCATGTAAAAAAATTCTTTAGTTTTACTTACCTGGCCATCTGACCAGAACCTGTGGCCTACCCCAGTGTGCCACCAGTCCAGTTTTCAGTCCACTGCTCCTCTGTCCTTCTGTCAGAAGCTGGATGCTAGAACTGCCTATCCCAGGTCCCCAGCATGGTCTGTGACCAAGTCACCTCACCAACTGAGCCCACCCAACCTGTGTTGCTTGCTTCTTGCCTGGCTGCTGCTGCACTGCACTTATCAAGGCCTTTGAAGGCCACCCACAGCACTGTCACTGCTGCTGCAAGGCCTAGCTTGCTGCTGCAGGGGACCCACACTTTTTTTTTGTGAGGTGAGCCTAGCAGAATAAGTAGGCAGCCTAGTCTCAAGTTAGCTTCTAGCTCACCCCCAGCCCCTTCAACCACCAAGAGAGGCGGAACCTCACTAAGAGTAGACCAACAACAATATGCCACCACAACACTGCTATTGAGAGTTTAGTGCTCACCAACTCCTTCAAGATGTAGTGTGCAGCCTGTTTACTCTGTGGTGTGAAAGACAGTGTCCTACTTGTGTGACTCATTCACTTGCTTGGCTGGAGCTCCTTCACATCATGTGTGATGGTGCCACTGCTAATAGGTGGAGAGAGTGGACAACACAATGCAAACACAGTCGAGTCAGGAGTGCACCTGCAGTGTGAGTGCAACACAGGCAAAAGGGGCACTCATTGTGCAAAAGATTAAATCGAAATTTAATGCCATTATTGCCACACCATTAGAACAACCTAGGCACAAATGTGGGGTGGGGGGAAACTGTCCTCCTCTGCCATACCTAAATGGCACCCTTTCTTTATGGTAGAAATGAATTCTTAGGGGCTAACATCAGTACAAGTAAATACAGTGGTTTCCACTGTATTCTGAGATACTGTATCTCCATGTTTCAGGATGGGTCCTGATCATTATGAGTGCTAGTGTCACTCATTGTCCCACATTTTAAGTGTCCATGTCCCCCATTTAAATGACAAAATGTGAGGTAGGGTGCATGCTTCCAAGACCCTACTCAGCACAGAGTACTGAGCATGGCCACAGTGTATATACTCCATACACAATGATAAAGGGAAAGTAAGTAAGCCATATCAGTCATGGAGAAACACATTTGTAGCACTAAATATGCATCAGGAGATTTGCATAGCCCAAAACAAAAATGTCGGACTTCACGAAACAGAGGCCTCTCTTCGCACATCTGGAATGGGGGATGTTGGCCGACTATATCCTAAGAATCCAATGCAGTAAGCAAAAAATACTTTACAAATTAATAGCAACTTAATGACATACATCAAAAGCCATTAAACAACTTGCAAAAGGATCAAAATTAATGAGTTTACCTAATTTTAATGGGAAATCAATGAAAAGGGTATTTTAATGGCTCTAATTGTTAGCAGTAATATGAGAAATAGAAACTGGTGTTTTTTTTTAGATGAGATTTGCAACAACTTAGTTGCTGCACACATGGCAAGCATGCACCATGTTAACCTAATGTGATTTTTAAATGATGTTCACACCAGCTTAACTGCTGTACTCATGTCAAGCATGCAACACGTGAACCTGATGTGATTTTTAGAAGATGTTTGCATCAGCCTACGTGCTGCACAAATGTCAAGCTTGCTGCATGCGAACCTGGTTTGCTTTTTAGACTGGGTTTGGATAGGTTCACTTTGTGTATGCAAAGTGCATGCAAACATTGCACAATTAAGCACGTTGCATGCATTCTGCATGTACACAGCACACTTATATTTCTGTAAGGGTAGATGGGCCCAGAAGTCATTATCTGCCATTAGTTTCTATATTTCTATGTATGATAGGTTATGTGATTCAAATGGATATAGTGTAAAATTAGTAATATGCACAATGTTGGTACTGTAAACTGTGTGCTACACATAATTCATGTTGTACTATGCTACATAGACATGATAATCAAATGGGTAATAACATTTATGTAATAGGTGTGACCAGAGAAAGCATCACATAAAATGCTGTATCCTCAGTCCCGTGGAATAAACTGCCAATGACATATCTACTATGTGGATAAGTTACATTTATTCAGATAGTAGACATGTCATTGCCATTTATCCACACAGAAGACTCATCATCACTCGTCGGCACTTCTTACACACACTATAATGTTCTGTGCTCCTCCAGCCTATCTCACAGTTAGTAAATGCACACTAATACCCTTCTCAAGCTCCTGCCCCAAACTCCCTGCTGGTACTTCTGACACTCACAAAACTAAAGAGAGCACAACCACTCTACAATCTCTTGAGCAACTACAAACCACTAACCTTGTCAAGTGCCGCATGCTTCCAGCAACCACCTGAGCCATGCTCCCTTCAGTCTGCACCACTTTCAAAACACCACCTGCCGAGCTTACCACAACCTCGCTTTCTCTCTCTCTCTCTCTCTCTCATAAACGCAGTTTCCCACCTGTTAAAAGCCCCCCATTTCTCTATTCTCCACCAAAACATCACGAATAATAAAAAGTGCTGGCAAGATGCAGAGCACCCTCTAACTCTTGGGAAACAACATATTGAGCTGTCATGTTTCACAAATTCTACTTCCCACCCACTTACGACCTACTACCTATCATTCAGCACTGTCAGCCTTCACCAAGAATCAAGCAGCCAATCAACTGAGCAAACCCAAATGCGAAAGAAAAACACCACTCCTGCAACCCAAAAAAGAGAAACAAATGCAAAACCAAACCTTTATAAAAAACCCCCAAAAATACAAAACTAATAAACACACTGGACACACCACAATACATGCTCTATCATATTAATTTAATACTTGATGGCCAGTGGTTGAACACACTGTTTATCTGAACTCATGGAGAATGACCTCAGGAACCATCATCATTCGTGGCTCAGCTATGCTCTGCTACTCATGAGATTACCCGAGATCACTCTCCACTCATTCAGATATATAGTGTATTTAACCACTGGCCATCACGTATCCCCTATATGCAGTGAGCAAGGGAGAAAAAAAGTAAAGGGGAACAAGTGTGAAGCAATATGCTACTTACAGAGTGGTGACACCATGATAGGTACATACTGTATGAAGTTACTGTATATGATGGTACCCAGCTTTATACCAATGTTGTGTTAGCTACAATATGGGATTTCCTTTATTTTAGTTTTATCTTTAATAATGACACATAGCCATGGATGCTCCTTACAATTTGTGACCTTGTTTCCTTTTTTTTTAACCACTTTATTCATTTTTGGGAATTCACTTGTAACATGACTACAGTTATGTACAGCCAATTAACATTTGATTTGGAGGAAGGAAGGAAGGAAGGAAGGTGGGGTGGAAGAGACAGTGCTGTAGATCAAGTTGGGTCTGCAGCAAAAGTGATCATAATTAAAAATGCACAGACTAGCTGGGCCTAGCGGTCATTATCTGCTGTCAGTTTCTATGTGTTTCTATGTATGACAGGCTATGTGATTCAAATGGATACAGCATACAATTGTTGATATGTACAACATTGATACTGTAAACTGTGTGGGACACATAATTCATGTGGTATGTTTTTTTTTACCACTTTATTCATTTTTGGGAAACCACTTGTAATGTGGCTGCAATTCTGTTCAGTCAATTAACTTTTGGTTTACTTTTGCATGTTTTGCCTTTTACAAGAGAGTACTGTATATATTAATGGGAGCGGCACAATATTATCCTTAGGACAGGTTGTGGTGTAGATGTAAAAATTGTGATGCTACGCTATGCATCAAGTAAAAATGGTATCCCTGATTTTAATGGGCAGTGTCCCTCATGTTGGTCCTGTCAGGGTGAGAGGTATGCATTCCAGTGTAGACAGGTGTTGCAGTTGACACCCCTATGATTTCTTTGCAATCCCCTATGATGCCCCTTGCAACCCCTGGAAAGCCCTAAAATGTTAGTTGCCTAGAATGTACCCCTCCTACAAATATAAAGTTATGACAGTTCCAATCCCACTAAGAATTAGACAGGTTCTGAAAGGGTTAACATAAACCAATTCTCCAGACACTTTTGGGGGGGCGGGGGGAGAGTGTGTGTGTTCTGTAATTTGAAACTCCACTGGAGTCATTTTCTCTAAGAAGGAATCACTTCTGTTCTAAGGAGACTGTTGTTTTATTTTAGTCTAAGAAACGTTTTTAATTGCAACATTGAAGACAGTTTAACTGCTTCAAAATAGGCAAGGCAAGGCAAATTTTATTTTTCTGGCAC
This sequence comes from Neoceratodus forsteri, assembly GCA_016271365.2. Lineage (NCBI taxonomy): Eukaryota > Metazoa > Chordata > Ceratodontiformes > Ceratodontidae > Neoceratodus > Neoceratodus forsteri. The sequence continues at coordinate 355,989,955 of CM057456.1, forward strand.
CCAATCCCAGAGGCTCAGGGCGCCGAACAACAGGAACAGACTATCAATACAATAATATAAATAATACAAATCAATATAAAAGCAATAAAATATCAGTGTGCATAAATATAATTAATATGTATTTGAAAACCCATACTCAACAAATAAGCCAGGTGTCCAGGGTGGACTAATGACTAAGGTCTGGGAAGGCCTGATTAAACAGGAAGGCCTTGATGCAGGCTTTAAAGACCTCAACTGAATGGTCCTCCCAAATTGATGGAGGCAGTGAATTCCACAGGATGGGGCCAGTGACACTGAACGCTCTGTTGCCGGCAGTTTTAAGCCTCATCCTGGGAATCACCAGGAGGCCCCTAGATGAGGAAAATAGTGGTGTAACTTGCCTTTGTGACTAAAACACTAGCTGTCCAGTCACTCAAAGCAGGCATGATGAGAGACAAACAAGCTGAAAAATTAGTGCTGGAACTCCTCTTCTGAACAGAGACAGCGGACTGCTTCACTGAACTGAAATAGTGACAGTGCTGTAACACCACAATTGTTGTTCAGTGTGAGGTGAGTGGCTTTTCTCCTCTCAAATAGCAAGACAGCTGCAGATCTCCACCTCGAGCTGTAAAAATTAGTCTCCTCTGCAAAATGTCTACCTGTTTCTTGGTAGTTTAAATCTAGTTTGAATAAAAAATGCTATACCCACAGTAGATGTAAATGACAGACCATATTACAGTTGGTCTGATTATTGTGTCCTAGCAATTTTATATCTGAACTTTGGAAACTAAATCTAACTATGTCAGAGTTTTAAACACTGTACTTGGCTATATCCCAGCTTTGAAAATGGGACATAGAGGAAATATGGCTTATGTCCAAAGCTGTATACTAGAAGTTTACACCTAGAAATAGCACCCCTTCTCCAATGTGTACAGTTGTGAGAACATAACTCACACCCTGTCATGGCTCATTGCTTACCTGACAAATAAGTTGCCTATTATTGTGCATATAGTATAGCTAACAGTGCAGAATAAGCTGTGAGTGCCCCAGTTGACATTACATGACATTATCAGCAGTTCTTTAGGGAAACCAACTCTTATCAACAGGCAGTGAAATTAGGGGTTGCAGAACGGCTTGTAAAAGTTACACAAAATAACTTTATAACCTGAATTTATGTGTGATTCTTATAGGGGGTCTGTTGTTCTTAATTCTGAGATCAGTGACTTTGGCAGTATCCAAGCTTTGCCTCATACCTCACAACACACCCAAGACATGGATATATTGTATTATGACTGCGCTCCTTGGATTCTGGTTTTCCCATGTTCATCTCTGTAATCGAGACTCCTTATGGGACTTTTGATTTGTTGCTGTACAGTATACAGTAGTTAAATACCAGATGCTGGATTTTGAAAGGCCAACCAGATGCGCATGATGACTTGCATCACGGTTTTCATGAAACTTAACTTTCTGCATCAAAATCTTTGACCACATATAAGTGATACAAGTGGTGCTTAGAAAATGCTGGTGTCCTCAAGACTAGGGATGGAGATGGGGGGGGCAGAGTTGGAAACTCCCCACTGCCATGCTGTATAAAGATCCCCAGAGTGAAAGGGGCCACACTGGGCTGCAATAACCTACACAGAGCTGCCAGCAGTGGGTGCCAAAAACACAATGAGAAAAAAAAAATGAAAATGATGCATGTGACAAAATAATCAACCGTGCATAATTTATTTGCCCCAAAGCTGGTAAATTGTTACAAATGTACTAACATGTTTTGAAACAGCGCTCCAACATTTTTGCCACATTTATTTTACTGCAGGCACAGCTGAAAATTGGGAACTGACTCTGAATCAAAATTTATGAAAATCCAGTCACAAGTACTCAATAAAATTTAAACCTTTAACCTATAAGATTTACAATAATTATAGTTAACGTTAGTGTTTTCTAGGTTTTCTTATTTTTTCTTGTTAGGGATCAATGAACTATTTTAGATAATGTAGTACTTTTTTATTTACAGTATGGGTACATTTACTGTTTACCTAAAATAGCCCAGTTGAGATATAACATGTTGTTTCTAGTGAGGTCCAGCTTGTATCCATTTTTATTCTTTTTTTCAGTATTGTGTTCATGTCCCCTCTCTGTGATTCAGCTGTCATCACAGTCATCCAGTACCTACCTCCCCAGCCCCCACCTATGTTCTTTACCAGTCAGCCCCACAGATTCTTGGATTTTCCCCAAGGATGGGAACATAGTAGGAGGGATATACTATATACCGAAGCAAGCCATAAGTTGGGCAGTGGATTGGGTGGTGGGGGAAGGCCCAAATATACCACTATCAATTCACTGGGTGATAGTGGTGGTATAGGTTTGCTTACCCCCACCACCCAGGCCACTGGGTAGTGGGGTTAGTGGGGACAGGCCCAGATATTCCAAGGTCTCTAGTGTTAGAGCTGGGGCCATGTTTCCTGTGTTTCTGTGCCATAGTCCCCTTGAAAGGCTTCAGAGCATGAAGCGACTAATATACATACAAACGCAAAGCATGCAACGCGGTATCTTGTGACTACTGCAACTCAATTTCAGCGAGTCAGTTTGGGTGACGTGAAAATAGTGACTGTAAAATGGGCTATGTGCTTTTAATAGCACATTGTAACTTCAGTGCTTTCGTTTCCATAGGGAGTAGTTATTTTACAGAGAATATAGGGCTTTGATCATCAGGCCAGTTCCAAACTGGCTGACTGGTATAGTGGTTACAGTCATTGCCTCTGTGGCTAGTGGACCTGGGTTTGGGACTGGCTGTAGGTGATTTTTTTTTTTGGTTGTTGTTTAATATTTTTTTTTCACTGCTGAACTCCCATTCTCCCATCCTCCTGATTTTGTTCCTCCTCCACCTGCAGGTTGCCACCCCAACCTTCTCCCCCTGCTGACTTGTGTCCCCCTCCCAAGTATTCACCTGTCCCCCATTGTCATCCCCTCCCTGGTCGTGATTATATTGGTTATGGGGCAGCAGGGGGGTATGGGGAGGCTACCCCCACATAAAAAGTAAATATATAATGCCCCCACAAAGGAAGTAAGAAGCCGTCACTGTTTCTCAAGCTTGCTGTAGTGCTAATCGCCGTGTTGCTTTTCAGCAGTGGGCACTCACTATTTTTGTTGGTGCTGCTTTGCAGGCACTATAATCACATAGAACCGTGCAAAGCATGGGTGCCCAGCAAATGCCTCCCCCTCCTAAAATGCACTGTCAACTGCACTGCCACTTGTGGTCACCCAGGTGGCAGTATTACTGCAAAGGCAGAAATCTTCCCTCCCTGGAGAAAGACAGCATCCTCTGGAATGATCAATCATCCTTCCCCCTGGCCGGCCCCCGATGACCCAGACTCATTCACACACCCAAGTCACTGCTGTTGTGAGTGATAGCTATACTGCTGCACTGATAGGCTGGACAGCTTTTATCCATTTCTAGAGCTGGGTGGACTGGAGAATTGCAAACATATGTGATTTGCCCAAGGTTACACAATGAGTATTTTGATTCTAGCAGGGTTTGAATCTGTAGTCCCTTGGTTCTCAAGCTGGTGCTCTAACCACTAGAGCACTATACCTCTACTTATTGCATAGTGTCTTTCAAGAAACATCAGATGGTCTACAACTGATGTGACCTTTGTTATTTCTGACATTACATTGTTTGGTATGGAGAGCACTATGATGCTGTAAAGAAAGGTGCTGTAATGTACGTTGAGGACAGCCAAATATGTTTTATATGAACTTTTTGGCCAGAGTACCTACTGTTTCATAAACTCTAGAAATAGAAAGTGAAAATTAAAAAAAATATGTTCTCTAATTAATTTTTATATTTGGAACATCATGTTTATGAACATTGATACTGAAGTGCAGAGCTTATCTTAATGTATTTTACTGTAGTTTTTTTTTGTTTGTTTATTGAGTAAGCTCCCAGGCATAAAAAACTCAATTTTCAGGAGTGACCTGCTCCTGTATTAATTACTAAAGTGCAAATTCTGTGCATTTTGCAAAGTATGTGCATTGGATGGAATAGCTGACATGCAGAGCAGCCACTAAAAAAACAAACAAACAAACAAAAAAACCCAGCTCATCCACTCATCCACAGTGATAAGGGTATTCCTACAGATGTAATACAACTTGATTTCAGCAAGGCATTCGACAAGGTACCGCATTCTAAACTTCTACAGAAATTAAAAACATTTGGTTTATCAATGTACCTCGTTGACTGGATATCTGACTGGCTCACATGTAGGACCCAAAAGGTTAAATTTAATAATATACTATCTGACTGGGGCTTGGTGACGAGTGGGGTCCCTCAGGGTTCAGTATTGGGACCCACTCTGTTTAATTTATTTATCAGCGATATGCAAGCTGGACCATATAACTATCTCTCAAAGTTTGCGGATGATACCAAACTGGGAGGTAAAGTAAACAACCTTAATAACTTGGAAGCTTTAATTGCCAATTTAGGGAAAATAGAAAAATGGGCAAATGAGAACGGAATGTTTTTCAATCATGAAAAATGTGTGGTTCTTCACTTTGGAAGAAATAATCCAATGAATAATTACTATCTTAATAATATTAAACTCAAAACATCAAGCTGTGAAAAAGATTTGGGGATTCTAATAAATAATAAACTCACATCCAGGGAACATTGCTTAAAAACAGCTAAGATGGCAAATGGTCTTTTGAAACAAATCAAATGTACCTTTGTAACCCATACTGAACAATGTATTATTCCTTTGTATAGGACTTTTATAAGACTTTATATTGATTATGGGTCCCAATTCTGGAATCCATACCTTAAGGGTGACATATCTTGCCTGGAACATATCCAGAGAAGAGCAACTAAAATAGTTCCAACCCTCAAACATCTTGACTATATAACGACTGAAACATACTGGTCTACACTCTTTAGAACTTAGGAGAAAAAAAGGTGATTTATTATTGATTTATAAAATATGTCAATCACCCACTTTAATGACCCAATGGGGACTTGCTTATTCATCAAGAAAAATAGTCCCTAGACTACATAATAAACAATTAGAACTACAATCTTTTCATACTAACAAGAGGGGAAACTTCTTCAACATATGAGCAGCAAGACTGTGGACCACCTTGCCCAAAGAATTAATCTCCAAACCTAATTTCAATTCCTTTAAATATAACTTGGATTTGTGGATAAGGGAGAACTTAAAATAGGTTATAATGTCCCACAATAATGTGGGGGACAATCTCAATGGGCCTCGGCCTCCTTTTGTCCCTAAAACTAAGTGAAACCAAGTGAAACAGTGCCATCTATTGGTACTCAAACCCCACCTGGTTGTACACAATGCAAAAACAAATTACTTCTTATTTTAACATAAAGCACTTTAAATCTACTTCTGTGTTTTGAATAAGAAAACTTTCTATTTTTTTTCACAGTATCCATTTTACCAGCACAATACGACCTTCTATGGGCTGATTTCTTTTAGTGAACTGCATTTTGATGTGGTTAAAGGCACTTGGTGAAAGCACGTTGCACATCACAATGCACCCGGCCTTGCATTTCATCAACAGAAACCAACACTCCGTTGTGTCTTACTGCTTACTAGTTTCCTTTTGGTATTTGGATCACTTAAAAGTAAACACATTCTATTTGTTATTTACTAGAAGTCTCACTGTATGTCTGTACTTGTTTTTGGTTATTGTGCTATCACTGATGTAATCTACTGCATGTATTTGAAGCTATTTTGTATAACCCGTGTAGTAGTCATACTTCAATGTTATGCAAACTCCCACGCCATTCTTGAAAAAAGGCATTCACTTGTATAGTGAACTTACCTGGTTAGCAAAAAACAAAAATTTATTTATTTATCTAGCAGATTACAATACCTTTGAGCCAGAGACTCTTTTTTTAAAGGTTCCATGTCAGGTAAAAGACAAACACAGTCACATTGTAAGTTACAAAAAAACAAGTTAAGTGAACAGTGCATGATAGACAAAATTAAGTGAAAACATAAGGAGAATACAGAGTAACAATGCAGCCAAGCAAAAGCTATGTCATGATGGGGGGGGGGGTAGAATTGGAGCAGGGGAAGAATAGGAAGGGGGAATAAGACAGACAGTATAGGGAAGCTTAGGTCATTGGGAATGGGGCTAGAAGGAGAGGGGAGGAGAAATAGCAGGCCAGGGGGGAATCAGTTTCATGATAAATGGAGGAGATAGCTTAGGTCAGATAATCACACCTTCACTGTGTTGCAAGGTGCTGGTGAAGTTTGTTCTTAAAGGGGGATGATCTTGGACTGGTCACAGAGTGATGGTGGGAGGTCACTTGGTGCCCTGTACTTGAAGGAGCACTGTGCCATGGAGGTTCTACAGAATGGGACTTGGTAGGCCAGGTTAGACATTCCATAGGTGTGGTGAAGGTTAGTTACCTGGCTAAGAAGCTTTAGGAAGACTGGAGGGGTTAGACCGACATGTACTTGTTTCACAAACAGACAAGTCTGATACTTTATACAACCGTTATGGTGTAGCCAGTTAGATCGAGCATACAACTCACAAGTATGAGTGAGTCTATGTAGCTAGTCTGCAGGTTTTATTAAGGGCTATGCTGATTCTTTTAAGCATTGTATCCATAGCAGTACCATAAATAATTAGCCTGCAGTCAATTAAGGAAAATATTGAACTGTTGAGTGTTATGCGGAAGGCATCTGGGGTGAGACGGTGCCTATGCCTATAAAAGAGCCCAATCCTGGTGTTTACTGCCTTAGCTAAATGGTCCACATGGGTGACAAACAACGTGGAGGTATCTAGGGTTATACCTAGATATTTGAACTGCTGGACCTATTCAAGGCGTGAGTTAAGATTGTTAAGTATGGTCAACTGATGTTTATTCCTATTGTGAGGACTGGTGAAAAGCATAGAGTTGATTTTTTTGTAATTAAGAAGGATTTGTGGACAAAGAACCCTTCTTTCACAGCAGAGAAGTTGTCCTGTAGTTGTTGTTCAAGGGGGAAGGGGTCAGGGTCACTTGAGAAAATGAAGGCATCATCTGCATAGAGAAATAGGTTAGACGAGCAAGCTTGAAGGAGGATGTTGAATAAAGACATGTGTTAGCCAAGTACTTTTAAAAATGTTTTATTTATGTATAGTTTTCTTTAGGAAGTGATCCTGTGCTAGAAGATTTTACATGGTTTAGATAAGCATAGAGGGTGAGATTTTTAAAGGCTCACGTCCATTTTTCGGACATGAGTATGGAATTCCACCGGAGAAGTTAGAACAAAAAATGTTGGTCTAACTGCCAGGATGGAATTCTGCAGTTGCACCTGAAAAGTGGATGGGAGTCACACAGTTGCAGCAGTAACTGCCGTAAACTGCAGGAATTTTCCCAAATGCATCCAGATGTCTGTGACTAGGACACAAACATCTGAAGCATCTATGTGGATACAGCATGTGTCTGAAATATGGATGCAAGTGCTGCATCCACCCCCATTGAAAATACCACCCATCTTCTAAAGAAAACAATATGTGGTCATCATGGAGAATGGAAGCAAAACTGGTATGTTGGCAGAGTTGTGTGATGTATACCATCCTCCCTGTAGAAGGCAGAGGTGGTATATCTACAGCTGATGTGAGCATATCATTGCAATGAAGAGGAATGCTGCCAGTCTAGAATGGCATCTGGCTGGGACACATGTAGGAAGACAGCTAGATGGGAGACTCTGAGGGGTAGGTGGGAAGATAGGGTCATGACACTGGGAGGGATGCACATCTGGTACACCATTAAAATTGTGATATATACACCATGCTGCCTATTGAGGGTGGGTGGGGATACATCTGCAGATACAGTAGTCTGGTTGATGCTCTCAAGAGGTACACTGGCATCCTGTATGGCAGTTGAGGGAAACATATAGGGGCAATGAAGTGAGCAGGATGCTTAGGATGATGGGGAGAGGAGACTTGGGGCATGGCCTCAAGGTCAGGGGTGTGAAGGTGACTGTGATAAGTAGGGTAGTTAGTAGGGTAAAGAGGCAGGTAGTAGAGACTGTGAACTCCAGTGGAAGAGATGGAGACTGGATCCAAGTAGAGGACGGGCTAGAATGTTCATAAGGGAGCACCAGAAACAGGTGTCAGCATCTAGCTAGCCAGTTTAATAGGGGGACAACCGGTGAGGGGGGCTGGTGGGGGAAGTCAGATACAGTATCAGGACACCTGATCTGCCAAGGAAGAGGAAGAAAAAGGCTTGGTGGAGTATCAAGACGGCTGCAATTATTGATAACTTCATACGGTAGTTATGGCAGTGGGAATGGTGGAAGGGGCAATTTTGGACCACAATGGTATATTGGGAGAAGAGGTCTGACTGCCTGGAGTGTGGGTCTAATGAGTGCAATCCAAGGCCAAGCAACACAGCTGGGGGAGGAGCAGAACATCATTGGCAATATTGGCATGAATGACAGAGTGCACAAATCACAGGAATAAGTTTGAGTTCAAGTTTAATAATTTTATTTGTTTGACTTAAGTCATTATAACATTTACAGTAAGATAATTTACCATTCTTAAAAGACGTGGTAGGTAAACATTCATGACAACAGTTTTATTCTCCCTGTGCAAATTTTGCATATATATATATATATATATATATATATATATAGTGACTTGCAAAAGTATTCAACCTCTTGAAAGTTGTCAGATTTGTCTGGATTACAAATGATACATTGAGATTTTGTTCTGTGTAATATTTATTTAAAAAGACTGACCCTCAAAATAATTATTTTAAAATGACATTGGTTTAATGTTAGAAAATATGTTTAAGAAAAATAAATAACTGAAATATGCTGTTTGCATAAGTATTCAACCCCTGTGCTCTGGAAGCTCCAAGTTTACACAGATGATAAATATTGCCCTAATGAGGACACAATTGGCTTACAATTGGCCTCACCTCTGAAACATTAAAGTAGCTCACATTTTCTGGATAAAACCCCCCCTCCTCAGTTTAATGACCATTGGTGAGACTGTGAATCTGAAGGAAGGGTGTGAAAATGAAGACTAAAGAGCATTCTAAGGAAGTTAGAGATAAAGTAATAGACATGCATAAATTAGGAAAAGGGTACAAAATAATATCCAAGTGTTTGGATATCCTAGTGTGCACTATTGGATCAATAGTGAGGAAGTGGAAGCTGCATCACACTACCCAGGCACTACCTAGACAAGGCCATCCCTCAAAACTCAGCATCCGAACAAGAAGGAGACTAGTGAGGGAAGCCACAGAGAGGCCAACAATCACTTTGAAGGAGCTACAGAGTTCAGTGGCTGAGAGTGGAGTGAAGGTGCCAGTCAACCATATCAAGAGCTCTGCATAATACTGGCCTGTATGGGAGGGTGGCTAGAAAGAAGCCATTACTCAAAAGAACCATATCAAAGCACGTCTGAGTTTGCCAGAAAGCATGAGAGACCCAGCTAAGATGTGGCACAAGGTTTTGTGGTCTGAGGAGAGCAAGATAGAGATTTTTGGCCAAAATTCAAAGTGCTACGTGTGGCAAACCTAACACTGCCCATGCCTAGAAACACCATCCCTACAGTGAAGTATGGTGGTGGCAGCATCATGCTGTGGGATGCTTTTCATCAGCAGGGACTGGGCATCTTGTTAAAATTGAAGGAAGAATGGATGGAGCAAAATACAGGGAGATACTGCAAGAGACCTGCTTCAGTCTGCTAAAAACTGAAGCTTGGGAAAAACTTCACCTTTCAGCAGGACAATGATCCCAAGCACAAGGCCAAAGCAACACAGGAGTGGTTAAACAACAAAAGGTGAATGTCCTACAGTGGCCAAGTCAAAGTCCAGATCTCAATCCCATTGAGATTCTGTGGCACTGTTTGAAAATTGCGGTCCACATGCGTCACCCAACCAACCTGAACAAGCTGGAACAAATCTGCCAAGAAGAATGGGCAAGAATCACTCCCGAACAGTGTGCAAGGCTGGTAGATACTTACCCCAAAAGACTTAAAGCTGTTATTGCAGCAAAAGGTGGCTCTACCAAATACTAATGTGTAGGGGTTGAATACTTCTGCAAGCAGCATTTTCCAGTTTTTAATTTACTTTAAAAGATGTGCTGACGGATAATTAATTTTGGCTTTGAGGATATACTGTTAGAGCATATGAGTTTGCAATAAAAATACTGACTGGAATAATATATGTAAGTCTCTCATTTGTAATCCAGACAAATCTGACAACTTTCAAGGGGGTTGAATACTTTTGCAAGTCACTGTATATATATTTTTGTAATCCATCCAGCATTAGAAGAAGAAAGTGCATAACCACAATTAGATAAAACATTATGGCCCCATATCCAAAAGTTAGCACTGGCATGAGTGTGGTTTGAGCTGGCACTTACCTGGGCTTGTATCAGCCCTCCATGTGGAGCCATATTCAGATGCCACTGAGCACTGCCCAAACCTGGAATTCCAATGCACTACCTATACTGCTGTGCCTATACAAATTAGGGGTCCCTTTATGCATACAGGTGCAGCGGTATATTGAAAGGTTTGTGGTGATGGTAAAAGGCCCCAAGAGCAGTGTTGTTTACCACCACTGGAATACATGTCTTATCTGGATGCTACACCCCCACCCTGACCCCCAATTGCAGGGTGGCTGTACTGCAGCTGCCCACCCCTGTGCTACACTGTCACCCCACCTCCTATTACCCATCCTGCATAGTTAAAGTATATCCTGTTAGTATACTGGTATGTCTGCCCCTCCCCCATCACCCATTCTGAATGTTTCAAGTATACCCTGGTGATATAGTGGTTTCTCCACCTACCTCACTACTTGTCCTGAATGTATCATGTATAACCCTGTTGGTTTAATGATCCACCCACCCCAGATCACACACTCTGTTAGTTTAACAAATATTCCTGGTAGTCTAGTGACCCCCCCAACCTGACCAGTCAGTGACCCTTCCCCCATCAACCTGCTGAGGCCCCCCACCCCACACCCCCTCACCCTGATCCCCACTTACTGTGACTACTGGTGCAAAGCAGTGGATGGCATAGCCCTCCTCTCACCTCTTTTGCCAGCTGCTGTCTGACAGTCCCGGAGTGCAATCACTTGGCAGTACTCATAAAAGTTCTAACTTAGGCTGGAGTCCAGTTTTGGACAATGATAGAAGTTTAATGCCATCGGCATATGCAAGTATTGAGCAGTTGTGCCTAAGAATATTAGGAGAATGGAAAGAAGGATGCTCAGTTTTCAAAATAATATTATTTACATACAAGTTAAATAAGAGAGAAACTAACAGCCATCCCTGCTCTACTCCTCTATTCAGAGAGCCTGGTCAAATTCCTTTCTAAACTGTATTCGACACATGAAACATTTTCAAAATATAACTATAAATTTCTCCCAAAGTATATCCCAATCTATGGAATTGAATGCTGACAAAAAGTCTAAGAAATCTGCATACATTTAAGATTTTTTTGCAATAACATATTTTTTCAGTAAGATGGTTATAACAAATATGTGATCAATGGTTGAGTATCCAATTAAAACCAGCTTGAGAGGATGCCAAGACAGAGTTGTCTGAGATCACTTCTTCAGTCTTTTCAAGATTACTTTGGTCAATGTTTTAGATATACTACAGCATATATAATAAACGGACTGGTTGAAAATGTATTGGGCTGTAATAGTTCACTTTTATGTAGATAGGTATTAGGTATTATACATATATGTTTCTTTTAGACGTTTACCAAAATGTTTGTTATAATGGGGGCCCACACCTCCATGTTTGTCTTATAAACATCAATAGATATGCCATCGATACCAGGTGCATTATTTGATGTGAAAACCAACATTGCTTCTTCCACCTACTCCAGTATGACAGCCAATGGGGAGTCAAACTTTAAAGAATTTAACAATTATTAAATGCCTTTCTGGGCATATTACCATCATAAAATATATTCAAAAATATTTAATTCATGTTTATTCTGGGATATGGGCCAATAAAGAGGTTTGATAATGATTTGCACCATGTGGTACAAGATGCTAATATCTTTTGCACTTTGATCATCAGCCGCCTCATATTGTACATCTCTTCCCATAATCCATGCTGGAATGTCTCATTTTCCTTTTTAAGAATGTAGCATCTCTATACAGTTTCCTATTATTGTTTAATACATTGATGTTTTCTATGGATGGATTTGTTTTGGTCCATCTGATTAATTTTGTTCTCTTTTAAATATTTAGGTGGATAGATAGAGAGATAGATAGATAGATAGATAGATAGATAGATAGATAGATAGAGATAAAAAACTTTATTTTTCCACAGGGTGAAACATTTAGGACTAAGAAGCCCTGTTTTGCAAAGCTGTCCTAATATTGAAAATGCTAGCAGACAAAGTGTATTCAAGGACACATCACACGAATGAATGATTCTGTAACAGTCTGTATCTTTGATCAAACCAAGAGTTAACATTTTATCCATTATTTTCCTTATATAGTACTAGAATTAACTGGTAAAAACTATATCCGGGGGACATAAGGAAGATATTCGTGGAACTGGAGATGCTTCTTACAGAAAAAGGTATCCATGGTGATCTTGCACAAAAAAGGCTTAGTGTGTTCAGTGAGCTTTTCCTTTTTTGCATTATTAGGGTTAGCGACCTTGGCTCACTGCACCCCAGATCTTTGATGTGGTGGAACCTCTATTTCTGTCATCTCCATGGTGATCTTGTATGAGCTCCTTCCATTCCTGGGATTAGTTCTGAGTGGCAGTGGACCATTTGGCTGGCAAATGCTTAGCTAAAGGTCTGATGAAATAAGGAAGGGTTTTCTTTTTCTGGCTAACTGCAGAGCTTTCTGGACAAGGTACACCAGTACAAATATGACAGGCCGCACCTGTGCCAGGAGGGAGTTGGGATACTGGACATGAGAATAGACAGGGCGGTTAGAAGGATTTAAACTAGAGAACTGGGTGGAGATGGGCTAAGGTATGGGTTAACTAAGGCCAGAAAGTAGGCAGACAAAGGAGGCCATTAAGGGATGAACAAGAGAAGAGACCCACACAGGTATTAGAAATCACAAAGGGGGAAATATTCTCACTTGCTTGCAAGCCAATATGAGGAGCACATCCAACAAAATGTGTGAGCTTGAGGGTCTTAAGTTTGTTAGAGGCTAGGACTTAGTGGCACTCACAGAGACCTGGAGGTGGCATAAAATGACTGGGACACCAGGGTAGAGGGCTACACCAAAACAGAGAGCTACACCAGCATAGAGGGCTGCAGACTATTCTGAAAATATGTAGTAGGTCTTAAAAAGGGGGTTGGGTGTCTCTCTTTGTAAGGGAGAAAGTTACTTTGGAGGACAAGGAAGACAGTGGGGATAGGAACAGTGCCACAGATTCCTTCAGGGAGGGGTTAGAGGAAAAAGGGTTCAAAATAGTCACCTTGGGTGGTACTACAGGCCCCAAAACAGTTCAGTACAACATGATTCCTGACTGGTTGAGAAATTATGACAGCAGAAAAATCTGATGCAGTGGTGATCCTGGGGACTTCAATCTCTTGAAAATAGATAGGCATCTTGAGAAGGCTAATGACAGAGCTAGGACTGAGTTCTTGTCCACTTTCAAGGACTGCTCCCTAACACAACATGTCCAACAAGGGACTAAGTTTGAAGCCATCCTTGACCTTGTTTTCAGCAGTGGGGATAGGGTAATCTCCAGTATAAATACCAAGGAACTACTGGGAGGCATTGACTAGAACTGGGTAACCCAGTGACAGGAAATACTTTTGGGGCCTCAGTCACCAGGACACACAGAATATTGAGAGGCAGACTTTGTAATGATGAGGAATCTGGTAGTCAAGAGTTTGGGGAAGCTAAAAGAGGTTGGTATTGCAGAGCATGTGTCAGGTTTGTTAAAGAAGGAGCTTGAAGCAACTGTGTAGATCTGCATCAAATTAAGCAATAAAGGGAAAATGGCCAAGAAGTGGCCACCTTGGCTGAACAGGGATTTAAATTAACTGATCCTTTCAAAACAAGGGTCTAAAACTGCTGGAAAGAGACAGGCTGCCTCCAGGAAAGAATTTTATTTGACTTTTGGTAAATGGGTAAGTCCACTGAGGCAGTTACAGTCCCTTTTTCAGGATCAACCTGGGAGTACAACATGACAAAAGCAGATCTGTATAAATTGAAGGCATAACAGGTAAAGACAGTTAAACAAGTGGAAGTAAACAATAAATGATAGCAGTCTTTGGTAACACAATAAAATTGTGTCATAAAATACAGAAAAGCAAAGGAGAACAATATTTACACAACTGTATATACAAAATACATAAACAGCAGAGCATTTCAGTTTGGAACTAGAGTAATCATAAGATTGTCAACAAATACAGCAGAGAAATCATACAATTGCCAACAGACAAAAGAGGGAACAAGTGTAGTCATTGGTGCCCTTTACAGCAGCAGCATGTACTGGAGGCAGTAAGAAAGGAAAGCAAGCGGGTCTTGAACTCAGAGAGAGTGTGACAGGACAGGACAGAGGGGGGGAAGGGAGTTCCAGTCAGTGACAGCGACAAAGGAGAAGGACCTACACACAAAAGCAAGCTGAGCAGTAGGCCTTTGTAGGAGGGGGAGTGTGGAAGATCTTAGTGTACATGGAGCAATTCTGTGGCAGATGATATCTCCAAGATGGGGGGGGGGGAGTATAAGTGTGAATTTGCTTAAACATGAAACACAGGGTGGAGAATCTTAGTCTTGATTCACAGGGTAACCACCCCAGAGAGACAAGGACATCACAGTGATGGTAACAGGCATTGACCTCAAGGGTAAACATCCCCACTCTAGGGTATGCTTGTGTGAGAAGAGACATGGCAGCAGCACTGGTAGAGAGCAGTAGAGGAGCACCACAAGTTAGGATTGGGAGGAGGGACGAGGAGTCAATCCGATGGCAAGATTCAGCAGTGAGAAAGGGACGAATGTGACAGAGGAGGTCTATCTTTTGGTTCAGGGATTTAATTAGCAAGAAGACATGTGAGAGTAGAGAGAGTGGGGGTCCAGAGTGATGCCCAAGTATTTAAAAGTAGGGACAGATTCCAGAGTATCCCCATTGAGACAGGTTATATTGAGAGGGGCAAGGGTACTTAAGGAGGAGGGTCTGTGGGTAAATAGCATGCATTTCTTTTTTAGTATTAAGGACAAGTTTGTTTACATCTAAACCACACTTCCAGTGCAGTGAAATCAGAGGCAATTTAATGATTAATCTGGGCAATGTTGGATGATGAGCAATATAGGAGAACATCATCAGCATAGAGGTGCACAGAGGCCCCTCCACAATGGTGTGGTAAGTCATTGATAAAAAGGGAGAACAGCAAGGGGCCCAGGATAGACCCCTGAGGGAATCCATGGGCTATAGGTCTAAGATCAGAGAGTAAATCAACCCATCTGACCCTCTGAGAATGACAGGTAAGATAACTTTGGAACCAGTCGAGGGCAGTGGAATCAAGACCAAGTATCCATCAGTGCAGCGGTTGGATTTCTGCTTGTGACGCTGGTGACCCAGGTTCGGGAACAGACTCGGGTCGCTGGAGAGCCGGCCGGGAGGAGAAGGCTTGAGCATCCTGTGACTGCTCGCCTTCTCCAGGGGAAGGGAGGGGATGTGGCTTGCTGTCTGCTGCCTCCTGGCAGAGGTCAGAAGAACAACAGCTCAAGCGAGCCCCACTGTACACAGGTGCATGGTGAACATCAGCATTGGCCTAGACGTCCATGGCACACCATGCCCCCATGGAGAAAAGCAGAAAAACCCAGCCTCCTGGTCAACCAGATGATGGCTGCTGGCTCCTGCTGATTTGAGTGCCCTGACACCCCAGAATCCACCTCAGCAGTGCCCGGGGACTGAGCGAGTAGTGTGCTGGTTTTACCTTCTGGTGCCTTCGCCCTCAGAAGAGAGGGACCCATCCGGTGAAGGGATATGCCGGGCCACCCCTGGGATGGCTGCAATGTAAGGTGAGTGGAAGGGGGTCAGGGTGAGGGGGTCGGGGGGGTCCATGAGCAGCTGGAAGGAGAGGCAGGCCAGGGGCCAAAAAAGACCAAGTATCTGGAGCTGGTGGAGCAGGAGGCTGTTATTTACCAGATCAAACACTTCAGTCAGACCCATGAAGGTGGCTCCAGTGGCAGATCCCTGATCCACGGCTTGAGCAATATCTGAGGTCACTTTCAATAAAGCAGTAAGGGTTCTATGAATCTTTCTAAATCCATGTTGGAAGGGGGATAATATATTGCAGAATTCCAGGTAGTTCTGAAGGTGATCGTAAACTACGCACTCCTGAATTTTGGCAAGTGGACAGAGAATGGAGATGGGCCTAAAGCTTTTGACCACAGAGTTGGGCCCACTTTTATGCACTGGCACAATGACAGCAACTTTCCATTTGTCAGGAATAGTACAGGACAGGAAGGATCTGTTGAATAAGTCACGGACAGGATGGGCGAAGGCAGGAGCACCAAGCTTGAGAAACTGTAGCTTGAGGGTATCGTGACCTGGAGAACTCTCAGATTTCAGATTGGAGAGCAACCTCTGGACCTCTTTAAAAGTTTCCAGTTTTAGGGAAAATCAGGGTGAGCCCAGGGAGGCTGTGGGAGGAGGGGATGGGGGTGAACTGACAAGTTATGAAAGAGCGAGGTATATTTTGGGAGATCAGTGAAGAATTTATTTAGTCCTGTGGCAATAGACAGAGGGTCAATGAAGATGGTGCCCTGGGTGGTAAGAGAGCTAGGGAGTAAAGCTGTTTTACATTTTATCAGGGAGTTGACCTGTCTCCAGAACTCTTGGGGTTGCACAGGTGTTCCGTTTGTAAGGATTTGAAATGGTGTCATTTGGCTTTCTGTAGAGAGCGCTTGCATTTGTTGCAGAGCTGTCTGTAGTACTGTCAATAAGATGGCAGCTCACTTTATTTGAAGGACTGCCAGGCCCGTTCCCTGGAGGACATAAGAATCCTGACATCTTTTGTAAGCCAAGGAGCCTTTATACCCTTGGACCTGCATTTTTTGAGAGGGGCATGCTTCTTAATAATTTGTGAAAGGGTAGAAATGAAAAAATACAATGCTTGATTGATTTCAGGAAGAGTCTTAATAGGGTTCCAGTTTGTGAGCTTGATCGAGGTGAGAAAACTATTAACATTGAACCTGGATTGGTCCCATACAAGGGAAATGCTAGGAGGCGGTCTAGGGAAGTTATTTCTCCAGACACAGAGAGTAGGTGAATGGTCACTTAAACAGTCCGATAGCACACCCATTGCTTTGACCTTCAGAGGGAAGTTAGTGATCACCCAGTCAAGTAATGTATGTTTGCCAGATTTATTATTGATACGCGTAGGCTCGGGTATGAGCTGGGATAGGTGGGAGTCAGCTAACATGGACCGCAGATCTGCAGCTTATTACTAGAAACCTAGCCAGTCATTATTGAAATCACCACAAAGTATAAGATCATGATGAGGGAGGTTGGCAAGAGAGGTCAGAAAAGGTGACAAACCTGCAGAGGCAACATCAGGTGGGAGGTAGGTGCACCTAATGATTAACTTCTTGACCTTACCAAGAGTTAGAGTTATAAATAAGGCTTCCATTGCAGTGGGTACAGCATCAGGTGAAGTGAGTTCTGTGACATCCAATTCATGCCAGGTGGAGATAAGCACACCTCCATCCCTTTTGGCCAGTCTATCTTTCCTAAAGCAGTTATAGCCAGAATGAAGTACAGTTCAGTACTGAGGGACTGCAAGAATAGAATTAAGGAAGCCAAAGAG
Organism: Neoceratodus forsteri; assembly: GCA_016271365.2. Classification (NCBI taxonomy): domain Eukaryota; kingdom Metazoa; phylum Chordata; order Ceratodontiformes; family Ceratodontidae; genus Neoceratodus; species Neoceratodus forsteri. The sequence goes on from CM057456.1 coordinate 356,007,709, forward strand.
GGTCTGGAAGCCAGGAGAGCAGTCAGAGTTGTAGGTGACACCAACACCTTCTTCCAGTACATAAATAGAAAGAGGAACATGAAGCAGGGGCTTGTGCCACTGAAACCAAAGAAGGGGTAAGATGAGCATGAGCCAGGGGGTGAGGGATGAGATGCTGAATGCATATTTTGTTTCAGTTTTCATGAAAGGGTCCCAAGAGGTGGTACTCATTGGGAGGGACAATGGCATCAAAGATACAGCTGTGCAACATGTGGATATCATGCCTTTCCTGGTATTAAACTAGCTGGTAAAGATCAATCCAGGCAAATTCCAAGGGGCAGTTGGAATACACTACAGAATCATAGTTGAGCTGGAATGGGTCTGCAAGTGGGGAGGTGGTCAGATGTCTTCCTGGAGCATCAACCATTATGGATGAAGAAGATAAGGAGGATGTTGGTTGGGTTGGGAAAAGTGCCACATGTCTTAGTGCACTGGGGCACAGACAACTTGACACATCACAGTCTGAAGGTTACTAAGTCCAATTTCTGAAGGTTAGGGATAGAGCTAATGGTGAAAGCAGCCATGTTGGCCTTTTCAGAAGTGCCACCTATAGAGGCTAGGAAAGGGGATAGGGTGAAGCAGGAGGATGATAAGGAATTTGATGCCTGGTTGAGGGAATAGTGCAAGGAGGAGGAATATGGATTTGTTACAGATTGAGGAGCTCGCTGAGACAAAATGCTTTTCAAGAGGGATGGTCTTCATCTTAAAATGGACAGTGCTAGTGCACTGTGGCAGAAGTTACACTTCTACATGAACAGTCTTTTAAACTGAAGGGGGGTTAGCCAATACTTGGAACCCCTTTGTGAGTGGTAGAGATGGCATAAACCCAACAGAGGCTCCCCCAGAATGGAAATGGGAACAGGGGAACTCAACAGTGGTGGGACCAAGGGACAAATGAAGGTAGTGAGTGGGAGACAGGGTCAGAAATGTACACATATCAGTGTGGGAGGAGGACCGGGTGGGGAGAGAGAAGGCAAATTGAGGAGGGGACAAGACAAGACGGGATGGAGGAAAATGGGTGCATGGAGGCTGGTTTGACTAACTGCCAGAAGTCTACACAACAAGATCAGTGAACTGCAGGTGTTTGTGTCAGATAAGATAGACCCAGTGACCATGACTGAAACTTGGGCCAGTGGTAATAATGGAGCAGCTAGGAGGGTTGGACCACTCTGGGCTGAATGATGCCACATCACACCAGTGATTTCCTGATAGCACCCACCCTTTTGGACTCCAATGGTAATAATGCCTGGGATCCAGCTGTACCAGGGTATACCTTACTTAGGAGAGACAGGGGCAAGACCAGAGAGCATGGGGTGGCCCTATACATTACAGAAGGCATCAAGGTGACAGAGGATGGACCTGTAAAAAAGGAGAGGGAGGGAGAAGTGGAGTCAGTCTGAGTACAACTAATAACAGCTGTAAGTAAAAAGGTTAGATTAGGGGTGGTCTATAGACCACCCAGGCAGAAAAAGTAGGGAGACAGAGTGCTGGGGGAAGAAATCAGAAAGTGAGCCACAAAAGTGATCTAGTGTAAGTAGGAGACCTGAACCTTCTAGATGTAGGATGGGATATCCCAGCTGCAAAGAGCACCAAGAGTCAAACACTGCTTGATACGCTGCAGGACTGCTTACTAGTGCAGCTGGTCAATGATCTCACATGGCAGGGTGCCATACTCAACTTGGTACTCACCAATTTGGAGATGGTAGAGTTCTGACTGTAAGGAAACTATTGGGGTCCAGTGACCACACCATTGTGTGAATGAATCTGGCATTGCGTGCAATGGCCCTCGTCAAAGACATTGGTTCTGGACCTCAAACATGCAGATTTTGGGAAGATGCAAGAACTTGTCAGAGAATGATTGACAGAGATAGACCAGATGGATGAGGTGGAAGAAGAATGGAAGAAGAATGGAACAGGATTAATGGAGCACTCCTAGAGGCAACTATATTATGGGCAAAGAAGGTAGCAAAAGGAACAAATACAAAAAGGACAATCGCTTCTCTAAGGGAGTGAAGGAGGCTGTGAGGGTGAAAAGAACGACCTTCACTGAGTACAAGAGGAACAGGGAGGAGGAAGCCTGGCAGGATTATCAGGGTAAACACAAGGAAGCAAGGGTGGAAGTCAGGAGGGCAAAGGGAGACACCAAGTTATGGATCACTGAGTAAAAGATGAGAAAAAACAATTTTTTGGGAACATAAGGCAAACAAAAACAAGCATTTGTCAATGCCAAATGTTTGCTTGCTGGCATTGGCAGTGGTAGTGTAGAAGTTACAGAGCTGCGTAATAGGAATGGCAGTGAAGTATTGAACTGAAGCCAACCACATCACCACCCTGCAGAGAGTGACAGGCATTGGGGTGTGCCTTTGGGTCGTCAGGCATAACAGCCATGCCATTCACCACACCCACCCTGCAGACACTGACAGAGGTGCGGTGTGTATGGGGTCTTTGGCCCTTATGCACACCCCATTCCATCAAGAAATACAGTGAGATGGGTGCGGTATAGGAAAATGGGGTGAACTTTAGGGCTGAAGAGTCCAAGGCATACCTCGATGCCTCTCACTGGCTGCAGGGTGTGGAATAGTATGAGCATTACAGGCAAGAATCCCAAGTCACACCCCAGATGCCTGTCATTCTCTACAGGGTTGGGCGTTATGGTTGGAAACCCTAATACTGAAGACATTCATTGGTATTTTCACTCCAAATTTTCAACATGTTTTTTTTGTGACCCCACCTCATGAACAGTGGCAATATCAGTTTGTTAGCCGAAAGCTGCTTATGCACAGCTACTACGGCATTTAGCACCACAGGTGCAAAAACATTCCGAACAGGATGTGAAAAACGACAGCTGTATTGTTCATGGGGAGGTGTAAAAAATGGCAATGATTAAATCTGCAGTAAAAATATTAAAAAAACTGGTGAAGTCACAAGCGTGCATAGAAACTGTGCAACACACACCCGTAATGTAATTAGTTTGGTGATTTTCTTACAGCAGATTGTCAACACAGGCATTTTGAGATCTCCGATCATGAACAGTGTCACTGAGATTTTCTTTATCTGTCCCGAACAATGATTTCCCACAGCGACCATGCATCTCTGCGCTGAAAGTGTGAAAACATATTTCGGCCATGTTGTGAAAAATGACAGTTGTACTGTTCATAAGGAAGTGTGGAAAAATGCCACTGGTGAAAATCTGGACTGAAAATATTACAAAGTCATGAACTTACAAGGAGTGCGTGGAAACTGTGCAGTGCTGACTCATTAACACAGTCATTTTATGGACTTTTGTCCAAATTTTCAACATAGCCATTTAAGACCTCTGCTCATGAACAGTGTAACTGTGATTTCTTAATCTGTCCCAAACATTGCTTTACACCGACTGCACCATTGTGCGCTACATATTGAAAACACATTTTGGGCAACATGTGAAAATGGCAGCTGTACTGTTCATAAGGAAGTGTAATAAAATGGCAATGTTGAAAATCTGGAGTAAACTATTGAAATTCACAAACTTACGAGCATGCGTAGGAACTGCATAGCACACACTCTTAAAACAGTCATTTTAGAGGATTTTTCTGCAAATTTTCAACATAGCCATTTAAGACCTCTGCTCATGAACAGCATCACTGTTATTTTCTTAATGTGTCATACATTGATTTCACACCACAGAAACTGCGCCATTATAAACTACATGTCTTGAAACACATTTGGGTGAGATGTGAAAATGACAGCTGTACTGCTCATAAGGAGGTGTGGTAAAATGGCAATGTTAATCTGAGGAAAACATTGAAAATTCATGAACTTACTAGCGGCAAGTGAGGAACTGTGCAACACACGCCCAGAAACAGTCATTTTTAGAATTTTTCACCAAATTTTCAACATAGCCATTTTAAGACCTCTGCTCATGAACAGTGTCACTATGATTTTCTTAATTTGTCCTGTACATTGATTTACGCATATCATTCTGCGCCATTGTATGCTACATGGTGGAAACACGTTTTGGTGAGATGTGAAAAATGACAGCTGTACTGCTCATAAGAAATGTGGTAAAATGGCAAAGTTGAAAATATGGAGTGAAAATATTGAAAATTTGTGAACTTACGAGTGTGCGTAGGAACTGCGCAACGCATGCTCGTAAAACAGTCATTTTTTGGAATTTTTCCACCAAATTTTCAAAATAGGCTTCTTGAGAGCCCACCTTATGAACTCTGGCAGTGTAGTTTTGTTAATTGGTCCCAAAAGGTGATTTTGCACAGTGACTGTGAAATCACCCTTCGGGCACGAATAACGCCATAACAGTGACAGCATTCATGAGAAGGGGTCCCAAAAACCCTATGTTGAAAATTTGGTACAAAAATTCTAAAAAATGCCTGAGATATGCAGCAAAGTTGAAAAAACCCTATCTATCCCATTATGCAGCTTACTGGCATTTCCTCAGTTCGCGGTCGGCTTTGAAGAGTGCAGATGTGTTCCCAGTCCACGAAGATCGTCATGCCAAGGTCAGAGTAAGTATGAGGTGGGAGGGTGTGGGAGGCAGGGTGCGCAGTGGATGGAGTGCGGGTTGTGGGAGGGGCAGGAGAAGCGCCGAGGACAGTTTTGTTTGCAGTTTTTTTTTAAATGACGTGGGACATTTGCCATGCTGGGGTGGGCTCCCAGCATGGCACAAGAGCAACTGGTTGGGCGTGGAGCTGACGGGTATTGGGCATCCCGTTGGCCATAGCATCTGTTGCCATGCTGGGTGGGCTCCCAGTGTGGCACCCTGTACTCTGGGGGAGGACAGTGGAGCCGACGGGGATTGGGCACCCCGTTGGCTGCTCTGATGAGCTGCCATGGGGTGGGCGCAGCATGGCATGTGGAAGGCTTTTGATGGGCGCAGCACAGCCGTCGGGGGATTGGGCACCCTCGGCTATACAGTGTGTGTGTGGGGGGGCAGCACGCACTATGCTTGTGTGTGTATATTTGTGTGTGTGAGTGTGTGTGTGTGTGTAGGGGGAGTGCACATGAGCAGGCAACATCGCTGCTCACTGAAGTGTAGCTCCCCCTTTCAACTGTACTCCACTGCATTTTGGAGCTGTCCTAGAAAGCTCGAGCAGGAATTGGAGAACTGCTGCTGCACCTGCAAACGCACTGCCATAATTGGAAGAGGGTGCCACACCTCCGAAAACTCAGACGATGGCACTATGTTTCTTGCACATGCATGCAAGCAAACATAAAAATGAGAGGATAGTTTAGTAAGCTGAAGGGGAAGGGTTGTGGAAGATGATGAGCAGAAGGTAAATGTAAGTAATGACTTCTACTAGGTATCCATGGTAGAGGACAGTGGTCCTTTGCTGGAGAGTGGTATCAAGGCCACCACATGGGGGAGTTCATGAAATGGAAGGAGTGCCGATTTTAGTTGGCAGGGCACAAAAGGGTTTAGTAACTTTCAGGGTAGACAAGGCACAAGGCATGGGTGGCCTTCACTCAAGGATACACAAGGAACTGTCCCCACTATTGGTAGTGCCCTTAACACATATTTAATGACTCACTGAGGTCTGGAGTGGTGCCAGTGACTAGGAGATCTGCCAGTGTGGTAGCACTCCACAAAAAAGGGATGAGGAGGATCCAAGCAACTATATGCCTGTCAGCTTTACCTCCTTTGTAGGTAAGCTTATGGAGATCATGGTCAAGGAAACTTGGTGATCTACTTAGAGGATAATGGTGTGCAGGATAGCAAGCAGAATGGCTTTGTGTCAGGGAGGTCATGCCAAACCAAACTTTTATTGTGTTTTGATTGGGTCATCAAGGTGATTGACAAAGGACGGTCAATTTACTCCATTTCAACTGTAGTAAAGCCTATGACTCCATACCACACATGAGACTGATGAAGAAATTGGAGGACCTGGGAGTAGAACAGGGTTTAGTGGGTGGGTAGGAAGCTGAATTGGAGGGAGATAGCTGAGGACAGTGGTGAATGAAGCTACATCTCGGGACATCACAAGTGGAGTGCCGCAAGGATCAGTCTTGGGAACTGTCTTATTTAATATATGCATAAGTGACATAAAGAAAGGTATCCTGGGAATGTTGTGTCTCTTTACTGATAGCACAAAACCATGCAGCAGAGTAGATCACAAGAAAGGGGTTCGGGGCTGCAGAAGGATCTTGGGAAAACAAAGAGCTGGTCTAAGTTCTGTCAGTGTAGAATCAATGCCAGTAAATGAAATGTAATGCACTCAGGGAGACAAACTGCACACACATAAAACTGGATGGGAGGATTATACTGGCCACTTCAGAAGAGGAGATGGCTTTGAATGTCATCATTAGTGACTCCCTCAAGCAAATGAATCAGTGCAACAAAGTATACAGCGAGGCATTGACAATGCTAGGGTGTATAGGGAGGGGTTTTGACAGAAGAAGTGAGGTGATTTTGCCACTGTACAGATCCCTGGTGAGGTCTCACCTGGAGTACTGTGCCCAGTTCTGCAGTCCTCTCCTAAGAAATGACAAGGACAGGATAGAGTCAGTGCAGCAAAGGGTCACCAAGATAATCCAGGGGTACCTGGGCAGATCCTCTGAGGATCAACTAGAAGCCCTAAATACATACTCAAAGGAGGATAGACAGGTGTGGGGGAATGTGACTGAAAACTTTATCAGGGGTATAAACAAGGTGAATAGTGAGGACCTATTTGAAAGGAATATGGATGCGCCCACCACAGTAGCATGTCAGTTCAGCTAAGTCTTTAAAGCTAAGGCAATACAGCAAAGTCTTTACAGTAAGAGTCAATATAGTGACCGTGTCTTTATAGCAACCATCAATTTGCATGACTTGGTCTTTTCAGTGATGCCCCTGAGACAATGTGTGACTTGTAGTAGGAATCCTAGAGATGGGGGGAGTTTGGGGGCACAGCCCCCCAAGGGGGTTTGGGGGTGTATCCCCCCCCTGCAATAACACAGCCCAATAATATCCCATTATTAGCATAGCATACCTTAATTTTTCCATGTTTCCTATCATGTTTTGGAACTGTCATGTGGCTATTGTTAATGGGCAAGCAAGAACACATTTTGTGGTTTTAACACTTGGCTCGGTGCCTTCCACCCATATGGTTGACGATTTGTTAACTGCAATCAGGAAGAACAGAGGATGTTGGAGGTGCAGCAGGAGCAGATCATCTCAGGTGCAGCTGTGGGAAGTAGCAGATGCTGTTACAGGGATCTGATAGAGTGACTGGAGCTTGTAGTCGCAGAATATGCCAGTAGATCCCATTTGGAATATTTGAGGGGTTTGGCATATAATTTTCAGCTACAGCTTTAGAAATAGTTGCTACAAATGCGTGCACTGAAATGTCTAGTCTAGTCTGTCTAATGGTATTAAGTGGCTCAGTGTATTATATCAGTGTCAGTGGCTCAGTAGGTAGCACAGTCGCCTCTGAAGCTCGGAGATCAGAGGGCTGTGGGTTCAGTTTCCACATCTGGCACTCGGGTTAATATACCAGAACTGACACTGTAGTGCAGCATGAGAGGGGTGCTGCACTTCTGAGGTGCCATCTTTTGGATGAGACGTTAAACGGAGGTCCCATCTGCCTGGATTGGTGGTAGTTCTGGTGGATGTTAAAAATCCCATGGCACTTATCAAAAAGAGCAGGGGAATTTCCCCGGTGTCCTGGTCAAATTTCCATCATTCACTAAAAATACCACCAACAGCTTAATCTGGTTCAAGGTCAGTTGGCATTCATCTGTATTCCCCCTCCCCCGGGTCGTGCCTGAAAATAGGCAGGATTTGTCTGGTGCACTTACCCGGTCAACAAAAACTAAATAAATAAATAAATCCCAATTGAAATAAATAAAATAGTCACTTAAAATGTACAGTATGTGCAATAATAGATGAACTGAAATTGCATTCGCTACTTAGGAGTCGCTGAAATGACATGGAACCACCCACCAGGGGCTGTGACAGGGTTCGCTCCCTGTTCTTCTTTCCCTGTTGTCTTGATAGAAAAGAAAATAATGAGAACCACTAGGAGAATACATAAAACATTTCCTGTAACCTACTGTCTGTACCTTGCATTATCTTTCTCTAAGTTTGTTGCATAACGGTACTACTGTTTCTTTTTTTGTTAAACTGTTCCCATATATGCTAGAGTGTATTGTATTGCATGCCTATTTTTCTTGGTTAAACTGAGATACTGAAGCCTGAATATTTTCTAATTTGAAGAAGGGGCAGATTATATGATCCAGGAGGAGTATAATTGACCACTTCAGACTTACTTGAAGAAACTAGCTCATTCCTCTCAAGCCAGAAAAGGAATAAGGTCTCCCGCTCAGGAGATAGACTTTCACTCCATATAACGGTGAAAGAGAATTACTAGGGAAGAAAGTTGCCTTGTAGATAAATCCCTATTAGAGACACCAGAAATATCAAAATAGTATAATGTAGCCAGTTGTGACAAAGGTGAGGGGGGAGTTATCTTAAAGAAGGAGTGAAAAAGAAGGGAAAATATATGTGCTGAATTGGGCACTAAATAATATACTTATAACAATAGATGCATTCAAAGAAGATGCAATAATAACCTATAGCATGAAATAATATAGCTATACAAATATTACATAATATTGTGTATACCTTCTATAATTAGTATGTCAAACATAATTGAAAACAGGATCAGCAATTTAAATGAAATGAAAAGAACCACCGCTAGTAAAGCCTATTAATATGCTCACATTTGCATAATTATTTATACAAATTTCATCTTTATAAAAAGGGCATGATATCTAAATTTTCATTCAGTCCAATCAATGCCAATGGCCAAAGTGAATATATCCACTTTAATTATTTTTGAAGTAACTATTGCACATGGTCACACACCCCTCCCCCCCGGGATTTGGTAACTGCCTCTCGATATTCATATCGAATGGAAGATATGTCTCAATCAGGAATTTGTGCAAATTGGGCACCAATGGGGGTCTTAGGTACATGTACAGTAACTGATTGTAAATGTTCTTGTATGTGCTTTTTCAAAGGGCACACTGTGCGACCTACACATGTCTTTCTACATGCACATTGGATCACATACATCACAAAGTTCTAATAACAATTTACAAACTGTTTGATTTGTACATTCCTAAAACCCAAAGAGTAGGAAAATGTATCCCAGCAGAGCCATGTTTGCAAATGTTGCATCTACCGGAATATGTGAAACCCATGTGGGAGTGGTGGTAACCAGTTTGTTTTAATAGTAGAACTTCTATACAGTGAATTTGTTACTCTATTTACCATTCTTAGTCACCTCCTGAGCATTATCCTTGGTCTCACTCTTAAAGTAGTAAAAAAATTACTATCTCCCTTCAATACATTCCAGCGTTTGTTGATGATAGTGGAAATTCTGGATGATAAATTGTTGTCTTCAGTAATGATTGTAATTTTATTAAAAGCATCTTTCAAGTTTTTATTTTAGGAGTAAAAAGAGCATCTTGGTTCAAATTACATGCCTTAACCTTTGCTGAATCAAGTGTTGCCTTTGTATAACCTCTCTCCAAAAATTAGCTATACAATGTACAGTATCTACCTGATTATCAAAGGTATGTTAATCTGAGTAATTTCTTCAATACGGACAAATTGCCTGTATGGTACCACCTGAAGGGTGTGTGTGGGATGTGCTGTTCTGGCAATCAGCAATGTATTTCCACTTGTGGGTTTACAGTAGGTATTAATACATATCTTACGATTTTCATAAGAACAGATTTTGATATCTAGAAATGTTAGTTCAGTTTCATGTAAGCTTGCTGTAAAGTTCAGATTCAAATAAGTTTATTCATGTACATCACAAAGGTAGTAGCTAATTCCCAGTCCCTGTCCCAGACAACAATTATGTCATCAATGTGCCTGCTCCAGAAAGCAAGCTGGGGCATGCGCAGCTTCCTGCCAAAGGTGAATACCATGACCCCCTCCCATCAACTCAAGAATAGTTTGGCATGGGAGGGAGCCATGGTGGTGCCCATAGCAGTTCCACAGATCTGCAAACAAATTCCCTGTTTAAAAAAATAGTTCAAAGTCAAAATTAACCAAACAGCTTGTACAACACATTGTGATGGAAAGTTAGCCCCTATGAGGTTGAGTCATAAATGGTACTCTAGGACATGTACTGTATGCCCAAGTCATGTTGTATAGATGTATATAAGGAACATTCATCCATAGCCATTGAAATGTATCCCTTTTTCCACACAAATGTGTTAAGTTTAACATAGAAACATAGAATTTGACGGCAGATAAGGACCACTTGGTCCACCCAGTCTGCCCATTTCCCTACCTATTGGATAAGCTGCAGATCCTAGTTAACCAGCAGCCTACTTCTTCTTACCCCCACCCCCCAGAATTGCCTTATGACTGTCCCATGCATGCTTGAATTCCACCACTGATTTTGACTCCACAACCTCCTCCAGAAGGCGGTTCCATGCATCCACAACCCTCTCTGTGAAAAAATACTTCCTTAAATTACCTCTGAGCCTCAAAGCAAATGCATTGTATCTTTAATATAGGATGGAATAGTTGGGACCAACATTTGTAGGAAATGATCCACAAAGATCGAGAGACACACAGCAAGTGAACCTGGATGGGGAAACAATCAGTTGTTCTGGGGGGGGGGTTCTCTCAGTCCTTGTGGACTTTTGGCAGAACATAAAATGTTGCAATTTTGGTGTGGTAAGTTAGCATACAATCTCTTTCATTTTGTGAAATTCAATTGAGACTATATGCATCATAAAGAAATGTATCAATTTTTTTCTTGAATTATAGGTAGTCACAGACAATTGCCTCATAACCTCATTGTAATATTTAGTTTTGTCCATATTAACAGTGCATATCCCTTTATTAGCTGGTTTAACCTCAATAAGCTCATTTTGTTAAAGACTTCTGAGGGCTTGCTCCTCTTCCTGTGAAATATTCAATATTTGATGTGGCCATCTAGTGTTCATTAAATCCTTAAAATCCTGGCGTACAAGTGTCTGATATGTCTGTACTACTAGTGATCCCAGTGCAGGTAGACAAAAGGTGGATTGTGGTTTAAACTCTGTTTTATGTGAATGGTCATGTATCTGTGACAACTGACCTCCCTCTAGAGCTCGTTCTCCCCAGTTCAAGTCCGTACCATGTTGTATAAAACTGTTCCAGTTCAAAGAGTCTGATTCCTCTACTAAATGTATTAATGTTTGCAAGTCAAAATCATCTCTATTTTGTTGTGAGTGTGGCAGTGTTTGCCCCATATCAACTGAAGCTGCCATAGGTGAAATATTATCTGCAAACAAGCTATCATTTTCTGCATAACTCATATTGTTCTTGTGAGCAGAAAACTTTTTTAGATTGAGTTTTCTGAAATTGAATGTCTACTGTGCGTGTACCTGGAACTCATTGACAGTTGGAGAAGGCACAAAATTCAAACCTTTACTCAAAACTAAAATTTTTATTTCAGTTTGGATGTATTGAAAGGTATTTAGAAATGGGGTGCTCTGGTTCTAATAGTCCCACTTCTGTTTGCCTGTTGCTGCTCTCTATCTCTCTCTCTCTCTGTCCATGTCTAGTCCTGCGCCTTCTTGTCTGTCTTGTCCTTGATTGGTCCACTTTTCTGCCTAGGCTTCCCTTGGTACTGAAAATGTAACTGACCTGTCTAAACCTAATTGTTTTGGATTTATTTTGTTGTCTCTCATAATTACCCCTTGATGCAGAAGGAGAATTTGGGCATCCCTGTCTTGACTGTGAATTGTCCCTCAGCTGACTTAAAGATCGTTGTGGGTGGTCCCAATTAAATATCTGGCCACTCTCATTAACCCTTGCATCACACTGGTATTTATTTCTTTTTCTTTCCAGTACTTGATTCTCTTGAACTGATAACTTTTGTTGTAAGTTATGCTGTTGTTGAAAAACCCAGGACATTCTTCCAAAGCTAGTAATTTTTCTTTAGTATCTTCTATTTCATTACTGAACTCCATATATGAATCTTAATCCTGATCGAAATGTTAACTAATGTGTTTGAATAGGTGACTAGTGCTTTATACAACCTGTCCTGATAAATGTCTTTAGTGAAACTGCCTGCTGGTAATTTGTCAAGATGCATGCCTCTAGGTGACCATCCCTTTTCTTTATACAGTTTCAAGGATTCTTTGTTGTAAAACAGATTAATTTTTAAAAGTACCAAACAAAGTTTTAAGTCCTATTTCTGTTTCTGATTTTTCTGAATTGGTTGCCGACAAATCCCCTGCAACCAGTTGATGCTGCCACTCTTTCTAAGCAATTAACAGTGTTCACTGAGATAGTTCCAATTACATTCCCTGTGCTGGTACCTTCGCTGCCATCTGGATTGCTGATGTCTGATTATAGGAATAATCAGACCAAAATGCAACAGTAGGAGCCATTCAGTTTACGAATGAAAAGTGCAGCATAACTTGTATGGGATGAAAAGGAGATAAAAGTGAACAGTAGGGAGATACTGAAATAAATCATGATTATCAAGATACAATTTGTACAGCTTCCAACCACTAAAACCCTGGCTAGAGCTGGGCAGCCTCACAAGGAAATGGCAGCCAATATATACAGAAAAAAGAACACAGGTTCCATGCACTCTGGCCCAAATAGGCTCATGCACAGTACCAGCTAAAAGAGCCAATGTGCAGACAAACAAAACCAAGCAAGCTGCACCCAGGGAAAGGAAAAAAGAGATCACGTTCAAAGGTACAAAATGCTCATGGTTTACGCAGCAGCTCCTTGAAGGCAGTGGCACAAAAACACTAGTGCTTTGGGTCTCCCTTTATGAGGGGGTGCGGAGTATGGGGATTGGTATTACTTTTAAAGTGCTGCAAGACACAGTGCTATGTATTACATATCTCTTTTACCCACATAAGCTAGGAACAAAATTACTTCACAAAATTTCATAAAAAAAAAACAAATGAAAAACATAATTAATGTTGCAATAGGGATAGATTGCAGTACCATCTATTTTTACGATTAAGTGAAGGCTCGCATAAAAAAATATATATAGAAATATAAAAAGGAAGGCAAATATGAGGCAAGGAGAGCAGGAAGAAAGGTAGAATTAGACTGAATGTCCAGTACTTATAATCAAGTGAAATGGGACTGGGGGCTGGGGGATGGTAACAGTATAATACTACAGTTGTTACATGGATAATTAGTGTACATGAGTTTAAAAATGTAGAACACTTTTTGCAACAAATTGGATAGTTTACGTAAAGTGCATCCTCAGCTTAAAATAAGTTCCACTGCAATGAAGCAAAAGTAGACTGCATCCTATTTATTGCATCAATACAATACACGAATGATGTTATCAGAGTAAAGGAAAACAGTAATACCATGGACAAAACGTCCCAAAAAGTGAAAGATAATGGGCCCAACCACTATACAGTTATAGTTTAAATATAAGTAGAAATGTTTTCAACTGAATGCTGTCATTATATGTACAATCTTAAATAAATGTCCACAAAAAGTGATTGGGATCAGGTTTAGTTTTGTAATAAGGATGCAAGGATATTTCAAACACCATACTGTACATGATAGATCTTTTTAAGTTAAAAGTAACAGCTGTGGATGAGATCTTGAAGTTCAAGATGATAGAAAATTGTCAAAATGTTTAGAGAATACATTTCTGTATAAGTTCTAAAACATATTTAATTTAGCTTTTATTATTTCACCAAGAAAGAACTACTGAGTTTTTACTCATGCTGAAGGATGTCCTAGGATATTATTGATCAGTGTGCTCAAAGTAATACAAAACTAGTAGTCATACAGTAATAATGACAAATGCAACTAATACACTAAAAAAGCATACCCAGTTACATTAAACCCTCTAATAAGGATTCAAAATTTTTTTGGAACTAGAACATGTAAGCAGTAAGACACAGGGTGTGTGCATTAGACATTTCTATTGCCACCGGTCAGGGGCATAATAAGGCTGCAGACCACGCGGGCGGTGTTTACCCCTGATCATGGGTTAGAAATGTCAATGTCATCACCTCGGATGTCTTATTGCACTATAAAATGGGGATCTGCATTTTATATATATGTAAAAATTAATATTTGTTGCTTTAAATACTGAAACAGGTAACTCTTGTATGTATTTTGACCTAATATAGTTCCTCCACCATTTTTTTTAGTTTGTGCTTTTTGTCCTGCTGTGGCCACCGTAGCTGACTTTGTATCTGGGGTTGCCAAGGTTTCCGGAGCTACCGCTGTTAGTCGTTACTTCATTATGATCGCTATCATATCTCAAAAACAGTACAACTGATGTAGGATTAGCTTTATTTATTTGAGCTGTATCAGGAAGGGTAACTTGTCCCTGAAGAGTGAGAATTACAGTGAGGGACAGCCGGAAGTAAGTGGCAGGTAGGAGCCAGTGTTGAGTATTTGTGAGTGGCGCTGTGAGCATCTGACAGGCAGGTGGGAGATGTTAACTGAAAAAAAAACATGGAAATCCATTATTGTTAAAAATAGCTTAGAGCAGTACTGGGATTGGGAAGTGAACAAGCATCAGGAGAAAAGCCACTAGTTGTGAAGTGATCGTGTTGCGACGCAGATTTAAGAAAGAAGCCAGGTGCTCCGGAGCTTTAATGAACTGTATTGCAGTTCAAAAGGAGATGTTTAAAAAAATATTAGGAAAAAAAGAACAAGTAGTGAACAAGCAGAAGCTGGGGGGAGATGCAAGCACAGAGAAGCACAAACGGTGTTGCGACAGTTAGAAAAACACATGAATGACACAGCGTTGCAATGTAATATATGAAGGGGAATGAGTCAGTTGGGTCCGATCAGTGTGACGGCAGACAGTTTTTTTTTTTTTTTTAATTTAACATGGGGAGTATTGAGTGGTTCTGTGTTCTAGATGACAAGAAATATTGTAACTTGTGTGTTCTAGGGAGTTTTGTCATCTCATTTCCTCGCTGAGTGGGAGGAAAAAAATGGTGGCTATTATTTTTTTTTAAATTCTAAACTAGCTGCTGGCCGAAGGATTTCTCACATTTTCTATGGTCCAGATTGTCAGCACTTGTTTTTACCTGTGCATTAGACAGATCTAATGCACAGGTAACAACCAATCAGGGTGAAGGATTTTCCCTTACCATTTTATAAGGTACAATTTAAAGAGCAGTGTGCAGAGATAAATTAGTCAAATTGTGTTGAGTGGCATTCTAGAATATGCTCAGTGTAAGTGTTATCTTAAGGCCTCAGCTAACCTTGAAGGATTTTACAACTAATCTAAATTCCATTTTCAGCAGCACTTTCGGTTGTCTCTATGAATGTTTATGTGTTGCACACACAGGGACAGTTACTCAGTGAAGGCTGTAGCTGTAGCTGACAAGAACTGTCAATACACAGCTACGATAATGGTAAGTCCAGAATCTAAGAAAGTATTACAAGTGTGCTCTGTAATAGATGTTAGTTTTCTTAATACCAATATGGCTGAGTGTCTCTTGTAGATACTCTTCATTTTTTCTCTTTCTCTTTTTTTGTCTACCTAGAACTGCAAGCCAAGAGAGCTCACACAAACAGATTGCCCATGTGATTAGTCAAGGTCTGGTATGATGGTTATCTTTCTATAAAAACACAGGAGCTGCATACAGTCTCTCCCTCCCCGGCCACACACACACTGAAAAAGTTAAAAGAAAAATCTCCGAGCCTGCCATTGTGGTCAAACAACATTTTGTACGCGCTTCACTTATGAAATTATATTTGTATGGTTTGCTCAGTTTGCTTTATTTTTCATTTCATTTTGTTTTCTTTGGCTGAATGATTCTTGCATCACAAAGATCAGAGGCAAACAGCATTTGAAAAATCTGTATATGGGAGACTTTACTTGTAAATAGCAGTGTGATCTAAACTTTTTTGTATTTTACACACTGGCTGATGGATGGGAATTGATCCTTACATTAGGTACTGAATGAATAAAAGACTGAAATGTAAGTCCAAAAGAGAGCCTGTCCTTTATAAACAGCCAACTAACTAACTAATTTACTAACTAACTAAACTAACTAACATCAGAATTATCAAAACATGACAAGTATCTGGACATTATGCTAACTAAAACAAGATTCCTTTATTAACACCTACTGTAACTACTGTAGGCATATACATGTTTATTTATTTATTACATTTTGGTGACCGGGTAGGCCCACTGAGCCCCAAAGGTCCCTTTTTCAGTGGTGACCCAGGATAACAATACAAGTTATAAGAATGAACAAGGACATAAGGAACATTTGAGGCATTGTGAGTTACATCATGAGGTGGTTACAGTAAAGAAAAATAGTGGTATGAACACTGACAGCCACTGCAGACTGAAAGGGAGAGACAAAAGTTTTATACTTCTGTCCAGCATGAGGAAAATCAGTTTCAGTTTGCAGCGTGCATCTGGCAGCGGCTTATCTCTTTTCTTTATTCAGTATCCCCCATCACTGACTTGCCATGTGCTACTGTGTCAGGGACACAAATGGAGAATCAGATTTTAGAGAAAATGTTAAAACCAGTGCTCAAAATATTAATATTTCAAAAAGGAAAAGAACCTGTCTCAAGTACTAGGCACTATAATACAGCAGCATGGTGTGAATGTGAGCAAATATATACCATTTGGTACACTGTCTCTTTCATCTAACCTGGAACTGCAATACAAAATAGTCCAAAGGTATGGAGCACTACATCTGACTGAAAACATACCATAATGTATTCTAAAATTAGAAACCTTAAGACTTATCCTGGTTGAACACCTAAGCAAGTAAATTATTTATGTGAACTTTAAGAGCAAGTTATCAAGCCGTATCCAATGAAGCTATATTGACTGACCAATTACAAGTCTTCCCCAGAAGAGAAACTATAAAAAATCTTGTGATGGAGACTCAGCAGCCCCACTTTTGTGAAACAGTCTACATTTAGAGTTTTTTACATTCATCATTTGCTGACAGTATCTTCAATTAAATGTTGCTATAAAATATCAAAAGCAGCCTGAAGATGCCCACCTGGTGGTACAGAGGACTGAGGCACCAAGAGCGCCTTACCTTTTCCCACACCAGCGACCTGGGTTCAGAAATGGACTCGGGCCACTTGGGGGTCAGCCAGGGAATGGAGTATCCAGCATCTACATGACTGCCCTCCTCCCTTGGGGAGGGGGAATCCCATGCCTTACAACTTGACTGTCATCTGGAGGAATCCAGATGGTCGCAGGTGCAAGGCCCAGTAAGTGGGAGGAGCATGCATTCAGAGCACTGGGGGTGCCTCCACAGAGGCAGAGCATGCACGTAGTGCTTACTGCAGTTCTGTGTAGTCTAGGGGAGAAAAACAAAGTGTAAAATGGAAGATGGACTTCATTAAGGCCTGCCCGCTCACACCGGTGGCCTGATTGATCTCTCTGGCTCTAGGGACATCTGGATTTGTTTTCTGGGTAGGGGAGGACAGCCCACCCTTCCCAGTCCCACCACAGGCTCAATCTGTGAGGGATACAAGTCCCCCCCCAGACTGAAAGAGAAATGGGACAGCTACAGATGACAGGGACAGGGCAGAGCCAGCCACCCATACCTGCCAGGAAGATGAAAACCTACTTAGAAGAAAAGCAGCCTGAAGATCTTTATTGGTAATTATGGGCCAGTCCACATAGACAATTGTGTTGTCTGCACGGTAGTGTAGATTGGCTCCCCAAATCTCTCTGTCCAAATTGTTTCTTAATAATATAAACAAAAGGAAGAGTCAACACTCAGAGCCTTGATGTACTCCTTTTCTATTACAGTATTTTCAGAGGTTAGCTCATTCAATATAACAATTTTTGATGCCCAGTAAAGCAGTGCTCGAACTTGCCAATTAATCTTGCACTGATGCCAAGTTTGAATAGCTTAGGAAGAAGTAGTTTGTGGTTACAGTAACTGTGTCAAAAGCTTTACACAAATCTAAGAATAAAGCAACAGAATCTAGCTTCTGGACCAGTGCTATTGAAAGGTCATTCACTAGCATGGTGACAACAAAGATTGTTTTGTGCTTTGATCTAAATTTAGATTGAAGTGGACTATGTATATTTATCTAAACAAATGTTCAACTGCTTTCTTAACAGCCTCTCTAAAAACTTAACCAGCACTAATGTATTAGAGATTGGGCCACAATTATTTAGTTTATTAATGTTATTTCTTTATTTACTGTGCCCTCCCCCATGGGACCATATCATGTTATATATAATTGTTCTACTGGAATTGTTAGCCAATTTAGCATCTTTCAGTTCTGTGCCTGTGCAGTACTGCAACTGTGTTTTTTTTTAATTCTATTTATGTACCGGTTTCTCCAAGGCATCCTCCGGAGGTGCCCACACAATCCTACCCCTTCTTCTCTCCACTGTGGCCATCCACACCAGTTCATCCTTCCCTGAGGGACTTCCTGGCACTCCAGATCACCTCCTAGAACAGGGCCCGCCCTCCCTCAGTGACTCTATTTGGAATTAGAGGGTCCAACCCTCTAGGAAGTCTGCCATGGATCCCTGGTGTGGCTTGACCCAGCACTGGGGATGAGAGGGAGACCCCTGAGGCCCTCACCATCTCCTTGTTGAGCCAGGGGTTTTTGCTTCTTGGTGACTGTCCCTCATGGAGCCTGGCCTGCAAGGCAATGGAATGCTGTGGCTTCACCCCCAGGCATATGCTGTGCCACTGCAATTGGCAACCTCCAGTCTGCCACCAGAGGTTGCTCCAAGATCGAGTGCACCCCAAGCCCTCCTCCAGGAAGAGAGAGCAGTCCATCTGGATGCTTGATCTCTTCCCTCCCCCGCTGATCCCCAGCAGTCTGGACTCATTCCCAAACCCGGGTCACCGGTGTGGTGAGAGGTGTGGCATCCAGTGCCTCAACACTCAGCGCCACTGGGCCAGCTACTGCAACTATGTTTGATTGTATTTTTCTTTAACTTTGCCTCTAATAATGATTCCAACCATATTTTACCTAATGTTTCCCATTGTTCACCCCCTTGGTCACACCTGAAAATTAGCTTTGGCTCTGTGCACCTTTCTTAGTCACCAGTTTTCAAATAAATCAGTCAATCATTCAATCAATCAATCAATCACTTTCATATCAACCTATCACTTGAATTGACTAGAAAAGTAAGATAAACTGACTTCCAAACAACTAGAAGCTTACTGGAAATAAGTGATAAGTCATACAGTATAAATACATACAACAAGGGAAGCCACTGTATATATTTTTTTTCCTTAATTGAGAAATGTTAGGCTCCAGAAAGCCTGGCCTTTTTAAGTTGTTATATCTATCCTACTTGTTTAACTATAACATTTTAAAAATAAACATTTGGAAAAGCCCCACCCTTATCAGTATTATCTTCATAGGCGCCAATTTATATGCATGTTCAAAAAAATCAAAAACATTGCCTGAGGAGGCAAAATAAGTACTGCGTTCCCTCCTTTACACACATCTTTTTATCTGCCACCCTCATTTACAACCAGTGTGAGCTCCTGTCCTATTTTTCCAGAAATGTTATCTCTCCTCTTAACCACCACCCTCTATTATCTGCCACCCTCTTTTATCCACCATTGGATCTGATGCACAAAGGCTGGTGAATAAGAGGGAGCACTGCATAAAAATCATTGAATAAGTCTTTCTTTCCTACTATAGCTCTACCATCCATAGTTATTAGGTGTACTTAGTGAAAGACTACCTGTGCCATTAGCCATGCCCTTAAACAGCAGCTGACATGGTCTGGGCAGGCAACTCATGCCAGGGAATTGCCTACTCTATGAGCTAAATTAACTAGGTTTTAAATCTTTATAGGCAGTTACAACAATTTCATTTTAGCTTTGTTTGTCTGGCTTGTGACTTCCGCATAAGAGCTGAGTGGCTGCCAAGCACTGCAGCCTCACCCCTGAAAACAGTATTTTGGTGATGTGCATTAGGGGATTGGGGCTGTAGGCACTCTGTATAGTTACTAATAGGATCAGGAGGAGGGGGTTGTCTAAATGTACTAGGATTATCTTTTCTGGCAGTTCTACATGTACGGGGCTATATAATATATGATATACATGCACACATGTAGAACTGCCAGCAAAGATAATCTTAGTACATTTAGAGCAGTGCAGAAGTAGGCTTAGCTTGGCTCAGGCAGATGTACCTTTCTGTTGCTGCTAAGTTTGTGGAGGGGCAGGAGTGAAGGATTTAGTTGCTGGTAAGCTTGGAACCATTTGTACTTGTTTGAGTCTGTTACCTTTATGGCAGTAGTGCTGAGTTTGTTTAATACAGTGTATTTTTTGTGTGTGATCTATAGTGTGATTTGGTGATTCATTTATTTTTTCAACAGGCATTGGTAGCAGCATTCTGGAAGGTTCTGTTCTCTACGTGCAGCTAGGATCAATTTATAACTAATTGTGGTTTAAATACCAGGGGGTTCTCACACAGCAGTAGTAGTGCAGAAGCAGATTTAGTTTGGCTCAGGTAAATGTACCTTTCTGTTGCTGCTAAATTTGTGGAGGGGCAAGAGTGAAGGATTCAGTTGCTGGTAAGCTGGGAACTGTTTGTATTTGTTTGAGTCTACTACCTTTAGGGCAGGTCTCATATTTCAACGGATTTTGGGGCATCTGTTTTTTTTTTTTGTTTTGTTGTTGTTTTTTCTTTCATTTTTCATTGGGGCTTGTCCACAGTGAACATAAGGTAAAGGGGTCCTCGACTGATTGTTTCTGGACTCAGCCAGAAGGTAATCCCACCCACCCCTGGGTAAGTCCTCCTTTTATAGAGCGTGGGTCCATAGTGTTACACCTTTCTACACCACACAGGAAGTTCCACACTGAGAAAAGGGAGGAGCATAGGGGTTCATCTAGAGGGCATATCTAGGTTATATTGCAGGCCAAGTCACATCAGACATGACAGGAGTGGTGCAGTGCAGTGGCTGTGGAGCAGCAGTCTTCAGGGAGACATTCTGGTGGTTGTGATGCTGCCCTATCTGCAGGCACCTCTCTGGGCTGAGGTAGGAGGTTGCCTGTCTCCATGCAGAGGTGGCCAGGTTACAGATGGCATCCACCCCCACCCAGAGATCACTAGATCCACAGAATCAACCTCAAAGGTTGCCCAGGAAGAAGGATGACTGGACCACAGTGGGCTCAGGGGAAGGGGTCAGAGACACATCCCCCAACCAGTCCAGCTTAATAACTCCAATGCTGTTTTAGAGGAACGGGACTGCCTCACACAAGCACCCACAGCTGGGACCAGGGAGAATGGTCAGGATCTCCAATCCAGAGTCCCAAGGAAGGGGGCAAAGGACCCTGGGGGGGAAGCTTCTCCTAGTGGGGGACTCTACTGTACAGGGTGTGAAATTAGGGACAACTAGCAGGGGGGAGGGGGAGGTCAAGTGCCTCCCTGGAAGCACTGCATGGAGGGATGGGAAGCGAATTCATATGATTGCTAGGGTGATAGCCAGGAGGGAGGATCTGAATGTCATTGCTCACCTGGGGACCAATGACTTGGCAAGAAGAAGGGTAGAGTTAGCCAGAGTCCAGGAGGATTTCAGTAAGCTGGGAGAGGACCTGAAATGGGTAGCACATTCTGTGTCCTTCTCAGAGGTGCTACCTGTCCAAGGCATGAGAGAGGCCAGGGCACTCCACATCCAAACCTTCAACTCCTGGTAGAAGGATTGGTGTGGAAGGGAAGGATTTGGCTTCATCGGGGACTGGGGCCCAACCTGGGCTGATGCAAGCTTGTATCAGAAGGATGGCCTGTATCTGTCTGGAAAGGGGACCACAGTCCTTAGTAAGAAGTTGGAATGCTTCAGTGAAGAGCATTTAAACTGGCCAAGTGGGGAGAGTCAGGAAAGCAAAGTGGCTTAGGAACACTCCCCCCGCAACAACATGCAAAAGTACAAACTGACAACAGGAACAACGCAAGTGAGCAGTGAGGCACATGCAGGGGAAACTTTTTATAAGGGGGAATAAGGGGAGCAAGAGCACATAAGCATGAATACTGTGGAGGGGGAAGAGGCAAAGCAGAGAAAACAGGAACAGAGGGAAGGCAGGGAGTAAAG
Source organism: Neoceratodus forsteri (assembly GCA_016271365.2). Taxonomy (NCBI): domain Eukaryota; kingdom Metazoa; phylum Chordata; order Ceratodontiformes; family Ceratodontidae; genus Neoceratodus; species Neoceratodus forsteri. Next base: position 356,029,749 of record CM057456.1, read on the forward strand.
CATGGAAGGTCATGTTCACAAATGCCCACAGTCTGGGAACTAAGGTTCCAGGCCAGGAAGCCTTGATGACAGATGCAGACCTTGACATGGTATTCTGCTACTCACAGCTGGGACATCAATGTACCAGGCTATACACTGTTCAGAAGGGACAGGGAAAGTAAAAAGGGAGGGGGGTGGCCCTGTACATCAGAGAAAGCATAAAGGCTACAGAAGTGCAGGGAGGGCAGGAGGAGGCTGAGGCAATGGGGGTCACCCTTGAACCAGGAAATGTCACAGCAATACGTCTAGGGGTGATCTAGAGGCCTCCGGCACAGAGGGGAGGAAGTGGACATGGTACTAGTAGAGGAAATTCACAACATGGCAGCTAAAGATGAAATCCTGTTGATGGGAGAGTTCAATATGCCGGATGTGGATTGGACCACCCAGGCAGCTGCTTCAGCCAAAAGCACGGCCATCCTGGAATCCCTGCAGGGAGCTGGACTCAGACAGCTGGTGCATGAGCCAAACAGGGACAAATCGATTCTAGACCTGGTATTGACCAATGGGAGCAGAGTCAAAAGAATCCAGATGGAAAGGCAGCTGAGATCCAGTGACCACCACATGGTGTGGTTTGATATGGAGACGGGGACTCATTTAAGCCACACAAGGGCAAAAGGGCTGATTTTGTCAAAATGAGAATGTGCCTCAGAAAAGCACTAGCAAACAGGCAAGAAGTTGGGGTGGAACAACAATAGGGAAACATCAAAACTGCCATCACAGAGGCAACAAGCCTTTGTGTGAAGCAAATAAATCAAAATGAAAGAAAAAAACACTATCGTTCTCAAAAGAAGTGGCGGGGAAGGTAAAGGAGAAAAAGATAGCATTCAGGAAGTATACGAAAACACAGAAGGAGCAGGACAGAGAACTGTACCAGTTAAAGCAGAAGGAAGTGGGGAAGGCAGTCAGAATTACAAAGGCCCAAACCAAGGAAAAGATAGCCAACTAGGTTAAGAAGGGGGATAAAACCTTTTATAGGTACATTAGGGAGCAAAGAAAGACTAAGGCAGGGATACTGAGGCTGAATAAAGAGGAACATGGATGGGCAGAGAGCGACAGTGAAAAAGCAGGGATACTGAATGAATACTTCTGCTCAATATTTACAATGTAAAAGCAGGGGGAGATACCTAATCCAGTCAATAGAAGCATTCTGGATAGGGGGGTTGATATTAGTCCTTTCACAGAAGAAAGGGTTCTGAAAGAACTCCAAAAACTGAAAGTTGATAAAGCAATGGGGTCTGATGGGATTCACCCCAGAATTCTAAAAGAACTAAGGGGAGAACTAGTAACACCACTGACTACCCTTTTTAATAAATCATGGGAGGATGGTGTAGTACCTGAGGACTGGAGGAGGGTGGATGTGATTCACCCTCACAAAAGTGGGAGCAAGACAAAGGCAGAAAACTCCAGACCTGTCAGTTTAACCTCAGTGGTAGGGAAAATGATGGAATCGCTTCTGAAGGAAATAACTGTTGAGTACCTAGAGGCCAGTGGGGCACAGGACCCAAGGCAGCATGGATTCAAAGAGGGAAGGTCATGTCAGACAAATCTAATTGATTTATTTGACTGGGTGACCAAAGTAGTAGACCAGGGAGGGGCTGTGGACATGGCCTCCCTAGACTTTAGCAAGGCATTGACACAGTCTTGCACAAAAGATTAATAAACAAATTAGCCAGCCTGGGAGTTGGTCCCAGGGTGGCAGCCTGGGTGAAACACTGGCTGGACAACAGGACACAGCTGGTAGTAGTAAATGGAGTCCACAGTGAAGAAAGGGTAGTTACTAGTGGGGTACCGCAGGATTCAGTACTGGGGTCAGTCCTTTTTAATGTCTTTATAAGTGACATTGCAGAGGGACTGGAAGGGAAAGTATGTCTCTTTGCAGATGACACAAAGATCTGCAACAGGGTTGATATGCAAGGTGGGGTGAAGAGGATAAAAAGGGACTTGGCAAGGTTGGAGGAATAGTCAAATGTATGGCAGCTTAGATTCAATGCAAAGAAGTGTAAAGTCATGCACCTGGGAAACAAAAACCCAGGGGAAGAGTACACAATGGGGGCAAGATACTGATAACAACAAAAATGCAAAGAAACCTGGGTGTAGTCATATCAGACAACCTAAAGGTGGGCCAGTAATGTGAGAAGGCAGTAAGGAGGGCTGGGGAGATACTGGGATGCATAGGGAGAGGCATCACCAGTAGAAAACAGGAAGTTGTTGGCCCTCTGTACAGACAGTTGGTAAGACCACATCTGGAGTACTGTGTACAGTTCTAGAGACCCTATCTCCACATAGACAGGGTAGATGCTGTCCAGAGGAGGGCAACCAAAATAGTGCGGGTCTGCACCAGAAGACATATGAAGAAAGACTAAAGGAGCTTAAGATGTATAGCCTTGAGGAAAGGGGGGGGGCATGATAGAAACTTTCAAATACCTCAAGGGTATCAACAAAGTCCAAGAAGGCAGTATCTTTCAGAAAAAGAGATGTGCAAGAACAAGGGGGCACAATTTGAAGATGGGGGGACGGCTTAGAGGTAATGTGAGGAAGTATTTCTTCACAGAGAGGGTTGTAGATGCATGGAATGGCCTTCCTGAGGAGGTTGTAGAGTCAAAAACGGTGGGGGCATTCAAGAATGTATGGGACAGACATAAGGCGATTCTAGTGGGGGGCAGGAGGAAGTAGGCTGTTGGTTAACTAGGATCTGCAGCTTATCCATTAGGCAGGGAAAAGGGCAGACTAGGTGGGCCAAGCGGTCCTTATCTGCCATCAAATTCTATGTTTCTATGTTAAAAGTATTAGATTTCAGGAGGACAGATTTCAATGAAATGGATAGATGTTTAAAAGCAGCCCTGGATAAGATAGAGGTAATGGAGGGGGTGGAGGAACAGTGGGGAAGACTAAATGGAGCCATTCTGGAGGTAACTAACCAATGCATTAAGATAGTGGCCAAAGGGAAAAGAAGAAAGAAACCGCTATGGTTTTCTAAAGAGGTAGGAGACAAAGTAAGGGCTAAATGAACAAGTTTCAGGAAGTATAAGGGGACCCAAAGGGAGAAGGACAGGAAGTTGTACCTTGAATGTTTCAGAAAGACAGGGAAGGCTTTTAGAAAAGCCAAGGCACAGACAGAGGAGGGTTTAGTATGGTATGTGAAAAAAGGGGACAAGACATTCTATATGTACATCAGCAATAGAAGAAAAATGGGGGAGACTGTGAGGCTCAAAGGGGAGGAGGCAGAGTATAAGGAAGGGGATCTAGACAAGGCAGAAATACTGAACAAATATTTCTGTTCAGTATTCACTGAGGAGGGAGAGGGTCAAGGACCACAGTTGGGAAGCAGAGGCAGTTGGGGGGGGAGAAATGGACACCAGTCCATTCACAGTGGAGAGAGTTCTGGAGGAACTCACAAAGCTGAAGGTGGATAAAGCCAGGGGACCAGATGACATACAACTGAGGATATTAAGGGAGCTACGGAGGGAACTAGTAGCATCTCTGGCCACCCTGTTCACAGAGTCACTCAACACAGGTGTGGTTCCAGAGGACGGAAGGAGGGCACACGTAGTCCCACTGCACAAAAGTGACAGAAGGGTGGAAGCAGGTAACTACAGGCCAGTTATTCTCACCTCAGTGGTGGGAAAGAAGATGGAGACACTGCTGAAAGAAAGGATAGTGGCACACCTGGAATCCATTGGTGCCCAGGATCTGAGGCAGCACAGATTCACATCAGGAAGGTCTTGTCAAACAAATCTGATAGATTTTTTTGATTGGGTGACTAGGGAAGTGAATCAGGGTGGGGCCATAGACATTGCCTACCTGGATTTCAGCAAAGCCTTCGATACTGTCCCACACAGAAGGCTGGTTAACAAGATGAGTAGTCTGGTCATGGGGCATAAGGTGATTCAGTGGGTTAGAAACTGGCTGACAGACAGAAGGCAGCGGGTGGTGGTAAATGGGATCCAATCTGGGGAGAAAGGGGTGACCAGTGGAGTGTCACAAGGATCAGTACTGGGACCAGTCCTGTTCAATGTCTTCATTAGTGACATTGCAAAAGGGCTGGAAGGAAAGGTCTGCCTATTTGCAGATGAGACCAAGATCTGCAACAGGGTGGATACTCCAGAAGGGGTGTGGATAATGAAGAGGGGGTCCTGGAAAAGCTTGAAAGATGGTTGGGGGTGTGGCAACTGAGGTTCAATGCAAAAAAGTGCAAGATAATGCACCTGGGTAGGGTGAACCCTGGGGAGACCTACAGGATTGGGAGGAGGTGCTGACATCACCAAAGAGGAAAGGGAATTAGGGGTTATCATATCTAATGACATGAAGGTATCAAATCAGTGTGCAAAGGCTGCAGGGAGGGCCAGTGGCATGCTGGGGTGCATAGGCAGAGGTATTACTAGTAGGAGGCAAAGAAGTGGTGATGCCATTGTAAAAAACACTAGTAAGGCCTCACCTGGAGTACTGTGTGCAATACTGGAGACCACACATGCATAAGGACATAAATGTGGTGGAGGCTGTACAGAGAAGGTTGACAAAGATGGTGCATGGTTTGCACCACAAAACATATAAGGAGAGACTAAGAGACCTCAATATGTACTCACCGGAGGAGAGGAGAGAAAGGGGCGACATGATAGAAACTTTTAAGTACCTCAAGGGCATAAACAAGGTGCAGTTGGGAGATCTTTTCCAATGTAGAAAATTACCAGATAAAGGGGGCACAATATGAAATTGGAGGGGGGGGGAGATTAAGAGGTAATGTGAGGAAGTTTTTTTCTATATGGAGATGGTGGTGAATGCTTGGAATAGTCTGCCACAAGAGGTGGTAGGGGCAAGCACAGTGGAGGGGTTTAAACATGCCTGGGACAAGCAAAGGGAAACCTTGAGCAGGAAGGGAGTAATGAAAAAGCGATTGACCACTTAGGGTGATTGGATGCATACATATATAGGGCCCATGGGCAGACTGGATGGGCTTAGCGGTCCTTATCTGCTGACAATTTCTATGTTTCTATGCTTCTAGACAGCTCCCCCTTCCCTGATCCTATTAATAATTACATACAGTGTTTACAGCTCTGTTCCCTACTGCACATCATCAAAGTTGTGTTTTTCTGGGTGGGGCTGCAATGCTCGGTGGCCACTCTGTTTGTATGCTGAAGTTGTGCACCAGGCAAATTGAGATAATATTTATCTCGTTGGGTAGGCAACTCCATGACATGAGTTGCCTACCCAAATTGTAAGAGAGTGTCAGTAGCTCTTTAAGTTGATAAACTAGTTTTCAAAAACCTGTTGGACCCGAGTTGCAGGGCTTCAATTAACACAATAAATAATAAGCTTTAGCAGACTTGATTAGCTTAGTACAATTATTTCTACTTATAGAAAGTTGACAAATAGATATTTTGGTGCAGTATTAGCCACCGCTAAACAATTTAAATCACGAATTGTAGTCAGAAAAAAATAATGTGAAAGGAAGTGTGTCTGGGAACCCCAAGTCTAACCATGTGAGCCTGTAAGTCAGTGGGTATGACACTGGGATGGTGTTCTGGGGACCTGGGTTCAGTTCCCGGTAGGACATGTAATTTCTTACTCACTACAGCTTGTACTTCTAGAAGCAATCCAGTCTACCTTAGACTTAGTGGTATGTGCTGTAATCCATAAAAGATACCTTTCCCTCAATATCTTTTTTATGCTCTCGGTAACCACGAAGAGTTATAATTCTTTAACCTCAGTTGTGTTAAGGGTGTATCTCCATTCCACTAGCACTTGTGATTGCTACTAGCCTCCAGGGGTTCTCTGCACCACCTACTACTTAAGGATTCCACTCCCCTTGCAGCACACTTTCATTGACATTCCCTGTCCCCTTGCCACTACCCCCTGTCATCTTACTCTCTCGACAATGGAAACAAAAAATTACTATAAATAAAAGAAATCATTTTAACAAAATGGGCAGGAAGTTATGAATATTGCAGATGTATAAGAAGTAGAAATATTATGGCTAAATGTACACAGACATTGCGTATTTAATGAGTTTGTAATTTTGTATTTCAAAGATTTTGTAATTGTGGTGACAATGTTATTTTTGTCAGCAATAAACTTAAAACTGAAACTGATTCTCATCCTGCCTTACTTTGTACTTTGTTTAATTCTAGGTAATTCCACTGTTTGTTAATGTTATGCCTCATACATTGTATAACTCATGCCTGTAACCCCCTACTCTGTATTCCTAATGTAATGTATTTCTGTCAGTTTGTTTAGTTGTGTGACATGGAGCCTTTGTAAAGGAGTCTCTGACTCAAAGGTCTGCAATGCTGATATGTTCAATATTTTGAGATATCACATAGAGTATTACAGAAATACTCCATTAATTTCAATTGGATTTTCTCTGCTATTTCCCAATATATTCAGATATATATAATGCATTTTCCTTGCTACCGCTGTTGAGATCAATTAAAAATGCATGCTCATTAAAATATTTCATACTTCAATTATCTATTATTTTTGGCCAATTTTATGAATTGTTACTGCTTTGTTACAATCTTAGACGCTATGGTCACTGACATCATTTGCAAAAATATCTGTTATAGAATATATTTGCAGGCTATTGATTACTACAACATCAAATAAAGTAGAGTTGCCCTTTTTTTATATTTATGTGTATAATCTTAAATGGACTGGTAGAAGCCAACAAATTACAAAACGTTTGAATTTTTCTGATTTCATGAATAGCCAGTTCCAATTCAGATCACTTACTGCAATAGACTCACTATTGTAAGTTTGAAATATGGAAGCAATACAATTTACAGTAATACATTACATCAGGAAGGCCATTAACAGCTAACTACAATCACATTTTCATAAAAGGGCATGACAAGCTTGACTGTCAAACATTTGAAACTACAGTACCTGAAACATAAGGTTAAGTGACTGGAATTCCATTTTGCAGTTGGTCTGTTTTTTTCATAATTTCAGAATTAGAGTATTGTAGTGTGAAGATATTTGTTGGTGGTCTGTTAAACATAAGTGATTACAATGGGCTAACGAAGACAATGTGGCAGTATAGTCTCTGGTCTTAGGAATCCAAGATAGCAGCCTAATTACTGCCTGTAGTTGTAGATCTAGAGCGGGTGGAGTAAACTCTCTGGATTGCAGGCGACTGATGAGTTGTTAAAGACCACAAATAATTGATAGTCAATTTAAAAGAATTTTAGGGGTACATTTTCAAAGACTGTGGTGGAAGTGTTTTTTTTTTAATGATTTGGAGACAAAACTGAATTACTCAAAAAATGCTTTTTGATTCTAGTATACAGTTTTTTTTGCAAATGAAGCACAAGCTAGATACTAGTTAGTTGTCATTTGGTACAGAGTAACATATTTGGAAAGAACAAAATTAAATAATAGTTAAACATAGAAACATAGAAACATAGACTTTGATGGCAGATAAGGACCGCTTGGCCCACCTAGTCTGCCCATTTCCCTACCTACAGGATAGGCTGCAGATCCTAGTTAACCAACAGCCTATTTCTGCCTAACCCCCACAAGAATTGCCTTATGTCTGTCCCATGCATTCTTGAATTCTCCCACAGTTTTATACCCCACAACCTCCTCAGGAAGGTTGTTCCATGCATCCACTACCCTCTCTGTGAAAAAATACATGCAATGTAAAGTAATATTGTATATTAATAGCAGGCTGAGATATTGAACAGTGGCACATGAGTTTTAACAAAGTTGGCAGAGGGACTCAAGTGATGAAACTTCCAGGTACGTTTGCAATAACAATTTATAATAGCAGAAGATGATGTAACGTGCATTAAGAAGTTAATTGAAATTTAATTGTTGTAATAAAAGTTTACAACATGAGAATGCCACAATGTTCACCATATTACAGTGGTTTGTTGGGTAAATGCTGAATAATATAGAGGGTTGGTCAACACATGGAATGTAAGTTAGTTAAACTAACAGGTCAGTTAGACTATAATGAAATCAAAGGCAAGAGAAGAATCAGTGAACAGTTCTGATATATGCGTGGTGGACACAAATTGGTAAAAAAGTGATATAACATTCACATTCATCCAGAAATAGAGTCACACATTGAATGAGCAGATTGAACATATGCAGCAATTGTAATATGATGGTTGAAAAATGAAGTAGAATAAAGTTTAAAGGAATGGTTTGCATGGTAAATTTGAAGAGTCCTTGGAGATACAATACAATTCTTACTCTGTGAATGATATCCCTACATAAAATGATACAAGTAGGGCAGACATTCTTGACATCTTTCGTTTTCATGAGGGTGGTTGGCTTCTATGGTCAGAGGATCAACCATGCTGTGATTCCTAAGCATTTGATTTCTGTAGTTGGACCTATCTGAAGCCAAAGGATTTACAAGAGATTATAATACACTGGAAAAAATGATTTGCTGGTCACTGGAAGAGAATGGAGGTCACCAAGACAAAGAACATTTTCTAGGAGATGGAGAATAAAGGGATGTTTCAAAATGTTCAAAAGAATACAGCAGCATCATTGGGAAATAGTATTAAACATTTTTAGATTACTCTTGTATACATAAGAGAAATAATTCATTTAAACTATGTGTTAGCAGGGGTGGGGCACTTGATTTATTACTTTCATGTATGCCAGGTTGGTTTTGTACTGTAGCATGGAATTGTGTTTAAAAAATGCATCTTTATGAGCACGGCTTCATTTTGGCACTGCTGTATTTTCCAGTGCTTAAATATATCGATGCATGTTGTGATAACAGTTAAGCTTGCTACTGCCCTGTTTTGTATGAGCCATCCCACCAAGCCAAAGTCAGTTTTCTTAGAAGTGGTGACTGACCAAATACTGGACAAGGTAGATTCAGTTCTTGTATTGTGTGGCAATTTGGTGAGAATAAAAGCACTTTTGTACTTGAAATGGTCTGGTAAGAAGCTTTTTATCTTTTATCTCACTTTGCCATGTGCTGACCTACTTTCAACTCACAGCTGAATTTTATGTGTTCAATATAATTTTATTTATCTTTTGTTTGTATTCAGTTTTATATTCTGCCATGATGTTTAAATCTCATCTAAAAAACTATATTTTCTCTTTTGCCTTCCATTCTTAATCTCTCCTTTCTCTCTCTCTCTCTCTCTCTCCATCTCTCTTTCCCTCTTATTTTTTATTTAATTAACTAGTACATGACTTTTTTAGAATGACCTTGCATCTAATATTGCATATATAATGTAAACACCCATATGCTGTATATTGGTTGCATTTTGTAGTTTTTATAATTACATTCCGCTATTTTCCTTTCATTAATTTTTTTTATTTTCATGGTAAAACATTTTGAGATATAATTTGTATGAGAGATGCTGTGTAAAAATAAAATAGCTTAAATCAGTAACTTTGTTGACCACCATACTTTCAAAGCTCTGGCCACAATTGGGGTTAGTGGCTTCAGAATGTATCTGGACCAGTGGCTCCTATCTAGTCTCTGAAGGCAAGGCTCTGATGAATGATCTAGGAGTGCTGTTCAGTGGGTGGTTTAAATCAGGAGCTCAGACAGGCAGCATAGAACAGTGGCTTCCATGGACAGATGAGGTTGTTGATTCCAGCAATAAACTTAGGTTGGTAGTGCCAGCAAGTAGCTTAGGACAAAGAATCCAGTGAGCAGCTTAGAACAGTGGCTCCAGTGAGCTTACAACAGTAGCTTCTGTGAGCAGTTTGATTTGGTGACTCTGATGAGCAGTTTAGGAAGGTAGCTTTACCAAGTTGTATACATACATACATATGTACATACAAAGTCACCAGCAGATTAGGCCCAAAGGTCTATCTTGTCAGCCTGAGATGCAGCTCCTAATTAAATTTCAGCAGCTGCCCCCTCCCTTGTTTTGCTCCCTTTTACTTTGCACCCCCCACACCCTATTTCTGACCTTCCGTCTACCTGTACCTTGTCCATGTACCTGCCCCATCCCACCTTAAATCCTTCCACTGTTCCCTTTGCCAACAACTCCCCTGGTAGTGCATTCCAATGTGCCACCACACTCTCTGTGAAATAGTGTCTCCTTACTTCCCCCCGTACCTCTCCCAACTAGTTTAAGGTTATGTCCACTTACATTTCTCCCCTTCAATGTAAAGAGACCCTCTGTGTCCACTTGATTGATCCCCTTCATATATTTGAAGACATCAGTCATATCCCCCCTGTCTGTTCTGATCTCCAGGGAGTACATGTTCAGTTCTGCAAGTCTTTCCTCATAGGATATTCCCTTCAGACCATAGATCATCCTAGTGACGTGCCTCTGAACCCTCTCCAAAAGGGCAACATCCCTCTTTAAGTAAGGTCTCCAGAACTGTACACAATACTCCAAGGGAGGTCTTGCCAAGGAGTTGTACAGAGGCAGAATAACTTCCCTTCTCCTTGATGTTATCCCCCTAGATAGACACCCCAGCATTTTATTTGCCTTAGCAGCCACTCTCAAGCACTGTTCTGAATTGTTTATTTTGGCATCTATGGCCACTCCCAGGTCATTTTCCCCCTTAGATATCAACAGCTGTCCCCCCCAAGTGATAGTTATACCAAGGTTCCTGTGTCCCAGGTGTAGTATGCTGCACTTTTGAGTGTTAAACACCAACAGTCTGGTGTGTGCCCACCCCTCCAACCTTTCCAAGTTCTTTTTAAGTGTCTTCCTACCCTCCTCACTGTCTACTACTGCTCCCAACTTGAAATTATTCACAGACAGGCTCATCTTGCTCCTAACTCCCTCCCTGATGCCTGTAGTGAAAGCATTGAACAGGATTGGGCCCAATACCAATCCCTTTGGAACCCTGCTGATGACCCCTCTGGTAGTCAATGCCTCACCCCCTACCACCACCCTCTGCTGCCGGTTGCTGAGACAGTTAGCTACCCATCCCACCATTTTGTCTCCCACCCCTAGGTTCCTTAGCTGCCATATAAGTCTTCCATGGGGGACCGAGTAGAAGGCCTTGCTGAAGTCCAAGTACAGGATATCAACCAGCCTTCCACTATCCAGTGATCTTGTCACCCAGTTGAAGAATTTGATTAGGCTGGTTTGACATGATCTACCCCAGACTAACCCATGCTGGCTTTCATCTTGAAAGCCATTTGCCTCAAGGAACTCCACCATCCTCTCCTTCAAGATGGCCCCCATCAGTTTACCCACTATGGATGTCAGACTGACCGGCCTATAGTTTCCCTGTTCATCCCTCGGTCCACTCTTGTGGAATGGCACAACATGTGCTGTTCTCCAATCCAGGGGTACCTATCCTGACTGGAAGAAGGAACTGAATCATTCCATCAATGGAGCAGCCAGGACATCCACTAGTTCCTTTTGAACTCTGGAAAGGATTCCATCTGATCCTGGGGCCTTATCAGTACGCAAAGATTTTAGACCCTCCCTCACCCTCCCCACTTGGATCTCACAATCTGTCAGTGCCCCCCCCCACTGTCCCCATCCTACCTGCCCCTGTGGTAATGGACCTTCCCTCTCCTTCGAAAAGACAGATCAGAAATAATCATTAAGTACTTCAGATTGCTGTACTGTTCCTTCAGCCCAGCCCCCTTTCTTCCTCAACCTGTTTATCTGTCCGCCTTTCCTTCACTCTCTGACATATCTATACATTAGTGACTTTGACGGGTATCATACTGTAGATTGCTGGCTGCAGAACCAGCTTTGGTACTGCAGTAAACCACTTTTGGTTGGTGACTCTGGTCAACAACTTTGGTCAGTGGGTCTGAAAAGCAGCTTTGGTCAGTGGCTCTGGCAAACAACTTTGATCAGTGGCTCCAGCAAGCAGTTTTGGTTGTTGGTTCCATTGTGGAGCTGTGGTCTGCAGTTACAGAGACTTGCTTTGGTTAGTGCCTCCAACAAGCAACTTCAATCACTAGCTAAGGAAAACAGCTCTAGTTATTGGTAAATGCTTTGGCTGTTGGCTCCAGTTAACAGCTTTGGTTGTTGGCTCTGGTGAATGGCTTTGGTAATTGGCTTTAGGGAACAAGTTTGGTTAGTGGCTTTGGTTATTAACTGTGGTAAACAGCTTTGGCTGGTGGCTCTGGCATATGACTTTTCTCATTTGCTCTGGCAAATGGCTTCAGTTATTGAGTCTGCTGAGCAGCTTTAGTAGTTGACTCCAGCAAGTGGCTTTGGTCATTTGTTCCAGCAATTGACTTTTGTCATCTGCTCCAGTAAGCAGCTTTGGTCATTGGCTCCAGTGAGTGGATTTGGGCATTAGTTCTGCTGAGTAATTTTGGTAATTGAGCTCTCCATATTTGAAGACCTGAAGATACAATGACTGGAAGACTTTGGGGTGAATTTTATGGGTGAAAAAACTGCCTTGGGATGGAGAACTGATTTAAGCTGGATATTTCATCGTTATTAGCCAGAGTAACACTAGATACTTCCTACTATGAAAGAAATGTTTGCTGTGAGCAGCATTTGGCCTGGAGGTGCAAGATGACTTAGGTCAGACTTTTTATATGTGAAGAACAAAGGAAGCTTTTTATTTTCTCAGCCTAGAGATAAGAGCTTGAATAAGGAGATGGTTTAGGAGTAGATAAAAGTTATTTGATTAATTTAGTAGAAATCGTTTCCTCAAAGACTTTTGTTAAGTATTCTAAAGTTCACAGAAGAAATATTTTAAAACAACAGCATTATGTTCTAAAAATTGTAACTGATCAGGTACAGAATAAGCAAAGTTCTGTTTATTTGGGCAGAGGTTGTACTTCTCCTTTACCATTTGCAGTTGTATTCCCTTTCTCAACTGATCACCCACAACTGACTATTATAATAAGTAACTAGTAAGCAGAATCAAATCCATTGTTTTTGTAATGTAAAGTACTCATATAAATTAAGTTTTTAACATGTAAAAAGTAAAACAAAAAAACAACATGGTACTGTTCTAGATTAGATTTTGGTTTTGAACTGTTCCGTGTGATTAAGCTTTGAAGGTGACTCCAAAATTCAACTACAGACACTCTTCATTAAAATATAAAGCCACTTTCTTGTTAGATTCAACACTTTAACCTGTCTAGGTACTTCTGAATAACAGGAGGTATTGGTACTGTGATTACCTCTGACATTTAATGTTGTAAACAAAGTGATTATAAACTGTACTATTACTGAAACCCCAGACATCCTAAACATTCCAAATCTGCACAAAAGTCATTTTGACACTGATAACTAATCTTCCCTTCTCTTAGGTACCTCCCCCGTTGAAATACCATTAGCATTCTGGGGATGCATGTTATAAATTAAAAGATTTGTACCCTATGATCGTACATTATTTTAAATGACAGCTACTTGATTACGCAGATGAAATTAAATCCATTATATGTAGCAGACAGAGATAAAAGGCTGAATGGGCCATTAACCTGTCTGACCATTTCAAGTAAACAATAATGGCTTGCTTCATCACAGGTAGTTGCCAAAATCCTCTAAATGCACTGTTGCTTATTTGTAGAGATCTATTGCGCATCCTGATTTTTTACATTCAGTTTATGGGATTACTGTACATATACAAAGTATCATACAGAAGTACAAAACAGCAGATTTTAGTAGAAAGCTTATTTACAATTTAAATATTAAAGATTCAAGTGCATTTATTCATTTGTTGTTTATTTCTAAATTTTGACAAGGAATGGCACACCGAGCTGGAATAGCTCATTTCTAGGTGTAACCTGGGGGGCGGGTTACATAAACCTGTTTTATTGAGAGGGGAAAGTTGGCCATGACACCAGGAAAACTCTCCCAGTCTTCTTCAATAAGTGCCATGGGTTCTTTAAGATCCACCTGGACAGTAAGTAGAGATGGGCAGAAGGGATCTTGGTTTAACATCTCATCCAAAGATGGCACCTCAGCAGCGCAGTACCATCCTCATAATGCACAATGGCATCAGTTTGGGGTATTACCCCAAGCACCTGGTGTGGAACTAGCACCCACAACCTTCTGATCTTCTGGCCCCAGAAGCAAACATGCACCTGCTATGCAAGTGACAATGACAAATGTCACTTTTTATAGTTTTATAACTTTTTTAAACATTTTTTATGTCTAAACACTATTCTATGGCCATATCAAATGACACACTTTTTCATTTTTTTTAAATTAATTTAACCTATTGAAATTTCACTAATATATGATGCTAAATCTATGTTTCTAAGGAATGGAATTGTTGTCTTCTGATACATAGTTTTGCAATAGCATTTTGATGTCTGAACTATGGTAGTGCAACTTTTTCAGTCCTTTTTCAAGGTAATCCCTTTTCACATGTTTGTTGTTTGAAGAGTAATACATGACTGGTTGTGACATGTCATAGTACAGTATACTGGGGGCTATGCACTATTCTGGGTCTGGGTACATATGGATCACATGTACCTGGCCTGCGTAGCTCTGCACCAGCCTACAGGAACAACGTGCATGGGATGCATGATTGTGTGGCTCTACAGGGTGCCTGCCTATGGCACTGTCCCCTGGCACACAACTGTGCAAGGGGTGGATCAAGAGATACCGCTGAGAATCCAAGTATATGCCTGTACTTGGTCCTGAAGTGGATTCCCTACTCTGAGCAAGGAAATCTGGCAAGGCATGGGTATATAAAAATCTCAAAGTATGGCCGACTGCCCACATGGCTGCTCCCAGGTCTCCATGTCAGCCCAGTGGGCTGGGACAACACTGTAGAGGGGTATGTTGGTCCTCTGCAGCTTTTGGGGTTTAACTAATGGGGGAACACAATGGATACAGCAGGGTCCCTGCTGCTGTATCCCACATTCCCCTCATCTGGCATTCCATACCACCATGAATGGCATGGAGGGTGGGCACACCTCTAGACACCCTCCAAACCTGCCAAGGCATAGCTGTGTGACTGGCTTGGGGATCTTCTGTGGAAGGGATGTGCGACCATGCTGTAAATGTGCACAGGGTCTGCATGACCCCTGGTTCAAAGCATTCAGACATAGAGTTGCCTACGTGCCACAGATCTATGGCATGTAGGCAAGCCACCTCTTAATTCATAGGGGCCATTGTCTCTATAGTTAAGCAGATAGCATAATATTCTGTCTGACAAGATACTGCATGCACATATAGTGCATGATCTGAATTTATCAAGTTAGGTTACCTAGATAATTGATTTGTATAGTTTATCATCTGCTCCAGGCATTTGATTTACTTACACTGTCTGAATTATCCACAGCTGGAGAAAGATAAGGAGGCACTTTTTTTACTGAGAGGGTGGTGGCCAAGTGGAATGAGATGTGGAGGAGGTGGTCTCCCTGAAGATTGTAGTTGGTTTCAAGAAAGAGTGGGACAGAGTAAAGGGGAAGGTTACATGTAGAAGGAGTGGGGGAGGGTGTTAGCAAGGGGGGGGTCAAAGGGAAGAGGGGTTGGGGGTTCTGGGTCCCTCAGTAAATACTGAGGGACCTATACTCACTAGCAGACTTTATAGACTGTAAGGCCATTATCTGATGCCTTATTTGTATGTAACTGAATGGAAATTATGCACATAACCCTAATCATTACATTTCAGGCATATTTCATGGCACAAGGCAAAACCAAGTGTCTTTAATCACCTTAGAAGAAATGATATTCTGTGTTATAAAATAGGTTAGGAAAATCCTGCACTCTTATTGGTTAATCACTACTCAAACCAACATAATGATGTCAGCACAACCCACACTTGACAATCCCATCATAGCAATATATCCCTATGCATGACACTTGGACCACCTAGAAACCATTTCATTTTCAGCTTTAAATTGAATTCCCTATCTTTCTCTCATAAGTTTATGGGTCCATTTGGAGAGCCTCTTATATATCTAAGAGTGTCGCCTCACCCATTCTTAGGATCAGAGGATTGCGAGCTGCAGGCGAGCAGTTCTATGGTCCTAAGGATGCAAGAAGCGACAGTCTTAGATCCATAACAGGCCCTCCAAATGGATCTATAAAATATTGTATTAAATAAAAAAAATCATTTTTTTTTAAATTAAAACTGTTGAGAGCAGGAGCGGTCAGCTAGAAGCCCATTTTAGTGACTCAGTGTGTGAGGTACTCTTATGGTAATAAGAGTACCTCATGTGGAACTGAAGGGAGGGCTGTGATTGGTCAAGGATGCTCCTGTGATCTATAATCTATATATAGGAGACAACTGTATTGATGGTCTTTGTCATTTTTTTTTGTAAATAAAAGAATTTGCATCTAATTTGCCCTGTGTGCACTGTGACTTTGCAAGACAATTAGTACAATGACTCACTCCAAGGTTTGTGAGTTGTACTGCAGTAAAAATATTAGGAGAAAATAACTACACACTTTGTAATTTTGTGGAAAAAAAATGTTTTATTTCATTAAAAATGGTTAGTCTTAGTATAAAAATTTATGTATTGAAAAAACAAAATAAAAAAAAAGGTTTAGTCTGACCACCAAACCACAACCAACATTTCCTGGTCACCCACCACTTTATCAAGCTTGTAGTCCATTAGTTTTTGGGTGCTCTCAAAATGTTCATGTCTTCAATTAGCTCTCAATTCATATCACTATATAGTCCTCACTCTCAGTAACCTCAGTACTCAAAACACCCTTGTCCTTTTTCACATTGTGAGTCCACCTAAATAGTTTTTATGACTTGTAGCAGAGGGGGAATAGATATATTTTTTAAATTACAAAGGGCGAGTGTGTAGCCATTTTCTCCTTCTGTTTGTACTGTAGCCAGTAGTGCACAAACACCTCACCTTAAAATCATCTCTGCCATCCCTGTGGCATTGAGTGATAGGGGATCACTCAGCACACTGGTGACCTGGGTTCGCACCCCAGGCCCAGATGCCAGGAGTGAGGTATGGCAGGGAGGGAGGAATTCAAGAGCATCTTATGAATGCATCCCTCCTGGAGGGTGGGGCATGATGGGCAGCCCTTGTGGTGACTCCTGGTGGTGGCTTCCAGTGGCGTACCTGATGGCATGGGTGAGCACATGCTGCCATGTATCCCCATCCCAGAACGTTGCCATGGCCACACTCACCATGTGATGAAGAGGGTGGGTGTTCCAGAAACATGGAAAATGGCTGCCCATAGTGCTGGATGATGGTCCTCTTGTGGGACCTCTCCTGTTGTTGACCACCCAGCACAGCACACCTGGCCCCCACTCAACACCACCAGTGTCATGGTAGGACTCTCCCCTGATGCCCCAATGAGGGAGGGCCCAGCAGGGATATATCAGAACACTGGGGGACTTCTGGCAGAGCAGTGGGGAGCTGAGACAGGTGCAGCAGTAGGGGATGGGTTCATGGCGCAATGGGGGTGTCAGCATAGGTGCCCGAAGGAGTGGGGCTGCGGGGCCATGGAGGAAGCTCCCTCAAAAATCACCTCTGGTGGTTTCCGAGAGGTCCGAGAACCCCTGCAACCTTTCTTGCTGCTGTTCTGTAAAAAAACCCACCCTAGGTGATTGGAGGCATTTGAATGTGATTTGTATCTCACAGCTAACAGGGGGCATGGGTTGTTACAATACAACTCACCTGGTTGCGTGTTATTATTTACCTATGTCATAACTCCAGTGGGATTATGAGTCCCTTTGCTCTGTCCTTAACATGTTTGAACCTATTTAGCATACTAGCCCCCACCACTTCCCACTGGCAGTCCGTTCCACAGCTCCACTACACTCTGACTAAAATAGAACTTCCTAACATCCCTCCTAAATTTTCCCCAGCTAACCTCCAAATGTGCCCTCATGTGACTGCATCCTTATTTCTAACAAACAGATGTAACCTGTGACATAACAGGGGTTACCAGGGGCCCATGCAATGCGTAACATTTTATTATGTGCTACATTGGAGCTTTAATATATGGTCTGCAAATGAAGATACCATGCAGTAAAATGTTTAGCCTAGACCTGAGTATCAAGGTTCTGAAGTGTATTCTGAAATGTTAGTGAGGTATATGCTGTTTTCCTGCTTTATAGTGTGTGTCCTACTTAGTGACAGTAAGTCTAGGTTCCAGTGTCTGCACCTGCAGTTGCTATTGGTTTGGAGGGTTTCAGGGCAATGTTTCCCATCAACTAGAGGTATAGAAATAGGGGCACTGGCCTGCCAAAAGGAAGTCCAGCTCTGTTGGTACTCCAGGCTGGAATGCCTGTGTATGTCAGTTCCAGTTTAGCATCTGTGGGCGCGCTTCTCTGGCTGCAACCAACTGGAGGAGGCATCTAGGCCCAGGAATGGTGACAAGATTCCTTTGTTTGGGTGGTACAAGCATGCTTTGGTGCACATCTCAGGAGGCTCAGGCTCTAGTGATAGTCCAAAACAGCAATCAGTGGGGGCCTGTTGGGGACTTACCCTCAATCAAAGTCTCCTGATGGCTTCCGCACAAATTATCCTATGTTCCTGTAATAGGTGGAGATGAGGTGAACAAAATCCTGTGCTAGCAGGAGACTGTGGCCTAAAGCAAGGGACCTTTGAGAATGGCAAAGCCACACCTTCCTGATGAAGAGGTAGTGTGCCTTGATACACGGGGGACCACAGCTTTTTGTACACACATTTGTTATTGAATGCAGTAAAGCAAAGCAAAGCTTTTCTTTTACTGGGCTTTTGGTGTACTGAGTTGTTTTGTTGCTCGCTACTAATGCCATTTTCCATCTGCACCAGTTTTCCACCTGAGCATGCCATTGTTGTTTGGCAGGTAAGATGATTTGCCTGCCTGCAGTACAAATCAAATGAACGTGATCAATAGCCAACCCAAAATGGACTCATGTTCTGCAAAGAGGAAGGGGGTATGGTCCTCTCAATGGAAAGAGAAATCAAGGAAATGTAGACTTTAGGATAGGTATGGTAGCTACTGCAGGTATCACCAGTGGAATGATTTAGATGCATGAGTTCACCAAGAAAATGGCAGCAGGGCTAAGAAGCAAAGGAATAGTTGACCACCAGTTGAGGCAAGAATGCATATGGGGATAAGTCTCACTTGATAGCAGGATATATGAGAATCACACCCCATAAAATTGACTGGTCTGAGCACCAAATACAGTTGGAAGTCCAGAACTTAGAGGAATTCACAGAGACATGGTGGGAGAAGAAAATGCCTGGTAAATGTAGAAGGAGACATTCTGGCTATTGTAAGGGGATATGTCCTACAGGAAAAGGAGTAGGTGGCTCTCTTTTGCAGAGAGCTTGTCTGTAAAAAACAAGAAGGAAATCAATGTGACAAACAGGTTCACAGAGTCCATCTGATCAAGCTCAGTGCAAAAGGCACTGGAGACAAAATAGTCACCGAGGAAGGGACTAGAGGAATACAAACAGTTCAGCACAGATAAATGTATTCAGTTGTGATAAGTGTTTTCTGAAACTTAAATTCCACAAGTGGAATTCTAGCGGTATTACCTACATAAGAACAGGAGAACATGACAGCAGATGGAGACCATGTGATCCATCTAGTCTGCCCATTATTTGACCTACTCCTCCCAAAGTATATTCCCTTATTTCAATATTCCGCTATGTCTGTCCCAAGATATTTTGAACTCCTTAACTGTCTTGGCATCCACAAACTCCTGCGGCAGCCTGTTCCATGGCTCCACCACCCTTTCGGTGAAGAAAAACTTTTCAATATTACTCCAAAATCTCCCTCCCATTAGACGCCTGTTGTGGCCTCTAGTACGTGCCTCCTTATTTTTTTGGAAGAGGTTATGATTTTGCTCTGAGTTGATACCCTTTAGATATTTAAAGGTTTCTATCATGTCTCCTCTGTTTCTCCTCTGTTCCAGGGAGAACATGTTTAATTCTTTAAGTCTTGTCTCATAGGGTTCATGATGGAGGTTCTGAACCATCTTTGTAGTTTTTCTTTGCACAGTTTCCAGATGGTCTATATCCTTTTTAGGGTGGGTCTCCAAAACTGGACACAGTATCCCAGGTGTGACCTCACCAAGCATCTGTAAAGTGGGATTATCACTTTGCACTTTCTGCTTGTGATCCCTCTTCTGATGCAACCAAGGATGTTGCTGGCTTTCTATGCCACCTCCTCACATTGTCTCCCTACCATTAGGTCATTGGATACCATGGCCCCTAAGTCCCATTCTAGGTTTGTGATGGCTAACTCTTCGCCCCCTAGGTAGTAATTTTTTCCTGGGTTTCTTTTCCCTAAGTGCATGACTTTACACTTCTTGGTGTTGAACTTCAACTGCCAAGTTCTGGACCATTCTTCCAGTTTTGTTAGGTCTGATTCCATCACTATGGCCCTTTCCTGTTTGTCCACGCTGTTGCAGAGATTGGTGTCATCGGCAAACAGGTATACATTCCCCTATAATCCATTTGTGATGTCGCTAATGAATATGTTGAAGAGGACTGGTCCAAGCACCGAACCCTGCGGAACCCCGCTGGTCACCAGCCCCTCTCTCGACAGGGTGCCATTCATTACAACATTCTAGGTCATCCCCTGAAGCCAGTTTCTCATCCAATTAACAATTTTCTCTCCTACAACTTCATTTCTTAGTTTGTTAATAAGCTTCCTATGGGGGACGGAATCAAAAGCCTTACTAAAATCTAGATATATAACATCCACTGCCCTGCCTTGGTCTACTTCTTTTGTCACCCAGTCAAAGAATTCTATCATGTTTGTCTGGCATGACCTACCAGTTGTAAAGCCATGATGCTTAGGGTCTAGCCTCCCACTGTTTTTCAGGTATGCCACTATCCTTTTCCTTAGTAATGATTCCATAATTTTCCCACAATTGAGGTGAGGCTGACAGGGCGGTATCTCCCTGCCTCTTCCTTGCTTCTGCTTTTGTGTAGGGATACCATAGTGGCCTTTTTCCAGTTCTATAATACCTGTCTGTTTTCCAGTGATTTATTAAAGAGTTTGGCCAATGCAGTGGCTAGTTCCTCCCTAAGCTCTTTCAATACCCAAGGATGAATTCCATCTTGTCCAATAGCTTTGTTTGTCTTCAGTTTATCTAATTCTTCTAGAACCCTCTCTTTTGTAAAGGGACTTGTGTTTGCTTCCTGGATGTGGAGACCCTTAGCTAGTGTTGGACCATCACCATTCTGTTCTCTTGTAAAAATGGAGCAGAAATATTCATTTAATACTTCTGCTTTCTGTACATCATCCTCCACCTGCTGTCCTTACTTGTTTCTTAGTCTGACTACCCCCTCCCCCTGGTCTTTCTTTTTTTCTGGATATACTTATAGAAGGTTTTGTTGCCCCTTTTAATTTCTGCCGCAGTTTTGTTCTTCAGTTTGTGCTTTGGCTACCCTGATTGCCTTCCCAGCATCTTTGAGCTTGGTCCTGTATTCTTCCATATCACAGCCTTTCTTTGTTTCTTTATACTGTCGGAAGGCCTTTTTCTTTTCTTTTCTATGCCACCTCTTTCATAAACCAGAGAGGTTTTCTCCTTCTTTTGGTTTTACTGATTACTTTTGAGTATTTTGCTGTGACAATGTTTAATGACATCTTCAATACTACAATACAGTATAAAGCAGCCATGAAAGTTTGAGCAAATTTTGCCAGTAGGTCCTTTCTGAAATTTCCACAGTAAAATATAATTTACTAAACCACATTTATCCATCTTTATTAGATTTAAGGGCCTGTTTACATTGGGTATGTATGCCAAATTTTGGGTGTATACCTGCCAGGTGAGGCCTTACTAGAGTTCTGTATATGGGCAGAATCACTTTGCTTCTCCTTCTATCAAAACCCCTTCTGGTACACCCCAGCATCCTCAGTGCCTTACTGTATGGCTTATTGTCCTTGCTGGTTTGCTTGAGGGACTCGCTGATGATGATGCCCAGATCCCTCTTCTCTGCTGTAGTGGCCAGCCTGATCCCTCCCGTATAATACTCGGTGTGTGGGCTCCTGAATTTTAATGACCAGATCTTTTGCCACTTTTTTTGAGCTTCTCTAGCTCTTTCTGAAGTTCCCTCGTCCTTTCCTTTCCTTTCTGCTGAAAAGATTAGTGTTGTCTGCAAAGTGACACATCTTGCCCTGGATACCCTTCCCTGTTTCATTAATAAACATATTGAATAGGTCAGTTCCCAGAACTAATCCCTTCAGTATCCTGCTCATGATCCCCTTGTCGCCACATTTGGTACTGTTTGCTACCACCCTCAGTTTCCTCACATAGACAGTCCCCCCCCCCGATTAGACCCTTTTCTACTCAGAAGTCCCCCAGCTTTTTAAACAGCCTATGTGGCACTGAATCAAAGGCTTTTCTGAAATCAAAGTAGGCCAAATGTACCACCTGCCCATTGTCTACTGCCCTAGTGACCCAGATGAAAAACAGTATTAGGATGGTTTGACGTGATATCCCTGACACACACCCATGCTACTTGCTATCCTTAAGCCTGTTGTCTTCTACGTATACCACCAGAGTTTCCTTAGCTACTGTACGGTTTCCTTTTGCTTACCTAAAATGTAGGTAAGACTGACTGGCTTATAGTTAATCTAATGCATGGCCAGTATTTGTTCAATGCTATATTTATACATACAGCGTTTCTGTGAGTCAAGTTATCTTGCACATTGTGTAGTATTATAAGAAGAATCACTAGAATTGAATTCATCAGAATTAGGAGTCAAAGTATCATAGATTTATACCAGAAGTAGTATTGCATGAGGTAACTTTTCCTGGAAGGATGACTATACACATACAGTATGTACAGTGTTTGGTGAACAATAGTCTGACTGGGAATACAGTTTGTGCCAAACCAGTACAAATACATTTAGCCAGATATGGTGTTAATTTTGTTAATGACGTACTGTACCCACTACCAAAACAGCAACAATCAAGATGATAGATGGATTACAAACCAAGAATAAATATGCCATAATGCTGTACTTAACCAATGGGAGAGCAGCTGAAATAATGCTTGATAAGACTCTAGTGCAGCTATACTGCATTGTAACAAGAGTAGAGCAGTTAAAGCTGCAAAACAGTGCTAATTTGAAAAGTCTACATGCACAGTGTGACAAATCAGAGACGCAGTGGGCTGACTCAGTGTATGACATTTAGTGCCATTTTGCATCACCACTCACGAGTTATGGTCTTGCTTCCTTACGGTAGCATGTTATAATGTTGACTCAAATTGAGCGACTCAGTTTTGAGTCACTCAATTTGAGCTCATGGGATATGAGCTACTCTGAAAGGGTAGCAAGGTGCAGTTATGGCACCGCGAGGTATGGGAAAAAACAGCGAGATAGTAGGAGGGCAAAGGAACAGAAGAGGAAGGTTCAGAAAGGAGAAGGTATGTGGGTTGTAGTTTGGCAGTGTGCTGCTGAGCTGCTGTTCTGGTGTGGTGGTGAGGGTGGCAGGCTGCAGTGAGAGAGGTCCAGGGCTCAGGGCTGGGTAGAGATTTTATTTTTTTTTTAAAGTGTGCCGCACTTAATTTTTTTTTGTCCAAGTTTCTCCCCCTCCTCAACATCTACCCCCCCTAGAGTTGGGAATCCTAATTTGGGGGTATGGGGAATGAATCCCCCCACAGGGGAGCTATAGATACTGCACATTGTTTTTTTCCCATCGCTGTTGTCGGGTTCGCTGGGGAGTGTATATTGCCATTTTGATTTTCAGCAATGTACACTCACTGTAACAGGGATCGCGGTTTGGCGCGATCACCGTTATGACATGGAACCTCTCCTCACTCATAAAGACAAATTGCATATTTTGATTCTTTGAGTAAGGTCATTGCCCTTTACCTACTTATTTTAAGATATGTAACCATACAAGATTCCCCAGCATGGTGTTTAGGGGACACTTTACTGTCATGAGGTGCTGTCTTTTGGATGAAGCATTACAACAAGGTGTGTCCGCCTATTTTGGTGGTTCTTCAGGTGGAAAGTACAGATCCTATGGGGCTTCTCAAAAAGAGAAGGGGAATTTTTATTAAACAACAACAAAAAAAAATGAAACATATATGGAATAGGCATATATCAATCATACAAAAATGGGGAAAAAGCAAAAATAAAACAGAGATGACCATGTAATAGACAAACAGTTACATCACTGTAAAAAACAGAGAATTCATAAATACCTATTCCAGCTGAAAATACAGAAGAAAAAAATACAGAACAAACAAAAAAAAGGCTGTTAAAAAGAAACATCAGAAAAAACATACGCTGTAAGAAAATCAACAGCAATAGAGGCCCATAACAGCATTGTGGGAGGAAAATGAACGGACTAAATGTCTAAGGGGTACAGCAGGAAAACCAATCACCGTAGCCAAGCACAACGTCCCCAACAATCATTGAAATGCATAGAAGAGGCATGTCATTGTTCCATCTCCTGAATATGGACATCATTCAAAACAATTTGAAGCAATTCAGCCTGGGAAACATGCTTTTGTTGTAATACTAAGCAACATCTGATTTGCCAAATCCAATATTTGAGACAAGTGAAAAGCACGCCACGGCTACTAACATTATACCTGGACCACTGGGGTGAAAACAAACTCAGAAAAAGAATCTCAGGAGATAATCTATGAAAAAGAGGGAGTACCCATTCTTTGGATAAGAGATCTCAAAAGGAAAGAATATAGGGACAAGCAAAACACAGGTGTTCCATAGAGTCTACACTATTCAGATGAGTAGGGCTGGGACAAAAACGTTTATTCAAGTCTTTATGTTTTAAGTTGCCCTTGACATTCAGTTTGCCATGGTCAAATGACCAAAGCACATCCCAAAATTTATCCAGTATTCCACGGTCTGTCAACATCTGACCAACCAACCTCATATCACTGGATGAGGTGCTATAAAAAATGGGCCAATCAAAAAAATAAGATTGAACAACTGTCCCATAAAAGGACTGCCAGTATAAAAACACCAGTGTGTGTGTGTGAGACAGCCCCCAACTTTTAATCTTGTCAAAACTATCATCAAAATAATAAGGTAACTTTTGAGGTCTTTTATTCTTGTGCATAAAGGAGCCAGTTCTCCATTCCTGTAAAACTGAGGAGAGCTGGGGGACTACCCAGGAAGTCCACTCCTGACATTCCTGGAGTAGAATAGGTTGATTATTAGCATAAATAAAAATGTTGTAAAAGAAAACCACTAGGTCAAGCATCCAAAAACCATCCAAAGTCATATCCAAATAGCCATAAACCTCCAGACATTTTCATAAAAAGGCATGTGACACCCTATCAAAAGCCTTCGACTGGTGCAGGCTGAGTACATATCTACTAACAGTATGTGTATTGCCCATCTCCATTATCCAGGGATACTGTCATCCTCCTTAGGCCTCAAAGTGTCCCTAGTTTAAAAAAATTTTTTTATGATTGTTCACATTCTATAGCAACCATTGATGTAGCCAGTAGTTTGATTCAGATTCCTTTTTTCTTTCAAAAAGTGAAAAAACTGACTGCCCACCATACTGGTGTTACCACACAAAAACATGTTTGTTTACATTTCTTGATCAACTCCCACTGCATCTTTCCTGGACTTAGGAACACCCCCAATACAATCTAGTCACTCATGCAGTGACAGCAGATGAGACTATCATATAATGAGTGGCTGCACTGTTTGAGAGTGTTTCTAATGATCAGAAAGTATACAATAAGAATAGTTCAAGGATGTGAAGCAAAACAAGGCTGGGTAGAACTATACATTACCATGAATTTCAGTTCTACTAAGCAAGATAACACAACCAACAACATCAATGCGCTTTAGTGGAGGTAGGCAGTCCTAAAATGTGGGGTTTTACCTAGAAATAACATGATGCAAAAAAGGCTGACAGTGTCCCTTTAACAACAGAGTATCAGAAATGTTCCTGCCAGGAAGGGAACAAGTCTTAGCTAGATGGATTATATGTTGCAATACTGAAGCCAAACTATGCCTAAGAATCTTCAAACATTTGTAAAATTAGTATTCAACAGATTAATGGGATGGCAATTAGAAAGAGATGATCTATCCCCACTTTTAAACAAGAAAATAAGTAAACCCATATACTGTACATGTTAGATGACAGAGCGGGTGCCAGGAGGAGGAAGTTGTACAACTCCAACAATTTTTGAGACATGGACTTCCATAACCATTGGTAAAAATCCCCAGACAAACCATCGGAACCAGGGGATGTACCTGGGCTTAAATCCTTAATAGCCCAATCCAATTCAGAAAGGGATATCAGGGCCACAAGATCAAGGGCCTGCTGCTCCAAAATTCAAGAGGGAAAACAAGCTTATAGGAAGGTATCCATCAGGATATCACCAGGGAAAGGGGAAGCAAACTGGCCAGTTACAAAGTGTTCTAAGGCCTGAAAAATATCAATCTTCTCCATAGGCAAGGACCATGGACCCATCATCAGTCAGAACCTGGGACATGGATTTCTGGGAGATGCGTGTATGACAATCCTCAAATGGATTCACTTGACAAAGTGTCCCATGGGTGCCAAAACACTGTTCAAGTTCCAAAGAATGTAATCGGTCATACTGGTATTGTACCATTTCCTGCTTTACCAGCAGAATCTGTTCAGAACGGTCAAAGCCCTTCATGTTTTGTAAGAATAACAGGTTATAGACTTATGTACGTAAGTACAAATATTTACAAGTTTTGGGTTTCCCTATATTGATTGAAAAGTGTTGAAACAAAACCCCAAACCCCAAAAAATCACTTTTTTTGTCCTCCCACCATGAAAGAGCAGAATCATAGAAGCAGAGCACAGATTTTCTAGCCTACATGAGGTGTGCTAAGTCCTCATGAGCCAGGAAATTATCCAATAAACTGGCATTCAAATGCCAAATCCCCTTACCCCATAACATGTCAGAAAAACAGGAAATCTGAATACCCACCAGGCCATGATCGGAAGTTTCTATTGGGGTGACTGAGACATGAGAAACAGAGAGTTGTGCTGACACAAACCAATAGTCAATACGAGTGGAAAGAGTCCCTCCAAAACAGTGTGATGAGGGAGAGGAGCCTTTGAATGATGGGCATTAATAAGACCAGTCTGCGAGGGCAATGACCCAAGAAAGGAGACATCACAGAGAACCTTCTTTGTCATAGTTCCATTATCAGACCCCAACAAACTGCAACTGAAATCCCTGCCCAACAGAACAGGTTTGGAAGTAAATAGAAAAAGGCTGGATTTGTTTAAACAAATCTACCTGAGAAACCTTGGTCTGAGGGGCATACATGTTGATAAGTCTGAATACATGGTTATCAAGTGCAATGTCTAACAGGAGGGCTCAACCTGGATGAATATCAACCAGGCAAATAAACTTAATACCAGAGTGCCTAAATCATATTTCCACCCCACTGCATAAATCTGGCCCCATAGACTAGTGGGGCTTACCCCAGAGCCAGTCTGAAGTAGCACTATTGATGTCCGTAAGAGATTGGAACCTGGTATCCTGTAAAAAAAAAGATGTCATATAAATAGTGCTGAAGCAGAGCAAAAGTAGTTACTCTCCTCTTGATACCCTTGACACTGTTAACATTGATGGAAGCCAAAGCTAAGGCAGGAAAGACAACTTTTGCAGCAAATGGAAAAAAAAAATCACTTTACAGTTGAATTCTTGGAACAGAACCACATGCCCCAGTTCTTCCTCGGTGGCCATAGGCGAGATGGAGAAGCCTCTTCCATATCAGAAGACAGGTCCTGCTGTGATGAGGGGACTGATGAGGCATCTGAGTCATCCCCAACCTCACTGTCACTCCACTGTAAAGACTCTTTCCCCACAGTTTAAAACTATTCAGGATAAGGAACGGGGGGCGGGGTATGGCAGGCTTGAGGGGCGTGACTGCCATAAGGCTAGCCACACAGTCCTCAGGTGATATGGGAATTGGAGAGGGGGAAGTCTCTGGAGGGCAGTCCTGAACATCATAAGGTGAAGCAGTAATCAAGGGGAAGTCAGGAGCAACAACAGAGACCACCACCAGTAAAAAGAGTACCCGGAGGATAAAGTAGGGACAGAACCATGTGGCTGCTTCAACTGAGCCGGGTTGGTTGGGCAAGCAGAAGCAGATGCTTTTGTAGCCTTATGGAGGTAGAAATCCTGCTCAATATAGTCAGTGTTGGTAGTATTATGGGCAGCCCAAGGACATGTGCGGAAAGTGTGACCTTCTTCTTCACAGAGATTACACTTCGGGGCAAAGGTACAATGGAAGACAGAGTGGCCCAGATCTCCACATAAAGTACACTTAACCTGGTTACAGACATTACTGAAGTGTTGCAAAGAACCACACTTATAGCAGGATTTAGGTTGGCCCAGGTAAAAGACAATACCCCTAGAAAAAACAACTGGGTATATGCATCACACCAGAGTCCGAAGTAAGAAGTTTAACATGGAAATGCCAACCCCCTGTCCAAAACTGTTCTCTATCCATAATTGGCTCTGGCATGCTCTGAATATCTCCAACCAATATACGATGCCTGTGACATTCACCACTGTCCATTTTAATTGATATTGCTGCTTAAACCTTGAACAGTGCAAGACGTGACCCTTGCTACACTTCCGGGTCATGTGGCACTATATAGTCGGGCAGCTCAGTGAGCGAACTGTTTGAAGGTGCCGACATTCCTGTGTGACCACTAAAAGTGGTGTGACAGGGTGCCTGTGCTGAGATCAGTCTTGCTCGTTGTGATGTTAAAGAACTTACTGCTGCTGCATTAATGAGGTGGATCAAGGTCCAGGGGGCTGCAACACAGGAAGTGTTCATATAGTTTGTAGTTCAGCTAAGTAGGAGAGGAACTATAAAACTGTTCCCTGAGTGCTATTTTATATTTTGATGCACCTAGGAGGACGGGGCAATTTTTAAGGTTTTCCAGGGAGATGGTGAAACATTTTGTCCATTTTAATTGATACTGCTGCTTAAACCTTGAACAGTGAAAGAAGCAACCCTTGATACACACTCAGGTCACGTGGCACTATATAGTCGGGCAGCTCAGTGAGCACCGTGAGTGGGAGTGGTGCATACGGAGATACATGCAGAGACACGCACATCTCAGCATGTCTTAATGTGTTTGTGTGGAGGTGGGGAGAAGGAAAGTAAAAGACAGTAAGTACATATAAGTCTTGCTGATAGATTGCAGGGTATTTGGGGAAGTACTATGAGGAAATGGCAGCAGCTATTTTGACTAAGGATGGTGACCTATGTGTGGGATGCAGTAATTGTAAAATGTTTAGATTAGCTGATGAGGGGTCTAATTATGACAACTCTGTATGTGAAAAATTTGTTCAAAATCAAGAACTACAACAAATAGTGCAATTAGTTAGTGCAAGACTTAAGAGTTTGGAGAGTAATCAGGTAGAAATTACTAAAAAGCTGAAAGTGCTATCTAGTCTTAATAGGGAGCAGGTGGGAAATGGATCAGGAGGTGCAAGTGAGGCCAGAAAGAAAAGGAAACTAGACACTGACAACATCATTGAGTCAAAGGACAAGTATGACTGGTATAATATTACATCAGTAAAAAAGAAAGAGAAGGGGCAAGGGCCCATTGTTTATCTCTAACAAGGATGTACACGAAGGACAAGAGATATGGATAATTCTATTAGCATAGTAAGGACTGATGAAGGTGATACATTATATAATGGAATGGCTAGTGAGTCTGTTGTTCCACTGCAGAATCAGTATTCTATATTAGCTCAGGATTAGAGGTAGTAGAGTACTGGGGATGAGAATAAAAAACAAAATTAATAAGTGTTTAAACTGAAAGAGAGGGGGATGAGGGTAGTATACAGCCATCCCAAGGGGGCCATAATTAAGAAGAACTCTGAAACGAGGATGACTAACTTGGCCAATGTTATGTTCTTTATTGCAAGGAGCTTGAATAAAGACAAAATGGTGGAACTGAAAGTATTATTGGGGAAAGAAAATGTAGATTTTATTTGGGTCACTGAAACCTGGTGGAGCCAAGACTGCTGATGGAAAAGATATATATCTGGTTTCCAACTGTTAAGTAAAGACAGAGAGTTGAGGAAAGGAGGAGGGATTGCACTATATGTTAAAAAGACATTTATTTATGATGAAGCTAGTAAGAATTATGAGAACCTTCAGAAACTATTGGTGGACTGTGTGGGGTTCCAAGGAAAGACGTTTATGATGGGTGTCTTTAATAGGCCCCCCTGACACTCCTACAGGTGAAACTGAATCACTTATTAATGAGATTACCACATTAGCAGAACATAATGACCTAGTATTAGTTGGAGATTTAAATATTCTAAACATAGACTGGAATGGTTTGAATAGTTCAAGTAATGCAGTGGCAACAAGGACACAGGTGGATTTGGTCTCAGCTGGGATAGGTCAATGTATTAATGAACCACTCGGGGACATACCATTTTGGATGTAATTTTAACCAGTATGATGGAAGACATCAGTAATATTAGGCTTACACCCACAATTGGAACAACTGACCATGATAGTATTAAATTTCAGATAAATAAATCCAAAACAATCATAAGAGGGAAAACAATACACAAACTGTATAATTAAGCTATGAGACCATTAGAAAAGATTTGTTAAAAATTGATTGGAATACTGTAAGTGAGGATTTAACAACTGAAGAAAGTTGGGATACATCTGTTAAAATCATATAAGACATGATATTAATTCATATCCTGTCAAAAGAAATGTATAATAGTTAGTGTTGTGCGAAATTTTAATATTTCACTGAACTAAATATTTTGCATAATTAATGCATTATGCAAAATATTTAGTTTGGCAAAAGGCGAAATTTCACCCCTAAGCCAGAGAAATTTCACCTGTGGGCAAAATATCACCACTGCAGGTGACATTTCGCTACTGCTGGTGGAATTACACCACTCGTGGATGAAATTTCCCTCCCATGGGCGAAATTTCGCCATCTATGCTGGACTGGTGGACTGCCAAAATTGTGGGCAAAATTGGAAAATTTTGCCGCAGTTATGTGAAACATTTCCTACGGCGAAATTGGCAATTTTACAGCAATTTTGCTGGCAAAATTTAATTACGCTGCATCCCTAATAATAGTGAAGGTAAAAAGCCTATGTGGCTAAATTAAAGAATTACCAAATTAAATAGTAGGAAGAGATTATGTTACAGGATCATGAAAAAAAAATCCATCTGACATAAATAAAGATAATTATAGAACGATACTACACAGATTAAAAAAAGAGATAAGGAAGGCTAAAAGACATAATGAATTCAGACTAGCTCAATCTACAAGAAATAACAAGGGCTTTTTATGTCAATTAACAATAAGTAGGGTAATGAAAGGGTAATTGGTCCACTTAATATAAATGGAACAATTGAAGCAGGGCCACTGGAAATGGTTAAGGGATTCAATGAGTATTTTAGTTCAGTCATCAATAAAACAGATTCTGGGGATTCAAATGTGTTACTTGATAATGAAAAGATGGTGTCAATTGAATTCATTACCAGTGATATGATACTTAAAAAAACTGACTCTTTAAAAGTTAATAAGTCTGCAGGGCCGAATAATCTACATTCACAATTCCTGGAGGAACTGAAGAATGAACTCGCACCCATTATAGGAGATATAGGACTAAGATCTTTAAAGGAAGTTTATGTACCTAGAGATTGGAGAAGGGCTATCATGGTGACAGTCTTCAAGAAGAGTAGTAAGGCTGACCCTGCAAACTATCGACCGGTCAGCCTGACATTGATTGTAGGGAAGATAATTGAGGGCGTAATAGCTGAAGAAATCAGGAACTCATTTACTAAGAGGAAAATGATTGATAGACCCCAGCATGGCTTTGTATATAATAGAGCCTGTAACACCAATCTCATAAGTTTCTATAACTATATAGGAGACAAAGTAGATCAAGGGAAATCAATGGATTTGTTGTTGCTTGATTTTAGTCATGCCTTCGACTCTGTGCCTCATAAGGAGTTGGTTTCTAAAATGATTAAACTAGACATCAACAGTGCCATTGTCAAATGGTCAGGCATTGGTTAATGGACAGGAATTAAGCAATACATATTCTTGGCCATATATCCTAGGAGGTGAAGGCTGAAAGTGGAGTACCACAGGGGTCTGTGCTGGGCCCACTGCTGTTTAATACGTATATAGGTGATCTTGTCATTAAAAGTGACAATAACCAAATTAAATTTGCAGATGATGTAAAACTTGGGGGTGTGATGGACACTTCTGAAGACAGATTAAGGTTTGGACAGGATCTTATGACCACTGTAGAATGGGCT
Organism: Neoceratodus forsteri; assembly: GCA_016271365.2. NCBI lineage: Eukaryota > Metazoa > Chordata > Ceratodontiformes > Ceratodontidae > Neoceratodus > Neoceratodus forsteri. Next base: position 356,061,842 of record CM057456.1, read on the forward strand.
GAGAGTAATGGGATGAAATTTAGTCTGAATAAGTGTACCATAATGCACATGGGTAAAAACAATATCCAACAGGATTACTATATTCAGGGGACTAATTTGAGGAAATCTACCTGTGGGAAGGACCTAGGCATATATATTAGGAATGATCTAAAGAGTGAAGATCACTGTAAACATGTAGCAAACAAAGCACCGTATCTGGTGAATAGTGTGCAGAGAAGTCTTTTCTCCAGAAGTGAGGGTGTTCTGCTTCCTCTGTACAATGCTTATATAAGACTACACTTGAACTACGGCTCTCCAAGTTTGTGTCCTTACCTAAAAGAAGATATAAAGATGGTTGAAAAATCTCAAAGGGCCCTTACAAAATTAATAACAGGATGTAGGGACAAATCCAGTACAGATAGGCTTAGTCATTTAGGTATGTGGTCCTTGGAGGATGGGGCAAAAGAGGGGATTTATTATTATTATATAGAATCCTTAAAGATGATATGCTAAGGGAGAATTTGGGCATGGTATTCAGGGATTACAAATATGATATGAGACACCATAAACAACAGATTAAAGAGAGGACATATAGAACAGAATTAGGGAGACATGGTTTTGTGTCTAGGTCTATTAAATTGTGGAATCAACTGCCTAAGGAAGTGATAAATGCACCTTCATTCCACTACTTCAAGGCTAGGTTAGATAGATACATTGAAGTTGGTGAACTTGTTACCTCCGCTGAGTAGTGGGGACAACTCATATGGGCACACGTCTTCTGTTGTCCAATATCTCCAAGTATGACTTCAAGTTTCTGAATAGAATTGTCACAGTCTTAAAGAAAGGTTTGGTGAGAGGAACTGCAAAAAAGGGGGTCCAAAGGGTGGTATCCTTAAGAGTATTGTAAAGGTTCCAAAAATGATCCAAGAGCACCGCAGATCGAAAGTTGACATCAAAGGAATGGTCCCCTGGCAAATGGATAAAGGTATAAACATCAGAAGGAGACAAATGCAATGACCGTTTAATCAGCTGTTTCCTGACATGAAATCTGTCAGCAGGAGAGTCCAAACCCCCTTTGTATCAGAGACGAAAAGCATGTCTCCATTTAACTGGTTCCACAGGGTGATGGAACAGGCTAGCACAACTGGGAAGGTGTGAAGTGGCAGCGCCACGCCAGGTTCAGAATCCAAAATGGGAAGGGGGGATGAGCAAAACTAGTGGATGGGTTGGGAATTGGTAACATGGGTTCTGAGGCCCTCTCTGTGTCCATGGCAACCAAGCCTGAAACGAGAGCTGGAGTGAGAGCACCCTCTTGATGAGTAGAAGTAGCCATATACAAAACATTGGTAGTGGCCACAGAGACCTGCCCTGGTACAGCAAGAAGAGGCATATGGACAGAATCCCAGTCCCCACCATGACCCACCAGGCTCTACACAGTAGCAGTATCATCTGGCAGCTTTCTGGGGAGAGCAGGCAGTACAATTAGCCAAGCAGTGGCATCTGATGTAGACAATGCTACATGACTGATGCCAGGTATGTCAATAGCAGGGTCTGGGGTCCACGTACCTTCCTGAGGGAAAATCCATCCAGCATCTTTCAAAGCCTTTTGTGGTGACCAAGGAGCCCCAGTTGTGGCAGGGCCAGGTACAGATCCAGGAGACAAAACCTCCATGGCTCAGGTGTCTGTGCAAAGACCGGGGCGCCCCACGGAAGTTGCTTGCTCGACAATCCAGCAGGACTCCATGGCGGTTTATTTTTTCATTTTCCAGCATCCAGTTTGTTTTTTTCAGTAACAAAATGTAACTCAGTTTCAGGCATTATTTCAAGTAAGTGGCATTTCTTTTCTGCCAGTTCATTCACTAGTTTCATCCAAGACCTGAAGATTGGTTGCAGTAACAAAAGTCGTAGTTGGGGTTGGGGCAGCATCCTGATCCCCAGATCCCAACATGCTAGTGCCTCCACCAGCATTGGGCTGCTCACCAGGACTGTCCTTCTCCCCCTGCAGGATGCAACAGCACCCCCTGCAGAAAGAGAAGGGGAATTTCACAGTGTTCTGGTCAAATTCCCCATTTACTAATCTACCAAAAACATTAACCTGATTTAGTTGCAGTTGGTGTGCATACGGACACAGCTAACTGGAGAGTCACTGTGCAGTGTGCTGCCACAGAATAGCAGCTGTGTTCTACTCCAGAGGTGGCTGTATTTCAGTAATTGTTTGGTGTGAGTTCTGTGTTGATTGTAAAGCACTTTGGGACACTTAAATGAAAGGCACTATACTGTATAAATAAAGTGATTAATAGTATTAGTATTCCCAATGTCTTTTTCTGAGCATGGGAGATCTGTCCCCATCGAGCTGATAGGATCTTAAGTACCTCAAGTAGATTCCTACTACTTTAATAACATTTTCTTTACTGTATAGCAGTGTCAACCTGATAACTGAGATGGATTTGTGAAGAGGACATTTTCTGCTTGGTCTAACCAAAGTTAATTTCTTCTTCTCTTTTTTTTGGACTTTAGACATTTACTATTCAGCTTGCTGATTAGTTCCCTGGGGAGAGTCCCTTCCCCTCAAATTCTAAAGCTTTGTTTGAAAATGCTGGTTTGTGTGGGCTGGCTAATACTGAAAATGATTGCAGTTCAGTTCAATTAGATGGATGAGGGTGGTGGCTGAACTCATTCAGCCCTCATACTCAACTGCCTGTGGTAGCTCTGGCACACATCTATTATTCACACATGGAGCACCTGGAGGCAGAAGGGCTGCAGGACTGCTGACATCATGGTTTCACAGGAGGGAGGTCATGTCAAACTAATCTCATGGACTTCTTTGACTGGGTTACCAGGGAGGTGGATCAAGGGAGAGCAGTAGATGCGGCCTGTCTGCCTTTCAGCACTGTGCTGCACAGGAGGCTAGTTAAGAAACTAAGCAGCCTGGGGGTAGAGGAAAAAGTGACAAGCTGGGCATCAAGCTGGTTAAGGGATAGGAGGCAAAAGGTGATAGTAAATGGTAGCCACTCAGGCAATAGGAGAGTGACTAGTGGGGTGCCACAAGGTTCAGTGCTGGGACCAGTCCTTTTCAATGTCTTCATAAGTGACATTGCATAGGAGCTTGAAGTAAGGTGTGTCTCTTTGTAGATGATACAAAAATCTGCAACAGGGTTGACACTCAGGAAGGGGTGGAGAAAATGCAAATGGATCTGTTGAAACTAGAGGAATAGTCTAGGGGGTGGCAGCTGGGTTTTAATGCCAAAAAGTGCCAGATTATGCACTTAGGGCTGTGGAAACCAGGGACTGTGTATAAGAAGGGGGGGGGAGTGGAGCTTACAGTCACTAAGCAAGAAAGAGACCTAGAAATCATCATATCTGATGACTTCAGGGTAGCTGGGCAGTGTGATAAAGCAGTGGGAAAGGCTAACAGGATGCTGGGGTGCACTGGGAGAGGGATTTCTAGTAGAAGTATGGAGGTGGTGCTGCCACTGTATCACTCACTGGTGAGGCCCCACCTAGAGTACTGTGCCCAATTCTGGAGGCCGCACCTCTGCAAGGGCATTGAGAGAGTGGAAGAGGTACAGAAGCAGGGAACCAAAATGATGAGGGGGTTGCACGAGAAGCCATATGAGGAAAGGCTGCAGGAACTCATCATGTACTCCCTGGAAGAGAGGAGAGAGAGAGAGAGAGAGAGGGGACATGATTGAAACCTACACATACCTCACAGGAGTGAACAAGGTACAAGTGGAGGGTCTATTTCAAAGAAAGGAAGGCATTAGAACATGGGGGCATGCAATGAAACTAAGATGGTGAAAGTTTAAGAAAGATGTGTGGAAATACTTCTTTATGAAAAGGATGGTGAATGACTGGAACAGCCTGCTAGAGGAGGTAGTGGGGGCACAGACTGCAGGGAGCTTCAAGCATGCATTGGATAGGCACAGTGACATATTGGGTAGAGGAATGGGGGATGGAGTGAAATCCATGACCAGCTGGGGTCAGTGGTGACAGAATAGGCAGGGACAAGGGACAGACTAGATGGGCCTAAAGGTCTTTTTCTGCCAAGAGTCTTGACAAAGCACTGGTGCGTCTGCCTGAAACATTGAGTACTTCTGGCTACGTGTTTTTTACTGTGAGGGTATGCTGAATTTTGAATAAAAGACTATCTGTATTTTTAAATGCGTCCATCTAAGTGCAAGTGTGTGACAGAGTTTATGTTTTTGCTTTATGTTTCTATGTTGTTGGTACCTGGTGGGCCCATGGGAGGCCCTCTTCTTTGGTCTTTCTGAGTGCCCCTTTTCCCTTTGCCAGGCTGTGGCCCCCCTGGATAATAAGGTTATCACCAGATACGGGGAAGTGTAAGGCTTGATGTGCGGTGGCTTTCCAGGCTGAAAATGCTTGGGTGAGGTGGATCTGGAGGGAAATTGGTATGGAGGGAGTGTTTGTGATGTGCGGAGATACATACCATTGGCAGGAAACTGAGGGGCGGTGGGCAGCCATACAGATACCAGCACCATAGGGTGATATATCCACTTACTAGGAAATATGTCTTGCTCCCAGCACATAGCAACTACATGGCCAGCCCTGTCTAACTTTCAAGCCAACTCCTTGGTTGATTTCTTCCTAGATTTGTCAAGTATCATTTGGAAAAATCTAGCCTCTGTTTGGGTGCAGCTGGTTGAGGGGCAGGTGGTAGGCTTTGGGGGGGTCTGAAAAGCACTTAATGGGTTTGGGTGTGTCTGGTGCTAACCTCCCACAGTAGACATTTACCAATCATCCTGGGAGGTTGCTTGGCTACCGGGCACCACCAGGAGGAGTTTGTGAGGCTTTATGTACAAGCTTGCCTTGGGGATCTTGTTTATCCAGGTGACCTAGATAAGGCACTGCCAATCACGGGTTGTAGAGGGGGCAGTAGACATTAGACATGCTTGTGGTATACTACTGGTATCATACTGACTCGGAGGCAATTTCCAGTCCTAAACTCTGAGCTGAACATCTTGAAGTTATTTGCTGTTTGTATACAGTTGACACATTGGGTTATGGTTCTGATGATTCTGGTTACCCTGTGTGTTCTGTACCTAACTTCAATTAGTGGAGATGAGGGATGTGTTTTGCAAGCTTACTTTGGTCACTTATAATGTGAAAGGGATAAGGAATCCCATGATGTGCAGCAGGTTGTTCTAGGTGCTTAGCAGAATGCAAGCTTCAGTGGCATTTTCACAAGAGATACACCTTAATGAATCAGAGAATAAAAATGTGGTAAGGGTGTGGGTGGGCTTTTGGCTGCAAGCCTTCTTATACATTATATCCCCACAGATTGGGGTGGCTATTCTCATACGTTGGGGGGTCCCACTAGAGATAGAGACAGTCAAGGAGGACCCAGAGAGACAATATATTTATCTAGATGGGCAGTATCATAATACCCCTGTGTAGTATCATAATACCCCTGTGGTACTGGTACATTTGTATGCCCTTAATGGAGAGCAGGAAAAGGAAGACATCTTTAAATGAGTGCTACCGATGATACTTCCAACTCAGCTCTGGGGTGGGGAATTTAATGAGATAATGTGTTCTGGAATTGATAAGAAGGGTAAAAGTGCCCTGTGGGGGTGACCAGACCACACAACACAGTGCTTACTCTGCCTCTCCAGAGAGGTGGGTTTGGAGGATGTATGTCAGTTTTAGCACCCTGAGATGCAGATTTGACATTTCTCCCTGTCCTGCAGAGGTCATATTCTAGGACTGATATGCTTCTCATGTCCACAGAATGGTTATATGTAGTTCAAGAGTGCACTATTGGGGCAGTTACACTATCAGACCATGCCCCAGTTGTACTGGGCCTTAATATCACTTCACATAAAAATAACTCACTTTGGCGCTTAAATGCCTGACAGAATTCCTTGGGGGTGGCTACGCCACCACTAAATCCTGGTGTTTTACCCAAATAAAGTTCAGGAGGAACAATGGCCATGACGAGGAAGTACTCAAACACCAATTCTCTGCTAATTCTTTTTTTATTTTAGCATCAGTATGTTTCAATATCTTAGCAGGTACAGCATGACCAGAATGAAGGGAATCCTTGGCAATTTTAGGCCAGGCACAGTGGGCCAGATGTTCAAAGCTTGGATGCAAGCTGTGACAATGGCAGCTTGCACCGAGTGCTGCTGCGTCCAGGACCCTGTGCCCGGTTTTCTGTGGGACAGGGTCCCAGTGCCTAAGTCCTGGGATCTATGTGATAACAGTGAAAGCCTAAAGGTGATCACTGTTATCCAGAAGTCAAGAGTGCCAACAATTTATTTTGGCACTCTGACACCTCAGCACACAGCAAAATGGCACCGGGGACTTAGGTTTTTAATATTTTATGCGGGGGTGCTGTGTCCCCCGCACTCCCCTACTTAAGGATTCTCAATTCCGGGGAGGTGCATGTCAGGGGAGGGTGAAAACATGAAAAAAAAAAAAAAAGGTTCAGGATAGTTGCAACAAAAATGCATCAGCGCCCAGACCTGAACCCAGTACCCTGCTGATCAAAGCCGCCAATCTACCTGCCACACCATGGGGTCAGCTCGGCAAACCACCATTGCACCACCCCTCACATTCCCCCCTGCTCCTCACTGTGCATGCTTGCTCTCCCCCACACATACGTATAATGACATCCCATTGCTATATTTGCAGACCCCCCCCATCCGGCTGCACTACCCTACTGTAACCCTCGACGCATGCACTGAGGATTGGGTCACTGTTATTGTAGGTGCCCAATCCCTAGCACTATTATATTGTGCTACCATGTCCCACAGGTTGCGTCAACAATGTTAGTACACCAAACAGACGGCGCACCCAGAAGGTGTGCCACAACAGCTGCAGGGCAGTGGGGTGGCAGCTGCACCCTTGGATGGGAGCACAGGTGGCCAGCACCCCCCCACCACCACAGATCTGCCCATAACCTGAGCAACACTAGTGGTCGCCCACCCCAATATGCCATACTGCAGATTGCATTAAGGAAATGGCCCTGGTGATCTAGCTGCACCCCCCCCCATCCCCGATATTTCCATACTGTGCATTGGGCAGACAAAATGAACATCCCTGGTGAGCTAGCTCCTGTATTCTAGTAATGCACAACATCACAGAATAACAGTAATTATATTGCAATCTGTGTCCCTGCCCAATGCCCCAAATGCCTGAATATGGCTAAGCTGCCAACATTCCATCCTGGTGGTCTAGTGGCACCTCAACCCCCTGCCAGGTAGTGCCCCCTCATTCCCCCATCCCAAACCCAGATTGGGTGCCCAACACAACCCTCCTCGCACCACCACTATCAGATGCCAAAAGAACTGGCAGAGCGCATACTGTGTATAGTATGCACCCTGACAGTTCATATAGTGTCCGGCCATGGTGATGTTTGGAGGGTTGTGCCAGGTGCCCAGTCGGGGTTCAGGATGGTGGGGGAACGGGGTGGTAGCTAGTACCTGCTGGGTTGGGGGACCACTAGACCACCAGGATGGGTTGTTGGGGCTATGCCATATTTGGGCATATGAGGGGAAGGAACCCTAGATAACCATGGCATTACTAGGTAGCATTACTATGTTGTATTACTGGCATCCTGGGGCTTGGGGGGTAGATCATGAGGGAATGGCTGGTGATATACCATGTTGTACATTATAGCATGTCAGGGATTGGGAAGGGGGGCACTAGATCACCAGTGACTAACTGTTTTGTAGTGATAATGTACATTATGGCACATGGGAGGGCACTAGATTGGGTTATTTGTAACCAGTTAGGTTATTGGAGGCTCGGGGTTTGGGGGGGAGACACAGTTGCATCTGCTTGCCAGTCCTCCCAGTGGATGTCTAAGTACCATTAGACCATCCCTTGTCTGGTCTACCGGTACTTAGACCTTTGTCCTTGGGATCAGTTCTGAAACATGTAGATTAGGGGATGTGGCAGCCTGCATCTGCCACAAGCACCCTACCACCCTGGCACACCTGAATCTGTTTCACTGGCATGGCACTGGCTGGTCTGGCACAGGGGACCTCAGTTATGCCACAGGCTGCCTTCCAAAACTGGGTTTGGTACATGTGTCACAAGTTGCCCCTTGCGACATTCTTCTTTGACGCAAGGTCCTTGCAGCACATTCGGACCTTTGAAAATCTGTCCCGATCTCTTTGTCTGGAGGTGGGGTTAGCAGTAATGGATGATTCCTAAACAGACTGAAGACCAGGACAAAATCAATGAAGATTGGAAACCATGAAATTGCCAATTGACCAAAATGTCCAGAAAACTGGATAATTTAATAAAAGAGTTAAAGAATAACCCTATGTTACTTATAAAACAAGCATTTGTCAATGCCGAATGTTGCTTGCTTCTATGTGCTGTTTAGGTATTTGGAAGTCATTGGAGTGCAAATATTGAAAATTTGCGAACTTACGAGCGTGCGTAGGAACTGCGCAATGCACGCTCGTAAAACAGTCATTTTTAGAAATTTTTTCACCAAATTTTCAACATAGCCATTTTAAGACCTCTGCTCTTGAACAGTGTCACTGTGATTTTGTTAATGTGTCCCATACATTGATTTCGCACACCGATTGTGGCATTGTGCGCTACATGGGCGGAAACACATTTTGGGCAGGATGTGAAAAATGACAGCTGTACTACTCATAAGAAGGTATAGTAAAATGGTAATGTTGAAAATCTGGAGTGAAAATATTAAAATTTCGCGAACTTACGAGCCTGCGTAGGAACTGCGCAATGCACGCTAGTAAAACAGTCATTTTTTGGAATTTTTGCACCAAATTTTCAACATGGAGTTTTTGGGACCCCTTCTCATAAATGATTCACTGTCATGGCAGTATTTGGGCCCAAAGGGTGATTTCACAGTCACTGCGCAGTCACTGCGCGAAATCACCCTTCGGGCCCGAATAACGCCATGACAGTGACATCATTCATGAGAAGGGGTCCCAAAAACCCCATGTTGAAAATTTGGTGCAAAAATTCCCAAAAATGCCTGAGATATGCAACAAAGTTGAAACCCCCCTATCTAGGCCATTATACAGCTTACCGGCATTTCCTCAGTTCGTGGTCGGCTTTGAAGAGTGCAGACGTGTTCCCGGTCCACCGAAGATCGTCGCGCCGGAGTCCGGAGGTAAGTATGGGGTGAGGGGGCGTGGGGAGGCTGGGTGCGGTGGGTGGGTGCAGGTTGTGGAGGGGTGGGAGGCGCTCACAGGACCGTTTTCGTTTTCAGGTTAAAAAAAAAAGGCGTTGTGGACCATTTGCCATGCTGGGGTGGGCTCCCAGCGTGGCACAAGATGTTGGGGGCGTTCAGCTGGCGGGGATTGGGCACCCCCGTCGGCCAAAGACTCGTGCCACGCTGGGGTGGGCTCCCAGCGTGGCACCTAACTGGGGGAAGAGGCGCGAGTTTCAGCCGCACGGGATTGGGCAATTCCGTCGGCTACGCAGTAGGCGGGGCACATTTCATAGGGGGGGAGCTACGCCCAGTGGCTTTATCTCTGCTCACTGAAGCGTAGCTCCCCCTTTCAACTGTATGCCACTGCATTTTGGAGCGTGTCATAGACAGCTTTAAAATGCATTGGCTTACAGGGGCCGCACCTGCCAGCTCACTGACTGAATTGGAGGAGGAGGTGACACACCCCCGAAATCTCCGATGATGGCACTATGTTTCTTGCACATGCGTGCAAGCAACATAATGATAATAGTCCATGTCAATCCCAACACCTTCATACCAAGAGCAAATTATTCACACAATCCACACAGGTTAAACATATTGCTTTACACTCCAGGTGATCTGCTCCTTTACAAAATGTTGAATCCCAGAGGAATTGCTGCTAAAGCTCCCTTTGATTATTATAAAATCAGATCCTTTTAACAAGTTCATACCACATGCAAATACCTTAGTAAATATAGTGTACCATAATTTCCTGCAATACCCATGTGACTTAGTGGATGTCAATAAAGCCCAAAAATAATAAAATAATAAACAATTCAACTGAAGAAATGCAGAAATTAGAGGGGAGAAGAAGGATTAAATGTAAGTATATGAGTCAAGTGAACTGAGGGAAAGGAGATAAAGTGATGTAAGTGAGTGTACTAAGACAAATAGCTCCATGGAAAAAGAGACTGAGCAGCAAAACGTGTAAGCACCAAATGAACCCAAAAAGAAAAGAAGCAAACAACAAAAATGAAAAAAGTGCAAATATAGAAATAAGTGCAACAATGTTAAAGCCAAGAAATCAGTAGTGGCAGCAAATAAGAAAACACAAAGGAGCCACTGATGTGTAAGAACTCATATATGGTATGAGCTCCTATCACTGCACTCCATACATTTATTAATCCTAAGTTATGACACTACTGAACCATTGTTTAGACTGAAAACATTAATTGATTTTAATTTTTTGCCATAAGTACTGAGATAGCATAGGGTGCATATGGTTGCCATGGTTTGAGTAGCCAGAGCTACATAAAATATAAAAATATAGTGATGTTTTATCAAGATGAAAATACTGGAAATGATAAGGGAGAGCAGGAGAACAGTACAGTCTAGGAGTACAAGATCTAAACTGTTCAGCGAATACGATCTGGATAAAGCATAAGTACTAGATGATAAAAAAAAAAAATAAGGGAAATGGAGGTATTAAAAATACCATTGTATAATACATACAAATGCTAAGCTGGACAAAAGAACTATGGGCCAGATAAAGAGGAATAGAGGAGAATGAACTTGGAGAAATAGGAAAGGAGGACAAACACCAGTAAAAGCAGAAGACACAGCAGTAAGAGTTAATAAGATTGTTACTATAGGAGATAAGAAGGAAAAGAAAAATGGTAACGATAAGTGATTGAGCTCTGTACTCAGCTTTAATAGCAAATACAGAATGTATTACTGAATTATTGCTACCGAACCGAAGAGTCCTTAGATACTGAAAGACATTGAGGGCAGGATATTCAAAGGGGTTGCACCTGGTGCAACAGGGTGTCTCATCTTAGCCCCTCAAATGCGCTGAGCATGATATTCAAAGGGTAAGGTGCAGTGCAACCCGATGCGCTGGGGCAGACTGGTAATGTATGTGGTGCAGATGCAGGGGGCATGCCCACGCATATGTGGCACATCCCGATATTCAGCCCGGGATGTGCAGTGCATGTGCTGGCACAACCCCTACATGTGCCGCACACTGGTGCTTAAAGTTGAGCTGCAAATCACAGGCTCAAATGCTGGCCACCCACAGGCGGGCAGCTGTAGTGCAAGGTGCAACACAACAACTGCCAGCCTTGGGTGGGGTACACCGTCCACATCCATCTTGACCCCCGGTAGTCTAGTGGCCCCCCTGCCCCACATGCCTGATCGTGGGCATCTGTAAATATTACAATAATACCTGGTGGTCCAGAGGTCCCCCCCATATGCCCAATCGCAGGCTGTTGTGGAAATACAGAATTACCTGGTGGTCCAGTGGTACCCTCCTTCCCACCCACCCACAGAGGTCCCCCAGCCACCCAGCGTCCTCCTTGTCATCGGCAGGTGGCAGCACCCCACCTGCGTGCTGCCCTGTCACCCACCGAATGACAGTGTACAGTACGATCTGTACACCTATTGGTCCAGAGTGTGGACCAATGGGCTTGCAGACCACACTGTACTACACAGGACTGGATATGTGAATGAACGCATGCGGGCGGGGTGCTGCTGCCCACTGATGACAAGGGGGGTGCCGGGAGGCAGGGAAACCTCTGTGGGTGGGTGGGGAAGGAGGTACCACTGGACCACCAGGTACTTATGTATTTCTACAACAGCCCGTGATCGGGCGTACGGAGGGGGTTACCGCTAGACCACCAGGGATTTCCTTACCAATTACTATGGCCCACGATTGGGCATACAGGGGGACCGCTAGACCACTAGGTATTATTGTATTATTTACAGATGCCCACGATCGGGTGTAGGGGAGCGGGGGGGGGCTGAAATAGCCCACCAGGGTGTCGACCCCCGAGGGCAGTGGCTTGGCAGGGCACCAGACACACTTCGCTGGGACCCAGCTCATCGCATGCAAATGGGGCCATAATGACACACAAATGGTGCCATTTGCACCTTGCATACATTGTGGCCTCATTTGCATGCCCCAGGCTGAATATCATGGGTGATGCGCCTAGCGTAATGGCACTTGCACTGGTGCATCTCAGTGCTCCCTTTCTGTGTCTTGCGCTGGCACAGTGCCACTGCGCCATGTGAAGTGTGTGCACCCTCTGTGCCATATTCAATGGTGCTGAGCCATGGCGCAGCACCATTGACTATCGCCTGGTCCTGGCCCTGGCTCAGCCCAGTTGCACTGTGCCCAGGCTTGCGTCACTACCCGACGCAGTCTGAGTATCTGGCCCTGAGTGTACAACTAAATTTAAAGGAATGAAGTGAGGTTCAGTTCCTCATTAAGCCTGTTTGTAGATAAGGCTTGTACATCAAATACCCACTGACTTACTTTTCACAGTAACCTGTTAAGTCTATCTCTGTCATCTGGAGAGGGTGTAATCCATTTCAGGCCAATGTATCCCCCCCTTGGTGCGCTATGGTGTAATGTCTAGTAATGGGGTAATTGGCTGTTTGGGGAACAGTAGCACAATAGTACTCTTGTACCCATTCTTTAAGGGGCCTGGTGGTGTGACCTATGTACAGTAGACTGCATGTACACCACACTAACTACACCACAAAAGATGTGGTGCATCTGATGAGCTGTCTGATCTGAATATCCATGCATAATGCTGGGTTAGTAAAAAACGTGCTGTGTTAAATGCCTCCCTGCTCAACTATCCCACATTTATCATGCTAGTGATGCAGGAAATTGGCACCTGTTGTAAAAATAATTTGGAAAAGACACCTCTGTTACACACAGATGGAACACCCTTAGGGTCACCATGACAATGGTGATTAATGAATTTGTCTGCCACAAAAAAAGAATAGATGCAGTCAAAAGGGTGGAACGCAAAACTTCAGATGTTTGGCCTGCAGGCAGAACATAAAATTATTTTGGATGACTCTCATTTAGCCAGGTTCTCTGCCTGTAGGGATCAGCTGAAACTACACATAGAGCAAAATACAGAAGGACAACTGTGCTATTCCCAACAAAGATTTTATGAAGCAGGAAATATGGTGGGGAGTTTGATGGCCTGGCAACTCTAGAAATAACTAGCTGGTAGGGCCATCCTAAAAACTAAGGCTAGGCTAAGAATACAAGAAGTGGTGACACACCTGGGAAAAATTGCTGGGCTGTTTGCTGATTATTGCCAAACTCATTATACCATTGAGCACCCCCTGTCCCATTACCAGGATATCAAATCCTACCTTGTTAAACTTTACATACCACAACACAATGGACAGCAGATGGACTCACTCGATGCTCCTATTAACCAGGAAGAAATTGCACAGACAATTAAGGATCATACAAATGGGAAGACACAGAAGCGGATGGACTGCCATCCAAATTTCACAAGACCTTCAGGGAACAGCTAGACCCAGAACTGCATAAAGTGTTTGTGCCTATAATGGAGAGGAAGAGGGCTCCTCAATCTTGGTGCAGAGCACACATCTCCAGTGCTTCCTAAGCCTTAAAAAATCCCATGATTTGTGAATTGTACCACCCTATCTCACTCCTGACATATGACCATTTATTTATTTATTTATTTTTTGTTTAAGATTAATACTTTTGAGCTGAAGGGCTCCTTTACTAAGGTTCCAAGCCAAAAACAAAATACAGATAATGCATTGGTTACAGATAGTTGCAGGCAGACAAGATAGCAAATACAGAAAAGGTTACACGGGAATTTCAGTTACAGAAGTGCATGGGAGAAAACAATAGCACTCCAGGGGTGCGGTACAGTATTTTAGCAGGTATAGTATACAACTTAAGGTCAGAAGACTCCCGGGTCACCTAAGTACATGGCATTGATGTTTTCATAGCCAGAGGAGGCTTTGTCCAGGGTTCAGCAGTGAGACATAGAATTGGGGGTTGGGGGAGTAGTAGGGATGGGGTTGGGGAGGTGAATGGGCTGAGGAGGGGGGGTGGGATGTGACAATATACTGGAGAGATGGAGTGAGCTCTAGTGTTAAACTAGGGTAGCCTGAGTCTATATGGGGCAACAATAAACATTTTCATGGGCTAGGTAGGAGTGGAGCCTACTTTTAAATGGGCCAAGCTTACTGCATTCGATAAGGGAGGCAGGGAAGTCATTTATCCACTTAGGTCCTCAGTATGATAGGAATCTCTGAGTGAATCTAGTGTGCTTAAAGGGCACCAGTAGCCCCCCTTTGGTTGCACTTCTAGTGTTTTTAGTGGCTTGGGTGCATTTGAACAAATTAGTGGTGGATTCAGGTCGCAGACCTAGGACTGATTTTTTTCCCCCACCAGGCAGGCCTTTGTATTTTACTCTGAGATGGAGTGGGAGCCATCCAGTCTTCCTATATAGTGCACAGGTGTGGGTCAAGTAATCTGCCCTGAGAACCAACCTACAGGCCTTATTAAGGAGGGTTTTGACCCTTTTTAGTGCGGTGTCTGAACCAGCCCTGTAGATCACCAGCCCGTAGTCGATAGTGGACAATACAGAGCTGCATGTGACCAATCTCAATGCTTCTGGTGTCATAGCATGTCTGTGGTGGTAGAGTATTTCTAGCTCTGTATTTGCAGATTTTATGACTTGGCTAATACGCGTGGAGAAGGTGAGGGTGTCGTCTAGGTGAACACTCAGGTATTTAAATGTGCTGACTTGCTCTAGTGTTTCTCCTTTTTGGCTATGGATTAACCTTAAAATCTTCACACCTATCTTAGCTCGAAGACTACAAGAAGGCGTGAAGGGACTGGTCAGTATAGCGCAGTGGTTTAAGGCTCTGAGCTGCAAATCTGGAGACCTGGGTTTGAATCCCACAGCCCTCACTTGCATACTGTGTGACCCTGAGCAAGTCACTTAACTTCCCTGTGCTCCCAGGTCGCACCTGTAAACAAGCTTTCAGCTTGGAATGTCTCACCTGGTTAAACAATTGGGAAAAAAAAATCAGATTCATTAAGGGGTGGAACCCACATGACAATATCCAGTACTTTCTTAGTATCCTACATTCCCAAAAGGGAAACACTTGCTTCCATCTGGCTACCTCTGATGAAGAGAAATGTAGAAACATAGACAATGTCAGTAGTAAAAGACCAATAGTTCATCTAGTCTTCCAAAATTCCTTGTTTCACCCTGGAACCTACTATCCCTCCAGGGTCCTAGCCCTCCCCATCCTTCCCTCCATTCTCCTTCCTGTTTCTGTGGCCCTGAGCAACCATTCTACCCTTCATTGTCTCCCAACCATGTTTGAAACCACCTACAGTTTTAGCACCCACCACTCAGGCTGATAAACTACTACACAACTCCACCACCCCTTTTTTTTATATTTTTGTTTATTCCCCCTTAGTCTTGTCACTGTCACCCATCTGACCACCTAGCCCTGCAAGCTCAGAGGGACCCTCCATTGAGCTGTGGCTTATCCCCCAGGTGGGGACAGAGCAGGAGCAGGCAGCCTGATTCCTTAACCACCCTTCCTGGTTCCAATACCCCTTGCTCTCATCAGGGTCCTCTCGCGAGCTGCTGCACTGGTGGCTAGGGTCTATCCAACCAAATTTGCACCAGGCCGAGTTGCACCAGGACGAGTTTTTCCTGGTGTACATCCCTGGAGACACAACATGCACTGATGCCAGGGCATAAGCCGGCGTCCGTCATGCTCGACCCCTATGTGTGGCACTGGTGTGCCAATCCTCCAGGCACTGCTAGAGGGAGGTCATGCACTGAACCATGACTCCCCCACCCCCTGGAGGAAACAAGCAGTCCCTAGGATACTCAAGCCTCCTCTCCCTGGCCAGCTCTCTGACAATCCAAGCCCATTTCCGAACTTGGGTCACCAGTGTCACAAGTGGTAGTGCTACCGCTGTGCTGGCAGTCTGGCTGTCCACCACGCTTTTTGTAAAATAATACTTCACCATATCCCTTCTGAACCTCCCTTTTATCAGGTTCCACTCATGTGCATGTGACTGTGAACTAGTATTCAAGCTAAATAGTTCTATGCAGTTCACCTTGTTAATTCCTTTTGGGAACTTGAAAGTCTCTATCACATTTCCCCTCTCCCTTCTGGTCTCCAGTGAGCACATGTTCAGTGCCTTGAGATGCTCCTCATAGGTCCTGCCCTGTTGGACCTGAATAATGTTTGTTACCATGTGCTACACTGTCTCCAGCCTACCCCTATCATTTCTGAGGTGAGGACTCCAGAACCAGGCGCAGTACTCCAGGTATGGTCTCACTAAAGATCTAAAGTATACAGGGGAAGTATCACCTTTTCCCTTTTGCTATCAGTACCCCTCCTAATACATCCCAGCATGCTACTTGCTTTGCTTTATGCCTTGTTGCTCTGACTCGATTGTTTGAGGGAGTTATTGATGATAACTCCAAGGTTTGTTCCTAAGCAATAGCGTGAAGTCTCACCCCACCAATTCAGTACTCTGTCCTGGGGTTCTTGTTCCCTAGGTGCGTTACCTTGCACTTTTTGGTGTTGAATTTCACCTGCTAGATTTTAGACCACCCCCTAGCTTTTCTAAGTCACTCTGCATTTCCCTGCCTCCCTTGTCACTACCCACCCTCCCACAAAGCTTAGCATCATCTGCAAAGAGACATAACCTGCCCCAGATTTCTTTGACAGGATGGACTGGGAGAACACTTTGGACTGGGTGGACTGAGCCTTCCTAACACACACCGTGGCTAGAATGAAGTTTCAGCCTAAATTTCTGACTAGCACACCTTTGCTATTCTCATCCCTGGACATGATGGTGAGAGTTAATGGTGATGCGTCTTGGAGGTTCTCTTTGAGTAATGAAACAAGACAGGGGTGTCCCCTCTCACCTCTGTTGTTTGCTGTCTGCATCAAACCCTTGGCAGTGCTGGTCAGAGCCAACCCGGAAATAAAGTGGGTGATGGCTGGTAATCTGGAGCAAAAAGTGCCATCGTATGCTGATGATACCTTTTCTTCTTCAGAGATCCACTGATCTGGATCCCTGACTGCCCCTGATGCAAGAACTTGGGTTATTTTGAAACATTTCTAGGTCTAAGCTTAATTACCAGAAGTCGGAGGCAATTAAACTCTCTGGCTCCTCCCATCTTGGTTCAGAAATACTTTCCCTTTTAAATGGATGCCACCCTTAGAACACTGTCAAATAACCTTTGTGTCAGGGCCACCCAAATCTGGCACAACTATTCCACCTTAATCATCATCAGCTACTGGATGACATTGCAGGGGACTTTAAAGAGCTGCTAACGCCTTAAAAAAACTTTTCAAAAATACAATATTTAGGTACAATTCAGCTTACGTTCCATATATATTTTATAGATTTCTCCTACACATTATTTATTACTGAGGAAATTTGCATAAATACATGATTTTATATCTCAGAATTCATCTTCCTCTATAGCTTACTCCCTACTTCATGTCATAGTCCTCTGTTGTGACATTTTATTTATTTATTTATTTATTTATTGAATAGAATCAGAATTACAAGCCTTTGAGTCATAGACTCATTTGCAAAGGCTCCACATCAGTAAAAGTAAAAATACAGCGTGTAAGAGAAAATAAATACAGAGTAAAACAAAATACAAAAATTAGTTATATACAGGTAACACATGTTAACAAGTAACTTGTCATAATACATGGACCATATGTCCAGGTTATAGCTTATATTGTGGGTTACATCAACTGGGAGCATAGAAAAGTTCCCTGGTCAGTGTTAATACAAGATATAGTTTCGTAGGATCTTGGAGGACCCAGAGTCGCATTAGCAGTACTGTTGGGGGGGGCATAGGACCGGGGGTGGCAACCTACTAATCATTTGCTACAGGATAATATACTGAGATGGAGTAGGCTCCTGTGTGGCAACTGTCTCAGTAATTATGGTGGGGGGGTGGCAACAATATGTGAGTAGGATGATTTACAGTCACAGGTTGCTGTGTCCAGGAGCAGGGTTTTGAGACCTGACTTAAATTGGCTGAGGCTATGGGTCATGGAGATGGAGGACGGAAGATTGTTCAGCCATAGAGGGGCACAATAGCAGAAGGATCTTTGTCCAAGCAAGGTTCTATAGTGGGGGGACTAGAAGGGTAGAGTTTGCTGAGCATCTTAGGGTCCATCTATGGGGGGCTGTGTGGATGAGCGGGTGGAGGCCGATGGGGGCTTGCTTAAGTTGTATCTTTTTGGCAAGGAGGCATGTAAAGTACTTAAGTCTACCTTGGAAATTTAGCCATCCTGTCTGATTATAAAGCTCACATGTGTGCGTTAACCTGACACATCCCGAGACTAGATGACAAGCTTTATTAAGGGCAATGTTGATGCTGCGTAGGGCAGTTTGATCAGCTGATCCATATATGATAATACCGTAGTCTACCAAGGAAAGTACAGATGAGAACACAGCGAGATGCATGGCCTGAGGGGGTAGGGAGTGCGTATGCCTGTAAAGGGTCCCTAATCTAGTGTTAATAGAGGAGGTGACCTGTTGGATGTGAGAGTGGTAGGAGAGGGAGGTGTCTAAGGTGACTCCAAGGAGTTTGAAACTTGTGACCTGCTCAAGAGTGGAGTCATGGTTTTTTTTTATCACTAGGGGTGCATGACAATGGGGGCTTTGGGCGGTGTACAAAGATCATGGTCTTTGTTTTCTTGTAGTTGATTATAAGACTGTGTTCAGAGAACCATGTTTCTATCTCCCTAAAGTAGCCCTGTAGAGCTGATTGAAGGGAATTAGGACGAGGATGTCTTCAATATATAACTGCATCATCTGCATGTAGTAGCATGTGACCACTGCAGGATTTAGGGAGGGAATTAAGGAAGAGGGTGAAGAGTAGGGGGCCAAGGATAGACCCTTGCGGGACCCTAGTATGAACCATTTTGCACGTGGAGATAGTAGTATTTATTTTGACTTGTTGTGTCCAATTAGAGAGGTAGTCTTTGAACCAGGCAGAGACCTCCGGTGCAAAGTTTAGGGATGGAAGGGTATGGAGTAGGAGCTCGTGGCTAACGGTATCAAATGCTTTGGCCAGGTCAACATAGATAGCTCCAGCCATGGAGCCTTGTTCTAGTGCCTCATGGACAAAAGTAGTGCATTCAATGAGCACTGTGGAGGTGCTTTGGCCCTTCTGGAAGCCATGTTGTTCATGGCAGAGCAGGTCATGTTTGGATAGGCAGTCAGTTAGTTGATCCGATACTATTTTTTCAAGGGTCTGAGAGAGGGGAGGCAGGATTGATATTGGCCTATAATTGCTTGCGGCTATGGGGTCTTCACTCTTCAGGATGGGCGTGATTACTGCTCTCTTCCAGGCTGAGGGGAATTGGCTGAGGCATAAGAACAGGTTGAGGATTTTAGTGAGATGTGGCAGTGTCACATCCAGTGAAAGCCGAATGAGTTTGAGGTCCAGGGAATCACTGCTGTAACGAGTGTTCACCAGAGCCTTGGTGAGATATCTTAGGGCCTCATTACAAGAGATGACTCTTAGCCTAAAGGGGGCAGGGATGTTGGTGGCCGAGGGGACATAGGATGTGTGAGTGATAGGGTCAAAGAAGTAAGGTGGGAGAATATGAGAGAGGTCTGAGAAGGAGGTGTTTAGGGCCTCAGAGATAGCCATAGGGTCATGAGTGGTAGCCCCGTTTACTATAAGCTGGACAGGGGTAGGGGAAACAGTTTTCCCACAGTGATCCTTAATATTGCTCCAGAAATGTTTCCCAGAGCTCCAGGTGGAGGTGAGGGTTTGTTTACAGTAAGTGGATTTGTCTTGCCTGGTGGCCCATGTGCATTTGTTACAGGCCTCTCTGTATCGTTGCCATAATATAACAATCTGTTGCCATGGGAGTAACTATGATGTCACAATCAGTGCATTATGACTTCAGGTAAGGAGAAAGCAAAAGGAATACATGAACTCTTCAGAAGCAAAGATCCTGTTTTCATGCAAATTACATTGGCAATAAATAATGGGGAGGAGGAATACAGAACTAATGTGAAATACAAGCCAAACTGTGTCTAAATATTATGTTTTTTTTAAGTTCTCCTGAAGGCATCAGCTGCTCTTTACAGGCTGGAGGCATTAAAGATGAATGTCCTGCCTGGCATCCGTTTTACTTTCCAAACTTTCCATATATCCCCCAGGGTCTTCTGTCAATGCTTAAGTACACTTATCCTTTGGTTCATATGGTAAGGTTTAAAGCTGAAGTAGTAAGCAGACAGCTGAAATGAAATGCAATACGATAAGACACTGTTTAAAAGAATAATAATAAGAAAACAGAGACATAAAGTGATGAGGAATTTTGAATGAGTTAATGGTGAGCACCTTTAAATATGTTCATGTCTGTGTGAATTACGGTTTAAAGCCGAGTATGAACTAAAATGTAAAGATGGTTAGTAGGAGCAGGATTACCACAAACAGTCTTCTTGTAAACCTATAAGCTGCTAAGGAATAAGAAATCTATCTGTTTATGCAGGAATGTGGAATATAAAAGACTGACCAAAAAAGAGACAGTAATTTAACATATACAACTCTAAGGTATGGAGAATAAAGTGATGGCACTAATTGTTTTTCATGAATAGAATAATAAGACAATATTAATAATAATTAATAATATTTGTAAATATGAGAACACAACCAGGAGACATTAGTGGGGCACCGGATATTGTAATATAAAATTGCATGCAGGTGTATTAGTACTTGGAAATGTAAGATGAATGACTAGTATGATTGTAATGCATGGTGGGATGTGGTGTTAATATGGGGAATAAGGTATACAGTAAAAAGATATATAGTGTGGCAGTTACAATGTGATGATGATTTAAATTATGGTGTGTATAATTAGTTTACACCTAAATCCTTGCCCCGAGGAAGCCCAGTGGGTGAAATGGTGGGCATTGAGTGGATCATAACAGTGTGAAGAGGTTTTTGAAAATAAAAGTGTAACCTTGAAAGGCGAAATCTGGGCTGGTTTCTATTTTTCTGGTTGGACTTTTCTGCTTGTCCTAGCCCAAGGAAAATGAGTAGGAACAATATTTTGGGAGAGGACTCACTGCATCTCTGGTTTTCATATGACAAGGCCACATAGTTCATATTGGGATGAATATCCTCTGCTTGCCAATGGATAGAGGAGGCCTGGGTTTGCCACACTCCGTGTGGTACTACCTATCAGTGTAGATGTTACAAGTGGTCATTATAGTTAAATAAAGATGTAAGTCAGGCTGGTATGCCTAGAGAATAGAAATTCCTCGACCGGCTTGAACCCGGTTCCGGGTCATTGAAATTCGGCTGGGGAGAGAATTGAGCATCCGTTGGGCTGCTCTCCTCTCCTGGGGTGGGTTAGGGTAGCATGTCACTCTGCAGTGGCCCCTGGTGTAGACCGGGAGCACTGCAGAGGGACATTGCTGTGGGAAGCACCAGAAAAAAAAAGCAGAAACTGCACTGGCATTGGCCGGATGATGGCGGCTGACCCTGACGATGCCCTCAAGCACTCCCGACAGAGCAACGTGCACCTCAGCAGTGCCCGGGCAAGAGAGTAAGAGTGCGCTGGCCTGCCCCAACTGGTGCCCTCCCCCTCATAGGAGGGGGACCCACCGGTGGAAGGATACATTGGGGTAACCCGTAGGAGGCTGCAATATGAGGTAGGAGGCTCTGGGGGGGAGTTGTGAGGAAGGATCGCTGGTGGTACTAGGTGGCCTGAAGGAGGAGCAGGTCCCAGTGAGTAAGGAGGGGAAAAAAGACAATACAAAACAAAAGAAATTCCCTCCCTGGCATACTGTTTGCTCTGCCCATGTAAAACACTTCCCGTACCTTCTCGATGGTGACAAACCTGTAGACTCTTCTTTCACTTAAATTGGTTCTCCAGGTGCATGACGTTACAAGTGCCCTGAATGAGTTAGATCCCTTAACTATAATTATAGGAGACCCTGAATCCACTCCACCCCACCTGGATGCAGAGTTCCTATGCTGGAACTGTAATGCCCTCAACACTTTAAAACAGTATACAGTAAATGGAACATGCCAATCTTTTTTGGCCTTAAAGCAAACCTGCCATCTCCTGAATAGAGACTTGTTCTGCTACCTCTAGTTATGTCATTATATCACCTCAGGAGAGACTCTAGCACATGACATAAGAAATCTCACAAAATGGGAGGTTCTCTTCTATTAGGTCATACACCTCCAGT
The DNA here is from genome assembly GCA_016271365.2 of Neoceratodus forsteri. Taxonomy (NCBI): domain Eukaryota; kingdom Metazoa; phylum Chordata; order Ceratodontiformes; family Ceratodontidae; genus Neoceratodus; species Neoceratodus forsteri. Next base: position 356,084,032 of record CM057456.1, read on the forward strand.
CAAAGCATAGGGCCATCTTCATGGTATACAAGTGGCTACTAGATGCTAGAGAATACTGTCTGGAGGAGGTGCATGGCAGGTGGGTAGTGGATTCAGAACAAGTAATTCTGGCTAGGGCCAGTCCAAATTGTTGGTGAAGGGCTGCAGGATCACTACTTTCCCCACTTAGTGCAGTACCACTGGAGAATTCTAGTATATTACTTTCATGCACCCTTTGTTACAGTGCACTTTGGGAGTGGGAATACTGATAGTTGTTGGAGGGGTTGTGGCTCCAGGGGAGACCACTACCAAATATTTTGGGGTTGCCTGCTCATCCAGGAATTTTGGAGCCACATCCACAAAGAGCTGGAAAGGGTGTGGCTCATGTCATGTCTTATCTAAATCATTTCAATATACTGATCCTGCACTTCCTGCCAAGGGGCATATTCACAACACAGTTACATGACTTATTTCATAGTATTTGCCTAGTGGCCATCAAAGACATCACATAGTCACTGAATGACAGCTTCCTGAAATTAGAGGATTGGAGAGGCAGAATGGCAACCTTTCAACAAATGAAAAAAAAAATATGCCTGATCTACTGTACATCTCTTAAGAGATGCTTTTATTGACAAATGGTGGAAATGGGACACATACCTCAATGCACTCCAGGGTATCATGGGAAGGAGGAGGAGCCAGAAGGGGAATAGAAAGATTTTGTGCCCCTGTCAAGCATCGGGCAGTCTAAAACCCACAACCTTGCTTCTGGACCTATTTTACTGTTCAATATGAGAAACGTAAATGAAACACACTGACACACACAGATTGTTTTTTTATTGCTATGAACATAGACTTTCATTGCACAGGAAATTATGTTCTACTCCTGGATACTGTTTTTCCTTGTCGTCAAGTTTAGTAGCAGGGCAATATTCCTATGTACTTATGAAGACATCTGTGTGACATGTATTTGTGGAATGAGCCCTAATGCAATGTTTCCCAACTACATGTTTTTGTTGGATGTGCTCAATAAAGATCAATTAAAAAAAATACACAAAAAAGCACAAAATAACACTAAGCAAGAATGCTTAACAAACACCACAAACACCTATGCAGAGCTAAACTTTCACAACCTGAAAAATTGTTCATTTAAAAATATGTTTGTGGTTTTTGCCTTGATTGATTCACAAACAAATGTCTTACAATGAACCCTAATGTGGGCATGTATGAGTCTTCCTGTATTTATAACTTTTAAAATTAGGTGGTAGATTGTATTCATGTTTGCAGGTTTTATAGGCACAGATATGGGCTATGTACTGCCAAGTGTCAACATGTTTTCTCAATGTACAAGTGAGATAACAATGTGTAAAAAAACTGGAAGTTTTTAAAGAAACACCCAGTAAGCTGCCAACTAGATTGCATTACCAATGCAATATGCTGTGTGCTGAAGTACACATACATCTTCAGAATTGTCAGTGACACAAGGTAATGAAAAGTAACCATATCCTTGGATAATAATACTGTTTACAACAGTATTAATAAAACAGGACATTATCAAGATGGAAGCTTCTATTTGCTAATCAGATACAATTGCAATTGTATACAGCACTACAGCAGTAGTAAATGACAAATTAACTAAATACTAACTGCTATCAACTCAACACAAGCAAATGCAGTTTTGTGCAGCATTAATTAATAGATGTTGCTTCTATTCTTTAAATGAAATGGGATTAAAATATGACTTTCTCTAAGTCTAGCTCATGTTTTCATTTCTTCTGGTCTGTCAAGGAATGCCTCATCCATCACAAAAGAGGATTTGTACCTTAAGTGTCTCTACAGATGCCAGGCCCCTTGAGAGGAATTCTGGGTCCCAGGGAGAGTTCAGACTTTGGGGCCCCTACCAGCTTGCAGACCCTTTTCTGCATACAGTATGCTGAGTGGCCCGGGCCCCTCCTGGTATTGGGCCCTGGAAATCATCCCCTGCTCCCCCACCCTCTCAAGGGCCTTGGGAGATGCTTCCTCACCCCAGCTATCTCTGTAGACATCATCAACACACACATCTTCTTCTACTTCTGCTGACTATCATTTCTAATCCACCTCTACCAACTTTCCAACACCCCATCCATCTCTGTTGCCAACTGTCCAACACCGAATGCACCTCTGCTAGCTTGCCTACACCCTAACCAATCACTGTTTCCCTGCACCGGATCCACCTCTTCTGGCTGTTCCACAGCCTATTCCATCTCTTCTGGCTGTCCTGCTCCCATGTCAATTACTGCAGACTTAACTGCACCTAATCCACATTTGCCAGCTGTTGTTTACTCTAGTCCATTATTGCATTCTGCATTTCACCCTGATCCACCACTGCTGCCTGGCTTGAATCCCAATTCATCTCTGCAGGCTGTTCTGCATTTCAGTCACTGCAGCCTATATAATCCACCTCTGCCAGCTAAATACTGTTTATCACTGAAGCCTGTCCTGAATTCCAGTCTAGGTCTTCTAGCTGTGGTATAACCCCAGTCCACATCTGTAGACTGTTCTGCATGCCGGCCAATCACTTTACATTATCTTGCACCCCAGTCTAACTCTTTTCTGCTGTCTTGTACCCCAGCCCATATCACAAGACTGTCCTACACCCCAATCAATTACTGCAGGCTGTCATTCACCCAAGTCTGCCTCTTCCATCTGCATTGTACTCCAGTCCATTTCTGCAGGCTTTCCTGCACCCCATCAATCACTTCTGTCTATCTTGTACCTTGGTCTATTTCTGCAGCTGACCCTGATCATTTTTACACTTCATCTCTGCAGGGTGACTTTTGGTTAAGATCTAGGCTTCCCATCCATAATTTAATGTGCTTCAAGAAACTTTATCAAAACTCTGAAATACTACTTTCAGTGTCAGCATTATTCTTGCAATTCCACTTTGCTGCAAAAGCAGTGTCAATTAATTGTTATGATGCTCAAGGTAACCATATATCTCAGATGTAGTTTAACAGAAATATTACACTTTAAAAAATATAAAAAATACTCACTGCCAGTAGCCAGTAATTTATGAATTTCAGTGCTGTTCTTGCAGCACATAATAAAGCCTCACTTGGCAATAATGTACTTTATATTCTGTTTTCTTATCCATAAAAAGGATTGTATCACTTACTGTATATTTTCTAGTTAAAGTATGTTGTCTTGCGTGCCCTCAAAATATACAGTATAGCCCTGCAGCATTTTAGTGGTGATATGTTTTATATAATTGTTTTGTGGCATTTGAAAGGAGTATGCATAACATGTTAAAAAGGAGTGGGACACGTTCCAACAAAAATAAGGAAATGTAAATGTGGCCATGGCCTTGGCTTTACAATGCTATATGTGGAATTAAGGTAGGCATGAGCTTCTCAGTCATCACTGGTTGACAACTGTTTGTGATAAAGGAGAAACATGTATAACCTTTGATCTTTATCTTGAAGATTACTAATCAACTGTTTTATAATATGTTGCTTTTGAATCAAATGCAACATATATTTTGAAGTAATTGTTAGAAGACTGGCAAAGAAAACATGGATAATGTAGACAGTTGGCCTTTAAGCTTTATCACTGAATAGGTTAATGGTAACAGATACATTTCTTACCCACTCATGATACATAATTACCAGAACTGCCTATGTACCAAATTAAGAAGGAATCATATTAACATTGTTCATGAAAGCATAAAAACATATATTTGAATGTTGACCTATTTCACCCTGTTCATATGATTATTGACCTATTTTACCAAATACTATTGAATTATATTCTTATTGAGAATGTAGAACCAGCAAGTTTAAAAGGTATTTGATTAATATCTCCTAAGATAATTGGAAGTTTAACCAACTTTCAGCACATTGTTAATGCCCATACTTACAAGTTACTATATATTATTTTTCATTCATTATGTGTTGGCCAAGGCATAAGCCAAGTGCTACAAATAATACTAACTTCATTATGTTTGTTAAAGAGAGATTTGGAAAACCATGAAGCCAGGCAAACATACAATGGCACCAGGGAACATGTGTGAAATTACAAAGTTGCACTTGAACAGCCATCATTACAAAAATGAATTCAATACAAGAATACGATACTATGATATCATTGTTTGGGCCGAGTGAAATAAAAATGATTACATTCACAAATGGTTGAATTTTACTTCTTAACTTTTTGTGGAATTTCCAGGAAATAACTGGCTACATTTCCAGGATTCTGGTTTTTACATCCGGTACAATCTGTCACTTAAAAAATGTGTCCTAATAGACTTTTTTTTTGTAACTTCTTGGGATTTACTCAGTCATCTCATGAAGTAATTAAGGAATAATATCATTGAAAAGTCTGCCAGAAAATCTTGTTATATTATTTAGAGTTTATAGCAGACATTTTGTGTGGTATGGAAGATTTTGTCACCCCAGCAAACTTTGCATTCAATTTTTTATGAACTGATCCCTTTATGGAATTATGGGTTATTTTGCAGAAACCTGATGAAAGCATAACTGTGCAACTGTACACAATGCTAATCATAGTCTTAGCACTCCCTCTACTTCTTGTGAAATTAAAATCACAGGATGTGAAAGACAATCCTGAAACTGGATTTTGTCATTAATGGAGATGTTAGGCCAAGAAATTGTTTTACACTTTTTTTGCCCCATCCTAGCAAGTAGAAATCAAACTAAAAGGTCCAACAATATTTATCTAATCAGTCTGAACAGGTATACAGTTCAATACATAAGGTGATTATTTATCAGCATCCCAGTTCTGGATACTATAGCAACTGTCATGCTAAAATTGATGTTTTGATCTTCCTGGATACCTACCAAAAGCTGTCCAGCAAAACAGATGAAGAGGATGAAGGAGAGCAGGAGGAATGCAGCTCCGAATGAAATTCCAAGAACAGAAGTTCTGAAGGACAATAACAGGTAAAATCAAATAAGAATTGCACAGTATTACCAAGTGTTTCATTGTCAGAAACAGCAAAACAAAAATTGCCAGTTACGCAGGAAATGAAAGTGGAACACTGACACAATTTCTGCACTACCTGCAGCAGACTAAACATCCATTCTTTCTTAATGAGTACAGGAAATAACTGGAATATAAAAGTCAGTCAGAACACATTTCAGCTTCTTGTCTCTTAAGTGCATTCACAATCGTCAACTTAGCTAACCATGCCAGGGAAGATACTGGTGTGACACACTGAAGTAGGCTTTTTGTATGTACCATGGTTTGATTTTCTCTAACTATAGTATATGATACAGGTGTGACAGCCATACTTTTTAGGGGTATAGTACCAGGACCCTTTTCCTTCAATGGATGGAAAATGTAACACCATAATATACTTAAAGCAAATGATGGTTTGCCAAGTGTCATCAGTTTTATGTGAAATATCACTTTGTTGCCAATATCTAAGGTAGCTGTTTTAACAATAAGCATATCACATGCATGTATAGGACAGGGGAAAGCACACATCATCCTACTAACAAAGCATTTGTATTACCACTACTACTCTGCATCCAGCAAATGTTGCTACTGGGTAATAAATCACCAAGCCACACCATCCATTTCAAGGCCGGAGGTCTTTCTAATTTCATAAGGCACCTTTTAGTTTTTACTTTGAATATGGTTTAGATTCAAACACATAACAGACAGATGTTATACAGCCATAAGTTACTCATGTTTTCATCACTAAGTCGAGCTAGTGTCCACTGCCTTCCAATATTACAATTACACTAGAAGAACTGGTGAGCAGACATTTTTCATTTCAAATAAAAGGTTTCTATTTTGCTGCACCATGACTTTTAGGAAGTGACTCTGTAGCATTCTACTTACTGTAGCAATTTACAAAAAGCTTAAATGAAGTCTAGCTTGTGCAGCATTAAGACAGCCAGTACTACCTAGTCATTAGAATGCCTAGCTGTAAAGCTGAAGACCCAAGAAATCCCACTAGCACCGAGTATTCACTAAGTATCCTTCAGAATGTCATTTAACCCCTCAATCCTTAACTTCTTTTCTCTCTCTCTCTCTCTCACTCACTAACACCTACTCTTCCTTGCTCTCTCTCTCCCTCTCTCCTTAACATCTCTCAGCTTTCCTTCACCTCCTCAAGTCTTACTTAAACTCCCTCTGCTCTGCAACTGTCTGATCCATAAGTTCATAGTGTATATAGCACTTTGGATGTAATGTGTATCAAGAGACTTACAGCATAAAAGGAAAGTCCTTTCCTTCCCATTTTGTGAAGAACCTGTTCTGTATTTGCATTGCCTTTTAGTTAATGATCATGCACCACTAAGAAGTTTATCTATGTTTTGAGTTTGTTTGGGCATGCAATTAAAGTCCAAAGCCCCTCCCATCCAATAAAAAAGTAATCCGAAAGGACCTGCAATGCATTCAAAACTTCTTTTTCCTTTTTTCAAGTTCACACCTTAATTAAAATAGGAGGATTTTTTTCCAGCTGGAATATAGGTGAGTCTGAGTAATGGCTACTACTTTTCAGTAAATCATAATCATTCAAGTCCTACACTATCCTATATTTATTTATTTCATGTAATCCCACTCATACTGAGATGACATACTGCTGCTGTCTCTTTACTTACTATACCAATACAACTCTCAGCAATTCCTTTCTTATGTTTATATAACTTAGCTAAAAGACAGCACTTACCAATGAGGAAACAAGTTACTAGAAGAGGACCACGCTACAGGTCTCTCAACATTTCAGGACATTTCAAAATAACATTCTGTTCTTACATTTCTAAGTGTTGCTACTGGTACTGCAGGTAGTCATGTGAAACCTCACAATCAATGTTAAATCACGTTGTTGTAAATTAATATAGCCATTAATGCTGTGCAGAATTTTCAAAATCCAATGGAATGGAATTCGGTGGAATTTCAGAAAATTTCCCTTAACTCAGTGAGTGACCCAGAATTGACCATACTGGGGCAGATTTTCAAATGAAAGGACACTGTCAGACAGGTTGATTTTTGGCCCTGCCAGCATCCTCCCATCTTGCTAAAACTCATCTGCTTTAATTTTCAAGGGCATATGAGTGTTTTTCACACTTACTGTAATTTGCAGTAGCTTGTATCAAAAAAATGACACATGCAGTGAAAGTGCTGCCTTATGTACCACAAATCGTAACAACTGTGTCCAAAATTTAGACCACTTGATAGGTGGTCTAGCTTTTGGACATGATTATGGGAATCATGTTGAAAGGTGCCACTCATCAGCAGCATCTTCTGAAAATCTAATCAATTTTCTTGACATTTGCTTGAGTTTGACTATGCCCAGTGTGTTTAGTGATGACTGTTCCATAAGGGATGAAAGGATGAAACACATATTCCCAAAAATGTTTTCCTGTTTTGTTTGAGGAGTCCATCCCTTTTTAACCCTGATGGAATTTAAGTGTCAGATGGGACATTTGGGCATATGTCAAAAGTAGAAAACACTCCAAATGTGACCATTTGAAGTACACTGTTCACAGGCGTGTAATAAACACTGTCATTGCCAGCACTTTTCACACCTACTCAAAAGAGCTAGCATTGTGGAGCTGGATAAGATAGATCAGGTCACATGATACAGCAGAATCAGCCAGAATTGAGTGCAGCGAAAGAGAGCTCACAAATGCCTGCATGACAAAGGGCTAAATTGCCTTTAAATTGCACTGATCCCTGCATCATATTGCAGTACTCCTCAAAAATATTTTAAGGTACAGCACTGCATCTGAGCTGACTCCACTGTATGTATTGTTTCCTTTCTTTCCATATCCTTAGCCTTTCAGTTCCCCTTCCATCCTACAATAGTGTGCTACTGTAATGGCATCAGACCTCCCATAGCAAAGCAAGCAAGTGGCTATCTCTTCCAGAGTATAGGTACTGAGAACTTCCATGCAGCTTGTGTTCAAAAACAGGGGTTATTGCACTTCCAGGCAGCAAGCAACAGGCAGGACAATGGAGTTGGTGAAGATTTTTACTTTATTATAGCACTTCTCCAAAACAAGCCCAACAGCCATCCAAGCAGTATTCAAACATAAAAAGTTCCAGTGACAAGGATGCAACATAAATAACAAAAAAAGATCAGCTGCCTAGTTAATTTCTGTTCATCCAGATAGCCCTAGCCCTGGCTCTTTGACTTTGGCTCGAGTCTTTGCCAATGGGTGTGGATAAGGAAAGGCATTGTCTCTTTTAAACAGTCACACTGCTGTGATGTCAGCACTGTTCCTTAGGGAGGAGCTATAGGCACTTGCTAATGGCACTAGCCAGTGGGGTACTTGCAGGATTGAGATCCAGTTACTTCTTTAGTTTTAAAAAGTTATCAGTAACATCACATAGACAGCTAGTTATGACTTAATTTAGCTAGACTAATGTCTTAGAAGTAAAACTGTTAGTGTTATTAGTATGTACAGTTTTTAGTATGTGAATTTTAAATTGCATGTATGAATTTGCTACAGTTTTACTTCCTGCTTAACAGATAGTTTTGACATCACAACGCTGTGACTACTTAAAAGAGATGATGCCTCTCCTTAGTCATGCCCCTCGACAAAGACTCGAGCCAGAGTCGAAGGGCTAGGGCCAAGGCTATCTGCGCGAACAGAAATTAACTTGGCAGCAGGGCTTCTTTTGTTATTTATGTGTATCCTCGTCCTTGGAACTTTTCATGTTTGAATGCTGCTTAGATGGCTGTTGGGCTTGTTTCAGAGAAGCGCAGTACTGCTATAATAAAGTAGAATGGTTCAGCAACTCAGTTGTCCAGAATGTTTGCTTACTGCCTGGGAGTGCAATGACTTTGGGAATGCTTGTCTGTGTGTGTGAGACTGGCCACCCTTGTTATTGAACACACCCTGCATGGAAGTTTGCTTACTGCCTGGGAGAGTAATAACTTTGGGATGTCTCAGGTGGCTATTTCTGCAGAAGCCACTTTGAGGTCAGCATGGTGATGTGCTAGTGTACCTGATAGTCTTCACTATCCTTTGGAGTCAAAGGTCCTAGGATTTCAGAGGAACTTAAACTTGACTTTCTTTAGTTTTCAAATCTGTTTTTCTTCCTAAGCCACACTGACTCCTGGCCTTCTTCAGTCCCTTCATCTGTCTCCAGTATCGCCACTGGAAGGGGTCAACCCTAGCCCACCAGAGCTTTACTCACTACCACACATAACCCTGGCCAGATGGGGCCTCCCCAATGCCTGTATTGAGCACCTTGATTATGCCACTTAATGAGGTAGCCAGGATTGGGATAGATTGAGTAGTCAAGATGTTTGAGTATCCCAAATGATAAAGTTGGCTTTGGTGATGATCTGCCATAAAGAGCCAGTTTCCCCGTTTTTTACATCACATTTCCTTCTCTCTCTCTCTGAGGATGAGATTATACTAGTTCCAGCATGTCTGACAGGCTCTGTGTGAATTCTCCCCTCCCAGTGCACTCCCATCAGCTGTGTTACCATCTGTTATCACCCAAGACAGCATTAGCGCAGTGGAGAGGGAATCCTTCCCACACCAGAGCAGGAAAGCATGATCCTTCTTTTCCAGCCCCACTGGTGGCCCTGGGTGCTGAACACCAACCTGGGCCACAAACATCACAAGCAGCACCCTCCACTGTTGTTCCAATTGGCTGGCCTATTTCCTGCTGATAAGAATATTTCTTAGTATCCCTTTATTATATTTTCCTCTCCTCATTTCTTAGGTTCTTGAACTTATTCTGACAAACAAATGTTTTCTCAGTGCAAAGGATTATCTTTTAAAATTTTTTTTTAAGTTGTAATAATTGTGTTATATTTTCACCAGGCACTTTTGTACTTTAATGTAGTATAGGTTTTGGCCATCTGCCACTCCCACTTAAGCTGAAGTAGCTGTCTTTTTGCTCTGGATACAAGAGGGTTAAAGGACAAGGGGCAGTACTCTTGGCAAAGTGCTAGTACTTGACACAAAATGATGGGGGGGGGGCTTGTCTTTTGTGTAAGGGTCTCATGTTTCCAGCAAACACCTACAATAAAGCCATTTTTTGCACCAGACTGAATATGCCTATTATCTGTTCCAACTGGTGAGTGTGGGCTTTTACAGGTAGCAGCAAGTACTTTGTGAATGTTTTTTTTTGTGTTTGCTTTATATTACTGATGCCACCTTCTGCCTACCTGATGTTCTTTTTTTAATTATCAATCAGTTCTGGTATTGCGGAATGTGTCTCTTTTACGATGGGAAGGGGGGGAGCTACCCTGTTGCAAGTAAATTCTTCTATAAGATGTGAAACCACATCTTTTTCTACCTGTCTTTGGTGGTTGTCTCAGAGGCAGTTAAAGATCCCCTGGCACTGTTCAAAGATGTAAAGGCTATACTTGAAATCCAAGGCTCTGCTCAAAATTCTTTGTTTCTTTTTTTATCTTTCGATTGCCTGGTGCAACAGGACCAGGGAGGAGAATGGTGATAGGATGGGCAGGGTTAGTACCTTGGAGGAACAATAGGTTTCAGGGAAGATTCCAGGGATTATAAGGAATATGGGCAGATTGGATGGACCTCTGGTCTTTTTCTGCCATCATGGTCTTTCTCTCTTTCCTTCTTTCCTTCTTTCTTTCTTTCTCTCTCTCGCTCAATCTCTCTTTCTTTCTTTCTTTCTTTCTTTCTTTCTTTCTTTCTTTCTTTCTTTCTTTCTTTCTTTCTCTTTCTCTCTCAATCTCTCTCTCTCTCTCCCTCAATCTCTCTCTCTTTCTTCCTTCCTTCCTTCCCTGGAGGACAAGATATACAGGAATTGCAAAAGTTTCTACATTCAGCAAGTCATAAAAGATAAACATACTATAATGACCTTACAGCAGAGCATAAAATAGGGTCTGCTACAATTGTCAACAGTTGCGGGCAATGCTGCTAAGTGCCTGCACTACCAAACAAATGCTTTGTAGAGTTCTTTCAGTCTCTTCCTGCATGATAGGAACTACATAAAATCAAATTTCAGGTGTATTGCATTCTGTGTACAGTACAATACAGTAATTGCTTTAACGTGGGTATATTATCACCTGGCACTTTTGTATTTTAATGTAATAAGGGTCTTGGCCACATACAATCACCCCCACTTAAAGGGGAACTAAAGTCCTAAAGTCAAAAATTCTAAAAACATATATTGTGCAGAGTGCTTTGATTTGTAGGTGTACTATTAGTAAGGCCTTCCCTTTATTTGCTGAAAGGATTTTTTTTCTGAATTTGCTTGCTGATTTTATGGCCCCTGGCAAACTCCATATTAGCATTCCTAATGGCCTTTATTGTTCCTATAATGCCTGCTGTCTCATGTGAATGTGATGTGTCCAGGACCATTGATTCAGAGAGTAATAACTGCTGCAGCAGGAATCTATTGTTAGGGGCTTGATATTCTGGGTTCAACTAAATAACTGTCTAATCCATACTTTCTGTTTTGGAGGCATGTATCTAGGTCTAGTCAGCAGAAGTGAATGTTTTGTTTTTAAAACCATTCATTTTATCAGACTACACTCAACCATTAAGAAAGCACACAACTCACCCAAGGTCACAAATGCTATAATTCGTGATGATTTTCTAGCCAAGAGAGTTAGGCTGCACAGCAACAGACTGACAACTTGAAATTATAGGTTACATTGTAAAAATAAACAGATTTATTTATAAAAAAGATAAAAAGACAAACAGCATGTCCTCCCACTAGAAAGCCAATGTTTCATGTTTTACTTAACGCTTTTTCAAGGTTTGGCTACAGGTACACAGGTATTACTGTTAAAGCATCTTCTTAAAGAAACAGTAGTTGTTTAAGCAGTTTAAAAATAGGCACAGAATAAATACAAAATAACACATTCCCCCCATATGTTATGTATACATATATACAAGTGTACATTGTACAGAAACGTGCAACATTATGCAATTAGAATTCACATTTTTTGTTTGAGAAACGGTACCAAGCTAAATGCCTCATTTAATCCTCTGACCCCATTTGCCCTCAGCATGTATTGCCATTTATTTTCTTGCTGCAACAACTTATTGTCCCAATCACTCCCCCCGCCTTCCGATGTCTAAACTCACTTTTTGCAAACCTTGGAACTTAAAAGTGTGACCTTGTCCATTGTGCAAAATAGGCACAGCTGATGCATTCGATTTATCTTGTTTGACAATGCTGCATAAATGCTCAGAAATCCTGACTTTAAATTGTCTTTTCATTTTCCCGACATAGAATACGTTGTATTTGCATGTCGCCACATATACAATGTTTGTAGCGGTGCAATTAATGAAGTCTCTATTGTCAAATGACCTAGAAATTGGATGTACAAATGTCATATCTGTTTTGATGTGTTGACAAAAAAGGCAGTTTCCACATACAAAAGTCCCTGCCGGTAGTGGATTTGAAGTGTTTTGCACCACTGTTTTGTACAAACTATGTGTAACACAATCTGTAATGTTTTTGCCATGCCTGTACACCATCCTGGGAAGGTCTCTTGCCGCATGTTTTAATTTTCTTTCAGTTAAGAGGATGTGACAGTTTGTTATCAAGATTTCCCTTATTTTATGACTCTGTGGAGAGCAGATAAAGGTGGTGTCACCGCAATTCTTGATAAAGTTAATTATGAGGTAGAAATGATAAAACAACTGTCAGATGTTTCCTTTTATAAACATTTACTTATGAATTCAAAAGGGATGCTGATATTTAAATGAGATCTTGCTGACTTTTTTTTAACTGTGTCAAATCCAATAAGGGCTACAATATATAGGTATACCTCCCCAACAGCAACACCAATACAGCGAACTACGTTGATGATGATAACATCGACAGTTGGCTGTATTGGTGTGCCACTGTCTCCCGGTCCTGCACCCCCTCCCTGAATCAACTCCAACTCAGAGTTGATTATATTTAGAATGGTGGGGTGCAGGGGAGCAGAGCCCCCCCCCCACATGGGGGGTCCTGGGGGCGAAGCCCCCGATAGAAAAAGAGACCGGGAGTCTTTCAGGATTTATGTCAACCGTAACCTGCGATCAACATAAATTCCATCATTGTGATGCAGTCGACAAAATTGTTGTCGAACCGGTATCATAGAGTCCAATATATGGAATCCCAAAAATTCATAAAGATTTGCAGAACTCCCCCCCCCAGCATGTGCAATTGTTGCTAGTATAGGTTCATTAACTGAACCATTAGAAAAATATATGGATGAATATATCAAAATATTAGTGCCATTATGGCCTGTCCACATAAAAGACACTACACATTTATTAAATGTTTTAAAGGTCTTAGAATGGAAAAGGAGGATTTATTTGTAACAGTGAACATCACCTCATTATACATGAATATCCCACATGAGGGGGGGGTATAGAAGTATTGAGGGGTATGCTATATGAAAAATCAGCCTACACTAATGTCTTTATTGAATATATAGTTACACTAGCTGAGAAGGTACTAAAAAGCAATATGTTTATTTTTAATGGAGAATACTGTCTGCAAATGAAAGGGACAGCAATGGGGGAAGCATTTGCCCCAACTACGCAAATGTTTACCTGTCCCAATGGGAGAAACAATCTGTATTTTCATCACAAAACCCATATTTAGAGCATGTACGCAGTTATAGTCGCTTTATTGATGATATAATTAATGCTTATATGGAAAGGGACCATGAATCTTTTGACAGATTTCATTATGGTTTTGGAATCTATCAATCAGAATCTTAGAGTCACTGTGATGTCAGAAAGTGACAAAATCAGTTTTCTGGACCACAATTTGAAGAAAGGTGAAACAGGAGATACTGAAACATATTTGTATATAAAAATTACTAATAGAAATGCCCTTTTGGAGTTCAGTAGTTGCCATCCATGCAATATGATAACAAACATTCCCAAAGGTTAATATATGATATTAAAAAGAAATACTAGTGACCCTATACAATATGAACAAGTTGTACCATTTTAAATGACCCTTTTCTAAGCCGGGTGTATAACTGGAAATCTATAGAGGGTGCTAAACAGACAGTTGATGTTGTGGATCATAATATTTTATTACAAACTCAGAATAAGGGAAATAAATTAAATACCTTAAGTTTTATATCTGATTTTACTCCATAGAGTCACAAAATTAAGGAAATCTTGATGAAAAACCGGCATATTCTCTGAACTGAACCAAAATTGAAACATGATGCAAGAGACCCTCCCAGGAAGGTATACAGGCATAGCAAAAACATTGAAGATTCGTTACACATAGTTTGTACAAAGGAGTGGAACAAAACACTTCAAATCCACTACCAGCAGGGACTTTTGTATGTGGAAACTGCCTTTTTTTGTCAGCACATCAAAACAGGTATGATACTTGTACATCCAATTTCTGTAAGGTCGTTTGACAATAGAGACTTCATTAATAGCACCACTACAAACATTGTATATGTGGCGATATGCAATTGCAATGTGTTCTGTATTGGGAAAATGAAAAGACGATTTGATGTCAGGATTTCTGAACATTTATGCAGCATTGTCAAACAAGATAAATCAAATGCATTAGCAGTACCTATTCTGCACAATGGACAAGCCACGCTTTTAAGTTCCAAGGTTTGGAAAAACTGAGTTTAGACATCAGAGGTGGGATGATCTGGACAATAAGTGATGCAGCAAGAAAGTAAATGGCAATACATACCGAGGGCAAATGGGGTCAGAGGATTTAATGAGGCATTTAGCTTGGTACCGTTTCTCAAACAAAAAAGGTGAATTCTAATTGCATAATGTTGCACGTTTCTGCACAGTGTACACTTGTAAATATGTATATATAATGTAGGAGGGGGGATGTGTTATTTTATATTTATTCTGTGTCTATTTTTAAACTGAGTAAATAACTACTGTTTCTTTAAAAAGGTGCTTTAAAGGTAATACCTGTGTACCTGTAGGCACACCTTGAAAAAGTGTTAAGTAAAATGTGAAATGTTGGTGTTCTAGTGGGAGGACATGTTCTTTGTCTTTTTATCTGTTTTATAAATAATAAACCTATTTATTTTTCCAAAGTAAACTATTGTTTCAGGTTGTCAGTCAGTTGCTGTGCAGTCCAACTCTTTTGGCTAGAAAATAGATTTTTTTTTGTTATACATATTTATACCATTTCCTCGGCTGGGGAGGGGTTACCTATGGTTCCCCTGTCATCCTCAAGCTATCACCTTGGCCGCTGCCCCAGCTGCAGCCAGAACTCTGGAACCCCTATGTTCCACCCCTCCCTGGCCACATCGCTGCAGGTACTTACCTCTCTTGCAGTGGAAGACCAGAGGGCAGACATACCAGGGGAGCTGCTTGGGTGTGACTGTCGCAGCAATGCACCAGATCCTGCCTTCCTTGTGCACGTAGGTAGTGGTATGTTTTTTTTTCCCCTGGTTTCACCCCCACCCAGTGCAGGTGTGCAATGACTCCAAGGACTCTCTGGGTGTGTGTCCACATCAGGCACATCTAGCATTGGCCTGCATCAACCCCTTGATGGACCATGTCTTGCACCAGTCCACAGCCACCGGCAGGGGCCAGTACTGCCACAGTCATTCCCTCCCACTCTCCCTGGAGGAGGAGAGCAGTCCCAGGGATGCTCAATCCTCCTCCTACCCAGCCAACCCCCAGCACCTGAGGTTGCTCCCGACCCCTGGTTGCTGGCATGGTGTGAGGTGTGGTGTCCAGCGCCTCAACCCTCAGCGTCACCGGGCCAGAGAAAATGTATTTGTTTTGTTGGGGCTCCAGCTTATTTTTCATGCAGCTGCCTCCATGGGCGTTTGGATAATTAATGAAGACTCTATCTGTTTCCTCACAGAATAGCCCACTGACGTATCCCTCAGGTATTTGCCATGTGTAAATATAACATTCATTTGAGCTCCCTGGACAAGGAAAGTTAATTAACATAACAACTCTACTACCATAAACTTGAGGGAAAAAACACTTTTGTTGAATTAATGGTCCTGGACACATCACTGTCACATGGGACAGGAAGCTCTGTAGGAACAAAAGAGCCATTAGAAATGATAATATGGAGATCCACCAGGGGAGATAAAGCCAGCAAGCAAATTTAGGAAACAAACTTTAACAAATGGAAGGCCTTACTAGGAGTACACCCACAAATCAAAATACTCTGCAAGACATTTTTTTGTTTTGTAAATTTTGACTTTAGTTTTCCTTTAAGTTGAAGTAACTGGGCCTGATTCAAGAAAGGAAAATATGCCAGACGCAAGTAATGCAGTTGTGGAACTTACACAACAGCAACTGCGACATGCGAGTTATGAGCTATTCTAGAACCTGCAAGAATATGCCAAACGCAACTGTGTAAGTCGCGACATGCAAGATACACCATATAAAAGTGTGCAACATGCAGTTGTGGCCCAACATACACCAGCAGATATGCCACAGCAATGGCAGAAGCAGCAGCCAAAAGACAGAGGAGGAAGAGGAATTTTGGCCATGAGGAGGTCAACACCCTGGTGGAGCAAACAGACCACCACCATGCACTCCTCATGAGTCACAGAGGGGATGCCAAGAGGAAGGAGAAACACAAGAGGGCATGGGACAGGGTGGCATGCAGAGTCAATGCCATTGCTGCACAGCACAGGACAGTCCAAGATGTGCAAAAGAAGTGGAATGACCTCAAGTGCCTGGTGAAGTGCAAGGTGGTGCACAACAGGCACAGTGCACAGGGCACAGGGGGTGGACCCACCCAGCAGGAGCCACTCAGCAGCATCGAGAGGAGGATAGCAGCACATCTCAGCCAGCTGAGCATCACTGGAGTAACACAGCTGGACACATTCAGACAGCGGACAGCCTCAAGTAGGGACAAACAACAGCAATGTATGTGACAGGCCAGACATGGCAACAGCACTGAAGCCAACAGCAAAGATATGGTGGGCGGGGCGACAATGTGTAGGCAGATGTAATGGTGGGGAGGCATGCCACAGGAATGCTACATTGCCACAGCCGGCCACAGAGTGGGCCAAGGGAACCAGACAATGGTAAGGGGTAGGCCAGGGACAGGCATGTGTGCTGCTGACATGTGCAGCAGTGCAAAGGAATGACCCATGGCCAACTGTGGAGGGGCTGGCACGGGCACAAGAAACTGGAGGGGGGGGCTGTGCACAGGAATGGGCCGGGCTGCATTGGGTGGTGCTGTGTCATGCACTGTGTACTTTGGGGGGCATGCTGAGGTAAGGGCTGGGCTGCACTGGGTGGTGCTGTGTCCTGCACTGTGTACTGTTGGGGGGCATGCTGAGGTATGGCCTGGGATGCACTGGGAGATGCTGTGAGATGCATTGTATGCTGGGGGGAGGGCCGTGCACAGACATGGGCTGGGCAGTAGGGAGGGGGCATGGGTCACTGTCCCAGTGCCTGCAGAGTGTGAGCAAGGGCCGCAGGGGCCATACATAGCTGGCAGGGACAGCGTAATCACCCAGGGGTGCAGGCCCCTGCAGCGCAGTGTTCCTCCATGGGCATGGCCATGCACGGTGGCACTGTGCAGAGAGGAGCCATATGGGGCGGCCGTGTGACAGCTGGAGTTGCCGTACCAGGAAGGACGGCACAGCGAGGGCAGCAATGGTGGGGGTCACGCAATCGATACAGGATGCATGTACAGTGGTGGTATACATGAGGTGGGACAGCACAGAAGTGAGGTGGGTGCAATGCCAAAGCTCAATGCCGAAGAAGACCTGTGAGGGCAACACTGATCAGGCAGGTGCGGGCACACTGTGATGCAGGGACACACTAACACGCTTCCCATCCAACAGGTGCAGTGGCAGCAGGTGCAGGTGGCCCCAGCAGAGCCAGAAGGTGGGAGCAGCTGCAGCAGCAGGGACAGGATGGTGCCGGCATGGCCCAGGCCACCGGCATGATGTCGGACGATGGCACAGCCCAAAAGATGCTGAAGGCAGCCCTGCCACCAGTACACCTGTGGTAGGAACACCAGAGCTGATGTCAGAGCCTGAGGGGAGTGGGGTTGGTGACAGCCCCATGGTAGAGGAGGCGGTGGACAGCAGTGAGGAGGACACAGCTGGACCACCACGGGAGCAGCAGGGGACCACCGAGGACACCATCAGCAGTGCTGCCACGTCTATGGAGGCAGTGTGGATGCCCATGGTCGAGCGGGAGGCATTGGACCAAGACCATCCAGCAGCTGAGGACACTGCCATAGGACTGCTCAGCCCACTGAGTGCCCATGGACTGGAGGATGAGTTGGATGAGGCTTTCCGGGTATGGCAGGACCAGCTGTCCCCACCGGCCTACATCGGGGACTACTGCCAGTTGGTGCTGGCTGTCCAGGGGGATTGCAGGCAGGAGCTGGGGAACATACGGCAGGGCATGCAGGAGCACCACACCTGCATGGAGCTGCAGCTATCCAGCACTGCTGGCAGTCTGCAGGCATTCACTAGGGACACATAGGCATGCATGGCTGGCCTGGGGGATGCCATACAGGGCATCTGGCACTGTGCCGAAAACCAGACGGTCATCATGGACTGCCTCAGCACAGGCCTGGAGAACATGCTGGCACACCAGCAGTGCCAGGATACAGCCATGGCCACAGCCATACAGGCCATAGCGTGTGCACTGCAGCCACTGCACCACCTGCAAGGCCTGGCCCAGTGGATGGCACCCCCGGGCTCCGCTCAATCCAGCACTCAGACACAGCCACTGGAGCCAGTGGAACCCCTTCCCCCACCCCTGGCCCAGGCGTCAGTATTTACCCACCCGCCAGTCATGCTGCCAGAGCTGCATGCCCAGTCAGGCACCGCCCACACTGACCCGGGCAAAGGACAGCACCAAAATGCAACCACGGTGGTGCACACAGGCATGCAGGCAGCACAGGCACAGGCCAGGCCGAGCACCTCACACAGTCCCACAGGAACAGGGAAAGGCAAAGGCACACACAGGGGGGCAGGCACACCGAGGAGGGTGCTCCACAGGCTGCACAGGGTCCGAGATGCTCAGCAAGTGACGGGGAACACACCGTGCAGCCCCGGCATGGCCGCTGCCACATGTGGCACAGAGGCAAGTAGGCTTGCATGGGTGGAGGCACAGCAACCCACCTGTGGGGGCACACACAGGCCCATAGGGTGTGATGCCAGGGGTGGTCCGCCAGGGCACCGCACAGCCCGCCAGACTGGCAGGGTCCCCCACAGCCCAGCACCCAGCACCGGAGGGGTCAGAGCGAGGACTGCATGTGCATGGCAGATGGCTGTGAGATGCCCAGGCGACCTGTGCAGTAGGGGAATTGTTGGGTGGGGCTGCAATGGGGGTGGGGCCATATGTATGGCAGGGGGCACATGTCTATGGGGGGGCACCGTGCATTCCCATAGGTGGGTGTGTGTGTGTGTGTGTGTGTGTGTGTATGCAAGACTGTGTGCATGGGTGTGTGTGGGCTCATGCGTGATGGGTTGAACCACGGAGCACTTTGCATTGGGCACATGTGTGTATAGAGTACCGTGTCAATAAACCTTTTTGCACCTCATCCCTATGGTGTGTTGTCCTTTTGTCATCATTGCATTGATAGGGCCTTACTGGAAGCATGTTGGTTAGGGCGTAACACCCAGTCGCAACAATGCCCTGCGTGGGCCACTGCCGGAGGGCATCTGCCTACCTTTGACCTCCCAAGGGCACGTGCGTGCACACACACAGCCCTGCAGGCACAGGTGCTACACATGCAGGGGCACCCACACCCATTCCGCAACTGCGGTGCGTCCGCAGGGGGCACACGCGAATGTGTGAAACAGGCAGGCCGCATCACCACATTACAGATGCCATGCCGCACATCGCTGTTGCAAATCGCAATTGCCACTATGCATGCTGCATATGTGCATGTGCGATGTGCAACATGCGATGCACGTGCGAAATTCACATGCGGCAAGTTTGGTTGTGAGTCAAGTTAACCCATGAAGTGGGCGCATGAGGAAGGGCGCCATCCATTATGGTGACACCTTCCTGCGCAATCCACTCGGCGACTGACGGGTGGGCAACTGGATGAGGGGTGGGCGAACTAGGCAACAGGATGTAGCTATCACGCTGCGCGCATGGGGGTGGGGCGAGCATGGCGAGCATGGGCTGGGGGTGGAGGGCTGTAGGGGTGGTGCTGCGGTCGTCCGGTCAAGCTGTGGCATAGTGTCAGGGATTGGGCAATGGCTGGGGTGGCTGAGTACTGGGTCCAGGCGCTGGTGCGATTTTTATTGCGCTGGGCCCGAACCTTTTTATTTCTACTTTCACCACCCCCGACATGCCCCCCTGGTTGAAATCCTTAAGTAGGGGTGTGGGGGTCCCCATCCCCTACAAAAGTGGAAAATATGTCCTGGCGCCGTTGTGCTGGTGCCTGGGGTTGTCAGAAGTGCCGAATGTTTTCTGCACTCTGACTGAGCGATAACGGTGATTGCCTTTAGGCGTTCGCCGTTATCACATAGACCCGCGAGTCGATAGGCCCAGGCACTGTGTAATGGTACAGGGGCTGCAGACCTAGGTGTAGGAGAGAGCTGGACCAGAACAGTGCCATCCAGACCAGGACAGGGGCAGACAATCAGCAGACTGGTGAGTACTGGGCCATACCCCTACTCCATCTGCTACTGCCCAGAGGGACAGGTACAGGCATGAATACCTCTCAGCCTTTTGTCCTTCATATGTGGTACAGTGCCTGTCACAATGTGGGACTCAGGGGCAGCATGTGGAACACTGCAATAAACAGTACCTAGATGGTCAGAACACTGGTGAACTGTTGCATTAATGGAATTATGTTCAGAATGTCTGTCACAAAGTGACTGTTATAATGGCATGCAACATGTACACTGGAGGGTTGCTCACGTATGTTAACTATGAATGTGGAACAGGTCCTCGCAATGTGTCACAGGGGGCCTCTGTGAGATACAATGGGGAACATTCCTTGTACTGTGGTATGGGTGCGAGGTGTGCAGGCATGATCCTCCCAAAGGTGGACAGTCAGGGGATTGGATACGATATGTGCAATGGCTATGGTCAGTATCAGGGGCTGTGCTGTGGGAGGGTGCCAGGGATATGGGGGCATGGTACGGCCACACACCACTGTGTGGCAGGTGGTGTACTGGACATACCACATGTGTGTGGTAACATGTTGCCTGTGTGGTCCATCACTCACCCATGTGGTTAGGCCAGGCAAGACCACCCCCATGTCTGCGATGGGGGCGGACATCCTATGGATGTGTCCTTGGCCAGATGGTGCCAACAGCTCCCCTCCCACATGTGGGGTCTATGTGGGACACTGACCCTCAGGTTGTGGGTCGCTGCCCCATGCAGTTGGGCACATGTTCAGACCGCTGTGTCCCCCATTGTGGTGGGACGTGCACCATGTACTGCTGTGTTGGGTGTGTAGCTTACCTGGCATCCGGCCAGCGGCCTACAGGCACTGCACAGTGGCTGTGTGAGTGGCACACTGCCCATGTGGGGCAGCTGTGGCTCAGGGCTCAGGGGCGGGGCATAGGGTGGGAAGGCCACCATGCTGGGGGTGCCAAAGGAGTACACCCCCAGACCTCTGAGCCTCTCAGTGGTACTGCCCATGGCACAGGCCAGCATACCTGCGTGGCACAGGCCCAGACCACACCCCTCAATGGCCCCTGCAGTACAGGGCTGTGCCTGCTGCGGTTGCGGCCACCCATGCAGCCCACATGTGGTATGCACAGCTGCCACAGCTGGGTGGGGTTAGGACCCAAACCACTATGCAAGCATTGGGCGTGGCCATGTAGGCCACAACAGGGTACTGCAGTGCACACCCAGTGGCATGGTGTATGCAGGCCCTGCCACAGTTGACACCAGTCTGGTGGCTCAGACCATGGCGTCGGCTGCCCTGGACCTGGGATGTGCTGTGAGAGGGTGGGGGGCTTGGTCTTGTCTGTGTGGCATGACCCCACTGTGCGTGGTACATGGTCCACCTTGGGTGCATCCCTCACTGTGGGTGCCAGGGAGGGTTGTACCTGCACAGGCCGGTATTGTGTTAGCGGTGGCCATTATTGACTGCCATGGTGGGTGGTGTGCAGGTGTACTGTCACGCCTCTGGTTTGTGGGCACGGGATGCAGACAGGATGAGTCGTCCACTGGAGGCATGGTGGTGCCCAGCACCACACAAGCCCTGGTGGTCATTGCTGCCATACCACAATGGCATGCTGTACTACAGGGTCACATAGGCATGTCACGGACTGGACGGTATGTGTGGTACTGTAGTCCAGTGATATCGGCGTTGATTCATGGGCAGTGTGCCAGCAGGCACACTATGGGTGCACAGTGTGGCAGGGACCGGTCATGGGATGCCATACTGGGTTGCCAACATGGCGCCCGTACTGGACCACACAGGCAGTGCCATAGCCCTGTCACACTGTCACTGTGCTGCTGCTACAGGGTTGCATGTCTGTTTGGTAGGGTTGTGTCACTGCAGTGGTGGGCTGAACCACATGCCAGCCTGTGCACCATTTCCAGTCATGCTGCTATGGCCAGCTTTGTGGCACCATCCATGCCTGTGTGCGGCATGTGGTGGCCCATGGGTCGGGTGCTGCCAGACGTTGCCTCAGACTGTGCAAGAGGGGGCCCTACACATTGTCTGTGCTGGCCACACAGGTGCACAGCCACTTCCCCAGCTGGCTGTGTACCACTGTCCCTGTACCACGCCCATCATGTGAGACCTGTCAGGTATGCACCTGCCACAGCAGGGTTGGTCACAGCGGGATGTCCTGGGGGCCATCCTGGGCCATGTATGGGTACATGCCTGTGGGATGGTGCCAGTGGGGGTGTTGCAGCACCCACAGGCAGCTGGCCATGGGGGCACTTACGACGGTGTACTAACCCATGTCCATTCCCTCCCTAGTTCCACGGTGGACACATACCAGTCTTCAGTGGGTATCTGACATTGCTCAACGCACGCATTTCTGATGCCTGTACAGCACTGTGTACCTGACATTGTTGCTCTCTGTCCCCTGTGTAAGCATCAGCACCACCACACAGGTCCAGGTAGGTACACACTGTCACACTGCAGCTGCTCTGGGAGTCACCAACTTTGCTACAGGTTTATGTTGCCCTGCTCTTTCTCCATCCAGGTGTGCTCCAGAACTGGCAGTGCCACCCACTCCAGACACCATGGTGCACGATACAGGTAAGGAACTGTCATTCCCCATGCCGGCACCCATGGCTGCCATTGTGTCTGCCCCTTGGGCACCTCATGGTTGTAGCCACATTCAGCTCCACGTGAGGGTGGTGGTGCAGACATATGGCAGGGCTGCATGTGGCACTCAATGCCCACACCATGCAGGGTTGGCCCACGACATGCCTCTGCAGGGGACAGGTGCCATGTTGGCGCACTGTGGTCACTGTGTGCAGCACTGTGTGCCTGACCCCTGCATGG
Organism: Neoceratodus forsteri; assembly: GCA_016271365.2. Taxonomy (NCBI): domain Eukaryota; kingdom Metazoa; phylum Chordata; order Ceratodontiformes; family Ceratodontidae; genus Neoceratodus; species Neoceratodus forsteri. The sequence goes on from CM057456.1 coordinate 356,107,342, forward strand.
CACAGCTCAGCCTTTACACACCTCATGCTGTGTGTGGCATTGGCATGGGGGAACCACCTGGGACAGTGGGCCACAGTTGCAGACCTGTGGCCCGGTACTGATCCATGTCCCATGGCCAGTGTCCGGTGTTGCACATGGTGAGTGGGGGTGGTCTGCACAGCCACGGTGACATTCTGTAGTGATGCATGTGCCATTCCTTCCCCTGTTACAGGTGCCACACAGACAACCAGCCACTATGTCATCCAGGTCATCCCTGAGCCTGAGTGGGTGTGCCCCAAACTTTACTCCTCATGAGACAGCGCTGCTGGTGAACTACATTCAGCAGTGGGGTAGGATGCTGCTGCCACCTGCGAGCCAGAGAAGCAGTGCTGCAGAGCGGGAGCGGGTGTGGACAGCCATCTGCACCCACATGGCGGAGACAACGGGGACACACTGGACCATCCGCCAGCTGACCCACCACTGGCAGGACCTGTCGCGGAGGGAGGCTGGGATCCTGCAGTGGATGCTGCGCATGGCCCACCACAGGGATGCGGACATGTGGTCTGGGTATGTATACCTACAGCTGTTCGTCTGCTGCAGCACTGCTGGCATGGAGGCCATGGTGCGTGGTGCCTCCAACACACTCACCTGTCCCTTCACCCCACAGGTTCCACTGGCATGACCCATGGTATGCAGCAGGACTGCATCACCGGCATCAGGCAGGAGGTGCTTCACTGGCGGTCAGGTCAGTACATACATTGGTCCCCTTGTGCCGTGGCCATGGCTGGTGGCCACATTGTGGTTCGTGCTGCACCCTCACATAATTTGCCTATGTGTGTGTGCCCCCTCGTCTGGGCCTGGCACTGACTGCATCCTTTACATCTCTACAGGTGTCCATAGCAGGCTGCCACAGTGGCAGAGGGCCCTGCTGTGGGCTATGGCCGATGTCAAGGACTGTGATGTGGAGAATTACCAGCTGTGCACCCAGCACAGGCAGTGAAGGGCCAGGGTGCTGTCACCAACCTCCTCCTCCTCCACCTCTCCTCAGTGGCAGCATCTGAAGGGGACCCGCCAACATTGGACACACAGCCAGACCAGGGGGGACCCCACTGATGGTGGGCAACATGTGCCGGAACAGCCACAGCCACATAGCCTGGATGTAGAGTGTGCAATCGAAGCCGATGGGAATGGGGACATGGCTGCACCACCTACTGGACCCGCTGTTGTTGACTTTACAGCAAGGATGTGCAAGGATGCCCCACCACTAGACACTGTGCCATGCACCGCTATCCCTGTGGAAGGGGACACTGGACCATGGCAGGAGGCAGCCATGCTGGTTTTGCAGCAGGAGGAGGTATTGCCTGTTGTGGCTGAGGGACCCACCACTGATCCTATGCAGGGTGGGGGCCTGGATTGGGACTGCCTTGTGGAACCAGTGACGGCCATCCTGCAGGACATTGGGCACCTCCATGGGTCGGTGGGCGCCCTCCTCAGCGAACTCCGGTGGACCTAGGTCCCATGTGTCCACTACTGCTGGATGTGGGTGGGGCTTTCTGTGTGGGTGGGCTTGTATATGGGGTGGTTGGTTTTGGTAGGTCTGTACATATGGGTGTTGTGGGTGGTCATTGGGTGGGCAGGTCTGCATTTTGCTGTTTGTTTTGTGGGTGGGATTGTGTTTGGTTGTTGGGCCTGTGGTAGGTTGTACATGGGTGCGGGTAGGTGTTCGGGGTTGTTGTGGGTGGCAGTTTGGATTTACTGTTATGTTACTGTTTGTTGCTGTTGCCTGTTTTTCATCCCCATCCCCCTTCCATTGTTACCCTGTATCCCTGTCCTGTTTTGAACATTAAACCTTTTGCCATACACACTGTCTCTGTGTCTGTTCCTGGTATGCTTGGCTCTGTGTGTGTGTTTGCGTGTGTGTGTGTGTGTGTATGTGTGTGTGTGTGTCTGTCGCTATGCACAGGGGTGCACACTGGTGTTGGTGCCTGCTGTCCCCAATGTTCCTTCCCTGTGCATCAGGTTGGTGTGCCGTTTGTGCCACTCACGGCATGGGCCACCATCCCCAGGCCACATCTGTGTGGTGTCTTGTGTGCTGCGGGTCACCATGCATGCTATGGTGTCCCTGCCACCTCACAATGTACTTCTCAGCTGTGTGGTGGCACGGTGCCTATGCTGCACCTTTCCTCCTCGGGGTGCCATTGTTTCCTGCAGATGGCACCACTGGCATGGACATTGGTGTGTCTCACCACCATCTGTCCACTGGTCTGTGCCACCCAGTGCTGTGTCTCTGTCATGGTTACACTGTTTACATGTATCAGTGGCTATGGCAGGGGCGTTGTGCCTGGTGGTGCCATCGTCCCTGCATTGTGCCTGTGGCCTCTGTGCACCCTTTGTACCCTGTGCCACACTGCTCCTGTGTGCCTGCCTTCCTTGGACACTCTCTCTTAACTCACATGGTGTGTTGTTGTGTGTCTGGTCTGTCTGTCCCTGCTCCTTTCTCTGCTGTGTATGTTACACCTGCTCCCACCTTGTTTATGTTGCACTGGCTGGTCTTGGTATAAGTTGTGGCACTGCTGCTTCTAGATTCCCGCCCTGGCATTTCTCTTCTGTTTTCTTGATGTATGTTCAGTTGCGCATTTGCGTACCTGTGGGTTTGTTGCAACTGCAGCGTAAGTCGCCATTGGCATACTGCATTGCATCAATGTGCATCTAGCAATGTAGAATTGCGTTTGGTGCATTTGCTGGACATATTTGTGACTTGCACCATTCCTGTTGGTGCATCTGCATTGCGCATTGGCGTATGCTTTCTAGAATCGGGCCCACTGTCTTTTTAATTGCTCTGGATGCAAGAGGGTTAAGGGGCAGTACCTTTAGTAAAGTACTAGTACTTAACACAAAATGATGGGCACCTGTCTTTTATGTAAGGGTCTCGTGTCCAGCAAGAACCTACAATAAAGCTGTTTTTTTGCATCTGACTCTGAATTTGCCCATTATCTCTTACTACTGGTACTGTAAGTGTGTGCTTTCCATTACTGGTCTCTGTACATCTATTTACATGTACCACCAACTACTTTGGAAGTGTTTGTTTTCTGTTTGCTCTATGTTATGATACTACCTTCTACCTGCATGGTGTCAGTATGTCGCAGACAAAAACAGCACAGCAACTTACCTTGCTGTCAATACAGCAACATCAACTATAGTGCTCAGTAAAAATACTGAGCACTAATAATGCCAACAACCACACAGAAAAAAAACTGCTTTTTTCCAGGGGGCTGTGCCACTCGCACCCCCTCATTATGGGAGGCTGTGCCACCCGAGCCCCCCAAATTAAAATAATCACCTTCTGGGGGGGCAACTCTGGGATGGGAAGAAACACTGGTGGGGGTGAATTTCCAACTGTACAACACTTTAAACAAAGTAAAAAAAAAAACAACACACAGGTAATCTGGGACCAGGAATAGAACCCCAGTCCACAGCTGCTCCACTGCCCTTGGCTCTACCCTCTGAGCCATGGCAGCTGCTCAAAAGACTTCCACCTAGCAGAGGTCTTATCCTCTGCATCACTATGTCCCACCCACCAGCTACAGGGGTAGTGCTAATGCTCCTTCATCACCTTTTACATGCATTATTTTGTCCTCTGTATCTGTTTAACCACATGCTGTTTATGCTGCGCTGTTTTGCCTGCAACATTATTCATTCAATATATTCACCTGGTACCATTCTACCTACCTGATGTTCTTTTTTTTTAATTACTGGTTAGTTCTGGCAATGGGGATTTTGGATATTTTATGAATGGGAGGTGCTACATTGTTGCAAGTAAACTCTTATGTAAGATGTTAAACCAAACCAAATCCTTTTCTACCTATCTTTGGCAGTTGTTCAGTGGCAGCTTTCTTTCTTTCTTTCTTTCTTTCTTTCTTTCTTTCTTTCTTTCTTTCTTTCTTTCTTTCTTTCTTTCTTTCTTTCTTTCTCTTACTCAAATTTAAATAACTTTATTAAAAGGACAAAATATACAGGAATTGCTAAAGTTTCTATATCCAACTACTCAGAAGACACAAACATACTACAATGCACTTAGATCTCTCAATAAAATACAGTAGGTTGTACTGCAGTTGTCAGTGGCTGTGGACAGTGTTGTTGGGTTTCTGCGCTACCAGTATAAAACAATTTCTTTGTACAGTTCTTTAAATAAAACTTCAGGTATATTACGTTCCATGTGCAGTACAGTTGCATTTTGAATGTGTCTCAGGGTTGTATCCCTGTAGCCTCCACTAGTTTGAGAAGTCGACCCTTGAGACCCAAGGCCCTTGAAAATATGACAAGTTTTTTTCCCTTACATTGTACAATACCTATTAGATTCACACTGATAACTGAATTCGTAGCCAAGAAAATTAAGGAAATGATATATGATAGATGGATGCACACATACTTACTTTGGCAACACTAGAATCTGCACAATGAAGATACAGAAGAAGATGAGGCAAGCACAGGTAACGTAATACTTGAAAGCTGGTAGTGTAGTTGCCCTGTACTGAAAACAAGAGAGACCATCAAAACAGTTAAATGATGACAAGTAACATTTTGAGACATTTTATGTTTTTGCACATTATGTTAGTTACTTTGTCCTTTGATGCTCATTTTGTAGAGATACAAAATATTCCCCTGATGCTTTAGCTTTTTTGGTTCCATGTCACAAAAGCTACTGCAAAAGAGTGATCGCTATTATGGCAAGTGTGTATCACCGAAAAACACATTGGTGATATACACATAAAGGCAACCCGACATCCGGATTGTAAAAAAGTGTTTTTGTGGAGGGGGGGTGCCTCCTGCCCCACCATCTTGGGGGGCTTTGCTCCCTGCATGCCCCTGAATTAAGATTATCAGCTCCAGGGGAGGGTGTATGTCGGGAAGGGGCAAAAATCTGGATATTGCAAAAGAATTAAGTGCTGCAGTGGCAAAATATAGTCACTCACCAGTCTCAAACCTTGTACTTACATTGCCCCTGCTAGCCACCCACACCACCATGCCACATGACTAGCTCAGCAACAGCATGTATGGCAATCCCCAAAACCCCTTCCCTGTCCCTCCCCTTCCTCTCACTATTCCTAGCTTCTGTTCACCCTTCCCCATGGACGCATTCATATCCAGAGGATATCATGCACAGTAGCCCCTAAAAACAGTGCGCAAAATGAGTCGCTCTTTTTGCAGTCGCTCATTTTGGTTTGGTGTTATTGCATAATAACGCTTTTGTACTTAGCAGGTGCATGACATAAAGTAGCTCAACATCTAATCCACATCTGACAATGACATCTATTCTTCTTGTATGAGCCCTGCACCCTGGATGTTGGTTAGCAGCTAAATGCTACTGTATATACAGTTGTTCCCACCAGGATCAAGCACTCTTCTCATAGTTTCTGCTGTGCTGTCTTGCAGGGCACTACTGGAAGTCCATTTACTCCAAAAACAATTACTCCAGTTTGTCACACAGTAAACTGTGACATCTCACGTACAGCTCAAGTTCAAGTTTATTTGTAGGAAAACTCAATTGAGCATGCTCATTTACAAGGAGGTCCTGCTAAGGACAATTTGGTACATAGGATATAATACAATATTTGGCATACAACACAGGCAATAAAATAAAGAAGATAAGCATACAATTTGACATAAAAAACAGGAATACAGCTGTGACAAAATACATAGTGTGATATTCTATCAGGTGCTACAGGCAGGGGATAGAATTATTTGAGAGGACATTAGTGTTAGTTGCAGTAACAATGCCAGTGCTTGGTTCTGGTGGCTGCATTTTGTTTACAATCTTCTTTCATTCTGTACTTTCCCTTTGGGGGTAGCCAGACCAGCATTCTCTTGGCTGGTAGGAACACCCCATACTGTGGGAGTCATGGGTCATAGTAATTAGAGGTCTGATAGATGTAACTTGGTGGGATAGGGTAGTGGTGCCATCTGCCTAGTCTCTAATCAATTTATATTTTTCATTCACTGATCTGTCCCCATCTGTACCAATTGGAGTGCAATCTATAGTTGGGTAGATCTGAAAGGTCAGAAGTAGGCTGAGATAAGTATGCTGAGCCCAAGTTCATCCACCATACTCTAACCTGCACACTACCTGCAAGGATATTGACATAGGCAAGACTGGTCTTAGACCTAATGGCGCCCCAGCAGAAAGATTTGTAGTGCTCCCTACATGGCTTCCCATTTCCCCCATCCTCTCTTTTTCCTCAACCCACATCCAAAACATGATAAGAATTCCATGAATACAAGGACAATGACAACAATTATGCTTTTAGAGTGACACTTTTTACATTTCAAGATGATTTCTGCTTATACATTCTATTTCAGTGGACCCCTTCTGCGCTAGCACCCCAAGCAGCCACTTGGTTCGCTTATGCCTAAAACTGCCTTTGGTCATAGGATGTCTTCACAGTCTGACATTAGATGGCTTGCTAACAGAGGCAGGAGGCATCCAAGTCAGTTGCCATCCTTGTTACAGCAAGCTCAATGTGTAGTTATCCAGGCTTAAAGTGAGAACCCAGGTCACTGGCATTTTACATGAACATGCTCATCACCCTACCAGGTCAGAATAGCGTATCCTGAACAATGCCCTCTAAACTGTGTTATAAGGACCGTGCAATGCCTGAATAGCAACAGGGGGTAGAATAGCGCACGAGAACTACTGCTACCCCTACAGCTATTCAGGTACTAGTGATGAGTCACAAGTAAAAGAAAAGTGCAGTTGCTGGCTGAGCAGCTCCCATGGCAGAGAGGGTTTTTAGGGCAGCAATAGCAGCTCTGCTAGCACAGAGTGGGAGTTCAGGGTTCTGTTCCTGGTCTCCTGACATATCAGCTTCTGAATTTTCCCCGCCTGAAGTGTACTGTTTTGTTTCGGTGCTGAAAGCAGAAGATTCCAAGGACCTTGACATTTTCTTTTCCCTGATATCCTCTTCCCCATGGAGTTAGATATTTTAGTTACAGGCGGTGTGGGGGCAGAGCCCCCCATGTCGGGGGGGTGCATGGGGCAGAGCCCCCCCCCACAAAAACACAAGGCACCTCTCTTTTCTCGCCATGGTAGCAGTCCTCCATGTGTTTTTGGACTGCTACCATTTGCAATATTGTTTGTTGTGGCATTGTTTCTTGGCACTGTTATTGAGGGTGCCATTTTTACTGTGTGGTTGTTAACCGTGCTGTTGTATGGGATGCTCATCAAACCTAGTGCCCTCACCATTGGACCCAGTAGACCAGCCCTACTATTTGACATTAAATGCATTTACATGGCCCTCACTGCAACGTGGCAATCTGCCAAAGATTAAAAAAAATATTTTTCTAACCTTACTCTATGTACGTATGTATAAACAGTCCCTAAGTAAACAGAAAAAAGTTACCTTTTACTGTATGAAGAAAACTGTGATGTATCTATTGTTACTGACAATATGTGTTAGCTACTTAAGTATATTCTTTCAAAAATCAAATCAGGAAAAAAGAGTGCATTCCATTGCTGTATATTATATGTAATGCCCTTTTTATTCCCCAGTTATTGACATTTTTACTGTCTGAGTTTCCATAGTGATATCTATTGTTTGTTTCCTCACATAGGGCAAGCAGAGGTAAGATTACTACCTGTGTAAACCTGCTAGCAGCAAACAAGCATTTTATTTATATAGTTAGTTTTTGTTGACCAGGTTAGTGCACTAGACAGCAGAGCTGCCTATTTTCAGGCACGACCTGGGAGGTTACACACAGTAGGATTGAACTCAGCATCAAGATACATGGATAAGACAAGTGAACATCAGCTGCACATTACAAACAAAGCACTGATATATATATTGCATACATCACAGTGGCAGAAGACTTAAGGAAGTGGCATAACAATGGCAGCAAAAGTAACATAAATACAATTGTAAACAAAAGTAATAAGTACCAGGGGATAGATGGGTTAAGCAGAGCTTGAGGAGAGCCTTACTCAGTGTTAAGAACACATGCCAGGGCAGATCTAAGATAGGCAGGTAAAGGAGTGTCAGCACCTCCAACAAGAGCAGTGGTCAGAGCTATCCAGTAACTTGTGGAGATCTAGTTTAAAAATCTATGAGATTGGGAGTGCCTAAGCTCCAGCAGTACAGAGTTCCATAGTTTCAGAGTGAAAACAGAAAAGGCATTTTCTCCCATTTTGGTTTTACACTTGGGTATGGCAAGGAATGACATAGCAGTCGATCTCAGGGGGTAGGCAGAGGTTTTAGCAAAAGAGCCAGCTTTTCCAGTCTTTGGGCATTGATGATGTTTTTGGTAAAGCAACAAGTGTCGAAGTGACGGAACGCTGTGGAGGAGAGCCAGCCAAGGCTGGAGTACAGGGAGCAGTGGTAACTGAGCTTGGGTACAGACACTGCAAAGCGGCAGATGTTATTATAGCAGATGTCCCACTTATGGAGACCTTTTGAGGTTATTGGAAGGGCAAGCAAGTTATGGTCAAATTTTGGTCTCAGAACCCCCTGAGCGATTGCCAGTCTAGCTGCCATAGTCAGATTGTGTCTCACTTTGTACGCCAATCCCAGCTTTATGTTGACTGCTTTGACTGTGGTAGAGAGATGCAAGTTGAGGTCCAGGGTGACTCCTAGATATTTAAATGAGGAGATGGTATCAGGTGTGGAGTCATCCAGTCTTCTGATGTTTAGGGAAGGGGCAGATCCTGATTTGGGACCTGGATCCAAAGAGCACAGAAACTGTCTTATTGTTGAGGATGAATTTGTTCTGCTTTAGCTACGATTGGATGGAATTGAAGTCAAGGTTCAGGTTCAGGTTGATATCTAATATGTCAGAGGAGCTGGAGTACAGGACCATGTCAACTTCATATAGAAGAGATGTACTTAAGACCGACATAGGGGAGAGATCATTGATGAAAATCGAAAAGAGTAGGGGGCCAAAGATGGATCCTTGAGGAACACCAATCCAGGTGTGGGAGAGAGAGGATTTGTCATTGAAAATCTGCACAAATTGCTGATGATCTGAGAGATATGTGGTGAAGCAAGTAGTTGCCATGGGAGAGAAACCAAGGGTGGACAGTTTGGAGAGGAGCAGAGTGTGGTCCACCAGACCAAAGGCCTTTGTGAGACCCATGAAAATAGCCCCTGTAAGAAGGCCTTTGTCCATTGCCATCTGGATGTCAGTAGGGAGCTGGATGAGGGCAGTGAAAGTACTGTGCCCCCACTGGAAGCTGTGTTGATCTGAGGAGACAAGATTGTGGAGGTGCAGGAGGTCCAAGACCTGGGCAGCAATGATTTTCTCAAGAAAATAAGATGGCAATTGGGCAGTAGTTGTCAATATTCATGGTGTTACCATTTTTGTGGATGGGGACAATGTGGGCAGTCTTCCATGGGGAAGGAACCCAACCAGAAGCCAGAGACAGGTTGAAAAGACATGTGTCAGGGGTAGCAATGTGCGGGGCAATAGCTCCCAAACATTTAGGTAGCAGTCCGTCAGCTTCAGCTAATCCATAGGGAGGGATGGAGCAAGGAGACTCTGACATTTGAGACAGTGACAGGATGGAGGTTAAAAGGAGGATTTGTCAGATCCTTGGTGACCAGAGGTGGCTCCAATGTTGTTCCAGGTGTAGTTGGATACCCAGAAAGGTCAGTAAAATGATAACTGAAGGCCTCCACAATGGTGAGCAAGTTGTTTTAGCTTTTCCCATCCAAAACCATATCAATAATGGGTTCATTATTGTCCCTCCCCAGAATAGAGTTAATGTGACTCCAGAAACCTTGAGAGTCACTTACTGAGGATTTTAGCAGCTGATGGTAGTAGGCACTCTTGGCAGCTCTGATGGATGCTTTACATAAGTTCCTGAGCCTTTTGTATTCAGTCCAGTCAGCTGGGGACTTAGTCTGTTTTGCTTGGTACCAGGTTGTTTTCTCTCAGCTTAATAGTGGCAAGTAACTTTTTACTTAGCCAGCGAGTGGCAGTTCCTCGTATCCTGTGGTGTTTGAGTGGCACTTGCTTGTCCTGCAGGGTTCGTAGCATGGAGAAGAAGTGATGAGCAGCGAGTTCAACATTCGTTGTCTGGTGATAGCTACTGGTGAAAATTTGGAGAACCGTGGGAAATATTTGCGTAATTATTCAAGGAGAATAACAACCTTTTTATAAAACTCCAGTCATATCAGCCTTGTGGCTTTTCATCATCTCAGTTGCAGTAAGATATAAACTGCAATCCTAGCATGTGGTGTTCCATACTGAGCTGCCAATTAGTGATAAAATATAATGTAAAAACCCTGATTCATGTTTGTGTGCCTTAAAGGTGACAGGAAACAATTTTACATCATTGTACATTCAAATCTTCCTTCCTTCCTTCCTTCCTTTCTTTTTCTTTCTTCTTTCCTTGCATTCTTTTCCAATTCCCTCATAGGCTTTGGCAGTTTTTCTTCTAAAAAGGATTTTTTTTCTCACTTATTGTAATCATAAAATAACCCTGTAATTTCAGATGGAAAGGACACCTCTAGAGCCATCTCATCCACCCACACGCATTATATAAGCAAGGATAAAGAAAAGGAATTCTGTGCAGACATGTACTAAATCATAGGGATTCTCTACCCACTCTACTATGCAGCGTACCCATGGATTCCTTTGGTACAATTCTGCTCAGCATCAGGTTCCCCGTGTCACAATGCCTTCAGTAGCAAATAGTCTTAATACTTGGTGTCACTATTTTAAATGCTAAAGAATATACATTGCTGTCTGCAGGGTTGTTAATGAATCAGCAGGTGGCATTGTACAAAACAGTGCTGCACATGTGTGAGTCTCCACCAGCCTTAAGCCTGCTGGCTCTAATGGTCAGCTGGAAAAGTGCAAGAAAATCAGCAAGGGCAAAGTGATGGCCCTAACTGTTCTCAGCAGTTCTCTACTCAAAATAGAGATGAACCAGGAGAAGGAGTAGAGAAAAAAGGGGGTAAGAAAGGGAACAAAGGAGTACCAGGGACGACTCTGGGGGACCACGTACCCCAGACAAAGAAAAGATATTGAAAGGGGAATATGTGGATATGTTTGCACTAGTAGATAAAGAAACAGCAACGAAGTATGAGCAGAGGAAAATGGTGGGGGAAATCCGAAATGGCAGTGGGATTGGCGCTTGTGGGTAAGATGTGGGAGGACAGTACTTATAAGGGCAAAAATATAGACACAATGCAGGCTGGTTTTACGGTGTTCAGTGCCATCTTATTGGAAAAGCAGCCTGACTTGGCTATTCTATTGCTGGCCTATTCAGCTATAATCAAGGATGCCTATAAAGTAAAGCTGGGGTATGAATGGCTGAGGTATGATAAGGCCTTCCGGCAGAGGATGGTTGCCCATAGGGATTTGAGGTGGGACTGCACGCACACAGATCTGTGGGTGCTGACGCTATCCGGACAGGCAGGCAGCAGTTGGAACAACTTTAGGAAAGGGGGGTGAACAGGTAATGAAGACATGTTGGGGCTACAACAAGGCATTGTTCACATGGGCAAACTGTAAATTTAAACATGCTTGCTCCAAGTGTTCAAGCCAGCACCCAGTTTCATGTTGTAGGTCAATGGGGGATAGATCTGGAGCCCAGGACCACAACAAGCAGCCCTTTAGGGGGGGTTATTCAGGGTCAAGGGAGTAGGATCATATTACGGGGCAGAGGGAGGGGTTTTAATGGGAGATGGGTGTAGGGAGGAGGTTACAGTGGAAATTGAAGACAAACGGATATGGGATGACAGGAGGTGTTTCTATTGGCCAGGACACCCATCCAACTAGATATATTGCAAGAATGGACTAGGGGATCTCCAAAAAGGGAAGTAGGGAGAATGCTGAGGAAGGGTTTTGCAAAGGGTTTCAGGTTGGGGTACCTGGGGAAGCAGAGAAGAATGTCCACAAAAAACCTGGGATCAGTAAGAGACAAGGAGGACATAGTGCGTAAAAAAATTAACAAGGCGATAATGGCAGGTAGGGTTGAGGACCCATTCAGCGAGCACCCTTTCAAGGACTTCAGGGTATCACCATTAGGATTGCACCAAAAAAAAAACAGGTGGGAGAATTCTGGTTAATTCACCATTTGTTGTACCTGGATGGGGCCTCGGTGAATGACAGTATCCCGAGGAACATAGGGCAGTATCATATGCGACTCTGGAGCAGGCGGTGGAATTGATTAGAGCACAGGGAGGGGCATGGCTAGCAAAACCTGACATAGAGGTGCTTTTTGATTACTACCAGTGAGACCTGAGAACTAGGACTTGCTAGGTTTTAAATTTCAGGGAGGGTACTATTTTAACAAGGCAATGCATATAGGGTGCTCTGTGGCTTGCGCCACATTTGAGCCCTTTAGTACATGGATGCAATGAGTGTTCAGGGAGCAATATGGGCACAAGTCCATAGTACACTACCTAGATGACTTCCTGCTGGTAGGTCAGGGAGAACAGGGCACCACCACAGTGTTAAAGGACTTCCAAAGAATGTGTAAGGTGATGGGGTACCTCTGACAGAGAACAAGACTGAGGGGCCTGCAAAGAAGCTGGAATTTCTACTCATAGAGATGGATATGGAGCAGGAAGTGTTCCAGTTACCACAGGATAAGCTCCTTACACTAAAAGGATTATTAAACAGGGTGAAGCGCAGAAGGAGGGTGCCATTAGCAGTGGTTCGGCAGCTTTTGAGGCATTTAAACTTTGTCTGTAAGGATAATAGCCCCTGGGTGTGCATTCACCAGGCAGCTAGTAGAAGCCATGGGAAAAGCGAAGCTACTGCACCATTGGGTCAATATTGCTAAAGGGCTATGACAAGATCTAGAAGTATAGGAACAATTTCTGGAATGTTACAACTGGGTCAGGTTTTGGCAGGATGATTGGCTGTTCAATACAGACCTTGAGTTGTATATGGATGCATCCAGGGCAGTGGGCATGTGGGCCTATTTCCAAGGGGAATGGATAGCAAAGGCATGGCTGGATGACTAGCGGCAGCAGGAGTTGTTGAAGGACATTACCTTCTCAGAAATATTTTCAATTATGGGTAGCAATGGTAGTGTGGGGTAAGGAATTGAAGAACAGGAGGATTTTCTTCTGGTGTGACAACAAGGTGGTGGTAGAAGTGATCAATAGGCAGAAGGGGTCCACTAAACGGTGACCAGAGTGTTACATCAGCTGATGCTAATAGCTCTCAAAATCAATTTGTCATTCAAGACAATACATATTGAGGGGATTCATAATGAGGTGCCTGACAGTCTTTCCCATCTTCAGTTGGACAGGTTCAGGCAGCTGGTGCTCCAAGCAGCAGTCCAGAGAACACAGGTTCCACATTAGTTCTGAGAAATTGGATGGAAGGAGTCAAACTGCTCTGTTGGAGCTCCTGGTCTGCCAACATGCTGAGGGCATACGAGGGGCATGGAAGGCATCCCAGGGTTTCAGAAGCAGGAGGGATTTGAGGTAAGTAAGCCAGTAACTGAGGATAAGATAGCACAGTTTGTAGTTCAAAAATGGGAGGTGGGGATGGCGCACATCACCATGGGGGTACAGCTGGCAGGGATTGGTTGGGCATGCAGCATCAGGGGCTGGGAGGAGCTGAACAAATTCTGAGTAGTGAGGCGCATGCTCATAGGGTGGCAGAGGATAAAGGGGAGAGAGTGAGATAGGAGGAAACCAGTGGCAGGGCACTTAATGATAGACTTTCTGGGGACATTGCAGCACATATGCACATCGGCATATGAGGCATGCCTTTTTTTGGCAGTGTTTACTGTCATGGATGATGGGGCATTTAGAATGGGGGAATTGATCACAAAAAGCAAGACAGATATCTCTGAGGGGGGGTTTAGGGGAGGAGGTCCAGGTGGGAACAGAGAAGGTAATAATCTGGCTACGGTGCTTGAAAACAGACCAAGCCGGCAGGGGGACAGAATTCTTAATAGAGAAACAACCCTTAAGTGGGTGGTACACAGTACCAGCCCTTATGGAGTACACTGCCATTCGGCTGGGGGGGAGAAGTTCTTTGTTCATGGGGATAGCTCACCCATCACTTGTTACCAAGTCACAGGGGTTTTAAAGAAAGGGATACTTTTCATGGAGATAGAACCCAAGCAATTTTCACCATATTTGTTCAGGATAGGCATGGCCTCAGAGATGGTGGCACAAGGGGGTTCCACAGAGGAGGTAAAGCGGGTAGGCAGGTGGAAATCTAATTGCAATAAGAGATGCATCAGAAAAATGATTTAATAGCTATTGATTTATACCAATAATCAGGAATCAGGAATCAGCAGAGACAAGTTTGGATCATGGGGCTGTCATTTGTGTATTGGGCAGTGAAACATGCAGTAGCTATGCCAGGAGGGAGACAGTTCCGGAAGGCAGCTGAAGAGACATGGATACAATGGAGAGGGGTCCAGGGCATGAAATGGGCACAGCTATTGCCATCTCTAGAAGAACAAAAATCAAATGGCCCAAGCCGGACCTGTTAGTAATCCATGCAGGGGGGAATGATATGGAAATAGGCCATGGGGTGCACTATTTAAAGATATAAAGAGGGATTTAGGAATTATTAGGGATTGCTGACCACAATTTGTAATAGGGTTGTCCGAGATCATTTCTAGATGAGTGTGGAGGCATATTAGGGACATTAGATCTGTTGAAAAGGCCAGAAAACACCTGCACAGGAGGGTGGCTGCCTGGATAGCTAAAGCAAAGGACATTTACATTTCTCATAAGGACATTTCCTATGCTTGACTGTGGTATTACAGGGCAGATGGGGTGCACTTATCAGAGGTGGGGATGTCATTTTTTATCCTGCCACTCACTGGGGCCCTAGAGGGATTGGACAATAAGGGAGTCAGGGGTGGGGGGAAGCTCATCATCCATCGCTAAGCTGGAGATGGGCTAGTGGAAGAGAGGGGAAAGGGGCCAAAAGGGAGGGAAATAATGGAGGGTGGGAGGTGGGTGGGCTGCAAGGGGGAGGGAATCAGGCATGGGCCGGGGTCAGTGACATCCAGATGTGGCTGCAACGGGTAGGCTGGGGATCGGGTTAGTGGCATCTGACCCCAGGGAGAGAAGAAAATTGGATTGGATAGAAAATGGATTTGGTAAGAACTGGAAAAGGGTGTCAGGCATCACAGCCAGGCCCCGAGAAGATAATGAAGGAGTAATGATGAGAAAGTATTGGACTGGAATGTTGTGAAGTGTTAATATTTATGTGAAGTGTTTTTATTAAGATGTATGGTGTGTACAAAAATGTGTGTTACGATAAATCTAATTTGCCAATTGAGCACTCCAAGAATCATGGTCTGGCATATCAATTTCCAAGGAAAATCCCTCTGATAAATAGGGTTGCCATTAAAAGGCAACCAGAGTTGTCAGGGGTTTACAGGGGAAATGGCAGGGGTGTTTTGTTTGGATAACAAGGGGGGAGGGGTAAGATAGCTAGGGGAAGGGGTATGGAAAGAAATGAAGAAGAGAAAGGGGAAGGAGCCAAGTGAGGTCATCAAGTGACAGAGATGAGGCAAGCAGCTAGGGGGCTGGGGGATTGGCTGGGGGGCAGGGAAACTGTTGGGGTCCTTAGGGATTCTGAGGGGGGATAAAAGCAGCTGCAGAGGAAGGCTCACCCTTCTTTTTGCTGAGATTGATTTGAAACCCACCCACTCATTCACCCTTGGAAGGAAGACAAGGAAAGGAGAAGAGAGTAGAAATTGGGGCAATGAAGCAGGTATAGTTGATGGGGCAAGGACAGGGCCGCTGAGTGAGGGCGGCAAAAAAGAAAATTGAGAAATTGGGTTGTCATAAGAGGGCAAAGGTGAGTAGTCAGGTGAGGCCTGAGGGGCTGCCAGAAAGGAGGACAGTAAAATGGAAAGATGGAACAGTGGAGGGCTGCCGTTAAAAGGGCAACTGAGTGGTGGTCTGGAAGAAGGGCCAGGAGAAGAAAAGAGGGATGGAAGAGAGGGGGAAGGGAGTACCGAAAGGGGAGGGGCACAACAGGGGGTGGGAGGGGTGGAAAAGGGAGGGGCAGAGGGGAGTGAATGAGGCATGGGCTGGGGTCAGTGGCATCGAGACGTGGCTGCAGCAGGTAGGCTGGGGGTCAGGTTCTGACCCCAGGGAGAGAAGAAAATTGGATTGGATAGAAAATGGATTGTTAAGAACTGGAAGAGGGTGTTGGGTCACACATCTGGGCCCCAAGAAGATGGTGACGGAGGAACGACAAGAAAGTATCGGACTGGAATGTTGTGAAGTGTAAATGTGTATATGAAGTGTTTTTATTAAGATGTATGATGTGTACAAAAAGAAGTATTACAATAAATCTAATTTGCCAATTGAGCACTCAAAGAATCATGGTCTGGCATATTCATTTCCAAGGGAAATCCCTCTGACAAATAGGGTTGCCATTAAAAGTCAACCAGAGTTATCAGGGGTTTCCAAAGGGAATGGCAGGGGAGTTTTGGTTGGATAACAAAGGGAGGAGGGGTAGAATAGCTAGGGGAAGGGGTATGGAAAGAAATGAAGAAGAGAAAGGGGGAGGAGCCATGTGAGGTCATCATGTGACTCAGATGATGTAAGCAGCTAGGGGGCTGGGGGATTGGCTGGGGGCGGGGCAACTGTTAGGGTCCTGAGGGGGGATATGAAGCTGCTGCAGAGGGAGGGCTCACCCTTCATTTTGCTGAGATTGATTTGAAATGCACCCACCCACCCTTGGAAGGAAGACAAGGAAAGAGGAAGAGAGTAGAAATTGGGGCACTGAAGCAGGTATGGTGGATGGGGGCAAGGATGGCCGCTGAGTGAGGGTGGCAAAAAGGAAAACTGGGAAATTGGGTTGTCATAAGAGGACAAAGGTGAGTAGTCCGGTGAGGCCTGAGGGGCTGCTGGAAAGGAGGCAGTAAAAATGGAAAGATGTAACAGTGGAGGGTTCCCATTAAGAAGGCAACAGAGTGATGGTCTGGCAGAAGGGGCAGGAGAATAAAAGAGGAAGGGAAGTGGAAAAATGTAAGGCCAAAAGGGAGAGGGGCACAATGGGGGTTGGGAGGGGCGCAAGGGGGGGCAGGTGGAGGGAATTAGGTACAGGCTGGGGTCAGTGGTATCTGGATGTGGCTGCAACGGGTAGGCTGGGGGTCAGGTTAGTGGCATCAGACCCCAGGGAGAGAAGAAAACTGGGCTGGATAGAAAATGGATTTGGTAAGAACCAGAAGAGGGTTTTGGGTCATGCATTCAGGCCCCAAGAAGATGGTGATGGAGGTAATGACGAGAAAGCACTGGAATGGAATATTGTGAAGTCTAAATATGTTTATAACTTGGGTTGCATGACGGTGAGCTGCCAATTGGTCAAACACCATCAGGTGACCATGGATTCAATTTTTAATCCACAGTTAAGTGACCCAGAATACTATCAGCAAACCAAGTATTGTGATTATCCCAATAAAGGCCTATCCCTGCCTGCACAGTTTCCTAGAGTATATGAGTAGAGTCATGTTTATTTGTATTGTAATGACCAAAATACTATAATTTTTTTATTTTTTTTATTTTTAGTGTTCAAAAGACAGGAAAGCAAAGTAACACAACCCCTTTCCTAAAGTAATCAATGAGTGTAGGAAGATGTTAGATGTTTTACTTATTTTTACCATGTATGAAAATGTATTACTTCCATGAGTTGCAAGCACTGCATCATGGGTATGTGAGCTACTGTTTAGAAGTTTATTTCTCAGGGAACGACAGAGCTATTGCATAACTCATATATATATTTTTTAATAATTCAAATTTTTTATTGAAAACAAGACAGTTACAGTAACAGGATAGAAAGGCAATAAAGTGATACTAACAGCAAAAACCAAACCAACTGCATGAGAACTACAAAAACCATTCATGACCCCAACCCCTCCCACCCCAAATAGAATGACTGAAGTATAATGTATAGTTGGACAAGACAAAGACAAGCCCCCAAAACACCTCCCTAGCCTCTCCTCCCAGCCAGAGTACCATAAAGCAAAAGGATAGTCAAGTATACCAAAATGGGAAATTACACACTTAGCAATCACCCTCACTCCTCTAAATGCAGAATTGACATAAGGGTTTGTAGGGACTCTCATCTCCGAAGAAACAGGTCATCCCTATGGTGAAGTCTTGCAATCTGTTTCTCAACCATGAGAGCCTGCATAAGCTTGTGTTACCTGTCCTTGAAGGGAGGCATAGTGTCTTCCCACCAGTGACAGAGAATAACCACCTTGGCCACAGCGGAGATCAGGGCTATATGGGTCCTATGAATCCCAATCAGAGAAGAAGGGTAGTCCTCTAGTAAACAAATTACTGGAGTAAAAGTATCCTCCAGGACTAAGAGTGGGTCCAGAGAATCTTTAAACTTCAGCCAGAAAGGAGCCACCTTGGGGCATTCCCACAACATGTGCAAGAGGTGTCCCAAGGCAGAATCACAATGAGTACAATCTGGGGTAGCTGCCTGGCCCATCTTGTGAAGCCTCAAGGGAGTGTAATACATATTGTGTAATACATGAAATGGGTCCATCGATAGCTATCCTTCTTAACAAATTTATATCGGTTACGCCAAATAGTTTGCCAGCGCTTCATATCGATATCCAAATCAAGGACTTGCTGCCAGTAAAATCAAATACCAGCTGAAGCCGAGGGATCAGCTATTTGAAGATCAGAATACAAATTTGCAACTGGATGAGGCTTAGTACTTATTTCAATGAACTTGGATAGAAAATCAGTTTCGCATGGGACCCATGGGCAGGACCAAGATGGGCCGGAGGGCCTTCTTTAGTTGTAGGTACTTAAATGGCTGGAATACAGGAATATCAAGGGAGTCTTGTAGCTGTTCATGGGAGAGAAACCGCCCCTGTTCCAAGAGGTCGACTAACGACATAATGCGTAAAGGAGGGCAGAAGGAAGCCGGGATTGGACGACCCCCAAGACAGATATTGGGGTTTGCCAAAATTGGTTGTGTGAGCATCTGAGACCAGTACAGATGCAAAAAAAACTCCATCTGTGCACAGACCCTGAGGGACCATACCAGGGGAGAGTGTCGCAGCATGGTCGGTACTTTAGCAGTTCTGGAAAAGAGAAGACTTGGAAGCTGAACACCCACCTTCTGACAGAGTGACATCTCTATGTTTAACCACAAAGGTCGATACCCCATATTCATGCCCCCCCCAGAGAAGCATTGCCCAGTGGAAAAACTTGGCTCCATGGATAGCGAGATAGTAAATGAAAATGTTTGGAAGACGAAGGCAGCCCCTGTCTCTAGGGAGAGTTAATTTATAGTAGGCCATGCACACAGCCCTGACTTTCCAGAGAAAACAGTTTAACATACCCTGCAGAGAAGTGAACCAGGCTTTAGGCAGAAAAACTCCCATCACACCTAATAGGGATAACGGCAAAGCATTTCACCTCTTCAGGTTACTTTTAATAGAAAGCAAAGGGGGGGGGGTAAATTTAGAGAAACCAGATCAGAGAGACATCGGAGGATATGGATACCAAGATATGTGATAGGCCCAGGTCAAGTATTTCACTCTTGGGAACCAGACAATTAGTGGCATGACCTGTGTCTTGTCCAAATTCAACTTGTACCCTGACAAGCTAGCGAAGACAGCAATTTCAGACAAGGCTACTGGAATGGAGGAAACTGGGTCCTCGAGGTGCAAAAGTAGGCTGTCCACATAAGCAGATAACTTAAACCTTTCAACTCCCCACCAGAATACCTTTAGTGTCTGAAGCATTCTGCAATCGAAGTAAAAGGGGTTCCAGGTACAAGTTGGATGATAGAGGGCAGAGAGGGCAGCCTTGTCATATCCCCCGCTCTAATCGAAAAGAGGAGGAAGAGAGCCCATTGCATCGGACCATGGCTGAGGGATTAGAGGACATGATCTGGATCCACTTAGAGAAGGAATTTGGGATACCAAATTTCTTCAAGATCTGGAACAAAAAGGGCCAAGAGACTCGATCAAAGGCTTTTTCTGTGTCAAGGGAGACCAAGGCCGCAGGAACCTTGCCCCCCCAGATGCAGAAATCAGGTACAAAAGCTCCCTCACATGATCATTGGACAAGCAGCCAGACATTTATCCAACTTGGACTGGCAAACTAAGATTGTCTCAGGCCAACCTGAACCTGTTAACCAGGACCTTAACCAGGATATTAAGATCTGAATTAAGGAGAGAAATAGGTCAGTAACTTGCAGGAGCCCATTCTTCCCCAGTTTCCATATGAGTGTGACCCATGCTTATTTGAAGGAGAAATTGTCCAAGCCATCAGTGAGCATAACTCATATTATTTACATACCAGTGATACAGTGCTTGCAAATCATGGAAGTAATGTATTCTCGTACATAGTAAAAACCAAGTAAAACAGATGTTCTAACATGTTTTACTAATTACTTCAGGAAAGGAGCTGTGTTGCTTTGCTCTCCTGTGTTTTGAACACTAGAAGGAAGTACTAAAGTATTTCCATCACTACAATATAAATAAACAACACTCTACTCATATACTCCAGGAAGCAAGTGAATATGTTAAAATACTGTTACATAGTTATTCTGCTATTGATTAAAAATAGAACAAATTTTCCACAGAACCGTGCAGTCCACAGAAAGCTTGCCAGTGTACCATAGTATTTTCCCCATGGTGTGTTTCACTTAGTTTACATGTGAGCATTAGCACAAATGTGTCTACAATGCTTTTGTACATTACAGAAATGTCTAACTTAACCATAAAGTGTTTACCATCAGTCTACATGAGGAAATACTTTTTTCAGATGGAAGGATACACAATAAAAATGGTCTTTTCCAGCCTTGAAATCTCCTTTCTGAGTGTTGTGTCCTTCATGCAACCCATGTTATAAGTGCAAGAACCCACTCCAGGGTGTGAGGTTACAGGCATGTAATCCATGCCTGGGGTGCTGTGAGGATACTTGGCCTGCGGCCTCGTGCCTCACAATGCACCCCAGGTGTGGATTAAATGCCTATAACCCCACACCCTGTTGTGGGTTATTGCTAACATATGAAGTGTTTTTATCAAGATGTATGGTATGTACAAAATGATGTGCTATAATACATCTTATTTACAAATCGAGCACCCAAAGAATCATGGTCTGTCGTATTCATTTCCAAGGGAAATCCCTCTTACAGTACCACTCTAAGGTCTGTACTTTCTTCATATCCACTATCTCCACTAGTAGGCTGCTCCACAGGTTCACCACCCTCTAAGGGTAATGTGTCTCACACTGTTACTCATGAATTTACCTCCTTTGAGCATTAGGGCCAATCCCAGTGTCCTGTTGGTGGACACCTGATCTATTTATTTACTGCTGCAGAGTGTACTTTGCATTGTGCCTTTTCAGTGTTTGTCTGTTTCTAAGTTCCTGGACATTTTATGATGTCAAGTTACTGTTCTACGATGTTTGTTAACAAACTCTTGGGGAACAGTGGGCACTGACATCCTAGAATGTCTGGGGAACATCAGAACAGAAGGTTATGAGTAGTATAGTATGTGATACCATGGCATATTCTATGGTATGAAAAGTAATAAAAAAAATATCTCAATCAATCAAAGAACAGCCAACACATGTCGGAAGAGAGAGAATCATGGAATGGAAGATACAAGAGTGTGTTTCAAAATTGTATCCAGTCACCTTTTTGGAATTTTCTTGTCCAAAATGTTAGATCTGTGGAAAAGTGTGTATATCAACAAATAGTGATCCTACGTCATAAAATGTTACAAAGTAACTGAAACAGCAGCTCTGGGAAAACTTTGAGAAACAAAATATTTAGACACCATCTAGCATATAATTTAAATATGTTCAGCATTAATTTTTTTCTGTGTCCTGTAGCATGAAGGCTATCTGCAGGAAAATGGTCTTTGCATCTTAATAGTTTGGCTCTTACTGCTTAGCCCCCATTTTTTATCCTCTGTTTGTGACATCACAATCTGCTGTTTAGGAAATCACTATGATGTCTCAAACAGAAGATTATGTCTTCAGGTGGGAAATAAGCAATGAAAACACATGAAGTGTAAGGGTAAAAGTCCTACTTACAGATATCCTTAGTATGAAAGAACAAGGGATGAAAATAAACAGAGCACATAAAATGTTAACTGAGTTGCGCTTAAATATTATGTTTGGAAAAGTTTTCACAGAAGTGCCAGATGCTCATTAAGCCCTTAGCAGCAAATTATCATCTGCTGAACTTGCTGTTTAAAGTATTTCTCTTGACAGGATAAATGCTGACCCTCAGTAATTAATGCAAATAAATAGCATTATTTTTTTTGCTTTTATCCCAACATAAAAGAAACACATGATATCAAGATGCATAAACCATTATACTGTCAGAACTGTCTTATTGTAATAGTCTATTGCACACTATACCTGAAGAATGCAGTGTATTAAATGGATTAAAGCAAGGAAGTAACTTGAAAGTAATTACTAAAAGATGCCTGAGACACCTATTACCCATGATACATTTGGCAGACTTATTTTGACTACAAAGAGTCAAGTGTTGAAAAGAATTTTACATCTATTTTTTAGCCCTTATTTGAGTACAGGTAAGGTTAACTAGTGTCTCAGACAAGTTCTATTGATTTTAGTCTATAGTGATTACTTGCCTGTTTATATATAATGCAGGGGAAAATGAACAGCGAACCCCAATAACCAGCTGCTGTTTGATTTTACATTTTTACCATTAAGTGTCCCTATCTACAGAGCAATGGAATAAATGGGATATATTCTGAATATGATAGTTTAATAGACCCAAACATTATAGCATCTATCGTACACTGCAGTATCTTAACTGTTAGAGAACTAATTCAAGTGTATGCCACAAAATTGAAAAAAAATGTTTGTCTTAATTACTATATTCAATCCCCCTCCTCAAAAAAAAAAATCTATTTTAGTGTAACTGTCAGTCTTTGCAAAAGATACCCATGACTAAGAGAAAATGAATACTTATTTACTCTGTGTTCAGGTCAGCTGCAGACAGTCGCATCATATGAATATCAGTTTTAAAAGTTAACAGTCAGTAATAGCATTTAGCAACTTACTTCTTTTTCTAAATCTTTATTGTGAAAGAACAGTGACATTCTCTGAATGTCTTCTGATTTAACCCACTGCCTAAAAACAAAAACAGAAAAGTTAATTAGATTTTAAATTTGAAGACGTCCATTCAAATGCTAACATCCCCATTTAACCAGAGGACACAACTCTTGATTTTAGTTTTCCACTTCCTGGCTCCCCAGTGTAGCCCATCCTCCCATAGGTTTCTATCTTATTGCTGCTGGAGTCCCCCTTCCCCCAAAGCCCAAGCAACAGCCTTAGACAGATAAGTGACTTTGAATATTGGTGAGGATGTCCTGTGGTGGGTCTAGTGCAAAGAGGGACCTGGAAGTATGGGAGGAGACTGGAGTTGGACATTATGCATTCTCAGTACATCACCCACCTCCCCTGCCATGCCCTCTGCAGCATCCTGGAGGTGGGAACACACTAGACATATAGCTCCTGCCATGTGCACTGCTACAACTTGACTTCCAGGAGCCATTTGTAGAGTCGGCAGCAGCAACCCTTCCCCAATTGGAAAGCATATGCACAGTCTGTAATCCTGATGAGTGGCCTCTGTTCCTGGTTTTCCGGGCTTTGGGTGTGAACCCAGACCACCAGAGTGCTGAGTGGATACTTCACCACCCTGCACCACAGGAATGGCTCTGGTGACTTTTTTCATAATACATTCAACCTAAAAAGCTCAGCTGAGATTTGTCATCTCATTCCATAGGTTTCAGCTGCTGCTCAGTCTTACAGATTGGTGGTAACATACAGGGAGATCATATTACTTTTTCAAAGAATATCATTCTGTTCTATTCTAGTCTGTTCTGTTCTGTTCTGTTCTAGTTATTCTTAAAAGAAAAGGGTTCAAAAGGCAGTTTATATAATAGTTACAAAACTGTAAGAACTACAGAACACATATCATAAATCACAGTATACACTATAAATTGCATCCTATTAAATACAACCATACAATAATCATAAAACTGAACATGTGCAAGTAGAGGATCAGTTTCCAGAACAGATAGAGAGAGACTGTCCAAATCCATTAGCCAGTGCTTTCTACTGACTGGTAATATCAGAAACCATGTAAACCCAATGTAAGTTTTAAGGTCTGTGTACCTAGCTTGCATAAAACATTTACCATATGGGTAATCCCCAATCAAATATATAAAATGCTCATCTAGTGAGCTTAAAATAGGTTTGGATCAGCTCTCTCTACAAAACTAGTTTGTCCTTATTGCACTAAATCCATATCATTCATTTGAATCTCTTGACCATACATTTACTGTACCCATTGACAATAGAAACTAGACCACAATTACTATTGTCAAACTTTCCAAGGCCATTGCACTTTTCATAGCTTCATATCTCATAAGCATTCTATATGTTATCAATTCATCTTGCTGTAAATTATACAGTATTGGGAAACTTTTCCTTCTTTGCTAATCCTCTACTTGTTATCTTCTTTAAAAAGGAATCAGTCAGCATTGCATCCTTGTCAGCAGAGGACGTTAAAATTCCCCCAAATTATATTCTATCAATATTATTAAAAATGAATACATTTAAAAAAGTGCTTATCTTTAACATCTCTGTACCAGAGACAGTCAGATATAACATGATGTACAGTAAGTCTTCCCGTCTACCCACATTACGCAGACACTTAGGGTCCAAATCATTTTGTGAATAATTTTTTCTATGAAATCTAAATTATTGCACCTTTGATGGAAAGAGTTCAAATCCAAACTTGATTAATAGTTTCCCATCTTCAGGAGTTTCCAGTCAAAATAAATATGGTTTCCAGTCAGGATTTATATATTTTTTCTTTTTTCTTTTTGCATTTTCAATATTATGCCACAAATCTAGATTCATTTAACATACCGTAATATTGTAGCAGAAGCTAACTCTAGTAAGTTCTGCTTGAAAACATTTATATAGCAGTAATTGTTAACTAATCCCTGAAGAAAGCATTCCCATAATTTTTGGTTTCCTAAGTCTTAAAGTTTTGATTATTAACATTAGTCAGGAAGATTTGAAACCCTTATTTACATAAATTATTGGTTCTAAAAGCATAGTTGTGATCTATATGCAGAGGCAGGGTGGCTACATTTGAAAGGCAGGATCAAGTATCAGACCAGCTTGCTAGCTAAAAAAAAACTAGCCTCAGTCTAACCTCCCAGGTGTTCAGAACCCATTAAGTCTATCCAATAACACCCACCATACTAGAGGTTCAGAAAGCCAGTCTTTTAAGGTCTCTCTCTGTTGCACCGTTCAAGGTCAACGGTCATTAAACTACCATGCTTCCTACTGGCTCAGCTCCTTACACAGCAACATCCTGTTTGAATATAAACTGGGCCCTTTCAAATATAAGCTTTGCCAACACCTCATGGCACTTTGTGGTTGTGACTGCTATTCCTTAGCTGGTAGCAGTTGATCACTCCGGCAGTCCCTCCACTGCACTTAGCAGCTGAACCTGCCACTTGATCACCCTTCGTCCTCTGTACCCTTCTCACAACCCTACCCTATTCCCTACCTCCACTTTTCTGCTAATCCCCCTTACCTGTTGTGCATACCCCCTTCCATACCCCCCTCCTTCCACTCCTGCCTCTTCACACATTCCCCTCCACCCTCCCTCTTTTCCACTGAACAAAACAACCTTGACTGATTCTCAACATTGATTTTGTTCCCTTGGGGTCTTTTGAAAGTTCATTATGTTATGTTTTGTATACCTGATTATATACTGTCTATTGCCATTGTATTGGTATGTAATTCTATATGTTAAACTCCTGTTTACATTTGTTCATTTGTATTAATATCTGTTGTGGAACCTTTGTAAAGGTACTTGTAATCCAAGATCTTATACATAAATAAAAATATTGAAATAGTCCATTTTTTAGACATTGCAGTCAGTTTTAGCCAATAAAACATGTGTATCTTTGTCCTTGTGTTTAAATTTCCCTTCCATACTCCAGCTCTGGCATTTGGTATATAATGTGGGACCTGAAGTAGTTGCTTTTAATAAGCAAAGACTGGCTGCTCTAATTTTACTGGGCGGTAGTAGCCACATATCCTACTTAATTGTGTATTTAGTTCTACTTTCCCTGCTAATGGTGCAGCTTCAATAGCATGGCCTCTATTTTTTCATTAACTCTATTTAGCCATTTTTTTAAGTATGCCTTCTTTATAGTTTTTCTTTATGTTCATAACTTGTTCCAGAACAGTAATTGATGTTACACTGAATCACATATTTTGTCTAGTTCACATTAATGGTTAAGGACAAATTGTTACATTGTTTCTCAAAACTTTCTAATTTTCTCCCTTTTGTAATCCATTTCTTGAAACAAGAAATAGAACACCAAAGTCTTAGGTCAGATATTGTGCTTATATATTTCAAATGCCATAGTACATAGAAAGATTTTCTTACGGCTCCAAACAGCCCACCATCATGGTGGCAACAACAAAAGCCATCTCACTTTTTTATGGCTTTCATTGCTGCCACCATGACAGTGGACTGGAGACATAAGAAAATCTCTCTATGCACAGTGGCACTTTAAATAAGCTGGACATTTGACCTCAGACTTGGGTGCTCAGTTTAATTTTGATTGTACTGCCTGACACTAATATAAGCACCAAGTCAATGACCCAATGTGGCCATTTTTTGTATGTTTATTAATACAAAAGCATCAGGAAACACCCATAATGGATACTGATTGCCCATAATCCTGGTGAATGGAGTTATTTTCAAAGATAATTAAAATTATGTTTCTAAATAAGTTAAATAAAAGTGAATGTCACACAATGAGTTGGTGGTCTTGGAAAAATTGCAACCTGTGGCTTCTTGGTTCATGGTTCAGTACTTAAACCACTAGAACAAACTTCACCCTGATTCTCAAGGAAAAATTATGTCAAAGGAAGGGGTAGGTAGTCTATTTAGGGTAAATGCTTGTATTTTCTGCAAATCCAAATGCAATAGCTATTAGCTGTTATATAACATGTTCAGAATTTAGGAAGTCTGTTCTCTGTTTTGAAGTTATCATTTGACTGGTCAAAACTAGTTTAACTTGTGGTATCTAGCAATGCTGTCTTCTGAAGTCCTGGAGATTGTGCCAAGGAAAAATAAACTATCAGGGGCTGTCCTCTATTCTGGGGAGAATGTTTTGCTGGCCTACTGTACACTTAACACCTCTATGAAAGTCAGATGTATGTGATAAACAAAGAGAAACTGTGATGTATTTGGTGGGTCTATGCTGCTTATAATTAAAAGGAATAGAATTAGTTTGTCTGCACTGCTATTTTTGGAAGCAAACCTGTGTTTTCCTTACAGAAAATATTTGTCCTATATTTGTTTGAGTCCAAAAATGTACTGAACCCAACAGCGCAACAGTATGTAATAACTTATTTAAAAAAACACCTACTTTTGAGCATTTATTCCCTCAATAGCTCGAATCATCCGTTCATTCAACTCCTCTTCAAACCTCCTTTTCTGTGACTTTGTTCTGGAAAAGGAAAATTATCATTAAATGAGACTGCCATTAGTTGATTGCTATTAAAATCTATTTGTTAAAGCTGTAATAGAAATGGAACAGTAATTGCTGCTTAAGATTGGTGTTTAAAATACATTTGAGAAACGCCTGTCAAGTCACAGAGTTTCAGTGGTGGTATAAAGCTGACTCCTTTTCAAGTTATTATTCTTTTAAAGGTGTAGTGATATTTAAAAGGCAGGAGGCCCACTTTGTTAAATCTGTACTACCGACACAATTACAGCAGTTTTTGATTTCCAATTCAGAAAGTGTTTTGTTGGCAATAGTGGGAGAAACAGGATAGCTAGCAATAATAAAGGCTGGTTTTATCAGAAATGTTCTTTACATTTGTAACAGCTTTAGAATATGGGAACTCCAATTACCATGAGGCTGTTGATATGTTCTGCATGATACCACCTCAGCATATCAGAAAAAAAAAAACATTTTATTATAGTTAGTACAGCTATGCAAAAATAATATATAAATGATTTTAGTGCAAAAAAAGCAGCTAAGTGCAACCTTGTAAACTGTATAAAAAAACTATTGATTCACTTCCTACATGGAAATTATTAGTTTTGGTTCCTCAGATGAACAATATTTGGAGAACTAAGGGTTAATTAAGTTACTTTTTTTTTTTGCAAAGTTTCAGCTCTAAACAATGTTGCCACTGTTTTACACAGGACACTGTCCTCAAAAATATTCACTAAGCATAGTGATGGTGCTGATGACAAAGGGAGGGCAGGAAATAACAAAGGGATCTGTTCTCAAGTAGGGTAATTAATTGGCCAGAGCTATTCCCCAATCCCATCTCACTTTGCATGGGTAGTATGCTTCGACCATGGGTCACCCTTGTGCTAAGATGGAGCTCTGTGTGGAGAGAGGGACCGGGTCCACCTAAGTGTAACATTTACACCCTGTGAGTGCCCAAAGCCTATCATACCTGACTTAAGGCATGCTGCAGTCTTGTACCACCCTTGATTTGCCCCCGTCCTGGGTGACTGTGATGCTGTGAGCAGCTGGATTGGGTAGGTGGAGATCTAAGGACATCTACAAGACTAGGGAAAGGGATGGTGCATGGCACAAGGTTTGCACACCTGCAGATAACCTCCCTCAGCAGCAGGTCTATTTGATTAGAAAGCCCATGGAAAGCCATGTATCATCAGTTCTCTTACAGAGCTGAAGAGGCTAGTCTAAAGACTATTCTAAAACACTTTAAATGATTATTTCCCTAATCATGTACATAAGATATAGATATCAAAAGAACGAGGTATATGTTTTGACTACATTCACAAGGGTGTACAATATGAACCTTTTAGCTCAGCTACACGAGTTCGCATATTCTTCCTTTACAGCAGGATTGCCACTTGGATATTATGTTGTTCTCATCCCCTTGCTTGGGCAGACATGTCTAAAGCCCTTGCTGAAAGTTGAAACTGATGAATCTGTATCCCGAAGGCAGCAGCTTGAAAGATACAGCTAAGGGGAAATACCAATTAGCTAGAATGCTAAGCTGTGATTTTAATTTTCTGTTGCCGTCAGCATCTCACAACCAGAGGGCACTGTTGTTGCCCTTTCTCAGCACAATAGGACTCAGTTATTTGATGTGATGTTGATGTGTCTCCAGCAGAGACTAGACACATTGCTTACTTTTTCCTCCACTAACCTGAATCTCAACCAGGGTTGCTATTCACAGGGGATATAAACTGTAGATGTACAGATACTGTAGTTAAAGACAAATAAAGATTTTCATTCATCTAATTTGCCTAGTTTTCGATCAAGAACTACTGGCTCCCTCTTGCAAGTCTATGTACTTGTGCAATGCCATGAGTTCCTTATTATCCTTTTGTGTTTGTCCCATCTGATCTTGAAGACTGGTATATTCTGGTGTTAGCAATTTCCTTGAGCAGTCTATTCCTCTGGTTCACCACCATCTCAGTCAAGAAATATTACCTCACAACTTTTCTAAACTTTCCTGCCATCAGTCTTAGATTTTGCGTTTGGAAGTTTGTCTGATCTCTTAGTCTGAATAACTCATTGGTTTCTTTCCTGTTATATCTACTCATGAACTGAAAAGTCTCTAACACATTCCCCCTCTCCCTCCTTATCTCTGAGTACGTATTTACATTTTCTAGTCTTTCCTAGTAATTTAACTCCTGCTGTTCTTGAATTATCCTTGTGACCCTCCTGTTTTTCTTTATTGTCCTCAGTCTACTTTAGGTGAGGGTTCCAAAACTTCACGCAATACTCCAGATGCAATCTGAGCAGTGAACATTACAGGGTTTCAATTACTTTATCACAGCATCTTGTGAATCAATGCCTAATACACCTCAGTATGCTGTTTGCACTCTAATACGTTTGGCTACACTGACTACTGCAGCTGATTTTAAATTGTTTATTGTGATGATTAAATGTCTTTCTTACTGGAAGGCTTCCACAATGACTCCATATAAACAGAAAAAAAGTACAGGGAGGTGTGTGTAACGAGACATTTTCACACACCTGAGGGGTTAGATGCTACATAAACCCCGAGAACGAAGCTCAAGGGGTTTGTGCCAACATCTAACCCCGAAGGTGTGTGTGAACTTCCAGTTTACACACCATCCCATATTTTGTTTTATATAATTGCTGGCTCTTTCTTTTTGGCCACAGCAGTTATATAAAATAAAAATAAAAAAGGATGTTCTTCACTGCTGTGCGACCACGATCCGCTTTGGTCTGAGTGAGCGGTCCACGGTTGTTTTTATTTATTTATTTTAACTTTCTCATTTATTTCTGCTCACACGTTAAAGTTTAGTTTGGAATGTCTTAATTTTTTTGTTGGTTACTTACTGTCGACTCCGACTGGTGGTTCTGTGTTCTGAGGAAAGAGGAGGCTGTCAGCGGTCTGGGAGGAAGAGCTGTAGCGGGCGCATGCACAGACCGAGGGAAATCCATGAGCATGTTTGCCATAATAAACATACCTTTATTACGGCAAATAATGCCACGGTTTTCCATCGATAAAAAGGAAGACCCATTAACCCTTAGGCTGCCGGAAGATTTAGAACACATAGGTTTTTAGGACAAGATATTATGTCGGTGGCAGCCTAAGGGTTAATTATATTGTATTTTACCAGTGGATTCCTTTTGCGTGTTTCATGGTTGGGAGCTTTCATGAGTAACCCTAAGAACATTCTTGAAAATAAAGTGATGTAATGTATTGGTGCTATCCTGAGATGAGAAGTCCCCAAAATATGCAGCCATGTGATGGAACCAGTCTTGACTACCCCCTCTTTGTGTCACAGATGTGCTTCCCTTCCTGTTCAGGCCTCCCAGTGACCTTATATTGCCTTGCCAATCATTGACATGGGATGGGATAATAATTTTCTTGTGTATTGCTAAATAAACGAGATTCCTATATACAGGTATCTTGGATTTTAGCTGTTTTTGACTTCTATGGATTGATGTGTGAGTGTTCTTCAGACATAGGGAAGAACATTTTTGTAGTTCTACTGCTAGCCTTTCTGATTTTGCTAATGGGTTCCATTTTAGGATGACTGAAAATAGGATATTTACAGTTATTTGCATCTACATGTGTACAGTATATGGTGTGTTTATTCACATATATAGCAGGAGGAACTTTAAAAAACAAAACATGTAGACAATATTGTTTTAATGTATTTATTACATTTTGTTACCAACTAAAGTTATAAAGCAACGAAGTGTCCTGTTTTGAGTTATTAACTAGGACAGTAAACAGCAAAAATATCAGCAGTATAAATGTACAAAAATGCAAATGTCATACATACATAAATACATCATATAATGTAAGTCAATAAGATACAGACACTAGCAATATCATCACACACAAATAATGAATACATGACAAATAATATTGATAAACAAATAACTGAATCAAATTATTAAACAGTTCACATAGTCAGATTGCAGTGGGAGGTGGGTGGTCACAGGTTCAAGACCCACAAGAGCCAAATTCTCACTTTGGGAAAGCCACTAAACCTCCCAGTGCTCCAGTGCACCCAACTGCAGAAATGTGTAGAAGTATTTTTCACTGGATCTCAGCACAGCTATCCTGGGCAAATAAATTGTAAACAAAAAATTGTGCACACTGTACTTGTTATAGCATTTTATATTTGCGGTTCATTGACAAGAAGCGGCACACTGAGCCAGAGTTCATTTTCAGGGGCAACCTGAGTATGGGTGGTGGTGAAGTACAGGGTGGGAAGAAATACTGTACAATAAATAAAAAGTGACAAACACAAAGCACAATACCAAATACAGTGACACGTGCAACGTATCATACAGAATATTAAAGGGACAACATTTACAAAACTTACAAGACTCAATGGGAATACCCTGCCAGCCCACCTCCCCTTTCCTCAAGGTGCTTATCTAGTTTAAGCACAGAAGTAGAAACAGTGTTGCCTGACACCACTTGTTCTGGAAGCCTGCTCAAAGTGTTCCAACAGTCATTCTGTGCAGTAGTTCTTCCTTTTCCCCTTGAACCTTACTTCTTTCAAAGTCATTGATTGCTCACTTGTCCTCGCATCCATCTACATCACGAAGAGTTGCATTTGGTCTAGTGGTGTTATCAATTTCAGATATTTGAAAACTGTAATCAGATCACCCTTGAGTCTTCTCTTTTCAATGGGGCGCAATTCCAGTTCTGCCAGGTGGTCCTTATAGGCTAATGTTTTGAAGTCTCCAACAACTTTGATTGCTTGGTTACTTTTCTCTGTACCTTCTCAACTCTGTCAATACCTTTTCTCAGACATGGGGACCAGAACTGTACTCATGATGGTGTCTGACCAGTGATCATACTGATACTGGGGCATTATAACATCTCTTGATCTGCTTATGAAGTGTCTCTTGATACACAACATGATTTCATTTACTGTGCTAGCTACATCCCCACACTGTTGCACTAATTTCAAGCTGTTGCTCAGCATTACTCATGAGTCCTTTTCCTGTTGAGTTTCAGTAATCTCTGCATAGCTCAGTTAACACTTTGCTTGCAATTTTTTAAGCTAGTCTTGTCACTTAACATTTTTCAATGTTGAACTTCATCTGCCATTTTTCTGCCCATTTCCCTCACAAGTCTATGTCCCTCTGCATTTCATTAACCTGATTCTGCAATGTAACCACCCTTCCTTTTTTGGTGTCGTCAGCAAACCTAACAGTCCAGCTGCCCAGTGCTCACCTCTAGATCACTTAAAAATATATGAAACAACATTGTCTCCAGCAGAGAGCTTTGTGGGACTCAGCTGGTCTTTGTTTCCATATTGATATGAGGGTTGATCAAGAAGTTTGCAGCCTGACACAGAAAGAAATGTGTTATGAACCTAGTATTATTTCATTTTTCAACATAGTCTCCTTTCAGTTGAATACACTTAGTCCAGGGTCATTCTAGCATTGTTATCCACTCATGGTAGAATTCTATATCTTGCCCCTCCCTACAGCAGCTATCACCTCTTCATCATCAGCAAACCTCTTTCCATGGAGTTCAGCCTTCAGTTTTGGGAACAGGTAGAAATCTGAAGGCACAAGATCTGGTGAGTTGGGTGGGTGAGGAAATAGTTTATGCCCACAAACTGTTGCAGAAGCCACTACGACCTGTGCAGTGTGGGGGTAAAGCATTGTCTTGTAGGAGCAAAACACTCCACCTCAAGTTTCCACGGAGTTTGGCTTTGATGGCTTCCTTCAGCTTGTGCAGTTGTTCAGGATAGTACTCACTAGTTATTGCCTTTCCTTTTTCAAGATAATCAATCATGATCACACCTTTATAGCCCCATATGACCAAGACAATAATTTTGTCATTTGAGGCAGCTTGCTTGAACTTCTTTGGCATTGGAGATACATGATGTTGCCATTATTTGCTTTGCTGTTTAGACTCTGGATCAAAATGATGAACCCAGGTTTCATTCAGTGTTACACTACTACTGATAAAATTGCTGGATCCCTCTTGTATTGTGTAAGAAGTTGTCTTGAAATGTCACATCTTGCTCATTTCTGACTGGGTGTTAACATTCTTGGCACCCATCTTGCTGACACATTGCTCATGTCCAGGTTTTCAGGCAAGATTGATTGTACTGCCCCAGATCTGATGCCCATGGTGCTGGCTACATGCTGTATAGTTACTCCTGTTTCATCACTATTTGATGGACTGTGCAGCTCATCTTCCCCAGCCCCCTCCCCGTGCATGACCAGCGGCCCGGCCATCGCCTAATTGTCTGGCTTATCTACTGCCCTGCGCACTTACACTCACTCTATTACTTACCTGTACTCTCAACTTCTCCCTCCCCCCCTTCCTATTTAACCTACTACCCCAGCCCCATTCCCTTCCTCCTCACCTTCCTCTACACACCTAACTCTTATTAGACCCTCCTTCGCTACCCCCCTTCTTGCTCTCCAAATCCTCCTCTCAACTTGGTGCATCTCCCTGTAGCTCAGCCTCTGCTTTTGGCACTCAAGTTCTGCTAGTACTAACCTGTTCTGAATTCTGGCACTTAGGTATGTCATGCTTTGCCTTGATGAGTACCCATGATTTGTATACCATACCTTACAATCTTGTTCTGTACTGTTCCTACCTCGTTGTGTAACCATGAATTGCATAACCAGTATTTGTATCCCTTGCCCTTACAATCTTGTTCTGTACTGTTCCTACCTCGTTGTGTAACCATGAATTGTATAACCAGTATTTGTATCCCTTGCCCTTACGATCTTGTTCTGTACTGTTCCTACCTCGTTGTGTAACCATGAATTGCATAACCAGTATTTGTATCCCTTGCCCTTACGATCTTGTTCTGTAATGTTCCTGCCTTGTTGTGTAACAGTGAATTGCATAACCAGTATATGTATCCCTAGCCCTTACGATCTTGTTCTGTACTGTTCCTACCTCGTTGTGTAACCATGAATTGTATAACCAGTATTTGTATCCCTAGCCCTTACGATCTTGTTCTGTAATGTTCCTGCCTTGTTGTGTAACAGTGAATTGTTTAACCAGTATTTGTATCCCCTGCCCTTACGATCTTGTTCTGTAATGTTCCTACCTCGTTGTGTAACCATGAGTTGTATAACCAGTATTTGTATCCCTAGCCCTTACGATCTTGTTCTGTACTGTTCCTACCTCGTTGTGTAACCATGAGTTGTATAACCAGTATTTGTATCCCTTGCCCTTACGATCTTGTTCTGTAATGTTCCTGCCTCATTGTGTAACAATGAATTGTATAACCAGTATTTGTATCCCCTGCCCTTACGATCTTGTTCTGTAATGTTCCTGCCTTGTTGTGTAACAGTGAATTGTTTAACCAGTATTTGTATCCCCTGCCCTTACGATCTTGTTCTGTAATGTTCCTACCTCGTTGTGTAACCATGAGTTGTATAACCAGTATTTGTATCCCTAGCCCTTACGATCTTGTTCTGTACTGTTCCTACCTCGTTGTGTAACCATGAGTTGTATAACCAGTATTTGTATCCCTTGCCCTTACGATCTTGTTCTGTAATGTTCCTGCCTTGTTGTGTTACAGTGAATTGTTTAACCAGCATTTGTATCCCCTGCCCTTACGATCTTGTTCTGTACTGTTCCTACCTCGTTGTGTAACCATGATCTGTATAACCAGTATTTGTATCCCCTGCCCTTACGATCCTGTTCTGTAATGTTCCTACCTCGTTGTGTAACCATGAATTGTATAACCAGTATTTGTATCCCCTTGCCCTTACGATCTTGTTCTGTACTGTTCCTACCTCGTTGTGTAACCATGATCTGCATAACCTTTACTTGCTGATCCTGTGCTGTTCTGTACTGCTCTGCCTGTGTAACAAGCTCAATGTATTCCCTCCCAACTATGTATACTATCCCTATTGCACTACTGTATAGTTCAACTACTGTATGTATTACCTCCCCTCTGTAAACTCCCCAGGTCGCACTGTGAGACAAGCATCTTTTTGCTCAGTGTGCCTCTCCTGGTGAAACATTTTCAATAAATAAATAAATAAAATGTTCTCCTCAGTGGTCACCTCCCTTGGGCACCCTGACCTGGGATCATCTTCAACATGTCTTCTGCCACACTTAAATCCAACAGCCCATTTCTTAACAGTTGACTATAAAGAGGCTTCTCTCCCAAATGTGTTGACCATATCCTCATGGATTTCCAGTGGAGTCATTCCTTTGATATGGAGGTACTTGATGATTGCACTGATCTCAGTTTTCTCAATTCTCAAATGACCATCAAGTAAGTCATGTTTTATTCATATTAGTGTTACTATACATTAAAAATAATACTAGGTTCATAGCACGTTTCTTTGTCATAGGTTATCATTTATTATAAACCTTTGTTTCCTTACTTGAAACCAGTTTGTAATCCATTGCATTACATGACCAGTTATGCCTAGGTTCTCTATGAGCTATCTTGTTGTGTGACACTGTATTGAAGACTTAGCCAAAGTCCACACACTGTACACAGCATCCACTGGTTTTCTGTTATCAAACTCATTAGTGATATTAACAAAAAATGTAATGCGATTGGTCTGACATAATTTACCTTTTCAGAATCCATACTTTGCAACTGGGTTTAAGTTGTTTTTCCTGTTAGAGTTCAACACAAATTATGTTTGGTATGATTGTCTCAGGCATCATTCCTTGTGTTGATGTTAAGATGACTGGGCTATAGTTTCCAGGCTCAGCCCTGTTGCCTTCCACATCAGGTAGCCCTCTATGTCAGAGAGACTTGATAGACCACAAGACCATCTTCTGCTGGAAGGTTTCTATGCTTATATGTTACTTTTTTAAATATATTGACACCACATGGGCCAACCTCGAGTCATCAGACACATATGCAGTTCTCAACATCTCATTCAAAATTATTGCCAATGGGATAGGGCGCTTGCTTGGGATTTTTGCATGCTTTCCAAAAGGACCTTTTACCTTGTTGGTCTTTACCATCTTCAGAATACTTCCAACCACTTCTAGCAGCAAACACTTGTGCTGCAGAGCATCTTATTGATCTCCTATGAACAACCTTTCATTATTCAGTCTCATCCCATCTATTTCTTCTGTGAATACTGATACGGATTACTCATTCAGACATTCATCCATCTGTCCCTCCTTGATAACTATGTCACCACTTTCCTTATCCTTCAGTGGTCCAACATGTGTTGGCATTATCCTAATCTTAAGAAATTTTTTTTTGGGGGGAAGGATTTTACTTCAAGTGTTACCTGTTCTTCTGCCATTCGTTTTGCACCCATGATTCCATGTTTGCACTCTCTTAGCTTGTCTGTGTAGAGCTGTCTGTTTTACTGGTGTTTTACACTTTACTCATGTTGTATGACTTTATACTCCCCTGATTATGTTGAGGACCCCTTTCAACATCCACATCAAATATTCAACTTCCACATAGGTTTAAGTCTTCAACTATTGCAATTTCTCTTTTTTGGGACACATTCTTTCTTCAACCAATACAGATAGAGTTTGAGAGTGTCCCATTTGCATCGAACACTTTTGCTCACTAGTTTGCATTCCCAAGGTATCTGTGCTGTGAACATCCTCATTTTTCCAAAATATGCATTGTGCAGAAACTTTGTATATGTCCCATTCTTCATTTTCCCCAAGGTCTGCTAATGCTGAATATAATGATATGATCACTGTTCTCAAGTGTTTCTCCAATTTTTGTGTCTCTGACCAAATCATCCTTATTACTAAACATCAGGTCAGGTGATGCTCGCTCCTTAGTGGTTTCCTTGGCACATTGTATCAGAAAGCAGGCTTCAGTTATATTCAAAATTGCCTACTTCACCTGGTCTTAGTGATGCTATTCTCCAAGTCTCTGTTGGGGTGATTGACTTCTCCCATGAAAAACAGAGTTCCTTTAGCTTTTGCCTTTTAGATTACCTCTTGAAGCAGAAGATCTGGGTTCTCCTACTGGTCTGCTGATCTATGGCACACTGTATTCCAATAGTGATGGTGATACTCAGCCTGAGCATTTGTATTCCTTCTGTGCTAAGGTCTTGTCTCAGTTATCAGCAATTGGCTTTTGACATACAGTGCTATCACATCTCACTTCCTGTCTAGTCTATCCTTCATGTAGTTGTCAATCTCCATCCCCCACATTTAATTTTCACCCCCCCCCCCACAGTATCTCTGTTATTACTATTACAGTACAACCTCAATTATCTGAATGCTCTGGAAGACATCAGATTTGTTCAGATAATCAAGAGTTTGGATAATCGGGGGTCCATGACATTAGGCAAATGAGAGTTACGGGACAATGTTAGAGATCAGATAACAGGGAGATCTGAATAATCAGGGTTCAGATAATCAAGGTTGTACTGTATAGCCAGTGCCTTCTGGTCATCCAGTTTGTTTCCCAGATTTCTATTCACTATGTGACAAAAGGTACAAAAATTAGCAAAAGTACAAAAGTTTACAGTGGTGATGGTACATGGAGGAATTGGACTCCTTCCCCTGCCCATCTGAGCTATCATTTTCTTAGCACATCTTTTCTGTACACTTAGCTCTCACTACTGTATATTTTTTTATCTTTATCCATTTCTATCCATCCCCACTATATCCTGTTTTTGCTCTATTATAGTTCTGCTTGAGTTAGCTCTATACCATTGTTACATTTGCCATGTATGGCCATGGGGATGGACAACTTTTTTTGGTCCTATGGGGCAGGTTCTTGTTTGATATTCCCTAATGTTACCTGGAGGTGTATCTTCCTCCGTGCAGTCCCCCATAGCAACACGTGGTTGCAATGCCACTATATAAGGGAGCAATCTCTCTCTCAGCCTTTCTGCCTGTACGAACTGAGGTTGAAGGACACAGGTTTGAACAGTAAGATCTTTAGCCTAAATGATAAAAATGTAGAGTGCATATTGAGAGCAGAGTTATGTAGCTGAGTATGCATGGAGACACTGATCTGTATTACTGGAAAGAAGCAAAGAGTCTTCCAAACAGAGACAAGATGGAGTAAGAAAAAGTTGCTTATACTGATGAATTTAAATATATCAAATGTGAGTGGTTAGCCTTCTGTGTGCATAGTATGCTATTTGCATGATGCTGTTAAAATACTAGATAGGGAAATTAATTTGCATAATGAAGAGTGCTTAAAAGAATAGGAAAATGAAATTGGTTTTAGCCTCAATCTGTCCTCCCTGTCTCGATATACTCATGGGGTTTACATGACTTTACTTTTCCTTATTTTCATTTGACAGCTTGGAATATTTACAAAGGTTACCCAGTATAGATTCTTGTACAGTGCCTCATTCGTATAGCACTTCATATTGCTTGTATAATTTTCCAGAATGTAAAAATGTAAAAAAAGAAGTGCACAATGTGTTTCCTATGCTACAATGCACTGAGTTCACTATATAAATCACCTGACTGTAAAGACTATTTTCATAATGAATAAAAGCTGTTCAGCACCTGGAAACAATTGGACAGAGGCAAAATAAGCTTGTCTGAACTAGGTGATAAATAAAAACTTGAAACAGCAGAAATTATGCTGCTTTATCAAGAGAAAGACCAAACATAACTAAATACAACCTGCATTTTCAAAGATGTTGATGCAGTAATTGCCTCACAGAAACATGGAAACAGAATTTGTCAGCAGGAAAGGACCACCCAGACTGCCCAGATGGTCCTTACCTAGTCTGCCTCTGCAGATCCTAACTGGTCTCTGGCAACCCTCCCTCCTCCCTGCCTGTTCACTAATATCCCACTGAATCTGTCACACGTATGCTTGAAGCCTCCTGTGGTTTCTGCTCCCAGCAGTTCCTCTTGGCAGTCTATTCCAGGTGTCCATTACTCTTTTTGTGAAGTAGTGCTCCTCACATCCCTCTTTATCCCCCACAGTCACATTGCATACCCTCATATCTTGGTGCTCCGTTTCCTTTGAAAGAGACTCCCTTTCTGCACCCCGTTCACACCAGTAAGGTACTTTTAGGTCTCTATCATGTCTCCTCTCATTCTCATCTCTGCCAGGGTGTACATATTTGATATCCCAGTCTCTCTTTTTAGGGCTTTTGGCCCATCCCCTGCACCATTTTACATACCCTCTTCTGGGCTGTTTCCACACTGTCTATGTCCTTTCTGAGGTGCAACCTTCAGAAATGGACACAATACTCCAGGTGGAGTCTCACCAGTGAGCATACAGTGGCATCACTGCCTCCATCCTCCTGCTGGAGATATGGCTCCCACTGCATCCCAGCATCACACTGGCCCTATCCACTGCTTTGTTACACTGCCCTGCCGCTTTGAGGTAATCAGATATAATAACCAAAAGGTTCATTTCCTGCTTAGTGACTGATAGTGCCTCACCTCATCCTATGCTCAGTTCCTGGGTTCCTATGCCATAGGTACATCATTTTGCCCTTTTTGGCATTGAAGCCTCTAAATGTCATGTTATTGACAATTCCCTGAGTTTCCTCAGTTCCCTATACATTATTTCTACCCCCTCTTGAGTGACCACTCTGTCACAGATTTTTGTATAATCTGCAAAAAGGCATACCTTCCCTTCCCATTTATCTGCAATGTCAGGTTGCTAGACTCCAGGCTGAGTCAGCTAGGATTTGAGGTGACCTCCTCCCCACTCAGGGGCCACCAAGTCTGTCACCATTACCTCAGAGGATGCCAAGGAGGAGGAACAGCTGGACTGTGGTGGGCTCTGGAAGGGTGGTGGTGGGTCAGAGGCACATTCCTCAACTGGTACCACTACCTAATTCCTACACCATTCTGGCAGGGCAGGACTATCAAAAGGAGGCACCTGCAGTACTGACCAGGGAGGAAGTGGGGGGCCCTCCATAGTGGAGATGCCAAGGAGGGTGGTAGAGGACCACAGAGGAGGAGGATGCAACTTCTGGTGGGGAACTCAATTGTGAGGAGGATAGATTTGGGAATAGGAAAGGAGGGGAGAGGCAGGTTATGTGGCTACCAGGTGCCATGACCTGGAGGGATGGGAAGCAGATCCTGAGGATTGCTAGGGCAGCAGGACAGAAGGGAGAGCTGGATGTCATTATCCACCTGTGGACTAATGATCTGGCTAAGGACATGGCTGGGTTAGTGTATGGGGATTTTAGGGAGTTGTGGAAGGGTCTTAGACAGGTAGCTCATTCATTGGCTTTCACTGAGGTGCTGCGTGTCTATGACAGGGGTGAGGAGAAGGATCTCCACACCAGGAGCTTCAACTCATGGCTGAAGGAATGGTGCAGAGAAGAGGGGTTC
This sequence comes from Neoceratodus forsteri, assembly GCA_016271365.2. Taxonomy (NCBI): domain Eukaryota; kingdom Metazoa; phylum Chordata; order Ceratodontiformes; family Ceratodontidae; genus Neoceratodus; species Neoceratodus forsteri. The sequence continues at coordinate 356,148,069 of CM057456.1, forward strand.
AGCTACATTGAGAAGTGGGGACCCACCTGGGAGGATAAAGGCCTATGCAGGGGTGATGGTCTGTATTTATCCAAGTGGGGAACTGCAGTCCTGAATGGACAGTTTAAATATTACTTCATTGAACATTTAAACTAGTCGAGGGGGGGTGGCGAAGGAATCAGGGAGGCAGAAACTGCCCCCCCCACAATGGCTGAAGTAGAGAGTAAGGATAACCCAATGGGAGTGAATCTCCAGGGTGCAAATTAATAAAGGAAGCATGGTGGTAGAGGTAGAAGGGGAAGGAAACAGGAACATTAAAAAGAAAGGGTGGAAGGAGGGAAAGCAAAAAGGAAAAAAGGGGGGGGAACAAGCAGAATGGATACAAAATCTGGAAGGCCATGTGTGCGAACGCTAGAAGTTCAGGAAATCAGATTCTGGGCCTAAAGGCCAATATGGCAGAGGCCAATCTGGATACTGTGGCCATTACTGAGTCATGGTACACTGAAAACCATGACTGGGACATGGGCATGCAAGGCTATACTTTGTTGAGGAAGGACCTGGTGGGATGCAAAGGAAAGGGTGTTGTGCTTTATGTGAGGGAAAGCATAAAAACAACAGAGATACAGGGAATACAGGGGGAGGCAGAGGTAATGTGGGTCACCCTGGAGATGGGGAATGGAGCTGCTATTTGCACCGGAGTGATCTACAGACCTCCAGCACAGTGGGAGAAATTAGATAAGGCACTAATGGAAGCCATTGGCAAAATGGTGGGACACTTCAGCCTGCTGAATGTAGATTGGAGCCTCCCAGCAATTTATTCAGCTAGAAGCAGGGACATTCTGGACTTTTTACAGGGGGCATTCACCATAATATAATATTTTTTTGTTTACTATATAACTTTTAAAGGAATATACTTCAAATAATAATTTATTTTATTCCACGCTAACACTATCAATTTATTGATTGACTGTGATTTTAAATTAAATGGCTTACACTAAGCTATAGATATGTACTTTCATGCCATCTAGTGGTCATTTGCAGGAGTATGAACATCATTTTATTTTACTATATATCTTTGTGAATGTCAGTTGAAATGTAGATATGAATTATTTGATACAGGGCAACTATGTCTGAAGAAGTGACCAAGGGTGGTCATAAAATATCAGAACATTTGAGAGTCTGGCAGTAGATACTTCTGTAAATATGTTAAGATGAACGGCTGCACTCACTCTCCATAAAAGAGCTGCCAAATGACAGTTTCTTCAAGGAATGTTCCTTTTTATTGAATTTAACCCCACATAGACATGAGTCCAAACAGCAGTAGCGTGGTGGTGTTGTGCCACCACCTCCTTACTGTATGTTTCACCTCCACCAGTAGGGGTCTTCATAAGTACTCTGTGAACTGTCATTTGGCATCTCTTTTTGTGGAGGGTGAGTGCAGCCATTCATCTTAACCTAGTTATCAAGCTTGCCATGCTGCACCACCACCCCAGTGCTAGCCACCATTCTCACAACTTCTGCAAATACTTTGTAGTGTCGTGCATCAAGAGGGGGGTGCTGCACTCCTTAGGGGACATCTTTTGGATGAGACATTAAACCAAGGTCCTATTCTAGTGGCTGTTCAGGTGAATGTTACAGATCCCATGGCACTTCTCGAAAAGAGTTGCAGTATTTCCCCGGTGTCCTGGTCAAATTTCTCCCCATTCACTAAAATACCACCAACAGCTTACTCTGGTTCTGTATGTCAGTTTGCATCTGTATGTTCCCCCTCTCCCCTGGGACGAGGCTAATATAAGCAAAATTGCCTAGTCCTCCTTTCCCGGTCAACAAAAACTAAATGAACAAATACTTCAATAAATATTTAAATTATATTGACTCATTGAGTAAGTAGTTCTGTTCTCCCCTTGCACAGTGTTAATGTTTATAAATTATTAAATCATTTAAGCAGTAGAAACATTAAATTAGTGTTACAAATTGGCAAAAGTACAAGAAATAATTTGCACGTTGAAGTGTAATAATTAAAGCAGTATATGTTCTTTAATTTACCATGGTTCTTATATACTAATGCATGGAATCAGTGTCTTTCTCCCACTGACTGTATTGGTCCTGCTGCTACATTCCATAGCTCAAGTCATAAACCTCTGCCTATAATATCAGAATCATTTCCATGGCCATGGATTAGGATTCCACAAGTACTGGATTAAGACATTAGAAACTGAATAAAGAGCAGAAACAATAAATTCAGCAAACACAACATTATGGTGATTTATTGACAGTGTATTGAACCAGTCAGTTTTTTTAACTCCATTTTATTCAGCATACAGTACATAGCATACAGTAAACACATAAGATCCAATGTATCATATAAAAAAATACAATAGACTCCATTACAATGCAGGGGCTTAGGTCTCCAGGAAGGAGATGTACACAGAGCAAAGGTCACAGAATCACTGAAAGATACAAGTCGGCAGTCTAATGGCCATATGGACTCATCCTAGTACCTTAAAAAGTATATTTGTTGCCCACCATGAAATCATCTAATGATTTTTAAAGCAGTCTAGTGAAGTGCTATTGACTATATTTGGTGGTAGTTTTTTCCATATATTAATGACCCTTGAATTCAACCAGTTCCCCCTTTGATTTGTTCTGTAGTTTTCACCTCTTAACTGGTGCTGGTGGAATCTATTATGCCTGTCTTTGTTACTAATTAATCCTATGTTTTCCCGCAGGTCTCTGTCTAATAGTGCTTTAAACACGGTGCACACATCACCTCTAAGCCTGCGATATCCCATGCTGAATAAACCTAACTGCTTTAATCCATTTTCAGAATCTGTATGTTTCAATTTTCTTATTTTTTTATTGTTGCTCTCCTTTGAACACCTTCCAACAGGTTTATATCTTTCTTTTTATATGGAGCCCAAACCTGACCACAATATTCCAAATGTGGTCTCACCAAAGAGACATACAGTAAAACGATCACTCTACTATCGCTACTGTTTATATTTCTGAAGATAGACCTCATAGTTTTCTGAGCCTTACTAGCTGCTGCTCTACACTGTGCTGTAGCATTCAGGTCTCTTTCCTCATCAGTTGTTGTGATGGGACTTCCAAATAAGAAATATGAATCCCTCATGTTACTATGATTTGAGTGCATGACTTTGCACTTATCCAAATTTGGAATCAATTTATTTGCGTTAACCCAGTTTGCCAAGTTACCAATTTCGTTCTGAAGAAGATGAGCAGGCTGAATGTTATTGATAATGTAAGCTAACTTAATATCGCCAGGAAATTTTACACACCAACATGACTGTGATGTTTGCAAGAGGGCTTTGTAAATACTAAAAAGAGTTGGGCCTAATACTGAATCCTGTGGTACTCCACTTGTTACATCAGCCCATAATGATTTGGTACCAGTTATTGCCACACACTGTTTTCTATTATCTAACCAGTGTTTAATCCACCTAATTATGTTGAAATCCAACTCAAATTCTAGTAGATGCTCAATAAGTTGTCTGTGGGGCAAGGTGTCAAACGCCTTGGAAAAATCTATATATAGCACATCCACAGGTAGACACTTGTCTAAAGCACCACTAACTGGGTTGAAAAAGTTAAGAAGGTTGGTGAGACAGGATCGAGCAGACTGAAAGCCATGCTGGTTTACGTCTCTTAAACCTTTCTGCTCTAGATGTTCATTTATTCTGTCCCGTATGATCCCTTCAATTATTTTACTAACAAGAGATTTAAGACTGATTGGATGGAAATTTCTGCAATCTGATTTGGACCCTTTTTTGTGTAGTGGGGTAATCACTGCACTCTTCCAATCCTGCACCACAGTACCCTCATTTAAGGAGGTATTTATTATGTCAGTTAGAGGTCCCACCAGTGCCTCAGCAGTTGTTTTAAGTAACGCTGGATGCAAGTTATCTGGACCTGGGGATTTATTTGTATTCAGATGCTTCAATCTTGTCAGTACATTTTGTTCTTGTATGTGAATCTCTGACTTAGATGCCCCATCGTATATATGTGGCCACTCTTCTTTTGAGAAGTCTGCCTTAGGTTTAAATGTACTAGCACAATAATTATTGAATGCTGTAGCTTTCTCCTTGTTGTCATTTAACTCTACATTATCTACCTTAAGGGAGTATGGAATAGAATTATCCTTTTTCATGCTATTTATGTAGCTATTGGAGTTTTTTTTAGTCGGAGAATGTTTTTTCCTCCTCAACTGCAAAGCTGTACTGGTGAACCATCCGGCCACTGGCACCCGCACCACTGGACCAGGTCTGGCCAGTGACTCTCTCTCCCCCACAGGACAGCAAGTAGACAGGATCCCCTCTCCCTATGGGAACCGAGAGCACAGACACCCAGGGGGGTGCACATCTCATGTCCGGGGGTGCAGGGCACGGCCATCATCTCCCCCTATGAGCCAGACATGCAATGTCATCAGCACACAGACATTTTCCCACCCACCCCAGAGGAAGGAGATCAGTCATGGGGATGCTCAGTGCTTTCTCTTCCCTGCCAACCCCCCAGTGGCCCGAGTCCGTTCCTGAACCCAGGTCACCTTTGTGGCACGTGGTGTGGTGTCCAGTGCCTCAATCCTCAGCACCACTGGGCTGGCTTAGCTATAGAATGTTTTTTTATTGTCCTTGACTGATGTCGCTAGCCGTAACTCGAGTTCTCTCTTTGATTTTGTAATTGCAGTCTTGCAAGATAGACTTTTTGCCTTACATTCCGTGATGTTTTTAGCTGAAGGATGATTTTTGGCTTTGAAAAATGCCTTCCTACGAGCTTTGATAAGTTTAACGATCTTATTATTAAACCAATTTGGGACTTTTCCTCTGTTGTTGTATTTGCTAACTACGGGGGACAAACTTTTGAATACAGCTCTCAATATGATCCTTGAATAATTTCCATTTGCATTCCAAGTCTCTATTAGCAAAATCCTGCCTCCAGTCCCAGTCATGACAGTGTTGCAGTATTTTGGCATAGTTGCCTTTACCGTAGCATCTTACAGGTGTTTTACTACATAATGGTTTCCAGATTGTTTTCATTTTGATAATAATCATGTTGTGGTCACTATTACATATTGGTTCTGACACTGAACAATCAAAATTTTCTGGCTCTATAATACTGAAGAACAGGTTGAGTGTGCTATTGCCACTTGTAGATACTTTTACTAGTTGTTTTAAGCCATTCGTTATTGTATAATCCAACAGTGTTTGTCCATTGGTGGACTTAGCTGCATGATCTCCCAGTTTATGTTGGGCAGATTAAAATCCCCTATTATTATGGAGTCTAGTCCTGGGTCTATTGAGTTGAGCATATCGAAAAACAAACTGTTTTCATCAGAATTCAAGTTAGGTGCTCTATAACCTACACAAATCACAATTTTCTTCCTAGTCTGAGGATAAGTAGTTTCCCATACCTGCTCCACATTACTAAATGTTGGTTCACTCTTTCCAGTATCACTAGATTCTAAATCATTAGAAATGTAGAGGGCTACTCCCCCACCCCACGCTTCTTTTTTCTGTTGTGGTGGTAGACCATGTAACCCGGTATGGCAATGTTCCAGTTATCCTCACTCCATCACGTCTTTGTGATCCCATAAATGTGTATATTTTCAGTTTTAACATATGCTCCAATTGATCTTTTTATCTGTTAAACTCCTAGCATTCAAATATAGTATGATTAAGTTGGATCCCTCAATAAGTTTGTTGCAGAATGAAAGTGGAATTTTTAAAGGAAGGCATTGAAATAAAAAAAGAAAACAGGGCAGTACATTAACTTTAATAGAGTCCACTCTCCCTACCAATGAAAGGGGTAGGAGAGCCCACCATGCAAGGTTGACTTGGACCATCTCCCATAGTTTATCATAGTTAGACACAAAGAGCTTAAAGGGATTGGTAGTAATTTAAATCCCCAAATATCTGATTTGATTATGCTGTGCCCATTTGAAAGGGAATGTTTCCTTGAAACCAGGAGTGTAATGATCACTAATCAGGAGAGCTTCAGATTTAGAAAAGTTTAATTTATAGCCTGAAAGTACACCGAAGGAGTGTAAGAGAGCCACCAGCTGATGCACTGATGTTTCTGGGGTACTCAGAAAAAATATGGAATCTTCAGCATACAATGACACCTTTGGTTATTCCCCACCCCCATAATACCTGAAATGTTCAAATCCTGTCAAACTTTCACAGCGAAGGGCTCCAAGCACAGAGTAAATAGCAAGGAGGACAAGGGGCAACCTTGTCTTGTGCCTTGGGTGAGGAACAAAATTGGAGTTAATGCCATTGACTTGCACTAATGCTTGAGGGGTAGAGTAGATGGTGTTGACTGTGTATAAATTTATGGCCAGATTTCAGTCTTTCCACGGTGTGTTTTAGAAACTGCCAATTCACCCTGTCAAAAGACTTTTTGGCATCCATAGAGCGGGACAGTTGGAAAGCCCCCTGCACCCCCATATAGTGATTATATTAAGCAACCACCGTATATTACCTTGGAGATATCTTCCCAATATGAAACCTGTCTGATCGGCATGCATAACTGTCACAATCACGGATTGGACCCGGTTGACTAGAAGTCCCATAAAAAATTTTATGTCCATATTTAATAAAGATATTGGCCGGTAGGAACCACATTCCGTCTGATCCTCACAAGGTTTTGAAAGGACAGATATTTCAGAAAAAACACCAAGAATCCAGTACTTCCCCCTCTTCCATAATTTCCTGACAGACTTGGGCAAAAATGGGCATGAGGGAATCTGCAAAAGTTTTAAAAAATTCCAGAGGGAGCCCATCAAGGCCCAGAGATTTCACATTTTTAAGTTTACTAAGACGACTTCTGATTTCTCCTTCACTAATGGCTTTATTCACCAAAAAGGTCTCCTGTTCAGATAATGACAGAAGGGTAATGCCCAAGAAAAAGTCCTCAGCCTTCTTATCAAAATCCAGGACTGTGTCCTAAGTACATAACTGTTTACAATAGTCCACAAAAATGTTGACTATCTCCCTTGGGCGTCTAGTGGATGTCTGCCCTGCTGTAGGGTTTTTCAAGTATAGTACAGCCCTGTTGCCCTACTGTTTCCTAAGAGTAAGAGCTAGCAATTTTCCTGCCCTGTTTCCTCCTTCATAATATTGTTGTTGAATTGGACGATAACTGCACTCCATTTGTAACGTCAACAAACTGGTAAGTTCCTCCTTCAGTTTTTCTAACTCCGCTTGTACCTGTTTGTTAAGTGTAATTTTATGTTGGAATTCCAAATCCCTAATCAGAGTTTCTATTGCCTTCTGATTTGCCATCCTTTTCTGTTTGGTCTCTCAGGAATATCGTATAACCACTCTTTGAATGACTGCCTTCAAGACATCCCACTGTACTGCATGGGTGGGAGTCCCTGTGGGATTATTCAAGAGGTATTCTTTAATAGTGTCTTCTATGAGTTGTTTAAACTGAGAAGAATTTAGGAGACCATCATATAAATGCCAGTTTTAATTGTGCAGGGCTGAGGTGAGCTCTAATGCCAGTAGGACTGAAATATGGTTTGGCAGGGTTCTAGGCTGTATCTGATAATGAGTCACTGTGTTAAGCCCATTCAATAGACAGGAAGAACATATTTATTTTAGTATAACATTTATGTCTATCAGAGAAATGTGTGAAGTCTTGGGCCTGCCATTAAGAGCTCACCATACCTCTGTCAAACCAAGCTCCTGCTCCAACCTAGAGGGCATGGTGCCAGATCTGTTATATCGTATACTAGAAGTCCCCCAATCCAATTTAGTGGAGATAATAGTATCAAAGCAGCAGTGCAATGAAAAATGTTTTTCCAAAAAAGCTAGTTTCAGCTACAGTTAAGAAAATTATTAGGATACAAGGTAAAATTTACTTGTCTAGGGTCCTCCTATGCTGTGAACCAGGAGTCTTTTTTTATATTTTTTATCCTGACCCTTGACAGGCCTACAATGCTATTTCTATACAAAATGTGGCAGCCATCTTATTTTCTTGAGAAAAAATTAAATTAAAACATTTATAAAATACTAAAATATTGGAGGAATAAGAAAATTATACCACCACATAAAACTGAAAGATGCCTGGAATCTTTCATAGTTAAAAAAAAGTTGGATCAAATTTTTTGCCCAATTTCGTTGCACTGCTGCTTTAAAATCCCCTCCAATAATGTATAAATGCCTAAGTTCTATAACTGTATCCTGTATAAGACTCTTGAGGAAGAGGGCCACCTCTTTGATCTCATTCATGGCATACACATTGAGGAAAGTGCAGTTCATGTCATGCTGTAGGAGCCCTGAAGCTGGGCAAACCTACCTTCTAGGTCTAAGTCCACCCTCTCAGCCAAGAATGGGCTATCTTTACGAATTAAAATAGCTGTCCCTCTGCAATGGGGATGTTCACTCCAGAAGGCTGCAAATACTTTCCCACCCATTTACAGTGGAGTTTATCGTGTTCTTGGGGGGTTACGTACATCTCCTGGAGGAAGACCAACGTTGTCTTTACCTGGTTCAATTCTTGTAGGTACTCTCATACTCTTAATCAGGCTGTTGAGGCCCCTAACATTGTAAGTAACAAAATTTAAATCAGCTGTAAGAGAAGGGCAAAACCATACACATCTGGCAGCAATACCCTTGTGCATAAAAAACTGTATTTACCATAGGCCCTGATCGCAATGTGGTAGCCAGAGAAACTAAGTGGAGGAGCAACACAACACTGAACAATCTATGAAGTAGATAACTGTGAAGAGAACCATGAACCAAACAACAAACAACCAGAACTTGAAGTCAGGTCATTACAAAAAAAGAAATTAGCAAACCACCTACACCTGCCACCATACTCCTGCCACCTAGTGGGTGACAAATGGTAGCAGGCTGTGCAGAGATGAATCCTGCATGGGGCTGTGACATAGTCCAAACAAGGGACCTATGTAATGAGTGTGGTGTTTCCTATTCAATTATGAGCCCCAGTATCCCTCCAGTCCCGCAATGAAGGAGCATCCTGGAGCCAAGGGCCCCCCTTCCACTACCTCCCCTCTTGCTCACAACTATATCCCTTGAAAGGATCCAGCATGTCAAAAAGAAAATAGGCCAAGAAGTGTCCCTAGTGACACTGGTTGGGCAGCCAAGGGAAGAAAACATTTCCCATACTTTCTGGAACGATAAAAATAAATTTGATTAAGCTGTAGAAGGGAGCCACCAAAAGAAAAAAAGGCCCAGGACATCTTAATAACGTCTGTCATCATACCACATTACCCAGGCAGAAGTTAACTGGCACACAGCATCAAAATAGCCAGAATGCCTGGTATTTGCCCTAACAGTTACTTCCCATCAAATATTTCTCAAGCCTCAAGGCTCCCCCTCAGAAGGGGACCTAGGAGAAGCACTCCGAATGCTTTCCTCAGGATGCTTTACCCCAAGCAAAATATATACAGCAATTTATGATAGGTTCCATAGGGAGGGGAGCATTCCAACAAAGTTCCCAAACCAGCCAAAAGTATCCCAGCTGGAGCCTGATCCCTTGTACCCCCATTGTTACCCAAAGATAAACAATGCTTTCAAAATATTGGGTAGCCTTGAAACAACATTTTAAATGAAAACAAACATACCACAGGAAAAGAAAAAGCTATAGAGCTACAATACTATTGTTTATGTCCAAAACCGGCAGCGGTTACCACCAGAAGCAAAGGTTCCCCATGACTGTTACCCCCCCCCCAGTTGCGTAAGAGGAGGCATATATGATGTACAATTAGCTGTGGCCCTCAGGGAAAGTAAAATAAAGGTAATTGAATAAGGGAAGCTGCTATTAGCAATATGTTCCAATCCCCAGTGCTAGTGATTGCAATACAAATCTGAAGTTTGTCACAGGCTGCTTACCCAGCCAAGGCTGTTTATTCAGGTAGGAGGTCCAGGGTCTATGTGATAATGGCGAACGCCTAAAGGCGATCGCCGTTATTGCTCAGTCAGAGTGCCGAACACATTTTCAGCACTCTGACAACCCTGGCGCACCAGCACAATGGCGCCAGGACATATTTTTACTATTTTCTGTGGGGGGGGGCTGCGCCCACCCACACGCACCCTGCACCCCCTACTTAAGGATTCTCAACCTCAGGGGAGTGCATGTCGGGGGGGTGAAAGCAGTAAAAATATAAAGGTTCGGGCAGGGTGCAATAAAAATCGCACCAGTGCCCAGACCCGAACCCAGTACCTCAGCCACCCCAGTCATTGCCCAATCCCTGATGCCACGCCGCAGCTCAATCGATGACTGCAGCGCCACCCCCTACAGCCTCTCCACCCCACCAGCCCACAATCGCTATGCCTGCTCCCACCCCCCTGCACACGTACGTATAGCGACATCCTGTCTCCTAGTTCGCCCACCCCCTCATCCGGTCGCCCTACCCATCGGTCGCCGTGAGTGGATTGCGCGAGGAAGATGTTGCCATAACGGACGGCGCCCTTCCTCATGTGCCCACTTCACAGGTTACTGGAGGTCCATCTTCCATTGATGATACAGGGTTACTGAAACCTGCTGCAGGTGTTTCTCTTTGGGGTGGAGGAGTGGGAGGAGAGTTAGAGTTCTGCGATTTACAACATTCCACCATCTTAGACCAGGAGCTAGTTCTTGCTTCGGATCCTCCCACACCTCCAGCATGAAAACAGCCTCCCATGGAAAATTGCCACTTTTGGATTCCCAGTTCTTTTAGTTTTGGGGAGTTTAAAAACCCATCCATTTGTATCCCAAGGTACCCAGATAGGTCTTGGCATCTGGCAGTGTATCTAATGTTTTGGGATCAGCATCAGAAAAATATAAAGGTGGGTGGGGCAATCCACATGAGCTTTCATACCCTTAACTTATAGTTCTTTAATTATCAGGAACCACAATTTGCATTTCTCCATTGTAGTTGGAGCATAACCATGCTCAAAGTATAAGCAGACATCCCCAAAAATCACCTCCTTCATTTTCCAGGCTTTTTTCATAGTGGTTTCCTTCACTCTACAGTCCAAGAATGCTATAATGATGGACCTGGGGTGAGATTTAGGATCTTTAAGAGGAGCAATTAGTGCTCTGTGTGCTCTAATATTGTTTAACTGATATTCTTTGTTGAGATGTAGGACCTCATATAGCAGGTTGTCCATGAAAGTACTGTAGTCATGGCCCCCATCTCAGTTTTCTCAGGCAGACCATTAACACACAAGTTCACTCTTTGGGAACGATTCTCTAAATCTTTGATTTTTTTATATAGCAGCTGTTCTCTGTCATGGAGCTGTAGGACTACTCCATTTTGTAGCTGAGGCTTCTGTAAGGCTTGATACCTGTACTTCTAACTCTGCCATTTTCTGTTCTTGTTTTTTAATATTATGGCAGTTTTCAGCCACCTCCTGTTGAATATGGTCCAGGGTGTCTCCCAGTCCCCACAGCTCCTTGCAGAGTTTGTGTGACATAACGGTGAAGGCTTACCCCATATCTTCTCCCTCGATTCCCATAACTGGCTCAGAGGATTCAATAGGCCTTGAGGAGGAGTGGCTCCAACTCCGAGGCCACTGCACCACAACAAGTTTCTGCTGCTTCAGAGTCCCAGTCGCAAAATTTTTCAGCCTTTGGTGAATCACCATGCACAGGTATGTTAAAGCTGTCAATGATCGGCAGAATCACACTGAATAATGCGGGAAACTGCAATATAAAAAGCTAAGCTGTGGTGAGCTTGCTCAGGCTATGACTCCATTTCTGGGGGACATCACCAGAAGTCTCCCATTTTCATAGTTTTAAATTACATTAATTAGTAGTATCACATTTATTTTGTTGATCATAATTGCTATGCAAATACAATACATTAATAGGTGCTCCAGGATGTGGCAGTGATTGTGCAGGGTTAACTGACTGGTTCAATGCATGTTGGTTCCATGCCACAACAGCAATCGCGAAATAGCAATTGCTATTATGGCGAGTGTATATCACCAAAAAGCAAATCGGCAATATACACATGCCAGCAAATAGACATCCAGCAAGGAATCTAAGTATTTATGTGTGTGTGTGTGTGTGTGTGTGTGTGGTGGGGGGGCTGAGAGAGCTAATAAAAATTGAGTTTTAAAAAACTTGATGACACTCAGGGGCATGGTCAGGCCACCGACGAGATGGCTGCCTAATTGCAGAGCTCTCTCTCTCCATGCTGGCTGCATTACTTGCTCTGGTGCCGAGATCTCTGACACATCACCCTCTAATAAGTGTATTCCATGAATGGGTAGCCTCCCTCCTACCTCCCGACATCACCTGAAGCCTAACCCAATGTGATCTACAGTATCTGCAGTGCTGGTTCTTTTCTGCCTATGCCGTACCTCATTAGGCTGCATGGGCCTGTCTCCAGCTGCTGTCTAACCTGCTCCCCCTAGCTAGCCATCTCGCACCTTGACGATTCATCTTTAGCTGTGTAGTCATCCGGCGTGCCCTGTTATTAAACATAGCCTGTCAGTATCCTGTGAATCTACAGAATGTCCTCTCTCAGTGCCCCTTTTCAGCCACTCCCCGGGCCTTCCTCTCCCTTCTCAGTTACATCGTTGGGCGATTCCCTCCAGTATATCACTCGTATGCTAGAGACACTCCTCACTAGAGTTGATGACATTAGCCTCTCACTGTCTGGTAAAGTTGCCAAAGTCAAGCATCTCCAGGATAAAATGAATGTCACAGAGCAACGACTTGACTCCTATGAATAACAGCAAGCCAAGCTCTGGCATTGGGTCTGCTCTCAAGATGAGCAACTTGCGATGCTGTGGGCCAGGATAGAAGATCAGGAAAACAGGGGTCAGCACAATAATTTGTGCATAATAGGATTGCCTGAAGGAGTTGAGAGGCAGTCAACGGAATGTTTTCTTAATGAGGCATTACCTGTGATGTTGGAGGATAGATGGAGAGGCCCGGTTGAGGTGGAGAGGACCCACCGGGTGTCTGCCAAATGTGACAGGACAAGTTGCTCTCCTAGGCCCATTGTGGCCTATTTTCTCCAATTAACCACGAAACAGCAGATTCTACGTGCTGCTAGGGACTTGGGAGAAATTAAGTGGCAAGGAGCTCAAATTTCCTTTTACCAGGACTTCGCTCAAGAGACTGGTGAAAGGGCCATTGAAATGTTTTCTCTACCAGCATGAATTTCATTTCAAATTTAAAGGACTTGCCAAACTGCTGGTTGCCAAAGATGGAAGGGAACTTCTAGCTGAGCATCCCATTAAAGTGGAGTGCTGGCTTGGTAAATTCTGGCCTAATCTACCACCCCTGATTACAAGTCCCAGGAGGTTCTGGGAACCAGGCAAGGCTCCGCCCTCCTCCAGGAACCAAAATGCGGGGCAGTGTGCTCTGGAGGACAAATTTCCTATCGGACAGGTACCACCCACTTCATGTTCCTCCAAGCAATCTCCTTTGGCAGCTGATGCTCAACCCTTCCACCAGTCTGCAGCCCTTGCTTCTACTTCAGCATCCCAGCAGCTGCCCCAGCGCCCACTCTACTCTACTCCCAGACCCCGGCAGTGCACCAGAAGTGGATGCTCTCCACCTTCAGATCTTCAGTTGAGTGCTCCTCCTGCCAAAATATCTAGAGAGGAAGACAACTCCACTTCCACCAGTGCTTTGGCTACTCCAAAGGATTCCTTGGCGATGGACACCACACTGCCCTCTGATTGGGCTGACTTCCCTGATTCCTTGTTGATAGAAGCTGTGGACCTGTCTATACTGCTGAAACCTGGTTTGCTTAGCTATGCAGAGTTTGTAGCTTCAAAGGGGCCCTCCACTGAGGAAATCCCATGGGGCTCCCCCCCCCCCCGCTGGCCGAAGGCTCTCCAACTTAAGTCCTGGACTGGTTTCCATATTTTTTCCTATTGGCTAGGAAGATATTCTAGGGATTGTAAACTCATTTATGTTGGGAAAATGTTCTGCCTGTCTAGGTCATTTACTTTTCTCTGCATGTTCGCAGGGAATCCTGACCATGGGATTTAGCTAGGAGAGCTCGAATTGTTATTTATATGTGCTTTATGCCCCCTGCTTCACTTAGTTGTACCCTCTGACTGTAGGGCATTCCCTTCCTTGTGCTGGCCCTTGATGGCCTATAACATAGACAATAGGAAGGTACCCCCCACCCTTTGGTCTTTCTCCCCTCCATCTTTCTCCTCTCCTCTCCTCTCTCCCCCACTTCTATCCATACCTCCCGCGTTCCATTTCTACCCTCCCTCATTTTAAACCTCTTACCCTCTCCTGATGTCCCAGCCCCTGACCTGGGTAGTGTATCCAGCGTAGGAGGACTCATTCCCTGCTGGTTCCTATATCTCTCCCCACTGGGTTCTTTGAGCTTGCGTAGCTGAGGATAGCTGCTTCCAGCTACCCTCTTTCACTTTGGCTCAGAACTCTTAGCTTGTTCATGCTGTAGTAATTGCTTGTAGATAGTTCACTTTAAGAAGTTTTAGTTTAGTTGTGGGATTAAAAGTTGTTTACACAGGTAAGTGGTGCTATTTTGGCTCCTGTACTGTGCTGACACTTTCTCTTGTTTTTTTTGTCTTTTGTTCTAGTTTATACTGAGTGTGTAGTTACCCTGTTTGGCTTGTACTGGGGCTTACACCTTTTTTCTTTCCTGGGACTGCTGCTCTCTGGCAGACAGGCTCTTTTTTATTATTTAGTTTTTGTTGACTGGGTAGGTGCACTAGCCAAAAGGCTATTTTAAGGCATGACCTGGGAGGGTACAGAGACAAACTTCAAGAGAACATTTTTGTACATAATACAAGTTACATTTAGATGTTTGAGCTCTTGGGTAAGACCTTCCATTGTGCTCCCTTCCCACCCAGTGTTTCTCAGTCTGATCTAAGTACCCTTTATATTCTATATTATAATTTGCAGGCATGTTGAACCTCTCCACACCCGATACCCAGTTTGTTTCATGGAATGTGAAGGGGCTCAACCATTCTATTAAAAGGACTAAGGTGTTACAGTTTCTTCGTTCCATGCACACAGACATTACCCTTCTGTAGGAGACGCACCTCCTTTATAAATCTGAGTTGTGGTTGAAGAAATCATGGGTTGGGACAGTTCTGGCTACATAGAAACATAGACTTTGACGGCAGATAAGGACCGCTTGGCCCACCTAGTCTGCCCATTTCCCCTACCTAGAGGATAAGCTGCATATCCTATTTAACCAATAGCCTATTTCTTCCTAACCCCTACAAAAATTGCCTTATGTCTGTCCCATGCATTCTTGAATTCTCCCACAGTTTTAGACCCCACAACCTCCTCAGGAAGGCTGTTCCATGCGTCCACCACCCTCTCTGTGAAAAAATACTTCCCACATTGTCCCTGAGCTGTCCCCCCTCTATCTTCAAATTGTGTCCCCTTATTCTTGCACATCTATTTCTCTGAAAGATGCTACCCTCTTGGACTTTATTGATTCTATTGAGGTACTTAAACGTTTCTATCATGTCCCCCTACTCCCCTCAGACCCTGCACCATTTTAGTTGCCTGCCTCTGAACTGCCTCATCCTGCCTATGTCCTTGCAGAGATGGGGTCTCCAGAACTGGTCGCAGTACTCCAGATGGGGTCTCACCAAATGTCTGCACAGGGGGATAACAACTTCCTGTTTTCTGCTGGTGATGCCTCTCCCTATACATCCCAGTATCCCCCCAAGCCACCCCAGCCCTCCCTACCGCCTTCTCACATTGCTTGCCAACCTTAAGGTCATCTGATATGATTACCCCTAGGTCCCTTTCCATTTTTGTTGTTGTAACTACCTCCCCCCAATTGTGTAATCTTCCCCTGGGTTTTTGTTTCCCAGGTGCATTATTTTGCACTTCTTTGCATTGAATCCAAGCTGCTATACTTCTGACCATTCCTCCAACCTTGCCAAGTCCCTTCTCATCCTTTCCACACCTCCTTGGTATCAAACCTGTTGCAGATCTTTGTGTCATCTGCAAAGAAGCATACTTTTCCTTCCAGCCCCTCTGCAATGTCACTTATGAAGACATTAAATAGGACTGGCCCAGTACTGAACCCTGCGGTACCCCACTAGTAACCCCTCTTTCTTCAGAGTGGACTCCATTTACAATTACCTTCTATGTCCTGTTGTCCAGCCAATGTTTTACCCAGGCTACCACCCTGGGACCCACTCCCAGGCTGGTTAATTTTACTATTAATCTTTTGTGTGGGACTGTGTCAAATGCCTTGCTAAAGTCTAGGTAGGCCATGTCCATAGCCCCTCCCTGGTCTACTACTTTGGTCACCCAGTCAAAGAAGTCAATTAGATTCTTTTGACATGACCTTCCTGCTGTGAACCCATGCTGCCTTGGGTCCTGTGCCCCACTGGCCTCTAGGTATTCAACAGTTCTTTCCTTCAGAAGTGATTCCATCACTTTCCCTACCACAGAGGTCAAACTGACAGGTCTGTAGTTTCCTGCCTCTATCTTGGTCCCACTTCTGTGAAGGGGAATCACATCTGCCTTCCTCCAGTCCTCAGGTACCACATCATCCTCCCATGATTTGTTAAAAAGGGTAGTCTGTGGTGTCGCTAGTCCTCTGCTTAATTCTTTTAGAATTCTGGGGTGAATTCCATCTGGCCCCATTGCTTTGTCCACCTTCAGTTTTAGGAGTTCTTTCAGAACCCTTTCTTCTGTGAAAGGACTGGGATCAACTCCCCGATCCAGAGTGCCTCTGTTAATTGAATTAGGCACCTCCCCCACCTCCTCTTTTGTGAATTCTGAACAGAAGTATTCATTCAGTATCCCTGCTTTTTCACCGTCCCTCTCTGCCCACCCACCGTCCATTCTATTCAGCCTCACTATCCCTCCCTTTGTCTTTCTAGGCTCCCTGATATACCTATAAAAGGTTTTATCCCCCTTCTTAACCGAGTTGGCTATCTTTTCCTCAATGTGGGCCTTTGCTTTTCTGACTACCCCCCCTGCTTCCTTTTTCCTTAAGTGGTACAGTTCCCTGTCCTGCTCCTTCTGTGTTTCCTTATACCTCCTAAATGCTATCTTTTTCTCCTTAACTTTCACCGCCACCTCTTTTGAGAACCATAGTGTTTTTTTCTTTCATTTTGATTTGTTTATTTGCTCACACAAAGGCTTGTAGCCTCTGTGATGGCAGTTTTGATGTTTCCCCATTGTTGCTCCACCCCTCCTTCTAGCCTGTTTGCTAGTGCTTTTCTAAGGCACTCTCCCATCTTGACAAAGTCATCCCTCCTGAAGTCCAGAACCCTCACTTTTGTATGGCTTGACTCTGTAGCTGAGTTTATCGTGAACCACACTGTTTGGTGGTCACTTGTTCCCAAATGGCTACCCACTTCTAGATCTGAGATCCTCTCACTGTCCCCATTTGAGAGTACAAGGTCTAAGATTGCTCCCTCATGAGTAGGTTCCAAAACTAGCTGTCTGAGGCATGCCACCTGAAGGACATCGAGAATGGCCCTGTGTTTGGATGTGGCTGCAGCAAAGGTGCTCCAGTTAACATCTGGCATATTAAGGTACGCCATCAACAGTATCTCCCCTTTCTCTGCCATCCTAAATATGCCTTCTATCATATCCTTGTCCATTCCCTCCCCCTGACATGGAGGTCTGTATACAACTCCTGTGCGGATTGTGGTGCCATTTCCAGTCTCTAAGGTGACCCACAGTGCCTCCTCTCCTCCCTGTTTACTCTTTTGTTCAGTTGCTTTTATCCCTTCCCTTACATAGAGAGCTAC
This sequence comes from Neoceratodus forsteri, assembly GCA_016271365.2. Lineage (NCBI taxonomy): Eukaryota > Metazoa > Chordata > Ceratodontiformes > Ceratodontidae > Neoceratodus > Neoceratodus forsteri. The sequence goes on from CM057456.1 coordinate 356,165,753, forward strand.
TCTGTCCCCTCTTCTCACCTCTCTGTCTCTCCTGTAGGTTGTGTACCCTGGTATGTTAACATCCCAGTCATGGTTCTCTGTGTACCATGTTTCTGTGACTGCTATGATATCCAGGCATCCCTCTTCCATCAAGGCCACCAGTTCAGGGAGCTTATTGCCCAGACTACGGGCATTGGTACTCATTACCCTCCATTTCTTGATAGCCTTGCCCCTATTTGCCCCATTCCTGTCCTTATTGCATTTGTCACTTTCTCCATTTACCCCAGCACTTCTCCCTATCGACATCTCTATGTTGGTGTCTACCTCACTTAATACCCTGATTTTTGGGGTGGGGCTAGGATTTCTCTGTTCCTCTCCAGTGCTGGCTAGTTCTGCAGCCTCTAAAACTAGAGGGGTAGCTATTTTGATTCGTAGATCTTCTCCGTGTGTTGCAGAGGAGGTTAAGAAGAACTCTTAAGGCAGATGTGTTGTGCCCAAATGTTCCTCTCCCGGTGGTCAATTGCTTCTTGCCAATGTGTATGCCCCGAATGAGGATCATGCTGATTTTTTTTCTGACCCTGAGCCAGGCTCTCTCAACCCTTTCCCCACCCAGTGTACCCCTTCCGATTCTGATTGGGGAGGATTTTAACATGGTCCAAGACATTTTCCTGGATAAATCTCAGCCCACTCCCCTTACATGCCCTAAAGCACATCGAGCACTCCAGGATATGCAAGAAGAATGGGGCCTGGTGGATGTCTAGAGGAGGGATCACCCCTCTGGGTGTGATTATTCATTCTACTCTGAGGTGCATCAGACCCATAGCTAGATTGACTTCTTGCTGGCCAGTGTGGCAGTGGCGTCCGGGGTTTGGAATGGTAAAATTGGCCAGATTGTGATCTCTGACCATGCTCCAGTTTCCCTCACTTATATCCTTGACAGCCAACAACCCTCTCATACCCGATGGAGGTGTAATCCCCTATATCTTCGGGACCCTGAGTTTCTCCAGATGGTTACTCATACTGCCAGTGACTATTTTTCCCTTAACTCCGACTGTGAGGTTTCCCATGGTACAGTCTGGGATGCATTTAAAGCAGTCCTCCAGGGGTGCATTATTGCTTATGCAGCGGCCAAAACCAAAACCCACAAGGCAACCCTGGCAACCCTTCTGGCTGAACTGGTTGCCTTAGAAACCCACTTCCTAGAGTCCCCCCCCAAATGTAGAGACCCATCTCTTCTTCAATGGATTGTTGGCCTGAAGTATCAAATCAGCTCTATTCTCCATCAGAAGGCCGAATGGCTTCTCCTCCGTTCCAAACATGCCTACTGGGATGGAGGTGAAAAAGGTGGTAGATTACTTTCTTTCTGGCTGCGCAAGCAACAAGCGTCATCGCGGATTCATGCCCTTTGGTCCCCCTCAGGCAACACGGTCTCTGATCCATTGGAAGTTAATAGGACTATGCAACAGTTCTATGAAACTTTGTACCAATCACATTCATCTCTCCCCCCTCCCAGTTAGAGCATGGGCTGGCTGAATTCTGTTGGGGCTTCAGCAAGCCTACGCTTACTCCAGCCCAGGTGGCCAGTCTGGATGCCCTAATTTTTGCTGCCGAACTGCATCAGGCCCTATCCTGTACTGCCAAGGGCAAAGCCCCTGGCCCTGATGGTATGTCAGTGGAGCTATAGCAGAATTTGGGGGATGAGATCATTTAGCTTCTGCTGTTGGCCCTTCGTGAGGCCCACACAGCTGGTACTCTGCCCCTAACCATGAGGGAGGCTATAATTACTTTACTACTGAAGAAATCCAATGACTTGCTTAATTGTTCTAACTTCCGCCCAATCTCCCTGTTGCTGGTGGATACTAAGATGCTAGCGAAGGTCCTGCCCACTAGGCTGTTGGATATACTATCCTCCATAATCCACCCAGTGCAAGCTGGTTTCATGCAGGGCAAATCTGGGGCAGACAACACCAGACTGCTCTTAAACCTCAAATGGGTCGCCTCCAAGTCCTCCCTCCCCATGGCTGCTCTCACCATTGATTTTACTAAAGCTTTCAACTCGATTGAGCGGGACTATTTACACAAGGTCCTCCGTTTCTATGGTTTTGGCCCTCAGTTTCGTCATTGGGTGGCCACCCATTACAACTCCCCAATGGCAAGGATCCTGACCAATTCTACAATCTCTTCCCCCTTTCCATGCCATAGAGGAACCTGGCAAGGGTGCCCCCTTTCTCCCCTTCTTTTCTCGGTTGCCTTAGACCCCCCCGACATTGAGGTCGCAGGCACATCCTATTTGGTAGCAGCCTATACAGATGATCTTCTGCTTACCCTCTCCCAGCCCCAGCAAGCTCTGCCAGTGGTTCTGTCTTTGCTGCAACAGTTTGCTACTCTGTCCGGTCTGCAGGTAAATCAAAAGAAGACCGTTATGGCCCCCCTCAATGATGCCTCTTTGAGAGACTGTTTGCAGGGCACAGAGCTATCATGGGCCACAAAGGGGTTCTCCTATCTGGAGCTAGTTATCCCCTTTAGATGGACTGAATTGGAGTCAGCTAATTTCTCTCCCTTCTATCCCAGCTTTCCATGGAGATAGAGAGATGGCGTAAATTGCAACTATCTTTACCTGGTAATGCGGCGGCAGTAGACATGCTTTCTCTACCCCAACTCATGTATCTGTTTAGCAACCTCTCTATCAGTCTCTCACCCAAGCTTTTTGCATCCCTAGAGAAGCTTATGTACAGGTTCCTTTGGGATGGGAGATCCCCTAGATGGAATAAACACAAGTTAAGAGTGCATTGGTTGAGAGGGGGCCTTGGAGTCCCTTGGCTACCACCTGTCCTGCCTGGTGGCACAGGCCACTAAGTGGTTTGTCCCATCACTCTCTCCGCCACCACTTTGGCTGCAATTGGAGTCAGACCTGCTTGGCCAGTCTAATCTGAGCGAGCTCCTCTACCCTAAACCCCACTCACAGACAGCGTTACCCCCAATTTTGGCTGTGACGAGGGTGGCCTGGCACCTCCTCTTGTCTCTTTTGCACCCCCCTGTGGAACTTGGACCCCCCAGTTTGGTATGCCCGTCATTGGTGCAATCGATACATTGGTGTAGGTGGAACCCCCCTGTCGTGGCCTGCCTGGGAGGCACAAGGTATTTGACAGGTTCAAGACCTTTACTTACCCGATTCTGACACACTGATGTCTTTTGATCAATTGAGGGAAAGTTCCACCTTCCAAGCAGGGACCTATGGCGATACCTGCAAATCCATAGCACTGTTGGGGCTTTCTCTCACCAGTGGCAGATGGATAATAAGTGGGCCTGGCATGATAACCTGCATAAATCCCCATCTCTTAGAGGTCTGATTGGTAGATTTTACAGGACATGGAGAGACTCACAGCCAGACCCCACAGCCTCTTCATGCCTAAAATGGCAGAGAATCTTGAACCTTGATATCTCTGACAGGCTCTGGTCCCACTACCTTGGGGAGGCCCACAGAATTTACAAGGATACCAAGAGTCGCTTTCTTCAATTGAAGATCTTGCTTTTTTGGCATCGTACCCCCACAATCCTACACTCCCTGGGTCTTTTGGGGCACTCTAACTGCTGGTGCTGCCATCAGCCAGATGCTAATTTGTTTCATGTGGTATGGTCGTGTCCACAACTTTCTGCCTTCTGGACCTCGGTAGCGTCAGATTGTACAAAGGTGCTGGGCTCTCCCATTTCCTTTTCAGACCCTAAGCCTTTCTTGGGGGATACTTCATCCTTACATACTTTGACAAAGCCCCAGCGAGACTGGGTTGCTCTGGCTTTACTGGAAGCTAAAAGGCTGTTATTAATGTACAGGCGCCAAAGGACCATTCCACCCCTGCCTTCCTGGCATGCGGCTTTAGCCTGCCTGGCCATTTTTGAGTGCCTTTCTTATACCCATGTAGACCGTATGGACCTTTACCAAGCTAAATGGGATCTTTATCTTCACTCTCCTCTGTGTAAAACCCCTACCACTCACAAGAACCCTCCGTTGTACTCCTAAGCCGGAACATGTCGTACAGTTTTTACTCACTACTTCTAGCTCTCTCAGTTAAGGTGTAAGCCCCCATTCCTATTATCTGACTAGTTTCTTATTACTGAATACCCTTTCATGGAACTGGTTTGGTGTCATTGTCACCTCAGCTTATTATACTGCTTGTTACATGCTGGATATTATTCTATGTAGCAGGAGTGATGTCTTGGGAATTTTTCAATAAAAAATCTTACATGATAAAAAAAAAACAAACTTGATGACACTCAAACCACCTGATCATGTGGGTGTGTATATAAGGACTGACTCCTGAACATTCAGACAGATAGGGTCAGTTCTTTCTGGCCATTGTAGGTGAAGGACTGAGGGGAGTTCCTTGCCACAACCCTTGTGTGGAAACTGGTGAAGAGTTTGCCACAGCCTTGAAAGCCCATTTTTTTGTTTCTTTTCTGTTTATTGTTTTTGTGATTGAAATAAGTCTTATTTTATTCTGCTTGATCTGTTTATGAAGTAATAAACATCACACCTGGCAAAGTGTGTTAAACTTATATCTTCTTGTCGTGTCCATCTGTTATCCCACACCATTACAGTTGGTGTAGAAGTGGGATAACTGCTGACAACATCTCACTGAGATGGGAGGCATTGTTTCAGGTGAACATGACAATGCATTGAGAAGACCTGGTGAAGGAAGCTGCTGGAGTATTGACCAGGACAATGGCAGAGAAGACAGGGGTCATTCTGTTCCCCAGAATGGACTCCAGAGCCCGGCCAAAAGCCCGGCCTAAGCCAGAGGTCACTGATGAGCAGCTTGGTGAGGAGGAGGAAGAATGCCCTGACCTAGAGGGTGGCCTCTCTGAAGACATCAGAGACCTGCTAAAATGGCTTTGCGTGAAGCAGGTCCAAATGGAGAAAAGGAGAGGGATATGGAATGATAGAGGCAAGACACTAAATGGGCAGACACCATGAGGGTGTTGCAGAATATCCAGGCAGGGACCAAAGATTGAAGGAGTGGCCCCAAAGACATTAAGCTTTCGAAATTGCGGGACTCAGTTGACATTAAGGCATATCTAACCACTTTCAAAAGAGTGGCTGGGACATGTGGGTGGCCCAGAGAGCAATGGGTCATCCGATTAGCCCCACAATTCACTGGTCATGCACAGATCATGTATAGCCAGATGGACATGCAGGATGCTGAGGATTATGAGAAGGTGAAAAGGGAAATCCTCAGGCAATATGACAGTAACGCCGAGACGTACCAGCAGAGGTTTCAGTACCTAAAAATGCCATCAGCGGATTCGCCCAGAGAAGTCTACACCTGACTGAAGGATTTATAAGTGGCTTCAACCTGACAACAAGATGGTCCACCAGCTACTGGAGGTGATTGTGATAGAGTAGTTTGTGAAGGTCCTGCCCTAATACATGCAAATCTGGGTAAAAGAACGCAAACCAGAAGGTGCAGAGAAGACCATCACTTTGGCCGAGGATTTCCTGGTGGACAGACCATCCAGATTGCAGCACTCTCAAGGGAGAGATCCCATCTCCACTCAGCCAGTAAGAACTTCCCCTTTTTCTAGTAACACCTAGACTGGGCAGAATGACTGGAGGACCGAAAAGAAGGGGAGGATCCCCCTCTCTGAGATTATATGTCATGGTTGTCAGAAAAAAATACATTTAATCCAGAACTGCCCTAGCATTAAAAAAGAGATAGGACTTTTGGCACTGGCCAAATAGGGACCATTCATAGCAACTGTAGAAGTGGGTACACAACAAGTGTTGGGACTTATAGACTCTGGCAGCTGCCAGACTCTGGTGCATGCTGACCTGGTAGAGGTACCCAGAAATCAAAGAAGGGGGACTGCAGTTGTATGCATTCATGAAGACACTCACTGCTACCCAACAGCCCCACTAGAAATGACAGTTCAGGGACAGACCCACGAGGTCGAGGTGGGCTTGGTGCCACACCTACCAGTACCCGAAATTATTGGGCATGATCACCCTGGTTTTTCATCATTCATGCAAAACTACACATGGCAAACACCTCTAGTGGGGGTTATAACTAGGGCACAAGCCAAAAGTGGGCACCTACCAGAACTTTTTCCTTTTGAGGGAACCTTATTTGATGCCCCCGGAAAAGACTGTAAAACTAAGGCAGAAAGAAGATGCAACAGGAAGGCCTGGCATGACCAACATGTTGGGGCCCAAACAGGACTGAGACTGTTGGAAGTTGTTGATATCAAACATGAGCAAAATGTTGATTCTTTCTTGCTATCTTTCTTTTCACAGGTGGGGAAAAAAGTGGAACAAGGTGCCCCTCAGTATGTGGTAAATAAGGGAATCCTGTATAGAGAGTGTACCAACCCCAGAAAAGGAAAGGTGGTTGCCCAGTTGATAGTCCCTGAGAGATACAGGACACCGATCATTCAACTGGCCCATGATATGCCCTTAGCCAGACATGCTAGCAGGGATAGCACCTTGCAATGGAGTTTATCCTGGTTTTACTGCCCTAGTGTTCATGACCAAGTAGCAGAGTATGTTCAGTGTTGCCCTAAATGCTAGTTGGTAGGCCAAATGGGGAAGAAGGATCAAGTTCCCCTTCAGTCTATCCCCTTGGTGTCACAACCCTTTGACCATCTAGCAATGGATATTGTGGGCCCCTTAGAAAAGAGTTCAAAGGGGAATAGATTTATATTGATCCTGTGTGATTATGCAACCCGCTACCCAGAGGGCATGCCGATGAAGACTTGTGCTGCCCCAAGGTTAGCAGAAGAACTGGCTAAGGTTTTTAGCTGGATGGTGATCCCCAGGAAATTTTATCTGATAGTGGAAGCAATTTTAGTGCACAACTATTAAAAGAACTGTACAGGTTGCTAGGCATTGTGGCCATCTCTACCTCCCCTTACCATCTCCAAACTGACAGACTGGTGAACGGTTCAATCAAACGCTAAAAAGGATGCTTCAAAAATTTGTCAGTGAAGAAGGGAGGGATTGGAACAGGTACCTCCCCTACTTATTGTTTGCATTTAGAGAGATACTGCAGGCTTCCACAGGTTGTTCACCCTTTTCCATACTGTATGGATGGAACCCAAGAGGCCCCTTAGATATTGTCAAGGAGCACTGGGAGGCAGGAGAAACAGTAGGGTGATGCAATGTTCTTGAGTATATTACTAACCTGAGGCAGCGTTTTGTGAAATATGTGGATCTGGCCCATAAAAATGTGGAAAGTAAACAGGCAGACCAGAAAATGTACTATGATCAAGGGGCAAGTCAGAAATCATTCCGGAGAGGGGACAAGTTCTCTAATTTTTACCCAGTGCTGAGAATAAGCTACTGATGCACTGGCATGGCCCCTACTCCATCTTGAGGCAGACAGGGAAGGTCAACTATGAGATAGAGATGCCATGTAGAAGACCCCCTAAGAGAATTTATCATGCCAATCTATTAAAGAAATGGCACGAGCCCCAGGTCCCAGTGTGTTACATATGTCCAGACAGTAGGGATTCAGAGTTAGACACTGCCTACCAGTGACTGGAGAAGTCAGGAAGTGTTGAGGACATTCTTGTGAATCCCAATTTAACCCCACAACAGCAGTTAGACCTCTTCAAAGTACTAGAAGAATTTAGTGAGACCTTCACTAATGTGCCCGGAAGGGCTAAGGGGATCACACATACAATTCCTGTCACTCAGGAATAACCCATACATCAGAAGCCATATAGGTTGCCAGTTAAGGTCAGAGAAGAGGTCATCCAGGAGGTTAAGAAGTTAGAGAAGCTGGGAATCATTGTGCCATCCAAAAACCCCAGGTCCTCACCCATGGCAGTAGTAGACAAAAAGGAGGGTGGGATTTGCCTCTGCCTAGACTTCTGGAAAATAAATGACATTTCACTGTTCAATGGCTACTCAATGCCAAGAATAGATGTCATCATAGACCATTTAGGGAGCACCCAGTACATCTCTACCCTTGATCTGATGAAGGGGTATTGGCAGATATCCTTCTTTCCTGAGTCCCAAGATATCACTGCCTTTAGCACACCAGTAAGCCTTTACCAATTTGTGAACATGCCGTTTGGATTGCTTGGGGCCCCAGCCACCTTCACAAAATGCATGCATCTGATGTTAAGATTACATAAAGTCTATTGTGAGGCTTACTTAGATGTGGTAGTGTTCAGCCCTGACTGGGGCTCGCATGTCAAACATCTTAAGAATGTACTATGGTCTATTAGAGACTCTGGAGTGACTGTGAACCCTGCCAAGTGTTCCCTGGGGAATGTTGAGACCAGGTACTTAGGGTTCATAATAGATAATGGAAGTGTGAAACCTGAACTGGATAAGGTACAGTAACAGCAGTGGCAAACAGTCTCATACCCACAACAAAAAAACAGGTTAGGTCTTTTCTTGGTTTATCGGGTTATTACCGCAGGTTTATTCCCCAGTTTTCCTCAATAGCCTGCCCTTTGACAGATCTCACAAAGAAAAAATGCCCCAATAAGGTACAGTGGTCTACCCCTTGCGATGAAGCCTTCAGGACTATCAAAGCCATTCTGTGCACTAGCCTGGTACTGCAATGTCCAGACTTCACGCAACCATTTGAAGTGCACGTGGATGTGTCCGAGGTGGGTATTGGGGTAGTCTTGACTCAATGAATCAATGGTGAGGAGCATCCCATTATTTATATCAGCAGAAAACTGCACAAAAGAGAAAGGAGGTATGCCATCAGTGAAAAAGAATGTTTGGTACAGAAATGGGCCATTGAGTCATTAAAGTATTATTTGTGGGGCACAGAATTCAAGGTGGTGACAGACCATAACTCCTTGTGTTGGCTGCAATAAATGAGGAAGAAAAACCCTCGTATAATGAGGTGGTACTGGCATTGCAGCCGTACTGATTCACTGTGTCTCATAGGGCTGGGGCAGCTCATCTCAATGCAGATTACTTATCCAGATATGGTACAGGAATTAGTGATGTACCTTGAGCTTGCTTGTTGAAACAGTACATGATCTGTATGATACTGATTTGTTGAAGTCTAAATAAGCAGATGTTTATGTATATGAAGTCCCAGGGTAAATGTATGATAGTATTGAAGTACTATTGAGATTGCTTTGGCTACATTAAGGACCTTAGCATGCTTCATGTGTTTAATAAGGGACCCTGGGACGGAGCTTCATGGTGAGGCAGGCCGAAACGCCATCCCCTTCCAGGGATCAGGAAGGTGGAAAACAGTCTCTGCATGACTGTTCCCCTCTTAAGGTGGGGGTGTGTGTGAAATGGAAAGCCCTGTCCCTGAGACTGGACTGCTTTTCCTCTTAAAAGAAAAAGAACTGTTGCAACAGAAGTTTTTTATCTTTATCTGTCCCTATCTTCTCTAGTCTGGAAGGTTGGCCACCTTTGGGCACCCCTTCTCCAAACTATCTCCCACTTTATTTCCATTTTCTTTAAAAGGTCCATATATAAAGGGAGGTTAAAGATAAATGACCTCCGAGTGAACAACAGTAGGAGCACCCTTATGTATGGGTGCCTGTTACAATAATAAAGATGAATAAAAAAGACATGTGGCCACACTATCTAGACCACCACACATTTAGAGCAGACAGGCCTTTTCCTTATTAATTTATGTGGTGCCCCTGTTGCCTTATAACAAATAAAGCAGTGGTATAGAAACATATTTATGGAGCTGGCACAACCCTCTTTTTAATTTCTGTACTCTGTTTCCCTTGTGCCGCTCCAGGTTCAAAATATAATGAATGAAAAGCTAGCAACAAGGGTGCCATTTCAGATTTCAATAGGAGGGGCAACAACCCCCAGTCAGGGCTGTGGCAGCGGCACTAGGAGCTGAGTGGCGTGGGGTAGCTGAATGTGGGTGGGGCCAGGGGCATGTAGGCCACCACAAGCTAACTCCCCCACTAGCTGCCACCCTGCATATTGCCTAATGAAGTTTAAGTGTGCTTGCAGTATGCGGAGGAGCAGAAAGCTTTAGTTTCATTAAGCAGCAGGCAGGACTTCTGCAGACTGGCAATCTGCACTGGACAGTGTGCCTTGCTTATCTTCACATTTTGTTATTGAAGATAAGAATCAGATCTGCAGTAATGGCAACTTCTTCTGTGAACAAAATTAAGCTGGGATTTAAACTTTGCCATCCAGAAGTCTATCATGTATGATTTGTTACTTCTGAGACCACTGTTTGCATAATTCCGTGCTTAGTGTAATTCTGTCTTCCAGTTTTGACATGATCAAAAGGTCAAACAAGCAAACCTAGCATATTTTAGTTCTATCAATAAAATACATCTAAGCTTATTTAATGTGGCTTTGTAAACTAATTTGTCCTTGCCAGTTGCATCCTGCCAAATGCCATCCTAAAGAGCTACAGTACTGTCTGTTCTTCTGCGTAGTTAACTTTACACATGGCACTGATAAGGAAAGGAGGACTAACTGGCAGGGCAGTAGAAATTTAAGAGAAAGTTGTCTGAGAGACAAATGGGACTGAAGTCTGAATAGTCCTAATGTGTGTGTCTCACAGCAGGTAGATTAATGGGGGGGGGGAGACAGTAGCAAATACTTCACAGTGGGTTTATATTTGTGAACAGTATTAGTGAGCGCAGACCCAGAAGATGCCCAGAGACTCAGTGGAGAGACTGAGAAAGATGTAAGTTGGCAACTTTAAATGTTGGACCTTGGACCCTGGACAGTGGACCTTGGACAGAACCCCTACCCCCCCATCCATAGAAGGCACCCACGCTGCCTGCCTGCCCGCCTGCTGCTGCTCTGCTGCTGAATCAATCAAAATTGTTGTCTCAGAAAGACTCACCCCACCACTTGTCTTTTTTCTGCTGTCTGTGCGCTGGTTCAGTTGATCACCGATGCGGACGCTGATCGCCAGTCCAGAGTGGAAGGTTCCCTGTTCCGCCTGCCACTGTGACTGCAGTGCAAATTCAGCAGCACACTGCGGCTGCAGCCTGCATCTTCTGTACCACACATGGAGTAGGGAATCCACCAGCGATGGGTGACTGGTGATTACAGTGAGGAGGAGGTCAGATAGTTAGTTCAAAAATTTAATTATTCTATTTTTTAACTGAAGATTAACTCACACGGCATGGTTGGTCACTCTTCCCACCTCCTTGTGGAGACATGGCTTGCTTCTCCTGCTTAGATGTTTATGTGATGATGACGTTGTTGTCTGACGTCCATTAGCCAGGTCCCGCTCATGCTCAGTGGCACACTGTAGCGGCTTGCTCCAGCTGCAGTTTTAGGGAGACTGCTGGGAGTTTTTTTCTTTGCAGGTGCACTCAGCACAGCCAGAGAGGGAGGATTATATATTAGCAGTGAATACAGTGGCACAACTGCCCCCGCATCCTACATGGCATCCCTGGCTAGCAAGCATGCTAAACAAGCCTGCCTTTGTAATATTTGAAGTGACAGCAATGTTTAAATTGCCCTTTGGTGCTTCTAAGCCCTCAGTTTGAATATCCAGAATTAAGTAGATGGAGGAGGCACAGTGTAGGAAAAGGAGGTTTTACAGCAAGAAGAAGCCCCCCTTCTCTCAATCCTCCTAAAAAAAGGATTCCCGATCTACTTTTCAGCCATGCCGCTGATCCCTTACAGGACTGGACTGTGCTACAAATAAAATATAAATAAGCTAGAGCAGTATATGTAAACATATTTTCTTTAGCCAAAAGCTATGCTGGGAGTAGGGGGCCAGAATGAAATATTTAGCCGTCAGCTCTGCATTTCAGCCGCCGGCTCCCAAGTTAAACCCATTTGTTTTGTTTTGTGTGATTTCAATTAGTTATGAGCTTACTTTAGAAAGACATTAACATGAAAGGTAACTGCCCCTGTTTTGTTGTATGAAAAGAAAAGTAGTTAAGTGGCCAAATTATAAACGTTTTGACATTGGCCAAAAACTAACAAAGTTCTCAATCTCTGTATGACAGGTTGCAACAAGTTCATATGTGCCCTAAATAGATATAGGCTGATTCTGGAAATAAAGTGCCACACTTACTAGTTGTGTTCCCAGTCTGGTACAGAACATTTTCCAGAGACTCTGAATTACTAACAAGTGGTGACTCCAGAATTACAAGGGGAAGCTCCCTGCAGTGCTGGTACCTATAGGACAGCAGCAGCCCCTAGTGACCCATTTTATAGTATTCCAGAAGGGAGAATCTTACAATTCAAAGTTGCAAACATTTATAGAAGCCTAATGAGTTTTGTTTACAACAATATACTGGTGGTTGAAATATAGTATTGTCTAGAAAACTCTCTAGCATTAAATAAATTAAAAGGGAGCTAATAAAAAAGAGTTTTAAAAAACCTGATGACACTCAAACCATGCGATCATGTGGGTGTGTATATAAGGACTGACTTCTGAACATACAGACAGATAGGGTCAGTTCTTTCTGGCCATTGTAGGTGAAGGACTGAGGGGAGTCCCTTGCTACAACCCTTGTGGGGAAACTGGTGAAGAGTTTGCCATGCCTTGAAAGACCATTTTTTTTTGTTTCTTTTCTGTTTTTGGTTTTTGTGACTGAACTAAAAGTCTTTATTTTATTTTGCTTGATCTGTTTATGAAGCAATAAACATTGCACCTGGCAAAGTGCATTAAACTTATATCTTCTTGTGGTGTCCATCTGTTATCCCACACCGTTATACAGACCAAGCAAAAACATCTGTTCATAAGTTACCGAAAGCCCTTGCCAAACAATACTTCGTATCAACTCATCTTTTGCAGATACAGTAAATACAAACTCTGGTCAGAGTCAATATGGCTGTGGAGAGCTTTCAGGAGTGATAGGAGCATTGAGAAGAATATGAGGTGCTCTTGCCACACCGGAGTCAGCCATAATTAATACTGCAGCGATTACAGTACTGCGCATGTGTGATACTCATGCATGCGCGGTTTGCCCCGGAGTCAGCTGTGTGCAACATGGCAGCGCAGACATGACTACGTATGCACAATACTCGTGCACATGCAGTTTAAGTCAGTGCTGCCATGTTGCACACCACAGCCATCACTTCCACAGTTGAGGAAAGGAAAAGCAGTGCACTGGGAAGGAGGTTTGTTTATGTGGCCAGTGTAGGGGATGGGCTGCATAAACAGAATAATTGAAAACTATGCCAAAGCACTGTGGCAGCACATCAGACAGTAGTCCAGTCAAGTGCTTCCACAGTGCTGTTATACAAATCTGATAATGGCATACTGTAACATCTGTGGAGCTTGGCCCACGCAGCCATAAAAATCAGACTCAGGAGGAAACAATTAACAAACTAGAGATCTGGTCTGGGACTGCTCGTCATCACAGTCACTTTATCATTCTTTACTAAGCAGTAATTTCTGGTACATGTGCCTTAACCATATTGATCTCAGTGCTGGCAGACTACTTCAGGTTTTCCCCTGATTGTATTAGGCGGGGGTAGTAGCAGTCTTGAAGTAGTAGCTGCCGGTGGTGGCACTCTCTGAAAAAAAGTGGTACTCATGCTTGTCTGCACATTTAAGAAATGACCCCATTCCTTGTTTTTGCTGTGAGAAAACTGACCCCTTTAACACAGAAACAAGGAGTCATTTATAACCTGCACCCCCCCCCCCCTTTTGCTTCAAGTGAAAAATGTGGTTATGGGTTTGCATCAGATGTACAGTGGCAGTCACAAATGCATAATATTGTTAAATAGTAATCAACTGTATGTAAAAGCTTGTTTTTTTTTTTAATGTGTGCTTTCCTAATGTTGTCAATACCACTCTACCCATGTTGTACTCTGCCCTTGGATTTCTGTGCCCCAAGTGCATTATTGTATATTTTTTTTAATTTGCAATTTCTGCTCCTCCATGGAGCTGACAGGAGGCTCTGACCCTTCCCTCAGAGGGCCCTTCCTCAAGTCCTGGACATCCCTGCTCTGCTGACCTCCCGAAATCCCCCCCATGGTGGGGCCAGTGTGAGGAGTGCCAGTGTACTCCTCCCTCCCAGAGTACAAATCCAGAATCAGGGGTGGCATAACAGAAGAACAACTGGGCCATCATTGGTCCTGTCAGCTCCCTGCTTTTTCCTCCATTTTCTCCCTGACCCCACATCTGTGCAATGGGCAGGACTGCTGTCCCCATGTCTGTGGAGACAGCATATCACCCTGGATATGGGCCCTCCCTGTATGTGGCTGTGCACCTCTGTTGACAGCCAGCCACCACTGGGTGTCAGTCTACAGCACACAGTGGTTATCCCCTTCCCCAAGGAAGGAGAGCTGTCTAAGGATGCTTACTCTTTCCTCCCCTGGCCTACCCACCAGCAATCCGATTTCGTTCTCGAACCTGGGTTACCGGCATGGTGTGAGGTCCGACATCCAGTGCCTCAACCCTCAGCATCACCAGGCTGGCTATTATTTTACATTTTTGTGTTGAAACCTAACTGCCTTACCTCTGACTGCTGTTCAAGTCTTCTAAGGTCATTGCTCATACTTTTCCATCCTGCTGCAGATCTTGGTATAATCATGCAGAGTCAAACCTTCCCTTCCTGCTCCTTTACAATTTTACTTATAAAGACAATAAAGAGGACCGGGTCAAGCACTGATCCCTGAAGTATCCCCCCATCATCCTCCCTTCCTTGGAGTGAACTCCATATACTACCAGCCTCTGTCACCTATTCCCGAACCAATCAGTGACAAACCAGCACATTGGTAGCATGGCATTGCAGTTTTAATCTCTACAATAAAGCATGTTGTATCCAGCTGAGGAGTGTGGTATTTTGCCTGTTTGCTAATCAAACAACCACAGAGACTTATCAAAATATTTTAAACTGCCAACTACTAAAAACATGTTTTCTATATTTTATGCATAGCTGTATCTATCCCTCTATCTATGTAAACATGTTTGCTGTTGTCTAGGATTAGATAGCAAGTTAGGTAAAGAGAGCAATCCCTCTCATGCTAGTCAGAATAAATACTGTTGCAAATGGAAAGAGACTGCATGCTATCAGTATAATCGATTTACAGTGCATGGATATAATGGACTACAAGCAGAGGAGATAGTGCATGTTACTAGATAATACCTCTAGGACTTCACAATAATCTCAGGTTAGTATGTATTTGTTCAGTCTTCTGTTTTTTTTTTTAAAACGGGATCGTCCACGAGTAAAGAGTTAATGACTGTTAGCTTTAGTCGATTCCTAAGAAAGTTGATTGAGGCTGGCCCCAGCAGGTCAGTTCAAGGTGAGACTTCAAGCCAGGTAGAAGTTAGGGAACTGATTGCAGAACTGGGGGTCCAGCAGTTAATTCAAGACCTGACTAGATATAATTATAAATCTGGAAAAGGGTCCCTACTGGATTGGATTGTGGTCACCCATCAGAGTAATACTGTCTCTTCTCAAGTTTTATCAGATTCCATCAGTGACCACTGTCCAGTACAGTGTGACTGGTCTACCAGGAGGATGAAAATTCCCCTGGTGTTAATTGAAATCAGGAATATCAAAAGAATCAATCAAGAAGTAATGAATGATGCTTGTAGCAAGATTGACTGGTCTGTCCTGGATCCAGTTCTGGATGTGAATGAATTGCTTATTACATTTTCTGAATTAATTAACCAGGTAATTGATAAACTTGCACCCAAGCAGAGGATACGTACTAGGGCAAACAAGAAAAGATGGATTAATAAAGATCTCTTAAAATTAATGAAAGTAAGGGATAAATCTTGGAAACTGTATAAGAAATGTCCTGATCCATCTAGGTTGGTGAATTATAAAAGGCTTAGGAATGATTGTAAAGCTGAAATATGCAAAGCTAAAAGACTGTATTTTTTATCAGAGCAATCTAAATGTTCCCCAAATCCTCAAAAAACCTGGGAGGTCGTGAATAATTTGATGGATTGTAATATAAGTAATTCTTCCATTAAATTACAAGATGTGAATAATGTAATTTCTGATCCCTTTAAGGTAGCTAATGCATTTAATACCGATTTTGATGACCTAGATAGGTTTAGAAGTAATTTTTCTAGTACTTCTCCTTGTCAGGATCCTTTAACTGTAGTAAATAACTCTTTTCCTGAGTTTAATTTTCAAATTGTTTCTCCCTCGGAAGTAAAGGATTTCATTATAAAAAGTAACCCTATGCCTTTTTTGGGATGTGATGGAAGTGATTTTAGATTCATTAAATTAGGAATTGACACTGGCTTACCCAATATCTCTTATATTCAGTCGTTCCTTGTGTTCAGGTATTTTTCCCAACTCTTAGAAAACTGCCACTATCAAACCGATTTTTAAAAGTTGGGATAAAACTGCAGTGGCTAATTTTAGACCTGTCTCGTTACTACCACCTTAGAGTAAGGTTCTAGAGAGGATTATTTTTAATCAGTCAACAAGTTTTCTTGATAGATATGGTCTTCTTTCCCAATGTCAGAATTGGTTTAAAGCCAAACATAGCATATAGATCGCCTTGGTGAGGTTCAGCAGCTCCATACAGAGCAACTTGACAAGGGGGAACTCTGTTGCAGCTGTATTTGTGGACCTCACCAAGGCCTTCAATCTCATTGATCATGAGTTGTTTATTAGTTCCATGCCTAGTTTTAATTTCTCTGGTATTGCTACTAATTGATTTGCAAATTATATGCAAAACAGAAATCGTATCCCTGAAATTCAAGCAATGAAGTCTGACTGTAGAGCAATTGTTTGTGGGGTACCCCAGGGTTCTATCCTGGGGGCCCCTGATATTTTTGTTGTACCTCAACTCTGCCTCTGATGTATGAAAAAAAATCTTCTATTGTTTTGTATGCTGATGATGCTGTTATTTTTAGCTCCAGTAAGAAATCATAGGATGCAGTTAGTGTAGATCAAAATGATTTTCTTCTTTTTCATTCATGGGTATTATCCAAAAAATGGTTCTAAACACAAAGAAAACAAAATTTATGATTTTTGCTGGATCTAAAAAGAAAAAGGACTCAGTAGCTTCTATAATAGATATTCAGGGTGAACCAATTGACTTAGTTGACAATTTCAAATATCTGGTTATTACCCTAGATTCAGGTCTTACCTTTGAAACTCATATCACCAATATCATTAAAGTTATGCATCAGAGGCTAGGTTGTATGTACAGGATCAAATAGTTTCTAATTGATGACTCTAAAAAGATAATTACTAATAGTTTTATCTTTAGATTACTCAGTTATGGACTGGCGATTTATACTGCAACAAGTGAAAGGTCTCTGGCAAAACTAAACTCAACTTATAATACTTCACTAAGTTAATGACAGGTCTTCCCATGAGGACACATCACAGTATACTATATAAAGAATCTAAGTGTCAATCTTTACTAAATAGGGTCAAGATTTGTTTAGGATCTCTACTATTTAAAGTTATAAGAGATTCCCTCCCTGCTTTTTTATGCACTATTCCCTTAAAGTCCAAATGTACTTACCACCAGATCTCAGTGTAGATTTGCTTTTCAACTCCCACTTTGTAAAAAAGTCTATGGTCAGAAATCTTTATTGTATCATGCCCCCCATTTCTTCAATTCTATTCCAAGTGATCTTCTGAATTGTATTTTGATCCGTACTTTTAAATCTCGACTTAAATTATGGCTGGATTCTTTAAATGACTGTTCACACAATTCTAGATAAGTGTTTATTGTACAGTCTGTTTTTGTAAATTATTGCATTATGTCTCATCTTTTTAATTGTTTTTTGTACTACTTGATGCTTGTGGAAAAGAGCAGTTGTGCCCATCTCGCTTTCAAGTATAAAAAATGAAAATGAAAGTTCCAAATGAACAGCTGAACCTTCTTTTTTCTTGAATGGTTTAGCATGAGTTGTTGTATTCTGTTCTTGTCCAGTGAAACTCAGGACATTATGGAATTTATATGAGGTCCCATAAATTAGGATTAGGATTTGCTCTTGAGTTAGCTAAAATAAATCAGGTTGCCACCCAAATATCTGACTTCAAATTTGGGTTGGAAAAACATAAACTGGGTCATTCTTGTTCACTAGAATTCCCCACCCAGGGGTAAATACTTGAGATTGACAATTTGCAAGTTAGCAGTTGAGTCCTGAGATCTAGGGCCAGATTCTCAAAGCCCCGAGACTGATGCAAGATGCTTGCACCAAACATAAATGGCACAAGTGGCACCTTGCATCAAATAGTGCTCCGTAACTATTCTCAAAGGCAGCCTGCATCAACCACAGGCTGCCTGCCCCAAACAGGGCTTGTGCCACCTGTGCACCTACAAATCAGCTGTGACAAGGTGCAAGGGGGTATGTGGCATATGCAAGCTGCCACATCCCCTGTATCAGGATTCTCAGAGCTCACCCAGAAGGAGAAATTCTAAGTACCCTTAGATCAGCTAGGGCTGGGCTAAGGGTACTTAGAAAATCACCATCTGGGAGAGTCAACCGGAATTCAGCATTGTGCCTTGGGACTCCCTTCTCAGCCCTGATTGTGCCATTGTCATTATTGTATATTAAACTCCATGCCCCGACCCCCGATTTTGCCATACACAGTTTTGGATAGTAATAATACACATGCCCCCTCCCCAATCCCTGATTGTGCTGTGAACAGTTTTGCATATTAATAATACTCATACCCCCTCCCCAATCCCTGATTGTGCCATACACAGCTATGTAGATTAATAATACTTATGCCCCCCTCCCTGATCCCAGATTGTGCCATGAACAGTTGTACATATTAATAACACTCCTGCCCCCCTCCCCAATCCCTGATGCCGCTGTTGTCACAAAAGACCCTCTTATCCTGGTGATCAAGTGGACCCCTGCCCCCCACCCCAGCAGGTAGTGCTCACCAGCCAGCTCCCCCATCCTGTAATAGAGCTGGCACTGGCACAGCCCTCCTCTCACCTCTGTGGCTGGTGTCAACTGCACTGTCATTTAGCTTGCTGTACTGTATACAGAAAACATTAAAAACTAAGTCCCCAGCACCCTCCTCTCACCTCCGTGGCCGGCATCAACTGCACTGTCATTTAGCTTGCTGTACTGTATACAGAAAACATTAAAAACTAAGTCCCCAGTGCCATTTTCCTGTGCGCTGGGGTGTCACAGTGCTGAAATTTTTTTTCATCACTGTGACTGCATGATACCGGCGATTGCCTTTAGGCTTTCGCCATTATCACATGGAACCCATGAGTATTATTAATATGCAACACTGTTCACAGCACAATCTGGGATCTGTGAGGGGGCATGCATATTGTTAATATGCAAAATCAGGGATTGGGGAGTGGGCTGCTATGCCACCAATGTAGGGATGTTGGTCATCAGTGTTTTGATGGGGCACATCGGGGAGGGGGCCGCTAGCCCAACAGGGACTAGAGTGGTGCACGGCTGCCCTGTGGCTTGCGACACACACTGCTGGTGTGCCATCTGTTTGGCACCTGACCCCGGTTGCCACAAGCTGCAGAACTTAACCACTGGGACCTTGCTTGATAGAGAATAGGGTGTAGTGTCCCTGGCACAGAGGCATTGGTACATGCTGCTTTTTTGCTGCAACTTGCGCTGCTCCAAGCCCTATTTGAGAATCGGGCCTCTGTATTCCAGCAGGAATGCATTTGCACCACTAGGACTCCAGAACTGTGAGCCTTAAACAGGGAAAGTCCCTGCAATGTGTAGAGAAGTTAAGGTAGGGCTAAATAAAGTCCGGGGCTGAACTGTGCCTGAAAACCAGGTCCAGGTAAAGACTTTGGATTTGTTGCTGCATAAATTAGTTTGCTTTTGTGTTGAGTTCCTTCCTAGTGGATTGCAAAGAGTCTAGGTTTCAAAACAAATACCTGAGTGAACAGCTTTATTCATTTATTTAGCTTTTGTTTACCAATAGGTTCACTAGACAAGTGAATGCCTATTTACACATATGAAATGGGAAAGTACAACAGAGTGGCATGTTACAGTGGTATCTGAAGGACCACGTAAGAAGCAATACAGTAGTAAGATATGATTAGAAGCAAACAGATTAGGGTGTAACACTAATAAAACTAGAATTACAGTACAGATCTTTGCAAAATACAAAATAATATAAAACAAATTTAAAATATATAGTAAGCAGTAGAGAGAAACCAATGTTATGGCCCCCACCCCAATTGCAAAGTCAAAAGAAGTAAACCCAGCCCTAGCAGCAGAAAACAACCACTTGACCACCCAGTCTGCCCAGAAAGTCCCTGCCTACTCTGTCTCCACAAACTAACTTGTCTCTGGTGACCCTCCCTCCTCTATGCCTACTTACTAATATTGCCCTAAGTCTATCACACAAATGCTTGAAGCCCCCTACTTTAGGTGGCAGTCTGTCCCAGGCATCTGAACTCTTGCAGTGAAGTAGTACTTCCTCACATTCCTCTTAACTCCCCCCCCACCCCGCAAGCTTCATTGCATGCTCTCTGGCCCTGGTATTCATTCTCATTTGAAAGAGACTCCCCTCTAGCACACTGTTCACTCCTGTGAGGTACTTGTAGGTCTCTATTATGTCCCTTCTCACTCTTCTCTCTTCCAGGGTGTACATGCTGAGATTCCTCGGACTCTCCTTGTAGGGCTTTTACTGCAACCCTTGCACCATTTTAGTTGCCCTCCTCTGGACTGCCTCCACCCTGTTAATGTCCTTTCAGAGGTGCAGCCTCCAGAACTGGACACAATACTCCAGGTGGGATCTCACCAGCGAGCAATATAGTGGCAGCATCACCTCCCTTCTCCTGCTGAAGATATATCTCCCTATACATCACATCATCACACTGGCCCTTCCCACTGCTTTGTCACATTGCTCTGTCGCTTTGAGGTCATTAGGTATCTCAACTCCAAGGTCCCTTTCCTGCTTAGTGTCTGTGAGTATGTCACCACCATCCTGTACTCATCTCCTGGGTTTCTATGCCCTAGGTGCATGATTTTGCACTTTTTGACATTGAAGCCCAGCTGCCCTGCTAATGAACACTCCATAAGTATCCCAAGATCACTACACATTTTTTCCACCCCTCTCCTGAGTGTCTACCCTTTTACAGATTTTGGTGTCATCTGCAAAAAAGACATACCTCCCCTTCCAGTTCTTCTGCAATATCGTTTATGAAGATATCGAAGAGTACCAGTCCCAGTAATGAGCAGTATAGCAGCCATAGGATACTCAATTTCTGTATTAGTCTCCTCTGTGGCACAGTGTTGACGACCATGCTAAAATCCAGATAGGCCATGTCCACTGCACTCCCCAGATATATTTCCCTGGTCACCCAATTTAAGAAATCAATCAGATTCATCTGGCATGTCCCCAACCCCCTTCCCCCTGTGAATCCATGCTGCCTTTGGTCATGAAGCCCACTGGATTCAACATACTCTACCAACATTTCCTTTAACAGTTTTTCCATTAGTTTCCACAGCACTGAGGTAAGACTGACCAGCCTATAGTTTCTACTCTCTTTTTCTACTGCACTTACAGTATGTAGAGGTACCACCTGTGCTCTCCTCCACTCCTCCAGAACCATGTCTGACTTCAATGACTGTTAAATAAGGCCATCAGCAGGGCAGCTAGCACCTCTCTGAGATCCTTTATTACACTTGGGTGTATCCCATCCAGTCCCATAGCCTTATCCACTGTCAGAGCTGCAATTCCTTTCAGGACTCTTTCCTCTGAAAATGGACTTGTGTCCACCTCCCTCCAC
Source organism: Neoceratodus forsteri (assembly GCA_016271365.2). Lineage (NCBI taxonomy): Eukaryota > Metazoa > Chordata > Ceratodontiformes > Ceratodontidae > Neoceratodus > Neoceratodus forsteri. The sequence continues at coordinate 356,187,330 of CM057456.1, forward strand.
TTTGTTTCTGCCCTTTGGTTGTTCTTCCCCATCCCTCCACTGTTAAGAATGAGCAGAAGTACCTCTTCAGGATCTCTGCTGTTTTTTTTGTCTCTTCTGCACAGTCTCCCCTCAGGTATTTAAAATATTGGAAGGCTCCAAAACATTCTCACCTGTTTTCTGTAAATAATAGGTTATATTTATGAACATTAACTCCAGAAGATGCATCACTTTACTTAGTGTTTGGTAACTTAACTCAGCAATTTTCCATGTTGTTTAATGGCACATTGTTGAATCAGGTTAATAAAGTTAAATATAGAATAATACATAAGATTGTGTACATTACAAGAATATAACATCTGGTGACCCCCTATAATGACTGGAAATGCAGTCCTGATAAAATGCAGCAATAACTCAATTCCGGAATAACTCGATAGCGAGCTAATACGGTGTTTTCCTCCTCACACTCTCACTTCACTGAAGTGCAAATGAAAGCACAATGGCTCGAGACTGCTTTTTCATTATGTCCCCACAACAAAGCGGTGATCTACCACACTAACAGTTCTGCCTTTAGCTAAACAATCTCCCCAAACCTTGTACCAGTTATTATAAAAAATAATGCCTATGCAAAGTTTGTTTAATGAGGATTTTTCATACACCCTCAGTGTATGATAATCTCATAACCCCCCTCAAACTTCTCTCTTGGGGTTTAGGGATTATCATACACCTCAGCTGTGTAAAAAATCTACATAACACACACCAGCACAGGCATTGTTCTCTATTTAATACACACCCAAGGTGTATGATGCTGCATAAGCCCTAAGAGTGAGGGTGTGTATTAAATTTGAATAATAACACCATCCCATGCTTTATTTTATATAATCAGTTTACAACAATTTTTTCTCCCCAACCCCCCAAAAATATACACTATTTCTGCTTTCCTGTTCTCCTGTTCCTCTGTGAAGTACTGGCATTTTGGCAATGCCCCAAACAAAAATGTGTTTATATTACTTTCATTTGCCATAGTAGTTTTTAGGGGGCTTTGGAGCCGCATTGCGATTATTAGCTGCAGTATTAGCAGTGCATGTATTCATTTTTAAAACTGAAAAAATGTTTGGCAATTGGATTACTTTATAAATGTGGCAGAGAAGCTCTGGAAAAATATGACCACTAGAACTTTAAGGTGAATCCACCCTTTAGCCGTGTTTAGAAAATGACATACTTGTTTGAGTTACTTCAATCCACAGATTGGAATGTGCCCATTTCATTAAAGTGAAACAATGATTAAGAGAAATTGAAGTGGATTGGTGGTTTATTATTCTACTGCTTCAGCCAAGCAAATCTACACTTTGGCTGACAAAGTCATGATAAGGGGGCTTAAATCCAATTTTATCTACTGAAAAAGGGGTTTGTCACATTGATTAATTCCATGCACAGGCATCACCATAATGAGGATCTGTGGCATTATTTCTTTAATGACGTGATATCATCCTTGGTGAGCCTGCCTAGGACCCCTGGCATTATACTGAAAAAAGAAAACAAACATTTGGCCCTATGCATAAAAAAAAAGAATAGCCTACATGCCGTTTATCAATGACTCATAGGCAGCCCTAAGCTGGAATGCCACACACTGGAGTCCTGTGGACTCCCAGTGGCATTCGTGGAAGGGGTACATGCCAGTTCTGCACTCAATCCCCAAGCAGACATGCGGCTATGCATGTGGATGGTCCAGGGGAGTGTCAGAAGGCATGCCCACACTTGGCACCATTCATGAACGGTGAGGGAGGCACAGGATATGGCAGCAGGCACCCTGCCATATCCATTGTGTGCCCCTCACAATGTACACTCACCATCCACAGTGGAATAACAAAGTACATCTGCAATGCTGCCCCAGCCCTCCCATCAGGTGGAGAGCGCTGGGGGATAGCTAGTCGAGCACCTCCCAAAGGCTTACTTTTACATGAGCCTCACTGTCCCTCAGTCTCCTGCTCTTCATAGAGCAGGGGATCCACTGACAAACCAAGAAGGGCATCCAATTGGATGCTCACCTGTGTCCTCTAATCTACCCCCTCACACCAGGATGCCAAGGGAGGGGCCACAGACAGGCACCCTGTGGTGGCAGCCATACTGGATGCCATGCCCTGTGCACCTGTCAGCAGTTGCAGAGCTGCAAGGGCCAGGTATGTGCCTATCATGCATACCTGGACCTAAATAGTTCATAAGCACCCTTGGGATATACTGCTAACTGCTTGTGTTGTACTTCCAGTATTAGTTTGCTGTCAAGAACCAGTTTTGAAAATCTTCTATAAAAACTGAATTCAAAAATATAATTACAACAAATGATATACAAGTGCGACACTGAGAAAATGCATTCTCTGGGCAGTGTTTTCAAATGGATCCACCCAAGATGCATCTGCTGCTATTTTCAGAGCTGAAATATGTCCATACCTGCTAGACCATCTATTAGATGGCCTAACAAAGTCCAAAGTTTCCATCTAAAAACTGACACATCGGCATCCAAAATGGACACGACTCTGATTGCATCTGATTTGGACACAACTGGATCTGTTTTCTGACAAAAATTTGACTTTTCTTTGTAAATGAATTCAGCTTCAGAAAACATTAGCAGGGCTGCTAGACACAAGTGGGTGGATGCAGGAGCAGCATGCATTTGCATCTGGGTGCAACCCTTTTGGAAGTCCCCCCTCCATGTTTCAATGTGTACACATGTCCACATGTATATTTCAGATTACATAGAAGCATAGACAATGATGGCAGAAAAAGACCAGTGGTCTATACGTCTGCCTATAGTTCCTATCAAACCCCGGGACCTATTGTCCATACAGGGTACTAACTCTCACTATACACCCCCTGATCCCCTCCCTAATACTATCACCCTGAGTAATTGCTATATCCTTCACACTGCCACAGCCGTGCTTGAAGCTATTTATGGTTTTGTCACCTTTCACCTTGGCTGGCAGACTATTCCACAGTTCTACCACCCTTTCTGTAAAACAAAACTTTCTCATATCCCACTTGAACCTCCGTCCCATCAGTATCCACTCATCCTCCACTTTCACTCATGCTCAACAGTTCCTCGCAGTTCACTTGTTTATTCCTTCCAGGAACTTAAAGGTATCTATCATATTACCCCTCTCTCATCTGGTCTTCAGTGAGTATGTGTTCAGTGCCTTAAGCCAATTCTTGTAAAATCTGTCCTACTGGCCCTAAATCATCCTGGTCACCCTTCATTGTACCTTCTCCAGCTGGCCTTAACTTTCCTAAGGGGAGGACATCAGAATAGGGTACAGTACTCCAGATGCGACCTCACCAATGATCTATAAGATGCAGTAACACCTCTTTTCTTCTACTGTCAGTACCACTTGTGATACACTCCAGCACCCTATTTGCCTTATTGCACCGGCTTGATTGTTTTAGTGAGTCACTAATGATGAACCCTAGGGGCCTTTCCTCAGCCATAGTGCTCAGCTTTACCCCTCCAGTCCAGTACTATTTCCTGGTGTTCTTATTCCCTAGGTGCATCATCTTGCACTTTTGGGCATTACATTCCAACTGCCAAACCTTAGACCACCTCTCTAGTCTTTGCAGGTCACTCTGCATCTCCCTTATTCCTTATCAGTATCTGCCCTCCTACAGAGGTTAGCGGCATCTGTGAAGACACACAGTTTGCCTCAGATTCCTTCTCCAATGCCACTGATGAACATATTAAAGAGGACAGAACCCAAGACAGACCCTTATGACACCCACTTGTGACCTCCCTCTCTTCTGATTTGATAGCATTAATCACAACCCTCTGCAGCCTGTCCTTCAACCAATTTCCTGCCCATCTTACTATGTCCCTTGCCACACCCACATCATCCATCTTTTTTAACAATCTTCTGTGAGGCACTGAGTCAAAAGTCTTGCTGAATTCAAAGTAGATTATATCTATGTCAAGGCCCTTAGCCACACCCTCGTAATCCAGTAAAAGGAATCTACCAGGTTTGTCTGACAAGACATCATTGTCATGAACCCATGCTGTTTACTATCCCAGAGACCATTGCTCTCCAGGTAGTCCACAAAGTCCTCCTTGACCGATGACTCCATCAGTTTACCCACGACATAGGTAAGACTGATAGCTCTGTAGTTGTCCACTTGCTCCTTGTCTCCCTGTAGCGTGGAGCAACATCCACTACCCTCCAGTATTTCGGAACTACCCTTTTCTGTAATGAGCTATTGAATAGCACTAGTACAGGTTCAGCCAGCTCTGCTGCTAGTTCCTTGAGTACCCTTGGACGCATCCCATCATACCCTGGGGCCTTATCTACATTTAGGGCTGCTAGCCCTTTCCAGTCCCTTTCACTGACAAATACTGGCTGCTTCATTTATGGAACCCTCTTTGTGGCTGCCTTGATGCCACTCTCTGGCAGGGGCCTGCTATCTTCCTTTGTGAGACAGAGCAAAATCAATCATTAAGAACAGCTGCTTTTCGCACATCCTCCTCTATTAGCCTACCTCCCTCAGATAGCCTAACAATTCCCCTCCTTTCTTTATTTCTTCTCTAATATACCTGAATAACTGCTTTTCCCTTCCTTTGACCCCCTCCACAATATGCAGATCAGTGTCTGATTTTGCCTTACAAACCACATTCTTTGCTTCCTTGATTCTCAGTTGGTATTCTCCTCATTCTTTCTCCCGCTACATTTCCTTGTACCTGGTGAAGGACTTTTCTTTTGGCCCTCACTGCTTCTCTGACCCTTCTCATGAGCCATATTGATCTGATATTGTACTTAGTTCTTTTGGTTACCATTCTCATGCATAACTTAGATGCCTAGAGAATGGCCCTTTTAATTGCCCCCTCCTCTCTCCTCCACACCTCCGATACTATCTACCCTAACTAACTTGTCCAGGACCAATTCCCTCATCCTGTTGAAATCTGCCCACCTGAAATCAAGGACCTTAGACCTCGATTGGGGCTTTCCAGTCCCGAGGGCCAGATCAAACAAAAGGGAGTTATGGTTGCTGAATCCTAGTGGCTCCCTACACACACACACACACACACACACACACACACACACACATCTCCTACCTCCTCCAAGTTGGTGAGCACCACATCAAGAATGGCAGCCTGCCTTGTGGGCTCCTTAACCACATATACCAGCAGACAGTCCTGGAATATATCTAGGAGTGCTTAGCTTCTGCTGATCCTGGAAGCTGGAATGTTCCTGTCAATGTTCTGTCCTATAATAAGGCCATTACCTCTGCTCTGGATTCCATTGCACCATTTTGTGTGCATCCTCTCTTCCTTCACCCTCGGTCCCCATGGTTCGATGAGGACCTGAGGGAGATGTGGCGTTTTAGGACGCAGGTTAGAGAGATGTTGGCGGAAATCCCGCTTGAATGCCGACCATCTTAGACTGCTAGAGCATTATCAACTCTATCAGTCAGCAATTGCCCATAAGAAGGCAGTGTTTCTGTCCGGGGAAATTGCTGCCGCACAGAACAGACTGAATCAGCTCTTTCGAACCATGGACAGACTGTGCAACCCAGCCTGTCTACAGGTTCATAGAGCCTTTTCACAATCTCAGTGTGATGAGCTTGCTTGGTTCTTTGCAGATAAGGTGGAAGACATTAGGGCACAGACCCGTGCAACACTTTCTATGGGAAGGGCCGTGGACCAGTCCTTGGTCACTTTCCCCTCCTCGTTCCTGGAATCTCTTCAAAAGGCTGGATATCGAAGATGTTATGACGTTTGTCCAAGGTATGTGCACTACATGCTGTAGTTTAGACCAGGGCCCTACAGCCCTGATTATGGGCTGTGGGGAGATTATCATCCCGGTTCTAGTGAGGATAGTCTGGTGCTCCTTAGACTCTGGTGAATATCCCAGCTCCCTGAAGGTGGCTGTGGTGACACCAGTGTTGAAGAAGGCTTCTTTGGACTCTGACTCCCTCGCTAACTACAGACCTATCTCAAACCTTCCCTTTGTTGGGAAGGTAATTGAGAAAGTAGTGGCTACTCAGTTGGACAACCATTTGACCATCTATAGCATCTACAATCCTCTCCAATCCGGTTTTAGAAAGAGGCATAGCACAGAGACTGCGCTGGTTCGGGTGCTCAATGATCTCCTGAGGGCGAGAGACCAGAAAAAACGGTCCATTTTGGTCCTGTTGGATCTGTCATCAGAATTTGACACTGTAGACCATGGGGTACTGCTTGAGCACTTGAAAAACATCTGTGGGCTTTCAGGTTTGGTCCACAGATGGTTTACATCTTTCCTCACTGGTAGAACACAGAGAGTGGTGTCGGAGGTATTTTCCTCCGACCCTATCTCTCTGTCCTGTGGGGTGCCTCAGGCTCAGTGCTGTCCCCCATGTTGTTTGTGGTGTATATGCTTCCCCTCGGAGACATTGTAAGATGGTATGGGCTGGAGTTTCTTTGTTATACCGATGATACCCAGCTCTACCTGTCTTTTGCACCTGACCAGAATGGAGCACTCTCAGTGTTTAATAATTGTCTTGATGAAATCCAAGGATGGATGAGGTACAGCTGGCTGAAGCTGAATTCTGGAAAGACAGAGGTGATGGTCGTGGATCCTGGTCACCGGATAGGGGGGGTGAGGGACAAACCATCCCTCAGGTTTATTCCTGGGGGCGGTTGAGCTTCCTATCTCTGAACAGGTGCATGACCTATGGGTAATTCTTGATGACTGGCTGACTCTGCGTGCGCAAGTGTCGGCTGTCGTTAAGCTATCCTTTTATCATCTTAGGAATATCGCTAGGATCAAGCATCTTGTTCCGTCCAGAGACCTACCTATGTTGATCCACGCCTTTGTGACCTCACGCTTGGACTACTGCAATTCCCTTTACTTTGGGCTTCCAGGGGTTGATATCTGCCTCTTGCAGCTGGTGCAGAACTCCGCAGCCTGGTTGTTAACTGGGATGCCTCGTTCCTCCCATATTACCCCGGTGCTCCAGGGCCTGCACTGGCTGCTGGTTCAGTGGTGGATCTCCTTTAAAGTTGGTTTGCTGACTTCCAAAGCCCTGCATGGTCTGGGCCCTGACTACCTGAAAGAGCTTCTGGTCCCTTACATCCCAGAGCGACTGCTCCGCTCAGCCAACGAGGGGTTGCTAGAGATTCCGAGGGTAGTTTTGAAATCTTCCAGTGCCGGGCCTTCGTACTCACGGCACCAATCCTCTGGAATCCTCTACCCCGTTGGATTAGAGGGTGCTCGACGGTGGGGGGTTTTAAACAAGCTTTGAAATCCTTTCTGTGGAGAAAAGCATTTGGGGAGGATATTGAACTGATCTGATTTGATTATTTATTATGAGGCTGATATTATTTATTCTATTGATTTTTATGATGTGGTATTTGGATGTATTTTAAAGACTGTTCTGCGCCTTGATTTTCTGAAAGGAGCATTAAAAATAAAGATTATTATTATTATTAATGTTCGGCAAGTTTAGACCCACCCACCAGCACTACTACCTCCCTGTTTTCCACTCCCCTTCCTAGTTCTTCCCCAAGCTCCCTATCCCTCTCATCCCCTTGTCCTGGTGATCTATAGATCACCTCCAGCCACAGTTTCTTGTGTGAGACCACCATGAGCTGCACCCACAGCAACTCTGTCTTCCCATTGCTTCCCTTGATGTGGCCATCTTCCACAGCCTCAAGTGCCTTCCCTGACATATAAGGCTATGCCGCCCACTTTACCTTTCCACTGTCCCTCCTAAACATTGTGTAACCAGGGACTGTCTGGTCCCAGTCATTATTTTCTGAGGTACAGATTTCTCTGATGGCTTTGAGGTCCATCTCAGTGTCTGTCATCATTACCTGGAACTCCCCAATTTTACTACCCAGACTCCTGCCAATAAGACAGACCCCCTTCCATTTACATCTTGATCTTCCTTATTCTTCCCTAGTCACCTTAACTTCTTGTTGTTTATGGTGACTGCAGGCTTAGTGAGCCCTCCCTTCTTGGTCCCATCCCCTAACCCAGTTTGAACCTAAACTATATTTTTGCCCATTGTGCTGCTACAAGCCCCCAGATTAGGGGAAGTGCTAGCTAGGTTCCCTTTCCTGGTTGTTATCACCGTGGTTCCCCTAGCCTCCGTCTGCCCAGCAGGTTTTCACGATTTGGATAACTATGAAATGCAAGACAACTATCATGTGTGCTTAGCCCAAGGCTTTTTTAAGGCCGAAGAATGCATATGCAGTACTCATACAATGCCATAGTTTTTGTCAGGAAAAATAAATCTCTCAACTTGCCCTCATTAATGCACATGTATTATTTATTCAACTATGTACCCACACTGTGAATTATAATCTTGTCAGTCTAATTATTTCTGCCTCGTGACCCAACACACTTACCCAGTAAACAAAAGAAAGAAAGGAAGGAAGGAAGGAAGGAAGGAAGGAAGGAAGGAAGGAAGGAAGGATAGATTATTGTGATTATGCAATGAAAAGAAACATAACATGATGCTGAATATCCAGATACTATAGATTGCAATGTATCACAGGCAGTACCCAATCATCTCAATTTGATTTCCTGTGATATTTCCTGATATATCTAGATACAGCATATAGTGCATTTTGTCACCGACTACAATGGTAGGTAATACACCTAGTTTTAAAGAGGGCACTTGGAAAAAGAAGCAGTACATTTACAATAAGCAAAGCATATGTAAAGGTTAGGAAACACTACTTAAATAGCACTGTATCATATTGTAAATTGTTATTTAATAGGTGAGGAGAGTATTGTAAAGAAAGATTCAGTGACTGTCTAAGGAGTTACAGCGTTTCCCTGACTTTCTGCTGTGCAAAAATCTTTTAGATGAGGAACAATTTTAAAAGAATGGTGCTCATCTTTTCTTGTTTACTGTAGTTGGAGTTCACCTACAAGAGCAATAGTCATGCTCTGTGATACAATAAGAGTTGGATCAGGGTGGGGACATCAGCTGTAGAAGTAAATTGTTGTTAACGTTTATTGAGTTAGAGCCCATAGACTTGTGAGGAAGTTGTTACAATAAGCTTAGTTTTCCATGTGCTCAATTTTTTTCCTTCAGGTTTTGAGATCCTTAGGGTACTGATAACCCTTATTTACCTTGTTCTGAACTATCTCTATTGTTAAATTTCCTTAGCTATGCCTCACCTCCCTCAATGTCTCCTCTTTCCTTTGCATGCCATATGCCTGCTACAGCTGCACATACAGCAGATTATAAAACTCTTTTGGATACAGTGCTTATAAGATATCATTTTCCCTTTTTCTTAGACACACGATCATGCTACTGAGTGTCCACTTCTCTGATGTAAAAAGCACTTTCACTGTCAGTCTAGCTGATACCAGGTCTGTGCTGTTCGCTGCATCTGTCAGAGAAGTGGTGGGGTCGCTTGGTGCGAATGGGTCATTCAGCAGCAATGCACACTGACAAGTACAAGGGAAGGGAAGGGACTCCCAGGAACAAATGTTTCTTACTGTACACCCTCAGAGCACTTAAGTCACCCATATGGGTGAGCCATCAGTTGTGACTGTCTCAGTAGGAACCTGGTTTGATGTCACAGCAGTCTGATATGGAGAATATAGTGTCTGATTTATTGTTGATATCTGTCCTATCAGTTATTATAAAAACCAGATTCCTTTTTTCATGTTTTTATAATTGTCTTGCCTGCATGATGCTCAAGATAAAAGATTATGAAGTAAAAATTCCTAATAATTTTTTCATCAAATTTCCTCTTTGACATTTTTCATTTTAGAGAGACAGTCTCCTTTTGAAATTCAAATGACAGCTATTTCAAAGAATTATATTTAAAGAGATTATGCAGTACTAGCAACTGCTGTTTTCTGTATCAGTGAAAAAGCATTGCTCATTCGTCTTTGGTGGCTGCTTTCCAGGATTACTTCATCTGAGTGCTGGAGACATATTGGTCATTTTTATGGTTAAATCTATCAGAAATTATATATGATAGGCTAATCAAAAAACCTTGTTAGAAAAAATGAACAACTGGGATAATGAGAGTGGATACTACACCACCAAAACATGCTTCACTAGCCAGCAAGCTTCCCGTGATGCCTCAATATCACCTCTGCAATTATACAGCTTCACTCATACAGCATAAATTTTAACTGTTACTGATTTAGGGAGCACTCTTGACCAATCAAAGGGCTCCCTTTCCCTCTGCCTGAAACACTCTTATTTTGTAAAGATGCCTGGACACAGGCACATTCGCGACAAGTTTTTAATGTTTTTATTATATTATTGATCAATCTTGGTCAATAAGATGTTACTACATCTGTGGTGACCACTCTTATGTTTGCAAGTCATACGGGTGAGGTTGGCGGGGGGGGGTTAGAGTGTGATAAGGTGCATGATGATTAGGGGTGGGTGAACTGGTTCAGGAAAAACCCAAACCCCCTCCAAACCAACAATATTACTGGCAGTTGAGCCATATCTGAACAATGTCTTTAGTGCTCACTGGTTTGGATACGCAGAGTAAATATTTTCTTTACCAGCGCAAATGAGCTGTGTTGCAAAATACAGCAGCCTCTTGGTCTGTGGCTCCATTTCTGCCAGTCACACTTAGTTGGCAACACCAGATGTGTGGCTGTGCCTGTGTTGCTTGACCCCCCTCCCTATCCCAGAGAGTACCCATATATTAATTTCCCTGGTGTCTAGCAGACCCATCTCCCTATCCCCGAGCTCCCCCATTAAAATCAAATAAGAACATTTCCCTGGTGTCTAGTGGACCCCTCCACCTTGGTAGGTAGCACCCCACCACCCCGCTCCATCCCTCCCCTTCGCTGAGACAGCAACCAACACAGCCTTCCACTCTCACCACAGTCGGCCGCTAGACTGAGCTCTGTCAATGAATGAATGCATACTTGTATGCTCTCATTCATTGACAGAGCTTAGTCTGGTGGCTGGTTGTGGCTGAGAGCAGGAGGACTGTGCCGGTCAATGGCTCCAGGATGGGGAGGGGGAGCAGGGTGGTGGAACGCTACCTACAGGGGTTGGGGGTCCACTAGATACCAGGGAAAAGTTCTTATTTGATTTTAATGGGGATGCTTGAGCTGGGGATAGGGAGGGGTGCACTAGCCACTAGGGAAATTAATATACGGGTGCTTTTGGGGGTAGGGAGGGGTGTCTGCTAGACACCAGGGAAATTAATATATGAACACTCTTGGGGATGGGGTGGTCCACTAGACACCAGGGAATTTAATATATGGGTGCTCTCAGAGATAGGGAGAGGGGTCTGCTTGACACCAGGGAAATTAATACAGGGGTGCTGTCAGGAATAGGGAGGAAGGGAGGTCCACTAAACACTTTATAAAAGGAACTAGAAACAGCTTTTTTATATATTTTTTAACAGTTACCCTAATGCATAAAGGTTCTAAAAGGTTCAGATAAGGACTGAATAACCATCCAAACCTTTTGTTGCTTATCAGAACCTTTAAGAACCTCAGAACCTTTTGAGGTTTTGCCCATCTCTAATGATGATGTCAGCTAGTGTGTGTGTAAGGCCATATGCTTGACTGACTATCTGCTGCTGTTGGACCATCTGGTTTGGAGGAAGGGGAGCAGAAAGAGGTAGACAGTGGGCCGTGGTGCAAAACAATGGGGGGGGGCCTCATACCTGTGATATCTCCTGATTTTGCCTGGAGACTCCTGTTTTTTGACTGAACTCTAGCCCTCCCTCCTGGGAAACAAAATCTCCAGCTTAAGTAAAATTTTGTCAAAATATCTATTCAGGGTTTTTTTGGCAGATAAAGACACATAAAAAGTAAATTAGAAATAAACAATGTATCTGATAACTGTGTGTAACTAGTTGATTCTTTTTAGCGCTTCTTCATGACAAAATAAAATATATTAAATGTTTTTAAATGCTTTTTTTTGGTTTTTGACACCATTTAAGGGCAAACTCGTGATGTTATGAAACTCTTTTGGATACAGTGCTTATAAAATGTTCTATACTGTATATAGAATAATGTATGTATGACTGTGTAATACAACTTTTTTATGTACACAGGGTGTGTTTTGCTACATAAAGCAGGCTAATCTCCCTACTAAGTTGACCCAAATCTCCCTCTTAAGCAAGTTGGAAATATCACAGGTATGGGGACTGTGTGTGATTATATGACAAATCTTTTTTGCTGGTGTGAGAAGCAATGTAGGAGCAGGGAAAACGTACAATATCACAATATTTCTTGGTTTCCATTTTTTACTGTGTAAGTGCACACAATATAATTGTGAACTAGTGCAGCCATCTGTGGACTAGTGCAGTTTTGAAGCAGCTTGTCCTGCTGGTTAGTGCAAAAAACATTAAGGTCAACCCCTGAATTCAGCCCATTTTCATGAGCAAATGGATCAAGAAATGGTTGAGAACTGGACCCTACAGTGCAAACAATGATAAAGAAACAGCAGAAACTAACATACAATCTGAAGTTACCAGCCTGCATGGAGAGGGCTGTTGCTTCTAAGCAAAAGTTACATTCCTGGCTTTTGAGTTTTTACACATACCTTTCTGAACGTCGTCGGAAATTATACCGGCCCATGGGCACATCCTGGAAATGAAATTCAAAATGGTGTCTTGAATTAAGATAACTTGAAAGTGAATCAAAGCACTCTATGGCCTAAAAGACCGTAAAACAATCAATGTCAGATCTGAATTAACATTGTATTTAATAATAAAACAGTTTTAAGGGAAAATAAGTAAAATGTTTTTATTGCATAGTAGTGTAGGATGTGAGATACAATGAAATACCTTATGACACATCAAGTTTATTGGAGCGAGCTTGTATTTATACAACATGGCCCGGATATTCAAACTGTGCCATTCTGAGGCGCAAGCCCTTGCGCTGCTCAACATAGTTGCGCAGAGGTGTGGCTGGGGCGATATTCAAGGAGTTGTGTATTGAGCAACTCCTTGAATATCACCCAGCCTGCTACTGTCGTAAGCGCCAGCCACCCAAGTTGTCAGAGTTGAGCATTAAACTTGCGGTGGTGCAAGTACCATTGCGCCATGCACAAATTTCCGATATTCAAAGGTGACATGCAAATGGGGCCATAATTCATATGCAAGGCACAGGGGCCATTTGCATCTATTTATGGCCCCATTTGCATGCCATTAGCATGTAGGTGCGCTGATCCCTGAGGACTTGTGCCTGGCCACCCTGCCAGGCAGCAGCCATCGGGGACCGATGCACCCTGCAGCCCGATGTGGGCAGTATGTATGAATACACTCCCCCACAATCTCCCGATGCCCGATCACGGGCAGTATATATAATACCTCCCCAAACAGCTCGATGCCGATTGTGGGCAGTATGTATGAATACACTCCCCCACAATCTCCTGATGCCCGATCACGGGCGAGCGTAAAACAACCGTTCCCGATGCCCGATCGGCGGGCAGTATGTATGAATACCTCCCCAAACAGCTCGATGCCGATCACGGGCAGTATGTATGAATACCTCCCCCACAATCTCCGATGCCCGATCATGGGCAGAATGTAAACAACCATTCCGATGCCCGATCGCGGGCAGTATGTATGAATACACTTCCCCCAAACAGCTCCCAATGCCCGATCGCGGGCAGAACATGAAAACAACCCCCAGTGCCCGATCGCGGGCAGAATGTAAAAACCCCCTCCCCAGCGAATATCTCCCTGGTGGTCCAGTGGACCGTAATGCCGATCGCGGGCAGAATGTCAAGTTACAACCCCCAAACATCTCCCTGGTGTCTAGTGTCCCCCACCCCACCAGCCATGAAGCCCCTCCACCCGCTCCCCGGCGGCGGCGGGCGGCAGCATCCACCCGCCTGCCGCCCGCCGACGACTGTCGGTGAGGGCTGCCGCCCAGTGGTGCAGGGCTAGAGCCAATGGGCGTGCAGCCCCACCCGTACTGACAGTCCAGATTTGTGAATGATCGTTCACAAATCTGGACTGTCATGTCTCGGCAAACTCTGCGCTCGTAACTCTATCTCTGCAATCAAGCGTCTGCTCCGGACGTGGCGCAGGCGGCAAGCGGAGTGAGGATGCTGCCGCCCGCTGGCTGCCAGGGGGAGCCGCAGAGGGGCTTCATGAGTGGGTGGGATGGGGACACTAGACACCAGGGAGATGTTTGGGGGGTTGTAACTTGACATTCTGCCGCGATCGGGCATTAAGTCCACTGGACCACCAGGGAGATATTCGGTTGGGGGCTTTTATTCTGCCGTGATCGGGCACTGAAGGTATTTCACATTCTGCCAGCGATCGGGCTGTCGGAAGCTGTTTGAAATGTTCGCCCTTTTGCCAGCGATCGGCCTCGAAAAGATGAAGTGTATTCGCCGCTACCAGCGATGGCATTATGTTGAAAATGATACATACTGCCCGCTGATCGAACATCGAAATCGGTGTGCGGATACGCCACGCGCGCGGTCGGGCTGGTGAGGGCACAGAAGAACTGAGTTGAGGGCAGCCACGGGTGGCGCTGCTGTGTTGCGCCCTGCAATACGGCAGCTCACCGTGGTGGCCCTCAACTGATCCTTTTTTGGCTCAAAGTTGTGCAGGCGCAGGTTGGGAGTTGCATGCACAACTCTACAACCCGACTGAATATCGGGTTCGCGAGTTTATGCATGGATCTTCCCTCCTGTTGAGCATGCATTCATTTGCATTGGCGCTTTGCTCAACCTGTTTTCAGTGCGCGTAGCTTTACCTCCTGCTGAATATAGCAGAATGGCGCAATGTAGGACTTGCGCATGCACTACCCTGTTGCGCATGGCGCAACCCTTTTGAATATCTGGGCCCATATGTTTTGAGATAACTTGGCAGATAAAACTTTTATTTCAGATATCATAAAAGATATTTCTATATTTTCATGGTGCCTTATATCATCCTGCTATCTTTACTTGTTGCAGTATGCCATAGTGCATTCTTAAATGAAATAGTACTAGATTTCAGAACTAGCAAGTCCCAAACAAGCACAAATAGAACTCTGTAATTGGCTAGCTCCAGAATTTCACTCCCCAGCTCCAAGCCCTGTATCAACTCTACAAGAAGCAGAAAGTCAGTCACACATTGCAGCGTCACAGGCACTTTACACTTTTCTAATCATGTTTATCCCAAAACATATGCCTGTATCAACAGACCATGACATGTCCAGATTGAAGGTATATTAATCTTCATTCAAGGCCAATGATATTAAGATATCTCACTCGTGGCTTTGCCACCAGTGAAATATCAAAATATCAATTACCTTTCATGAAGACAAATGATCATTTCAGGCAGGCCATGCCATATCCCATAGATATAGATATAGATATAGATATAGATATAGATATAGATATAGATATAGATGCCATGGACTACCTCAAAATAAAGATTTATTTTTAGTTTCAGTTTTTTTTTTTTCTCTTTATGCTCCCCCCTCCTCGCAGCACTCCTGTTCTTCGAGAGACACCTATGGCCTGTTTGTCCCTGCTTACCTACCTGACATCCGGTATGGTCCATCCCCCATGGAGCCATGGTTATACCCCCCAGGTGGGTACTGTGTGTGGGCCCTTCCAACCCGATGTGTCTATCTTTCGTCAGGATGCAGTTGCTGAGTCAGTAGGGGAATTGGGGATCGTGGTCTGGTGCTCCATCTACTGGGAGCTCTGAGAGGTGCTTTTCTGGTGTTCTCTCAATGTGCTGCATCCCCTGACATCAAGGCATTTGAGTACCAATGTCCAACACGTCATCCCCCTATTTTAGCTTCAGGCTTGTTGTACCTCTGGTCTCAGACCGAGGTCAGACAAGAGCTGAGCTCTGGCTCCCCCCTCCCCCTGGAGAAGATGAGATGTCCTTGGGATGCTTAAGCCTTCTCCCCTGGTCTGCCCTCCAGCTCTTTGGCTCATTACTGAACCTGGGTCGCTAGCGTTGAAAGTGGAAAGCAAACCACTGTTCCGGCCTAGTATCAGGGTTTGACCTTACGAGTGAGATCCATAATGGCAAAACTCAGCAACTAAAAATAAACAATTAATTCTGAAGCAGCCCATATAGCATTTGTCATTTATATAATGTTGTGATCTGGCTGGGATAGTGAGGCAGTAGTGGAATTAAAGGGGGGTAATTGCCTCCCATTGGGCCCCTGGCTCTGAAACTGGTACCCCTCACCAAGATGTGTGCCAATTCCCAATATATCTCTGAGATCATTTTATTGTAAATCTGTGTTATGCTACATTTGGCTACTAGATTTGTACAGCAGAGAAGAAAGCCCATATTTGTGCGGGAAAACTGCAGGCAGGAAAGGTACAGTTGCCTTGAATGTGTGTGCACATGCAGAACGGCATGCTTACTCACTTGCAGACAGGCCAGGCTGCCTTTAGTTTGAAACAAAAAGAAACTCCAGTAGGATGCCCAGTGATGTTGGGTAAGCACCACTCTCAGCCTCTGTCTCCAGCCTCACTACTCAAGAATGTGCATCTTTCTTTCAAATCTCACAGTTGTTTCATTGCCTACCTTATTGTTGAGCTCAGGACTCAGTTAGTATGTGGGCAGAGAGGGGAGAGACCCAGTTAGTGCTCCTATGAGCCAAAAAGGACATAACATTTTTTAATCCTACTGGCCCTCTCTTAATAAGTCCTACATTCCCTCACAGTACACCTGACCTGGGTCATTCAGGTCAGTCAACTTGGTTAACCTTCTAGATGGCCTGCAGTCCTCCAACTGGGTACCTCTTGTCCACTGTTCCAACATCAATGTTGCCCTTTCAGTCTTTATATCTAACTTCACATCTGCTTGCAACATGCATACCTCCTTGACGAGGTCTGGAGTATAGCCCTGCCTCCCAATGGTTTTGAAGATGGTGGCCACGCTGGGCTAGCCACAAGATGCAGCAGCGTTAGAGTAGGATTTTGGTTATTTTTTAGTTTTAGTTAATTTTGTTAACTTGTTATTTTTGTGTTACATTTTATTTATTCATTAATTATTTTTGTTGAGCTAGTGGCAGTTAGATAGGTGTGAAGAAGTGATTTAGTGAGTTTGAGGAACGTGCTGCGGTGAGGTTTTATATTGTTTTAAGTTGCATAGTTACACAAACATTTACTTCTGTTTTCCCAGAAGTCTGTGGCTTATCGCTGGGATATCTATTTTCATCCTGACTATTATTGTGGTTATGAATGCTATATGTATTCTCTTACCTGGCTGGTTCTTTTTTCTGGCTCGGTTAGGAAAAAGGAAGGGAGAGTTGATTTGACCATTTCGAGAGCTGCAAGGAGCGAGGTGCTGATTTTGGACATCAGAATCTGGCCTGGATTCATCAAGGTGTCCAAGGATCCCTGCTGGAACTGTGGAGCTGAGGTTCTGTTTGTGGCGGTGGCACTAGATTGTGGGACTAGGACTGGAATTGCCTCACTGGTCTATTTCAGCTGAAGGACGAAGGATTCTGTGGGTTTTCCATGTTTGGGGCCCACTATTCTCCTGTTAACTTCCCAATGGGACTGGGGAAGTGTTTTGGCCTCAACCCAGGGGAGGAATTGCTGGGGTTAATGGTTTTATGGAAGCTCAGGCCCAGTGCCCCTGGAGAGTGAGCACTGTAGTGTCCAGAGCTCTTTGGATTCTTGAGGGGGGTGCTGGAGGGGCCTGTTCTCCACTGAGATCAACAGCAGTGGCCTGAGGCCTTAGGGCAGTGACCTCTTTGGGAATGATTGAATCGCCCAAGTTTTTCTCGCTGTAGGAAGTTTCCAAGGATTGACTGAGGTGAGGTCGCTTTCTGGTGGAAGTTCTTTTTAAATCAGTGGAGAATTTACTCTGGATCCTGATTCCTTTTGGTGGATGGTCAGACTCTCTTTCTTTTTACACCACTTTTATTTGGTGGGCAGTGAGAGTGCTCTATTTAAACTGTGCTGCTTTTAATAATAAACTGCTGACTGTGTCCTGGCCTGTGTGGGAGATTGTGCCAGGAGGCAGCTTTTCTTTACCGGAAAGGTGGGAGCTCTTCAGAGACTACTAAATACCCATCTTTGAGTGTTACAGTATATATGTGACTTCTTTCTTCTACAGTAATCGCCCTCATATTCTGCCATAATAATTTTTATTGTTTATCTTATTAGTTGGGATAGGGGATTGTGTTCTGGGATTGGTTATTTGTTGTGAGGAGGGATTGTTGGGTATGAGTGTTTGGGTTGAGTGTGGTTATTTGAGTGAGTGGATACTGTGTTTGGTTTGTTAGTGGACTGACTGCTGCTGTGTGTTGTGATGTGTTGAGAGGATAAAAAGACGGTCAGGCGATATTCCCCCTCCAGGCTTCAGGACCTCCATCATTTTGACTGTCCCCCTTTGCCATCTGTGACACATTTTAGATGCCGCACTTTGGGGATAGCTAGGAGGCACGGGGTGGGGTCCCGGTCCTGCTGGGGGAATGGAAACGGGCAGCCTGATTGAGGTGGTGGGGACAAGGAGACTCCATGGGGCATAATGGGAACAGGATAGGGGTTTTCCCTGTCTGGTTCCCATACCCAAGAGCTCTGTTTTATGCAGGCAGGTGGTGCGGTCTTCCTCATCGGTCTATCTGACTCAGACAACGTTGTGCAACACCAGTTCTATTACAAATAAGACTGCTATAATCACAGATCTTGTTGGTTCATCCAACCTGGTGTGCATCACTGAGACCTGGTTGGATAAGAACACAGGCTCAATACTGGCGTCTGTGGACCCTGAGAGCCCAGGTGTCAGCTGTTGTCAAGGCATCTTTTTTCCAACTGAGGAATATCACCTGGGTGAAACACCTGGTCCCTCCCGAGGATCTTTCAACACTGGTCCATGCCTTCGTGACCACTCGCCTTGACTACTGCAATGCCCTGTACCTAGGGTTACCAAGGGTTGATATCCACCGCCTGCAGCTGGTGCAGAATTCGGCTGCCAGACTTTTGACTGGCACATCTAGGACCAGTCATATTATGCCTATGCTCCACAGACTACACTGGCTAGTGTATCACCTTTAAGGTCAGTTTGCTGACCTATAAAGCTGTACATGACCAGGGACCCCACTACTTGCAAGATCTTCTTTCTCCCTGCTGCCCCTCCCGGCCTCACCAATCCACTGACGAGGGATTGCTAGAGATTCTCAGTGTGCACTTACAAACATCTGGGGCCCATTCATTTGTATTTGTGGCCCCTACCCTGTGGAATTCTCTGCCTCGTCAGATTAGAGAATGCCTGACCGTCCAAAGTTTTAAAGCTGAACTGCAGACATACCTCCTTGACCTGGCATTCTGTGATGAAATATAATGTTGCCGTCATTTTTTAGTAACTGTTGGTTCTATTGTCTGTATTTTATGGTTTTATATACTGGCATAATTTTATGAAATTTATTGATTGATGTGATATTTATTTTATATACAAGCACACTGAACTATGGAAAGGTGCCTTTTTATAAATAAACCTTGATTTGATTTGATTTGCTATTGTCCACCTGCCTTGGGTCACATCTGATCTCACCTCCCTCTACAGAGTTTATGACTCAGCCTGGTCCACCAACCTTCAGAACAATCTTCATTACCCAAATAAATTCTGGATGGTTATTTATATTTAATCACCCCATATATCCACCTACTCTCAAACTCGGCAACCCGCTTGTCATTTTTGAGCCTGCCAAGGTGGCTGCTGCTTTCAAGATGCACTTCACCACTGCTACCATCTCTACTCCTCCCTCCTCTACTTCTTCATCTCCTTCTCCCATAGCCTCCCCATCCCCTTTTGCTTTCTCATCAGTCACTGTCTCAAATGTTTTTTGTGCCCTGCTCTCCATTATTCCCTCCAAAGGCCTTAGTTCTGATGGTCTTGTCCCTAAACTCCTTTGCCCCTCTGCCCCTGTCATAGCTGCCTCCTTTTTTTTCTTCTACATGTCTCTTTTCAGCTTTGTTCCATTCCTTCCTGCTGGAAGCTGGAAAAAGTGCTCCCCCATTCACAAAGAGGGCAACACCTACACCCTTGGGAACTACCACCCTATATCTCTCCACCTCCCAAGCTAAACTGTAGGAAAAGCTAGTTTTCTCCCAGCTCTCCAACTTTCTTGACTCTTGCACCTTTCTGTCTCCCTTCCAGTCTGGTTTCTGTAAAGACCACTCAATGGTGTCCTTTCTCCTGCATGCCACCGTTTACATCCAGAAGGGGCTGAATAAGGGTCATGTGTTGGCCACTATCTTTACTGACCTGCCTGAGACTTTTAACTCTGTAGCCCAGCCCTTATTCTTACAAGCTGAGGGGCACTGGGTTCTCAGTTTCTGCCTTTGACTGGTTCAGTTCCTACCTCTCTAGTCAAAGCCAGTCTATACTGATTGGAGATTCATTTTCCACTCCCCTCCCCTCCCCATCAACTCTGGTGTGCCTCAAGGCTTTTTGGGGGTTCGTCCTCTTTTCTATTTTTGTTAAGGACCTCCTCTTGGCCAGTGTCTCAGCAAATATTCATATGTATGCTGACAAAGTTCTTAATACCATCAGAACTTCCATCCTCCTGTTGGAACAGTCCCTACAATGGGTGCATTATGGGGGTATGTGTGATTTTGTATTTCTTTGAAACTTGGCTTCCTGGCCAATGACTTTTGGGGTAACCCTTGCCTCAGTGCCTGCGCACTAAGATTCTTTATCTTTTAGCTTGTTTTTTATTTTTATAGGGCTCACCACAACCCAACACAGATAGACCAACTTAGGGTAGCTGGTTCATTCTACTGGGGTATCATACAGATGAGGCACACTGATGAGTCATGGTAGGACAAAAGACATGTCTGTGTCTTCTGTTGGAACCCTTTACAGACTGTGTGAAAGGCTTATTGGTGCCATGAATTTCTGTTTAAAGTTGAACCAGCATAATATCTTGTGGTGTTTTGCAGATACAGCCCATAATGCTTTATACCGGGGGGGGGGGTGATTTTGTATTTCTTTGAAACTTGGCTTCCTGGTCAATGTTCTTTGGGGTAACCTTTGCCTCAGTGCTTGCACACTAAGGTTCTTTGAGATTATATATATATATATATATAGTATACAAGGAAAGATACCATCAAGAGGGATAATGAGATAAAGAAAATACTAAGACCAAATGCCTGAAGGTTGACTGGCTTTATTATCTCATTAGTTCCCCAAAATAGGTATATTGCTGTGTGTACTGGACTAACAAATCATTATTTAAGCAATAATACACAACAGAGTATGGGATATCATCACGCTTTGGGTGGTTGGGCATGAGACTGCAGGCTGAGTGCATCCAACACCAGAGAAGTGATGATATTCCTTGATATACTACATCCTGGAGTACATTATTGCTATTATGAACTGCATCACAAAATTGGCGTAAATAAAAAATTGTCAAAAAATCAAATATTTAAAAAAAAGATTTCTAAGGGTAGTGTATGAGTACTCTTTCTGAAAATAGTTCCATTTGGGTTGTGGTCAGCAGGTGGCGCTCTTGTAGGAGCTGATAGTAGCTAGTGTAGGGACCTCTCCCTATGCATTCTGCGCCTCCCCACACACACATATCATGAACAGAAAAATATGCTTCTATGGTCTGTTCCTCTGTTTATGGTATGTGCCCCATTTGTTTGTTTTACTTCGAAACTCCCTACCAACGTGGACCATGATTGTTTTCATGAGAAACTGCCTACCGACCTGCACCACAGCTCCTCGATGTGACAAAACATTTTTTTCTCACAAAGTCTGTGTAGGTAAGATTTAATGCTTTTTGGCTCATGGCATACTTCTGAGGGAAGACACACAGCTATTTACATCCTGAGAGGTGAGGCATCGCAGTTTATGTTTATAGTCATGTTCTCAATGAGACAGATGATTTGGATCAGATGGTAGGTTTCTGGTAACTGCTGTATGGTGTGAGGCAACATGTTGTGGTGGGGAAATGTTCCTATGATCTGAAATAGAGATGGCAGTTGTAAAATAAAAAAAGTATTGCTTCTTGGTGGTAGCAAGAGTATGGTTTTTTTCACTGTTTGGAGCTGTTTTTCTTGTTGCAGTGTTGGTTTGTTTAAACCAAAAACCGCACGCTGTGAAGGTGTGTGCAGGATAAGTCCGCGAAGCTGCGTGAATAAAGTAGCCACAGTGTCAGCGAATTTGAAGTGGCTGTCGGTGAGAGGGAACTGCAGACAAAAATACTGGATGTGTAGGTCAGGGCAGTTGCAGACAGTAACACTGTGAAGAAAAAATTCAATTGAGTCAGCTGGTGAGACTGTTGTTTTCTACGAGCAGACGGAAGCGCTGCTTATGCTGTCCTGTGTGACATGAGGAACACTGTGCTGAGAGTGAGCAGGCTGGTGGCCGGAGGTTTTTTGAAGCCGTATGTAGTCTGATATCATCACAGCTTCAAAAACCTCTAAGCTAATCAGCTTACTTGATTCTCGGCAACGAGTTCATAATTTCTATTATAGAATGGGTACAAAAATAAAGCATCCTGATTGGCTGGCTGGCACCTTCTAACCGTGATAAATCCTAGTATCACCCCATGGGAAAAGGTGCAAGACACCAGTCAGCTGCATTAGTAATGCCTCCAAAATCACTCTGAACAAGACAAACCCAGAACTGGCCCCCCTCACGTCAAATCAATTAACCACCAAAAACTGCAAAAGCAAGCCTTTCATCCTGAAACCACAGCTAAAGGAAGCTGGCACACTGGCAACCCAACCTTCAAAACGGACAGTGCTACCTTCAAAGTATCTGCTTAAAAACATGTCATATGTTTTTTTTAGTCAAAAACACTACCACAATACCTTCCGCTCAGTATTCCTGAGAATGCTGTTGCTAAAGTGCAGAGAATGCTGCTGATAAAATGCAGGACATAGACCGCGGCTTTCTCCCCAGTTTGCCCCACGTGTCGCCAACTGCCCGCTTGTACTCCACTCATAGGCACCCACACTGATTAGTTAAATTCATCCCCTGTAACCACTTTCACGCATACTCCACTCATAGGTACCCCTATAAAAGCAGCACACACGGATTACTGAAATTCATCGCCCGTAACCACTTTCACCTGGCTAACCTGTCAACCATCCAATCGGCTCCCCTCAGGTTCCAGAAAGGATCACAGTGCTGAAACCTGCCGCTCCACCTCTTTAGTGATTCCTTAGTGAAAACAGAAAAACACATTGCCTGACACACACACACACACACATTTTAAACTTTGAGCAACACTGAACTGTGGAAACTCTTTGTGAAATAAAAATTAGGACTAAAACAAATCACGGCCGAAAAGCCAACCAGAGCTACTGGGCATACGATTCTGCATATCACAGTAGATTTGCATATGCACAGGCTCATACCTACTATCACGGCTCATGGGAAAACCAGACTATTTTTTTTGACGCGTAAGAATAAATTGAATGAACATCATTTTAAATACCAAAAAACTGAATTTATCTTTACTATTTTTAATAAAAAAGGGAAGGGGACACTGTATATTAACAATATCCTACTACAGGATGTGGGTGATGCCAGGATTTACCCACACCTGGTGTGTTTTGCTCACTTGGCCTGCGGCCTCATGACCAAACAACACACCAGGCATGGGTAAATCCTGGCATCACCCACACCCTGTTGTGGTATACTGCTTAATTATACATAAGGATGGTCATATTTAGTTCCTTAAACTCAGTTAACTGTTTTTCTGGGTTTGTCTGGTCAGTGCCATTTTCCAGGTTACTTTTCTTTTCTTTTTTTATTTCTTGCTCCTATGTATATCTGTAGTGCAGTGATATTTTGAAAATGGGTACTCTTTTGACTCTTGTGAGTTTCTGTAGTGTAGGGTTCCTGCATATTATAAAGGAGAGTGTCTGCAACTCACTGTCCCTTAGTTCATTAATGGCATCATGGTGTGAGGAGGTTTTGCCATCAGGAGCACAGTCTGTAGTTAGAAGCTACTTGTGCCATCTTATGCGTGTAAATTTGGGGAAGGGAGCGGTGTCTGTGATTGGGTGACTGGAGTTTGTGGGGAGATGCACAGTGGCACTAGTAGAGATGGCAGCTGCAGCATGAAGGGGAGGACATCTGAGGATACAGCTTGAGTATAGATGGCATGTCAGCAGGAGCATGCAGGGTTTTATAGCTAAGGAGCATCATGGGACATGGCTGTTTGGTGAGCAACATGGGGTAAGGTTTTTTCTGTTTCCCTAACATTTTTTAGCATTGTGATCGTGCATAAGAGGATATGGCTGTTTAGTTAGCAAAATGGGAGGGGGGGGGAGTTGTTTTGTGTGTTCCCCAAACTGTACTTTTAGCATTATGGTTTCTCCACACACTTGGGTTTCTTGTAGGTGGGTATTTTTGTTAATTGGTCCTTGGCTTGTTAATTAAGTTTAATTGTTAACTGTTACATTGGTGGTGTGTTAATTTCCTAGGTTTATTCCCCCCCCGCCCAGTATATAGATCTCCCTCCAGAGGTATGCAGTTTCCCTTTGGAGATAAAAAGTTTCAATTGGGAGGTATAAACCTTGTGGTGAGATATACAGCTTTAATTACTTTAAATGTAACTTTAATTAGTAAGGAATATTTGGAAATACATGACAGTGGCACCTACAGTATGTGCTAACCACCCAAACATAATATAAATTTGTTATACCTTATTTTCAAGGCAAATATGTACTACCTTAACACACATGCATACCAACATGCATGGAAGTGCCTGTATAGTTAGGGTTGAGCAGGCTGTTCAATGTTAACCCTAACTTTTTGTACCTTAATAACTTGGCACCATTTAAAAATATTGCATGAAACTTTGCATGCACGGTCACGGTGGCAAGTTCTTATGACTTAACAAATTTTGTGATGGACCCTTGTCTGGATTCCTAGATACAGAAAGTAAAAAAAAGCATGTGAAAAGTCACTTTTTGCCATTTCATTGCTCACCTGTGGAGCAAAAATATTTTGGGATTTCATTACAAGTTTTCTTGGTAGAAGAGGCTCATCCCAAGGGTGCACCTTTTAATGGTTTTGTGAAAAAATGTTAATCAGTTCTCAAGTTATAAGGTTGTAAAATGTGGCTTCTGAACATGTTTAGTAGAGTTTTCAGGATAGCTTCCTGGTGCAACCAAAGAATTTATAGTTGTGAGCTGATTTTTTATTTAATAATGATTTTTTTTGTTCGTGAGAAAAAAGGTTGTAAGCTTTGAGCCTTAATTACTTTGGCGCCATTTAACCAAATTGCATAAAATGTGCATGCTCAGTTAGAGTGGCAAGTTGTTATGACATGACAAGCTTCATGATTGCCAGTCATCCAGATTTTTAGATCCAGGGGGCCAGATATTCAAAACTTTGCCCCGGGGCTAAATTAACACTGCCTGGCTGGCAAATGTCGCCCGGAGCACAAAGCAAGCTATATTAAAAAGGAATAGCCAGGGGCAAACAACTTCTGAATACAGCATGGGAATGAGGCCGTGCAAACTGACTTGGGAGTGCAGGGCAAATGTAGCCCTGGAATAAGACAGCACTGAATATAGCAACCAGGAAGTACAAACCACAATAACAACACTGTGCACAGCGACGTGAGGGTAGGTAGAGGTGACCTATGTGGCCAATGTGTGTGCCAGCAAATGTGTGGACCCAGTACAGCTGCAGGCAGCAGTGGATGTGAAAGAACAGTGATCAAAACTGTATAATATTCTCCAAACTGTTAGCGAGGCGCTAACACCCTAGCATAGCTTTAGCGGGGAGCTAAGCTGTTTGCCCGGTGTTAAGATTTGCCATATTCAAAGGTGACATGCAAATGAGCCTACTTAGGTAGTCTCTGGGCAAACAGCCAGATTAGCATCTCATTATGCCCTGAGTTGCATGTAGTTTGCCCAGCGTTACCACAGGGTCCCACAGCTCCACCTGTAAGTCGGTCTGGAAGTACAGAGGCTGTCCAGGTGTGGCCACAGTTCCACCTGTAGGTCAGTCTGACAGTGCATGATGGTTGCTGCAGGCTACATGTATGCAGTACAGCATAGCACTGTGTACCCCAGGGGACAACACAGCATAGGCACAAGCGGTGGTGGTGATGCATGTAACTGGCACACTGTAGGGCATGCTACAGTGCACAGCAGATGCCACAGTGGCAGGGGGGCCAGTAGTGTGAGGAACACAACAATGCCTATGGTGCATAGGGTAGTGACGACCACTGCACTGTACACAGTGACAAGCCCACCTTGCAGGTGTGTACTGCCAGTGGACAGTACGGTCACACTGGTGTGTGACTCACAAATGCTGCTCCTCTGGAATGGGATGCTCATAGTGACATAGACATGGCCGGCTGTATGTGCTGTGGTGTTTGTACAGCTGTGCGGTATGTGACTGGGGGGGCATGTATGATCAGACAGGCATGCTGGTATTGTTGTATTCCCAATACTGGCCCATGTGCACTGCATGCTGTGTCCCAGCCTTGTGGCCACACCCGGTCTGTGGTGAGGCCTGGCCACCTGTACACCCTCTTCTCAGCACCCACCATGCCAACAGTGCTGCATGTGTGTGCTGGCATCCATTGGTCACCACAGACGTATGGTCTGCAGGTGCGTGCTGTATGGCCACACTACCATAGTAGTCCCCATGGGCCAGGTCACCACATACTGCCTGGCATGGCTGAGACTGGTGGCAACCATTGGCATCATTATGGTGCCATTGGTGAGCAGCATGTTTCCTCCATGTCTTGCATTTTCTCTGTGTCATTGTCATATGTTAGGGTCACGCAAGACCGTGCTAATGCCATGCAAGGCCACAATGTTGCTCAAAGCTGTTTGCTCAGAGTTAAGACCAGCTTTTCCTGGGAGGTAATTTGTACTGTGCAAGGGGTCATGCTAAGTCACGCTAAACACCTTAACGCGGCACTAGTCGCTGAATATCCCATAGCACCTGTATTCATGTTCAGTTTGCCCCTTGCATATCATTATGGTTTGCCCAGTGCTAATGTGGTTTGTGTGCACTATTTAGCCTTTTGAATATAGCGAACCTGCGCTATTACAGAGTACTAAGCCCTTGAGATGGTTTCTTTTCAGCAAAGCTTTGAATATCTGGGCCAGGGAGTGTAAAAATAAGAAAAAAAATGTTTTTAGCTTTTTTTGTTATCTAGAAAGAGAAAACAGTTTGCAATTTTGTTCTGAAATGTTCAGGGTAAAAGTGCCTTGGGTACCTGTCAAAGATTTCAGAAAAAAAATCTGTTCTCAAGTTATAAAGCTTTAAAAATTTGGCTTCTGAGCATGAACTCAGTAGGCACTTTAATGTTAAATCCTGATATCTGCACCTTAATAACTAGCACTGTTTGACAAAATTGCATAAAATTCTGCATGTCAAATTGTCAGGCTCTTATGATTTTGCAAGTTTCATGACAGCTGCTAATCCAGATTCTGAGAGCAAGGAAGTGAAAATATAAGAAAAAACGCACAATTTTTTTGCTGTTATTTGTTGTTTTGCTCATGTCTATAGCAAAAAAAAAGTTTGAAATTTGGTTCTGAATGATTAGGGTAGAAGAGGCCCAGCCCAATGATTTGTTTGTCTTTGAGTTATAAGGTTTTAAAATGTTTGCTTCTGAGCATGCTCAGTAGGGTTTTCAGGATAGCTGCTTCTTATTATACAGGCATGGTAGCACCTGTATATTTAAGGTTCAGCAGGTTGTTTAATGTTAAACCCAATTTTTGTACCTTAATTCCTTTTGCATCATTCTATAAAATTCATGACATTTTGCATGCATTTTCAGGATTATATGTTCTTATGACTTGGCAAGTTTTGTGATGGCTGTTTGTCTAGATTCTGAGAACTGGAAAGAAAAGAAAACCGTAAAAATGCACTTTCTGGCTATATTATTGTTCACCTGTGGAGCACAAACAGTTTGGAATTTTTTTTTCTGAATTTTTCTAGGTAGAAGTGGCTAAGACCAAGGATGTGCCCAATGGAAAGCTTAGTGAGAAAACATCCATCAGTTCTCAAGTGATAAGGTTTTAAAATTTGGCTTCTTAGCACACTCAGTAAGGTTTTTAGGACAGCTGTGGGATGCAACCAAAGAATATATGGTTGCAGGCCAATTATTATTTCATGAGAAAATGTTTTTTATGTTCACATGAAAAACTTAAAGGTGATGAGTGCTGCCATTTTGTTTTTATTTAGGCAAAACAAAAATCTTCTAAAAACCCATTAAAATGTTTCTTTGAGAAACAAACACATTAACCTAACTAAATGGGATCAATTTAGATCGAGTATGGAGTTTTGTTTTTTTACATAAAATGATCCAGAAAGATGTTTTCTGGGTACCCCAAAAATCTTAGGATGCTGACTTAGTCAGGGTTGATGATTCTTATATCACAAGCTATGAATGTTTGGGTTTGCAAGAACGTGTGAATAAAGAATACTGGCTCATGACAGATGAATTCAAAATTCTGGAAAATTATGAATTTCTATGTTGCAAACATGGAATTTTTTAGGTTGTCACAAAACAGTGAACAAATAATTCAAGGCTTGTGACATAAAAATGCGTGCTTTGTACCAACTATGAATTTTATGTCATAAACCAAACATTTTTAAGTGGTCAGAAGCTGTGACCAAAGAATAGAGACTCACAACAGAAAAATATGGACTTTGTACCCAATGTCAACTGTTACACCTAAGTCATTATTCAACATGTTTTCATAACATTTTCAGCAATCTTATTTTTTTATGACCATTAAATAAGCGCAGTGAGTGAGAAGTGTTATTTCCACCTCAAAATGTGTTTTTATGTTGAAACACCATAAAAAGCATTTTAAGGTCAGATTGTAAGTCTGTCTCTTCTGTGGAGGTTTTGGAGGTGTTAAATATAAATTATGAAAATCTGTGACAGAAACATTAGAAAAGGGACATGCACTGTGGTACAGTTGTGCTGGTACACATGTAATGCTGGAATGCAAGATTTGTGTAGGGCACAGATTCTGAAGATGGACTTTTATTTATTTTATTTATTTAGTTTTTGTTGACCGGGTAAGTGCACTAGACAAATCCTGCCTATTTTCAGGCACGACCTGGGGAAGGGGGATACAGATGAATGCCAACTGACCTTGAACCAGATTAAGCTGTTGGTGGTATTTTTAGTGAATGAGGGAAATTTGGCCAGGACACCGGGGAAATTCCCCTACTCTTTTCAATAAGTGCCATGGGATCTTTAACATCCACCTGAACTACCACCAATCCAGGCAACTGGGACCTCAGTTTAACGTCTCATCCGAAAGACAGACTTAATGCTGTGGTAAGAGATTGTGTGGGGAACAAAGTGCACTACATAAATTGTGCACACACACATATGTACATTCAGTTAATGTATGTAGGGCTGTTGTATGGTATTTGCATAGGGCTCGAAGCACCCTATGCAAATCATACACCATCATCACACACCAGTGGGGCTGAGCTTTTGCACCCAGAAGTAGTGTTTTAATTTGGGTATCATGGATTTCTATCTGATTTTGCACCCAGAAGTGGCTGAGTATGTCTCACAGTGTACATGTATATCTGTGGCTAGAGGGGTCAAAGCTTCAGAGCCAGGAGTAGTGTTGTAATTTCTCTTTATTAAATTTCTGAAAAAGAAAGAAACGTCATTGCAAAAAACGGCATTAATGTACCAGTTAAGGTTCAGCTTAATGTCACAAAAAAAAAAGGAAATGTGGTATCAGGGTTTCCTACCCTAACTCTCCCAAGCAGCAAAAAGCACAAGGCCATACAAGCAACAAAGGACAGCCATTGTCGGTAAGATAAACAAGATACAACTGTTTCCATATCACACAAATGCAGTAGTACTGATGTGATACCTATGAAAATATGCATACATCACACTCACTGTAAACAATACTCCATCAGTACTGCTTAGAAATGTAACAATGAGACTGCAGATGTGAACTTTTTGCATTGGGCATGTCTGTCTGCAGACAGAAGTGGTGTTATAATTTGGATAGTGTGAATTTGTATCTGCAGACAGAAGTGGGTGTGTGCATCTTACACTGTGCATTTTTATCTATGTCTGCAGCACTGGCCCTTCGGGGGCCTGAGCATCTGCAGACAGAAGTAATATTGTAATTAAAGAATCATGGATTTGTATCCATGGCTGCAGAAGTGCAGGCCTTGCAGGGGACAGCACTTCTGCAGTTAAAAGTGGGTGTGTATGTCTTACTCTGTGCATGTGAATCTGTGGCTGTAGAAACACTGGCCAAACAGGAGCCTGCACTTCTGCAAACAGAAGCAGTGATGCTATGTTGAGCATTGTGGATTTCTATATGTAGCCAGAAGTGGGTATGCATGTCTTGCAGTGTGCATGAGTATCTATGGCTGCAGAAGCACTGGACCCTAATGAGGGATGTCTTTTGTGTCATCTGGAAACAGTGATACTGTATGTTGTTTGTCTTACCTGATGATGGCTGTTTGTGGTTGCTTGTGTAGTCTTCTTTTTCTGCTTGGGGGAGTAGGGAGTTAGCGTTCGAAACCCTAACACCACATTTTCCTACTTTTGTGGTGTTAAGTTGAACTGGTGCATTAGCACACATTTGTGCAATGAATATATATAAATATATATATTCATTTATTTATATACAACGGCACTAGCTACGATGCAATGCAGTACCTTGCAATACTTTAAATGGCATTTCACAAAATACTGCATGACAAAAGGACTAACTTGCCATTGAATTACACTGTTCCCTACAGCATACTGCAGCACTTTGTGGTTATACTGCAGTAATACTGCTAGGTACTGCATTGCATCCTGGCCATTGCCACTGTATTTATATAAAATACAAGCTAAAGATACTAAGAACTTCAACGCAACAGCACCGTGGCAAGAGTTATCCAACAAAGGAATTAGCATCAAAGCTAGATTTCAATGAAATACAAAATCACACATACCCCCATAATGCAAAGCATCATGGTCTGTATATGCAAATCATCATGAAACTTTAGACTGGTTCTGCTTTAAGCAGGAATGCATGGTGCCAAAGAGTCTCTCACAATCTGCAAAAACTGAGCACAGGAGACACATACACGTGTTTCATCCTGCTTAGGGCTCAACAGTGTTCCCCATCTGTATCTCACCAATGGAGAAAAATAACCAGTCCTTATGTGGTCTTATGAGTTTGAGTCAAGGTGGGCCCAAAATAGGAAAGCAAGCTAAAGATACAGTAGCACCATGGCAAAGATTACCTAAAAAGGACATTGGCAACAAAGCCTGGTTTTAAAGAAATGGAAATCACACACACAGGTCCCCATAATGCAAAGCGTCATGGAATGTATATGTAAATCCCCATGAACATTTAGACTGGTTTTGCTTTGAATAGGAATGCACAGTGCCACAGGGCCTCTCATATAGTCTACAAAGGTTCAGAATAGAAGACACAGTCACATATTTTATTTTACTCAGAATTCATTAGTGTGCCTCCTCTGCATCTCACTTCAGGGGAAAAATGAACCCGCTTTTATGTGGCCCTACTGGTTTGGGTTATGGTGGGCCCAAAATAAGAAAGCAAGCTAAATAGACAAAGAACCTCAGCACAAAGGCACTGTGGCAAGGGTTACCCCAAAAGGGCACCAGCAACAAAGCCAGATTTCAAAGAAATGCAAAGTCACACACCTATCCCTATAATGCAAGGCATCATGGGATGTACATGAAAATCATCATTAAAAGTTAGACTGGTTCTGGTTTCAGCAGGAATGTGTGGTGCCAAAGGGCCTCTCATACAACCTGTAAAGGCTGAGAACAGAAGACACAGACACGTTTCATTTTACTCAGGACTCATAAGTATGCCTCCTCTGTATATCTCTCTCTATATATATATATATATACAGTATCTCTCTCTCTCTCTCTCTCTCTCTCTCTCTCTATCTATCTCTCTATTTATCTTTCTCTCTCTCTAGCTATCTCTCTGTCCATCCATCCATCTGCCCATCTACCTACCTATCTATCTCTCTATCCATCCATCCATCCATCCTTGTATTCTATTCTATTCTATTCTATTCTATTCTATTCTATTCTATTCTATTCTATGTTCAAGTTAAAATAGTGTATGTATTCTCTTAACACAAATGCATACCATTCTGAAGCCATTGCATACTGGCAGCTTGTATCATTCTTAACCAGATATTGTGTACCTTCTTCACCCTCCTGGACACCAGCTGCATTATTTATTAATGGCTAAATGATGACATACAATGCACCAAAGACACTTACAGCAGTATTGATCTTGCCATTTTCTGTAGTCATGCTATCCCGGTGGTGCAAATGTGCAAATGGTTTAGCTGCGCCCCATGACTCCAGGTACCGTGTCATACGAACAGATGCTCTCATTTTTCCTCCATCTAAAGTGTTCCGAGGTCTAATGTGGAGCTGAGGACTACGACGTTCACTCTGAATGGGAAGAAATATCAAGAATAAACATTAAGGGTATAGATGAACAAGTTTGCATAGGGGTCTGTCTGAACAATGCTATAAACAAAATGTCTGTTGTGCAATATGGGATAGCATGTTGATTTCAAGTTTCGAGGAAAAATGTAAAGTATAAGGAATGTTCTATACTGTTGTTATGGTACAAAACTTGACTCCTTGCTTACATTAATTTCTTCAGGTTTTTATTATTCTGCCCCCCCAGCCAATGATTGGGCTACCACATCAACACCCTTCCTCTGATAGGTGAGCACCTGTTTTGCTAATCTTTGTCAGTACCACTCCTGATTTGGCCAGAAGGGTGTGTGTTAATGTGGGGTGACCCAAGCCAGTCATACTAGAATGCCAAGCACCATACCAATGCAATATACTCATACCCCTGCTGGCCTCAACATAGTATCCCAGGGATCACACATGATCCTTGGTCTCACAGGTTGCAGTGCAACACACTGTCACTGTGTCACTGGTCCAACCCTCTTACATTAATATCCCTTTACATTTTGTTGAAGCAGTCTGTGTTGATACTTTGGGTCAATTCTATGTAACCCCAGTCTATTACATAAGTCAGATATTCTGCCACCAAGTTTTCAAGCTCCAGGTTTTATAACCTAAAGACATGGGGTCCAATTCCAAGACAAATGGCTTAACTTGCACATGCTTGTGAGTTATGCCATTCTCCCCTACACCAGGGACTCTACACCACATTCCAAGAGTGGTAGGGTCCCGGCACTTGCAACATGTGGGATACGTCAGGCATAGGCTACCACCACACACCTGCTGTATACAATCTGCATGTTGCAAATCATGGCTGGTGACAGGCAGCCCCTCCAAAGACCCCCCACCCTTGACCACCTTGGCATACACCAGGGGGCATGGGGGCAGGACAGATGGCACAGGCATCTGGGGGTGCACCAGAAATGAACCCCTGTGGGTCCCAGATGATCAGTGGTTGGGGCAGAGATGTGCTTGAGGGGGCCTGGGGGACAGTATGGTGCTGTTTCTGCTGTGCTGCATGGTGGCATCTGATGGTGCCAGCCCTCAGATGCCACTTAGGACAGGTAGGAGCTGCTGTAAGACCACTACACTAGTGCACCTTTTGGAATGGCACTTGAAGGTTACAACAGCTGTCCTCCCTGAATTGGGCTACACTGCTGCCATAACCAACACTTGCACCAGGCAATGCAGGCTGCAGTGTAATAGGTGGCATAACCTGTGGTTATCGCAGCCCGCATCTGCCATGGTGCAAGTTGCCACTTGTAATTCCAACTGGTGTACCACCTGGCATAAGTCGTGGGATATGCCAAGGGGTTTGGCATATCTTGCCTTACGCCAGCATAGCCCATCCTGGAATCGGGCTTATGATGCCCAACAAAACTATTTTTGAATCTTCAGATCACTTCCCTGTCCCAATTCTGTTGTCACCCTTGTTCATTACAATGAAAATTGATCAACTAAATTTCCTTAGCACAGTATGAAATGTACTGTAAGATACCATAACTAGTCTCCTGCTTTCACTAGTATTGGTTTTCATGATTTCCCTTTCTAATGCCCCACATCAATATGCCCTTTTTAACACAAAGAAAACTGCTCTGATGCAGCGATATGGGCCTAGATGTTTTAAATATGTAAATCTGTGAGGTTTAGTGTTGTTACATATTGGAATTTGTACAGTATTTACTATATATAGGCTATCTTTTGCAGAACATCTGTGTTGTAGATTATTACAAAATGTTTTACCTCTTTTGGGCCCTCAAATATTCTATTTGTATTTATAGTACTTACTTTTATCTACTATTTGCAATTAGTAATAAAATATTTTGCCTCCTAAACAAAAGTCATCAGTACACAAGTAGCCTCTCATTTTCTGTTGTTTGTGAAAGGGAACATTAAAAAAGAACAATTCAATATGAAATAAAACTGATAGTTCGATACTCATTATTTACCAATTACCAGAGAAAAATATCCCATAAAATCAATTGTGCCAAACTTTGGTGTGGAAAGACTGTCTTGTGCAAATCACAAGTCATGTCAAGTCCACCAAGCTGGTAGTTGTATTTTATTTTTATAATTGGGTTTTGGCTTATGACATTTCCATTCTGAATGTACACTGTTTACGTGAACTCCTTTTTTGCTGATTCATCTGAATCTTGAGACATCAGGGGAATTGATCTGCAACTTACTTTAGGGTTAATTACAAGGTAGGTTCGAACATTGTGCTCCTTCAAGTATGGGTCCCTGATGTGTCCATCACCATCCTCCACCTTATATGCATTATTCAAATGCTCCAGTGTAGATGAGGTAATGTGGACACGTCTGAAATGAAGTAGAACAAAAGACCTCAGAATCTAAAACATTTAAACTTGAGATGTTGATTTAACCCTAAAATCTTTTTGAGGCAACTGGTAAAAATGTACATTTCAAACGCATTCTGTCAAATAGATGAGTATTTACCCATGAAAGAGAAACTAATCAACTTATATCTGGTTTCTATTTTAGAAATCTTACCCTGGCACCCCTCCAGCTTCCATATGATTTGCCAAAGTGACATCATGGGACCAGACATCATATTGCCATTTCTGCAGTCCAATTACTCCACAGAGGACATTCCCAGAATGCACTCCAACACGCATGTTTATGTCGACTCCAGTTGCATCTCTCACCTTCCTAAAATTAAGAAGACAGTATTGCATAAAATCTGTTATTTTTGAATAATAGCAACATAAAAGCTGAAGTGTATCCAGCAATCCATCTTCCTGAAACAATTCCTCACACCTCACTCAGCAGAAAAACAAGGTAAAATAATATCATAGTGATGGAAAGGACTTATTTGCCCTTCATGCTGCACAACAGTGACTATACCCAATTTGAGAATGAACACATATCTAAGCTTATCAACTGTAATGCTACTCCTATGCATGTGACATTAATGTATGTAGCCCTTAATACTATTCTCACTCAGGAATCTGTTTAGTCCTGTATTAAAAGCTTGAACAGTACTAGCTTCCACAACCTTACTGGGCAGGTAATTTTATTTCTTTTATTTAATCATTTGTTAACCAGGTAGGGACACGAGACAAAAAAGCCCCTTTTAAGGTCCAACCAAGATAATCACAATACAAAACTAACAATGCAACAATTACTTAATACATTTATAAATAGATTGTGTCAATGAAAATTGCTCAAATAAGGTTTTAAAACATACCCTTGGGAAACACCTATCATTAGTAAGTGATCTTGCTAAAATTGAAAACTGGGCATTTGCTAATGATATGATCTTGAATGTGGAGAAATGTACTGTCATTCACTTTAGTGCTAATAACCCAAAGTATACTTACATTCTGAACCAGAGTTTACTTAAAAACTTGGTAAAAGAACAAGATTTGGGAATTATAAATAACAAATTAACATCTAGAGATCAGTGTTTGTCAATTTCTGGAAAGACAAAACATCTAGTGAATAAAATAAAAAAAATGATTTACTTGTAAATCAGAGCAGATAATAATTTCAACTTACAAAAGTTATGTTTGACTGATTTTAGATTATGAGTCACAAATCCGGTCTTCACAAATGATCATAGATATAAAGGTTATTGAGGGAGTACAGGGGCAAGTGACCAGAATGATACCCAATTTGAGGGGAAAATCTTACCAGGAGAGATTGCACTGTACAAAATTACATTCTTTAGAAGCATGTAGACAGAGGGGCAGTCTTCTTCTCTTTAAATTACTCTAATGCTCAGAGCTCATGGCGGAGTGCGTAATCCAATTTCAGTAACACTTGTGATAATCTCCAATCACAAAATAAAAAGTTACTTGTCCCAAAAGCCAAGACAAATAAAATGAATAATTTCTATACAGTCTGTAAAGTTATGGCATGGAACAAACTTCCCCAGTGTATTGTTGATTTACCAAACTTGGATGCTTTTAAAAATAAGGTAGATGAAAATTATTATTCCCAATATCGCATGGTATAATTATTCCCACACATGTAAGGGACATTCCTGATGGGCCAACAGGCTCCCTTATGTCCTTTAAAATCTAGTAAACCTAGTAAAACAATAGAATTTGCAATACAAATTGACACAGGTAAAAAATTCCAAAATTGTATTCCTGAAATGGAAAAAGCCAAGGACCCGAGTTTTTACTTACATATAAGAACTTCTAACAACAAACCATTTGATGACCTCAGCATAGATGGAGCCTTACAAACTGAGATCAAATCAGACAAAGAAAACAATGGACTTAATGAAATAGACTTGAAAATCAAGCATCCAAAGAAATATTCTATTCTTGAACTGAAAGACATCCAACCTAACTTAGAATATAATTCACAATGATATGTACGATAAGAAACAGATAAAACAAAGTGACGAATGTTACTGACAAAATATTTAGTTCCCTAGTACCCAACTTATAAGAAAAAGATGAAACATAATGAAGATGTGGAAGAAGAGATTCAAGCGCTATAGATTTCCTTGTTTCAAATGTAAAATACAGTATATTTTAAACTTATATAGAAGACCCAATTTCTGATTCACCATTCTGCTAAGTGAGGTGACTTGTAAGGAAAAGTTTAATGCAGGATCCAGCACAACACATAAATACTTAAAGTGTTGCCCTTTCTCAGTGGTTGCCTCAGCCAAATCTTGAATCTCTAAGTTAGGATTACCCTTTAGCAAATATTTTATACCAAATAACATTGATTTTGTTTTCTTGGACTTTAATACCATAGAGTTGTTTGTAAACCAATTACAAACAGTGTTAAAGTCCTGTTGAATAGAAGGCACAATATCAGTAATAGAATTTGCTTGATGAAACAATGTCAAATTATTAGCCTAAAGAATGGTTTTGCAGACTGAACGTTGAGTTGGCAATTGGCTTACAAACAAGGAAAATAGCAGGGGGCCCAAAATGGACCCCTGCAGAACCCCACAAGCAATAGAAGATTCAGAGGATTCAACAGAGCCAATATAAACCACATGGGAATGCCTGGACAAATAATCCCCTACCCAATCAGTGGAAACATCAGAAAAACCCAAATCCTGCAGTTTAAGGCAAGCCAAATCATGCTCAATAAGGTCAAATGCCTTGGTCAGGTTTACAAACACTGCACCAGTCATTTATTCTCTTTCAAATCCTCTCAGGGAGGTGTTTGTGAACCTGACCAAGGCAGTACCAGTCTCAAAATTTCTTCAGAATCCATGCTGTTGTGATTATATCATGGTTCTCAAAGTATTCGTTAATCTAATTGGCAACAGTTGTTCCATCTTTTTACTTAAAGGACTGAGAATTGAAATGGGCTGAAAATCCTCCAACAAGTCAGCATGAGGTTTCTTTGGAACTGGGATGACCCTTGCGCATTTCCAACTGGACGGAAATTGTTGTGACATTAAAGATACATTGAAAATGTAACGTAAAGGATCAACAATATAAGAAATTGCTCATTTAAAGAAACATCCATCCATACCTCCCCTGCAATCACTAAATTTACTAGGTAATGTGTGCAAAAGTCTATACACTTCACTTCTTTCCACTCTCTTAAAGAAAAATTTGGGTCTTTCAACCTGTGAATAAACTGAACCTGAGTCATCAGTGTTTTTTTTTTTTTGTAAAGGAGCCCTTCTATAATCTGATAAATTAGTGAACTTTTCATTTAAGAGATCAACAATCTCAGTCACTTCAGTTACATGCTGATCACCAATTTTCAATTTCTGTATAGAATTCCTCAATTTAGGAGACAATAATGAATTAACATTGTCCCCAAAAGTTCTAGAATTCGACAAGTTAAGACTGACATTTTTCATGAAAATATTTCTTTTTTGCAGTTCTTACCATATTTGAAACTCTGTTTCAAAAATAACAATAAGTATTTAATGAGGACATAGTTAAAACATTTCTTATAGGATTCCCATGCTAAATTCCTGTTTAATCATTTGTTTTATATCTGCCAAAAATGATTTTCTGGGAGCTCCTCTTAGTCTTAAGGTGCACAAATGACAAAAAACATTCTGGACAGGAAGCAATAGCTCACAAAAATAATCAAGGGCCAAATTTACATCTGGAATACATTCCAGATATGATCAGACGAATAAGGACAGGTGTGCAAATAAAGCTTCTAAGTCTACTTTTTTAAAGTTCTGAGCTTGTACAATATGGGGGGGGGTAGTGTGCTTAAAATTCAGCATGCAGCAAAAAGTAGCCATAAGATCACTCACAGATTCTGACAATATCCCTGAAGAGCCAAGCATACTTTCTCTATTAGCAACAATCCAATCCAAAACCGAATGGTTAGAAATTTTCAGATTTAAACATGTAGGTTCATTAATGATCTGAAACAGATCATATGAATCTAACAAAGATTCTAGGCCCAGAGTATCTTTCTGCAACCAAATAATCATGACCTTCTATCAAAGGAACAATAATTTCCATATAATCTTTCAACCCTTCAAACCCACAATAAGGAGGGATATATAAACAACCCAACATAATGTGTTTTTCCCACCCAAAAGTAGGCAAAGTAATAGCCAATCAGTATCAGAGTTTACCTCAGTACTAGATTTTACAATAGTTAACTGCAATTCCTCTTTAAAATAAACAACTACCCCACCACCCCTCTTTTTACCTTTCCTGTCTACTCCAACAACATTGTAGCCCTTAAATCTACAAATACAATCTAGTAAGGAGCATTTCAGCCAGGTCTCTGAGATGGCAACAATATCAGGATTATTAAAAGAGATAAGTTGCTCCATTTCAGCTAGCTTGGGAATCACACTTATAATGTTAACATGAATACTTTTGAGACCATGTGACTTATATAGCCCTGTTGAATTCAAATTCCTCGCATTACCAAAACCAGAAGGTCCCGGATTTAATTCTCTAGCCCCTGCTAATAATAATAATAAAATTAAGTGCATTCAATGTATTACAAACACTTGAATGAAATAACTGTGAGACATTGTGAGGCAGTATGGGCTGAGTTTTCCCTGTTATGCAGATGATACTCAGCTCTACATGTCCTTTGTGCCCTAGCAGGATGATGCGGTCTCATTATTTAACAACTGTCTCGTCAAGATCCAGGACTGGTTGCGGTTGAACTTTGACAAGACTGAGGTGTTGGTAGTGGACCCGGTCATTGGGTTGAGGGGCAATTGGTGGGATGGCCTTCTGGGCTTTGGCTCGGGGCAACCAGCTGTTGACATTGGATCAGGTGCTCAATCTGGGTGTTATTTTTGACACTGAAATCACAGGTGTTAGTCATCATTAAATCATATTTTTTTTTCTGAGGAATAT
Source organism: Neoceratodus forsteri (assembly GCA_016271365.2). Lineage (NCBI taxonomy): Eukaryota > Metazoa > Chordata > Ceratodontiformes > Ceratodontidae > Neoceratodus > Neoceratodus forsteri. The sequence goes on from CM057456.1 coordinate 356,226,958, forward strand.
AACCCAGATTAAACACCTTGTTCCCCCCAATGACCTTCCAACATTGGTCCATACCTTTGTGACCTCCTGCCTTGACTATTGCAATTCTCTATACCTAGGGCTTCCATGGGCTGACATTCACCACCTGCAGCTGGTGCAAAATGCGGCAGCTAGGCTGTTGATCAGCTAATCTTGAGCCTGTTATATCACACCAGTGCTCTGCAGCCTGCACTGGCTGTCAGTTCAGTGGCGAGTCACCTTCAAGCTCAGTTTGCTGACCTATAATGCCCTACACGGACAGGGACTGCGTTATCTGCAAGAACTCCTGCAGCCTTACTGCCCTCTCCACCCACTCCGCTCTGCCAATGAGAGATTGCTAAAGATTCCCAGGGTAAGTTTGAAGACTTCTGGTGCCAGGGCATTTTTTTATGGCCCCTACCCTGTGGAATTTGCTACCTTGTTCAGTAAGAGAGTGTCTGACCATGGAGAGCGTTAAACTGCCATTAAAAACACACTTGTTTAGTCTCACCTTCTTGGAATATGGATGAATTAACTGTTCTGGAATACTGTATTTATATACGTTTATAGTATGTATGATTTTAAATTTCTGTTTTCTTTGATTATTTGTGCAAGTGCTTGGATAAATGTTGACTTGCGCATTTTAAAAACAAAATTGAGTTGAGTTGAGTTGAGTTGAGTTACATGACACCAAACATAACCACAAATTGTTAACTCCATTTCTTTAGCAGTAATAACAGTGTGGTGAAAAGTAGCTTGTCCTGCACCTGTAGTAGATTAGACATGGCAAAGTCTGCAAACATCTGTTCCCCGCCGAGTGATCCACTATCCATGTCAGTGCTGAACAAGTCACACAAAACTAGTCTGCCATACAAGCAAGCAACCAATACTAAATAATGCACTACCTTACCAATTTTTATGACAATACTTATCACGACTAGTTCCACCAAATTCAAATGATACTTTTCCTGGCCCCAACTCCCCCAACCTCCCATGGACTCCTACAAACTCCTGTTACACTTTGCTGCACTTTGCCACTGCAAACCGCTGCTGTAGATGCTGCCACGTTTAATCAGCAGAAGAATTTAAACCCCCTCAACCCTGCCAAACTGGGCTGCCGCCACCAATCAGGGGGAAGGAGTGTGGCTAAGGTAATAGCGGCTCAGGTGAGTGCAGTGTGTACTGTTGCTATGGCAACACTTGGGCACAGGTGAGATGAGTGCAGTGAGAATTGCTGCAAGTAGGAAGCAGAGTAACAGATAACAGCCTTTTCCAAATCAATATGCAGCACACAGTCTATAGCAGCAGTTCAAGCAGAAGATAAAACAATAAGTTCTTAAAACGCAAACACAGCAGCCACAGTTCTCAAAGGAAATAGTCACATGGATATGTAGCAGTCAGGCACTTTGTTAAATAAGTCAGTGCAGTTAGGAATGCATTCTCAAACTACTGGACACTGTAATACAGCAGCAGAAATTACACGTGTTTAGCACCCCTGAGTGAACAAGTACCACTTCATACTGTTTTCCCATTCCCCCCAAGTGTGAGTGCATGCCTTCTAGTTCTACTTACACTGATCAGTTAAAATTGCTGCATATATTCCACCCTGTCTATCCCTTTAGTATGCAGAGCACCATGATCACACTCCCCTAACTTTCTTTTCTTAAGGTTAAATTTTCTTTATTTAGAAATTGGTGACTGGAAAAGGCATTCTGAGCCAAAACTCTTTTCTTGGTGTGCCCAGGGGAGCATTACAGAAGTTACAGTAATATAGGGGATAAATAAGCAAGACAATAAACAAATGTCACAAAACTGGAATGAGCAAAAGTATCACGGGAACATGTGGACTGTTTAGGCAAGTGATATCTACAAAATATGCAAAGCCAAAACAGGAACAATATAAAGTTGCATACTAACTGGCCACAATGGAGTATAATGGGTGCAAAGCAGGAGAAGCTGGTTGGTAGAAAAAAGTGTGAGCAGAGAGATCTCAAAGGAGACATTTGAAAAAAGGGAAAGTGTACAAAGAGAAGGGCAGGTTATTCCTTAAGGAAGGAAGGGGAGAGAAAGCTACTTGACTTGCAGAGGTCCTGAACCACAGAATACAGAAAAGCCAGGAATTAGGGGAGCTAGAGGTAGGAAGGGAAGGAGACAAATCAGATTTATCAGATTTAGATTTCTCAGCACCCCTCTTTGTCCGATCAGGAGTCCCACAAGGATCCATCCTGGGTCCTATGCTTTTCAGCATTTTCCTAAACAGCTTCCCTTCATCTTGCTTAGAAAAAATCCTACTCTATGTCGACGATGCTGTCCTCTTCACCTCCCTCTCTGACCCATCCTTTCTTCAGTTGCTACTGCAAGAACGCTTCACTGATGTAGTGGCATGGTTTAAATCCCACTAGCTTATTCTTAACTACAGCAAAACCAAATCAATGCTTCCATGGTACCCACAGCAAACATAAAAACAGAGACTCTCTATCTCAAACAGCAAAGGGCCACCTTGAACAAGTACATCTATTTAAATAGCTTGGAGTGATCCTTGACCCAACACTTGGAAACTCTGAACATATCAACTACGTAGCAAAAACTGTGAATACCCACGTAGTCCTGCTCTGTAGACATAAGAACTGCCTCACGGATGAAGCCCTAAGCACTGCCATTCACAGTTCAGTAATCTCTATAATAGACTATGGGCTTGTGATCTATGGATCTGCCACTGACACAGCTCTTTGATGCATTGCCACAGCACTAAACAAGGCATGTCGTCCCCAAATATCTGCAAACCGCCTGACACACACCTGCGAGATCAACGAACATGCAAACTGGCTCCAACTATCTGGCAGAATTAAATATCAAACCTGTATCCTAGCAAAAAAGCAAATATTGGACCTACTACCCCCTGGATCACAGGCACTGCTGAGACCATATAGCGACCCACGACAAACCAAGAATTCAAAGAACCTGTCCTTCACTGTTCCCCTTTGCAGAACTAGCCAAGGCCAATGATCCTTCTTTTTCAGAGCCTCCACCTGGTACAACACCCTGCCAGCAGAGGTTACCAGCAAAGCAACCCTGAGTGCCTTTAAGCTCAGCCTGCATCAATACCTCATCTCCTGTGCCTCCTGCGACTGCTACACCTAAATGGTTTATCCCTCCCATACCCCACCCTTCCCTTCCTACTCCTTCCCTTCTCCTCTACTCCCTCCACACACCTTCTCCCTGCCGCTGCCCCACCCCCCACTCCCTCTCTTTTTCCCTCTTTACACCAGCCTCTGGCCTCGCTTCCCTCTGTCGGATGACTACCTATATGAATCTATATTGCTTAATTTGTTATAGAACTGATTAGCACAATTGTGATGTTTTGGTAATTGACAAAGCCCTCCGGTTGCTATGTTTATTTCTCTTTTGCACAATACCACTGCCTGTCCTAATGTTTCAAGTAACCTGACATGGAACCTTTGTAAAAGAGCCCCTGGCTCAAAGGTGTATTTGATTCCCTTGAATAAATAAAAATATATAAATTATAGGAGATTGGTATGGTGTGACTGGAAGGATTAGCAAATACTGATTTTGCATTCTGTGACCATGCTGACATCCAACATACTGGACATTGACAAAGCAAATCCGAAGGAACACAGTTCTCCTTTGACCCTTCAGCACTTTGATGTTATGATGCAACACTTTTTACAGGGAGCCCACACTGTGGATATCCAAGTTGTTAGCAAGTCAAATGACTTGTAGCAGCCAATCAGTGATGCTGGAGATTGAGTATTCCTCATGCTGCATGCCTGTCACAGCCATTTCTGGCCCCGTCTCCAAGGGGAAGGACCTGTGTGTCAGTGGCTACTTAAGGAGCTCTGTATATGTGAAAAAGAGTGACTTTAGATCAGAAAACTTTCAAAATTTCAGAGAATTTTGCATTTCTGTTCCAGTTAGCTACTTGTCACTACATTAAATTTAATTTTAGTCAGTCAGGCTTGTGAAATCGTGTTGCAGAAGAGAGGAGAAAGTGACTTCTGGTGATGTCATGTTCCTGTAAACAGCTCATCAGGTATGCTCCATGTTAGATTGGAATTCAAACCTCTTATTCTTTTTCCACCACATTGCCTTCTTTGATCTGCCTGAGGTTCACAAACAATATGAGGAGGTCAGGCAGGGCTTCCTCTCCAGTGGAATCCATTGATGGTGAACGATCAGGCAGGGGCAGCTCAGACAGCAAGAGTTCATTACAACCACACACTACCAGACATGGTGGGAGGGAGAGTGTGAGCCCCTTAAACTGTACCCTACAGAAACAAATGAACCTGATGCTTGCTAAATCCGGGGCTTTCAGCATGAAATGAAGTCATTCATCACTGCTCTGTGCACAGACATCAGGAAGATTAAAAAATGCCTCAGTGGTATCAATGAACAGTTACTGGGAACAGAGCCACTCACTAGGGGTTGGGTTCTCAGTGACAGTAGGTATATATATTCAAGAAGTAAAGGCATGGAACTCACGTTCCATTGAAAATAAACTGATGTCTAGTCATCGGAAATCAAGACTTAAGCAGTTTTTTTGTGCAAAACACACGATGCAGAGGTGGAAAAAATACACTGATGTTTCACCTGTTACAGGCTTTACGAAAGTGAACGCCCTCTACTGTTTTGTTACTTAAATAGCATACAGATTTGTCATGTGATCATTTTATCTTAAAGTGATAGTTACAATAGGTGCCAATATTCATATGACAAAGTGTTAGCTGCTTAAATAAAGTGAAGTAGGGAGAACAGCTACATTGCTACATATTTAAAAACAGTTGATACAGTTCATTTTGCAGCATATATGCATTTAATAAATAGTCCTTTATTAAAGATTTTTCTGGACAATTTAAATAGCAATGCTGTTTGGACTGTACAAGTTTCTTGCAGTGTGCATACATCCATACTGTTTATCTATAAAGGTAAAGAGGGAAAAGAAACAACCACTACAGAGAAATGGAAGAGGGAAACTGGGGGGAGGGAGGGGGAGAAAGAAGATATGTGGGGAAGGAAAGGCTTGTAAAGGACCATACAGAACTTGCAAGATAGGGCAGAGGATGCTGAATGCTGAGCCTGCCACAATAACTTATGCATTTGCCATGTTCTGGAGAGTGTGAAGGGTAACGATATCCTCACCTTCATCCCCACACTGCTGCGTTTGGACTTCAAACTACCCCCAGGACTGACATTAGAGTTAGAACAGGCAAAGTGACCACTGGGGCCACAGTCATCTTCTGAAGCAAGGCCCCGCTCCATTGTACTCTGCTTCCTGTGCTATCACAAAATGGAAAATGTACTACATAATGCATGTCAGCAAAAAGTAGTTTTCCACAATGCAATGCAAATTTATGTGGACGATTATTCTACGGCCATTACAACCAAGCACAGCAAATTCATACCAGTGCTCTGTGCCTTGAAACAGCAGGATATTAAGTTTCAATCTCTATACCTAGCATGCTGGCCTAGCAGTTTTTTTGGACTCAGGCATTATATCCTTCGACTCAGCAGAGGCATCTGTAAGTGAACTCAGTAAGGCATCAAGCTAGACATACCTCAACAACTGACTCCTAAACCTACATTAGCATCAAAACTAGCCCAGACAGCCTGGACAAAATCAGGGAAAAGCAACCTCCAAAACTAAACATATCCAGCAGCAGTCAAAGCCATTCAGGAGATCACTAGTCGTCTTTGAGGGACTACCACAAATAATGACTCTTAGCCTTCAGCCTCCCACATAGAAAAATGACTGCACTGTAACATCTTAAGGTGGGTGGCCTGAGCTATCTGTGTCATCCTTCCACAACCCCTGGGCTCCCCCTCCCTACCCTTATAAAACTGACAATTAGTGATTAGCTAAAGCTGTCAAAAATGTGGGGATTTGTTCTGTGCAGTGGCGGTGGCTGTCCCTCTTTCTTTCCTTATAATGAATGAGTCTGTGATGATTCCCCCCAGTCTAATTATTACTTAGAAACACAATTTCTTCACCACAGTACTCTGGATAACAGGGCCAACAAGGTGAATGTTGGTATTGGTATTCATGCAGGGAGTGAGTACCTGCTGTCCGGTGAGGTCTGTGATGGTGGCCGCCATGGTCATGGAGTGTTTCCTTTGCCACTGCCATAGATTTGCTAGCTGCCTGGGATGGGCCTTCTGCCCCCATAGTCTTCCCTCAAGTAAAGTAGTGTGCAACAGCCCTCATGCTCACCAGCTGGTAAGGTGCATAAGTGCCATCACTGATAATTTTCTGACCAAGGCTTGAAGGGAGATCGGGGCCAAGTCTTTATGCAACAGGCACCTTGTCATGATTAAACCGCTATATCTTACCAGCTATTTCATGGACCATATGTAACTGGGGAGAATTTCTCCCAGATTTGAGGACTAGATGAGGGATTGACGAGGCCATGAGAGGCTATATGGGGGTTGGTGACCTGCACCTGATGTCGCTATCACGAAGTTGATTTTATTTTCACAAGTTTTCCCTTGCATTATTGTTTGTTCTGACATGTCAGCCTGTGGGTCGGGGATGGGGATTTTTTTTTCTTGTAGCTTGGAGAGGAAGGGGTGCCCATGTGGAATGCCAGCTCTCTCAAAGACGCTCTGAGAGGGTTGGAGCTAGGAGTACAGATAATTTCTGACTTCATAGGTGTAGAGTGGCCAGGTTGGTAGCTACCTCAGTAATTATGACAGCCATGGACCCAGAAAACAAAGTGCCACCTATTAGGATTGCACCATTATGGGCTTGAAGCTCAGGCTGGGCAACTTTCATCAATGTGGTGTCATGGCAACTCCTTCCATACACAGGTTTGATTAGAAAACCAGAGTTGTAATATACTATATAATGGACTGGATGGGTTTCAGGCTGAAAGACTGACCCATAATAACATGCCATACTTCAAGCTGCTTCTCTGGCATGGGGGCTGACAACTGCCTCCTAATATGACTGTATTGAATTTGGATGCTGGGAGTGGTTTCTTTAAGTAATGGCAATTTGCTTTAGGGATTATGTTAGGACCATTACAATTGAGAAAAGCTTACTGATAACATCAGCCCTGCCTAGTGTTAATCAGGAGGTCCCAATTCAGTGCCTCTGCACTCTCTAAAGACAAACAACTCTGGTTCTTCGGTTAGTCTGTCATGGGGGACAAGACGTCTTCTAGAACACATCATCCCGTTACACCAGAAATGGCTGGAGGACCCTCTTGACCAGGCATTACGTCCTGGCAATTTACTGCCTAGGGACCTTTGAGGCCCTTACCTTGGAAGTCATCCCACAGTTCAGTGCCAGTTGGACTACCCAGTTCCTGGTATCCCAACAGGACCCCTTTCTTTTTATCAGGTTTTATTATGTTTAATGTTACTCTGGTTATCTCCTTTGGGGGTAGAGTGTATATTCCCCATGTTTTGACTGGTGGTTTACTAGGTGAGCTTTATGTTGTGAAAAGATCATGTTGGACAGAAAATGATTTAAATGTGTTGTGGGGGGGTACCTGGATGGAGGGGGGAGGCACTACCTTGCTTGATAGATTATTATGATTTCAATGGCTACTATATCCTTGCAGCTTTGCTCGTGGAATGTTAATGGGCTTACTAATTCAAAAACATGCAAAGATACTTTCCCAAATGCAGAAACTAAAACTGGATTTCGTGTTTCTCCAGGAGTCATAGCTAATCCCCTCAGAACACACCAAACTCATGAAGTTTGAGTTTGGTGATGAATACACTTCCTCCAATGAGGGTGGCTATCACCACAAGGTAGAGATATTGATTCTGAGACATACACAGTTTGAGGTGCAGAGGGCTGGAGAGACCCAGATGGCTGATTGGTCATAGTGCACAACATCCTATATGGACAAAAGGTAACCTTAGCCAATAGTTATGTGCCATCAGCAGCCAATACTCCAGTCATTTTCCATCTGATTGACCAGATCATTGAATTTACAAGAGAGATTCTTCTCATGGAAGATGATATTAATATGGTCCTTACCCAAGTTTGGACTCATCCAAGTTACAGCTAAATCACCTTCTAGCCTCGCACAAGTACTTAAAAGACTTACTCAGGAGAGTGGCTGAGTGGATATTTGGAAATCATTTCACCCTGGACAATGCAACTATACCTTTTGTTCCCTAGTGCATAACATGTATACAAGGACTGATCACTGCTACATGAAGGTGGAGTATCTCCCAAGTCACTTGATGTACAATAGGTGATATTTATCTTTCAGACCATGGGTGCATACATTCATACTGGGATTTAGGTCTAGAGAAATGGGCCATAAGACAGCATCTTAATACATACTCACTGAAGTCCTCCCTCTTCTGTGAATATGTCATGGACAAGTTGGAGGAGATACAGTGAGATAATCCCTCTAGTGACACCAGTTGTGCTATTAGGTGGGATGTGATAAAAGCAGTCCTTGAGGGATTTAGCATTCAATACTCATCCAAACTAGAAAGGATCCAACAGTAATGATTACAGTCCCTTGAGCATAAGCATACCCACCAACAGGGTGATCACTCAGTGTACAGCTTGCAAAAGTCAAATGTAACTTAGAAAAAGTCATCCTGAAACAGACCAAAATAGCTCTCACTGTCTTGCAGCCATGTTTCTATGAGGTGGGGGCTAGGTCTTCACGACTGTTATTCTACCAACTCCAGAAACAGAATAAGGCAGTGACTATTGCAGCTTTAATGCACCCAACATGAGGAACCTGCCTAACTAGTTATGAGGAGATAGCACAGGCTTTCCAACACTATTACAAAGCCCTATACATTCCAGAATTTCATCTAGTCAGGACTTGATTGATTCCTTCCTTCAATACATAAACTTACCTATGATGATGCTGAGGTAGGTGCTCACTTGCTGTCTCCCATTACAAAGGAGGATTTGGGTTGCATGATCCACAGTGCCAAGACCATGAAGTCTCCTAGGCCAGATGGCTATGGAGCTGGATTTTGCAAAGTAACTAAAGATGTCACCATTACACCACTGCTGGCTGTGTATAATGAATTACTGCAGGGTGGAGACTCACTCCCTCTTGGTCATATATAATGATCTCTGTAATTCCCAAATCAAATAAGAATCCGCTGCACTGTCACTCCTACCATCCTATCTCTTTGCCTAATACAGACTATAAACTCTTTATGATAATGATGGCAAAACAGCTGGACAGAATCCTATAGACTCTGATTCATACAGACCAGAGGAGATTTGTCTGATCTCACACAACAGATAACATCCGTCGTACACAGCATGTGATACATCAGATGCAGAAATCCCAAACTTCCTTGCTGCTACTGGGTTTAGATGCCAAAAATGTCTTTGACTGGATCTCCTGGCAGTTTCTATATATGGTGATGGAGTGGCTAGGATTCCCGTTCATTTTTGTTCAACTAGAACAGCAGCTCTTTCATGCCCCAGGGTGTGTGTGTGTGTGTGTGTGTGTGTGTGTGTGTGTGTGTGAAGGTGAGTGAGCATCATTCATTTGATTTTCCCTTCCTGCATACAGTGGATATCTTTCAAGGCATTCCAGTTGCTGGGGAGGAACATTGCATAATCCTATACATGGGTGATATGCTCTTATATATTCGGGATCCAGAAGTGCACCTCCCACAGATCTTCAACCTTATACAGCAATTTGGTGCCATTTTGGGTTACCGCCTTAACACCACTGAAATAAAAACTCTGAGCTTTATTATCACCTCTCTTAAAACCCTATGTTAGCCACCCATTTCACTGGGGTCTCCTGAAGCTAAGGCATTTAGGGATGTATGTAGCCCATACCCTCGCTACAGCCCATGATTACAAGTATTCCCTATTCACTCAAGCTATGTCAAATGATTTCCATAGGTGGGAAATGTTACTGCTCTCTCTTTCCAGGTATATTGAAGAAGTCTAGGTGGTCACTCTAACTGAGCATTGTGCCTGTTTTAAAATGTTCCACTATCACTCCATTTTTGCAGTTGGAGATTGTGGAATAATATTTCAATGTTTATTTGTGTAGGTCACAGAACATGTGTAAAGATGTCACAAATTTTCCTGGTAAGAGATCAAGGGGGTCTGGTTCTCCCTAATTTGAAAAGTTATTAGGGGCTGGTGCATTTGTGTTTTCTCCTCGCATGCCTCCTGGGATGGCAACATGCAGCATGGCAGAATATGGAGTGGGTATTGTTCCCAAATACCCTTTTCATGGAAATAATGTATCATAGAAAAGTAGCTATGAACATGTTGTGGGGCTTGAACCCATGGCTACAGCATGTGAGTGAGGGTTTGGCACTCTCTTCGGAAGGAACTTCTCCTTATCCCATTCTTTCTCTTACTATGTCCTATAGCATATCTAGAGTAGTTTCCCAATGGCAACTGGACCATGGATACAGGAACTGGGAGAGTTATCCACTACAATATCTGTAGCAGTTCTTCAGGAGGACCACTATTTGTTCCTTTCAGGATTTTTAGACTCAATATCAGCTCCAAGGTACAGAATTCTATCTGTACCTCCAGGTCCAGCACTGTATTACCTCCTTGTCAGTGGTGGCCCATCCAGCCTGCTATTTCAGCCATTTCACATCCTGTCCCCTACCACTTCCTCAGTGATGGAAGTCACTTGGACAGATACAGGCAAGGAATGATACCATGTAACACTTTCTCAGTTGGTGAACTAGAGTTTTGCATACAATATTAGGGATCAATGGAAAATCACAAACTTCTACGCAGTAGGAACTGATTAATTTTTTTTCCTAACAGGTTGTCCATACAGTACTGTTCTATATTAACAGAGTGCAGTGCTCTTAGTTTTAGTTTTTTTCTTGTTTTGCATTTACTTTAACATTACATTACTGTGCAGATGTTGGAGTAAAGATTTACTGCACTTGTTGTTAAGGTTAGTTGCTTGGTGCATGTTTATGGGTTGCCAATGCTGTCTGTAGCCACCACAAAGCATGAAACACTGAACTCCCTTTGTTTTTATTTCCCAGTTGGCAGGTTACCTGCTTATTTCTGTGCCACTCTATCATGACTGCATTTTATTGTATTTTCTGAGGCACTCTCTTCTTTGGGGTGACTACTTTTGTACCAGTTAATGGTGTATACTTTTAATCTGTTTTGTATGAAGGAATGTAATTGTTCACCAGGATGTCATAGCTGTTATCTATTATGTCACGTTGCTGTTCTCGTTATGTACAAATTGTGTTTTTTTTATGGTTACCCTATGTATTTTTGAATATGGGCAATTGCAGAGTTTTCTTTTATGATGGTGATTTGACTATGCTTGTCTTATCATTCTTAATGTTTAATAAAGTGTTAATTGACAAAAAGAAACACTGAACTCCGATAGTACGACCATTCTGTATTGCAGGCAGAATGGTAGATCACGAATGCACCCCCTTAAGTGGTTCTGACTATATTAAGGGTATTTACATTTATTTATTTAAAATTTGGTAACCGGGAGAGGTATACTGAGCTGGGGTTCATTTCCAGGTGTGTCCCGGGAAAATGAATACAATACAAACAGAAGGAAGAGTCAAGAATCAATACATAATAACAAAAGGGAGAAATGCAATGACAATAAATAAGCATAAAGTTACATAGTCTTGACATAATTATGAAAGGCAGAATGCAGGATGACAATAAATAATGCAAAGTTCCAATAACGTTCAGCTTTAAAGATAGAACTGTATGAGACAGGAGGTTGCATACAGGTCCAATGAAGCCTAGTTATGATGAGGCAGGGGATGTAGAGGGGCAGGAGCAAGGGGGAGCAGGAGAGAGACATAGCAGGTGCTTAAAAAAGGGGAGCAAGGGAGAAAGGCGAGTGTCAGAGGAGAGCTGATTCCAGAGGAAAGGGAAGTAGTAGGAGAAAGCTGACTGACCAGAAGTTGTGTGGGGATGGGGAAGGGAGAAGGAGCAAGAGTTCCTGGAACACAGAGCATAGGAGGAGGGGGTTAGCAGGGGGATAAAAGGGATGAGAGATAGGAAGGAAGGGTCCCAAACCAGTATTTGGCAATAATGGACAAACAGTGGGTCAGATGCTGGTGGGTAGGGGGAGTGATACAGAGAGAGGAGTAGAGGAAGCAGTGGTGAGTGCGAAAAAGGAAGTTGGTGGCAAAGTGACAGAAGGAGTTTAGGAGGGAATCAAACCTGACAAGGGACACTGCACTTCTGGGGTGTTGCCATAGACAAAATCAGCATAGTCTAACAATGGAAGTATCATTTTAGTGACTAACTCATGAAGTACAGGAAGAGAGAGGCTATTTTTGTTCTGATATAGAATTCCTAGCTTAGGGCAGAGTTTAGAGTAGATTGCAACAATGTGAGTAGAGAAGTCAAGATGATTATCTAGTCAGAGACCTTGGGCCACATATTCAAAACTTTGCCCTGGGGCTAAATTAGCACTGCCCGGCGTGCTAAATTAGCCTGGACCCAATAGTCCACTGTATTCAAAAGGGATAGCCCTGGTGCTAAACCTGATGAATACAGCATGCAAACTGGGCTGGGAGTGCAGTGCAAAAATAGCTCGGGAATAAGACAGCTCTGAATATATCAACCAGGAAGTGCACACCACAGCAGCATCCAAGTTCACAGTGAAGTGAAGGAAGGTAAAGGTGAACTATGTGGCCAATGTATGTGCTAGCAAAGGCATGGAGTAAGTAAAGCTGCAAGCAGCAGCGCATGTGAAATTACATTATGCAAAAATGTACAATGTTTCTGAAACTTTTGTGCAGCACAAACACATTTACCTAGGTTTAGCTCGGAGCTACACCATTTGCCCTGCACAATCATGTTTGCCCAGGGCAAAACTTTGCTATATTCAAAAGTGACATGCAAATGAGCCTACATAGGTAGTCTGTGGGCAAACATCCAGATTAGTATCTCATTATGACCTGTTTTGCATGCAGTTTGTCCAGCGCTCTTACAGGGTCCCACAGCTCCACCTATAGGTCAGTCTGGAAGTACAGGGGCTGGCTGGGTCTGCCCACACCTCCACTTGTAGGTCAGTCTGGGAGTGCATGGTGGTAGCTGCATGCTACATTTGTACAGTACAGCATAGCATATTGTGCCCCAGGGGACTACACAGCACAGGCACAAGTGGTGGTGCTGCATGCAACTGTCAAACTATAGTTCATGCTACAGTGCACAGCAGACACTACAGTAGCAAGGGGGCAGTAGTGTGAGGGACACAGCAATGCCTATGGTGTGTAGGGCAATGATTACCACTGCACTGTACACAGAGACAGTCCCAACTTGCAGGTGTTTACTGACAGTAGACAATACTGTTATGCTGCTGTGTGACCCACAGATGCTGCATCACTGGCATGGGATGCTCACAGTGACATATACATGGCTGGCTGTGTGTGCTGTGATGTCTGTACAGATGTGCGGTATGTGGCTGGGAGGGCACATATGATCAGACAGGCACATTGGTGTTGGAGTATTCCCAACACTGGCCCATGTGCACTGTGTGGCTTGTCCCAGCCCTGTGGCCATACCCAGTCTGTGGTGCAGCCTGGCCACATGTACACCCTCCCCCTCAACACCCTCCATACCCACAGTGCTGCATGTGTGTGCTGACATCTGTTGGTGTCCATAGAAGGGTGGTCTGCAGGTGTGTATTGTATGGCCGCACTGCCATGGTGTCCACTGGGAGCTGGGTCACCACTTGCTACCTGGCATGGCTGGGACTGGTGGGAGATGATGGCATCATAGCGATGCCATCAGTGAGCAGCATGTTTCCTCTATGTCTGCCTTATTTCTATGTCATACTTATTGGTTAGGGTCATGCAAAGCCGCACAAAGCCACAAAATCATGCAAAGTTGGTTTGCCTAGAGTTAAGACTACCTATTCCTGGGTGGTAATTTGCACTGAACAAAGTGTTGCGCTAAGTCATGCAAAACCACTTTGCACTGCACTATTCACTGAATATAGCAATGCGCTAGCATACCCTCAGTTTTCACTTGCATTATAAGTTTGCCGGTGCTAATGCAGTTTGCGTGTGCTATTTGACCTTTCGAATATAGTGGAAGCGTGCTAATCTGGCAGTAAACCTGCGCAAATGGTTTGTGCCCAGCACAACATTTTAAATATCTGGCCCCTAATATTTAAAAGTGGGGACCACTTCTAGGGGAGGTCCATTGGGGGTGATGAACACAGGGGAGTCTGAAGCCTTGCCAGTTTTTGCCTGGCACCGAAGGTCATCGAGACAGTTTTCTTTGTGTTTACTCTGAGTTGGTTGGCATGGAACCAGCTTAGAACTTTATTAAAGTCATGCTGGAGCTGGGCTTGCATGTCTGCGGATAATGGTCCCAAGGTATAGAGGATGGTATCATCCGCATAAACATGGATGTGTGTTAGAGCAGACAGAGGGGAGGTCATTAATGAAAAGGGAGAATTGAATGGGGCCAAATTTGGACCCTTGGGGAACTCCAGCAAGGATAGGGAGAGGGGATGATAGGGCGTTTCCCACCTGGACTGACTGCTGATCACCAGAGAGGTAGAAGCAGAACCAATTTACTGTGAGAGCAGCCAAGTAGTTTATTCGGGAGGAGGGAGTGGGGCACTGAGTCAAACGCCTTAACCAAATTGATAAAGATGGCAGAGATAATATGACCCTGGTCCATCCCTGAGAGGATGGAATCTGTGACCCATAGTAGGGAGGAGATGGTTGAGTGATGCTTTCTGAAGCTGGCTTGGAAGGGGGAGATCATGTTAGTGTTGGATAGGAACTCAGCAAGCCTGGCATACAAATCTGACTCTTGAAGTTTGGCAAGGGAAGGAAGAAGAGATGTGGGCAGGTAGTTGCTAGGGGAGGATGGGTTGCAACCTTTGTTAAGGGGCAATACCTTGGCAACTTTAAAGGCCAGTGGGATGGTGCAGGAGTGGGATGAAAGGTTTAGAAGGTGTGCAAGAGGGGTGATAATTGCTGGGGCAGAGATACAGAGAAGCTTGGGGGTGGAATCCATCAGGGCTACATTTGGTAGGATATAAGGACATTAATGCTTAGTAATCCTCCTGAGGGGAGACTGGGGGGAAAACTGTAGCCTGCAGATGAGGGAGGAGGGGAAGGGTAGGAAGAGACAGGCATGGGTCAATCAGGAATAGCACGAGTTGTAAAGCATTTGTTAAGGATCTCAGCGACAGAGGCAGGGTCACAGACAAACGAACCATCGAGGGGAGGCAGACTGGCACTGGGGGTCTAGAAGGGAGTGTATAACATGCCAAAATTTAGAGGGCAAGTTCAGATTAGTTTGAAGGTGGGTCTCAAAATATACGACTACATAAAATCAAGCTGTCTGGAGCAGATGTTAAAATGTCCTACTAGTGACTGTTATTTCCACACCAACAGACTGATGTCACGAGCAGGGTGTTTGAGTTACTTGACTGTAAGTGAACTGTAACAAAGGTCTGATTTTCATGTATATGTCCTTAAAGGATGGCCACAAAAGTCAAATCAGTGTTGTGTAATATGGGTCTGATGATGCCTCAAAGGGGAACTAAACATTACAGGGATAAGTCAAATTGTGAAACCCCATGAAAAGATCGTTCGGACAAGGTACTGGGCTCTGAATTTAAAATATTCCTAAAAATGATGTAATTGAGGGCAAGCTGTATGTTGCTATTTCGAACATCGAAGAACCCAACAAAAGAAGGCCATTTGGTCTATCTAGTCTGCTTGTATTGCAGGGTCCACAGCTTGAGCTACTGTCCCTGCCCCTCTCCCCACTCCTTCCATCCTCCCTATCCATGATCCTTGCCTTCTTCTATGCCTATCCCAGGCTGTCTTGAAACTGCCCTCTGTCTTCAAGGAGACCACCTCTCCTGACAATGCATCCCAAGTATCCACCACCCTCCCCATGAAGAAGTGCTTCCTCACCTCCCTCCTAAACCTTACCCCTCCAGCTTAAGACTGTGTCCCCTCATGTTATGGTTGCCACTCAGCTTAAAGAGACCCTCCTTATCCACCTTATTTATTTCTTTCAAATATTTGAAGAACCAAGTCATGTCCCCTCTGTCTCTTTATCTCTCCCCCTCTTTCTCTCCTTTCCTCCAGGGAGTACATGTTCAGTGCCTTCAACCTAAGTTGCCTCCTTTACTTCCCACAGTATTATTTGTCTATATCACTGTGAAGAAATTGTCATTAAGCTGCACCTTGTATTTTTCCCTGTACATTTACTGGGCCGGATATTCAAACTGCGCTATTTTGTGGTGCAAGACGTTGCACTGCACAAAATAGTTGCGCAGGGGTGTGGCCGGAGTGATATTCAAAGGAGTTGCACTATTGAGCAACTCCTTTGAATATCACCCGACCACAGCCACTGTGCATAGCGCCAGTGGAACTTGCCGCCACCGCCAAGTGGTCAGAGTGGAGCATTCAACTTGCGGTGGCGCCAAGTACCATTGCGCCATCGCAAATCTCGGCTATTCGAAGGTGACATGCAAATGGGGCCATAATTCATGCAAGGTGCAGGGGCCATTTGCATCTGTTTATAGCCTCATTTGCATGCCATTAGCATGCAGGTCGCCCGATCCTGAGGACTTGCGCCTGGCACCCTGCCAGGCAGCGGCCACGTCGAGGACCGATGCCCCCTGCAGCCCGATCGGCGGGCAAATGTATGCAATCCCCCCCCCCAACTGGCCCAATCACGGGCGCCAAGCTGAAATCACCCCCACCAGCCTGATCGCGGCCAGCAAAGTGTCCCCAACATATCCCTGGTGGTCCAGTGGACGATAAGCTTAATCGCGGGCTGATGAGGTTTGAAACCCCCAGAATGTATCCCTGGTGGTCAGTGGACCGATAAGCCCGATCATTGGGCTCATTATGTTGTGACACCGCCCCACCCCAAGACCATATCCCTGGTGATCTAGTGTCCCCACCCACCCACCCACGAGCCCACCACCCTGCTCCCCAGCAGCGAGGCGGGTGGCAGCATCCACCGCCTGCCGCCCGCCGCCCGCCGACTGACTGGGTGGGAACTCTGCAGCCATTGGTGCAGGCAAGAGCCAATGGGCGTGCAGCCATCGCCAAGGCGATCCAGATGTAGTGAGTCCGTTCCAGATATGTGAATGAATTATTCACAAATTTGACTGCCTTTGTACGGTATGGGCTGCACGCCATTGGCTCTTGCTCTGCACTACTGGCGTGCAGGCCTACCGGCAGTCAGTCGGCGTGGCGGGGGCGGCAGAAGCGGTGTGATGCTGCCGACCGGCGCCGGGGAGGGGTGGGGGCTTGTGGTGGGTGGGGGACACTAGATCACCAGGGATATGGTCTTGGGGTGGGGCGGGTGTCATAACATAATGCAGCCTGCGATCAGGCTTATCGGTCCACTGACCACCAGGGATACATTCTGGGGGTTCAACCTCATCAGCCCGCGATCCGCTTATCGTCCACTGGACCACCAGGGATACGCTCTGGGGGACACTTTGCTGCCTGCGATCGGGCTGGTGGGGGGTGATTTAGCTTATGCCCGCCATCGGGCCAGTTGGGGAGGGGGACTTTTCTGCTTTTGCCCACGATCGGGCTGCAGGGGGCACAGGGAGTAGGTTGAGGGCTAGCCACAGGTGGCAGCTGCTGTGTTGCGCCCTGCAATGCGGCAGCTCACCTGTGGGTGGCCCTCGACTTACTCCTTTTTGGGGCTCAAAGTTGTGCAGGCGCAGGTTGGGGGTTGCGCCTGCACAACTCTGCACAGCCCACTGAATATCGCATTGCGCACTTTATGCATGGTTCCACCCCCTTCGGTTGCGCATGCCTTCATTAGCATTGCGCTGTTGCTCAGCATGTTTTCAGTGGCGCAACTACCTCCTGCTGAATATCGCAGAATGGCACAATTTCTGACTTGCGCAGGCGCAACCCTATTGCGCATGGCGCAACCCCTTTGAATATCCCACCCACTGTGTTTTAGTATGCACCAATTATATTTTTGTATGATTATTTTTGATAATTCTGCACCTACACCTATTTTCAATATTTCTACCTTTATATTGATAAATTGTTGTTCTGTGCATTATACTCCCTCCTCCCCTTTCCCCTTGGATGCACCTGCAAAAGTTATCATCTTAGTATGTTTTTCCTGGTAAAACATTTTAAATAAATAAAGAAAGAACAAAATAAATGCAGTCAGTTCCTCTTGTATACACACTGTTGGGGTCAGCAACATTTGTACATACATCCGAAACAGCATATATGCAGAAAATAAACTACATTTTAAAAGTTTGCAGGAAGGCAAGTTTAAAAGTTTGCAGGAAGGCAAGTTTAGCAGTGCAGTAATTAACTGTCTTATTTTATTCCAGGCAGGAAAGGCTTATCAAGCAGTTGTACCTCACGGTCAATGGAAAGCGCAGTTCTCTTGGGTTTCTTGATTATTTGGCAGGCAGCATACTGAGTGTACAGGACTTCTCATACCTTTTAAGCTGCATCTACAACATCATTTAGTACCTAATGCCACGCCAAATCCAAACAATTATCAATCAATCAATCACATTTTTATTTAGTCTAGCGCATTTCTGATTGTGACTCAGTGTGCTTCACAACAATAATTCTAAAAACAATTTAAGATACAGTATAAATACACACAGACACACAAATAAATAAACACATTCATTTTCAATAAGAAATTTGCTACCTCCCTGAAAAAGCCTGTCTGAATAAGATGGTGTGGAACAGCATTCCACAGGATTGGGACTGAAAAGAAAAGTCATGAGCCCTCCCCAAAGTCTTCAAAGAGATCCTGGGAACTTCTAACAATCCCTCATCAGTGGAACGAAGTGAGTGGGAGGGCGAGTAGGGGCACAGGCGGTCTTGCAGGTAACTGGGCCCCCTGACCATGTAGGGCCTTATAGGTCAGCAAACCGACCTTGAAGGAGATCCACCACCTAACTGGCAGCCAGTGTAGAGAGCGCAGAACAGGTGTAACATGACATAACCTGAGTAAACTGGTCAACAACCTAGCTGCCGCATTCTGCACTAGCTATAGGCGGCGCAGGTCTACCCCCGCTAGCCCCTGGTACAGAGCATTGCAGTAATCCAGGTGGAAGGTCACAAAAGTGTGGACCAGTGCCAGAAGATCAGCTGGGGGTATCAGATGCTTAACCCTGGTGATGTTTCTCAGATGGTAAAAAGAAGTCTTGACCACTGCTGACCCCTGTGTTCTAAGTATCAGGCCACAGTCCAGAACAAAGCCAAGATTCCTCACCTGATCAGAGGTGAGCAATTTGGAGTCCCCAAGCCACAGCCCTGAGACTCGCCCAGATTGCACCCTCATTACCTGGTAACCAGATTCCAGTGCCAGTACCTCATTCTTATCTGGGTTCAACCTCAACTAGTTCTCCATCATCCAGTCTTGGATCTCGACAAGGCAGGTGTTCAGTACTGAGACTGTCTCCTGCTGCTCGGGAGCAAAGGACATGTAGAGCTGAGTATCATCTGCATAGCAGTGAAAATTCAGCCCATACCACCTTATAATGTCCCCTAGCAGTAGCATGTACACTGTGAACAACATGGGGGACAAAACAAAGTCCTGCGGGATCCCAGATGGCAGGGGCATGTGTGCTGAGGAATAAACCCCAGACACCACATGTTGCGACCTACCAGTGAGGTAAGATCTAAACCAGTTGTGGACTGTACCTGCCAGTCCACAACAAACCCGCAGGTGCTCCATCAGTACCCCATGGTCTACTATGTCAAACACTGCTGAGAGATTGAGGAGAACAAGAATAGAATGTCTCCCTTGATCCCTTGCCACCAGGTCATTCAGCACCTGAACCAGGGCAGTCTCAGTACTATGCCTTTTCCTGAAACCCAACTGGAGATGCTTGTAGATGCTGTGGGTTGTTAAATAGGTATCCCGGTGAATGGCCACCACCTTCTCAATAACCTTCCCCACAAAGGGAAGGTTAGAGACAGATCTGTAGTTTTCCAGACAGTCCACCTCTAGTGAAGTTTTTTTCAGGAGATGCCTTACAATCACCTCCTTCAGGAGTCCAGGAAAACCCCCTGACACCAGAGAACAGTGGGCTATCTTGGCTAGGACTGGAACTATGACATCAACACACCCCACAAGGAGGCGCATAGGTCCCGGGTCTAAACTACAGTAGGTTGGCTGTAACTCCCAGATGACCCTCACCACATCTACTACTTGGTCAAAGTCGAACCAGACAGACTGAGTGTCTGCAACCTTAAGCCCTTCATTGCAATGCCCATTTGAGGGTGCTGACTGGATTTCTGATCTGATGGAGGCAATATTAACAGCAAAGAACAGAGCAAACTCGTCACATCTCGACTGTGAAAAAGCTCCCTTGGACTGAAGACAGGCTGGATTACACAACCTGTCCATGGTGCGGAAGAGCTGAGCCAGTCTGTTAATTGCTGCAGCAATCTCCTTGGACGGGAACTCTGCCTTCTTACAGAAGATTGCTGATTGATAAAATGGACTATCAATATAAGCTTGTCCTCTTCCAAACCCATTCTCTGCCACCGCCGCTCCAACCTTTGACCCCTCCTCCTCATCTCCCTAAGAGTCCCATTGTACCAAGGGGACCTCTGGTGTAAGGTAAGGGGGTCAAACATGGATAAGTGCGATTGAATCGAGGGTCTCAGCAATAACCCTATTATAGGTCAGAACCAGTTCCCCCTGCTCCTCGCATACACTCATCAGACCTGATAGATCCAGCACTGCCATCAGACCCTGTGTGGTCAAACCCCTTAAAGGGCGGTACTGGACCATCTCCATAGAGGAAGGTCTATTTGGGGGTGCCTTGAACAAGAACCTCACAGTATGGTGGTCCGACCAAGTGACTGGCTTCACCATAAGGTCAGAGACATCCATTCTCAGCAGGAAGATGAGGTACAATGAATGGCTGTGTATATAGGTTGCAGAGGTAACAACCTGTGCCAGGCCCAATGAGCACATTAGTTGGAGGAAGTCATGCCCAAACTGTGAGAATTTATTGTCGATCCAGGCATTGAAGTAGTACCATGTGAAAATGGTGAAACTTTTATGGCGAGAGGTGAATACGGTGATTAGATTTGGGCGACTGCAGATTCAGTGATTCCTGTATCTTTGGGGGACTTTGCCCATACACCCCCCAATGTAGGGGGCTTCACCCCCACCCCCTTTCTAAATATACTAATTCTGGGATGGTGCAACTCAGGGAGGGGGGAACCCTTAAGCGCCATAAGTGCAGTCGGCCAAATCCTTCACCCTTTTTACAGTCGCCGTTATTGCGGTCACTGTTATCATGGCTTACCCATTGAAGTCACCCAGAATAATCTATCTGGGTGACTCCAATACCATTTTGATGATGAAGTTCATGACTTCCTGTGGGAATTCCTTCCCATCCCCAAGGGGATGGTAGATGAGAAGGATCCTGCAACCTGCAGCTGCACACCCTTGAACGGCCACACATTTGAAGGATCTCGTTGTTCCTACTGGGAAGGCAGAGAGGTTCAAGTCTAACTTGAAACAAATTGCCACCCCACAATCCTTTCTTGGGCATTTGTACCACTAAGTACTTGGCCGGAATAGCTGATTCCAAAACTGGGCCGGCATTCTCATCCAGCCAGGTCTCAGTGTTGCACGCCAGATCAGATTTTGCAACAAGATTGCAATAATTGCCATCTTGTTTTTAATAGATCTGGCATTTATTTATTTAGTTTTTGTTGACCAGGAAGGAGGACTGGACAACTTTTTGCCTATTTTCAGCCTTGTCCCGGTGGGGGTGGGGATACAGATGGATGCTAACTGAAACTGAACCAGATATTTTAAGCTGTTGGTGGTACTTTTAGTGAATGGGGGAAATTTGGCCAGGACACCAGGGAAATTAACCTACTCTTTTCAGGGGAAAGGTATGTCTTAATACTTATTTACTTTAATACTATATATATATTTATCATTTGCATTACAAGTTGTATAATTAAATCTACACATTTCAAAATTTCCCCTACTTTTATGTGTGTGTGTGTGGGGGCGGTTATATGACTTAAATGAGTTAACATGTAATTTATGTTTTCATAGCTACTGTTCTAATTTTTCACCAGATTATGATTAGCTCTTAGAAAGGGGTGTATGAATGAATACTTATTTTTGTTTCAATGTTTTATGTTTATATTGTTTTACAATTTTTTGAAGTTTTGAAATTATTCACCTACTGGAGGGAGGAGAGGGGGTATAGTTTAGAGTTTATTCTTTATTTCTTAAGTTTTCTTGAAGGTGTAGTGAAGGAAGTATGCTTATAATATTTATTTAATTTCTCTAATTTTTGATTTATGTATTTAATTTAATGTGAAATTGTCATGTATGTAAATATTTTGATCTTGATTTTGAAGTCTCAATAAAAAATTCCCCATCTCTTTTCGAGAAGTGCCATGGGACCTTTAACATCCACCTGAACAGGCAGATGGGACCTCGGTTTAATGTCTCATCCAAAAGACGGCACCTCAGGAGTGCAGTACCTCCCTCATGCTGCACTACAGTGTGAGTATTAGGATTTAACCCAAGTGACTGGATTGGGGATAGAACCCACAGCCTTCTGATCATCCAGCCTCAGAGGCGAGTGTGCAACCTGCTGAGCCACTGACACTGTAACAAACTGTGTGCATTGCACAACACTGCTCAAGAAGGATAGGTCAATGAGGCTGGTCTGGTCACCTGCCCACTAATTGTAGAGCTCTTGGGTATGGGCACCAGGCAAGGAGGAACCCTCTCATGGGCCCGTTTCACCCCAGGGCACCTCCTAGTTCCCATCATCCCAATCAGCCCCCACTCCACTATATTCCCCCCACCAGCCTCTGCAAATCTCTGCTTCATTCTGCTGTACACTATCCCCAGCACTCTACAGCACCTGTATACCTCCAGCGACAATGGGGGACACTCGAAGGGTCAGAGATTGCAGATCCTGGAGGGGGAATAACACCTTCCCTTGGGAGCCATTGACCAACACATCTTAACAGCTTATCAAACTACTATCACAACTTTAACTCAAATCACAGCAAATTAATACCTAATAACAAACAATAACTAACTGTTAAACCATTCACTCCCACACATTTACCACTCACACTCACTCACTTCCACTCTCACTCCACCACCTCCCCCACAACCTCCCCAACCCTCCCAAACAAAGAATCTCTAATAAAACAATGTTTATTTTACTGAGGAGTCCATGGATCTGTGAAGCAGTTCACAAAAAGAGTTCTTAGCTCAAATGGCTTTAATAGCAGGGGCACTCTCTTTTCACACAGAGCTGCCTCTCAGTTTAACTGTTTCTTTCTTTTATAATCTCTGTCAGGTCAGAATACCAGGGAAAGAGTAAACAATGTTAAATACAACCAAAATGTGTTATCCATATAACCCCCCCCAAAAAAAAAAAAATAAATGAATGAATAAATAAATATATAGATAAGCAGCATAGAATTGGAAATGATTTTGGACAAAAATAAATTTTCATATACATCCGAAAAATTGTATCCATCTGAATTTCATACATGTGAATTAGACTTTATAATAAAATAAATATCCGGGGATCAGGGTGGGAACAAACGGTTGCTAGTAAGCCAAGCTGTTGACCAACTGCTCAGTGCCATGAAACCAGCATGCTGTCTGCATAGTTCAAATACTCACAGAGAACTACAGTATAATTTGAAACAAAGCATGCTATCCATTCCTCCTTGATGGGACTGGGCTTAGTGAACTAATCTGCATTTGTACTTTAGCTTCCATGGTGTAGCTAATGGTGCTCCTTGACTATATTACATGGCATATGTCAGCATTCTAACTAACTTGAGTTATATAGTTAGTTACTCCCCCTCTATGTTCTATCTCCATTCAGGAGACTTAGCTATTAAAGGTTTTTGTCCTATTATTGATTTATTTTAAGATTGTATCCTGAGAGATTTATTCACTGGGAGCAGATAAATTTGAAGGAAAGAAATTAAATGTTTAAAAAAAGATTTGCTAAAGGTAGATAAAAATGTCATATATGGGTAAAGATGATGCATCAGTTTATGTATTCTGTTTGATCAAATCTTGAAAAATACAGGCATGAACATTTGATTTGATTTCATAGAGAAATAATAACTTAGTGTTTTCTCCAGTTTATTGCTAGATTATGAATTTATGGGACTTGATGCAATCTGATCTTTTTTCCCACAGGTCACAAACCTCACTTTACTATGAAAAAGCACATTCATACACACACAAGATGAATACCTGTCTAACTGTATAGAAGAATATGTCCACAGTGGCTGATCCAGTAATTTACAGAAGGGAGTTGCAGTTGGCCTGAAAAACCATATCTTTCTAGGGGGAACTGGGAGCACCCCCCATGAAATTCTAAAAATGTAATGTGTGAAATGGTGACTATTTTAGGCCCAGTATCAGGAGCAAAGTGTTAATTACCCCCTCCCCCATCTCCCAAGTTTTTGAAAAGCTTCCCAGCCTGCAACTGAGCACCATACAAGATGGGCAGTTCAAGACTATTTTTGACAGCAAAGACCTATCTAATTGAACCCATAGAAGGTGTACAATTTTACTAAGATTTAGAGCTAGCCAGTTGGACACAATCTAGTCCACCGGTCTACCCTTTTACCGGAAGCTTTTATTATCAGCACCTAGAATACCTAACAGGATCAGTTCCTGGAAACTCCAATGGCATACCCGTTTGCCCCTGGGATGACTTCAGAACTGTACTTTCAATTCACTAGGAAATGCAAATCCCATTATAAACCACAAGTAATCTCTTACATGTGTTCCATGCTACCATCACCTCCACAACTACTGTGAACAAATAGGAAAATCAGTAAAAAATTAACATGATAACCTTCCTTTTTAGCAGGGTCCATGAGTTTATGGCTGCTATCCATTAATTCACATCATCGGCCTTTTCTATTATGCATTTTAAGACAGCCACATAGACCACTCATATACAGTAGTTGTAAGGGTGGTCTCACTTGCCTTCTTAGGGTATGAAAACCACAAACCAAAGATGAATTGTTCTGATATTCCAAGAATGTGAGACCACTCTTACAACCAAAATAGTTGCCTCTGAAGCAGTATTAATATATAATTAATGGCTTCCCCTTTTTCCCATAGGGAAACCATGGTGTAATTTCCTGTTATACACGAGTGTGTATAATGGCAAACCGCACAATGCCGCATAATGCCGCGCAATTGCGCAAAACCGTGCTGAGTCGCACAAAGCTGCGCAAACAGTGCAAATCACCATTAATTATAAAAAATAAAATATGGGATGTTGTGTGTAAACTCAAAGTTTACACACACCCTTGGGGTAAGATGCTCGCACAAACTAATCGAGCTTCGCTCTCGGGGTTTATGTAGCATCTTACCCCTCGGGTGTGTGTAAACTTCTCATTACACACACCACCCCATACATTATTCTCTATATTATCGATAAAGGTCGAACAATAATATATTAGAACTTTAAAAAAACTCCCCCAAAATAGCCCATATCTAGGATACTTGTGCATTAGAAACTATAGAGAATAAGTGTGTCTCATACACAGTAGGAAGGGATGCACTGATTGGTCATTAATGATCCCTCAGGGTGTAATTTATCACAGAGAAGGGCATCAGTCTTTGTTCTAAATCTCAACATGTAGTATTCAAACATTTGGGGCCCAAACTGGAGGCTCAATTCTCTACTGTACTCGCCATTTCTAATCTTTCACAAAGGCTACTGTTGGTTGGCAAATGCCTTGCTACCCCATATAGCCATGCATGGGGCAGTGGGGGGGTGTTGATATACTTCCCAAGTGTGGGTGGAGGTCCATGCAAACTGACTTGGAAATTACTGTTTCTCTTTTAGTCACATTCTTTGGACAGAGGTATGTGGCAAAGATTTTCAGGCTATTAAAACTGATCCAGTCATACAAAGTCCTGATTTTGCACGAGTTCTTTGTATAAATAATGCCTCAGAGGTGAGGCGGGAGCAGTACTTAGCCAGAAGTGGTTAAGACAGCATCCAGTGCTATAAATTAGCTGTAAGTTATTTTCCCAAGAAAAGACGTACTCAACTATTGAAACAAAGTGCTTGGCAGTCACATGGACGATGTCCCCGTGTGTCTGTTCCAGGCAGCCAAGATGGACAGTTGTGCTGAGTCATACAGGCTGCCTAAAGATGCTCCTCACTGCTGCAAATATGCAGAGCCTTGCATTTTATTCTAGGGTCCTATGCAACCGTTCGGGCCCCTAGTTGTTTGAATTTTAAATACAGCAACATGGGTCTATCCCTGAAGCCTGAGATCAGTGGTTGACTTCTTGTTTTCTTGGGGAAATAGCTATCCATTTTTTCACACCAAGCACTTCCAAAAATCATTATGGATCTCCAGGAAAGAGTGCTGTGTCCACCATGCAAAAGTTAACAGGGCTATGATGCAGATGCAGTACTGCAGCCTGGGACAACTGGGTCCTGATGGCCCAGGACAAGTAGTCAGTGTTGGGAGTGGGGATTGCTGGACCACCATGTAATGGACAATGTAAGGAATAAGGCGGGCAAGGCTTGGACTTATAGGGCCATCAACAGCTGTGGGAGGTGGGGGTGTCCACTAGACCATCAAGAAGCCATCACACTTAGGACGTGGATGGAGGGCCACTGGGACTCTTTACAGAGCTGGTAAAAATCTGTCTGGGTGGTCAGTACCATCACCATGGAACACTATGGTACAAGTTGACATGTGCATGTTCTGCAGCAATGCCATACTGAGTTGGGGTCCATGGATCATGCCATGTGTAAGTGGTTTGAAATCATCAAGCCAGACAATTTGCACTAAATCACTGCTATAGGAGATGCACCTAGTTTTGAGTATAGTGCATTCTAAGTGGTGGAAAAACACAAGAAGCACAAACCTCCCATTTCCACCTCCTCCCACAGATCCTGTTTATTTTGTTAATTCAGAGAAGCAGACTTCATTTAGCTCTTCCCTAAATGGAAAACATCAGACTTCTGGTCAAATGCCTGACCTTCAGACTCAAAGTTGCTGTATTTTGTGTGAGAAAGTGACAGAAAGGATGTAACCCTTTACTGCTTCTTTGCATGCCTAAAGTATGCACCGACATTTGGTGTACCCACATAATCTGCAGATATTCGGCATTACAATCCTGCACATCTGCATTAAGAGGTGCTGCAAAGCTTTGATAGTGATTATGAGGAACAGAGGCGTTTTGTCAGAATCCCAAAAATTGAACTCCGAGTTTGAATTTGGTTTTCCATATCATTTTAATCACAGACTCCTGATAATGCACTGCAGCTGGGAAGCTTGATGAAATATTATTATTTTCTGATTGTTGCTACTTCCAATGCATAGGGGATGTGTCACAGGTATCCAAAAGGAAAAAAGTAAATAAACCCTCCAAACATTGCATTAATATACTACAGAGTATTGCTTCAATAGGACCTAATGTATTACAGAATGTGTACAGCATATGGATATGTTTTCAAATGGAGTCTTAAGCACTCCTAAAACAATATTTCTTCAAAACATTTTGATCCCACATATCAGTATCTTGTTTCTCCATGTAACTGCCCTCCTGGTGGCTGTTTTTAATGTTCCTGCCCCTTATCCCTACTGCTCTTCCTTACTGAGAGACATGTTGAGCTTGACCGGACCCTCCCCGACACCACTGTGGCTATGGCCACCACTGCTCCATGTCCCATGTCCAAGACAAGCCCAAATCTGCTTGTGGTGGTGGTGGTGGTAATTCTCCATTACTACCACTGTATTACATTAAGCATCACAGGGGATTCAATCTGTATGACTACCCACCAGCTGCTGTCTCTCAATACCAACAAATCCAACCACTACTCACCAAACAACCAAACAGCAGCTTTGTATAAAAGCAGGCTTTCTGCATGACCTACTGAGGTGGCATTTTGTCTGACCAGGAATGTTCCCAAAAAGATACCACTAACTTTTCCTTAACTAAGCTAGCTCTTTTACTATTTTGGGAGACTTGAAATCTCCCCAAATTGTAAAAGAACTGACTTAGCTCAGGAAGAGTTAGTGGTACTTTTAAAAAAACATAAGTGCTGTTTCCTCGGACAGCTAATAGTGGTGGTGGTGGGGAAGGGGTGCAAGCAAGAACACACAGAGGGATGGTGTGAGAGGGAATTTAATGAGGCATGCAAAGTTAGCAAGTGGGAGTTTTGTGGGGTGCTTTATATAAATACTAACTTCCTTTCCCTTGGCACTAGTCTAGGTTTTCTCCTGTCACCTCCACTGTTGCCACTCTTTAGTACTTCAAAACATTAGTAACATAGGTCTCCTGTTCTTCTCACAACTTAATGCATGGAAGTTGCAGATCTTCAAAGGGGGCGGTGCTCACCCTTGTGCCCAGGCTTAAATCTGCCACTGGTCCATACTGTATTTTCTATAGTCTGTGACGTGGTGTTGATTTGCTCTGTATTTTCTTTTATATCTCACTTGGTTTATGATGCCAAGGTTACAAAACTCTTATGTAACTGAATGAGATAACTAGTGGACTTGTTTCTTTTATAGTTCCACCATTGCTTTATGGCACACATCATATAGTGCAGCAAGAAAAGTTGGGTTTTTCAAGCATTCAGTAATACAAAAGGTCAGGCAGTGCTTTTTTTTGTTAATATAACTTTTTAATTTAACATTTTTCTTGTTCTAAAAATACTTGAGGGGAGGCCTTTAGGCTAAGATCTAAAGAACCTGATAGCTTCAGGTTTTAAATCACAGTTGTTTTCTAGAGATGGAGCAAAACAAAGCCTTAAATCCCATATTGTCCAAGATTTTTAACACTAAATAACTAGAAAATGGTTAAACAGCCTTTTACCAAACTTTCATGCCTTAGAGATTCTGATCTAAGTATTGTGCATACCACTTCTTCAGGCCCCTTCATTCAATGACAGTGAATTATGAGTGGCAAAAATAAAATGTCTTATTACTCATGTAATCCCCACCCCGAAGTGGGATAGTGCTATTAATTGTCTTTAAAAAATTAACTTTATTTTACTTGTTCCTTGAACTGCCATTCATTCCAGCAGTAATCATCTGGGATGCAATGTGTCGCCAGTTGGTTCCATTTTGAAACCTACAGCAGTCAATTAGGCTTCTATAATTCCATTTCTCTATAATTTTAATTGTAATTATGCAGCATACACTAAGAAAGGAACTCAGTCTATTATACTCTTTTCCCTTGTTTCCCAGTTCATGACTTAAATCCAGATCTCCAGTGGCCAATGGCTACTGCTTTATTCCAAAGACAGAATATTTTATATTAAAAAAATGGACTACTGTTATCTGCAAATCATGAGGCACATTCGTAATGTTTTATGAGGCACATCAAAATGCCAGAATTAACTGCATCTGAAAATTATATATCATCAGCACTACTTCAGACACACAGCAAAGAGGTTTGTTCTGTGAGTGTCTGGGTGGTTATTTTATTTACTGCTAAGTGGTTGGAACGTAAAGGTTGGGAAAAGTAGAATGTTTCATTTGCCAAAACTGTTGCAGTGTGGAGGCTGCTGTTCTATGAATGTCAGCTTAAAGAAGTCATCCAACTCAACTTTTCTTTGTGACTTTTACTCTCTAAGATTGTGTGAGAATATACTCTTAAAGTGACAAGAAACTGCTACTGTGTATGTTATCTGTTCCACTATACTGCAGTTTGGGTGGACTAGGTACTTTTGCAGTTAGTTTCTTTCTCCTTGCCTATGTGGCACACCTTCTTGCCAGATCCCCCAGCCCCATCCCCCACTCGCAGCATACCTTACACTGTCCTCCATGGCTTGCCCACTCCTTCAACCTGTTGGAATGGATCCGGTGCGGAGGTTACTGCTATTCACAGGAGCAGGGCCTGCAGGGATTGGCTGTCATCATGCTGCACCCAAGACACACTTTTTCCTCTTTCTCCCCTTAGGAAAAGAGGTGTGCAATGATGCCCTATGGAGAGAGCAAGCACATGTCCACATGCACTCCTCCAAGTGTTTGCCTCCTCACCTCCCCCTTTCTAAGCATCAGAGTGCTGTCCCCCAGCTGCCACTAGGGAACAGTCAACACCGACTGCTGGTAACCCCCCCTCTCCAGAGAAGGACAGCAGTCCCATGGACGCTCGATCCTTCTCCTCCCCTGCCTACCCCTGGTGGCCAGTGCTCATTCCCAAACATGGGTCACTGGCGTAGCGTGAGGTCAGGCATCCAGCGCCTCAGCTCTCAGTGCCACTGAGCCACATGGATTAGGTACTTTAATATTAAACTCCTGATTTTTGCCACTTACAACATGGCCATCTTTAGACCGCTGCTCTTGAAAATTGGCAGACTGACTCTCTGTGGTAGAATCTTCAAACCCTGACAATTTGGTAAAATATGATTGGAATTGTTGGGAGAGCAAGGTGCCACAGGATGCCAGGGACCACTTGGATTTGAGCTGGGTGAGGGGGATGCTGCCACTGGATGCCCAAGACTACTAGAGTGAGGGAAGAGAACCACTGGATGCAAGGGACTGTATGCCATGGGGCAAGGATGGGTATGGGAAGGGATGACACTGGGAACAAGGGATTGCTTGGATTGGGTAAGGGTAAGGGAAAAGGTTACCACGTGATGCCAGGGATTGCTTAGGGATGAGGGTACGGAGAAGGACTATCACAGGACACTTGGTAGAACTTATCATTGATCATGGTGATGGAAGGAGTGTCATTGATCACCTTGGCAGTTGTGCGGTGAGTGAGGGGTGTTAAGGAACACCAGTAACTGGTAGAAAATGTATGGACATTTTCAGTACAAAATGGATATCACCTGTTATTAAATATCCTTTTTAAAAAGGATTGATATTTCTCGCCAAAAAATACATTAAGGGATCGTTTAGTATTGAAGCCCAAAGCCTCAAAAGTAGGCCAATGCAACACTAGGTTGACAGGCTGAAAGGCAAGTTTCAAAGAAGTGCCAACTCACACATATCACCATAATGCAAAGCATCATGGGATGTATATGCAAATCACCAAAAACATTTAGGCTGGTTATACTTTAAGCAGGAATGCATGGTGCCAAAGGGTCTCTCTCACACAATCTGCAAAGAGTGCAAATAGAAGGCATAGATACATGCTTTGTCTTACACAGGACTCATCAGTATCACACCCCAGAGGAAATGACCCAGCCCTAAGTTGGTCTTACGAGTAAGTTGATCTTATAGGGTTTGGATCACGGTGGGCCCTAAATAATAAGGCAAGCTAAAAGACAAAGAACCTCAGTGCAAAAGCACTAAGGCAAGGGTTACCCAAAAGGGCACTGGCAACAAAGCCAAGTTTCAAAGAAATACCAAATCCCAAATATCCCCATGATGCAAAACATCATAGGCTGTATATGCAAATCACCATGAAAATTTAGGCTCGTTCTACTTTAAATAGGAATGCATGGTGTCAAAGGGCCTCTTACACAATCTGCCAAGGGCACAAAAGAAGACATAGACTTGTGTTTCTTCCTACACAGGACTTATCAGTGTGTCTCATTTATATCATATCCCAGGGGAAATGAACCAGCTCTAAGTTAGTCTTACGGGTTTTGATCATGGTGGGCCCAAAATAATAAAGCAAGCTAATAGACAAAGAACCTCAGTGCAAAAACACTGAGGCAAGGGTTACCCAAAAGGCACTGGCAACAAAGCCATGTTTCAAAGAAATGCCAAATCACACATATTCCCATACTGCAAAGCATCATGGGATGTATAAGCAAATCACCATGAACATTTACGCTGGTTTTACTTTAAGCAGGAATGCATGGTGCCAAAGGGCTGCTAACATAATCTGCAAAGAGTGCAAACCGAAGACACGGGTTAACAACATCCCTTCATTCTTGGTGAGTGTGTGGTGTTCTCTGTAGTCTGAACAATTCCTTGATGCAGTATTGGCATTACCCTACCTTCAGCACCTCTCCTCAAAGCATTGGTATCTACTGTAAGTACATTTCTATGCTTTGAAAGACAGTGTCAGAGAAAGGGTAATGACATCACTACACAGGGCAATAATTCAAGGAATTCCACACATTTATCAAGTGTCAATGAAGTTTTTTTCCTTAATGTTGCATTTCCCTACTTGTGGGGCATTGTGCTTCAACACTAACTGATGCCTAAACTTCAGTTTTTACAATGAACATAAATGTGCACATTTAGTATTCTCTTCTCCTTATACTGCTGGATATGGTATCCAGTGATGATAGCGACTGTAAATGAGCAACTGTCAAAACAGTGACTCATTTACAGCACTACCCTTTTGGGCTACCTTGTAAGGGTGGCGACGGAATATGAAAACGACAGTAGGAATCAGTGAGGGAGGGCAACCAGAAGGGGAGGGATCAGGAAGAGAAGGGGAGGGATAGGGAAGAGGGTTTATGTGGGGTAGTTTGCCATGCTGCCACTGAGCTAACTGTGTAGTGTGGTGGTGAGGGTGGCTAGTTTTGCTGCAGCAGCTACTGGGTTCGGGTCTGGAGACTGGGGAAAATTTTACTGCTGCTGTTTTTTTTTGTCATACTGTCTCCCCCTCCCTGACATGCACCCCCTCTGGAGTTGGTTATATTTAGGTTGGGACTGCTGGGTGTGAAGCCCCCCCATGAGGGGGTTGTGGGGGGCACAGCCCCCCCGCATAAATACTATTTTCAGTTGCCAGATGTCTTGTCGCTCAGAGGTGTACATTGCCAATTTGCTTTTTGGCAATGTACACTCTCTGTAACAGCAGTTGCTGTTTTGAGATCGCTGTTATTACATGGAATCACTGGATTCCCTTGCTAAAACAATCTAACATTGGAATAAGAGGTAAAAGATATTACTTTATTGTCAAGAATTAATAATAGCCAATTGTTTAAAGTTCCAGTATAGCTGTAATACAACAAAATAAGTCAGTAATTTGGTCTATGAAACTGAAAACATCCTAGAGTAAAAATACTGATTGTTATATGGTGTAAGAGGAATGAACTTTGAAGTAAATCTAGCAGAAATATAAGAAGAAATCAGTGTACTCATAGACAGAGTAACTGCAGTCTACATTACATGACAAGTTGTGATTTAAAATTTTAACATACCAGGGGCCAGATATTCAAAGCATAGCGCAGCACGTAAACCATTAGCCGAGTAGAAGCCACAGCTAGGCTCACAGCTCGAGCCGAGGGACACCTGGCAAGTGAGTGGGCAGCACTTCCACAGCAGCTCCCTGATACCAGAAGAGTGGACTCTCAGTGGCACACACCCGAGGAGCAGCCACAGCTAGGGTCACAGCTTGAGCCAAGGGACACCTGACCAGCGGGTGGGTGGCACTTCCACAGCCACCGCCCGATACCAGAAGAGCGGACTTTCGGTGGCACAAGCCAAGGAGCAGCCACAGCTAGGCTCACAGCTCGAGCCGAGGACACCCGGCCAGCGGGTGGGTGGCACTTCCACAGCTTCCACCCAATACCAGAAGAGTGGACCCTCGGCGGCACAAGGTACTGCTAAAGCCGCACCAATCGGAACATGAGCGCCTTTCGGTCTCTGTTTCTGATTGGCCCCTGCTACTCAAAATTATTTCAAGCTTTTCTTGCATTTCTACTGTTGACTGTATGGCATACTAGATAACTTCTGTTAGCCAGTTACCTCTGTGATTGTAAACATGGTCCTGATTCATGTCTGAGGAACAAAAAGACCTTAATTAGTTGAAAAAGAGCGCGTGATCACAGCCCCTTCTTGTCTGCGTGCTTAAGCCAGATGGACGGGCGCTAGCTGAAATCTCTCTCTTCTTGTTTCTTTCTTGTGTTAATTTTAGTTTCCCCGCCTGTAGTGACAACCTTTTGTCTTAGCAGGCACTTAAACCTCTCTTCCTCTCTTATTTCCCCAGCTGAGGAGCAGCCACAGCTAGGCTCACAGCTTGAGCTGAGGGACACCTGGCCAGCGGGCGGCTGGCACTTCCACAGCTGCTGCCCGATACCAGAAGAGCGGACTCTCAGTGGCACAAGGTACTGCTAAAGCTGCAAATTCGTGCCCACCCACCCATCCCCCACCCCTAGCCCTTATTAAATACTCTTTCTCCACGCCCCTCTCCTATACCACACCCTTCTCTCTTCTAACCCATCCAATACACTGCAGTTCCTCATATTATACCCCTCCCTCATAAAGCACACCACACACTGCAAGTAGAGATCCCCTGCTATTTAGATAGCTTCTCTGACTTGGGACATACTGCTGTTGCCAGTACTTACAGACCTTATCCTCTTTAGCTATACCACGCTGCTGTTTACCCATGCCACAACCACCTTCAACCACTTATCCCTGTACTAGTCTCCATTTACTCTAATTCTCTCTAGCTCCCCCCCATCCTTATTTCGCTATGTGTGTCAAATCATGGATCCTGTTCTGGTCCTTCTTCTATCTCATATCGCATGCCCAATATATGCCACCTCAAGCCTTTATTACTGTGGATACTAATCTGATCTGCTCTGTAACTAGTTCCTGTCCCTACATGGATATATGCCTTTTCAACTCCTCAATTCTTCAACACTATGTTCATATTACCTTTAACGCTGGTACATGAAATTAATTACCACCTCAGCTTATGACTTCCGCCAACATCATAGAGGTGTCACCTCTACAGATAGCAGTCAGAGTACTCATCTCTGCCACCCTTAGTGGGAAGGGAAAAAAATGTTGGGGCGCGCTCCCCCATGACGATGGTCCACAACGGCATAAAGGGGATACCAGTACGAAGCTTACTATTGCCACGCTAAGAAAACTATTACTCCTTCTTCTCCTGTGCTCAGGAAATGTGGAGCTTAATCCAGGGGCCGCCAGCTGCAATCACATCACCCTCTGACCTTGCCACACTGAAAGGCATGAGTTTCCTCCACATTAATGTATGCAGTCTGTTAAAAAAGTTCTCCATGATCCAGGCCTGGTCCTTCATACTCGACTGGACATCCTAGTGGTTTCAGAAACCTGGCTTAGACCGGTCACCTCTGACAGGGAAGTCAATATCCCTAACTATTTACTATTTAGAGCAGACAGACACTCCAGGAGTGGAGGGGTTGCCATCTATGTCAAGGATAGGTACACGGCATCCTGTCTGAGTGCTTCATCTGTTGCAAATGCTTGTGAATGTCTGTCCCTTCAAGTCACTATCTCACACACTTCAACACTATGTATCATAGGATGCTATAGACCTCCTTCTGCCGATCTACAATTGTTATCTCATTTGAGTAATATCATCAAACAACAATCCTCAGAAATAATTATTCTTGGGGATCTTAATTTAGACTGGCTATCTAAAACCACTGCTCCTCTCATAACTTTCTGTGACACCCATGGATTATCGCAACTTATTATCGAACCAACACGAGTAAATAAAAGAACGTGGATAACAGCTCCCTGCTAGATGTTATCCTAGTGAATAAACCACATCTCTTCTCCTTTGCCGGCATCTTTTTCAGTGATATCAGTGATCACTCCTTTATTGCTTGCATAAGATCAAGCAACAAACCTACTATTTCACCGAAGTTTGCAGCTAAGAGATCTAGACGGAACTTTGATGTCACTGCCTACATAAACGATCTGAAACATTCCTTGCATTGGCAAGAGTTTTATTTGGCAAAAAACACGCAATCAGTATTTGACATATTCTGCAAAATTATCCTAGACGCCCTACATAGATATGACCCTATAGTTAAGGTGCGAATAGCAAAAAATGCATGTAGATGGTTCACACCATTATTAAAATCTGCATTGACTGAAAGAGATAACCTATGGAAAAAAGCACATAAAATTCAGTGTACTGCAGACTGGTGCAAGTTCAAAAGGGCACGCAACTCATGTACTAAAATGGTTAGAGATACAAAAGCTGCATACTATCATTCTGAATTTCTTTCTGCCTCCAAGGATCCTACAAAATTTTGGAAAACCGTCAAGGACTTGTCTGGTCACATGCCCAGTGGCTCACTACCTGATAAAATCTCCTTAAATAATAACACCATTAGTGACAGACTGGAAGTTCTGGATGCCTTCAGTAATCACTTTGCGACTGCAGGCTTAGCCTTTGACAATTCCCCTGTGAATTTGATACGCTCTCAGGTGGATAGAAACATAGAAACATAGAATTTGACATCAGATAAGGACCGCTTGGCCCATCCAGTCTGCCCATTTCCCTACCTACTGGATAAGCTGCAGATCCTAGTTAACCAGCAGCCTACTTCTTCTTACCCCCACCCCCAGAATTGCCTTATGACTGTCCCATGCATTCTTGAATTCCACCACTGATTTTGACTCCACAACCTCTCTCCGAAGCGCTCCATGCATCCACAACCTCTCTGTGAAAAAATACTTCCAAATTACCTCTGAGCCGCGCCCCTCTGTCTTCAAATTGTGCCCTCTTGTTCTTGCACACCCCTTTTTTTGAAAGATGCTACCCTCTTGGACTTTGTTGATTCCCTTGAGGTACTTGAAAGTTTCTATCATGTCCCCCCTCTCCCTCATTTCCTCGAGGCTATACATATTAAGCTCCTTAAGTCTCTCTTCATATGTCTTCCGGTGCAGACCCTGCACCATTTTAGTTGCCCTCCTCTGGACAGCTTCCATCCTGTCTATGTCTTTGCGGAGATTGGGTCTCCAGAACTGCACACAGTACTCCAGATGGGGTGTCACCAGCTGTCTGTACAGAGGGATAATAACTTCCTGTTTTCTACTGGTGATGCCTCTCCCTATGCATCCCAGTATCCCCCAAGCCCTCCTTGCTGCCCTCTCACATTGCTTGCCCACCTTTAGGTCATCTGATATGACTACCCCCAGGTCCCTTTCCATTTTTGTTGTTGTTAGTATCTCACCCCCCATTGTGTACTCTTCCCCTGGGTTTTTGTTTCCCAGGTGCATTACCTTGCACTTCTTAGCATTGAATCTAAGCTGCCATACATGTGACCATTCCTCTAACCTTGCCAAGTCCCTTCTCATCCTTTCCAACCCACCCTGTGCATCAACTCTGTTGCAGATCTTAGTGTCATCTGCAAAGAGACATACTTTTCCTTCAGTCCTTCCGAATGTCGCTTATAAAGACATTGAAGAGGATCGGTCCTAATACTGAACCCTCGAGGTGCCCACTAGTAACCCTCCTTTCTTCTGAGTGGACTCCATTTACTATTACTCTCTGTGTCCTATTCTCCAGCCAATTCTTTACCCAGGCTGTCATCTTGGGACCTACTCCCAGGCTGGCTAACTTGTATATTAATCTTTTGTGTGGGACTGTGTCAATGCTTGCTAAAGTCTAGGTAGGCCATGTCCACAGCCCTCCTGATCTACTACTTTGGTCACCCAGTCAAAGAAATCTATCAGATTTGTCTGGCATGACCTTCCCACTGTGAATCCATGCTGCCTGGGGTCCTGTGCCCCTCTGGCCTCTAGATACTCAACAATTCTTTCCTTCAGAAGTGATTCCATCATTTTCCCTATCACTGAGGTTAAACTAACAGGTCTGTAGTTTCCCGCTTCTGCCTTGCTCCCACTTTTGTGAAGGGGAATCACATCTGCCCTCCTCTAGTCCTCGGATACCACCCCATCTTCTCAGGATTTGTTAAAAAGGGTAGCCAGTGATGCCACTAGTTCTACCCTTAGCTCTTTTAGAATTCTGGGATGAATCCCATCAGGCCCCATTGCTTTGTCCACCTTCAGTTTTAAGAGTTCTTTCAGAACCCTTTCTTCTTTAAATGGGCTGGTATCAACTTCTGTATCCAGAGTGTTACTACTGTTTGTTTTATGTACCTCCCCCTCTTCATTTGTAAATACTGAGCAAAAATATTTGTTTAGTATCGCTGCCTTTTCACAGTCTCCCTCTGCCCACCCTCTCTTCCCTTTATTAAGCCTCACTATCCCTCCCTTGGTCTTTCTTTGCTCCCTGATGTACCTATAAAGGTTTTATCCCCCTTCTTAACTGAGTTGGCTATCTTTTCCTCGGTTTGGGCCTTTGCTGTTCTGACTGCCTTCCCAGCCTCCTTTTGCTTTAACTGATACAGTTCTCTGTCCTGCTCCTTCTGCGATTCCTTGTACTTCCTGAATGCTTTCTTTTTCTCTTGCACCTTCACTGCCACTTCCTTTGAGAACCATAGTGGTTTCTTACATCGTTTTGTTTTGTTTATTTGCTTCACACAAAGGCTCAGTACCTCTGTGATGGCAGTTTTATTATTCCCCATTGTTCTTCCACCCTCCTTCCTGCCCATTTGCTAGTACATTCTTAGGCACTCACCATTTTGGCAGTCAGCCCTCCTAAAGTCCAGTACTTTTGTCTTTGTATGGCTTGACTCTATTGCTGTGTTTATTGTGAACCATACTGTTCGATGGTCGCTAGTTCCCAGATGGCTACCCACTTCTACATCTGTGATCCACTCTCCATCTCCATTTGAGAGAATCAAGTCTAATATTGCTCCCTCTTGAGTGGGCTCCAGTACTAGTTGTCTAAGGCATGCCCCCTGTAGGGCATCTAGAATAACTGCACTCTTCGAAGTGGCAGCTGCAACTGCACTCCAGTTAACATCTGGCATATTCAGATCACCCATCAAGCAATATCTCCCTTTTCTGCCATTCTAAGTATACTTTCTATCATTTCCTGTCCATTTCCTCCCTGAGAAGGGGGTCAGTATACAACCCCTGTGCGTATTGTGGTGCCATTGCCTGTCTCCAAATTTACCCACAGTGCTTCTTCTCCTCCCTGTTTACCCTTTTGTTCTGTTGCTTTTATTCCTTCCCTTATGTAAAGAACTACTCCTCCTCCTCTTTTACCCTCCCTGTCCCTCCTGTAGACAGTGTATCCTGGTATGTTTATGTCCCAGTCATGGTTTTGTGTGTACCATATTTCTGTGACTGCCACGATATCCAGATGTTCCTCCTCCATCAAGGCCACTAATTCAGGAAGCTTGTTATCCAGACTACGGGTATTGGTACTCATTGCTCTCCATTTTTTGATGGCTTTACCTTCTGTTGCAGCATCCCCCACTGACCGTTCTACCTCGGTCTTTTTCTCATTTAGTAACCTGTTTTGTAGGGAGAGGCTGGGATTTTCCTGCTGCTTGTCAGTGCCTCCCCCTTTGACTAGTTTGAAAGCTTGCAAATGAAGCATTTAAACCAATTGCTCAAAAGACTTGTTCCCTTCCTGGACAGATGCAGACCATCCTGCCAGTATAGGCTGGTGTCCCTCCAGGTGGAACCTGGATAATCAAGGTGCAGATCCTAGCGTCACCAATTCTGTCTTCTCCTTGCGTCCTACCACTCTGAAAGAAGTTCAAGACCTATTGCTAAAACTGGATGTAAAAAAAAGTGCTGGTGTGGATACCCTCGACCCATATTTTTTGAAGGTGGCCATCCATGTGTTAGCCGTGGCCATAACCCATTTATTCAACCTATCTTTAATTCAAGGATCCATTTCTTCAATATGGAAAACAGCGCACATCATACCCCTGTTCAAGTCTGGAAATCCCTGAGATCTAAATAATTACAGACCAATTTCAATTCTCCCGGTCTTGTTAAAATTACTGGAAAAAGTCGTAAGTAACCAGCTGAGGCAGTATCTAGAAGCTAACAAACTGCTTAATCCAGTTCAATCAGGGTTCAGTGCTAAATACAGCACTTGCCAAAGTGACTAATGACTGGCAAAGAGAGCTAGACAACGAGAATTACACCTGCGCTGTGTTCTTGGACCTGAGCAAGGCCTTCGACACTGTCGACCATTCTCTGCTACTCTCTTCCCTTACCTCACTAGGTGCTGACCCATTATCCTTACAGTGGTTCAACAACTACCTCTCTGATCTTTCCAGCAGGTGAAAGCGGAAGGAGATCTCTCAACTCTCAAACCTCTCCTAAGAGGTATTCCCCAGGGTTCTATATTAGGACCAATCTTATTTGCAATATACATCAACAATATTGATGAAAGCATAACTAAGGCCAACATTCATCTGTTTGCAGATGACACAGTTCTTTACGTAAGCCGCCCATCATTACAATCTGCATGCAATGATCTTCCATCTGAGTTCAACCTGCTGCAACACCAACTCCTAAACAAAAAACTATTACTTAACACCAAGAAAACAAAAGCAATGTTCTTTTCTCCCTCTGCCCAAACAGTAAATTCAGCCCTATCAGACCCTGTGCCACAGATTACTACAATTCTTGGTGAGAATTTGGAATTCATCCCTAAATTCAAATACCTGGGAGTATGGCTGGACCATAGGCTCTCCTTTATAGAGCATGTTGAAGAATTACTCAAAACATTACGACAGAGACTTGGCCTGTTCTTTAGGATAACCCATTTCTTAACTAGAGATGCCAAACTACAGCTGGTATGATCAACCTTTCTATCCTTGATAGATTATGCTGACATCCTCTACAGTCACTGTCCCATTTCCTACCTTACCAGGCTTGACACATTATATCATAGAGCTTTGAGGTTCATCACAGGCCTGCCTTATTCCACTCACCACTGCTCCCTATATCAATCAGTGGGGTGGAGTTCTCTTCAATACAGGTGTGATAAAAATGTAGCCTTATGGACACTGAGAGCCGTCTCCAAAAAACTGCCCCATCACATTACAGACGGTCTTCCTATAAAACCAATAGGCAATTACACCTTGAGAAGTTGCAAATCTCTCCTACTGATGGTTCCCAAAGTTAACTCTCGCTTTGGCAGGGCTGCTATAAGCTTTACACTGTCCTCCTTGTGGAATAAATTGCAAAAAAACTGAAACTGAGGTCATCCATCGGCATCTCATCTTTCAAGCTCTTATATTCATGTCTCAGAAATGATCAGTGCAATTGTTTCCCATGACCATGAATTGTCATCATGCTAACCTGTTCCATTTAACCATGAACAAATTACATCTAGTGCTTGTCTCCTCCTTGGCCCCGGTCTGTCATCATGCCTTCATGTACTGTATCACCTTGATACCTCTGTCCTCCCTTTGATACTGGTCTATCTTCCTGCTTTCTCCAGCCTTCTTTTCACAACTTTATACAGCACTCATCCTCAATCTACTAGTAATCATACTATGAAAGTCCTAACTCCCCTTTTCCTCTCCCCGTAGGCCCCCACCGCCACATCAGTTCTACTGACCTATCCTTGGGACTTCACTTCTCACAATGTTTATCCTTCGCTTACATATTACATACCCCTCTTGGTACCCCATCTGCCATTAGTTGGTGGTTCTCCAAGCCATTTTCATGGCTATTACTAGTGACTGCTCCTGGTAAATGAACTAGCTGGTACCTCTAAACAGAGAACATGGTTTATATACAGTTGCATGGTTCAATGGTGGACCTGCCCCCTTGTATTTGAATCCTCCTTTGTTATGGCTTGCCTTGTCTTCCTTTTTATCATTTGACTCACCTATTACTGCACCATTGTGTTTGTGTTTATATACTTATTTACATGTATTTACATGTTTTATGATGGATGTTACCCTGATCCTGTTCTAACCAGGTCCATCTTGTAAAAGAGCTCTGCTCAATGATGTTCGCCTGGATAAATAAAGATTTTGATTGATTGATTGGTTAGCATGGGAATAGCATGGAGTGTCCATATTCAAAGGACCTGTTAGTGCTCTCAAACTGTTTTAGCATTGGGCAAACCGATAATGTATGCAAGGGGCAAAGGGGGGGGGCTTGCATACACATGCAATGGGATATTCAAAGCTATAGCGCCATGTTAGGACACATAGCACAACACCTAAGGCGGCGCTAGCTACAGCCTATAAAAGGCTGGTCTTAACCCAGGGAAATCACCTGGGGGAGAGACCACAACAGGAAGTGGGAATGAGTGCTGTACCACTAGCAGTGATGCTGCCATTCATGGTAGCTGTAGTGGAGGAGGAGGAGGAGGAGAGGGAGTAGGCCCAAAATGGGCCATAACGCAGGCCAAGGAGATGGTATGCTGCAAACAGGTGGTACTGGCCCAGGGTCTTCTTTGAGACCCTGCCAGATGAGCACATCACTGGCTGGTACAGGATGAACAGGGGAATGTTGAGGCAGCTATGTGAACTCCTGCATGAGCAGCTGCACCCCAACACCAGACGCAGCCATGCTATGACAGTAGAGGAGAAGGTGACAGCAGCATTGTGCTTCCTAGCCACAGGGATGTTCCAATGATCAGTGGGGGACACCATTGGGGTATCGCAGTCTTCAACCTCACGCCTCCTGACCCAGTTCCTAGAGGCTTTCCTGCCACACACTAGGGAGTTCATAGTATTCCACAGCACAGCAGCAGAGCGCAGAGAAACAGTGCAGCAATTCCATCGAGTTGCACATCTACCAGCAGTACTGGGTGCCATTGACTGCACCCATGTCCCCATCTGCGC
This sequence comes from Neoceratodus forsteri, assembly GCA_016271365.2. Lineage (NCBI taxonomy): Eukaryota > Metazoa > Chordata > Ceratodontiformes > Ceratodontidae > Neoceratodus > Neoceratodus forsteri. Next base: position 356,269,278 of record CM057456.1, read on the forward strand.
ACCACCTGGTGATGGCAATGACGTCTACATAAACAGGAAGAGGTACCACTCAATCAATTGCCAGGTGGTGTGCGATGTGACAGGGTGCATCAGCAATATCTATGCGCAGTACCCTGGTAGTGCCCATGATTTTTCATCTGGCACCAGTTCCAGCTGTGCCAGGCATTTGAGGAGGGCAGGATACCCAGTGGGCACCTAGTCAGTGAGTAGCAGCTGACAAGACACACACTAACCACAGCATGGATGGGGACAGGCAGGGGAAGCCAGGAGGGGCATGGGAGGGCATCACAGGGATGCACGATGGCAGCAGGCAGACAGCAGTTCAACACTAAAAGGTGCATATCTCCTGACAGGGGACAGCACCTATCCCCTGTGACCCTGGCTGCTGACACCGGTACCCTGCCAGCCACAGTAGCCAAAGATCAGTAAATGAGGCACACGCTAGCACCAGGAACATTATAGAGAGGGTGTTTGGCATACTGAAGATGAGCTTCCGATGCCTAGACACATCTGGTGGTGCCCCACAGTATAGGCCTCAGAAGGTATGCCGTATCTTCCTAGCCTGTTGCATGTTGCACAACATGGCAATGAACTGTGGGATACAGGCACCTGAACCTGAGGAATAGGCTGACAGTAACCCAGAGCCAGTGGTCAGGGGGATAGTGGAGCAAATTAAGAGAAGGGATCCTTGCATGACCCGCAGGGCCATAGAACACAGGGCCAACATCATCAGGACACTGTCACAGGCCAGAGGGTGAGTACAGACTGCACAGAAACATGAAACAATACATTGGTGCATGTTTTAATGTGAACAAACAATCACAACAGTGACATCACTAATCAGAGCAGGTGCACAACAAACTGGATCAGAACGCATGTTAATGTGTGTGGTGCGATGTGAGGGGTGTGCAGGTCATACAGAAAGTGGACACACAGCCATGGCATGGTGGAATGATCAATGCCCGATGTGTGGTGGCAGTGTGAGGAGGGCCTCCATGGCTGTGCCAGTGAGGTGGTGCATGTGAAGGAGTGTGGGGGTGTGCATGTCTGTGTGTGTGCATGTGTGTACAAGGGTGTGGGTGTGCCAATGTGCATACAGGGGTGGAGACTGTGCACAGGTGCTGGTTGGCCATTCCAATCACCAGCAACTACCACCATGCACACAGCAGACACCACAGGAGTGGGTCACAGAACCAGGGGTGCTCTGTGCTGAGGACACATTGGGGGAGGACCATGGTGAGGCAGGCAGGCAGGGTGGACCACCTGTGCCCCCGTTGACTGGCAGAACCTGACTGGGCAGATGGACGTCCACAGTGGTGCTGGGTGCCTGTAGATGTCCCTGATGCATTTGTGCTGGAGCCAGTGGCAGCCCTGCAGCCATGGGTGGCACACCTGTGGGCCCCTGTGCCATGGTCTCCCTGCCCTCCCTGCACATCCTGGCAACCACCATGCACCCCATGCAGCACAGTGATGAGGTCAACCACTGCAGCTGTGAGCCCGGAAAACTGCGGTCCAGTTTAGCAGCCACATAGCCCACCCTGTCCTCGGCACGCTGTTCCACAAGGGCAAAGCCCAGGGACACAGACTCATACATCATCAAAAGCTCATACCTGAGCTCCTACAACAGGCCATGCAGGTCCATCCAAGCCTTCTGCTGTGATGTCAGGGCAGCCTGTAGCAGTGGGTGGACCCCTGGAGCATTCTGCTCTAGGGGTGCAGCCCCCCATGGCGGCTGGCACTGGGGCCTGCATCTCAATAGGGTCAGGACACTGGTGCATGGGCGGCATGTCCTGCCACTGTAGACCACTGGTGATGTGCTTTTGTACTGGAGAGCCATGCCCCACAACCTGTGGGGACACTGCATGTCCAGCAGTGCACACACATCCCCCACACAGCCAACCACCGGCTGCATGGGAGCACCCATGCTAGCAAGGCCAACCACCCCCCTGGTACCTGTGCTGCGTCCTGCACCTAGACCCACCCATGTACCCCCCTCCAAAGGCCCATCCACGGGCAGGAGGTAGGAACCCTCTGACATATCTGTGTCAATGTCACTTGTCACAGTCAGGAGGATCACCTGCCCGCCACCCAGATCCTCAACCTGGGCATCCTCCATGGTGGCACTGTAGTCCAGTTCCCCTCCTTCATCAGAGCCCCCCTCCCCTGTCAGCTGTATCATTCCTCTGTGTGAGTGCCACACACTGTGTGGCCCAGGGTGTACCCGTCCACCACCCAGGCCAGATGTTGATGGCTGGTTGTCCTCCACCTTCTCCTCCTCCTCCTCCTCCTCTGGTCCTGAGGCTGCCATCCCGACATGGTCCTGGTGCACTGCTGGCCCTACATACGCCACTGTGGATGAAAACAGGAAAGGGTCAGTCACCCATACACACAATGTGTGTCCCACCACCACCACCACTGCCACCCGAACATGCACACCCTAGGACACGTGCCACCCACTGTAGACATGCACACCCCACACATCACCACCATGGCAATATCATGTGGCCACATGTACCCAACCTCCCCATAGTGCACATGCATACCCCGTCCCTTGTGCATAGTGTGCACAGCACTGCAGCTCCACAGTGCACCCCAGGCTCAGCTCCAACACAAACACCCTGTGCTGCCACACCATGCAGGGTACACACATGTGGTTAGAGACCTGCCCTAGGCTGTGTGAGAGGTGTCTCTCACCCACCACCCAGTACACCAGCGACAGCCACTGGGCACAGTGTGGATGCCACCATGGCCATGAGTGGGTCCTCCTCCTGCTACTGTGCTGGTTGCAGGCCCCACCAGTTCTCATCCTGTCACACAGATGTTGTGCCTCCTACTCTTTCACCCTGCACAGCAGGTCACTCCAGCGCTTGCGCACTGCCTCGGTTGTCCTGCCACGACCGCCGACTGCGTTCACCCTGGTGGTGACCTCCTCCCATGCCTGGTGCACCACCACATCCATGGCCTCGTGTTGCCTCAGCACCTGCTCCCTCTCCTTGACACCATGCATCATGGTCCTCAGTTCCTCCTGTGAGAAGCGATGTACACGTATCCGCTCAGGCCATTCCGCACCACCTACAGGAGAGATAGAGCAACCCTATTGTACATGGTGCAACCCTTTTGAATATCTGGGCCATAGTGTACAGGACACTTAGGTTCCTGTGCATGAGTCCTAATTTTCTTTGCGCAAGGCTCTTCAGGCTTTGCACAATGCATAAAATGAGTCATAACTTTATTACAATTTGCTTTTATGTATGACTTTAATTGTTGTACAAAATGCACACAGTTTGTTTTAGCCTCATATTCTTGACTGATTTCTTGTTTCTTAGATTTTTATTTTGTTTGTGAAGGATTTAGAAACTGTGGGGCCGATTCAAAGATAACTGGTGTAACTTGCACGCAGTTGCGAGTTACATCAGTCACCTCATGCCAGGGACCCTATGCCACATTCCAGAAGTGGCAGGGTCCCTGCACTTGCGACATGTGACGTACACCATGTGTGTGATGGTAGCCCATGCATGGCATATTGCAGCTGCATGTCGCAACTCGACTGGCAACAGTTGTCCCCCAAAGCCTTCACCTCGGTGCACATGAGGGGGTAGGATACATGGCACAGGCATCTGGGGGTCACAACTGAAAATGACCCCCAGGGGTCCCACATGAATAGGGGGTTGGGGGCAGGGGTATGCCTGCGAGGGCATGGGGGACATCCTGGTGCCATTGGCATGGCACTGCATGGTGACATCCAATGGTGCCAGCCATCAGATGTCACTTAGGACAGCTCCGAGCTGTCATACATTTGCTATGCCACTGCATGTTCTGTAATTGCAACTGCAGGTTATGAAAGCCACCCTCCTGGAGTTGGGCTATGTTGCTGTTGTAACCCGCAGTTGCACCAGGCATTGTGGGCTGTAGCATAAGTGGTGTCGTATCCTGTAATTGTCGCAGCCCACATATGCCATGACGCAAGTTGCCTCCTGGAATAGCACTGGGTGTATCACATGATGTAAGTCACGGGACATGCCATGGAGACTGGAGTATCTTGCCTTATGCCGGTGTAGCCCATCTTGGACTTGGGCCCTGTATCACCATGTTTATCTTTAAAATATTCATGCAGCTTGTAGATTTTTACATTTTCATGAAAGATTTCTTTACAAATGTTTTTTGCTTAAGTAAACTTTTTCAATTGCTATTTAAATATTTTAAAGTGTTTGTCTCATTATACTCCTAACTCATAAACACTAAAGTGTCACCCTTAACATTTAAGTATTTAATAAGTGTTCAAACTTTAAAGCTTTTGTTCATGTGGAACTTAAACACTAACTAAAAATCTTAAGACAGCATGTACGTAATAACCTTCTTCTGCTAGCAGGAGTGGGTTTGTTTACTAGAATATCAGACCATGGAGTTTACTGATTGGTAACATGTCTGAGAGCCAATGGGTGGAGTTTAGAATGCTTGTTTGGCAATGGCATGAAAAGTATAAAAATGACATAGTGTTAGGAGGGTACAGATATGCTTTAAGAGCACCCTTGACTCAGATCTCTTGCCAGGCTACCTGAGGAAGTAAGGGCCCTCACTTGCAGTAACTTTCTAGGGATTCCATCTGTTAGTACAGCAGCACTCATTGGCTAGTCATCTGGTAGCTTTCAATGACAGATACTAGGACAGTGGTGATTACTGGGAACTTGGAATCTGAAGGCCATTTACTGTAGATCACTATTAATTCTGGTAGGCATGTAAGGGATCATCAGAAGGGAGTGAGTATCCTAAGCAAGCAAGCAAAACTTTATTTACAAAATAGTGCTATTCACAAAAGAAAACCATAGCACTAACACAATAGAACATAAAGTCACAGTTAAAAAATCCTTAAATAATTAAAAAATATCAGCATCAACAAATTATTCAGAGTCAGGAAAAGCAAGATTAAACAGATATGCTTTCAATGCAGATTTGAAACTTTCCAAGGGGCTGCCCCTCAAGGGAAGTCCCTGGTGGCCTTGTGATGCACAGAGGATCTAACTGAAGCAGGTGTTTTCCCACTGTGGGGAATCCCGTTTTTAGGTTAGTTATCTGATTCTCTGGTTTTCCACAGAGATATTCCTGTTTTTGTGCTGTTTTGAACAGCCACTCACAGTTAAAACAAAGAATGTTAAATCATTTACTGTTTCAGCAACACATTCAGGTTACTCTCATGTGACTGATGTCATAAAGACATTTAATTACAATACCAGCCAATCATCAAGTTGAAAGAACACAACTGCTGAGGTACTTAATAGTTTGCAGAATTTGTTATATACTTGGAAGGGAGTAACCCCAATCTGAAATTTAAAGTGACAGCTGACCTCCTCACTGTCAACTTCCTGGACTTGACCATCATCAAACAACATGATATGGCACTATTCTGACTGATTTATACATCAAACCCACAGACAGGAATAGCCTACTACATGTGGAGAGTTGTCACCCAGCACACACTGTAAGAAATTTACCAAAGGGCCAGTACATGCATATAAAATGAAACTGTGCCAGTACAGAATTGTACAACAAAAGAGCCATGGAACGTACAGAAAAATTTAGAGCTAGGGAGTACCATGAGTCTGATTTAGAATGAGCAATCTAACATACAGAGAACACTGATAGGAAGTCATTGCTCTTTCCAAAAATCAAAAAGAAAAAAGCGGGGCAACCACTTACTTTTGTGACCATCTATGGTGGGGGAACGAAGGAACTTGTGGGTTTGGTAAGAAATAATCTGACATTATTACAAGGGATACCAGAGCTAAAACCCTTCCTAAGAAAAACCTTTGAGGGTATCATATAGAATGGGTAAAAACCTATTGGATTGTCTGGTGCACAGTAGCCAACTGCAAATTCAAACCAGGAATATGAATAAACAATGGGGTAATACACCCTGTGGGTTCTGTCATGGCTGTTACTTAATGGACAAAAAAGAAAACTTTGTGTATCCAAGAACAGGTCAAATTGAGAAAATTAGGAGACACAACAACTGCAATACAGAGGCAGTAGTGTATCTTCTTACCTGCTCTTGTAGTAGGCTCTGTGTGGGAAGAACTAAATGTAAATTAATGTTCCAATTAAATGAACACATATTTTAGCAATAAAAAAATTAGAATCCTGAGTATGCGATGGCTGTGCACATTAACAACTCAAATTTGGAGATCCCACATACAATTAGGGCTATAGGCATATAAACCATCAAGAAAAATGTGAGGGAGTAACTTTCTATACCCTGAGAATATTTACTTATGTACTAAGCATGTCTGACTATATTGTATGCTTGGTGTATGAGGGCCGTTTTTATGGCTTATGATACCTGGAAAACGTAATAAAATCTTACATGATAAAAAGGAAAAATGTGAGGGGAGGTGACCTGGAGAACTTTGTGAACTGTAAGGAACAGGAATGGATCTTTAAGCTGGGGGGCTCTGAAATGGCCATGACTCAATGGCAAGTTTTAAATTTCTCTATTTCTATTGAAAAAGAAGTAATGCTGCTATATGAATAAAACAAAATATGATAGCAGCGTGTTAGTATATTTTTGTTAAAACATCAACCCCCCCCACTCGTTCTTAGCCCTCCTCCCCCATCTTAAGCAATCTCTGTAGAAATGGTGAGTGAGTATCTGTAGATACTGACTTGCATCAAAGACGTGGTGAAACAGCATTTTTCACTGTTTTTCAAACATCTAGATGTTCTCTGCATTGTAGGTTCCTGGAGAAGCCACAAGGCCTAAATGAATGAAGAACAGGACAAATTAAATAAAGCAAGAAGCTTTATACATGGGTGGTGTTTCTTTTTTGATATTTTGATTGTTTGTCTTTTTTATGTGATTATTGATGCTGATTGTAATCATAGGTATATTCTACGTGTATTAGATTTGAATTGGGATTTTACATGTTTTGAATGGTGGATGGAAGGCATGGCTTGTTACCAATTAGTATAAAAAAGTACCTCTGATGAAGCCCCGTTTGTGTGGTGAAATGTAGGCAGGGCAGTGCGAAGGCACTGACATTTTCTTATATGCAGCTGTCCATGAAAATGGCTATATAATAAACACGAAAGTTCAGTGAACTAACACGTTTTTGTGTGATCTCCTTCCTCACAAGTGGTGAGTGCTCTCTCTTTTTGTTATATTGGATTACACAGTACTAAGAGAAGTACCACCATTCACTGTGTGCACCTCACTGAACAAGATATATATTAACCTACTATTTGTTACTCAACATTCTATGTACTGTGTTTTGCTACTCTGCAAATGTTTTCTCATATATCAAGTGGCAGTGAAGGAGGTGTCGATCTATGACAGTCAGTCGACAATTTCGCTGTCGACTGACATTACAGTGACTCCTTTATGTCGACCACATTTTCAGTCAGCATAAAGGGAGTCAGTTCAGACGGTGTTTTCTTTGGGGGACTTTGCCCCCTTACCCCCCCCTTATCCCCCACTACTAAATGAATCAATTCTGACTCAGAGTTGCTTTGGGGAGGGGTTGCAATACCCACAGAAAACAGTGCTGGGGTTCTGCACTGACACTACAAAACCTGTCGCTGTTGTCGCTGTAGTGTTGGTCATAGTAAAGTTGTCACTGTAGCGATGGCATACCAAGGAGGGTGCTATGTGCTGTACTTATTTGGTTGTGTGTAAAATGAAAGTTGGGGCTAGGAGCAAAGTTTAGATTGTGATTTAAAATCCTTTTTTTTCTTACATGAAGGGGTGAACCCTAGTGGGCAAAGTAAAAAAAAAAATCTTTGCAGAAATTTTGCTGAAAATTCTGCATTTGCGAAGGCTTCTCCTTTACCTGAAGTACCCAGCTTGAAAAAACTCTGTAAATGGGCACTTCCCTGACAGTTTTCAGGGAAAGACTCTGCAACACACCTACAGCAAACATGAACAAAACACAACTGAACTTGATTAGGACTGTTCCCCTTCATACTGAAGCGACTGCTTTAGGTACGTTACCTCTCATTGCAGGAGCTACTGATAAATTTACAGTCAATATCGAATCTTTTTTTTTTTTTAATTTCAAGGATATAACTTTTTCCATTTCTATTTTGAATCCAAAATGGTTCTTAACGTTCCTTGTTTTCAAACTGCTTTTGTAACCTATTCATTTTCATATGTGTGCATTCAGTAGTACTGTGTATTAGGCAAGTGCTAAGTACTAATTTTCATTATAAATCCCTCAGACTTTTTCATTAATGATGTTTATCTTCTGGTCAAGATGCCCTCTCCTTCAAGTTCCTGTCAATAACTTCCCAACCTGAGCAACACACTTACCTTCTCCAAGAGTTCCTTATGGTTTTGTCTTCAAAAGCTAGGTCGTCAGGGAAGAACCCTTCCTCTCAGGTACACAGTTGAGCGTGAGGAGCTGGCAGGGAGTGATAGGACCAAAAGTATCAATGCTGTCATCCTTGTGGATGCCATTGTCCTCTGAGTTACCCATGACCCTGGTCGTTCCCACCACCATGACAATGTCAAATACAGTTATCATACATTCATGCACATGCAGGGTATCCCATGTGGAGAAGCAAACTTCCTGGTGCACAGCAAGCATAGCTGCAGCAGCAGAACACCATCCCATCCCTGTTGAGGTTGGGACATGCTGCCATGGGTAGCGCTCTTCTGGTCCATGACCTCAATGCCACATGCACACATTGCAACCAACATCTTGGTCAAGCTACTGCAGAAAGCCAACACATGGCTGCACCCATTAGCTTCAAAAAGTGACTTTATACAGTGGAGCCTGACAGGATGCAATGCAGTGTCACAGATTCCTGCATAACAAAAGATACAGAAGCAAATTATTTGATACCATTTATTGGACCAACCTAGATGTTACAAAAAGAACAAAGTGCTTTAGCTATCGGACAAACACGTCCTTCCTCGGACTAACAAGTTTTTGTATGATCTCCTTCCTCACAAGTGGTGAGTGCTCTCTCTTTTTGTTATATTGGATTACACAGTACTAAGAGAAGCACCACCATTCCCTGTGTGCACCTCACAGAGCAAGATATATTAACCTACTGTTTGTCACTCAACATTCTATTTACTGTGTTTTGCTACTCTGCAAATGTTTTCTCATATATCAAGTGGCAGTGAAGGAGGTGCAGATCTATGACTACTGGTCGACAATTTCATTGTTGACTGACATTACAAAGACTCCTTTATTCTTTTTGTTGCATCTATGTTGGTCCGATAAAACATATCAAATCATTCTCTTCTGGATCTGTTCTTAAAAGGATCAATACGGCAAATGCTAAATTTGTATGTCTGCATAACAAAAGGGATTAACTGCCATTCAAATTACACTGTTTCTTGCAATACCTGCAGAATTCTACAGTATTCTGCATAGCATCCTGGCAGGCTCCACAGTAGCTAGGAAGAATGGGCAAAATGTGGTTACAGGGACAGAGTTCCATGACTGGCACATTGTATTAACCTAGTAGTGCAGTTCTGGGAGCTAAAAGTAATGTATAACACATGACAGGGTGTGGGGTTGCAAGGGAATAGTGCACTCCTTAGGTATCATTAGGCACAAGGCACAAGAGAGTGCCAGCAACAATCAAGGCATGCATATTCCCTGCAACCACACACCCTGGAGTGTGTTATCTCACTTGTAAAATGTGTTAATGTTTGTGAAAAATATAGTGGAAGAAATAAAAACAGAGGGTTAATGCTTTAAATAATGGTTTCTTTATTGACGTATTAATACCCCACATAAAATAGTCCCACTACACACAAATTGTGCTATTCAGAATCAAGTATCAACATTTTTTTGTCAAAAGTAACTTAAGCTGTGTCATTATAATTTTGATTACATACTTTTTATTCATAGTTTTTAAACAGTTTATATATAGTTTTCAACAGCTTTGCAGGACTGTTTTCTGTTATTTCTTGTCCAAAAGTACTCAGGGAGGTGCTAGCTGTCCCATGGACAGGCCTGTTCAACAGCCCCAGTTCTGAGTATAGGATTAGGGGAATACCAACAGTCACTAGACAGAAAAGGGACCTTGGAGTTAGTAAATTGGAGGACCATATGGTGGCAGGGCAATGTGACTAAGTAGTGGGCCGGGCTAGTAGATGTTGCAGTACATAGGGATGTGTATCTACAGCAGGAGGAGGAAGGTAGTGTTGCCACTGTGTTGCTTCCTGTTGCACCCCATCCTGGAGTACTGTGCCCAGTTTGGGAGACCACACCTCAGAATGGATATAGACAGGGTGGAGGCAGTCCAGAGGAAGGACACTAAAATGGTGCATGGTTTTCATAGGAAGCCTTATGTGAAGAGACTGAGGGATCTCCACATGTACACCTTGCAAAAGAGAAGAGAAAGAGAGAAGACATGATTGAGACATACAAGTACCTCACTGTGGTGGACAGGATGCAGGTAGGGAGTCCTTTTTAAGTGAGGATGAGCACCAGCACTAGAGGCATGCAGTGAAGCTGGAGGGGTGGAGTTCAAGAGAGATGTGAGAAAATATTTCTTCACTGAATAGGTGATAGATGCCTGGAACAGACTACCATCAGTAGTAGTGGAGGCTAGAATGGTGGGGTGCTTGAAGCATTCAATGGATAAACATAGGAGTACAGTATATTAGAAAAGAGGCAGGGAGTGGGGAGGGTTGCAGGAGACCAGATCTGATTTACGGAGGGAGAATAGGTGTGGAACACTTGGGCAGACTGGGTAGCCAAGCAGCTCTTGTCTGCTGACAAATTCTATGTTTCTAAGCTTCTTGATATGCTGAGCTAATACTCTCAGTATAGAGAGAGAGAGAGAGAGAGAGAGAGAGAGAGAGAGAGAGAGATAGTGCCAGATTATAAGCACGTCAGTGCTGTAGAAAGGATAGGCTGTTTTTTTTTGTGGCTGGGAAGAGAGCAAAAGATCCAGTGAAAAATGCAAGCCACCCTAAATAATTTTGTTGGGAAGTGGCTAGAAAGGGAAGCAATATGGATGTTTAGAGCAGCAGATGGCAGACTGTCTGACTGTTGATGCTGCTGTATGAAAATTGAGCTGTTTCCCAGTGTGCTACAGCCAACAGACACCATTTCAGTGTGCTGTCACTGGTTAGTAGCAGAAGGTGGCCAGGGGACGGCAGGCAGTAAAACTGCAGAGTGCTATTAAGTGTTTTTTTATCAAAATAAATCTTTTACTCTCTCTCTGTCTGCTCCTGTCAGCCAACAGCACAAATGCTGATAGGGGAGGGTGCCACATAATCAAGCAGTGCTGTTAAGCACTTTTACAGATTAATTTAGGAATGAAGTGATTACTGAAAGACATCTTTATCATCATACACAGTTTCTGGTATGGCAGAAATATATTGTGCCTGCAAGAGGTGGTGGTGATGGTGGGGGGTGGGATTGATGTCAGTTTCAAATTGCCAGTTTTAGCAGTCCACATAAAAAGAGTGAGTGGGATGGGTTCCCTTCAAAAGTTACTCCAAAGGAAGTATGCAGGAGCTGGTATCGCAGAAAGGTACACAAGTTCAGTATTCAGTAATCGCCAGCCACACAAGAAAAAATTAAATTCCACTTCTTTCATTTTGTTCAGCAAGTTATTTTCACAGATGATCCCCTTTCCATGCCCAACATTTCACCCTATGTGGGCTTCTTCAGTGGCTAGGATCTCAAAGGTAGTGAACTTCTGCCAATAAACTCTCTGTAGTTCCTATTTTATGATTCAACCTTATAACTGAAACATTGTTAATGGTGTGATTTTTTGATTCATAAGAGGTGAATCCAGGAAATAAAATTCCTTACTCGGCTCACACTATGTCAGCTAACAATGTGTACCATGACAACAAGTGACATGTGTCACTTGCAAAGTTGACTAGTGTTGCCGGCTGCAACATTCAGATCCAATTCCTACATTAACAAATTCCTACAGTAGCAAAAATGCATCCTTTTTAAAATGTGTTCAAAAAGGGCTTACAGCTTCTTGGGAGTTCATAGGAATATGAAATTGTTATATGTCACGCATGCTGTCACATTGTTTTTCAATTTATCACTGAGAAACTGCCTTGTTGCAGGGGGAGGGCTGTCTGTCGAAGAATGGGACAGGGAAATAAAAGCAATGAGAAAACATATATGCAGGAAAGAAATTATATATTTTGCACATCACAATGAAGCTGCTCCCATGTGAGAAGGAAAAAATAGCTAAGAATCTCTTTTTAAAAATTATATTAGAAGAGCAAAAGCCAAGAAGTTTTTGGTTATGTAGTTCAGGTAAGTCATGCAGTCTGCAGAATATAATTAACAGTCATGTGACCAGCCTCAACCAATGAGAATACAGGACTGTAATTGTCCCATTTTATAAATCAAAAATAACCTGCCTCAGCACTGTAAGAAACTTGAAGTGTTTATGTGGTGGTTCTCCACCAACCACATAATTTAGTATACAGTATGTTCCAAAAGTACAAGGTGTTGTGTGGCATTATACTATTTCAAATCACTTGCAGTACCCAAGGATCTTCCATGAGCTTAACATTTGCTCAGTGATGTCTCATAGCTTGTCTGCTTCACATCATATGGCCTTTTGAGCATGCCATTCAGGCATTCAGGCAGTTAGTGGCCATACAGCAAACATATGTCCAGCAGTCTCACTGCTGTGTGTGTGTGTGTGTGTGTGTGTGTGTGTGTGTTGAGGCAGGCATTATGCAATGTGAGTTCGCATTGGTACTAAGTGATGATTCTGCTTGCACTGCACTCATGGAACACAAGGTGACACTACTTGGTAACAGAACTTTCCTGCAAGCCATCTGAGAAGACAGAGAACAAAATTGCTACCTTATTTGACTGGTGGTACAAATGTGGATTGTTCTTTAGAGGTGGACAAGATGCATTCCAGCAAATGAAGAATCATGTAGTTGAAAAAGTGAATGCACAGCAACTGATAGCAAATTAACCAACCCAAGAATGGAAACAACCCCCAGAAACACTAATCATTTTAAAATAATCCTGATACCAAGTCTGACCATGACACATCCATGGAAACATTTGACAACAGTAACAACACCACCACCACCTCTAAAGGCTACACTAGTTACAGTTCCAACCCTCTGAGGACAGTATGATCACAGGTGGGTATTAAGGAGGTGTTGGATGAGATCAGCCATAAATCTGTGGACTGTATGGTAGAGGAGAACCTGACCGACTTCCTGAACTTGAACATTAATTTGGAGACCCTTCTGTTGTGAGCAACAAAGTTGCAGGAGTAACCAACATGGTCTTCTGTGGCAATATGCTATATGAACTACCCATATCTAGTGTCGCTTCTGGATGGGTGTTCAGTTTATCAGAGGTAACCATTACTGATAGACATATCTGTCACCTACAAATGTTGAAACTCACATTCATAAACTGAATAGCCACCTAATTACACGCACATGTCTCTGCCTACACAGGCTAAAGAAGAGTCTGCATCAGACAAGCTGCCTTAATTCCTATCTGGTTTTCTTCAGATTCTGATGATTGGAGTATTCCAATATGAATATGTTAAGAAAGATAACCAGTTTAATGGAATTGTCATTGATGAGTGAGTTGACACAGCCATCCTAATAAAAATTTATGAGCCCTGCATGGCAAACCCAGTCTTCTCAGGGGCTGATTCCAGTGGGACTAGTTTCTGTCTCTGAAAGCCTCATCCCTTCATGCCAGACAGGCATAGCAGGCATAATGCTTTGACATACTGACAGCCTACTATATTGGTGGCTGTACCTGCTATTCTTCCAGCCACAATAAACCTGTAAGACAGGCAGAATTTCTTGAAACAGTAGCAGCGTCCTACCATGTGAGCTGCTGTATTCAGTCTACCATGCAGACTGTGCTATCTGATATTCTGCCAGCAACAATAAATATATCACATAATCATTATTTTTAGAATCAATTGTGACCTGCTGTATGCCTGTGGGCTGCTGTATGCACCTATATTATCTTGACAACAAAATTAGGAGCTCCCCAACCTCAACTCACTTTCATGCCACTTGTATTCACATTAGTCAGCATTGAGAATGCAGTCAGGAAAAATACCTGTATAGAAATAACTTTTTTAAAACCCAGATCACTTCTAACACAGCTCAGCGCACTGAGAGTAAGCACAGCTTAACAGAACAAATACCTGTACTGTAAAATGGTATTTTCAAACACATTCCACTTACAGCTCACTTCATGTCACATATACCGTAGAAGCAATCTAAGCACAGTGGTGTCATTTCGCAAGGTCTTCACAAAGGGTAACATTTGTGACTTTGCTACATATTTGCTGGTGAAGGAAAAAATTGTACTATCTATACAAAACAGTTACAGTATCATGCCTCTAACAGTGTATTCACCCCTTACATTGCCCTTGCAGTAATAATAGTTTCATTTGTTTGCCTTGTGTTTTAAGTAGTCAGTGGAAATACTGAACTGGTATAATGCATCATCTCTTTACTTTTTATTTTTCAGAAAAATCACTGATGAAACTAAAGTTTGCAGTGTGAATGTAGGTCAAGACAATAAAAAAGAGGTTGATTTAGGGGTGGTTCTAGGGAGATATTAAAGATAAATTTAAGTTTAAAAACTGTATTTGAAAAATAAAATGAAAGCGAAAGAAAGTGGCCTGAATACAGTACCTATTCAAAGTTTTCAACTTGTACCTTTCTGAGTAGCTTTCTGAGATATTTTAAAGCAAACAGGATCCCGACAGTTGGCATTTTTTCAACCAATAAATGTTGTGCAGCGGTATGATAAAAATAAGAAAATAATGACTTGTTCTCATGCAGCCATGCGTGGGATTAAACTTTTTCTGCTATTTAAAAGACAGAGAACTGTGATTACTATTTCAAAAGCCTTCATCTTTGATTACCTGGCAAAGAATGACAGGCATTCTTTCACTCTAAAGAAAAGCATTCATTATTAACATTATAATGTGCAATGCTAGAATGGAAACCAATAAAACAAATTTCAGGTTCAGTTGTTCAGCAGTCATTCACCTATGCTAATTAAGCTTTGCAATACTACATTATTAAAAGTAAAAACAAAAATTAATATAGTGGTATGCCGATTGCCACATCTTAGACTCTGAGAACTATCGCCTTGCTTACTAAAGTGAGGAAATAGCTAAACACTGAATCCACCAAAGCTGGATGCAGAGAAATGGTGCACCAGAGTAATAAAGATTAAGTCTGTAGACTAAAGAAGCTCAGGCTTTCACCATGAAATGAGAGGTTCAGTCCTTCTGTATTTGTGCAAACAGGCTCCCTTTATTTGAATGTGCAAACAAATGGTGGGTGCTCTTTAGCAGATCAGTGCAAAAACAGCCCTCAGTGTTTCACTCCTTGTGTAGCTTTGTCCAAGGGAATAGTGCCCCTATCGGTGCAGCAAGGCTAGTATTCATAAATTTAATATTAATATTTATGAGCATTGATACACTCCATACTATGTCTGACCATTTAGAAATATGAGGCACTAGCTATTTGGATTACTTTTTAGGACTATTTAAGCAAACTAGCCCACCATGGAAATTATAGCTCTTTCCAATCAGACATTGGCATGTCAAAGTGTGTTTTTTTACTTACTGTGTGTTCTATCACTTTAAGCACTGTCACTTTAACTGAAGTCATAAGTTGTGTAATGCACTTTTGTGTATATAAAAATGCTGCACTGAGAGGGTTCACAACTTCATTGAAAAAGGTCCACAAGAAGAAAGCACTAGGGGTTGTTTGTGCTCTGGTGTGCTCCAGAGCACCCACCATCTGTTTGCATGTTTAAATAAAGAGAACCTCCAATTGTTCAGTGAGTGCCTGAGCTTCTTTTGTCTACTAAAAAAAGAAATAACTAAATACTAAATCACTATGTTCACTACAGCACAGAAGAATTAATGGCCTTGATTAGAATTGTTGAGGTAATCACATGTGGCCCTATTCACTAAGGTGCGGAGTGACTATGTGCCATGTAACTCTGGTGTGTAGCCACCCAGCGCCTGCCAAGGCAACTGTGCCCACTCTGCGTGATTCAGGAACAAAATGTGCCCCCCATGAACCTGATCCCCTGGCCAATTGTGCAGCTCCATGCCAGGGCAGGCTGGGGGGCAGTGTGGGAGGTGTGCCAGCATTCCATGCAGTTACCAAGGTGTGGAGTGCTGTGTATGGGACATGGCTGGCTATGCCAAATCAGAGCAGCCATACACTCAGTACATGCCCTCAGCTAGTGGCCCCCATCCATGGCAGTAATGGCAGGGATCTGTGGACCCCCCAAAATGGATGCCCCTGCTATCTGAGCACTCCTGAGTTGTCCGCGGCAGTGAACTGGGAACATACTCCCCGATGCAGTCAGCACACTGCATGCTGGCTGCCAACATGGCAACCCATGAGCACAAGTGATCCACTAGCGGGACCAGAGAGGGGCAGCTGATTGGCTGCATGCCTGTGGTCCTCCGCTCCACACCTGACTGCCCCCAGGGATCCTGCATGCCTGGGGGACCATGTAAGGGGGCCATGTGAAGGCCAGCATTGGTGACTATGGCCTGCATTTGGAACCCCCGTGGGTGAAGAACTGTGTGTCTGGACCATGCACCTCTTGCATGTTTTTTGTGAATAGCCCCCATTGGTCCCTATTCACTAAGGTGTGGAATGGCTGCATGCCACATAACTCTGGCACATAGCCACCCCGCACCTATCCATGCCCTCTGCACCCCCTTGTGTGATTCAGGAAAAAAATACACCCCCCCATGCACCCGATCCCCCAGCCAATTATGCAGCTCTGCGCCAGGGAGGGCTGAGATGGTACAGGGGGTGTGCCAGCACTCCATGCAGTTACCAAGGTGTGGAGTGCTGTGAACAGGATGCTTACAGCTACACCAAATCAGGGAAGTCATACACTCAGTACATGCCCCCCAGGTAGTGGCCACCAACTGCAATGGTAATGGCAGGGATTCATGGCCCCCTCCCTTAAATGGACACCCCTGCTGTTTGGGCACTCCTGGGATGTCAGGGGGTGGTGAACTAGGAACATATTCTCCAGTTTGGTTGGCGCACTGCACACCGGCTGCCAACATGGTGCCCCGCCAGCACAAATGATCCACTAGTGGGACCCAGGAAAGGTAGTTGATTTACTGCATGCCTGGTTCCTCTGCTCCTCACCTCACTTCCCTCCAAGGATCCTGCACACCTGGGGGGTGGGGCCACATAAGGGGGGCATGCGGAGGCCAGCATTGGTGACTATGGCCTGTGCACATAACCCCCATTGGTGCAGAGCTGTGAGCCCAGACTACATGCCTCTTATGCATTTTTTTGTGTGACTAGCCCCCATTATTTGTAAACATGTGAATCAGCACGTGAGATGCTGACAATTAAAGAGACTTAAAATACCACACAAAAATCTGTCAAAATAATTCAAGAGCATGCTTTATATACTGTACATGTGTATCTAGAGATCTCTTTTTACACAAACCCATGCACAGAAAGTAGATACTGTGAATATATATATATATATATATATATATCTCCATTGTTTGGAAAAAAAAAACTGTATTAAGGCACCAGTTAGGGTTCAGCTTAGTGCCACAAAAGTAAGGAAATGTGGTGTTAGGGTTTCCAACCTTAACTCCCCATCCCCTCCCTCCAAGCAGAAAAGGGACAAGACCACACAAACAACCAAAGACAGCCATCATCAGGTAAGACAAACAACATGCAACTGTTTCCAGAAGACACAAATGCATTAGCACTGATGTGCTACTTTTGTAGATTTGTATTTGGAGCTGCATAAACACAGAACCCATAGGGTCACACTGCTGTGTGTATGATGTACAACATGCATGCGTACGTGTGGCTGCAGAACTGCAGGCCCCAAGGGGGCCTGAGCTTCTACAGACAGAAGGTCCCAAGGGGCTTGTGCATCTGCAGACAGATGTACTCAAGCCCACTGTATAAATCACCTTGCTAAATAACATGATCCACTATGCACAGTTTTTTTATATGCAGTTATGTAACTAACAAACTGTAACCCCTTGGAAAAATTTCTAGATCCACTGCTGAAACAACAATAACCACATAGCAATAGAACTTTCTGTCTGTGTAGCTGGAAGCTCCACAGGTGCCTGCCTTTCAGGAGCCAGAAGTCAGTGTGCATGCCTTACACCTGTGACTGAAAAGGTGCAGAGCTTTCAGGGGTCAGTGCCTCTGCACACAGAAGCACTGTTGCAATTTTGGTATCATGGATTTTTGTGTCACCTGTGCTTCTGCAGCAAGGTCAGTATGTATATCTTATACTTGCAGTTGCAGAAGTGCAGGCCTGTCAAGTGTGTGTGTATGTGTCTTAAAGTGTCCATGAATACTTGAGACTACAGAAGTTCTGGCTCCATAGGGGCCTGCCCTTCTGCAGACAAAAGAACTCTAGTAATTTGTATATGGTGCATTTGTATCTGGCTACAGGGGCCTATGCTTTTGTGCATAGAAGCATTTGTTGTGATTTGAGTATCATGGATTTCTATCTGCAGTGACAAGTGAGTGTGTATGTCTTGCAGTGTGCATGCCACAGATACAAATGTGTGAAGGTAGCACATCAGTGCTACTACATTTGTGTCATCTGTAAACAGTTGTATGTTGTTTGTTTTACTTGGTGATGGCGGTCTGTAGTTGTTTGTGTGGTGTTGTCCTTTTGCTGCTGGGAGATGGGGTGGGTAGTTGGGGTTGGAAACCCTAACATCACATTTCTCTACTTTTGTGGCCCTAAGCTGAACCCTAATTGGTGCATTAATGCAGTTTGGTACAAAGAATTCCTTTTCTTTTTGAGACAGATGAATCATATCCTCATTCACACAGGTGTCCTATGGGACCTGTGTAAACAGATGCAGATGCACAGGGCCCTTTGTGCCATGTGCCAAGGAAAGACTCCATTCACCTATGGAAGTGAAGGGTCCTGCAGGCCATGCAGTTCTGTGCAGCAACAGATGTCAAGAATTCATGTAGCTGTCTGGTGGGCTGCAGAAGAACAGGGTATTCTGGGTTCTGCACTTCCATGTTAACACAGATACAGAAGCACAAGGCAAACAGTCTATCTGATAGCTAAAGCACAGGGCCCTCTACATTCTATACATATATTAAAATTCCTTAAGTGGTATTAAAATAAAAACATTAAATCACTAAGTGTCTGATTTTGGGATTATTATCTGTTAGTAAAACTACATTATGATAAAATTGTCATTGAAATGTAATTTTTTTTAAAACCATTACATTTTGTCATGGGATCAGGATTACATGCAAATGATAATATCATAAATTATGTTGTTATGTAGTTGTGAAGATAACAGTGCTCTTTCCCAGTTTGAGTCCTATATAGGATTCCATGTAGAACATACCGTACAAAATGCCACGGACATAGGTTGTACACTTACCATGTGAAACATATAAAAACCAGGACCTCATTGAAAACAGATGACCCATGTCAGTATTGCAGAGTGAAGTTAATAAGTTCCTAATTGGCAGAAAAAAAATTACGCACATAAGTTTCTACCTCAGGCTTCAATAAAGTAAGTTACTAAATTTTCTCATGACAGCAAATGTTATGTGCAGCATCTCATTTTCAGTGGGGTCCCAATTTTAGTTGATTTTACAGTTTGGGAATGAATATTCAAAGGATAAATCTTCCAGTTTAGGGTCAGTCAAGCCTGCATTGGTCAAATCTGTCAGCAAGCTGCAACCTTCTTACAATATACTGTATTGTATTGCTAACAATTTTACTTTACTGCATCTAGATCAAAAGTGATTTAGAGCTGGTAAATACAACAGGATATTAAGGACTGAAGGCTATTGTGAAACAACAAGTCTCATCTCCCAATTTGTATCCCACACAGGATTCACTGTAAAACATACAGCATATAATAGTCATATCTTGTAAACATTGGATCTCAGACCTATAAAAACCAAGACATCACTGACTATAAGATGTTCATGTCAGTCTTGCTGAACAAAATTAAAGAGCTGCTGACGCCATCTGGCCAAAAGTGCTACATTTCAGAATTAGAATAAGTATATCGACAGTAAATCTCATACCAAAAAGTAGATTTCTATGTTACTTCATTTTAAAGTTATTAGCCATTTTGTAACCCTGATTTCACTACTTGTTCACAGAAAGTCTGTTCCACTGAAGAGCTGCTGCTGTCATCCAGGGACCTTACAGTTTATTCTTCCATCTCAGCAAGCTTATCGGACATGTTTCTCTAAACCTGTAAAGATCATGTGCAATGGTTTTCATAAATAAAACAGCATGAGTTAGTAAACATTGCTTTAAAAACTTTGTGTTTCAGGATTTGTAACAAAACTGATAATATTTTGTCTGGATGCCTTTTTATTGAGGTCCTTTTTCTGAATGCTGGATCACAGCACACTGTGAGGTTTGCAGACTGAATATGTTTCTGATGAAAGGCTGAGCTCATTCACACCTATCAGTCAATTGAGGCAACTTCTAACAAGCATTTGTCAATGCCGAATGTTTGCTTACTGGCATTGGCAGTGGTAGTGTAGAAGTTACAGAGCTGCGTAATAGGAATGGCAGTGAAGTATTGAACTGAAGCCAACCCCACCACCACCCTGCAGAGAGTGACAGGCATTGGGGTGTGCATTTGAGTCGTCAGGCATACTTGTACGCCATTCTACACCCTCTGCAGAGACTGACAAGTGTCACGTGTTCATCAGGGTCTTTGGCCTTATCGCACCATTTCATTAGGAAATATGGTGAGATGGGTGCGATATAGGAGAATGGGGTGAAGTTTGGGGACGAAGAGTCCAAGGCATACCCTCGATGCCTCTCAGTGACTGCAGGGTGTGGAATGGTATGAGCATCACAGGCAAGAATCCCAAGTCACACCCCTGATTCCTGTCATTCTATATAGGGTTGGCGATTTAGTTGAAAAGTCTAATACCTCAGGCATTCATTGGTATTTTAACTCCAAATCTTCAACATGTTTGTTTTGTGACCCCACCTCACGAACAGGGGGAATATCAGTGTGGTAGCCGAAAGCTGCTTATGCACAGTGACTACGGGATTTAGCACCACAGATGCAAACATATTCGAACAGGCTGTAAAAAAAATGTCAGCTGTACTCTTTCATGGGAGGTGTAAAATGGCTATGTTGCAAATGTAGTAAAATATTTAAAAATGGTGAAGTCCTGGCGTACACATAGAAACTGTGCAACGCACACCCGTTACTATCAGTAGGTTGGGGATATTTTATAGCAGATTGTCAACTCAGGCATTTGGTGCCTCCGATCATGAACAGTGTCACTGTGATTTTCTTTATCTGTGCCGAACAATGATTTCCCACTAACGACCACGCATCTCTGCACTGAAAGTGTGAAAACACACTTTGGCCATGTTGTGAAAAATGGCAGCTGTACTGTTCATAAGGAAGTGTTGAAAAATGCCACTAGTGAAAATCTGGACTGGAAATATTACAAAGTCATGAACTAACGAGGATGCGTGGAAACTGCACAATGCTCACTCGTAACATAGTCATTTTATGGACTTTTGTCACCAAATTTTCAACATAGCCATTTTAAGACCTCTGCTCATGAACAGTGTAACTGTGATTTTCTTAATCTGTCCTAAACATTGCTTTCGCACAACCAACAGCACCATTGTGCACTACATGTGCGATAATACATTTTGGGTGACATATGAAAAATTGCAGCTGTACTGTTCATAAGGAAGTTTAATAAAATGGACATGCTGAAAATCTAGAGTGAAAATATTAAATTTGCAAACTAACGAGCATGCATAGGAACTGTAGCATGCGCTCGTAAAAGTCATTTTAGGCATTTTTCACAAGTTTTCAACATAGCCATTTTAAGACCTCTGCTCATGAACAGTGTCACTGTGGTTTTGTTAATGTGTCCCATACATTGAGGTTGCACACACCGACTGCGCCACTGTCGCTACATGGTGAGTACGTTTTGGGCAGGATGTGAAAAATGACAGCTGTACTGCTCATAAGGAGGTGTGGAAAAATGGCAATGTTGAAAATCTGGAGTGGAAATATTGAAAATTCGCAAACCCTCTGGCGTGCGTGGGAACTGTGCAACGCACACTAAGTAAAACAGTCATTTTAGGAATTCTGTCACCAAATTTCAACATTTCCATTTTAAGATCTCTGCTCATGAACAGTGACACTGTGATTTTCTTAATATGTCCCATACACTGAGTTCGCTGCGACTGCGCCATTGTGCGCTACATGAACGGAAACACGTTTTGGGTGAGATGTGAAAAATGACAGCTGTACTACTCATAAGAAGGTATGGAAAAATGGCAATGTTGAAAATCTGGAGTGGAAATATTGAAAATTAGCAAACCTATGAGTGTGCGTAGGAACTGCGCAACGCACACTCGTAAAACAGTCATTTTTAGGAATTTTTTCACCAAATTTTCAACATAGCCATTTCAAAACCTCTGCTCATGAACAGTGTCACTGTGATTTTCTTAATTTGTCCCATACATTGATTTTGCACACCAACTGCGCCATTCTGCGCTACAAGGGTGGAAACACATTTTGGGTGAGATGTGGAAAATGACAGCTATACTACTCATAAGATGGTGTGGTGAAATGGCAATGTTGAAAATCTGGAGTGAAATATTGAAATTTCGCGAACTTACGAGCCTGTGTAGGAACTGCATAGCATGCGCTCGTTAAACAGTCATTTTAGAATTTTTGCACCAAATTTTCAACATGGGGTTTTTGGGACCCCTTCTCATGAATGATGTCACTGTCATGGTGGTATTCAGTCCTGAAGGGTGATTTCGCAGTCACTGCCGAAATCACCCTTCGAGCCCGAACAACGCCATGACAGTGACATCATTCATGAGAAGGTGTCCCAAAAACCCCATGTTGAAAATTTGGTGCAAAAATTCCCAAAAATGCCTGAGATATGCAATAAAGTTGAACCCCTCCTATCTAGCCCATTATACAGCTTACCGGCATTTCCTCAGTTCGCGGTCGGCTTTGAAGAGTGCAGACATGTTCCCGGTCCACGAAGATTGTCGTGCTGGAGTCGGAGGTAAGTATGGGGTGAGGGGGTGTGGGGAGGCTGGGTGTGCAGTGGGTGGTGCGGGTTGTGGGAGGGTTCGAGGCCGTGGGACAGTTTTTGTTTTACAGGGTAAAACCAAAAAGGCGTCGTGGGACCGCTTGCCCACGCTGGGGTGGGCTCTGGCGTGGCACAAGAACAGGCGCTCAGCTGGCGGGGGATTAGGCACCCCGTCGGCAAAAAAAAAAAAGAAAAAAAAAATGCAGGACCGTTTGCCCGCTGGGGTGGGCTCCCAGCGTGGCACAGCTGTTTTGTGGAGGGCGCGTTCAGCCGGCGAGGATTAGGCACCCGTCAGCAACATAATGGATTGCCATGCTGGGGTGGGCTCCCAGCGTGGCAGCAACATGGGAGGGAGGAGACAAATAGTTCAGCCGGCGGAGATTGGGCACCCGTCGACTGCTCACGCTGCGTCTGGGCGGCGCTTGCGGCTGGGGAGAGCTACTGGCGTGGGCAGCTTCTTATCGCTGCTCGCACAGGCGTAGCTCCCCTTTCAACTGTATGCCACTGCATTTTGGAGCGTGTCATAGACAGCTCCAAAATGCATTGGCTTACAGGGGCCGCGCCTGCCAGCACAGTGCCTGAATTGGAGGAGGAGGTGACACACCTCCGAAATCTCCATTCATGGCACTATGTTTCTTGCACATGCGTGCAAGCAAACATAAAAATGGCAATTTAAAACAATTATCCCATCTCATTCTTAATGGGGGGTGGGGCAGACTCATCTATGTTCTACTCTAAATTACAATGATCATTTTACCAGAGCTAACACTTCCACCCCTAGTAGGAATTAAAACATATAAGGCCCCTATCAAAACATACTGTAAAGCAGGCAATGAAAAACAGCAGTAAAATTAGTAGTACTCTAACTGGCTTCAGCAGTCTGAGGCATGCTGACTTAGTATCCAGCAATCCTGGTAAAATGGACCGCACAAAAACAGTATCAATTAATACAATTTTATCAACTTTGTTACAAAACCTGGAACATATATAGCATTTATAGCAATGTTTACTGACTGGTGCTGTCTGTTTTACTTGTGAAAACCATTGCACATGATCTTTACAACTTTAGAGAAATGGGTCTTATAAGCTTGCTGACAGTCATTACTAGACTTTGAGCTCCCTACTTGACATAATCAGGAGCGCTGTACTGACACCTGCTTTTATTGCGCAGGTAGTGCAATCAAAGTTACAAAATGGCTGATAACTTTAAAACCAAATAACATAAAAATCTAGTTTTTGGTATGAGATTTACTGGGAGTATGCTTATTTGGATTCTGCAATGTAGCACTTTTGGCATCAGTGGTTCTTTAATAGATTGCTAAACGGTTGAAAATAATTGCAAACTTGTGTTTCTAATTCAGGCTTCAATACTGTGATTTGCAATTGTTCCTCATGTAAGCAGATGTAGTGCTCAGTATCTCATTTTCAGTGGTGTTCTGATCTTAGCTGATTTTACAGCTTGGCGTATGAAGTTGATAGCTGACAATAGCTTGATCAGGGCCATCCAAATCTACATTAATTATGCTAGTCAGCTATATCTAATAGTCATATCACTGTAAGCATGTTTTTTGAGATATATTGAAGTTTTTAGAGTCACTATAAATCAAATAAATTCATGCATGCCATGTTATAATAATAATAATAATTTTTATTTATATAGCACCTTTCAACATATCAAGGTGCTAAACAATTTAAACAATTCAATCATTACAGACACAAACATATAAATAAAATCAACATGCCACGAGATAAAAAATATATGGTAATAAAAACCAGAGCATTAATAAATAATTAATTATCTAAAAAAGCCATGCTCCACAGATAAGTTTTCAGCTCTTTTTTAAAGAGTTCCACGGAGGTGCACTGCCGAAGCTGACATGGTAGAGAGTTCCAAAGAGTGGGTGCAGCAAATGAAAATGCTCTGCTGCCAGAGGATTTCAGATTCACTCTCTGGATCTCTAGCAACCCCATGTCGGCCGAGCGGAGCAATCGGTCAGGGCAGTAAGGTATGAGGAGGTCTTTCAGGTAGGCTGGACCCTGGTCATGAAGGGCTTTAAAAGTCAACAAAATGACTTTAAAGGTGATCCGCCACCCCACAGGCAGCCAGTGCAGTTCGCGCAGCAAGGGAGTGATGTGACAAAAATGACTTGTTGCCGTCAGAACCCGGGCCACAGCATTCTGCACTAGCTGCAGGCAACAGATTTCAACCCCGGAAAGCCCAAAGTACAGGGCGTTGCAGTAGTCTAAGCGTGAGGATACAAAGGCATGAACCAAAGTAGGCAGGGAGTCAAACGGAACAAGATGCTTCACCCTGGCAATGTTCCTAAGATGATAAAAGGAAGTCTTGACAACAGCAGACACCTGAGCTTTAAGAGTTAGCTTATTGTCAAGAATAAATCCAAGGCTACGCACCTGTTCTGAGGACGGCAAAGGTACTCTGCCAAGACTAATTCCAGACGGACCACCAGCACCTCTGTTTTCTCTGAGTTCAACTTTAGCCAACTAGAATCCATCCAGTCTTGGATCTCCCTCAGACAGCTGTTAAATACCGAGAGAGCTCCATCCTGGTCATGTGCAAAAGACAGATAGAGCTGGGTGTCATCCGCATAGCAGTGAAACCTCAGCCCATATCGTCTGATGATACCTCCGAGGGGCAGCATGTACACTGCAAACAACATGGGCGATAGCACAGATCCCTGGGGCACGCCACATAACAGAGAGATTGGGTCAGAGGAAAAAATCCCCAATACAACTCTCTGTGATCTCCCGGTAAGGAATGACGTGAACCATTGCAAAACGGCTCCAGACATTCCACAAATATGCCCCAGACGAGCTAACAGCACCATGTGGTCCACTGTGTCAAAGGCTGCAGAGAGATCAAGAAGAACGAGAATGGAGCATCTCTTCTGATCCCTCTCCATCAGAAGATCATTTAACACCCGAACCAGCGCGGTCTCGGTGCTATGTCTTTTACGGAAGCCCGACTGGAAGGATTCTAGACATTATGGATGGTTAAATGGTCATCCAATTGACTGCTCGACCTTCTCAATAACCTTCCCAATAAAGGGAAGATTAGAGATAGGTTGATAGCTAGAATAAGAGTCCGGGTCCGAGGAAGCTTTTTTCAGAAGAGGAGTTACCACAGCCTTCTTCAAGGAGCAGGGAAACTCACCCGATTCCAAGGAGCACCAGACTATTTGCACCAGGACCAGACCAATGGTATCCAAACAACCCAAAATAATGGAAGTCGGACCAGGATTCAAATCACAACTTGTGGGGCGCATAGACTGGATGATCCTCATAATGTCCACGAGCTCAGGTCGTCGAAAGGAACTCCAGGAGAAATGAGGCACTGTCATCTCATGCTGACCAGAGGCTTCTCCCATAGAGTTTACCGGACCCAGGTTCTTCCTGATATCGGCCACTTTAGCTGCAAAGAATTGAGCGAGCTCATCGCACTCTATTTGGGAAAAAGCTTTCCGAACATGCAGGCAGGCTGGGTTGCACAGTCTGTCAACAGTTCGGAACAGCTGAGCCAGTTGATTCTGAGCAACTGCAATCTCCCTGGACAGGAATTCTGCCTTCTTATGGGTGATTGCAGATTGATAGTTAACATAATGTTCTATCAATCTAGAGTGGTCGGCATCAAGGGCGGACCTGCGCCAGCGACGCTCTAACCTTCGCCCCTGTCTCCGCATCTCCCTCAGGGACCCATCAAACCATGGGGTTCTGGGACGAAGGGATCTGGGGCACTCACGAACAGGAGCAATAGAATCCAGTGCCATCGTGACGGCCTTATTATAGGCCGACACTAGTGCTTCTGGATTATTGCTCACCAGACTGAAGGATGAGAGGTCAAGGACCGCCGCTAGACCTTGTGGAGTAACATTCCATAATGGGCGTACCTGACCATCTCCACAGGGCTGGTCTTCTCCGGGGTGCAAAATTGAACCTCACGATGTGGTGATCAGACCAGGTGACTGGTTCCACCCCATGTCGGATCGTTGATCCCTAGAAGAAGACTAGATCTAAGGAGTGTCCAGATTTGTGCGTTGCAGTGGAAACCACCTGTGTAAGGCCCATAGAAGACATCAATTGTAGGAAGTCGTTACCCAAATTTGAGAATTCGTCATCGACCCAGGCGTTGAAGTCACCCAGGACCATCAACCTGAGCGACTCAAACGACATGTCGACGAGGAAGTCTGCTACTTCCTGTAAGAAGCGTCTCCCATCACCGGGTGGACGGTAGATGAGGACGATTCGAATGTCTACACCTGCTACGACTGTACACTCGAAAGATCCAGTCTCACCGACTACCACATTCGCGAGACCCAATTCCGTCTTGAAACAGACTGCAACCCCCCCTGCCCCTGCGGTCCAATCTCGGGCGGTGTATCAACGAGTACCCGGCCGGAATCATGGCCTCTAAAATGGGGCCAGAGTTTTCATCCAGCCAGGTCTCGGTGATGCAAGCCAGGTCGGCCGAACCAACAAGATCGGCCATAATAGCGGTCTTATTTCTAACAGACCTGGCATTGCATAACACCACCCGAGTTGGACAAACTTCGGGGTTGTCAAGCCTATCTGCCCACTAGTTTCTGTGGGGCCTTGGGTATGGCTACCAACAAGGAGAACCTCGATCTGGTTCCATTTCACCCCAGGGCACCTCCTAGTCCTGACTACCCGATCACGATGGACCGCTCATTCATCCACCCCTGTTCGACAACCCCCCCTCCTCTCCTACGGGCAATCCCCAGAGCCCTACAGCACTGGTAAACATCAAAAAGTAGAGAGGGAGTGATAAAGGGGCAGAGGGCGTGAAGAGAGGAGGATGAATAGCGCACCACCGTGGGAGCTGAAGGCCAACACATATTAAAACTCAATAAAAACCAAAACCCACAACAACTAATTAAAATCAAATTAAACAACAACATAAAATAAACTTAAAAAAGAAAACAAACCTAACCTGTTTACCCCGGATTGCTCTCACCACCGGAGAGGAAGGGACAAAGGCACCTCACTGCTAGCCTGGGATAAACAGCGAAGGGCCAGAACAAAACTCCGCTGTTCTCTCACAACTAGGGAAGATGAAATTTGTTCTAGCCTCACAAAAGGAACTAAAGCTTAAGGACACAAAGACCTATCACCCCCCGTGTCCAAAAGCTATAATCAAAAACTCAAAAGTAAAGCAAATCAAATTAAAACAAAGTCCATAAAATAGTGTATCCATATCAAACAAAAACAAATGGTAATAAAACAGGAGGAGTCGGAAGATTCACCAGAAAAATTCAAGGTCTGAAGAATTTTGGTCAGATAAAACGGTTTAACTCATGCCCATAATTTCCCAACAGGTAATCCCCAAAGGAGACCAAAACTACCCTAACCAAAGGGTCCCGAGGAGTACCACCAAAGTGGCAATCCTCAAGACTCAAGGGGGGTGGGGTACTCCAGCCAGCTCCCTGACCAAAAATACCCCCCAAACCCCTGCAGGGAAGCAAAAGCTCCAAGTCAAGACACCCGTCAGGAATATAATTAACAGACAGAGTTACAACCAAAATTTAAACCTTGTACAGCCAAGGCCTTTCAGCACTCTGAAGGCAAGGTGAATACAACCTAGACCAAGTCAAATAACGTCAGATAAAATATAAGTAAAAAGGAAGAAGGGGCAAACCATCCCATATAACTCATTCCAATCCTCCAAAGTTCAGGGCGACGTAGAGGCAGTGGGCTCTTCAGGCCCTAAATTCCAGTGAGATGGATCGACTAAGTTAATCGTAGAAAGAGACCGACATAAATATCAAAGCCGTAAATCATATCCATGATTCCTCCTCTATTTCTCCATTCCCTAGTTCCGTAAATAATCCAGAGAGGTTTCAGAAGACACAGCGGGGATCAAAACAGACGAATGGAACCAAATCAGTTCACCGCCAGAATCCAGGTAATTCAGGCAAGAGCCAGCCAAAAAACCCTCTCTAGACCCCCTCGCATTTCCTTTCTCCACCAGGTTTCAGAAAAAAAAAAGTCCCAATCCCTCTCTTAATGGAGACAAAAGGGATCAACTTAGTTGCTTTTATTCTACCAACATCAGCACATAAGTCGGCGTTTCATGGCTACACTTTTGCCACTTCATCAGAATTATATGATTATGTGATGGTTCCTAAGCTTCAGTAGGTGTTCCGTTCCCGCACTTGTAATTGCGGCTACTTCACCGGCTTCCTTCTCATACAGTCCCACTGCCTTCCTTCCCACGCATAGAATAAGGAAGCAGCAGAGCAGCAATGAAATGAGTGAGTGTCTGTGTATGTTGAGGGTGGTGTGATGGAGGAGGGCAATTTAGCAAGCAGATGATATCAAAAGAAAAATTGAGTTATGACAAAATTGGGTACACTGCCATGGTCACAGGATAATAACACTTACAAAGGTTGTGTATTGTAATAGTAATTCTCTATGCTACTGTACACATTGT
This sequence comes from Neoceratodus forsteri, assembly GCA_016271365.2. Lineage (NCBI taxonomy): Eukaryota > Metazoa > Chordata > Ceratodontiformes > Ceratodontidae > Neoceratodus > Neoceratodus forsteri. The sequence goes on from CM057456.1 coordinate 356,298,815, forward strand.
GGATCTATAACAGACCTATTGAATTCTTACAATATGTTGTGTGTCTAGTTAACAGCACTGGCATGCTGATAAACAGAGGGAAAGTTCCATATTGATGTGAATGTTGCTCGGTTCCCTGTCTGTCCTACTCTTTGTCTCCAGCTATCCTGGTGTACATTGTACAGACTGCATGCTAACTGCTAAAATTGAGCCTTAAATCTGCTTACATACCAGAGTGCCTAATGCATATTTAATATGTCCTTTATAATTTATGGCTAAAAAAAAATACAATGGAATAAGTGATGGTCTTGGTAAGGCACATCAAATGTAATACTTATCATCTATATTCTTAAAATTGATAGCCTGCTTGTCATTCACTGATGTACAGCTAAGAGAGAGGTACTGTTAGTGCTGTAATCATATTAATTACAATGATTTTTCTTTTCCGTCCATAAAAGATTAAGTTTAAAAACACACTCATTAATGCCCAATATACAGTCAGGTTTTTGGGAAACTACACCTGGGATTGTTGTGCCATGGCTTAGGTCTATGCTGAACAAGTTTCCAGCAATACTGAAAGCAGAGTCACACATTACCTTAAAATGCTCCTGATTTATTCTTGGCAAAGTGCTCTCTGATGCAGGTGCATACAAACAAGTACTTTGCAGCTTTTAAGCAAAGAACAGCAGTATCCCTTGATCAAAGCAGACCCCCCTCCAGCATCACGATGTGAGGTGTCATGAAGGAGGAGGGGAAGCTGCTTTGATCAATGGATAATTCCATTCTTTGTTGAGAAGCTGCCAAGTACCTGTTGCTTATATGCACCTGCACCAGACAGCATTTTGTAAAGAATAAACGTGAGCACTGTGACTCTGTTTTCTTTCTTTATTGGTGGAAACATATTCAATATAGATTGACTGTCTTCAGGTTTGATTGAGGCTGGCTTCCCTTGCCCATGTTTTTAGATTAGATTGGTGCTGGCTTCACTTGCCTGCTGTTAGAGTATACCATACATATATAAAAACAAAATACATCCATCCCAACCAATAAGTATCAATGAAACCCAATGAATCACCTATATTATCATTTTGATGTACTTTAAAAACTTAATTGTTAAAGAACTCATCTGTTTTTTTATCTTTGTTATTTGATGTCTTTTACAATATAGTACTGTGGTATGCAACCTTAGTATTGGGAGTGGTGCTGAAACACCATAGTTCTCAACAAAAGAAGAAAGAACTGGCCAGACATCTAGTGATTGGCTGGTTTTATTAATGTAGAAATGTGCTTGTCTATTAATTGGCTATTGCATCTTACTATCAATTGGATATTGCATCTTACTATATTTTTATTTAAAGTCTGGTTGATTAACTTTTATGGACTTGTCTGCGGTGCCAAATGCTCAGGACTCTTCCACTGCTGTTAGTCATTTCTCAGCACCTTTGGGGCACTGCAGGACAAGCATGCCCCTCTAATCAGGCAGAGGGTAAGGGGGTCTGCCACTAAGTGGCTGCATGGGAGCCTCCTAGCCCTCATGAGGACTAGAGACAAGTGCTGAGCCAACTTTAAGGTCACGATGGACCAGGCCACATTTCAGCAATATAGGAGGCTCAGGAATGAATGCAAAAAAAGCAATCAGGGCTGCCAAAAGTGAATACTGCAAAACTTCCTTACTAAACTCAGCTAATGACCCCAGGAATTTCTGGAGGAACATTAAAAATATAGTAAGTGGTTCTTCCAACTATGGGGTCTCTGACATGCTCATAGATGGATCTAATTGTAACAATCCACTAACCATCACCAATGCATTCAACTCCCACTTCTTGGATCTGTCTACCTTCACCTCCCTATTCAACACTGGTCGGAGTGATAGTCATGTCCTGGCCTCTGCCCCACAGTTGGCCCCTATCTCCCATCTGTTACTCTACTTCAAGGCTGTGATGGCACAGAAGATGCAGAGACTTCTCTCTGGTCTCTCCCCTCACTCTAGTGCTGGCCACGATAGATGGAACCTAAGCTCCTCCATCTTGGTGCCTCTTATATTGCCACCCCAGTGGCCCATATCTTCAACATGTCCCTAGCCTCTGGAGTTATCCCCGACCTCAGGAAGGTGGTGAAGATTGTCCCTGTTCTCAAACTGGGCAACCCAAAGATCCTCAACAACTACCGACCAATAGTCATCTTGTCGGCTATCAGTAAACTTTTGGAGAAAGTTGTGGTTGGGCAACTCATGGAGTATATTCAGGCCCATGAACTACTGTCTCCCATGCAACATGGCTTTTGCAAAGGGAACAGTACATCCTCCACCCTTATCGCTGTCTCCTCTGGGATCAGGGCAGCTATGGACCAGGGTACGCTCTCAGGTGCCATCTTCATTGACCTATCTAAGGCCTTCAACCTAGTTGGCCATGTTTTACTTTGCTCTCAACCTCAGACCCTTGGTCTGTCTCCACCTGTCCTAAGATGGTTCACTAATTACCTCCAGGGCAGACTGCAACTTACTAAATTCAGTAAAGTCCTCTCGGCCACCACTCCTGTGACTTCTGGTGTCCCCCAGGGTTCAGTCCTAGGGCCCCTTCTCTTGTCTATCTTTGTCAATAATCTCCCCTCTACTTCTTCCAACTGTAGCTCTATCCTACATGCGGATGACCTGGTTATCCTCACCTATTCCAGTGACACTGGGGTCATCAACCACCAACTGAGTGAGGATTTCAGGAATATCCAGTCCTGGATAATGACCCACAAGCTGGTTCTCAACCTTAAAAAAACTCAGGCCATGCTTTTGGGTCCCTGGCCAAGATAAAGGCCTCCTCTGCCCCCCTGCCCCACTGAGTATTACTGGTATTGGTGGTACTCCTGTCATAATCACTGATTCCATCAAATACCTTGGGGTGACACTTGACCCCCAGCTTGACCTTGTGCATCATATCCAAAATGTATGCAGAGCTGTCAGCTGCAAACTGGGTCTGGCTAACAGAATGAAGAACAATCTTACTTCTGCTGCTCACCTTGCACTGGCCAGAGCTTTGTTTCTCCCTTCTCTCTTCTATGGACTCATCCTGTTTGCATGCACCTTCAAAGTTCACCTCTCTAGGTGGAACATAGCTTATAATAACAACTGCTGCTTTGCACTTGCTGCCCCTCGCCTCACCCACCACTGTGACCTGTATAACAAACTTGACTGGCTCTCCCCACCCAACCACATGAATTTTGTCTTGGGCAGCTTCACAGGCAAGGTTATCAGAACTGGCACCCCCCAGGACTAGCTGATCTCCTCAAACTGGCTGCCTCTTCTTCTTACTCCCTTAGGTCACTGGGCCCTGCTGTTCTCAAAGTTCTTGCCACTCAAATGCAAATGGAGGACAGGGATTTTGCTTCATGTGCCCCCAGAGTATGGAACTCCTTTCCTGCCCAGGTCCACTCCTCCCCCTCCCACTCATGCCTTTGGAGCTCCCTGTGGAATTACTTGAAGCTCTCCTCTGTGTGTGGTTGTCCTTAACCACCATAATTAACCTTGGTCCCCTGCACTGGACTTACATGTCTTCTTTTGGTACCCTTGTGCAGGTCCTGCTGATGCATCCTGCCTGCTTGGGTTCTGCTCTGTACATAATGTATTTACTCTCTGTTTCAGGTGATGCTTTGACAGTGGCTCTGCCTTTGGGGCTCTGAGCTGTATAGAATTGTATAATACACTGTTCATAGCCTTGGTGACTCTATGTATATATTTTGTTCCTATTCTAACTGTGTTTACTGACTGCTTGTGTTATGTTCATCTGGTTCTACCTGATTCTGTGTAATGCCTAACTTATATCATGTTGTCCTCTGTATAAACTTGCATTTCATTGTACTGTCCCAGGTTGTACCTGAAAATAGGCAAATGTCTTGTCTAGTGTACTTACCTGGTCAACAAAGCTAAATAAATAAACATATACAATGTGCTGAAAAATATCCAAATTATAAAAACAAGATATGAGCCAAATGGACACTTATGTAGCCCTAATTCAGCCAGGATAGTTCAATTTGCAGAGGAGAAGCATGGAGGACAGGATCAGGCTGCAAAACACAAACTGGGCAAGAGAAATGGCCAAAACGGATTTGTTACACAGCTGGTACTATAATATTCCAAGTCCATTAGGAGAAATTGACTAAATGATTTGGCCAGCCAAGTAGGAATGGACTCTCCCAAATTCTCCTGTACCAGCTGGACAGGTGGGGAAGGGGTCATTATTGAGTCTAGTAATGCAGGTGGAACTTGGGACACATCTCTGAAACCCACACAACTTTTTATCCTGGTTTAAATATACTGAGTGCAAAAGAGGATTGAAAGGAACTGTCTGGAAAGGGTGTTAGACCACAGACTAGTAGATCAACAGATTTATATGAGATGAAAGAAAAATATTTTCAAGTAATATCCTGGAATGTATCAGGTTTGAAAGATAAACTAGAGGACCCAGAGTCTGTAGAATATATAACATTTTCTACTGTGTTTGTATGCAAGAAACATGGATGGGAGGGGGTATGAAGTTATTATTAGTGGTTATAAATCTTTTGCCAAGTCAGCAAAAACAAATAAGAAATTTAGAAGGAATATAGGAGGTTTTCCTCACTCTCTGGAAATTAAAGGGAAATATAGATGTCCAGGAAATAAATACTAAAGCAGTTAACATCTTTGGAATAAAAGTAAAAGAAAACAATAAGGAACTAGTTATTTTTAACATCTCCCACCATCTAATAATATTCCTTGTATTGATGAAATCGATAGAAATAACAATAGAAGAGCTTATGGAAAAGAACTCTGATGTAAAGATTATACTGGCCGGTGACTCCAATGTCAAAACAGAGGTCAATATTTGGAGGTCACAGATGATATAGCAGAATGGATAGCAATACTTGGGGAAAATAATATTGCTGCAAAAAGGAGCACAATGTCCTCAGTAACCAATGACAAGGGTAAAAAATGGTTCCATGTCATAACGGCGATTGCAGAATAGTGATCGCTGTTATGGTGAGTGTACATTGCCGAAAAAAAAAGGCAATGTAAACTCACAGCGATGAAACACTGGCGAACACAGAAAAGGTTGTTCTGCTTGGGGCTGTGCCTCTAGCACCTCCCTTACTAAAGATTACTAACTCCGGGGGGGGGGTGCATGTTGGGGAGGGGGAGAAACTTTGAAAAAAACATAAATTACTCATGGAGCAAAAAAAAAAAAAAAAGAAACTCCCCACTGTAGCCAGTCACCTTCTCCACTCCACCATGGCACCAGCTTGGCAGGCTCATACTGCACTACCCCATACATACTCTTCCTCCTTTTCCAGTCTCCATCCCGTTCTTCCTGTCGCCCTGTTCTTTACTTGTTGCTACCCTTGCAGGGTAGCCCATATTCCAGGCGTTGAGACTGAGTTGCTCATATTTGAGTCACTCAATCTCAGTCACCCTTTTAATGGTATAGCATAAAAAAATTATATGAGAGATTAACAAATAAGAATTTCATGTTATTAAATGGCAGAACACAATTTGATAAACTAGGTAAGTTTACATATATTTGTACAAATGGTTCATCTGTTATAGACTTGGTATGGATAAATATTAATATAGTTCCACTATGTTTGAATATGTTAGTAGAAAGCAGGGCAGAAATACCCCATGCCCACTGATTTTAAACATAAAATGGGAACAGGTACAAAAAGAGGAAAAAGGAATTTATGACCCCAATAATGGTTAGGAATAAGAAATGCATATGTTGGGATCGGATAGAGAAAAATTACTTTCTAGGAGATATGAGCAACCAGGGTATTTTAGAACAAATAACAAGAATAGAGATGAACAAAGGCAAGACATCTTGTATAAAAGCTTTTGAGGAAGTTATTAAACACATATTGGAATTAGTAATGAAAGAGATAGAAATCCATCCTAAAAAGGGGCAGTATGGTTTAACTTAGAGTGTAGGCTAGTTAAAAGGAAATTAAATAATCAGTTAGGAAGAGTGAAAAATGACCTCAGTAAAAATAGTAAAATACAATGAAATTGATCAAGAAAGGAATATAATAGAATCATTATTACAAATGAATATAGACTACAGTTATGACAAAAACTGGAAAAAGCTATAAGGAAAAAAAGACAATAAAAAATTCTGGAAACTCCTAGCAAATGGTATGGGTGAAAATGTGGAGGACTTGGAAGTGTTTGTTGAATCAGATAAATGGGTGGGGTATTTTAAAGAATTATTTTATGATCTGATTACTGATTGCTATGTGCTGGTGCCTTAGCCACTCCACCACAGGAGTGGCTCGACCAGGCACAGCAGCACAGGCTTCTTCAGCCCTTCCTACACTTCATGGTCAGTGATGGGGTAGTGATAATTCCCTACCGCAATTATACCCCAGTAGCTTTAAATGATTCCGCACTTTACACAGCATGGTTATTGCTGCACTGTTTTTGTACCGCTATATTGGCCCAGTACTCATAAAATATTTTTACTAAAATTATTAATAGATTAATAAATTGGATGAGATAACATTTTGGATGAGGCACAAGCAGCTTTTATACCAGGTCATTCTACAACAGACCAGTGTTTTGTTTTGACACATTTAATGTATAAATACAGGAATATTAAAAAAAAAAGCCATATTGTACTTTTATAGATTTGAAAGCGGCATTCGATAAGGTGAATAGCAAATGATTATGGGTAGTAGTGGAAAAATGGGGGGGGGGGCGGTGCACAGAAAGCTTTAATTAATCTAATCCAAACATTATATCAGTATAATTCAACACAAGTTAAATATAACTTGAGGAGTGGAAAAAATGTTAAATTTATTACAAACATAAGGGTTAAGACAGGCTGTTCTCGATCACCCATTTTATTTATTTATAAATGATATTTTATTAAAGATATATGATGCAAACTTCCACATGCTTCGAATAAGAAATTATTATTGCCCCTACTTAGCCTATACAGATGACGTAGATTTGTTATGAACTAGCTATTTAGGAATGAAAAGACTGTTACTGAAGTTTTATAGAGAATGTAAATGAGCAGAATTATAGATTACCTATGGTAAAACTAAAGTCATGGTATGTGGAGCAATAATAGAAAGTATAGATGTGAAATTGATAACAATGAGTTAGAAGTAGTGAAAAATATTTGCTATTTAGAGATTATGATATCAGACAACCTAACATGAGGGGAAACACCTGAAAGAGGCTGAAGCTATAATTAAAAGATTTTTACCTGTAATGGATAATTTTACATATAAATATGGGGGTAACTCACTTAAGGGATGTATCAAAGTAATCAATCCAAAAATAAACAGTAAAATTTTATTTGGGGCAGAAGTATGGGGTAATCAATAGCAAGGTTTTTTAAATATATATTATAAAAAGTTGCTTGGTTTACCCCAGGTAGCACTGTCATCTCTAGTAAGAGCTGAACTGGGTCAATTGCCTGTAAAATGTTTAATAAAGGAAATATTATTTATTTCTTGACTAAGGGCTTACTCCATGAGCGAAGACAAGTTACAAAGAAAATGTGTGGAGGAATCTATAAATTATTTACAATCAAAGCTAGTTTTTCCTAGTATCTTAATTATGGAAACCTTTGTTAAACCATATGGCCTCCTACACTGTTTAACAGCCAGATTCCAGCCCTTGACTGGGCTCGCCTCTGCTGCCGGAGTGGCTGCGGCTCGAGAAACAAGCTGCCAACCCACACCACTTCTGAGCCTGCACAGGAGCGCCACGAAGCTGGGTATGACCTTAGACTGGCTGGAAAAGCCATGAGAAGCTCCCATTCACCAGTGCTGTCTACCGTCGCCTCTGATTGGACTTGTGCTTTACGCTTTTGCCTCTGACTGGACCGGTGTTTTTTTCACTGCCTCCGAGCTGTCCTGGGCTTCAGCGACCATTATACTGTTTTGGAAAGTGCCATTATTTTTCACCCGCCCCCACCCCCAGACCTTCATAAACAGACCATAGCTCCTCCCCTTACCTAAGTCTCCTCCCCACCTAAATTCTATAGGTCCTCTCACAAGGTCCTCCCCTTTCTCTGCCTATGCTCTCCTTTGCCTGCCCTCCATCTCTCCCGGCAGTGCCTTAGACCCCCTACTCCTACCTATACCATTTCCCACCTCTCCCCTCCATCTGGTACCCCACCTCATTTTCTCTACCACCTATTTTTGCGCTTCCCTCCAGCCCTCACCCTGCTTGCCACCTGTGGGTGCAGGAGGATTTTAATACAATCCACTATGCTGTCTCAACTCCTTATTCTCTCATCACTACTCCCTCTCTTCTACCTCCCTGGTGCCTGTTACCCCTCACCTCTATCCACTTACCATTTCGACTTCATTCACTACCACCCAGGCACTCTACACTCTGTGCCTCACTCCCCCCCACACCCTCTGCTGATTACAAATGGCTGCTCACCCCATCTCTCACTCATGCTACACATGACAACACTCTGGGACCAGCACCAGCAGCCCTCACTGCCTATCAGCATGGCACAGTCTCGTAAACTCTCCATCAGAGACCTACGTTTATGTACCCTGAAGCTCCTGCTCCTTCTGCTACTGTTGTCTGGCAACATTCACCCTAATCCTGGCCCCATAAGTAAATGCTCACCCTACCAAGGGACACTCTTCTTTGTGACTCTAAACATCTCTAGCCTTCTCTCAACGCTTGATGCCCTACAAGTTTTCTCAATCCAGCACAGACCTGATGTCATTGCGGTAGTCGAAACCTGGCTCACACCTAAAGTCCCTGACTTGGCAATTGCCCTACCTCGCTACGCTGTCTTTAGGCTGGATCGGTAGGTGAAAAGAGGAGGGGGCTGTGCTATATACCTCAAAGAAGCCCTCCTGGGCCACCCCTAACCACCCGCTCTTTGACTCATCTGCACAGATCCTTCCTATCTGTATCATCCTCGGAGCACACAGCAAAGCCCTCACATTTGAAGCAGTTTAAATCCCTACCAAGGAGCAAGTGAAAGGCCTCAACGCTATCCTGGGCATCGCCTGAACACACCCCTCTGGTTCAGAGTTAATCATGCTTGGAGACTTTAACATAAACTGGCTTGCCCCAGATACTGGAGGCCTCAAAGATGCCATCTCTTCTGTTAACCTCACACAACTGGTCACCTCCTCTACCAGACACAACTACAGAACTGGCACTAGCACCCTTCTGGATTGGGTTCTAACCAACCACCCTGCCCGTGTCTCCAACATCTCCATCCTCCTGGATTCACTTAGTGATCATTCTCCTGTCATCTGTGAACGGACTAACGCATTCTGAAAACCTCCACCATCAGTCATCACTAGCAGAATCCCCTCCATGGGAAACTGAACCTTCTCAAATCCTGCCTCAGGCAGCAGGACTGGTCCCCTATCTACAATGCAACAGATGTCAACTTGGCCCTGAACTCCTTCATTTCCAACTTCAACGCAGCCTGTGACTCCTATGCCCCCTTCAAAAAGCAAATAGTCAAAGCACTTTGCAACCCCTGGCTCACCGCTGACCTAATAGCTCAGCTAAGATCTAGGAACCACCTATGGCTTAAGGCTCGGACCTCTGGCTCGCTAACTGACATTCAGAACTATAGACGTGCACAGAATGACTGCACAAAAGTGATCAGACTACTCAAAAGCACATACTACAGGGAAGCTCTCACCAATTCGTGGGGCAATGGGAGAGCGTTCTTGAATAATATCAAAGAAGTAACTTGAAAGCAGCCAAAAACTTCCCCAGCTATGCTAGACATTTATAGGGCTATTACCCTGGACCCCACGACTATTGATAATACTTTCAATACCACTTTCACAGACCTCCACTCTGTCCTCCCCCCGACTTCTTCAATGATGTTGTCCCCTCTGCCTATCCTACCAGCACTCCCCCCTCTACCCACCCTCCTTTCTACTTTAAAGCAGTCTCAATGCATGATGCACACAAATACACCAGTAAAGCAATTGCCAGTTCAAGAAATAGTGGGGACTCACTTGATCTAAAACTGCTATCCCTCACCCTTGATGAATTGGTTTGACCGTTAACCAAGATTTTCAACGTCTCCCTCAGCCTCAGCCAATTCTCTGACAGATGGAAATCCACAACCGTCACTCTGGTCCATAAAAATGGAGACAAGACCAATCATGGAAACTACCGCCAAATCTCCATATTGTCTCCCCTCTCCAAAGCTCTCAAATGCCTTGTTGCTGAACAACTTGCCGACTATCTAGACAAATACAATATCCTCTGTGCTCAACAGCATGGCTTCAGAAAAGGGCACAGTACCTCTTCTGCCCTTTTGGAATTTACCAGAGCCATCCACTGTTCCCTGGACAATGGTCACCTAGCTGGGACGGTCTACATTGATCTAACTAAGGCCTTCGATACCATCCATCACCGACTGCTACTGGAACAGCTCCTAATTGCTGGACTCTCCCCAGACTCCACGGACTGGTTTAAAAGCTACCTCAAAAATAGATCACAAAGGGTAAAAATTGCTGGTGTCCTCTCTGATGCTAGGCCAGTCTGCTCTGGAGTCCCCCAGGGATCCATACTGGGTCCACTTCTTTTCAGTCTTTTCCTGAATAGACTCCCTCAATCTTGCTCAGAACAAATTATACTCTATGCTGATGATGCCGTAATTCACACCTCCCATAAGGACCAACTATCTCTGCAAAATAATCTCCAACTTGGTTTTGCCTCAGTTGAGAACTGGTTCAGCAAACAGAGACTCATTCTCAACTATAAAAAAAACAAAGACTATGCTATTTTGTAACTCCCACAGCAAGCACAGGCTGCTTCCTCTGACCATCACAAACTGCCTTGGTACGACCCTCGAACAGGTACAATCCTTTAAATATCTGGGGTCACTCTTGACAGTAACCTGTTCTATGGGGTCTACATTGACTACATCACCAAGGCTGCCAATACACGAATTGATCTCCTCTATAGGCACATGTCATGCCTTACCCCATCAGCCCTAAGTGTCGCAGTTCAAATCTCGGTTGTCTCCATTATCGACTATGGCCTCATCATATATGACTCGGCAACTCCAATAGCCCTCAGATGCATTTCAACATCACTCAACAAAGCCTGATGACTTATCACTGGATCTCACTGACTTACCCATATGTGCAACCTGTATGCCCAAACTAGCTGGTTACAACTCTTAAACTGCCTAAAATACCAAACCTGCATTATGGCAAAAAAGATAACTATGGGCCTTGCAGCCCCAAGGGTCCAAGCCTTCCTCTGTCCAAGTAGTAACCCTCACCTTACTAGGGGCTCCAAAACTTAACTCCTGCTGGTCCCACACTGCAGAACCTCCCTGGGACAATGGTCATCTGTTTACAGGGCCTTCAGCTGGTTGAATAACCTGAATGTTGAGATCTCCTCCATTCCCAATCTTGCCCCATTCAAAACAATCTCTCTGCCCTCAGCACCTGTGACTGCCTCACCTAATCAGCCCTCCTTTCTGTTCCACAGTCCCTGCCTAAGGTTTTCACATCACACTTTCTTTTTCCCTTTATCCTTCCTCCTTCCTCCTTCCTCCTCATTCCCTCCTCTCCACCCAGCCCCACTACCTGTACTTCTCTAGGTATTGTGACAATTGCCCCAGGCATGCTCCTGCCTCCCAGTGTCTTATCCTTTTTTTGTAACCCAATTGTATTTCCTCTGCACCCCTGTCTGTCTTATCCTAAATGTATCCATTTATTTACTTATAACTGAGTGCTAATCTGTTTATCCTGCCTAAAACTGCATTTGCTGTGTTGTATTCTGTGGTACTGTCCTGTTTATTGACGTGGAACCTTTGTAAAGGAGCCTCGGCTCAAAGGTATTTGTAATCCTAGATTTAAATAAAATAAAAAAAAATGTATTTCCAAAGCCATTAGGAGAAGTATATAATCAGATAAGGGAAAGATAAAGGGACATTCCTATCCAAAAAAAGAAATGGGTCTTTGTGCACAATATAAAATAAATAACAGGTTAGCTACTAATAAAAGACATTTTGGCTTTGAACCCTATTGGAATTTACTTACTGACCCTCGCAGGAGAAAACTGTTTACTAAATTCAGACTTGAGTATTTTGATAGTCAAAAATTGAAATTAAAAAAAAAAAAAACAATTCAAATGGAATAAGTAAATGCCGCTTAGGGACTAGTAATCTAACCCATGTGGTAGTCCTGTGTATATTGTACTCCAAATATAGAAATACATTTTTAGGTAATATATTGTCCTCTTTAGAGTTAGAGCCAAGGAATATTATTACACATTTATTTAAATCAAAATGAGTTGATGTGCTGGATTCTGTGGTCTCTCTTCTCAATGTAATTGAGAAGAAAAAATGATATATTATCCAAGATGAATAAATCTATAGTTAGTGGATAATATTGTATTGATATGATTTGGCAGATATATTTATGTATTTTTGATACGTCTTATTTATCAGAGTAACTGTGTAATGTCTTGTTTATGTATGATTTTCTCTTGAGAGATATAAAAATTTTAATGTTTTTTAAATATTGAAATGACATGATCTGCAGATCAATAAAGTGATAACTGAAACTGAACTGAAACTACACTGCATGCTAAAAAAAGCACTGTGTGCTGCAAACACACACAGACAAAAGAAGTGTTTTTCAACCTATCGTTCATTTGCTGGATTTGGGGTTACCAATTAGGATCCCAGAAACACTGCTGTTGGAAGACATACTGTTCCTGTTAGGGCCTGCTCCCTGATGATCATACGCATTAAAGATTTTTTCTTGCCTGTTTGTTGTGGGGAATGCCTGTTAACTATGGAATGGAATTTCTAAAATATCATCAATACATTTTAACCTACTAAAGCACATTTATCCAGCCTAATTAGATTCCAGAACACATTTACTTTGGCATACATGCCAAATATTGAGTGTATACCTTCAGTAGCAGTGGAACTGTAAATATCCAAATATTTTGAAAATGTTCACAGTTTAACAAACAATTAAGTGTGAAATTTCAAACTCCTGCAGCTTACAATTTATGTAACCAATTTCCTCTCTATTTAGCAGTTTATATGACTCTTCCAGGAAAGTATGCATATCAATTTTCAATTGCCTAGCTGCAAAGATGGCTAAGTTGTAAGCACAGAAATATTTTCAAAAAAGTCACATGAATAATAAACTACCAGAAATGAAGCTCCAATAGCTTATTTGCCCCTTATCCAAATGTCATGAGATTTGGCATCAATTTCAGGCAGTTTCAAATCAATAGGTACTCCAAATATCAGAGTTGTAGCTATAACACTGACTGAGTTATGACCAATTAAAGAATTTCAGAAAGGTCTGCAGATTTTCATGGCATTTTGTGAAAATTCTGCAAAATCAGAATTTGGTAATTTCATCCCCCCCTACTGGCCAGTGCTGAGTTTTTCATTCTTAGACCTCTTGATGTAATGAGAGGATTATACAAAGAAATAGAGACATCAGTCTATTAGCACCTGCAAAGAACAAGAGCCATTTCAAGTCTGCTTACTTAGTGTTGTTTATTTCAGTGTTGAACATATGAAATAATGCATGAGGAAGTGTGTATAACAAAGATTTTTTGCACACCCAAGGTGAGTGATGCCCCATAAACCCTGAGGGTGAAGCCCGATGAGTTTATTAGGACATCGTACACCTCGGGTGTGCATAAAATCTGAGTTTAAACACTTCTTCACATTTTATTTTTTATATTATATATATTTTTATATTAACCTGTAGTTCATTTGTTTTTTTTAGTTAACACTTTTCTAAGTGTGTGAAACAATGAACTGCAACAGTAATGAACTGTAGATAAAATGTATTATAGTAACCATAAAAGTTATACTGTTTAACTAGTAAAATAGTTTCAGATGTATCTACACACTCAAATTGGTGATGGGAATAGGAAGCACTAGATGTCAGGCAATGACATGTATATATTCTACCATATGACTACATGACTGAGCCGGAAGGTATTTTTCCTGCCGTTAACTTTTATGTTTTATAGTGCAAATTGCACGAAGGCATGCCCCAAGGCTCAGCAAAACCCACAGGACAACTCAGGCATTTACATAAAAACACAAATAATACTCACAGATGTAAAATGAAATAAACACATGTCCTGCCCTATTTTTTGCTTTTTTGTGAAGGAGTTTCTGACATTGGCACTGGCGGCTTCAGTGAGGCAGTGTGAGTGATGTGGCAGTGTGAGGACAGAGTGCATTTAAGCAGTACAGCTGGCATTGGGAGGCATTTTTAGAATTTTTGTGAAAGATGTTTAAACAAACTCCGTTACACATGAGCCGTTATTCACACGTGTGTATAACAGAGTTTGTGAGGTTCTGCCAGCAAGTCATAATCACCACCAACCAGTTAATATACCTCTTTAAAATTCTAAGAGACACAGCTTTCCTCATGGCAACAGCTTGGCAACACATTATACTTCATAACAATTTTCATGGCTCAATTGCCTACTCCACTGTTTTTAAGTGCGCTATTAGCTGCTGGCTTAAAGCAAATTGTTTAGTAGAGAAAGTTTTCCATGAACTCTGCAGGCTAGAGACTGCTTCTCAGGAGCCAATAAGGGCACCACCCAGCAACCAATAAAAATGTGCTGATGTTTCAGGGTGTAATAGCTACTTTTCCCTCAGAACTAGCATGCCACAGGTAAGGGCTGGATTTTATCCTACTCCTGTTTCCTTGGAGATCAGGGCTCCTAGGTAACTATGGCTCTTACAACCACATACAACTGTGTTACTTAAAGTGCCACTGTGCCTTCTTTGTTATCATTTCACATAAAGTGCTAAGTGCTAAAGTTCCCAATGAAATTGCTGAAAACAGTGCATTCAGGTATGTAGTATAGAACACCACATTATGATATATCACTTTACTCAGCTACTTGCTCATAGCTTTTTATAATTCACACAATTTTTGTTTGTAGCAAACAATTTCTCAAATCTCTATGAGCATGACAAAAAAGCCTCCTATGTACCGTACTGGTCTGAATTATAGTGGTCAGGTATGGGTGTGTGTGTGCATGAAAATTGTTATGATGTATACTGTGTTGCCAAGCTGTTGCCATGAGGGACCAGTGTCTGTTAGAATTGAAGAGGTGTTCAACACAGAAATAAACAACACTAGGTAAGCAAAGTGAAATGGCTTCTGTTGTTCTTTGCAATTGTGAATAGTCTGCTGTCTCAATTTCTTGGGATACAACATTTTGAATGCCTGTGCCCTGCTTTCTGCAGCAAAGTATTGTGATTTAGTGTGAGAAAACTATAAGTTTATCTGACTGAGCAGGAACAATTTCCCTCTTTCCATTGTTGAAGAGGATTATGCTTTTCTACTCTCAGAAGTAGAAATATGTCTGATTTTGATAGCCGTCTCCATGTAATATTATGACAGGCATCTCTGAATTCATATATTCTGTACCATGATGAACTCAGTTATCACAGCAAGAATGTACCATGTGTTTTTTACACAATTATAGCACCAAATTGACAACTAGATAAACCATCCTTATATCATGACATAAACAGGGAAAAGTGATTTCACATAGTGTACATGAGTTTGCATGTGTGTCCACTCGGGAAGGGAGGTAGCAGACAATTATAGATAAATGTGTGAGAGAGAGAAAGAGACAGAGAGAGAGAGTTTGAAATCACCAGTTCACTGCTAACACACAAGTCAGCAATGTATCTCCATCTGTGGCTGCAGATGTCAAGAAAATCCTGCTGTTCTCATACTGAGAATGTGGGTTAATGGCTCCTCTTGCTAAGCTGGGCACCCTGCATTTTGAGGTGGGCCAGAAAAAGTATTTCTGGCAGTATTTTTTAAAGAAACTTCAGAATCTAGCTAAACAGGTCCTGTTTACCTAGGTTCAGGTGTTTGTTTTCCAAAAATGCATCTATTTATGCAGTTTCAATGTCTTTTAGTTAAAAAAAGAACCAACATGGTGGCTTCCACGATTGGTAATTTTTTTCTCATGACAAGTACATAATTTCTCATGACAAGTAAATCATGGAAAATAAGCCCTCACTTTTTGTTTACTGGTCTTATCAGAGGGTTATCCAAAAACCACATTTTAAATCCTTATCACCCTGGAACAATTTCCTATTTGTTCATGAAATCTTCAAAAGGCAATACCTTGGCATAGGCCACTTCTACCCTGAAAATTTCATGAAAGAATTTTGTACCGTCTAGGCCATGTGTGAGAGCAAAAAAAAAAAAAAAAAGGTAACCAATAGGAAAAAAAATCATAACTTTTCCAAAAATCAGCATTCCAGATCTTGGAAACCACAAAAGATCACCAAACTTTTCACATCTTGAGACTTTGCCACCCTGACCATGCATGCAAATTTATAGGCTATTCTGTCATATGGCACCAAAGTTATTAAAGTGAAAATTTAAGGGGTTAACTTTAAACACCCTACTAAACCCTAACTATAGGGGTGCTACCATGCCTTATAATGTATAGACATAGCTATATTATAGTGGTGCAGTAGCACCACTGTAGTTAAGGGTTAAGCAGGGCTTTTGCATTTTAATAACTTCTCAACCATTCAATGGATTTGCACAACATTTTGCATGTGTGGTTTCATGGGGTAGACCTCTTGATGTGCCAAGTTTTGTTCTGGTTAGATATGTGAGTTCTGAGATAGGGATAGTGAAAAAAACATAACACAATTGCTGTCTTTTTGTTGTTGTTTTGTCATTGCCTTGAACCCAGACAGTTTAGAATTTTGGTCTGAAATATTCAGGGTAGAAAGGGCTTGGTTCACATAGGTGCATTTTGCTGGTCTGGTGAAAAAAATATTAATCTGGTCCAAAGTTATTACATTTTTAAATTTCGGGTTCTGAGCATGCTCAGTAAGCCTAAAAAATATCTGTAAAAATTATTATTCATGAATGTCTACAGTCACCTCTTAGCTCATGAATAATAATGACCTTATCTGCATACCTGTTTTTTAAAATTGATGGAAATAGAAAACTGGGTGAAAACTACTAGCTATACCTCCATGGGAAGCTTGGTCTGTTCAAAATCCCTGTTTATAACTATTTCTTTTTGGTTTCACCTGTTCACATTGCAAGAAGAACAGTTCCTTATGAGACCCACATTTTCAAAAATGTCAGTGTACACCTAGTTCATGAATTTTTCACAAGCCTCCCTACCTCCAGCTATTTATCTGCAATGGCAACCAAATTCCCCTCCTACCTGCCCCTGCACAGCTCCCTCAACCTCTACCAATGTTGTCCAGCCCCTCGGCATACCAAATAACTGGTTTCTTGGTGCCACCATTCTGCCTCCCTCCTTTCACTTTGGCAAACAATACTTTACACCATTGCCTCTTGCAGCACTCCACCTACCCCCATGAACTCCATTCCATCCATAGGCCCAAATCTACCTGGCCCAAAATGAAACAATTCCTAATGCTGCTACTCCTGCTAGCAGGGGATATCGAAGCCAACCCTGGACCCACCTCTTACAACCCCCCCTTTCCTTTACTTTACTCTCCCCAGATGCCTCAAGTTGCTGCACCTCAACATCTACAGCATCCTAAATAAAGTAACTGCGCTGCAATCCACTGTCCTAGCATTACACCCTGATGTTCTGATCATACTAAGGTTCATACTAAGGTTTCATAAGACAATCTAGAAGGCTATAAAGCCCATTTAAAAGACTGTCCCCACAATTCAGTGGAGGTAACAATAGTTACCAACTGTCATATGTTTATCCAACCTCTTCTTAAAAATAGTGAAGGATTCTGCCTGCACAACATATATTGGTAGCTTGTTCCAGTGTTCTATAGCCCTACATACGAATCTATATTTTCTTAGATTAGTTCTGCTCCTTTCACTCACTAACTGTTTATCATGTTTTCTCCAGTAAAAATTTTTTTCCCTAAAACGCAGACCCAGTTCCATTTTAAGTGTATCCTGTTGCAATATTTTATGAAGGAATAATAAATCTCCCCTTATCCTTCTTTTAGCAACGGACCATAGTCCCAATGACTTTAATCTATTTTTATATGATAACTTCTGCTGACCTGATATCATTTTGGTTAGGCTTCTTTGAGGACGTTCCAACAGAGCCCTATGCTTTTTCAAATAAGGATTCCAACGTGAAGAACAATAATCCAGAATAGGTCTTACATATGACTTAAACACTTTAGCAAGCACTTCTGCATTCCTCATATGAAAACTTCTTCTAATACAATTTACCAAGTGCATAGATCTATTTGCTGTAATTCTACAATGTGTTTCAAATTTCATGTCCTGCTGTATATGTATGCCCAGATCTTTCTCACATATGGAAGACCTAATTTTACCATATTCTGAATATAATAATCCTGTTTTATATTATTCTTTCCCATATTTAGCATTATACTTTTATTAGTATTGAAGCTTATAAGGTTCTTTCTAGCCCACCCTTCAGTATCCAACAAATCCTGTCCAAACCTCAGCCTATCTTCAAAGGTATCCACAGCCCCTCCCACTTTAACATCATCTGCAAATTTAACTAGTTTATTTTCACTATTTAATTTCAGGTCACTCATGAAAATATGAAACAACAAAGGTCCCAACACTAAGCCCTGCAGCACCCTGCTCTCCACCCTCACTGCCTCTGACAAATGTCCCTGAATTCTCACCCGTTGGGTCCTATCCACCAACCAGTGCTCAATCCATCTAATCAAACTCTCATTCACTTTCATATCTAATAACTTAGATATCAATAAACCATGATGGACTTTGTCAAAGGCCCCACTAAAATCCAACATAACCACATCAAAGTTCTTTCCCTGATCCAACTTCCTAGTGACTCAATCATAAAAACATACTACGTTGGTTTCACATGATCTGTTTTTAACTAACCCATATTGGCTATTATCTACCATTCCTTTTTCTTCCATGAAGTTCGTAATTTCACCACTCAAAATCCCCTCAATTATCTTGCTAATCACCAAGGTCAGACTTACTGGTCAATAATTTAATGGATTACTTCTATCTGCCTTTTTGTAAATTGGCACCACATGGGCCAATCTCCAATTAATTGGTACATAACCCTCAGCCAATGATTTTTGACCTATCATTGTAGTAATTGGTGCTAATTCCACCTCCAGTTCCTTAATGAACCTTGGGTGAAATCCTTCAAGACCAGCAGCCCTATCCCCCTTTAGTATTCTTATCCTCCCAACTACTTTATCCTCAGTTATTAATCCCTCAATATTTGAATTTTCCATCTCTTGTTTAATCACCTTATTGTTATATTCTCCTTTGGTGAAAAGCTTACTAAAACACATATTAAATTCCTCAGAGAGTATTTTGGGATCGCTACTCAACTCTCCCCTTACTACCAATGGTCCCACAGATCGACTCTGTCCCTTTTTTTTATTCACATAGGAAAAAAAGCCTTTTACATCATTTTTTGTCATTGCTAATCTAAACTCTACTTGTTTCTTTGCTTTCCTTATTTCTTTTTTCATTTGCTTTACTATTTGTTTATATCTTGAGATGTTAGCTAATGCACTGAAAAGTTTCATTTTCTTAAATAATATTTTTTTTTTCCAATTCTTATGATATTCCTATTTAATCAAATAGGCTTCTTTCCTCTATTATCATATACTTTTTTCTTTGGTATATATTTATCAATCAATTTATTTCTTTGACAAACAATTCCCATGCTTCTTGTGTAGACAGGTCCTTTATCATATTCACCCAATTATAAAGTGACAATATCTGTTTAATTGCTGTATAGTTTCCTTTATTATAAATAAACTGGGTAGTTACTCCCTTAATTACCTTTTTGGTCTAATCAATAGCAAAGGATATTGAACTAGGGTCACTAGTACCTATAGGTGGTCCAACTGTTAGCTGTTTTATTTCATCAGGAATATTTGATAACATGATGTCCAGTATGTTGCTACCTCGTGTTGCCTCATGGGCATGCTGATTTAACCCTACTGCTTGTACCTCCACCAAAAATCTAGATGCTGAGGTATTATTTTCTATTTCCTTATTCCAATCTATCTGTGGCATATTCAGATCACCCATAATCACAATATCACATTTCTTTGCCAGGTTTATCACCTTATTCAAAAAGCTCAATGTATCATCAATATTTGTGTCTGGAGGTCTATAGAAGGTCAACATCTTTAGCTATTTACCCTTTAGACCCATTAGGTCGACACAGATGGTTTCAATAATGCCTATATCATCCACTTCATTATTAACTATGAATTCCATCCCCTCCTTTATATACAATGCTACTCCTCCTTCCCCCCATTCACTCTATTTTTATTTATTAAGTTAAAGCCAGATATCTTCTGGTTCCACTTGTCATTATCATTCCACCATGTCTCAACAACTCCAATAGTATCTAACTTTTCTCTCTCAATGTTCTCCTCCAATTCGGCCATCCCTTCTTTTGACAGGCTATGTGCATTAAAAAATGTAATCTTTACTAATTTTCTTTCCTTATTTCCTGTGTGTTTATTACTTAACACCTTACTATTTGATTTGTACTTCGTCCCTGATCAATTAGTTTAAAATTCTCTCAATTTCTTGCTGCAATCTTGTTCCAAAAACCCTGCTTCCCCTATAATTCAAGTGCAACCCATCCCTACTATAAAATTCTCCTTTATTGTGGAATGTCCCCCAGTGTTGTATAAACATTAAGTCATTTTTCTTTGTCCATTCTTTCAGCCATCAATTTGCTAATGCTATCCTTTTTGCTTTATATACTGTGGCTCTTGGTTCTGGTAAAATCTCTTGAGATCATAATATCACAACCTCTTGCTTATCCACTAATTTAGAAAAATCTACTTTAATCTCAGGTAGGGTTTTCCTCTTTAAGTCATTTATATCAATGTGTAACACTGCTAATGGATTTTCTCCTGTACCAGTAAAAATATTATCAGCCATATCATATAAGTCTGACACCCCTGCCCCAGAAAAACTACAAACCATATTATTTGTTTTATCTTTCCTACATATGTATTGGTCGGTATATTTGATAATGGAATCACCAATTACCACTATCTGACGGGGACCTTTATTTAAATCAGATGCCTGAGGTGCCATATCTTCTCCTCCTTCCTCCTTCCTACTTATGTGAGACTTGGTTGAAGCCCCACCACCCGGATTCTGCAGTAGCCATCCCTGGCTACTCGCTCATTAGGCACGACCACCAGGGCAAGAAAAGAGGTGGAGGCATCACCATGTTTATCTCCACCAGGCTCCAGTTCACCCTGGTACACCTCCCTCCACTTTCACCAGAAATAGACTCTGTACTTATCAAACTATCACTTCTGTTCTCCACCCCACTGTATGTGGCCAGTTCCTACTGTGCCCCTGGCACCCCCCTGCCCAGTGTCCTAGACCATCTGGACACTCTAAAATCATCAGCAGCCACTGAAGAGCTCCACATTCTCAATTATTTCAACTTCAATTGGCTTGCAAATGACAGTGCCAAGATGTGTACCAGAATAAATGCTCTAAACCTCATCCAGCTGATCTCCCACCCCACTCAACTAAACCATAAAACACAGAACCATTCTCTCCTGGATTGGGCCCTCTCCTCTCACCCCCTCTGAATTACTGCTGCGGGTTTGCTCCCAGACTCCTTAACTGACCACCACATTACCTACATGGTCAGGAAAGTTCACAGGCCCATTGCACCCCCACCAAGGACGCTGATCACTATGTCCTATAAATCCCTAGATCTAGCATCTCTCCTGCATGACCTAGCCCATGTCGATTGGTCCTTCATACCCAAGCTTCTTCCATCAACCCTACACTCAAAATTTTGAGGCCAGATTTCTCGCAGTGTGGGACACACATGCCCCCCTGAGAAAAAAAAGGGTCAGGGGCTCCCACCTTCCCTGGGTCTCCACTGCTATCATCAGTCAATTTCACACCGGGGATCAGGCATGGAAAACTTTCAAGAATATGGGCACCCAACTATCTCTCCAACACTACCGTGCTCTCTGTAACTCCTGCACTAAACTCAATATGCCAGGCCAAAAAGAATTATTTCAGGCTGGCTTTCAACTCTAACCTCCATCACTCCACTAATTTCTGGAAAACTATCAAATCCCTACTCTCCCCCACCCAACCCCGACCCTAACCATCCAAGGCACTACCATCTCCAACCCTGGTGAAGTGGCCACCGCTTTCAACACATTCTTCACCAGCTGCACAGACTCTCTCCTATTGGCCCTTCCACAACCCATGTTGCACACTTCCCTGAAATTGTCACCCCCACTCCCTGCCCTCCAGTTTTTCCTTTCGACATGTCTCCCCAGCTGAAGTGTTAAAAGCTCTGCAGGCTCTCAACCCTAACAGAGGCAAATGGCCTATGTGCCTGGATGCCAAAATGTTACATCTGTCTGCTCCCACCATCGCCACCCCGCTCGCTGACCTTTTCAATCTCTCCTTCTCAATAGCTGAAATCCCAGCAGACTGGAAGCAGGCCATAGTCACCGCCCCTCCCAAAAGGCAGTGACCCCTGATCACCAGGAAATTACTGCCCCATCTCCCTCCTCCCCTACTGGCCAAGCTTCAGGAATGACTTGTTCTCGCCCAACTCTCCTCATACCTAGATGCATCCTCCTTGTTTACCCCCTACCAGTCTGGGTTCCACAAATCTCACTCCACCATCACCGCCATACTAAGAATCATGGATGCCATCCTCACTGGGATGGATAAAGGGCACATCACCTTGGCCATTTTCATTGGCCTTGCCAAAGCCTCCGATACCGACTCCCATTCCCCGGTACTAACCAAATTAAAAAACACTGGGATCACTGACCCTGTCACCAGCTGGTTTCATTCATACCTGGAAGGCAGACATCAATCTGTAAAAATTGGCCCTCACACATCTAACCCACTGCCAGTCTCTACCAGTGTCCCCTAAGGCTCGATCCTGGGACTGTTACTTTTCTCCATTTTCTTAAATGATCTCCCATCTACCTGCCCACACACATCTATCCACATGTACATGGATGACACTGTACTGTTTGCCACAGGCCCCTCAATCACTGAAGTGTCTACTGCACTCCAACATGATTTCAACTCTGTTCAGCATTGGTTCAGCTCCAACCAATTGATCCTAAACACTAAGAAAACTGTCTCACTAACTTTTGGCTCACCGGCTAGACTCTCCCGACTTGTGGATCGTACCACATACCATACCAAGGATGGGACCCCACTACAGGCATGTACCTCCTTCAAGTACCTAGGGGTCTGGCTCGATGAGCACCTTGACTTCTCCATACACATTGAATCAATTCACAAGAAGCTACACCCTAAACCTGGTGCCCTATACCACAACAAGGGTTGCATTCCCACTTCAGCCAGGAAGGAAATTGTTCAAAAGATGATTCTCCCATTACTAGATTATGGTGACAGTCTATGGCTTGGCCCCCCTTTCTTCCCTAGCCAGCCTGGAAACACTCTTCCATTCCTTCTGCCAGTTCATCCTGGACTGTCCTCAAAAGACTCACCACTGCAGCCTCTCTAGCTCACTAGCCCTATCCTCACTGCAGACCCAGAGACAGGTCCACTGTGCCAGGGTCACAGCTTAATACTGGACTCAGTCCCTTCCCCCTTACCTCGAATCTGCCCTCTTGGCACAGCCACCATCGGTTTACTCCCTTAGGAGCACTGATTCCAGGCTCCTCCATATCCCATTTATGGGTTCCTCCAAAGGCCAAGCTGCCTTCAAATACTGGTTGCCCAAAATTTGGAACACTTTCCTTCTGTCATTAGGCATACCACAAACTCTCAGAGCCTAAACACCCTCCTCTATGCCCACTTCTCCACCAGTTGTGCATGCACCGAATGCTGCAAGCCTCCAGTTTACTTCAGAACCACACACACTCTGTCTACCTGGCCTCTCCATTGGGTCCATGGTTGTCATCGCACCACAGATCTGGTCATTGGCCCCCTCTACAAGGGCCACAGTATGGACTTTCTTCCCAGCTCTGTACCAAAGATATTGACCAAATGTTCTAACCCTTTACTTGGCTAGCTCTGCCTACTAGGCTGCTATTTCCCTCTCAGTCTAGCAATCTACCGAAATCACCTATTAGACTGTATGTATGCTAAGTTGTTGCTCTGTCAGCACTGCTCTCCTCTCATAACCTGTACTGTGGTCAATTGTTATGATCTGTAATTATTTTATGCATCTGTATGTTCCTTTTTATTTTCTGTATCCCAGTTCCCTTACCCCCAGGACGCATCTGGAATCGAGTGGTACTCAGCTCAGCATGCCCTCCTAGTTAAACTCTTAAATAAATAAATAAATAAATAAATTATATTGTAACCACTACAAAAATAGGAGACTGTGCCTCCCAGTCAGGAAAATAGAAAATAAATTCATATTGTGCCCACAATGCCATGTTACGCAGATCTACATATTAGGTGTTATATTGCAGTCACCACAACAAAATTAGGAGACTGCACTTCTGAGTATGAAAAATTTAAACAAAGTTTACAATCTACCAAGAATTTCTCATTGCTGTCTGTAAGTCAGCCTGCTAGCTGTTATGCTGCTGTAACCATTACCAAAATAAGAGTAAGCTGATTTAACCATATTTTACTACTTTATGTCCAAATGCAGTTGCAATAATAAATTATAATACAGCTTTAACAGTTTTTCTACACATGTTATAATTTATGATGGAACTCATGTGTAACTTAGTGACTGCCCTACAGATGGCAGTAGTGAGCATTAAAGTTTGCCCTTTAATATCTTTGTAACTGTTCAATGGAGTTGCACATAATGTTGCAGGTGCAGTGTTTGAGGTTGATCTCCTGATGTGCAAAGCTTTGTTCTGGTCAAATGTGTGGATTCTGAGCTGCGGATAGCAAACCAATGTAAAACAATTTTTGGTTTTTTGCTGTTTTTTTCTATCATTGCCTTGTGCCCAAATGGCTTGGATTTTGGTCTGAAATTTTCACGGTAAAAAAGGCTTGGTCCACAGATATGTCTTTTGCTGGATTTAATTTGTTCCAAACTTATTCTTGGGCATTTGTAAGTCTCACACCATCTGTTGTGCATTATTGCTTAAATGGAACTCATGTAATTCCATGACTGCCATACAGATGACAGGAGGGATCAGTTTTAGATGGGTAAGTGTATAAGTTATAATGGAACTCATGTGTAATTTAGCAACTGCCCTATAGTTGTCAGAAGGGATCAGTTCTAGCTGGGCAAATGTGCAATTTATAATGGAACTTGTAAAAAAATGTTGTAGGTGCCGTATTGGTCCTTTTAAAAAACAGAGCCAGAAACAAATGATTTGATACCTTTTATTGGACCAACATGGATGTTACAGAAAAGAACAAAGTGCTTTAGCTTTCGAACCAACCAGGTCCTTCTTCAGAAGCTTTGTGGCAGTTTTTTCAAATATCCCATACTATTAACACCAGGTTATATAGAAAAAGCAGAAATAATTCTCATTGGTTTAACATATACATTTAAAACATAATAGAAGATTACGTCAGAGAAGCTAATTAACACCAGTATGCCTTTATCGAGGAGCCTCAGAGGGCAAAGGTTATCAAAATTCTCTACAGCCAAAGAGTTCTTGTCACATAAATTTTAAAATGTCTCAGTATGCCAAGAAAGCATTCTAGTGATAAAAAAACCTTGGAGTGGCATTCTCTCTAATACATGTAAGATGAGCTTACAACTTACATTCCAATTGTCCTGGTATATTAAAGGACAGATAATGAGAGACAAAATCCTGAAATTAGGTATAACTGCAAGTTGAAATCAAGCCTCAAATTAACCTACACATATAAACATGATGCATGAAAGTATCACTTGTAAGTGTAAGTGCAAAAAAAAAATTGTCAATGACCCCAAGAAAACGAGACCATAAGCCTGATAAATGCAGATTTCAACACAGAGTCTGTGTATAACAAAATGCACAGAATCAGTCTAAGCAATCTAAATGAAAACCCAAAGGAATTACACCTTAATGAACCCCAAGTAAATGAGATATGCATCTTAATATGAGCAGTTAAAGATGTGACAGTGTGAAATCCACCCACTGACAACTAATAGAAGGAAATAATTGCACACTATATGTGAAAATTAAGTGTTCTAGACATAACTGCCCCATAGCCGCTCCACCCACACATAGTAACATACATACACACACCACCACCCACACACACACACACCTGCACACCACACAACAAATATAGCAAACACATTCCACACACACCACACCACACCACGCACAACAAACAACACACATACACACCATACCCACAACACACAAAAAACACACACCAAACACACACAAAACACACACATACATACATACATCAGTATACACACACACACACAAACGCACTCACCACAGTGTTAAGGTGAAAAGTCAACAATGTAGATAACCATAAACTTACAAAATCAAAGGCCCGTTGAAGAACTAAACTGTTCATGTCCATCTTTTTAAAGTAAAGGTCTGTGTAAGTTTAAGTGGAATAATGTGTCATGTACCCAACATCAATGTTCAATCCATCTGCCACCATATTGAGAAGTAAAATAAGTCTAATTTCAGAAGCCCGTCTCTGTTGTGTACTGTTGAAATGTCCTTTTAAGACCATCACAGACATATCTGAGATTGAGTGGTCATCCTGGGAGAAGTGCTGGGCTACTGGTTTCTCAATCATCTTGTGATTACTAGAATGTCTGTGTGAATTCATTCTAGTGCAGAGTTGTTGGCTTGTCTCCTCCACATAATCTGTGCGAGGGCATTTCTTGCATTGGATAAAGTAGACCACATTACTTGATGTACATGTAAAATTCCCCTGTATCCTGAATAGTCTGTTTTGTGATGTAACCACACAGTCTGAAGTGGAAATGAGGTTACATGTCTTACATGTGCGTTGATGACAGGGTCATGTACCATATGATGTCATGGTATTCTGTTCCGGTTCAAGTTGACTCCTAATAATCAGGTTGGCTAAATTAGGTGGTTGTTTAAAAGATAGTAGTGGTAGTTCTTGAAAAATACAGTTAAGGGTTTCATCCTCACTAATTATTGGATGGAGATCCTTAGTAATCTTACGTAGGAGTTCAAGGTCAGGATGGTATGTGACTACCAAGGGTATTCTGCTGGTAGCCATCCGTTCCTTATATTGCAGTAGCTGTTCTCTTGGGACCTGTGTTGCACGTTCCACTGCTCTGTCAATTTCCCTGGATGAGTGTCCCTGCTCAATA
Organism: Neoceratodus forsteri; assembly: GCA_016271365.2. Classification (NCBI taxonomy): domain Eukaryota; kingdom Metazoa; phylum Chordata; order Ceratodontiformes; family Ceratodontidae; genus Neoceratodus; species Neoceratodus forsteri. The sequence continues at coordinate 356,326,023 of CM057456.1, forward strand.
AAGATGTTTTTCAACATCGCCAGATGTGTGTCTCTGTCTTCCTCATTTGAACAGAGGCGGTGATACAGTGCTTGACTATATATAACAGATTTCTTTGTGTGGCTCGGGTGATTACTTTTCTTGTGTAAGTATCTCTGTCTGTCTGTTGGTTTCCTGTAAAGACAGGTATGTAGGGTACCATCCTTAATAGTGACAGTGGTATCCAGAAAATGTACACTTGTGGCAGAATATTCTAGGGAAAGCTTTATAGTTGGGTGGAGGTTATTAAGTTCTTGGTGAAAATCTTTAAGTGTGTCAGTGCCCTCTGTCCAAATTATAAACAAATCATCAATGTAACGGAAATAAGCGAGTGGTTTATGTGTACAGTGCCTTAGAAAATCCTCCTCCAAATTTGCCATAAAAGATTAGCATACTGTGGAGCCATCCTGGTTCCCATTGCAGTTCCATAGTTTGAACATAATGTTTACCATTAAAGCTGAAGTTGTTATGTGTCAGAATGAATTCAGTGAGTTTACCCACAACTCCAGGGTCAATGTTGGGGTCCAATTCTTTGTCATGCAGATATTTGAGGCAGGCTGAAATGCCATCTGTGTGTGGAATATTAGTATAGAGGAGGTTACATCCATCGTGGCTAAAAGGTATCAGGTGGTAAGTCCTTAAAACCAGAAAGTTTATGTAGGAAGTGAGTAGTGTCCTTGATGTAACTATCCCTTTGTATAACCAGCGGTTTGAAAATAGCTTCTACAAACCCTGATATCCCTCTGTCAGGGTGCCATTACCAGAGACTATGGGTCTACCAGGATTACCAGGCTTATGTATTTTAGGAAGCATGTAGAATGTCCCTGGCTTAGGTTCACTGGGGACGAGGTCCTTTAGTTTGTCTTGGACATGCTCTGGAAATGTTTTAATTAACTTCTGTAGTTCTCTTTATATTCTGTAGTTGGGTCACTTCCCAGTACTTTGTAGTAAATAAGGTCACTTAGCTGCGGTTGGCTTCCGTAATGTAATCTTCGATTCAATATCACCACTGCCGAGCCTTTATCAGCTTTTTTATGACAATGTTATGGTTTGATTTTAGTGTTTGTATAGCCCTCCGTTCCAATGGAGAGAGGTTGTAGCGGGCCTGTTTCTGCCTATTAAGAATCTCACCAGTAACTCTCTGGCGAAAGCAATTAATGTATTTGTCCAGTTTCTTGTTACGGCCACTTGATGGGGTAAACTCATATGGTTTCTTTTTCTTATCCATAGTAGTTTTACTGTTTGTGATTTCTTCCCTGTCTGTGATGTCTTCTCTGCCATGAAAAAATTCCCTGAGTCTCAATCTGCGGAAGTATTCCTCCATTTCACCACAAAACTGTATTCTGTCCAGTGGTTTAGTTGGGCAGAAATTGAGGCCCTTAGAAAGTACATTTAATTCCCCATTAGTCAGTGTGTGGGTGGACAAATTAACAACTGAAAGGTGCCCATCTGTGTGGCTTAGTTGTTCAGTCACTCTGTTCTGTTCTTCATGGTTGTTAGGAAGTATGGTAAGTTGAAGGGCATCTAACTTCCTGTTTTTAATGAGCATGGCTTTTCTGAAGGTTCTTTGGTAGTTCATGTCTATCTCATGCAAGATGTCCGGAATAGGCTCACCAGACATCCTCTCCAGTGTGGTAGCTATTTCATTAAACTGTTTCTTCAAAAATGCTTTTTTGGCATATGAGCAGTGGATTCTGTGATTTCTCAATTTCTCAGGGTCCTACGACAAAGTTGTTCAGCATATGTAGAATTATCTGTGTTTCTCAGTGGATTCCAAATAGTTAGACCTTTAGGGATAATGTTATTCCTTTTGCACTGGGATAAAAGTAGATGTCACTGTCTAGCTGTGCTAGTTTCTTCTTGATGTTATGCAACTGCCATGTCCTCTTGGTAATTCGGTATCTTCCATGATGCAAAAAAAATGTTGTAGGTGCGTATTGGTCCTTTTAAAAACAGAGCCAGAAACAAATGATTTGATACCTTTTATTGGACCAACATGGATGTTACAGAAAAGAACAAAGTGCTTTAGCTTTCGAACCAACCAGGTCCTTCTTCAGAAGCTTTGTGGCAGTTTTTTCAAATATCCCATACTATTAACACCAGGTTATATAGAAAAAGCAGAAATAATTCTCATTGGTTTAACATATACATTTAAAACATAATAGAAGATTATGTCAGAGAAGCTAATTAACACCAGTATGCCTTTATCCGAGGAGCCTCAGAAGGGCAAAGGTTATCAAGAATTCTCTACAGCCAAAGAGTTCTTGTCACATAAATTTTAAAATGTCTCAGTATGCCGAGAAAGCATTCTAGTGATAAAAAAAAACCTTGGAGTGGCATTCTCTCTAATACATGTAAGATGAGCTTACAACTTACATTCCAGTTGTCCTGGTATATTAAAGGACAGATAATGAGAGACAAAATCCTGAAATTAGGTATAACTGCAAGTTGAAATCAAACCTCAAATTAACCTACACATATAAACATGATGTGAAGTATCACTTGTAAGTGTAAGTGCAAAAAAAAAAAAAAAATTGTCAATGACCCCAAGACTCTGTGTTGAAATCTGCATTTATCAGGCTTATGGTCTCGTTTTCAGTCATTGACAATTTTTATTTTTGCACTTACACTTACAAGTGATACTTTCATGCATCAACAACACACCCTCTGTTGTGCATTATTGCTTAAAATCTAATTCAGTGGCTGCCTATGGATGGCAAGAGGGATCAGTTGTAGCCAGTTAAGTGTATAATTTATAACAGAACTCATGTGTAATTTAGCAGCTGCCTACATATGGCAGGAGGGATCAGTTCCAGCCAGGTAAGTGTATAATTTATAATGGAACTCATGTGTTATTTAGGGCCTGCCCTATAGATGGCAGGAGGGATCAGTTCTAGCCAGGGTAAGTGTATAATTTATAACAGAACTCGTGTAATTTAGCAGCTGCCTACATATGGCAGGAGGGATCAGTTCTAGCCAGGTAAGTATATAATTTATAGTGGAACTCGTGTTATTTAGGGACTGCCCTATAGATGGCAGGAGGGATCAGTTCTAGCCAGGGTAAGTGTATAATTTATATTGGAATGCATGTGTACTTCAGCGACTGCCATACAGACGGCAGTAGTGAGCATTAAATGTTTCACTTTAATATCTTTGCAACTATTCAAAGAATTCTGCATGTGTGGTCTTGTGTGGTAGCTCTCTTGATGTGCCAAGTTTTGTTCTGGTTGGATGTGTGGATTCAGAGATGCAGATAGCAAAAAACATGAAAAATCTCTGTTTTTCAGCTTTTTTTTGTCATCGCTTTGCAACTAGATGGATTGGAATTTTGGTCTGAAAGGGTAGAAAGGACTTGGCCACAGAGGTGCCTTTCACTGGTTTGGTGAAAAAATATTAATTTATTCCAAAGTTATTACATTTTTTTTAATCTCAGGTTCTGAGCATGCTCAATAAGCAATTCAAAATAGCTGTATAAAGGAGCGTGGCTTGGATGCCTGGAGTCACCTCAAAGCTCATGAATAATTATGAGCTTATTTGCATAGATGTTTTTCAAAATTGAGGGAATTAGAAAAATCAGGTCAAAACTACAAGCTATCTCTCTTTGAGAAGCTTGGTCTGTTTAAAATCACTGTTTACATCAATTTCTTTTTGGTTTCACCTGTTAAAATTGCAAGAAGAACAGTTCCTAATGTGCCCCACATTTTGAAAAATGTCACTGTATCCATAGCTCATGAATAATCATGAGCTTAGGGAGTACATATTATTGTTGGTCATTGTATTGTATTTATTGTTCTGTATTCCCTTCCTCTCCCCAGGATGCATCTGTAATCGAGCAGTATTCTGCTCAGTGTGCCTTCCTGGTAAAACTCTTAAATAAATAAATAAACACCTGTTTTTTAAAATTGAGGCAATTAGAAAAATCAGATGAAAACTACAAGCTATCCCTCTTTGAGAAGTGTGAATTGTTTTGAAACATGGGTTACAAATCAATATGTTAAACATTAGGGCTATAGAAGGAAAGTAGTCATGTTTTAACATGTTAAAATAGACATTAAAGTATTGATTTTGTGTTCATGTGAACTGAAAAAGTTTCAGACAATTCAACAGCTTAGAAATATACAAAGTTTAAAAAAAAACTTCTGGCAACACAGAGAAACAGGAAAAAATTATTGGCTGTTTTAGTTTGGATCTGTCTTGCCTTAGGATAAGAGAACACTGACACAGTGATCTCAAAGGAGGCAGTGTAGTGTATTGGCTATGGCTCCGGGCTATGATCTTGGAGACCTGGGTTTGAATCCCACAGCCCCCAATGAATATGGTCAAAAGTTGTTTTTTATTTAGTAGTAACTCATACGAACATATGAATCTGCCAGCAGAAACAAACCACATGGTCTATCAAGTCTGCTCTACTGTGCAGCTAGCACCCTTACCTTGCAACTGCCCCACCCCCCTCACACTGTCCTATCCTATCCTCTTTAGAAACTACCCACTGCCTTACAGTATACCACCTCCTCTGGCAGAGTGTTCTATTTTGTCACAACCCTCTCAGTGAAAAAGGGTCTCCTCATTTCCCTCCTGTATCTTCCCCCCTACAATCTGAGCCCATGACCTCTTGTGTCCCTTTCCCTTCTTATCTCAAATACCCCCCAGTACCTGTCTTGTTATCTCCTTTAAGTACTTAAAGGTCTCAGTCATATCTCCCAATCCCTCTTCTCCTTCAGGGAGTACATATTCAACTCACTCAGTCTCTCCTCGTATGGTTTGTCCTCCGATCCCTGGATCATCTTTGTCACTCTTCGTTGTACCCCTTCCAGTAATCTGACATCCTTCTTTAGATAAGGGCACCAGAACTGCATGCAATATTCTAGGTGTGGCCTGACCAGCAACCTGTAGAGAGGCAGGATCACCTCCCTGCTTCTGGAGGAACTTCCTTTCACAATACATCCAAGCATCATGTTGGCCTTTGCTGCCACCTTCCTGCTCTGCTCTGAGTTGTTCATTTTCCCTGTTACAACCACCCCTAGATCCTTTTCCTCCTCGGTGGTACCTAGCTGAACTCCTCCCAGCTGATAACTCCTCCCTGGGTTCTTTGCTCCGAAGTGCAGTACTTTGCACTGTTTAGCATTCAACCCCAGCTTCCACATTTCCACCCACTCCTCCAGTTTGGTCAGGTTGTCCTGCAGCCCCTGCCATTCTGCTATGTTGTCCAAAACCACCCCCATCTTGGTATCATCAGTGAACAAAGTGACTATATTCCTGATGCCATGTGAGATGTCTGCTATGAATATCCCAAACAGCACCGGTCCCAGTGCCGGTCGCTGTGGCACCCCGCTTGTCACAGGCCTTGGAGATGAGAGCTCCTCCCCAACCATCTGCTGTCTCCTCTGCAGCCAGTTAATGATCCAGCTCACCATCTTAGTCCCCGCCCCCACGTATCTCAACTTTCCCCCCAACCTCCCAAGCGGCACTGATTTAAAGGCTTGGCTGAAGTTCAAATATAGGACATCCACTCCATGGCCCTTGTCCAATTCCCTCATTACCCAGTCATAATATTCAACTAGGTTGGTCTGACAGGATCTTCCTGAGACAAACCCATGATGCTGACTGTCCTGGATCCCATTGTCTTCCAGAAAGGTCACCAACCTCTCTTTCAGAATTGTCTCCATTAGCTTCCCCACAATGGATGTGAGGCTTACTGGTCTGTAATTGCCCGGTCATCCTTTGGGCAACTTTTATGGAGGGGCACCATGTGGGCCATCCTCCAGTCTTGTGTTATGCACCCTGTGTCCAGTGAGGTATTGAATAGGTCTGCCTGTGGCCTAGCCAGGACCTCCGCCATTTCCTTCAGCACTCTGGGGTGTATGCTGTCCACTTCTGGTGCCTTATCCACCCTCAGAGCCCTTAGATCTTCCAATATCTTGCCCTCAGTGATTATCACATCTGTCACCTCTTCCCCCCTGCCCACCTTCCCCCTCCCCTGTGGTAATTGCCCGCCCTTCTCCCTCATGACTATAGAACAGAAGTATTCATTTAGTGCTTCTGCCTGTTCTGCCCCTTTCTCTGCCCATCCCCCGTCTTTCCTAATCCTCACTATCTGGTCCTTGCAGCTCTTTCTCTCCTGTATGTACCTGAACAAGTCCTTTTCCCCATTGTTGATGCCTTGTGCCAGCCTCATTTCTCTGGAAGCCTTGGCCACCCTGACTTCCCTGGTTACTTCTTTGGACTTCTTCATGTACTCCTCCCTGTCCTCCCACTCCCGGATTTCCTGTATCTCCTGAATGCTGCTTTGTTTGCCCTCATCTTTTCTAAGACTTCCCTACTCATCCAGCTTGGTTTCTTAGCCCTTCCCTTTTTGCTCTGCAATTTGGTACAGGTCTTAGAAGCCTCCACAAGCCTCAACTTGATTTTTTCCCATTTCTGGCTCACATCCCAGTGTGGCTGAATTCCTGTCAGGTGCCCCTCTAAGATTTCACCCATCCTTCCAAAGTCAGACTGTCTGAAGTCAACCACCCTGGTTCCTGTACCCACCGCTTCCCTGCTCATGTTGAGCGTGAACCACACTGAGTGGTGGTCACTGCCTGCCAGCGGGTCCTCCATCCCCACTTCCCTTACAGCCTCACTGTTGGACAGTACAACTGTAGATCTAGCATATTTCCCAATGTAGTTGGCTCGGTAACCATCTGTGCCAGGAAACTGTCCTGGAAGGCTTCTAGGAGTATTTGCTCCCTAGTACTCAAGGTGGTTGGGGTACTCCATTCCACTCTTGACAGACTGAAGTTCCTCACTATCGCTGTGTTACCTTTCCCGCACACCTTCCTAATTTGCTCTGCTAGTTCCCTGTCCAAGTCCTCCACCTCAGCTGGTGACCTGTATACCACCCCATCCTGAGAGTCCTATTTTTCATGTCATGGAATTGCATCCACAAGGCCTCTGTTCTACCCTCCTCTCCCTCTTCCCTTGTACACTTGGTATGCAGTCTGAATGGCACCAATTGCATAGTGAATGACATTACAGTGGCAATTCGCTGTTGCTGCTGTAATGTACCCAAGGGACCCTGGCACTGCTTTGACTGGGTATTGCACCCCACCCCAAATCAACTCTGACCCAGAGTTGATAATCTTAAAGGACGGGGGGGGTGTAGGGTGGCACAGCCCCCCACATGGGGGGTTCAGAGGCAAAGCCACCCCCCAAAAAAAGACAGTTCACTTGACAGATTTATGCCAACCATAACTCGCAGTCAACATAAATCCATCACTGTGATGTTGGTCAACATAATTTTTATTGAACTGGTGTCATGGATCTGCACACTTAATCCCTTCCCTCATGTAAACCACCACTCCTCCCCCTTTCCCTTTGCACTATCCCTCCTATAAATCCTATACCCTGGGATCATCGGGTCCCAGTCTTGGTATTGGTTGGCCCATGTTTTGGTAATGGCCACTATGTCCACACCCCACTGCCAACAGAGCCTGTAGTTCAGTGGTTTTGTTCCCCAGGCTTCTTACATTTAAGGAGACAACCCTTCAAGTTGTTCCCTTTCCTTCCTTACCCCATTCCTCACCTTTCTTACTCCCCCTTCGACCCTTCCCTGATTCCATCCCTGTTTGCATGGGGGTAAGCTTGTTTGGCTCCACTCTCCGGGGACCCTGCATTCCAGCTGCCCACTCACCTACCCCCTCACCTAGCTAAAATCCACCTTTGTTGCTATGTACTCCTCTGTCCTCCTTTTTAACACCCCCTGCCCCTCCCTGCTCAAGTGTAACCTGTCCCCTGAAAACAGGTCACTATTGTCCCAGATCCTGCCCCAGCCTCCCAATATCCCGTACCCCTTGGATTGACACCATCCCCCCAGCCAAGTGTTGAACTCCTCTAGTCTTCCTTTCCTCACCTTACTTGCACTGGGTACTGGGAGTACCTCAGAGAAAGCCACTGATCCCCCTACCTCCTCACACAACTTTCCCAGATCCTCGAACCTCTCCCTTACCACTTCTACTATTTCACCCGCCAAGTCGTTTGTACTCAAGTGCCCCATGACATGCAGTTTCAACCTTCCCCTCCTTGCACACTTGAGAATAGATGGTCCTGCCCTATCTGCCATCAACCCAGGTATTGGTTTGACCCATATGCGACTATGCCTTTCCCCTTTACTTCCCCATCTGACCCCTTTTAGTATGGAGTCTCAAGCACTAGTATGTCCCCCTCTTCATTTCTCTTCCCTCCCCATCCATTTTTCCTTGTACCTGCTTCGAATATCCACTCTCTCATGCAAATTAGCGACTCTGTCCTTACCCTTTGCCATGCCCCAGCCACCTGTTCTGCCCCCTCCCCAATCCCCCATATCTGACTTGCCCATCTCCCCCCAAAGCTCTCCCATTATCATCACCTTCCTTCCCCCGTGCACTAGGCCCCAGCTTCCTATCTCCCTCCTCTGCTGTGTCTCCCTCATCCTCCCATTTATATGGACCCCTCTTCCCCATACCCTTGCCCTTTCCTCTGCCTGAATGCTGCCCCCTGGGCATTCGCTATCCCTTCCTCCTCCTGCCCCCTCTTGGAGATCCCTTCCCTCCTCATCCAGCATTGTAGCCAGCACCATGAACCTATTTCCTGACACTGATGTACTGCTGTGCATTGATTCCTTCCAACTGTCCCGAGACTCCCCCTTGCTGCTGGCCCTCCTGTACTCCTTGACCCTGTACCCCAACCTCTTCCCTTCCCCTGGTTCAGAACTCATGTTACTCCTTAGTTCTGAACTCTTGTTACTCTTTGAAGGGGATGTCCTGTTCCAGCTGTCTCCCTCCCCACCCTCCTAACTCCCTACCAAGGCAATGCACTTCTGCCTCCAGTCTCCTCAGCCTATGACAAATTGGTCACCCCCTACCTTCCATAATGTGTTCATCCAAGCAGCCACCCCACATCCATTACAGCCCACTATTCTACCCATCCTTGTCCCCTACCATCCTGCTTCCCGCGTACCATTCACCCTTAATCTGCCACCAGCCCCCCTTTGATGCCCACTCTCCCCTTATTGTTACCTTTACCAGCATGCCTCATCTGCATACTTCTAGTTTCCTCCCTGTTGCTCCTAAATCACCTTAATACTAAATATAGTGAAAATGTTCCCTCGTAAGTTTCCTTAATATTCCTTAAATCTCCTTTTGTCCTTAGCATAGTAAAAGATTACCCCCTTAATTTTACTGTTGGTTCAAATACTAGGATAAAATTATAGAGTTAAATACTAGAAGACACTAATTAGCACTTACTGTATCCTACAGTCCCCCACTCTGCAGCCTTCCAGTAATTTCTGGCCCTTATGTGTATGTTCCCTACAGTTCACCTATTATATTTCACCCTGTACATGTTATACTGTAGGCTAAACTCCAGGGATATCATTTAACACATGTCACTCTATAATAATGAAAATAACAGTCATTCCATAAATCACCGTAAGATGCATATTTGCTAAAACCGCAGAGCTACAAGATATTGTAGGATAAACTGCATAGATTCCACTTATCTCATGTCACACTATATTAGTGAAAATAACAATCCATTCCATAAGACACTGTAAGATGGTTAAAAGATAAAACCCGCGCACTATAAAGCCCCTCCCTCAGTAATATATTGTACACTTTGCAGGTAACCTTAGGTAAGAGTCATAGATATACTGAGTCCCATCCCTACGAGCTAAAACTCCGCTCCTCCACCAATGATTACTTGGTAGCTTCCTCTGGGTGGAGCCCAGGCAGCCTATTTAATTAATGGAGATGATGCGGGATGGGTGATGTGGGAGGGAATTTTTAAAACTCCTCCCCGAGCAACAATGGCCACCTCGCCTCCCCTTTTAGAACTGCTCCAAACTGCCCCAGTAGACTCTGCTTTTATAGTGGAGCCCTCTGTTCAAAATTTGGTGCCCTATGCCCTGATTGTCTCCCCCTCAGAAAGGATCCCAGTTCAGTCCTGTGGTGGCAACGGCCTCCAGTCCTCCCCGCTGCAACAGCTGCCTCTCATCTTTGTGGCTATGGCTGCCCTCTTTCCTTGTGGCTCCTGCCGCTGTTACTACACACAGCTACAGATGCCCTCCTTTTCTACAGCTCCTGCTGCCATTAGTCCCTGAGTGGCAATGGCCACCTCTCCTTTTAGAACTGCTCATGTGTTTATAAAAACTAATTATGTAAAAAAACTCATGCATTTATAAAACACTAATTACAGAGAAAGTAGAATTTCAAAAAGTAAGGAAATTCATTGCAAAAAACATCATTAATGCACTGGTTAGGGTTAAAGTGACAAAAGTAGGGAAATGTGGCATTAGGGTTTCCAACCCTAACACTGCACCCCCACCCTGCAGGCAGCAACAGGCATGTTGTGTGCTTTTGGATTATCAACCCTAATGCTCACCCCATTCTCATATACTACACCCATCTCAGCTTACTTACTCATGGAATGGGGGGAGCATTAGTGTTGACAACAGCCAAGGCAAACCCCATGCCTGTTGCTGCCCACATGGTGGGGTTGGGGTATTAGGGTTGGAAACCCTTGTGCCACATTTCCCTACTTTTGTCACTATAATGCATTAACAACGTTTTTTGCAATCATTAATGCACTAGTTAGGGTTAAAGTGATAAAAGTGGGGAAATGTGATGGTGGGTTTCCAACCCTAACACTACACCCCCACCCTGCAGGCAGCAACAGGAAAAACCATTACAGTTTCACCTATCTTGCCTCTTTGCACATCAGGCGTTGGGTGTGCCTTGGGGTTGTCAACCCTAGCGCTCACTCCATTCCATTAGTAAATAAGCTGAGACTGGTACAGTATATGAGAATGGAGTGAGTGTTAGGGTTGAAACCCCAAGGCACACCCCACGCCTGATGTGTGAAGAAGCAAGATAGGTGAAACTGTAATAGTTTTTCCTGTTGCTGCCTTCAGGGTGGGGGTGTGGTGTTAGGGTTTGAAACCATAATGTCACATTTCATCACTTTTGTCACTTTAACCCTAACTAGTGCATTAATGAATTTGTTTGCAATGAATTTCCTTACTTTTGAGATAGTACAGTCATATTCTTATTTATGTGTGGGAGCACAGGGCCCTCTGAGCCCTGCCCTCCCATCCATCGATAATTTTTGTAATAATGTAATTATATCCTTAGTTACCTGTGAGAGCAGAGCCCTGTGCTGCCATCCCTCCATAAATGCATATATGAATGTTGCTGTGGAAGCACAGGGCCCTCAGGTCCCTGCACTTGCATTTGTAGTAAAACGGGAATAAAATTGTCAGCATAGCATTCTTATTACCCCACCTCATGAACCTGGAAATGAAAATGTTGAAATCCTCTCTGAAATGTGATTCTGCACCACTAAAACACCATTGCATGCAACAGATGTGAAACCACAGTTTGGCCAGGGTTTGAAAAATGACAGCTGTCACATTCATGTGAAAAGATGCTTATATTGAAAATTTGGAGTAAAACTATCTAAAATGAAAAAGTAAAGAGCGAGCATAGCAAAATTTCAATGTATGCACATAACTCTGACTTTTTTACATTTTTTCCCACAAATTTTCAACATAGCCTTCTTATGATCCCCACCTCATGAACGATGGTGGTGAAAATTTTCAAATCCCACCCAAAAGGTGATTTTACGAAGCAACCGTGAAATTGCCTTTCGGACTTGATTTCTGAACTTCCACAGATATTGGTCATGAGGCGGGGTCCCCAAAAGGTCATGCTGAAAAATCTGGGCTCAAAATATTCAAAAATGGCAAAGTTATGCATGAAAGTTGAAAAACCCATAGAAATACATTGAACCACATTTACCTTAGTTTCTCATATTGCAGTTGGCAGTTCCAGCAGCCAGATGTGTCTTTGAGCAGAGACTAGATCTTCACTGTGGTACCTGTTCAGGTGAGTGAGGATGTAGGGGGTGTAGTGGGGATGCAGGGTAGTGGGTGCTCAGCAGGAGTTTGGGTGGGAGGGGGTTCGGAGCAGTGAGGAACATTTTTCTTTTATACAGAAAAAAAAATGAGGGATGGTTTACTTGTTTTCAGACTGGGTCAAGGATATGGGGGTGCCACTAGGCTCCAGGGAAAAAGTTAAAACCTATGGGGATGGTGATTGGAGGGGTGGGGGTGCCACTAGACACCAAGGAAAAAGTTAAAAGCTTCGGGGACAGCAGTCGGTGGGTGAGGGTGCCACTAGACAGCAGGGAAATAATGAAGCATATGGGGATGGTGATCAGTGTGTGGGGGTGCCACTAGATACCAGGGAAATAAGAAAGCATATGGGGAGATGATTGGTGGGTGGGGGTGTGCCACTAGACACCAGGGAAATAATAAACCATATGGGGATGGTGATCAGTAAAAAAAAAATCTCACCAACCAACCAACCACAGTGGCTTGGTCCATTCAGTCAGTATCTTTCTGAAACCAGTGGCAATCACCACAAGAGCATTGCTAGTACTCATAACTCTCAGGGACTTGGGTGAGGCAGCAGACAGCAGGCTACTCATAGGCAGGAAAGCAGTCACTGGTAGAAGTGAAAACTGGCATACTTTTTTATTAGGTTCGCTAGCTGTGGAAATGTAATGCCAATTGAAATAAGAGTGCATGCATGCTACATGGGCTTGACAGCATGGCTGGGATTTTTTTTTTTTTATCAATGAACATTTTTCCATGACATATTGAAGGGAACCATTTCGGGGGTGGGAACAGACCTCATAGAGAGAAACAGTTATAAATCTTCCCCATAGGGGGGCATTTTCAAATGTACATAGGGGCTCCACATAAGCTAAAGGAAGCTCTGCATCCTATTGGGCTGAAACATATGTTATAACATCTCTAGCCCATAGAGAAACACCTCCGGCTAGACAAACATTGTGCTTACTGAATATAGTCTGATAAAATATGTACAGATGCCATATGCTAAAAGTTGTGACACCAACTCACTGCATATCTCTCTCTCTCTCTCTTGCTCTCTTACTCTGAATCTCTCAACTTACATTATTGTAAGCATAAAAATGAAATGGACAGAGATTGCTCTCTCTCTATCTCTTTCCCTCTCCCCCTCTATCTCACTCTCTGAAAGAATTGCTTTGCTAACACTTTTTTTTTCTCATGCAGTCGGCATTGCACGCTGAGAAACAGAGAGAAAGTGAGAGTGACAGAGTGACAGAAACATGGATACAGGACTAACTCTGACTTATTTTTTTGTTTTGCTGTCAGCAATGCATGCAGTGTGACTGAATGAGAGACAGCATTAATGAGCGGGAGATGCGCAGAGTGGATGTCAAAACTTCTATCAGATCGCATTCAATGAAGTTTTGAATAAAGAAATCATGATGCTGCAGATATTCTACAAGTTTGGGTGACCTATGAAAATGTAACATGTTCTGTTCAGATCAATTAAATATTTTCAGACAGTCTTGTACCAGACTATTGAATGTGCTGTATATACGATTTGTTAACAGTTATGACCCTCCAGGGATTTGACTCTACCTCTGTCTCAGCTTGCCATGCTGTCATAACGACAGGGAAAACAAGAAATGACACTGAAATTACACCACCACACACTCAGTACAATAAAAAAGTCAACTGCATACTCATTCAAAGTGTGCAGGTAATAGAAACTACTGAACAGCGACCACCTGCATAAATCAATGCACACTGTCAGCTTCTGACAGGAATATGTCATCATTCATCAACTGACTGCCTTCCCCCTACTATGTAAATGTGGACCTGCATTCAAAGAGTGCACGGCACACAGAGCTCCACTGCAGTAACAGAAAATTTCTGTAGAGACCGCTTAAAAATTAAACAGCATGAACGAAAAGGCTGGCTTCATAATTGTTAGACATACAGTGGCATCCCCCAGGATGAAACCCAATTCTGCAGCATTTTGCAGCACTCTGCAGAATGCTGCAGCAGGCCTACTGAACAAAGCAATGTAATTTCAATGCTCTTACTGCAGAGTGCTTTAAAAGTGGGTTTCATCCTGGGGGACACCACTGTATCAATTTGAAACTTATGTAGGACTCCAATCAAGACAGCAAGTTCATCACAGTTCTGTACACTATGGCCCAGATATTCATAAGGGTTGCGCCATGCGCAATAGGGTTGTGCCTGCGCAAGTCCGAACTTGCTCCATTCTGCGATATTCAGCAGGAGGCAGTTGTGCCACAGAAAACAGGCTGAGCAACAGCGCAATGCAAATGAATGCATGCTGAACTGGAGGGGGAGGAACCATGAATAAACTGCACAGCCCGATATTCAGCCGGGCTGTGCAGAGTTGTGCAGGCGCAACCCCCAACCTGCGCCTGCACAACTTTGAGCCAAAAAAAAAAGGCTTAAGTTGAGGGCCACCCACAGGTGAGCTGCTGCATTGCAGGGCGCAACACAGCAGCTGCCACCTGTGTCTGGCCCCAACCCACTCCCTGTGCCCCTGCAGCCCAATTGCTGGCAGATGACTGTAAATCCCCCACCACCCCGCTGGCCCGATCGCGGGCATAGTTTAATCCCCACCAGCCCGATCGCGGGCAGCAATGTGGCTCCCCTGAAAGTATCCCTGGTGGTCCAGTGGACCGAAAACCTGATCATGGGCAGTAGTGGCTTAAAACAAACCCCCTCCTCCCAAACACATCCCTGGTGGTTCCAGTGGACCCGAAAGCCCGATCACGGGCAGTGGTGGTTTAAACCCCCTCCCAAATTCATCCCTGGTGGTCCAGTGGCAAATGCTAATCCGCGAATGTAAAGATGAACAAACCCCCGGGCATAGCCCTGGTGTGTGTGTCCCCTACCCCACCCACCATGAAGCCCACCACCCCACCCCCGCAGCCGGCGGAGCAGCGCATCACCAGCCTGCAGCCCGCGCCTTCCCGCCGACTGACTGACTGCCTGGTAGGGCTGCTTGCATCGTTGCGCAGAGCAAGAGCCACTGGCGTAGCTTAAGTCAGAAAGAAGACAGTCCAGTTTTGTGAATGAATGAATGTATTCATTCACAAATCTGGACTGTCATGTACGGTATGGTATGGGCTGCACGCCTATTGGCTCTGCTCTGGCACCAATGGCTTAGCCCTACCGGCAGTCAGTCGCAGGTGGCTGGGCAGCAGGTGGGTGGATGCTGCTGCCCGCCGCCGCGGGGAGCGGGTGGGGGTCGTGGTGGGTGGGTGGGTGGCGGGGACACTAGCCACCAGGGCTGCTATGTTCGGGTTTGTTCAACTTTACATCCCGTGATCGGGATGTGCCACTAGACCACCAGGGATGAATTCGGAGGAGGGGGTTTATTAAACAACTACTGTCTGCGATCGGGCTTTTCGTCCACTGACCACCAGGGATGAATCTGGAGGAGGGTTATGAACAATTATTGCCCGCGATCGGGCTTTTTCGTCCACTGACCACCAGGGATACATTGGGAGCCACATTACTGCTCGCGATCGGGCTGGTGGGGGTTAAACTATGCCCACGATCAGGCCAGTGGGGGGTGGTGGGGGGATTCTACACTGTTTTGCCCGCGATCAGGCTGCAGGGGGCATCGGTCCCTGATGGCTGCTGCCTGGCAGGGCGCCAGGCGCAAGTTCTTGGGAATTAGCGCACCTGCATGCTAATGGCATGCAAATGGGGCCATAATCAGATGCAAATGGCCCCCCCATGCCTTGCATGAATTATGGCCCAATTTGCAAGTCACCTTTTGAATATGGGGATTTTGCGCATGGCGCAATGGTACTTGCGCCACCGCAAGTTGAATGCTCCACTGTGACAACTTGCGGTGGTGCAAGTTCCACTGAGCCATGCACAGTGGCTGTGGCTAGGGGGTAATATTCAAAGGAGTTGCTCAAGGGCACAACTCCTTTGAATATCGCTCTGGACACACCCCGGCGAAACTATTTTGTGCAGCGCAAGGGCTTGCGCCACAAAATAGCGCAGTTTGAATATCCGGCCCTATGTCTTTAAATCAGCGGACCAGGAAAATAAGAAAGAATATCAGGATGGTGATAGGTAAGTGGGGGGTGCCACTAGACACCAGGGAAATAATAAAGCACACAGGGATGGTGATCAGTGGATGGGGGGCACAACTAGACACCAGGGAAATACAGAACATTTTAAAACATACAGGGAGGGTAATTGGTGGGTGGTGGGTGCCACTAGATACCACCTTTTATAATTTGATCTATTATTGACCTTTACTGTTTGCAGTCTTTTCCATTGGAACAGTAAAGTCTGAACTGAAAAGAAGTGCAAATGGCAATTTACCCACTGAATGATCGTTACACAAGTAAGTGATGGACAAGATGATTCCTGCCCCGCCCCAAAACCACATATTCGACCTGTAAAGTTACAAATTCTAAGACAAACGTGGAACTAAGGGTGTGACTAAGACCTAAATACACACCTTCTTCATTCATTACTAAGCAGTATTTCTTTACAAAACCATTTTTAAAATGGAAAAAAACAAAATGGCTGACTTCATGAACAGTATTTCTCTGAGAACCAACAGTAAATCCTTAACTGTTTACATTTCAAACATTTTTTAACCTGCCTGTCTAGTGACTATCACAAAAATCATTATAATCAATCATTCTATGATATATTTTCAGCAAACCATCCAAAGGCATACCCTTGGCACAGACCCCATCATCCCTGAAAATTTCAGGAAAACATTTCATACCCATCTGGGCTGTAGATGAGGGCAAAAAATTCCATGTTGAGGAAAAAAAAATGTTTCTTTTTACATTTATTTACCACTCGATATCTCAAAAACCATACAAAATGCTGTCTCAAAACTTTTCTCATTGTGAGACTCTGGCAGACGGATAGTGCATGCCAAATATTGGACTATTTCATCAAAGTAATCCAACATTATTCAGGTGCAAACATTTTGGTTAAACATACATGTTCTGATACAACTGTAACTATGGTGTGCTACCGTGCCCCTAATAGATATATAGATACATATATATTATATATATTATAGTGGCGCAGTAGCACCACTATAGTTAAGGTTAAGTAAGCAGTTTAATGTTAAACCTCACATTTTGCACTATAATAACTTTGCAACTGTTCAATGGATTTGCACAAAATTTGGTATGCTCTGTTCTGTTGGGTACATCTCTTGGCATGCCAAGTTTTGTTTTGATCAGACGTGTGGTTTTCATGCAGCACATAGTGAAAAAAGTGTGTTTTTTGCTTTTTTTCACCAGTTTTTGCAGATTTTTGCCCATCATGCTGTGGCCACACCATTTGGAATTTTGGTCTAACACTGTCAGGGCTGGAAGCCACTGCCCCAAAGAACAAGCCAGCATTGGTTTAGTGAAAAAAATAATAATCTGTTCCAAAGTTATTAAATTTTGGAATTTTGGGTTCTGAGCATGCTCAGTTCAGTCTTCTGGATAGGTGTATAAATTGCAACCAAGGATTTGCCTCATGAACAGGGATTTTGACAGCTCATGAACAGGGATTTATAAAATCCCTGTTCGTATGAAAAAAAATCCCTGTTTGTGAGCCGCCATCTTGTTTTCAATTTTTTTGGCAAGCAATACCTTGCAACTTGTCCTAGGGATGTCTTCTGTAGAGACTGAAGTATGGGTTTTGTTTAGGGTAACAACCTCTACAAACCCATGGCTTTGGTTTCCTTTAGTTTACTCAAAAAATGGCCATTTTCAAATTTTAAAATCCTTGTTCACCACTCACTTCGATCCTTGTTCACGAGTTGTCAAAATTCTTGTTCACGAGCCGATCCATGTTTGTGAGCTGTCAAAATCCCTGTTTATGAGATGATCACCAGATGACACTATCTCACGAACAAGGATTTCTCACAAACAAGGATTCTGACACCTCACAAACAGGGATTTGGCTCAAGAACAGGGATTTTGACAGCTCATGAACAGGATTCTGAAAAGGAATCCCTGTATGTGAACTGTCAAAATCCCTGTTCTTGAGCTGTCAAAATCCCTATTCATAAGGGGACGACCAGATGGCCCTAAAAATCCCTGTTCATGAGTTGTCAAAATCCTTGTTCGTGAGGTGTCAAAATCCCTGTTCGTGAGCCAATCTCTGTTCATGAGCTGTCAAAATCCTTGTTCATGAGGGGACAACCAGATGGCCCTACCTCATGAACAGGGACTGGCTCATGAAGAGGGATTTTGACACCTGATAAACAGGGATTTGGCTCATGAACAAGGATTTTGACACCTCATGAACAGGGATTTTTAAAGGTTCCTGTTTCTTTGCCACTTCACTGCAAAGAAATGGTTTGAACTTTTGGCTTGAAATTTGCAGGGTAGAAAGAGGTGTCCTGGAGATGTGACTTATGCTGGTTTGGTGTAAACATTTGCATTGGTTCCATAGTTATGGCATTCCAAAATTGAGAAATTTTCCATAGGATGACATTGTGGTGAACACGGCGCCTTTAAGTGCCTATATCTCGAAAACTGTTTGAGATACAGATTTTTCGTTAAGCACAGCTTAGTACACCTACTAAGAATGCATGCAGATTACCAGTCTATGATTACAATTATAGTGTAATTTTTTTCCAAAGTTGCTATGGTTACTGAGCTATTGCACCATTTGCAACACAAGGCTTTCTTGGAATGTGTCTAGGGTTATGCTGCATCTCTACAATTATAGGTAGGTAGGAGGGCCCTGCACTTTCACATATGGATACCATTATGCAGTAGTCGGATTGCTGGGCCATCCATTATGCAATACTGGGAGCGCAGAGCCCAGAGGTCCCTGCACTCCCACAGTGAGATGACAGTTCATTATAATATCTGTGCACTTATGGACAGATGGGCCCCAGCTCTCCCAAAACCATATAAGGGTAAGATTACACTTGCTCAAAAAGTAAGGAAATTCATTGCAAAAAACTTTGTTAATGCATCAGTTAGGGTTGAAGTGACAAAAGTAGGGAAATAAGGCATTAGGGTTGACACCCTAACACCTCCTACACCCTACCACCCCACCCCACCCTCCACAGAACAACAGGTGACAGGGTGTGCCTTGGGGTTGTCAGGCCTAACTGTCTCTCTCCATTCTCCTATACTGTACCATGTCAACTTTCTTACACATGGAATGGGGTAAGAATTAGGGCCGATGACCCCAAGGCAGACCTCTTTACCTGCTGGTCTGTGGAGGGTGAGGGTGGGGTGGTAGGGTGTGGGGAGTGTTAGGGTGTTAACCCTAATGCCTCATTTCTCTACTTTTGTTGCTACAACCCTAACTGATGCATTAATGAACTTTTTTTTGAAATGAATATATATATATATAAATATATATATATATATATATCTATCTACAGTGGCATCCCCCAGGATGAAACCAAATTCTGCACCATTTCGCAGCACTCAGCAGAATGCTGCAGCAGACCTACTGAATAAAGCAATGTAATTTCAATGGCAATTAGTCCATATTGTCATTCAGGAAAATGTGACACTGCTAGGATGAAGTGAATGCTATAGTTTCCTGCATGACAAAGGGGACTAATTGCCATTGAAATTACATTGCTTTGTTCAGTGGGTCTGCTGCAGCATTCTGCAGAGTGCTACAAAATGCTGCAGGATTGGGATTCATCCTGGGGACACCACTGTATATATCTCTATATAAAATGGGTAGGGAAAATACTCTCTGCTGGTTAGCTGAAACACATCCCATAACTGTGCGTATATCAGAGCGTGTTCACAAGCCTGCACTTTCACCCCCCTCCAAAACTATTTTAGCCATTTTATAAGATGGATAACCCACTGTAGGATGTGCAGTCGTGGTCTGATATATGCATACCTTGGGTGGTTGAAAACACTTGGCCTGTGGCCTCGTGCATCACAACACACACCAAGGCATGCGTATATCAGAGCATAAATGCACACCTTACAGTGGGTTATCTATTACATATATATATATATATATATATATATATATATTATGGTAGCACGGTAGTGCTACCATAGTTAGGGTTGAGGAGCCATTTACATGTTAAACCCAAAATTTTGCCCCTTAATAACTTTGCAACTGTTCAACGGATTAGCCTGAAATTTGGAATACAGAATCAAGACCCATACGCCTTGGGATGGTCGCGCCTACAGGTCACATGGTTTGTGCGACTGGTCTGAAATCTTCAGGGAATGTGCAGTCGGAGTCCCTGATGTGCCTTTCGAAGATTTCGTGAAAAAATATTAAACGGTTCAAAAGTTATTCAAAAAACAAGCTCCCATTATAAGTCAATGGGAAAAGTTAACAAAAAGTTCAACACTTTCGCAAATGCACTTTTTACTGTCACAAATGGCCCTTTTACTGTTGCAAATCCACCATTTTGTTTTCAGTTAGTGATCAGAAAAATGCTTGGCATTTAAAATTGAGACCCTCTAGCAACCTAATTCATTTTGTATTCACCTAGTCGGGCCCTGAGTATGCTAGCCATGTCTTTATTTTGGGGTAAAACACCCCAGAAATATGTTTTTCAGATTTCTGGAAAAAGTACTTTCACAAAGTAGTGTCGCACTTACGAAAGTGTTGCAAATTTTATGAAAGCCGCAAATCACGACACTACTTTGCGACACTATGCTCAAAATAACAGTAATTCTTTGGCAGCCTGCTGAATAAGAACAGTTTGGAGTTTTGGGCTGAAATTTGGAGGGAACACAGCCGACATCTCACAGATGTGCCTTTCAGTGTTTTGCTGAAAAAAATATTACACAGTGGCAAAGTTACGGTGCTCCAAAGTTGACGCTTTTTCCTATAGGATAACATTACGGCGTACGACGCATTGTAGAAATCGTTTGGCGCCCTGCTGCAAAATAACGGCTTGGTCTTTTGGGCTGAAATTTGCAGGAACACAGCCAACATCCCACAGATGTGTCTTTCAGTAGTTTGGTGAAAAATATTACAGGGAGGCAAAGTTATGGCAGTCTGAACTTCTGTTTTTTCCCATAGGATAACATTATGGCATTCGGCCAGATTTTAAGGCCTGTATCTCGAAAATGGTGCGAGATACAGACTTTTTGTAGAAAAAGTTCTTAGCCCCCTCATGGGGCTAAGTAAAAAACTAGCCAGGAAAGTGATAATACATATGACTTTTACATTTTTTTCCTATGTCGTACCGTTACTGTGATATAAGCAATTTACTATTCCAAGTTCTCATTTTTGTTTTCCGAGAGTCATTATCTTGCATACATTCTTTCTACTCACTGTCTTTCTCTATACAGCTTTTGGGGAAAACCAGCCTGTGCATTTACATTACTGTTACCATTACTGTTTCTGCTTGCGGTTCCGTACCTGTTTCACTTACCGTTCACGTTTACGCCACCATGTGCGTTACCCTTTGCGTTTTCTTTTGCATTTGCGTTTGCGTTGTTTTTAACATTTCTGTCTACAGTACTGTTTCTCTTTCTGTTTTGCTTTGTGTCACCATGCACATTACGATTTGCGTTTGCGGGTACAATGTTACTATGTGACAAGACATCACGTGGCAGGAGCGGGGCCCGCGCTTCCGCCGCATTACATTCACTATTTCTCATTATCATTCTCAAAAAGAAGGGAAATTAGAGGCAAAAAACTCTGTTTAATGCATCAGTTAGGGTTGTTCCACAGCGACAAAAGTGAGGAAATTCGATGTTAGGGTTGAAACCCCCTTTGCACCCTTCCAGCCAACCCTGCAACTGGAATCGGGGTGCGCACTGGGGTCATCGATCCTAACTGTCACCCCATTCTCCTATTCCTCAGCTTCTTTCCACATGTGATGGGGTGACAGGGCAGACGACCCCAATGCGCACCCCGATTCCAGTTGGGGGGATGGGCTGGAGGGGTGCAAAGGGGGTTTCAACCCTAACATCAAATTTCCTCACGTTTGTCGCTGTGGAACAATCCTAACTGATGCATTAAACAGAGTTTTTTGCCATATATATATATATATATGAGGCCTTTGCCTCAGTGTTTGCGGACAGAGGTTCTTTGTCTTTTAAATAGTTTTTTATTTTAATGGGTTCACCACAATATATCCAAGGCACACTGCCTTAAGGGTAGCTGGTCCATTTCACTGGGGCGTCAAACAGACGAGGCATACTGATGAGTCCTGGTAGGACGAAACACGTGTCTATGTCTTCTGTTAGCACCCTTTGCAAACTGTGAGAGGCCTTTCGGCACCATGCAATTCTGCTTAAAGTTGGACCAGCATAACATTCTGTGGTGATTTGCATATGCAGCCCATGATGCTTTGCATTGTGGGGGCATGTGTGATTTTGTATTTTCTTGAAACTTGGCTTCCCAGCCAAATGCCCTTTGGGGTAACCTTTGCCTCAGTGTTTGCACACAGAGGTTCTTTGTCTTTTAAATAGTTTTTTATTTTAATGGGTTCACCACAATATATCCAAGGCACACTGCCTTAAGGGTAGCTGGTCCATTTCACTGGGGTGTCAAACAGATGAGGCATACTGATGAGTCCTGGTAGGACGAAACACGTGTCTATGTCTTCTGTTAGCACCCTTTGCAAACTGTGTGAGAGGCCTTTCAGCACCATGCAATTCTGCTTAAAGTTGGACCAGTATAACATTCTGTGGTGATTTGCATATGCAGCCCTTGATGCTTTGCATTGTGGGGCATGTGTGATTTTGTATTTTCTTGAAACTTGGCTTCCAGCCAATGTCCTTTAGGTAACCTTTGCCTCAGTGTTTGCGCACAGAGGTTCTTTGTCTTATATATATATATATATATATATATATATTATAGTAGCACAGTAGTGCTACCATAGTTATGGTTGAGGAGCCATTTCTATGTTAAGCCCCAAAGTTTTACACCTTAATAACTTTGCAACCATTTGACAGATTTGGCTGAAATTTGGAATACACAATCAAGAACCATAGGCCTTGGGATCTGCCAAGTTTTGTAGTGGTTAGATACACAGCTGCAGCGTTATTAAGTGTGATCTGCGCATGCGTTTACGCTTTTTATGGAATTCTATGGTCGTGCGTACAGGTCGCACGGTTTGCGTGACTGGCCCAAAATCTTCAGGGAACATGCAGCCAGGGCCACTGATGTGCCTTTTGAAGATTTGGTGAAAAAATATTAAACGGTTCAAAAGTTATTCAAAAAACAATTTCCCATTATAAGTCAAAGGGAAAGTTAACAAAAAGTTCGACAGTGTCGCAAATGCAATTTTACTTTTGCAAATGGCCCTGTTACTTTTGCAAATCTGCCATTTTGTTTTCAGTTGATGATCTGAAAAATGGTTGGCATTTAAATTTGGGACTCTCTAGCAACCTAATTCTTTTTGTATTCACCTAGTCAGACCCTGAGGATGCTAGCCGTGTCTTTATTTTGGGGTAAAACACCCCAGAAATAGGTTTTTCAAATTTATGGAAAAAGTACTTTCACAAATTATTTTCGTGCTCATGAAAGTGTCAAACTTTTTTGCAAAAGCTTTCGCAAATTACGACAGTAGTTTTCTAGTCTGTGGGAAAGTGACAGCAATTCTTTGGCACTGCACTGCAAAAGAACGGTTGGGAGTTTTGGGCTGCAATTTGGAGGGAACGCAGCTGACATCTCACAGATGTACCTTTCAGTATTTTGGTGAAAAAATATTACATGGTGGTAAAGTTACAGCACTCCAAAGTTGACAGTTTTTCCCATAGGATAACATTACGGCGCCCGACGCATTACAGGAATCGTTTGGCACCCTGCTGCAAAATAACGGTTTGGTCTTTTTTCCTGAAATTTGGAGGGAAGACAGCCAACAGCCCACAGATGTGCCTTTCAGTGGTTTGGTGAACAAATATTACAGGGAGGCAAAGTTATGGCACTCTGAACTTCTCTTTTTTTCCCATAGGATAACATTATGGTGTTCGCCTTTCAGGGCCCGTATCTCGGAAACGGTGCGAGATACGGACTTTTCGTCAGAAAAATGCTTAGTTCCCTACTGGGGGCTAAGTACAAAATTAGCCAGGACAGTTGTAAATCATATGACTTTTAAATTTTTTTTCTACGTCGTACAGTTCCAGAGATATAACCTATTTAGTATTCCAAGTCCTCATTTTCTGCTCCGATACCCATTATTATGCATACATTCTTTGTACTCACTGTCTTTTTCTATGCAGCTTTTGGGGAAAACCAGCCTGTGCGCTTACATTACTGTTACTGTTGCCCTTTCCGCTTTCGGTTCCGTACCCGTTTCACTTACCGTTGACGTCTGCGCCACCATGTGCGTTATCCTTTGCGTTTTCATTTGTGCTTGTGTTTCTGTTATTTTTTGCCATTTGTGTCTCACAGTACTGTTTCTCTTTCTGTTTCACTTTGTGTCACCATGCCCATTGACATTTCCATTTGCAGGCACCATGTTACTATGTGACAACACATCACGTGGCAGACTGTTCCTGTCTACGCCACCGTGTGCGTTACCCTTTCTGTTCTCATTCGAGCCTGCGTTACCATGTGCGCCACTGTTAGCACTTCTGTTTGTGTTGCTGTTCCTGTTACTATGCCACAAGACATCATGTGGCGGGAGCGCGGGGCCCTGCCGCTGCATTACATTCACTATTTCTCGTTATCATTCTCAAAAAGAAGGGAAATTAGAGGCAAAAAACTCTATTTAATGCATTAGTTAGGGTTGTTCCACAGCGACAAAAGTGAGGAAATTCGCTGTTAGGGTTGAAAACCCTAACTCCGAATTCACCCCCCCAGCACCACACACACACAGACACATACACACACACATGCAAGTATGGGGGAGGACCAAGTCAACACAACCAATGACAGACATCCAGCAGCAGGTGACAGAAATAACAAACAATTTTCTAAATGTACTACAAGAGATCCCCACCCACCTGACCAGGTACTGCATGCTGAGTGGAGATCAACAGCAAAACTGAGGCCATGTACACCAAACGTACACATCCCTGATTGCAGCTGCACACAACGTACCACACTTAGTAGTTGCATGGCCTTACCTAACGATGCCCCACACCACACCACAACTGGTACTGTGCCATTAGTCAATATAAATGCTAAAGGTGCATGATCACAGTTGTAGAAAGGTTTTAACACTAGTGAGTATACATTAATTAAGAGAAGTACATAAATTAACTACAAGACACTAGCATGCTCAAGATAAAAGTAGTGTTACATTTAGTATGTGATTTTCATAGTAGTACATTTACTGCAACTGTTTACTGAAGATAGAGAGGTTGATGTAACGTATGGAAAAGCATTGCCTGTTCAATGCTGTGAAATTGCACTGCCAGTATCAGATGCATTCTTACTGATGAAGCTGTACTGCTAATGTACATACATAGACCTTCAGTGTGTTTCAATACTAAAGATGCAGTAAGTATTCTTTGTAAGAAACAGTGTAATTGCATGGATCAGGCCAAGCAACTTCTAAATATCATAGGACTACTGAGCCAACAATGACGTAACTGTATCGGAGATGTCTATAGGATAGATTTTCCTGTAGGCACTTACTCAGTATGTTGTACCTAATAAAGACAATCTCATTGCATCTGTGATGACTAACTTATTCAAATAGTGATACATTTACTATTGTTGCAATAAGTGATCTATGCTACTTATGGACACAGCATAATTTTTTTAACAGTTGTTTCATACTCAGGCTGTATACGTAGTGTTTGGGTTTGCCACACTTCTGTCACTGATGCTATCAAAGTGATAACTATGTCAATTGTGGTACAACAGCAATCAAGTAGGTATAGTGTAGATATAAACAGAATGTCTTTTAGTATTGATTTAACTCACAATGGGATAAGTGTACTAGGACGGCAAGGGTTATTCTCTATCACTGACCATCAGTTATAATCACACTAAGGTTTCGATGACTGTAATGATCAAGTTACACTGTTCGTCTTCATGAGTTCATATTCACAGCCATTCTCCAGTAAGTAGACAGAGTATGGTGTAACTGGGTGTGACACTGTGTTGCAAAACTCCTGCAGTGCCTAGCAGAGGGAGAGTATCTACTCATAAAGACAATTAAGCAATAAGGCATGACCAACGGTTATGTTAAATGGTCTGTTAATCACCATGTAGGGGTTTAATGTTGAATGAGGCATAGCCGAGTGCCACATGTCGCTAGACAGTGATAAACTGACTATTAACATAATACCTGGGAGTGGTTTATTGCTATCGTATTAAAACTGCTTTTTTAAACAACATTAAAGCATGTTCATCATATGGTTAGGCTCTACATGTATGTTAATAAAAACTAAACATAAGGCTGTTACAATGTTTACAGTCAATTAGAAAGCTGCATTTCTCAAACCCTTGTTATACTCAGAGATATTATACCTGTACAACTCCTTGGTTTTGCTCAACTCTGTTGCTCAGGTGGCCCATCACATGTGGTGTCGCCTGGTGTGGGCATCGGTAGGTAAGGCCATGCAACTACTAAGTGTGGTACGCTGGTGCAGCTGCAATCAGAGATGTGTACGCTTGCGTACATGGCCTCAGTTTTGCTGTTGATCTCCACTGAGCATGCAGTACCTGGTCAGGTGGGTGGGGATGTCTTGTAGTACATTTAGACAATTGTTTGTTATTTCTGTCACCTGCTGCTGGATGTCTGTCATTGGTTGTGTTGACTTGGTCCTCCCCATACTTGCATGTGTGTGTGTGTGTGTCTGTGTGTGTGTGTGGTGCTGGGGGAGTGAATTCGGAGTTAGGGTTTTCAACCCTAACAGCGAATTTCCTCACTTTTGTCACTGTGGAACAACCCTAACTAATGCATTAAACAGAGTTTTTGCCTCTAATATATATATATATATACACACATATACATATTCATGGCAAAAGCTTCATTTAATCGTAGTTAGGTTGTTCACAGCGACAAAGTGAGGAAATGAGTTACACCTTTGCACTTCAAGCCCACCCTGTCCCCACCAACAGACATCGGGTGTGGTTGGGGTCACTGTCCTAACTCTCACCCCATCCCATGTGTAAACAAGCTGAGGTGGTGCAGTATAGGAGTATGGGGTGAGAGTTAGGACTGACGACTCCAACGCACACCCTGATGTCTGTTGGTGGGGATGGGGTGGGCTTGGGGTGCAAGGGGTGGCAACCCTAACACCGAATTTCCTCACTTTTGTCTCTGTGGAACAACCCTAACTGATGCATTAAATGGAGTTTTTTGTCATGAATTTCCCTTCTTTTTGAGAATGATCACTATAAATAGTGAATGGAATGTGGTGGTGGGAGGGCCCTGCGCTCCCACCATGTGATTTTTTGTCACATAGTAACACTAACAGTAACGCAAATAATAATGCACATGGTGACGCAAATGTAAATGTTAACACAAATGGTAATAGTGAATGCAGTGAATGTAGTGCGGTGGCGGGAGTGCGGGGCCTGACCGCCATGTGATGTCTTGTCACATAATAACATTGTGCCCGCAAACGTAAATGGTAATGCACATGGTGATGCAAAGCAAAACAGAAACAGAAACAGTACTATAGACAGAAATGTTAAAAACAACGCAAACGCAAGCGCAAATGAAAATGCAAAGGGTAACGCACACGGTGGCGTAGACGTGAACAGTAAGTGAAACGGGTACAGAACCGCAAGCAGAAATGGTAATGGTAACAGCAATGTAAGCATACAGGTTGGTTTTCCCCAAAAGCTCCATAGAGAAAGCCAGTGAGTACAAAGAATGTATGCATAATAATGGGTCTCGGAGCAGAAAATGAGGAGTTGGAATACTAAATTGCTTATATCTCAGGAACCGTATGACGTAGAAAAAAAAAATAAAAGTCATATATTTTATGACTTTCTTGGCTAGTTTTGTACCTAGCCCTGTTAGGGGGCTAAGCATTTTTCCAACAAAAAGTCCGTATCTCGCACTGTTTCCGAGATATGGGCCCTGAAAGCGGCAGCGAACGCCGTAATGTTATCCTACGGGAAAAAAAGAGAAGTTTGGAATGCCATAACTTTGGCTCCCTGTAATATTTTTTCACCAAACCACTAAAAGGCACATCTTTGGGATGTTGGCTTTCTTTCCTCCAAATTTCAGCCCAAAAGACCAAACCATTATTTTGCAGCAGGGTGGCAAAGGATTCCTGTAATGCGGCAGACACCGTAATGTTATCCTATGGGAAAAAGCAATAAATTTGGAGTTCCATAACTTTGCCGCCCTGTAATATTTTTTCACTGAGACACTGAAAGGCACATCTGTGAGTTGTTGGCTGCATTCTCTCCAAATTTCAGCCCAAAAGACCAAACTGTTCTTTTGCAGCAGGGTAGCAAAGAATTGCTGTAATTTTCCCACAGCCTGGAAAAGTACTGTCGAACTCTGTGAAAGCTTTCACAAATTCATTCAACAGTGTCGTGCATGTAACACTACTTTGCGAAAGTACTTTTTCCAGAAATTTGAAAAACATATTTCTGGGGTGTTTTACCCCAAAATATACACATGCCTAGCATTCACTAGGTGAATACAAAAAGAATTAGGTTGCTAGAGGGTCCCAAACTTAAATACCAAGCATTTTTCTGATCATTAACTGAAAACAAAATGGCAGATTTGCAACAATAAAAGGGCCATTTGCGAAAGTAAAAACTGCATTTGCAACACTGTCGAACTTTTTGTTAACTTTTCCCATTGACTTATAATGGGAACTTGTTTTTTGAATAACTTTTGAACCGTTTAATATTTTTGCACGAAATCTTCAAAAGGCACACCGGGGACCCAGGCCGCACATTTCCAGAAGATTTCGGATCAGTTGCGCAAACCGTGCGACCTATTGAGATGACCAAAGAATTGCAAAAAAGCATAAATGTGCGCGCAGATCATGCTTAATAACTCTGCAGCCGTATAAGTGAACATTACGAAAGTTGGCAGATCCCAAGATGTATGGTTCTTGATTGTGTATTCCAAATTTCAGGCAAATCCGTTGAATGGTTGCAAAGTTATTAAGGTGCGAAATTTTAGGTTTAACATGTAAATGGCTCCTCAAACCTAACTATAGTAGCACTACCGTTACCATAATATATATATATATAGTGTGTGTATGTATATATATATATATATATATATATATATATATATATATATATATAGATATAGATAGATAGCTATATCTTAAAAACAACGTTAAAGCATCTATTACAGTTGAAACTCAAAGCGTGCAAAATAAAGCAATGAAAATCTGGGGTTGGAAGTATGGAACCTTGACAAATGCAATATGGGGGTTTGGACTCAGGGTTGGATGGACAGTAAGTGAGGAAGCAAAACACTATCTAAAGTACCTTAAGCATTACAGAGGGAGCCTACAGTAGCCTTGTTCAGAGGACAGAGGCAGGGACCTTGGGAAGGGGATTTAGTTAGCTGCATGTTCTGTGGTGCCACACCCCTGCAGGGTACACTACTGAGCTGACAGCGGCATGGGCCATCAGACACTAGCTGCAAAGCAGGTTGCAGTGGGGGCTGTTGGTATCTACCACTACTCTTCTTCCTGAGTGACCACCAGGAATTTTCAGTGGAGACTGGCATGTAGGGGGAAAGGAGTGGCAGCCAGTGGGTGACAACAGCTGGGGATGGAAGGGAACTGGGAATTGCTACAAGCAATCATTTCACCCCACTGAGCAAAGCAGTTAATGCTACTCTCACAGTCAGGATGGAGCATCCTGTTGCAACTAGGACCTCAGCAGAAGAATGTCTGCTGAGGGTACAGCAGCCATCAAGAGAGGGCACTTGCAGTATAGGGATTCTATTGTTAGTGGTACTGAGACTGGTCTGTGCCATAGACCAGGAGGGGAGGTTTTGTTCCAAATCTGATACTTCATGTTGGTATATTAAGCTGTGCATTTAATCAAGCCTTTTGTACATTTCAGCTGAGTGAGGTGCTGCTTTTGTTGTTTTTCTATACTCCCCAGGGTACATGGGTTGGTTAGGGAAGTGGGAGGGGATATCCGATATTATCGTCCATCTCTGGATGAACGATCAGGCAGGAAGGCAATTGGAAGCAGTGAACGCTAGCTTCAGATCATTGGGTGTAAGGAGTTGTCTGGTACTGTGACATTCTTAGAGGTACTCACAGTGTACAGGCTGGAGAGGCAAAAGATACCAAAAATCTTCCAGGTTGACAACTGGTTGAAGGAATGGGTTTTCCTTCCTGGAAGACTGGTGTGATTTGTGGTGGGATAA
The DNA here is from genome assembly GCA_016271365.2 of Neoceratodus forsteri. Classification (NCBI taxonomy): domain Eukaryota; kingdom Metazoa; phylum Chordata; order Ceratodontiformes; family Ceratodontidae; genus Neoceratodus; species Neoceratodus forsteri. Next base: position 356,356,151 of record CM057456.1, read on the forward strand.
AGGCCTAGTTAAACCAGATGGCCTTCATTCATATAGGGAGGGGACAAAAAAGTGGAAAGGAGATTTGTAGCATACATTTCAGGGCATTTAAACTAGCAGGGGACAGGCTGGTGCTATGGTGAACTGTGAAAAGAACTCAGGTGAGTGAAAGGTAGCTATTACTCCCCCAACTAGTGGGGTCAATCATGATAAAAGGGTAATGTAAATAAAAATAGTGAATGGGGAGTACATCAAATACTATGGACCACATCAGGCAGAAGGGGAGTAAATAAAGGTGAAATAATGCAGGGAATGAATATGGTTGGTCTTGTTAGTGAAAGGGCCAAGGTTGGGAGATAGGGGTCCTGGAGTGTGATCTGCTTAAATGCCAGAGATCTTGGGAACAAAATGTGTCAGTTCCAGGCAGTGGTGGTGGTAGAAGCTAAGAAGGATATGTTAGCCATGACAGAAACAAGGGCAACAGAAAGTCATAAATGGGACCATGGCAGTACCAGGCTACTCACTCTGCAAGGACATACAAAAAGGCAGTGAAGGGGCATGAAACTAGGAAAGGTATAGAGGCCTTCGAAAATACTACATTGGGTGCAGGCATGGAATAGAAGTTGTTTGGGTAAAACTGACAAAGGAAAAGGGTAAAAAGATCAGGGTTGGAGTGGTGTACAGACTGCCAAATCAGAAGGACCAGGAATTAGGGGAGAAGTTCAGGAAGGCATCAGCCAAAGGTGATGGTGAGTAACTTAAATATGGTAGATGTGGACTGGGAAATCCCAGCAGCTAGCAGTGCAAGAAGTCAAACACTGCTGGATGTAATGAAAGTCTGCTTTCTTGTGCAGTGGTTCAGGGAACCAACTAGAGAGAGGGCCATTTTGATCTGGTTCTGTTCAATGCTGAGATAGTCAGAGAAGTAGAGGTGAGGGAACCATTGAGGTCTAGTGACCACAGTGTAGTGTGGTTCAACATAACCCCAGGAGCACATCACTCCCGAACAAAAACAGTGGTCCTGGAATTCAAAAGCTTGAACTTCGTCAAGATGGGATAATGGTGAAAGATAAACTGGTAGGCTATAGGGACCAGGATAGAAGTCAACTGGAATGTCATAAAGAATGGTGTTGATGGCACCATGCAAGAGACATACAAACATACAGTAGTAGCCACAGACACTGCCAGCTATTTCCCGAAATTTCTGTGATATTTCCAGAAATATCTGATGCTTTTTGCATTTAAACAGTAGAGGCAGCAGAGAGAAACTCTTCAGAAATGTTGTGAAATATCTGGAAATAGCTGGCAGTGTCTGTGGCTACCACTGTACAAAATTGCCAGCAGAAACAGGCCTCAGGGTCTATCGAGTCTGCTTGAGTGTGCAGCTTGCCCCTCAACTTGCAGCTGTCCCTCCCGCCCCTTCCCAGTATCCCTTCCTGCCCCAACCCTCTTGAAACTTCCCACCATCTTACAGGACACTATCTCATCTGGTAAGGTGTTTAATTTGTCCACCACTCTTTCCATGAAAAAATGCCTCATCATCTCCCTCTTGAATCTTCCCCCCTCCAATCTCAGTCCATGCCCTCTTGTGTCCCTCCCCTTCTCATCTAAAAAATCCCTTCTGTGTTGGTCTTGTTTATCCCGTTCAGATACTTAAAGGTCTTGATCATATCCACCTATCCCTCCTCTCCTCCTGTGAATACATATTGAGCTATCCCAGCCTGTCCTCATAGGGCTTGCTCTCCAATCCCTGGATCATCTTTGAGGTTCTTCGCTGCACACCCTCCAACAATCTGATGTCCTTCTTCAGAAATGGGCACCAGCACTGCATGCAGTAGTCCAGGTGGGGCCTGACCAATGACCTATGCAGGGGCAGGATAACCTCCCTTCTTCTGGAGGAGATCTCTCTTGCAATACACCCCCAGCATTTTGTTGGCCTTTGCTGCTACTTTCCTGCACTGAGCAGAGTTGTTCATGCTCCCCATAATGATCACTCCTCGGTCCTTCTCCTCTGTGGAGCTCCCCTACTGTACCCCATTCAAGTGATAATCCCTCCCCTGGTTCTTGGCTCTGAAGTGCAGAACCTTGCACTTCTTGGCATTGAACTCCAACTTCCATGTTTCAGCCCACTCCTGCAGCATAGTCAGGTCCTCCTGCAACTGCTTCCACCCCTCTGTGTCATTAGCCACAGCTCCCATCTTGGTATCATCTGTGAACAGACTGATCTTGTTCTGGATCCTGTGTGAGATATTTGCAATAAAAATCCCAAACAGCACCTGTCCCAGTACTGATCCCTGTGGCACTCCAATTTTCCCCCATCACCACCCTTTGCTGCCTTCCCTTTAGCCAGTTTGTGATCCACTTCACCATTTTTGGTTCTGACCCCACATATTCCAGTTTTCCCCCCAACCTTCCATGTGGCACTGAATCAAAGGCCTTGCTGAAGTCCAAATACAGGACATCCACTGCAGGGCTCTTACCTAGTTCCCATGTCACCCAGTTGTAGTACACTACAGAGTTTGTCTGGCAGGATCTTCCCATTATAGATTCATGCTGTTGACCATCCTGAAGACCATTTTCCTCCAAGAAGCTCATTAGCCTCTCATTTAGTATGGTCTCCATGAGCTTTCCCATGATCGATGTGAGGCTCACTGGTCTATAGTTTCCTGGTTCATCCTTTGGGCCACTTTTGTTGATGGGCACCACATGGGCCATTCTCCAGTCCTGTGGTACACATCCCATGTCCATGGAGGTATTGAACAGGTAGGTAGTGGCCCTGCCAGGACCTCTGCTAACTCCCTTGAGACCCTAGGGTGAATGCCATCAGATCCAGGTGCTTTGTCCACCCTTAATGCCCTCAACCCATCTAATACCTTGCTCTCTGTAATCCATACATCTGTCATCCCCTCTCCCCCCCTACCTCCCCTTGCCTGGGGTGTCTGCCCACCATTCTCCTACATGAATACTGAGCAGAAGTATTCGTTCAGTGTCTCTGCCTGCTCTGCCCCTTTTTCCACCCACCTCCATCCTTCTTAATCCTCACCAGCTGATCCTTGCTCTTTCTTTCTTTTCTCTCTTATGTAGCGGAAGAAGTCAGATCAGGAAGTACAAAAAGCACAACAGCTGATCTGATTTTTCAGTGGGGTGGGAGAGGCAGTAAGGGCAAAATGACTAGCATTTCAAAAATACAAAGAGGAACAGAGTTAGGTCAACTTTGAGGATTATCTGAACAAGCTAAAAGTTGCCAGAATAATGGTAAGAAAAAGTAAAGCAGAGATGGAGCTGAGAATAGTGGAGGGGGTTTGGGGAAGATAAAAATGTTTTTAGGTACAGCAGGAGGAAAGGAAATCTATGGAGGGAATTATTAGGTTAAAGAAGGAAAGGCAATGGGGGAACAGTATGGGAAAAAGGCTGATTTATTGAATTAATATGTTTGTTCAGTATTTACCATGGTGGCACTATTAGAGTGCATATTACAGGCCGAAGAGATGGGGTGAGAGAATTAGAACCATTCTCAGAAGAAAGGTTGCTTAGGGGTCTCAAAATGTCCAAAAGTGCATATGAACCAAAAGTACCCACTCACACACTTAAGTCTTAGAATAAAAAAAAGTTTTATTTCATGCCATACAAACACCTCAAGGTTCACCAACATTTCGGGGTGTCCATGGTACCCCTTCCTCATTGTGGATGGTGGTATTTCTAAATTCAAGTTAAAAATAATTAAACATTTGGTATTTTTATTTATCTTAATACAACACAAATGCTATACACCCAGTTGTGTTAAAGATTGAATCAACCACATACCTTATGGTTTACTATTGATTTTCTTAATGTCTTGACTGCATAATTTTGTGGTGGCCTGGCTGGTTTGTGTTTCATGTCATGTTGTGTCCATTCTGATCACGCATGGTTCTTGGCATTATTGCACCCAATTTCTGCATCATTTATGCATGTTTAGTTCATGCATGAGTCCTGCTGTGTTGATGCTTGTCAGCATCATAATGTTATGGCTATGCTGTCCTTAGCTGTGGATTTGCTGAACCTTTGCAGTGCATGTGAGAGGTGATTTGGCACCATACAGTCTTGCTAAAGTGTAAATAGTCTGAGTTCTTCCATGGTGATTTGCATATACTTCCCATGATGCTTTGCAATACCAGGATATGTGTAATATTTTATATATATCTATATCTATATCTATATATATATATATATATATATATATATAGGGGATACATGATGGGCAGGAGTGGGATATGGAAAATATTCTCACTCCTGCAGAGTGAGCTGTGTATTCTCATGAGTGCCAAAGAAATGAGTGAAAATACACAGCTCACGAGGCAGGAGTGAGAATATTTTCTATATGCCATGATCTGCCCATCATGTGTGTGATTTATACCACAGGGGTGAGAGCTGCAGGAACATTTTTTCTGAGTCTGTGTGTTTCCTGCTCATTCTGTGTGTGCTGTCAGTGTGTGTGTGTGTGTGTGTGTGTGTTCTGAATGGACTGGAAGTCAGAAACACAGGTGAGTGTGTTTCACAAAGCTAACTGAGTGAGTCAGAGGCTCAGTGAGAAAGACAAACTGCTGCAGGTAGCACTGAGAAACAGAACCTGCTTTGTAAAAGACTTTCATCTAGAATTCAGGTTGTTTTGAAGCTGAGATCAGCACAGTAATGGGCTAGCAATGTTAGAAACACAATGGGACATAGGTGAGAGTATTTTGCAAAGCTAATTGAGTAAGTTGCAGCTTCAGTGAGAACGATAAACTTTTTCTGAAGCAGTTTCTTTTAGAATGCAAGCTGCAGTGCATTAATCCTCACTCTGGTGACATCAGCAGAGTATGGATAAATGTCAATATCCTCACTCTGCTGATGTCATCAGGATTTATCCTCACTGCAGTGGAAATAACACAGGTTATCCTACTGAGAAAGCTCTCACCCCTGTGGTATATATATGTATATATATTATAGGACTGCTAGTTAGGGTTGAGTAGGATGTTTAATGTTAAACCCCTAACTTTGCACCTTAATAACTTTGTCCCCACTTTCAATGGAATTGTATGACATTTTTCATGTGTAGTCTGGGGGGCAAGTTCTCTTGATCTGGCAAGTTTTGTGATAGTAAGATGTCTAAATTCCGAGATCCGGATAGTGCAAAAAGTGGAAAAATTGTGTGTGGGGGGGGGTTGGCCTTTTTTTTTTTTGCTCTCTCACCTACAGCCTAGACAGTTTGGCATATTGTTCTGAAGTTTACAAGGGAGAAGGGGTTTCCCTAGAAAACAACCTTTTTGTTTAGGTTGGATAAAAAAAATATTAATCAGTTCCCAAGTTACAAGGATTTGAAATTTTTGTTCTGAGCATGCTCAGTAGGGTCTTTGATTTATACATCTGATCTGAAAGAAGAATTTCTGGCTCATGAAAGTTTCTTATGTCCTGAGCTGAAAGTCTTCTTTAATAGAGAAAATAATCTTTTTTTCTTTCATAGGAACACCATCTTGTTTTTCATTTTATTAAAAAAATTGGAAAAAACAATGATGGCACTGGAGAAAAACAAACGAATTAATCTAGCTAAACAGGACCACTTTAGGTTAATTCTGGAGTTTGTTTTTGGAAAAAAGACCTCCAAATATGGTTTTGAGACATCTCCCTACAACCTTAGAGGAAGGCTTAGCAAGGGATCATATGAAAGAACTACAGTATTGTGTTGGATTGAGTGAGAACTGTGAGCTGGCAATCACTGGATCATACAAAAGAACTCTTTCATGAGATCAAATAAAACAAAAAATGTGTGTTTTTTGTCTTGAGATCAACAGCAGGACTTTCTTGTTTGTTGTAGCTGCAGCTGGCATGCTGTTGCCTGCTTCAGTGAGAGCAGTGATGTGGCAATAGCTGGCTCTATCTATCTATCTATCTCTCTATCTATCTATCTATCTATCTATCTATCTATCTATCTATCTATCTATCTATCATATGAATAATAAGCAGACTTGGAAGCTCAATTCCCAGTACATGTCTTTTCTTTGCCTCTCCCCTCCAGGTTGCCTGCATTGATTCCTGTGATGTATATTTGGTGGCACAGGGTGTCCACCCCAGTGCTACCAAAGATCATTCCAACATTGGGTTGCCAATCCCCAGTGTTGGCTGGTGTCCCCTGAAATAAAGAAAGCCGTCTTATTGATCTTTTTTGGGGGCTAAACCTGTAAAATAAGAAAATGTTCCATTGATGATCTGACCTCCAAACCCCACCCACCCAGGCCCCCAACTCAGCACCCACCTCCCCACACCCTCCACATACACCCTCATTCAGCTGAATATGTTCCATGATGCCGATTCACTCTCTGATTGAAGACACATCTTGCTGCTGGAAACAGCAACTGCAATATGAGAAAAGTTAAGTCCAATTTAATGTATTTCAGTCTGGTTTGAACTTTTATCCATAACTTTGACATTTTTTAATATTTTTGCATAACATTTTCAACATGGCCCTTTGGGACCCCACCTCATGAACAGGGGTGGTGAAGTTTTCAAATCTGTCCTGACAGATGATTTTGCAGTCATTGTGCAAAATCCCCTTTCAGGATGGATCTGCAAAATGTCATTGCTTTTGTTCATGAGGTTGGGTCCAAAAAATGTCATATTGAAAATCTGGTGTAAAAATATGGTACAATGTCAAGTTATGAGTGAACACTGACATATTTCAGTGTTCACTAATAACTTTGATACTTTCAATATTTTAAGATCAAACTTTCAGCATGGCCTTTTTGTGACTATGCCCTGTGTCTCTTGAACAAAGCAAGATAATTCTTTTTCAGATCTGACCCAAAAGGTGATTTCATAGTCACTGTATAAAATCACATTTTGAGTAGGATTTGAAACTTTTCACCCACTGAGTTTATGAGGCGGGGTTATAAGAAGGCTATATTGATAATTTGGTATAAATACATATTAAAACAAAACCGCTTCTGGTTGGGGCGGTGTATAACCCCACAAAATCTCCACAAAAATCACTGAACTCACTACTTAAAGCCCTTCCAAACCTACCCAAAGGGAAAAAATGATCACGGGGGATTTCCACATCCACTGGGGGTCCTCTAAAATTGGGGAGGTAAAAACAACCAACCAAGAGGCAGACCTGACCCAACTAATACAAGACCCTACCAGGCCAAACACAAAAACGGGTAAGCACACCACATTGGACTGGCTACTTACCACTAACCCTGACAGGTTCAACTTGGTAGGGACATTTTCTGACTCCCTTAGTGACCATTCCCCCATGTATGGAATATGGAGAAATGCTTTCCCCCCCCTCCCAGAATACACAGAACCAGGGACTTCTCAAACTGTGACCTAAGTTCCTTCCTCAGCACCCTGGCTGAAGTAGACTGGCAGCAAATCAAATGGGCCCTGAGTCTAGATGATGCTCTTGATTTCTTCATCATAAACTTCTTGTCCTCTGCCAACAAACAAGCTTCACAAAAACAGATCAGAGTGAAAGGTCAGAATGCTAGATGGCTCACCCATGACCTCAGAAAACTCATGAGGAGTAGAGATGCAGCTTGGGGTACCTTCAAATCCACTGTCCAGGCCTCGGATTGGCAAAAGTTCAGAGAATTTCAAAACAAGTGTAAGCTCAAGCTAAAAAGAGCCCAAACTCGACACCTCCGAAAACTACAGGATAACAACCCATCAGATTCCAAAAAATTCTGGAGGTAAATCAACAGTCTAATCAATGGCCAAAACTCTCAGGAAGGTGGAGATATAGTGGCAAATGGTAACTGCCACAAGACTCCGCAAGCTGCTGCCAAGGCTCTGAACACATTCTTCCCCGAACTGGATACATTTAAAACATACACTCCTGGGCCACCCACATCCCCTCACAATCCTGGTAAAGTGAACCCCAACATCCCAGAATTTCACCTCTAACTGACCACCAAAAAAGAGATCCTGAAGTTGCTAAAGGGGATCAAACCCTATGGATCTGCTGGTCATGACAAACTTGAGCCAAAACTTCTCCACTTTGCAGCACCTGCCATAGCAAAACCAGTAGCATAGCTGTTTAATTGATCTCTCCATGAAGGACAAGTGCCCTCACTATGGAAAGTGGTCCTTGTCTCCCCCATCCACAAGGGTGGCCTGCGAGAACAGGTTGAGGATTACCACCCAATATCTCTCCTGTCAATCCTTAGCAAAGTGCTAGAAAGGGTGATTTACAATCAAATAGTGGAATATATAAAGAGACATGGCATGTTCACCATGCAACAACATGGATTTCAGAAGAACCATGGCACAGATACAGTGTTGATAGATCTTACCACAGAGATATTCTCAGTGCTGGATAAGTGGATGCTCACTGGTGTGGTCTTGATTGACCTCACCAAAGCATTTGATCTAGTGGACCACCAGCTCCTCCTAGCTAAACTGAAAAGGACTGGCCTGGACAGCCGCACAGTTCAATGGTTCACTTCCTACCTTCAGGGTAGAACCAAACTAGTGAGATGGCAAGGTGCTATATTGGATAAGCATCTGATCCTGGATGGGGTACCCCAAGGATCTATTCTGGGGCCTCTGCTCTTCTCACTATTCATCAGTGAGCTGCCTAATTACTGCAGTGGGGCAAAGATCACCCTATATGCAGATGACACTGTGTTATACAGGTCCTCCAGTGATGCAACTATCCTAAATAATCTCCTAAAAAATTACCTCCTGACACTGGAGACTTGGTTAAACAACAGCAAAATGGTGCTTAATGTGAGAAAAACCAATGGCATGTTATTTGGTCCAAAACAACTGGGACCAGACAGGTCTAATATGGTAGCTCTCTCTATAGCTAATGGGTCCAAGATTGGCATAGTTGAGTCTCTGAAGTACCTTAGGGTCACCCTGGACCAAGACTGTACCTTCAAGGCTCACATCACCCAGCTCAATAGGACCCTGAACCATAACATTGGCCTCCTATATAGCCTCAGTCCTTTTCTCACTCAGAACTCCAGATGCAGAATTGCACAGGGTATCCTCCTACCCTCCCTGCTACATGTCTCGTCTGTACTGCCCTTTGCCAAAAACACTGAGCTACAGAAATTAAGAACCATATACAACAGGATAAGCAGGTTTGCAGCTGGGGCCCCAGAGAGAAAACACCACTGTCAAGTCCTCCAAACCCTAGCCTGGCCCACCCTGAATGGCAGGCTAAAATACTTGTCTCTTTGCCTAGCTTTTAAGCTCAGGCAGCCTAGTGCCCCTCCAAGTCTAGCAAACTTCTTCATGCCCAAACTGAGTGGCTGACCTCTAAGGTCCTCAAGTAGGCAGCTCTTAACAATACCCAGGACACTATCAGCCCACGGGTCCAGGGCTTTCTCCAATCTCATCCCCCCTCATCTGGAATGCACTCCCAACTACTGTACAGGAAAGTACCTCACTAGGTGGATTCAGAAAAGGCCTAAAGATCTACCTACTAGGGCTCAACCAGTGCAACTGCTACTGCTGACATCTCTGTACAGCACTTTACGTGCCCACTCATCCTCGCCAGCTATGACTGTGCTCTAAAGATGTACTCCATTGTCATGCACAAAGATATATATATAGTAGTTTAAGGAATAAATGCCTATATTGTCTTATTGTCAATCATTGTCTCAACACTTGATGGTTCTCTAATGATGTATATACTGTAATGTCATGTAAGGAAAAATGTATATTTGTCTGCTTGTAAATTCTTGTATCTAACATTTGATTGTAAATAATGTCTCTGGTACTATACAAATCTCACTCTATATAACTCCACAATGTAAGGTACTCTGTATATTCTATTTATCTGTAACTAATCCCAGGCCACCCCTAAGAAAGGTACCTGTATTGGTCTCAGTGGGCCTACCCGGTCAACAAACTTAAATAAAGAAATAACTGAATAAATATATAAATAAATCAAAATGACCAAGTTATGAGTGAATGTTGAAATATATTAATATTTTGACTCTAAACTTTCCAACATTGCCATTTTTTCACACCACCTGATAAACATGACTGCTGTCATTTTTTTAAAATACTGGATGAGATATGCTTTTAAACTTGTGGAGCAAAATAATGTTTCAGCAAATATGTTATAAATGCCACATGTTATGTTTATAAGGAAAAGTCATAAAATGACTTCTCCTCATAAACATAAGGAGAAGTCATAAAATGACTATCTAGAAAATGTGGGGTCAAAATAAAAAAAAAAAAATTATTATTATTTTTATTCAGAAACATTGTGTATATTGCCAGCCTTTACCCTAACAGGTAATGCTTTGTGATCCCTTGCCAATGAGCTGAGTTTGGAGGTAAGCTCAGTGAGCCCGCTGGATGGGCGAGGCTGGGGGTAAGGCACTGTTACATGATACTACCCCCAGCAAGGAAAGGAAAGGTGCAGAGTTGTCTGTATGAGCCTAGGTACAATATAGTGAAAATAATGCTTCTCTTGCCATAGAGCCCTGCACTTCTGCAGCTGTGTATGGTAGTGGACCCTGTAAACTGGCTGAGAGATGGACTCTTTGCACTGTGTGTCTGTATCTGTGACCACATAGAAGTTCACGCACAGAGGGCCCTGTGCTTCTGCAACCCACCAGATAGCCCCTTGAATTTTTGACATCCATCACTTCATTTCCATAGACAGATGGAGTCTTCTCTTGGTGCAAGGCCCAGAAGGCCCTGTGCATCTATATCTATTCACACAAGTCCTGAAGGGACCTGCATAAATGAGGACATGGTCATGCTATCTCAAAAAGAAAGGAAATTCTTTGCAGAATTGCATTGATGCAGCAGTTGGGTTTCAATTTAATGCCACAAAAGTAGGTAAATGTGGCATTAGGGTTTCCAACCCTAACTCCCATTCCTCAAAGCAGCAAAAGGACACCACACAAACAACAACAGACAGCCATCATCAGATAGGAAAAACAACATATAACCTTTTCCAGATAATACCAAAATGCAGTAGCACTGATGTGCTACCTTCATCAATTTGTGTCTGTGGCTGCATAAGCACAGGCCCCACAGGGGCCTGTGCTTATGCAGCCCCACCTCTGTATTTATGTCATGCTGTTTGCTGAGAATGTGTGGCTGAAGAAGTGCAGGACCCTTGGGGACCTGACCTTCTGTAGACAGAAGGCCCCATGGTGCCTGCACTTCTTCAGCCAGGGGTACAGTGGCACCAGCCAAGATGCAATGTAGTAATGTTACAGTATATCACAAAAAGACTGCAGTATTTTGCAGGGAACAGTGTAATTCAATAGTTATTAAGCCCTTCTTCACTGCAGTATTTTGTGACATGTGATTTACTGCAAGTTATTGCATTACATCATGTCTGGCACAGCTGTACTCATGCATGCATGCTGTATGAGGTACCTCACTAGATAGCATGATCCATTAGTACATGCTTTTCTATAGGCATCTGTGAAACTGAAAAACTGCTACTTCCTTAAACAATTTCTAGATCTGCTGCTGAAACCATTATGCCCACATTGCAATAGTACTTCTGTCTGCTTAATCATAGGCCCCATAGAGGCCTGCCCTTCAGAAGTCAGAAGTTGCTGTGTATGTCTAAAACCTATGGCTGATGATGTACATGCCCCTCAGGGGTCTGCATGTCTGAAGACATTAGTAGTATTGCAATTTTGGTATTATGGATTTTGTGGAGCCTGTGCTTCTGAAGTCGGAGGATTATGTGTATGCCTTACTCCTGCAGTTGCAGTGGCACAGTCCTGTCCAGTGTGTGTATGTCTTACAGTGTGCATGAGTACCTGAGGCTACAGAAGTGCTGGCCTCATGGGGGTAAGAGCTTCTGCAGGCAAATTAACTCTTATAATTTGGGTATCATGGATTTTTCTATCTCTTGCTGCAAGGGCCTGTGCTTCTGCACACAGAAGCAATGATGTCATTTAAGTATTGTGGGTCTGTTTCTGCAGTGACAAGTGCTTCTGCAGCCACAATTACAGATCCATGACACTCAACTTACAAGACTGCTTCTGACTGCAGAAGCACAGGGGTCTGTGTGCCCAGTGCTTATGCAGTCACAGATACACATGCACAGTACAAGGCATACACTCCCACTATACAACAGAATATCCTATATTTTATGTGTGAACCTACAATTCTTTGCAGTTAATGAGTGAACAAATAATTCTCAGTGCATGACAATAAAGTTGCAACCCTCACTAAGTTGGGTCACATAGATTCAGGTGCTTGTTTTGAAATTGCATAATTTTTATGTGTTTCTAGATTTTTTCACCCCAAAAAACAAGATAACCACACTCACAACAATACATTTTTTCTTGTAAAATAAAATACATTTTCTCATGAATGTAAAATGGCTTTGTTCATATCGGAGTGCTAACTCAAAAACCTTACTAAGCTTACTCAGAAGCCAAATTTCAAAATCTTATAACTCGAGAACCAATTCATAGTTTTTTCATGTAATCTTCTTTTCATGTAATCTTTGAAAGGCACACCCTTGGGCAGACCTCCTTAAACCCAGAAAGTTCCAGAAAAAAATTCCAAACCATTTTTGCTCTGCAGGTGAAAAAAGAAATGGTCAAAAGAGCATTTTAAAGGCTTTTGAAAATTCCACATCTCAGAATTCGGATGAGTGCCTGTCACAATAATTGACAAGTCTTAAGAACTTGCCAACTGGACAGTGCATGCAAAATTTCAGGCAGTTTCACTGAGTGGTGCCAACATTTTAAGGTTTAAAAATTTGGGATTAACATTAAATAGCCTTCTCAACTCTAATTATTCTTGCTCTAGCATGCAAGTATAATAAAAAACTGCTATCATGAAACCCAACTGAACATATCCAGATGCAAATTTTTAAGCCCTTCTAATGTGAAAACTGATTAATGTTTTTTCACATTGTCTTCAGAAGGTACCTCCTTGGGCCAAGCCACTTCTACTCTGAAAATTTGTGAATAAAACTACAAAATCATTTTTGGTCTAGATACAAGCAAACAAAGCCAAAGAATGCATTTTTATGTTTATACATTCTGTGGATCTTAGAATCCAGACAAGTTGCGATCATAAAACTCACCAGATTATAAGAACCTGGCACTCTGACTGGCTATGCAGCATTTCATGCAGTGTTGATGAATTGTGCCATAGTTATTAAGGAGAAAAAAATGGTGTTTAACATTAGTGTGTCTACGCAACCTATGTTGAGAAGCCAAATTTTTAAAACTTTCTTGCTTGAGAACTGATTAGTATGTGTTTACAAAATCTTTGAAAGGCACCTCCTTGGGTCAAGCTGCTTCCACCCTGAAAATTTCAGAACTCAATTCAAAACCATTTTTGATCTAGACTCCCGAAAAAAAATGGCCGAAAGGTGCATTTTGTAAATGTTTTTATACTTCCTGTATCTCAGGAGCTGGACAAGCAGCCATCACAAAACTTGACAGATCCTAAGAACATGGCATGACCATGCATGCAAAATGTCATGGAATTTTTTTGAATGTCGCCAAAGTTATTAAGGTACAAAAATCAAGGTTTATCATTAAAGTGCCTACTCAGCCCAAGCTCAGAAGTCACATTTTTAAAATCGTATATAGTAATTCAAGAACTGATTAACATTTTTTCACAAAATCTTTGAAAGGCACCTGTTTGACTGAGCTGTTTTCACCCTGAAATGTAGGAATAAAACTCAAAACCATTTTTGCTCTAGAAAAAAAAAATTCTTATTTTTCCAGTCCCAGAATCTAGAAATGCAGACAATCGGTTATCACGAAACTTGCCAGATAATAAGAACTTGATACCCTGACCATGAAAGGGAAATTTCATGCAATTTCAATGAATAGTGCCCATGGTATTCACACTCAAACTCACAACAATAAAAATGCTTCTTGCAAAAGAAAAACACATTTTCACGTGAAAGTAAAATGGCTCACAAAAGCAAAATATTTTTTCTTATTAGAGGGTTAACTTAAAAACCCTACTGAGCATGCTCAAAAGCAACATTTCAAAACCTTATAACCTGAACATGGACTGACAGTTATTCATGAAACCTTTGAAAAGCACACCCTTAGGCCAAGCCCGTTCTACTCTGAAAGTTCCAAAGCAGAATTGCAAACCATTTTCTTCTTTACAAATGAACAAATAAATGGCCAAAGAGTGAATTTTTAATGCTTTTTAAAATTGTGGATCTTGGAGTCTGGATAAGTGTTTGCCACAAAACTTTCCAAGCTTTAAGAACCTGTAGCCCAGACTATGCATGCAAAGTTTCAGGCGATTTTGTTGAACAGCGCCAAAGTTACTAAGGTTCAAAGATTTGGGGTTGACATAAACCAGCCTGTTCAGTATATTAACTATACTTACACTGCAACACAAGTATAGTAGATAGATAGACAGACAGACAGAGATATAGTGGACAATATTCTCCAAAACAGTAATGAAAACAATTCTCAGGTGTGGTCCCATTGTAAACATTGGAGCTAACAGAAAAGAAATAATGGTAAGTCTGATAGAGTTTCTTCATTCTCTGTCACTCCAAATTGTCTATGTGAATTACTTACAACAAGGGCTCTAAGAAGCAGTAATCATACAGAAGTAGCCGAGGAGAAATTGGCCCACCTATATCCCCAAAGGGAAACCTCACTGATCAACATTGTCATGTAGCTGACTGCTGCACCCTAAACCCTGAGGTAGCAATAGCCCAACTGTGTATGTTAATCCTAAAATGCTTGGGGAAGGTGTAGATAGAGGACCATGCAGTTGATCTGCACTCTTTGGATGCAGATGCTTTTGTCCTCTTGACTTCAGGAAGCTGCCATAGTCCTAGTGACAAGCAGTATTATATTCTGGCAGATATATATTGCTGCTAGAAAAGTTTTTGCCATACAGGATTGTTCCCTACCTTGACATGATGCCCTTGAAAGCTTTGAACCCTTTTCACTGTCACAAAACATAAGAAAGGATTGTCTACTTGACCAAAATCATCAGTCCTGTTCTAACAGGTTTTGACTGTTATGTGAAATTCAGCCTTAAGCAACTCCATTTCTTTTGGAGCAGCCATCTTTGAACTATATGAAGAAAGTGACCCATTGGTTCCTGTAAGGAAGAAGGGTAGTGTGGACTCTTGTAACAGAGAATGGGAACTGCTTGAAATATTAATGTACCTTGTCCTTAAGCATCCAAAGAAGTGGTTTCTCCTTGTTACAAGGATGAAAAAGAAAAATGTAGCTTTTAGACTGGTCAAACGCATAGTTAATGAAAGACACAAACTGTGCAAGTGAGAATACCCTTGTAGAATGAAGGGCAAGGTCCAAAAGATGACTTGTTAGGCACCAAGAGGCATCACATTCAGACCGCACCAGGAAGTGAAGATCTGAATGAATGACTTGGATAGAAAAAGGCTTGAAAGTTAACAAAAAGAGAATGGAAAGCATTCTTAGTCAAAAGGCTCCTCCAAGGATCCAAGATTGATCAATAATCAAAGGCTGACCCTTTAACGAGTGGGAAGCAAAACCTTTGTCCACTATAAACTGTCAGAAAAGAAAAAAAATGTGACAGGTGATAGTCTAGTAGGTTTAAGCCCACGCTTTCCAGGCCAAGAGGGAGAAATATTCCAAACCCCATATAAAGGCCATAGAGGAAAAACATATTGGAAAACCAAATAGGGTCCATGACCATAGCAGAAAAAAAACCTCATATTAGGAAAATATTTTCTCTCAGGGGTAGATGGGCTGCTCACTGCAGGGACCCTGAGATTGGATGCTGGGGATATTCCTGACCTAACAACTCCCAGAGGCAAGATCTTAAAACAGATACTGCATGGTGATATTTACCAGATCCAAAATCATGGCCATCTTGACCACTCTGGAGATGTCTAGATGAAAACATAATTTGCTTAGAGAAGTTCTTTGAATGATCCTTGCCATCAAAGAAAAAAGAAGCAACAGGAAGGCCCTTGAGGACTAACTGAAGAAATTAGAGTGCCCATTGCCTCTGCTAGAGGACATCACAAAATAAAAATAAAGAAAATAGGAGCCCTAGAATACTCTCTGGCAGTAGAAATATTTTTCTGGATGGTTCCAAACTACTGTAACTGCACCAAGGTCACAGCACATGTGGAAGAGGGGCCACTGTCTAGGAAGAGGGATATGATGGGCTTAGAAATCTGAAGAACCATTAGGTCCCCTGTGAGAGAAAAAGGCGTTAGGATAAGAATACTGAACATGACCCCAAGGAATTTTTCATGTTTTCATAAATAACCTTCACATTGAGCATCCTATGATTATTAAGGAACATTAGTGTCACTGCATTAACCAAGTAGACTGAGACAGCCTGGTAAATGGGCAGTTCTAGAAGAATGAAGGATAGTCTGAAACAGTGCCCCTATATTAAAAAAAATCTGAAGATTTTGTTCTTGCCAATTCAGGCATTCTCTACTGGTATCTGGAACAGAACAGCACTCCAAGCTCATATGCTGGTATCTGCTGTTAAAATGCATACTGGATAGTAATCCTTTTGCAGATTCCTCAGATCATCCCACCAGTGAAGGGAGTTATGGGAATCCAAAAAATATGAAAGAAACTCAAAAGGCAATTTCAGAATGTTGGTGTAGCAGACAGAACTAATCTTCCTCACACAACAGACTCTTGAGGTATGGGCCTATAATTTGAAAAATTCTGGCGATATCTCCCAAGGGCTGTAGTGACAGGAAGGATTTGTGAATACTCAGGAAGACAATCCAGCCAGCCTGCCAGCTGCTAGGGAACATCTGTGATAAAAAGAGCCCCTATTCAGAGGATTTAAGACTAGAGAAGCAACCCCAGTCTTACCGATTGCGTCAAGTCAATTGCACGAAAGTGCGAAATGAACATCTGATTTCCCCTGAAAAGTGTAACTGACCTTGTTTGTCTTTAATAGCTCTAAGAATATTGCAATGTGAAAAGAAATAGCAAACAATGGGACAGATTTTCAAAGGCCAGAGAATGATGCAGGGTACTTGCATCAAAAACAACTGATGCAAGGAGCAGGATGCATTAAAACTTGTGTAAATTCTGATTTTCAAATAGTGCTTGCATCAAAAACAGGTCTTCATGGGCCAGACTGGCTTGCACCATGTTTGCACTGAAAAAGTCCCTGTGACATGTTGGAAGGGATGCCTGCATCACTGAAATGATGCACCATCCCCTTATTTGGGATTTGCAAAGATGTGAGTCCTGTCCTTGTGCCTCAGATATATGTTGCTGTCAGCCAGAGCTGGTCTAACATACACTAGAGCATATAAAGAGGCCCATAACAGGGGGGCAAACCTGACTATGGCACTATTAAGGACCAATGTTCCCCTGAAGGACCAGTTTAGAATGTTTTCGGGGTAAGCCAGCACACTGGCGCAGCAGTTGGATTTCCATTCATGATGCAGATGACCTGGGTTCAGGAATAGACCCGGGAGTTGGAGGACCAGCTGGGGGGGGAGAAGGATTGAGCATCCTAGTGACTGCTCTCCTTCTCCAGAGGGAGGGCAGCTGAGTGTCCAGTGAAAATGCTGATCTCTGGCGGAGGCTGGGGGTTCACAATCACTGGTGCCTACCTTGTTGAGGGGAGGAACAGACACAGGCGTCATTGCATGTTCCTCCTCTCTGGGGCTTATACTCCTAAAACAGGTTGCCTCCCTCTATGATGCTCTGCTCAGTGCCCGATCATTCCCTGGTTCTGCCGACGATCAATCGATGTGTTCTGCTGGTATGTCCCAGTCCCGCGGCCCCACCCTGGGGAGTAAGCCAGGGGGTCATCTGGTAGGGAAGCTGCCAGTGCCCCAACTTCAAGTCTGTGGGTGTCAGGGCTGGCTCATGTCCCCATCCAGTTGGGGGAAATCCTGGGATCCGTGCTGCTGTGCGGTAGGTCTCAGGGCCATCGGATCTCTTTGTGGGACCAATCCTTGGGAAAGGTGCTGCAAAAAGCATAGTAAATTGCAAAAAAAAAAAAAAAATGTTTTGGGGGCTTAGTCTTGGCCATTTCATCTGCTGTATCTTTTGACTCTGCTTGCGTCATTCTTGTTCTATGTGTCATATATTTGACTCAACTTGCACCATTTTCTTTACTCAACTTGTGTCAGTCTCACTCCTTGAATCAGTTTTTTGACCCAACTTACATCATTCTCATTCCCTGAGTCATTTTTTTGACTCTGCTTGCATTATTTTTTGACACAGCTTGCGTCATTCTCATCCCTTGCATCATTTGTTTGATGCAGTGGACCTCTTGCATCAGTTTGGGGTACTTTGCCACAGAGAAGGCTTTTCTTGCAAAATATGGTGCACAGTATTTGGATCACCTGGATCTGATACAAGGTGGTATTTTAAGGCACCCTACATCAATAAGGGCCTTTTGAAAATCTGGCCCCATGTGTTTTGTGGGCCTGGTCCATGGACCAGTGCTGTGAACAAACTCTTCTCATAGTTTAAACATTGAAGGAGAAATACCTGGCTGCAAGCGAAAGGCTGACAACAGACACAGCTTTGAAAGGTGGATGCTAAGGAGAATGAGAGACAGAGGATAGAATACTGGGGAGACTTCTGATAAACCAACCACAAAAAGTGGATGCCAGTCACTGGAGAAAACTCACCTCTAGGCAGTATCAAATGTATTATCCTCCTATCAGGAAGAGATGCTGTATCATTGATATAGAGCATGGTGAGTTGAACTATATACAGTAAGTTGCTGATTCTTCAGAGATTTATGGGGCACCATATTTTCTTAGTATAGTTTTCTGAAAGGACAACATTATTTCTGAGATTTTGCCAACTGATTGTTTTCCCCTTATTAACATTAAACCACACCTGGCTGATTATTTGGAGACAATGCAATGCATAAAAATCTCATAAAACATTTAGGAGTATTGAAAAAAAGGAAAATAAAGGTTTCACCAGAGTGGGTGAATTTAACTTGATGGATTCAGCCACTAGAAGGAAAAAAAAACAGAGATACAAACAGATGTGGAAATTAGGGTCACCAATTTCCCTCAGACCAATCTCCTCCCTCTTCTGCAGAAGAGAATTCATCAAAACATCCAACAGTTCAGAAGGGATTGCAGAGATGGGACCTTATTTCTGAATAGTCACTGTTTCTCACTGCTTCACTGCATATTGAAAGAAAAACAAACTTGAAAATACAATCAGGGAATACCTACAAATCAATTAGAGCATCTTTTACATGCGCTGATAGAGTTGCAGCAAATGATATGGTTAAATGTTTCCACATATTTTATAATATTGTTCAAGACATTCTCTGTGGTGCAGCACGCAGACAGGACATTTCTCTAGAGATACCCCAGAAATATCAGGAAATATCTGACAATGTCTTCTGCTGCAACACTACAGCAGGCTGTGCTCGTTGCAGACCCCCTTGCCCTGGCTGCCTTTGCAAGAGCAGGCTGTGGTTATTCATCACAGAAATACAATTACAGTACAGAGTTTTAATGAGGGCTGGAGTAATTCATTGTTTTGACACTGCCATTAAAAATTGCCAGAAGTACCCTCCCCCACAACACCAGAGTTCTTGATGTTCAAGACTGAAAATGCCATATTTACTTGACTAATATAGAAAGGACAGAAGGAGACAAAAGAAGCATGCTTCAATGTCCTCTGGCAGGCTTTGCATCTTTTTTAATACATTAAAGAATCTGCAGATTGCCATGGTGCCATTAAAACATATAGCCAGACAATAAAAACAAATGGAGTTAAAAACTGTGCTTATTGCCTCTAATCCATCTGATATGACTTAGCAAAAACAAACTGAGAGAAAAAGGAAGGTGCTATGGAGGAGCACTGAGTCTGGAATGCCACACACAAGCCGTTTGGGAGTAAAGAAATGGCTTAAATTGGCAAGAGAGAAATTCTTAATTTTTTTTAACTGAAACCTGTAGCTAAAAGCAATGCATTTGCACATGTGTGGTTCAGTGAGTGACATCACACAACTGGTGCTGAAGGTGCACAAGTGATGTGTGTGATTCACATGCGTGTGGACACGTGCACTTGAACAAGAGAAAAAAAAAAACACCATGCATGCATGGGAACTTGCACTCAGCAGGTAGCAGGGGTGTAACGTCAGCACTCATGCAGCCAATGAGGTGACTGAAAATGGCCAATCCCTCAGAGAAAGCTCCAAACCTATAAAAGCTAAGTAAAAAGTAAAAATGTGCAAAATCTTTCAAAAGGGATAAGAACACGCAGACCAACAATGCAGGGAAGATGTTAGAGGAGGAAAAGAGGTTTACTAATTGTTAAAGGAAATAAACAAGCTTACTCAAGGCAACAGGCAAGAAAAAAGAGCAGACCAAGTACAGAAAGTATAATCTTTAAGCAGAAAAATCACTGCTATGTCACACAGAATGATTTGCAGCGATACATCTCTTTCAGACCTTGACAAAAGCTGTCAATGAGGGAAAGCAGACTAGTCAATTTTCAACTTATACAGTATAAACAGGCACAACTGAATTTAAAGAGGCTACCTGTAAAAACAAACAGCCCTTACCTGCCACAGTTACTCAAACAGGCAGACAGAAAAAGAACTGTTGCAAAGCAAGCAAATCAGATGATGACTCCTGAGAACTGCTGCTGCTTCTAGCACACTGGTACAAAAGGCTCTCTGAAATGAGGCATTGAAACACTCATGACACCAGCATTCTATGCTGGTGGACTCTGCTTTTAAAGCTATTGCTGTACCATTGAGCTCCTGGTTAATGTGCGCATTACCCATATTGTAAGTAAACTCCATTGACAACATGGAGTCATTCAGAAACACTTTATTGCCCAACTGCAAGGATAGGAGGAACCCCACTTTGTTCTTCATGTTAAAAAAGAAGCACTTGAAAAGGTTAATGAACTGATGAGTTAAATTTTAATCACACTTGACAAAAAGCAGTGCAACACACACATACACACACACACACACACACACACACACACACACACTCTCTCTTTTACTGAAATAATTGGCAAGCGAGAGGACCACTTCTCTCCCGTTCTCAGTATGAAAATACCAGTGTTTTCTTGACTTCTGCAGCTGTAGCTGGAACTTGTGCTGCTGGCTACAGAGTCAGCTCTGAGCCCCCTCCTCCCCAGTGTGTAGTGGCACTCCCAAACTGGCGATCACACTTTAAAGTACTTGACCAAACAAAAAAAACAAGGTTGTGGAGCTGGTTCTCTGGTGGCACAAAAAACTACATGCATGCCTGACAGACCAAGGGTGCAAGGTTGGAAACCAGACACTTCACTGTTTTTTTTTTTGTCTTATAATAAAGGGGAAAAAAAATGGAACGAGTGACCTGGAACCCGGGTCCCTTGACCTGGCAGACATGCATCTGGTCCTCTGCACCTGCCACATGTTGCCCCCCTCCTCCCAGCAGTGTGGGACACTGGGCAGCCCACTCCCAGTGTCCCCAGTTATCTATGTTCCTGCACCCAGCAATGTGGAATACTGAGGTGCCCACTCCCAGTATCCTGAGTTTTGCCTCCACCCCCAAGCAGCATGGGACACTGGGGAGCCCACTCCCAGTGTCCCCAGTCCTCAGTCATGTTCACCCCCCCCGGCAGTGAGGGACACAGGGATGTCCACTCCCAGTGTCCCAAAATCTCTTTGGTTTAAAAGCTGTAAAGTAGAAAACTGGCCACGATTAATTTTTCACATTTTTACCTGAAAAAAGAAAATGATCCCTCATCATCTTCCACAATCTCCCTCCTGCAGCCCTGATCATCCCACTGTGAAAACATGTTTGGGTAGGATGTGAGAAATGACAGCTGTACTGTTCATAAGGTGGAGTGAAAAAATGCTAAAGTTTTGGTGCACAAATACCTTAAAATGGCAGAGATCTCAACATAAGTAAAAGCACCATTGACCGCCATTATAAGACACTTACCTTGATTCCTCAGTTTACGGTTCAACTTTGAAGAGTACAGACGTGTCCCAGTTCACAGAAGGTGACAGAGGCCGACCCCCAACGGTAAGTATAGGGGAAGGGGGTGTGGGGTGGTGGGTCCAACCCTAACACCCCACCCTGCAGATACCAACAGGCATTGGTGGGGTGACCTGGGGTCATGGACCCAAATGCTCACTCCATTCTCTTATACTGTACCCATCTGAGCTCATTTACTTATGGAATGGGGTGAGGATTAGGGTCCATGACCCCAAGTCACCCCACCAATGCCTGTCAGTGTCTGCAGGGTGGGGGTGGGGCATTAGATTGGAAACCCTAACACCTCATTTCCCTGCTTTTGTCAATTTTAGTACTCACCCTAACTGACTGATGCATTAACAAAGTTTGTTTTGCAATGAATATATATATATATACAGTATATATATATCTAGATAGATATACACACAAGTGAGAGATAAACAGGATGTTAACAGATTCCAGAAATTGCTGAGTTTAAAATAAGTCAAGCATTCAGTGAGCATTTTAGAGTCTAAGCAGCTTTAGGTACAAAATACTAAAGGCTCCCCCAGGAAGCCATGAAAAGAGGTTGTCTATAGAGTGCTTGCTCAGGTCAGCTATTAACACGGAACTTGGAAGAGTTACTAAAGTTGGGAAGTTGGAACCGAGAGGACTGAGAAAGGAACTATAAATGTGCTTGCTACAACTGCAGGCTGTCATTACCTTGCTCTGCAGGGATTTAGTAAATGGGATTCAGTTCTTCTAGTTCTGGGATAACTGGGTATATTGATTGGCCTTAGCACAAAAGGAAGAGACAGGTACACCAGAGAACCAATGTATCATATGATTTTTGAGTTATGAGCCATACCTAGAATAAAACAGCTAAAGGTGAATATGGCCACCTGTGGATATTGCTAAATTAAGTTGATGGGAGAACCATGCCTGGGGAAGGCAGTAAGAATACCAATTCATCCAAAAATGGAACATAATAGGGTGAGTTAGATGTGGGTCTTTAGCTGAGCTCACAAAAAATTATCTCCTCTGAGGACAGATACACTGCAGATACAATATTTAAGGCGGGCAGTTCATTTTATGGTAACCATTTTGTAACTACCATATATACCTCTTTATTCCGTTTTTGATTGACTTTTCTTTTGTCTTGTAAAATGGATGTTTCCCCGTGATGAGGCTGCATTGTTGTTTTTTTTTATTTTGAGTAATTAAAGGAAACTTCAATTAAACGTGGCCACCCCTTGGTTTTTATCAATATTCCCAGCCATGCTTGAACACTTCTTAAACATCACTTTTCTTGTGACTAATATGGATTAGCATGGAACATAAACTGCTCCCTGATCTTGTGGAGGGACTGGGGAAATGATGGCTAACAACTTCCAGACACAAAATGAGGCCCTGATATGGAGAACATAAGATGAAATGTGGAACCGTATCAATGGATTTGAAACAAAAGAGAACGGTAGCGATCAACATTTTGTGTTGGAAGAAGATCATTGTGAAGTGCTGCACTACATTTAACATTTTTTTAACATGAACTGCTGTTCTGTTTTTCATGCTGTTGCCATCTTTGGCCAAAAACAATGGCTTGGCACACAATTATGATGGCAGAGGCAGCTCAGTAGGGTTCCATGTAAAATGTTGTTTTATGTCACAGCCCTGACAGCAAATCGGAATACAACATTTGAACATCTGCTAACCTGCTAAGTAGGTAAAGGGATTTTCTGCAATCTGCCAAGGCTATCATTCTCATAGAGAAGTACTCTGCAACCCCATTCAACCGGCTACCAGTTCCACCTATCATTGATTTTTAATAGAGTTAAACTCCTGCCCCACCCATCTCAGTCTCATCACCCTCCTTCCCTGCCTTATCATGCCTATCAAGTCACCCACTATATTATAAGAAATTTACACATGAAACACATTGTAAATATCTTTATTTTCACTCTCACCACCAGACCTCAATGCATGCATTCTTGCACAGAGCACTGCTTGGATTAGGTTACTAGTATTTGGGCCAGTGAAAGAGAATGATCTTCTCATTATAGTGGAGACATAAAGAAATTACTTCAGTTACAGTGAGTGACTTGGCCATGATGATGTCTGGTTGCAAGAGTGGTGGCCTGAGAAGGCTGTAGTTTATTTATTTAAGAGTTTTACCAGGAAGGCATGCTGAGCAGAGTACCATGTGATTCCAGATGCATTCTGGGGACAGTACATGAAAATAAGGAGGACAACAATAAAGATACACTAATACAGCAATGGAAAAAATCGTGATGACAATCATACAGTATAGCAGTGTAAATTAGGCAGGATTATACAAGCAAGTAGCGCAGCCTTTACAATGATGAACTAACATGTGGGGGTGTGAGTCATGAGACAAGCACTTGACATTGTAAGATTGGTAAAAGGTTGGAATAAAGAGTGGCACAGAGTAATTTTGGAGACAATAAACACATCAAATTCTTGCTCAATGTAATAGAACCACAGAAACGCAGACTGTGATGGCAGAAAGAGATTGAAGGTCCATCAAGTGTACCCTTACTATACTACCTCTCCCCACCCCACCACTCTACAGTACTGTTGGATTGTCAAAATAAGGTTAATGTAGCATTACACAGCAGTTATTTCCTGTGTGCAGTTGGGTCTCTATGTTTTTTCATGGAATGATGGAGTGTTTTTCCAAGCCATTGAATGGATATGTGATTAAGTTGCTAAAATTCCATGTTATTTTAAGTCTAACACACTGTTGCTGTAAAAAGGGGTGAGCACTTTATAAAAAAAGTCATGCAAATGTTATAGTCTATCACAGTCATACTTTCCTATTACATTATTTACTGAGACAACCTGTGTGCACAAGGAAGGAGGTAAAAAGTAAGTCCAAAGCTGCTTGTGGGCGGGAGGGGGAGCCAGTGTGTTCAGTTCTCCGGGGGCTATAAGGGGTCTAGCGCTTTGGGGGTAAAACTGCTATTGTGTCTGGCATTAGGTATTGAACCTGTGTATGCAGTGTACAGAAAAGGCCTGGGGGGGGATTTTTTAGTGGGACTGGGCCAGGGACTGGAATTGTCTGGAGTAGGGGAGAATTGAACCACTGTACGGTGTAGGGAGCATTAGTGAAAATTAATGCCACTGTTTTAAAACTCTGTCCTGTAAGAACTGTATAAAGTAAAACTGTAAAAGTAAGGATAGATGTGGTCCTCATGGAAATTATATTGTAAAAGTGAGACTTGTGAGACAGTAAGGCCTGCAACAATAATGTAAAAACAAAGTTTTGTACTGGCTTTCATAACAATAACTATACTAACATATCTATACACAATGCTACGCCCCCCCCCCCAAAAAAAAGCCACAAGGATTAACAAACATACCACCATAAATAACAAGACCAGCACTGTTTGCACTAGCCAAATCTTGTTCTTTATTTTTACTGTTTAATGGAGAGGCTACTCAAACAACATGAGCCAACACCCTGTACTCCCCCTGGTGTTGTTCCCCTCTGTGGCCTATATACACTCCTTCATGAAAAAAGCCACACCTCCTGCTTCTGTTCCCCCTATCCTTTCTGAATAGCACATAGCTTGGTGCTGAAATGTCACAATCATGGTTCAGATAGTAGCAGACCAGCTCACTGATCATCTGGACAAGTACAACATCCTTTGCCGGCAGCAACATGGATTTAGAAAAGGACACGGCACTGCCACAGCACTTCTTGAGTTTACAGGAGCCATACACAACTCCCTTGATCAGGGTCACCTAACTGGAGCTACATTCATCGACCTGTCAAAGGCTTTTGACACTGTCCACCACCGCCTTCTGCTTCATCAGCTACTGAACATTGGCCTCTCTGCGGAATCAGTGAAATGGTTCAATAGCTATCTTGACAACAGGTCCCAATGTGTAAAAATATCAGGCGTGGTCTCTGACACTAAACAGGTTCGCTCCAGTGTCCCCCAAGGCTCCATCCTGGGCCCATTGCTGTTCAGCCTGTTCCGCAACTCCCTCCCCTGACTCCACCTCTCAGCAAGTCATACTCTATGCAGATGACACGGTGATTCTTGCCTCTCATCATGCCTCAAGCCACCTGCAACAAACCCTTCAACATGGCTTCACCTCTGTTGAAAGCTGGTTCAAAGAACATAAGTTAATCCTTAACCAGAAAAAAATGAAGACCATGATTTTCACCAGCCACCAAAGCAAGCACAAACACCACCAACTCTCCTTAAACACCTGCCTTGGGGACTCCCTGGAGCAGGTTGGCTCCTTCTGATACCTAGGAATCACCTTAGACCCACACCTGTCCTTTGGAACCCATATAACCAGTGTCGCTAAAACTGTAACTACTAGACTGGGCTTACTCTACCGGCTTCATCGGCACCTGACTAAAGAGGACCTCTTTGCCGCAGTTCAAAGCTCCATCATCTCCCAGATTGACTATGGTCTTGTCATCTATGGCACTGCCACTACCACTGCACTCAGAAGGATTACTACCACCCTAAACAAGGCCTGTTGACTCGTCACTGGGGCCGAATGGCTCACACACACCTGTGATCTCTACTCACAAGCTAACTGGCTTCAACTTGATAATAGAATTCAGTACCAAACCTGCATGGTGGCTAAGAAAATATAGTTGGGAACTGCCCCTCCTGGGGTATGTTCACTCCTTCAAATGAAAACCTGCTCCAGAATTACTAGCGGATCAAAGCCACAACTTTTCCATATCCCTCGCTGCCGCACAGCCATTGGCCAGCGTTCTTTCACCTACAAGGCACCCACTTGGTTTAACGGTCTTGCCAATGATACTATCAATACCACTGGGCTAGGGGCCTTCAAATCCGAGCTCCGAAACACCCTGGTCGCTTCCAGCATCTGCTACTGTCATGGATAATGTCTATGCAACACTGCTCCGCTACCGCTCTCCTATATCTAGCTCCTTACATAACGCACTTGCCCTAGTTTGGCCTCTGCCCCATCCGCTCTCCAGCACCTGACAATGCCACCTTCCTGGCTGCTTCACCCCACCACCCCTCCATATCCTTCCCTACCCCCCACCTCTCCTCTCTTCTGATTTTCTTACCTCCTGCCTTTGCCCCTCCCATTTCTTTCTACCACCCCCTCCCCCTCTTGTCCTCTTCCTTTTCACTTTTACCCTCTCCCAGTCTGTTCGAAATTAATTTGATATCCTTTACCCTTATTTGTATAACAATTTTGTCTATTGTTATGTGATACCAATGTCTTGACGTGGAACCTTTGTAAAAGAGCCCTGGGCTCAAAGGTAATTTAATCTTAGAATTGAAATAAATAAATAAATAAAATTAATAAATAAAGTGTTGCCCACATTTCTGTGACTGCCATTATATCCATCTGCACTTCAGTCACTAACACCAGTAAGTCTGAGAGCTTGTTCTCCAGACTTCTGGTGTTTGTGTACATTAGCCCACAGTACCCCTTGCCCCTGCATTTTCTGTGCATGTTTCTGCCCAGTTCCCATTTTAGTTCCTGCCTTTTCTGGGTGGAGGCCAGTTAGTCCCCCCCCTTAGTTTTAATTATGTACTACAGATGTAGTTGTTCCTTCATGTTCGGGTGTGTCCATGGTATAGCCTCCAAAAGAAGGTTACCACTGCTGCTCTTTCTTTGACTACAGTACTCTGCTTAGAGCATGGACGCTTTCTTTCACCTCCTGTATGCTCTTGCTACTCAGATTTTTAGTGCATTCATGCACCATCAAATCTCTCCCTCCTTTTACTGTGACTTCCAATTCTCGGGATCTGAGTCTATCTGCTCTAGCCACAGTGTATCAGCATACCACCTCTTTTCTATCCACAGTGAGACCCACTACCTTCCCTGTTCCCCTCACTAGTGTCTCCTACTACTAACAGCTTCTTATTACACCCTTTGGGTTCCTCCTCTTTTCCCAGAAAACCTCTATCAGACAATGCCTGTTTGTCAGGTGTGCTTGTATTTGTCTCCACTGTATGGGTTTCCCAGGACTTCCGAACCAACAGCAGCAGATACTGGTCGGAAGTGCACAGCCCTGGTTCCTTAGGCTTTTTCTTCCTCCCTTCTCCCCACCCCCCCTGCTACTGTCCAATCACCATCCTTGGTCTAGGTGGCCCTCTGTGGTGCCTGAGGTTGCAGCATCCCTACTGGGCCAACAGCTTTTGTTTTCAAGTAGCATATTTCAGCCCTTGCTGTCTCTATTTCCACTCTCAGGACATGGGACCTTCTGCAGTTCTTGCAGTAGATGAATTCCCTGAGCACCCTCTGGGTCACTATTGTCCCACACAGCCCTTGCACTCCTCCCACATGCCCCAAAAGTGCCCTCCCTGCGTGTTGTCACTTGTGGTCTAATTACATTTTGCAATACAGTTTGTCCTACTATCTACAACACTGTTACCAGTTGCTGCTGTACTGTTTATTTTATTGTTTATTGCTGCTCTACAACTTTATTTTCCTATATAGCATTGGAATCCTTGGGTCTAGGTGAACAATTTGATATTGGATATAGGATGGGTCACCCCAAAGGAGTTGGAGGAGGACCAAAGAATCAGCCATCACCATCTGAGTGCTAGGCCGGAATGTCTTCCACACAATCTACCACTTGTTCTGGAGGTGAACCGCCATGGAAATCTATGATGATGGCCATGCAAGCTAGAGACTGTAAAGTTAAAATGATCTTAAAAAGACTGGGGGAGCAGGATATAAAAACAGAGATAGCAACTAAAGCAGAAACATCGGCAGAACAATCAGTGACTCAGGCCCTGGCAGCAACCAGCAAGATGCTGCAAGAGAATACACAGCTATGCTACTGCCAGGAGGCCATGGAAAATTTTCAATGGGCTTTCAATGTTTGGCTGGTTGGGCCCTCAGAAGGGAGTGAATACACCCAGCTTCTTCAGTTTTTAAAATCCTGGCTGCCAGGAGCCCTAGGACTAGATTAAGAAGTCCTAGCTCCTGACTTTGTCAAGGCTTACCAGATTGCTCATCGATCGGAGGATCAGCAAGGGGCTTTGCCTTGGACAGTGTTATTATTTATTTATTTAAAAGTTGATAACCAGGAAAGGCACCATGAGCCAGAGGTGCAACCTGGAGAAAGGGGGTACAGGAGGCTAACAGTACAGAACTTAGTGCGCACAAAACAAACACTTAAGAAACCAAGAATAAGAAACCAAGAACAAAAGACTAGCAATGGAGGAGGCTATATACATTTTATACAGGCAAAAAAAATACAGTTAGGCGAAAACAGGATTTACTAAGGAGTATAAACTGGGGGTGGTTAAGAAACACGGTGTGATCAGTGCTGAGCTAGGAGTGATAGCAGGTGCAGGCAGTGACAGGGGGAGGTCTGAGTGTGTGCTTAAGAGAGGAGAAGGAGGGAGAGAGACAGGTGAGGTGGGGAAGGTTATTCCAGAGGGAGGGAAATTTGTAGGAGAAGGAGAGTTTGCCAGTAGAGGTGTGGATACGAGGGACAGAGAAAAGGAGTGGGTGCAACTAGATCATGAGTTGTAGGGAGAGGGAGAAGATGGAGAGAGAAGGGAAGCAAGGTAAGAAGGAAAAGAACCATACCAGTACTTAACTATAAAGGTGAGGCAATGGGAGGAATGCCTCTGAGCTGTAGGGAGAGGGAAGAGCTCACAGTGGTGAGTTAGTGGGGGGGGGGATTAGAGGTGAATCTACAGAAAGCATAGAAAAGGACATCCAGTTTTGTGAGGGCGGTGGCTGGGGCCACACTATACACTAAATCAGCATAGTCAAAGGTGGGGAGGATCTATTTTACCAGCTGATCACATCTTACTGGGAGTGAGAGGCTGGCCTTATGTCAATAGAGCAGTCCAAATTTAGGGTGTAATTTGGAGTGGAGTGCACTGAAGTTGGATGAAAAATCAAGGTAGGGGTCAAGCCAGATGCCAAGGTATTTATAAGTGAGGATGTTTTCTAGAGGGGTATTGGAAATAGTGGAGAAGATTGGGAGTGAAGGTAGTTTGGCAAGTCTCTTCTTAGAGCCAAAGGTCATGGCAACAGTTTTGTGTTCAGTCTAAGACCGTTGGAGTCAAACCATGCCGAGACCACTGAGAGGTCATGTTGGAGGGGGGTTTGGACTGTCACTGCTTCTGCTGGGACCTGTGATGTGCTGTTGCAGGCTTATCAGGACTCTCAACACCTGAACTACAATGGGACCGCCCTTCAACTCTTTCCAGATTTGTTCTTTGCCACTAGATCCTGATGGAAAAATTTCGACACTGTATGAGCACAATTGAAGAGCCTGGTAGTTATACACTCCTTACTCATGCCTGCCCATCAATGCATTTTTTACAGCATACACATATCAATATACCAATGCTGGAGAGGCAGGTAAAAGAGTGGAACTAATTAGATGGGAATTCGAGAAAGCAGCTGCAGGACAAGTGGAGGATGTTGACAATGATGATGGCACTGGAGGACCAGAGGATTCTGGCTGAGTTATTTTCTTAGTACTGGCATTCTTCATCAGGATAATGCAACTGTCATTCTATCAGGGGTTGTACTGGAGGGGAGGGAATGTGTATTGTAATAAGGGGACACTCTGCTGTTAAGGAAATCTCTGCTTTTTCCCCTTTTGTTTTTCCCCTGAAGGTGGTTGCTTAGCCAGGTACAGTATGTTATGTTGGACTATTATTTAGGACTTATGCTAAAATGAGCTGCTGCACTGTTTTTTACAGCTGCAGTGGACGGAGTCTGCAGACGTTTTGCATGTACAGAAGGACTGATGTCATGTTTTCTGTCTCTGCCTTACCCTCCTCCAAGAAATGCTCTCCACCCTCAAATAAATACGCTTTCATGTTAATCAAAGGTTGCACAGCACTATTTACTTTCTTAATTGGGAGGTACAAGAACTTGAACCTGAGTAGTGGGAGGTAGCATTAGTTTTTTTTTTTGTAAGATCCGCCCCCACCTCCACCTGAGCAGCTCCTAAAGATCCACCTCCACCTTTTTTTGGTTCATGTGGAAGGGGCCAGAGGTGGATTTATCATGTTGGAACAACTGACCATCAGAGCTGCCTGTGGCATCAGAGCTTAAGGTTCAGAAGGAAAAATAAAGTAATTAAGGAGTGCCTGAAACTGCATCCTGAAATTAGAGCATCTGAGGAAAACAGACACAGTGCTCTGACTCAAGTTGAAAGAGCCACAGGTTTTTCTTAAACATTTTAAACAATACTAAACACATAAAGCCAAGCCCTTTGGATGGACTGAAGCACCACACTAGTTTGGGACCTGGACCCAGCAACAGAACAAGTCTGTGGAGTGATCAAGTTGTGGAGCCCCTGCATTTTACTAAGCACTATGAGAACCGACAACTCTTATTGCCTTCAAATGGCCTTAGAAACCCTTGGAACAAATGATTATCAGAGCCACCTGGGGCCTCAGAAAGAAAGAGTAATTAAGGAGTGCCTGAAACTACAGCACCCAAGGAATACAATAGACACAGCGTTCTGATTCAAGTTGAAAGAGCCACAGGTTTTTCTTTCATGTATTGTTGGAAGAAATAGCCATGGCTCATTTTGTACTATCAGTAAAAGGAGAGAAGAAAACATTGAACAGGAAAACAATTGGTGATTTTAAAAGCATATCTGATCAGAGCTCACACTAAAAAAAAATCTCAACTGTATTTTTTATTTTATTTTTTCAGGGACACTAGAAACAGGATGTTTGAACACATCAGTGAGCACTGATGCCATTTGTCTGTGTTAAAGAAGTTGAGGGTGGAGTTGCCTTGCACATGTTAAAGGATACCAGCTGCAATTAACAATTACTTGTAGAAGCAAATGGCTGGGTGTGTTTTTTTTCCTTCTTTCTTTTCACTGATATTATAAACTGAGCCAGGAAAAAAAGTAAGACTGAACAGATCAGAGCTGACATTAAAAAAATGTGATGTTCCTAAGGTCTGTTGCATGCCCTGTATGCTTTCATTCTGAGATGTCCATCAAGTCTAAAAAACATATTTTTGGTATAACATGTGTCTCTTTTTCTGATTTCTTAAGTAGTTATGTGGGTTTGAACATGTTTCAGCTGGTTCTAAAAATTTAAAAATGAAGTGCGTTCCTACTGCCTGTCAGATAATAGGAACACTGATAAAAATGGTGATCTGTTTTGCCTTTTATTAAACTAGGATTCAAAAAATCTTACATATATTCTTGCAGTAAAGAGAGATTGTAGCTGAATAAGTTCTTGGAAATCATGAGGCTGGGTAGTTTAATATCTTCTATTGGACAAACATAAGTCTTGCAAATAGGTGGTATAGCACATATGTTTGGGGGGGTCACACCAGCCCCTTCATTAGATGTAATACCACTCTGAACATAGATACATAGATACATAGACAGTGTCGGCAGATAAGGGCCTATGGCCCACCCAGTCTGCCCATTTGAGCTTGTAAGTTCAGTTTATGTTTTCCTAGAAGTCTGTTGCCCCTTACCCCAACCTCCAGAATTCCTTTATGTCTATCCCATGCATTCTTAAATCCCGTGATTGTTTCAGCCCCCACCACTTCCTCTGGCAGGGTGTTCCACTTGTCCACCACCCGTTCTGTGAAGAAATTCTTCCTCATGTTTCCTCTGAATCGTCCTCCCTCCAACTTCATCCCATGCCCTCTAGTCCTGGAACATCTTTTTGCTTAAAAATAGTGTATTCCTGCACCCTGTTCCTCCCTGTGAGATACTTGTATGTCTCTATCATAACCCATCTCTCTCCTCTCCTCCAGGGAGTACATGTTCAGTTCCTTCAACCTGTCTTCATAGGACTTGTGATGCAATCCATGCACCATCTTTGTTGCCCTCCTCTGAACCTTCTCTACCCTGTCTATGTCCCGTAGGTATGGTCTCCAGAACTGTACACTGTACTCCAGGTGGGGCCTCACTAGTGTCTTGTATAGCGGAATTATGACCTCCGTTTTCCTGCTGGTGATGCCCCTGCCTATACATCTCAGCATCCTATTTGCTTTACCTGCTGCCTTGTCACACTGTTCTCCTGCCTTGAGGTCATCAGAGGTGATAACCCCAAGATCCCTTTCCTGCTTGGTGCATGCTATATCCTCACCCCCAACTGATATATTGTGCCAGGGTTTTTGTGCCCCATATGCATTATCTTGCACTTCTTTGCATTGAATTTCAACTGCCAAACCCCTGACCATTCTTCAAGTTTCTGCAGGTCCTTCTCATTCTGTCTACACCCTCTGGTGTGTCTACTCTGTTACAGAGCTTTGTGTCATCAGCGAACAGTGAAATTCTGCCTTCTAGGTCCTGTGCAATGTCACTGATGAAGATGTTGACTAGAACCGGTCCCAGCACTGATCCCTGTCATACCCCACTGGTCACTCTTCCCTCTGTGGAGTGACAGCCATTTACCACCACCTTCTGTGTCCTGCCACCCAGCCAGTTACCTACCTACCACACTACTGTCCTGCCCACACCCATATTCCCCAGTTTGTGTAATAGTCTTCTATGTTGCACAGTGCCAAAGGCCTTGCTGAAGTCCAGATAGGCCATGTCCACTGCTCTCCCCTGATCCACCTCCCTAGTCACCCAGTCAAAAAATTCAACGAGGTTGGTCTGACATGACCTCCCCCTGGTGAAACTATGCTGCCTTGGGTCCTGTAGTCCATTGACAACCAGATGTTCCACCAATATCTCCTTCAGTAGTGCTTCCATGATCTTCCCCACTACCGAGGTGAGGCTGACTGGTCTGTAGTTCCATGCTTCCTCTTTGTTCCCGCTTTTGTATAAGGGGACTACATCTGCTGTCCTCCAGTCTTTGGGTACCTCCCCTGTTTCCAATGATCGGCTAAACAGGATAGCCAGAGGTACAGCCACCACCTCTCTTAGTTCTTTAAGGACCCTGGGGTGCACCCCATCTGGCCCCATTGCTTTATCAACTCTTATTACTTCCAGTTCCTTCAGGACCCTTTCTCGTGTAAAGGGACTTGTGGCCATTTCTGCACCATTCTCACCCCTTGTACTCCCTTCAGACCCATTACCCTCCTCTTCTTCAGTAAAGACTGAGCAGAAATACCTGTTCAATATGTCAGCTTTACTGTTGTCATCCTCCACGCTGCCCTCATCCTCCCCCTTCAGTCTCACTATCCCTCCCTTTGTCTTTCTTTTTTCACTTATGTACCTGTAAAAGGTTTTGTCCCCTCTACCCACTGATTTTGCAATGTGTTCTTCTGTCTGAGCTTTGGCTTCCCTTACTGACCTCCCTGCCCAGCTCTGGCAGCTCTGCCCAGACTGGTGTTCAGTTCTGCTCCAAATAACTCGACTACCTGAGCTGGTGCTTGCTGTGACTTCTGCTCATTTATGAGGAAACCCAGGGATTCCAGAGTAGACTTTGTTAGTGCTAAGGCCTGCTCTGCCAATTGTATAGATGGGCCCACCACTAACCAGTCGTCCAGGTAGGGAAAGACTGATACTTCCCTGTTTTCTCAGAAACTCCACTACCACGGTCAGACACTTTGTGAATGCCCTTGGTGCAGAATTCAGGCCAAAGGGAAGGGCTGCAAACTGATAATGGCCTGATGCCAGTCTGAACCTCAGAAACTTTCTTTGAGAGGGTCTGATGGGGATGTGAAAATAAGCATCCTGCAAATCTAGTGAAGCTAGCCAGTCTCCCTTTTGTAAAGTGGGAATGATGAGAGCAAGAGTGACCATTTTCAATTTTGGTTTCAGAATATGTTTGTTTAGGAGTCTTAAATCCAGGATAGGTCGCCAATCCCCATTTTTCTTCTTTGTGAGGAAGTATCTGGAGTAGAAGCCTTTGCCTCACTGGTTTAGGGGCACAGGCTCCACTGCCTTGATAGCTAGCAGAAGAACAGAAGAAGCTAAATTGTTTTTCAGAGTCTTCCTTTCTGTTCCTGTTACAGACCTGCTCTCTCAGACACTGAAGTTATTAAACTATCCAGTGACTTCTGCTTTCAACATCAGGGTGCTTAATGATCCTCCCCAAACATCCTTTAATGTGGCACACTGGGAGCCCTTCCAGTGTGCTAAACCCTGCTTTTGTATTTCTGACATGGCATGCTCACTCCCAGTATCAGATGCACCCCCCCACACACATATCTTCCAACCTCAGGGTGTCCAATCCCTGGGTTGACATTGATATCCCCAGTAGTGTGACACACTGGGAGCCCACCCCAGTATGTCAACATCCAGGTTTCTCTGTCAAAAAAAATGGACCCATAATGTCTTTTTTTAACCTGAAAAACAAGAAAACAGCCTCTCATTGTTGCCAGTGGCCCCTTAACCCAACCCACACCCTCCCTCTGCACACCCTACTTCCCTGCACCCCCATCCATACTTAACTGCAGAAGTCAGGAGCAGCAATCTTCAGTGTACCAGGAACATGTCTACACTCTTCAAACACTGACAACAAACTGAAGAAATGACAGTAAGTCCCATTATGGCAATCAGTGTGCGTGTGTGGGGGGGAGGGGGGATCAATTTAGGCAGATGTCTCAGCCATTTTGGGGCATTTTAGTCCCAAATTTTCAACATGGGGTTCTTGGGACCCCTCCTCATGAACACAGTTACTGTCATTTCATTATTCAATCCCAAAAGATCATTTCATGGTAACTGCATGGAATCACCTTTTGGGACTGGTCAATGAAACAACAATGCCACTGTTCATAAGATGTGCTCCCAAAAAGCCTATGTTGCAAATTTGGTGAAAAAAGTCCAAACAATTACTGTTACGAGCATGTGTTGTGCAGTTTCCATGCACACTTTTAACTTTGGCAATTTTTAATATTTTCTCTCCAGATTTTCAACATTGCCATTTTTTTATACCTCCTTATGAACAGTACAGCTGACATTTTTCACATGCTACCCAAAATGTGTTTTCTCACATGTGGTGCATAATGGCATGATTGCTGTGGGAAATCAATGTTCAGGACACATTAACAAAATCACAGTGACACTGTTCATGAGCTGAGTCCCAAATACCTATGTTGAAAATTTGGTTAAGAAAATCTCCAAAATAATTGTGTTACAGACGTGTGTTGCACAGTTTCTATGCATGCTCATGACTTTACCAATTTTTCATATTTTCACTCCAGATTTTTTAATATTGTCATTTCTTACCCCTCCTCATGAACAGTACAGTTGTCATTTTTTTGCATCCTGCCCAAAATGTTTTTCCGCACCTGTGGCACCAAATGGTGCAGGTGCTGTGCAAAATCACCTTTCACCTAATGAACTGATAGTGCCACTGTTCATGAGGTGGGGTCACAAAAAGCCCATGTTAAAAATTTTGAGTGCAAATACTAACAAACACCTGGGGCATTAGGCTTTCCAACCACAATACCCCACCCTGTAGAGACTGACAGGAGTCAGGGGTGTGACTTGGGATTGCTGGCTATAATGCTCACATCAGTCCATGCCCACCCCCACCTTGCAGCCAGTGACAGGCATCAAGGTGCACCTTGGGCTCTTTAGCCACAAAGTTCACCCCATTCTCCTATACAGCACCCATTAAAGCATATTTCCTTATGGAATGGGGTGAGCATAAGGCCCAAAGAGCCCAAGGCACACTGCAACATTTGTCAGTGTCTGCAGGGTAGAGTGAGGTCAAATGGCATGAGCGTTATGGCCAATGACTCAATGCCTGTCAGTCTCTGCTGTGTGGGGGTGGGGTTGGCATCAGTTCCATACATCACTGCTATTCCTATTATGCATCTCTCTAACTCCTTTACTACCAATGCCAATGCCACAAAGACAACATTCAGCATTGACAAATGCTTGTTTTTATTTGAAGATGTGGCTTCAAATCCCTGAAAGCCATTAGTATAGCCCTAGACTGCGGAAGTCAAATGAACCAAAACAGCAGCAATTTAGGAGCAACCTTTATTAGAAACAAAATGCTTTCAGGATAGCAAACTGCTGATAAATGATAGCCCTACCTTATGAATTCTGGGAATATCTTTTCTGAGTAGGCTGCACTAGCTGTCATGTCTGAATAAGGAAAGAGACTGTAAGATGGAGTTCAGACACAGAAGTTTGATTCAAACATAGGGACAAATTAATGTATGCCATAACCAAAGAGGTTCTGATAACAGAGTGAGTGAAATGCATATAAATACAATATCTGTCAGCTTATAAATCCAAGGTCATGAGTGCACAAGTGTGCTACAGACACACACATTCCTGCAGTGTTATTCATTTTACATACTTGGCAGCAGACCAAAAACATAAGTTCTCAGTTGAGCTGCCAACCTCTGGCAGTTACAGCACTGCTGAGACTGATCATGCCATGTTGTATTTTAGGCATGCTTTTTATGTTTGCCTGCTCACATGCACAAGAAACATGTGACAGCTTGCTGGAGCAGCAGTTTGTGGAGGTGCTGTCATGTTGTGGCCAATGCCACCACTGCTTTGTGGGGCTTGTCTCTGTGGCAACAATAAATGAGCATGCTGTCTATGACAGCAGTGCAAAAGCATGCCACCAACTTGAAAGAATTTTGCCGCTGCAGTGAGGGAGCACCACCTCATTGCAGGAAGTGCCTTGCTTGGTGTAACATTTCAACAAACATGGCATCAGCTGTCACTGTTTCTATCTGCCTGTAGTCCCCAGAAAGCTGACATCTAGGGTGCCCAATCCCCCTGTCAGCGTGCCTCCTCCCTAGTTCATTTGCCAATGGGGGAGCTCAATCCCCATCAGCATAATGGTTCCCCAGTCCAATAATTTGTCTGCATGGGGAGCCCAGTCCCCCTTAGTATCATGCCCTCAAAGACCCTTTTTTCTTTGCTGACGGGGTGCCCAATTGTCGGCTCCAGCCCCCCTAACAAAACACCTAGGTGGCATTCTGGGAGCCCACCCCAGCATGCCAGATGTCTCTGTAAAAAATAAAATATTTCTGCAACAGTTTTATTATTTTGTTTAACCTGTAAACAAGAAAATGGTCCCTCATTGTCCGCGGTGCCCCCACCCCAACCTACACCCACCCACCCTCTGTGCACCCCACCTCCCCACCCCTTCACCCCATAATTAACCTCAGGAGCCTGGTGCAGTGATCTTTGGTGGAGCGAGAACACGTCTGCACTCTTCAAAGCCAACCACGAACTGAAGAAATGCTGGTAAGCTATATAATGGCATACAGTAAATGTTTTTTTGTTCAACTTTGGTGGCTTTCTTAGCAAGTTTTGTGACTTTTGGCACCAAATTTTCAATATGGGGTTTTTGGGTCCCCACCTTCAGTCACTGTCGGGTCATTATTTGGTTCCAAAAGGTGATTTTTGCAGTTACTGCGTGGCATCACCTTTTGGGACTGATTAACAAAATGACAGTGTCACTGTTCATGAGAAGAGCTCCCAAAAAGCCTATGTTACAAATTTGGTGAAAAAAATTCCCCCAAAAATTATTGTTACGCGAGTGCATTGCACAGTTTCCATGCACACTCATAAGTTCGATAATTTTTAATATTTTCACCCTGATTTCCAACATTGTTATTTTTTCACACCTCCTTACGGACAGTACATCTGTCATTTTTCACATCCTGCCCAAAATGTGTTTTCACACATCTGGCACACAATGGCATGGTCGCTGTGGAAAATCAATGTTTGGGACAGATTAAGAAAATCACAGTGACACTGTTCATGAGCGGAGGTCCCAAAATGCCTATGTTGAAAATTTGGTGACGAAATTCCACAAAATGACTATGTTATGAGCATGCATTGTGCAATATCCATGCACACTTGTAACTTTGCGAATTTTAATATTTTCACTCCAGATTTTTAGCATTGATATTTTTGCCCACCTCCTTATGAGCAGCACAGCTGTCATTTTTCACACTCTGCCCAAAATTTAGTGTTGCATATCTAGCACACAATGTGCATGGTCGCTGTGTGAAATCAACATTCAGGCCAGATTAAGAAATCACAGTGCTGCTGTTCATGAGTGAAGGTCTCAAAATGCCTATGTTGAAAATATGGTGTAACAAATCCTCAAAATAATTGCATTATGGGTGTGGGTTGCTCAATTTCTACCCAAGCTAATGACTTCACCAATTTTTTTTTTATATTTTCACTCCAGATTTTCAACATTGCCATTTTTTTATACCTCCTTATGAACAGTACAGCTGTCATTTTTTACATCCTGTTCAAAATGTGTTTTTGCACCTGTGGAACTAAATGGCACAGTCACTGTGCAAAATCACCTTTTGACTAATGAACTGATAGTGTCATTGTTCATGAGATGGGATCACAAAAAGCCCATGTTGAAAACTTGGAGTGAAAATACCAAGAAATGCCCAGGGCATTAGGGTTTCTGACCTTACCACCCTGCCCAGCAGGGACTGACAGGCATCAGGGGCATGACTTGGGATTGTCAACAATAATGCTCATGCTATTCCGCCCTCATCCCCACACTGCAGCCAGTGACAGGTATTGAAGTGTGCAATTGACTCTTCAGCCCCAAAGTTCACTCCATTCTCTTATACTGTACCCATTTCAGCATAGTTCCTTATGGAATGGGGTGAGTGTAAAGCTTGAACACCCCAAGGCACACCTCGACACTTGTCTGCATCTGAAGGGTAGGGTTAGGTGAAATGGCGTGAGCGTTATGGGCAACAAACCAAAGACACATCCCAATGCCTGTCCATCTCTGCAAGGTGGGGGTGGGGTTGGCATCACTTCAATACTTCACTGCCATTCCTATTCTGCCTGTCCGTCTGTCTGTATCTCTCTCTCTCTATCTCTCTGTCTATGTAATTATCTATCTTTCTATCAATTGCATGTATCGCTATTTTTACCTATTTCTAAAACAAACCTGCATAGCACATTTGCCTGCACTCTGAACACATACTTATGAAACTGTACATATTTGTACTCCACTTCTGCATAGACCTCATACTTTCTTAATATTCCCATTATCACAAGCATAACTACCTTACCCTTATCAACAGTGACCCCCTCTGAAAGTTACTAACACATTTTCTCTGCTAACAGTCCATCAAGTTCAAGTTCAGGTTTATTGGCAGGAAAAAAACTCTGTTGAGCAGGCCATTTACAAGGAGGTCCTGATTAACAACAGGGACATTACACAAGCAAATGCAAAGTAATACATATTAAACACATGAATAATCCATGAGAAGTAAATAGGACAATAATATTTACATCGTATATACCTAGGTGCACTAAAGCTAGGAGTGAAATAAATGGTTAGCTCTGGGTAACAAGATAATACCTTGTGAGGAAAGTAGAATTACAAGGCCAGCAAGGAATGTAAAAATAGTGGCACAGGTTGGGTGGGATAAGGTCAGAGGGAAGGGGGGGCATAGGATGGTAGGATGGAGGAAGGAGGGGCAGAGAACAAGGTGGAGGGGTAGGGAAAAATTAATATAACAGGATGGCTATGTTGGCTGGGGCAAGGGCACTATGGAGGTGGTGGGGAGAGGAGGTAGAGATAGAAGGCAGAGAAAGGATTGCTGTAGATAAGGGCAGGGATTGTTGAGTGACAGTAGTGTGGAATACAGACTAGGGGTAGATCATGTGGTAATGGTAGTGTAACATGGAGAGAGGAAGAGGGGGAGAAAGAAGGGGGAATGGAAGTAAAATGTAAAGTCACTTAGGGGTGAGGGAGGGGGATGGGCAAGAGGATAGAGCGGTCACTGCAATAGACCAGGCAGGAAGAAGGAGCTTTATCAACCATAGTCACCAACGTCCCATGTAGGTTATCATTAACAAGTCTTTTTAAAGCTATTCAGGGGGATCAGGCTTTGCAGTTTGAGCCTGGATTGGGCTTTATTCCAGGCAGCTGGGAGGGCATGGCTTATAGCCATGTTTCCAAACCGGGAACAGGAGGTTGGAACGTCTAGCATAATGAAGGAGTTATTGCATAGGGGTAGGGGCAGGTAATTCATTGAAAGAGGTTGAAAATATAAGGGGGTAGTTTTGCCAGCAGGGCTTTGTAGAGCCAGGTGACAGAGTGGAAGAGACTCCTGGTTGCTAAGGAGGTCCACCTGAGGGAGACATACAGGTCACAACGATGAGTTCGATGGGGAGCGTTGGAAATGAAGCATATCATTCTGTGATAGAGAGTGTCCAGTTGATGTAGCAGGGCATCCCAGCATCTGCCATATAGAACATCGACATAGTCGATAAGTGGTAGAAAGATTGTTTGGACCAGGTGCAGTCTGGTGTCAGAATTGAATAGAGATTTATTCCTATAAAAGAAGCCAATTCTTTGATGTAATTTCTTTGCAAGGGAGTTGATGTGAGCTGAAAAAGTTAGGTGTCAATCTAGATCACAGCCTAGGAATTTAAAACTGTGGACTAACTCGAAATCATCACCATGGAGAGTCTTGATGGGGGGCAGGGAAGCAAGCGAGATAGGGATGGAGGGCAAGTAGTTGGAATAGAAGAACATCTCTTTTGTCTTTTTAGTGTTTAACAGCAGTTTGGAACATATGAGATTGTGCTGGAGGAGACTGAATTCTGCCTGTAATTCAGA
This sequence comes from Neoceratodus forsteri, assembly GCA_016271365.2. Lineage (NCBI taxonomy): Eukaryota > Metazoa > Chordata > Ceratodontiformes > Ceratodontidae > Neoceratodus > Neoceratodus forsteri. The sequence continues at coordinate 356,397,494 of CM057456.1, forward strand.
GCGTGTTTCATCTACTGAGGGACTGGATATATATATCACTGTAACGTCCACGAAAAAGGTGTAATTTTGCTTTGGTGATGCCATTTCTGATGAAATTGATGTATATCATAAATAGAAGTGGTCCAAGTAATGAACCTTGGGGTACCCCTCTCCTGAGCAGAAGAAGCGAGGATAGGGAGCCATCAGCCTTCACCTGTTGAGATCTAGCTGACAAGTAACTGTCGAACCATGACAGCATAGTGCCAGAGATCCAACTGCCAGTTCAATTAATTGAGGAGTACAGCATGATTGACTGTGTCAAATGCTTTGCTGAGGTCCAGGAAGACTGCCCCATGACTTGTTTCCTGTCCATTGCAAGGAGCCAGTCATTTGTAACTGAAGCTAGAGTAGAAGCGATGCTATGGGAAGGGCAAAATCCTGATTGGGCTGGGTCTATAAGGTTTGCTTTCTTGAGGTAGTTTCTAATTTGTGCATTTACCAGCTTCTCAAGGCAGAATGGAAATAGGTCGGTAGTTATTTGGGTCAGTAGGGTCTCCTGACTTAAATAGTGGAAGTACCTGAGCTATTTTCCAAGCCCCAGGGACAGTGCTGGAGTTAATTGAGAGGTTAAATAAGTGTAAGATGGGGCCGTGAGGTGCTGGAAGCTGAGTTTGAGGAAGTATGGATCTAAACCATTGGAACCAGCACCTCTGCTAACCTTTAGGTGGAGAAGAAGGTCTTTCACCTGTTTGTACTGGAATGGGGAGAAGGTGAAGACTGAGCTGGGAGGCACTGGGGAATGTGTGGGAGCATTGGGGACAAGTAAGGCATCTTTGGAGGAGTCAAATGCGAGACCCACGGTAGAGAAGTTCTCATTAGAGCAGAGTAGAATATCGGATTTATCAGAGAGAGTAGTGTCCTTGTAGGAGATCATCCTGGGTAATGAGGATGACTGTTTATTGCCTTCAACAGACTTAATGATACACCAGAACATACTGGAGTTACCCTGAGCAGTACCAAAGGCTGATAGGTAAAAATTTGCCTTTATGTCCCTTATTCTTTTGGTGCAATTGTTATGACAGGCTCTGAAAGCTGCCCAGTCAGAAGGGAGGTTGGTCCGCCTGGCTGTAGCCCAGAAGTGATCCCTCCCATTTAGCAAGGCCCTTAGCTCAGCTGTGAACCAGGGGCAGGAGAACTTCCATACTCTGCATTTTACCATATGGACATGTTTGTTGATGATGGCGGGTTAGGATGTTTTTGAAGAATGAAACCGCATAATTGATTTTGGAAGCCAGGTAGAAATCAGACCAATTAATGAACCTGAGGTCTGACAGGTAGTTAGAGAGATTGAACTTATGAAGACTCCTTCTCCAAGAAAACCTATTGGTTGACTTGAGTGTGGGTCGTCCTCTAACACAAGCCATGGCATGATGATCGCTAGCATCGTTGTGAAAAACAGCAGTGTGAGTGATTTTGTGCGGTCTATTAGTTAGGATTAGATCAATCAATGACCTGCTGGGAAGAATTTATGAAGTGGCTGAGTGATATCAGTTCCCAGTTGAGAGAAGCCAGCATCGTCACAGAATTCTTTAAGTTGAGAGCTTTTGTTGAAAGTGTTTTGCCAGTCAAGATTTAAATTGCCAAATATGATAATCTCATTCTGCTTTTTGTTGGCAACATCTTGTTAGTAACTTAGGCACTGAAGGCCCACTGAGGGTGGCCTGTAACAACCTATTATTGACAGGGTTTCAATACATGATAGAGAAAGGTTTAATGTCAGAGCTTCAAACTCCTTTGGTGTACTGGCAGGAGCATAGTCAGAGACTGTAAACTTATCCTTGATGTAAATTGCCATGCCCCATCCCCTGGTTTCTCTGTCACTATGGAAGAGGTTGTAGGGTGCACAAGATATAGTGGTGTCAGGAATGCTTTTTTTCCAGCCAAGTTTCTGTTAGTACCAAAATATCCAGGTCTGTGTGGGAGATCCATGCCTGGATAAGGTCTAATCATTCAGTAGACTGCATACATTGTGATGCAGGCATTTCAGGCCTTTGGTGGCTGCAAGATCAGCGGGAGTGGCTAGCGACTGTGATGGGCTGGGATTTAATTCAACATGACCTGTACAGATTAGCAGCAGGAAGGTTAAGTATTTGACCCACTTACAGAGTAGTTTAGTTTTGCTTGGAAGTGGGTGCCTAGAAGAGGAGTAGTTTTGGGGTATGAGGGTGCCAGTGTAGCAGAGAGAGGAGGGGTATAAGGTATAGAGAGCAACTGAAACTCGAGAGGATGAGGGTGTGAGGCTGTAAGGACTAATGCCAGAATTGTCATGGGAGGGTCCCAGAGGAGGTAAAACATTAAGAGAGAGTGTCAGAAATAACATAGTTAAAGGGAGGGAACTCTGATGATGTGGTTAAGGCAGGATGTGGTGGTGTGAGATAAGAGGGAGCAGAGGAACAGTAGGGTGGAGAACAGAAAAACGGGTTGGGTGTGAATGTGCCACAGCATGGCATTGCAATGCACCTCCTAGCAAGACACAGAGGGGGCACCAGGTCTCAAAAGGTAGTGTAGAGTGCAAGAATGAATTAGTACTGCTGTAATTATAGAAATTCAGAAACTGTGGTGGGACTAGGGCTAGCACAAATGCTGGATGCAATGTGGCAAGAGCAAAACGTGATGAGAATAGAACCAAAAGAGACAGTCCCAGTGGAAAGAAAATGAGCCCCACAGAGGCAAAGAGGCTTAAAGAGTAAACGTGTTGTAGATGGATGGAAAGACACTTTTACAATGGTGGGAGACAACATTGGCTTAACAGAAAGGTAGGTCTAGGACACTTTTGTGTGAGCAGTGCTGGGAGAGAACAGTGAGGACTGTTTGAGAGAGGGATATCAACAAAGGGGGTGGGGAGACAGATAGCTTTACGCTCCAAAGCTCTAGTACTGGGAGCTAATGGGGGCAGGATGGGGTAGAGGAAGGAGGAGCTTAAGTGTATTTAAAGGTGGCCTGGGAGGGGTGGGCAAAAATTTGGCAGCAGGAGCAGCAGCTGTGGAGGCTGAGGCTGTGTATAGGCCGTACCTGATGCTTGTCTCCAGGGGCCCGGTGGTAGCAGGCTCCTTGGCACTGCAAGAGGTGCAGAGTGGTGTCCAGGCATGTAGGAGGTAAACCACGGAAAGAGGGACAGGACAGGGATTTATAGCACTCCAAAGAGGTGGGAGTGAAACTAAGATTAGCACAGAGACAAAAGAGCTGCAATTTACTAAAAGAGAGCCAAATAAGGGGGCAGGAAGCAGACAGCTAGGCACCAGCTCTGTAACTGAGATTTGTAAAACAAGGGGGTCACAGTCGGGGGGGGCGAAACAAAGGGAGAAATTAAATTCATAGCTGCACTGGATTAAAATACAACAAATCAGTAGGCTATGGAGACTTTCAGCAAAGAAATCTTAAACTCTGAATCCTGTACATTAATAAACATAGACACAACAACTGAGGTAACAGGTTAAACACAATACAAAAAAAAATGAATGTAAGCAGTAGCACAGGGAAAAATCAGTAGAGAGGAAGCTGTGTGGAGCAACTTGGTGCGCTGAAACTGAAAATCTGTACTTGCAGGGAGACAGGATTCCCATGAGTGCAGGGTTTCAGCTGCCCTGCAGGAGGGAGAAATAAAAACAACTCTATTTCTTTACCAGTTCCAGATTGTTTGAACAGAGGCAGCCCAAATTAATTCACTGGCTTAATATCTAAAAGCTGAGTCTGGTACCGAGAGAGCAAAAAGCCAATCCGTTGGGCAGTCAATCAGACGCTCCTGCTCATCATTACACCTGCCGTCCTGACATCAACACATTGCTTAAATATAACTTACATCACCTCATGGACAAAAACCCTGTTTCTCTAAAAGAAAACAAAAAAAAAAAACTGTGTAAATAATCCCAAGGCTAAACATATGCCAGCCGTTACTTTTTCATGTACTGCTACCTTCTGTACCATCATGGGGATTTGCATATGTTTCCCATGATGCTTTGCATTATTGGGGTATGTGCAACTGTGTTTTCTTTAGAATTTGGCTGTCTGGCCAATATCATCTGGGATAACACATACCTCAGTGGCATTTGCTCTGGGGTTCTTTTGTAAACCTATATTGCTTCCTATTCCTTCCATTAAAATGTACACCTCCATATATTTTCCTAATCATGTGTATGCCTTCCTTAGAACAGAAACTAAGCCAAATCTTACTACTTATAAATCATTGTGTTGTTTCTCCGTACCTCCTTAACAGTTCTATGCAACTTCACTAACTTCATCATGCAGCCGTGGTGGATCTGACCGGATTTTGTTTATGTAGGAAATTCTAGATAGCATTTTACCCCTCATTGATGTTTTGCTCTTTCTATTACCATCTGGCAGCCTTTTAACTCTGCCTTTTGTTTATACCCCATATGGGTTTGTTCAACTTATCTCTAGATGTGTTTCATACTTTTACTGGTAGCTGTTATGGTCTTACCATATTCCTTGTTTCCCCACTCCTGTATACCCAGAGTAAAGTCAAGTGGAAGATACCACACTCCTATTCCATAGCACTCACATTCTGGGATGCTTGTGTAGGGATGCTTGCAGACATGAGGCTTAAATCTCCTGTCTCCTTTAAGTCTACTACTGCTTTTCCCCCAATCAGACACCTGGTTTAAAGGTTGCAAATAACCACTCAAACCACAAGAGACTGCAATATTCTACCATCCAGTTTCCCAGCACTGACCATTTAAAGTTAAATAACTTTAAAAGACAGCCTCAAAACACCAGAACCAATGTTCTGGCTGATCATTTAAAATGGGACAATGGCATCTTCCCAACATCGTGTTCATTCACAATCCTGACTTAGGTTAGAAAGATAAGCAGCTAGGGCAGTCAGGTGTGGAAAGCGGTGACATAAGACATTTCATTTGAGTAATCCAGCCACTGTGGTAGCCTAAGCCAAATGATGCATCCCCAGATACTGGCGCAACTTTACAAAGGAGTCCAATCACCACCAGCAAGAGCCAGGTGCAGTGTATGCACCACCAGCCATGATGCTGACTTTGTTGCAACAAAACAAACAGCACTGTCTCACTCATAATATGCAGACACTAAACTGCCATAACTCAGCCAGCTTCCATACAAATGACATGGCTCATTGGGGAGATGGTGGCTCTTGAAGGCTGGCAATTCTCCATGGTAGAAAACATTGGCTTTCAAAGACTTAAGAAAATGTGTAACCCAAGTACAACATTCCCACACACTTCATATTTTCTTGCCATGTTATCCCACAATATATGAGGCACTATGCATGCAGATGATGATACTTCTGAAGGTGACATGAGGGTTGTGCATTTCACTAGTGATCCCTGAATCTATAGCACAAACCAAAGCTTTCTGAGTCTCACATCCCACTGAGTTGTGTCCAGATCAAGCACAACCACCATAACAGTACTGCCTTCAACACCACCACCCCATGCATGAGTTACATTGAAGCACACAGCATCACAAAGACACAGCAATAGAGTGGCTTACTGAATGTGTCACTAATGGGGAGCAACACAGTGGGGAAACATTCTGTAGTTCATCCAGTCACTGCTTGACATATGATATACCCTCATGATCTGAAGGTGGAAATCTTTGTGATGGACAGTAGCAGCAATTAACAATGGGGAGTTCTTTCATGCACCTTCCCTTGCACACATACTAAATTTAGAGGTGGATAATGTGCTTGACAGACATACAGTACACAGTTACAAGAAACACTGAATACTATATGAGACATCATCCAATTTGTCTGTCGTTTCCCCAAATATGCTGAGCTCCTCTGTCATTACCAGCAGAAGCACAATGTTCCTCACCATTGCTTAATTGAAGACATTTCCACACAGTGGAAATTCATCTCTTATAATTATTTATTTTATTTATTTATGCAGACAGAGACAATACCTTTGAGCCCAAGAAGCTCATTTACAACGGTTCCTCATCAAACAAGAGTCAATAAATTACCACCTTCAAGTAAAACCAATAGAGAGCATACATGACAGATGGAGGCAGGATAAGCAGCACATTGAGTGGCCTTGTCAGAGTACAAGAGAAGCAGGGTTGGGAGGGGATAAGAGTGGTGCAGGTAGCAATTTATAGAGCTTTGTCTGATGTTGGGGATGAGAACAAAGAAAGGGGAAAGGATTAGTTTCCTTTCCTAGTATATAGTGGAGGGACTGATCAAACAGAAAGCTGTGTTACAGGACATGGCATTTGATGAGTAATTAATTTATTTATGTTTATTTTTAATTTATGCTTTGGTAACCAGGTAAAGCCCACTAGGTCCAGGTGCCTGTTTTCAGGGGTGACCGGGAGCACTGGGGAGATTAAGTGAGTTGTTCAGAGTCACATAGTATGCAAGTGGAGGTTGTGGGAATCAAACCAAGGTCTGTCTGCTGGGTGTACAAAGCTCATTCACAGCTTATTACTCTAACGTTTAGGCTATGGTGCCAGCCCTGATGATGTGAACTGTGGGAATATCTGTCATACAGTATGGGGCCAGATGGGGTGCACCCCAGGGTCCTTAAAGAACTAAGAGAGGTGGTGGCTGAACCTCTGGCTATCCTGTTCAGCCAATCACTGAAAACAGGGGAGGTACCCAAAGACTGGAGGACAGCAGATGTAGTCCCCTTATACAAAAGTGGGAACAAAGAGGAAGCAGGGAACTACAGACCAGTCAGCCTCACCTCGGTAGTGGGAAAGATCATGGAAGCACTACTGAAGGAGAGATTGGTGGAACATCTGGTTGTCAGTGGACTACAGGACCCAAGGCAGCATGGTTTCACCAGGGGAGGTCATGTCAGACCAACCTCGTTGAATTTTTGACTGGGTGACTAGGAGGTGGATCAGGGAGGGCAGTGGACATGGCCTATCTGGACTTCAGCAAGGCCTTTGACACTGTGCCACATAGAAGACTATTACACAAACTGGGGAATATGGGTGTGGGCAGGACAGTAGTGTGGTGGGTAGGTAACTGGCTGGGTGGCAGGACACAGAGGGTGGTGGTAAATGGCTGTCACTACACAGAGGGAAGAGTAACCAGTGGGGTACCACAGGGATCAGTGCTGGGACCGGTCCTATTCAACATCTTCATCAGTGACATTGCACAGGATCTAGAAGGCAGAATTTCACTGTTCGCTGATGACACAAAGCTCTGTAACAGAGTAGACACACCAGAGGGTGTAGACAGAATGAGAAGGGGACCTGCAGAAACTTGAAGAATGGTCAAGGGTTTGGCAGTTGAAATTCAATGCAAAGAAGTGCAAGATAATGCATATGGGGCTCAAAAACCCTGGCACAATATATCAATTGGGGGGGTGAGGATATAGCATGCACCAAGCAGGAAAGGGATCTTGGGGTTGTCATCTCTGATGACCTCAAGGTAGGGAAACAGTGTGACAAGGCATCAGGTAAAGCAAATAGGATGCTGGGATGTATAGGCAGGGGCATCACCAGCAGGAAAAGGGAGGTCATAATTCCGCTATACAAGACACTAGTGAGGCCCCACCTGAGTACAGTGTACAGTTCTGGAGACCATACCTACGTAAGGACATAGACAGGGTAGAGAAGGTTCAGAGGAGGGCAACAAAGATGGTGCATGGATTGCATCACAAGTCCTATGAAGACAGGTTGAAGGAACTGAACATGTACTCCTGGAGGAGAGGAGGGAGAGGGATATGATAGAGACATACAAGTATCTTACAGGGAGGAACAGGGTGCAGGAAAACACTATTTTTAAGCGAAAAAGATGTTTCAGGAGTAGGGCATGGGATGAAGTTGGAGGAGGACGATTCAGAGGAAACATGAGAAAGAATTTCTTCACAGAACGGGTGGTGGACAAGTGGAACACCCTGCCAGAGGAAGTGGTGGGGGCTGAAACAATCACGGGATTTAAGAATGCATGGGATAGACATAAAGGAATTCTAGAGGGCAGGGCTAAGGGGAAACAGACTTCTAGGAAAACAAACTGAACTTACAAGCTCAAATAGGCAGACTAGGTGGGCCATAGGCCCTTATCTGCCGACACTGTCTATGTATCTATGTATCTAAGTATGTGCAGTGGTGTTCTGCAAAACCTCATTCCACTTCTGCCACCATACAAACAGGCCGCCAAAGATTTAAGGGTTCCATGCAAAAATCGAGACTGCATAATTGTGAATTAAGGTACAGCACGTACATAATCGCAATTGTCATCAGCGCGACCAGGCAGAACAGCACTACACAATTTCACTTTTGCATCAAAATAGCATTGACTGGCTAACAGTTTACAAGCAACTGCATATACTCACATCAATTGCCCTCCATCTTTCTTCACTCTCTCTGGGGATATTTGTAGCTCTCCACAATGTCTCAATCCCTCATTCTACTTCCGTGTACCCACAATGCAGCTTACCATGCTTCTACAAATAAAGTTTACATTGGTGTTTTCTGTAGTATGTGCAATAAATCTGTTAATTGCAGCAACACACACCTGACTCCAATGTTTCTCTAAACCTTAAATTGACCAACTGTTGTTGCCTTTCCCCATTTGTCTTACTCTACCTCTGAATTCACCATCAGCATGGAGTTCTAAACTATCAAGAGCCAAAAAGGTGGGCCATTGGCTGTATATGGTGGTTATATCTACATAAAGGTAAAGAATAGGGGGACAAGATGTACTGGAGATTTGCCGATGCCCATAAATTCAGCTGCCTTTCTAGACTGCATAATGTCAGCAACAAAGTGTCAGCACAGCTAAAGGAACATACTCATGTTCCAGATGCTGGGGATGCTGGGATGCACAAGATCATGGCAGACATCAGAGAGTGTGCAAGAACCAGTGTGAAACAACTACACAGGTCATTGTGTAATGCACCACATCTGCCCCAGATGCAGTGAAAGGCCATTTGTCTGGCATGCCACTGCTCAAAAGGACCATTCGGCGAATAAGGCAAGTTGAACGTGGCTGTCAAGTCACCCCTACCTTAGTTGAGGATCTTGACATACCAACAGATTTCAGGGTAACTACAGCTGGACTCCCATTCCTTGTATTTGATAGTGAAAAGGAAAGGGCAGATTTTTGATGTTTGCCACTGATTCAAATCTGAAAATGCTACAGGAAAGTAACGATGGGATGCTTGATGGGACCTTTAAATCCTGTCCATTATTGTTTAAACAGCTTTATACTGTGCATTGCATTAAGTCAGGGAAAGTGGTAACAACACTGTATGTGTTCATGTGTTCACAAAAAGCTGCTGCCTATTCCAGGGTTTATGCACAGCTACAGGAATTGTGCAGAATAAGCAATACTATGAGTGGTCCTTCCCATTTAGGGCATACGTGAACACCACACAATCCATTGTTATTAGTTATAGTATCTTCTACAGTAACCCAACAAACAAAGCTTAGTGGTGATGGTAGCCATGGTGGCACTACTGGTTGTGCTGACAATGGCCACGATGATGGTGGTGGAGGAGGTGACACTAGTAGTTTATTTGAACCATAGCAGCAGAAGTAGAAGCAGGATGCAATACTTATGAAAGAAGTGACAGAGATGTTTCTTATACAACTTGCAGACAGGTCTGATAGCATTTGACTGGGAAAACAATTTGTCAAGGTAACCCTTCTGGAGCTCTGGGCCCTAAATATAAAAACTGGATTCTTCCTCCTTGGGCACATTGGCTACAGTATTTCAAAAAGAAACTGTTACATACACTTATGATGTTTGATGTACAAGCAAAAACAGCTTGAAGGAACCACCATCAATGTGCATATACATCCTCCCAGTGATGTATCTCTTCTTCTTCTTCTGTCTCCTCATGGTGGCAGTGCCAGGCATTAGCAGGAGTGTGGCATTGAAGACTTGAATAGTGATGATCCTGAGACAATGAAGGACCTTTGTGCATTGTTCAGACATTCTGGAGAATGATTTGGAAGACTTACCAGATTACATGATTCAGCCTTACCTAGTACAGACACTATATAGCAGAAACACTAATCGAATTCAGTTTTATCAAGACTTGCAAGTCATTTGGCCTTTACTGGCTAAAGTGGCATTGTATTTTTCAGATGCCTTTCAACATTAGTTGTTTCTGAAAGATGTTTCAGCACAACTTGGGATATTGCTACAGCACATTGCTAAAAGCTTGATCCAGAAGGTAAAAGACAACTATAAATCCTTTTGTTATTATATAAATTATAAAAGAGGGGATAAAGTCAATGTGGGTCCCCTAGAAAATAAGAATGGGGAATTAATATCAGATGGCAGTCTCGTGGCTCATGTGCTTACTGAATACTTCAATTCAGTTTTCAATTGTAGAACTAAGAGTGTTCAATTGGTTAAAATATTTAAACTTGTAGTGGAGAGGAAGGATGTTTATGAGAGGTTGCTCAGAGTCAACCCTTGTAAAGCCCAAGGCCAGGATGGTATCCACCCAAGGGTGGTTAGAGAAATGGCCAATGAACTAAGTCGTCCTCTGGTAAAACTTTTTCAGTTATCAGTTGATCAGGGCATGGTGGTGGACTGTTGGAAATGGGCCACCGTGGTCCCTATTTTTAAAAAAGGAAGTAAGAAAGAATGCAAAACTATAGACCAGTGAGCCTGATAATGGTTGTAGGAAAGATCTTGGAAGGAATCATAAAGGAACATATAGAAAAGTTTATACTAACATCTAACATTGGTGACAATACACAACATGGTTTCTCCAGGGGTCATTCATGTCAGACCAACCTGCTAGAATTTTATAATAAAGTTAGTGAAGGCTTAGATCACTATTCTCCAGTGGATGTATTCTTTTTGGACTTCATTAAAGCATTCGGCAAAGTGCCACACTGTGAGTTAATTGAATCACTGACCAAGATAGGGATAAATGTGAATGTAGTACATTGGATAGATTCATGGCTGACTAACAGAAAACAGCAGGTTACTATTAGGGGCATGGCTTCAGGTTAGAGAACAGTGACCAGTGGGGTCCCCCAGGGCTCAGTTTTGGGACCAAGTCTCTTTAACCTATACATATATATATATATATATGTTCTCTATGAGATGTAGCGAGGAGGTCTGGGCTGCTAAGTTTGCAGATGATTCTAGATTTGGTATGCCAGTACACAGCACCAGAAATATTAACACCTTACAGAGTGCTTTAGGCGAACAAGAGCAATGGTCAGTCTCGCACAGGCTGGAATTTAATTTGGATAAATGTTCAGCCATGCACTTTGGCAGAAATAACAGCTGGTATCATATCAGCTGGGGGGCAACCTGTTAAGAGAAGTAACCCGGGAGAGAGATTTGGGTATTATCATAACCAATGGTCTAAAATTTAAAAAACTTGTTTAACTGTCGAATAGAGGGCAAATGGCATTTTGACCAATATTACTAGACACATTACAAGTAGGAACCGTGAGGTCGTTGTTCCTTGTATGTATCTTTGGTCGGACTGCATCTGGAATACTGTGCTCAACTCTGGGCTCCAGGCACAAAAGCTATGATCAGGACAATTAAGGGAGTTCAACAAAGAGCTACAGGATCAACTGGTAACCTAAAAGGCCTTAACTACAATCAAAGGCTATTTGATTTAGGGATGTTTTCGCGCGAATATCGCAGACTGAGAGGTGATATGTGTATGATTTTTCTTGCACTGACCAATGATGATCTATGGGAGTGTCTGGGACTTAGCCTCAAGCATCAATTATATGACAGTAGATCACATGTGCTACAATTAAAGGGGGGACATTGTTACTCAACCAGGAGATCACACTGGTTTAGTCACAGAGCGATGAGACTTTGGAATTCATCACCACTTCATGTAGTAAGTAGTAGGGATATGAATGAATTTAAGACCAGTTTGGATAATTACTGTGTAGGTCATGGAATAAGTTATTAAATAAGGTGAGCATTATGGAGAATTTTTCTTCTCTGCTTTGTAGTTACCTATGAGACCGATTAGAAAATCTTGAAATCTTTGCCTTTCTCAAACTCAGCATACCATGGATCAACCTTCACTGTCCATTTGATTAGTTACATGACCAAAAAATTATATTAACTATTATACAATGGGCTAGGCGATAGACAAAATACTGCTTCCTGATTGGCTGGCTGGCACCTCTCCAGCGTTTTAAATCCTCCAGTATACCAATGGGAAAAGGTGCCAGCCCCATCTCAGCTGGATCAGGAACTGTCCCACAAATCACTCCGAGCCCTGTCTGACAGAACTGCTACTTCAGTCACTCTACCACATCCCAAACATCAAAGCAAGTGGCCACTGAAAAAACCGCCATACTGAGTCGCCCCTATACAACGTCAGTAAGCTCTCTCAAACAAATTGAAAAAAAATCCTCAGAGAATGCTTAGACAACATCTTAGTGACTGTGTTTTTTTTAAATCACTTCACCTCAGTAGGTTACAGACTCCCTCGCTGATTCACATTGTCTCACTCTTGCCACTCACAGCCTTCTCCACTTTACTCAGCGGCTCCACACTTGAAATCTGCCACCAGCTATGACATCTGTCCCTCTCCCACAGTCAACAAGTCACACGGCAGAAAAAGGCAACAAAAAAAATGTTTACGTTGTTTCCCCTGGCCCAAAACCACAACAGGGCTGGGGAATGGCTGTCATACATTGCAGCAGCAGTGTACTGTACCCGGGACACTGCCGTGCATGCAGCAGAAATGGAGCCACTGTTGCTTAATTCAAAACTACCATGGATCAAATTGACAATGCTGTCTCAACTCCTACAACACAAATGGAGTTGGGACAGACTGTGCAGGGGACATGGGACACAGTGTTTAAGATTTTCTGGCACAAAAAAAGCAAACACTCCTGCACATGTGCACTACAGGAAAGCCCTAGCAACCCTCTATTATTTTTTTTGTGGGCAACAAATTCAAGAAAAAATAACTTTAAATATAAAAAAACAACTTTTTTGCCTCAATATAAAAAACTGAAAAAAAGAGAAACATTGTATAATCGCAATACACCACTCCAGGGTGTGGGTATATAGTGGGATTTACCCACTTCTGATGTAGTTTACTCACTCGGCCTGTAGCCTCATGACCGAACCACATGGGCCATTAGGAAAGCCAAGGCTGACCACTGTCAGGCCACCCTCACCTCCTCCTGGGGGTGTGCCAGAACCTTTTGGGATAATGTCAAACAACTGAACGGGAGCGCACGCTCCCCTCCCCCATCCCAGATCACCATTGACAGCACTACCGTTACGGACCCTACAAACATTGCAAACTACCTCAACGCATCCTTTACAGACCTCAGCTCTATCCTTCCCAGTAATTTCTTTGACCCACCACCCTCCCTGCAGGCCCCAACCCTCCAACACCCTAGCTTCTATCTTCGTAGGGTAACTGCCCAGGAAGCTAGACCCCACCTGATTCAGGCACTGAAAAGCAATAGTCCCGGCGACGACTCCCTGGACCCCAGCATTCTCCGGCTGGTACTGGATCAGATCCTCGCCCCACTCACCAGCCTCCTCAACAAATCCATCTGCCTGGGGCAATTCCCTACTGCATGGAAAACCGCCATTGTTACTCCCGTTCACAAAGGGGCTGACAGGTCCTCAGCCGGGAATTACCGGCCTATCTCCATACTCCCACCCCTCGCCAAAGCCCTTGAAAAACTGGTTTCCACACCAATCACTAAGTACCTGACCAAACACAACATCCTCTGCCCTGAACAGCACGGTTTCCATGCAGGACACAGTACCGGCACTGCACTAGTTGAATTTTCAACATTCCTACACTCCTCCCTGGACTCTGGCTCCCTAGCTGGGGCAGTGTTCATCGACCTCTCAAAGGCTTTTGACACTGTCTCCCATCCCCTCCTGCTGGATGCCCTCTGTCACACTGGCTTCGCTACAGGGCCACTCGCCTGGTGCACCAGCTACCTATCTGCCCGCTCCCAACGTGTCAAAGTTAATGGGACTGTTTCCAAAACTTGTCCCATCCACTCAGAGGTTCCTCAGGGTTCCATCCTGGGATGTCTACTCTTCTCACTCTACCTTAACACCCTGCCCAGTGCATGCATGGAGAAAATTCTGCTGTATGCAGATGATGCCGTCATCTTTGCCACCCACCGTAACCCTACCTCCCTCCAGGACTCCCTGCAACTTTCCTTTAATGAAGCCGAAACCTGGTTTAAAGAGCACAGACTGGTCATAAATCTCAAAAAAACAAAAACAATGCTCTTTGTCCACCCTCAAAACAAAGCCAGCAACTTCCCACTCCATATCCTCCCCTGCTCCAAACAGCCACTAGAGCAAGTCCACTCCTACAAGTACCTTGGGGTCACCTTTGACTCAGCCGTCACTTACCACACCCACATTGATAAACTTGCCTCAGCTACCAATGTGCGGCTAGGTATCTTATATCGCTCCCCCCCGCTGCCCTCCGGCTTGCGGTAACATCCTCCATATTATCCCTGGTTGACTATGGACTACCGGTCTATGGTGCTGCCGACACAACTGCCCTCAATAAAATTCGCCTCATCCTAAATAAGGCATGCAGGCTAATCACTGGGGCTCCTAGGCTCACACATTCATGCCAGCTATATGATATGGCAACTCTGCTGAACCTAGATGAACGATTGCGATATCAAACATGCCTAATAGCAAAAAAAACTCTTCTAGGGCTATCCCCACCCTGGCTGACAGCCTCCCTCCACCTAGCCCAACCCTTGGTCTGTACACGGTCTTCCCCCAAGGCCACTTTTCTGGTACCAAGATCTAGGACCTCCCATGGACAGAGGTCATTCTGCCATAGAGCCCCATCCTGGTACAACTCGCTCCCACTCCCCATCTTGGATGCCCCCATGATTTACAAATTCAAATCTGCACTCAGAAGCGAACTATTCAACACACGTAGTTGCACCTGACTATAATCTGAGGTGCAACACTCAGTGCCCTGACAATGCCCACTGGGCTGCATCCTTACCACATCTCTTAAAATCCTGCACCTTCTCTGTTTGTTCTGCCGTTATTACTGTTGTCTGCCCTTCTCCATGCAAGTATGTACCACTTCTGATTGAACTGCTATTACTCTGTTGCCTGCTCTTACTGTCATACTAGTATGCACCATTGTAACCTAACTGGCTTCTCTGTATAACTGTCCTTATCACATGTGCTTACTATCTACGTAACCCATACCCTGAACCTGTAATGCTTGTATATGTATTTTGTCATGCTCATCATCACATGTGCCTGTAAACTATGTAACCTATATCCTGGAACTGAGAATGCTTGTACTTGTATTTGTCCTCTATGTGACGAGGTACCTTTGGAAATGAGCCTCTGGCTCAAAGGTTGTAAACTGATGTGCAAATAAATAAATAAACATGAGGCGTGGTAAATTCCACCATATTCCCACACCCTGTCATGGTATATTGCTTATCTGTTTCTACCTCTATATCTGCTGCCACAGTTCAGCTCAACACTCCCAGCACCAGCAACAGCCCAAGGAGTAGTCTGACCACACAGTCATAGGCAAGTCATCCTGGTAAGACTATAACTCTGACATTGCTATTGCCAACCAACTTGATATGATCATGTGTGTTACTCACACGGATGCATCATCATTTAAGTAAGATCCTATTGGGAATGGGACAGGGTGAGTGAAAAAAAGTTACAAATTCATCCACGGATGGCAAAATATTGTGAAAGGCACTATAATACTCTTAATTTTATTTAATACTGTACATATTTTATACTCTTGATACTATTTTTAGTTTCACCACATCGGTTCGACAACAAACATACCTATAGCCGTCACAGCGACAACATCTACAATGACAGCAGAGCAACTGACAGCACCCCACAGCAAAAATCAGTGGAAACAAAATGGAGAACATAATGACAGCACAGTCAACATGTAAATGTGGGGGACTCCGCCACCCGCACCCACCCTATTTTAATATAACAAACTCCACAGCACACAGACCGTGGAGTAGAAGGCAGACAACTTCCCTGGCTGCAGAATAACCCCTGCCCACACTACCAAATGGAACATAGCAGTCCAAAACACACTCCTGAACTAGAAGACACCCACATGCTCCCACACCCCAACTCAGTTCAACACACCCCAGCTCAACGCAACACACCTGCTGAAACTCATCAGCCCTGCCATGCTTACACATCTGTTGGCAGCAACAGGACTGCACTCAGCAACCTGTTGTGGGAAACACCACATTGCTCCAAGCACTGTTGCCCAAACTGTGTCACTATGGTGGAGTCAGTGTTGCAGCATTGCTATAAGAACTGCATACCGCTTTTTTTTCGGGGGGGGGGTATTATATAACTTGACAATCTATGGGTTCAAGGAGAATATGGATATTGGCACTGAGGTAACACATGAACTACAGGGTGTATAACCTTTGAGGTCAGCAATGAATTTTAAATGTTGCTTTAACTCAACACTGGGCCTAGGTGTTATAAGTCGATTGCAGACCCTGTCACAACACTGGAAACATACTGTAACAATCTACAGCAGTGGCATGCCAAGGCCACCTGCAACAAGAAAGCTAGAGTATTAAATATTCATTGCTGACCTCAAGGCTTTTGTAACTTCCCTTTTGTAGTTTGCTTTACCCCATGCCAGTTACTACATTGGGACTAAAAGTGGTTTAGCTGAATTATTAAAGCAGAACCAAATTCATGGGACCCAAATTGAAGCTGACATGAATATACCAAGGGCCTTCTTCTCTCACCCTTAGGTCAAACAGTCAAAGTTCAATCTGTTTACTTCTTTATGAGAAACAACCCTGTAGCTCTAGTTTAAACCCATTAAAGTAGTTATTTCTTTCAGCGCATCACTTCATCGCAGTTTATGTGAACCTAGCAGGAAAGTAAATTATAAAAGGAATTGGCTTCACTGCCTAACACTATACATTTGCCTTTGGAGGCAATAATGGTATTGTGAGTTAGCAAACTGTTTGCAATGAAAATCTTCACTTAGAATACAAATAGCTGAACCTACAGTATATCTATTTATATGGTGGAGTCCTGCAGATTCAAGCAGAGTGACAGAATGATTTCTTCTTCATGACACAGTGACTCTGAGAATAAATATTCTGAAAGTACATTTGGCCATTATTTGATAACTGCACCATAACCTAGTGGTAATTAGCCTGATCCAGGAGGATGCTACTTTGGTCTGTGGTCAGTGAAGCATCATGAATGCCAAATGAATAGTTTGCCTCCCATGAAGAGCCCCATGTCATATTTGTGCATGCTACTGTAATTTGTAGCATGCCATTATTATATTAGCATAGCCGCTAGCAAAAACAATGTTAAAATGAGAAAAGTACACAGCAGGATTCTGTAGCTGGTTCAGAACTGGTCTGATTGCAGTAAGGGAGGAAGAAAAACATATATTGAATTGCTGAATGCTTCATAATGTTCCCTCTCAGCAGGAATTTCATGAGTACTGCACATTACTACATTTTCAAAAAAGGTCCTTGTTGCTTCCATGGTATATCAAGTTATACAGGAAATGCCAGCTAGTAATTTTGAGAAGCAGCTCTACAAAAGATAAGGTTCCTCTTTCATAGTTCTGTTGACATAAAAGTAATAAAATAATTGTGCCTGTCAGAATAAACTACTGTATTGCTGTTCAACATGAACAACACATACAGTGCTATACAATCTGTACCCAAATAGTGTCTCAATAAAGACTAGCTTGGATATTTGATCAGGAGAAAGCAATGTTCATGGCACCCTTTGCTTCCAAAAACATAGTACAGTACTGTGATGATGGCAGGAACATAGAATCTATTGTTTACCCCTCCTGCTGCACAGCAGTGTCTGAACCCTATCTGAGTAAGGGCGTGCCTCCAAGCGTTGCAGCTAGATTGCTACACCTTCTTGTACTGTGTAACCTCAATGCCGTTCTCCCTCAGGAACCTGTCTAGTACTTGTTTGAAAGCCTGAAAAATGCTGGCTTCCACAACCTTACCAGATATGCCAAGAGGCAAGGACAAGGAAAGGCAGCATTATTTATATGGTGCCCTTTTCTGAAGGCTTGGAACACTTTACAGTTAAAATATAATATAGTAAAACAGAAATAAAGTAACAGTTCATCATAAACACATTAATACAGTAGAGCCCTCTTAAAGACACACCCTATATGCTCTATGTCAGTATGCATTTAAGTGGGCAATGCATTTAAGAGATCATGTATATTTTCTATTGGAAAAACATAACTGGATGAATTTACAGTGATGAAAGTTCATTACTGTAATAAGGTACCTACTGGTGTTATACTTACTTGCTCCGGTTTGTGACTGTAAATGATTAGGAGTGATTGTGTGCACAGCAGTAAACACCTGTCAACAGCTGTTAATGACTAAAACACTTAGTTACTGTAGGTCATGAAGTACCAGTTATATCTCTGCCTTATGGAGCTAGATGTATGCATTTAAATAAACTCTTAAATGCATTTAACAAGTCAGATTAACAGAGAGGATAAACAAATGGAATTGGGACTTTAGAAGTTTTTTCACCAAAGCAGACTATATGTTTGAGGGGTATGTATTTAAGTGGACTTTACTGTATTTACATAAATACAGTAGATGCTGTCAAAACATAGAATCATAGAGACATGGGACCTGCAGGCCATTCTAGTCTGCCCCGTTTTCCCTGCCGAACACTAAACCCTGGGTTCTGTTTGGTCACAGATGTCTCTTTCTCCTCCATTACCACTGTTCATTATACCTATGTGCCTTTCCTTCACGTTTGAAACAGACACAACATAAAAACATAGAATCTGATGGCAGATGAGGACCACTTGGCCCATCTAGCCTGCCCATTTCTCCCTATCTATAGTGTTACCACAGACTATGCCCAATCTACAGCTCTTTCTCCTTCCCCCTTTCCTTTTCACTATGATTCCCTTGTGCTTATCCCAATGCATTCTTGAATCCCACCACAGTTTTTGCCCCCATCACTTCCATTGGAAGACTGTTCCAGGAATCCACTGCTCTTTCTTTGAAGCATACTTTCTCACATCTCTCCTGAATCTAACCCCCTCCAGTTTCACAGCATATGCCCCTGTTCATGAGCACCTTTTCTTCTGAAAAATACTTCCCTCCAGTACCTCTTTAGGCTATTACAAAATGAGGCTTTTATGGAGGAACTGGGCATTACATTTAATGCCAGGATTGTACAGTTCAGATCTCATAGTAGACAATTATTGGTGCATAGAGCAAATTCTAACAAACATATGAATTTCTGTACAATCAGATCAGCACGAAGGTGGAACTTACTATCCAGTGATGTAGTAAACCAGAATACTATTGAGGGCTTCAGAAGACTTCTTGATAACTTTATTATTAGCTCAAGGGCATAAAAATAACCCACTGGACAGTGGGAGACAATCTAGATGGGCCATTGGCCTTCTTTCGTCTTTAATACCAAGGTATCTTGGCTTCCCCCCCTACCCCACCAATGCCTGGTTCTCTAACTACTTCTCTGGCAGGCAGCAATACACTAACTTCAACTGACTCCTCTCCAGTGAACTGCGGGGTCCCCCAGGGATCCGTCCTTGGACCCCTTCTGTTTTCCCTCTTCATAAATGAGCTGCCCTCTGTCACAGCCCATTGGTGCTCCACCCTATATACGGATGACCTCATCATCCTGGCCAGCTCTCAGGACATCACTACCATTAACTCCAGGCTAAACTCAGACTTCAACCTTATTCAAACCTGGCTGGAGGGCCATAAACTGACCATTAACCTAAAAAAGACTCAGGTCATGTTCTTTGGCTCCAGGGCCAAAACTATATTCTGCCTGGCTCCCCTAAATATCTTTGGAGCTGATGACTCCCTCCTACATGCTACGAGCACTGTCAAGCACCTGGGTGTAACACTTGATCCACAACTTGACCTCACCTTGCATATTCAGAACATATGTAAGGCAACGAATGGAAAACTGGGACTGGCATACAGAGCAAAAAGCTGTCTCACCCCAGCCGCACGACTTGCCCTATCCAGGAGGGTCCTCCTATCCATGCTCTGCTATGGGCTTGTAACCTTTGCCCCATCCCGAAAACCAGTCTCACAAAATGGGACACTGCATACAACAATGTATGCAGCTTTGTGCTCTCTGCTCCTTGCCTCACACACTGCTGTGAGCTATACTCACGGCTGGAATGGCTCCCTCCAGAAAAGCACCGCACATTTGTAATTAAAAACTTCATCGACCACATTGCCCGAACTGCCACCCCTTCTGCTGTCACCCAACACCTCATACCTGGAACCTCCTCCTACCACTTAAGATTCAGTGACTCACAGGCCCTCCTGGTTCCAAAAACCTGCACCCTTGTGGGTGATCGGGCTTTCGCCAATTATGCGCCCAGAGTGTGGAACTCCCTTCCTGCAATAACCAGCTCTGCCACCTCCCATCCTTGCTTTAAAGCTTCCTTATGAGGCTTCCTAAAATTGGCCTCAGCCTGTCTCTCTGCCAATCTCCCCTGGCTGACGCACTATTTTTTTAACTCAACTGCTGGGGGGGGGGGTGAGAATCCTGTTTATTGAATGCACTTCCTCCACTGACGATCTTGAAACTGTTAGCTGCATTAATTGTATCAACATGCACTGGGTCCATTCCCTGCCCAAACTGTTCATTGAGGGATTGCTTAGAAAATTCCATTCCACTTTTCCCCTGTTCTCTCTCCCTTTCTCCCCACTCCTCTTGAAACTCTCTAGCCCTTCCCCACCTGAGGTTTATGGCTGAACCCTTTATTGAATGAACCTGACGCTCAAGCCTGTATTCATGATGTTATTTATTTATCACTTAATCTGTCAATACTTGATGTTCTTGTATGTTACCTTGACGCTGCCAGATGTGATTGTATTATACCTTGTAAGATTGTATTGTATCTTTTAATCTCCTGGGTCACACCTGAAAATAGGCACTTGGCTGTCTAGTGTGCTTACCTAGTAAACAAAATCAAATAAATAAATAAATAAGATACCAAGATACCTTATTTACCCCATGAGGTATTTAAAGGTCTGTATCATATCTCCCTTCTCCCACCTCTGTTCCCGGATGTGCATATTGAGGTCTTTTAGTCTGTGCTTGTAGGGCTTTTGATGCAGAACCTGCACCATTTTAGTTGCTCTCCTCTAGACTGCCGCAACTTATTCTATGTCCTTCCAGACATGTGGTTTTCAGAACTGGACCTAGTATGCTAGGTGGGGTCTTACCAGCGATCTATACAGAGGAAACATCACCTCCCTCTTTTTGCTGATGATACCCCTCACTATGCACCCCAGCATCCCCTCTAGCCTTGTTGCACTGCCTGGCCACATTTATGTGATCCAGTGATTACTCCAGGTCTCTTTCCAGCTCAGTGGTTGTCAATACCACTCCACCCATTTTGTACTCTGCTCCTGGGTTTCTGTGCCTGAGGTGCATAGTTTTTTCAGGTCTGTGCTCATCCTTTCCACCCCCCAAGTTTCTACCCTATTGCAGATTTTTGTGTTATCCTGAAAGAGGCAGACCTTCCCTTTCAGTTCCTCTGCAATGTAACTTATAAAGGCATTAAAGAGGACCGGTCCCAGAATTGATCCCTGAGGTACCCCACTGGTCACACTCCCTTCCTTGGAATAAACTCTATTTACTACCACCTCTGTCGCCTATCCTCTATCCAATTTTGTATCCAGTTTTCTACCTTTGGACCCACTCCTAAGCTACCCAGCTTGCTTACTAGACACCTATGTGAAAAAGTGTCAAAAACCTTACTGATATCTTGGTAGGCCATGTTCACTGCTCCACCCTGATCTAAATCCATTGTCATCCATAGGTTCATAGGTCAGTATGAGCTCGGGGGACTAGCCCATGATGAACTCGCCACCCTTTAACCTGGGTGGAAATCATATTTACTATCACCCATATAAAAATCAAGATTTTTTTTAAATAACTGAAAAGTACTACTATATACCACTTCTAGAGGTAGTGAATTCCAGATTGGCACTACTCTCTGTGTAAATAAATTTACCAGATTTGTTTGACATGACTTCCCCTGTGAAACCATGCTGCCTCAGGTCTTGTAACCCACTGGATACAAATATTCTACAATCCTTTCCTTCAGCAGTAATTCCATTAACTTTTCCCCCACCGATGTCAAGCTGGTTGTCCAGTAATTGCTAGATTCCTCCCAGCTACCACTTTTGTGTAGTGGGACTATATCTACCCTCCTCCAGTCTATTGGAATCACTTCTGTTTCCAGTGAACCATTAATTGGAACTGCCAGAGGTTCAGCCAGTGTTTTTGTGAGCTCCCTCAATAACCTTAGATGCACTCCATCTAGTCCAATTGCTTTGTCCACCTTCAGATCAACAAGTCCCTTCAGGACTCTCACCCCCAAAAAAGGACTAAGGTCCACCTCCTTCCCTCCAAAGCTTCTGTTTCTTTTTTGCGTCCCCCCCCCCGATCCCTCCTCTATGAACACTGAACAAAGGTATTTGTTCAGAATGTCTGCCTTTTCCTGGTCCCCCTCTGCACAGTCCCCCCTCCCCTTTTTAGCTTTACAAGCTCACCCCTGGTTGTCCTGTTTTTGTTTACATATCTAAACAATTTCTTGTCCCCTTTCATTATCTCCTGGGCTACTGTCTCCTCACTTTACTGTTTATGGAGAAATAGACTCACTGAACACTTATATTCTTCAATTTTCACAATTTTTATTAATAACCATTGGTCACAGTACTGTTAAAGTTGCCTGCCAATGTTTCAAAGGAAACAACCCTCTTCCTCAGGGCAACAGTTACTGGCCAAATAGTTTTCTGAGCAGAGTGAATAGTTTTTCATAAACTCATCCTAATTCCTTATTTTTAAATGTTTCCAGCCTTGTTGGCATACCCAGAAAGATCTTGTCTCCTCATGTGCCCTTTCTCAGCTTCAGTAGGAAGGACAAGCTGGCACCCTGTCTCTCAACTGACAGTTTGTGCCTTTGCGATCCTTACTGTTTTCTCTACTTCCCTCTGTTTCCCCGATTCACCTCACTATCCTCCTCCCTCTGCATCTCCTTATACCTTCTGAATGCCACCCTTTCAGCCTTTACCTTATAGCCACCTCTTTTGAGAACCATAGCTGTTTCTTTTTCCTCTCACTTTTGCTTAGTTGTTCAACACAGAGGTTTGTTGTCTTTACTATTTTCCCTATTATTTTTACCCACTGTTCCTCCACCCCACCCAGGCCATCCCCCCTGCCAGGACATTCCTGAAGCATTTACCCATCTTTATAAACTCTGCCCTCCTGAAGTCCAGAACCCTCTCACTTGTGTGGTTTGATTCTGCAGCTATCATTATACTGAACAGCATGGGGTCATAATGTTGCAAGACATTATGCCACATGTCAAAATCGTGCTGCCAATACAGTGCGATATTGCCATGTGGCATAAGTCTGTTTTCTGTGGGGCTCTGCCCCCACCCCCTTATAGGGGCTGTGCCAATTGCCCCCACTAAAGATTCTCAACTCCGGGGCAACTCAGGAGCACACAATCCATGAAAAAAAATAAAATGTCTGGGACCAGAAATCAAACCTGGTCCCAGATGCAGCGCCTGGGTTCCTTCTGCTGTGGCTCAGTATAGGGAGCCATGGCAGCTGCTCAGTGGAACCCACTCCAGCAGAGGTCTTATCCTCTGCCTGGGAGTGTGTGAATGGTGCAATACCGTGTACAGCAGTATAGATGGTATTGCACCATTCCCTGTCATTGACAGCGCTGTTTCATATGCTATTAAGTGTACAACATTATGACCTGGTAGGATATCGAGCCACACCATATGGTGATCACTGATCCCCACTAGTCCCCAACTGACCTCCCACCATGATGTCTGCAACACTGTCCCTGTTAATGAATACCTGGTCCAGTACTGCCCCATCACAAGTAGGTTCACTGACTAGTTTCCTGAGGAATGTCCCCTGCAGAGAGTCCAGGATGTCCCTTTTTCTAGATTAAACCACAGCCACACAAACAGCAGCTCCATTTCTCAGTTTCCACATTAGTCATCCTCTCTGTGAAGTAATACTTTGTAGTGTGCCCCTGATACTGCCTCTGCTACAGTCTGAGTGCATGTCTTCTGCCTTTGCTTGCACTCACTGTCACTACCGTGAGCATCTGTGTATGAGGAACAGGGAGAAATCAAATTTAAAAGTAAGATCTAGTTAGCAGTGTTTTTACTGTACAGCCTATTAATTACTACTGTTTTATGAACATACAAACATACAAATTTGCCAGCAGAAATAGGCCACCTGGTCTATCAAGTCTGCTCGAGTGTGCAGCTAGCACCCTCACCTTGCAGCTTCCCTGCCCCTTCCCCATTGCAATTACTCCCCCTCTTACCTTGTCCCATCCCCTTTTGAAACTACCCACTCTCTTACAGGCTACCACCTCCTCTGATAGAGCATTCCATTCTGCCACAACCCTCTTCATGAAAAAGTGTCCCCTCATTTCCATCCTAAATCTTCCCCCCTCCAACCTAAGGCCGTGTCCTCTTTTGTCCTTCCCCCGCCTCAGCCTGATTATCCATTCAGTGCCTGCCTTGTTTAACCCCTTTATGTACATAAAGGTCTCAATCACATCCCACCGGTCCCTTCTCTCCTCCAAGGAGTACATGTTCAACTCTTTCTGCCTCTCCTCGTATAGCCTGTCCTCCAATCCCTGGATCATCCTTGTTGTCCTACATTGTACCCCTTCCAGTAATTTCACATCCTTCTTCAGATATGGGTGCCAGAATTGCACACAGTACTCCAGGTGCAGCCTGACCAGTGCCCTGTAGAGAGGCAGGATCACCTCCCTGCTCCTGGGGGAGATCCCTCTCATGATACAACCCAGCATCCTGTTGGCCTTCACTGCCACCCTCCTACACTGCTCTGTATTGTTCATCTTCCCCATTACAAACACCCCTAGATCCTTCTCCCCCCTGGTGGAACCTAGCTGCACCCCTCCCAGCTGGTAACCCCTCCCTGGTTCTTTACTCCAAAATGCAGGACTCTGCACTTTTTTGCATTGAATCCCAACTGTCATGCTTCATAGAGCTAAGAAGCATACATGCTCATGTTAACATCTGTAAATTATTTCAGTGGTCAATGGTAATAACTCAGTAGTCATGGTCTCTAATGAATGGCACGGGGTTATTCTGCTGCATGTCAAAACAGCAAGGCTAAAAATACTGCATGAAACAGTGCTGGACAAAAACAGAGTTGGGCAAAACACAGACTTGTTCCACACACTGCGTGCATTAAAAACAATGGTTCTTCATGTTTTTTTGAGGGGAGCTATACCACCCCACACCCCTTGTATGAGGGGGCTTCGCCCCCCACACCACCCAGAACCTAAATAACTAACTCTGAGGGGGGCCTCAGGGATGGGAAGAAACTCAGAAGGGGAATTTTTTTTTGTTTAGTTTTAAATTGTGGCAAAAGTTGTAGCA
The DNA here is from genome assembly GCA_016271365.2 of Neoceratodus forsteri. NCBI lineage: Eukaryota > Metazoa > Chordata > Ceratodontiformes > Ceratodontidae > Neoceratodus > Neoceratodus forsteri. Next base: position 356,422,937 of record CM057456.1, read on the forward strand.
GGGGAGACCTGGGGGGACCAAACCATGATCCCAGGTCTTCCGACTGCACCATGTGCTGGTACCCTAACCACTCCTCCATGGGAGTGGCTTGACCAGGCACCCAGCACATAGCAACTTCTCCACACTCCCATTCTGTATGTAGCGACGGGGTAGTGGTATTCCCCTACCGCTGTTCTACCCTGTCACTGTAAACCCAGGCGCTCACTATACAGCGCAGTTAATACCAAGCTGTTTTACATAAGCGGTACCTTAATGAACTTATCAATTCTCACTTTGAACTCTTGTATATATTTACTTATTATATCTAGAAGTAGCATATTTCAGGATCCAATCACCATTTGCATAAAGGAAAACTTCCTTTTATATGTTTTGAATCTTTGCCTTATCAGCAGTAATGGGTGTCCCCACATGAGTGCTTTGCTTGGTTTGAGATATAGTTTTAAATGTACCATTAGTTGTGGACTGTTTTATTGTATCAAAGAGTAACAGTAAGTCTCTTTTAATTCTTTGGAGATAAAGCAGACTGAAGTCAAGAATTTTTAATCTGTCCTCACAGGGGTGGTCCGACAGACCATCAATGATTAGTTGCTCTCCTTTGCACTTCTTCTCTCCTATTTTTGTCTTTAGACATGTACGGTGCCCAAAATTCAGAAGTGTAGTCCAGATGGAGGTGAACATTTGCTCTATAAAAGAAGGAGATAATATGACTGTCCCTACTGCATATGTTCCTTTTTATTGACCACAAGACTTTATTTGCCCTACTGACTACTGCTAACCAGTGTTGTTATGCTTAGGTTATTGTTAATTAAAATTCCCAGATCTTTTTCTTCTTCAGTTGCCGCTACAATATTGCCTAAGTGATATAATAGTTTTGTATTGTTGTTGCCCATGTATACTACTGAACACTTTTCAATATCAAACCTCATGCCCCATTGGTTTGACCTACACCCTGTCTCATCCAGGTCTGATTATATTAACTCCCTTTGTATAATGTATTTGCATGGTCCACCTAACTAGAAATTATTTGTTTATATCACACATCAGCTGTCTACTTCTTTATCTAGGTTAGAATTAAATATTTGAAACAGGCTCGGTCACAGGACTGAACCCTGTGGCACTCTACTACTGACCAGTCCACAGTTAGAACAATGACTCCTATTACCACCATATGTGCACTGTTGCTCAACCATTCTTGAATCCAGCTTGATAGTAAAGGTCCAAAGTAATTGATTTTATTTTTATTGAAAATCTCCCAGGTAGGGAACCAAATCAAATGCCTTGCCAAAATTAAGATAAACTATGCCTATAGGAGACTACTAGCTAGAACTTTGCTAATGTTTTCATAGGATGACAGAAGGTTAGTCAGACAAGAGTTACCATTCTTAAATCCATGTTGGTTGGGGTCAAAAGTGAGAGTATTGAACAGCTGATTATTAATATTATCTTTTAACTTTTTTAGTTTTAGTTTTCATTGAACAGAAAAGCTTTTAGGCAAGTGCCTACTTTCAAAGGCTATAAAGTCAAAACATTAACATTAGGCCAGTATGAAAATAATGTTCCACCACTGGAATTTCATTGAAAGTCAGAATTCCACTTCTGTAAAATTTCAGAATGCACTTCAGCAATTTTTGCAGAAAGTTTGACTTAGAACAGGAGAAAAAAATGTATGAATTGTGGATTAATCATTAAACTGCGGAAAGAAATTCCACAGAACTGATCACTGGCAGTGATCAATTCTGAGGAATGCAGTTTAAAGGCACACTGTCAACCTCATTTTCTGAAAAATGTGTTATGTTTTTCTTGTAATAAAATATTAAATTATGGCATTACAAATATGTGTATTTTTTTTCAAACAAGGCCATATTCATATCTGGCTTGCTTTACTTATTTATAATTTGGTAAATCCATGAGCATAATTCCCATTTTCATGCATGACCAGATTTTTTTTAATCTGAAAAATGCACTCACAGTCACATCGGTGTTACTACACCACCACAGATTTGTTGTTTACATTTTCCCCCAGGCAATATTTATTGGCTTTTGTGCTATTGTAGTACATGCTGCTTTCTCATAGAGCTCACTGGCATGACAACTGAATGAGCTGTTAGCTCACACTGTCAGTGATAAAACTGGAGTTTCAAATACATTTTGAGGCACTGTGGTAAAGCGTGTTGCTGAATAGTTTTTTTTTATCTTTACATATTCTCAGATTTGTTACATTATTTTTAGTGCAGTTTCTCACATGTATTGCAGTATTTTTATTTTTTGTTGATATTCTCAGGATTTCTGATACAGCGTACTGACACATGAAAACATAGGCTAACAAATGCCCATCTTAATGATCATTTTGGACAAACATCACTACTATCCCACCCCCCACTGTCGACGTCCTGCAATGAAGGCACCAAAAAACCAACCTGGTACACATTCACACACCCCCCACCTTCAAGAGCTAATTATCTAATTGTCAGTTCCTCTACAGACTGTATTTCAAACTGAAACAAAATAAAGCCAACCCTTCCCCACCCTCTGTGCACTCTACCATCTACCTACCCCAACCTCGTCACGTATGTATTGCCCAACTCAGTCCCTCATAGCAACTTCTCTTGTATTTGGAAGTCAAATCCTTCGTGCTCCATGAAGAGCTGCTTCTCTCACATTCAACCACGTTGAAACGAAAATAGCCCTTTCATTTCAATTAGTATTTTACTTTAGTTTGTAACTTTTAAGTTTTTTAATATATTTACTTAATTTCTTTCTCTTGATGCCTTTTTTAGCATCACTGTGATAAACAATACTGGTGTCAATATTCAAACTAACCCAGAAAATTTTTTGTGCAGAAAACGCTGATATGCAGAGCATACACTAATTTTTAGGTCGATTTGAATGTTGACACTAATATTGTCCATTAGAGTGATCTTAAAAAAGACCTTAACAGAAAAGAAATAGGTAAAAATATGAAAATAAAGTTACAAACTAAAGAAACAAAAAACATTGAAATGAATGTGCACACTGAAATATATGGACTCTACTCATTTCAATGTGATTGGACGTGAGAGAAGTAGCTCTTCATAGGATAGTAAGAAATTGACTTCCCAATACAAGAGAAGTCACTACAAGAGACTGAGATGAGCAGTAGCTATATGATGAGGTTGGGTGTAGATTTGTGGTAGAGTGCACAGGTGGTGGGAAAAGGTTGGTTTTATTTTATTTCAGTTTGAAATACAGTATGATCTTTACAGGTATTGACAATGAGACAATTAGCTCCTGATGGGAGAGGTGAATGTATAATAGGTTTATAATTTGGCACCAAGACTATAGGGCTTTGACAGTGGGGGGGGGGATAGTAGTGATGGCTGTCAGACATGATTGTCTAAGATGGACAGTTGTTATCCTGTGTTTTCATGTCTTGAGTGCACTGTATAAGAAATCCTGAGAACTTAAACAAGAATACAAATATTGCAATACACATGAGAAACGGCACCCAAAATAACATGACAAATTAGAAAATATGTCAAGATAAAAAATATTAGACAGTATTGACTGCAACACACTTTACCTCAGTACCTGACAAATGTATTTGAAACTGGAGTTTTATCACTGACAATGTTAGCTAACAGTGCATTCAGTTGTTGTGACAGTGAGCTCTTTTGGGAACCAACATGTACTACAAAGACACAACACCAATGAATATCGCTTGGGGAAAAAGGTAAGCAACACATTATAGTGATCTGGTAACACCAGTATGACTGTGACTGTGTTTGTAAGTTAAAAACATGTGAATATAGCCTTTGTTTTGAAAAAAAAAACACATCCATACATTTGTAATGCCATAATATAATGTTTTATTAAAGTGATTTATGGAAGTTTGCCATAGCAAATGGGAGTAGGAAGGAGTAGTAACCTATAGGAGTTGTGAATCAGTCTCTTACCATTTAAACTGCCATAAAGTGCTGTTTTCCATGAAAACAAATCCTTTTATTTCTGTGCTCTGCTTCACTTTCATAACCCTGCCCCTTTTTTATCTCAGTGCTGAAACCCTAACTGTGACATCATGCAATGGAAACAAAGTTTTAAAAGGACACTGCCAGTTTTTAGCTGACTCTGCATTGTTTGCAAGTAGCTGTATCTAGCTTTATAACATGTTTAGCAAAATTCTAGTGATTTTATTGGCTGAAAGCAGCTCAGAGCCATGTAATTGGTGACCCATAATTACGCTCCTGAACTACTTACAGCAATTCAGGCCCTATAACATAACCATATAAAAGTATCATCACACTCCTACTTTCTGACAGAAGCTGTTACTTTAGACCTGTCACTTCACCAGCAGGCAGTAAAAGTGAAACAACATCTGCACAGAATGGCAAATAATCTTTTTGGCCTACCTGCATCTCAAAAACATTTTTCCAGAAACTGTTCTACAGATTGTACTGCTGTAAACACTACTAAAATAGAAGACTGCACTTTGATTAGGGAGATAGAAAACTCAGCTATTTACTGTACACACAATGCCTCACTATATAAATTAGTATATAGGCTATTATATTTCTGTGCTCACTACAGAAATAGGAGACTACATCTCTCAATAAAGAAATCTTGGCAGCTTGATACTGTATGCACAATGCCTTGTTTTGAAAATAAACATATGAGAGCTTATATTGTTGAAGGCACCACAGAAATATGAGGCTGCACCTCAAAGTAAGGAAACTGAAAAACAGCTTCTTATTGCACCCACAATGCCTTGCTATGTATATCTACATATTAGGTGCTATACTGCAGTCATCACTATCACAATAAAAGACTTCACCTCTGAGTTAGGAACATTTAAATCAACTTTATAATTTACCCAGAATTCCTTGTTGCTGTATGAAAAACATTTACAGGTGCCTTGCGTGACATCATTCTGGGGTGAGGCCGCACACAGAAAACTGAAGGGCAGACAGAAACCAAGTGCTGATAAAACATAAAAAAAAATGACTGTGACAGAATTTTTTACAAAACAAATTGCAGCTTCAACATCTGAAGCATAGCTGGCAGTGGCACATTAAGTGAAAAAGGCATTTATGGAACTACTATAAATCACTTTAAAGAGGGAGTTTGGTCAAAATTTCTGGCATCAATAAATTCAGAATTTGGATCAGCATATCCCCAATCAGTCTAATGCCAAAAATGAGATCTATAAGCTACTTTGTTTAAAAGTTACAAGTCATTTTATAACCCCAAATTCACTGCCTGTTCAAAAAAGCCAGTTTCAGTGAAAAGCTGCTGCTGATGTCATAACCTGAATTCACAGCCTAGTCCTATCTGCAAGTTACCTTGCATGACTTATTTCTCCCATGTCGCACAAAACTACAGTTGTAGTAAACATCTGAAAAAGGAAAACTGACACTGGGTGGGTCAGCGAATGCATTTCCATAATGTGCAGATGCAAGGTACAGCACCTCAGAATGTTATGGGGCTAGAATGCAGCAGCAAACATTGCTTTAGAGTGGGAAAGTTGTGTGCAATTTTTATAATACTGCAGGTATGAAATTTTGAAATGTCACCAGGCTGCATGTGTGGAATGCAGCAATGACACAATCTCAGAAAGTAGCTGGGACTCATAATTTTGGAATGTGGTAGGGATGCTAAAATTCATAATGTGGTGGTGTCATATATTTACAGAATGTAGCAGAGGTACACAATTTTGAAATATGGGAGACACATAGTTGCAGAAGGTGGCAGAGATATGTAATTTCATGATGTGTCATGGATGCATAAATTTGGCATGTTGTGGTGATGCAGTTTCAAAATGTAGTTGGGATGCTTGATTTCAGATTGTGTGCAACATGCAATTTCACAGTGTGGTATGGACACAGAATCTTATGGACTCTCAAAATGTGGCAGTGATGCAGTTTCAGAATGTGGTAGTCACATGCAATTTCAGAATGAGGCAATGATGTATAATTTTAGAATGTGACTTGGAAATGCAATATCAGAATGTGGCAGTGACACTCATTTTCGGAATGTAGTGGGGACCTGTAATTTTGGAATATGGTGGGGATGCACATTTTTGGAATGTGACAATGACAGGCAATTTTGGAATGTGGAAGTTTACACACAGTTTCAGAATGTGGCAGGAAGGTACAGTTTTAGAATGTGGTGCTGACACACAATTTTGGAATGTGCCAGTGATGCTCAATTTTAGAATGTGCTGGCGATGCAGTTTCAGAATGTGGTGGTAACACAAAATTTTGGAATATGGCAGTGACAAACAATTTCAGAATGTGGTGGTGATGCACAATTTTCGAATGTGTCAATGATGTCCAGTTTTGGAATGTGGCGGTGATGCTCTGTTTCAGAATGTGACAATGATGCACAAATTTGGAATGTGTGGGTGATGCACAGTTTTGGAATGTAATGTTGACAGTCTCTGGAAGTGGTGGTGACACATAGTTTCAGAATGTCATGGTAATGCAGTTTCAGAATGTGGCTGTGAACACAGTTTCGGAATGTGGCAGTGACGTACAGTTTTGAAATATAACTGTAACCAACAGTTTCTGAATGTGGCTGTGGCACATAGTTTTGGAATGTGGTGGTGACACATGGTTTTGGAATATGGCAGTGATGCAGTGTTTTGGAATGTGGTGGTGACACACAATTTCAGAATGTGAAGGTGATGTGCCATTTCAAAATGTGGCAGTGATGCACCATTTCAGAATGTGGCGGTGATGCAATATCAGACTGTGGCAGTGATGATTTTGGAATGTGGCACTGAAACACAGCTTCAGAATGTGATGGGGATGTGTAATTTTGGAATTTGGTGTGAATGTGCAATATAAGAATGTGGCAGGGATGCACCATGTTGGAATGCAGTGGTGACATGATGCATAATTTTGAAATGTGGTAGGTGCATACAGTTCTGGAATGTGGCAGGGACTAGCAATTTCAGAACAAATGGTGTGTCCTGTCACATTCTGATGCTGCAGGAAGTTTGTTCCCCTGGCAACTGGTCAAAGACCAGTTTCTGTGCAACCTGGTCTGGACCAGTTTCCAAGCCACCTGGTCTGGGACTAGTTTCACTGCTATACAGGAGCTTTCTTTGTTGCACTTAGCTTTTTTCCTGTACCAGCTCCCTTTAGTGTAGCTTTATTGCTACCAACTACATACCATGGATCACCACACCAGTGAAATTTGTGGTCAAAAGAATTTTAGAGGAAAGTGAGATTCAAACCCAGACATTCAGGATCACAGCCTAGTGCACTAACCACTACACTGTGCTGGCTGCTGCCTAGCAAGCCTTTGGTTAGACACATATGTGACAATAACTGATCCCAGACCAGTTCAGCTGGAAGGAGAAACTGATCTAAGATCAGGCAGCTCTGAAACTGGTCTCAGACCAGGCTGGTCCCAGACCAGGTTGCCTAGAAACTGGTCTCATACCAGGCTGGTCACACACCAGTCATCAGGGGAACAATCTTCCTACACCCATTCGTACAGTGTGCATCCCCACTATATTCTGAAATTGCCAGTCCCTGCCAAATTCCTCACTGTGTGTTAGTGTTACATTCTGCAATTGAGTGTCCCACCACATTTTGAGATGGCACATCCCTGTCACATTCTGAGATTACATGCCCCCCACCCTCAACATGTTAAAAGCTTCGCACTACTTTGACATTCTATACCTTGGTTCAGCACTACATTCCAAAGCCATCTCTTGAAGCATTCTAAAGTACAGTACCATGCATCTGAGCATTCTGGAAATACAAGCACTGCAGCCAACCTGATGTCAATTTTTTAATGACTACTATAGCTACAGTTTCTTACACTTTGAAGAAACAGGTCTTATAAGGTTATTGACAGGGAGGACTAGACTGTGAGTTCAGGTTATGACATAATCAGTGGTTCTTCACTGAAACTGGCTTATTTGAATAGATAGTGAAATCAGGGTTACAAAATAGCTCATAACTTTAAAATGAAGTAACGCAGAAACCTAATTTTTGGTATGAGATTTATTGGGGGTATGCTTATTTTAATTCTGTAGTGTAGCACTTTTGGCCAGACTCCCTGTTTAAAAGAAAAACATAGCACCAAATATTTTAGAATGCAAGGTTGACAGTGTCCCTTTACTCTGCAATTCATACTTTCATCCCACAGTTCAGTGAGTCACTGAACCACAGGATGTATACATGAATGCATGAATTGTGGATTAATGTATTATACTGTGGAAAAAAATTCCACAGAACTGATCATTGAACTGCGGATTGATTACATGTATTGTGGAAAGATGTACTGAATTAAACTGCAGAATAAAATACCTCAGAACTGACATTCCACAGTTCATGTGTATTATTCCATAATTCAGCCAGAAAATTTCAGGAATGGGGCAAAAGTTTGCCAGACACATTTGGAAGATTCGGATTTTGCAAAAGTCAGAATTTCAGAAAATTTTACAAAATTTACGAAATTTCACAAAATGTTCACAAATTCATAATTCACAGATTCTGCACAGATCTAATTAACATACATAAATATACATGTGTTATAAGGTAATACACAACATAAAATAAAAATGGTAAGGACTTAAAGAGCAATAAAAGGAATAACTTGTCATGAGTCATAATACATTAGAAGCAACTGCAGGCATTAGGAGCAGTAAGTGCATCCATTATTTCATTTTTGAAGAATGTTAGTGTTCCCTCATTAATTTTGCCTATAATAAACCTAAGGCTGATGGGAGGTTAATTTGAGACTACTGCTTTACTCCCCTTTTTGCATACTGGGACCACATGTGCCAGCTTCAAGTCAGATGGTATTTCAGATTCTTGTAGGGATATAAGTCCCTGTGCACAAATGGTGTGGAGTGGCTGCATGCACGTATGGGGGGGCGCATAGCCACTCCACACCCTATGTGCCCCCCATGTGGAATGCACCAAGGTGGGGCTTACAGCACCTATGTGCCTGATCTCCTGGCCATGCAAAGAGCAACACAGTAGGGGCAGGTGAGGGGCAGGCCAGCAGTATGGACCGTGCACTACAGCACATAGTGCTGGCCATGGGGGGACAGAGGAGGGGGCAGCCTAGAGCAGGGGAGACCCTGCCGTAATGTACTATTCACCCCTGGAACATGCTCCTCCTGTTTAGTGGTGCCCCATCCCACAAGGATGATGGTGAGGGTTGGGGCAGCTAGCCATGGCACCATCTCTGTGGGTGGGTGGTAGGGTGTTCGGTGCGAGGGGAGGCACTGCCTACTGCTGTGGGTGGAGGGGAGGGGTTGCTGGACCACATGTTGGTTGTGTGGGTCTGGGCCATGATGGGGGTTGGGGGGACCTGCTGCCCCTATGTGTTGGCTGGGAGGTGCGGTGGGTGGTGCCCCTGCTTCAGGGGCTCGGTGATATGGAGGCCACCAGACAGGACATGGGCACGGGGGTCTGGGTGGCTGCCAATGCTGTTCATGCACCTGGACCTGTGTCCTGCCGTGCAAGGGATCCACTCTGTGATCCGGTCCAGGCATCCAATTGGATACCCGGCCGGGTCCGCGACCCCGTCCCTGGCTGCCTTGCAGAGTCCTGCTTGCTGTGGGGGGGTGGGGAAGTAGACAGGTGGACAGCTGTTGTGAATGCCACCGGTGTGCACCTGTCCGTGGGTGCACTGCTACATGGGTGTGGTATGCACGGATTCCATGTACCCCCACCCCAACAGTGCACAGGGACCATAATGAGTATTACCTTTAAGGGGTATACAATTTCATTGCTCATTAGTTTCAAGAGCTGTGGAAAAATATTGTCAGGGCCTTGTGAACTATTTGATTTTGAGCTATTGATTTTTCACAGCTATTTCTTTTTCCATTATTTTAATGTTACTTGAAATATTATGTGTTGTTATTGAGCAGTCCCATTTGTGTTGGAGCAACTGGACTGTTTGCATACACTGAACAAAACGTTATTGAAAACCTCTGCCATTTCCTCAGATTTGCTTATTAGTCTAGTGTTATGTTCTAGTGGTCCCACCCTGTTATTTGTATTTTCATGAGTTAGTATAACTGTAAAGGTATTTGCAGTTACTGTAGCTTAGTTTTGCAGTTTTAGCTAGTGATATTTCAATTGTTGTTTTCCTTTTTTGGATCTACTGTACATACCCTCAGTTTCTTTTATAGTCCTGCCATAACTCTTGTGTTTTATTTTTTTTTTTATTTCTGATATACTTTTCATTTCTATTTATTAGCCATTTGATTTTATTACTACGCCATGTCAGTCTACATCCTCTACAGTTATATTTTTTGTCCTTTATATGTTTGTTACAAATGTCATGTATCTTGGTCTAAAAGGAGACATGAAAGGAAAAATGGGATTAAGTAACTTAGTAGTGTATGCCAGTATATATTTAGGACCGGTATGCATCATCACCATAGTAGTTCTGTTTTTCATGTACCATAACATACAAATTGCAGTTTACACTGAAATTCCAAAGTGTCAGAAGGGGAGTTGCCATTTGGCTCAGAGTTATAATGTTTCAGTATGTACAGTAAGTCTGCAGGTTGGTGTGCTGCTAGTGGTGCCCCCCCCCCCCACCATGTACAGTGGTTAAATTGTAAATACTTAGGTGGGGGAACTTTTACCTCTAGATTTGTAGTTCCTGGAACTACTATCATCTCTAGGTGGTGGAACTCTTCTATTGAGATGTGCAAAGCTGAGAAAACTTTGCTTTGATAGAATTGTGCAAAGTTCGCCAACTTCATGAAGTTTGAAGTGCCGACTTTGCAACATTGTTTGCCAGGCTAAGTGGCACTTTCTTCTGCAATGCGACCAAACTTCACTCACAAAGTTGCCACTTCATGAAAAAAAGTGCCACTTCTCCTGAAAAAACAGTGTGAAGTCGGTGCAGTCGGAGTTGGTGATGCCAATAGAAACTTCGCAAAGCGTCACAAAGTCAAAGTTTTGCAACTTTGCTGCAACTTCGTTGACAAAGTTTAACTTTGTTGCATCTCTACTCTCCTATGTCATTCAGTGGATGATGATGACAGAGGTGCAGGAACCCTTGTGCAATGTTACAGGGGGTGGGAATTGAATGACCACTACGCAGTGTGCTGTTCTGACATTGCCATTCACCAGCTGTTGCTAACAAGCTAACTATGGCCTGATCAATTAATAGTCTCTATCCCTGGCCTCAACCAAAAAAATCTGGTCATTTTACCTTTTAAAAAATGTTTAAAACCTTTTCTATATTTTACTACACTACATGCATGTACTACATGTGTGATTTTATTTTGGATATGAAGTTTTCCCAATGAAAATGTGGCTTCACTTATCTGCATCTCTAGGAAGAGGGGTTCATTGTAATTTTGGAGGGGAACTGGAGTGGAATTATTGTACTCAGCCCTTCATCCCTTTTTTTTGCATATCCCTTGGTCTGACAACACACCAGTCTGAGTCTCTTTTGATTGGTGAATCAATTGGGTTCTTACTTCCCCTTTTGTGAGGCCTGGTTAGTAAATTCTCTTCCACTAACTGGTTTGTATTTTCCCTCCTTCTTTTCCTAGATTTCTGTTCCAGGGTTTCTTGATTATAGTAGCAATTCAAAAAGTCTCTTTTTCTGCCTTTAGAATTTCCAAGAAGCTTTCTAGCTTACATATTTCCTGATCCTGTTTTAATTCCCCTTTCACCCTTGCAAGTTCTGTTTTTAAATCCTGTAGCTCCTTGCACTTAGTGAAATTGAAAGGAGATATTGTGGTTGCTAAAGATACAATATTATACATTCTGCAGCTGATATATTTCTTGAGACTCTGACCTGTTTGAAGTATTGGGAGTTTGTTATCACTTTATTCCGTTTTAATTACTGGTGACCTCCTTTATCACACTGTTTACTGGTATCTTTTAAATGCCTTAATAACCTAAAAATTGGTTATTATTGCATTTTCTTCAAGTCTTGCTTCACTCAAATCGTCTGGCAACATCATTGGCACTTATTTCCTGAGGGAGCGGGCTGAAAACTTTAAAAAACATGGTGGCTCCATTTCAATGTACCGATGACCCACAATGGAGTCAGAGACTTTCCCCTATTAAGTCTCTCCAAATTGTTTATTTACTTATTTTATTTATCTGGTTGATCCTGCTTTTTAAACTATGAAAATGTATCTGGTTGATCCTGCTCTGCACTGGGTTTAGACACAAAACCACAAGTCCGACCCAGAACAATCAGAAGCAGTGTAACTGACTTCTGAACTGTGAATTAAAGTGGTTCAACACTTTCATTTCTTTTCACCTTCCTACTGTTGATGCTGACATGGGAACTGAAGTATCGCTGTGCGCATTGGTGTTTGTGGAGGAGACACCAATAGCAGGATTGCAACGCTGGTTTTAATTTTATAACAGGTATGCCATCTGTATCATGAGCTTGCAATCTTACTGGACTAACTTATTGAGACTTCAGGCTTGTGTGGTCTGCTGCCTCTTGTTTTTTGTCTGTTGCAGGGAATTTGGCTGTTTGGGCTGATGGCAGGCTGATAGCAATGAGACAGAATGCTGTTCCGAGTGGTAGAAAGAGGAGTGCATGTGACAGCACCTTCACAAAACAGATTTGGGCAGCGTCTTGGTAGTACCGGGAGAAGTCAAGAAACTGAGGAAGTGGAGTTTTTAAAATGACACAGAGTAAAAGGAACGTTTCAAGAAAATAATTTTATTTCTGTTCCATTATTTTGCCTGTGGAAACTGTAGGACATTTGCGTTACTATGCTTAGTGCATTTACTTAGTTACTATGCTAGCGTTTATTGTGACTATTGTGCTGAGGTGTATGGTTCATAAGAAAGCACAACAGAGAATCTATGTCTGGGTAGTTTTGAACGCATTGTAAATGCATTGTAAAAACTACTTAAATACAGTATTTTATTTTTTTATTTTAAAAATTTCTGGGAAAGGGAGGTCATCTGACTGAGTCAGCCAATGGGGGGCATTCTGAGGTTTGCATTCTTAAGGAGCTATTTAAGTGCATGCGTGGCATCCTGAACTCAGACACACTCTGAGTTGGAGATGAACAGGCAGCAGTGTACTGGTTAAGGTAGTGGAGACTAGTAACTGCCCATAACACATGATGTTCTAACTGCCAGTGACTATTGGTGTTTTTTAGTGGGCTAAGTATCCATTTTGATTTTCACTAAAAGGTACCAAGAGAGCATGGTGGAAAATAGCTCCACTACTGCTACCTCGAACTTCAGGCAAGAGGTGCGGTTTGAAGTCAAATGCTAGCTATACACCAACGGAGGCATTTTTGAAAGTAAGTAAGCTAGAATGCAAGCAACTATTTTTTTAACAAAGATTTCAAAGATAGCAATGAGCGTTAATGCTAGTGCTTGACCATTTGATACAGCAGAATAATATTGAACTGGAGAAGACTTCCACCCCTAAACAATCAGCTAACAAAGAAGGTGGTATACAGATGCCCCAGAGACCTCAGGCATCCCAGAATCATTTAGGCAATAGCTTGGAACAATCCCCAAGACTGGTCTTTGAGGAGGACAGTGAAAGCATTCTTATTGAGGATGGCTCTCTTGGTATAGATATGGAGAGCTTGGAAGTATACTGCAATCCAAATGTGTCTCTGGATAGTTATGGTGGAGTAAATGTGAATGTTAATGATTTTGGGGAACAAAAAGATTTCTTATTGGTTTCTGAGGCAGAATTAAGAGATATAAAAGCAGAACTACAGAGAACCATAATAGGCATAAAGACAGCACTTGAAGATAGTGAAAGTAAGAGTGAATAAAAAGAAGGAAGACAGAAAAAAACAACACGAAGGACATAAATATAGAGGAATTAAAACCTTATTATGTCCACAAATGTTTGAGTGATAATTTAGTTGCACTCCAATATATGGCTAATTTGCTCTTTATGGAACAATTAGTTGCCTTTAAGAATGAAATTGAGAACACGAGATACAATGTGGCTGTGGTGGATGCAAAACTGGTTACTGTGATGTGTAAATTAGATGAAATGTTTCCTCCTACGCAATCAGACTCAGTAGTTATAATAGAGCCACAGAATATAAACAGCAATCTGAGACTAGACTTTTCTGTAGTAGTTATTCCATCTATACCAGATAACAATAAAAATAAGGGTAAAAATAAGAAAAATAAAAATGAAAATAACAAGACAGATGTGGTAACAAAGCACACTAGGAACAAAAACATAAAGAGAGGAAAAACTTAAGAATAAAAGTAATGGAAAGAAGTAAGAGAGTTAACAGGCCTAGCCTCAGGAAAACGTGATAAGAAAAATGAAGCAGAGGTAGTAGGCAAAACAGCTGAAGAGGAGATAGTGGTGGAGCAAAGATTCTGGAATAGTGAGTTGGGGGAAAAAACTCCAAATCCTAGAACAGGAATTGTTGCTATTTAATGAACACTGCTGCAAGGAAGGAGTTGAGATAGGGAAAACTAGTAAGGACCCCTCCAAGGTATAAAACAGACAGACATGTGGGGGAACAAATGAATGATATGGACAAAAGGAGAGGTCAATCTGTAAACACTGGAGCAAATAGTGGTACCGGGCAGGATAAGAGGTCATTGTATAAGGAAAAGAATAAATCATTTTTGCGTTTCACTATAAAAGTGGAATGGCCATCCTTTACAAGTGAAATATTAAAACAATATATAATTCAAGAAATGTTTGCTCCAGCAGAGCTTGAGATTTCAGAAAATGATATGTTGGAAAGCAGGAAACGCAAAGATGTATGTATTGATACTACTAAAATCTATTTTGCTTTGCTAAAATTGCAAATTATATTTGGAGAAATGAGAACCTCCTAAATGTTAAGGGGCTGAAAGTGACTTTCCCAAATAGGGATAGATTTAATGCCCTACAAGTGAATCTTGGGACTACTGATGTTCCAGTGGTGCTATCATTGTTTGGAAGGTCAAGATTAAACAGAGACAATAACTACAAACTAAAAGGTTCTATTTGTAACTTGTTTTGCAAATTATATGAGTGTAAGACTGGGAAGACAGGGTGTTCAGTTTATGAGTAGAAGTTATAACTCCTCCCAAATAGATATTATTGTAAAGAACAAAGAAATAGCCCAGCAACTTTTGTAGAAAAGTAAGGCTGTAGATACCCTGGGATTGCTCTTAATAGAGCCAACCGAAATCTTAGGAAAGGAAAAAGAAGACAAGTCTATCATCCAGAATGGAAATCTAAGTAAGGATTTGGGAAACAACTAGAATAATGAGAGTAGATCAGAAAGCATGCAAGAATGACTTAATCCAATTATAGACAATGAGAATTCTACAACTTTAACAGCAAAGAGAGTAACAACTCAATTAAGATAATATCATGGAATCTGGCAGGGCTTGTAAATAAACTAGGACAAAAAGACTTTGGGGAATTTATTAATCAAGGGGATATAATTTGTTGCCAGGAGACTTGGCACAAAAACAAAGAACAAATAACCTGGAATGGCTGGAATGGCTATGAGTTATGGCTATGAGTTATCATATGATTGCGGCCAATGAGAGTAAGTTCAGTAGACCTTCAGGAGGTCTGGTGACTTATATTAAAGTGGGTGTATGTGAGGTGCACAAAAACTTATATTTAGAGGAATTTTTTTTAATTTCTTTAATTAGAACCTCGAACATGGCATATATATTGGTAAATGTGTAAATGTGTATATTCTGTCTAATGGATCCAAATATTGTTATAAGAAAGTATGGGACAGACTTGAAAAAATAACAACTGAAGTACTTATAAAGTATCTCAAAATAGACTTATTAATGGTGGGTGATCAGAATGCCAGAATTGGAAGATCTGACAGATTGATGGATAACTCATTTTTTGGCCATTTAAATTCAGAATGTGACTGTGGAAGAAATACACAAGATCCAAAATGTTATCAGGCTGGATTGTGATTGTTGCAAATACTTGCCCTAGCTAATTTATATCCCCTAAATGGGCAGTTGAAAGGGGACCAACAGGGAAGATGTACATTTACTAAGTGCTATGGAGCTACTCTCCCCGATTTAGTCCTGTGGAATGGCGATCCCATCTGGTGGGACTCGTTATATATACCTACTAGGTCGGAAAGTGACCACTTACCAATAACAAAAATTGGGTCATCTACTAAAGAAAACAGTACAGGACAAGAAATAATAGCAGAAGAACAAATCTTGAAAATTAGGAATTATAAGAAATTAAAATGAGGTGGTCATGCTGAAACTCAAGTAAGTTGAATATTGCATTCAGAATCTGTACAAGAGTTTAGCAATGGGCTCTACACTAAGACTACAAAACAAATTATGGACTATCTAGTGGTGCTTTTAGAACAAATGCAACAAAGCTTACATAAAGAATCCACAAATATGACAAGATGTAAGAGAGATCATACATGGTTTGATAAAGAGTGTCAGCAACAAAAAAAGAAATTAACAGCTAGGATTAGAGAAAGAAGAAGAACTAGGGAAAAAGAAAAATATGAACTGTTAAGACAAGAAAGGATAAAATATAAAAATGTATTGATAACTAAAAGATTGCAATATACACTGGGTAACTGGGAGAAAATGTTACAGACAATAAAGAAAGGAGACTCTAAGGAATTTTGGGCCCTAGTGGCAAAAGGTACAAATAATTACAAAAAAGTAAGAGATACTTATATACAGGAAACAACTTGGGTGGAACATTTCACAAAGTTATATGCAGGCAACAGCAGTTTTAATATGGCCCAAGATACTACTGAAAAGGAAAGGCAGAATTGTATTTTAAGATCAGATGTTTACTTTGTTATACAAAACCTGAAATGTAATAAGGCTTCGGAACCAGATCAAATAAATGCTGAAGTTTTTTATGTCAAATGTAACATTGTGGTCTGATTTGTTTTTTGTTTTACTCAATAAGTATATAGGGGATCTTACATTTCCTGAAACTTGGAAAGGTGTGATTATAGTGCCCATACACAAAAAACAAAATGTCATGGACCCATTGATGTATAGGCCTATAAGTCTATTAGATGTAAGTCTAAACATATTTTCAAAAATTGTTCTAGAAAAATTGAAGATAGATATTGAAAAAACAGGTGGCATAAATAAGGCCCAAGCAGGATTCAGGAATGAGTACAGTACCTTAGATAACTGTTTTGTCTTAAATCATTTGATTTAAAAATATACAGTTTTGAGAAAGCACCAATTATATGTGATCTGTGTTGATTTCAGAGCAGCATTTGACACAGTTAGTAGGAGTACTTTGTGGAGTGTTATGAGTGAGAGAGGAATTAATGTTGATTTAATTGCTATAATCAGAACCTTATATATGATACATGGGCAAACATACGGATAGGCCACAATGGAAAACTGTTGAGAGCAATACCAACTACTAAGGGGGTATGACAGGGGTGTGTGATGGCTCCTACTCTTTTTTCTATATATATAAATGGTTTATTGGACAAAATAGGTGAGTCAGATACTGACTGTCCAAAAATACTGTATGAGAAATGTGGCATACTAGTCTTTGCAGATGATATTATTCTACTAGCATTGACCAAATCTGGATTGCAGAAAAAGATTAACATGCTTCAAGAAATCTCAGGCTCACTTGAGTTGGACATAAATCTTAATAAAATACAAATTTCAATATTTGAAAAAGGAAAGATAAAGAGTTTTTTTACCTATAATGGGGACAAATTAACAGCAGTTAAAGCCTATCAGTAGTTAGGTATTATGTTCACAACAAATGGAAAATGGACAGAACATATAAGGAAAACAATGGATTAATTAAAAAAGACAGCAAATGCCCTATGTAGATTTAACTATGCATATGGAGATTTAACATTAAGACCTATGATTGAGGCAATCAGAATGAAATACCATGCCCAATTAATGTATGGTACTGAAATATGGGATAGTGTTAGTAAGAATAAGCTGATGACCCCAATTTACAAGACTCTGAGGAGAGTGTTAACAGTAGGCTACTCCTTTCCAGCCACTTATCTCAGAGCTGAGTTGGGGTTGTATAATGTAAATACATTGATTAATACTAGAAAGTTCAAATTCTGGCTGAGACTAACCAGACTTACACAGGATAGATTCTCAAGTATGTGTTTACAAGAAAAAGAACAATGCGTAGAGAGAAAATGTTTTGACTCAAGATGGTACAAAGGTATTAGAACTGCATTAGAAAAATATAGTATAACTCATCTGTTGGATTTCCATAAGCAAAATATTACCTTGAGTAAACAATATGTTCCTTATATTGCAAAACAATAAGAGAATACTGGATAGAGATAGATAAACAGAGCATAAATGACAGCAGATACTCCAAGTGGTATGCAAATAATATGGAAAGATATGAATTTCAGAAGTACTTGGATGTACTAGTGGACCCTAAGATGAGGACAATATGTACAAGGTACAAGTCTGAGATCCAAGAAAGTAATATGCTATTGGCTAGATTTGATAAAACAAGACACGCATCTCCAAAATGAGATTGTGGTAATGGAGAGGTAGTAGACCTACTGCATATCCTTTGGACATGCAGTAGATACAATTCCCAATGTACTTATTTCTAAAAACAGTTTTTCAATGTTGCAGACTGGAGGATATTGGAGTAGATAAAGATTCTTTGACAGAAATAATTTTCTTTACACATGATGAATTTACAATCAACAGTTTGGGAAACTATTTACTGAGCATAGCTAAAGTTAAAAACACAAAAAACAAAAAGGAGGAAAATTAACATAAGGGTATGATTGATGGTAGTAAACGGTTAAAGACAGACCAATGATGAGATGCAATAGGATTATGAACAAAGACAGATATTTATTGTATGTATGTAATGCATATGAATGAAGCACTTTATGTAACAGAAAGTGTTATGTAAATACAATATGAATTCCTGGACCTTGTCCAATATAGAGATATGTGCTTTTAATAGTATTGTCTTCTTTGTACTGATGATTGTTTTAATTATATACTTGTGATCTTATTTCTTTATTAATGTATTGTAATAACCTTGTGTTGAACAATAAATATTTCTACTACACTCACATTTTCATTAAAAAAAAACAGCACACAAAAGGACAGGGAGACTGTGTACAGACTGTGTGTGTGTGTGTGTGTGTGTGTGTCACAGAACTCCCTGCACCAGTAATTGTAAAAAATAATGTCTATGCAGCTGTGCTATTAAGGATTTTTTACACAACCTTGGTGTGTGATGATCTCATAAACCTCTCGAGCTTGGCTCTTAAGGTTTATGAGTAATCACACACCTCAGGAGTGTAAAAATGATCCATAACACATAGTTGCATAGCCAATATTCTCTATTTAAAGATTTATTCTATAATCAGTATCTCTCCCAAAATAACAAAATAGCAAAGCACACCATTTAACAGATCTGTGTTATTGGATCAAGGGTTCTTGGTAGCTGCTTAGTATGACCCGGATGACTCAACAGACATGCTTGTCTGTGCCACATGTTGCATCCACCATGTGCACACTGATGCTGGTGAGGCAGTGGCTCTTTACTGTATGTCTGGGCAACAGGAAGTGCCACACTGAGGTACTTCCAGTTTCAAGACTGCTCCAAAATGTGCTTTTAAAGGATTTTAAGTGGATTACCCACTCACAGTAACTAGTAGCTGTTTGCTAAATGTGCAATACCACACCTAACTCTTAAGAGAACTGCTGTACCTGGTTTCTAGAAGGAGGAGTTGGCTTCATGTCCTCCTCCTTTTCACAGTTCCCTGCTGTTCTGATAGAGTGCAGCATAGAGACAGTCAGACCCACAGGGATTTTTTTAAGGCTTTTCTACACTGTAGGTGTTTATAACACCCCCAGCCCCCCAACACACACACAGTATTTTACTAAAACTGCTGTTACCCCTGGAAATCACCAGCCAGCATAAACGGTCAGCCATCAGACACCCTAGCCTTGTTTAACACTTTACACTGGGCTTGCTCGCTGTAACAGAGTTTATCTGTTATTCTGTTAGCTTAGTCTGGAAAAAGGATGAAAATGAGAAGCCACACTGTCAGTGATGCATGTGAACCACAATCTGGATGCAGCAAAAAGTCAGTTATGGCTATACCATGTACAGTAAACTGCACTCTGACTATTCTTTTAGTACATGATCATGTGCCCTCAAGTACCTTTTTATCAGAACTCAGTTAATTCTTTTTTTTTTTGTAAAATATTTTTATTGAAAAGATATAAACAAAAACATTACAGTACAACAATACATATACAGATTTTGATAGGGCATGGATACATACACTTTAAATTCTGTCATATTGGGTTGATTATATTGAATCCTACTAGCAAAGTGCTCATACATTGGTAGTTGCATATTTTACATATAATAAAGCTTGAGGTTTGAAATGGGTTCCTAATAAGGCTTGACACTGCTGTCCACCATCTCCCTCCCCACAGCATGCATTTTCCAAATGCTGCTACCAAGGAAAAAGTCTCAGTTCAATGGTCCTCTATAATATATGTCTTATAGGGTCAAATTTCAGCCCATTTTCCATTATTACTACTTGGGCTCTCTCTATTTTCAGACATCCCAATAAGCTATGTGCCCCCTATTGTATAGTGGGAGGGTTTTCAGAGATCCAGCACAGGACCAAAGTCTTATAGGAATTTACAAGAGCTAAGGACCATAAACTCAAATCTTGTTTCAGTGTTCCCTGAGCTGGGTCTGCTTTGAATAGAAATTCCAGGGGGGATCTAGGTGGTGGTGCCCCCATTACTGCTGACGTTATTTTATGTATTTTGTGCCAATATCTGAGTATTTTGGGGCACATTAGTGTCATACAGTACGTGGAAAGTCTCCATCTGCTGCATCACATTTGGGGCACTGTTTTGTTTTTTCAGGATTAAAATGGTGCAGTCTTGCATTGGAAATATATGCACTGTATAAGTAATTGAACTGGTTCTGCCTCCGTTTATTATTTCTGGAGCATATATTTAAATGCCCGAGAGTGGCTGACCATATTTCTAGGGTGAGTATAATGCTCAGATCTTGTTCCCACACTTTTTGTGTGTGATTGGAGGGGTCCTTGGTTCCCTTCTGGAGAATCTTATACTACACCAACCGTGGCTTAGAGAGAGGTTGTGGTTTGAAAATCTCTTCCTCAAATGGGTCTACCTGTGAACCACAAGATTGAGAAGCAGACAGAGTGAACAGCTTGTGTCTAACCTGTAGGTGTACAAAATAATTCATCAGGAGAGGGTGCCCACCACTTTTGAAGCTCATTGAATGAGAGGAGTGTTCCCCCCTTTCATACAACTGCATGTTGTATTTTTAATCCTTTTTTTCCTAAAAAAGGAACCCCCTAGAGAGAAATACATTATAATCAGGGGCTGTTTTTTAATGTGGACGAAATGAAAGCATACTGGGACATCACAGCTGGTGTACTTGTGACTGTGTATACTACTCTCCAGACTTTTACGAGAGTATTGGTGAATGGGTTAGTACACGTTTTAGCCTTCACTGATGAAAGTGAAGAGGAGAGAAGATTCCTTCTTAGGTCTACACATTCTTGCTCTCCTCTATCTCTATCCAGATGGGGTATTCTGGGGTTAGCCCCAAGGGGAGAAATGCCCATTTGTGCTGCGTAGTAATTGGCCTTAAGGTTCAGTAACCCCATGCCTCCCAACTTAGTAGGTTGTGGTAAAATAGAACTCTGAATTAGAGTGTTTTTATCTTTCCACAGAAATCTGTGAATTATGCCATCCAGTTGCTTAAAGAACTTGTCAGGAAGATGCAACGGTAAGGACTGAAGAGGTATAGACACTGCGGAAGAACATTCATTTTTACTTTTGACACCCTCCTGAAGAGAGTCAGGGGTAAAATCACCCATCGATCACATTTCTGGGCAAGTTTAGTGAGAAGGGAGTCATAGTTCAAGGTTACTCGCTATGAGCACTTGGAAGTGATATGTACCCCTAAATATTTAATGTTATGTACCACCTGTGCTCCAAGGGAATTATGGTCCAGGAGAGTTCTATTCTTTTTTCCTATGGGCAGTATCTCACTCTTGGACCAATTTATTTTATGACCCAATAGAGAGGCATATTCAGTCAGGATATTTTGAACATGTAGATGATCTACCAGGGGGTTCTTTAGATAGAACAGCAGATCATCTGCAAAAAGTGCAACTCTATGTTCTCACTTGCTACCAAAGTCCTCCACCCCCTGGTGGTTGCATATAGCTGCTGCCAAGGGTTCCAGCGCCATGATGTATAACAGTGGGGAAAGAGGTCACCCCTGTCTCATCCCACTTTATAAATTAAACTCAGGGGATAGTGAGCCATGGTATCCCATCAAAGGGGCATGGGAACTAGGGCATGGGAAGAAGGGAACCGTAATGGTGCACCTGAAGTGGGCACACGGGACTTGTAGGTGTGGTGTGGTGAGGGCATCACTCCACCTCCTGCTCCCCAATGTGCCCTGACACACAGTTCGTTATAGTATCTTGTGGTGCCATCTTTTAGGGGGTGACTTTGGGCATGACATTTCATCCCTTTCTCCTTTTTGCCTGTCGCCTTTTAGATGGGCGCTCTTTTTGTTGCGCTTTTTTTCACCATGCTCTTTTTGTTTTCACCCTGATCATATGGAATCTGAGCCATTTACCAAGATTTTGGACATAGGGATACAGTATAGTCTCCCTGGTGCTGGAAGATTGTTCACCTGATAACTGGTCTGGGACCAGCCTGGTCTTAGACCAGTTTCCAAGCAACCTGATCTGAGACCAGCCTGGTCTATAACCAGTTTGAGAGCTGCCTGGTCTTAGAACAGTTTTCATGCCACCTTGTCTAAGACCAGTTTCTCCTTCTAGCTGAACTGGTCTGGGATCAGTTATAATACAGAAACATAGAAACTCAGAAGTTGATGGCAGATAAAGACCACAAGGCCCATCCAGTCTGCTTATTTCTTTTTCTACCTTATAAATGTGCCATCAGCCTTTGCTCTGTCAATGGCCTATCTATTCATATTCATCTGTATTTCTCCCTTATGCCTATCCCATGCCTGTTTAAAGCCCTGCACTGTATTCATAGCCACCACTTCCTGAGGTAGGCCATTCCATGCATCCACCACCCTTTGTGTGAAAAAGAACTTCCTCACATTACCCCTTAATCGGCCTCCCTCTAATCTCATACTTATCACATATCTGTCTAACCACAGGCTTGCTAGGGAACAGCCAGCATAGTGTAGTGGTTAGTGCACTAGGCTGTGATCCTAAAAGTCTGGGTTTAAATGTCACTTTGCCCTAAAATTCTTTTGACCCCAAACTTCACCAGTGTGGTGATCCATGGTGGTGTGGAGTTGGTAATAGTAAATCTCCAATAAAGGGAGTTGATGCAGGGGGGGGAAAAAAAAGCTAAGTGCAACAAAGAAAGTTCCTGTAGAACAGTGAAACTGGTCTCAGACCAGGTTGCACAGAAACTGGTCTCTGACCAGTCATCAGGGGAACAAACTTCCTGCAGTGTGGTCCAATTTCAAATGCTCACAGGGCTGCAAACATGTATCCCCACTCCACACGATCAAAGACCTTTTCCACATCCAGTGCAAGGACTGCTGCTTTATGAGTTTTACTAGTTTTGGCCCAGTAATGTAAAATATTAAGAGTTTTCCTAATATTATACTTCCCTTGTCTCTCCTGAACAAATCCACTCAGATCTGTATGTATTATGAGTGGTAAAAGGGGTTCAAGCCTTTCTGCCATTATTCTGGCCAGAATTTTGTAATCTGAAGTGAGCCAAGATATGGGGAGGTAAGATGAACAGTGAGTCAGGTCCTTGCTTGTTTTGGGGAGTTTGGTTATGACTACAGACCACATGGAGGGGGGCAGTTGTCCCTCAGTTACACTTTCCCTATGGACAGCATATAATAGGTCCAGGGGTAGTCGCTGAAACTTCTTTAAGAAGTCAATGGGCAGGCTGGCAGGCCAGGAGCCTTACCACTTCTCATTTTTTTAATAACCCTCACTATCTTCACTTCTTCTAAGGGTTTGTCCTGTTCTTCAGAGGCTAGTAGTATAGTAGTAATAAATGTATTCATATAATTATGAACAGGATAGATGGTACAAACTCCTTTGAGCAGATGCTCATTTCCAAGGAGATCCTTAACATTTAAAAGGTTATAGTAGTTGCCTATGCAAAAATGGGAGTAACTGAGGCTTTTTGTAAGAAATGTTGTATTTGGTCTGGGGTTGGTGATACCTCTGAGGAGTATAAATCTTTATAAAAGGCTGGTAAAGCCTGTCCTATGGAGTGGGTATCTGTGGACACATTTCCACCGAGGGTCCTAACACCTGTTATGGTATGTTCTCTTTTTTTCTTTTTTTTTTGGAAACAGTAATTTTATCGATTTTCCAAAACACATTATACAGACAAATATAGACCATAAACAATATCCAAAACACCCTGACAGGCAAGATAAAGCAGAGACAAAAACGTCTTAAAAAGAAATAATAACCCCCTCCCAAATATACAAGATTTAACAGAAGGGGGGGGGGACAATGTGACAGGACAAGAAAAAGAAAAGGAAAATAAAACCAACACTCCAGGGCTCAGGGCTGGAAATGGCAAAGTGGGGTTTATTTAAAGCAAAAATAGAACTACTCAAAATATGGATGGGGGGGTGGTTAATATAACCCCAAGAGGAACTTTAACATGTATAATCAGTGGATATCCAGAAAAAATATTAAATTTATGATTAAATAAATGTATGATTATATAAAAGGATGTGGGCCCAGGATTAAACCAACCATAAGACTTTATAGCGGTGGAGGAAAGGGGGGGGGGTATCAATATGAATTTCAGTTTAGATATAATTATGAATAAAAATACAGGTAGATAAAAGTCTACCTCTTTGAGGAGAGGGAGCCTGCTCGCTTAGGTAAGCTGAGCAATGATATCCAGCACTGTTTTGTTTTTCTTTTCTGCCTGGTAATGACAAAATGGTAACCATCTCCCCCCTTAAATTTTTCCAACTGAAATCTAAGTTGAGCTGTCAGCTTCTCCATTAATTGAATTTGCAAACATATAGAATACCAAAGTTCAATAGACGGTGGACTCTTTTCCAACCAGTTTTTTGTAATACATTTTTGAGTGACTGTGATTAATTTATAAAATACGAGCTTTTGAGCCTTTGTTGTACATTGTGGAGGGGGAGACCGAGGACCTAGTGCCTGGGAGCCAATGGAAGTAGTGTCTGGAATATCTTCTCTAATTCCTTAACTATCTGTCCCCAGTACCCTTTGATCTGGGGGTAACCCCAAGAAACATGAGCATATGTACCCCTCTTGCCACAACCCCTCCAGCAAAGATCTGAACTGGAAGAACCATAGTGGTAGGTGATAACTGGATTCCGGAAAAATCTCATGTTAATCTTCCAGTGAAATTCTCACCATGAGGGGGAAGACGAGGTGGAGTGTATCCTGATCCATATCAGCTGCCAATCTTCCGACCCCAACTGATGCCCCAGCCCCTCCATTTGGATTCAAGCCCACCCAGAACATCTGGTTCGCTTGTGGTAAAAAAATGAACCATTCGGGAGATCAAGCATGTTGTATCTCCACCAGAGAGTGTTAGGAGGAGGAATTCCACTAGAGGATTAGATGATAAGGACCCTGGGGAAGCCAGACCTTTACTCTCCAAAAAGTGTCTTATTTGTAAAAATCTAGAATGGTCTTTATTCGGGAGCCCAAACTCCTGAACTAATTGCAGAAAACTTTTAAGGTGTTGTGAACTGTACAACTGACCAAAAGTACTTAGACCCACTCTCTCCCACATATGAAAGCCTAAATCTGTTTGTAGTGGGAGAAATCCACACAGGCTCTAATAGGAGTCCATGGAGTCAAACCAAGAAGGATTACCCTCTGTCTAGCAACCCAGATTCATACCTGCTTGGGAACTACAACACAAGGGTTTTCTACCCAAAATTTTGAGAGGACAGCTTGATCCAAAAAGGTTAAATCAGTCAATTGGTCCCCTGGTATGTTGGGTTTCTCGAGCTCAGTCCAAAGTGGTTTATCAGCCCCAGGCCACAATGGACTCAACACCTGAAGTTGGACTGCCCAATAATACTTAATAAAATTGGGAAGACCCAAGTCCCCTGCTTGTTTAGTCCTCTGGAGAACCTGCCATTTAATCCTCAGGGTTTATGATTCCATACAAATTTAGAGGTGGCTGATTTCAAACTTCTCCAGAATCCCAGAGGGGGGCTTCAGGGGGAGAGACAAAACCAAAAAGAGGAGGCGGGGCAAAACATTCATCCTCACCACTTCTATACGTCCAGAGAAGGAAAGAGGGTGCTCCTTCCATCTAGTATAATCACCCTGGATAGCTTTGAGCAATTTAAGATAATTGTCACCATATAACTTATCTAATTTTTCTGGGATCCAGACTCCCAAGTAACGGAGGCCCTCATTTGTTCACCGGAATGCCCCTACAACCGGGAGACCCTCGTGTCAAAATTGGAATTGGGGAGCATTTCCATCTTAGATGCATTGACCCGGAACTCCGAAATGATCCCAAACTCTTGGATGAGGAAAATAAGTGGGGGGCAGAATTAACTGGATCTGTCAAATATAATAATGTATCGTCAGCATAGAGGGAAATCCGAACCTTTGTCTCAGCCACCCAGATACCGTTATAGGTTTGTGATTGTCTAAATGAGGCCACGAAAGACTCCATACTTAATGCAAAGAGCATAGGAGAGAGCGGGCACCGTGTCTAGTCCCACGTTCAATGCTAAACTTACAAGAGTGCACCCCATTCACTCTGACCTTTGCACCTTGATCCCTATACAGGTTAGATATACAATCCCTAAATTTACTTCCAAATCCAAACTTTGCCAGCATTTTATTCAGGTACAGCCAATCTAGGTGATCAAACACCTTTTCAGCATCTAAGAAAATTACAGCCCTGAGTCCCGGGGCCGGGAGGATGGCCCAGAGGACAAAACATTAAGTAACAACCAAATATTGTCCCAGATATGGTGATCAGGAACAAACCCAGTTTGATCAGGGTGTACCAAGTCCTGGACAATCCCTTTAAGTCACTCCCCGATAAGTTTAGCAAAAATGTTGGCATCCACATTAGGCAGGGAAATAGGTCTATAACTGGCACACTCCACCAGGTCTTTGCCAGCTTTGGGGAGGACTGAAATAGTGGCCTCCCCCCAGGACTCATGGACTGCACCTTGTTCATGGGCTGCATTACACACAGCTAGCAAAAGTAGAACTAACTCCTCACTAAATGTTTTGTAGAATTCAACTATAAATCCATCAGATCCAGGCGCCTTCCCTAAACTCAGGGATGCTATTACTGACCTTAGTTCCTCCTCTGTGAACGGGCACTCCAAACTAGCTTTTTGCTCTGCTGTGGGTTCCGGGAGTACCACCATCTCCAAATATGGGTCTATGTGCTGACTATGCTTAGAATCCCTCTCCTGACTATATAGTTGGGAGTAATAATCTGCAAATACCCCTGCTATCTCTGAGGGTTTAACCAAAAGTTCTCCAGAGCCCTTTGTGTCTCTGATTTTAGGAATATACCTATCTAATTCTTGCTTTCTAAGATGCATGGCAAGAAGCCTGGCTGCCCTGTCCCCTCTCTCATAATACCTTTGATTTGTATAGCGTAGTGAGTTAATAATACGGTGTGTCATCAACTGATTATAGATCTCCCTAGCATCCTGTAATTTTTGGTATGTGGTGGGGTCCCGGGTCAATTTATGCTCCCCTTCCAATGAAGCTATGGAGGCTAAGGCCTGGGAGAGTTTGGCCCTGTGAACCTTATTCTGGTAGGTGGCATGACTAATAAACTTACCCCATAAGACCATTTTGAGAGCATCCCAAATAAATTTAAACAGGGTATCTGTGACTCTATTCTCCTCCAAATACCACTTAATATCCTCTTTCAGTTTAGTAACCAGGATCTTGTCCTGTAATAAACCAGGGTCTAACATCCAAGAACCAGCTGGGGCCCTCAACTCCCAGACTGCCGCCACCTGGACTACAGCATAATCTGAAAAAGACACTGGATGTATATGAACGTCCTCAAACATATGAGCCTCTGATTGCCAGGAGTAAATCCTGTCCAATCTTGAGTAAGCATTGGCAACCAGAGTGTAGAACATGTATTCTTTAGCTGAGGGGTGTTGCCATCGCCACAGGTCCACTAGACCTGACTCAGCAACAAGGGTTCGTAACAGTCTGGAACACCCACTCATACTTTTGGTGCTTGGTAGATTTTGATCTAACTTACAGTTTTCCACACAATTCCAATCACTGGCCACTAGGAGGTGCCCTGGGTCCAAATTTCCAGTGACTGAAAATAACTCTCTAAAAAAGGTCCCAGACGGTGGGGTGGGGGCATATACTGAAAGGATGTGAATAAGGTGACCACGGAACTCCCCCGAAAGTAGAACCCATCTGCCACTCCCCTCTTGCGTTACAGCATGGGTTTGAAAAGGGAGGCCTCGCCTCAGCAAAATAACCATGCCAGCTTTAGCAGCTGAAGGGTGTGAATCTGAAAAAAACATGCCAACTCAGGCTCTCCACAACTTAACATGCTCCAACTGAGTAAGCTTGGTTTCTTGTAAGCAAGCTATATCAAACTTTAGATCTTTCAATTCTTTCAGAATTCATTCTGGCCCATTTAGTGATATTATTAATACCTTTCACATTTATTGTGCAAATATTAAGTGATCCCATCATGAGAAAACAACCAAGAAAAGTCTGTCCCCCACCCCATCTCCCCCAGACAATATCCAATCCTACAGCCCACATAAAAGCACAGTGATTCTACAATAAAAGAAAAAAACACATAAACAAACAGAAAAAGTGCTATCTATAAACATTATGGCTAACCGGCAATCTCAACTGGAGATATAAGGTAACCAAACTATAAGAAACTATTAAAGAGTAAGGGCGGAGAGATGATTAAACTGCCCTGGGGTACCAAGCTAATAATGCTGTACCAGGGTGACCACCCGCAACTGCAGGACAGTCACTGAGGACATGAAGCCCTCCAAGTGAAACAGAAGAGTACAGCACTCTCTGTGCAAAGGGTACACCTGCCAGCAAGCCAGCTGGGTTACTCCTTCACTTCTAATGTGAGGACTTCTGCTGAGGCAGGCCAGGGGCTCCTGCTCACCACCCTGGGTCCACAGAATCAAACAGAAAACCCTGCCATCATATTGTAAACACCAACCTAAAAAAAAAAAAAAAAAAGGTTTGTTTGTTTTGGAGAGAAATCATCTGCCCCAATTGGTGAAGGAAAGCTTCCTAAATAAACAAGGCTTCTGACTAAGCTATCTAACACCTGCAATTTATAACTCATGCATGATACTTAAATGAAATAATTCTGAACTTTATACCCAGAGTAGAAGAACATTAACCTGAGGGAACCTAAGGGAACTCCAAGAGGTTCCTCCCATATCAGTGTTTGCTCCCATTTCTACCCTTGCTTCAATTACTACTGAGAAATGGGGAAGTGGTTAGGAGAGGCAGCACAGCCCGAGGAATATAAAACCATAATATGAGCTGTAACTCTGATTCCACCACCAACCCCAGAGAAAAGAGAAGAAAAAGGAAAAATAAATTATTATGCTCTCCAATCAACTCAGAAAACCTGCTATCGATAAGCCACCTTTGATAAGGAAACAAAAAGACCTTAAAGAGTCTGTTTTGAAGGTAACAGGGACAGTTATTACTTTAAGTTAGTAGTATGCTACAGTCTCCATCATAGATGTTAAAAACTCACAACCTTCTCCAGATGAGGCCTAGAAGTCAGGAACCTCGGTTCTGTAGGCAAAAAACTTACAGTCTGGGCAAATGATAGAAAACCGCAGCGAAGAGGGGAAACCAATTAAGGATGTACAGGGAAAAGCATCCATTTCCTCAGCTGCAGCCCAGAAATGAGTGTCATGGTCCCTAGGTTCCCCCTAAGTCAGAAGACCCCAGACTTAGAAAAAAAAAAAACAATAGGTTGTTGCATGACCACAATTCAGGAATCAGCTAGCCAAACATCCGGAAGATCCCAAGAACATAGTCCACCAAAACCACTACATCTCGACCTGCAGGATCAAGGGGGGGACCTGTCAAGGGAGAAATCATCAAGCCACATCAGCGAGAACAGGTAGGAGAGAATCATTCCTTCATCCCTGGGGGCAGCGCCCTCCTGGAGCTATTCCCCAAAGCAGGTTTTCGATTTCAGATTCTGCTTGTTCAGAGCTGGTGTTGGGGACCAGAACACCTATCCTTTCCAACACCGAAGTTGCTTGAAGCAAATTATCATTGATTTGCACACTGTTCCCCATCATGTAACCACAGCCGTGCAGGGTAACTGAGGTAAGCCCTCATTCCTTTCTCCCGCAGGGCTTTCACAACTTGAAGTACTTTTTTATGCTTGGCCATCATGCTCAGGGGTACGTCCTGGTCAAAGTATACTTTTTGGCCATCCAAATTTAAGTCCCTCTTCCCCCAGGCCAGGCACAGAATCTTCTCTTTAGTGGGAGATGTAAGAAATTTCACCACGATATACCTGGGGGGTGCTCCTGGTTTGGGTTTTGGGGCCACCACCCTGTAGGCCCTCTCAATAGCAAATTCGAAGTTTTCTGGTAGGGCTAGTTCTTGCTGTATCGACGACTCCAGGCACCCCACCACATCAGCTTGCTCACTGCCCTTGGGAACTCTGAAGATCCAGATATTGTTCCTCCTAGCTCTTGCCACTGCATCTTCTGCCCTGTGTGTGAGCTCGCTCTCCCTCCAATGAAGAAAGGCGAGGGAGTGCTCAAACGCCATGTGTTCATTTTGCAGGGTGTCCAAGTGGGTTTCCACAGCCATAGTACAGGACTCCAGCTTTTTAAAATCCGTTTGCAGGCTTGACATTTTTGATCAATCTGATGTAGAATGCTTAGCATTTGGTGTCCGTCTGCCTTAGTGAACGCGGATGTGGATACGGAATCCGATTCTTCATATCCTGAGGCCATTGCTGCAGAGGACTGCGATAATGCAGGGCTGACAGGCCGCTCTTCTGTGGATGTTGCAGAACTTTTTTTAGTGTGGTAAAATCTTTCTTTTTAGTTTTCCCCATTCTCCTGGTGTTTCTCAGACTGATAGAGTATAGATTCAATTATATTAACTGCTCAATGGTTTTCGATGGTTAATTAGCTAACCTGAGGCTCAGGAGCTGCAAAGCTAAGCCGCTATTAGGTTTGTTGCATCACCGGAAGCGTCTACTTTTTTCTTAAGCTGCCAGATTAGGAACTTCACCCACCTATTGCCATCAAAATATGGTCCCACTTTACCTAATAGCAAGCTACATTCCAGTCATGAGCAACTCATGGAGTTATAGTTTAATTTATTATGTTGTAGTCTATTGTATAACCCCAGGGTAGGATGTGCCATATGAGCTTTTTCAAGTGCCTGGATCTTCCCTTCCAAGAAATTCAAGTCATCCTCCTCTACTTTTTAGGGCTGCAGTGGGTGGAGCCCTGCAGACCTCTTGCTTTCAGTAAAAGGACTCCTGCATTCCTTGTGAACCAACATGTTGAAGTGTCAAACAAAGTCACCTCTGCTCAGAACACTCCATGCTTGCACTATTTTTTTGCAATTAAATGAACTTTATTAATTTTATAAACTAAAGTACAAATCCAACAGTCACACAATGTTCAGCTCATAAAAATACAACAAAGGTGAAAGACAAGGAAAAAAAAATAAACCAACCCCAATCCTCCCACCCTCCCATCTATAGTCATGGCAGTATCATGGGAGGCTGGACACAAAGAACTAAGAGGCCTCAACTGGTAACCCCTCCAACTACCCCCGCAATCACCAAAATCTATCTATCCTTGCCCCCCCAAATTATCACTGAGGATGTAGCTGAGCACAGGAAAGGTAATAAATAAAGACCTGATATACAATACAGAAAAATGAAAACCATTAATTAATAGTCAAATATTCTATTCATATCAAAGAAAGGGGGTGATGAAACTTACAGTCCAGCCAAAATCCTTCACCTTCCTGAGAGAAAGTACAAAAGGGGCTCCCACAAGGCACGGTATAGAACTAAATTAAGGTATTGTATTACGAAGGTCCTCTCAGCTTTCAGTGCTGAGAGT
This sequence comes from Neoceratodus forsteri, assembly GCA_016271365.2. Classification (NCBI taxonomy): domain Eukaryota; kingdom Metazoa; phylum Chordata; order Ceratodontiformes; family Ceratodontidae; genus Neoceratodus; species Neoceratodus forsteri. Next base: position 356,455,022 of record CM057456.1, read on the forward strand.
ATATCTTGTAGCCATTCCTACTTAGTTGGGAAAGAATAATTGATCCAATGCCTTAATAAAAGAAGTTTAACCACTGCTGAGATAAGAGCCATGTAGGCCCTGTGTTGTGGTTACCTAATAGCTGAATAATTACCAATAATACAAATTTCTACTGTAAAATAGTTCATGTGACCAAATAAGGGAGAAAGAAATTGCTTAAGGGACTGCCAAAAGGTGGTCACACCTGAGCAGGCCTATACCACGTGAGTCAGGGAACCCTTCTCCTGAAGACAGTTATGACAGGTGTCTGCAGCCCTGCTCCCCATATGGTCCAGTATAAGTGGAATGGAGTATAGATTATGAAGTATGTTGAACTGTATAAGTCGCAATCTGTCTTGTTTAATGTATTTATATATATCAGACCATACTGACCTCCACCTAGCCACATCACATGACAGATTAGCTGCCTATTGCCAATAAAAGGCAAGGGGAGAGCAAGAATTCAAAAGTTGGGTTCCCAGTTCCTTATATAGTCTTGAGATTGGCCTGCCCTAAATTGCTAAGGGGGCCAGTAAGGAAAACCATTTAGAAGCCCCCTCAAATCACAGGGGTGTTCCCAAAAGTGAGTAAATGCAATGCTTTAACTGTGCATATACAAAAACTGGGAAGGCAGGGAGGTGAAAGATTTATCTAAATTCCACTGGTGGTAAAAATGTATTCCCTTTTTATGTTTGCTTGCACGCATGTGCAAGAAATATAGTGCCATCATCCGAGTTTTCGGAGGTGTGGCACCTGTCTTCCAATTCAGTCAGTGTGTTTGCAGGCATGGCCACTGTTCCCCAATGAATGCTGCAGTTGTCTATGACAGCAGTTGAAAATTCAGTGCCATACAGTTGAAAGGGAGAGCTATGCTTCAGTGAGCAGCGATAAGATATTGCGTGCTCGTAATAGCTCCACACACACACACGCTGCATGCATATTGCATGCTCGTAAACTCCCCATGCACACACTGTATAGCCAACAGGGTGCCTAATCCCAATTGGCTGTGCTGCACTCCCCCACAGAGTTCCAGGTGCCACACTGGGAGCCCACCCCAGCGTGGCAGAAGTCTGTATGGCTGACGGGGGTGCCCAATCCCCCGTCGGCTCCACTGTCCCCCCCAAGAGACTATCGGGTGCCATTCTGGGAGCCCGCCACAGTGTGGCAACAGTTCCTATGACCGACGGGGGTGCCCAATCCCCCATCAGCTCCACACCCCCCCAAACAGCCTTCCAGCTGCCATGCAGGGAGCCCACCCCAGCATGGCACAAGTTCCACGTCGCCTTAAGTAAAAAAAAAAAACTGAAAGAAAAATCCTTCCCTCGCTGACTGTCCTGACCGCCCTCCCCCCACCCGCGCCCACTATCTGTGTATCCACCTCCCCACACCCCCACCTCACCCCATACTTACCTCTGGAGTCCGGCGCGAGATCTTCAGTGGACCTGGAACACGTCTGCACTCTTCAAAGCCGACTGCGAACTGAGGAAAAGCCAGTAAGCTGTATAATATAAGAAATAGGGTTTTTTCAACTTTAGTGCATATCTCAGGCATTCTGAGGAATTTTTTCACCAAATTTTCAACATGGGGGTTTTTGGGACCCCACCTCATGATTTCTGTAACTGTCATGGTGTTAATCGGTCCCAAAAGGTGATTTCATGGCCACTGCATGGAAACACCTTTTGGGACCAATTTATGAAATGACAGTGTCACAGTTCATGAGGTAGGCCCCCAAAAACCTATGTTGAAAATTTGTGAAAATTCTAAATGACTGTTTTACGAGCATACATTGCGCTGTTCCTATGCACGCCGTAAGTTCACGAATTTTCAGTATTACCCAGATTAATATTGCATTTTACCACACTCCTTATGAGCAGTACAGCTGTCATTTTTTCATCTTGCCCAAAACGTGTTTCACCCATGTAGCGCACAATGGCGCAGTCAGTGTGCGAAATCAATGTTCGGACAGATTAAGAAAATCACAGTGACACTGTTCATGAGCAGAGGTGTTAAAATGGCTATGTTAAAAATTTGGTGAAGAAAGTCCATAAAATGACTGTGTTATGAGCGACCATTGCGCAGTTTCCACGCACCCTCGTAACGTCATGGATTTTTAATATTTTCAGTCCAGATTTTCACCACTGGCATTTTTCCACACTTTCTTATGAACAGTACAGCTGTCATTTTTCACACCATGGCTGAAATGTGTTTTCGCACTTCCATCGCAGAAATGCATGGTTGCTGTGGGAAATTACTGTTCGGGACAGATTAAGAAAATCACAGTGACACTGTTCATGAGCAGAGTTTCCAAAATCCCTATGTTGACAATCTGCTGTAAAAAAAAATCCCTAAACTAATTGCATTACGGGTGTGAATTGCGCATTTTCTATGCACACTCATGACTTCACCAGTTTTTTTGATATTTTCACTGCAGAATTTCAACATTGCCATTTTTTGTACCTCCCCTTGAACAGTACAGCTGTCATTTTTCACATCCTGTTCGAAATGTGTTTTCGCACCTGTGGTGCCAAATGGCATAGTCGCTGTGCGTAAATCAGCTTTCAGCCAACAAACTGATATTGCCACTGTTCATAAGGTAGGAGTCACAAAAAACACATGTTGAAAATTTGGAGTGAAAATGCTAACGAACGCCTGAGGCATTAGGGTTTCCAACCATAATGCCCCAGCCTGTAGAGATTGACAGGCATCAGGGGTGTGACTTGGGATTCTCACCTGTAATGCTCATACCATTTCACACCCTGCAGCCAGTGAGAGGCATCGAGGTGTGCCTTGGACTCTTCAGCCCTAAAGTTCACCCCATTCTCCCTATACAGGACCCATCTCCCCATATTTCCTGATGGAATGGGGTAAGCATAAGGGCCAAAGACCCCAAGGAACACCTTGACACTTGTCAGTGTCTGTAGGGTAGGGTGTGGTGAAATGACATGGCCGTTATGCCTGATGACCCAAAGGCACACCCCAATGCATGTCAGTCTCTGCAGGGTGGTGGTGGGGTTGGCTTCAGTTCAATACTTCACTGCCATTCCTATTATGCAGCTCTCTAACTCCTACACTACCAATGCCAATGCCAGCAAGAAAACATTCGGCATTGACAAATGCTTGTTTTTACTCATCAATGCTCAACAACTGTCCATTAGGCATCACCCAGCAGTATTTTACAAGAAGAAGCATAATTTGAATCTCTGCCACGCCCCACTCCGCCCTGCCATACACAAAGCAAAACAAAAGAGCTACCTTTGATGTCTCTCAAACTGCTCCCTAGCCCCAATGTGTAGGCACTGCGATTTAGGGACCAGGACACGGCTTCCTCCGGGGAAAAAAAAGGTAAATAGAACATTCCACTGCTATTCTCTGCAGGCAGCCCACTCCTATTCCACTGTTCCACAGAAAGCCCTCGTGCCTGTAGTGAAAGACCTACACAAATTAATCAATCAGCCCATACCTGTAGTGAAAGACCTACACAAATTAATCAATCAGCCCATACCTGCAGTGAAAGACCTACAAAAATTAATCAATCAGCCCATACCTGCAGTGAAAGACCTACACAAATTAATCAATCAGCCCGTACCTGTAGTGAAAGACGTACACAAATTAATCAATCAGCCTGTACCTGCAGTGAAGAAGCTACACAAATTAATCAATCAGCCCGTATCGGTAGTGAAAGACCTACACAAATTAATCAATCAGCCTGTACCTGCAGTGAAACACCTACACAAATTAATCAGCCCATACCTGTAGTGAAAGACCTACACAAATTAATCAATCAGCCTGTACCTGTAGTGAAGGAGCTACACAAAAATAAACAATCAGCACAGACCCTTCAACAATCTCCTCTGGTGGCTGCAGTCTGTACAGGATCAGGTAACGTGTGATATTTAAGGTGATCACCAGAGGATTAAAATTGGGTACCTTTTTGGATGATCATCTGATTGACTGCTTTGTGTCCCACTCCCCAATTCAGGCAGCCAAGCACACTGTCAGCCATGCACCACTATGGATGGAGAGAGAGAGAGAGAGAGAGAGAGAGAGAGGGAGAGGCTGGAGCACACAAAAGTCAGCTCTCTGTTCCCTGGTCCTGTACAGCCAGTCTGCTCCTATTCCCCCATTCCACACAAAGCCCCGCCCCCGCGTACCTCGCTTGCCTTGAGGCTATAGCACCGATACCAGTGCAAAAGGACAGGTTAAGCAGGGGCTTAAATTCATGTAAGAGAATCTTGGCACAATCCAATGTCATTTTCACTCACTTTCTGCCAAATAGCATGTTTGTCCCCAAACTGTACATTTTGAATATGCATTTTCTAAATACTGAATGTGCAATTTCAATGAATGCTGTCACATCTGCTTGTTCAGTCTATTAGTACAGCAGTTTTGCTTGTTTGTTTGTTTATTTTTTTATACTGAGTAACCAGTGAGCAAAATAATACCCATTTTCACTGGCGTCCAGTTACATTAATACAACAACATAAAACATACAAGTACAGTACACATACATATTCATCAGTAAAATCGCTTTCTTCAGCTCAAATAGTGCAAGTTGATTTTTTAAATAGTGCATTTTGTGACACGGTGTTACACAGCTCCAGGAAGTGTTTTGTCATGATGTGTGTGAGAGAGAGAGAGAGAGAGAGAGAGAGAGAGAGAGAGAGGTTGGATTTAGAATGTCTGAGTGGATGGGATGCCTTTTCTGCTAGTGGCTTATAAAAAAATAATTTATTCATTTTAAACTACTAATGTTAATTGAAATACAGAACTGCCCTTTCAAATTACTGATACAATTATGGCTACTGACTGGCTAATTCTGGGGCTGATGATTCAGAATTACAGACAGTACTGCTGCTACACATAAAGCAGAACTTCCATATGGATTGGGGTACCTTTTCTGGTACTGGCTGGTCACAAAAAAAAGATTCCTTTTTAAACCACTACTGCTGTCTGAAAGAGACCATTGCCTTTTTAAATGGCTGCTAAATTACTAATTCTGATGGTGACAATTGTGAATTACAGCACTCTACTGCTATGCAATAGACATTCATTTTGATTTGGCACTTCTGGTACTGGCTGTTCAGAAACAATATTTCTCCTTTAAACTACTACTGTTAATTAAAAAAATCAGTTGTCCTTTTAAATTCCTGCTGCTACCAAATGACTACAGTATTTCTGGTGCTGAGCAACATGAAATACAACAGGGCACACATGCTGCACTGTCACACATGACAGAGGAAGTCTGTACTTACAGTGTGTGGTACCTTTATTATACTGGCTAATCACACAAAAAAAGCACTTTCTCTTAAACTTTTAAATGGCTAAAATGCTGACCAATGCCTGTGAGCTACTAAATGCATGCATGCCACTCTGTTAGACAGGACAGAGCTGCACATATCGTGCTACAGTTACACTATTGCTAAATAATACAGCTAAGAAAGAAACACCAGCACAGACCCTCCAATAAGTTTCTCTGGTGGCTGCAATCTGTACAGGATCAGGGGTGGGGCCGAGCGACAAGATGGCCGTAGTGCTGCTCCACTCCCTGCAGCTCCATTTACGAGTGGCATTTTTAGTCTAGTTTATTTACTACTGAGACTAGCATCACTTTTATTTTATTTTATAAAATGGTGAATGAAACTCAAGTTGATCTTAGCCCTATTAGTATAATATGTCACTGATTTTCTGCATTTTGAAACTCCAGTAAGGAGTTTGTAATTGGTAACCAACATCCTTATGGCATTCTGAGCCATTGAGTAAATAGATACCTCCTCCTCCTCAGTGAGCTGCTGATTGAACTGGCCACTGGAGAATATTTCTGACTTGGAGAGTAGTCGGAGACTATGAGGAAGATGTTTTTAGAGGTTTTGAATAAAAAGGTCTCCTGCTGCGACAGGGTGTGGAAAAAGAAGAAGGCTGCAGTCATACAGTTTGTGCTGAAATGTTTGAACTTACTTTGAAGAGGTAGGCTACTGTTCCCTAGGGCTTGGGGGTTTACCTTTATATTCTGATATACTAAATTTACTACTCTCAGTGGAGCGTTTATTTTTTCCTTTTTCCTAGGAACTCACAGTCCAAAGATGTTTTGGTGTGGAGAAATAGGAGAAGGAGATATATGGCCCAAAAATGATCAAATCAACAGGAATGCAGATACACTGAAATGCTGACATGAGCACATGAATACTAGGAACTGGAGTAAGGAGTTACAATTCACTAGCTGGAGGGACTCCTGGATGAAAGTAGGAGCTATGCTAATAAAAGTTTAAGGTAACCTTGTTTAGTGACAGAACATGAAGAACGCTGATACAACAATAATAGTTGCCGATTTGTGGGTGTGTCTTTTGATGTACATTTGCATGTTCTATAGGGTGCCCCTAATAATGTTTGGAAGCGCCTTAATGTGTTTTAATGCCCAATATATACAAAACTGAGGAACTGCTACTTTTGTGCATTTGCATCTTATTAATGGCTCAGCATAATCAAGAGGGCTGTTGGTTGCCTGGGCTTTAGGACCCCTACTTGAAAAAATGTTGCTGGCTTAAATTCAGCTATCTGTCTAGCGGGACTCCTGTTTGAGGAGCCTGGGTATTGAATGCCTTTCTGGGTATGTGATGCTTGTGGAGCCAAATGCTGAGTCTGTGGGACCCCGTAGCATGTCCTTGTGTTTGGATAAATGAGTATCTCGAGAAAATCAGAGAAAAACATGGGATGCAGAACACTACTTAAAGGTTTATTTAAGAGTCTAATGAACATTTGTAGAGTGTCATGTCAGTATCATTCGATTTAAGAACATGGCTCTAACTAACATGTGGACTCCTGAGAGTATAGGAGCCATTTAGGCATCATTTATGCTTACAAATTAAGGGACTCACAGAAACAAATGGAGCCTTGTAAAAACCTCTATTTTGCTTGAATATTTTACTTTTCTAATCTGCTAAAGTTTTACTTATGTGGATTTGTAGGATGCTGATTTTAGGACTTTGGGAATTCCCAGAGTTTTCTTTAGTATTTTGAATTGCTAAAAGAATAGCATGCTTTTTAAATACAAATGGGGCTTGAAATCAATATAAAGTTTACCAAACAGTGACAATTTTTACAGTGTTGAAGCAATGTTGTACTTATTGTTATTCATATTCTATCTTGCATTCCTGTGAACTTGAGTTATTTAAGAAGTTATCTAAGAACCTGTTAATTTGGAAGTTTTGCCTACTAGATTTTAAAATATGTCTAGTTAATTTAACTATTAGGCAGTTGCTAATGCTTTAACTAATTAATTGGTTATGGAATTGCCTAGCAGGTGCTACATGTCTTATTGTGGTTTAAAGAGGCATAGCTCCATTTATGGAGCTTGATTTATATAAAAACAAAAGCAAGGTGTTGTGTCAGTATGTGGTCTAAAAGTACAACAAAATGGTTATATTAAATGCACGCTGAAACAGAATATAGAATTAAAAATCTACGTTTCGACCATAGGTCTTCTTCAGGAAATATCTAAAAGAGAAAAAAAAAATGATTTATATAGCTTCCTTTAAGGATTATCAACTGGAACCTTGTATGCAAACTTCAAATATTTTAAAGTTTTATGGTGTTAATATAGAAAACTGTTAAATTTGTATTCAGTCCAATAGGCACTGATATGAGAACAGATTATAATTTGATCTGTGCTGATTGATAAATATAAGCATATATATAATACGTGTAATTGTGATTTTAAAGAACATCAAGTTGTGTATTTGTGTGGTATAGTATGTATCTGTATAGTTTTTTAGTATATTGTAATGGCGTATTTGCCAAACAATAAAACCAAACTTGAACTGTACAGGGTCAGGCAACTTGAGGTATTTAAGGTGATTGCCGGAGGATTCAAATTTGGTGCCTTTTTGGTTGAACATTTTATTGACTGCTTCGTGCCCTGTTCCCTGATTCAGGCAGCCAAGCACCGCTCTGGATGAGAGAGAGAGAGAGAGAGAGAGACTACAGCACACAAAAGTCAGCTCTCTGTTCCCCGCTCCTGCACAGCCAGTCTGCTCCTATTCCCACATTCCACACAAAGCCCCCAAACCTCAACTTGCCTTGAGGCTATAGCACTGATGCCAGTGTAAAAGGACAGGTTAAGCAGGGGCTTAAATTCGTATAAGAGAATAGTGGCACAATCCAATGTCATTTTCACTCACTTTTGTCAAATAACATGTTTGTCCCCAAACTGTACATTTTGAATATGCGTTTTCTAAATACTTAATGTGCCATTTCATTGAATACTGTCACATCTGCGTGTTCAATCTATAAGTACAGAAGTTTTACTCAGCTCAAATAGTGCAAGTTGATTTTTTAAATAGTGCATTTTTGACACAGTATTACACAGCTCCATAAAAAGGCTATGTTGAAAACTTGGTGTAAAAATATTTAAAAAAACACTGCAATTATGAGCTTACATTGAATTTTGCAAATGCAGGCTCGTTACATCGGTAATTTTCAATATTTTTACCCCAGATTCCTCCCATGCAGTCCTATCAGCTTGGGCCAGAGCTGGTTTCTTACGTGCTGCATAAGATATAGACTGTCCCCTTATGAATGCCTTAAGGGCTTTCCATTTGACAGCGTGGGTGGTATCTGCTTTCTTATTAGTTGACAGAAATTCTGAAATAGTTACCTGGATGTGCTGGCTGTAGGTCTTATCTGTTATGAGCAGAGGATCAAGCCACCATTGCCATAAAGACAGTTGCTCCCTCCCTGTGTGTATTTGGGCTATGAGGGGAGCATGTTCAGTCACTGATATTGGCTCATATGTGACTTAACTGACCTGCACAGCAAGGCAAGAAGAAATCATCAGTCTTTTAATCCTTGCATAGGATTGATGGGAGTGGAAAAAGAAACTATATTCTCTCCCTGAAGGGTTATGGTGATGCCAGACATCAGTCAAGGAACAGGTATTTTCCACTTTGTGCAGGGCTTGTGCATTGTTAGAGAGTGGTACTGGGAATGGGTTAGATCTGTCTAAAATGGTGTCCCAAACATAGTTAAAGTCCCACCCCATGATCCAAGGACCACAGAAAGGGATCATGTTCAAGAGCAACCTATGCAACCATTCTCGATGCCCTACAGGTGGCAGGCCTCAGACAGCTAGTTTCGGAACCCACTCATGAGGGAGCAACCTTAGACATCATACTCTTAAATGGGGGCAGTGAGAGGATCTCAGATCTAGAAGTGGGTTGCCACCTGGGAACAAGTGACCATCAAACAGTGTTGTTCATGTTAAACTCAGCTACAGAGTTGAGCCATACAAAAGTGAGGGTACTGGACTTCAGGAGGGCTGACTTTGGCAAGATGGGAGAGTGCCTCAGAAGAGCACTAGCAAACAGGCTAGAAGGAGGGGTGGAGCAACAATGGGGAATCATCAAAACTGCCATCACAGAGGCAACAAGCCTTTGTGTGAAGCAAATAAACAAATCAAAATGAAAGAAAAAGCCACTATGGATCTCAAAAGAGGTGGCTGGGAAAGTCAGGGAGAAAAAGATAGCATTCAGGAAGTATAACGAAACACAGAAGGAGCAGGACAGACAGCTGTGCCAGTTAAGGCAGAAGGAAGCGGGGAGGGAAGTCAGAATAGCAAAGGACCAAACTGAGGAAAAGGTAGCCAACTCGGTTAAGAAGGGGGATAAAACCTTTTATAGGTATATCAGAGGCGAGAGAAAGACAAATGGAGGGATAGTGAGGCTGAATAGAATGAATGGTGGGTGGGCAGAGGAGGACAGTGAAAAAGCAGGATACTGAATGAATATTTCTGTTCAGTATTCACAAAAGGAGGGGCGTGCTAATCAGTGTGGAAGCACTCTTGATGAAATTGATCCAGCCCTTTCACAGAAGAAAGGGTTCTGCAAGAACTCCTAAAACTGAAGGTGGACAAACAATGGGGCCTGGTGGAATTCACCCCAGAATTCTAAAAGAATTAAGGGGGGAACTAGTGAAACCACTGACTACTCTTTTTAATAAATCATGGGAGGATGGTGTGGTACCCAAGGACTGGAGGAAGGCAGATGTGATTCCCCTTCACAAAAGTGGGACCAAGTCAGAGGCAGGAAACTACAGACCTGTCAGTTTGACCTCTGTGGTAGGGAAAGTGATGGAGTCACTTCTGAAGGAAAGAACAGTTGAGTACCTAGAGGCCAGTGGGGCACAGGACCCAAGGCAGCAAGGGGTTCACAGCAGAAAGGTCATGTCAGATGAATCTAATAGATTTCTTTGACTGGGTGACCAAAGTAGTAGACCAGGGAGGGGCTATGGACATGGCCTACCTAGACTTTTGCAAGGCATTTAACACAGTCCCACACAAAAGATTAATAGTCAAATTAACCAGCTTGGGAGTGGGTCCCAGGGTGGTAGCCTGGGTAAAACATTGGCTGGACAACAGGACACAGAAGGTAATTGTAAATGGAGTCCACTTTGAAGAAAGAAGGGTTACTAGTGGGGTACCGCAGGGTTCAGTACTGGGTCCAGTCCTTTTTAATGTCTTTATAAGCGACATTGCAGAGGGACTGGAAGGAAAAGTATGCCTCTTTGCAGATGACACAAAGATCTGCAACAGGGTTGATACACAAGGAGGCGTGGAAAGGATGAGAAGGGACTTGGCAAGGTTGGAGGAATGGTCAGAAGTATGGCAGCTAGGATTCAATGCAAAGAAGTGCAAAATAATGCACCTGGGAAACAAGAACCCAGGGGAAGATTACACAATGGAGGGAGGTAGTAACAACAACAAAAAAGAAAGGGACCTGGAAGTAATCATATCAGATGACCTTAAGGTTAGCAAGCAATGTGAGAAGGCAGTAGGGAGGGCTGGAGGGTATACTGGGATGCATAGGGAGAGGCATCACCAGCAGAAAACAGGAAGTTGTTATCCCTCTGTACAGACAGTTGGTGAGACCCCATCTGGAGTACTGCGTCCAGTTCTGGAGACCCCATTTCTAAGGACATAGACAGGATAGAGGCAGTCCAGAGGAGGAACTAAAATGGTGCAGGGTCTGCAAGAGAAGCCATATGAGGAGGGACTAAAGGAGCTTAATATGTATACCCTTCAGGAAAGAAGGGAGGGGGGGACATGGTAGAAACTTTTAAGTACCTCAGTGGAATCAACGAAGTCCAGGACAGTAGCATCTTTCAGAAAAAGAGACATGCAAGAACAAGGGGACACAATTTAAAGATGGGGGGGCGGTTCTGGGGCAATGTGAGGAAGTATTTTTTCACAGAGAGGGTAGTGGATGCATGGAACAGCCTTCCTGAGGAGGTTGTGGGGTCTACAACTGTGGGAGAATTCAAGAATGCATGGGACAGACATAAGGCAGTTCTTGCGGGGGTTAGGAAGAAATAAGCTGTTGGTTAACTAGGATCTGCGGCCTATCCTGTAGGTAGGGAAATGGGCAGACTAGGTGGACCAAGTGGTCCTTATCTGCCGTCAAAGTCTATGTTTCTATGTTTCTATGGTAAAAGTTTGGGTCTTCAGTATTAGGGCCATTAACACAACATACAGACATTGATTCCCCTGAATTGAGCTGCAATTGCGCCAGTGCATATCTGCCCCCGGATCTGAGTAAGAGTCAACAACTTGCCCAGGCAACCCCCATGGTAACCATATGGCTAGCCCTCCTGCCCTTGAATTACAGGTGGATACTACTGAAGTTCCTCACCATGATTCCAACAATTTTTCCAGTTCGTTAGGTGCTGTATGCGTTTCTTGTAAGAGGGTGATATTAACCTTCAGTTTTTTATTCTGCTTAGTACTCTTTTCCGTTTGATAACATTCTTCATCCCATTCACATTCCATGCATTAATTTTTAAGGAAGACATCATTCATATGTACATTATTACAATCATTACAACTTGCTTTACCCACATGACACTTTGTTCGTATATGTATCCCTGTATATGTAATAAGAATTTTAAACTTTCTACTTTAACATTTTCTTTAACAAAACCAATAATGCTGAACCTTGTAACCTTAATTTTCCCATTTCCTACCCTCCCTCCACCATCTCACCCTTCATAACCCCCCTCAAACATTTCCCTCCCTTCCCTTTTCAAAACTTTAAAACTATTGAGGACCACTACAACTAGTAAACAAATAGTAGTTAGAAGAATAAGCCTGATGGTTGCATACCAGTTGGTCCCTGCCATTCCCTCAATTTATAATGGCATTCATTTGCAGTTCCATGAGCCATCTGAAACTGCCATAATACAAAAATGAAAATAGTAGATTATAACACTAACTTTATATAGGCAGATTCGTGGGTGGTATTCTCCACCCCTCCTCCCTAATCACATGACAATTCTACAACACTACATATTGTGGGCCCCTGTCTCTGAGGTGAGAGGCAGCCCCCTAATAGTGGTGTAACTGCCATATCCCCTTTGAATATCAAGGAGCCCTTCGGGCCATTCAAATAATTCTGCGGTGCCTCTCTGCAGTTGTGACCCCCTGCCCTCCAAGTCAATCTATCCCTGCACTCCCATACTTTCTCTCATCTTGTCATTGTTACCTCCATTTTGCTTTTGAAGTGTTATTCTATTAGAACATTCAAATATTATTCTAGTTATTTCCTGGGTGAATTTTTCTCTCCAGTCCAGAACCTTTAACTTCTCCCCTCAATCTTGTTGATACCTGTGCCCCTAGGCACAGTCGGGATGGGATGCTGCTTGTAGAATGGAATATAGGATCCAGAGCACCCAGGTTTCCTTTTAAGCTGCTTTAGATAGTGTCATATGTGCTGTGCCAATCTTTTAGTAATAAAATCTGGTACTAAAAACCTCCATATAATAAGTAAACCATGCTGTAGTTTAAAGCAGCAGTGCAAGGAAAGTGGAAAAAAAATATTGTCACTCCGATAATCACATCTTAACTTTGTTTGATTGTAATAATGGATGTATGCAATCATCTTATGTTTTCAATTATTTATTTTGTGTTAATTTTGCATAAAATTAATTTAAAAGACACGTGTCTTTTATTCTGCCAGACTAGCTTACGCTCAGCGCCACGCCTGACTTCTGCAATTGAGTGGATGTATGTGACCATGAAATGTCTTGAGACAGTTGAGCTCATTCATGCAACTGCCATTCACAGCTGACATGAACGAGCTTGGCTCCAGATGGATAGCGGTGAATCTGAGGTCGACCTTGATATTAATAAATAGAGTGACTTAGCTGACTGCTTTGATTACTGCTCTGTTGTGTTGCTGAATGAGACTGGGCATATATTGTATATGCCATTTCTTTTTCTGCAGTAGCTGGCTCATGAAACAATTGTGGTCTAAATGTTATGAGAATAGTATCATTTTACACAGAAACATAGAAGTTGATGGCAGATAAGGACCGCAAGGCCCATCCAGTTTGCCCATTTTATTTTTCTGCCTTATGAATGTGCCATTGGCCTTTGCTCTGCCAATGGCCCATCTATTCATATTCATCTATATTGCTCCCTTGTGCCTATTGCATGCCTGTTTGAAGCCCTGCACTATATTCATATCCACCGCTTCCTGAGGTAGGCCGTTCCATGCATCCATCACCCTTTCTGTGAAAAAGAACTTCCTCATGTTACCCCTTAATCAGCCTCCCTATAATCTCATGCTGTGTCTTCTTGTCCTGCTATTTTTCTTATATTGAAACATGTTAGACTCTTTCGCCTTGTTAATGCCCTTAAGATGTTTGAATGTTTCGATCGTATCACCTCTCTCCCTCCTTTGCTCTAGGGTATACATATTGAGCTGCATTAATCTGTCCTCATATGTTTTCTGATGCAGTACCAGCACTATTTTGGTTGCCCTTCTCTGGACTGCCTCGATTTGGTTAATGTCCTTGTGAAGGTGTGGCCTCCAGTACTGCATGCAGTACTCCATATGGGACCTAACCAGTGTGTTGTAAAGAGGGATTATTACCTCCCTCTCCCAACTTGTGATACCCCTACTAATACACCCCAACATCCCTCTCGCCTTACCTACTGCTTTAGTGGTCTGCTGGATGATTTCAGGTCATTGGTGATGATGACGCCCAAGTCTCTTTCTTCCCTTGTGACTGCCAGCAACTCCCCTCCCAGCCTATAGGTGGCTTCTGGGTTTCACTTCCCTATGTACATGATCTTGCACTTCTTTGTGTTAAACTCCAGTTGCCACTCTTCTGACCATTTTGCTAGTTTATCCAGATCTCTTCTCATTCTGCCCACCCCATCTGGATTATCTACTCTGTTGTAGAGCTTGGTGTCATCTGCAAACAGACAAACCTTACCCTCCAGTCCGTCTGCAATGTCACTGATGAAGATACTGAAGAGGACTGGCCCCAGAACTGATCCCTGAGGTACCCCACTTGTGACTTGCATCTCTTCTGACTGTATACCATTTACCACCATTCTCTGTTTTCTGCCCGTCAACCAGTTTGCCACCCAGTTGGCCAACTTCTGACCCACCCCAAGTCTACTCAGCTTATTAATCAATCTTCTATGTGGAACAGTATTGAAAGCTTTGCTGAAGTCAAGGTAGGTGATATCAACTGCTCCCCCTTGGTCCACCACTCTGGTTACCCAGTCAAAGAAATCTATGAGATTAGTTTGACAGGACCTTCCTTTTGTAAACCCAAGCTGTCTTGGATCCTGTGCTTCTATGGATTCCAGGTGTTGCACTATCCTTTCCTTAAGGAGTGCCTCCATAATCTTGCCCACTACTGAGGTAAGACTGACTGGTCTGTAGTTCCCTGCCTCCTCCCTGCTACCACTCTTGTCACAATGTTCACGCTTGATCAAATACATAAATTAAGGCATCAGAATTCATTTGATAGAAGCTTACTTGCTTGAAAGATATTTATGGTTGATTAGTACAATGCTATACTTTTTTCAGGGGCAGGTTGGAGTCAATGAATTTGTATTTGAGCTTATAATATCTAATTTCTGATTGAGAACTACAGTGGGTCAGAAAGAGTGTATCGACTGGATGGAATACAGTACTGTTAAATGTAATTAAAATGTCCCTCATATCAGTTCTGAATGCAGAAACACTTGTTTGTTTTGCTGGAGACACTGCCTATTCTGAGCAGGGGTGGATTCAATACATAAGGTTTACAGTATTCTTATACCACATCAAGAGGGATGGTGGGGAGGGATGTGCCCCCGAGGTGGGGGGTCCCTTACCAGAAAGTATTGTTCCAATTAGTATCCTCATAGTACCTGAGATCAACATTAAGAGATTTACGAAGCAGATTTCATAAAGTGTGTGAATCTATGCACTGCTGTGTTAACCCATATGCCAAGTACGCCCTGGCCCAGATGTGTGTGTGGGGCTTGCTAAAGGGTGCCTCCCACTCGGAGTTTAGGTACCTGAGCTTTAGGATAAGAGGTCGCTCACCCAGTCACATTTTGTTTTTGTCCCAATGAGTCAAAGCCCATTGCTCTTTCAGTTTTTGTAGACACTTTGTCAATAAATTTTGACATAATGGTCTCAAACAGTGCCTTACACGAGGGTGGGGAGGAGGCTGTGCAGCATGCAACTGCGAAATATTCCCTAAAGTGCTCTCAAAGCTGTCACACAAAAAAGAAAAAAAGAACTTGTCACACAACACAGAAGTTAGTTCCTGCCATTAAGCCCACATTTTTTACCTTGCTCTAATCTTAGCTGCTATTACTCCCAGTACTAATGACTTTAGTCTAATCACCTAAGCAGATGAGATCAATTTGTGGCAGTGGGTGAACAACTGGCTGTTTGAATTTGTATTGTGCAGGTGACTCCAAATAGCATCTGTTTGCTGCAATTTAAAACCATGTTAAAAGTTGGATAAGACAGCTGACTGTCCAGTTATAAAAGTGGGCTCTCACACAGAGCCATTTCTACTGGCTACTACCTGATTTTTTGTTGGGTTGGTGGTGTGAATCACTTTCTCTGAGACTGTATTCTCCTTTTTATATACCATTGACTGTTTAATTCGGTACATTGCAGCCTGCCAAACTGTCACACCCCTGTTAAATTGTTACACTGAGATCTGGAGTTTGGGGATAAAATTGTCAACATTCCATCCTGATTTATACAAGGTGACACAACATGATTGATTAGTCAAGATTGTCATTATAAGTAATTTTATTTTTCTCAAGATCCTAGCTGATTATTTTACACAAAAAATTATATCATCAAAAACTCAGGGCTAACACTGAAGTCTACTACCCCTGAAGTAATGCAACAACTCTGAAGCGGAAAACTCTCTGACTCTGTCTAAGCCATGTGTGTGAAAGAGAGAGAGAGAGCGAGAGTGTGTGAGAGAGAGAGAGATATGGAGCGCACAGCACGCTCACACTTTCTCATGGTCACCAGCATGATGTGTTTTGCTCCCTCGAGTGGCATGCGATCTGATTGGGTTGATTCTTCAGTACAGCTATGCACATGCATCGAGATCATGGTTAGAAAATGATGATCCTGACGGTGTTCCATGTAAAATGGGGAGAAAAAAACAAGAGCGATTTTGTCTCTGCAGTGTCAGCAAGCATGAATTAAGGACTGTGCACTATTTTTTAATGGGGCAACAAAATTATATTAATTTGAAGGTTTTGGGGAGTGATGTACTTCTGCTTTAAGTCCCATTATGACTCAGGATAGTGAGCTACAGGAGAAACACATTCTGATCCATAATGTGTAATTAGGGTTTAGCTATGCTGTATATCTGCAGCAAGGATCCAGGTTCAAGGGGCATAGTGGACTCCCACCAACTGAATTGCAAGTATCAGTATTTCAGTTGTGGGAATGAGGATAAAAGCTAGCAATGGCTTTTGCAAGCAATAAATTAATCTACCACCGTGTCTGGTACACAAGGGTATCCATTGAATATAGGTGCGGACTTATTTCTTGTACCCCCCATGCCCCCTGCCCACTAGTACCAGCACCCCTAGGCACTGTCGGGTTGGAGATATGCATTCAGGAGCTGTCAGGGTGGGGGGTATGTTCCACGACAAAGGAAGATCAGAGAACAAATAATTTATAAACATTTTACAGCCATTGCTGAGGCATCAGCCATGATACTCTACATAACTTTCACCTCGTGGCTCCTGGTGTGCACCGATGACTAAGCTTCAATCCCACACGGAATCCGAGGTTTGATAGCTCAGGAGAAAGTGACCTGTCATTAATAATGCCTCTGGAAATTGACACAATGAGTGAAAAATTCACTTGCTAGCATGTCAGTTTCTGTCACCACCTGATTAGTCAGGGAACCTCAGGCCTGCCGAGCAGATGACGCCATTGTGACAGTTCTATGGTTCACTCTGCACCTTTAGTTAATTACAAGATGGTGGTGAAGAGATGACAGCTTGCATTTTTGTACATTTCATCTTCACTGCTGTCAATCTTTAATGTGAGTTAGCTCATTTTATATCAGGAGTATATACACTATTTAAGTACCCTGAGTTGTCTAGTGCATTTGTCTATCACAGCCTCCACTTTAGTAGGATCAAAACTGTTATTGGGTGAATTAGAGTTAGACGCAACAGAAAAATAATTTCTACAACCCACCTCATGTTCTGAGATCAAGGGAAGCTGGAAAATGTCCACTGGATATCCTTGCAGAGGCACAGAGTGGACAAGGGACCAGAGCTGGGTATTTGGGGTCCGGGAGCAAGCTGAGAGCACCTTCTTTAATTTTTAATGGCAGAATTAACTATCTGCATATTGTTAGACTGAGCTAGTGGTGCGGACCTGAGACCTACCCTCAGTCGCGGTGGCTTCATCTTCCATAAATCTTGCTGCAGTGCTGGGAGTGTCAAAAAATCACAGTGTGTGACCAGATCGAGTAATTCTCAGCCTGGATGGGTACAGGTGGGCAAACTCCCATCCTCGCTGGTGCAGGGAAGTTTTTATTTCATGGAATTGCTGTTGACAGGATTGCAAATCCCAACTAAAGTCCTGGATGACTAAAACCTTCTGCCTATTTTCTAGAAATATTGGGCTATAGGACTTTGCTGCCCTCAACACTTTTTCTTTATCTGTATACTTAAGGTATTTTATTAGAAAGTGCGTCTGTCTGTCTCTCTCTTTCTCTTTCGCTCAGGATCAGGGCTTCGGATCCACATGGTGGGCCCTCTTCACTTTATAAGTCCTCATGC
This sequence comes from Neoceratodus forsteri, assembly GCA_016271365.2. Lineage (NCBI taxonomy): Eukaryota > Metazoa > Chordata > Ceratodontiformes > Ceratodontidae > Neoceratodus > Neoceratodus forsteri. The sequence continues at coordinate 356,473,152 of CM057456.1, forward strand.
TTTCCCCCATAGTCAACTTTCGAATCAGCCACGCATGTACCTCAGACTCGGGGCTTTTGTTCTGTATCCCCTCTTGCAGCCCAATAAACTGAATATTAGATTGGCACAACCTGTTCTCCAAGTCTTCTGATTTTTGTTGCAGTTCCATTATTTGTTTTTGTAGTGTGTTCCTTATTTCGTGATTTCTGCAATTTTGTCTTCTGCAGCACTAATTCTTTTTTCTGCCTCTTCCAAGAGCATGGAGTGTGCTATTGTCATTTCTCAGAGCCTGGTTACAACTGATTGCATACTGTATGTGTGATCTGCACCGTTATATTTTCAAAACCTGCCATCATTTCAGTTTGCGGCTTGGCTAGCTTTGCTGGCATTCTGACTAGTAATTTTTCAAGTTCAGACATTTTTCCCCACTTTGAGAGTTAAAGTATGGAGGGCCCAATGTTACCTCATGGTCTCGCTGTTTGTTTTTTTCAAATGCTCCTCACAGGTCGAACTGAAATTTCTTTTGCCCATTTTTTACTTGATTTGTCCCTGCTGAGTTTCTGTTCCCCATCTACTGTATTTACTTGGTTTTGTATGGATCGCTGTTTAACACTCTTTTCCCACTATTTAATAGTTTGCCCATGAGGACCCATCTCAGAAAGCGTCCACCATCTTGCCTGGTTGTCCACGCCCCCAGTGTGCAGACTTACCCCTGATACTTGCTGTTCCGAACTCAGTACTTGGGCCAAAATAATAATTTTTTAAAATAACTCTCAGTCCCTCATAGGTGGCCTGTGCTCATTCTGCAGCCCCTCCCTAGTCCCAGCCATTTCCAGCCCCCCAGTCCCCTTTCCTGGTATCCTACATACACATTTAAAAAATATACTGGACTTCTGTACTGGCAGTGCACTAGATGAAAACAACATATTTTTAAACAACTTTACTCACTTGCCCAAACCCCACTCCCAAAACATCAGTTTAGCAAATGATCTGCCCTCCTAACCCTGGATTCTTGATTTTAGAGGATGGTTGCCCAAAATTCAAGCTGGTACAGTCATTCCCCCTCCCCCCCCAGTAACTCAGAGAACCCATGGCTATATAGTTCAGCTGTCTGTAATAGCAAGTGACACAAGCAACCAGGAGTGAGGGGAATAGCAATCAGTCTACCTGGCAACATCAGTGGCACAGATGACTCCATCCACCTCCTCCAAACATTTTTGCCACCAATGTATATTTGTTCTGTGACTCTTAGTACCAAGAAGCAGGACTTCAGAGCAGTGCTGAAGCAGCAGGGTGAGGTACAGTTAGAGACCACCATATTCAAGTATCATCATATCTGGGGATTGTGAACATGGCTCTGTGGAGTGTGACTCTAGTACTGTGATGAATCAGCATGATAAGGAGGAGTGGGAGGCTGCTGCATTTGGGGCCTTTTGTGTCTGGTATTAAGAACTTGCACCATGGAGCAGCACTTGATAGCCATGCAAAAACAGCTGGAATAAGCTTACAGTGAGCCCACTGTGTTCAGGGATGGAATCCTGCTAAAGTCCTCTTCATACTGGGTGCAGCACAGTGCCACCTCTGTGCTGGCCCATGACTTTAGCTGTGATACAGTCAATGCAGGCTTCTTCAATAAACCATATTAGAGCCTAAGAAGATTCTCTTTGCCACATTGTCCATGAGTATGTAATACTCCAAGAACTTGAAGGTAGAAAATGTTGGTGCCATAAGGTCGACAGGGATAGGGTACAATCAAATCCCATAAAATGTAGCAGAGGGACTTGAGGGTGTATGGGAGATGTGTGTCTATATGAGAGCCAGTATATGTCAGACAGGATATACATGTGTGTGTTGGTTTGAGGGTTTATGTACATGTCATTCTGGGCATATGGTCACGTGTGTCTGTTTGAGAATCCATGAATGATTGTCTGGGGACCCATTTGTGTCAAACAGTGGGATCTGTGCTTGTCTGTCTAGATATTCATGTATGTCCATCCAGGGAGTATGTCTGTGTGTCTGTCCAAGAAGCAATGCATGGAATTGTATTTTTTATTTCCAGTAGTCCCCCTTTTCCCCTCTACAGGCTTGGTGTTGGCAGTGCAGGCTTCTTCTTCTACATTGGCTTACTCTGCTGGGTACTAACTGCTTGTGCTGCTATGAGCACTAATGGTGGTTCTCAACTGCATCCCTATATGGACTCTGTGATGGCAGGTCCTTGCTGTTGCCACCCTTCAGTATGCATGGAAGGGTGTGCCCCAGTTGCTGCTGCTACAACTCTGTAAACTCAAATGGTGGTTCCTTCTTGTTGCTCCCTCAATGGGCTTAATAATCATGGCTCTTGTCTTGTATGCTACTGCTGTCCCTCCCAGGACTGGTAACAATGGCTGCTTCTGCTGCCCCTGTATGATTTCTGCTGCCATCTCTGTGTGTACTTGGTGTGGTAGGTCCTAGCTGCTGTTTCTACCCGAGGCTCAGTGACAGCAACCTCTCCTTTTCATGCATGGGCTTGGTATTGTGGTTTCCAGCTTCTTCTGCCTCATTGATTCAAGAGCTTAGAGTCAGTGGTCCCTGCTGCTGTCCTTCTGTGAACTTGTTGTAGCAGTTCCTGACTGCTGCTGCTGTACCCCTCCACCAGCTTGGTGATGATAGATTACCTCTTGCATCTGTTCATCTCTATGTTTATGAGAGTGGCTCTTGGCTGATGCTGCCTGTGACATCCTCACCTCAACAGATAATATAATTATTTCCAGTTCAATTCAATTTAATTCAGTTCACTTTATTTACCAGGTAAGATAACTGGGACAAGGCCCTTTTTCAGTATTGACCTGATGCTTCAGATAGAGAAGCAGGTTAAATACAAATAGTACAAACATACACACAATACAATAAATACTTAGACAATAAACACAACAATACATTTGAATTATTATTACTTATTAGTTATTTGTTTCTGTGTGTAAAACCCAGCATATAAAGATTACAGCAGTAATTCTTCTGCTAACCACCCTTTAAATATATTTCATGATTCTGTAACAGTGGGTGGTACTTAATGGTCCTTAGAGTATTTAATGGCAGATTCATTAATCACCTCTCTCTATGACAAAGGGCTGGGCTTCCTGGTCCTCTAGATGGCTTTTTCACTCACTTATATGGCTTTACAAACCCCTTCTGCTAAAACTTCCATCATACATATCAGCCTTTTCCATTGCTCTGTTAGCCTCTATCCGCTATGGAGTAGCTCCTATATCATGTTGGATGTCCCTAAATCTCACTCCCACTTTGCTAAAATGACCATCAGCCAAGCTCTCCCTGATACTTGGAACAAAGCAGAATCTACCCTCAAATTGCAAAATCTGGTACCTCTAAATAGATTCAAAAATTTTGTAACCAGCAACTTTCATTACTCCTGCACATGTCACCCTCCTCAATGACCCACTGTTGACCCAGCTTTACTTTCTACTAGTTCCTCTCTACTCTAATTATGTCTGTTGCAGTAAACTGCCTTTCCTACTAGTTCCCCACTACTCTGATTATGTCTGTTGTAGTAAATTGTCTTCTGGAGTAATGGTCCTCACCCTCCTCACCTCTGTGCTCTCATCCATGCTTTCCATTCTTCCCACTCCTTCTGTGCTTCACCCTTGTTACCCCTCTATTTCCTGCCTAACTCATATTTTTAACCTGTCTGTCCCACACTCCATCCCTGTGAGACCTCCTTTTGCTGAAATGCTTCTACTACCCTTAAGTAGACAATTTATTTTGTAAATATCATGCACTTTGATCTCCACACTTGTACCTGGACTTAATGGGATTGTATATATCGTACAAATGTTGTAAAGTTTTTTGTCCTTATTGTACCTTTTGCCCTGTTGCCCCTCGACCACTGTATCATATGCACCATCTATGCCTCTTTTGATTGTTTAGATTTCTTATCCATCTTTGCGCTATATTGTTCATCCTGTTTATTGTTGTACCATTGTACCAATGTATACCTCATGCGGTACTGTATGTACCTTCAGTGTACCTCTCAGAACTTCCATGTAAATGAGCTTGCTCAATGGAGTTTTTCCTGTTTAATAAACTTGAACTTGAACAAAGACAGTGGACATGGTGAGATGGCAGTTACAGGAGTTTAGCCATCTTCAGTTGTGAACTTAATTGTAACCTTAATGACCAGTTACAATGTATACATCCCTCTAGAGGGTTCCTGGGGCAAACCAGTTCCTTTCTGGATAATTATGGGGGCACGTCAGAGGAAACGATACAAGCCACATGTGGGGGATGCTGGGAAGTGGCACTATAACTTTGGATGCAGCATTTAGAATCTCTCTCACCTTGTGACTTTTTTAGAAGACACAGAACAGTGTGAACTCTGAGCATCCAGTAACCAAGAAATACCTCTCCAGTTACTGTCTGACCTTTTGGAGAGACAAGAGGTGGCTTTCTACTACTGTATGAATACAAGCGTCAAACCTGATAACAGAAGCATCACTGCGATTAACTTTGTATGGATCTGACACATTCAGAAACAAGTCAATGACTGAAAAGAAAATTTTCAAGTACTGTGTGAAGAGGGGTACAGGCAAGGGCAGCAACATGGTGGAGGACAATATGAGAAAAATGTTATTACTATTAGTTATTGTTAAGCAGATATTCGTTTTGAGTGTTTTACTGGCCTTAAGATTAAACTCTGGTAATTACTAGTTTTCCCTCTTCTTGTAACCCCCTTCTAAAGAATAATACTGTATGTTTCATTTTACTGAACTGTCTGAATATACTGTTGCTGTTTGCTTTCTATTTGAAAATGAATAGAAATGTTATTAAAAAAGGAAATGCTAGAGGACTAATGATTTGAATTACTTACCATTCCCCCACACACTCTAACATGTTCATGCAGACAGGAGGTGTATATGTGTGTGGGGAGGGCAGCTGGTAAGTTACAAATGTTGTAGCTGGGCCGTCTCTCAAAGGAAGCTAAGAATGGTTGGTGGATGCTTAATTTATTGGAAGCTCAAGATCCTTGATGCAGAATTTGCTGCCCTCGGGGCTAAAATATAGATCAAACCTGTTATAGTCAATGCACCCTTGCATCCAACGCATGTCTGTTATATCCAGCATCCATTATATCCAGAGAAGATGGAGCCTACGTGCTAGGTGTTGCTGTGTGTGAGCAGGGGCTCAATGAGTGAATGCATATCTATTGCAAAACTTAAGAAATACTCAAAATCCTGCCTAAGCAAATATGTTTCTGTATCCGGTGCATCTATTTAAATAATTTTACTGACAAGGAACATGAGTTTTTAAGGAAGTTTACTGCTGAAGATAATGCAGTCAGTATCCCTCTTCATCCAGCTAGAGGCATGTTACTGGAGAGCACTCAAAGGGATAAGTTTGACCTGAGAGAGGTTCTCTAGTGGGCCTCAGCTCAGGGACAGGGTGTCTGGAGTTTGTATGCTGAGTTTTCTGACTTAGCCAGAAGTAGGACACTCAGGCATGAATATTCATGGCCCTTTCCTTCCCCCTTTACACTTTAAGAAGGGAAGAAGAGCTAAGTGCCAGGGAGTTTGGAGGACTGGCACTGAGATGACTAGAGGGACAGAGGGAGTGTACAGCCCCTCCATCTGAGATCAAGTCAAGGGGGCATGCAGCCTGGAATGGTGGCAGGGTTCCTGGGTCCTGATGTCCTCAAGGGAATCAACAAAGTCCAAGAGGGTAGCATCTTTCAGAAAAAGAGATGTGCAAAAACAAGGGGGCACAATTTGAAGATAGAGGGGGGACGACTCATTGGTAATGTGAGGAAGTATTTCTTCACAGAAGGGTTGTGGATATATGGAACAGACAGCCTTCCTGAGGAGGTCATAGAGTCAAAAACAGTGGGGGAACTCAAGAATGCATGGGATAGACATAAGGCAATTCTAGTGGGGGTAGGAGGAAGTAGGCTGTTGGTTAACTAGGATCTGCAGCTTATCCACTAGGTAGTGAAATGGGCAGACTAGGTGAGCCAAGTGGTCCTTATCTGCCATCAAATTCTATGTTTCTATGTGGCACTGGTCCCCTCTGGTGAGGTATCTGGAGGTTTGGGACCCAGCCTGGGCCCCAGTGAGAAAGACAAACCCCCAAGGATGCCAGCTGGTAGGATGAGGATCCGATCCGAAGTCCCGACTCAGAAGAAAGTGAAGATAAAAACCTGGTGGGCATCTGGGAGTAGTGGAGGGCCACCCCTCGAGGAAGATCACTAAAATCCTTGTGGATACACTCACATAATAAGAACGCATGGGAGAGAGAACAGATTTGTAAGTGAACCTTTAATGAATTGCTCTGCAGGAGGAATAGCCTAGATAGCAAAGTAATGTGTAACCCCCTGGAACTGAAGTAATGGAAGTGGTAAAAGGTCATTAGTATGTGAGGGCCTGGCAAGAGCTGGGGCTAATAGGTCCCTGGGATAGGGACAGTCATAGGGAACCTGCAGTATTTGGGCCACTAGTGTTAGTAGTGTGACACTGGAAGGGAAGAACACACAGCTGGAACAACCGAACTATATTTAGGAGAAAATCATAATGCTGATGTACTAAGTCATTTTGATGCCACCTGCTGGCACAAAAACATTCTTTTGGCACAACTGTCCAGGGGTAGTGCTTGCCCAGCCTTGGAGAGTGCCACTTCACAAATAGTTCTCTGAGTGCCAGGGCTTCAGGAAACCCAAACATGGGAGATAGGATTAATTTGAGATAAGGTAGCAGCAAGCTCATTTATACAGTAGCAAAGGGCAGGAAAACCTAAATACAAGTATGGAGTGCAGTATAATGGGTGTAGATATACCTAATGGTAATTGAAAATGCCAGTGATTCTGAAGTACAATATGGCTAAGACTTACTTGAACTATGCGAGGGTAATGGCCTTCAAAGCTGTGTGACATCTGCATAGCTAAAAAAAAAAACACATCCTGCTTGATCCCAGCTCCCAGCATGGATATTTGTTTGTGAGTGGCCTCCCATTTGTGGTATCCCTAAGAATGTGTTTGGCTACTCTGGTCCCCATTCATCTGATCCATTGTGGCAAATGGTAAAGCAAGAGGTACTGTTTTTTTAAGGCATAATGTAAGTACCCTTTTGACAAGAAGTGCAACAATATACCCCTAGACACAATGTAGGGGGTTTGGATCTTACAGCAATAAGAAACAAAGCGGAAGGGAAGGGCCGCATAAACCACACAAGAGGACATTTGCCAGAGCACTGTGGAAGCACACCAGACAGCGGTCTGGTCATGTTCTTCCACAGTGTTCTCCTAAACCTCTTCTGTTGCCATAACATCTGTGGATCTCTGCCACACAGTCATAAAGAGTAAATCTAGCGACTGGCTGTTGAGGTTCCAGTAAAGTAGCTACAAAGACAATCATTACTGTGAGTGTTTCCATGAGATATAAATTATTCTTCTTATGATGTATTTAATTAACTAAAGAACGTTTGCTGAGCTTGTTGAGAATTACTGTGTGGAAAAAAAATAAAATCTTTGTAGCTCCTTCATCTCAATTCTACACATGACAACATTCTCCACTAGCACTGTGCTCTCCCACTTCCCTCAAAAAAGCAGCAGAAATACCCATAACAGCTTCATTTAATAGTGTCCATCTTAACAATGTTTGTGTCCCTTATAATTGTAACAATATGTATAGAATTTAATATACTTGGTTTGTGAAATCATTTTTGCTCAGTATAAGCAATTATCAGTTTTAACAGTGAATTTTATAAATGGACTGCATTGAACTTGAGGAACAACTCAGCTTGGGGACCACTAGGGTCGGTAACTCCCTTACCTCAATGTGCACCATGTATGCACAATGGAGGATGCACTGCAATGGGGAGGGCAGGGAAAGGTAGAGGAAGTAAGGAAACTAGCATAGGTGGACCCCAGGGTAGATAACCCAGTATCCATATACATCACTGACAGAATCCCTTTAGGATGACTGCTCCACCAAGGAAGCAGCAATTGTGATGCTAGAGGGTATACTTCATCTGGCAAGGATGTGCCAGAGGGGAAGAGGGAAGGCAGCCCAAGAAGAGAAAGAAGGGCACTTTTGTCATAGAAGATTCCATAGATAGACTAATATGGCAGCTGGTTTGCAACTCAAACCGGGGGGAAGAAATCCATGCTATCCTGGGAGTAACCATATTAAGGGTGATTCCTTGGTTGGAGATGCTGACCAGAGCCAATGGCAGTGGGTGGGCTAGCCATTGTGACACACCTAGATACAAACTACCTTGCAAAGCACAGTGTAGAAAAGGTTAAGACCAGTTTCAGGGAACTATTTATTTTATTTATTTATTGAATTTTGTTGACCAGGTAGGCCCACTGGGCCCCGGAGGTCCCTTTTTCAGGGGCGACCTGGGGTAAAAATAACATACAAGTAACAGAACAATACAAGTTGATAGATGACTTATTGTGTTACAGTGCTAGATTACATAGGGGAGTAAGCTGAGGTTGGTTGTAGATATGGCCACTGGTGCCACATGCAGGACTGTGTAGACACATGATAAAATAATAGAATCCAACACGTGACTACTCATGCTGGTGTGATAAGAAGCAGTTCTACTTTTCAAGGCATTGGGGATCCTTCTGGGATGAAAGCAGCTTGTTTGTAAAGGATGGCATGCATCTGAACATTGTGGCGGGAGGAGACCAGTGCATTAGAGCAAAAGTTAGCTGTAACAGCAAGTTTTAAAGCACGGAAAGGGACAGTGTGGTACTAGAACATAGGAATACACACAAAAACAAAAATTGAGCCAAGTTGTGAATGTTTTGTAATTATTGTTTTTATATTTATTGGATTATTGTTTTTTAAATTTAATTACTGTTTTTTATGTTGTGTATTTTGTCACCATTTTTATATGCTTCCATTGACTCCACTGTAAATTTGCTTTGACTCCATGGCCTTTATATAAATAAATGGAATAAATGAAAATTAAGTTGGCTCTACTTTGGTACATAAAGGAGATATGAAAAGGGGAAGCAAGCAGGGGACAGTGTAGACACAGCAGATGTTCAAAAGTCAGCAAGGCTAGGAAGTCTAGAAGAGACAGTTAAATCAAGTGGAGAATGATGTATATGAATGCACAGAGCCTAGGGAATAAGGGTTGTGAACTGCATTCATTATTGGTTGCAGAACATTTGGATATAGTGGCAAAGTAAAGCACAACAGTAGATGGGGCCTATATGTCAGTGGCTATACATTTTAGATCAAGGGCAGAAAGAATGTCAAGGGAGGGTATATAACAGTCTATGTAAGAGACCAGAAAGGTCACAGAAGACAAAGCTATCATGTGGGGAGGGTGTTGAGTCACTATGACTCCATATAACAGTTAACAGGGGTGTGAGGTGTTAATATAGATGTAACCCACTTCTAAAGGGGGCTTGCCATTTGCTCTCTAAAGAGCTCTGCTGCCACTTTTTCCTGCACTGATTCATTAACCTGATTGCAGTCTGGACTGCAGCTGCCAAAATCAGAGCTGAATTGGACACTGTAATTTGTTGTAGGCTTATCTCTTTTTTCACCATAGCTTGTGAGCTGCCACCTGTTCTTCACTCACCTGGCCCCTGTGGACTGTGGCAGGGGAGTCACAAAGCCAATCAAGTAAAAGGCAACCCTTCACTTTGGTGCAGCCATGCCATGGATGCCAGCCGAATACTTCACTAATCCAGCCCCCTGGACTACCTTCAGGGTCATGGAGGCCACAGAAAGGAGGTTGCTCAGTTTCCAGCAACTCTAAAAGCTACATAAAGTGCAAACCACCTCAACAATACAGCTGGTTCTCCCAAGGGAGCCTGATCTTCAGGGACACTCAACAGCACTCATTTGACACCAATTCACCCCAATCACACTGGATGGCAACATTGATTGGGAAGTATTGATCCAGATGGCCAGAAGCAGCATCACGAGACAGAGACATATTTCAAATAATAGAAAAGGTATAAGATAACAGTAGCAGCCATGTTTGTAGTTTCTCTGGCTGCAGGAGCACAGGGAAAAAGGTTCACAGGACACCCATACTTGCCTGGTAACTTAAAAGTAATCATATGCTTAACTTTACAGGGATAGAAAGCTGCAGACTGGCTCAGGTTTCAATGTATTGTGTTCCTGTGAAACTGACATCAATTAGGAGGATAGCTCAGTTCTGCAAGAAGCAGATAAGTTGCAAGCTGGCGCAGGTTAACGATCATGTATATGCATGCTTTTCCTTGGGAAATTACAGCCACTGAGAGCAAGGCGCTTAGCATAATGTATAATAAATAAGATGCCAGACAATTATAATTGATCTCCAGATTTTATGCATGGGGAGATACACATGAGACAGTGCAGTTTCATGTGGGGGAGAGAGAGAGAGAAGGAGAAAGACCTATGAGTGAATTCAGCAGTCAGCCAACAGGTTGAAAGAAAGTTGGTTAAAAAATCTTAAAAAAGAATTTTGGTCCTACCAGAAAGAACATCAAAGCACTTATCTTGGCCTTTATGAGCTGTCAGGACTTGTCTTGATAGAGGAACTAAGTTATTCAAGGCCCTGAGTGATGGTTTACCCCTCTGGGGTTGGTAAAGGCAAGTCTCCCTGTAGAGTAAATAAGGAATTGGAGACTAGCATGGCCTGTACAGCTCACCACCTGGAAGCATGTTGGGTCCACCACACATGTACCATCACCTCCATCTACAGACCTGAGGGAGATATCCCAACAGAGCCAGCCTGCACAGTAGTGAGTACTGGATCAATAGCCTTCTAATTTTTCTGCTAGTCAGGATTAAATAAAAGTAATTGCTGGACATTTCAGTGTGATTTTGTACAAAACCCATATGTAGAACTGAAACAGCTAGGAGCAACTATAATTTGTATTTCAATAATTTCATTGGGATCCCCACTCAACCTTTTATCAGTACTCCGCCATGGTCCAGCAAGAGGCATGGAACTGCCCATTTTGTGCACACATTTTGTAGACTGTTTGGGAGCTCCCAAGGGGACTTTAGGGTACCGGTGCCCCAGTAGCGGGAAACAGTAAATACTGCATAGGTACTCACCAGAGGGAGGAGGGATTTGGCGCTTGATATTGGAGCTGTTTTATTACATTTATTTCATTCCTCCCCCCTTCCAGAGCTTGTTCTTGCCCCCTTAATAAATATTCATTGTTGTTAAAATGCAATGTATTGTGTTTTGCGTATTACTGTGTTTGCTTTCATACTTAGAGTGTAAGTATGTGGTGTGTATAATCATAAAGGTTCCTGTCACAAGGATGGGGGTTACATTCATTTCATGTGGGGCAGCACCCTGGCCACCACCTGTCAAGAGCATCTCCATAGGTGGAGGCACACACATCACTTTTTTTATTACCATCAGTACCAGCTGAGCACAAGCACTATTCACCTAAAGGCCTCCATAGACTGTGTCCAGATACCACTGGACAGGTGTAGTCTTGCACCTCATGGGTGTGAGTGGTTACATATGGAGTCATCTACAGATAACCAAACCAGGGGACAGACAGAGTTGAAGACATGAAAAGGGTAATTTGGAAGGCAGCAAGTCAGGAAAGAACTAGATTCATGGGAGACTTCAGTCTTCCTGATGTAGACTGGGACCCTCAATGAGCAAAAAAACCTCAGACATTTATAGACATAGACTGTGACACTACAACAGTAGTGAGCAAAGAAAGTCAGACATTTATAGAAGTTAGCCAGGACTGGTTTCTCACTCAAAGGGTGCGGGAGACAACCTAGGGAGAAGCAATTGTGGGCCTAGTAATATCCAACTGGGACAGGATCATGAATATCTCAGTTGAGGATCCACCTGGACAGAGCAATCAGAACTCTATTAAATTCAACACTGTACCAGATGATTAGCAACTGAAATTCAGCACTGTAGTGCCTGACTTTCAGAATACTGACCTTGGAAAATTGACAAAATTAATAAAATGTCAGTTGAAGGGCATATGCAAGTAGAGTGGGTGGAAAACAGTAGGTAACAATAAAAGGGGTGGTCATAGAATCCACTTTATAGAGCATAAAATGTGTAGGGTAAAGAAGCAAGTAAAATAAAAATAAACCACTTTGGTTAGATAGACAAGTGATGGATTCAGTCCTGGGCTAAAATCGTTTAGGGGTATACAAGGGGGAGCAGTATGAGGCCAGCAGAGCAATGTATAAGAAAAAAACTATTGAAAAGCAAGAACATCATAATAAAAGTCAACATGAACATATAACTAAGGATAGTGGAGGGGATTAAAAATAGCATTAATACTTGTTTTCAGACAAATAATTGAAAAATGTCAAATAATGAATAGCATAGAAAGGATGAGGAAAGATGGAGAATGGACTGAAGAAGACAAAAGGAAGGCAATCACATGAGCACTTCAGTTCTATGTTCATGGGGGAGGCTTCAGGACCAATCCCAGATAGCAAAATAAGATTCAGTGGTACAGATTGCCACAAATTAGATAAAGAATATATACCTAAAGAGAGAGTGCCGAAGGATCTGCAGAATCTGAACATAAACAGGCCTCCATGGGCAAATACTTTGAATACAAGGATGATAAAGGCGATAAGACAGGCCCTGGCAGCATCCTTGGTAAACCAATTCAATGAATAACTTGCAGCGGATGAAGTGCCATTGAACTGGAGGGTGGTAAGCACCCTGGCACAAGAATGGAGCTAGAAAGAACCCAATAAATTACAGATTGCTGAATCTTATGTCTATAGCTGGCAAGTTGCATAATATAAGAACGGATACAGTAGTTGACTTCCTACAGGAATACAGGCTTATGGACGGGAATCAAATTGGATATGCGAGAGGCAGGTCTTGTCAAACAAACAAAACTGATTATTTCAGTTCAGTGACACTTACAATGGATTGGGACTAGGTAGTCTTAATCCTGTACCTGGACTTCAGCAAGGCATTTGATATGGTGCAAAACAGGAGGCTAGTAAAAAAGTTAGAAGACTTAGAACTAGGGGAACGGTTAACCAATGTAGGTGGAATGGGAAATGGTTGATAAACAGGACTCAGAGTAGTCCTGAACAGAAGTTTTCTGATGTTAAGGGAGCATATCTGGGGTGCCACATGGGTCTGTTCTGGTGCCAATACTTTTTAAAACATATATAGGTAGCATCTGGGTGGAGTGAAAGAGGAAAGAGAATCTATTAATAGAGGATGCAAAATTCTATAAGAAAGTAGACAGCAAGGAGGGAATCAACACCATGAAAATGGATGTAGAGAGGTTGGAGCAATAGTCCAGAATTCAGCAATTGCACATCAGTGCCCCCCAAAATGTAGTGATGCACCTTAGTAACAAAAATCTACAGATGAAACATTGCATCACTGTGATCAAGGTGTAGCATTCAAGGGAGAATAGGGACCTGGGGTTGATAACTAGCAATAGTTTGAAAACATCTTCCCATTGAAGCATATCATACAGTTGCAGCCATACATACATTAAGATATTTCCAGATATTTCGCAATACATCTAAAGAGATTCTCTCTCTTGTGGCCACAATGGTACTACAGGCAGGTAGGGAATTTCTCCAGAGATATCACAGAAATTTCAGGAAATATCTAGTCATATCTTTGGCTGCAGCTGTAAGAGCAGTGGAACGGGATTCTGGGTTGCATCAGGAAGGGTTTCATTGGCTGCTGGTGGGAGGAAATGCAGCTGCTATACAGGTCATTGGTTCATGCACATCTGGAGTACATAGAAACATAGAATTTGACAGCAGATAAGGACCGCTTGGCCCACCTAGCTGCCCATTTTCCTACCTAACAGATAAGCTGCAGATCCTAGTTAACCAACAGCTTACTTCCTCCTACCCCCCCCACTAGGACTGCCTTATGTCTGTTCCATACATTCTTGAATTCCTCCACTGTTCTTGACTCCACAACCTCCTCAAGGAGGTTGTTCCATGCATCCATCTACTCTCTGTGAAAAAATACTTCTCACATTACCTCTGAGCCGTCCCCCCTCTATCTTCAAATTGTGCCTCCTTGTTCTTGCACATCTCTTTTTCTGAAATATGCCACCCTCTTGGACTTTGTTGATTCCCTTGAGGTATTTGAAAGTGTCTATCATGTCCCCTCTCTCCCTCCTTTCCTGAAGGGTATACATATTAAGCTTCTTTAGTCTTTCTTTGTAAGTCTTCTGGTGCAGACCCTGCACCATTTTGGTTGCCCTCCTCTGGACAGCCTCCACTCTGTCTATGTCTTTGCAGAGATGGGGTCTCCAGAACTGCACACAGTACTCCAGATGGGGTCTCACCAACTGTCTGTACAGAGGATAACAACTTCCTGTTTTCTACTATTGATGCCTCTCCTATACATCCCAGTATCCCCCAGCCTTCCTCACTGCCTCACATTGCTTGCCCACCTTTAGGTCATCTAATATAATTACCCCCATGTCCCTTTCCATTTTTACTGTTGTCAGTATCTCACCCCCTATTGTGTACTCTTCCCCTTGGTTTTTGTTTCCCAGGTGCATTACCTTTGCATTGAATCTGAGCTGCCATACATTTGACCATTCCGCCAACCTTGCCAAATGTATGGCAGCTCAGATTCAACACAAAGAAGTGCAAAGTAATGCACCTGGGAAACAAAAACTGCATACTGTTTCAGAGCCCACATCTAGGAAAGGACAGAGAAGCTGGACACTATCCAACAGAGGGCTAAGAAAATTAGCCAGTGGCAGCAGAGTAGGTTCTAGATACATTAGTGAAAGGAAAAAGTCCAGAGGGGGTATTGCTAAGATCAAAGGGGATAAGGGGGAATGTGAGGAGGAGGAGGACTATGGAAAGGCATCTATCCTAAATAGATACTTCTGCTCAGTATTTACGGATGAGAAGGTGTGGCAGGGCCCACAGTTCAGCACCATGGACACAGGGGGGAGGGAGGTATGCACTAGTCCCTTCACAAAAGAAAGGGTCCTACAAGACCTCGATAAGCTCAAGGTGGACAAGGCAATGGGACCTGATGGCATACATCCCAGGGTACTAAAGGAGCTAAGGGTGGAATTAGCAGAGCCATTAGCAGAACTGTTTAGTGAGTCTCTGAGCACAGGAGAGGTCCCAGAAGACTGGAGAAGGGTTCATGTGATCCCGCTCCACAAGAGTGGTAGCAGGGAAGAGGCAGGGATCTACAGACCAGTCAGTCTTACCTCAGTAGTGGGCAAGATTATTGAGGCACTCCTTAAGGAAAGGATAGTGCAACACCTGGAATCCATAGGAGCACAGGATCCAAGACAGCATGGGTTTACAGCAGGAATGTCCTGTCAAACTAATCTCATAGATTTTTTTGACTGGGTAACCAGAGTGGTGGACTAAGGGGGAGCAGTTGATGTTGCTTACCTTGACTGCAGCAAAGCTTTCGATACTGTTCCACACAGAAGATTGATTAACAAGCTGGGTAGGCTCAGGGTGGGTCAGAAGTTGGTCAACTGGGTGGCAAACTGGTTGATGGGCAGAAAACAAAGAGTGGTGATAAATGGTATTCAGTCAGAAGAGATGCAAGTCACAAGTGGGGTACCTCTGGGATCCGTCCTGGGGCTAGTCCTCTTCAATATCCTCATCAGTGACTTTGTAGATGGACTGGAGGCTAAGGTTTGTCTGCATGCAGATGACACCAAGATCTGCAACAGAGTAGATGATCCAGATGGGGTGGGCAGAATGGGAAGAGATCTCGCTAAACTGGCAAAATGGTCAGAAGAGTGGCAACTGGAGTTTAACGCAAAGAAGTGCAAGATCATGCACATAGGGAAGAGAAACCCTGAAGCTACCTATAGGTTGGGAGGGGAGTTGCTGGCAGTCACAAGGGAAGAAAGAGACTTGGGCATCATCATCATCATCACCGATGACCTGAAATCATCCAAGCAGACCACTAAAGCAGTGGGTAAGGCTAGTGGGATGTTGCGGTGTATTAGTAAGGGGTATCACAAGCAGTGAGAGGGAGGTACTAATCCCTCTTTACAAGACACTGGTTAGGCCCCATCTGGAGTACTGCATGCAGTACTGGAAGCCACACCTTCACAAGGACATTAACAAAATGGACACAGTCCAGAGAAGGGCAACCAAAATGGTGCAGGGACTGCATCAGAAAACATATGAGGAGAGATTAATGGAGCTCAATATGTATACCCTAGAGCAAAGGAGGGAGAGAGATGATATGATTGAAACATTCAAACACCTTAAGGGCATTAACAAGGTGAAAGAGTCTAACGTGTTTCAATATAAGAAAAATAGCAGGACAATAGGACACAGCATGAGATTAGAGGGAGGCCAATTAAGGGGTAATGTGAGGAAGTTTTTTTCACAGAAAGGGTACTGGATGCATAGAACGGCCTACCTCAGGAAGTGGTGGATATGAATACGATGCAGGGCTTCAAACAGGCATGGGATAGGCATAAGGGAGCAATACAGATGAGTATGAATAGCTAGACTATTGACAGAGTAAAGGCCTATGGCATATTCATAAGGTAGAAAAAGAAATAGGCAGACTAGATTGGTCTTGCGGCCCTTATCTGCTGTCAACGGCTATGTTTCTATGTTTCTAGTATGGGAGGCTGGAGAGCCTCAATAAGTAATCTCTGGAGGACAGTAGGAAAAGGGGGACATGGTAAAAACAAAGAAACATACTGTACATACAGGGACATAACAGGCTGGAATCCACAGGGTTCTTAAAGGTGGGAAACAGTACAACAACCAGGTGACACCTTTTACTTGGCAGAGTGTTATGCATTCTATCAGGACAATTACAAAAAGAATTGGAGAACACATTTGTGCCATCAACAATAGCAATATGGAGTATACCACAGCATTCCATGTAAGAAATAGAAGTGATGGTGGCAAACAAAAATGTCTTTACATTTACAAGCATGGGAAAGAAATAACTGAAAAAAAAACAGGGAGGAAACTTTAACAATGAACTCCTGAAAAGGGAATAATTTTGAATATATCTGCTTGGAGGAAAAGAGTGGTCAGGTCTAAATCATCAGATTGTACTGGTATCCTTTTAGTTTAAATCCTAATAATATATACAAGGGTAGTGGTTGTTGCTAATTTTAAGAAGATCACCAGTGAGTATAAATAAGGGATTCTAGTATTTTTTAATTCTGCAATATGTATATATAACTGTAACATTGAATCATTATTCAGTCTTTATTGTCTTTTTATTATTTATCTTTCAACAGAATGCTAGGTCTATAAAAAACAAGACTGCTATTATAGCTGATCTTGTTGGCTCAGCTGACCTGGCATTTGTTGCCAAGGCCTGGTTGGACAAAAATGCAGGCCCAGTGTTGGAGGCTGCTGTTCCGTCAGGGTTCTCGTGATTCATCGCCCGAGAGAGGACCGTAGAGGTGGAGGTGTACCCATCTGCCTTAAGTCGGATCTGGGCCTTGCAGACATCCCAATAAGAGTGACCAAATCCTTTGAATATATTGTTGGTGCAGGTATAGGTTACAGGACACTCCTTATCTATTTTCCACCTGGGGATGGGAGGGAATTCCTAAAGGAAGTCACTGAATTCACATTGATCTTGTGTTGGGATTCCCCAGATGGGTGATTCTGGGGGATTTCAGTGCATGCGTGGACAATGTTTTCTCACAGTTTGGACGAGACTTCCTCCAACTGATGAATTCGCTGGGCCTTACACAGGTAGTTACCTCTGCTACCCATATTCATGGGCATTCTCTGGACCTGGTTTTTCAACTAGGGATGGAGATCCCTAACCTGGTGGTGAAACTGGATGGTTGGTCAGACCAGCATACTGTACGGTTCAGATTCGAGGCTCCCCCATTAGATTGACTCCCATGGAGATGGCTCGGTACCGCCCTTTAAGAGGGAACAAAGAGGAAGCAGGGAACTACAGACCAGTCAGCCTCACCTCGGTAGTGGGGAAGATCATGGAAGCACTACTGAAGGAGAGGTTGGTGGAACATCTGGTTGTCAGTGGACCACAGGACCCAAGGCAGCATGGTTTCACCAGGGGGAGGTCATGTCAGATCAACCTAGTTTAATTTTTTGACTGGGTGACTAGGGAGGTGGATCAGGGGAGAGCAGTGGACATGGCCTATCTGGACTTCAGCAAGGCCTTTGACACTGTGCCACATAGAAGACTATTACACAAACTGGGGAATATGGGTGTGGGCAGGACAGTAGTGTGGTAGGTAGGTAACTGGCTGGGTGGCAGGACACAGAGGGTGGTGGTAAATGGCTGTCACTCCACAGAGGGAAGAGTGACCAGTGGGGTACCACAGGGTCAGTGCTGGGACCGGTCCTATTCAACATCTTCATCAGTGACATGGCACAGGACCTAGAAGGCAGAATTTCACTGTTTGCTGATGACACAAAGCTCTGTAATAGAGTAGACACACCAGAGGGTGTAGACAGAATGAGAAGTGACCTGCAGAAACTTGAAGAATGGTCAGGGGTTTGGCAGTTGAAATTCAATGCAAAGAAGTGCAAGATAATAATGCATATGGGGCACAAAACCCTGGCACAATATATCAGTTGGGGGTGAGGATATAGCATGCACCAAGCAGGAAAGGGATCTTGGGGTTATCATCTCTGATGACCTCAAGATAGGGAAACAGTGACAAGGCAGCAGGTAAAGCAAATAGGATGCTGGGATGTATAGGCAGGGCATCACCAGCAGGAAAAGGAGGTCATAGTCTGCTATACAAGACACTAGTGAGGCCACCTGGAGTACAGTGTACAGTTCTGGAGACCATACCTACGTAGGGACATAGACAGGGTAGAGAAGGTTCAGAGAAGGGCAACAAAGATGGTGCATGGATTGCATCACAAGTCCTATGAAGACAGGTTGAAGGAACTGAACATGTACTCCCTGGAGGAAGGAGGGAGAAAGGGGATATGATAGAGACATGCAAGTATCTTACAGGGAGGAACAGGGTGCAGGAAAACACTATTTTTAAGCGAAAAAGATGTTCCAGGACTAGAGGGCATGGGATGAAGTTGGAGGGAGGACAATTCAGAGGAAACATGAGAAAGAATTTCTTCACAGAACAGGTGGTGGACAAGTGGAACACCCTGCCAGAGGAAGTGGTGGGGGCTGAAACAATCACGGGATTTAAGAATGCATGGGATAGACATAAAGGAATTCTGGAGGTCAGGGGTAAGGGGCAACAGACTTCAAGGAAAACAAACTGAACTTACAAGCTCAAATGGGCAGACTGGGTGGGCCATAGGCCCTTATCTGCCGACACTGTCTATGTATCTATGTATCTATGTTGACCCTCGATGGTCTTATGGTGGTGTTAGATCTATCAGGGGTGTCAAAATATATAAACAACCA
Organism: Neoceratodus forsteri; assembly: GCA_016271365.2. Classification (NCBI taxonomy): domain Eukaryota; kingdom Metazoa; phylum Chordata; order Ceratodontiformes; family Ceratodontidae; genus Neoceratodus; species Neoceratodus forsteri. The sequence goes on from CM057456.1 coordinate 356,492,453, forward strand.
GAGGAGCTAGTACTTGCCTATAATAAGGTGGTGACAGTTGCCCTGGACTACCTAGTGCCTGTCTGTGTTCCGCCTCTCACTGTCCATCTGAAGTCCCCTTGGTTTGATGGGACTTTGGTGAAGTTGAGCCAAGAGGATCATAGGTTAGAGAGACGACAGTGGAAATCAGGTCTGTTTTTGGCAAACTTAATTTACTTGCGCATTACAAAAACTACCAATCGGCCATGTCTTGTAAGAAGGCAGAATCCCTGTCCAATGAGACTGTGGTGTTGAAGAACCAACCTGCTGTGCTCTTTTAGACTGTTGATAGATTGTGCAACCCACCCTCTCTTCAGTCCCAGAGAGTGCTTTCACAAGAATAGTGTGATGAGTTTGCTCACTATTTTGCAAATAAGATTGCTACTATCAGATCTTAAATCCATTCTATGTCTTCTAATAGATGTGGCAGTGATCAGCATGTGGAGGCTAGCTCACAGGCAGTATGGTTTGACCGTCACCCAGCTGCCAATTGAGGACATTGTGCGGGTTATTCATAATATGTGTCCAGCTTCTTGTACTCTGGATCTGGGCCCAACGCACCTAGTGGTGGGATGCATTGAGGTCATTGGTCCAGTCCTTGCTGAGATTGTCTGGTATTTGTTGGAGACAGGGATATTTCTGAATTCCCTGAAGGAGGCAGTAGTGGTAACTCTTCCGAAAAAAAAACCTCCCTTGACCCAAACTGCTTAGCAAATTACAGGCCTGTCTCTAATCTACCTTCTGTGGGCAAGTTTATTGAAAAGGTGGCTGCAGCACAGTTAGATGACCATTTAACAGCACACTGCATCTATGATCCTATCCAGTCTGGGCTAAGGAAGAGGCATAGTACTGAGACTACCCTTGTTCGGGTACTTAATGATCTCCTTCTAGTGAGAGATCAAGGGAACAGGTCTATTTTGGTTCTTCTTGATCTCCCTCTGTGGCAATTGACATGGTGGACCATGAGGTGTTGCTGGAAAGCCTGCATCTTCTCTGTGGACTATCCGGTACAGTCCTCAGTTGGTTTCATTCCTTCCTTACTGGAAGGACACAGAGGGTAGTGTCAGGTATCTGTATCTCGGCCCCTCTCCCTCTGTCTTGTGGGGTTCTGCAGAGCTTTGTGCTATCCCCCATGTTGTTTGCAGTATACTTGCTGCCATTGGGAGACAATATTAGATGGTATGGGCTGAGTTTTTACTGCTATGTAGATAATACTCAACTCTACATGTCTTTTGTACCTGAGCATAGTGGTTTGGTCTCAACATTTAACAGTTGCCTCTCTCAGATCCAGGACTGGATGAGTGCTAACTGGTTAAGATTAAATGCAAACAAGACTGAGGTGATGGTGGTAGAACCAGGTCACCATGGTTTGGGGTTGTTGCCAGGTGAGCCATTTGGGATTTGACTCTGTGGTGACCAACTTCTGACCACTGATCACACTGGAAATCTGGACATTGTTTTCAATAGCTGCCTGAGTTAAAAATTTCAGGTGTCTGCTGTTGTTAAGTCTTCTTTTTTCCATTTGAGGAACATCACTCAGATCAAGCACCTGGTCCTGCCTGGTGATCTTCCAACAGTGGTCCACACCTTTGTAACCTCCCACCTAAATTACTGCAATGCTCTTTATCTAGAGTTACTGGGGGCAGATATCTGCTGATTACAACTAATTCAGAATCCGGCGGCCAGGCTGTTGACTAGATTACCAATAACTCACCATGTTTCACCTATGCTCTGCAACTTGCATAGGTTACCAGTTTATTGGTGGATCGCCATTAAGATTGGGTTACTGACCTATAAAGCCCTACATGGACAGGGTCTGCTTTACTTACGAGATCTTCTCCATCCCTACCACCCCCTTCCCGCTTTTTGTTCCACTGGGGATGGATTACTTGAGATTCCCAGGGTGTGACTAATGACTTCTGGGGCTCACTCATTTGCAGCCCCTACCCTTTGGAACTCTCTTCCTTGCCAGGTCAAGGAAAGCCAAACTGTTGAGAGTTTTAAGACTGCCTTAAAGACTCACTTATAGTACATGGTTAGGGCTTATAATGAATAGAAAGCTGTGGCTTTCAAAATCTCGTTGTAGGACAGTTCAAAGGTCAATAAAGTTGTTATACTATCGGTCTGAAGTCACATCAATAGTACAACAACTTTTTTGCCTTGCCCTGCCACCTGATTGGCTTACTTAACAATGCTCTGAGGAGAAAAAAATGTGGAACATGGTGGTGCAATTAAGCAAGCGCCACTCGGGGAACCCTCGTCTTCTTGACACGGAGATTCTCACAAATTCTGTGTCACTAAAGCGAAACACTGTTTTTTTCATTCTTAAACTAGGAAGTGGTGCCGGGTTAGGTGGACTGGGGCAGTCGTAATTCGGAGAGCCGGATGAGTCGGAGGGAACAGCATGACACACGGTAACCATCAACTTGGGGAAAAAATGAAAAAAGACACACAAGCCAGGAACCATATACTATAAAAATAGTGGATGGTTAACCATCCACAACTATGGCTGTATTTCCATCTCGGTTGTTGAAGATATCATGGAGACCTCTCGATCTTCGCTCTCGAGGTCTCCATGATGTCATCAACTACCTCGATGGAAACACAGCTTTGTTGTGGATGGTCACCCATCCACTATTCTGTATGTTTAGCTTAGCATTCCAGATTCCAGTATTACTTAGCATTTTTTTTTTTGCTTTCATTCCTGTATTATGAATGCATTATTTCCGGTTCTAATTTAATTGTGTGATTGTTAATGTTCATATTTTATAATTTGCTGTCTGTCTATGCATTGTACATCACTGTGGTCTTCTTTGGAACAGTGTTTTTAAATAAAGTTGAAGATGAATAATTGATGAGTAATTGGCAGAATATCTGGATGAAATCCTAATTGATATTCTGAAATACAGCTATGGATAGAGATCAGCATATATTTAATCTCAGTTACTTTTGCACTGCTGTTTGTTAGCATATTTGATAGCCCGGAAGCCCCCATTATTGTATAAGGTACTGTGCACTTATGGGACTGATATTCAAGTAATAGAATTGCAGGGCATCTCCTCCTCTGGCAAATCTTGTGTGTTTCAAAGCAAACCATTAGGCTGGCTATTTGTTTCTGATCTCTTTTTTTCCATAGCTTTTGACACCTTATAAATTTCAATAAAACTTAAGCATATTTTCCAACACTTGTGTCTTGTGCTTTTTTATGTTTGCTTGCATGCATGCACAAGAAACATGACGTGACAGCTTAGGAGAGAAGCAGATTGTGGAGGTGCGGCACTGTTACAGCCAAAGGGGGCACTGCATTTGGGGGCTTGGCAATGGTGGACCAACGGAGGCACAGTGTGGTGATGACATTGGTCTCCAAATGTACACCAACTTCTAACATTTTCACAGCAGCAATCAGGGCCCGCCTAATCATTGCAGCATCAGTCATTGTGCTGCAATGAGGGAGCGACCCGTCATTGCATGGCGGAACGTTAACTAGCGTAATACTGTTTGTGAACATGGCAGGCAGCTTGCCACCATGTTCACAAACAATATGATGCTGGCCCCATGCTGAGGGGGTGCCCAATCCCCCTCGGCAGCAAATGCCCCCCGATGTTGTTTTTTTTTTTTTTCCGATCGGGACCCCAATCCCTCACGCTTCAATGCTTAATGTTCACTGTTGTGTGTCTGCTGATGGGAGCCCACCCCTGTTGGCATGATCTAACCCAACCTCCCCATTTTCTTGTGTACAACGGGGTACCCAATCCCTGCTCCATGATTCCCCCCCACATTCTTGTTGTTCTAATGGGGTGCCTAATCCCCGTCGGCATGATGCCCCTTTCAGGTGCTGGATGGGGTGCCTAACTCTACTGGCTGCAGGTCCTCTCAAAAATAGTCCATTGGCACACTGGGAGCCCACCCCAGTGTGCCAAATGCCCTAACGGAAATAGAAACCATCCTCATTGTCTTTTTCCCCTGTGGAGAAAAAAATGGTCCTCGCGGTCTCCCAGACCCCCTTCTTGCAACCCAGCCACCACTGTGCACCCTACCTCCCACACCCCATACTTACCTCGGAGTCTGGCGCAATGATCTTCGTGACTCGAATACGCCTGCGCTTCTTCAAAGACGACCGCAAACTGAGGAAATGCCGGTAAACTGTATAATGGGATAGATAGTTTTTTTGCTGCATATCTCAGGCATTTGTTTGGAATTTTGGCACCAAATTTTCAACATGGGGTTTTTGGGACCCCTCCTCATGAATTCTGTCACTATCATGGCGTTGATCAGGCCCGAAGGGTGATTTCACAGTCACTGCATGAAATCACCTTTCAGGACTGATTAACAAAATGACAGTGCCAGTGTTCATGAGGTGGGCTCTCAAAAAGCCTATGTTGCAAATTTGGTGAAAAAATTCCTAGAAATTACTGTTTTACGAGCGTATGTTGCGTAGTTTCTATGCAGGTTTGTAAATTTGTGAATTTGTAATATTTGCACTCCAGATTTTCAACCTTGCCATTCTATCACACCTACTTATGAGCAGTACAGCTGTCATTTTTCATATCTCGCCCAAAATGTGTTTCAGCACATGTAGCGCACAATGGCGCAGTTGGTGTGCACAATCAATGTTTGGGACAGATTAAGAAAATCACAGTGACACTGTTCATGAGCAGAGGTCTTAAAATGGCTATGTTGAAACTTTGGTGAAAAAATTCCTAAAAATGACTGTTTTACGACCGTGCATTGCACAGTTCCTATGCACGCTCGTAAATGCACGGATTTTTTATATTTGCAGTCCAGATTTTCAACATTGCCATTTTACCAGACTTCCTTATGAGCAATACAGCTGTCATTTTTCACATCTCGCCCAAAATGTGTTTCCATGCATATAGCGCACAATGGTGCAGTTGGTGTGCAAAATCAATGTTTGGGACAGATTAAGACAATCACAGTGACACTGTTCATGAGCATAGGTCTTAAAATGGCTACGTTGAAAATTTGGTGAAAACATTCTTAAAAATGACTGTTTTACGAGCATGCATTGCGCAGGTCTAACGCACGCTCGTAAATGTGCAAATTTTTTATATTTGCACTCCAGATTTTCAATAATGCCATTTTATCACACCTCCTTATGAGCAGTACAGCTTTAATTTTGCACATCTTGCCCACAATGTGTTTCTGCGCGTGTAGTGCACAATGGCGCAGTAGGTGTGTGAAATCAATGTTTGGGACACATTACGAACATCACAGTGACACTGTTCATTAGCAGAGGTCCTAAAATATCTATGTTGAAAATTTGGTGAGAAAAGTCCATAAAATGACTGTGCTACAAGCGTGTGTTACGCAGTTTCTACGCTTGCTCGTACCTTTGCACATTTGCAATATTTTCACTCCAGACTGTCAACACTGCCATTTGTCTGCACCCCCTTATGAGCAGTACAGCTGTCATTTTTCACATCCGGGCCCAAATGTGGTTTTGCACGTGCGGCGCAGACTAGCGTAGTCGTTGTGGGAAATCCATGTTCAGGACACATTAGGAAAATCACACTGACACTGTTGATTAGTAGAGGTTCTAAAATGGGTATATTGAAAATCTGGTGACAAGCGTCCATGAAATGACTGCGTTACGAGCTGCATTGAGCAGTTTCCATGCACGCTCGTAACTTCCTACATTTGCAATATTTTCATGCCATATTGTCAACATTGCCATTTTCCCACACCTCCTTATGAACAGTGTAGCTGTCATTTTGCACATCCTGGCCAAAATGTGTTTTCGCACTTCCGGCACACAATAGTGCGGTTGCTGTGGGAAATCACTGTTTGAGATACATTACAAAAATCACAGTGACACTGTTAATTAGCAGAGGTCCTAAAATGCCTATGTTGAAAATTTGGTGATGAAAGTCCATAAAGTGATTGTGTTACGAGCATGCATTGCGCAGTTTCCAAGCACGCTTATAACTTTGCACATTCGTAATATTTTCACTCCAGATTTTCAACATTGCCATTTTTCCACACCTCCTTATGAACAGTACAGCTGTCATTTTTCACATCCTGGTCGAAATGTGTTTTTGCAGTTCTGGCATAGACTACCGTGGTTGCTGTGGGACATCAGTGTTCAGGACCCAGTAACAAAATCACAGTGACACTGTTCATGAGCACAGGTCGTTAAATGCCTATGGTGAAAATCTGGTGATGAAACTCCATAAAATGACTGTGTTACGCACATGCATGGCGCGGTTTCCACGTATGCTCGGAACTGCAAGCATTGTTAATATTCCCACAACACATTTTCAACATTGCCATCTCTTCATACCTCCCTATGGATGGTACAGCTGTCATTCTTCACATCCTGCCCGATCTGTGTTTTCGTACATGTGGTGCAGAATGGCACTGTCTCTTTTGGAAGTCACTTTTTGGGACACATTGACAAAATCACACTGCCACTGTTCATGAGAAGAGGTTTCAAATGCTTTCATGAGGTGGGCTCACAAAAAGGCCATGTTCAAAATTTGTACTGTGAATACCAACAGACGCCTGAGGCATTAGGGTTCCTAACCATAATGTCCTACCTTGTACAGACAGACAGGCATTGGGGTGTGCCTTTGAATTGCTGACTGTACTGCTCATGCCATCCCACCCCCACCCCCGCCACTGACAGGCATCGAGGTGTACCTTGGACTCTTCTGCCTCAAGACTTCACACCATTCTCCTATGCTACACCCATTTCAATGTATGTGCTTTTGGAATGGGCTGACTGTAAAGCCAAACACCCTAAGGCACAGGTCAACACATTTCACTGTCTGCAGAATAGGGTGAGGTGACATGGCTTGACCATCATGGGTGATGACCCAAAAATGTACCCCACATCCTGTCTGTCTCTACAGCATGGAGGTGCGGTTCATGTCAAGCTCACTACTTCACTGCCATTCCTATTCTGCATCTGTCTAACTCCTGCGTTTCTAATGCTAATACCAGCAAAGCAAACATTCTGCATTGACAAATGCTTGTTGCTTCTAGAGGTGGTGAGTGTCTGTTTTTTTCCTGGTTTGTTTGATATATTATCTTCAACCACAAACACCTTTTGCCCAAATTGTAGCACAGCTTTTTGCTATATTAGTATGTTACATGTAATCCATCTGGGTTCTAATATTAGCATGTAACATTTTTTTACTGCTCACTCTGTTCTGTCTCTGAGTACATGCAACCAAACCAAATGAGGCAGCATCAAATAAAGTAGCAGGGCCAGGAGTGTCTGAAGTTAACTGGGGATTCTATATCCAGATCTGGTACTGAGTGGCAAGTACATAAGTAGAACATGAAGGGAACAGCCCAATATCAGTTCACAAGAGACTGGTGGCAGCAATAGCTTTAGTGTCTCTACCTGCTGGTATCAGGAGAGAACCACATATTACCCTTCACTGGCCTTGGTGACTGCAACTCCACACTATGAAGCTTACAAAACTGGCATTGAGGCTTTCATATCATCAAAACATAGATCATCTCTGCTACCAAGAACCTGATGATGGCCACAGATCATCTCACATGCATGGCATTATGCTGCAGGACCAGCTGTAGGTGGCATCAGTCAATACTTGTTGTAATTATAATATTTAATTTGATATGTATTTTGATGCTGTCTATGAACCTTGGTGGCATAAATGCAGTTGAAGTCTGTGTTTATCTTAAACTTCAGTAAGGTTTCTCGCAAAAAGCTAGACGCTGCTTTGATAGTGTTGTAGTGAAGCACTCCGTGATCACTCAAGAGTATCCTGACAACCATGCCTAATGCAGACCAGACAAAATGGGGGCTAGCCAAATCGGGTTTTGGAAGGCATAAAAAACATGAAGACAATCAAAAAAAAAAAAAAAAGAATTGTTAGCACTACCAATAACTTTAAGGTTAGGTCAGCCAAATTCTGCTGAGATAGTTTTGATTCACACTGCCCATACCACATGCCACACAGGATTGACTCAAAAGTGGTGTCAGTGCCTTTTAACAGCGTCCCTTTAACATACTGTAGAATGAGGCTGATAAGCTAGTTGCACACAATGAGATCCCTTCAACATCAAGTCTGGCATTTGAGCTAGTCACTGGTTCTGTATTTGGTTGGGGTACAGTATCATGATGCATGCCAAGCCCTCCCTCCCCAGCAAGTAAATATTAACCTTTGCAACATACCCACTGTCTGCAGACCAAGTTCCACAGGCACTCCTTGACCCAGCTCTCTCATGTTGCAATACAACAGTCCACCACCAGGCCACTGGGCCATCAGAATGAGGCTGGGTTTTAGTGGGGAAGGCATTATCAGGATTGTGCTGTGAGTTTGAGAACCTGTGCTGATGGTCATCACTTACTTGAGATGGGAAAAAAAAAGGGTTGCACTCACTTTATGGCTTCACACATGTCAAGTCCCATTTTGACACAGTTCTTTGCATGATTGGGCAGTGGTATTGGTAAACCTGAAACACAGTAGTAGCAGTCTCCTAAAATTTTAATTCTCATGCATTCATTTTCCTGAAAGAGAGAGAGAGAGAGAGAGAGAGAGAGAGAGAGAGAGAGGTTAAAATCATGTATGCCAAATGGAGAAATTACGAAACATTTGCAGGGTATATGGAAAACAGAAATCTGTATAACAAAACAGCAGAGAGTATCGAGTCTCATAGCTAGTTATTAAGTGTTATGACCCCAAGGCTAAGTAGAAGTGCTCCATTTAACTGTGGCAATATGTCCATTCACTCTGGCTGATGAGCTGCTTGCTGCTGCTATAAAATACAACAAAACTGTGGAGGCATGTGGTCTAATACTTACAGCAAAGAAACCCATTTCAGGAGATTACACTTTAATGTGCAATGCAGTGTAACCAATGATTCACTATCTGACCTTAGGCAAGTCATTTGGCCACCTTGTGCTTTAGTACTTTCGCCATAAATCTGAGACAATAGTATCCCACCATATACGAGGTGTTGCACCTTATTTGTTTTCTACTACGAAATTGATTTTAAGTACAATAAAAGTACAGTACAGGTCACATTAAACTGTTCCTCCAATGAGTTACTGTAACATTTCTGACTGAGTTGCATAAGTGTTACTGGATCCAGCACAAAGTCTTGCACAGACTAGTTCTTAGATAAAATGCAGCTTTGCTTTGCACTGTGACTGGACTGCAGATGCATTCCAACTAAGTTGCAAAACATTTCACAAACATTACTGTTCAGTTATTTTAGCACTGAAAAATAATACAATATGAGTTGGCAATGCATTGCCAACTCAAAAAAAACATGCTAAACCAACTCATTAATAGAACAGTTTAATGTGACTTGTACTGTACTAGGAGGCATGTCTGCTGTTGGAATTCTTGACCTTTGCAGAATTGTCCAGAGTTACCTTTATCCTGTTTTAAAATAGATGAGGTGATCTACATGTACTCCCCAGACAAAATAAAGAATACCACTGCTGTTGAGTAAATGAAGATGGACTTATGAATAGCATTGTTAATAGTAACATTTTAATTGACAGCAAACGGCATGTCATAAATACACTGTTCATTTACAATGTTTGGCCAGGAAAAGCACATGGAGCAGCAACTTTTTCCAGGTGTGACCTTGTGGCAGGGACATGGGAATATAACACAATTAAAAAATACAGCAGCATATTCTAAGCAATATACTGTAGATGCAATGTACAATACGTAGAAAAACTGCAGAGCAGTAACAAAAAAAAAAAAAAAGAAGAAATGGAACTGTGGAATAGCAACTGAACATAATTCAATCTGGGCCAAGTTCCTGGGTGGGGGAGAAAGATGGGTTCAGCTGAATACCCAAAAGGGAACTGCTCTGACCCTAGCGGCTGTTCTGCACTGACCCACCTGCTTCACAGCCTACAACCAGGGACAGATTTTGAAAAGCAGCCCAGAGCCACTGATAGGACTGAACTTGACACTTTTTGCCTTTCTGGCTGATTGGCTGCACTACTACTGCTCCACAGCTCTGATTGGTGCTACGCTATTCCCCCTTCTCTTATTGTCTCCTGCCTATACCCTTTCTAGGCTGTCTTTTTTCTTTTTTCTTTTTTTAAATACAAAAACTGCTAATGCTGAGTTTTCCAGTACTGCCTGTTTGGTAGAACAGGATTGTTAAAGTTATAGTCTACTTTTCCATTTGCAAATTATACTGGAAAACCACTAGAGGGCAACAACTCATGGAGCTTGCAGTCCTCTTCCCATTGCTCTCCCCTAACACTTCTAGTCCTGGGTCCTTCAAAATCTTGACTGCTCCACGGTGGCTGTATGCTCCAGTTTTAACTGAACTTCCCTCAGATCACTGGAATATCATTAGCCTAATTCACCCATACTATTGGTGACAAGAACTCTGTGATCACCACAATGCCTCTTAAGTCTGAGGGGATTTTTGCGAGCCTTGTTCTGCTCACTATAATATCACTTGCAGGTCCACCCAGTGGACTGCACCCTCAACTCACATAATGGATCCCCCAACTAGCAGTGCTAAATGCTTATGGGACCATCACATCCCACTGCCTTAGAGTCTCCAAGCACACCTTGCAGAGGCACTCTATGCCTTGGTTGGGAGAATACCAACTTAATGGTCCATACACACTGTCACTTTTCCCTGGGATGGTGATACAATTCAACACTGTGAAAGAGCAACCATCTAGTAGAAGGAAATGAGGAAGGAATCTAAAACTCCTACTGTGCCATCTTGCTCACCTGCTCATGCTCCTACTCCAACTATCAGGCAATGTGCACCCCAACCTAGGCCCATCACTTCAACCGGTGAATCAAATGATCAAGCCAGCTGGACTTAGTCTTGCCTCAATTAACATACGCAGCCTGCTCCCTAAGTTGGATAACCTGAAAGCATCGGATACCCAACACAGTCTGGACTTCTCTCAGTGGTGGAGTCTTGGCTCTCTCCCAAAGTACTGGAATCCACTATCCTTTTACCATTTTACACCTTGTTCAGACATGACCATCTCTCAAAAAGAGGTGGGGGGCTGTGTCCTGTACATCAAGGATTCCCTCCAGGGACACGTCCTCCCCTCCCCAGTAGTAGTAATAACCTGCAGGTCCTGACCATAAAACTCCTTCTGGGGTCACATGCAGGACTCTCATCATACTCTCTGCATACATCCCACCCAAGCTCACTGGGGCTGGTACCACAGACCTGATGGACTATGTGAGTACCCTGAGTCTTAATACTAAAATCATGATGCTGGGAAATTTCATCATCAACTGGCTCTCCTCTACTGCCATCTCAATCAAAGATGCCTTAACGGCCATCCATTTCTTACAGATGGTTGAGACTCCAACCCATATTAACTACAAAACTGGACCAGCACGCTCCTTGACTGGGTTCTATCCAATTGACTGCCTGCATCCATAACACTACTGTTCTCCCTGATTGCCTGAGTGACCACTCTCTGGTCACATGCACCTGGCCCTTCAACTATTGTAAACCACCCACCAGAATAATTATAAACTGAGCCTTACTAAAAGGGTGCTACGAGCTGCTAAAAATGGACCTCAAGAGCACAGATTGGACAGCACTCTATAATGCCAATAATGTGGACACAGCCCTGGACCACTTCATAAAAACTTTCAACGCCATCTGTGACAAACATGCCCCAATAACAATCAGAAAGATAAGAGGGCACAGTAACCCCTGGATTGCCCCTGACCTCCTAGAGCAACTACAAGCCAGAGATCGCTTATGGCAGACAGCGAGAGCACATGGTACCACCACTAACATACAGAGGTATAAAAAAGCTCAGATCGAGTGCACTAAAGCTGTCTGACTCACCAAAAGCAAATACTACAAAGAAGCCCTCTCCAGCACCTGGAATGACAGCAAGTCATTTTGGGATAACCTAAATGACATAACCGGCAAGGACCCCAAATCTGCACCAGCCATTCTCTTGATCGACGGCGTACCATCCTTGGACCACATGCACATTGCCAACGCACTTAACATTGCATTCACAGATCTAAGCAGTGTGCTACCAGCAGACTACTTCAACCCCCCACTGCCTACTGATCCTAATATGGCCAAACAACCATCATTTAACCACCTGCTCTTCTACTTTAATGAAATCTCTCAAGCTGAAGCTAAAAAGTACCTGGAAAAGGTGCTGGGGAAATCTAGACATAGCTGGGGCACTCTGGAGCTAAAATTTGTCAAGCTGGCCCTGGCTGAAGTCCTAGGCCCACTCACCAAACTAATCAATCTCTCCCTCTGCCACTCACAGTTCTCCCAGAGATGGAGATCAGCCACAGTAACTCCAGTGCACAAAGGTGGTGACAGGACCCTATATAACAACTACAGACCTATCTCCATACTCCCCCCAAAGCCCTTGAGTGGATAGTGGTGGACCAGATAATCGAACACCTGAACCAGTGCCAACTTCTCTGTCCTGAGCAATATGGCTTCTGATCAGGTCACAGTACTATCATGGCCTTGCTCGAATTCACCGGACACATTCACTATTCAATTGATCAAGGTCTCCTAGTTGGGGCAACTTTCATTGACCTATCAAAAGCATTTGATATGGTGCATCATGAGCTTCTGCTGTACCAAACTGTCAGCTACGGGACTCTTCTCAGAATCAGTACGCTGGTTCAGCAGCTACCTTCACAATCGCTCACAAAAGGTCAGCATGGGGGGGGATCACCTCTGATAACAGACTCCACTCAGGGGTCCTACAAAGATCAGTTCTGGGACCCCTACTGTTCAGTTTATTCCTAAACAAACTGCCATCTGCATGCCTGGGCTGAATGCCCCTATGCACAGATGATGTGGTCTTATTCAACAGCATTCCTAATCCCGAACAACTGGTGGTGGATCTCCAAAAGGGGTTCTCAGCCACTGAAAAATGGTTTATGGATCCCAGACTAGTCATGAACTGCAGAAAAACTAAGACTATAATGTTCACCAGCACACAGAGCAAGCATAAGGCCTCCCCACTTGCAATCAGGAATGCCAATGGGGACTCACTGGAACACATCCAGCAGTTCAGGTACCTGGACATCACACTTGACTTTACACTTTTGTATGTCCAACCCATTGACAATACAGCAAGGGTGATTAATACAAGAATAGGAATCCCATACAGGCATAGTCACTGCCTAACACATGAGGCATTGGACCTGGCCATCAACAGCTAGAAAGTCTCCCTCATTGACTATGGCCTGGCACTCTATGAGCCGGTGACAGACACAGCCCTAAACCACATCACCACTGTGCTAAACAAGGTGGGCCAACTGCTCACAGGTGCATAATGACTAATGTACACCAGTGAGTTCTACACCTAGGCAGGTTGGCTACAACTGAAGGACAGAATAAACTAAAAAACTTGCCTCATGGCCAAGAAATGCTCCCTCAACCAACTACTCACAGGGGTCCAGAATCTCCAAACTCCACTCTCAAGCACCCAACCCTCAAGGAACTCCTCCACTGAGACCTACAAAACTCCCAGATGCCGCACAGCCCTGGCACAACGTGCCTTTTACTATTGTGCTCCACTATGGACCAATGCCTTATCTCCTGATGTTATCAATGCCACATCTATTGGACTGTTCAAATGCAGACTCTAGCAGCACCTAGTAAAATCTAAGAAATGTGACTGCTATGATTAATACCCTCCCGGAGCAACAGCCAACTACCTGCACTTACCTTCTGACAACTCATTGGGTTGAGGGACCCCAATCCCAGCACTTTAGATTACACCTACCCCCCTAATCATGACATTGCTCCCATTTCCCTACCCCCTCAGGTACTCCCAACTACCTTATTCCTTCCACGCATGTTTGCAACCCCTCCTTCTTGTCACCTCTGAGAGCTTCCTAGTAGGGTGTTAACCTCTGATGTTGGCTAGCAGCTATACTGCCTAAGCTGTTTAATGCTGTTGTACCCTGTAACTTACCTGTAGCATATGTAACCCTCCTATATGTATTGCATTGTCTATGTAACTGATGTGGAACCTATAAATGAGCATCTTCTCACTGGTGTAATCCAAGACTTCAATAAATATAAATAAATAAAATAAATAAATAAACAGACTGGGCAAAAATGAGGAAACTATGGAGAAAAGCGCGAGTGAACCACATAGTCACAGATGAGGAGTAGTGCATTTATATACAGTAAGAGCAGAGCAGTGGAAGAGGCATCTACTTTCAAGAGAGGGGAAAGTCAACTCAGAGTATAGGGAGAAGTGGTGGGTATGTAGTGGTCAAAGCAATCAAAAGAATGACAGAAGGGATCTGGATGAGCACAGCTGGTCTTTGGGTTGCAGTGTATATAATGCTCCCTAAGTCAAATACTGAGAGGATCATTTTGAGAATAACACATCAAAGAGCAGGAAGTGAGATACAGGACATGTTCCTGTATCACACACCCAGTTTGTGGAGGAATTTTAAATTGATGGATCAATGTATCAGGAGTGGACACGGTGCTGATCCAACTAGATGCCAAGTTGTTTCAAGGGAGACGTTTCCTTCAGCTGGGAGTCATTTAGAGTTTTGAAGACTGGGAATTTGTGGGTAATAGCCAGCCTTTGCCAGCTACCAAAGGCCAAGGGAACCATTTGTTTAGCATTCAGGTATAGCTGATTTGTGTGGATCCACCAGAGTTGGACACTGTCTGAATCGTACTGGAGATGGGGCCGAGGGACCACTGGGGCAGAGCACTGTATCATCTGCTTGAACATGAATGTATGCAGTGGAACAGGCTGTGGGGGAGGTCATTCCAAAAGATGGACATTAGAATAGAACCCAGAACAGAGCCTGGAGGCCCCTGTTGAAGCCTCAGACCAGAGGCAAAATGTTGGGGCAGACAGCTCAGCTGACTGATAGTTCTCCTGTCACATCCTTTCATAAACTGTAAGCTAGTGCTTTTGTTTTCTCTGCACTTTTCTGTACTTTAAAATAATAAAAAAATGATGCACAGTAGTTTGCCGCTTTGTAAGTTTTGAGTGCACTGTACTCTGATGTAGTTGTTACAGTCCTGTGGGATACCTGTGACAATTGGGATGGGGTGAAAGAGAATCACTTGCCATTCCTTATCCACATAACATTTTCATGTTGGAAAACCTACAATCAGAAGGAAGTTCTATAGGGAAAAAACAAAGAGGAAAGTAATTTAAATAAAGTAACCACATGCACAATTGTACAGTGTAAATTACTGTAAATTGGAACTTGTTTCAAGCCATGTGGAATGTAAAAGCAGTATTAATGGGTCCTGAGACAATTCAAGTAGTATCTTCTCACCAGAATCATAGAGGTTAAAAAGCTCCCCACTCTCCACATTTTATAGAAGTAAATCCTAGAAAAAAACATGTTTTAAGGGTTTCTAGGGGTCACAGAGATATCATAGGCATCTCAACTGCAACTCGATGCTACCCTGAAATGATGCCCCTGGGCAGTTCGGTAGTTTGTTAAATCTGCTGTACAACAGGAGACACATGGACAAGTTTTATAAGGTGGATCATTGCACCTGTGCATAAACTGTAGCAATTTGATGTTGAGGTGATTTGATTAAAAGTATTACAGCTCAGGTGGCCTGATGGTGCTGTGCACTATTGTCACTCATGCCACCAGTGGCCTGGCTTTATGTCCTAAGACCAGAGTGCTAGAGGGACAGTAAGGGCAGAAAGACTGAGTGTCCTAGAGAATACTCCCCTCCAAGGTGAGGGAGTTGCTGGCTCTGCTGTTCTGCTGCTACCTGGATGCAGTGTGGGTGATGATGTGTACCAAAAAGAGCAGTGCACTCAGGCTAAAGTGCAAATGCTGTTTATTGTTATGCAAAATACTGCTGAGATAACTTTATTAAGTACATCAAATAAGTAAACAAAAAAGGTTACACTGGTTGGATGCCCATGAAACCATTACTTGCCAAATCTGCAATGTTTGTCTCTCACTGAGACTTTAATGGAGGCTATCAAAGGCTCAGTGAGAGAGATGAAACATTTGGGAGTTGGTCAGCTGCACTTGCATGGGCCTCCAACCAGTGTGACCTTTTTCTTACATATTTGTTGTGCTTAATAAATTTATCTGAGCATGTTTTTGCACTATATTAAACAGCTTTTGCACTTTACCCAGTATGCTGTGCTCCCTTTTGCTACACTGCAAGTGAGTTTGTCTCTCTCTGGGCATCAGCACCACTCTGGACTGAAGTAGCATGTCTTCCCCCAAGGCGTGTTCAAGTGTAGGAGATGATGTTGATGGAAAGGAGGATGCCAGTGGGATCTGTAGTGGAACAGTCTGTGTTCACGCATTTAGGGTCCAAACACTGGAATCCTAAGTGAGGGAAGAAATAAAGCAGGATAACCCCAGGGCAAGCAAGACAAAGCTGAGGCACTCTCAGGCCCTACACTGCCAACTGCCAGCCCCTCCAATGGAACTCCTGAGGTGGAAAGTTACCAATCGGCATAGTCATGGGGGAAAGCCATAGGGGCCAAGGAGAAGATTATGTACTGGGGCAGTGAGGCAACCCAGGAAGTAGACTGAGGGTGTGTTGGAGACTGAAAAGTAAAAGATAAATTTGGAAAATGTTCTACATTGTGTAGCAAATATGGATGGGCAAAGTGCTATTACTTTTCCTTTGCTTAGTAACATGGTGTATTGAATCTTTTTGTGACGTTCACTATGAATTTTATGGGTGAAGTTAAACACTGCCTCCATGAAACAACACACCTCCTTCTCTTTCTTCTCCTAGGTGAGAGGGCAGGCTGCACAGAACCAAAACTAATCTTGTCTCAGGTAGTAACTCATTCCTTACCATTACTAACAACTGTCCAGGCTAGTAAAGTGTGAACTGCGCTGCATAGTGGCTTTATCATAGTGGGTGCAGTGTAGCTTTGTAATCATCTTTGTGAAGCAACCTGCATGTGTACTTTTCTGCTTGGCATCCACTGTGCTATTGAGTTGCGCAGAATGTGGAATTCTCCTGGTGGCATTCGGGCAGAACCACAAATCCTTTTCATCTCATTTTATTTTTATTCAGCTTTATGCATAAAACATAATACTGAGCTCAAAAATATCACAGTTACAAGGACATACATACAGAATTATTTAACTCTTACTGATGAGACCATACTAAAAGAGGATGTCTAATTGACTTCTAAACAAAAACATACTAAAAAGAACCATATGCTGTCAAGGTGTAAAGTGATATCTAAAGAGAGGTTCATGAACATACACAGTTCCCGCACTGTGATTAATTTTCAGAATATATATGCAGCATATATGATATAAAATGCCTTGCTCTTGCTATAGGTTAATAAAGCTTATCTCATGGTGCCAATGGCAACACAAGTCTAATAAACCCTAAGCTTTACAACCATGCTCAAAACAAACTCAACTTGCTGTGATGCAGAAACAGGTGCATCTTCATGGGCCTGCCAGTAAATGGGTGTAAAACTGTCACAGAGGGAGCATTAGGCTAAGGTAAAAAATTCCTAGCACCAAAAAGAAGAAACAGAAAGACTCACAGGGAGGCCATGTGATACAAAACAAGCTGTCACCATTTCTAGTGTTAACAAAAGATTCCCCACCTTTTCCCACATGTCCAGCATTCAGTAAATGTTATGAAAATGTCACAAGTTCCCAAAATCAAATGGTCATAAATTTTAACTAAAGTGCAACTGGTTTTGTCCCGAGCATTTTTACATGGTCTCCAGCTTCTCCAGTTAAGTGTCTGGTGTCTTGAGGATCTGTAAACCAGTACATGTTGCTATTTTTTGATTCTTTGGTAACCAGGTAAGGCTCACTAGGCACAAATGCTTCTTTTCAGAGATGATCCAGGAGCACTAGGGAGGTTAAGTAACTTGCTCAAAGTCACACAGTCTGCAAGTGGAGGTTGTGGGACTGAAACCTAGGTCTGCTGGAAGTACCAGGCTCATTCACAGCTCATTACTCTCGCCTCTAGGCTATATAACCCACTGCCACTTTGCCACCCCACATTCATTCTTCTACTGCCAGCCAGCCTTCCACTCTGATACTATGCCTAGTGGGTAGTAGTAGGACAAAAGGGAGGTTTATGTCTCAATGGTGCTGCTTAACACCCTCAAAAGATCTGTGTGCAACTCCTGTGACATATACCATGACTGGGAATACAGTGGAGCCAACCACCATTTAATGCAGTGTCACAGCTTCCTACATTACAAAAGGGATCAACTGTCATTCAAATTGCCTCATTTCCCACAGTAACTCTGCTGTATTATTCTGCAGTATTGCTTGATGTCCTAGCATGCTCCCTTGTCTATGAATGACCGTATCCCTGCCAGGCAGTTCCTTCTGTTTCCTGGCAGATGACAGTGCTTGGTCTGGGAGAGATGCACTGGTGAGCTGAATCAGGATTGTTTATGGAGTAAGGGCATTCTAAGGGGCCATTCTTCGGTTGGTCTGATAGGCACAATTGATAAACCTTTTAAGGTGCATCAGACTCCTATTTCAATAAGTCTGGTAGCCAATGTTCAATGAGACAGGGTCCTCTATATTGAAGCCCTCAGGCAGCCCAACTAGGCACCAATTATGGTCTCAGGCAGAGTTTTCCATTTGTTTTAGAATGAGCTTCAGATGTTTTATTTTCATTGCTATCTAACCGGTTGTGGAAAACACTTTCTCCACCTGTCCTGTCATGTACCTCATCTTCATTGAGAGGTGCACAACAGATTTCTCCACAGACACCATTGTCACTGAAAAATTTTTTGAATTTTTCTGCATGCTCTGTATTGAGCAACAGAGTGTCTGCAAGGATGTTTTTACCTTCACCAGATCTGTCATTTTGGTCACCAGTTTTTGACCCTCATACTGTGTTGAGCCCCTGGAGCCCTGCATGGGCTGAAGAAGTCCATTGCCAAGGACTGTGAATTAGTCCCTGATACTCTCTCCAGGACTGCCAAATGCAGTCATCATCTTGCACTTGAAGTGAGGTAGCAGAAAGAAAGAATAAAGAGTTGTGAGGATAACTTTGATTTTAGAGGTACTAAAGAGCAAGTGTACTGCCTAAGACTAATGTTACTTTCTAAAAGCTGTCAACTATTACCTTTTATATCTAAAGTATGTTTCTCTTTTCCCTTTGGTTAATTTTAATCTTTTTTTATCTCATGTTAGTAAGTATGATGTATGGAACAGCACTCTACCTGGCAACTAACTGCAGTACAGTTCATGTTAAACTTAGTGTGCAACCAGTTAACAACCACTTAGCATTTGAGCTGTAAAGGAGTAGGAGGGCAGTTGAGCTGGCTGTTCAAGATGGTTCTTTTAAAAGCTATTTTAGTGAGGCAGACTGTTTTAGACAGAATTGTGCAATTAGCGAACTGCAAGGATTTACAAAATCCTGTTTTAAAAGCTGAAATCATCACCGCTTGCACCTCGCTGAACCGGGATGGCACAGTCAGTTGCTTCCAATCCTAAGAGTAGAAACAACAATGCCTAAGTGAGCACTGAGTGAGCATCGGTGAGCACTGAGTGAGCATTGGTGAGCACTGAGTGAGCATCGGTGAGCACTGTGTGAGCATCGATGAGCACTGAGTGAGCATCGGTGAGCACTGTGTGAGCACTGAGTGAGCATCGGTGAGCACTGTGTGGGCATCGGTGAGCACTGTGTGAGCATCGCTGTGCACTGAGTGAGCATTGGTGAGCACTGTGTGGGGGCAACACTGGCAGAGGTAATGTCTGCCAGGAAAGCCAGGAATGGCAGGTCGCTATCTCTTGTGTAAATTAATAACAACTGGTTTTAAGTCATGAATGTTTGCAAAAGCTGTGCAATGTACTCCTCAGAGGAAACAGGAAGTATCAAGAGGAATTTACTTGTAACAATTGCAAGTACATTACAGAACTTGAGAGAGATTATTCTGTTGAAAGCCAGAGTTACTACATTAGAGAGAACAAGCATTTGTCAATGCCGAATGTTGTTTGCTTCTATGTGCTGTTTAGGTATTTGGAAGTCATTGGAGTGCAAATATTGAAAATTTGTGAACTTACGCATGAGGGAACTCGCGCAGTAACGACGCCGTAAAACAGTCATTGTTAGAAATTTTTTCATGAAATGTCTTCAACATAGCCATTTTAAGATCTCTGCTCATGAACAGTGTCAGTGTGATTTTGTTAATGTGTCCCATACATTGAGTTTGCACACTGACTGCGCCATTGTGCGCCATATGGGTGGAAACACATTTTGGGCAGGATGTGAAAATGACAGCTGTACTGCTCATAAGGAGGTGTGGTAAAATGGCAATGTTGAAAATCTGGAGTGGAAATATTGAAAATTAGCAAACCTACGAGTGTCATTGAACTGTACAGCGCACACTCGTAAAACAGTCATTTTAAGGAATTCTTTCACCAAATTTTCAACATTGCCATTTTAAGATCTCTGCTCATGAACAGTGACACTGTGATTTTCTTAATGTGTCCCATACACTGAGTTCGACACCGACTGCGCCATTGTGCGCCACATGGGTGGAAACATGTTTTGGGCAGGATGAAAATGACAGCTGTACTGCTCATGAGGAGGTGTGGTAAAATGGCAATGTTGAAAATCTGAGTGAAAATATTGAAAAATTTGTGAACTTACGAGCCCGCGAGGAACCGCGCAACGCACACTGTGAAAGCAGCTTTTCGGCCTTTTAGGAATTTTTCACCAAATTTTCAACTTAGCCATTTTAAGACCTCTGCTCATGAACAGTATCACTGTGATTTTCTTAATTTGTCCTGTACATTGATTTCAAGACACTGACTGCGCCATTCTGCGCCACAAGGGCGGAAACACATTTTGGGTGAGATGTGAAAAGTGACAGCTGTACTACTCATAAGAAGGTGTGGTAAATGGCAATGTTGAAAATCTGGAGTGAAAATATTGAAATTTCATGAACTTACGAGCTCATGAGAACCGCGCAGAACGACGTTTAGAAACAGTCATTTTTGGAATTTTGACCAAATTTTCAACATGGGGTTTTGGGACCCCTTCATGATCGGATGTCATCTGTCATGGTGGTATTCAGGTCCGGCGGATGATTTCGCAGTCACCGCGCTCAAATCACCCTTTGGGCCCGAATAACGCCATGACAGTGACATCATTCATAAGAAGGGGTCCTAAAAACCCCAAGGTGAAAATTTGGTGCAAAAATTCCCAAAAATGCCTGAGATATGCAATAAAGTTGAACCCCCCATCTAGCCCATTATACAGCTTACCGGCATTTCTTCAGTTCGCGGTCGGCTTTGAAGAGTGCAGACGTGTTCCTGGTCCAATGAAGAGCGCCGCGCCAGAGTCCGGAGGTAAGTATGGGGTGAGGGTGGTGGGGAGGGTGGGTGCAGGGTGGTGCGGTTGTGGAGGGGGCTGGAGATGCAGCCAAGGGACCGCTTTTGTTTTACAGGTTTAAAAAAGACATCGTGGGGACCATTTTCCATGCTAGGGTGGGCTTCCAGCATGGCACAAGGATGGGGACTCGCTCAGCCGATGGAGGATTGGGCACCCCTGGCCGCCAAAGTGATTGATTGCCACGCCTGGGGTGGGCCCCAGCATGGCACCAACTATGGGGGACGATGCAGCTCAGCCGGGCGGGATTGGGCACCCTTGACACACAGTGCGTGCAAGCGGGCGCGCGTGTGGGGAGCTACGCTTCATCGGTGCTCAATCAAGCATAGCTCCCTCTTTTCAACTGTATGTTACTGCATTTTGGAGTGTGTCATAGACAGCTCCAAAATGCATTGGCTTACAGGGGCCGCACCTGCCAGCTCACTGACTGAATTGGAGGAGGAGGTGACACACCTCCGAAATTTCCGATGATGGCACTATGTTTCTTGCACATGCGTGCAAGCAACATAATAAATGGCTTGAACAACCTAAGTTCAGAAGTAAATAACATAATGCAAGTTGAAGAAGAAATACTTCCTCATGGCATGAGCAGGAGGCAAAGGACTAGAAGTGTAGAGGATTTATCAAACAACAGTGATGGTAATGAATAGGTATGTGTCTCAGGGAGGACATGTAATAAAAGAAGTTGATTAACTGATCAGATACCTTTACAGATCAGCAACAGATCTGGGATTCTTTCACATAATGAACAAAATCATGACAATGAAGAAGTAAGCACAGTAAACACATCAGTCGAACAAAGTGCAGTAAACACAATGATAGAAAATAACATGGTAACTGACAAGTAAGAACCAACCTCTGCCCAACATAAAGTGAATGTGTCACCTAGTCAGAATGTAGGGCAATCAAATGATGCTATGCCTCAAAGTGATAACTGAGGTATATTAGTCTTTGGAGACTCAGTCATATGGTACACTGACTGCGTAATTTGTAAAAATTGAAAAGACATCACATCTGTTTGTTGCCTGTCTGGTGCCAACATTTGTGATGTTAAAAATAATCTAGACGGGCTTATTAAAAAACACAGGAAGTAACCCCTTGTAATGATTCACTTTGGCATTATTGGTGGGAGTATAAGGGTAGATAGTGTTGTTAAAAAATACTTTTTATCTGTGGGAAATTTACTAAAAGAAAGACAATGTAAAGTGTTGATATCAGAAACACTTATAGTACCCAGAGCAGGGTCAGCGAGAACATGAACCATTAAACAGTGAGTGCATGACTTCATAACTGGGTAAAAAGGGACGGGCACTGCTTTGTTAGAAACTGGAACTTTTTCTTAAATAAAAACTTCCATAGTTACATAAAGTGATTCATTACACTTACAGACCTACGGTACCACCTTTGGGCTATGGTACCTTAGGTCTGTGATAGTCGTTTGGTGCAAATATTAAATTTGTATTGTGAACCATTATGTAGTGGCAAGGGAGTGTAATTTGGCCCCAAAAGGTGACCAGATGATCCCTTCCACTTCCCGATTGTTGAACATGCCCCCGCACTGTGGCGTCCAGCAAGGGAGAGCATGTGGGCAAGCCCAATTGAAATGAATAGGACTGATTTTTTTTACATGCTGTTTAATACATTATGATGGTGACCTGGAGATTATTAAGGGCCACTGGTCAACTAAGAAGACATTGTTAGAAAATGCTGAACCAGAAGTGCATGTGACATCACTTCCTGTCCTACCTGTATAAACACGGGCACCAGTGACAGCGCCAGTTAGTATGTGGTGGAGGGGAGGCCAGGAGGGCATAGAACTCTGCACCACATCCTACAGACTGTGGAAGTATGTCCCTAATACATACATCTTCCTAGAAACACTTCATTACTAGTTTTAAACATGACACATAATAGAATCATATTTGTGGAAGGGGAGGAAGAAATGCAATGTACAGCATGTAACTTGATAATGAAACAAGTAAATACAGAAGAGGGTAGTGCTGTAGTTTTCAGTTGTCAGCATTGCATTAGTATAATGAAACTAAGTTAAGAAATAAATACTCTTAGAAATTAGATCAAAAACCTACATGAAATACAAAATCTTGAGAATTTTGTTGACATGTTATGTGAAATACCGCCTAGTGAACCAAGAACTTGCAATAGAAGTTTAACTTCAATGGGTAAAAAAGAACAAGGGAAGAAGGTAATGATACTGAGGATGATAAGAGATGGACTACAGTACAGCCCAGGGAAGGGGAAAAATGAGGGAGAAGGGTGAACTTTTGAAAAAGTGGTGTCTGAGAGCATTACATGTCAAAACAGTTATGCAATTCTTACTGAACTAACTAGTGAACAGGAAAATATATATGTTGAATCACATGAAAAAGCAATGATGTTAATTATTGGGACTCTATAGTCTGTTACAGGGACAGAACAGTTTGTAAAGATGATAAGTTAAATATAGCAGTCATGTATGCCTAGCACAAGAATAAGAGACATCAATGACAGCATCGAAAGCAATGTCAAATTCTCAAGTGGGAAATCAAAAATAATAATCCATGTAGGGGTAAATGATGTAGTCAAAAAAATGAATATGAGACAAAATGGGACTATGTGGCACTGGAGGGGAAAAACAATGGGTATTTCACCTGTATTTTCTGAAATACTGATACCGTGCAGTGTTCTGAGTGAGTTTTATTGAGCGTCTCAATTTGAACAACTCAATAAAACCGCTTGGAACAAAAGTGAGTGTGAAATAACGCTGAGCTGCACTCGCTTGAAGAGGATATGGTGCTTTGTTTGTCTTAATCCTGCTGAGCTGGCCATGTGGTACCTGAGGAGTTGGGTTTGGGTCCTGGTGTGGAGGAAGATTTTTTTGTCCTAAGGTTTTCTATTATTTTTCTGTTCCAGATTTCCCCCGGGAGCTTAGAATCATAAGTTGGGGATGCGGAGGGGGGCTTTTGTTTTATGTCTGGTAGCAGGAGTTTTATGTAACTCTTGCTGTTTGCAGCAGTCACTCTTAGTTGCTTGTTGTGGTGTGCCATTTTGTTAGTCGCTATTATTGGTCGTCGACTAAAAAAACTCACCCATACCACATAAAACCCTGATGCCAAAGACTTCCAGGAAAAAATATGAAATCAGGAAGATTGAAGTGTCGCTGGATGAATGGACATGCAAAGAGAACTTTAACTTTATCAGGCACCGGGACTTACTTCTAGGTATTTTTATGCTAAAGATAAATTACATCTAAACTCAAAAGGGGCAAGCACACTAAGGGAAAGGTTTATTCATGCCTTTGAGTAACTTCATTTAAACATATAAATGAGGGTGAAAGGAAAGAATCCTTGCAGAACACTAACAAAGCAACAAAGGTACACAAAAAATATAACAATCAAACTAGTCTTTCTGAACCCAAGAAGCCTGTTAAATAAATTTGACAACTTTTAAAATTTTGTTAACAACCAAATTGCATGATATTGTTGCTGTTACTGAGACATGGTGGGAGCCTGATGATGTATGGAACAAACAAATAGAAAATTACCACTTAGTCAACAAGGACAGAGTTGGAAAAAGGGGGGGGGAGATAGTATTATATATTCATTACCACAATGAGTGGGGCCACTCAGCACCAAAGAAGAAATTACCTTTCTCCTAGGTCTTGGTTAAAAATCATTTTAATAATGTAAACACATAAAAAAACAAGATAACAAAAAGCAGCACCCCACCACAAGCAGCAGTTTGTTGTTGGGTGCTGCTTTTTGTTATCTTGCATTTTTTTTTTTTTGCATTATTTCTTTATATCTCCTCCACACCCGCTGTCATCCTCTCCTTTGGGCGGTCAAGTCCTACCACTGCCTCCTCAGACCGATACATCATCCAGCTGCTCTGATGCCTGGTTGTACCGGATGTATCCCTTCGCCGGGGGGCTCTCTCATATCCCATCTGGGGCACTGGGAGGAGAGACCAGAGCACACGGAGAGTTCTCTTACATCATCATCGGGGCACAGAAATGTAGCCTGGAGGTTTTTCTTAGCTGAGAGATACAGGGAGGAGGGCCGCCATCATCTGGACTGCATGCGTGCATTTTTCATGCTTTACTGGTCTCCTCTTGTGCGCTAATGCTTGTAGTACTCCCCGGTCTCCACTGGGGGACACTCACAGAGTGTAGCTTCCCACCCAACCCACCTCAGGAGAGGAGAGCAGTCCTCCGGATGCTCAGTCCGGTCCTTCCCCTGCCATCCCACAGCGACCTGAGTCTGTTCCTGAACCCAGGCCGTGTGGTGTGAAGTAAGGCAGCAGGGCCTCAGCGTTATCTTGCTTTTTATGTGTCTACATGATTAAATTGATTTTTAACCAAGACCTAGCAGAAAGGTCATTTCTTATTTGTTGCTGAGTGGCCCCATTCATTGTGGTAACTGATATAACGCTTTCGTGGAGGCACCAGCAGATTGTTCCTGGAAGCCGCCTCTTTGAAGTTGGATACTATATATTCATCAACATTTAAAATACGAAAGATTAGATATAAATGCAGAATCTGAAAATATAAAAGCAGTATGGATGATACACAGAAAATAAAACCCTCCAGTATGTACATTGGCAACTATGAGATCCCACTTGACTGCTCAAGGGGAGCCTTTATGCAATATATCAGAGAATTAATGAAAATGCTAATAAAGGTGACATTACTAGGAGATTTCAATGCACTCAAAATCTTTTAGGAAACAAAGCAGAAGGGGTAGTGGCAATCAGGGCCGGTTCCAGGATGTACTGGGCCCTGGTGCAAGACTTTGTAGTGGGCCCCCCCCAAAGTGCGCCCCCCCCCGCCGACTGCCCAGCTTATTCAGGACACAACTAACTGTTGTAAACTTGGCTGTAGCAGGGCTGGAGGTTGCTGCTGCCGGGCCCAACACCGACCTGGTATGTCTTAATGTCTTATGTTCTCTTCTTCTCTTGAATCTCTTCTCTTATCTCAGTCACACTCCCGAGCCCCCCCACACCGGCCGCTGACTCGCTGAGGCCCCTAGCCTAGCTCTTTACTCCTGCTCCTCCTCCTCCTTCCTTATCTTAATTCCTCCCCGGACCCCACCCCAAGTAAGTTTGTTACTTTTTTTGCCAGCAGCTGCTGAAGAACTGCCTACTGAACTGGAACAGTGGCCAGCCCTGGCCTGTCGG
This sequence comes from Neoceratodus forsteri, assembly GCA_016271365.2. Lineage (NCBI taxonomy): Eukaryota > Metazoa > Chordata > Ceratodontiformes > Ceratodontidae > Neoceratodus > Neoceratodus forsteri. Next base: position 356,518,958 of record CM057456.1, read on the forward strand.
CCGGCCAACTCAGGGCAGCACTCAGGCAGTCAGCTCAGCATGCACACAATCTACAATGTCAGTGAGGGGTGTGTGTGTGTGTGTTTTTTGTTTTTTTCATTCACTTCTTTTGCTGTTACAGCACGCAGCACAACACAGTGCTGCTGGCACTGTTTAAGGCATTTTAGGCTGACTCTGACTCGAGCTGAAGAAACTGCCAGCTGCGTCCAACCGCTACCTCCACTCGCTCAATCTGCACACATCTTGTGAGAGTGTGTGAGGGAGGGTACTAATGGGTCGCACAAGCATGGTTTGGTGCCTCCTGCTGCTCACAGGGCAGCCTATCTGCATGAGCTGAGCAGCCTGGCTGTGGATAAGCCCACCCCCCCACAGGCCCCCAAGCAGCAATGATTGGAGGGAGCACTGGAGAAGGGAGTGGAGAGTGTTGCATGTGTGTGAACTGGAGGAAGGGGGGCCCCTGGGGTGGGGAGCGAGTGGAGCTGTGAAATGCAGTGCATCATGCCAGAGAGCCAGCCAGCCAACAGCCTGAGCCAACATGGAGGAGGAGGAGCTGCCTGCTGCCAAGGTGGAGCAAGCTCAACTGCAGCCAGTGCCAGACCAGGAGCCAAAGTAGGAGGAGGAATCAAGGAGGAGCTGAGCTGAGGAGGTAGGAGGAGCAAGAAAGCAGCTGCAAATGTGACAGGCTGGGGGAGAGTGGTGTGGAGCCAGACTCGAGCACACAGGTGCAGGCTCTTACGTTCCCATCCCTTGTTGTTCTAAATGGCTGGAGCGGGACACTGGGAGATTTAAATGGCACAACAGTAAGTCATCCTCCTTGTTGTCAAACACAGCCACAAGTGTGATGTCAGGGGCCCGGGGGCTGGGCCGTAGATGGTGATAAAGCTTTTGCAAGGGGCACTAGCCTGCGATGCCACTACTAAATAAAAAAATACAAATGAAACTTTTGACTGGGGTCAGGGCCCTGGCAGTCTTGGCCCTGGTGCAGTGGCATCCCTTACACCCCCTCTGATGCTGGCCCTGGTGGCAATCTATTTCTCAATGTATTGAGGGAAGTGAATCTCAAACAAATTATTAGAACACCAACAAGAGGCCAACATATACTGGCTTTGGTTATAATCAGTTTTAATAGTGATATCACGCATAATTTTCTCAAACCATTATGCACATGTGATCACAGAGTTATCAAACTAAAAATGAAACATAGCATCATACCAAACAAGGGTAAAATCACATTTTACAGATGCAATCCTGGAAATTAGGCTCAAATGCAAGATGATATTTAAAAAATTGGAACTAGAAGTTCATTATGGATGGTGAAAACATGGAGGAAAGTTGGCTATTATTCAAAAACAAGCTATTGGAACTACACAGCTTATATACTGAGCAAAAAACATTTACGACAAAGATGGAAAAATGCCTCCTTGGCGCACAAATAAAATATCTAGGGCAGGATTCACAAAGCAGATGCACTGGGTGCAAATGAGATGCACTGGTGCAAATCGAAAATGCGCCATGGAGCCATTTACAGAGAGCGCAGTTGCCCCGGTGCAACCCAGATGCGTTGCACCAAACAGGATATGCCAGAGATGCAATGAAATGATATGTGGCACAAACCGAGGGGGCGAATGCCTGCATATACAGCGTATTGCCATTCACAGTGCAAAATGAATGTGCAAGTATGGAGCATCCACTGCTCAAGCCCGAAATGCACCATGGGGAGATAAGTATAAAAGATGTAGACTTAAGTGCAAGCCCCCAGCAGGCCAACAGCAGGATAGCAGGAGCAAGCAGGAAGAGAGAGGCAGCTGAAAGGCAGCAATGGATGGTGCACCATTCCAGATGGTGGCATGATAGTCGGGATAAGGAGACGGGCAGATCAGCAACGTGGTGGTGGAAAGCACTGTAGGCAGCCAGCCCCACGGTGGTATTGTGCCAGACTGACATTTGAAAGGCTCACTGACACAGGAACAGTAGGCCGATACCACCTGAACAGGACCATTCTAAGGCAGCTCTATGAGCTGTGCCATGATGAAATGCAGGCACCCACTGGACGAGGTCAAGCCATAGCTGTGGGGACCGAGGTGACAACAGTAATGTGCTTGCTCACCACAGGAACCTTCCAGAGGCCAGCTGGGGACACCACAGGCATCTTACAGTCATCCACCTCCCGTCTCCTCACACAATTCCTCAACGCACTGCTACCACATGCTTTGGAGTACATCCACTTCCCAAATACACAGGCAGAGTGGACAGAAGCCATGCAGCAGTTCGACAGGGTGGCATGCATGCCAGATGTCATAGGGACCATTGACTGCACCCATGTGGCAATCCGTGCACCACCTGGTGATGATGCGGTAACATACATCAACTGCAAGGGCTACCATTCTGTAAACTGCCAGGTGGTGTGCAATGCCACAGGGTGCATCAGCAATGTCTGGGCCACACACCCTGGGAGCACACGTGATGCCTTCATTTGGCACCAGTCTGCCCTCTGCCACAGATTTGAGGCAGGGTATGTACCAAGCAGATATCTAGTAAGTGTGTGGGACATGCTGACCTGCAGAACAACAGGACACCATGGAGCAGGATAGGATGGAGGGGCAGGTGTGCAGGTAGCATGATGCGCAATGCGCAGAGGGGGCAGCAGAACTGGGACAGTGGAGAGGGGACAGTGCTGCAGGAGTGCACACAGTGGGACAGGGTGGCACAAGTACGATGCATGGAAGAAGGGGTGCAGTGCCATGGGAGGCACATGTAGCAGGGCATAGCACACCACATGCAGACAGGCAGGTGTAGCTGCCAGACACACTGGATCAGACAATGGGGGCCGGAACATGTGTGGAAAGCAACAACATGGACAGGCAGGGGCAGACAGCAGCAGCAGGGCCAGATACCATCAGGTGGGAAGGGGAGGTAGGATGGTAGAGAAGGCCAAAACATGGTCAGTGGTGTACCCACACCACACACAGCAGAGTGCCATGGGGCAGGGGGAGGTCACATTGCACAAGTGATCAGTGGACTAACAGCCACCATTGCTCCTCACAGGTGATGCAGCATACCCACTCTGACCCTGGCTACTCACCCCCTTCAGAAGACCCAGAACAGAGGCGGAGGAGCGATACAGTGAGGCAAACACCGCCATGTGTACCATCATCGAGTGCATCTTTGACATGCTGAAGATGCGCTTCTGGTGCCTGGATAGGTCTTGTGGAGCCCTACAGTACAGCCCTGAGAAGGCCTGTGGCATATTCCTGGCCTGTTGTATTCTACACAACATGGCCATGGACCGTGGAATAGCTGTCCATGCTGTGGAGGGTGACAGTTTTGGGGAGGAGGAGGAGGAGGAGGGTGGGGATGAGGATGCAGTGCCACAAGAGCAGCGGGCCAGACCACCATTGTTGCATTGTGACCCATGCCTCGCTGTGAGGGCCCGGCATTACAGGGACACAATTGTGGAGGTGTACTTTGGTGACCGCAGGTGAGTAACACAGGTTTGTATTGCATGGAGGGCACAAGACACCACACATACAGCACCACACAGCCGCACACACACAACACAGGTCACGCAGCAGTGGCAATGCCGCAGTGGAATGCAACCATGCCAGTGTCCATGCGGCACACACACTCACACACACGTGTAGGCCACAGTCTACACAGCCATGTGCCACGATGTCAGTGCCTGGGATGGCAAGAATCAGTGTACAGCTGCTGGCATACATGCACAGCAGACACAGGACCTGGCACACATGCACAGCAAACACAGGACCTGACACACATGCACAGCAGACACAGGACTGAACTCATCACATCCATGCCACACGTCTCAGCAATAGTGCACACAGACATGCAGGTGGCACAGCACAGGGGGCCAATGATGGCAATGCACTGGGGCAGGTGCATGCCACCCATGCCACCCAGGCAGTATTAGACAGGCGAGAGGGACACTCATGTAGTAGGTGCAGTGGCCATTGGGTCAGGGACCTGGACATCACAGGGAAGCATAACAGCCACCACGGACACATGGGTGGCCTTGTCCATGACTAGTGGATGCTGTCTCAGCACCACCAGCCACAGGGGGTGTTGCCATCACCCCTGTAGGGGTACTGCAGTGAGACCATGAACGGGTGCTCACTGGGATGTTGGCCCCACGAGCCATGTCAGGTCCAGGGATGCTGGGCATGGTGAGTTACGGTGATGGCATCCAACAGCAATGGGTCCACCTGATGCCACTACCTGACCATGTGTGAGGCACTCCTGGGTGTACGGCTGGAGGCCTGGTGGCCATGTTGTGCACCAGATGCACACGCTGCCTCAGCAGTGATTGCAATCTGCTCCAGAGCTGTGGTCATGCCCACCCACAGAAGGCATGCCTCTGCCAACATCTGGGCATGCCACACAACCGTTGACTCATGGTCAATGGCAAGTAGCATCCGAAGGCCCCTGAATTCTGCCCATAGGGATGCCTGCCCCTCCATGGTGTCCCGCAGGTGGCGAGCATAGACCTCAAACTTGTTGGTAGGTGAGTGCTCATGGTTATGGTGCCAATGGCTGGGTGGTGTGCCAGCCTGCTGCTGAGCATCCATGGTTGGTGGGCACACCCTGGCAGGCTGGGGTATGGGCAGGGAATGGGCATGCACAACCCCAGCATGTCCAGGTATGGTGGAATCATTGTCCAAGGATGCCTGCGTGTGACCCACAGCACCCAGCCATGATGTGCTGGCTGGCCCTGCTGCCACAGCAGGACCAGGTGCAGAGGGCATATCGCCCACCACTGTGGTGGGCTGTGTGGGCTCTGTAGGTGTGCTGTGGGTAGTAGAGCCACTGTGTGTTGCATGCACCACTGTTGGCCATGTCCCCCAGTATCTGTGTGGCATCAGGATCATCAGGGGCATCACTGTATGCCACCTGTGTGCCAGATGTCAGCACCAGCAGGGCATCAGCAATGTCCACCATGTCCCCTGGGTCATCATCAGCCAACCCAGGAAACCATCCAGCCAAGAGGTGTCATGCCCACCAGCAGTGGCACCACTAGCTGATGGGTTTGATGATCCCACCACCACTGGTGATGCAGCTGGAGACATTGTTGTGTTGAATGGGTCAGGGATGGCACCATCCTCCATTGTGCCCACAGCCCAGTGGGACGGGCCTGCACCATCACCCACTAAGGCATCCCTTGCAGCCGTCGATATGACAGCACCTGTGAGGCATGATGGAGCTGCAAAAGAAAGAAGGGAATCATGGTCAATTTCAATGGAAACAATAGTGGCAGACATGCAAGTACAGTGTGTCATAGTGGTGTGCCATGGTTGTGCCTGACAGTCCCTGGCATGGACAGGCAATGCCTGTTCTGCCACTGTAGCCATGCACCAGCAGTTTTAAATGAGCTGCCCAGTGCCTGTACTGGCCCACATGGCACCATGAAGGACAGTGCTACACCATGCCCATCCAACTGTAGGATGGCACCACTAGTGTGATGGGTATCGCAACCACATATGTGACCCCCCCAGTCATGGCCTGGCAGACACAGATGTGCACAGCATGGGCCACAGATGGGCCTTGATCACCCATGACATTGCACATAGTCACATGGCTGCCTGCTGCACACAGCGGGGATGTCATGGCAACCATGATGCACACACGTTACCTGACATGCGTCAGGGGCATGTATACTTACAGTGCTGTGATGGGCTTCAACCCATCTGGAACCCACCTCCAAGGACACTCTGCACAGCTGCATGGGCAATGCTGTCCATGAGCAGCTCCTCATTTGGGGTGACAAGCACCCCTGACTGTGGACCACCCCCATCCTGCTCAGAAAGGCCTCAATGTGTGCCAGCTTCTCCTTAGCCCTCATTTTCCCATCATTCAGGTGTTTTCTACACTCCTGGGTGGTCCTGTTGTACTTCCCCACTGCATTAATGTGGCATGCCACTGTCTCCCATCCCTCATCCCGCAGTGCTCGGCTGCCAACCCTGCCAGACAGGACATCCCTGTGCAGGTTGTAGGCCTCTGTGAGGGCTCTGTCTTCATCATTTTTGAAGTTAGGCCACCTTTGACCAGCGGCACTGTATCTTCCGGACATGACGGCTACTGTGGGATAGAAGACACAGACATTAGACATGCATATGCAAGGCCGTGAGTGGCCTGTACCGCCGTACAGGTGCTGCTGTGTACTGGCACACTGCCTGCCTAACAATGTCCTGCCTGCACAGCTTGTCAGGGACAGTATCATGGTCTGTCAGGGATGTCTGTGCTGTGAGTGCCCTGTCCCAGTGCAATGTCACAGACAGATGCATGTCCCTGGACATGCCACAGGTGTTGCATAGCGCGGAACACAGGCAAGTGGCCTGAACATCACCACACACTGCAGTTGTCCATGTTTGTGCAGTCACGGCACCCTCCTCCACTCCCCTCTGCCTTGCCTAGGGTGGGCTGTGGGACAGTGTGTGTCATACACTGGGTTGTGTCAGGTATCCCTGCACATGTCTGGACATTACCAGGCTGTCCACGGCCCATACTGTCATTTGCAACAACTACAATGGCACAGGAAATGTAAACAGAACTTACCTTCAAAGTTATCAAACCTTTTGGTCATCTATGCTCAGCGTGGGCTGAGTTAGGAGCATTTATGGATCAGGGCATGAAAATGAGGTTTGGGGCAGGTATAATGAGAAGCTAAACAAGTGAGATACCTCAGCTTCTCCCAAGCAACAGGACGCATCTGCTGCATTGGGCACATCTCCATATGGTGCACTGTCAGCGCATGCATGGTGTGTTTGGGGCAAGTCCCTGAATCCACTGCAAATTCCTCAGCACATGACTGCAGATGTACGATTGGCCTGACAGTCACATCACCACCATGCAGCCCATGCATGACCCACCACGACATCTGTACGTGCATGCACGTCCATGTGTGCGATGGGGGCTGTGCTTCCTGACCCTAGTCATGCCTTGATTGTGCAATGACTACCTTTGCTTGCCTGTGGGCTACTGTGCATCACCGTTGCCCTGCACGATGAAGCAAGACACACGCAGCATGGTGGGTTTGTATGTTGTGTACATCTGCAACATGGCCATGACCCCTGACTCCACTTTCCCGCCATGTCACTGCACATTGCGCATGTGTGTGTTAGTGCCATTGGCACCAATCGCACTGCAGCACGCTGTGCATGGCTACTTGCATGTAGCCTAGTGGTGCATGTGGCATGATTAGGCAATTCAGTAGCACAGACCTGACAGGACCTGCTTGCTGTGCAGACTCAGATGTAGCCATGCCATGTGCCCAGAGAGAAGGCCCCAGGTCTCTGAACTGGTCCGAGGTTGAGCTCCTCCACCTTGTGGCTTTAGTGATGCAGGTGGAGGGCCAGCTGTTTGGCCAGAAGGACATGCAGGAGCCCAGGTCAGCTGTTTGGGCCAGGATTGCTGGCCAGCTGGTGCACTGCACAGGTGTACCCCATACAGGAGAGCAATACAGGCACAGGTATGGTGATCTGCACTGCAGGGACAGGGTCGCCTAGATTGCCTATGGGAGCATGCAGGCCGGTGTGCAGTGCCCCGACCAGGTATGTCACAGTCGTACATTTGCAGGATGTGTGCATGGGGGTTGGGGCAGCTGCACCACTTGCCAATACACTCACGGGCACACACACACTTGAACATGGCTGCACCTGCACTGTGGTGCCACCTACCACATTTCACATGGGGTGGGCTTCTCTGCTTTGGTGTTAGGGTGGGGTGAGGCCACGGTGGCATGCATGGGGTGGGACTGCCATTTGCATTGCATGCCAACAGCTGCACACATGGGGGGGCACAGGCCGGGGTGCTGTGCACTGCTGCTCACTGCCAGGCCATTCAACACTGGTGCACTGTTTGTTGACACAATCACTGCTTGCCCACACCAGTGTTGGGGGGGCTGTCTGATGTCGCATCTCCTCTTGTTGTTTTCTGCTTTTGCATTTCCTGCAGGGCTGGAAGACAGGTGTGGAAGCTGTTGTACTGCAGGCACGGAGGGCCACTGGAGGTGCACAGGGTGGTGGCCATGCTAGTGCAGGTAAATGCACCTTTCATGCATGCACTGTGTATCAGGTGGGGTGGGTGTCTGCTCAGGTGAGTGTTGCTGGCACACCATGCCTGTCTGTGTGTCGCTAGTCACGCAGGCCCATTGGTATGTTTGGTGCAGTGTGTGCCTGGGCCACGGTACACATGGTCCCTGCATCAGCAAACACCATGTGTGCATGCTGTACGCACTGTTGCCACACAGTGGTACCCTATTGGTGTCCTGATGGGGCCTGCATGCTTGTGCAGGCTGTCACAAATTGCCTAAGCCGGTCAGCCCTCTACTCCCAAAGTGCCAACCTCTGAGAGTAGGATTTGTGGACAGTTAACAGTACAAGGTAACCCTCTTGTCTGTTTTGTGGGTTCGAGTCACCTTAGTCTCAAGTTCTGGAGGGATTCAAACTGATAACCTCTTGTTAGTGTACCCAATTATCAGGCTCAGATAATTCTGTCTCCGGGGTGCCAGATATCTTTGCCTATGGGCACATAACCAGGTCTACAAAATGAACCCTTAGAACTCTATGCAAGACCTTAGAGAACTCTATCCATTTCCCAGTTTGGTATCACAATAAGTTCATACACAGTGTCAACTATAACCTTTACAGCTCCACTTATATAAAAAGAAATTTCAAGGCACACCAACAGTTTCCGTTTTAAAATATATATCTTTACTTTTAAAATAGGAAAACAGAAAATATTACAGAACAAAATATCCCAACACATACAGCCTTAAAACAAACAGGTTAAAAGTGCAGATTCCTACAAATAATAACACTCAGACTAATCTTGTCTAAGGTCCTTACTTTCCTGGGATCAAAGCAAATTAACAAGATAATTGCACCTCAGATGTCTGCAGTGTAAGCTATGTCCTGTCCTTTGAACTTATCCCTGGGGGTCTGAAGTGTCAGTTTCAGCAAGCCAGCATTTCCTCCTGACACAGTCCATCATACATTTATTTATATTTACAAAAAGAAAATGATACAGGGATCAGAACCAGCTATCCAAGTGTGACACAGGCCACTGCCTTGTGCATGTGTTGCATGATGCTTGCCCTTATGCCCCCTGCTCAAGCCACTGTCTGTACATGTGGGACATGTGCACACTCGGTTCCTGCACACAATCAGCATGGCACCCTGTGCCTGCCTGGTGCATTGTGCATTGTGCCTGGTGTGGTCTGGGCCATTTCTGTGGTGGATGCCTCCAGCCTACACAAAGGGGGGTGGGGGTGTTGTTTGGTACATGGCACTTGGTTTCTGTTCTCTGTGTTCCCCACTCTAGGTCCCCAGGATGTACATACTGGTGGTCGTGGCCATGGGAGATGACAGCAGGAGGCACCACAGGACGTGGGACTGCAAGTGCAGCGTGCAATTCATGAATCCTTTTGGCCACTGTTTAGGAGGCAGGGACATCTACTGAGGGTGTTATTAGGTGGCATTCCCCATCGTGTGAATTTGGACTTTATTTCTGTTGTTTCCCCTCCCTACTTTGCATTGGTGTCCCCACCCATCCCCTATACCCACTGCCACTACCGCACTCCTCCCCTGCTTTCCTCAGTTGATAATGTTGTATATACTCACACATTCCTGTTCCCTGTTTTGCATTGTTCTTGTAAATAGTTATTGCTGTTGTTTTTCTTGTTGTTGTGTTATTTATTAAATCATTATTATTTATCTGAACCATTGTCTGTGGTCATTCACTGTATCTTGTTCTTGGGTTTGGTTGTTGTCTGAAGCTGTCTTCTGTCCCCTTGCTGCCATATTCATGTCTGCACATGTGATTGCGCAGGCAGCTACCTCTTGCCCCCCTGCCATGTCCTGCCCACTGTGTGCCCACCATATTGCCTGTGGCTTGTGGGTGGGCCTGCTGTGCTGCTGCACATGTCTATGCCCCTGGTCTGTGTGTGATGCCTGTGGCATGCATCCATTGTGCTGCTACACTGTCAATCATCAGACCTGCATGCAGTCTACAAAGATTGGGGGTATGACATGCCTGTGTGGTGCAGTGGTGTCACCTGTGTGCCACCTAGCCTATGCACCAGTGTGGCCTTGTGTGGCTTCATACACACCCACATCCCTAGGCTTCTGTGGTGGTAGCCGTATCCTTTGGACACCACCATGCTGCATGGAGTCCCCTGCAGATATGAGTCACTTTCCAGGTGACAGTGTGCCTATCTTGTGTGCCTGCCATGGTCCTGTGTGGGTTGTGTCATGTGGTACTGGGTGTTGTTCTGTATGCCCTGTCTGTACAGTTCATCTGTTGTGGCCACTGTTAGGCCCTTGGCCACTCTGGCTTGCCCCTTTGGGCATGTCTCTCCCTCTCTCCTTTGTCCCACTGCATTGTCCCCTTATTGCTTCACCATTCCCTGCTGGGTTGCTCCTTATTCACTGTTCTGCTCCCCTGGGTGGTTTTGCGCATCACGGATGCACAAGGGCATCTCCCCCTGCACTATATGCAACACACACGATTCACAGTGGGGTTGCACACTGGGCATCCCATAGCGCATCTCTTTGTCAATCACTCGGATTTTGGTCAGTGCATCCTATTTGCACTGACTCATTTCATTTGCGCCCAGTGCATCTGCTTTGTGAATCCTGTCCCATGTCTGATAAATAAGATAAAAGCATACAAACTGATGCAACGATACCCATTGCCAAGGAAATAAGCTTAAACTTTAGATAACAATCAAAACATTAAAAAAAGAAATCAAAAGGGGAAAAAGAAGCTATGAGAGCAATTAGCAACAAATAAAAATAGTATGAAAGCCTTCCATAGTTATATAAAAAGTGAGAAAAAAAACTGTCACCATAGGCCCACTAAAACATAATCATAGAGTCACATGTAATGAAAGAGAAATGGCAAACATTCTTGATAGATATTTTTGTTCAGTTTATCAGACCAGGGACAAAATGTTACAAAAATTATGTCCAACAGAAAATGTTAAAGATGTACAAGAGGATGAGGTAGACAAACACCAAGGGCCCAATTTTTAAAAGAGTTGTTTTCACTGCAAGAGACTTGTGGCAGAGAGGGTGATGCAAGTGGTGACTTGCATCAAACTATGCCGCAAGTGCAATTCTAAAAAGAAGCTTGCCACAACCCTCCTGCCACAAGTTTCTTGCAGTGCCACAGCAAGGTTAGTCCAGCTACCCTCTGGTCTAAGTTTGGGTACATGGGAGGCCCCTGCTATGAAGCCTGCAACAAAGCTTTGGTGCAATCTGCCAAAAAATGAAGGCACTGTTGCAATTTGCATCCAAGGTTATAAAATTTGGCACAAGTTGTGGCAAACCCTTGGATACAGGTGCAAACTTTAATGGACGACTGGGCTTGGTCACAAGCCCTGTGTCCCCATTTGAAAATCGGGCTTCTTATGTCCCAGCAGGTGGACAAATTGGCAGGACCAGATAAATTAGCCCTAAAAGTCTTAAAGGAATGGTGAAGGAAATAACACCTATAGTAACACATATATTTAACACTTTTTTTTCTTCTGCAAAGTACAGAAAGACCAGGAAAGGCTCCATTCGCATATCTCTACTGTGTAGTACGGTACAGTCTGCATGCCCATTGGCCCACACTGTGGACCAATGGGTGTACAGCCATACTGTACGCAGTCAGTCGGCGGACGGCTGGGTGGCTTGTGGGTGGGGAGCTGCAGCCTGCCGCTGACTGGGGGGGAGTGGGGTGGTGGGGCTTAGTGGGCAGGTGGGGTGGGGGGTACCACTGGACCACCAGGGATAATTTAATATATGTTTCTTATGCATGTGATCGGGCTGGCAGCGGTTCACTGGACCGCCAGGGATCATTTAAAATGTTTTCTATTATACCTATGCCCACGATCGGGCTGGAAGCGGTCCACTGGACCTCCAGGGATATAAATTCTATTACAATGCCAACGATCAGATTTGGGGAGGTGCAATGCTGTCAGACCCTGGCTCTGGAGTTCAGGTGGCCACCCACAGCTGGAGGCTGCCGTGTTGCACCCTGCAATACAGCAGCTCACCTGTGGGTGGCCAGTCCTTGCTCCTATTTCTTTTTGGCTCAACTTTGAGCACTAGTGTGCAGCGCAAGTAGGGGTCACACCAGCATATGCACTGCACATCCCAGGCTGAATATCGGGATGTGTGGAATATGCATGGGCATGCCCCCCGCACTTGCGCTGTATACATGACTGGTGCACCCTGGTACATTGGGATCTGCGCGGCACAACATCCCCTTTTGAATATCATGCCAGAGTGCATCAGTGGGTTGCACATGGCGCAACACTGTTGCGCCATGCGCAACCCCTTTGAATATCCCACCCAATGTGTTTTCCTAGAATATGCCTGCTGATTGCTATATATTTAGCTTGGATAGTTCAGAGAAGAATTGACATCTTATTTTTAGTGGTGCTCTACATCTACACAATATTATGCTGCGAGTGTGAAATCAGAATGCACCAAAACAATATTTTACATCTGAGGGGACATATTAAGTGCTGGATCAATGCATGAGCAAAAAGATGTATTGCACAAAGAGGGTGCACCAGTCAGCACTGATACAGTATTCAAAGAGAATGCACCACCGGCACAGGGTGTGCATACAGTGAAGTCCACCAGGATGAAACACAGCACTGCAGAATTCTGCAGTAGAGTTACTGCAGAAAACAATGCAGTTTCAAAGGGAGTTAATCCCTTTTGTCATGCAGTAATCCTGTGACACTGTGCTTCATCCTGGCGGGCTTCATAGTTTCTGTTGAAAATGTGACCCTGGATGGGAATCACAGTGCAGGCGGCCATCAAGTCAGGTGCATCCAGGGTGACCCCGACTGAATACCTTCCAGGGGGAATGTGTGGCATATACCGGTATGTACCACAGTCCCCAAGGGTGATATTCAGACCAGGAATGTAAATGAACCAATTGAGCATGCAGGGTGCAAAGGGGCCTTATGCATGCTCATTACCAGCCCATTTGCATTTTGGCATGGGATGAATGTGCCAGAGCAGCTCTCGCTCCCAAACTCTGACCTCAATCACTCCCATGTGGGACAGGTCCTGAAGTCTCTGGTGGTATAGTGGCACCCCCACCACCCTTTCCACCAGCTCCAATCGAACCCGAGTCCAGGCTCTATCGGTTCCATATTGTAGGGACCCCAATGCCATCCCTAACTGTACCTGAATACACCTACAGTCCATGTCCATAGTGTAGTGGCCCCCACTCCCCCCAATGGTGCAAAGACAGCCCCTCCCTGCCCCCCCTGCCCATTCCATTGTGATGACTGGCTCTGTAATGGGATCATACCATTGTACTGGCGGGTGGTGGCGTACTCACAGTAGGATGCTGGAATGTGTTACACGTAGGCATGACCTGTGTGTGGGTGATAACACCCAGTGGTCATACTCCTCAGGCACTGGCATGCAGATACATCATCCTGGTGTCATTGCACTGCTCAGTGTGGGTGATGGCCGATGCTGTACCCACTCACACAGGTCCCAAAACAGGCATGTTAAAGCTGACCTCCCATTCATTTGTACAATTGGAGAAGTGCGGATGAACTATCTATAGCCTGAAGCGTACACTGCAAATGGCATTACAGGATACCACACCACATGGCACCCAAGATACTTCAGCAGTCTGAAGGGTGGCACATTACACAGGGAAAAAGGGGAGAGTGTGGACTTGCAACAGTGTATGACAGCAGGAAGATACAGTATCGGCAAGGCACTGAAGGTATGGAAATTCCCTCTTCAGTTTGCCATGGACGTACACACGGCTGCATACACTGGTGGATCCACAGCTGGCATGGTGCCCCAATGCATAGTACAGCCAGTTGGGTTATTCCAGAGTGCAGGTCTCCAGCCTGAGTTCAGTGCAGTCAATGGCTGGCCATGGCGGGATGTGGAGGGCAGTGCCAGTCTTTGCAACAGGTTGGGTATGGGGGGGAGTAAGGATGTCTGTGTACAGGGGTGGTGGATGGGAGTCCTCTAGACTATGGATATGGACCATGGTTTCCTCTGGTGCAATGGTATTCTAACCATATGCTATCCTGACCTTATACATAATTGTTCTCAGCATGTAAACAACTGTTCTAAGTTGCTAATCATTCTCCTTTCACATTTCCTCTTGATCCCTTCCACTCTTTCCCCTCACCCCTCTATGGCTTTCCCCCATCCCCCCTCCCCCTGTTATATTTCCTGAGCTCCCTTGCTCACTTTAAAATGCTTTGTCCCATACCTTCTGACCTCTGATGAGGCCCCTGGGCTGATGCCATTCCTTACCTTGTTGATTATTAGATATTAGGCTAAGTCTATTCTCATTTTCCTGTAAAGGGTCATTTCATAAGACCCAACCCCCTCTAATATGACCCTTTGAATTCCAGGTTTTAATCACATACGTATCTTGGCATACACTGTACAATGCTACATGTATTGGAACATCTCTAGTTATATACTGTTGTAATGTTTTGTATAATTCCTTGTTTTGTTTGTTCTCCGTCTCATACTTTTCCAATATGTATTATTCATCTGATGTGGAACCTATGAAATGAGCTTGTTCTCAAAGATGTTATCCGAAATTTCAATAAATAAATAAATTAAAAAAATCAGGTCGGGGGGCCTACACAATGGAGCTCTTCAGGGATGGAGTTGGCTAAATTGGGGATTGAAAGGGGGTACCTCTAGTCCACCAGGGCTGCCAGGCTGCTGTGCACCTGGGTGCACATCTGCAGCCTGCCTGTGGGTGGCTGGCTGGGTTAGGCCAGATATTCCTGGCCTAACTGTGGGCTGCAGTGCTCTGGACTATGAGGGACACAGTCCCACTGAATATGCTGCAGCACAGCACATGCATGGGATTGCCCTCTCAACTTCAATGACATACCATTTGTATGTGCACTGGCCCATTCCCTTGCACCCAGCACATCCTGCACGTTTGAATATCACACTGCTGTGCATTGTTGGAGTTGTGTGGCACATCTCCCTTTTCCACTGGGATACGCTGCGTATCTCCTTTGAATATGGGGGCCCTGGACTAGGTAGCCTGAATACATACATTATAAAAATTGTAACCTCATGACCCCAGTGAAAACAAGATATTGCATCTAATCTGAGACAACCTGAGTAAATACAGTGCAAAAATGTGTAATTGAACATCTCTGTGACAATGAGATGTAACATCTCCCAAGTCCTATCCAGGATACAAAATATAGGATAAGAAATATTCAGTGCTCCCAAATCCAAATAACCATTACTCTGTAAGAAAACCCCATTTTCCCTGTGTTTTCCCCCACAAAGACATTGTAAAATCCCTGTATAAATCCCTGTAGATTTTTCCATAAGCCACTGGTTCCTTAGTTATGACTTTGTTATTTATTTATTATATCAGCAGCCTTTTATTAGGAAAAGAGCTCTGATTTGCTGCTCAGTATTAATATGATATGTCACGATGACCTTGGAATGATTTGGATTTATATGCTATGCATGAGGCATAATGGGGGACTATATGGAATAACAAATATCAAGCTCATTATTTCATGAACTACACTCAAAATTAGTAATCACAAGTCAGAGAGTCTTTCAAAAGATACTAGTAATGCCTGTAAATAGATGTATTACAAATAGTGATACTTCTATCCATATCTATCTATCTATCTATCTATCTATCTATCTATCTATCTATCTATCTATCTATCTATCTATCTATACCCACACAAATGCTATTTTTGCATCTTATAGCTGGTCGTTTTCAGACAAATTCATATAGACTTTTTCTGTCCACCTAATGGAATCTTGAATGAGTTAAGTAAATGTTATTATTTTATCAAGGTCCTGATCCAGCAACTCAGTAAATACACACTCAGTATATCATATTATAAAATGACAAAAACAGTCTTCTGTTTGCAGTTGTTTGATAGGGAACTTTATAAATTGTATAAGTTATTTTTGTTACATCTATGTTGGTCCAATAAAAGGTATCAAATCATTTGCTTCTGTATCACTCAAGGTTTGTCAGCATTCATTAGCTGAGGTCTCCTTTGCCAGAGTTTGACTGTTTCTTCACCCACACACACACACACACACACACACACACACACACACACTCTCTTACTTTAAGAGATCTCAGTAGTTCTTATCTGTTATGTTTGGTAAGCAGGCCACAGTCCTTCTGTCAAAAAGAAATGTATGTATTTAGTCTGGGTAGTTCACTAAAGACCTGGCATTTTATCAGATAGGTCTTGAGAGGTTAAACACAATGTAAATGTTTACACAATTTGCTGCAGATGGGTAACAGTTATGAGGTATGAATCTTTCTTGAAATAAATTCATCCCCAACTGAAGTTAGTAGCAAAAAATGTTTAAATGCTAATCATTTAAATGTCCAAGCTGTTGCATTTCGAAGGGGGTAAACAAATTCCAGTTTAATAGGCAACTGATATTTAGCAAACTGTTTCAGTTTCATCATGGCCATCAGATAAGCAGCTTGGAGTTATGTCTCCAACATTTTAAACAGAAAGAAGGGATTATTTTATTTTAGTTGTCATAGTGATTTGTAGATGTGGAAGGATATATTGAAAAGTCCAAAAAATGTGTTCCACGAAATTCTATTTTCAAGCTACAGATAGCAGAATGGCTGTAAACTCCGCCCACAGTCATAAAAAGGGGGACAGAAAGTTAGCTGAGAACTACTGCCCAATTAAGGATAACATCGATTTTGTGTAAAATAATGGACAGACTCGATGGACTGTTGAGCCTTTTTTTGTCATCGACATTTATGTTTCTATGTTTCCATGTCTTACTTTTCCATTCAGGTTCTCTTCCAAAATTACCTTTGTCAGCCCCTATTTTTAAATTGATCTGATAGTATTTTATTAGGTTTAATAATAAAATATGTACCTTTTTGAATGAAACAACATGGATACATTCATGAGGTGTTGCCCCACTAATAATTAAACTGGAACTATCATTATCTGCTTGTGCCTGTTCAACCAAGAGTCGATAGAATAAGAAAAATGATTGAATGGATGTTACCTAGGGTGAATAGTCAAGAGTGCAGTATTTCATTATAGTGTATAACGAGGGTTTGTTCTGCATGGATTTCCATGCCAGCTGAAACACTGTTCTACCACAGTTCAAATATCATGGGATGCAGTTGCACCCTTCCGTGGTAAAATAATGTTCCAGCTGACCAGAAATCCTCATTGTGTCTGGTGTTTTACATGGCACTGACATGAACACAAACATGAACACAGCAATCCGTTCAAGTTCTGAACTGAAACAACCAGCACATTTGCTTTTGCCAGGGAGAGCTGTGACAACACTTTCATTAAAAAAAAAAAAAAATCTTTTTACTATGCAAAATACTGATTAGGCACTCACATGCCCAACCAGCCTGTGTCTGATTACATCAGACCTCTCAGGCTTAGCTCTTAAGGTCCAATGTAATCCAAACCCCTCTGTGGCAGCACGGGCTGGTTTGCATGGTTGCCCAACCAATATTCTTTATTTTCAGGCTATTTCACATAATGGTGTGATAAAACATGACATTTTCATGAAATCCTGCTCTCTACTGCCTCTTAACAATGCAGCCCCTGTTTTGTTTTTGTACTCAGCTTCCAAGGTTCGAATGGGAGTAATAACAACAGGACACGAACATTACCAATTTGAAAGCTAGTTAGGGTAATGTTTACAGTAGTGCAGTTATTCTGCCCAGGAAAGCAAAGACTTGAGTATTCCAGTTTTTATAAATGGATAAAGAATTTCTTGATTGCCTGAAAAGATTCCAAAGCACTTTGATTTAGGATCAGGAAAGACACTTTTTTTCACATCTTCTGGCAACCAGTATGCAACATATTCAGGTATCAATGCCTCCCTGAAATTTTTCATAACAAATTTCTGGCAGCCATGTTCCAACCAGCCATCATTTCAAAAAAGAACTCATTACCAAATTTTTATAAACACCCATTCCCCACCCTCACCTCACACACTCGTACCTTCTCGTATGAATGTGTAAAGCTGCTCTCACCTTTTGTTTTCTTTGTTTCTTCACCATTTAAAGCAGGCCTTTGAAACCACCTATGTCCATTTTGTCCTCAGCAATTCCATTAAAAGACTGTATGATGCCACTCACACACCAGTACTCACTGGTACAGTGTCTCCAAATAGAAACATAGAAACACAGAATCTGATGGCAGATAAGGACCACTTGGCCCACCTAGTCTGCCCATTTTCCTACCTAACGGGTAAGCTGCAGATCCTAGTTAACCAACAACCTACTTCCTCCTACCCCCCACTAGAATTGCCTTATGTCTGTCCCATGCATTCTTGAATTCCCCCACTGTTTTTCACTCTACGACTTCCTCAGGAAGGCTGTTCCATGCATCTACAACCCTCTCTGTGAAGAAATAATTCCTCACATTACCTCTGAGCTGTACCCCCCTCTATCTGCAAATTGTGCCCCTGTATTCTTGCACATCACTTTTTCTGAAAGATGCTACCCTCTTGGACTTTGTTGATTCCCTTGAGGTATTTGAAAGTTTCTATCATGTTCCCCCTCTCCCTCCTTTCCTTGAGGCTATACATCTTAAGCTCCTTTAGTCTTTCTTCATATGTCTTCTGGTGCAGAACCTGCACCATTTTGGTTGCCCTCCTCTGAACAGCCTCCACCCTGTCTATGTCTTTGCGGAGATGGGGTCTCCAGAAGTGTACACAGTACTCCAGATGTAGTCTTACCAACTGTCTGTACAGAGGGCCAACAACTTCCTGTTTTCTACTGGTGATGCCTCTCCCTATGCATCCCAGTATCCCCCCAGCCCTCCTTACTGCCTTCTCACATTGCTGGCCCACCTTTAGGTCATCTGATATGACTACCCCCAGGTCCCTTTCTATTTTTGTTTTTGTCAGTATCTCACCCCCATTGTGTACTCTTCCCTGAGTTTTTGTTTCCCAGGTGCATTACTTTGCACTTCTTTGCATTGAAGCTAAGCTGCCATACATTTGACCATTCCTCCAACTTTGCCAAGTCCCTTTTCATCTTTTCCACCCCACTTTGCATATCAACCCTGTTGCAGATCTTTGTGTCATCTGCAAAGAAACATACTTTTCCTTCCAGTCCCTCTGCAAGGTCACTTATAAAGACATTAAAAATGACTGGCCCCAGTACTGAACCCTGCAGTACCCCACTAGTAACCCCCTTTCTTCACTGTGGACTCCATTTACTATTACCCTCTGTGTCCTGTTGTCCAGCCAGTGTTTTACCCAGGCTACTACCCTGGGACCCACTTCCAGGCTGGCTAATTTGTTTATTAATCTTCTGTGCAGGACTGTGTCAAATGCCTTGCTAAAGTCTAGGTAGGCCATGCCCACAGCCCCTCCCTGGTCTACTGCTTTGGTCACCCAGTCAAAGAAATTAATTAGATTTGTCTGACATGACCTTCCTGCAGCCTGTGAATCCATGCTGCCTTGAGTCCTGTGTCCCACTGGCCTCTGAGTACTCAACAATTCCCAGCCACATAATTGTCTTCCACTTCAGGGAAAACAAAAACAGTGATCTTCACTGCTCCAGCTGAACTTCACTAACTGCAACGGTCAGTTTTACTTTAAATGTCTGATGATATTTTACTTACTGGATTTTGTTTACCGGGTAGGCCCACTGAGAAAATATCCCTTTTTCAGGGGTGACATGGGGTTACTTTACACAGGAGTCAGCGTTGAAATACAATATATACAGAGGCACAAATATACAAAGCTTTACAACATACAATATGTAAAGAAGCAGAGATGCAACACAGTTACATAAATCAAATACAAATATGTTAATTACAAAGAGAGTTTTGCATGGCAATACTTTGAGCAGACATGGCTAGAGTATAAGATTGCACAGAGTAAGGTACACAGAGTTTGGTAGTTATGAAAGGTAGGTGTGGAGCATTAATGACAAGTTCAATGTGTCACAGGGGAGAGGCTGGTTCTAAGGAGATTCTTCAATGACCCGG
Source organism: Neoceratodus forsteri (assembly GCA_016271365.2). Taxonomy (NCBI): domain Eukaryota; kingdom Metazoa; phylum Chordata; order Ceratodontiformes; family Ceratodontidae; genus Neoceratodus; species Neoceratodus forsteri. The sequence continues at coordinate 356,538,972 of CM057456.1, forward strand.
CAGATATATATATATATATATACACACACACACATATATATATATCTATTATAGTGGTGCAGTCATGCCACTATATTTAGGGTTGAGATGTCACTTCTATGTTACAGTCAAAAGTTTGTGCATTAATAACTTTGGACCCGTTTAACAAATTTGCCTGAAATTTGGCATGTGCAGTGGGGCATGGTAGATTGCTTGATTTGCCAAATTTTGTTTTGGTTGGTCATTCAGTCTTTGTGCAAGAAAACACTGAAAAATGCAAAATTATCCAGTTTTGGAGGCAGTTTTTGGGATATTGTCCATGGCGCTGCATGGCTGTTGTGTGGCTCTGCGACATAGATCTTTTGAAAGAGCTTCAATGGCCAAACATGTGCTTTTCATTTGGTGAAAAAATATTGAGGCATTCAAAAGTTATAACACTTTTAAGTTCCCATTATAAGTCAATGGGAAAATGTGTATGGTTGTTTTGTGAACAAAGAATGGGGTTTTGGCCATCTGGTCCCTCCTCATGATCAAAGAATTTGCAGGCTCACAATCAAAGATTCTTTGATCTCGAGGAAAGGACTAGATTGCCAGATTTGGAAGGACCAGATAGCCCAATTTTAGCAACTTTTAAAATTAAATATCTCAGAAACGGTTTGGTCTTTTAACTTGAAATTTGGAAGGTGTTGAGGGGATGTCCTGTAGATGTGAATTATGGTGTTTAGGTATCAGAAAATACTTTCATTGCTGTGATATGGCATGATGCAGTTTACGTTTTGCATACAGCATTTTGCATTGTGGTAGTGGCTTGAAATTTATAGGGTAGCTAGCCTTACTGCCATGGACTTAATTTTCAGTCATTAGGTCTGTAAAATGTAAACAGGTGCAGACACAGTTTGACCTTTTAAATTGAAATTTGCAGGGTGTTGAGGGGATGCCCTATGCATGTGAATTATGGTATGTAGGTGTTGGAAAATTAGGTTGCTGCAGAGATGTTGCGTGATGCACTTTACGTTTTGCGTATAGCGTTTTGCATTGTGGTAAGCACTTTTAATGTTAAACCTCACATTTTGCATGTTAATAACTTTGCAACCATTAACAGATTTGCACAAAATTTGGAATGCACAGTTCGGTGTGGTAGATCTCTTGATTATCTAAATTTCGTTTCAGTCAGACATGCGGTGTTTGCACAGCGAAGTGCCAAAAATGCACTTTTCGCCACTTTTGTTAATTTTTTGTCCATGGGGCTGCACGGACACCGTGTGAGCTATTGGTCCGAAACTTGAGACATAGAAAGAGCTTGGGCCAAGAAACATGCCATCTGAGGAATTTCCTTACAGCCACACACACACTCCTTTCTCTAGTGTTGCGCAATCATGCAACTATTGTATTGCAGGGGTTAAACTGCACTGAGAGAAGAGGAATTTCTAACATTGGTTCCTAGTTGTTGCACAATTACGCAACACTAGACAAGGAGTGTTTGTGGCTGTAAGGAAATTCCTCAGACACTTTGACCAGTGAGCCTGTAGCTTAATGGTTAGAGTGCTGGAATGGCATACCAGAGATCTGAGGTTCAAATCCCAGTAGGCCACACTTTTCCTTTCTCATTTCCATCCTTGATTTAAAAATATGTATACCTTGCAGGGGTTAAACTGCACTGAGAGAAGCTGTTTTCCAAAAAGTAAGGAAATTCTATGCAAAAAACTTCATTAATACATCATTTAGGGTTTAAACATAAAAAGTCAGGAAATGAGACCTTTAGGGTTGCCCCATCCTCCACCTCATGGACCCACCCATCACCCCAAGATTGACAGCTGACAGGGTTTGTCATTACATAGAAACATAGACTTTGATGGCAGATAAGGACCACTAGGCCCGTCTAGTCTGCCCATTTCCCTACCTACAGGATAGGCCGCAGATCCTAGTTAACCAACAGCCTATTTCTTCCTACCCCCCACAAGAATTGCCTTATGTCTGTCCCATGCATTCTTGAATTCTCCCACAGTTTTAGACCCCACAACCTCCTCAGGAAGGCTGTTCCATGCATCCACTACCCTCTCTGTGAAATAATACTTCCTCACATTGCCCCTGAACCACCCTCCTTCTATCTTTAAATTGTGTCCCCTTGTTCTTGCAAGTCTCTTTTTCTGAAAGATGCTACCCTCTTGGACTTTGTTGATTCCACTGAGGTACTTTAAAGTTTCTATCATGTCCCCCCTCTCCCTTCTTTCCTCAAGGGTATACATATTAAGCTCCTTTAGTCTCTCCTCATACGGCTTCTCTTGCAGACCTTGCACCATTTTAGTTGCCCTCCTCTGGACTGCCTCTATCCTGTCTATGTCCTTGTAGAGATGGAGTCTCCAGAACTGGACACAGTACTCCAGATGGGGTCTCACCAACTGTCTGTACAGAGGGATAACAACTTCCTGTTTTCTGCTGATGATGCCTCTCCCTATACATCCCAGTATACCCCCAACCCTCCCTACTGCCTTCTCACATTGCTTGCTAACCTTAAGGTCATCTGATATGATTACCCCACGTCCCTTTCCTTTTTTTGTTGTTACTACCTCCCACCCATTGTGTATTCTTCCCTGGGTTCTTGTTTCCCAGGGCATTATTGCACTTCTTTGCATTGAACTAGCTGCCATACTTCTGACTATTCCTCCAACCTTGCCAAGTCCCTTTTCATCCTTTCCACCCTCTTGTGTATCAACCCTGTTGCAGATCTTTGTGTCGTCTGCAAAAGGCATACTTTTCCTTCCTGTCCCTCTGCAATGTCACTGATGAAGACATTAAAAGGACTGGACCCAATACTGAACCTCGGTGCCCCACTAGTAACCCCTTTCTTCAGAGTGGACTCCATTTACAATTACCTTCTGTGTCCTGTTGTCCAGCCAATGTTTTACCCAGGCTACCACCCTGGGTCCCACTCCCAGGCTGGTTAATTTGACTATTAATCTTTGTGTGGACTGTGTCAAATGCCTTGCTAAAGTCTAGGTAGGCCAAGTCCACAGCCCTCCCTGGTCTACTACTTTGGTCACCCAGTCAAAGAAATCTATTAGATTCATCTGACATGACCTTCCCACTGTGAACCCATGCTGCCTTGGGTCCTGTGCTCCACTGGCCTCTAGGTACCAACTATTCTTCCTTCAGAAGTGACTCCATCACTTTCCCTACCACAGAGGTCAGACTGACAGGTCTGTAGTTTCCTGCCTCTGTCTTGGTCCCACTTTGTGAAGGGAATCACATCCGCCTTCCTCCAGTCCTCAGGCACCACACCATCCTCCCATGATTTATTAAAAGAGTAGTCAGTGGTTTCACTAGTTCCTCCCTTAATTCTTTTAGAATTCTGGTGAATTCCATCAGGACCCATTGCTTTGTCCACCTTCAGTTTTAAGAGTTCTTGCAGAACCCTTTCTTCTGTGAAAGGACTGGGATTGACCCCTATCAAAGAGTGCTTCTGTTAATTGGATTAGGCACTTCCCTCCTCTTTTGTGAATACTGAGCAGAAGTATTCATTCAGTATTCCTGCTTTTCACTGTCCCCTCTGTCCACCCACCGTTCATTCTATTCAGCCTCACTATCCCTCCTTTGTCTTTCTCGCTCGCTAATGTACCTATAAAAGGTTTTATCCCCTTCTTAACTGAGTTGGCTATCTTTTCCTCAGTTTGGGCCTTTGCTATTCTGACTCGCTCCCTGCTTCCTTCTGCCTTAACTGGTATAGCCTCTGTCCTACTCCTTCTGTGTTTCCTTATACTTCGGAATGCTATCTTTTTCTTCCTGACTTTCACAGCCACCTCTTTGAGAACCATAGTGGCTTTTTCTTTGTTTTGATTTGTTTATTTGCTTCACACAAAGGCTTGTTGCCTCTGTGATGACAGTTTTGATAATTCCCCATTATTTCTCCACACCTCCTTCTAGCCTGTTTGCTAGTGCTTTTCTGAGGCACTCTCCCATCTTGCCAAAGTCAGCCCTCCTAAAGTCCAGTACCCTCACTTTTGTATGGCTTGACTCTGTAGCTGAGTTTAACGTAAACCACACTGTTTGATGGTCACTTGTCCCCAGATGGCAACCCACTTCTAGATCTGAGATCCTCTCACTGCACCGTTTGAGAGTACGAGGTCTAAGATTGCTCCCTCATGAGTGGGTTCCAAACTAGCTGTCTAATGCCTGCCACCTGTGGGCATCAAGAATGGCCCTGCTCTTGGATGTGGCTGCAGCAAATGTGCTCCAGTTAACATCTGGCATATTCAGGTCTCCCATCAACAGTATCTCCCTTTCTCTGCCATTCTAAGAATGCCTTCTATCATATCCTTGTCCATTCCTTCCCCTGACATGGGGTCTGTACACAACCCCTGTGCAGATTGTGGTGCCCTTTCCAGTCTCCAAGGTGACCCACAGTGCCTCCTCTCCTCCCTGTTTACTCTTTGTTCAGTTGCTTTTATCCTTCCTTTACATAGAGAGCTACTCCTCCTCTTCTCCCCTGCCTGTCTCTCCTGTAGGTTATGTACCCTGGTATGTTAACATCCCAGTCATGGTTCTCTGTGTACCATGTTTCTGTGACTGCTACAATATCCAGGCATCCTCTTCCATTAAGGCCATCAGCTCAGGGAGCTTGTTGCCCAGACTACGGGCATTGGTACTCATTACCCTCCATTTCCTGATGGCCTTACTCCCTTGCCCCATCCTGTCCTTCTTGCCTTTGTCACTTTCTCCATTTACCCTGCCCTTCTCCCTATCGACACCTCTATGTTGGTGTTTCGCACTTACTACCGTGATTATTTGGGAGCTAGATTTTCCTGCTCCTTTCCAGTGCCTCCTTGACTAGTTTAAAAGCTTGCCAATGAAGCATTTAAACCTATCACCTAGGATCCTGGTTCCCTCCCGGACAGATGCAGCCCATCATGCCAGTATAGGCTTGCATCACTCCAGGTGGACCCCAGTCCCCAATGAAACCAAATCCCTGAGCTCCACACCACTTTTCAACCACTGATTGAATCCCATGATGCGGAACACCCTAGCCTCCTATGCCATAGATGGTAGCACCTCCAGAAGGTTACTGCATGCTACTTGACTAAGGCCCTCCCCAATTCCACAAACTCTTCCTGCACTTCTAACTCTTTCTTAGCCAGGTAATTTGTCCCTAGGTGGACAATGACATCCAGCTCCCTCCCCTGTGCAGCTGCTCTGGCAATCCTGAGGATTTGCTCCCTGTCCCTCCAAGCCATGGCACCAGGCAGGCACCTTACCTCCCTCTCCCCTTCCTCCCCCAGTTCTACCTTCCTAACAATAGAGTCCCCCACCAGGAGTTGTTTCCTTCCCGTGCAGGGTCCCCTGCCACCCTCCTTGATGTTGTGAGGATTAAATATCACCCCATTCTTCTTTACTGTGGCTTGTGAATATGATTACAGATGGAATGGGGTGACATTTAGGTCTCACAACCCCAATGACACACCCCATCAGCTGTCAATCTTGGGATGATGGGCGGGTCCACGAGGGGGGATGGGGCAACCCTAAAGGTCTCATTTCCTGATGTTTTGTGTTTTAACCCTAAATGATGCATTAAAAAGGTTTTTTGCATAGACTATAATATATGCATATATCATTTGCCATTACAGCACGTTGGTGACCAAACAAGCTAACAAATACACAGGCCATGCAAGCATATACTACAGGAGTGGGACACTGACAAATTTCCTTTCTAAACAGATGCACACAACTGCATCTCCAGCTCCTTGTCATACTTTCATGACACGGCATGTTACACATGCGGCAGGGAGGCCCCCTGCCTATAATGACCTGAGGTATTAATTGTAAATGATACTACCATGATGATGAAGATTAATAAAGGTCACCACTTGACTAACAGGGGCCGTGTTAGTCAAGCGGTGACCTTCATTTATCTCTAGCTGGCCATTCCTAAACTTAAATATGTAAGAGAAAACAAGCCCCATTCATATTTGCTCCCACACTCTCCCTGGCCACACATCATTACGTGCTTGAGCACAGGGGTGTCATTATCACTGGGTCTATCAGAATGGATCAGACTGGTTGCTATAAAACAAAAATTATGAAGGACATAACTAAGGTATAGAAAGATATTAATTTTCCAAACCAGGCTGGAATGATTGTCGAGGAGGGCAGCTGCCACAATATATGAGTGGTAGCTGCTCTCAGTTAAGTAAGAAAATCACTTTAAATATTACAGTACTACTCCCCTCCAAGCAAACATACTGCCAGAGCTGCCTTTTTCATTGGCAGTATTAAACATTTAACTTCCACTTCCTCATATTGGAGCATGCAGACTGACCAGACAAGGGGTTTTAATTATTTCAATACCATTCACATTGAAGCCAATAGACCAGGCAAACTGATTTTTTTAAGCAACTCTACCTCACTCCAGCAACACAGGCCATGAGAAGAAGAGGGATTCTATAGACTCACAAGGCCCAGGGCTGCAGCTGCATGGGGGAGAGTTACATGGGCTGACTGTAATTTCTCCTGTTATGACGTGCTGGTCTTGTCTGTAACTATCCCAGGTCATGCCTGAAAATGGACAATGTTTGCTGTCCAGTGCACTTACCCAGTCAACAAAAACTAATTAAATAAATAAACTAAGCCCAGGGCTCCCCACGGCCATCAGTATAAGGCAGAGATGCCTTTTATTGTCACTTTTTTCATTGTAAATTCATTTAAAAAATGCCCAATTTTATTAAGAATGCTTATTATGTTCATTTAGCTACCAATCTAATAACAGCAATAAGACACTCAAGGGTGCTAATTCCAGTTTGTGACCTGCACATCCAGGTGGTTGAAGGTACTCGGTGAAAGCACCTTGTGCCTCACAATGCACCTGGGCATGTGGTTCATGAATAGGAACCAACACCCTGTTGTGTTTTAATGCTTACTGCTCACTTAAATTCCAGATGAATGTACTGGAATGAAATCCAACAAACCCAGAAAGTGAAACAAGTCTGACTACATACACAAAGGTAAGGATCCTCCCCACCATGCAGCTGCTTGATGGCTTACTATTGTAAATCTACTTCCTGACTGAAAACTGCCCTAAGAGACATGGCCTTACAGTGAGACATTACACTGGATTTACTGTACGCTCAGTAAAGCTCATAATATGTGATATATGAATGTATATCATGTTTTGTACTCTGTGTGGTATGTATTTGTTAATTTGTCAGGTGTGATTGAACAGGGGCATAATTTGCCCAGATCACTTCCAGAAAAAGCAAAAAAAATGAAACATTCAGTTTAAGAAATAATAATGAATGAGAATCACAACCTGCATCCTCCAGGTGCTATCATTAATGAAGGCAATGGGATGGGGATTTTCAAAGCATATGCCTACATTAGCTGTATGTTCTATTGTGCAAAAATCTGGAGATAAGAGCAAACTGCATCTGTACCACCGTCTGTTCAACTGGGGGTTATTTTTTGCAGTCCCAACTTCTCCTATAGGGGGTGACTACACAGTATTATAGCATGTGAATAAAAAGGGGCCCCAGACTTAGTGAGGGCAGAAGTATTGGAGAGAGTCCCAGTCTGAGACAGGACAGCAGCATATAAGACATTTTCTTTGTGGACACCTCTTGTCTATGTCAGAGAGAGGGGAGATTTAGTTTCACCAGTAGGTGATGTGTTTGTGGGTGTCTCCAAAGGGAGATTTTTGGTGGGACCGGAGTGAAGACAGAGGTGATCGAAGTTTGGCCAGAATTTCCAATGCAGGCAAGCCCAGATCCCAGATGAATGGTTTGCCTGAGAGGTAAATCCCCTGGACCAGGGCTGCCATGCAGCATAGAAAGGATCCAGGGTGTATGTGTTGCTGCAGGGTAAAGGCCAATGTATAGTAGTTGGAGAGCCGCTGCTGCTAGGATCTGTGCTCCGAAGAGAGACTGAGACAAACAGACACACTGTATTGTGCAGATGAATGTCTTAAGACCCATCATGGATATTTGATGAACCAACAATCCTAACCTCCTCTCTGGAGATGGGAAGAAATGGAACATTCAGTTTAAGAAATTGGCAGCTGCAGCAGTATCAGAGGATGCTACTGATTGTTCTTTTGTGAAGAAAATAGGCTGGAGGCAGAGTCTGGATGACTGAAGGGGATGAGGTACTTAAGGCAGGAACAGCAGTGGACAAAGGAGTCATGAGCCAGAAGCCAATCGGGGAGCAGCAACATCTTTGAAAAAAGGGTACCAAAGTTAAGTGGAGGAGAGCTGCCTTAAATACCGGCAGCACAAGAGGAGCAGCCAAACGGACCACCAATGAATAGCTGCAGTCAGTAATCGGCAGCTGGCGGCTGGTTTTCCATCACCACCCTCCCAACCACCCAATAAGATATACAGAAGTTGAGAAACCTTGAGGAAACAACTGGGAGTCACAGTGGCAGTGCAAAGTCACTGGAAGAAAATGCAGGCAGAGATAAAAGGGCGGAGATAAAGCAGATAAGTGTGATTTTGTGCTGTGGGCTTCTTATTGTGTGCATTGAGGAGATTGTGATATAATATTGGAGGCTTACTACTGCAGGAATAGAGGGATTTTTGTGACTTGTGTGGGGACTCACTTATTGTGTGCATTAAGGGGTTGGGATCTGGTGTAGAGGAGAAGTTTGAATGCATTGAGGGAATTGTGATACTGTAGTGGGGGCTTACTACTGTGGGAATAGAGGGATTTTTGTGACTTGTGTGGGAACTGATTTGCTGTTTGCATTAAAGGGTTGAGATCTGGTGGAGAGGCAAAGTCCTTGCATTGAGAGGTGGTGTTTTTGTGGTAAGGGTTTATGTACTGTGGACATAGATTTGGTGTTGGGGTGGTGAGAAGTTACTGGGTGCATTGAGGGGCATATACTGGGTGCTATAGCCTTGGTTTGAAGCACATATTCTATTTTTGTCTGGGCTGAGGGGAAAGGTACATTAAAAATAAAGTTTTCTAAGAACAGAACAGAGCAGAGCAGAGTAGACAGAGTAGAAGGGGAAAATGCTGGGAGTGGTGCAGTGCAGTGACTGTTGGGCTGCAGTCTTCAGGAAGATCTTCTGGATATTGCAGTGTTGCCCCATCTGCAGGCACCTCTCTGGGCTGAGGGTGGAGGTTGCTAGTCTCTGGACTGAGTCTGCCCAAATTCAGGGAATCTCATTTGCCACCAGGGGCCACCAAGTCCACCTCTGCTACCTCCAAGGTTGCCTAGCAGGAGAGTGGATGGACTATGGTGGGCTCAGGAAGGGTGAGGGTGGTGGAACAGAGGCACATCCCCTAGCCTGTTCAACTAAAGAACTCCTATGCTGTCTTGGAGGAGCAGAAGGGTCCCACAGTGGCACCTGCAATTGTGACTATAAGGGATGGGCAGGTCTTCCATGATGGAGCCCCAAGGAAGCATGGCAGGGGATCCTGGAGGAGGCAGAGGCAACTCTTGTGGGGGACTCTATAGTCAGGGGAGTGGATTTGGGGACAGGGAGAGAGGTGGAGGGGAGGTGATGTGCCTACCCAGTGGAAAAGCTTGGAGGGATGGAGAGAGGATCTGGAGGATCACTAGGGATGTAGCGAGGAGGGGGAGCTGGATGCTATTGTCCATCTGGGGGCAAATGACCTGACCAGGGATGAGTCAGGATAGGAAAGGTGCAGGAGGAGTTTAGGGAGTTGGGGAGGGGCCTTGGGCAGGTGGCAAGCTCTGTGACCTTCTTGGAGGTGCTGCCTGTCCACAGCAAGGGGGAGACTAGGCATCTTCATAGCAGGTAATTCAACACATGCTGAAGACCTGGTGCAGAGAGGTGGGTTTTGGCTATGTTGGGGACATGGGGCCCACCTGGAGAGATGTGGGCCAATACAAAGGTGATGGTCTAGATCCATCCAGGGAGGAGACCATAGTCCTTAGTGAACACTTTAAATGCTACACTGGCAGGCATCTAAACTAGCCAAGGTGGGAAGCGGTAGGAGGAAGGGAGCAGTATACTGTCTCCCCCACTAGTGCACAACACCAAAAGCAAGAATGATGAGGAAATGAAAAAAATAAAGGAAGCAAATAAAACAGGTAGACAGAGGGTAGCAGAAGCAATCGGGACTGAAAGGTGTAACAGGCAAGCTAGGAGTGGGCAAATGGGGAAAGGGGATGACAACACAACCTTGGGAGCAATATGTGCAAATGCTCAAAGTCTAAGCAACAAGATTGCTGACCTAGATGCTACCATGGTGGAGGCAAACCTAGACATAGTTGCCATAACTGAGAACTGGTGCAATGAAAATCAGGACTGGGAAATGACCATTCCCAGGGTATACCCTATTTATGAGGGACAAGGTAGGTAAAAAAGGGGAAGAGGTGGCTCTTCATGTAGTGAACATCATAAAGGCCAGAGAAATACAGGAGGAGCTGGGGGGGCATTGTGGGTCACACTGCAGAGGAGGAATAGGGCAGCTATCCACATAGGAGTGATCTACACCCTCCAGCTCAGGGGAAGGAGGTAGATAAAAATATAATGCTAGCAATTCAAGAAATGGCTTGCAGGGAAGAGGTATTGCTAGTAGGGGACTTCAATCTATCAGATGTGGATTGGAGCCTCCCTGCTGCAGCATAAACCAGAAGTAGAAGCATCCTAGACTGCCTGCAGGGGACATTCCTCAGGCAATTAGTTAAGGAACCCACTCAAGAGGAGACCTTACTGGACCTGGTGCTGTCCATTGGGGACAGTGTCACAAAGGTCACAGTGGGGAACTGCCTGGGGAATAGTGATCACTGTTCGGTGTGGTTTGTTATAAAAACTGGATCAGAATCGAATCACACAAGGACGAGGGTCCTGGATTTCAGGAAGGCCAGCATCAAGAAAATGGGTGAATGCCTGAGGGACAACCTGGCAGGGTCAGGGAAAATGGGGGGGTAGAGGAGAAGTGGGTAAAAATAAAGGAGGGCGTCGAGAAGGCTACAAATCTCTGTGTCAGGCAGGTTAGCAAAAGGAAACAGAGACCACTATGGTTCTCCAAGGAGGTAGCAGAGAATATAAAAGTGAAAAAATGATACTTAGAAGATAGAAACTAACACATACCAAAGAGGATTGGGAAAGTTACCCAGAGAAGCAAAAGGAGGCAGGTAAGACAGTTAGGAGCACAAAGGTGCAAACAGAAGTGAAGATTGCCAAATCAGCAAAAAGAGGGGATAAAACATTTTTAGGTACTGTACATAAGTGAAAAGAGAAAGACAAAAGGGAGGGATAGTCAGGCTGAAGGATCAAGGAGGGGGTAGTGTAGAGGGGGACAGCCTAAAAGTGGACATATTGAACAGATACTTCTGTTCAGTGTTCACAGAGGAGGTGTCAGGGGATGGGCCAAGGTTAAAGGAGAGGGGCATTGGGACAGTGAGATGGACATAAGTCCCTTTACAGTGGAAAGGGTCCTCAGGGAACTAATGATGTTAGAGGTGGACAAGGCACTGAGGCCAGATGGGTGCACCACAGGACACTGAGGGAACTTAGAGAGGAACTGGCAGAACTTCTGACATCCCTGTTCAACTTGTCATTTGAAATGGGGGCGGTTCCAGAGGACTGGAGGAGGGCAGATGTGGTCCCTCTACACAAGAGTGGGAAGAGGGAGGAGACAGGAAACTACAGGCCTGTCAGCTTGACTTCAGTTATGAGCAAGGCAATTGAATCACTGTTAAGGGAAAGGATTAGTGAATACCTTGTCACCAGTGGGCTTCAAGATCCGAGGTGACATCGAATAACAGGGGGGAAGTCGTGCCAGACTAACCTGATCAAGCTTTTCAACTCGGTAACCAGGGAAATGGATCAGGGAGGAGCAGTGGACATGACCTACCTTGATTTCAGCAAAACCTTTGGCATGTTTCCACATAGAAGATTAATAAACAAGCTGAGGGTCCTAGGGGTGTGTACTAAGGTGGTTAAATGGGTAGAGAGTTAGCTGAGCAATAGAACTCAGAGGGTGGTAGTAAATGGGTCCCACTCTGGAGTAGGCAAGGTGACCTGTGGGGTGCCACAGGGATCAGTACTGGGCCTGGTCCTCTTTAATGTCTTTATCAGTGACATTACTGAAGGACTGGAGGGAAAGGTGTGCTTCTTCATGGATGACACAAAGCTCTGTAACAGAGTGAGCACACCAGGGGGTGTGGATAGAATGAAGGAGATTTCAAAATGCTTGAAGAGTGGTCAGAAAATTGGCAACTGGCTTTCAACACAAAAAAGTGCAAAATAATGCATATGGGGCACCAAAACCTGAGGTAAATGTACAAAATGAGAAGGGAGGCACTGACAGACACAAATCAGGAAAGGGACCTGGGGTGGTCATTACAGATGACCTAAAGATCACAAAACAGTGTGACAAGGCAGTGGGGAAGGTTGGCTGGATGTTAGGGTGCATTGGCAGGAGTATCACCAGCAGAATGGGGGGGTAATAATACCCCTGTACAGATCACTGGTGAGACCACACCTAGAATACTGTGTCCAGTTCTGGAGGTCTTATCTTCAAAAGAACATAGCTAGGGTGGAGGTGGTTTTGAAGAGGGCAACCAAAATGGTACAGAGACTGCATCTGAAGACCTATGAGGAAAGGCTTAGGAAATTAAACAAGTACTCCCTAGTGGATAGACGAAGGAGGGGGATATAATAGAAACATACAAATACCTCATAGAGAAAAATAAGGTACAGGAAGGCAACATTTTTCAAAGGAAAAGATGCTCAAGGACAAGGGGTCACACTACGAAATTAGAAAAAGTGATGTTCAGAGGAAATGCGAGGAAGCACTTCTTCGCTAAAAGAGTGGTAGATGAGCGGAATGGTCTACTGGCAGAGGTGGTGGGGTTGGAAACAGTTACAGGATTCAAGAAAGCATGGGATAGGTACAGAGTGATCTGGGAAGTAAAAAAAGGGGGGGGACCAGAGGCACAGTAGGGTCTACAGTGTCACGGTAGGATAATGAGTTAACAGGGCAGAATAGGTGGGTCATAAGACCCTTATCTGCCAACACCTTCTATGTTTCTATGTTAGACTGATAGCTTGTAACAGTCGCTAGCCACATCCCACAGGATTATCACCCTTGTTAAAGGGGGAGTTCACATAGGGTTTGGTAGTAACTATGTTTTCTCTTTTACAGGTTTGCAGTCTATTTGCATCTAATATGCATTTACAAAGGTCCTTAGTTTGACACAAATCATTTGTTGTATAACCCCATTATTATCTTTAATAATCAAAATTAAACGCTATGGCTACAAAAATCTTTAAGTATGCTTGTCCAGAACCTGCAAATCGGAGTATGTGAAACTCTAGCCAACTGAAGCTATGCTAACACAAACTCATATGGTACACGAAAACTACATCTTATACAGTATAGATAAGGCCATGATTTTTTCATGATTCTGCAGCCATGGAGATTGTCATGGAACTTAATGTAAACCATGGAATAGTTTTCTGCAGAGTATATAAGCTGCAGAATTTTATTTCCACAGTTTGCATTAAATGAGGAATACTTTTTTGCAGTTTACATTCAAGACTCAATATAATAATAATAATAATAATAATAATAATAATAATAATAATGATAAACTTTATTTTTAAGGCGCCTTTCAAAACCAAGGTGCCTAACAAAGTAAAATCACATCATTAAAATTCCACTACAACATAATCAATAACACATCTTAAAACCAATAATTTAATCATAAAATCTTAAACTCTTTCCATCCATTAAATGCCATAGGCTTGACTCCATAACCAGGTTTTCAGTGCTTGTTTAAAACCCTTCATGGTCGTGTGCTCATGTACCCAATGGGGTAGAGAATTCCAGAGGGTAGGGACCGCATACATAAATGTTCTGGCCCCAGAAGATTTCAAACATACCCTCAGAATTTCTAGCAACCCCTGGTTGGCTGAGCGGAGCGATTGCTTGGGGCAATGAGGAACAAGGAGCTCTTTCAGGTAGTCCAGACCAAGTCTGTGTAGGGCTTTAAAAGTCAGCAAGCTGACTTTAAAGGTGATCCGCCACTGAACTGGCAGCCAGTGCAGTCCACACAGCACTGGCGAAATATGACAGGACCATGAGGATCCTGTCAACAGCCATACTGCAGCGTTCTGCACTAGCTGCAAGTGGCAGATTTCCACCCCAGGTAGCCCTAGGTAGAGGGAGTTGCAGTAGTCCAAGCATGAGATCACAAAGGCGTGAATCAAAAGTGGGAAAGTCATCAGACGGAACAAGATGCCTGATCCTGGTGATATTCCTCAGATGGTAAAATGAGGAACTGACGACAGCTGACAACAGAATGCAGGGTAAGCCCATCATCAAAGATTACAGGTTCTGCACCTGTTCAGAGGTTGGGAGTGGCTCACCCCCAAGAAATAAACCAGAGAGCGATCCCCCCCCCAACCTCTCTATCCAGCGACCATGATCCACTACCAATACCTCAGTCTTATCAGAGTTCAACTTTAGCCAGCTGGCATCCATCCACTCCTGGATTTCAGCAAGACAGTTATTAAAGACTGAGACAGCTCCATCCTGACTGGAGGCAAAAGAAAGGTAGAGTTGGGTATTAACAGCACAGCAGTGAAACCTTAGCCCATACCTTCTTACAATATCTCTGATGGGCAGCATATATACTGCGAAAAACATGGGGGACAACACTGATCCCTGAGGAATTCCACATGTTAACGAGACCGGGTCCAAGGAAAAAAAAACTGACATCACCCTCTGAGATCTTCCCATGAGGAACGATGTAAACCACTTGAGGACCGTACCTTACAGTCCACAAATGAACCTCAGGTAATCAAGTAGCACTCGTGGTCCACCGTATCAAATGCTGATGAGAGATCTAGGAGGACAAAGATAGAGCAGCACCTCCCATCGCTAGCCATCAGGAGATCATTGAGCACCCGAATCAGTGCTGTCTCGGTACTATGCTTCTTTCGAAATCCAGACTGCAGGGGTTCATAGCTGGCATGGATGGTCAAATGGTCCTCCAGCTGTGTGGCCACTACTTTCTCAATCACCTTCCCCACAAAGGGAAGGTTAGAGATTGGTCTGTAGTTGGCAAGGCAGTCTGGGTCCAGAGAAGCTTTCTTCAAGAGTGGTGTTACCACCGCCTCTTTAGGGAGCTTGGAAACTCACCCGTCTCCAAGAAGCACCAGAGTATCCGAGCTAGGACCGGGCCAATGATATCACTACAAATCAAAATTAGGGAAGTAGGTCCCGGATCCAAACTACAGCATGTAGGGTGCACATACTGGACAATCTGCATGACATCCATGAAAGCTGACTGGCCAAAGGTACTCCAAGGAAGACCAAGATATGCGAACCCACACTGGTCCACCACAGTGCCCATAGAGTGTGCCGGATGGAAGGCCGATCTGATGTTGGCAACTTTATTTGCAAAAAATCGAGCAAGTTCAACACACTCTTCTTGCGAAAACGCTTTCCGAACTTGCAGACAGGCTGGGTTGCAAAGTCTGTCCACAGTTAAGAACAGCTGAGCTGGTCAATTTTGAGTAGCCACAATCTCCCCAGATAGGAACTCTGCCTTCTTATGGGAGATTTTGGATTGATAGACTTGGAAATGGTCCATCAATCTAAGGTGGTCGGCATCAAGAGCGAACTTCCGCCAGCAACACTCCAACCTTTGTCCAAGTTGCTGCATCTCCCTCAGAGTCCCATCAAACCATGGGGTTCAAGGGCAAAGGGAGAGTGGATGAATACGGACAGGAGCAACGATATCCACAGCCTCCGTAATGGCCAAATTATAAGCCACCACGAGGGTCTCTGGGTCATTGCTTGCCACTGGGAAGGACGAGAGATCCAGGACCACCATTAGGCCTTGAGAATTTATATCTTGCAAAGGGCAGTACCGAATCATCTCTACAGGGGTTGGCCTACAAAGGGGGGCGATAAAACCAAACCCCATGGTGTAATGATCAGACCAGCCAACTGGTTCCACTTCCAAGTTGGAGGCCTCAATCCCCAGGAGGAAGACTAAGTCAAGAGAGTGACCTTGATTATGAGTGGCAGTGGAAATGACCTGTGTAAGGCCCAGAAAAGTCATCAACTGGAGGAAGTGCTGACCAAAATGTGAGAGTTCATCATTGACCCAGGCGTTAAAGTCACCCAGGACCATCAGCCTGGGTGACTCTAACACCATGTTGACGATGAAGTCTGCCATTTCCTGGAAGAATCATTTCTCATCACCTGGACGGTAGATTAGAACAATCCTACAGCCTACACCCACCACTATGGTACACTCAAATGACTCCATCTCCCCCACTGATACACTTGTGAGGTTTAGTTCATCCTTAAAACAGACCGCTACCCCCCCCCCCGGCAACCCAATCTTGGGTGGTGTATCACTGAGTACCCGGCAGGAACTGCAGCCTCCAAAACAGGGGCAGAATTTTCTTCCAGCCAGGTCTCGGTGATGCAAGCCAGGTCCACCGATTTAACAAGATCTCCAATAATTGCAGTCTTATTTTTAAAGGACCTAGCATTGTATAACACTGCCCAAGTTGTGTGAACTACCCGGACTGCCCGGACCACCTGCCTACCATTATTTGTAGTGACCTTGGGTATGGAAAACCATGCTCCTGGCTCCATTTTGCCCTAGGGTGTCTCCTGGATCTCACTACCCCAATGTGGTGGCCCCCCTCATTCATCCCCCACTGTTCAGGCCCCCCCACCCCCTCCTCAATCCCTCTGCACAGTATCCAGTGCCCTACAATGCAGGTAAGTTGTAAACTGAAGAGGAGGAGGGGAAAAGGGGCGGAGGGTGAGAAGGGCGGAGGACGAATAGCACAATGCCGTGGAGGTAGAACCCCAACACATTTTAAAACAAAGAACCTTTCTTGGACTATCCAGCTGTTCAAAACAGAACCCAAACAAACCAAAATCAAAAGAAAATAATAAACCAATACACAATCCTATCAAATCCCACTAATTTAATAATTATTTTAACCTTCCCCCAATAATTAACAAAAAAACTAAAGAAGATAAAAAGAAAAGAACAGAAAACACATTTAACATGAATAAACATAAAACCAAAAAAACATTTCAGGTAAATTTCACAAGTCCAAGTCCTCTCACCACCAATCACAAAAGGACAGTCTTTTCAGGAGCTCTCACCTCTCTAGGTAGATGTAAACTAAAACAGAAATCTTTCCAAAATAAAAATAAAATAAAAATGAAATAAACCCCCAGTTACAGCTCTTAGGTACTCTTACTACTAGAGTCTGGGGAAACAATTGTTAATTGACACTCTCACTGTCAGTAAATAAATAAAATGAAACAGTTAACCAAAAAACAGGAGAACCGGCATCCAGAATTCCAAAATAAAATTCCTCTCGAAGGTTTCTTCAAGATCAAACACTGTTTTTTGATGCTATCACTGTCAGTAAGCAAATAAAATAAGGACCCTCTGACCATGATTCAGAATCATGCACAGGAGAAGGGAGTCCAAAATTAGCAGAATACACTTTCTTCTGAAAGGCCTTTTCAGGGTCAGACACCACTCTAGGACCAGGGCAGCCCGATCAAACCCGACGAATGGTGGCTAGCCACAGCAGCCACCACAGAGATCCCTGGTAGTGCCCACCAAATGATAGGCCCCGCCAGAGAGCCCTAGGGCTCAGTCCTCAACACCGACTCCCCGGTGAATGAGAGCAAGAACCACGTGCCACTACAACCAGCACACCAACTGTCAGACAAATCGGAACAACTCCAACAGGTCCCAAATCAAGTATCTGTTGCCCCTAAGTTCACCAACAAATCCAATGGCAGTTTTCCATGCAGAAAATAAACTGCATTTAGACGAGAACCAAAGTGCAAATTCTTGTTACTTCCTAAGGGCACTCGGCCCCACTGTCAGCTTACAAAATCCTTAATCCTTTCCAGCTGATGGAAGTCAAAAAGAACCAAAGTAATTCCTTCTCCCTAGCAGCATCCTAATGCATATGACCGGACCAGACCAAACAGATCGAGAGTCGTACCAAAACACAGCACAGGAAAATGAACAGGGTCCTCTAACAATTCCCACACAAACTGAATTTCCAAACTCAGCATAGCTACAGCGTATCAACACGCTCAAGCCACACACAGAGGTAAATCCAAAAAAACAAATAATGATTAAAGTGTCACTCAAAGTGTGAACCAAAAACCATTAAAAACTGTTCAACATGCCCAAAAACTGTGGAGTCGCTCACAGAGTGAATTCACAGCACGCCCAGCCAACTGTGAACAAAGAATCTGGAGGAAAATTATTCTGTAGATCATATCAATTAACAATTAAGCAGTTTTTATCAAATTCCACTGAATAAAAAGAAATCTGGAAAGTATTTTGGAACTGCCCTTACCTAATAGTTTACCTGCTAGTGTTTTACCTTAACAACACAAGTAGGTAAATCTCACCCCATGCCCAGCTCTACCCCACCACCCTACCCTGAAAGCCTCCAGGAGTCAACTGATTTGAAGTATTAATATTCTAATCCTTCTAATTTCACTGCCAGGCCAGAATTCCAGTTTCTTGACTCAGGAGTGTTTGTGCACAGCCACACAAAGCAATACTGGACTGAGAAACAGGGATTCTGAACTGGTGGTGAAACTAGAAGGATGAGGATTGCTGTGTAGTGTGGAGTCTATAAAAATATTATTACTTCAAATATGGTGACCCTGGGGGCTGTCAAGGTGTGATGAAGACTGTAAAAAGGCTGAGGTGAATTAGGTGGGTTTTTACTTTCTAATAGTGTACGTATAAGAGAACAGGAGAAAACTGACTACCTGCCCAGTTTTGTGAGACCCAGCCCCAAAGCAAACATTTTGTCCCCTACCTTGGTACTGGGGGGTGGGTACCTATGCTGCTGAAGCCCCCAACTGCCACCACAGAACTTCTGCAAAAATAGGAAACTAGAGCTGCAGAAGTTCTGTGGCAACAAGGGGCTTGCCACAGAACTTAGACCCAAATTGCCACAGGAAAATCAGGTCCGAATATAGATGCTTTTTAGTAAGTTGTCTCCTATTAGTTGTATAAATTTAGACTACCACATCCATTAATGCAAAAATCTTGCCCTAGACTAGTAATTAACATTCTAGGGAATGAACCTGTCAGATCAATAGAAAAATGAGAGACTGCTCCTCCCATCCCATTAAGTACTGATCTACTAGTAAGTGATACTTTACATGATGAACTCAGACTGGAAAGAATTGGTGGAAGTAGAGACAAATCAGTTCAAATATGTTTAACGTTGATCAGTGTATCAGTCCCCAATAGTGAATGTAGGCCATCTTCCCTATGCAGACACACACACACACACATATGCATGTACGCACGCACGCACGCACACACGATCACATGTTTAACTCAGCTTGGCATTTCTATTCACATAGATAACTTTTTTCTTGATATAACTTTCAGTACAGAGCTGGTTTTTGGATATGTGCCAGTGGTATCTACTGTGAACTAATCTATAGCTTTGATTGATCCTATAGGTATGAATTATGTATCTCATATGGATTAAAAAGACCACCGTACTAAAACAAAGACTTTTTCTGCTGATGAGGGCAAGGCATTATCCACTTAACAATTTCACTGAGGAATAAAACAGAACATCTTGCTTAGAATTATGATGCATCAGTACTACTGCTGATATTTACAGAACACTTACCTTTGCAATTTGGTCAAACTTGCCAAACAACTCGTTAAGCATGTGCACTAGTTCCCCAGGTGAGCAGTCACTAGCCAGTCGAGTGAATCCAACAATATCAGCATACAAAATGCTGCATATAAAACAAAAAATATCATAAGTGTTACTATTAAAATAGATTGTATGGTCCTTACTGCTGAAATTATTAATGGAATTAGACAAGAGTGTAGTCTTTCTCATCTCAAATGTACTGCTTGTATTTTAAAACAGTTCACTTATTAATGTCACATTATAGCTAAAGAGTTCCATGTCAAATATTTAACTTAGAGGACAACATATATTTCCCAAGGTTTCCACAGGGTTTCTTGGGAGGTGTTAAAGTGATCATTTAACCATTCCTTCAGAAGTCTGAGGAGAAATCGTTGATTCTAAATCACATTGTCAGTCCTTTAAATATAGGCGATCAAAATCTGCAAATCATAAATATCCACACTGGCTGACAAAACAGGAGAAGTTATCTTTACAGTGGGATAGGGATATACATTACAGTAATAGTGGGAAAATCCCTCTAGAGCCTGTGTTCTTCTTCAGCCCATGCTGATATTTCCTTCACCACAGAGTGTGGTAGGCTGATTTTTATTCAAGTAAAATGACTGTGCCTGTAACTGGCTGTGCTTATAATCTTGTATGTAGTGATGGAAATGACCTTGTCATATTGGTGACAGTGAATAATTGATGAATAATAACTGGGTTAGGCTTTTTCCCATAGGGAAACCATGGTGTAATTTGCTGTTATAAAGGAGCATTTACAACGGCAAACACATGCACGGTTTCCCTTGCTATGCGCATGCCCAACCTACAGCTCTTCCGGGTTTTCACCACTCGCCACCAAATTTCTTCGTCGGTCGAAACTGCACCGCTGTCACTATCTCTAGGCGGTAAGTAACTATTTTAAAAAAAAACTTCCTAACAAAAATCACACCGTAAAGGGGACAACAAAACAAGAAAAAGTAAACTGCTGCTAAGTGACTGAGGATTCTGCTAAACATCATCCAGACTGCAGCCGCACCAGACCATTTATTTTGTATAACTGGCTGTGGCAAAAAAGCCTAACCCAGCAATTATATAAAATAAAATATGGGGTGGTATCTGTAAACTCGAATTTTACACACACCCTCGGGGTTGGATGCCTGGATAAACCCCTCAAGCTTCGCTCTCGGGGTTTATATGCCATCCAACCCCTCGGGTGTGTGTAAAACCTCATTACACACACCACCCCATACTTTATTCTCTATTTACTGCAGAGTTTTTTGTGGTCCACTGTGTATAACAAATTGAAGACTTATAACCTTATAAAATTTTACTAAATTATTACCGAGTCTTCCAAGAAGCAACAACTTTGGCACAAGAACAAAATAAACTTCATCACCATAATGGTAAAGTGCGTGTGTGTGTGTGTGTGTGTGTTTGTGTGTGTGTGTGTATACTGGCAGATGGGTACCCATGCATTTTGTATATGAAAAGGTCTGATACTATTTTTTTTACTGTACTGGCTCTAACATCCAAAAGATAGTAGTGCTGTTAAAGGTGTTGAGGAATGCCAGGTATTTATATGCTGCATTGCAATTTTTTTCAGAGGGGAGGGATTTTCAACTAGGAAAAGCACACCAAGCCGAAGCTCATTTCTAGTTGTATCCCAGGAGCACAGCGAAGTTAACTGACCGGCTCAAGGTCATACAGCATGCAGTTGAATGAGGTTCACTCTCATGGGGTGAACAAGGTACAGGAGGAGTCGTCTCATTCAAATGATAAAGAGCAGCAGGATCCATGGCAAGCTATGAAGCTGGAAGGTGGGAACATTAAGAGGGAAGTGAGGAAATATTATGTCACTAAAAGAGTAATAGATGCTGACAAATTCCAGGCTTCTATATTTCTGTTCAAACCAAAATCTGCCAGGTCTTCGAGTTCACAGCTCAGTGCTTTAACCTATAAACTATACTGCCTTCCAACAGAGGCAAATGATATATGTTTCTAGGTACAGCCTCTGGAAGAAGTGCCTGAAATTGAAAACATTTAATGTGTTGTGCTGATAGAAATTCAGTATCATGCTAAAACTTTTGTTTTAATAGATGTATTGTTTAGAGCAATGCATGCTTGTAATACAGGCTTAAACAGATACTGCTGTGGTGTGGGGATCTCAGTGTCTTATTTAGGTATAGCAGCTTTCAAACAGCAGTGGAGTAGGTACTGTATCAGTTCTGTAGCTGCTGACATCAGACAAAATGCTGCATATAAAACATGAACGTAGCATAAGCAGAGCCCTGCTGATGCCTTGCTATTACACAGAAGAAGAAAGGGCTCTAGAAGCATGTGACGAGATACCAAGACTGTGTCCTTCCACAGTGGATCTGATGCACATGTGATCTTCTCCATTGACCACAGTGCTGTTTCTACCCCCCCACCAGGTGCACTATTTTCCTGCTCCACACTCACTTCCAGTTCAGTTCCGAGTTTGGAGTGTGCACTTGTTTTCAAAGCAGGTGGAAGCCTCCCTGCTAACCTCCTATTTATATGTTTCCCTGGTGTCTAGTGGCACCCCCCTCCAGTTACTAGCTCTGTATTTATATAATGTTTCCCTGGTGTCTTGTGGCACCAAAATGTTTCCCTGTTGTCTGGTGACAACCCCCCCCCAATCACTGGTCCTGTATTAATTTCAAAAGGAGACATGTCTTGCTGCTGGAACCGGTGACTGCAATATGAGAAACTAAGGTAAGTGTGGTTCAATGTATTTCAATGGACTTTTGAACTCTGAGGCATAACTTTGCCATTTCTGCATATTTTCACCCCAAATTTTCAACATGGCCTTTTTGGGATCCCAACTCATAACCAGTGGAGTTATGCAAATCAGGTCCAAAAGGCGATTTTGCTGTCACTTGGCAAAATCACCTTTCAGATAGGATTTGAAAACTTTATCCACCATTTTTCATGTGGTGGGGTCATTAGTAGGCTACTGCATGTTGAAAACTTGGTGTCAAAATATGTAAAAATGACAAAGTTACAGGCATACATTGAAATTTTTCTACACTCACTCATAACTTTGGTAATTTTAAATATTTTGACCCCAAATTTTCAACATAGCCATTTTGTCATACCACCTTATGAACATGACAGCTATCAATTTTTAAATCCTGGCCAAAATGTGTTTTTACACCTGTGGCACAGAATGACGTTTTGGTGGGGATTTGAAAACTTTCACTTATGATTCATGAGGTGGGGTAATAAGAAGGCTGTGCTGTAAATTTGGTGTATAGATATGGTAAAATGTCCAGGTTATGACTGAAAATTGCAGTATTTTAACATTGCCATAATTTTGCTAATTTTCAATATTCTGACTCCAAACATCAAGATACCAGTTTTTCCACACCATCTCATAAATGTGTCAGGTGTCATTTTTTTTAAATCCTAGAAGAGATGTCATTTCACACTTGTGTGAACTGACATTTTGGCCAGTTTACTATAAATCCTACATGTCATGTTTATAAAGGCAGTCATAAAATGACTATCTTGAAAATATGAGGTCAAAATAAAAACAGAGTGAATGTGTGCAGAGTGCATGTATGAAGAATGCATGTGTGAAGAGTGCATGTGTCAAGAGTGAATGTGTGAAGAGTAAATATGTACTGAATGTGTGAAGACTAAATGTGTAAAGAGTGATTATACAATGGCAAGAACATTTCTTGGTCTCTGATTGGTCAGTGTCTACCTGGGACAGTGAGGTTATCTGAGTATAACCCTACTGTATGAACTCCAGGCACACACATGACCACATTACACAGTCAGAAATCATGGTTCCCTATAGAATTGCCGCCTCTCTGAGCCACTGAGCCACCACAGTGAAACACTTCAGTCCCACCCCCAGATGTCACTGATAGTAATAACTCAACCACTCAAATAAAATACTGCAGCATACACAATAAATGTTTTAATGCCTGATCTTTTTCTCCAAAATGAGAGGCCTTACTAATCTGCACAGACCATAACTGTTGGTTACGCAATTCACCAAAGCTGCTCACTCAGACAGCCATAGCATATCTTCTGCTTCAATATCGGGGCTGTAATGGAGTGTGCCCTCTCACCTCGCTGATACAACATTGCTTCAGAAAACCACATGCAGCAGCTTTTCCTTCACAGTTTCAGCCCCTCACCCCTGCCAACAGCCTGTTCAGTCGACTTACCAATCAACGCTCATGACTGGGAAGCCAGAAGTCTCTGCTTGACTTCCTCCAATTAAACAGTAGTTTTCAGTTTCAAAACAGGCAGCAGCTACACAGTAGTTAAAGTCAAGTAGAGGAGGCAAAAAAGAAAACCACAATACAAGATGTGTGTGTGTGTGTGTGAACTCAGACACCACATAGAATCAGCACCATCTACTGGGGAAATCAAAAACTGTGGCCTTTTTTTTGAAAAGTATACTTCCTCATCACAAAATTAATAAAAAGATGTATTTTAAACACTCTTTTTACATCTTTTTTTAAATAAATGAACCATTATATAATAGCAATAATGCACTCCAGGGTGTGGGTTATGCTGGGATAACCTCACTTCAGGGGCTTTGGAAACACTCGGCCTGCTGCCTCATGCCCAACCACCCCAGGCATGAGGTTATCCCAGCATGACCCACACCCTGTTGTGCATTATTACTTAAATGTCTAAAGAGTGAATGTGCCAGGTCACGCACTTCTGCAGGCAGATAGAGGCTTCCCATAGTGCACATCCCACAGGGATGTACACATCTGCACCTGTTCACACATCAACAAAATCTTCAGCTTTCCTTGGGTCTGAAGCAGCCTCTCAATTTTTACAGCTGTGTCAATACCATTATTTTGCAGCTGTATTGGCTCTGACCAGAGTTTGTTATTGTAGTGTCACAGCTTTGACTCTTTGGATAGATAGCATGTTTTGGAGATGCCAGATGTCTGATGGATGGTTATGAAAGAGTTTCAGTGTAATGCACCTTTCATCTACACTTGTATAGCAGCATATTTTAACACATGTGTAGGCCAGCCTCTCCAAGTTACCAAATACAAATACACACATAATGTCATTGATGGGGGTGGTATATATGCAGCTGATTGTCAGTCATATGAAAACTCTACTTAGATGCTGAATGCCAGCAAACTATATTCTGTGTAAGTATTATAGTGGTGCGGTAATGCCTCTACAGTTAGGGTTGGTACAGCACTTCAATGTTAAACCTTAATTTTTACACCTTAATAACTTTGGCATTTTTTGATGAAATAGCCCAAAATTTGGGATGTGCTGTCATGTTGTCAGTGTTGTAAGATCTGGAAAGTTTCATGAAGGCATCTTGTATGGTTTTTGAGATATAAAGTGGTGAAAAACAGTAACAATGACATTTTTTCCCATAGGTTAACATGGGATTTTTTTGTTGTCATCTACAGCCCACATGGAATGAAAAAAATCATCTGTA
This sequence comes from Neoceratodus forsteri, assembly GCA_016271365.2. Taxonomy (NCBI): domain Eukaryota; kingdom Metazoa; phylum Chordata; order Ceratodontiformes; family Ceratodontidae; genus Neoceratodus; species Neoceratodus forsteri. The sequence continues at coordinate 356,564,061 of CM057456.1, forward strand.
ATTTTTATGGATAATGGGGTGTATGCCAAGATTGTGTCTTTGGATGGTTTGGTGAAAAAATACATTACCATTTTTGAATTTTGATGATTTTTCTGACAGCTGCAAGACAGGCAGGTAAATGAAAACAGATTGAGCAGGAAATAACCATTAGAACAGTTCATTTACTATTGGATTTTCAGACAAAATACTGTTCGAGATGTCAGCCATCTTGTTTTTCTAACAATTTGCAAAATATTGTTTCACAGAACTACTGTATAGTAGGTAGAGCACAACACCTGTGTTTAGGTCTCACTGATATGCTTAGTTGGGTATTTGTCTTAAAATTAATATATCTTCATGGCAAATATGTGTTTTGCACTGAAAATCATGTCTCCATCCCTCGCTATGTAATTACCGTTCATTTCTTTTTTTACTGTTTGAACTGTAAATAACCAGTTGCACTTATTATTTACAGTCTGATCTCTAAAGTTCAAACAGTTAAAAAATCTAAAGGTAATTACTTAGTGAGTGATGGGGACATGATTTTTAGTGAAAAAACACATATTTGCCATGTGGCTCACAATACAGTACTTTGGGCCATTGCCGATTTTTAAGTTATTCTAAGATATTTTAACTTTATAGCTACCCGGTTTCCAACTGTAATGCTGCTGACATAGCTGAGGTGTCCTTTCTGCCGGTACTGAGCAATAGGGCTCTGACCAGCTCCTATTGGTGCTTCATTTTTAGAGAAGCCACACTCTGGGAACCTACCCCTAATCTTTTGAAACCCTGGTATGATCTGGGGCACATGGAGGAAGGAGGGTAGGATCTGGGTTTCTTGTCCCTCTTATAGTCTCCTACAAACATTACAGCAGCCCAGTAAATGACAATTCACTTTCATTTAGGAAGATTTTTTTCTCATTCTTATGTAGACTAACTTCTATTAAAGAGCAAATCTTTACTTTACCACTATATTTAATATATTCATCAAAAATGTGACAGTTGTTATGTTGGAAAATTAATCTTTTTACTTATTTTTTGTATTAAATGCAATGTATACACAATTTTACATAAACTGCCAAATCAACCTGATGTCCTGATTGAGAAAAGCCAAGTTGGCACCCCCACCAGAAATTAGTACATAGAGCTAATTTGAATACGGGGTGCCAAGTTTGACAGCCTTTTTAGCAGACCATAAAACATTTGCTGGTATTCTGGTTTCAACAACAATATACCGAGAGCGAAGTCTAATACAGGTTGCTAATAAAATATATTTACTTATCCCGATTTTGCATATTGACGTCTGTGACTATGAAATATTATACTTTTTTTTATAGTCCCATCTGTAGCATTTTTTTAAATAATGCTCATTTTTTTGACTGATGGCCAGGTGGCAGCGATCTCTCTGAGGTGTGTTATGCAGAAAAAAAATGAACATTATTTAGAGGATTGCAATACTTTTTTCTAAACACCATTTAATGAGAAATCTGATCAAGACAGTGTGTATTATATCCACTCACAGTGAACATTTTCTCCACTGTTATGTGCTGTCAGTCTGACTCAGTCATGAAATGTTATTACAGTGTGAAGTATTCTGAAAAGCAGGGGTGGGGAATAATGCTCTTTCTCTGCTCAGTACAACAGTGTTGGTAGTACACTGAGTAAGTTAGCCCAACTAATGTTATGCTGTCTGAGCACAGATAATGTAAATGCATCAGTCAGGACCAAATAACTTAGTTTAGAAGGGAATTTATCATATTCAGGACTACACTGAAGAACACCACAATTACTAACACAGTGTCTGAAAGAAAAAGTCAGCAAAATGAAAAAAAAAAGAAAGAAATGCCATATTTTGAGAACCACAATGTAACATAATATGAACAAGCTCTTGACTGCTCACTTTGACAACTGAGGCAGTGTCTTGATTTATACATACAAAATTAGTGAGGAAAAAACAAAGGATGTGTGTTTAGATATGGCTGTATTCAGATACTGTATTTGAGCAAAAACGTATACAGCTTCCTATCTGGTGACTGAATAAAAATGAGAAATGCCATTGCCTGTACATGGTACTACAACATTTCATCCATTGCATTCATGCTGCCTGTATTGAGGTTGTGAATTGTGATGTAGTGTAAGTATTAGACTAGCAATTAGTTGTAATAAATAACAGAAAACATCAGACAACATCAACAGATTAAGAAAACATATTATGACATGAATACTGTTTCATGTAGATGTCAACGACTCGCACAACATAGCAGGATAGCCTTCCAATGTTGTTTGAAATAGCTGTACATGGTGCTGCTTCTAGATATGCACTGCAGACAGTAATGAAAAAAAAATACAGAATAAATGGACTACTTAAAAAGAAACACCAATGTGACAACTGAAAACAAACCAAAAAAATGACTGAAGTCGTAAATCCTGTCACTTTTCACATGCTGTGCAGGCTGGATCAGTTCCTCAGTATTCTGATGAAACTGAACTAGCACTCATGCAGCCACGTGTGGATTGCCCTACTGACCTACAGTATGTAGAATTTTTTCAGGGAAAAAGCTGATGTTCATTTCAATTGATCTCAACAGCGCCTTGTTAGGTAGGCTCCCCGAATAATGCTGTCCAGATGACTGTACATAAAAATTAGAAATTTCTCATACATAATAATACAACAGAGATGTTATATATATATATATATATATATATATATATATATGTGTGTATATATTGAATATATTCTATGCAAAAAACTTAGTTAATGCATCATTTAGGGTTAAAACATAAAAAGTAAGGAAATGAAACTTTTAGGGTTGACCCCTCCCCCCCTTGGACCTGCCCATCATCCTGAGATTGACAGCTGATGGGGTGTGTCCTTGGGGTTGTGAGACTTAAATATCACCCCATTCCATGTGTAATTATATTCAGAAGCCACAGAAAAGAAGAATGGGGTGAGATTTAGGCCTCACAGCCCCAAGACGCACCCCATCAGCTGTCAATCTCGGGATGATGGGCAGGTCCAAGGAGGGGAGGGGTCAACCCTGAAAGTTTAATTTCCTTATGTTTTGTGTTTTAACCCTAAATGATACAGTAACAAAGTTTTTTGCATAGAATTTCCTTACTTTTTGAGAAAGAATATAAAAGTAAAAAGTCACAGAATTTGTTGGGCCCACGCTCCCACCAACTTCCAAATTCATCAAAAGTGAAAAGTCACGCAAGTTGGTGGGAGAGCAGGCCCTTCAGGCCGTGTGATCCCACCAACTTACACATTTCTGCATAAGATAAGACTACAAGTGCTGAATATCATATCTATTGCTAGGAGTGCATATGGGTGGGAGCATGGGGTCCGAAAGCTGCCACCACATTGAAAGAAAGCAAAGTGTCAGTCAACACAGTGGCATAATTCAACACCTGTTTACATGTCAGACACATAACCACTGGAAATTACCTCCATGGCAGTAACGCCTGGCACCCTATAAATGTGAACCCAGTACCGCAATGCAAAACGCCATATGCAAAACATACAGTGTGTCACGCAATACAGTATGTCCACAGCAAATTAATTTGACAACACCTAAACACCATAATTCACATGAACAGGACCTTTCCTGAAGACCTTCCAAATTTCAATATAAAAGACGAAACCGTTTCCAAGATACAACATGAGAAAGTTTGAGATTTTCATTCGTTGGAGTGGCAGACTTCTGCACCTGTTAAGATTTTAGACACCTAATGACTGAAAAGTAGATCCATGGCAGTAAGGCTAGGTACTGTATAAATTTCAAGCCAGTATGAGAATGGAAAACGCTGTCCGCCAAATGTAAACTGCACACACAATATGCCCACAGAAAATGTGTTGTCCAACATGTACACACTGTAATTCACATCTACAGGACATGCCGGCAACACCCTCCAAATTTCAAGTAAAAAGACCAAACTGTTTCTGAGATGTTTAAAGTTAAAGATTGTTAAAATTGGCCTATCTGTTGCATTAAAATCTATCCATCTAGTCCCTCCCTCACGATCAAATATCACAATCAATGAATCTCACAATCAAAGAATTTTCAGGCTCATGATCAAAGAATACAAAAAACTGAAATTCAAATTTTTTACATAAATACATGAAACCACCAACATGGTTTGATAAAATGAAGCCCCCTGAGCAAAACCCACCCGCATTTGTTTTCATAACCCACCCCTGAGCTGAGAAATTTGCTTTTTTCAACTGGCCATCTTGTCCCTCTCCCACGATCAAAGATCGAAGTCAAAGAATCTCACAATCAAACAATTTGCAGGCTCACAATCAAAGAATTTTCAGGCTCATGATCAAAGAATAAAAAATGATGAAATTCAAATTTTAGACAAATACAAGAAACCACCAGCATGGTTCGATAAAACAAAGCCCACTGAGCAAAACCCACCCTCATATGTGTTCATAACCCACCCCTGAGCTGAGAATTTTGTGTTTTTCAACTGGCCATCTTGTCCCTAGCTCATGATCAAAGATAGTGATCAAAGAATCTCACGATCAAAGAATTTGCAGGCTCGTGAACAAAGATCGTTAGTGAGTCACGATCAAAGAATAAACATTTGTGAAACTCTATTTTTTGACCATTTTGAACAAAACCAAAGGCATGGCTCGATACAGCAAATCCCCTGAGCAAAACCCATCCAGGTTTTACTTCAGGAGTCACTCCTGAGCCGAGATATTTGAGTTTTTCCAACCAGAACCTTAAAACAAGATGGCGTCTATCGCGATCAAAGAATTCTCAGGATAAAAGATTCTTTGACCGTGAACCTGAAAATTCTTTAATCGTGAGGAGGGACCAGATGTCCAAAACCTCATTCTTCGTTCGCAAAACAACCATATAAATTTTCCCATTGATTTATAATGGGAACTTAAAACTGCAATAACTTTTGAATGGATTAATATTTTTTCACGAAGCAAAAAATGACATGTTCATTGACTGAAGCTCTTTCAGATTAGCCCACTTACAGAGTGACACACTACATGACAACCACACAGCACCACAGACAAAATCCCCAAAACTACCCACATAACTAGTGAAAAGTGCGTTTTCAGCATTTTGGTGCACAAAGACTGTAAGTCTGACTGAAACAAAATTTGGAAAATCAAGAGATCTACCATGCCCCACCACACATACCAAATTTCATACAAATCCATTCATCGAGTCCAAAGTTATTAATGCACAAAATTTTGAGTTTAACATAGAAGTGGCTTCATAACCCTAAGTATGGGGTGCAACCATGCCCCTATGATATACATATATATATATATATTATGGTAGCACGGTAGTGCTACCATAGTTAGGGTTGAGGAGCCCTTTTAAGGTTAAAGGGTCAAATTTTGCACCTTAATAACTTTGCCACCGTTCAAGGGATTTGCCTGAAATTCAGAATGCATGATCAAGAACCATATATCTTGGGATCTGCCAACTTTTGTACCAGTTGGGTATATGGCAGTGGAGTTATTAAGCATGATCTGTGCACACATTTACGCTTTCGGGTGAATTCTTTGCTCGCGCCTACAGGTCGCACGGTTTGTGCATGCAGTCCAAAAGCTTCAGGAAATGTGCGGCCAGGGTGCCCGGTGTGCCTTTCAAAGATTTCGTGAAAATATATTAAGCAGTTCAAAAGTTATTTAAAAAACATGTTCCCATTATAAGACAATGGGAAAAGTTAACAAAAAGTTCGAAAGTGTCGCAAATGCAGTTTTTACTTTCGCAAATGGCCCTTTTACTTTCTCAAATCCGCCATTTTGTTTTCAGTTGGTGATCAGAAAAATGCTTGGCATTTAAATTTGGGACCCTCTAGCAAGCTAATTCTTTTTGTATTCACCTAGTCGGACCCTAAGGATGCTAGGCATGTCTTTATTTTGGGGTAAAACCACCAGAAATATGTTTTCCAAATTTCTGGAAAAAGTACTTTCATGAAGTACTTTCATACTTGCAACACTGTCGAATAAATTTGCGAAAGCTTTCGCAAAGTTCGTCAGTACTTTTCCAGACTATTGCAAAATGACAGCAGTTCTTTGCCACCCTGCTGCAAATGAATGGTTTGGTCTTTTGGGCTGAAATTTGGAGGGAATGCAGCAAACATCTAACATATGTGCCTTTCACTGTTTTGGTGAAAAAATATTACAGGGCAGCAAAGTTACAGCACTCCAAAATTGACACTTTTTTCCACAGGATAACATTACGGCATCCGCCGCATTACAGGAATCCTTTGCCGCTGTGCTGCAAAATAACGGTTTGGTCCTTTGGGCTGAAATTTGGAGGAAAGAAAGCCAACATCATACTCATGTGCCTGTTGGTAGTTTGGTGAAAAAATATTACAGGGTGGCACAGTGACGGCACTCCGAATTTGATGCTTTTTTCCATTGGATAACATTACGGCGTCTGTCACGCCTTTCGGGTCCGTATCTCGGAAATGGTGCGAGATACGGACTTTTCGTCTCAAAAACACTTAGCCCCCCAAATGGAGCCTAAGTGCAAACCTAGCCAGGAAAGCCATAATTCATATGAAATTTACATTTCTTTTCTATGCAGTACGGTTCCTGAGATATAAGCAATTTAATATTCCAAGTCCTCATTTTCTGCTCCGAGGCCTATTGTTATGTATACAGTCTTTGTTTTCACTGTGTTTTCAAATGCATTTTTTTGGGGAAAAGAAGGGTGTGCCCTTTCGTTACTGTGCCAGTTAGCGTTTCCAGTTGCTTTTCCATTACTGTTTGTGGCACCGTTACCATCTACTCCACCATGTGCGTTACAGTTTGCGTTTTCACTTGTGCTTGTGTTTGTGTTTCTGTGTTGTTTGGCGTTATTGTTGCTGTTACCATTACCTGTTTCATTTGCAATTGTGGTACCGTGCACGTGCGTTACAGTTTGCGTTTCCGTACGTGCTTGAGTTTCTGTTTAGTTTCAGGTTCCTTTGGCGTCATTTTTGCTGTTACTGTTACCATTTGCATTTACAATTGTGGTACCATGACCATGCACATAACGGTTTGCATTTCTGTACTCACTTGCATTTGCATTTCTCTTTCCTTTGGCGTTATTGTTGCTCTTACCGTTGCCATTTGTGTTAACAATTGCGGTACTGTCCTTGTGCGTGTTTCGGTTTGCGTTTCTGTACGTGCTTCTGTTCCCATTTCTATTTCTCTTTCCTTTGGTGTTATTCTTCATGTTAATTTTACCATTTGCATTTACAATTGCAGTACCATGCCTATGCACATTACGGTTTGCGTTTACGTGTGTGCTTGCATTCACGTTTCTGTTTCTGTTCCCTTTCACATTCTTTTTGCTGTGACACTTAACATTTCCATTTAAAATACCGCTGCCATCACTGTTTGCATTACCACTTGCATTTTCGTACATGCTTCAATGTCCGTTTGCGTCACTGTTCGCTTCGGCATCACTTTGTGCTTGCGTTTCTATTAACATTTCCTTTACCATTTACGTTTGCATTACCATGTGCTCCACTGTTCATGCTTCTGTTTGCATTGCTGTTCCTGTTCCTATGTCACAAGACATCACGTGGTGGGAGCGTGGGGCCCTCCCGCCGCTGCATTACATTCACTATTTCTCATCATCATTCTCAAAAAGAAAGGAAATTAGAGGCAAAAAACTCCATTTAATGCATTAGTTAGAGTTGTTCCACAGTGACAAAAGTGAGGAAATTTGGTGTTAGGGTTAAAGCCCCCTTGGACACTCCCAGCCCACCCCCAACTGGCATCAGGGTGCACAGTTGGGGTCATTAGTCCTAACTCTCACCCCATTCTCCTATACCTCTGCTTCTTCACACACATGTGATGGGGTGAGAGTTAGGGCTGATGACCAATGTGCACCCGATGCCATTTAATGATTAGTTAGAGTTGTTCCACAGTGACAAAAGTGAGGAATTTGGTGTTAGGGTTGAAAGCCCCTTGGACACTCCCAGCCCACCCCCTCAACTGGCATCAGGGTGCGCTTGGGGTCATTGGTCTAACTCACCCCATTCTCCTATACCTCTGCTTCTTCACACATGTGATGGGGGTGAGTTGGGGCCGATGACCCCAATGCCACTCAACGTGGAGGGTGGGCTGGGGCCTTAGGGGCTTCTAACCCAACACCAAATTTCTCACTTTTTGCCACTGTGGAACAACCCTAACTAATGCATAAACTTAGAGTTTTTAATATATATATATATATATATATATATATATATATAAAAGTCGAGTACTCACCACCTCTCATACATGGACAGGTCTAGGTTTTAAAATCTGATTTTATTACTAAAGGACACATGAACATGACCTGCCTGATGCATTTCGGATCGCTTGTCCTTGATAAAGGGTCAAACGATCTGAAATGCATCAGGCAGATCATGTGTGCATGTCCTGTTTATTAATAAAATGAGATTTTAAAACCTAGACCCGGATGTCTGTGTATGAGAGGTGGTGAGTGCTCGGTTTGTAAGAAATAAGGCATGACCAGTCATAACAGTCTGTTAATCACCCCCAGGGGTGAAATGCAGCATGAGGTGCAGCCAAGTGGGCACTGGATGGCTTGGGATTCTATGTTGTTTGTTCTGACACCTGCAAATATGTGAATACTGTTTGGTATGTAACAAAACACTTCTGTTACCTCCTGTCTATCATATTGCATTTGTGTTGCTGTCTATGTGTTGAATCCACTGGAACTGATGTGGAGCCTTTGGAAACGAGTCCTTGACTCAAAGGGTTGTAATTCTGATATGTATATTAAATAAATAAAAAAAATATATATTGCCCCTAGGGGGTGATTGACTGTTAATTTAACTCTTGGGAGTGCCTTATTGCTATTATAAAAATATTATTCCAAAAGAAAAGTGTTAAAAGTATACTTAGTGAATGTTTTCCTCATTTAGAGGGAGATTTTTAATAAAATAGTTCTTCCACCAACAGTTTAAGAATGCTGGTTCAAAATCAGACTGCAGCATTCTAGTCATTCAGCAGTGCTAGAGGATGGAATACTGACAGGAAGAATCCATGTGACATTGTGATCTGGCTGTACATGACACTTTAACAGGGATTAATGTAAGGCTGTCAGAATCCTTACAGCTAATCAGATTGCAGCATTTCTTAGATCCTTTTTATAATTTTCTTTATACATGTTTTCTTCATTGCCAGAGCACCACTGTCCCAGTGCAGGATTTTTTTCTGAAGCAATTAATGTTTTTAATATAGTAGATTATTTATTTTTATACATTAGTCCTGAAAACATAGAATACAGACTTGGGGCCCGATTCTAGAAGGTTGGCACAAGTTGCCGCCAAATGTGACTTGCACCAATCACAACTGCGACATTGACCCTGCGCCGTATTCTAGAAGGGGCAGGGTCTCCAAGTCTAAGTCCTGTGATTTGCAACATGCGGCCAGGTTCGCCGAACAGAGGGTGCACCTGGCAAGCATGTTGCAAGCCACAATGCAGGTCTCAAGTTCCCCCACCATGCCCAGCAAGCCACATTAGGTGCCCCACAGGGCTGCCCACACCAACTGCCCCCCAAATCCTACATTAACTGCCCTGCAGGGCTGCCCACACAACTGCCCCTGAAGCATCCAGTAAGTGCCCCATAGGGCTGGCCAGATCTTCTATCTCTCGAATCCACCACTGATATGCCCCACAGGGTGGTGCAGTCAACCCCCCCACCCATGCCCTGACCTCGAGTTGCCAGCCGCAAATGCAGCATACACCCAGCCCAGTTACAGCTACAGTATATCACACAATTGCTACAATATACTGCAGAGAACAATGTAATTCAGTGGCAGTGAAGCCCTTTTTTACTGCATTACATTGTGAAATGTCATTTACTACAAGTTACTGCACTGCATTATGGCTGGCTCCTCTGCACTCATACACACTGCATGAGGTACCTCATTAAATAGCACAATCCTTTATTGTGTGTTTTCTATATGCATCTGCATAACTGAAAAACAGTTCCCCACCGAACAATTTCTAGATCTGCTGCTGAAACCATTATTTTATTTATTTATTTCAACCTTGGAATTAATACCTTTGAGTCAAAGGCTCTTTTACATAGGCACCACATCATATCAAAGAATAGAACAAACAGTATAGTGAGAAAATACATAGTGATCCTAGGAGTAAAGGTAACAATAAAATAAGCACATATGGATTTAAGTTACAAAAACAGGTATTTTACAGACATACAGCGGCTAGGAGTAAGCTTCTTTTTTTTCAATTATTTTTCTCACCTCTCCTCAATTGGAGTCTCTCCAGTGTGGGCACATGGTCTGAGACTCTCTCCCATCTGCCTGAAGCTCCATCTGTCCTTCTCTGGTGCGAAGGAACCCCTCCTCAGGTTGCTGGCTCATCCCCCTGGCTCTGAGTCCCCTGGGGAGGGACCTCCTTACTCCTCAGGTGCTCTATCTACAGTGTTGTGGGCTGCAACCCTTTTGGAAGGGACTGGTTCTGGACATTGGATGCATGGCGGTGACGTGAGGTCCCGACCTCTGGCCCCACTATCATCTACCAATGGTGAGATGGTTTTTATTCTTGTGGTTTATGCCCTTCCCCCCTGGCAGAGCCCAAGCATGCAATGATGCCAGGGATGTCCATCATGGCTCTGCAACCCACTATTGAGCCCTGAGTGTTGCAGTGCCTCCGGTCACTACTGGGGGCCACTGCAATGCTGGGCTTAACCCTGGAACCCCCGAGAGAGGAGAGCAGTCCTACAGATGCTCAATCCTCCCTCTCCCCTGCTGACCCCCAGCAGCCTGGGCTCATTCCTGAACCCGGGTTGCCATTGTGGCATGAAGTGTGATGTCCAGTGACTCAGCACCACTGGGTCAGCCTAGCTAGCAGTAAGCTTAACCTGCAAAAAGGGCATTAGGGTTGGGATCTGACTACAGGAGGAAAAAGATGCAGCCAAGTGGCATTGTCAGAGACAAAATGAGAGAAAAACAACAACTAGAGACATGGCCTTATAGGATAGACAGAAGCTAAGAGCTAGGGCCTAATATTGTTCCAGAGTAGGGATACAGCCAAAGGCATTGCCTGAGTGGGGGGGGGACATTGCCAGGAGGGGAATATCAGCAGACAAACATGGGCTGTGTCATTCAGTTTAAGAGTGCACTCCAGCGGGGCAATCAATACAGGAGCTGATGATGCCCTCTATAGAGCAGCAAGCATAGTTTAATGCTGGGATTGGTTAATGGGGACTTCAGGAAGGCAGGTAAGTTATAGGGTATTAGAAAGAGTAGGATGGTACGGTGGAAGAAGGGTGAGGTAGGGTGTTGGCAAAGGAGAGGAAACATACTCAAGTTGTTTTATGCATGGCAGTCACAGGAGGCACTGGTGACTAGTGCTTGGCAAAGTTTCTTTTTGAATGAGTCCAGTGTTTGGTTTTCGGTAACATCACAGTGGAGTGAAATATATCACAATGGTGCTCTGTATGCAAATGAGCATTGCCCTTGGGTGGTACGGCAGCAAGGCACCATGAACTTGTAGTTCAAGATGCGTCTAGTATGCCGGGTATGGTTTGGTGACTTAAACATTGACTGTACACCAGGAGGCAGGAGACCAATGGAGGCCTTTTTCACTATTGGGCATGATTGATAGGATAGTCTGCCTTTGAGCTGAAGCCAGCTTGCTTGCTCATTTAAATCGCATGTGTGTTTCGGCCAGGTGGCCCCAGTCCGAAGACGGCAGGCCTTGTTAAGGGCAGTGGTGACACGGTGTAGGGCTGTGTTGGAGGTGGATCTATAAATCACAAGCCCATAATCAATTACTGAGAGTATTGAACTATGTATAGCAAGCTTGAGGGCTTCTGGGGTAAGGCAGTGTCTGTGCTTGTATAGTAGCCCAATACGGGTATTCACTGTTTTGTTAACATTGTTAATATGGCTGGAGAATGACAGCGTACTGTCAATTGTCACTACTAAATACTTAAAATGTTGAGTCTGTTCTAGGGTAATGCCTGAGCTATTTCTGATTTCCAGCTGGTGGGTGTGGAACCTGTTTTGTGCACTGTGAAACAACGTCATTTTGGTTTTTGTGTAGTTAAGGACTAGCTTCTGTGAGTGGAACCAGGCCTCAGCATTGGTAAAGCTAGTCTGCAATTGATTAGCCAGGAGTGTGGGATCAGTATTACTTGAGTAAAGAACCGTGTTGTCTGTGTAGAGTAGGACCTGATCATGACAGGAAGCTGGGAGCTGATTCAGGAATATGGTGAAAAGTAGTGGGCCCAGGATAGACCCTTGTGGGACACCTGAATGAACCGGTTGTTTTGCAAAGAGTGTATCACCAATCCTGACTTGTTGAGTGCATCCACTGAAGTAGCTGTTGAACCAGTTGGTGGTGTCCGTGACTAAACCTAGATCAGATAATTGTTCAATAAGTAGATAGTGATTAACAGTATCAAACACCTTGGAAAGGTCAATGAACGTTGCTCCAACTAATTGACCTTGATCCAAGGCACAATGTATATTTAAGCAGGGCAGTAGTAGTGCTGTGCCCTTTTGCAAAACATGTGTTACTGACTACAGTGAAGATTATACTTCTCCATGTATTCTACCAATTGATCAGACACGATTGGAAAGTGGTGGGAGGATTGATATGGGCCTGTAGTTCCCATGCAATGCCCTGTCCTCAGACTTGTGTACTGGCATAACTAAGGTGGCTTTCCATTTCTGTGGGAATTGGGAGAGCATGATGGAGTGGTTAAGGATCTTTGTTAAGGGGGACAGTACCTCATCAATGGTGAGGACGATGCGCTTTAGGTCAAGTGAATCCCCACTTAGCCTAGGTTTCCCAAGTACTTTAAGAATGTATTTCTTTGCTTCTTCTTTGCTCACCACTTTAAAGTGGAATGGTGGATGTGACCTCATATTTTCTGATGACTGTGAATTGCAGGAAGAGGGGGTGGAGTTGAAGAAGTTAGAGGGTAGGACATGACTGAGATCTGTAAAAGCCTCATTGAAAGTGTCAGCTATGGTTTGAGGATCAACGGTTGTAGTGTCATTTATGTTGAGCATGGATGGGATCTCTTTGGGGACCTTCCCTGTCACCTTAGGAATGTTGTTCCAAAATTTGCATCTATCGTTCCAGGAATTGGTTAAGGCTTCCTTATAGCATTTTGCTTTTTTGGCCAGATTGCTCTTGTGCAGGCATTCCTTGCTGTTTTGTACACCTGTATATCCATTTGGTTGCCAGTGGCCCTGGCTCAGTACCAGAGGTGATCGCAGGATTTCATTTGCTTGAGTAAGGCATGTGTATTCCAGGGATTGTTGTAACCCTTGCTCTTTCTTGTTTTGTGAGGAGCATAGAGATCACACACGGTGTTGAAGGCAGTAATAGAGTAGTCCAAGGCCATATTGATATCGGGGCCATGTCAATTTGCAACCAGTCCACCTGTCAGAGCTGTGTTTAAAGTTCTATGTGCCCATTGATGAGCACCTTGCTGTTAATGGTCCGAACTAGAGGTCTGATGTACTTGTTAGACCAGGTACATAGGAAGGGTGAGTGATGGCTAATTGAATCTGGTAAGACTTCACTGTGGGTAATATGATCTGGTCTGTTGGTGACTACCCAGTCCAGCAGAGTACTGGTCCCAAATTTGTAGTTCACCCTAGTGGCTGACTGTACCAGATGTGTGAAATTAGCAGTCATTAGAGCATCCTTATAATGGCTTGCACTGTTAGAGAACCAGCTGATGTTGAAATCACCGAGTAGTATGGTTTTTGACTTGTGACCTAGGTCTCTGATATAGTCAAAGTGGGGGATTATGTCCACAGTTGTTAAATTTGGTGGGATATAAATTGATGCCACTGTTAATATTTTGTTGTGTGTACCAAGCATTATTCTGGTGGCAAGGATCTGTGCATCAACCCTGGACTCAGGGATTCTTAAGACTTGACCCATGAGAGACTGTTTGATGTATAGGGGACATCCACCTCCCCTTTTGGAGATTCTGTCCTTCTTAAAAACAGTATATCCCTGGATTGCGATGGCAGTGTCAGGGGTATCAGGTTTCAACCAGGTCTCTTATGCAGCTATGACAACAGGGTGGTGATGATTAGTCCATGTGGTAAGGGCATCCAATTTGTGGAGGAGGCTGCATATGTTAATGCTGGCTAGAGATAGGGCACCAGATTTGACATGGCCCAGGGAGATTGAGGGGGCAGGGCCTGAATTCAGATGAATGTTGCCTGAGATGAGCAGAAGTAGTAGTAGTAGTTCCAGTTTTTTAGGTGTTTGCTACAAAGTAGGTCAAGTTTTCTGCTTGTGCGAGTCTGCTGAGTCTTACAGTGTGCACAGTAGAGGCTGAAAAAAAGAAATGGCTGGAGGTGGAAGGTGGGGGGGGGTCTCCTCCAGGTGCTCCCAGATTTGTAGGTAGACTGCATGTTTAGGTGGGTGAAATGTGGGAATTTAGAGTTGACACTTGTAGTTGTAGTGCCATATACACAGAGCTGATTCTTGTTTATGAGAAATAGGGGGTGGTGAGTGTTAGCTTCAGTGCCCATTCCTGTAGGGTGAGTTATGGTAAGTAGGAACAGTAAGAGGAGCACAGTGATAACTGTAGTCATTGTGTTTGAAGGGAGGGGTAATAGTGGAGTTTATTCTAATGGAGAGGTAAAGAAATCTTGCTATTGTGGATCTAGGTATTACCCCTTTAAGAGCTTTGCTGTAACTCTTGGGCACTTCCTTTAACAGGGAAAGTGAGGTGTAAAGTAGGAGGTGGGTGGGTCTCTCAGCTCTGGTAGTGTATTTAATAAAGGAAGGAGGTGGGGGAGGGGTGGGCTGAAAAATCACTAACAAATCAGTACAGGGTAGGCAAGTGCTGAAAACAGTGCAGTGAAGGATCGATCAAGTCAGCAAAAGATACAAGTCAGGCTGTGCAGCCCTAAGAACTGAGCAGCTGACAAGAAAAACAAGCAAGTAGCAGAGCTGCACTGTGCAGCTCAGAGAACTGTGTAACTGAACGAACTGTGAAACAAAAAGGTTAGGGCTCCCCATGCAGCCGCTAAAAGAAGAAAAGTAAGATCATTGTTTCTCTGCAGTCTTATGCCCTAGTCCAATGATTTCAGCACTGGCTGCAGTGTCAGGCAGGAAACCAATGTCAGTGCTCCAGGGCCATCTGGAACCATTCAGGTCACACAGCGATGGGTGCCAGGTATTCAATTAGAAAAGGGAAGGAAAGCTCCAAAATCCCCTTTCCCTTCTCCTGGGTCAGGGACCAACTGTTACCTTGTGAGCCAAGGAGGAAAGCGGGCAGCAGGTGCCTTCTCGCCCTGTCCTGGGTGGGCGGGTTGTTTGTGGAGGGGACCCACATTATACCCACATTGCAACAGTACTTCCATCTGGGTAACTGCAGGCCCTACAGGGGCCTGCCCTTTTGAAGCCAGAGGTTGGTGTGTATATGAATAAATATGTGTATAAGAGGTGTATATGTTACAACTGTGGCTGAAGATGTGGAGGCCCCTCTGGGGCATGCATTTCCATAGACAGAAATAGTATTGCAATTTTGGTGCCATGGATTTTGTGCCGACTGCATTTCAGCAGCACAGGTTGGTGTGTATATCTGACAGCTATAGCTGTAGAAGTGCAGGTCCATCAAGTGTGTGTAGGTCTTGCATGAGTGCCTGAGGCTACAGAATCACAGCTTCCATAGGGTGTGTGTGTCTGCAGACAACAGAACTCTTATAAATTGGGTATTGTACATTTGCATCTGTGGCTGCAGTGGCCTGTGCTATTACATACAAAAGAAGTGTTGTGATCTGAGTATTCTGCATTTCTATCTGCAGTGACAAATGAGTGTGTATGTCTTGCAGTGTGCATGCTGCAGATACCAATCCATGAAGGTAGCACATAAGTGCTATTGTATTTGTGTCATCTGGAAACAGTTTTATGTTGTTTGTCTTACCTGATGATGGCTGTCTGCGGTTGCTTGTGTTGTGTTGTCCTTTTGCTGCTTGGGGGGGGTGAATTAGGGTTGGAAACCCTAATGCCACATTTCCCTACTTTGTGGCATTAATTGAACCCTAACTGATGCATTAACGTAGGTTTTTGCAATTTATTATAAATATATTTCACTGCATATCTCTGTTGCACTGGGACTATTATGAATTTGAAAATAATGGTTCAGTATTGGAAATCATTGTTAATAGATTTTCCATCTGTTTATAGAGCCAGCACTACTGGGGGGCTGAGAACCAGAAAACAATATGGTGCTGCCACTACATGGGAACTGTGATGATAAACATTAGCTTTGTTTTGTGTGTTCACATTACTGCAGCAGTAAGAACCTAAATGTGTTTCATTGATTCAGAAGTGGCAAACAGACCCTCCATCCCAGTGGATCAGCCAATGTTCTACCTTACCCATTAAAGAACTATGCATTCCAAGTAGCAAATCACTGTTAATAAGTTTGGTCAGTGGCGTGATTGTACTACATGTTTACACTTAATAAACACATTCCAAATATAGTGCAAAAATGTTGTGTGATCAGAGAATCTGCCCTTTCGACATGGAGGCAGTATGGCATAGTGGTTAAGGACACAACTGCAAACCTGGAGACCTGGGTTTGAATCCCATCTCCCCCACTTGCATACTGTGTGACCCTAAGCAAGTCACTTAACTTCCTTGTGCTCCCAGGTCACACTTGGAAACAAGCTTAGTGTGCCTTTCCTGGTTAAACAATTTTCCCTTCCCTTCCTTCATGGAACCTTCAGTGTGAATTTTGAATCCAGCATAAGTCTCCCAGTTGTATTTAGCTAGTGATGTGTTCACAGAGCCTACACTGTCTCGGAAGGACTACCAAATGGTCTGCTTTTCTTTATGTTATTGAGTGCCTGTGATTTAGTATTGCTCCAATGCACAAGCTAGTTGAGTAAATTCTATCCTCTCATTATTTTCCAAAATTGTAAGCATACCTTTCTAGTGTTTTTAGGTGCTCAGAATAAGAAACAGGGAGCTCCTTTACTTTAATGGGAGGTTCTTCATGGTGGTATTTTATTTTTTAATGGGACTGCTTTTTGAAGGAAAGGGATCATAATTTCCTTAGAGGGGCTGGCAACTTTATCCCTTCCACTTCCTGATCTCCAGCTCTTTCCCCACACTCAGATAATTTGTGATGTCTATATGAGAGCATGGGGATACGCTCCATTTGGTATTATGAAGCATCTTTTCTAATGTGTATTTCCTAATTTTAAATTAGGTTTTGGTACAAATCGAAAGCAAGATTCAACTTATAAGGTTCTTGTTAGTTGAACTCTGCCTTCATTCTGTACCAAAACCACACTGTGTCTTGAAACATCTGTTAGAAAAATGCTCTGTATAACTGTAGGAGCACACCCTATGCTCTCCCTATACGTATGTCACCAGTTGTCTGAGTACAATGGGGGTGCCATAGATCAGGAAGTGGGAAGGATCAAGCAGCCAACCCATGGGGGAGAAATTAGGATCCCTTCCTTTTCAAAAGGGGCAAATAAAAAAAATTGAGATCACCATGGAGGAGCTACCAGACGGGTAAGGAACTCCCTGTTTTTTCTTGTGAGCAGAAATCAATCAATCAGTCAATTCAAGTTTTTTGTATAGCTAAAAGAAGCCTTCACAACAATTTATACAAATTGAGTACAAATAAAATCCATGGCATACATTAAAAACAATATCAATAAATACATAATGCAATTATAACAGCTTGACCCAGATGAGAACTAAAGTGCAAATATTAGTTCATCATACAGCAACTAGGTGTTATGCAATCTTGATCTTATTTTTTTATATTCTTAACAGCAAACAAATATGTTGCCAATCTGTCCAGTGACCATGAGTCTTCTGTATGTATTAGAATACTAATTAATTGTATCTTATCCACCTGATAGATATTATTTATGAAGGGGCTCAGCCAATATGCATGTTGCCTGGCATACCACTTACAGTCCCATAGGACATGCAGTAAGTCCCCCTTTCCTCCAGACCCACAATCACAATTCTCAGTAAGTATCCCTGTTTTTTTGTATCTAAGATCAAGTACCTTACTGGGGAACTGTTCAAATTCATACATTGTGAAGTGGGATCTAAGTTTATGGTCAGTTATAATATCCAGGTACACTTTATATCCATGAAAATAATTGTTAGAGGCAAACCATTTGAGTAGTTTGTTCCAGCTATTTAATTCAGATCTCTTTTATTCCAGAAATGTGTAATCTTTTTTAAGATGTACTTCTTGTATTTAACACTTATCGTTATTCCTTGCTCTACAGCTCTCTTCAAGTGCATGAGTTTGTACTTTTTTAATTTTAGTAAAATAGAGTTCAGCCAGCACCCTGTTTTATAACCGAGTTCTTGCCAATATTCTTTTTCTATCAGACATTGTTTAACAAGTGTGCAAACATCTTGTCTAGTACTCCAATCCAAAAATTAATTTTCCTTGTTTCTATTGCAGAATTAATGTAGGATAACCCCAATATAGACCTGATATATGCCGCCAGACATGAGTGCCCTAATCTTAATATATTTCTTAGAGTTTTCTATAATGGACTCATTATCTTGTTTATATTACTCAACTCCCAGATTTCACTACCATATAACAGCTGAGACTTAAACTTCGCCAGTACTACCCAGATTAGAGGCCTGATAGTCATGCCCCCATTAAACCTGGTTAAGCCAGTGATTCGTTTTTTTAGTTTTTCCATGAGCATATCCACATGGATGTTCCAGTGACAATTCTGCTGCATCATAACTCCTAGATACATATAGCTGGCTACTACCTCTATTTTATCTGAATCTATATACCAGCATCCTTCACATTTTCTACTTCCAAAAACAAGGGCTTTCGTTTTATTCATATTAATCTTTAACTTTAATAACGTAACTTCTTCAGAGAAAAAGTTCAATTTATTCTGAAGCCCCTTTTTTGATAGGGACATAATTATGATGTTATCAGCATATGCTAATAATGGGAAAAGAAAGTTCTTGATTTTTGGTGAGTCTTGATCGACAGTAACACTATGTTTTAACATTTTTTCCAGATAAAGTGAAAAAAGCAGGGTGGCAAGCACACACCCCTGCCTTGTGAGCAGTAAGAAAGTTGCTTTTTAAAACACTCTCTTTCACAAGTACCTCACATGAAGACACCTTCCTTTTTCTCCTCTGTTGTCTTTACTTTTAAAAACAAAATGTATGATGTCTCATTCTTCGGACAGACTAATCCCATGACTATCCTTTTAAATAGATGATAAATCAGAATACTGAATAATCACCATTTCAGGTACTATTTGCAGTAAATTAAGATAAGTAAAATGCTTTATTCAGATTTGCACTAGATGCCACATTTAGAACATTAAACTGTGTGGTTGTAGAATCCATAAGATGGCTGATGCTACATCAAAGGTGAATACTGTTGCCAGATTCTAGATGTGTAGGTGGAAACACAACCCAAGACAAAAACTGTCATAGGTAATAAACAATTTATTACTAGCAGACAGCACAAGATACAAGCAAAGATTACCTGCTAGGGAGTCATGAGACCCTCACTCTTACAGCATTTGGACTCAGATTGACAGAGTTTGTAATTTGCATACATACCCTTACAAGCAAGCTGTTATCGCAAATATCAGTTGCCACCAAATAAAGCAAAAATGCATGATGTCACACATGATCACACTGATAAGTAAATTCTCTGTGTTTCTCTATACTCCACCCCACAGGCTGAATCCACTGACCACAGCAGTTTGGGCTGCAAAACAAACAAACAAACAAAAAAAAAACAGTTCTGATAAGCTTATTGTAGCAAAGGAGTCAGGGCAAAAGCTGACTATGGTGAAAAGGTTGCTGTAGTACAATTCAAGGACACACAGAGAACAGAATGTGTGTGATCAGCAGTTTTGTGAAATCAGGCAAAACTCTGTAATTTTCCCTCATGCATGCTAAAGCAAGTAATATATGTTAGTGTGTATGTGTGTACAACATAGTGCTCATAGTATAACCAAATGCAATAGAAAGTTAGGATTAGAGTTAGGGTTATAGTTATATACATGTATATAAAAATAATGGGTATGTATCACAAAAATAAGAAAGTGCAGTTAGGTGGCTCAGTGGTTAGTGCAGAAATTGTTAGTCTACATTTCCCCCTTGTTGCCTGTGAGGTAGGCAACACAGAAGAAGTGGTTAGGTTAGTAACTTAGTTTTGTGTGCTGCATATAAAAACTGCAATACTGCATGTGGTGCAACAAAACCTTTAAAAGTTAAATGTAACCATGTGTTAGAAAGAACTAATTGTAAATCACCATCGTGAAGTAAATTATCCAGAGCAGTTTCAGCCTTATGCATGTCATTGCTGATTTGAATGAGATGTTCATCTTTATGATACAGCAAGAGCTGTAAGTCTATTAATAGTGAAGTAGTATGCACATTGAATTTTGGAGTGTAATTTATGACATCAGTTTGATGACCAGGTTCACAAAGAAGATATTGTTCCTCATGATATGGCCCTGTGAGGATAACCTTTTGATCGATGATAGCCTAAGCAGAAGTTGTGAAGCAAAAGTTTGGAGCAGACATTGAACACGCCAATGTCCCATAAGTAAAGAATTTATGGTTTTAAATTACGCAATACTGACCAGCCAAGTTGTGGGTGACTTTCACTTTAGGGAGGCACCATTTAGTCAGTCGCACTGGACAGGTGCCATTAGTGTTTATTTGCACCCTGCTGGACAACTCAGTGCACAGTTGTATCTGTGCGGCATATCCTTGTATGGCATATCCACAGACAAGGGCAGTTATATCAAACACATGACACCTGCACTTGTATCTATATCTTTTTGCAGAGCAGCAAGCCATGTGGGGAGCCTGCCACAGGGCTATAATGGGGTTGTACACTGCTAGGGAAGGTGTGTCCACCCTCTCCTTCTAAATGTCACCTTTCAAGTGACCCACAGAATGGACTGTGGCCAGTTTGTCAAAAAGTACCTCAGTGGAGTCAAATATTGGTATGTACAGGGTATCCTGTCTAAAACAGGACCCACTGGTGTATCATTTGTCCTGGTTGGGGTGCAAGGTAACATATCCCAAGTTTCTAGCAGTCACACAAGAAAACA
The DNA here is from genome assembly GCA_016271365.2 of Neoceratodus forsteri. Classification (NCBI taxonomy): domain Eukaryota; kingdom Metazoa; phylum Chordata; order Ceratodontiformes; family Ceratodontidae; genus Neoceratodus; species Neoceratodus forsteri. The sequence goes on from CM057456.1 coordinate 356,585,134, forward strand.
AAACATTTGACAGGCCTAGGCCTCAACACATCCTGTCTGGATGTCTTGGAACCCAGCAGCACATACTGGGCAATACCATATGGTCAAGTAGCTATCTGAGATAAGGTCAGGGAAACACCCTTGTTTTCACATCTCATGAGCCAATTATAAATCATTGTGAGAACATGGTTCCCATAGGCTGTACATATTACTTGTCTATGTGTTTGTTGCGGGCCTTCAAAGATTGTTTGTAACTTATGCATTGATCTTAGTTTGTATTTCAGTAAACAAACATGCCATATCATTCATATAAAAAGTAGACCTTTTCTTGATTTTGTGGCAGGCCCTTAATCCCATATATCATAGGTTTGGTGCTCAAAATAATGCACGTCTCTTGGTGTGCTCCATGTCAGCCCTATTTCATGTGGCCAGGCCAGATGCAAATAGGCCTGAGACGGTGCCAGTAATGTCTTCCAGACCTGGAATCTGTCTGGTATGGGAGACTCCATCTTGGGGTCTCTTTTCTTGTGTAGCTATGGAATATTGAGCTCTAGCATGATATGAAACTAATATACCAAATGAAAAATAAAGCTTTCTTCCATAGATAAACCACCAAGACCATATAGCACAGGATTGTACATTTTGTATGGGTTTTGAAGTACCCAAAATGTCACCTTATGGCCTCTAAATTGGTCCTGTTCCTAACTGACATTCCTTACCCAAATAGACCTGACACAGACCTGACAGTTCCATCCAGCCCTTGCAGACATCTGGTGCAGAATATGCCATGCTGTGGCTAAAAAGATCTTGTGTTCATGCCTGTTAGGAGTCTATAACATCTATACATTTGTTCCCACATAAAGCCCATGTTACATCATCATATCCCAATGTAATAGCAAATTCACATATGAAAAAAATATATTTATGCATATAATAGTACATTATTCAATAAAATCCTGAGGGAAAAGTAGCAGTAAGTCCACTGCATGGGCCCGTTCCACTATAGGATGATATTCATTCTCTACAGGCATCCATGGCACAGATGGTGATGAGTCACTGGAAAATGTCAAAGTTTGTTGTAAAACCTTTAAACAGATGCTTGTCTACCACCACAGCATTGTATGACACAGTACTTGGGTTGCCCTTCTACAGTATATGTAATTGTCAGTTTATAAATGCCTGTGTCTCACTGGATCATTTGGCAAGTAGGCATTATCTGAAAAAATGTGTACTTGGATCATATGCAAATGTTATGTATAAAGTGGCACAATTCAGCCCAAACATGTGCCTTCACCACCTGGGTTTCATTCTTTTAAAGGAAAGTCTGTAGCACTATTTATCAGTGAGTCTTTGTTGTTATAAATGCACAACATTGGGAGCCAGTACTGGAAGTATCAGGACCACCAGTATGATGTGTCTGAGGGTTTTCTGCATCACATGCTTAGATGCCTGCATTGGGTTGGGTTGGTGCACAAGATGAATTAAGAAAGATGCAGTGTTGTCATACAAGTGTATGTGTCCTTCATATTGAAGTCCTATAGATAAGGTGTTGAAGGCCAACCATGGATGTCTCCCCCTGGAGGGCAAATCTCATAACTTCCAGCAAGGCTTCCTGTATGGAACATGATTACCTCATCACCGATAGGTCTCTTTGCAGTGGTAATTGTAGTACCACTTTGATGCATGGTCACCTGGGTACGGGCAAGTGTTGGCTTCTGAAAGACAGAATGAAAAACAAAGAGGAGGGCTTCAGAACCCTGCCTCATTAGCATATTAGTGCTGACTTTTAAAACAATAATGCATTATTTTTGTACAGATGTATGTGCTTTTGGTAGTGTTGTCCAATAGAGCTGGAACTGCTGTCATCCAGTTGTGGCTGCCAGCCACACATCACTTAACTTCTTTTTGACAAAACAAAGAGGAGGGCTTCAGAGCCCTCCTTTGTTGATAGGTTGGTTCTGTTTTTCTTTTTTTAAACAGTTTTAACTGATTTACATGAAATCATTTGTCAGTGCTCCCAGACCGATTTGGCAATGTCCCCTGTATAACCAGTGCAAGTCTATGGGAAGAATTTCCCTGTAAATCTGCTAGTAATCCTGAAAATACAAGAATCACTGTAGATCTGGCAGTCCTTCCCCAGTTTTGCATCTTCAAAATGGGTTTTGTCTGCCCTCTGATGGCCTACCATAAGTGCATCATGTACTGCAGAAATCAGTTCCTGGACCTACATATACAGTAGTATAAATTCAGTTTCTGGATGACAGATGAAATTTCTTTTTCAAGCAGTTAAACTACTCAGTAAATGGGCTCAATCTGTTTTTCTTGAAAGCTTGCTACAGGTTATGGGGGCATACAGAATATCCATGCTTCCCCTCTTGATCTCCATGCCCACTGTGCAAGGAGATCAGCTGAGCATTGCAATTGCTAAAGGAACCTGTTTTGGAGTGTGCTTTTAACAATTTAATTCCATTTGCATAAAGTCAACAAGCTCAGGAGTGGCCAGAAAAACAATAAAACAGCATCAGAGGCAGTTAAATTGTCATACTGCCAGACATGTGAAAAAAATAAACTCTAGCATGGAACAGCTAATCAAATGGGTTGGTGCTGTTGACAGGCCCCTCCTTCTTTGATACACAGTGCCATTTCCATTCTACAGATGTACAATACACATATGCACATAAAACAGGTGAATCCCATTCATGATAAATGTTAAAACCTTAAAATGCTGAAACTAAAAAGGTTAGTTTCAGAATATAAACTTCATTCCATTTAATTAAGGCTCTCATTCCTGAAAGGAAAGGATGTTTGATTACAGTGTACTACATACCAGCCAGTCATGCCCTCTCCAGCAAAGGCTGACCTTGAGTATAACTGAGAAGGCAAATTATAATTTTTTTTATAAATAATTTTTATTATTTATATTTCTCATTGTATACATGGAAATAAATACTCCATTTAGGTACAAAAGTAAGTATTTCAGCCTTATATATGGTATAACATTTTCTATGAGATATGCAAAAACTATAAGCTTTATATTCTCCCCATCCCTACCACGAAGACATAATAACCTAACCACTAGCAAACCAAAAAAGGTGGTAACATGGCCTCAATATCTTTTCATACTGAAATATCTATATCATTGTCACTTTTTATTTCATCGGCTAATTTCTCAAATAGTATAGCCTCTCTTACTCCAAATCACCATCTGTTATCAGGAAAAGCTTCAATAGTTGATGCATTCCATTGTTCCAATATCAATCTCTTGGTAATCACTGTACCTATGCAAAAGATTTTATTTTGTGGCTTGTTTATCTCTATCTGTCCTGTGTCATTAAAAATGAGAAAGGAAAAACCACTGGGAATCTGTTTCTTCACAATTTTCTTTAATAGATCTACTGTTTGTTCCCACCATGGCTTAATCTTAAGACATTCCCAAATGCAAAGGGTTAGGTTCCCCAATCTACCACATAAATACCAACAATCCTGGCTTTTTACCTTAGTGAATTTTCCCAATATTTGAGGTGTGTAATAGGCTCTATCGATTATTTTTTTCTGTGTTGCTTTATTCTTTACAAACAGATAATCTTCATTTGATTTAACTCTCAAGTTTCTCCACTGCTGTGCAGTATAATCCAAATTTAATTCTGTACATCATCTTTTATTTTTTTTTTCCATGGATCTTTCTTTTTTTTGATAAGTTTTATATAAATTCTCTGCAGTAGTTTATTCGAACCCAATTTAAAAATTAGTTTCTGTTCCTTTAGCTCTTTTGTTAGGTCGATTCTATTTTCCAAGGTTAGTGCTTTCAATAAGCATAAAATTTATTTTTAAGAATTAAGTATGAGAGGAAGTTGATTCCCGGTATTTCAGAAAATAAATCTTTGAAGCCCTGAAAGGAACAAAATCAGAAGGCAAATTATAAATTTAACTCTGCCTTAGTCATTTTTTGTTTGAGGCACCTATTTCAGTAAGTTAGCCACCCCCTCCCCCTTGTCAGAGAAGGTAGATTAAAGAAAAAAAATGTTGAACCTCTTATGCTTAGCAAGTAGTATGACATCAGAATACCTGGTGCTTTACACAACTGAGGTATACCAAGCTGGGACTCCCTTGTAACTGCTATGGCACACATGTGTCAATGAAACAAACAAAAAAAAACACAAGTAACTTTAAATAAGTAAAATTAACAGCCAAAAGAAAATGTTCTGTTTCTGTGTCCCCCCCCCAATAGGTACAAACCAGTAAAGGCGGTAGGGCGGTTAGCTGGGTGATTTCAGTACCCCAGATCCCCTCTGGTGCATAGGGTAGGGACTGAATCACATACGTTTATACCACATGATATTTTTTCCATAAACACTTCTTTTTGCCTTCATATAACACATTCATAAACTGTACATACTAATTCCATTATGTCATGCTGCATTCTCATTCCATTACAAATTTTGTTACTCTGAGGTCTCCACCTTTTCTGCCTTCTTTAATTTAGACTCCAAAACATTCTCACACTTCCTCAAACCTTCATTTCTTGTATACAGACCTCATCTCACATACAAATACAATCTTGACATCAATCGTTTCAGAGCAATATAATATCGTTGCTTGTCCAGTTATCTGAAGATACTTGGTATATGGGGGCTCTCCCCCATATATTTCCAGAAACTACATTTTCCTTTAAACACTTCACACCTATGAGTTGCATAGCATTTACTTCCATTTAATTCAGGTGTGGAAGGGGTTAAACCATATTGCAAAATATATAAAAGAAACCCTTTGTTTTTATATCAGGCAGTGTAAGCCTAGCAACTGTAAAAGCAGATTCCATCCTGTCCCCTTCACAAATAACTAAAAACATTTTCTTTCTCTCCCTGCTGCTTGTTATCAGTTGCTAAGATAACAGATTCAAGTGCAGCTGTTTACCTTGAATATCCTAAAGCTTCAATGTTATGCTCAGAGAGAAGAAAAGAGTAACAGTTTAAATTCACATTACACACTGCAGGATGGCAGAATTCAGACAATGTATAATTCAGTTCTTAGCATTTAGTCTCTCAGCAGTAAAATTAACCACAGGCAACGGGGGGGGATGTAGACTAACAATTTCTGCATTAACCACTGAGTCACCTAACTCACTTTCTTATTTTTGTGATGTATACACATTATCTTTATATACATGTATATAGATATAACCCTAATTTTAACACTAACTGCCTATTGCATTTGGTTATATACATCATGTGAGCATTGTATTACATGTATACATACACACACACACACACACACACACACACACACACACACACACACACTAACATATATCACTTACTTTAGCATGCGTGGTGGACAATTTCTGAGTTTTGCCTGATTTCGCAAAACTGCTGATCACACACACACTCTGTTCTCTTTGTATCCTTGAATTGTACTGCAGCAACTTTTTTGCTAAAGTCAGCTTTTGCTCTACTTACTCTTTTGTTAGAATAAGGTTATTACAACTGTCCTTTTGCAGACCAGACTGGCATGAACCAGCTTACTGTGTTCCGTGGGTTCAGCATGTGGAGTGGAGTATAGAGAAACACAGAAAATTTACTTACCAGTGGGAACATGTGTGACATCATGTATTTTTGCCTTGTTTGCTGGTAACTGATATTTGTGATAAAAGTGTGTCTGTAAAGGTATATATGCAAATTGCAAACTGTGTCAATTTGAGTCCAAATGCTGTAATAGTGTGGGTCTCATGACTCCCTAGCAGGTAATGTTTGCTTGTATCTTGTGATATCTGGTAGTAATAAATTGTTTATTACCCATGACACTTTTGTTATGGGCTTGTGTTTCCACCTACACATCTAGAATCTGGCAATACTACTTCATTGCTCAAGTTATAAGAAGAGGGCATCCTGGTACAGTATTCATTGTGAATGAATATAATGTATAGTTTGAGTTCTCATCACTGCAAGGAATTCATACTCAGGATCACATTAAACAGTGGGAGGAGAGCCTTTTCCTGCAGTTTCTCTTATACACTGAATGTGTTAACTGTCTTATAGTTTTTTTTTAATTTGACTAGAAACCAAATGTACGACAATTCTTTTTTTTTTGTTAAATCTGTTTATTAGTGACAAGAAAAAAAAAAACTATACATACATACACACAACAATTGAAGCTGGTAAAAGGGCACAGACTGGATATAAAAGGAATCATCTTGTAACAAGAATGAACTGTTTAAGAGTGTTAATGGAGCAGAACATATTAAAGCAATCATTACTCATATATATTTTCACACCAGTGTAATTCCCCCTTGGCTGTTTGCATACCATCAGTACAACATCCATCCTGCAGGTGTAACCGTCCCTTAGGTTTAACTTAGTAGGGACCAGTCAGCAGTTAGAGCTTGCTCTAAAGTGATCCATACCTTATAATACACTTGAGATTTGTTCACCAGATTATATTGAGTTCTCCCTAGTCTCATGTTATCTAAAAGGGATTGCACACACTGGGTTATCATTGGGGAATTGTCAGCCATCCGTGTGTTTGCTAAGACTCATTTCCCTATTACCAGCCTCAGCAGCCACAGAAAATGTCTATAATGCTTATAATACACCCTTCTAGGTGACATCCCTAATAATTCTCTGCTGTCCCCTCACAGGGGAACTCAATGATTTTAGAAAGGATTCCTATAATTTCCCTAGTAACCATTTATCTTGAGGCATTGCCAGGTCAACTGAGAAAAGGTATCCTCAACTACTAAACATTTAGGACATCTATCATTCTTGATGTTGTCTATCCTGTGAGCCAGAACTAGGGTGTAATATGGTCTGCTGAAGAAGTTTAAGTAGATTTGGCAAAGCCAAGTATTAGTTGAGAACTGGAATATCCCTTTGGTTACCCCTTCCCAGTCTCCCTTTGTACATGTGGAGTCTCCAGATCTCTTATCACATTTGCCTTTACTGATTTCATACTGACTTTTGGGCCCTCCCCAGGAGAAGGGCATATAACTGTTTAATGGGTCACTGCCTTGGACTACAGCACAGCACTATTACCTTCACTGCTGACCTCTGAGGAGGAGAAACAGTAGCCTGCATAAGGGTCAGAACTGTTTGCCTGCTTTGTAAGTATGCAAATAAATCTGCTGCCTCCAGCCCATATTGTGAAGGCAGCTGTTGAAAAAGAATATAAGACCATCCCCCCAATTAAGCTCAGCCACTCTGTTCCTCCCCCTCTCTTCACACCTATGTAACAACATGCTGTGTGGGGTAGGGGACTTCCAAGTGACCACCCCCCCAATGCCATAGTCTCTTTTTGATCTAGAGTTTGGAATAAACCCCTAATTCACTGGCATTAAATTATGATGTGCTGCCACTGTGTGTGCTGAGTACAGAATTTTGCTTACCCCATAATCCTAGTCTGATGGGATTTCCAAGTGACCCCACAATCCTAGGCTGATGTCTGCTTCCTGAGAAAGCCCTTTGAGGTGGTTTATGAGTCTGTGGGTTATCAGCCATGCTCAAGCCAGGACACTCAAGAAAGGGTTATGTAGCTTCATAATGACACCCAGTCTCATTGCTGGTGAGAGAAATGTGGGAAAGAGTTGCTCCTCAAAGAATTCTTCTTCTATGTCTGCTCAAGCAGGTTTCATGCTCCTCTGCTGTTGAGCATCATTTAAGAAAGAGAGGTGAGCTTCTAAGCAATAAAAATAAATGTGGCAGATGCAAGCCCTTCTTTAGTTAAGCACTGAAGTGTGTCCTGCTTTATTATAACTCAGTTCTCTTCCAGAGGAAGGATGTCACACATCCCTGTATGAATGTAAAGAACTTATTCTGTGGCAGCTGAACTGATAAAACCTGAAACATTGCAGAAGGAGACACAGCTTATCTGTATTTACTGTGCCTCTGAGAGAAAGCAGGAGCACTTTCTATCTCTCACATAGAGGATAGGGTGATAGTTCAATTTCTAAATGGGGGATAGCTTTCTGGGAGAATGTCACCCAGGTATCTGAGGCTAGTAGAGGGCACCAGGGGTGCACCCACAATATTTATGGAATGTGCTGCTCCTTTACCCACCAGTAGCCACTCATGTTTATATGAAAATTCTTAACATATAGCTTGACATCTCTGCATTACAAGAAACTCACATCACCAGAGTCCCAGTGAACAGTGGAAGGAGAGTTTTTCCTGCACTGCCACTGGTATGTTGAGTGCCTTACCTAACGGTGTAAAGTTCCTGAATTTGTCTCAAAGCCATATTTAAGACATATTTTTAACTGGTTTGAAACAAATAGGATGCTGTAGCTCTATTACTTCTTTCCATTGTTGAATACAAATGCTCTTAAAAACTGTTTTCAGACTGTATCATTGTTTTTGTTTTACTTTGCAGTTGCATTTAATTTCCTTGCTATTGCCACAGAGCCTTTATGTAAAACATGTTTGCTAGATCAGTGAGTTCTTTCCCTTGTAAAATAAAATGCAGATAAAATTTGTCATAACTGAACTATTCTTGTCCCAGTTTATTATCAGCTTTTATAAAATGGAATGTGAAAATGCTGCTTTCTGATTGGATATTACCTGTGCGTTAAAATGTTCCATGCACAGGTAATAACGAGTACCTAAAAGCTGGATTGCACTGCTAAGAGAAATCAGCGTGCCATTGGAATGTTCATTTTTCTAAATACTGCCATTTTTTTATTCCTCACTAATGCCAGACTTCTGGCTGATCAATAATACTGTGGTGGACCTTGCTGTTAATTTTTCCCCCTTTCAGTCTCCCCCCACAAAAAAAAGACAACTGTTTATAAAATGTAAGCCCTGCTGTATCATTTTACTATTTGCTTACAGACTGTTTATTTTCAGCAGCTGAGTGTGCTGTGACTCCTGAAGCATGTCTCCTCCCCTCCATCCCTGATTCTCAGTAAGCTCTGACCTCTGTAGATATCTGTAAACATAATAAAATAGCTGCACAAATATTTACTTTCTGAAAACGCCACAGGATAAAATATGATTCTGATTTCACCACACTGCAGCTTCTCCAAGTCCCGCTCACAACTGGGGTAGTCCCTGCCTGCAACTGCTGTAGTCCCTGACTGCTCCCAGCTGTTAAATTTGGCACATTTTTTAAATAAACTTAGAGCCCCATAAATTATCTGGCAATGAAATGGTTTTTAAAAAACATTTTGTTACCAAATCTTTCTTCACTTTAAGCTACCAATCCCAACCCAAAGTAAGAAGTATAATTTTACAAAGTATTTACAAACTAGTAGATTCCCCCCGATTGCACTGCTGATCCCATAGCATGTCTCCTTCCACTGTGTGTGAACTACCAAAAGAGCACCCGTCTCTTAATGGTTTTGTAGAAATGAATGAATTTTTTTTAATTGCCAAACCCAGCTCACATGTTCTCTCAGAGACAGTAGTAGTGAGTGCCAAATGAGTGTCAAAAGTACATGTTCGTTCTCAATCGCTGACACTCTATTGGTCCATTGTTCTCTCTCTCTCTCTCTTTCTTACACACAACCTCACTCTCTCTGATCTAATGCAGGTTAAACTTAAATACCAAAGTGGTCATGATTACAAGGGCAGGAGGCGAGGAACCCAATAGTAACATTTAAATGTACTGTGTTCTACTTTACCACTGCACTGGGTGTGTATGCATGGCAGTGGTGGTGGTGGGGAGAATCATTCATTCTGTCATGCAGAAAAAAAATACAAGTAAGGATGATGCAAAAATATAAAAAGATCCTACAACAAACCAGGCGAAGGATTATTTTCACATAAATTCATTACATTTTAGCTTTTTTTACACAATACATATATTTATCTAATTTCAAAAATGTTTTTCAGAAAATGAAACCCATTCTATAAGTGCCATAAGACACTCTGTGGTGTGCATGGGACACATTTTACCACACTTCCAGGGGCTGAAGACACTCGGCATGTGGCCTCGTGCCTCACTATGCCCCTGGGTGTGCGGTAAAATCTGTTCCATGCACACCCTTTCGTGTCTTACTGCTTACTTAAATCTGAAGTTAAATGTGAAAAAAGTAAATATATTGTTAAATTAACATACTGCAGGATATTCTGTACTACAAAAGTGTAAATACCTCACTTGTTTTGAAAGTAAGTATAACACAGTTTTTAGTAGTCTACTATACATATTTTATATAAAGTCTACAAAATAACTGCTAGTGCATTGGTGGCTGTAAGCAATTTGGAATACAATAGTAGTATAGACTTGTAGGGTTGAGTAGGAAGTTTAACTGTTAAACCCTGATACATAGATACATAGACAGTGTCGGCAGATGAAGGCCTATGGCCCACCTAGTCTGCCCATTTGAGCTTGTAAGTTCAGTTTGTTTTCCTAGAAGTCTATTTCCCCTTACCCCTGACCTCTAGAATTCCTTTATGTCTATCCCATGCATTCTTAAATCCCGTGATTGTTTCAGCCCCACCACTTCCTCTGGCAGGGTGTTCCACTTGTCCACCACCGTTCTGTGAAGAAATTCTTTCTCATGTTTCCTCTGAAACGTCCTCCTCCAACTTCATCCCATGCCCTAGTCCTGAAACATCTTTTCGCTTAAAATAGTGTTTTCCTGCACCCTGTTCCTCCCTGTAAGATACTTGCATGTCTCTATCATATCCCTCTCTCCTCCTCTCCTCCAGGGAGTACATGTTCAGTTCCTTCAACCTGTCTTCATAGGACTTGTGATGCAACCCATGCACCATCTTTGTTGCCTCCTCTGAACCTTCTCTACCCTGTCTATGTCCTTACGTAGGTATGGTCTCCAGAACTGTACACTGTACTCCAGGTGGGGCCTCACTAGTGTCTTGTATAGCGGAATTATGACCTCCCTTTTCCTGCTGGTGATGCCCTGCCTATACAACCCAGCATCCTATTTGCTTTACCTGATGCCTTGTCACACTGTTTCCCTACCTTTGAGGTCATCAGAGATGACAACCCCAAGATCCCTTTCCTGCTTGGTGCATGCTATATCCTCACCCCCAACTGATATATTGTGCCAGGGTTTTTGTGCCCCATATGCATTATCTTGCACTTCTTTGCATTGAATTTCAACTGCCAAACCCTGACCATTCTTCAAGTTTCTGCAGGTCCTTCTCATTCTGTCTACACCCTCTGGTGTGTCTACCTGTTACAGAGCTTTGTGTCATCAGCGAACAGTGAAATTCTGCCTTCTAGATCCTGTGCAATGTAACTGATGAAGATGTTGAATAGGACCGGTCCCAGCACTGATCCCTGTGGTACCCCACTGGTCACTCTTTCCCTCTGTGGAGTGACAGCCATTTACCACCCCTCTGTGTCCTGCCACCAAGCCAGTTACCTACCCACCACACTACTGTCCTGCCCACACCCATATTCCCCAGTTTGTGTAATAGTCTTCTATGTGGCACAGTGTCAAAGGCCTTGCTGAAGTCCAGGTAGGCCATGTCCACTGCCTCCCTGATCCACCTCCCTAGTCACCCAGTCAAAAATTAAACTAGGTTGGTCTGACATGACCTCCCCCTGGTGAAACCATGCTGCCTTGGGTCCTGTAGTCCATTGACAACCAGATGTTCCACCAATCTCTCCTTCAGTAGTGCTTCCATGATCTTCCCCACTACCGAGGTGAGGCTGACTGGTCTGTAGTTCCCTGCTTCCTCTTTGTTCCCACTTTTGTATAAGGGACTACATCTGCTGTCCTCCAGTCTTTGGGTACTCTCCTGTTTCCAGTGATTGGCTGAACAGGATAGCCAGAGGTTCAGCCACCACCTCTCTAGTTCTTTAAGGACCTGGGGTGCACCCCATCTGGCCCCATTGCTTTATCAGCTCTTATTACTTCCAGTTCCTTCAGGACCCTTTCTCGTGTAAAGGGACTTGTGTCCATTTCTGCACCATTCTCACCCCTTGTACTCCCTTCAGACCCATTACCCCTCTTCCTTAGTAAAGACTGAGCAGAAATACCTGTTCAATATGTCAGCTTTACTGTGCATCCTCCACGTGGCTCCCATCCTCCCCTTCAGTCTCACTATCCCTCCCTTTGTCTTTCTTTTTTCACTTATGTACCTGTAAAAGGTTTTGTCTCCTTTACCCACTGATTTTGCAATGTGTTCTTCTGTCTGAGCTTTGGCTTCCCTTACTGACTTCCCTGCCTCCCTTTGTTTCTCCTGGTACTTCTCCTATCCCCTTCTGCCTGTGTCTTTTGTATTGCCTGAATGCAATCTTTTGGCTTTCACTTTCTTTGCTACCTCTTTGGAAAACCATAATGGTCTCCTCTTCCTTTCCTCTTGCTAACCTGCTTAATGCATAATTCTGTTGTTCTTATAATCCCCATTTTAAATACTGCCCACTGTTCCTCAACCCTGATTCCTGTCCCATTCCCTTAATGCCTCTTTCAAGTATCTCCCCATTTTCCCAAAGTCTGCCCCCTAAAATCCAGGATACATGTTTTTGTGTGGTTTGGTTCTGCTCTTTCTGTGATTTCAAACCACAATGACTGGTGGTCACTGTTACCCAGGTGCTCCCCACTGTTACCCCATCACACTGTCCCTGTTTGTGAGCACAAGGTCCAGTATTGCCTTCTGCCGAGTTGGTTCCATGACCAGTTGCTTGAGGAAGGCACCCTGAAGGAGTCCAGGATAAATCTGCTCCTAGTTGATGCTGCTGCTGGGATGCTCCAGTCCACGCCTGGTATATTGAAGTCTCCAACCAGTACTACCTCACCCTTGTCTGCCATCCTTTGATGGGTAGCATCAGCTCCTCATCTGTTTCTTCCTCCTGGGCTGGTGGTCTATAGACCACATCTGTGCGGATGGCTGTCCCCATTTTCCTTTCCAGCTTAACCCACAGTATCTCTCCCCATTTGTTCCTCCTGGATCTGTGTGGCCCTTATGTCATTTTCACATGCAGTGCCACTCCTCCTCCCTTCCTGCCTGCTCTGTCTCTTCTGAATATGTTGTAGCCAGGTATGGCCATCTCCCAGTCATGGTTATCATTACACCAGGTTTCAGTGATGGCCACAATGTCCAGGTCTGACTGTACCATGACAGCCTCCAGATCTTCCATCTTGTTGCTAAGGCTCCTGGCATTTGCACACATGGCTTTCCATGATTTGACCTCCCTAGACTGCTTCACTGTTCTACTCCAGCCCCTTCCTTGGTTGTCATTTATCCCTGGTTCTCCTTGCTGTTTGCCCTTCTGCTGAATTTTGCCCCTTTTCTGCTTATCCACCTTTTGGACACTAATCTCCATCTTTTGCACACTGCTTTGCAGAGATAGCCACCCTCTGGTTCACTGGTTCCACTACTAGCTGTGGGGGTGAGCAAGTAGGTACCATCCTTGCTGGCCTGCTACCCCTTTGCTAGTTTAAATGCTTGCCAATATAGCATTTAAACTTATCATTGAGTGCTTGATTCCTCCAGGATGGATGCAGGTCAGTCACGCTTGAACAAACCTCCATCCTCCAGGTGGGTCCCCAGTCACCAATGAATCCAAACCTTCCTCACAGCACCAGTTCTTCAACCATGAGTTAAAGTTCCTTGCATGCACTCCTATGCTCTCCTTGCTCTCACAGGTAGTACTTCTGAGAAAGTGACAGAAGTAGCTACTTGCTTGAGACCCCTCCCAGTTTCCTAAACTCTTCCTGAACTTCCTTTGGCTCCCCATTTGCCAAGTCATTAGTACCTAGGTGGATAATGACATCCAGCTCACCCTCCCATCTTGCCTTCCCAGTGATCCCCAGTATCTTCCTTCCATCCCTCCATGCCGTGGCACCTGGTAGGCACTTCACCTCCCTGTCCTCCCCCTCCTGTGTTCCTAGCTGGATCCCTCTTACGATGGAGTCCCCCACCAGGATTCACTTCCTCCTCCTCTGGGGTCCAATGCTTTCCCCACTGAGGTCACCTCCTTGCCTAACCTCCACATCCTTTCCTTCCACTTCCCTGGGTACCTCTATTTGGTTGTCCTCATTTGCCAGTGTGGCATATGAGTTCTTGAGAGGAATAGGATCTGGGATGTGCCTCTGCCTGACTGCTCTAACCTCCCTGAGCCCACTGTCATCCAAGTGCTCCTCGTCTCGGCATCCTTTGAGGCAGCTGCATTGGACTGGGTGGTCCTGGATAGGGGTGATGGTACCTGACCCAGTTTACTTCCACTCTGAGTCTGGCTACCTCATCCCACAGTCCAGAGAGATGCATGCAAATAGGGCAGCACCTCAGTGTCCAGAAGGTCTGCCTGAATATAGCTGCCCCACAGCCACTGCATTGCACCACTCCCACATTATACTGCATTCCACTACTTTCTTACTGAAGCTCTCTTAGTTCTCTTTTTTATTTATTTACAGTACTAAAATCCTGTAACTGATCCTCAGATATATATTTTTTTTAAGGAAAAGAAACCAATAAATAAATAAATGAGTCAAAACACTTGTCGTGCTGAGGGTGGTCTTCTTCTTCATTATGCCTCCCTACTTCACACCTCTTACTATACCCTGTGTTTAGCTCTTGTCAATCAGATTTATCAGGGCATATAATTAAGAGTTGGGGAAGGTGGAGGGCAGCTACAGGACAGTCAGACAAGCCAAGATAAAATTTGCAGCAATTAAAGACAGCACAGAATTACACCACCACTATGTTTTAAATTTTCAACAGCCCAAAAACAATTATAAGTAAAGACAACACAGAAAGAAAGTATAGTGTCACTACAAGCCTACAATCTAAGTTTAAAAGAAAATACCAATTACCAGTTACTCTAAAGCACTGAATTGAATATGTTTCCTTCCTTCACCTTCTGGCTTCTTCTGAGAAGATGAACCTCTGTTTGCTGCTTTAACTGTGACTAAGCCCCACCTCCAGTTATCACTGAGCTGAGGTCAGAGGCCAGACAATTAACACCCTTCACCCAGCTACAGGACAGTCAGACAAGCCAAGATAAAATTTGCAGCAATTAAAGACAGCACAGAATTACACCACCACTATGTTTTAAATTTTCAACAGCCCAAAAACAATTATAAGTAAAGACAACACAGAAAGAAAGTATAGTGTCACTACAAGCCTACAATCTAAGTTTAAAAGAAAAATACCAATTACCAGTTACTCTAAAGCACTGAATTGAATATGTTTCCTTCCTTCACCTTCTGGCTTCTTCATGTTTCATCGTAATGGTGTAGCCGTCCCTGGATGGAATAGACTGGAATTTGGTGTGTGTAGCGTCAATGCTAGGATCTCGTAAATATTGCAATGGTTAATTAAGCAGCTTTAAAGTTCTAGAAGGTTGACAACACATAGAAATATGGAAATAAGACCTTTTTTTTTGCTCTTTGAAAGCACAAAAATGGCTGAGTGTTGAAATCTTAAACATTCATGTTCATTACAGTTTGGTACAAGGATGATCCTTATCTGGGTGGTGTTACTGGAAAATATGAAGTTTTTAAATTACTTTTTAAAAAAGTGGCATTTTTGCACATGTGCAGAATGTTTTTAAATTATCTAGTCATAGCTAGAATTTTGTGAAACTGATGTACATCAGTTCTGTGATGAGGGGCCCAGACTATTGTAATGTGAAACTGCTGGTTTTGAGCAGTTGAAAGTCACAAAAATGCCCCCCCCTCCCGTATTTAGATTGCTAATGGTCAGAAGCCCATTCCCACTGCCAGCACTGGATTCCCCCTCAAAGTTTGTCTGGTGACAGGTACTGAAGCCCACCACATGTATCTCACCCACCATAACATTAATAAATCCGGTGGCAGGTGCCAAACGACACTGTGGGAAACTGGCTGATTAAAAAATGTCTCCTGTCAAATTGGGTGGAAATAAATCTGGAAAAAACAAAACAGATCAGGTTTGGAAAGCGTACAAAATGGGAAATGTCTGCATTGCAATGTAAAGGTTCTTTAGTTGAAATAATGGACCATGTGAAATTATTGGGATTCTACTGTCAAAGTAATTTCTCCTTGTCCCTCAAAGTAAAAATATGTTAACAAAAGCTAATATTTGGCTGTATTTCTTGCTAATGTTGAGGAGAGCAGGGTGAGGAAGGGATGACTTCATGACTTTTTTGTACAATTGTAAAGCTGATACTGGAATATGAAGCTGCACCATGGCATGGGGGGTTGACTGCATCTGAATCCAAGGAGTTGGAAAAAATTAAAAAGAGAGCGATGCAAGTAATTTGTGGTAATAATACTACAAGTGATGATACACTACTTATATGTAAAGGAGAAAGAGGAGAACCCCAAAGGGAAATGATGGCTAGAAAGTTATTTTCGGAGATAAGTAAACCAGGGTATATGTTGCACTGTTTACTAACTAAAAGGGTTTTGCCAAAATATATGTTACAGACATTGGGGTTATGGTAAAAAGTAAAAACCAAGGACAAAAACCAAAATATATTCTCAATCTTTGTTAATTAAGTACAGAGTCATTAGCCCTTCCAGATCTACTGCAATCTGACAGAACGTACACGTTTATATGTTCATATGAAATGTGTGACTAGATGTAATTTATTACCTCAGTGTGAAATGTGTATTTATTGTCAATTCATGTGACATATACTGTAGTTTTTAGCTTTTTCTGTATTAGTGAAATTTATGATTTACATGCAATTTACTTAATTTCTCCTTTTTCTTACTTATTTAGTTTACTTCAAACCCCTGTTTGGAAGGGTTTGCAATTATGTATTTTAAATACATTTAAATTCAAAATTAAAATAAAAATTCAAACCCCCAGCAGCCCACCTCTTAAATGAATCCAGTAGTGATTGCCCAACCCTGCCACAGATAACCACCACTCACCCACCACAACTTTGAGAAATCCAAAAGCTTGTGCCCATCCCTGCTGCTGACCCCCCATCCACCTGCCACAACTTTGACAAATCCAGGGGATTGTGCCCAATCTCACTGCTAGTATTTCCTTCCCACCCATCCACAAAAACATATGCAAATCTGGAACCAGGTACTCAGTCCTGCTGCCAGTACCCACTCTTCTCCCTCCCTGCCCACCAAATGTTTAGCAAATATAGTCACTTGTGTTCAATTCTGACACCATTACCCCCTTCCACTTGACACAGATTTAAGAATTCTGGTGATGGGTGCCAAAACTTACCACTGGCATCCTCCCTCCACCTTCCTGCCACATCTTTAACAAATATGGTTGCAGGTACCCAACCCTAGTGCCAGTAACCCCTCCCATCAACCAAAAGCTTGACAAATCCAGTGGTCCCTGTCCTACCCCTTGCTGGTACCCTCATTTTTTCTGCCCACTACAATTTTAGCAAATCCAGAATGGGTGCTCAACCCTGATGCTGGTACCCCCCACCTAACTGCCACAAGTTTATGAAATCTGGTGGAGGGTGCCTAACCACAAAACCAATAACCCCTCCCATCTGCTACAAGTTCAGGAAGCCTGGTGGTGGGTGCCTAGACTGTAAGTCAATAACCTTCTCCCCCACCCACTTGCCAATTTTCCCCCTTACACACTCTTCCCCACCCATCTCATATAATAACAGAAAAAAAAAACATGCTCACCCTTTAGCATTCACACCACCCTCTTTCCTTAACAGGTGCCAACAATGTGATCTTACATCACAAGTCCTCAGTGTCCCTTATCTTAATTTCTAAATGTCCCACACTGCAATTCCTCAATGTTTCTCAGTGTGCTCCCATGTGTGAAAGTAAGAAAACAAATGTAAAAATGCCTGAGTCCTGAAACTGGGACTTCACTTTTTAAAGAGAAAAAAATGGGTTGCCTGAAACCATACTTAGGGACAATTTAGAAAACTGCAAACTAGGTGTTTTGGGAACTTACAAGAACACCAATCTTCAAATGTAGTCACAAAAACTATGAAAATTAAAAAAGATATGGGTATTTGAAAAAATTATCTTCACCCAGAAAGAGTCCTACAAAATGTACAATTCTGGCTTAAGGACTTTGTTTTTTCTGACTTAGTTTTTTATCATTTTTTTCTAACACTTTTAACTTTTTAATTTTTAAATATTTATTCACCAAATACATAGTACCCCTCCTCAGTAACACCCAATTAGCAGACTTTACATCTGCCCAGTGGATCTGCTGTTCAGTGTAGGGCCCACAGGGCCCTGTACAAAACAAGCTACAGGTCTGGAGCTGTGCCCAGTAGTTGTGCTATTTTGTGAAGGGCCCACAGAGTAATGCAGAATGTATGCTACAGGTGTAGTCCTTTCCCAATCTGAACATTGATTTGCAGATGTTCTGTAAGGCCATGCATGAAGCAATCTTTAAGTCTGGCACAGTGATCATTGCTATGCAGCTGCTTTACAAGTGGCCAACATATATCCACCTGCAAAGAAAGCTACTGGTGTGGTGTACTGAACATCACTAGGCAGCTGCTTCATGAGTGGTCCACTGGGCCACTCACATAGCCAGTTACAGGTACAGGTCTGGCACAGTGGGTGTCACTATTCAACTGCTTTGTGAGTGTCCTTTATTAATATATCTTTCTGGCAAAAAAAATATGTAAATGAATCAGTTAGGGTTTTTGAAACATGAAAATTAGAGAAATCTTATGTTTATGATTTTTTGAATCCTAACACTCCCAACTTCATGCACCACCACTGTGAACTGCACCAAATTCAATGCCAAAGCAAAACTCAGATCCCAGTCCCAAAGGGCCCTGCATATACCAAGTTAATATCCTTAGTATTTGAAAAAGTTGAATCATAACTTGCTTAATACATGGCCCTTAGGCCCCTGTTCAAAGTCAGAAACAGGGGTCCTTTGTGAAACAGAATCTGACTACAAAATTTCCCTGACGTTGACATGGCTTGGTCTTACTTTGTACCAGAATGTAAGGAGGCAGTATAGCGCAGTGGTCTAAGGCTCTGAACTGCAAATCTGGTGACATCCAGCAGACCAGACATCAACCAGAAGTGCCAGTGCATCCAGAACATAGATCATCATAAACAGCACATTGAAGGCAGGCAAAATGCAATCGATAGATACTATACAATCAATCTGTGAGTAGTAGCCACACTAGGCTCTTACTAGTCATGTGCTGGCTCATAACAGGATAAGTACAAATAAAGCTTGAAACCAGTTTAGACACTGTATATGGAACAAGTTCCTAAGTGAGGTAATTTAGCTATCTTGTACTTAAAGGTGTTGTTGTCTAAAAGTGCAATTATTAAAAACATGAATCAAAACAGATCAGTAGTGGTCAATGGGGTGATGATATCCAAAAAGAACAGAAATATATATTTTCCAGATAAACATCCAGAAATCAAAACTAGCATATAGTACAGCTAAAATGAATGGCAGACACTATTTCAGTGCAGTCATTTAAACCTGGCTGTACAAATGCCTTAAGTTTGGAAATCCAGAATGACTCCCTTCAAGTTAGTAGGGAGTCCACTATCTGCCTTTGAGTCAAATTGAGATTTTCTGTATGCCAACAAAAGACCACTTGTGCCCCACATCATTTGGGAACCATGATACATGCACCACTAAGGTAGAATCCTCACTTTTATTCAGTATCGTCCTCATGTGGTCCCTCACTCTCTCTTTGAATTTATGCTTGGTGTGGTAAAATAGTATGCCCCACATTCACAGGAAACAAGATACATCATAATGGTGGTATCAAAATTTATAAACATCCTTATTTCAAGTAGTTCACCTGTGGCCAGATTGGTAAATATGTTGCCTACCATAAGTACTTTGCAGTACTTGCATCTACCACATCTGTGTGTGCCAGGTGGTAGAGGAGGCAACCACGTTCAGTTCTGGTAGGATGGCTGGAGACTGCGAGTGACCACATCTCCCATGTTGCATGCTCTCCTATACACCATCCGGGGGGGGGGGTGCTGGGATACAGTATGTGCTCATTAAGTTTTAGTTCTAACTGCAATATATTCCAGTTGTTTCTCGGGAAACCCTCCACCTCATTAGCACATATACTATAAAAAATTGTAAAAAAAATGTTCCGTCTCTATTCAGCAGATGTCTGTATCTGCCCAGGTGTAAGTAGCTCATTCCTATCAGTATTCATCACCATTACATATGCTCTGTTAATGTCTGCAAAGCTGTAACCCCTATCAGAAAAGTGGCTCTAACTTTACTGCACTATTTCCAAAGGTTTCCCCTTTGCTACAGGTGCGACGGACCCTGAGAAATTGACTTATAGAGATATTTACGATGGTGTGGCAGGGTGACAGGAAATGGCTAGGACAACAGCATTTCTGTCTGCTGACTTGCAGAAAAGGTCCTTATGAATGCTGGATTCATAATTTTTGATGATACAGATATCCAAAAAATGAAATGGATTCCAAACTGCAGCTAACCACAAATTTCAGATTCAAATTTGTACTTTCTAAGTACACCACAGATGAATATAGTTCTTGTACGGCCACACCATCAAGATGTCATCAATATACCATATCCATAGTATAATTATTTGCAACAATGGGTTATCTGTGCCATTATAAACACATCTCTCTTCCGACAACCCCAAATAAATGTTTGCAAAATTGGAGTGAATGTTGCCCCATCGCTGTCCCGCTTACTTGCAAAAAAAGGTCACCCTGAGAGAGTGTCATTGGGTGTTTAGTGGTGAGAAAGGCTACTGTATCCCTATTGATAATGCCATTGCTTTTGGCATTCTGTAAATATTGATCAATACGTTTCTTAAAAGCAATAGTGGAATCACTTGTAAGAGGCTTGTAAAACTTAACATTTACTAGCTGCCTGGGCACTTCCGCCATATACTTTGTGGTGTCTTGCACCATGACACTGCCCCTCGTCTGCTGGTTTGATAGTAATAGCAGCATTAATGTTGAGACTATTCAAAGCATTGAATTCCTCCCTAGACATATTCTCATATCTAGTTTTTAAGTTTGTGTCCCCTAGTCTCTGGAGATCTCATTCACAAGCTCTTAAAAATACACTAACAGTATTGCTCATTGGGGGATAGAAGATGGATTTGGGTTTAAACAGTTTAATATTCTTGCCCTGCTGGGTGCTCATGGGGTAATGTCCATAATGGAAACTCCGGAAAGAGCCTCTGCAGGCAAAGATACAGTTCCTGCATGTATGTTCTCACATCCCATTTTGGAAAAGAAACAATGCAGGTTCAAAATCTTGCAAAGTGGTATAAGTCCACTGTTGTCTCAGAATGGTTGAGGTTATTAGCTGGGATAAACTTAAGGCCTTTACAAGAACAGATAGTTCTGCCTGAGTCAAAATGTACAATGAGATGTTAATAACATTCACTTGGTCTCCTACTGTTGTTTCATGCCCTTGCTCCTGTATTTCCCCTTGCACTGCTGCCATGGCTGTTTGCTCTATGCACTGCCACTGCCCACTCCTTTCCTCTTGCTCATTTTTGAATCTTTGAATGAGATTCTGGGACTGTGTATGGATTGGGGGGAGTAAGCAGGCCTTTTGTCTGATGAAAGGCTGTCCTCTAGAAAAACAGAAGTGGCACCTTCTTACTCACCTATCAGACTGGGCTTGTATGAAGGGGCTTGTGTTCTTCAATGTGGATTTTGGTTGCCCCAGTTTCTTGGCTTTTTTTCCAACTGAATAAGCAGTTATTCAGATAGTCCCCTTTGTCACATATGAATTTGCTCTGTTTATTTGTCTTAATTCTTTTGTCAGTTTGGGCAACTGTATTTTAATCTTAAGCTGTTCAAATTTGGCTGAATCTGAGAGCTACTGCTTGTGATGCCAATGCCCCAGGTTCAGGAATGGATCTGAGGAGTCAGAGGGCCAGCCAGGTGCAGGAGGATTAAGCATTTCAAGGACTGCTCTCCTTTTCTGCTGGGGGGGCATTTGGCATGAGATCAACCCCTGGTGTAGGCCAGGGGTAACTGCTGCCAATGTTGAGATGCAGAGGGGAGTGCTGGACATCAGCACTTTGGCATGCTATGTCATTGCATGCTATGCCTCCTGGGGGACCTAAGCATCTAAAATTGTGGCCAATTGATGATGCCCCACTCCTCTGGTCCTGCTGTGCCTACCCATGACACTCAGTTGGTGACTGAGTTCAGTCCTTCATCGGGTACGGCCTGACCCTGTGGTGCCGCCTTAGTGGTTAAGCCAGGGAGACACACCAGCAGTTAGTAGGTCTGCCAGAAACCTAGTTTAGTCTCAATTGGGGGCATGCCTGCTCAGCAGCCCCATTTGGGGGGCAAGCCTGGGAGGACCACTGCTGAGGAAAGTCCCAGATGGGTGGGTGGAGCTCTGGGGGGCAGGGGCGAGGGCTGAGCCACCGGTAACTAGGCACCAAAAAGCATACTAAAAAAAAGCTTTTTCCCAGGCACACCCATTCTGTTATACCTGCAGCTGCCCGTACAAATCTACAGATATCATGTTGTGCGGCTCTGTCTTGCATTCCCTTGAAGTTAAAAGGCAAACACCAAAGCACCCACCTGTGAGTTTCCCAATCAATAGTACACCAAGACGTAACAAGGGCCGCAACAGGGTGGAGATGGTGCAGGCATAGAAAAAATCTCCATGGTACCAAGAGGTGGAGATGTGCACTCCCTACTAGCTAGAAAGGCTGGCAGTATAGTTTAGAGGTTAGAGTGATGATGTGTGAATGAGTTTGGTACATCCAACAGACAGGGGTTTGATTCCCATAACCTCCACTTGCATGTTGTGTAACTCTGAGCAAGTCACTTAACCACCCCAGCGCTCCTGGGTCACCCTTAAAAACAGGCACTTGTGCCTAATGGGCTTTACCCAGTTACCAAAGAATAATAAAAAAAAATTGGATTTTTAAACTTAAGGCACTTGTATTGCCAGGTTTAAAAGACCGTCTGCACTAAAATCATATCTACTATTTTTTTAGGCAACAGTACAGTATATGCTAGTTTTGATTTATGGATATTTATCTGAAAAATATATATTTGTATTCTTTGTGGCTATCATCATCCCACTTGGCCAACATTTGACTGTTTTAATTCATATTTTTAATAACTGTACTTTAAGACAGAGATAGCATTAAGTACAAGGTAGACAAATTACCTCACTTAAGAACTTGTTCCATGTATAGTATCTAAACTGGTTTCAGGCTTTATTTGTATTTATCCTGTTATGAGCCAATATGTGGCCAGTAAGTGCCCAGTGTGGCTACTACACACAAATCATTGTACAGTACCAAATGCTTGTGTTTTGCCTGCTTTTAGTGTGCTGTTTATTATGATGTATCATCTGGATGCACCATTTGCACTTCTGGTTGCTGTTCTGGTTTGTTATCACTTACTGTCTCTTTCCCTGTAAAATTAGCTATTGAGCACAGACAGGGGCAGCAAACTGACAGTCTCTTGAGAAAGCACATGCATGCAAAAAGTTCAGATATCATTGTATACCCATTTCTATGCCTGGTTGCTGGTTGCTGTTACCCACTTAAATAAAACTGATGCACTCAGAGCCCTCATTGTTGTGTTGTCCATGAAGCATTGATGAGTAGTGCCAGTTTACCTTGGTTCTGTGTTACATTATTTACTGAGCTGCACCACCTCCACCCTGTTGTGGTCCTTGTTGCTTTTTGTTGTACTATCAAAAACCTTAATGTCAATTCTACCAAACATTTTTTTCCCCCGTCGTACTCGATGACCCCCACTCCTTCGGGCTCCACACAAGTCCCCACCAAGCCCCACTGTCCTTACCCCACCTCCTCTTCCCCCCAAATTGCAGGCAGTTGCCAGGATATCCCGGTGTATCCCTTCACTGGTGATCCCTCTCCTCCGAGGGGGAAGGCACTGAGGGGGGGGGACAACCCCTAGCACACACTTTGGGGCTCGGGGATGCTGCTGAGGAGAAGGAGCCCCTGGGAAGGCACAGGAGGTGTCAGGGACAAAGAGCCATCATCCGGCGACCAGCGAGGGGTATTTCTGCTTTTCTAGGTTCCCCTGCACGCCACTTGTATAGTGCCCCCTGTCTTCACTGGGGGCCGCTAACCTAGCGAGGCCATCCCCAAACCCACCCAGGATAGGAGAGCAGTCCTACGGATGCTCGATCCTTATCCTCCCCTGCCAACCCCCAGCAACCCAAGTCCATTCCCGAACCTGGGTCACCGGCGTGGGTCTAGGTAAGGCGCCAGCACCTCAACCGTCTATGCCACCAGGCTGGCTACCAAACATTTTAATATAAAAATCCGAGAAGCCCTGAGAGAGTCTATCACATATGTAATCTTTGTATATGAAATCAACAATTTTTTTGTAAATTCAGGTATTTTTTATGGTAGTAACTAACATCCTCAGGGCTTAGTGGATGGGAGTACTAGTAATAATGATTGGTCCTTTGTATTGTCTGATATCCAAGCACATGAGGTCTTGAAAGCATTGTTAGGTCTGGAAACTAATAAGAGTAGTTTACCAGATGATTTGTTAGCCTGTTCTTCATATGATAATTTGATCAGTAATAAGTGTATATGGTTTGGTGTCTAATTACCTAAAAATCAGCCAATAGCAAATTATATGCAGTCTTCTTCACAGTATGCTATTTACTTGGAGCTGGTAGCTCTTAGGAATAAAAAGAAATAGACTGATGTCTTTCTTCAGCTATTTTGTACCCCACATGTGGAACTCATTACCTCCTAAATTAAAGGTTATTCAGGGTAAAAGGATTCAGGCACAGGGTTTGAAAAATTAGTTTATAAACACAATTATGTACTGGAATTTTAGTTGTCCTGGGTATACCAAGTATAACATGATAGTGGTATGAGCTGATGCTGTACTATGTTCGCTATGTGTAAGTAATGAAGTGTTTGATGCTTCATTAAGTTTGCAATGTGTAACCAATAATGTTTGACACAAGTAACTATTTAAAGTATTCTTTGTATATGTAATATAAGCTGTTTAATAAGTTATGTATTTAATGCAACATGGTGAAGTATGCTTAATGGAATACCATTGAAAATGAACTTCACTTAATGGTTCTTATCCCTAATAAAACTGACTAGAATAAATTGAATTGAATGGAACTTGCTTTGTGCAGGGACCTTAGAACCCTGTGTGAAGCAGAAGCTGAACCCTAGGTTGCTTCACACAGAGCCCTTTGAGCTCTATGTAAAACAGGGCCTGAGTTATAAATTGCTTTATGCAGGTTCTGAAAGTAGGATCTGCAGAAGCCTTCGGGTCCTGTGCTAAGGAGGAACTGACTTCAAGCATGCATTTTGAAGAACTCAAGTCTTAAATTGCATTGTACATGGCCTTTGGGATATTGAGCTGGACTGTGGTTTAACATTCAGTTCAGTAGAGTTCATTGGGTAGTGCATGTGGGCAGGAGGCATTAGGGTGCAAAAATTCCCTAACTTTTGGTTTATCTACTTTATATGTTTTTAAAAACCCTAACTGATGCATTAAAGGAGAACTACCAGGAAAATAAAAGCAGCAACTGCTACATAGATTGGGGTCTCAGTATCCAAATCCCTCATGCTGGCAGCATCTTTCTGTACCCATTTACAAACTGGAGTACTTATAACAACCTGTGACCTCTAAGTAGCAGATATGCATTTTCTGCCATGCTTTGTCCACCCCTGCAATCATGCTTCAACAGGAGTGCTAAAGCCATGTGATAATGATGCATGACTGCTACTTGTTATATGTACTGAGATTTTACAATCTCCGTATCTTCTGTGCAATAATATACTTTCTAACATAAAGTCTCAATTCCATGAGAACCCCCCAAAAACATTTTGGGGCACATTAACAGAATTACACTTATTTGTCTGTGAGGTGGGGTGCCGATATGCCCACCTTGAAAATTTGGGATCAGCTTGATCTCAAAAGACCAAGTCATGGCCACGTTATTTTTGAGACTCAGTAAATCCAGTGTTATCATGAAAAAGCCCTTGTTGTATGAATGAAATGGCAGAAAAAACAAACTGTGCATGCACAATAATGGTATTTTAAATTGCAATTTTTTTAACTAAACATTCCCCAGTGAAATTACCTTTCTAAGACGTCTCCTTAGGTGAAACTCTAACAAACCTGAACATTTCAAGTTTCAAGTGCCAACTGTTTTTGAGCTACAGGTGAGCAAAATAAGGTCTTCATTTGGCAAATTTTGTATATTTCTAACCTTCTTGAACTTTAACACCGCTGAATCAACTGTTACCAAATTTACACAGTCTGGAGATCCTCCACCCAGAACATGGCACACTGCATTTGTAATCCTAATTAATCATGTACTACCATACACATTATAGGGGTGGGGTAGCACCCTTATAGTTAAGGTTGAGTAGGCTCCTCAATGTTAAACCACAGTTTTTGCACCTTAATCATTTAGCGACATTGCACCGTGGCATGCACCATTAGGCTGTTATGATCTCAAGATATGAAAAGTTTTATGATGGCACCTTGTTCAGTTTTCGAGGTGAGGAGCACCAAAAAACAAAAAAACACCTTTTGGTTCCCCATAGTTAATATTATTGTATTTTTGCTCTCACCTACAACCTAGATGGTGTAGAATTTTTTCATTAAAGTTTCAGGATTGAAGGGGCCTATGCCAAGGGTGTGACTTTCAAAGGTTTTGTGAAAAAATATATTTCCAGAGTTATAAGGATTTTCTGGATAAATGCAAATAGTTAAAAAAACCTCTCATGAGTGCTTATTTTCATGATTTTTTTATTTATTTTATTTATTTAAAATGTGTTAACTGGGAAAGGCACGCTGAGCCTAGACTCATTTCCAGGTGTTACCTGAGGGATTTACTTGTCATTTAGGGGAAAATACCAGTCATGTGGAAAAGAATACCAATTGTGTTGGAAAAAAAAAACTATTGTGCCAGCCATCATCTTGTTTTTTTTTTAACTCACAAACAATGAAAATACATAAAAATGATATATTTTCAAAAAACAAACACCTGAACCTAGGTAAACGGGACATGTATGGCTAGATTCTGGTGTTTGTTTTTTGTAAATTGCCCTGGAAATAATGTTTCTGGGCACCTAAATATCCTGGGTGCCCTGCTTAGTGAGAGGTGCCATTCACCAGTGTTCTCAGTATCAGAAGAGTGGGACTTCCTTGATATCTGCAAATTTTAAACTCTGGCACACGCCAACCAAGTAGACTATACACCACAGCTCTTGAAAACAAATAATTTATGAAAATCCCAAAATGGGACACAGAAAAAGACCTGGTTGGTGTGTGCCTGGTTTTAAAATTTGCAGTCTTCAGTTTGACCATGAGTACCACCATCCCTGTGTGCACTTCTATGCTTCTATGTATTTCTTGATATCTGCAGCCACAGCTGGAATCCTGCTGCCGGCTTGAGTGCCAGCAGTGAGCTGGCGGTCTCTTTCTCTCTCTCTCATATCTACAGTATCTATCTATCTATCTATCTATCTATCTATCTATCTATCTATCTATCTATCTATCCCTATCTCTCTCTCTCTCTCTCTCTCTCTCTCTCTCTCTCTATATATATATATATATATATATATATAGCTATCAATCTAGCCATCTGTCTGTCTATCTGTCTACTTACTGACCTATCTGTCTGTTTGTCTGTCTATCTATCTATCTATCTATCTATTTATCTGTCTACTTACCTACCTACCTGTCTGTATGTCTGTCTATCTATCTATCTAAGTATGTATGTATGTATGTATGTATGTATGCATGCATGCATGTATGTATGTATGTATGTATGTATGTATCTATCTATCTATCTATCTATCTATCTATCTATCTATCTATCTATCTATCTATCTACTTACTTACCTACCTGTCTGTCTGTCTGTCTGTCTGTTTTTCTATTTATCTGTCTGTCTACTTACCTACCTACCTGTCTGTCTGTCTGCCTGTCTATCTATCTATCTATCTAATTCTGCTTTTTTCATCTCCTGCTCCATAATTTCTTTTCGTCCAGAGCGTATGTCTTTCCACAGTTTATGAGATTTGATTTGAAAATAGACAATACTATATTTGGTGACCTAAAACAGTTTGGGTGGTGGAGGTTGGAAGTACAGTCAAGTGGAAATGCTGCATACCAACAACCCCAGTTAACCAAGAAAAAGTGGCAACCAAACCAAAGGAAAATTGAGCAGGATCAGCAACAAACTAACAGGGGTGGCAATAAGATAACATGCACCCCTTAATAGATAGACTGTATTTTGAAATTGATATCAGCATGTGGGCTGCAATATGCAGCAAAGTAGCTTTTCCACCTCTAATTCCTACCAGTTCTGTGTCTCTCCGCATGCCCCCCTTTCTCACCAGGAACAGCTGCAGGTTAGTGTGCTGGCAGGTGGAATGGAGCCCCTTTTCCCATTTATTTAGGACTCAGTCCAGCTTGTGCTTGCAAAGCAGCACAGTCCAATGTACAAAGCAGAAAAAAGTAACAGCACCCGCAAAGTGGGCATAAAATGGGAGGGAGAATACCCTAGGAACAAAGGGAAAAATGGGGGCACACCAATAGATCAATCCTTGTTTGTCTCATCTTGTTTAGGTACTCAACCACCTTCACCACAGAGAGATGGATCTGGTGCAATAAGTAGAAGATTTGGAAATCAGGCATCGCTGGAACAATGTTTGGATTTATGGCCTGCAGACCAGCTGAAGAGTGGGGATACAATTTTTTTTATTGAAGGACTCCTGAAACTCCTAGACCTCAATAAGAACCCAGTGCTTAATATCATTTGTACACACCAAACATTGTCTGCCCTTCCAAAGGACCTAACAGCCAGACCTTGCTCTTTCATTCTGACCTTTTTGGATTATTGCACAAAGACTCAGCTCCTGAAAATGGCCTGGGACAAGAAGCACATATTTTTGGCAATGCCAGGCTGTACTTCCTGCCCAACTTTGCACACAATACACTTCAGTGGTGCAAAAAAGTGCTCACATGGGCCCTATTCACAAATGGGCATGAAATGCATGGAAACCACAAATCTGCATGGCATGCAGCTATGTGGCATGGAGGGTCAGAGGAATACATGGCATGCACAAAGCGATATGCACCACTCGCAGAGGCAGGAATGGAGCCATGAACGGCATGGAGTGGCATGTGTAGGAGGACAAGGAAAGCCCCAGCAATGTGACCCCACCCCTTGACCCCACCATATAAGGGCAAGAGTGCCACCCACTGTGTGGATGCAGAAATTAATGCAGGGTGCTGTAGAGAGACAAGCAGGATGGCAGAAAGAAATGCACCCATGGATAGTGGCATGACAGCAATGTGCCATGTGAAGCACAGTGTGAGGTGGCAGGACCAGCAGCCATCAGAGGCCATGGCAGAACCAGATGTTCCAGGTCCTCGAATTTCATGGGGCCACAGGTGGCTGCGATGGTCAGTAAGGTAAGTGCCAACCATGCAAGGCTGTTTGGTGCAGGGAAGGCAGTCAGAATAGCAAAGGCACAAACTGAGGAAAAGGTAGCCAACTATGTTAAGAAGGGGGATAAAACCTTTTATAGGTATATTAGGGAGCGAAGAAAGACCAAGGGAGGTATACAGAGACTTAATAAAGGGAAGGGAATGTGGGCAGAGGGTGACAGTGAAAAAGCAGGGATACTGAACTAATATTTCTGCTCAGTATTCACAATGGAAGAGGAGGAGAGGTACCTAAACCAAACAAGAGGGAAACTCTGAATAGGGGAGTTGATACCAGTCCATTCACAGAAGAAAGGGGTTTGAAAGAACTCTTGAAACTGAGGGTGGACAAAGCAATGGGGCCTGATGGGATTCACCCACGAATTCTAAAATAACTAAGGGTAGAACTAGTAACACCACTGACTACTCTTTTTAACAAATCATGGGAGGATGGGGTGGTACCTGAGGACTGGAGGAGGGCAAATGTGGTTCCACTTCACAAAAGTGGGAGCAGGGCAGAGGCAGGAAACTACAGACCAGTTAGTTTGACTTCAGTGGTAGGGAAAATGATGGAATCACTTCTGAAGGAAAGAATTGTTGGGTACCTAGAGGCCAGTGGGGCACATGACCCAAGGCAGCATGGTTTCACAGTAGGAAGGTCATGTTAGATGAACCTAATATATTTCTTTGACTGTGTGGCCAAAGTAGTAGACCAGGAAGGGGCTGTAGATATGGCCTACCTAGATTTTAGCAAGGCATTTGATGCAGTCTCACACAAAAGATTAATATACAAGTTAGCCCGCCTTAGAGTGGGTTGCATGGTGGTAGCCTGGATAAAAAAAACTGGCTGGACAACAGGATGCAAAGGGTAATAGTAAACCGAGTCCACAGTGAAGAAAGAAGGGTAACTAGCGGGGTACCGCAGGGTTCGGTACTGGGACCGGTCACCTTTAATGTCTTTATAAGTGACATTGGAGAGCACCAAGAAGGAAAGGTATGTCTCTTTGCAGATGACACAAAGATCTGCAACAGAGTTGATACACAAGATGGGGTGGAAAGAATGAAAAGGAATTTGGCAAGGTTGGAGGAATGGTCAAATATGTGGCAGCTCAGATTCAATGCAAAGAAATGCAAGGTAATGCATCTGGGAAACAAAAACCCAGGAGATGAGTTAATAACAACAACAAAAATTGAAAGAGACCTAGGAGTAATTATATCAGATGACCTAAAGGCGGGCAAGCAATGTGAGAAGGCAGTAAGAAGGGCTGGGGGGATACTGGGATGCATAGGGAGAGGCATCAACAGTTGAAAACAGGAAGTTGCTATCCTTCTGTACAGACAGTTGATGAGACCCCATTTGGAGTACTGCATGCAATTCTGGAGACCCCATCTCTGCAAAGTCATAGACAGAGTGGAGGCTGTTCAGAGGAGGGCAACCAAAATGGTGCAGGGTATGCACCAGAAGACATACGAAGAGAGACTAAAGCAGCTTAATATGTATTCCCTTGAGGAAAGGAGGGAGAGGGGGGCCATGATAGAAACTTTCAAGTATCTCAAGGGAATTAACAAAGTACAGGAGGGTAGTATCTTTCAGAAGAAGAGGTGTGCAAGAACAATGGGGCACAAATTGAAGATAGAGAGGGGATGGCTCAGAGGTAATGTTAGAAAGTATTTTTTCACAGAGAGGGTTGTGGATGCATGGAACAGCCTTCCTGAGGAGGTTGTGGAGTCAAGAACAGTGGGAGAATTCAAGAATGCATGGGACAGGCATAAGGCAATTCTAGTGGGGGTAGGAGGAAGTAAGCTGTTGATTAACTAGAATCTGCAGCTTATCCATCAGGTAGGGAAATGGGCAGACTAGGTGGGCCAAGCGGTCCTTATCTGCCATCAAATTCTACATTTCTATTCCCTGGTGCCGTCCACCCCCATGGAGGTGAAGGCATGGATCTGGCTGGAGGTGCAGGCCACCGTGAATGCTGCAGGACCAGATGCCCAGACCCTGTCAGCAATAAAACATAAATGGCGTGACCTACGAACCACTGTGAAACATAAGGTTGCAGAGGGAACACAGGGATGGCGGGGCACAAGCAGAGGGTCATCCAGGCCCAACACCCAGCTGATGCCCATAGAGAGGATGGTGCTGGACACCTTTACTGCCGTGAGTATCCATGGTGAGCTGGAGGGAGTGGACACACTGGCTGGTAATTCATGCACACAAAAACAGCATGACCAGCAGCGCAAAAGCTGCATGCATAATGTCTAATGGTATTACATTGTGCCAACACAGCATACCAGGGGTGGCAGGCATGGTGCTGGCCCATGGCAGGTGTGTCCGCCCCAGACAGTTGGAGGCACCCATCGAAGACAGGCACTAGACGATGGCTCCACAGGTGAGTACTCCTCATGACATGACTGTGACATTGGCATGGCGGAAGGTGTTGGTCAGTAATCATCGTCCCTTTCCATTACCCACAGGTCCTGGACAGGCAGCTGACAACCGGCAAGACCCAGCCGAGGACACAACCCTAGGTGTGGACAGTGATGATGTGGACACTGCAATGGATCTGGCCAAAGATGGCTCATCAGAGGAAACCTGCAGCAGCGGGCACAGTGGGCAGGCACCCATGCCCTTGCAATGACCACCAACATGCACCAACACGGTGGCTTGTGGTAGTTGTGTGCCGTGACCTGCGGTGGGTGTGCAGCCAGTCGTACGAGGTGGGCATGATAGCATGGATGAGGGCCCATTGAGCAGACTGAGGGGATGCATGGGGCCTTGACAGGGCATGGTCCTACTGGACCTAGAATACCGGGAGCTGCGGCAGCTGGAGCTGGACTGCCTTGAGGCACAGCACCACAATACTGAGGCCATAACTAAGCAGACAGGCATTGTCCATGACATGGTCCAGGATGTTGCACAAATGGCATGGGTGCTGGAATGCACAGTCGACATCCTAAGTAGCTGGGGCAGACTGCCATGGCAAGTGCGTGGTACAGCTACCATAGGGCAGAGCACAGTGGCTGTTGGTAAGGCCACTACTGGAACACAGTGCGGTTGGGACACCATTGTGGACAGTGATGTGCAGCTGCCTGGGGTGCAGGAGGATGACAGCTTGCTTGACATAGGGCACAGCATGGAGGCAGCAACAAGTGGGGAAGGTAATGGCACAGCTACTGCAGAGAGCCAGTCCAGGAGCACAGGCACCACCAACATGGAATCAGAGGGTGTCACCGATAGCATGGCATTGGAGCTGTCGGGCACACGGCAGGTACCACTCCACAGGGGCAGGGACAGCAGGGCCCTTGGATCAACCAGCTGCCAGGAGACAAGGTCAATTGCACATGACCAGGTGGCACCACATGCACTGCAACTGCCATGAGGAACAGCTGCCAGCGAAGACCAGCATGGGCACTGTGGCATTTCTATGTGGCAGGTGTGACACACATGTATTGCCATACATGAACACACACACACACACACACACACACACACACACACACACACACACACACATGCACAGACACACACATACATGCACAGACACAGTGGCAGGAATGGGGAAGCACCACGGAAGAGCGACGGCAACAGAGCTTGACACCCCACACAGGGACACAGCCAAACCGCAGCAGTAAACCAGGATGTGTACCAGCCCGATGATCATAACAGTGATGGACAGCAGCGTATGCCCCACACACCCAAATGGACACCACTACGACCAGCCACACGGCAATGCACCAGGCACAGACACCCCCTGAGAGTGTGCTTCCAATAGTGCCCCCCTCCTCCCCGGCAGCCTGGCAGCTCACCGATGGCAATGGATGGTCTTGGTGTGGATTGCCGGGGCGCAGCCTGCAAACAATGGGGGTTGCACAACAGCAACCCCCGGCATGGATGGGCAGCTATTCTGCCACCATTGCCCACTTCACACCCAGTGCAGGGTGCTGTCATACCACTCCCATTGCTGTAGTGCACCGTCAGCACACATGTCTCACTAGGGTGGGTCGCTGTGTTGCGTCGGGTGCTGTGGTTGTGGTTGCCTCAGGGGGTGTCACTGTTGGGGGTTCGCTGTGGGGGTGTCATGCTCATGTGGTGCTTCCCAGGAATGGACATGCATTGGGTGTTGTGCTGTGGTGTCTGCAGTGTCTGCAAGGGTCACATGTGGACTATTGTTTAAGTGGTGGGGTGGGAGGACTCCTGTGCGGCTGGTTACTGTGCCATGGTACAGGGAATTACAATAGAGGCAATTGTGCTCTATCACCAAACGTCAGCCATGGCCATCCCCGACCGCCCCCAACAGCACAGCCGCACTGGAGACAATGTACACCCTCTGGTAATGTCATCATCGGATGCACAAGGCCAGACACAATGCAGCACTGTGAGGGATGCCAACACTGATGTCACTCAGTGGGGCATGCACAGTCTCTGTCAGACAATGCAGATGTCGATAGGGGTGTAAGTGGCATGGTGACTACCAACGGAAGGTCCCGTTCACCACCGCTGTCCGTGCTGCATGGCCAGCCACTGTTTCCTGCCCTCACACTTGGTCATCATGTTGCTGGCCATGTGGCATGTCTGGAGGTTGATAGTCAGAGAGTGGCACCCCGTGGCACAAAGCCATGTTGTGTAGCATGACACAGACAGGGAATACCTGTACATGGCAGACATGCTGTGGTGCCAGGATGATGGTCCCCCATGTGGTCAAGGCAGCAGAATCGCATCTTCAGCATACCACTGCTCCACTCCACAATGGACCATGTCTGATGGTGTGTAGTGTTGTACACCTCCCCAGTCACAGTCACAGGTGCCAGGATGGATGTCATCAGGTATGGCCACAGTGGATATCCGCTGTCACCTGTGGGATGAGAGACATGTCAGGATGGCAATGTAGGGTGACATACACATACATACAGACACACAGACATGTGCACAGCACACCTACCCAAGAGTCAGCCATCCACACGACCTGCCTGGAGCACCATTCCAACCCCAGAGGCATTGAATATGTAATCATTGTGGCATGACCGGGGGAACCTGGCACACACATCTGTGAATAGTCCATCCACGTCACTTGACAGTTCATGCTGTGGAAGCCCTTGTGGATGTGGTACGCCTCCTCGGATGTGGATGTTGTCAGGATGGCGATGTGTGTGCCATCGTCCATGCCAAGGACATTGGGCATCCCTTGCATGCCATAGAATACCTGCTTGGTGGCACAGACCTCTGCGTCAGACATTGGGAGGTGTATATGGTCATGGGTGTGCACCAGCAGTGCATAGGTAACCTGTGCAAGGGCCTGGGACACTGACAACTGGCTGACGCTGATGCCATTACCTGCCACATGTTGGAAGGACCCAGTGGTGTAATACGATAAGGTGCACCTTACCTTCATCTTCACAGACATAGCCCTGGATCAGTGTGTTCATGGAGGGACACGGTCATGTACATGGTCGCACAGCTGCAGCACCATGGGCCATGGCAGTCGGAAGCGTTCTAGGCAGTATGTGTCACGGAGCACACTACCATCCATGTGTGGTCTGAACATGTGCTCCCATGTCCATGGCTGTCTACCCCTTGCATGCCATGCATGCTGCAGATAGACATTCATTAGCAGTCTTGAAACATTCTGTCATTGTGCAGTCAACAGTGCGTACATGGTACAGCGTCTGATTATGGCATCTCTGCTTAAATAGGTTGCACTGTGTATGTGGTGTGTGCTTGTGCATGGCCTCCCTCTGGTTAGTGCATGCACCATATGTGGCACATGGCCACAAGCCACCATGGCTGCCGCTCACAGACCTGTCAAGCATGTCATGCATGTGCATGCCACACAGCCCAGCCGTGCTATGCGGCAGTGCACAGGGCACAGAAATGCATACAGGCATGGTGCCGTCTGCTGCTGTACTAGTGTCCTGTGTGACCCTGCATGAATGTCCCCCAAAGTTGTGCGGTAGTGTCCGAGGCATGGATGCCACGGTTGCACTGTCACCACACATGCATCCATGGACATCGCAGCACACAGGGATCCAGTACCATAGCCCTAGCATCTTCCTGGCTGGGGGTGCATAGGTGCACTCGGATAGCGACTGCTGGCATGAGTGTCCACCGTGGTGGCACACCCGGCGACCATCATGTGACTGCACGCTGCGTGTTCAACAGACCATCCCCTGTCTGGTGCACAGCACACACACACACACACACACACACACACACACACACACTGAAGGAGCAGTGCTGCACACTGCCAACCCTGGTCGCGAGGCCTGGCGGCTCACGCAGGGCATGCACCTGCATGTGTGCCATCCATCATGCTGGCATAACAAGGCAATGTGTCCTACTGGTCCTGTGCCACTGTGTGGGTGTGTGCACGCATGCCATGTCTACTGTGTACATGGATGGGTATAAATGCATGCATGGATGAGGAGGGGCATGATGGAACACTTCCCGTGAATGCTCTGGTGGGTCACTGAGGGTGAATTTTGTGACAGCGGATGGTACGGCACCCTGTGGGCTGCACTGCAGATAGATCTGGTGAGTATCACGGCCATGCCACACCATGCAGCCCATGGCTGTTCAACTGCCATTACCATGTCTACCTGTTTACTAACCGCTGCAGTCACCTTGTGTCTCCCTGCCCTATCCCATACAGGATGAATCGCGCATGTTGAGATGCCTAGAACTATGCTGGACGCCACAGCCAGACAGGGCCAAGGTCATGGTGTCACACCCACGAGGCCTGTATAGACACCCTGGCAGCACATGATGCCGAGGTACCTCTGGTGTACCTCCAGAGATGGCCATCCTTACTATGGAGGGCAGCATGGGGATGCACAGCCCTGGTCCCTGTGGTGGGTCACCATCCCATCATGGGTAAATGTCTGCACAGCTCCAGGGACCGCTGTCCTCATGTTGGGGGGGGTGCTCCTCTCCCATGTACTTATCGTGCCCTTCTCTCCACAGCACTACAGGGGACCTGCGTAGCAGATGCTGCAGCAGAGGGAGGAGTGGCCATGGGAGCTGGATGAGGAACTGAGCACGAACGAAGAGCCATGGCCATGGCAGAAGTGCCAATGCATGGAGGGGTCTGCAACAGTAGAGGGGATGGCTGCAGAACAGCCAGGGCAATCAACCACTGATGCTGCTACATGACAGGACTGTGGCAATAGGGGTAGCCTGCACTTTGTTGTTGGGTGCGGGTGTGGGGGTGGGCTTGTGTTCTGCATTGGGGACTGTTGTTTGTACTGTTAGTAACATTTAGGCTGTGGTGGGGGGGGTTTGTGTGTGGGTGGGGCTGCGGGCCTGTAGTGGAGGTCCTGTGTATCTCCCCTTTTGATCGTACATGTTTCATAAATCAGCAAAACACTTCCAGTACAACACGGCCTGTTCATTGTCCTGCATGAGGTGCATGTGTGTGTGTGTGGGGGGAGCTCTGTTGGCCAGGTGTGCTATCTGAAGGGCCGGTGGGGGGCAATGCACCCAGTCAATGCCTGCATATAGCATGTGGCAGGGGGAGTCCTGTGGGGGAGTCATGCATGGTCCAGCCCTGCATGCCACTTGTGGACTGGGACGGGGATGGCATGGCTAGGCCAGCAGTACACCTGCATGGGGTTGGGGGAGGGACAGTTATGGCCAGTGTACCCATTGTGGCAGGGGGTGGTCATGCCATGGCTAGCCATTCAGGAGTGTCAGGGGAGTCCACTGTCAGGTACATCCCGCAGGGTTGTTGGGTGGATGGGTGGGGCCACTATGCCTGTGCAGTCACCGGTGTGTTTCATGGTGGCTGTGTGCATCATCCCTGGCTGTCATGCCACAAGTCCATGGCACATTTCCACCACTGGGACATGCCGCTGGCATGCTGTGGGTCATGTGACGGGTGTCCACAGCCCTCAGATACTGGGGCCATGTGGCTTCACCTGCCAGACTGTGGGGTTTCTTCTGTGTGTGGTAGTGGACAGGGACTGTGCGGGTTGGTGTGCCAGTGCTACACCCCTGCCTGTGGCTGGGACGCTGTGACTCTGCTGCTGCTCCAGGCATAGATGCAGGTTTATGGCTGCCCTGTGGCATGTATATCTATACACTCCATGCGCCACTCGTATGCGTGCCCCACACAAGTTCATGCATGCGCTCAGCATTCTGCTATGCACCGTTTATGCGGTTATGCCCCTATATATTTGGCACACTGGTGGGATGTGTGCCTGCATGATCATGCCATATGCAGTCCCTTGTGTGCATGTCATGCATGCTGCATTGCGCACAGCATGCGCGTATGTTCCCCTGCTGCTTACGCACGTGTCCTATGCATGTTGTGCTGTCTTTGTGCATAGGACCCATGATGAGGGACTTAAAAAGCAAGAGGGGTCAAAGCACAATCAGAATTCTTCACTCATCTGAGGGTCTTTACTGAAATTGGTCCAACAGTACACAACATCCACTCTGATGCACAGGGCATTTTACACAAATGGATATCAAATTGGACTTCCTCAGATGGGGAATAGTACACCATGGAACAAGCCAAGTGACAGCAGCAACACAACCTCATGCATGAAGAAGACACCTCCACCTGTACCACAGAGACATGGTCCTGATTGAAGGATAAACAGTGGAATCTGCAAGAGACAACCAACACCAGTTGAGGAGCCTCCCTGTTTGCAATGCCGGTGGAAAGTACACTGCCTTGCTGAAACAACTTCTGCCTGCATAGACATACTTTAAATATCCAGAGTGGACTCACAAAAAATAAGAACACAATGACCTATTTCTTTCTGTTTACATTACCAGTGGTGTTATCAGGGATGCTTATGTCAGACATACCACAGTTCATCCACAGTAAGTACCAACTGAGGGATATCTAGTTACCACCATACTGTCATCCAAACTTCTGCTCCTCTCTGTCTCTCTCTCTCCCTCCGTTTTTCTCTCTCTCAGTTCATTACAACTGCCCTTTCCCCTTGCCACCCTTGCTTCTCAGAGGGTTTTCTTTTTGTTCTCCACAGTGAATTATCGGCAAAAAGAATACTCTGGAGGCAGGGAATAGTTTGGGGGTGGTTAAAATTCTGCCTTAGCTAAGTGGATGGCCTTTGTGCATTTGTTGTGGAGCATGCAGTAGGTGACAAGGTTGCTTGGAAGGGGCATAGATTTGTAGTTATGCCAGGCCTTGTCACAGGCTTGTTGGCAAGCTATCAACTCAGGGGATATCCAGGGTAGATGAGACTCGCGGACTGTTGCCTGGCGCAGGGGGGCGTTTTTGTCCCAGGCGGTGAGGAAGGTATTCTGAAAAGGCGTAAAGCCCGACTCCATGTTAGA
Source organism: Neoceratodus forsteri (assembly GCA_016271365.2). Taxonomy (NCBI): domain Eukaryota; kingdom Metazoa; phylum Chordata; order Ceratodontiformes; family Ceratodontidae; genus Neoceratodus; species Neoceratodus forsteri. The sequence continues at coordinate 356,623,672 of CM057456.1, forward strand.
GCAGTCTGTGCTTGGGATCCAATTTGAGTGAGAGAGATCTTCCAGGAGGGGGGAGAGGTTGAGGGATTTGTATGAGCGTTGGAAAATAAATTTGGGAGGGGATTTAACTCTGTGGATTTTGTGGACCAAGCAGATTAGGTGATGGTCACTGATGGAATCGGGAAGGAGGCCCAAGCTGATGACGCAATGTGGGTGGGATGTAAGCGCCCAGTCTAGTAGTGAGTGATTACCGGACTTATGGTAGGAGTGGGTGGGTTCCATAATGGTTTGGGTAAGGTTGAGAGTGGTTATCTCTGTTTGGGTTTTGTTAAAAGTGGGAGCTAACCAGTTGTGGTTAAAGTCTCCCATGATGTATAGTTCACCCGACTGGGCATGGAAGGAGAGTTGGCACAGTAGATCAGTGACTATTGTGGTTGGATTGCCTGGGCAGCAATAAATGCCAGCCACGAAGATAGGTAATGAGAGGGCGGGGACAGCTTTACCATGAGAAGCTCATAAGCTCTGGGTTCAGCTTTTTTGAGAGAGACAGTGAAATGAAGGGCTGATCTGATGTAGATGGCCACCCCTCCGGCTCTGGTGGGCCGGTCTTGCCTTATGGTAGTAAAACCAGGAATGGCAATGGTGTTATCAGGTAGGCTGGCATTTAGCCAGGTCTCAGATAGGATAATTATGTCAGGGGCATGGTGGGCGGCTAGAACCTGAAGCTGATCGAGCTTAGTGGCTAGGCTATGAATATTTAGGTGGAGAAGGCATAGGCCTTTGGAGAGGTAGCCTGGTCGAGTGTCGGAGGTGGCTTTGGCTGAGGGGTTAGGTATGGGGTGGTCTGGGCCTGGGGTTGGGGTAGGGCCGGGGTTAGGGTGAATATCTCCTGCAGCAAGAAGGAGTAGGGCAATGGTTAGGTGGCAGCGTAGGACCCGGAGAGACCGGGATTTTATTGTGCGCTGGCTGGGGGCATTAGTATGGGGTGCAGTGTGGAGGGAGAGGGAACTGGAGTGGGTGAATGAGGCCAGAAGGCAGCCGAAGGAAAAGACTGAGGAGGAGAGTGGTGAGGGGAAATGGGACCAGGAGATAGCTGGGAGGGATGAAGAGGATTTAAAGGGGGTATTTGTAGGATCGGTCAGGGTTACCAGTGGGGGGGGAGGTGCAGGGAAACAGCTTAGTGGGGAAATTAGGATGGGAAGGGACAGTAAAATGGGGGAGAGCAGAAGTACAAGGGTTGTTGGTGGGGACAGTTTACCAGATTTGGGGAGGAGGTGCCCTAGCATAGTGCCTTAGTAGTAGGAGGGTGAGGGGTTTTATATATCCTAGTTGCCTCTCAGAAAGCGTAGATACCACTTTGGAGTAGTGGTATTGTCATGGACTCTGGTGAGCAGGGTACAAGGTTCAAAGCCCTGGCAGGGCAGTTGGGATAGGATTTAGCTGAGGGCAGGGATCCAGGTACTAGCTGGCTTAAAAGTGGCCTGGTTTGGGCCTGAAAACAGGGTTGAAATAGCGACTCCTAGTGGTCATAAGGGGTTAGTAACAGAGTGGGTGTGGTCAGATGATATGGCATGGGTTTGTGAGTAAGGCTAGTCAGGTGCAGGGTAAGGTGTGGGTGGAGGCTGGGGGTGGGAGTAGGGAGAGAAGTAGCCGAGCTGGTAGACAGGCTACAGGAGGTAGGAGGGGATTCTAGTGGGGAGTCTGAGGCAGAAAGGACGGAGGGTCCCTCTAGTGGCTAGCAGGTATAACCTGCAAATGGGAAAGTGGGGACTTAAAAAAAAAGGGGAGGAAGTGATGTCATAGAGCAGTGCCTATATAAGAAATGACAACCCAGGGTGGGTGGGTGTGCAGTGTGTCGATGGGCTAACCCCCCCTCACAAGGGTGCAGCTTAGAGGTACTTCAATTACCTCTATTAGGCACCCGCGTTGGTCCCCGCTCCTGGGGGGAGCACTGTATGCTGCTGGGCTGGTTGCTGAGGCTTGCCTGGCTATACTGCATGTCTGAAGTAGAACTTATCACAGAAAGCCTGTTACATCTACAGTTTATCTTTTAATCTTCATTCTATTAATAAACACACAGCATGGGGAGTTATATAACCTTTCACTAGCACAGTGGGTTATTTATACTATATGTTTACTGTTGACCCAATGACCCATGAGCAAGATGGCGACCACGCTGGGCTGCGGTTTGCATGAGCTCTGAATAGAACAGAATAGTAAATCAGAGCATAGTTTGGAGTTAAGGCTTATTTTAACGCTTTTTTATTGATTATTATTTTTATTACCTGGTCGCTGATTCAGAATTTAAAATGTTTTTCTCTGTGTCTGTGAAAACAGATTTATTTACTCTATACTACAAACGGAAAGTTTTTCGTTTCATTTATTGCTAGCGTTCTGTTATCCTAAAGACGCTAGTGTTTTGCATATTCTGCATATTTTTAACTATTACCTGGTTCAGAGCTTGGAATTCTAGCATTTGGAGTGATCTTTGGAATTTGGGCCTTTGGATCTTCCGGTGGAGTCCCTGGATCTGGTGGTATAGTGATCTGAGAGGAGTGAGGCTCTAGAATGCTGAGGGGGGAGCCATCAAGTGAGGCTCACTGACTGGAGCAGTTAAGCGAGGATTTTGTGACTGATTTCTGCTGTGGCATCATTTGCAAGATATTGTCATCCCTATGTGGACTTTGTGCCTATGACTGGTTAATCCAGAGGTTGGAGGGAGCATTTGGAGGGCCTACACTGTTTCGTTTTGGGGGTGCCTGCTGTATGTTGGGGCCGCGACGGGAGGTGTCGGTGCAGGTCTCCTGGTGAGTGAATGTGCTACTGGCAGCCTCTAGGTTTTTTCGGAGGGTCTGTTGGTGAGCGGACTCCTGCCGGGGACCATAGTTGTGGCTCCATTTGTACGGGGTGATTGCCTCCTGTGGGGAATAGTGGGGGGCTTCTTCGCTGTTCCCAAGACCAGCATTCCTGCCTGTTATTTATTGTAGATTTTTTATTGCAAGAGCCCTTGAAGTGAAATTACATCTGAAGTGAATTGCTGCGAGATCGGCTTGGACTTAATGTAAGATCTAATTTCCAGGAGCTCAATGGAGGAACTCCTTGCTCCACTGTTTTGCTATATGGTGGTCTAGTTATCATCAGGTACTGTAAAAAATGTTGTTTCTAGAGGCAGTGAGAGAGCCTTGATGGTTTTTAATACATAAAATGCACCTTTTGTGGCAGTGAGAGGGCCACTCTTTGGATATTCTTGCAAGGGCTAGGTGAGAGCTACCCTTGTTCAAACTTTAAACGACTTGGCAAAATATATCATACCACACTTTCTGGACACTAATAATTTAGAGCTGTACCTGTCTTAATTCTGATTGTTTGACCAGGGTTTTAAACTCTTGGTGGGTTGGGATTGTTATTGATTAATTATTTGGGGTGGGTTGGGTTTTGGTTTTTTGTTTTTCTTTATTTGTGTTGTATAATGTTTTGGGGAGGTTTAGCGATGGTCAGGCACTATTCCCCCACCACGCTCAGGGAATTGCATCCCTTTGAATGCCCCTTGTTATCACCTGACACCTATTTTAGGTGTTGTGCCTTGGGTATACTTTTTTTTGACTTTATTTATGCCCAGACTCCTCTGAGGCATCCTTCAGAGGTGACCACACAATCCTGCCCCTACTTCTCCCCGCAGTGACCAGCCACCATCGGTTCTCCCTCTCTCGGAGGAACTTCCCAGCATTCCAGATCACCCCCTGGAACTGGGCCCACCCTTTTGCTTAAGTTAGAGGGTCCATCCCCTCGAGAGGTCGGCCTGGATCCCCGATGTGGCGTGGTCCTGCATTTGGGGATGAGAGGGAGATCACTGGAGCCCTCATCATCTTTTCGGGAGCTGGGGTATTTTAGTAATTTTTTTCCCTTCCCATCCCTTTGGAGCATGGCTTGCAAGGCAATGTAATGCCGTGACTCTGCCCACGCCTGGCATTTACCGTGCTTGCCCATTTGGTGCACCCCTGGCCACCACCAGAGGTCGCTCAGAGAGCGAGCAATGCTCCCACCCTCCAAGGGAAGAGAGAGCAGTCCTCCGGACACTTGGTCTCTTCCCACCCCTGCTGACCCCCAGCGACTCCCGGCTTGTTCCTGAACCCGGGTCGCTGGCGTGGCGTGAGGTGTAGTGTTCAACGCCTCAACCCTCAGCACCACCGGGCCGGCTGCCTTGGGTATACTTAAGAGGTGAAAAAGAAAGGGGAGATCTGGGCCTGGTGGGGGACAGGAAGGGGGAGGGCGGATTGGGGTCGTAGAGTCCAGGAGATGCCCTGGGGCAAAATGGAGTCAGGAAAGAGGTTTTCCTTGTCTTGTCCCCATACCCAAGGGCTCCTATGTTAGCAGGCAGGTGCCGAGGTCTTCCCCGACAGCTCATCCTACTTTTGCGGAGTTATGCAATGCCAGATCTATTAAAAACAAGATGGCTATTATAGCTGATCTTGTTGGGTCAACTGATCTGGCTTGCATTACCAAGACCTGGATGAAAATGCAGGCCCTGTATTGGCTTCAGCTACTCCAGTCAGGTTCTCAGTGATACACTGTCCAAGGTTGGATCGTAGGGGTGGGGGGGTGTCCATTATGTTTAAGACTGAGCTGGGCCTTGTGGACGTGCCATTGGGAAGTACCAGATCCTTTGAATATATCCTGGGAGAGGGTGTAGGCTGCGGGATTCTCCTCATCTACCGTCCACCAAGAGATGGAGGAGAATTGTTGCAAGAGTTAGCAGACTCCCATTGTCGACATGGTGTTGAGGTCCCCCAGACGGATTGTTCTAGGGGACTTCAATGCCTGGGTCGACGATGAACTCTCATCTTTTGATCAAAATCTCCTCCAGCTGATGAACGACGCTGGGCTTTACACAGGTAGTTACCTCCTTGACCCATGTAGGGGGTCATTCATTGGATCTGATCTTCCTTTTGGGTATGGAGATAGCCGATTTGGGGGTGGAACCAATAGGCTGGTCTGACCATCACACCATAAGGTTCAGCTTCAGGGCCCCCCTAATAGGTCTGCCCCTATGGAGATGGTTCAGTACCGCCCTTTAAGGGGGTCTAAGTCCAGTGACCTATCAGCGGTGCTGGACCTATCGGGCTTGTCGGGTGAATGCATGAGTCCAGATGGTCTAGTACTAGCCTATAATAAGGCAGTGGGAGACACTTTGGACAAGATTGCTCCTGTTTGTGTTCGACCCATCACTCTTCACCCAAGGATCCCTTGGTTTGATGGCTCCTTGAAGGAGTTGAGGGGAGTTGGCCGAAGGAAGGAGAGAGCCTGGCGGAAGTCCAGCCATGATGCTGACAAGCTTAGGTTGATGGCACATTATGATAGCTATCAATCAGAAATCACCCGTAAGAAGGCAGAATTCCTGTCCAGGGAGATTTCTGTTGTGCAACATCAACTGGCTCAGCTATTCCGGATTGTTGACAGATTGTGCAATCCAATCTGTCTCCAGCCCAGAAAAGCTTTTTCTCAGCTAAGATGCGAGGAGTTTGCTCGATTTTTTGCAGATAAGGTTGTCAGCATCAGGTCTGGCATCGGTCCAGTCTCCCCTACAAGGGATTGCAGTGATCGACAGGAGGTGGCAGGCACTCGGTCTGTCTGGTCAGATTTCTGCCTGCCGGAATTCATGGACATTGTAAAGACCATCCAAACATTGCCCCCAACCAGTTGTAGTTTGGATCCAGGCCCTACACCCCTCTTAGTGGGATGTGTAGATATTATCTGCCCAATCCTAGCTGAAATTGTCTGGAAATCTTTGGAGAGTGGGGTCTTTCCTGACTCCCTCAAGGAGGCAGTCGTCCGACCACTCTTTAAGAAATCCTCCTTGGACCCAGACTATCTAGCTAACTACCGGCCTATCTCTAACCTGCCATATGTTGGTAAGGTTATTGAAAAGGTGGTTGCGTTGCAATTGGATGATCATCTTACAACAAACAATGTCAATGATTCTCTCTAATCTGGCTTCAAGAAGAGGCATAGCACAGAGACTGCTCTTGCCCGGGTATTGAAAGACCTCATAATGGCTAGAGAACGAAAGGCATGTACAATTCTAGTCCTTCTTGATCTCTCTGCTGCATTTGACACTGTAGACCATGGTGTGCTACTGGAGCGCTTGCGGCTCTTTTGTGGGCTGTCTGGTACAGTCCTCCAATGGTTCCACTCATTCCTCACGGGTTGGTCTTGGAGAGTTGTCACCGGAATTTATTCCTCTGGTGCTCACTCCCCGCCCTGTGGGGTGCTGCAGGGCTCCATTTTGGCCCCCATGTTGTTTGCAGTGTATATGCTGCCGTTGGGAGATATCATCAGGTGATTCAGTCTGAGTTTTCACTGCTATGCAGATGACACTCAGCAGTATATGTCCTTTCTGCCCAGACAGAATGATGCACTCTCCGTGCTAAATAATTGCCTTGCTGAGATCAGAATTTGGATGAGTTCTAGCTGGTTGAGACTGAATCTGGAGAAGACTGAAGTTTTGGTAGTGGACCAAGGTCGTCCGGGGGCAGGTGTGGGGGCAGGACAACCATCAGGCTTGTTGCTTGGTGGTACACAGCTCACTACCTCAGACTGGGTGCAAAACCTGGGTGTTATGTTTGATGATGATTTGACTCTAAGGCCCCAGGTTTTGGCTGTTGTTAAATCTTCTTTTTATCATCTCAGGAATATCGCCCAGCTGAAACACCTGGTTCCCCCGGATGATCTTCCAACATTGGTCCATGCCTTTGTCACTATCCATCTTGTTTACTGCAATTCCCTCTACCTAGGACTACCAGGGGTTGATATCTGCCACTTGCAGCTAGTGCAGAATGCAGCTGCCAGGCTTCTGACTTGGACTTCTTGGACCAGTCATATTACGCTTGTGCTCACCAAACTGCACTGGCTGCCTGTTCAGTGATGGATCACCTTTAAGGTTGGCTTGTTAACCTTTAAAGCCCTACACAATCAGGGACCTGGCTACCTGCAAGATCTCCTGATACCCTACTGCCCCCTCTGCCACCTCCGTTCTGCCGACGAGGGATTGCTAGAGATTCCAAGGGTTCGATTGAAGACATCTGGTACTCGAGCTTTTGCTTTCTCAGCACCAACCCTGTGGAATTCTCTAACTCGTCGGTTGAGACAATGCCTGACCGTTGATAGGTTCAAAATTGAACTAAAAACTTATTTATTTAACCTAGCCTTTCCAGAATAAGGATAAACTGATTTACTGTTTTCATTTATTTATATTGGCTGTATTTGGTTTTATGTAAAGCGCCTTGGTTTGGAAAGACACTATAAAAATAAAGTTTGACTTGACTTGAAAAATGAATTTAATCAAAACTGTTCATGCATCAAATAAATAAAAACATTCATGGGGCCTAGAAAGTACACAAAAGTACATGTTTTTAGCCCAATATGTTTGTGTACAGTACTGTTGTGTTAGTTGCTAAGTAAGTTCTGCTTATAATTGTGAGTATTTAAAGCCCCCTAATCATTCACAGGAAAATAACTTGGAAGTCACATTTAGAAGAAAGCGTTTAGGGACACTTTATTTCCTATTAGGTTTACTTTTGCACTGTGCACCACCACTTGTTGAGCCACCCTACTCCCCTGGCTGAAGATACTCTCCTAAAAGCTGATCTGGCCTGAAACATTTATTAATTATAGGCTGCTCAGAGGTATCTCATCACCCCACATCTGATCTGACCTAATCTAAGCAATTGTAACTGCAGGCTGTTCAGGCCCCCCACCCAGTTGTTCAGCAGATCCTGCATCCAATGCAGCTAATATGACTTGATTTAGAGCAATTTATTTATTTGTCAGCTACTCAGTAGATCCACCCCCACCAACTATATATTTTGTCTGATCTGGGCATCCTCCACATACAGTAAAAAAATACCCTGTATCCCATCTGGTTGCTCTATATGAAACCAAAATGCCTCATAAGGACGTACTGGAGACTACAACAAATGGAAAATCCAGCTAATCTTTTTCAATTAATCATTTTATTAAAGTTTACACATAACAACAATAGTCAGAACAGGTTCCATTGCAATGCATTAAAATATAAACAAAGATAACTACAAAACAATGAGAAACATACAACAAAGGATCAAGGTAATTTAACAGGATATATTATGATAACTTGTAATTCGGTCTCCCGACCTACACTATACCGAGGTCAGGGAACCGAATTCCAGAATCCCGACGGGGACTTGTGTTATGCAGCGGGCTTCATCCCCGCCCCCCAACATAGTGTGCAACCCCTCCTCTTCCAACCCACCGGTCCCTACTGTATATCCTGTATTCCGAGATTGCCAAGCCCCAATCATGGTACTCTGTGGCCCAAGTCTCTGTTACTGCAGCAATGTCCACCTTCCTCTCTGAAAGGAGCACCTGAAGCTCTGCAATTTTGTTCCCCAGGCTTCTTGTGTTGAGAGAGACCACCTTCCACCCGTACCCCTCCTTCTCCTCACTCTTCTTCTTCTTGGCCTGTGTCCCGCCTCCCGGTAGTCCACACCCTTTCTCCTCCTTATTCTTACTGGGTGGTGGTGCCTTCTGTATTACACTCAGACCACTCTGCCGGCCCCCTCCCAGGGTTACTATGCCTCCACCTTTACCTATATCTAGGGGGGTGAGCTCATTAGGGTCCCCGTCTGGACCTTTCTACTAACCTCAGTCTTTTGGCCACCCCCCCACTAGTTTAAATCCACCTTAGTAGAGATATACCCCTCTAATCCTGCCTTTAATACTCCCCTCCCCTTCCTGCTCAAGTGCATCCTGTAGCCTGTGTACAAGTCACTATTTCCACAGACCCTACCCCAGTTAGTCACTAACCCATAATTTGCACATCTGTTGCAGCCTAAGCCCTGCCTACCAGGTCATAATGTTGCACGCTTAATAGCGTATGACATTATGGCTAAGCAGGTACAGTGTAGTCTGTAACTGCTAATGGTGCAATACCGTGTATACTGCTATACGCGGTATTGCACCAGTAGCACTTTCCTAGGCAGAGGATATGACCTCTGCTGGGAGTGGGTTATGCCAAGCAGCTTCTGTGGCTCACAGGACTGAGCCACAGTAACAGGAACTTAGGTTACAAGGCCTGGGACCGGGTTTGATTTCCGGGTCCCAGAATATTTTATTTTTATTTTCTTGTGCACTTCGTTGAACCCCCCGAGTTGAGAATCTAGTGGGGTTTGAGCACAGCCCTGTAATGGGGGTGTGGGGGTAGAGTCTCCACAGAAAAAGACTTATTCCTCATGGCAGTGCAATATTGCCATGAGGCATAATGTCTTGCGACATTATGATCCCGTGCCTAAGCCCTGCACCTACTTTGCCTAATCCTCACAGTACCCAGCTGAATTTAAGGGCATCTGACTTTGTAGCCTTTTCCTTTCTTTCTCTGCTAATTGTTCATTACTTCCTTTCTTTCTCTGCTGATTGCTCACTACCTCTGAATTTTTCTTTGAACACCTTGTTGGATGTGCACAAGTCTTGGTTGTCTGGCAACTGAACAACAGTGATTGCATTCATGGCGGATTCTGAGATACTCTGAATGGTTATGCTCTTGACATTGTTCACTGTGCCATGATACACTATTGTGTATATACTGTGTATATTTTTGCCTTCTTGCTTTGTAATAATTGTGTTTTATTTACTGTATATTATATTTTTGACACATGTATTATTGCGTTGTACCCTTGTCTTGGGTCTTCCCTGAAAAAGGGACTGTACTGTCTCAGTGGGCCTACTCGGTTAATAAAATTCAAATAAATAAATAAATCTAGTTTGTCCAAGTGTTCCTGAGAACTTTTCTGATCACAGAATCTAAACCCCCATCTGCTCTCCCTACTATTGATTGTGACTTTACTCTATCCCACCCATTTTGAATGATGTCACTGTCTTGGCTTACACCACCTCAGTGGGCAACCTATTCCATGGTTCTACCACCCTTTCAATAAAATAGTGTTTCCTAAGATCTCTTTCGAAGCTCACCCCCCCTCAGCTTCCACTCGTGACCTCTAGTGCTGGAATTGGTACTTCTACAGAACAGATCAGATCAGACAAGGGCACTTTGATTATTCCTCTTAGGAACTTGTATGTACTACAGGGTACTGCATTGCATCCTGGCTGGTGCCACTGTAAGTGCTTGGATGGCAATGGGATGGAGGGTGGCATGTGTACTAGAGGATGGGTGAGTATGGGGGTTCTTTTTGCATGGGACAGGGAGGCGGGGGGTGGCATGGTTGCTAGAGGACTGGTGAGGGTGGAGGGATTTCTTTCATAGGTGAGGCAGGAGGGGCTGGTGTGGGTGCTAGAGGGTGGATGGGGGGTTTCTCTCATGGGTGAGGTGAGTGACATTGGTGCTAGAGAGTGGGATGGAGGCTTCTTTCATGGGTGAGGGGGTGGCCTGAGTGCTAGAGGGTGGGTGAAGTTTTTTTTTTTAACGGTGTTGCTAGCGACTTGGAACACATCAAAAGATGGCAGCTGGCCTAAGTGAAAGTAGTTCTGAGCTAATCACCCACTATGGAATCCTTATTTTTGTTACATGGCTGAGGTGGGAGGAGAGTTGCATATGTGCTAGAGGGTGGGTGAGATTGGGGGCATTTTTAAGCAGATTTGTGATCATCAGAGGCCACATCAAGGTGGAAGGAGGGCTCAGGGAGACACTCACCATGGGATCCTTATCCTTATCACATGTGTGTGGGTGGCATAGATGCTAGAAGGTGGAGTATGTCTTTTATTGTAATAGGATTGTGATCACCCAGGAACACATCAGAAGGTGACACGTAGGTGACACGTAGGTGGGTTGGAGGGAGGGCTGAACTATTCACCTTCCATGGGATCCTTATAAAGTATGTACCATGGTAGCAGTGGGGAGGGGGTGGAGGGTGCAGTGTGGAGGGGGTGGAGGGTGGATGGGACCCAGAGTTTGGGGGTAGGTGGGGAAGTTGGGGAGATTGTTAAACTTCCAGGGGATGGACTGAAAGCGAGCCACTGAGGTTGGGCACCTGGTGGCCACAAAATTGTCGCACTTTATTTAGTCATTGAAAAGATCTCCAAAACCAAGTTTGAGCACTTGGTGGCAGAAAGGGTGTTGGGAGGTATTCAGCACCGGGATTGGGTACCTGGTGCTGGAAATAGGAAGAAAGAGGAGGGTTATATTTCGTGCTGGTTTGACTTTATGTCAATCATGAATGAAAAAAGTGCACTGTGTTTAGGGCTGTTTTCCATCAAAGGGCAGTGGAAAAAACATATCAGGCTCAGTTCTCAAAAATCCTGAGAATGCCAAAAGCCCCGGGTGTGCAGAACATATGGAACATGGAGCTTGTGTCAATCATCCAGCCTGCTATCGGGATTCTCAATCTCCTGCACCAATTGCTGCAAGTTAGACCAGCTTTTTCTGGTCTAGCTTGTGGCAATCTTGCGTAGCTGTTTTACAGGGCTTGCTCAAAATATTTGGTGCAAGCTGCGGTAAATCGGGAAAACTGTCACAAATGTACCTGATCCTCTTGATTTAGGTGCAGTGGGTGGCAAAGGTTCCTGCACAACTGTGCTGACCACCAGGTTTGATGCAGGACTTGACACAAGTCCTGTGTCTCCCTTTGTGAACTGGGCCCATTGTTTTTCTTTTTTTTTTTTTTTTTAATTCCTAGCTGACTTCAAAAAGTCAGTCATGGATTAAAAAAATCAAGTTTTTTTAGTTATTTTTTAACTGCTGTAAAACAGACCACACATGAGCAAATATTGATACCTTATAACTTTAAAACATGTTCAAATTTTCCTTTAGCCTTTTCCCCTTCAAGGTACTTCCTTGGATCAAGCCCTAACAAACATACGTGTTTCATAATTTGACTTTGCCAAGTTTTTTGCTAGCTGAATTTTTGAATTTTTGTGTAATTTCACAAATTTATAACTTTTGAAGCACCAATCGATTTTTGCCAAACTTTGCCAAACAATTAGACTCTAGGACTGAGATTGTACAAAACATAATGTCATAGTCCTAGGTGCTACGACTGCAGAGATATAAACTGGCAACTCCCCAATTTTTTACTAAAACACTAAATCAACCCTAACATACAGATGCTGCCATATCTGTATAACATTGATTCATTGCAAAAAGCTACAGTATGTTAATGCAGACATTAGGATTAAAGAATGCAAAGTGGAGAAAGTAAGGAAATGAAAAAATGAGGGTTTGGAGTCTCAGCAGTCTTGGCAAATTGGTGGTGTGGTATTCCTTGGGGTGTTCAACCCTAATAAATTCAAAGAAAACTCTCACACTCCCCAGTCCTATATGTGGGTTCAGTATACAGTATGGCCCACATATTCAAATGAGATGCATGGCACAAAATGGAGATGAGTGGCATATCCTGGAAAATGCGAGGAAGCACAATATTTGTAAGGGAGAAATGCGTTGTTTATGTCAGAATATGCAATCATGCAGATATAATGTATGCAGCACAGAAAAAGGGGTTGTGCACCTATGCTGTGCATGTGTATATTCAGCCAAAATGAACGGTGCATGTGCCGTGCATCCCACATTTGTGCCGCACAAAGTTAGGCAAGCAGAGTGCTGCCATGAATTGGTCAGCCACCCACAGGCAGGCTGCAGAACTGCAGATAGGTGATCCTGAGAGAGCCTCAGAGGTGCTCCAGGATGTGCTCCAGACACCCACACACAGCAGTCATGCCAGGAAGGTAGTACCCAAAGCCACAGTGGCTGTCACACCACTGGCACCACCCAGACTGCCTCCCCCCTCACCACACCCAGGTTGTAGACACCCAGTCGCCACATGCCAATGCAGTCAGTCACCCCATTAGCACACCAGCGGAGCCACAGTGCAGCGCATGTATCAGGGTCCATGGCCAGCACCCAGGTGGCCATCAGAGCACCACCCAGTTGTGGTATGCATCCACGGTGACGTCTGGGACAACAGTGCTCAGGATGCATGGCAGTAATGGTGGCAGCATGGCATGGGTCAAGGACCGACCAGTGACACACACCCATGGTGGCACACCATAGGTGCACACAGTACACCCATGCATGCCCACACCACCAGGGGCCACATACATTTCACTGATGCCATCCATGCATTGTGTGGTGTTCTGATGGTGGACATTGCACAACTGTGGGCAGCATGGGGCAGGGGTGACACCACCTGTGGCCTGGAGGTGGCATGGGCAGGCCTCATCGACACAAGATCATTCTGGTGTTGTGCACGTGGCCACCATGGGTACGTACATGGCCATGGGTAATAGCACTGTACTAAGGCCAATGCAGTCCACCCACACACAAACATACCTTTCCATCTGCCTGCTAGGCTGCAGTACCTCCTGATCCCCTTTGTGGGTTGGTGGTGCTGCCCAGCAAAGCTGGAACTGCGCATGTCACAGGTATGCAAATGGACTGAATACATTCCAGTAATGAGATGCAAATGTGCTGTTTGGGCACCAACTGTGCAATGAGGCCATTTGCATATCCTGGCTGAATATTGCAAATCTGCGTGCCGCACAAGCAGCTTCACATCATGCAGTTCTGTATGCCCAGTACTGGTCTCAGGTCACCTGCCGTGCTACACATCTCCCACTGCATGATCGCGTATGTTCAGGATATTTAGCTAGACATGCGCGGTCACATTTTACAGCACATCATCTGAATATCTCATTGTTTTTTGCCAGTGCAGTTGGGATGCACAGAACATTCACTTGTATGATGCAGCCTGCCACTTTTGAATATTGGGACTTATGTCTCTAATTAGAGCAGCTCGTTTAACCCTTAGGCTGCCAACAGAATTTGAACGTATAGGAATTCTGAACTGATATATCAGCCTGTGGCACAGCAAGGGTTAATACACCGAGACCATTTCTACTGGTAGTGTAAACAGGCCATCTTTATTTGACAAGGTGCAGGGTGACAAACATAAGGAAGTGCACAGTTGGATCTGCGTACACCTGAAGTGGATCCACCAGTGCACTTCCTTATGTTTGTTGCAATGCACCTTGTTAAATAAAGGTGGCCTGTTTACATCAGACATATACCCACATACAGAAGTGCTGAGTGCAAGATTGTTCTGTGCTTTTATTTGGAATTGTCATTAGGTTTCAGTACCTGACTCCCAGCTGTTTACTGTGCCTTTTTTCAACCCTAATGTCCATCCTCTTCCACAAGCCCCTAGCCTCATGATACAAGGACAAGCTACAGGTCCATGGCCAAGCCTCATAAGTCTGGTGCTCAAAGCTACACAACTGTAGCTCCACACATGGGACATGGGGCCTACAGAATTGGTTATACCTTTTTCAATCTGGGCTCTATGTGCCCTAAACAAAGAAGGAGATCATTCATAACTGTCTTCACACTAAATCAGGATGTTATTCGTAGCTTTCATCACACAAGGACCTGCACAAAGCAGGACATCATCTACGACTTTCTTTCAGCAGGGTCCGAGATCATTCATTACATTCTTTTCACAGTCACCACATGCCTCAGAACTGTTGCTTTTCTTTGGGTCATGAGGCTAGGGGCTTGGGGAGGAAGGTGGACATTATGTTTAAAAAACCCAAGGAACACCACACCACTGATTTTCCAAGACCCCTGAGACTCCAAATCCCAAGTTTTTCATTTCTTTGCATTGTCAGCTTTGTGTTCTTCAATCTTAATGTCTGCAGCAATATTGTTTTTTTTATGCTTTGAATTTCCTTTCTTTTTGTGATAGTGGAATGGTATCTCCTGTCACACTTGTTTAAATGGACCTGCAGGAAACAAAATAAACAGACTGACTGACATATTTCAAGCCCTGTCACCAACCTTATCATGCCAGGATGTTCATGGCACTTTACCAGCAGCATGATCTATCTGGCTGTGTGCTGCCAGGCCCCAACCACCTCCATACCAGGATGAGGGCTATGCAAATATAATGGTCTGTCTGATTGTGTGCAGGGCCCACAGACACTAACCAACACCATGCCAGAAGGGCCAGGGCTCAGTGGGCCCTGCATCAACACAACAGTTTGACTGTGTGAGGAGCTCTGTGGGCCCTGCATTCAGGCACATACTAACTGCCATCAAGCCAGAATGCACAGTGTGTCTGGCTGTCAATGGCACCAAATAACATTGCGGACACTACATAAAAAAAGTATGCTACACAACCAAACCACAACAACCATACTGTACTGAGAAAATCAAACCATTTCCATATGTCACAGAAACATAGAATTTGTCAGCAGATAAGGACTGCTTAGCCCACCTAGTCTGCCCAGTTTGTCCCTGCCTATACTGTCACCACAGACCCTACCTGATCTCCAGCTACTCCCTTCCTCCTGCATTCCTACTAAGATTCCTTTGTACCTATTGCATGCATGCTTGAAGCCTACCACAGTATTCACTTCCTCCACCTCCACTGGTAGATTTTTCCGGGTGTCCACCACTCTTTCAGGGAAAAAGGACTTCCTCATATCACTCCTAAATTCCCCCCTCCCTTCCAGCTTCATTGCATGCCCTCCTGTCCTGGTTCACCTTCTTATCTGAAAAATACTCCCCTCCTGCACCTATCACGTCTCCCTCTCCCACCTTCTTTTATGGTGTACATGTAAAGATCCATCAGTCTCTCCTTATAGGGTTTATGATGCAACCTCTGCACCCTTTTAGTTACCCTCCTCTGGACAACCTCTATCCTGTCTGTGTCCTTCCTAAGATGTGGCCTCCAGAACTAGGCACTGTACTTCAGTCATGAAACCTATCTATCTCACAAAATTATAAACCTGTTTTTTGTTTCAGCACCCGTGCCTCAGCAAATTTCCACAAATTGCAATTTTTTGACAAAACACATCAAAAAGAATCACCCACACAACTTAAACTCTTAAAGGGGAACAGTCAGCACCAAGGGCCCCACGTTCAAATGTGGGGCTAGTCCCAATTGCACTTTGTGTACAAAAAATGTTGTTTTACTTACTGTTTACTATAGTATAGTAAATTGTATCAGACACATTTTGTTTAGTTGTAGGCTATCTTCTATTACTACAATTCCCCAAATCCCCTGCAGCTACCATCACAGACGTAGGCAGCAGTGAGCGATTTAATAGCCTGCCATGCATGTTAGAGTTTATATGAGGTCTGATATTTTGTTTGCTGGTCCAGCTGTTGAATTCACATCAACACACTGACATGCAATGCAGCTCAGTAAAACACCGTGCAGTAAACCCACCAAATACAACATAGCACACTTGCCGAAGACAGGGACAGTAACCAGCCTGCAGGGCAACAGCAGAGTACAGTTCCATGGCACACTCACATTTACATCGGTGACGCAACCTGGGAGGGAAAGGCGGAGGGATTCTGCACTCCAACTCTGGGTGGGGGGTGCTGTTGTGGGGGGTTGGGCCTCAGAGGAGGGTTGGGGCTTGGGGGTGGGGGGATCTGCTATTCCTACCCGGGTGGGGCCATGGTGGGGTGTATTCAAACCTGGTTCTGCTGGGTGTACCAACCGCTTTCAGAGCCACTGTATCCTTCCCACTGCCTGCACAGAGCAACAGCACACAGTAGCAGACTTCACCCTTTGAGACTAAATTACTCTCAGACATCTGCACAGTTGGAGCACTCTACACATGCAGTGGCAAGCCTGCACTGCTACATCCCCTTAGCACTTCTGACTTCAGCACTTTAAAGTACGCTGTTTGTTACGTGCTGAATGTGCCCCCATGGACTTGATGTGGATGCCCTGCTGTCCACCCTGGGCTAAGTAGAGTCACAGAGGACTGTACATAGCTGCTGGAGAAAAGCAGATCCAGAAAAATATCTGATCAGAGATTATTAAAACTCTAACAGTCATTGCAGGCTACTGAATCTCTCACTGCTGCCTTCTACTCTGATGTCACCTGCAGGGGATTCCAGGATTTGTAGTAACAGAAGACATGAGCCTAGAATGAACAAAATGTGTCTGATACAATCTACTATACTACAGAAAACAGTAAGTAAACCAAAGTGCTTTGCACACAAAGTGCACATTGGGACCAGATCCACACTTGAGTGTGGGCCCTTTTGGCTGACTGTTCCCCTTTAAACACAGAAATTATAGCCATGAAATCTATCTCCTTTTCAATCAGTTACTAGCATTTCTAACTGTCACAAAACAAAACATAAATGACAAAATCATGTGCGTGAGTGACATAATCTATATCACAAAACCATAAATATTTTTTATGGTTTTATCACTCGTGATTTTTTAAAATGAATATTTATTCTAAAAATGACAATATTTTCCATCACAAAGTACCAGGAAATCCTCCTGTCACACTAATATGTTGACTTTGTAAACCACAGACCACTCTTCCACCTCACTTGCTTGATTTTAGTGCAAAAAAGTTTTGATTTATATGGTTTTGTGACTGCTTACTGTCACAAAATCTAATTTTTAACCTCAGAACATGTTTTAACTAATGAAACCATAAAAACTGGTTTCATGAAAATTCCTTTGTCATTCATTCATTTTTACTACTGCACATGTGCAAAAATGGAACACAATTTTGCAAATAACGCAAAAATGGAGTAAGTTAGGAAAAATCTAATTCGCAGAGAATCATCCCTTGGGCCAAACTTTGTCAAACGTATAAGGTTTTTGAGTTATTAAATACAAGGGTCAGGATTCACAAAAGAGATGTGCCCAGCGCAACTCAGATGCACTGGCGCAAGCCAGAAATGCACTGTAAAATGACTCAGAAACAGGGTGAGTGTGCCAGCAAAACTGAGATGCCCTGCGCCGAACGACGTGTGCCTTAGGCTCAATGTAATGACATGCAACGCATATATAGGGGGCATACTCATGCATACACAATGCAACCCGATTCACAGTGTATATCCATGGTGCATCCCCAGCGCAAAGCCAAGATGCACCATAGAAAGATAAGTATCAAAGAAGGAGACTTAAGTCTAGCCCACCTGCAGGTCGTTAACGGAATAGCTGCAGCAGCACACTGCTGGAGCCAGAGGGGGACAGGAAGGCAGAGAGAGAGACAGAGACAAATAGCCAGAAAGTCAGCCAGAATACCAAGCCAGAGGGCCACACAGACAATCCTGTTGCCAAATGAACCCAGCAGCAGTCGCCATAGCAGGTGCACTAATGAGGAGGAAGAGGAGGAGGCAGGGCGCTGGAAGGCACCGTAGGTGGCCAGCCCCGTGGCAGTATCATGCCAGGCTGTCCATCGAGCAGCTCACAGAGGTGGAGACAGTAGGGCAATACTGCCTGAACAGGGCCATGCAGAGGCAGCTCTGTGAGCTGTGCCATGATGTGATGCAGGCACCCACTGCATGATGTCACACCATCTCGGTGGAGACCAAGGTGACAACGGTCATATGCTTGCTTGCCACAGAAACCTTCCAGAGGCCTACTGGGGACACCACTGGCATAACACAGGCCTCTACTTCCCACCTCCTCACACAGTTCCTCACCGCACTGCTACCGCATGCTTCGGAATATATCCATTTCCCCAGCATGCAGGCAGAGTGGACAGAAGTCATGCAGGGATTCTACAGGGTGACACGCATGCCAAGTGTCATAGGAGCCATTGACCACACCCATGTAGCGATCCGCGCACCACCTGGTGATGATGCCATCACATACATCAACTGGAAGGGGTACCATTCCGTGAATTGCCAGGTGGTGTGTGATGGCACAGGGCGCTTCACCAATGTCTGTGCCACACACCCTATGAACACACATGATGCATACATATGGCACCAGTCGGCACTGTGCATGAGGCTCGAGGACGGGGACACACCAAGTGGCCATCTGATAGGTACATGTGACAGGGCACCAAGGCAGGGACACATGGGGTGGGCCGTGGGCAGTGTGAAGCAGGCGCATCGGCCCTGGGACAGCAGGGGTGTTCAAGGGTACACAGGTGGACACAGGGTGGCACGCAAGCACCGTGCACCACATGACAGATGGGAGCATGCAGGTGCAACTGGGGTAGGGATGCAGGACTGCCAGGAATGGGGATGCACGGGCGGTAGAGCACGACAGGTGCACACACCACTGAGGCCAGGGTTGAGGACAGGGTATGTGCCACAGTGGAACGCAATCTACTAATGGAAACACATCTACCCCTGCAGGAGGCGCTGCATATCCACTGAGGTCCTGGCTCCTCACCCCCTTCCGATGACACGTGCCATCATAGAGCATGTCTTCGGCATGTGGAGAATGAAGATGCGATTCCAGTGCCTGTGTCGGTCAGGTGGTGCCCTAAAGTATAGCCCTGAGAAGGCCTGTGGCATATTCCTGGCCTGTTGTATGATACACAACATGGTCCTGGACCGTGGGATACCTGTCGAGGCTGGTAAGGGTGACAGTTCCAGGGAGGAGGAGTAGGAGGGGGTGGGTGAGGGGGTGGACAGGGCATCCCTTGAGGGCCAGGGAGGTGAAGCCAGGTAGGGCCAGAGGGACCCGAGACTGGTGGACAGAGCACGGGACTACTGCAGGCATGTAGTAGAGGAACACTTTGGGCCACACAGGTAAGTATGCAGGTATGTATGCGTGCAGGTGTGTGCACCAAGGTGTAGGGAATCCATGTCATGGGCACAGTGGACACCGGATGCTGCACAGTGTCACACACAGGCGCACACACACACAGTGGGAGACACACAGACACACCAGGCATGCAGCAACCTTGCACCACCCAGGCCATGTCACAGACATCATGGGTCAGTGTGCACTGCAGCCTGCACATGGGGAGAGCAGACACCAGAACACACTCATCATTCCCATGACACATGGCATAACAGTGGTGTACACAGACATGCAGGACATCCTGCATAGGTAGCACACAGTGGTGCCAGGATGGCTGTGGGGCAGGCGACAGCCACACACATCGCCACTGGCACCACCTGCAGGGTGTCTGGTACACACGGGCGTGCCATCCTGCCACCACAAGCTCAGGGACATGGGCATCACAGGGCAGCCCCCTAGCTGTCATGGACATGGGGGCAACCTCTGCCTTGGCTGGTAGTGGCAGCTGTGCCACCACCGACCAAAGGGGTGTTCCCTGTGACTCTGCAGGGGTGCTGCACTGAGACTGTGAATGGGTGCCCAATGGAGTGGCCATCCCATGTCCACTGGCTGTGCCATGGACGGTGGGCTTGGAGGCCAGTGGCGACAGAGTCATCAGCAGGGGGTTCACCTGGCTCCACTGCTGGGGCATGCGGGATGTGCTCCTGGGCTTCTGACTGGATGCACGATGTCCACGGCATGTTGTGGATGCAGTCACCACCTCCACAGCTGCTGCAATCCACTTCAGAGCTGCGGTCATGCCCATCTGCATGATGCATGTCTCTGCCAGCATCTGTGCATGCCAAGCAGCTGCAGACTCATGCTCCTGGACCATCACAGCTCTGTGGCTACAGAACTCTGCACAGAGGGCCTCCTACCCCTCCACAGTTGCCCGCAGGAGGGCAAGGTAGGCCTCCATGTCGTCGGCAGGTGTTGCATCATGGTGGCCTTGCAGATGAGCAGGGGATGTATCAGCCTGTCCTGGTGCATCCACGGGTGGTGGTTACACCTTGGCAGGCTGTGACATGGGTGGGGCTTGGCTGGGCACTGCCACTGGCTGCCCATGGATGGTGTCCTCCAGGGCCACTGGAGCAGGTGCGTGCACTGAAGCACCATGCCTGGATGACACCACTGTTGCTAGCACTGCACTGGGCAGTGGTGCTGTGCTGCATCTGCACCTGCACCCAGCACAGTGGGAACATCAGTGGCACCCAGGGCCATGTGCACAGGTAACCCTGTGATGTGTGCACCACTGTCAGCCATGTCTGCGTCGGTGGTGTCAGTGATGCATGTGGTGCTGCCAAGGCCCTCCTCCTGCACACCACTGGTGAGCACAAGGAGGGCATCAGCAATGTCCACCGCATCATCTGGGTCAGCATCAGACAACCCGGACAGACTGCCCAACCAAGCAATGTACCCTGGGAAGCTGTGCCTGGGTATACAATGACAGTGCATGCCATGCAGGGACAGGTGAGTCAACTGTGGCACATGGAAAGGCGGGCCTGTCTGGGACACACAGCGGCTCACCATGCTGTGATGGGCTGCCACCAGTCTGAAATTCACCACCTGGGACACCCTGCATGGCTGTCTGGGACACATTGGCGGACAGGAGGGCCTCGTTCTGACTGAGCAGTTCCGCTGTGCTCGGGCCACCCCCTGTCTGCTGCAGGGAGGTCTGGATGTTGGCCACCTTCTCCTTGGCCCTCCTGCGCTCACCGTTCCAGTGCTTATGGCACTCTTGGACCCTGCGATTGTACAGTGCAATGGCATTCACCTGCCAAGCCACCTCCTCCCAGCCTGCTGCCCGTGCCATCCAGCTGCCTCCCCTGCTGGTGAGGATGTCCAGGCATAGGTGACGTGCCTCTATGAGCACCCTCTCCTCATCCTTGGTGAAGCTTGGTCACCACCTGGTGGCGGCACCTGCTTCCTCTGACATACTGGCTACTGTGGGGAGAAGCATCCAGGTGTTAGTCACACCTGTGGGTTCACATGTTCCTGCACCTGTCTGCCTCTGTCTGTTGCCCCCCCAGGTTCCGTGCCACTGGTGTTCTGGGAGGTGGTCTGCAAGTAGTTGTCCTGGCACAGGTGGCCGTGCCCCATGGTACATGGTCCACAGGAGATGGTGCACATGCCATGTATGGCCACCAGTCCACAGCTGCGGCAACATTGCAGTTGCCCCAGCGGGTCACACTGTGCAGTCTGCCATGGACATATCCTGGTACCTCTGCAGCTTGTGTGTTGCCACCATGGTACCCCGTCCATCCTGGGCACCACCATTGCTACACCTGTGGGGTAGAGGCACAGTACATGTGGTTACAGCCATGATGCAACTGGCTGCAGTGTGTGGCATGGTGACACTGTCATTGTGTCTGCACAGGTGCTGCGGTGTGCCTCGGACAGACCTGTGGCATGTCGCTGTGTCCACCACACATTGCCAGTGCCACCCAGTCAAACATACCTCTGATGTGTCCCACTATACAGGGAACGGGTCCTCTGTTTATGTCGCATAACCTCCCTGTTCCACATTGCAAGGCCTTGTCCCACTGACAACCGTATCATCGTTCAGCAGTACTGTATCATACATGCTGACATGTTTACATCATGGTTCACAAACAGCCATTCTTGACATGACAGGAAGCAGTCTATCAGTGATCTGTGCATCTTATGTACTGCTTTGATGGAGTGTTCCACATTATGACCATTTGTTCCACATATTGGGAGGCAATGTTCCACATATGGGGGACATAATCACTGAGAGGTATGCATGCACATGTTCAGTCCCCCCCAGTACGTTCTGTAGACCCTGTGAATATAGCTGTGTACTCACCTTCAAGGCTCTGTCTCCTCTTAGTCACCTGGTCTCAGCCTGCTGAATTGGGAGCATTTATGGCTCAGGGCATGCAAATGAGGCCTGGGCCTCTGGTAATGAGATGATAATCAGATGAGATGCCCATGCATGTGGAATGAGGCTGTTTTGGGTGCATTATTTGTGAATTGCACAATTGCCCCCAGCTTATCTCACTTTACAAGGAGCATTTCGGAGTTGTGCCAATGCCAGAACAGTGCATCTCTGGCACATGCGCATAGCATTGGGTGCATGTTTCTGTATCCGGGGCAGTCTACAAGGGGCATCTGTCACGCATGCATGGTCACTGTGTCCAATGGTGCATCTTTCATGATGCACCACTATGCTGCTTACCTGATGCGCTGCTGCAGGGCTGCTATCCATTACGTTGTGTACTCTATCACGTAGTGTGATCCCATATAAGCAGTCCATGCTGCACTGTGTGTGTAGTGCCCGTGGGTCACGTGCAGCATGCGGTAAGTGTACATAGCACGTGCCATGCACAACATGGTGTCCGCATGTTGCCTTTGACCTATTGAGCTTCACGCACAATGTGCACTGTACTGTATGTGCCACGGTGTTCCATGAGACGCATATCCGTGTTGCACCCTGACACTGTGACCTGGTTTTACAGTATGCCTAGGGCAGGGAGACAGACATCTAGGGCCATGAACTGGTCCCAGGTGGACCTGCTGCATCTGGTGGCTCTTGTCCTGTCTGTGGAGGGGCAGCTATTTGGGCAGGATGACCTATATGTGCACAGGGGCTGAGGTGTGGGCCTCTATTTCCCGTAGGCTTGTGCAGCACACCTGGATGCCATGCACTGGGGAGCAGTGCAGGTATTGGTTTGGCAACCTCCAGAGGCAGGACCCGGAGACACTGGTGCAGCTGCATCACCATGCACGCAGGGGTGCACTGCCAAGACCAGGTAGGTGTTGCTCATCTGGCTCCTTTTGTGTGCTGGGTGTGTGTGTGTCGAGGCCCTCATGGGGCACCCACATGGGTCACAGGCATCCTACACACATGGCATTGGCTGCAAACTGTCCAGTGCAGCCATATCATGTGTGCAATGAGGGGGTACAGGGTGGTGCTGTGTCTGCATGCAGGCCGCTGGGGACTGCACAGCTGGTTACCACTGTTTGCTGCATGGACACAGGCCGGCAATGGGGGGGGGGGAACTGTAGCAGTGTGTCCTGCACAGTGGCAGTGTCTGGCTGTCCCTACATTGTCTGTGCATGTTGGTGTTGTGGTGTGTTTCTGGCACCACTGTGTTGACTCATGATGCTGCCTGTTGTGTTTTGCAGGACCAGAAGCCAGGCAGAGGGCCAAGGATGCCATTGAGGTGAAGAGGAGGAGGATCATGGGTGCAAGGCCTGGTGCCCTTCCAGGGTCAGGTGAGTGTTGCATTCTGCTATTGCTGTGGGTTACTGCTGAGTGGGGGTGTTGTCCATGTTCAGGCCCTCAGTGTGTGTTCTCCCTATCATTGCTGTAGGTCTCCAGGATCACCATGCTGTGGCTGGGAGAGGTGCACCTTTGGACATGGACTTAAGGATTCTTGTGGCCATCTAGGTGGCCCTGCACCCACTGTCCAGGACTGTTCAGCACCTGTCAGCTACCCTGCAGGGTGTCCTGCTGTGGCTCCCATTACATGGCCATGCCAGGGTGTTGCGTGGCAAGGCACAGTGTCAATGTGGTCCCCTGCCTCTTATTGGGGCTGTCCCATGTAAATAGTTAATGTTCATAGCCCCCTGTTACTGTCCCCTTCCTGCCCTCCTTCCCATTCCTGCCATTCCATTTTTTGGTGTTGTTCCAGTTGTTTGCTGTTCTACTTTTGTATTGTGCAGTTTTTTATCTGATGTTTCACTTTTATAAATATGTTTCTCTCAGCACTTGAGTCCATGGGTTTCATTGTTCCAGCTTTGTGGTAGCTCCCTCTTGCTCTGCTGGCTTGCTCCACTTGCTTTGAATAGCTCTCCTGTGTGACTCAGGGCATCCAGCATGCCCTGGTGCATCTCCAGTTGTGCTGTACTGTTTCTGGGTGATTCAGAGAGGGGCTGCGCTTGGCGCTACCCATTGCGCATACCTCTGTGAATTGCTCCACCTGTGCTTGGTGCATCTGCTTTGCGCCAGCACATTTGTGATGTGCGCAGCTCAACTTCTTTGGGAATCCTGCCCAATTTGTTCTTTTTTTCACTCATGCTCAGTTAAAAAGGGAACATTCTGGAGATAAGCAATTTTTTGCAAAACTGACATAAATCAGATTTGTTAGATGAAAACTGTTGACGTGACCTAATCCCACAGTTGATGTGATTGTTAATGGTCACAAAACATGTACAACAAAAAGAAGACTTTGCACATCCAAAGCAACACAATATCTTGGCAGTCAAGCCTGAAACTGTTGTGGTCAACTGTATAGGGTGTTGGGATGATTCTTCCATCCTTTTTTGTTTTACAGAATAAGTATTTTTATAAAATTGTAAAGGTGCAAGTCACAAAACCTGGGACTTATTTCATGATACACTACCTAGACTTTCTCAGCTGCGTGCATGGTTACATGACTTACTGTGATGCCAGATAAGATGCAATGCAGTACTGCTGCAGTATATTACAAAATATTGCAGTATACTGCATGGAACAGGGTCATTCAATGACAATCAAGCCTTTTTAATACAGTATGTTTTGACATGTCACCTACTGCAAGTTATTGCATTGCATCATGAGTGGCTTTGCTGTATCTGTCATGGAACTAGGTTGGTCAATGCTAGTATCCCCCTTCCCACCCAGCCCAGCTGTCAATTACTGGGGTGGCTGCCCAGTTCTACTGCTGATTCTTAATTAACTGGCTTTTTGCTACATTACTGTCATCAGGTGCCCAATTCCACCACCAGTTTTCCCCACCCAGCTTTTAAATTGAATACCCAACCCCAAAACATATTTTAGGATGCATTTACAAAGTGATACTTATGTGTTCATAAGGTGGGGTGCCATTGGGACCACCAACAAAATTTGGGGCCAAAATGGCCAAACATTCCCATGTTATACAGTAAGTAAAACAAGAAATAATTCAAAAAACTAAGTCCTTTCACATGTGCAGTAGATGCATTCCAGGACAGGTTATTGTTGCATATTTTCCTTTTACATTTAATGTGGTCAATTATGGCAGTTTTTACTCCAAATTTCCAGGGTGGCCAAGTCAACAATACACCTCATGACTAGATATGTTGCACCTTGTAAATCCAACCCAAAATGTGTATTTTGGGTCAACTCCAAAACACATTTCAAGGTGTGCTAACAAGGTACCACTTTAAGTGTGCAGTCACAAAGTGGGGTGGAGACTTGGCCTTGCTGAAACTTTGATCTCAAAATGGCAAAAATTGGTGAGGTTATGCGTAGCAGAAGAAAAATAAAAAAGAAAACAGATTAAGTCCATGTGCTTGGGCAGTAGGCACATTTCAAGATATAGGGCTCCATTTTCGAAAGTCAGTGAATAATGCAAGGTGCTTGCACCAGAAAAGAATGATGCAAGGAACAAGCTGTGTCAAAAATTGTGTCAATTCTGATTTTCTAACACTGCTTGCATCATAAGCCTGTGCCAAAGTGTCTTGCATCAGGCCTGCATAAAAAAAAAATGGGCACACCATGGTGCAATGGGGCTTGCATCAAAAAATTGATGCACCATCCCCTTTTTAATTTTTAAAGGTGGAAGCTGTTGACACTGCAGTGAAGATGTATGCTGCTTTTAGACTTGCCAGAGCCGGTCTAACTGACACTGATGTATATAAACGTGAAGGTAGATTATGTAGCAGGTTGGTTATAGAGTCAGTATTCCCCTGCAAGAACAGTTTAGAGCATTTTGGGGGCTTAATATGCCGTTGTTTTGACCATTTCATCTGCGATATTTTTTTTACTTGGCTTGAGTCATTTCTCACCACATGCATTATCTTTTTGACACAGCTTATGTCATTCTCGCTGCATGCATCACTCATCTTTTTGATTCAGCTTGAGTCAGTCTTGCTCCTTGCATCATCTTTTTGACTCGGCTTGAGTCATTCTTGTCTTAAGCATTTTTGTCTCAGCTTGCATCATTCTTTCCATATGCAACATATTTCTGATGCAGTGGACTTCTTGCATCATTTGGGGGGACTTTGCTACAGAGAGTACTTTTCTTGCAAAATGCAGCACACAGTATTTTGCACTCCTGGATTTGCAAGGTGGTTGTTTGGCACACCTTGCATCACTCTAAGAGCCCTTTGAAAACCTGGTCCATAGTTTTTTAAACCTGAAAGAAAAAAATAATTGAGAAAAATGTTCTAAGTCCAACATGAACAAAATGCTTAAAGGAGCAAAACAGTTATGAAACATGTACTAAGTCATAAAGAAAGTTATCATTCAGGCATAGTTAATGCTGGGCTGGAAGGGCTCTGCACATCCTAATTCATGAAGGGCCAGAAGTGCCCTGAGTGAAGAAACTTAGGAAGCATGTCATTGTTTGTGCAGATCCCATAGGACACTGTGCATCTTACTTTACACAGGGCCCAAAGGGCCCTGGGCAATGCAAGTTAGGACTCTGAACCTGTTATGGGCATCCTGCTTTGAGTAGGGCTCTTCAGGACCAGCACAAAATGAGTTTGAACTCCTGTTCTGCATATCCTGCACAAAGCAAGCTATGACTCAGCTCCTGTTTGTAGCAGGGCTTAAATGGCCGTGCACAAAGCATGATACAACTCTACCTTCTCAAAAAGTAAAAAAAAAATTGCAACAATGTTGTCAATGCATCTATTAGGGTTGAAAAACACAAAGCAGACAAAGTACAGAAATTAAAAAATAGGGTTCAAAGTCTCATGAGTCTTGGAAAATTGATGGTGTGGTGACCTGTTGGGTTTTCAGCCCTGATGCCCATCCCTGCCCCATCCCCTAGCCTCATGACCTAAGGGTGAACTACATTTCTGGGACCATTGACTGCTTTCATGCACAAAGAAAGGTACAGTATTGCTGATTCTATGGGCCTTATGTGGAGCAGCAGAGTTGTGGGCATAGCTCCCAACTTGTAGCTTCAAGTAACAGACCTATAGGGTATGGTCACAGATCTGTAGCTTGTCTTTTGGTCATAAGGATAGTGGCTGGAGGTGCATATTAGGGTTGAAACACCCCTAAGAATACCACACAATTGATGTTCCAGGACTCATGAGAATTTTTAGCATAATTTTTTTATTTCCCTACTATGTCTGCTTTGTGTTTTTCTTTCTTTTTTTTTTTGTTAGTTCTTTTTTCCCTGGAGTCCTCTGCCATCCATCTGACATCCTCCCACACAGGCACCAGGTATTATACCCCCTCCTCTAAACTCTCACAACTTGCCCTTCATAGCAGGGTGGGGAGATCTCTCAACCCAGCAGACCAGATCAAGTATTTGGGGAGGTGCCTTCCCAGGCCATTGCAGTGGGGATCATTGTCATCCACAGAGGACTCCTGTTTTTCCATTTTTTTCTTCTTCCCCTCAGAGGATGCAGTGTGCAGTGACACCAGTGGAGACAGTGCACATGCTCCCACACATGCTCCTTCAGGCATCTGCCGCATCCCCCGCCCATGTCTTCCAGTGTTGGTGTGCCACCACCCATCCTCTGCTAGTAGGCAAGCGATTGCCAAGTGCTGCCATCCTCCCTCCATGGAGAAGGAGAGCAGTCCATGGGACTCTCAATCCTTCTCTTCCCCTGCCGACCCCTGGCCCATGCTCATTCCCGAACAGGGGTCGCTGGCGTGGCACGAGGTAAGGCATCCAGCACCTCAGCCCTCAGTGTCACTGGGCCAGCTCTGCTTTGTGTTTTTCAACACCACAAGATGCATTGATGTAGTTTTTGTTTTTTTGCAATAAATATATATTATACATGCATGGTAGTGCTTATATGTCAGAGTTACATTACTGATTTTGTTCAAAGTGAGGCTGGCTCCTCAAAGTTTGGCAATCATAGCCTCTAGAACAGCAAAATGTTGTGTGCACAGTCTCTGTCCTAAGAAGTAACATTTGGCAAGTTGTATCAAAATCAGTTTGGCAGTTTAAACATCATTAGAAAGTGGAATAATGGGAAAATCCACAAATTCAGTCTTTTTTTGCCAGTAGATAGCATACAACTACACATATCTGAATTATTAAACTTACTGGTTTGTTAGCCCTCATCCCATACTATGATCTTCTCATGGTTTGAAAACAAAATAGTTTTTTTTTGTTTTAAATACTAGCAGACAAGCAGACCACATGAAGAAATAGCTGAAAAATGCAAACAGTTTTCTCAAGTAAAAGTCAAGCATGAACAAAAATTCTCAAAGCTAAAAAGTCAAAACACACTGAACTCTAAAGGCTGGTGGTTTTATAGTTCATGGAAGACAATCAAATGAGATGTCTGAACTGACATTGAAAAAATAAATAATTACATGTAATATTTCTGTTAGAAATAATTACCTGTGATTTACTTGAAAAATCATCAAGATGGACTTTAGCAAACTCAGCACGTGCACAACAGATAGACGACAGATAGTGTATGCAGAAGGTAGAAAAAACAAGAAGACTCGCATAAGATGCCAATTCAGAGTCTATGACTTACCATTTATTTCAGTAACAGGTGCAAATACAAAGCCAGTTAAGTACCTAACAAAATGTCTCAAAGGCATATGCACTTACAGTAAGGGGACAACACACCACAGTAAACAAACAAGTTAAATAAAATGTACAATATTCTTTCACTGATGTTTATAAATTACTAATTAATCAGCCTCACCTGATACAGACAGCAAGAACACATGTAAACATGATAAAACAATTTGATATGTGCAGTATAATATGCCTACATACACGTTATGTACAAAGCATGATACAAAGGCAGTTCATAGGAAATGTGCCAATTCAGTTTTATCATTTAGCCCCTTTCCCATAGTGGCTCCCAAAGTAAAAATCCAGTAGTCCTCCCTCTGGGATGAAACTTTTATCAGATCCCCTCCCTTAGGTCCCAAGTAAGTCTTTGCAACCCCATAAATCTCCATTTATGGGCAGATGGTTCAGCTGAACTAAGAACATGGGCTGCTGTAACATACCCTTGTTATTATTTGCCAGAGCACTCATGTGGTCACCAGCCCTTTCTTCTAAATTTCTCTTCATCTGACCAACCTAGAAACTTAAACATGAACATGTCGCCATGTATACAACATGTGTCATGTCACAGCTGATAAGGTTTTGGACACTTAGCATTTCATTTGTTGTCAGATAAGAGATGGTCTTAGATTGTGTAATGACTGGACACAATTTAGATTTTCCACATTTGTAACATCCCTGCGGTGGAGGTGGTAGCCACACAGTTCTCTTAGGAACTGGCTGAAATTAGGGATGGGAGAACCTCAAAAGGTTCTCAGGTTCTAAAAGGTTCTGAGAAGCAAAAAAGAGGTTTGGATGCTTATCCGAACCTTATCCAAAACTTTCATAACCTTTATTATTTTATGGTAACTGTATGTGAAAAAAATCTTTAAACAGCTTTTAATCAACATATCTATAGAAAAAAGCAATTGAACCACTGTTCAGTAGTACTAAAATGCATGAGTAGTGAAATGAGATAAGGAGTGAATCATGTGACTGTGGACGTGCTTACTGGAGGACGACAATGATTTGATTCAAAGGCAGGCAAATCTCAGATCTCTGTTTTTTTAAACCAGTCTCCTGAGTCTGACTTTTTGTAGAAGGGGACAATGTGTTTATAATGTATGTCACTAATTATGTTCAGCAACAGCTCTCGGTATGGAACACAACAGGTGGGGCATCCTGCAGAACGTGAACACTAACAGAATCATCATACTTGACCAATGCTTGTGAGTGATGTGACATGATAACTGGGTATCCTGATTCATGATGAAACCGAAGATTTAAAAAGAAAGAAAAAAAAAACAAAACAAGGTTGCACCAAAAAATGTTGAAGTGGTATGATTTGTGATGACCATGAACGTGATTCGTCGTGACGTGATGTGAGTCATGTTGGAACTGGCAGTGCTATTCAGAGCACCAGAAACTGGATGGAACTGAGCTTCCATAAATAGTTGCCATTGAAAAAAATGTGAAATACCTACGGCTGTACTTCCCTGAAATGTCTGACTGAGAAACACACATGCTACAAACAATGTTCACTCCAAGATTATAGCTACTGGATTAAGTACAACCGGCTTGTGAGGACAAAGATTCAAGTCCGTCTGCTAGTAGGGCATTATGCAGAATGTGAACACAAACAGAAGCATCATAGTGGACCATGGCTCATGAATAACGTGACATGATAACTGAGTGTGTCCTGATTTGTGATGAAACTGAAGATTAAAAAAAAAACAGGGTTGCACCAAAAAAAAAAGTTGTTTCTTCTGTAATCATGAAGTGTAGAACAGGTACTGTAGGTGTATTTTTGTAGACTTTCTATGTCAGTACAATCAGAAGTAAACTTTGTTATGCAGCCTTTATATACTTTTTAGTAATGTCTGTTTTAAGAGAACAGAACAAAACATAATACTGTATATGTTTAAAGAAGTTTCTTTGTAATGTTCCAAATGGGACAACGAAAACGCAAGAGTTGTAATGATGCATGTTTTCTCTTTCTGAAGAAGACACAATTTAAGTGTTTTGTATCTCAGAGTCGAGGATACTGTCCCTACTGGAAGGGTTTGCTACTGCTGTGATATTGAACTAAAACAAGCTCCCAGAAATAGTAGGCAAATGTGAAATCCTGACCATGATGACCGTGAATTGAGTGTGATCATAACCGTGATGACCGTGAATTGAGCGTGATCATAACCGTGATGACCGTGAATTGAGAGTGATCATGACGGTGATGACCGTGTACATAATTCGTCATGAGGATGATGAACTGTGTAACAGTGGCAGCACTTCCCAAGCTTCAGGTACTGGATGGAACTAAGCTTCTTCATGACCATGTTGACCATGAATGTGATTCGTCATGAGGATGAGGAGTCATGTTACAGTGGCAGCGCTTCCCACAGCTTCGGTTACTGGATGGAACAGAGCTTCCAGAAATAGTTGCCAAATGTGAAATTCATGACCGTGATGACCGTTAACATGATTTTAGTTCTTTTTTTAATTATTTCATATAATGTGACAGAATGCCCTGTCCACTGAGCCAAAGCTTATACACCACTGAGCGAGCACAGGAAGGAAAATGACAGATGACTGCCTTCTTGGGGGATCACACAGACAGTACGCAAGAAGTGGCACTGGTGCACCGATGACTAGTTGGCAGATTTTATTTTACACACAGAATTTATTTCACACACCACATATGCTAAGGGTGATGCTGCAGGCACTGCTGTTAGTATACCCACAGAGATTCTGGGGGACCCTGCCTGGCCTAACCCTCTCTGACACAGTACTTTTCCATTCAAGGAATTTTTTTTTCTTTATTACACGTGATTTGACGTAATGCCCTGCCTACTGAGCCAAAGCTTATACCCTACTGAGTGAGCACAGGGAGGAAGATGGCAGATGACTGACTTCTTTGGGGGGTTACAGAGACAGTATGTAAGAAGTGACACTGGTGCACTGATGACTGGCTGGCAGTCTTGGCAGATTTTATTTCACACACACACAGAATTTATTTCACACACCACATATGCTAAGGGTGATGCTGCAGACACTGCTGCTTGTATACCCACAGAGATTCTGGGGGACCCTGCCTGGCCTTATGCTCTCTGACACAGGAGGGGGCTCACACAGACAGTATGCAAGAAGTGGCACTAATGCACTGATGACTGGCTGGCAGATTTTATACACACAGCACTCTAGTTCTCACAAGTTGCCCTCAGTATCTCTCTCCAAGTTCCATCCTGGCTCATCATTCAATGTTCATGTTCACGAAGATCCTCTGTCCAAGTCTCTTCTCCCATACATTGTACTCCCCAGTCCCCAGTCCAGTCCCCACCCCAATCCCCAACTCCCTTCCGAGTCCCACACCAAGTCCTTGCTGGCAATCTCCTCCCAAGTCCTGACTCTCAGTCCCCGACTCCCAACCCCCAACTTCCCCAAGTTCCCAACCCCCTTTCTCCCTTAAGTTCTTCTTTTAGTTTAAAAAATTCTGCTTTGGTTTTTTTGTTTTAGGAGTGGCAGACTGGCAGTGGACTTCTTCGCTTGCCCAATTGGCAACGAAAATGCAAGCAGCATAAGCACGGAAGAAAACAATCGATTCATCGATCTGCAATTCAAGAAGCAGCCAAGAGAAGCTGCTGTGCCTTCTCTGTCCTCCTGATTCCTCTGCATAGCTCTAAGGTGGACCACGTGGGTTGCTAGAGCAGCAACCCAATCAGGTGCCACCTGAGAGAGATGGACAGCTCGGCCATCCAATGAGGGACCAGAGTCTTGTCTCTGGTCCTTCCTGTGGGTTCCTCCTGATCTGGTGCTTCTTGTGCTGCAGTTCCCACGATAGGAGCTGTCTGAACCAATCTGAACAACTGAAAGTGTTCAGTAGCCATTCATTTCTGAACACTTTGGCGTGTTCGGGTTGGTTCGTATTTTCAATGACCTGGTTCACCCATCCCTAGCTGAAACCATGGGTCAGTCTATCCCCAAATTAGATGGATGTTTATAGACCATCTGAGGGAAATTCTCAACCCATTTCTCCAACCTTGGTTCATTTAAAGAATATGCCAATTCTTATGAACAATTCTCTCCACCTTCCAAGACTGAGTACTGAATATTGTGACAAAGTTACACCTGCTCTGTGTCCTCTCATTATTTCTCCTGGGTCCAGGGCTTAAAACTTCCTGCCTGTTAGTACCCTTGTCATGCTGATAGGCCCCTTAAATGCATGAACTGGATAAGACCCTTTACTGGAACCTATCGACCAGGTCCTTTGTATGGATTTCAAAATCCTCATTATTGCTACAGTTCCTGTGGACACACAGAAACTGAATGGTTGACATGTTCTTGATTGTGTGGAGGGGATGGTATGAGTTAGCCAATAAGAGAATAATATTTCTATCAGTTGGTTTCCAACAGAGATTAGTTTTCACTTCCCCCAACTTTACTGATGACAGTAACCAGGAAAGGAACACTCTCCTCACTACCAGTAACTGAAAACTTAAGATTAGGTATTGTGTGAAAGTTTTCTTGTTTTGTTTCTAGTTTTGGTTACAAAGATACAGTATGCACTAGCACTCTGATGTGCCGTTTTTGTTTTTATAAATTCTGACAGAGTCAGACTAGGCTTGAGTGAAAGCCGTTATCCTGGCGCTAGCCTGCAGAGGAGCACTACAGTATGTTGGCAGTGCAATTTAGCTCTATGTCATCTTTAGCAGTCAACCTTCATATGGGATTTCATACAATGACCTACAAAAACCTGTATTTGGGTAAATTCTGTAGCCCACTACCTCTAAGGCACAAGAAAATATGCAGGACCCTGAAGTCAGTGCAGAGAAGCCATTATCCATAAAGAAAGCCTTCATTATTTATGAGAAGGCAGCATTGCAGATTTGTCTTCTCACATAGCAGCAGGTAACCCTAGAATGGTATACTGAAGTTGGAAGAGTGCCTAGAGGTTTATTAACTGTAAAGCTTCCGAGTTTTGGCCAGGACTGGGAGGACTTAATTCACAAAGTCTGCTCAACACATATATGTGATGCGTAAGCTTTAGTAAGTGCCCTTTCTTTGCATTGGGGGTGCTGTCGGGTCCCTGTGCATGCACAAAAGGAAACCACACCACCCCTGCACACCCATGCACCTGTCTGGTCATGGAACTATGCAAGTGGACTGATGGGAGGTTGGCAGGCAGTGGATCAGGTGGGAGTATGGCTATGTACCATGAACCATTCTAGATCCCCAGCATAGAGCATCCATGGAAGAGGTGCTGCTTATGCAGACAGGGTCCCTGTCATAACCTATGTGTATATGTGCCCCTTCCACTGGCTGCAAGCACAGGTGCCATGGTATTGTCAGACTCACTCTGGTACCCCAGCTCTCCAATCATACCATGAGGGCTGGGCACACAGTGATGCACATGGCTGGACTGGTAGGTATCCTTAAGGTACACATTGATCCTGGATGAACTGCCATATCCCACAATCCTCCAATTTGCAAGGAGAAGGGGATCCAGTCTACTGGTGGGCAAGCCATCTATCTGAATGGCCGCTTTCAATTGCCAAGTCACCCACACCATGCTTCCCCACTAGTATTCACACAGAAAGGCAGGATTCATGTCTTGCTGTGCACAGAGCCCAAATAGTGTTAGGGCTCATGTCCTCCATAAAGTGAGTTAGGAGACACATTCTACTTCAAACAGGACCTAAAGGGCTTTGTGTGAAGTGAGATAGGACTCATATCTTGATTCGGGCCATGTGCAAAACAAGTTATGATTATATTTTCTCAAAAAGAAATTCATAGCAAACACTATGTTTACATATTAACATTGATGTTCCAAGGCTATAAAATCAGGAAAACGTGGTAGAGTTTTTCAGCCCTGATGCCCACCCTTTCCCCAGGCCCTAGACACGTGATCCAAGGCCAAGCTACAGGTCCGAGGCCATGCCCTTAGGGTCTGTTTCTTCAAGCTCCAGATCTTAGGCTGTATAAGTTAATCTCCTGCTTTAGCAGGGCTCACAGGGCCCAGTGTGAAGAAAGTTATGACAGATCTGGGGCCATACACGAGGAAAGTTATGGATGATCTTCTGCTTCATGCAGGGCCTGCAGCACCCCGTATATAAAAAAAGTTAAGACTGATCTCTTGCTCCACACAAGACACACAGGGTTCTACACAAAGAAAGTTATGACTGAACATGTGGGCTCTGGGCTCTAAGTTAAGCAGCACACTGAAGAAGCATGGCACTGGACCTGTACTGTAGCTTGAAGCAGCAGACTCTTGGGGCACAGCACGTGATCTGTAGTTTGTTCCTGAGTTATGATGCTAAAAGCTGGAGGAAATGTGGTGTTAGGGTTTTCAATCATAAGTCACACGCATGCTCCCCATCCCCTATCCTTGTAACCCAAGGACAAGCTTCAGGTCAGATGTCATGCCCCATAGATGAGTTATTTGATGGGTTCTATATAATATTAGAGACTGCAAAACAATGAACACATTTTCAGCGACAGCAAAATAGCAAGCCCAAATATAGCCCCTGCACACATCAGAAAGCATCAAAATAATGATTCATGCATCAAAAAAGTGGGCAAACAGCAACAGACATGGGAAACACGGCAATATAACCTCAGACATGCAACCACTCTGTTCCAATCACCCAGACTTCTGCCTTCCACCGGGAAAGCAGCCCAAACCACCCTGCACCCTCATTCCCTTCACCTGTGTGCCTGATTGCCAGCATCTGGTTTCACTCCTAAAACACACCAGAGACACTAAACAGAACAGGCAGCAAGTAACAGTACCCTTAGCAGGTAACAAAGAAAAGTACTGTACATGCTTTGCAGTGAAAAGTCCACTATTCATCTCCGTACCCCCCAGAAACAATTATAACAAACTCCGAGGCTGCACACCTGTTTAGCATGGATGCAGGTATCTCCCCCTCACTATTCTTGTCCCTCCCCTCACTATTTGTGTCACTCACTATTCTGTGACTCGCTGATAAATTTACAGACCTCTCTGTGCTTCTCTCCAAGTACCCTAGTGGCCAGCCCAGTGGTTTGGCCTACTATCCTTTAGATGGCTCCTCCCTCCATAGCCCCCCATTCCTCTATCCCCCCTTTTTATTTTAAGGCTGTCTCACTTCTTGAAACCACTAAGTTCCTCAAATGCCTCCCTAACCAAGGCTCTTACAGGTCCAACAGTCTCTCCCCAATCTTTCTTAGACTCTTCTCCCCCGCCATTGTTAAAACCTCTCACTTTCATTTTTAACTTTGCCCTATCCACCTCTACCATGCCCTACCTATAGAAAGCTGCTAAAGTTATCCCAATTTTCAAAGCTGGTGACCCCCAGTCCACCAACAATTACTGGCCTATCTTCATCCCCCCCCCACCTAAGTAAGCTCCTCTAGAAAGTCATCCATCACCAGCTTACTTACCACATCATAGAGTACAACATTCTGTGCAGCCAGCAACATGACTTTTGCAAGAATCATAGTACCTCCACCGGCCTTGCTCTGCTGAGAGACCACATCCTCATAAACATGGACAATGGACAAGCCACCAATGCAGTGTTCACTAACCTCTCCAAGGCCTTTAACATGGTGAACCATACCATCCTCCTCCTCTCTAAGCTCCATCTCCTTGGCTGTTCCCACATGGTAACCAACTGGTTCAGGAGCTATCACTCTGACTGGCTTCAATATGTCTGCATAGGCCCCACTTGTTTCTCAACACTGCCAGTCTCTACTGGAGGCCCCCAGGGCTCCATTCTGGGCCCTCTGCTTTTTTCCTTATTCATTAATTCCCTTCTCTCTTATAGTCTTACCTGTCACTCCCTCTTCTATGCCAATGACCTGGTCATTCTCTTCAGTGATAAATCCCTTCCTGCATTTCCTCCGTCTTTGCCTAAAACTATGGTACTGACTACAATTGGTTTATAGCCAACTGTGTCCTGGTTAGTGGCAGAAAAACCAAGTCCATGCTGTGCTGGTCTTAGCCCTTCCTAGCTAAATTAAAATCTCCAACCTCTTTCAATGTAGTCTCCCCAGATTGTCAGGTGCTCAAAAATGTTGAGACCTTCAAGTATCTAGATGTCCTGTTTGACCCCTCCCTCTCCTTCTCCGAGCACATAAACTCAGTGGTCCGCAGGATACACCAAAAGCTGGGGCAGCCTACAGACTCAGACACTACCTCAGCCCTGAGGCCTGACTAGCCATAGTTCAGGGTAACCTACTCCCCATACTTGATTACTGTTCCACCATCTATGCTAGGTCATCCTCCACCCCCACGGAGAAACTCTCCACTGCCTACAATAGTGCCTGACATCTCACTTTATTGGCACCTTTTTCCACCCACCACTGTGCTCTGTATCAGGCACTTGGGTGGTTCCCACTACAAGGCTGCTTTGACTTCACCCTCTACTTCTTGGTTGATAATGCCATCCACACCGGGCAAGAATCCTCTTGCAGAGATCTTTAAAGTTAGAGCCGTAAATCACTGTCTACACTCTAACAATATCCCCCCCTTCACATTTCCAGTGTATCTACCAACATGGATGGGAGAGCCCTGTTGGCTGCAGCCCCCTCACTATGGAATCAGCTGTCCACTGAGCTCTGTGCCCTGGACACCCACCACCTGTTCAAATCACGTCTCAAGGACTGGCTGCTATCTGCAACCTGCTTCCAGTGCTTCCCTGGATAGTGTTTCCTCTACCACAGCACATCATCCCTGGAATATGCTCTGTTATCCTCCCCGTCTCTCATTGTCTGCCCTCTTTCTTAGCACTTATCCAGCTCTCCCTATGTTTTGTCTGCCCTGATTACCCACACCCTGTATTTTTGCTGTTCTTTAAACCAAGTTACCATGTATTAGGTTTTCTATACCCACTTATTGTAAAAGACTGTTGCTGTATCTTTCATCTGTCATTTTTTTCTTTTGGACATTATTTGTGTAACTGGCCTTACATGATCTATGTATGATTCAATCATTTGCTTCTGTGCCATTGTCTTGGCCTGGGTCATGCCCAAAAGTGGTCCCTGGGATCAGTGTACTTACCTGGTTATCAAAGTCATAAATAAATAAATAAAATAAAAATAAAGATATGGCACACTCACTGTTTAATGATGGTTGCTATTTCCACTGGCCCTCAAATTGAATCACTCAATTTGAGTCACCCATATAACAGGACACCATTTGATGAAGGCCCATATGCAAAGTAACAAAATCATAGAGTATGGCCTCTGACCTGTTGCTTGCTTCACAAAGCAGCATGCCTGTGCTGTATGTCCCCAGATGTGCGGCTTATTTTTGCACAAATCCCTTTGGGCCCTTTGGATAGGGCTTATAGGGACTTTGCAAAGTAAGCTGCACAGATCTCTATGGGCCCTCTGCTACTTTGCAGAGAGTCCATAGGAACTTGTGCAGCTGACTTTGCACAAGTCTCTTTGGGCCCTGTGCACAGTAGCAGATCTTTGATGCCAGGATCAGATACCTATGACTTGATTCCTGCAGGGTCCAGTAGGCACTCCATGAAGCAGTATACCCATGGCTCAGGCTGCAGATCTATAGCTTACTTTGTTCAGGGCAATGCAGGCCCTACACAAAGCATCAGAGCCCTGTGGCATGACCCCAGATCTATAGCTTTGCCTTGAATCATTTCAGCAGGGGATGAGGGAGGGTTAAAATGTAAGGATGAAAACCCTAACACCACATTTCAATACTTGTGTTGCTTTATAAACCTAACTGATGTATTAACTTAGCATTTTTCAATGAATTTCCTTACACTTTGAAAAAGCTACCATATATAACAACTGTCACCTATAGCTTTTTTTGTGGGTCCTGCATGAAGCAGCATAAAAATTGGCCAAGGCCTTTGACCTCTAGTTTCTTTGTGAAATAGCCTGTGGGCCCTTTTCAAAGCAGCAGACTCATCAGGTGGAGCACTGAACCTGTAGCTTGCTTCACGTTGGGTCCTTTTGGTTGTACCTAAAGCAGTAGCCCTATCAGCACCTGGCTGGACCTGTAGTTTGCTTTATGTAGGGCCCTGCAGGCCTTACATGAATCAGCAGACCCATTAGGAAGGGTACAATACTCGTTGATTGCTTCATGTAAGACCTTGCAGGCCCAATGTGAAACAGCAGCTCCACCTGGAACAGGGCCAGAACTATAGCTTGTCTCATGCATGGTCCCACACACCCTAGCCAAAGAAACAGATACATTGGGAAAGAAATAAGATATAAAGTTGCTTCACTTTTTATACATACATAATTTTTTTCAGACAGAATTCTGTTAGCATCAGTTGTCACACCTAACACACATTCAGGACTGTTCCTAAAAGTCAGTGCTTGTGAGTCTGATGTAACAACTGCACAGACGAAATGTATGTCCAGAGAGCTGAAGAGCTAATAGACTGATTTATTCAGAGGGGTTATACAAAGAAGAATGTGCTGAACATTAAGTAATATGTAGCTCAATAAAATAGGGATAAATTGCAACAGGGTGAGGAAAAAATGATGCTGGTAAAAATGCTGTAGATTGACATTACAATCACATATGGGTTTTTCTCTTCTGAGATCATTAAAATTGTTCAAACTAATAGGAACATTTTAAGAGCAGCACCTGAATTGTCACTGCTGCTCCAGAAATCATTATGTGTCTTATAGAAAAGAAAGGAATTTAAAAGATTGACTTGTAAATAGTAGGCAGCGAGTGATAAATAGAAACTGGTTCCCAAAACTGAGTAATGTTTGCCAACATTGTGACAAGTTTAAGGTGTCCCCATCAGTGATGGAAATTAATAGCTTTATTCTGTAAATCCACAAAATGGTAAAGCTGTGTACAGCACATTAATGATTTCATCACATATGGTATGTTGTCATTGATGGCTATGATTATCTGTTCATGTGGATTTTTTTGTTGGGTGGACAAAGAGAAAATTAAAGGTCCACCTGATGGAACATCTTAAACAAAAAAAAAAAAAGCAGTGAATATGTGATGGTAGTTCATGCCAACACCACAGCGGAAAGGACATTACATATTGTTCATGGGGTGGAGCTTAAGAAACTTAAAACCAATCCCAGGGGTGATGACTTTACAACTGCCCTAAACAGAAGAGAACGGTTTGGATCTTCAAGATTTGGGCATTAGAATATAATGGCTTTAATAAATTGTTTGAATTGTCAACATTTTTAAAATGAAATGTAATACTGGATATTGATCTAGCAATGCACTTGTATGTTCTTTCATGGTACATACAAGATCACTTTTGATAAACTAAGAATTCTGGCACTGGATACAATCAGAAATCAGTTGGAGACAATCATTTTTATTGAGCATTGCTTTCCCCAGTGTAGTAAGGAATTAGATAAATATTCCATATGGAAAACACTTAAGTAATGGTAAATGTGTTTGAGATGTACAGTATAAGGAGTTTATTAAGATCTTTCCACAACCCATTATATTTTTTATTGGATTTTGAGAATATTTCTAGGGAGTAAAATTGACTGCCATCTGGACTTATTCGGTTTTGAGACTATGTTAGGCACTGTAATGAACCTGACTGTCCACACAATAGTACTGTTGTATTGAGAACACCCCAAGCTCTAGTAAAAATGTTACTTTAAATGTCTGTATATTATGTAGGTTAGTTTTTAGAAATATTAGCTATCTGTATAGAAGTTTTAGTTATTTACTGTGATTATTTTTTTCAAATATGTATTTTAAATTGGCATTTTAAGCACTTATTTTGGTGACACACTATGTGCTGTTTCCTGATTAGATATCAGGGGGTCGATTCACAAAAGTTCCAGGAATGCCATAAGCCCCAGGTGCACCGAACATATGGTGCACAACACTTGCGGCATTCCCTGGCTGGTGATTGGGATTCTTAATCCCGTGCACCAATTGCAGCAAACTAGACCAGCATTTTCTGGTCTAACATGCAGCAATTTTGGGTACCCTTTTTATGAGGCTTGCACTAAATATTAGGCACAAACTGCCATAAATCAGGAAGTGTTACAAATGCGCCTGCTCTTCCTGAATCAGGCACATTTTGTGGCCAGGTGTTTGGCACAGTTGTGCAAAAAAAATGGGTTTGATGTAGGACTTGACTCAAGCCCTGTGTCACCATTTGTGAATTGGGCCCCAGGTGATTCAATTATAGTTCAAAAGGCACTTCTCTGATGTTAGCTCATAACCTCTGATTAAGTGCCTGCTTCTAAGGGTGCACAGTATTTGGTCAGTTGATGTCCATAAGGCATCGTTCTATGGTTTACTGAACATTGAATTTGTTTGGTCTTACACTTGCACTGTGTTTTTGTATTTTATTAAAAGCATTGAAAAAGACTGAACGTATCTAGCGACACATGCCCTTTGTGTATCACTGAAGTGGAAGTGCTGTTCTCCTTCTTATGGTGTGGTATTATATGGATGACCCCACAAATCCAATGAAAGCAGGTTGCACTGAGTGTGGGAAAAAGATCAGTTGGGATCAGTCTGTCAGAATTTGGGGACAACTGGCCTGGACAATAACTTCAAAGGT
Source organism: Neoceratodus forsteri (assembly GCA_016271365.2). Lineage (NCBI taxonomy): Eukaryota > Metazoa > Chordata > Ceratodontiformes > Ceratodontidae > Neoceratodus > Neoceratodus forsteri. Next base: position 356,665,180 of record CM057456.1, read on the forward strand.
AAATGTCCCATCCTATTAACAGTAACAGCCACACCTGACTTAGGTCAGGAGCAGTCACGGATGGGAATTGGGATGAAACTATTTCTTTAGTTCTAGCCACGGAACCAAACTGATGCATCCACAACCACTGACATTTTATCAAGTGTCCGAACATCACCAGACAGCAATGGTATTGTAACTAAACAAACAACACTGCCCGAGTCATTCCAGACATGGAATAAAACTTCCTCATAATCACTCAAGTCCCATATCACAGCACGTCTTCTCTCTACATCAGAGGCACCTATGTATCCCATGGCTAAACTAGGTATCATCTCTGGCCTCTCTTCCTTCCTTACTTACCTACTGCATTTATCTCAAGGGAAACTCATTGACTTAGGCAACCTTAATTCTAATTAGCTCTTCACCGCTCACCTCTCTCAGACCATAAGTCTCTCAGACCACTAAGTTGCTTAACTCGCTCAGCTCATCAGTAAACCAACCTATCTAAACCTTCACTCTTCCAATCATTCCCTCATTGACTGGGTCCTCTCCTTTCACCCACTCAATATCCATGCTTCTTGTACACTTCTGTATGCTTTCAGGTTTACTGCATCCAGAAAATTCGCCACCACAGATTCCCTTCTAATTATATCTAGACCAGATTGTTCAGATCGCTCAACCTGTCCTTCCTCCACAACTTCCACAATGATCTCCAGACTACAGATTGGACCACTCTCACCATATTCGTGGATATGCACAATGCCCTATCCTTCTTTCAGTTTCGATTCAACTCAGTCTGGACCAATTGTGTCTCCCTCTCAAGTGGATCAAAGTGTGTGGCATCCACCTCCCTTGGTTACCACAAAATGTTTAACCCTCTTCAGGGCCAGTGACTTAGTGTGGTATCTCTATAAGGCTGCAGGTTCCCCTGAGGACCTGAAGAGATACAAGGAGCACTAAAATCCCAGTACAAAGCCCCTCAGAGGGGCAAAGACTACTTAATTTGACCCAAACCTGCAGATAAGCATCAAATCTCCTTCACAGTTTTGGCAGGTTGTTCATTCTTTTTATGAATCTCCCACCCAGTCATCCTCCCCAGTCCTCAAATGGATGGCTTTTCTGCTCCTCTTCCCCCCCCCACAGTTGCAGCTGCTTTCAACCACTACTTCATTACCTGCACTACTACTTCATGTCTCTGGCCCCCACTCACACTCTCACCCCTTCCTCTTACCACTTCTCATTCACCCCTATCACCCAAGAAGTGTCTCTGTCTGGTCATCGCTCTCTTAACCCCTCCAAAGGTCAAAGCCCAGATGGACTTGACACTAAACTCTTATTTCTCTGCTTTAAGTATTACTGTTCCCCTCTCCATGTTATTTAATCTCTCCTTTGATCTTAGATCTGTTCCTTACATATAAAAAGTTAATGCCCTCCCTATATACAGGAGGGTTGATGCCTCCTGTCTTGGGAACTACAATCTATTCTCCCTCTTCCCTGCTTCAGCTAAGCTCCAGGAGAAACAGGTGTTCTGCCATCTCTCCATATACCTCAGCATATCTGCTGTCCCGTCCCCCTTCAAGTCGTGCTTTTGGAGGGCCCACTCCACTGTTTTCTGCCTCCTACATGTCACTGATGCCATTCATAAGGGGAAGGATTAGGCACAGGCTACTACCACCATATTATTCATCTATCATAGGCCTTTAATACAGTGGCTTGCCCCACTCTTTTGGGAAAGCTATGTGAGGACTGCCTGACACTGCAGTAGTGTGGTCCACTCCTACCTCACTGGCTGACATCAGCCTATCTAGGTTGGAGATGCCTCATCCCCACCTCTCCCCATTACCTCTGGAATGCCCCATGGCTTTATTTTGGGACCTATCTTCCTCTCTCTGTTACTTAATCACCTCCTCAGTGTCTGTGTCTCATGCAGAATTCATATGTATGTTGACATCACAGCCCTCTTTGCCTCTGGTGCCTCAGCCTCTCAGCAGGAAATGTCACTACAGTATGACTTTGATTACATCCAATGTGGGTTCCCATCAAAACACCTCACCCTGAACTCCAAAAAGATAGTCTGCATGTCTTTTAGCTTAAGGCAATGCCTCACCAAGTTCAGTTATTCCCGTCTTTCGGACTCTGAATAGTGCTCCACTTGAAGAGATCACCCACTTTAGGTACATTGGTTTGTGGCTGAATAGAAACTTAGATTTCTCCACCCACATTAACACCATACACGAAACTCTCCATCTGAAGCATGGTGCCTTATATACAAACTGGTCCTGCCTGTTCCCCTTTCTTTGTTGAGAGGTCCTCCTAAAAATGATCTTACTGATGTATGACTATGAAGATGTGCTCTATGGTGTGGCCCTAAGTCCATCCTGGCCAGACTGAATCCCCTCTTTTATTCATTTTGTTGCTTTGCTACTTGCTCTCCCTTATACACACATCACATTTACCGCTGGTAGCCTTCTCCTATCCCTTCCCTCGCATCTCAACAACTCTGTCACTATGCTGCTTTCCCTGAAAATACTGGCTGCCCCATTACCTTTCTCTCTTCTTACTTTGCTGACCTATACTCACCCTATAGCCTCTCTTCTTACTGACAGTACTACTTGGACCTATGCTCCTTTGGTGTTCCTCACTGCAACGCCTCTGTTGACCATTCTGACTCTTCTGAGAGATTGTCTTCCCTCTCAAACTCCCTTTCTCCTGCATTCTGCCACTCTTCCACCTACCCCTTTCTTAAACAACTCATCAGAGCTCACTACACCTCACTCTGTACCTGCCTCTAGCCTATTTTGGCATTCTGCTGCCAAAATACCACTTACACTACCCTTTGCAGTTGTCTTGACAGCAGAATTCCTCATGATTAACTGCACTGCAATTTTCTGTTCTTCAGGTGATAAATCCTCAACACAACTACCTTTTCATTTGCTACTGCCACTTTATAAATTTTTAAGTTGCATTTCCTCTAAGGTAATGTGGGATTGTCACCGTTGATTAATCACAATATTGTTTGCACCTTCTCTCCAACCCCCCCCCCAGGTTATAGTTGGGTTGGTATGGTCTTTGTTGACTTGTCAAAGGCTTTTGATTTAGTAAATCATGCCATGCTGCTCCAGAGACTGAGAGTCATTGGCCTTGCTAAAATACCTTGTGAATGGTTTGCAAGTTATTGGGTGAACTGCCCACTAATGGTCATCTGTGGAAGGACTAAGTCCTCTGTAAGATTACTTGAATAGGGTGTGATTCAGGGTTTCCCTATTCATATATATATATATATATATATATATATGTATATATATCCAATAACAAGAATTCCTACTAATTCATCAGTATTGTTGTACGCAGTTGATATAGTACTCTATTCAAGCGCTGTTACAGTGGAAGCTATAAACTCAACCTTGAATACTGATTTTGTAGCTTTAAATTCCTGGTTGTTACATCACTGCTTGTTGTTAAATTCAAAGAAAACAATGTGCTTATTGTTTGGATCTAAATCTAAGCTTTCCAATTGTCAGCCTCTGCATATTTTCAATCAAAAGGGTGAGACGTTGGTACAGGTTCCAGAGTTTAAATATTTAGGGATCATTCTTGATTCCAATTTGTCATTCACTTCTCATATCAAGTGCGTCAGTAGAAAAAATAAATAAAAGATTGGGATTTTTGTTTAGACTGAGAGGAAGCTTGACCAGTGAAGCCAGGTTTGCAATTTCAAAAGGTATTCTTTTGCCTGTATTAAATTATAATTCATTTTTATGTATTCATTTATCTGCAATTGATTTAAACAATCACAAAAAACATTTAATGCTAGATGTTGATTCACAACTTTTAAACCATACAGTAGTAATTTATTTATTTATTTATTGTGATCTCGGGTTAACACCTTTGAGAACACACTAATTACATACTGTAGGTTCCACATCAGAATTACATTAACAGTCATTTAAAAAATGACATTTAGGTATATAGTAGAACTGTAAGTGCAGGCTAAAAACAAATAGGAGTCTAAGTATAAATCTAAATATAAACAAGAAAACAAAGACAGTGGACTAAGTCAACAGACTATTATAAGCACAAAGAGTATCTGAGAGGGTTAAGGGAGAGAGGACAACTCAGACTGGGGTGCCTGAAAGGCATTGTTTTCTTTATGATGAGACAGGATGGCTTCCTCCTAGATTAAGCTTTCAATTTGGACTAAGTTCTTTGACTTATAATTCTATCAAATCTAGCAGTTATTCACCTTTAGTGAGATTAATAGTACCAAAGAAGGAAAATACTGTAGGGTATTAAGATCTTCTTCCTGTATTAGAATGTCAGTTCCCAGGGTTTCAACTTTAATGGGAGAATGTTCCTTCTCTGCTCAGGCTACTAAGACTTGTAATGCACTTCCATCTATATGCCTTGATGCCAGTAGTTTTAATGTATTTAGAGCACAACTTAAATCTCATTTGACACAACAGATGAACTGTAATTGTTTTTAATGTGATATTATTGCACTGTTATTGTACTGTAATGTACTTATTTGTATGATCCATGTTGTAACATCTAGCATAATTATAAGGCTCTGGGTTGTTTCTGAAAATGGTCCATTGGCTCAGTGTACTTACCCAGTTAACAAAGTTAAATAAATAAATACTTTTAAATGACCCATGGCTTAGTGTGCCTCTACCAGTTAAAATTTTCAAAAGAAAGTAAAATAAATATAATATTCTACTGATGACCATTGATCTTTAGTCATTCTCCATGGTAAAATACACCAACTTTATAAGACTCTTGGATGTACTCTGCCAAAATACATTCTCAGAAAGTTATCCCTTGGGTAGTGTTGCCTATGTTCAGGGGTTTTCAATTATCATTACAAGAATGGGTCCCATCTATAGGCCAGAGTATGTTCAGTAAAATCAGGAAATGAATAACGCACTAGTCTTTAATGCTGTGCATGCTCTCCTTAATACATGCAATGTTCCTCTTATGGCTTGCTTTTGTTATTTGTATTATATCATAGATATTGGTAGCATATTCAGGTGTGCCTGAAAGTTCTTTTTAATTAATCCTGTAGCTCCAAGAAAAACTGGAACTACTTATCCCCAGAATGTATTATGCTGTGTGTATGAAGATTATGAAAATTGTGTCACTTCTGAAGTAGACAGAGGGAGGTTTTGTCCATTTTGCTATTGATATTGTACTTGTAGTGCAGACCAAGCCTTCCCAGGTCTAAGTGCTCACTGGGTTGTCCACAAAGTATTTGCCCCCATTGCCACCTTAGCCATGCCACCATCACCTTGTGCAGAAGAATTAAAGTAGCCAGACTCATACAAGCACATAAATAGATGAATTGCCTTAGTAAAGGTGGTAGAGATGAAGAGAAAGCACAGTGGGAAAAAAATTCTGTGGCTCGTCCTACCACTGCTAGACATGTGGATAGACCCTCACAACTTACCAATATATGAAAGAGCCAGCAGAAGAAGGCCATTTGTTCTATCAAGTCTGCTTGCATTGCAGGACTCCTAGCTTATACCACTGACCCTGCCCACCCTCCCTGGTCACCCCTCTCTCCCTATCTACCCCAGGTCCCATAGTTTCCCTTTATGCTTATCCCGGGCCCTCTTAAAGCTGCCCACTGCCTTCTCTGAGATCACTTTCTCCAGTAGCATGTTCCAGTTGACTACCACCCTTTCAGTAAAGAAATGCTTTCTAACATTCCTCCTAAATCTCCCCCCACCAGCCTTAAACTGTGCCCCCTCATGGTTCGACTGTCTGTTAGTTTGAAAATACCTTCCCTATCCTCCCTATTTATCCCCTTCAAGTATTTGAAGGTCTCTATCATGTCCCCTCTCTCTCGCTCTATCTTTCTCTTTTCTCCCCTCAAGGGAGTGCATTCTCAGGGTTCCCAGCCTCTCTTCATAAGGCTTCCATGTCCTAGGGTGTGGGTGTAAAAGAAAGACACTGATTTGGTTTGTATGAGGCACAACATGCTTGCTGTGTGATTTTATTTCAACAAGGTTCCAAAAATGAAAAAAAAAACACGAGGAAGTAAAAATAAATAAAAGAAAATAAATAATTACGTATTATTCATCAGGATACAACAGTCAAGATCACATAACATCATTGGGATCCTTTTCTCATCTGTGCTTCAGATTGCTTTGAGGCATGAAGACTGCATGTTCTTCCCTCTCTCATGCTTCAAGCAGAATCAAAATCCCTGGGCTGCTTGCAAGTGTTTTTAAGGCTGTTTACAACTGGCTCCTGGCAGTCTGCAAAATCAAGGCTGTTTATGTCAGATATTGTTATGAATTAAAAAAAAAAAACATTTCTTTGCCATTTCCCTGTCAAGGGAAACTTTTCTTTTATACTAAATCTGGCTTTCTCAGAACCCAAACCACTATGTAGTATATAGCATTTTCAATGTACTTTAGGCAATCAAACACATTTTATACTATACGAGCTGCATAACAACAGTGCAGCAAACAATGGCTCATATTTTAAACGTGCAAATATTTAACAATGAGTATCTGTTTTTATATTGGCAAATGACACTGTGCTAGCTAGCTATTGCATTATTTGGTCACTTTGAACCATGCAGGATACATTTTAGAGGTACTTGAAAAGGAAACAGAGAGTAAAGAAGAGGAAGGGGGGTTCTGTAGATGGCCATTCTGACAGAACAGGGAGAAGATAGTACAGTATATAATTGTTAGAATGTTGTTGCAACAGGCTTTAGAAAAAGAAATTAGAATACAGCCCCTTTAATATTTAGGTAGGATGACCAGCCCTACCATCACATTCCCCTGCTGACCTGTGATCATCTTGGTCACCCTTCTCAGGATGATCTCTAGCAGGCTGATGTCCTTCTTAAGGTATGGAGCCCAGTATCTCACTCCACACTGTGGATGTGGTCTCAACAGTGACCTGTATAGGGGCAGTATAAGTTCTTTCTGCTTACTGCTGGTTTCCTGGCAATACACTCAAACACCCTGTTTGCTTTTGCTTTAGGTCACTAGTTATGACTTCCAGCTCAGTGTGGGCACTTCTGTGATGGACAGTGGCAGAAACATGCTGTAGGCTATGAATGATGGTTTCTTTTATCATGTCCCTTATTTTGCACACACACTAAATATGTTGGTGAGTTGTGTGCTGGATAACCACATACTGTTAAAAGAAACACTTGATACTGCATGGGAAATTGCTGAGGATTTTAACTGTTCTTGAAAATGCATGGAGCTTCTATGTTAGTGCCAACAGAAGCTAAATTCCTCTCAACATCTTGTAATCAAAGAAATTTCCAAACAATGCAAACAATGGAACTACATCTGGGATACTGTTTATATGTATTATTAGAATTCCTTTCAGTGATTTGTGCAGATTCCTACAAATGAACTATAGTTGCCATCGGAAGGACTCAGTTCAAACTATATTATGACTCATTCTATGGATATAGATATAGAAGAAGGCAACTTAAAGTGCAACCAATGGTAAAAGAATAGGGAGAAGTACCTGGAGACAACACAGGTAGCCAGAAGGAAGGTGAGGAAGTCCAAGATAGAGACAGAACTCCAGCTGGCAAGGGGAATGAAGAAAGGGGAAAAGGTATTCATCAGGTACATGTTGGAGAATGTGAGGTCAAAGGGGGTAATGTGAGACACTGAAGAGTGAGGAAGGATGGGAGGAGGAGTCAAAGGGAAAGCGGAGATACTGAACAAATATTTTGGTTCAATATTTACTAGGGAGAGGGATTGTTCATTACCAGAATGTGGGATTAAGAGGGGAGGAGAGCAAAGGCTCAAATGGCATGATCAAGCTAACAGGTAAAAGGGTGCTGGAAAAGCTTACAGTGTTAAAAGTACATAAATCTATGACACCTGATGGCTTGCACTTGAGGATGCAGTAGGAGATCACAGAAGTGATAGCATGGCCAGTTGCAGACATATTCAACTGCTCGTTGACCATAAGGTTGGTTCCTAGGGACTGCAAGACAGTGAACATGGTCCCTCTACACAGGGGCAGAAGGAAGGAAGAGCCAGGAAACTATGTAGCAGTCAACTTAACATCTTTAGTTGGAAAACTAATGTAGACTTTACTAAGTAAGGAACTGGTGGACTTCCAAGATGGAAATGGGCTACAGGATCCCAGACAACATGGGTTCACAAATTCCAGAGCATGTCATCTGCGATCTACAGTGCAGGGTTGGTGCAAGTGAAAAGTGGGCAGCTAGCCCATTATGTTACCATGTATAGAAAAGTATCACTGCACCTAAAGACTCAAGCCACAAAATGAAGCAATTCCAAACAGCTTTATTGCTTATTATATTCCAACAGTGGGAATTCTTATAGCCAAAACTGTATGCCAAACACCAGCCCCAGTGCTTCAGGAATCAATCCCTTTATCAGGGGCTCAAACACTAGCCCCAGTGCTTTGGAAATCAATCCCTTCATCAGGGAGCACTGATGAAGGGGTTGATTCCCGCAGCACTGGGGCTAGTGTTTGTCATACAGTATTGGCTATAAACATTCTCACTGTTGGAGTATAATAAGCAATAAAGCTGTTTGGAATCGCTCCATTTTGTGGGTTGTGTCTTTAGGTGTGGTGATACTTTTCTATACATGGTAACATGGATTCACGAGAGGAAGATCTTACTAGACGAATGTGATCATCTTCATGAACTGGGTGACCAGGGCAGCAAACTGGGGACAGGCAGTAGATGGGGTATACTTGGATTTCTGAAAGGCCTTAGACTCAGTCCCCTATAGCAGGCTGGTCAAGAAGATAAGAGATTTAGGGGTAGGGAAAAAAATGTGAAACTTGGGTGGAGAACTGGTTGATAGGGGGAGAACATAAAAGGTAATGTTAACAGGGAATTTTCAGAGGTAAGGGAAGTAACAAGTGGAGCATCTCAGGGGTCGGTGCAGATCCTGGTCCTTTTCAATGTATTCATCTGCAACATAAAGGAAGGCATCAAGGCAAGGTCAGCCTCTTTGCAGATGACACAAAGATCTTCACAAGGGTGGACAAGAAGGAAGGAATAAAGGATCTCTGGGAGGATATGGGCAGGTTAGAAAACTGCTGAAAGACCTGACAGCTGGGCTTCAAACAAAAAAATGTGAAGTGCTGCATATTGGGAAGAGGAACCCACGAGTGCATGTACAGTATGTGCTGAGATAGATGGACAGATACTGTAGATAGCAGAAGCAAACCCCTAGCCTCTTGTATTATCGAGGGCTCATGTGATACAGTGAGACTGGTTCTCCTTCAATACCAAGTTGATTTTCTTTAAATAAATATTCTTATGGCTAGAAAATCCCAACACATGCAATACAGTATGTAATTAACAGTTAGATTTTAGTTAAGAAGTTTGTTACTGCATTTATCGCAGTTGTAGAACAAGAGGAATATGGTAACACAAAAAAAGGACAAAATTAACAAAACTAAGACCTAATCCTTAAACTGCTAGTGACAGGCTGCCTAGTGGCCAAATGACTGCCATGCTGGTGACCAGGGTTTGACATAAATTCGGGAGCTGGCCAAAAGGTTGGAAGAAGCTGGTGCTGCCTCATGGCAGTCACCTCCACTGGGAGGGATGCTGCTGAGGTCTGGCACCACAGCATCCTCTGGGGAGGGCCAAAGAGCTTGCTCCTGACTGGGACATTGTCTGTATGCATGTGGATCCAACAGCTGTCCATTGCTTGGTGCTGTGTTGAGGAGGAAGGCAATAAAACATTTGTAAAAATACCACCACTGTAAGGACGATGGCTGGTAGCACCTCTAGATCCTGACCTGTGAACCACACTGCATGTAATTGGTGGGGTTTGTGGAGGGGCAGTGGTGGGGGAACCTTCACAAAGCATAACTCCTGTCCTGAGTACTATGTGGATCAGGGTAGACAGTGGGGAAAAACACCTATAAAAACAGATAGCAACCTCCCCAGTGGAAACTTTGAAAATAACACTAACATTCAATTATCTTTTGATCATATCCTTTCTCTCTGTATTCCTTACTAATTATTACAGTACTAAGGGCATTTGCAAGAAAATAGAGGGAGATTTTTAACAGGGTCAGACATGCATGCAAATGCAATTTGCACCTGTACCTGTGTCAAACCTATTATGTCTAAGTAACCCTGCTGCTATTTTTAAAAGAAAGATCTAGTTAAGACAAAATGTCATGATTTGCAGAAAAATAAATTGATGATATCTGTAAGCAATTAGATTAGATTGCCTAACAGTCTGTGTGGATGTCCATTTTCAAAACAGTGGCAGACTGCTCCTTTGCAGATTCTGTTGGAAGTCCCCTTCCCCCAACACACACACCAAATCTTTGTGGCTTAGACTACAATACTGTACATAGTTCATCCCAAGGGGTCAATAATTTCCCACTATAGCCCCAAACAACTCCAGCCAATATCTGTTTTGTAAAACCTTGTATGAGTCATGTTGCTCTTTTGGCAGGGTAAACCTCCTGCCTGCATCTCTAAAGCAGAAAGGGAGAAAGTACCACCCTGGCAAGGCCTTCCCCTTTTGGTACTGATTAGGATATCCAGAAGAAAAAATAGAAAAATATTACTAAAAGCCACTAATGTAAAATCTAACATATTAAAACATACTGCACTCATTTTAATAAATAATATTTTATTGATGAATTAAACATATAATAAACATTTTAAACACTATTCACTAGGCATACATGAAATGAAATAAAAATTACATCAACAATTTACTTATTTATACCATATGGCATATGTTATTTAGTATAAGATTTACGTTAAGTAATAGTTAGAAAATAGCCAGAAAGGATTCTCTGTCCTGATTGGCTGAAAGTACCTCCAACCTGGGCATCTATTTTTCAATAGATGCCCAGTAAAAAATAAGTGCCAGTCCAAGTGGCACCTCACTGCGCAGCATTCCACACTGGTGCCCAGCCTGCTTTTTACTGACTGAAGGCACTGAAGAAAATTTAAAATGCCTGGCATCTTTTTCTTTCGCTTAGCAAGAGGTACTGGTCTCCCCCACCTAAAGCAATAATTATTTACTTGCAGCAGCTCCCTGTTTCAAAAACAAATAGAAACACACTTCAGTTATCTTGTGCTTGGAAGAGTGACAGAACAGCACCACTCTCCCAATCACACTAGCCCTCTCCTGACTGCGGTCGCACACTACAGTCCTGACCACAAGCAGACAGTCATAACTCAGCACAAGTTATGCAGAATCACTAAGCCTGCTGTAGAAAAAGAAACCAAAAACATTTACCTCAGGATTTCAAGAAATCAAAACAAAATATTTTCTTTCCTGGTATACCGCGCTCAAACGTCGCTTTTTCTCCTTCCTCGTACATTGTGGTCAAAGGTCACAGGGCACAGAGAAGCAGCTTCAGACGGAAAAAAAAAAATGCACCCAAAAAGAAAAATAAACTTTCCAGAGACCCCAGAAGCAATTTCCAAAGAACAGTGCCTTTCTTCTTTAGCAAGCAGTATGTGTCTCAGTGTGTGACTCTCTCTCAAGTGGGGGTGGGTGGGTGGCACTCCACGAGAATGCTGCAGGGAGGAGCAACAGCGGAAGTAACAGCCTATGAACTACTTTTTGAATACACTTATCTGTTATACCTGTATCCATTTTTTTCACAGTAATTTACTGTATTATTTCACAACTTCATAATAACTTACACAGATGGCCATTTTCTAAGCGTAATAATACCCTCCAGGGTGAACATTATTGGGAAATACTGGACCTTCGAGGAGCTATAAGGCCCTCCGCCTGCAGGGTCAGGCTTCATTGTGCCCCTGGGCAGTCTGGTATTCCCTAATAATGCCCACCCTGTTGGGTATGATTGCTTACATAACCCACTCTAGAGTGTGCAGTCATGATCTGCTATAACCTGTGTTGGTGTGCATTGTGATGTATTAGGCCATAGGCCGAGTGCATTCAACCACCCATGGCATGCGTGACTGCACAACCTAGAGTGGGTTATCTATTTTATAAAATGGCCACAGATATTGGGGGGAGGCTGCAAAAAGTAGTCCTTGTGTGCCTATGTGGCAGAAATAAGTGTTTCATTTACAGTTGATGATCTGGTTGATCCTGTTATCATTGTGAAAGGTTTAAGCTGTAGGTAATAGTTATCTGGTTGATCTTGCCATAGTTTTTTAAATGAAATCTTATCTCATTGATCCTGCCAGTTTTAAACTATCTTGCTAGATGCATTTTCACTTTCATTACTGTAATGCAGCGTGACCAAGTGGTATCACTACTGGTAAATAACATGCTGGCTGACATTTAAGATAAGCCTGTCTATGTTTAAAAAGTAAGAAAAGTTTATTCTTTTACATTTCCTTTAGTTAGATTTGTATGAAAGAAGGCACCATCTGTAGGAACAGGAAAGTGAGCATGGAGCACTTTCACTTTTACTGCTGAAATGTAGCATGACCAAGCGGTGTCAGTAGTGTTAAGTGACATCCTGCGAAAAGTTGAAAGTAAGCCACTCTGTGTTCAAAAAGCAAGAAAAGTGTGTCCCTTAAGTTAACTTCACTTAGATTTCTTTAATAGAAGTCACCAACTCTAGGAGAGGAGAGTGAGTGAGTTGGCTGCTTCAAGAAAGGTAGATGCAAGTCAGAGTGAGGGTTGCTATGGCAACACTCACTTTGGCTTGCATCTACCTTTCTAAAGCCGCTGATTCGCTCACTCTCCTCTCACTACAGTCATCAGCTTCTATTAAAGAAAACTAAGCGGAGTTAACCTAAGGGACACACTGTTCCTACTTTTTGAACAGAGAGGGGCTTACTTTCAACTTTTGATAGGATGTCACTTAATACTATTAACACCCCTTGGTCATGCTAGATTTCAGCAGTGAAAGTGAAAGTGCTTTGTGCTCACTTTCTTGTCCCTACAGACAGCGCCTTTTTTTCATACAAATCTAACTGAAGTACTCTAAATGCAAAAAAAAAAAAAAAGTGTTCTTACCTTTTTAAACAAAGACAGGCTTATCTGAAATGTCTGCCAATATATTTACCAGTATTGATAGCACTCAGTCACTTTACATTACAGTAATAAAAATGAAAGTGCACTACCGTAACAGAGTGTAAAAATGGCAGGATCAATTAGATAAGATTTTTACATCAAGTTTTATATAAAAATTATGGTAGGATCAAGCCCATCTTTGTGTTCAGTGTGGGACTGGTATTGTATATTTCTTTACTTATGGCTGTGGGTGGCAGCCTGAGTGGGTTAACTGTGTATGTGTGGCTGCCTGTCTGTGTCAGGCGTGTAGTGATCTCACTGCTGGAGAGAAGGTTTGGAGGGCTTGAAAATAGTTAAGGTGTGCAGTCATACTGGGAGGTGTGCGGTCGCTATGGAATAATGCACAATCATGTGACATTTTTTATCCAATTAAGATACTGGATTTTCACTGTTTTGTCTTACCCATTTTTATAAATACTCATATGTATTTCCTATCAACTAACTATAGTAATTAATTCTTACAGAAAGAGTTTTTGGCAAATTAGGGTCCCCTTTTTCTTATTTATGTCTTCCATTTACAGAATACATAGTTCAGGAAATTAAAGTAGAAGAGAAGAAATTAAGAAGAAGCAGAATATTGCATATTTCTTTTTAATGAATTTAGATCAATGAGAATAACTCTAATCCTTCCAATATAAGTAATTAATAAACTCATTATCCAGCCACATAAGGGAGTGTTTTTATTGCATATTCTCATTTTGTGATCTTGATATAAGCTAATACTAGACTAATTTGATTTGTGGACATTAAAAGACATCCCTCTTTACCTGTACATTCTGTTCATTGTGACAGTATACATCTCTTGTTTAGTAAAATGTTTGCGTAAGGAATCCCATCATTTAAAGAACTTTTCTCCTTGTTCTCTCTTTTGTAAGGCTAACTTTTCTGTTCTTAAAATTCCCATCAAATTGTTTCTCCACCTTTCTATTGTAGGGGTTTTGTTTCCTATTGAAACTTTAGGATCCCACTCTTAACTGATACACCAGTCATAGCCAAAAAGTATTTTTGTACTGTTCTCCACAACTTTGAATTATCAAAGTGTCCTATAATACATGTTTCTAAACTAAAATTGTTGAATTTGATTTGAATATCTTTCAAGACATCTCTAATTTAATTATACAGGTCTCTAATTAATTGGAAATTCCAGAACAAGGCCCACATTTTCAAAGGAGATGTGCTGTGAAAAAATGGAGATGCAAGGCACATCTCAGAAAATGCATGGAAGCACGATATTCTGAATGTGCGATTGTGCAGAAATAATGTATGCGGCACAAAAAAAGGGAGCAGGTACTGAATATGCTGCACATCCATATATGCAGCCAAAATGTTTGGTGCATCTGCCGTGCATCTCAGAAGTTTGCCACATAAAGTTAGGCAGACAAAAAGATGGCCTAAATTGGCCAGCCACCCACAGGGAGGCCACAGAACTGCAGACAGGCCATCCTGAGACAGCACTTGGAGGTGCACCAAGATGTGCTCCAGGTACCCATAAACAGCAGCCATGCCAGGATGAAAGTTCCCAAAGCCACAGATGCTGGCACATCATGGGCACCACCCAGAGAGCCATCCCCCACACCACACCCAGGATGTAGACACCCAGCTGCCACATGCCAGTGATACTGGGTGCCTCCTAGCACACCAGATGGTCACACTGCAGCACATGCAGCAGGGGACATGGCCTGCACCCATGTGGCCTGCAGGGTTCCACCCAGTGGTGGCATGTACCCAGGATAATGTTTGGTGCAATGGTGCCCAGGTAGGCTGGTGGTAATGAGTGGCAGCCTGGCATGGGCCAGGGACTGGCCTATGGCACACACCCCATGGTGGTACACCATAGGTGCACACAGGTGGGACCCACCCACTTGGGTACCTGGTCACCCTCTGCACACTGCCATTCCTTGCAGTTATCACCATGTTCCTCTCATACGGGGGGGGGGTGAGGCATTGCAGGTGACTGTACGCTGCATACAGAGCTGATGTATCACATGCATGTGGTATACCAATCAAACTGTGTCATCCTGTACTCTTCCCTGTTGCTTGCCCAGGTGGGCTCCTGTGGCCACTGTCCAGATGGGCCCCTGTACCGCAGTCCCACCCTGTACATTGCTATGGGTACTAGCACTGTACCCAGGCCAATGCAGTCCAACCACCCACGCACACACACACATTCCATCACACCTGCCTGCTAGACTGCAGTACCTTCTGTTTGTCTTTGTGGGGTGGTGGAGCAGCCCTGTAAAGCTGGAACTGCGCATGCCTTGGGTATGCAAATGGACTGAATGCATTCCAGTAATGAGCTGTGCATGTGGGGAATGGGATCGGAATGTGTAATGAGGCCATTTGCACATCCCAGCTGAATATTGCAATTTTGCACACCACACATGTGGTCAGCCATCACAGCATTTCTCTATAATTCAAGATATATTCAGGTCACCTGTTGTGCTGCGATCTCCCACTGTGTGATCATGCATGTTCTGTATATTCAGCTGGACATGCTCAATCACATCTCATGGTACATCTTCTGAATATACCATTATTTTGTGCCGGCGTATCTCAGTTGAGCGGCGCAGGCACTTGCACAATGCAGCCTGGGACTTTTGACTATGAGGCCCCATGTGTATTATATTACCTTCTACATCATTGCACTGTAAGCAGTAGGAAGTAGCTCTTGTACCCATTTTATGTATTTAGTATGGGGAATAGTATAAGTTGTGTACCATTTTAAATTGCATTAATTTTAGGTGAACTGCACTAAATATTTTAATTGAAAATAGCCATATATTGTTCCACTTTAATTAGAGTACTAGACAACTAACCAGATGTTTCTTTAGCATTACACCTAACTTTTGCAAGAAGTAGACTATAGAATGGAGGTATCCTGGGAAAGATTTTCATAAAATCAATAACATTGCTAGTTATCATGTTAGTTTGATGAGAGAGTTCTAAAGGAATGTAAGTTTCACGAATGGAGATTTTAAGTTGAGTATACAAACCCTCTTCTTCTAATGGTATACTATGTTTCTTTGATAATTCTGTAAATTATAACACATTATACCGATTAGTAATATATATATTAACTGTTTAACTACTTTCTTTTCCTAACTTTCATTAATTGTTTATTATTTATGAAATTTGGATTCTGTCAAATAGGCTGAAGTAAAGACCTACTTAGAATGAACTTTAATGAGTTAGTCCACTGTATTATTTGTTGCAAAGTGTCTGTTATTACCTTGTTGTTACTGTAGTCGTCTAAGGGGTTTAGTGGATAAAGAGATTTAATATTTGTTTTCTGAGTCTCAAGTGTTTCCTTTTTGCTTTCTAACCATGTTAGATATTTGTCATTAAGGTCAGCAGTAAACCATTTAGTAAAAATGAACCACCTTATTAGCTAAATATTGTAAGTACATGTTAGGTGTTTTCCAACCTCCATTGCTTTTTGATGCACTAGCTTGTATGACATCCTATTCCTTTCATAGTTCCAAATGAATTTATCCAGTCTGGGAAGCAGCAAAATTGCAGACTTACAGGCACCATAGCAGAAGCTGACATGGACTTAGTAGCCATTACAGAAACCTGGTTTAATGAAAACCAGAACTGGAATATGACTATACCAGAATATAATGTGTTTAGGAAAGACAGGGTAGATAGAAAAGGACGAGGAGGGGCTCTTTATGTGAGAAAAAACATAAAGGCTACAGAAATACACAAGTGGAAGCAGGGTGCAGAATTGCTGTGGGTTACCCTGGAAAAGAGGAAAGGCACAGTTGTTCACATGGGGGTGATCTACAGGCCTCCATCACAGGGGGAGAAATGGATAAGGAAATGTTGGAAGCAATTCATAAGATGGCTAAAACAGGAGAGGTGTTACTAGTAAAGGGCTTTAATCTGCTGGACCTGGATTGGATCCTCCTTGCTCAGCAATGACCAGGAGTAGGAACATCCTGGACTCCCTTCAGGGAGCATCCCTGAGGCAACTGGTTAAGGAATCCAGTTGGGACGGGGTACTACTGGACCTAATACTGACAAACTGGGACAGCATTGCTGATGTCACATTGGGGGACAACCTGGAGATCAGTGATCACTGGACTGTGTGGTTTGACATAAGACCAGGTTCTGAATCAGACCACATGAGGAGAGTCCTGGGCTTCAGGAGGGCTGATTTTAAGAAAATGGGAGAATGCCTCAGGGATGCCCTGGCAGGAATAGGGAAACTAGGAGGAGTAGAAGAACAGTGAGCTATAATAAGAGAGGGAATTGAAAAAGCTACTAAACGTTGTGTCAGGTAGGTCAGCAAGGACAAGAGAAAAAAGAGACTGCTATGGTTCTCCAGAGAGGTTGTGGAAAAGTAGGAGCAAAAAAACTAGCCTTAGAAACTGCAAAAGAACACAGAAGGAGGCTAGGGAGTGTTACCAGGAGAAACAAAGATAGGCAGGGAAGGCAGTTAGGAGAGCAAAAACAAAAACAGAGAAACATATTGTCAAATCAGTAACAAAAGGGGGATGAAACATTTTTTAGATACATTAGTGAAAAGAGTATGTCCAAGGAAGGGATAGTAAGACTGAAAAGGGAAGAGGGAAATTCTGTAGAAGAGGACCACCAGAAAGGGGACGTATTTAACAAATACTTCTGTTCAGTATTCATGGAGAAGGGTGTAGGAAACAAGCCTTTGTCACAAGACAAGGAAATAAAGGGTCAGAAAGTGGACAGTAGCCCTTTTACAGTGGAAAGAGTCCTAAGGGGGCTGTCAAAGTTAAATGCAGACAAGGCATGGGTCCAGATGCGGTGCACCCCAGGTTGCTGTGGGAGCTCAGGGAGGAGCTAGCTGCACCTCTGACAGCCCTGTTTAACCAGTCAATAGAAACAGGGGAGGTACCGGATGACTTGAGGAGGGCAGATGTAGTCCCACTCCGCAAAAGTGGAAATAGGAGGAGGCAGGAAATTACAGGCTGGTCACCCTGACTTCGGTAGTGGGCAAAGTAATGGAATCACTACTGAAGGAAAGGATTGGAGAATATCTTGTTACCAGAGGTTTACAAGATTAGAGGCAACATGGCTTCACTGAATGGAGGTCCTGCTAGAAAAACCTGATTGAGTTCTTCCACTGGGTAACAAAGGAAGTGGACCAGGGATGGTGGTTGACGTGGCCTATCTGGATTTCAGCAAGACCTTCAACACCATTACACATAGAAGTCTGGTAAATAAGCTGAGTAGCCTAGGAGTAGGTCCTAAAATAGTAAAATGGGTGGGGAGTTGGCTTAGTGATAGGAAGCAAAGAAAGGTGGTAAATGATGTACATTCTGGGTAGGGCAAGGAGACTAGTGGGGTGCTGCAGGGGTCAGTATTAGGCTGAGTCCTCTTCAATGTCTTTATTAGTGACACTGCAGAAGGACTGGAGGGGAAGGTGTGCCTATTCACAGATGACACAAAAATCTGCAACAGAGTAGATACACCAGGGGGATGAAAGAATGAGGGATGATCTGAAGAAGTTAGAAGAATAGTCATGAGTTTGGCAGCTAAGATTCAATGCAAAAAAAGTGCAAAATCCAACCCGGGGGAAAATATCAACTTGGGCGGAAGTATTAGCAGTCACAAAACAGGAAAGTGTCCTGGGGTTATCATTTTCGATGACCTGAATGTAGCTAAACAATGTGACAAAGCAGTGAGAAAGGCTAGCGGAATGCTTGGATGCATGGTGAGATGTATTACCAGCAGAAAAAGGAAGACAATAATACTCTTGATAGATCACTGGTGAAACCCCACCTTGGGTACTCTGCACAGTTCTGGAGGCCCCATCTCCAAAAGGACACAGATAGGGTGGAGGCAGTGCAAAGGAGGGCAACCAAAATGGTACAGGGTCTGCACAAGAAGCCCTATGAAGAAAGTCTTAATGATTTAAATATTTACTTCCTAGAAGACAGGAGGGAATGGGGGAATATGATAGTGACATTCAAGTACCTGACAGGCATAAACAGGGTACAGAAAGGGAACATTTCCTAGAGGAAAAGATGCTCAAGGACAAGGGGTCACAATATGAAGCTGGAGGAGGAAGGGAGGCTCAAAGGAAACATGAGGAAGTACTTCTTCATGGAGAGGGTAGTGGATGTTTGGAACAGCTTCCCAGAAGAAGTGGTGGGGGCTAGAACAGTCACAGGATTTAAGAATGCACGGGATAGACACAAGGGAATCTTTGAGGCAAGAGGGGGGGTGTAAGCCGGAGTCCAAGCAGGGTCTCCGTTGGCACTATACAGTACATAGGGAATTTAGGGCAGACTAGGTGGGGAAAGTGGTCTTTATCTGCTGACAACTTCTATGTTTCTGTGTTTACCCAGTTGGCTATTAATCCCATGAAGCAATATTTTCGTAATAGAGCAGGGGTGCATTGTGAACAGTTATATGACTCTTGGTAGAACATTCATTTTAACAGTATCAAGTCTCCCCCACATCTGTAGAGGTAATTTATCGACCTTGTTAAATCCTCCTGGAGCTTATTTTTAAACATCAGCACATTTTTGATAGGGTTTTACTTATAGTTTTAAAAATGTTTATGCCCATATAGTCAAAACTTTCATTAGCCCAAGATACTGCATTATTTTGTATATCTGTTTTCTTATAGAGTAAAGGAAGAAAGTGGACTTTGGTGTTGTTAAGTTTTTATGTTGATATTGTACCAAAATCAGTAAGTATAGATAGTAAATGTGGTATTTATCATTGGGATTAGCCACATAAATGAGACACACACTGTAGTTAACCTTTCATATTCTCCTAGTATATTTGGCACCAGCATTTTTCTTCCCTGTCTGCATTTCTTTCCTGCCACCTACAGAAAAGTTTCTTTATTTCTATTGTTTTCTTTCTTTCATGTCTGTACAGCAGTATTCTTTGAGGCTAATTTTATTGATTGGCCCTTGTTTCCCAGATTACTTCTTATTATCCTCCGTCTACAGATTGAGGTCTGGCAGTCACTATCAGCTGCTTAAGAGGGTGGTCAGACACTAAAGCAACTCTAGCTTTACTGAAATCCAGAGTAGTGAGAGAGTGTCTCTCATTCCAGTATGGTGCTGAACCATGCCCTCTCCCTCACAGCTGCCAAATAAACTGTTGTTCTGGTTGGATGGTTGGCTCACTCACATTCTGCAAGGTGTTTTTTTCCCTTGTTCCATGCAAGTTACTTAGTTGTAAGAAAGTAAACTAAAGTTCAGTGGCTTCCTAGTTCCAGCACCAACACTAGCTCTAGTGTGGTCAGCTGATTAACTGATCTTTACTGAAATAGAAAGTCGTAAAAGCCAGAGAGCTTCTCTCACGGCACAGTGCTGCATGCCCCCTCTCTCAGAGCCCCCAACAGGCCAGGTGTTCTGGTTCAATGGTCAGCTTGAGGGAAGGGCTCACTCACACTCTGGGAGGTGTGTTAAGTTTTACCTTACTCCCTGCTAGTTAGTTACTTAGAAGAAAGCTAAAGGAACAAGTTATTTGCACCCTTTCAGCTTTGCTACTGACATTAGCTACAACATGTCGATAAACTGAGGAAGCAGCTGAGAACTTACCTGCTCCACTCTTTTGAGCAACCTAACTGTGGAAGTAATATAGGAATGGAAAAATTAGTAAGTAAGATGTGCGTACCAGCCTTTACCCCAGTGGGTAGTGCTTTGCGACCCTGCACCAGTGGCCTACTGTAAGTTCAGAGGCGAGCTGAGTGTGCCAGCTAGATGGGCTGAGGCTGGGGAGAAGGCCGTCATGCACCACCACCCCTAGCCTGGGAAAAGAAGTTGCAGGTTTGGTGGCATGGGCCAAGTACCATTTAGTAAAAAGAACTCTTCTCTTGGCATAGGGCCCTGCACCTCTGCACCCATGGCTACCAGAGGGCCCTGCATTTCAGCTGAAAGATAGAGTTTTTCCCTGAATGTCTGTATCTGTAGCCACAGCGAAGCACAGGACCCAAAGGGTCCTGCACTTCCACCACCTGGAAGACAGCCCCATGAATTTTTGATATCCATTATCTGCCACATGGATCTGCAGGGTCTGGATGGTTCTGCACTTCCGCAGGCAGAAGGACTCTTTCCTTTGCTCAGGCCAGATGGACCTGCACATCTACATCTGTTCACGAAAGTGCTAAAGAAAAAGAAAATAAAATCCATTGCAGAAAACTATTTTAAGGTACCAGTTAGGGTTCAACTTGCCACCACAAAAGTAGGGAAATGTGGTGTTATGTTTTCCAACCCTATCTCCCCACCCCCTAAGCAGCAAAAGGACAAGACCATACAAGCAACCATAGATAACTATCATGAGGTAAAACACATAAACTGTTTCCACACGACATAAATGCAGCAGCACTGACTTGCTATATTCATGGGTTTGTATCTGTGGCTGCAGTAGAACAGACTGCACAGGGGCCTATTGCTTTGGCAGCCACAACTGTGTGTGTATATCTTACAGGGTGTATGAGTACCTGTGACTGCTGAGGTGCTGGCCTCACTGGGGCCTGTGCTTCTGCAGATAGAAGAACTGTTGTAATTTGGGTATCATGGATTTCTAAATGCAGTTGCAAATGTGCTGGCCCCACAGAGGCCTGCACTTCTGCAGAAAGAAGTCAGTGTGTCTGTTATACACCTGTGGCTGCAAAGGAGCAAGCACCTCAGACTGATTTAGAGGTGCAATTTGGGTATCATGTATTTTTTGGGGGCCTGTGCTTTGGCAGTCAGAGGCTGGTGTGTATGTCCTACACATTACACTATATTTGCCCAAAACTGAGAAGAACAAGTTGATTAAGATATCTTGTGAGTACTTTTATGTCATGTAACATGAGACCAAAACTTGAGTGCTCTACATGGCATCACAGTACCAAATAGGTGTCTGAGGCAGCTTGTTCCTCACAATTAGGGGCTTGTTATTTTTGTTTATAATAGAAGGTTTTCATGTTTTACATTTGTGCTTGAGTGACCTGGTGGAGAAGGTAAGCAGGAGAGTAAACGAGTAAGCAAACAATTGATGGAGGGAGCAGATGGTGGATATTAGACAGCTTGAGTAGGGTCAGGGTTGTTTTATTCAAAACAAATAAAAAGAAACTAGAGCAGTAGATAGCATAGTTATTCACAACAGGACATGACTACAGCATAATGTGGTACAGAATAGCATTTCTTGTTTTAGTTTTTGTGATTTGGTTTCAGGATCGTCATGCTACCACCAGTCCAACAGCTGTCCTGAGCTCAGTATTCCAACTTACTCATCACTTTGAAGTTGTTCTTCACAAAGGCAACCAAAAGCATGAACCTCCTGGTTGTGTGCAGATGTTCTTAGTAATAATGAACTAAGGTACAGAGCTGCTGTACAAACCTTTTTGGAAATATAGGCAGACTTATAACTAAAATAATAACATTTTCAAATATTTCCTGAGATGTCAGTGGCACTTTAAAGATCCCACTATGTATCAGGGGAACCAGAAAAAAAGATATTTGGAGGGACTACAAATACTGCCTCATAGAAAAATGGTTGATGAGATTTCATAGGAAATGTTCTCTATGAAATCACATCCACAACCATCGTAACGATGTTCAGCACAAATGAATGCCAGCATTTATTTATTGGGGAAATGCCCCTCCAAACCTCCCCCACACTGACCCCACTTCACCAATTTCTTAGTTTCAACAGTCCATTTCTATAGACTCCTACTTTGTGCTAGCCTAGTGATATTGCATTGTAGTCTTGTTGTGATGTGGCAACATCTGTTGTTGCAATCTATGGCGTATTGAGTCAGTGTCTACAATTTACACACGTATTTTTTAGACCCACTTCATCTTAGCATTCATATTTTTTCTGTATCTCGCATCCTGTTTGTGTTTGTATCTATGTATAGTATCATTAAATTGGGATCACAGTACCCTAGAGTTTTTCTGCTCTGGTTGCTTGCATACAGCTGACATCACAGTCCTCTGTTACATCATAATTTGGTTGCTGTAGAAATAATGTCACATATATGATTGTGATACCAGGTGTCTATTGTGCATGAACAGTATTTCCAACATTCCTCCTGTAATGTCAAGAGATCTGGAAAAAAGATCCCAGATCACATGCCTTGCTTTGCTACAGGACTGAACAAAGCAACAACACTGATTATTTTGCCAGCCTCTGAGGGGCACACTTATACTAAGAACGTAACAGAAAAATAAAGACTCCACATTGTATTCATCTGTTAGACAATGGACGGGGGATGGGGCTAGTCATGGCAGATAGTTCTGCATATAGTATCACCTAAACACCTTGATGAATAATTGAAGAATTGTAATTTCAGGTGCATGCATTCATTAGTAAGAGAGTATGTACCAAACCGTCCAGTCATTGATGTCAGAAGAACATGTCCTTCATTCCATGAGTGTCCCTAATTAGGCTTAATCTCTGACTGGCAGAGGTGATCGAAAAACAGTTCTCATGAGTCTCAGTTGGCTCAACAGAATGATCTCAGGCTTTCAGCAGCAGTTCTGTTCATTAACTCACCTTGTCGTTTATTCATGCTCACTATTTATCAAGCTTTTAGAGACCTCATTAGCAGAGGGTTCCTGTTCTGCAATGGTCTTTACCCAGATTAATTGAACACTATCATGCAGATTTCCAGCATATAATACATGGATAGGAATTTTTCCCCATAGAAGTGGTTGCAGTTATTTCAGTGTTTGCCATTTCTGTGTATACGCAAGTGGACTCAAAACTAAAAGTAACCATCCAAATGTGTTAATAAACAATACACAGCTGTTGTATACACATGACATATACTGTACCACTGAGGGTGGCTCATAAGAGAATTACAGCTACTCGCCCTTCAGGCTCATGGCTACTTACCTCCTGAGCTCCCTAAAGTTGTATACTTCCTTGTGCACTACAGTTGCCTGCTATTGATTCTATACTTAAAAAAGAGAAGAAAAGAGAAAGGCTTTGGGCACTTTGGGAAGAAAAAATGCAAAATTCTGGTGATTTAAAAACTGATGGTAATGTAACATGTACTTTGCTTTATTGTTGTACATATCATGTAATAGCAATAAAATATTGTTTTCATAAAAAAAAAAGATTCACATTTATTTGGGTGATATGTCCTTGTGTTTTTTTTAACACAGTTATTCTTTCCTTATCTCATAGGCCCAAAGTAGTTGGATGACATCAAATTCATCACACTTCTTTAATCATTTCCACACCAAGCTGTTAAAAAAGGTTTCATTTTTAAGGGAAAAGCAGGGAGATACAATGGTATGATGCAAAGTTAACCTCTGTTTGTCATGGAAAAAATTGTGCTGGAACTAAGATGACATCATGTTATATTTTATACTATAGTAAGGAGTGTTGTGAATTTAGAATTTGCATACAAATTGTGGGGACATGGGTCGCAATGCCCTATGTGTACAGTAACATTTGGGTAGTGCGCACTATGCAATTTGCTACAGTTGCGCAAATTGTTATTATGCAATTGACACAACTTGTACTTTATGGTGAATTTTTTATGTGAAATGTATCAAATAGTGTAGTACAATTTGTTGCAAGGTGTGTAGTGCAACAATTTGCATAGTAAAATTCATACAGTTGCATAAATGTCACTACTCAGATTTCTGCACTATGCAACCTGAATTACAAACCTTTTTTTTTTACTTTGCCCACTTCTAATACAGTGTGGCTCTGAGAGCTTGAATAAGCAGTGGCACTGATGGAAAATACAAGCAGTACATTTCACCATTAATTTGTATTTAAAGTTCATTTGAAATGCAAATCAAGTGCTTTTTATTTTGCCAGTGATCTTTACATTCTTCCCCCCAAAACATCCACTGCCAATACTGTTGTTCCCCAATGACTGGCCAGTAATACACCCACAATTCATATTGTCATTTTTCATGTGACCCCAGGAGGCTCACTCTTTCAAGTGCACTCATTGTGTGGCTTCACTGTCCAGCAGTCTCACTCTCATGATGTTATTTGTGGTCCTGTAGTGCTTGGGTCTGTTCCATCACTCCCCTGGGACCCCTCCTCCCTAAGGGACTAGCAGGAAAAGAGGGAGAAGAATGCTGTTGAAGTCATTGTCTTGACACCAAAGGATGAGTAGCAGACACACTGTTAGTAAGGGTCAGGTGGCATGTGGCAGTGGGCATGGGGAAGCTGTCACCCAAGACTGCTTGGTGGGGCATCACTCTTTGAGCTCTCTGCCCATTATTCCACCTCATTAAGAGCATACTCATGTCAGCACCCTTGGGATGGAGCCCCCCCCCAATGTACGGTTACCCATGACAGCAATGGATCCATTCTGTCTCCAGGTGCCACTCTTCAAGTGATGCATGTCTCCCCCCCCCAGCAGAGAGTCCTTTGGATGCTCTTTTGCCCTCACTGCCGAATATATGGAATTGGGGAACAAACCTGAGTTGTCAGCATGTCATAGCAGTCCCTTACCTTTTAATATCACAGAGCTAGCAAAACACAGTTTCTATATGAGATGCACACTGTATAGAAGTGATCAGCTAGAAAAATGGCAAAGAAGATTCTGCTCCTCTGTCCGTGTTCATCTGTTATGACCCCCTTCACTTTTTAATACAATACCTCACACTTGTGTGCCTCTTGACATACAGATTGTGGAAGTTGTTTGTATTTTCCAGATGGCCTGCCCTGGGTCCCTGTAGCCTCTGAATGATCTCAGCCTTCATCTCCATGGCAATATGAGCAGGCAGTAGTGAAAGTAAGAGACGCTCCTAAAAAAAGTGACAGATTTATTCATTATTACATATTTATTTCTCTATGTTCACTTCATTATGATGACAAGAGAAGTACTGTATCTACTTAGTGGTATTCACCATATCTTTTTCTGTGCTGATACATGGACAAATTGTAGCTTCATAGGTGGCCAAAAGCTGCTTTAGGCACCATCAACCCCTGTGACCACTATGGGTCTTCTGAGGAAACTGGATATGGTAAGTGGAAAAATGGCACATCAGCACAGATATCTTGCTAATGTATGACATCAGCAGGGTTGAAGTGCTCACAACTCAGTTGGGATTACAAGTAAAACATGGTCATTGTCACCCAAGAGGTCATAACATCCAGATTATTCCGTTGCACATTATTAATGACAAGAGAAAACATTTTTTCACCCAGAGGATTGTGGGCATTTGGAATGAGCTTCTAGAGAAAATGGTTAGTTGACAAACAACAGATACTTTTAAAAAGAAGTCAGATATTCATATGTAGTATGAGACAATAGATCAGCTATAATGCTGAAGGGTGGGGGTTGCCAGCTCGATGGGTTTGATGGACTTCTTCTGCCTCACAGACCTTTGCAATATAATACCAGTGGGTACCTGACTGGAGCTTGTGCAAGTCATCTGTTCCAAATAGAGCATAATGTTTGATTCAAATCGAGAACGGGAAAACCAGGACTGAATATGGAGCCCAAGGTCAAACCCAATGTGATAAATTGAAACAATAGACCTTGCACTAGCTACACTCAAAATGTACTCATAAAGGGTACTCAGTGCAATTTTATTGCAGTACTTACAAGCTCAGTAAGTATCTATACAAGGCATATAGCATGCAAAGTGCTTCCCATAGCCCCTGCTAAAGGTCTATTACAGAATCCTGACAGTGACAATCCCAACTCCTGAAAGCCTAACACTGAAAGCTTGACAGCCATATTCCCGACGATGCCAGACAACAGAGGTGGAATGTCCAGGAAAGTGTTACCAGGGGGCTCTGCCCCCTGTATCCCATGTCATATATAGAAACAATCCCTGAAACTGCACAAACCACCACATGCTGGGATTTTGTCAGAGTTGGGAATGTGGCTGTTAGACTTTCAGACATTGGGATTGTCAGTGTTGGGACTCTGTATGGATACCCCTTGCTACACCTCCCACTGGTGTTTTGTGTCTCATCTGGACACTATTTCTACCCTTGTCCTTCTTACGTGTAGTGAGTCTGAAGTCCATTATTTTCATTTCCTCAACTGTAAAATCATACACCTCAAACCTCTGATATTTGATTTTCAAAGACTCTCCCAAGCTTTTGCCTACAATGCAAACTTTGGTCTGAACCATTCAAAATGGGGATCCACACATCACTGAACATGTGACCTCCTCCCCTTCCCTGTTACCACACTTCAGTTTAAATACAAAACAATATGCTGGCATCTGTCAGCCCACATCTTTTTTTAAAAGCCACTCCTTTGCCTAACTCTCCCCAGGCCACACAACAGCTGTGTGTTACAGATAAAACTGCCTCCTAACATATATAATATTGACATAGAAATTTAAGGTCAAAAGAGACTCTAGGTTAATCTTGTCTGCATACCCCTGCTCCACAAGTAAGATCTAAATAGATATGCTGTATAAACACCTACCAATTTACAGGGAATCCCTACCCATCCTACTAGTAAAGGTACCCAGTGATTCCCTTACCATGCATCAATTTGTCCAGGCTTATGTTAAAGGCCTTTACTGTCTTTATATCCATTGTTTCCACTGGTAGACTGTTCAGAAGGTTCCCCACCCTGTGAGAGAAAACATTTCTTTAAACCATACCCCTGATTTTACCACTCCTAAGATTAAGGTTGTGTGCCAGTATCCAACTGTAGTACAAAACGTTAAACATCTCTGAATGTTTGACCTTGTAGATACTATTGAGTATGTGAAAGACAGAGATCCTGACCCCTCACAGCCTCTTTTTCTTCAGGCAGAGCATGTTAAAGATCTTCAGTCTCTCCTCATAGCGTTTGTCTCCACAGCATTGATTATTCTGTTGGCCCTGTGTTGCACCTTATTGATTTCCACAATGTTCTTTTTGTACCAAGGAGACCAAACAACATGCAATACTTCAGATGGGGCCTGAGCAGGAACTTGTAAAGTGGCAGGATTACATCATCTGTTCTTCTGGTCACCTCCCCTTTTGATGCACCCCTGTATTCTACTCACTATCTTGGCAGTGGCTGTGCACTTCTTGTCATGCTTCAGCCCCTTTTCTATAAAGAACCCTCAGGTCCTTTTCCTCCTTAACTTTATCACGGCGGACCCCACCCCATGTGTATGTCACACCTATGTTTGTCCTCCTGAAGTGCAGCACCTTTCATCTGTTTACATTGAACCTAAGGCTACATGACTGTGAACAACTGCCCATTTTGTTCAGGGCATCTTGAAGTTAGTCCACATCCCCAAAAGGGACTCCACCACTACGAGTAGCTTAGTGTCATCTGCAAACGTAAGTAGCCTGTACGAGATCCCAGCTTCTAGATCACTGATGAAGTTGTTGAAAGGTAATGGCCCCAGTAGTGATCACTAATTACAGCTTTCCTTTTCTAACATAATTCTAGTTTTGCAGTTTCCTTAGTACTGCCCTATACACCTCTGTTGGCTGGAAGCAATCCATCTCTTTCCAAAAGTCATAGACTTTCATTTTTATTAGAATCAGTTGCCTAAGGTGCCATTTGGGCTAGGAAGCACCACTGTGGCCCATTTTCCCTTATTGCATTCAGGAAAGCAGACTGTTGAAGCTCTTTTGATCGCTTCTGACCCCCAATCCATCACTGGGAGCAATATTCCAAAAGCCAGGCTTTGGCCACAGCAGGTGCCTTCCATTCAGTACAGTCAGTCATGTAACTGTAGAAGTGACTGGGGTGGAAAACTGAGAGAAGAGCAGAACAGTATGTAGCATCAAACCTGTCCAGACTACAACAACCTTTGTCTGGTTCAATGACTGATGTTTGCAAGTTCAAACTTTGGGTGGTTTGTGCAGCTATACTTTACTTCTTATGCTTTATCTGTTAAATACAACATGTCCAGTTGGAAATAAACAGCTCATAGCATGTAGTAATGGGACATGCAGAAACTTATTACTGCACGGTAGGTAGAAAGGTAAAGTGCTTATCCCCCCTCCCCTAACTAATTTTGTTGGGCATCCCTGAAGCAAGAGATTCTCAGGGATCATATGTTTGAAAAATACCACCATTGTGCATACCTTCCAGCTGCCCCATGTTAGGAGGTGCACCCCTCATTTTACCACTCAGAAGCCCTCTGTTCCACATGGAGATTGTTCTGTTCCACATTATATCAGATCAGAACTTTAGATTAATCAAAGCAGCTCAGTCAAAAGCAGACTTTATGAACATGAAACCAGTAGTAGTTTTCATTGCATTCTGAGCTGCCATCTCCCTGACAGGATAATGTGCCTCACATTTTTTTCTTTCTCCCACAGTGGTCCACATTTGGGTGATTAAAGGTTGAGTGGTACAATATCACCTGCTGGGATACCTCATATCATAGTTTCAGTCAGTGATGTATTACAGGATACTGCAGGAACACTATGTACACCAATGACAGTTGCTCCAGTTTGTCAGGCAGGAAACTGACATCTTTATCACAGAGTGCAGAACCCTGTTGCACATCACTGTAGGCCACAATGCTTCCATTTTATAGTGCAACTGATAAATTCCACTCTACAGTTTTTCTTGCAAGTATCTGTGCAATGATGACCAATGATAGCGTACGACATTATGGCTAACCCGGTACACCATAGGATGCTAGTGCTACTGGTGCAATACCACGTATACTGCTGTACACAGTATTGGACCAGTAATGCTTTCCAAGGCAGAGGATAAGACCTCTGCTTGGAGCAGATTCCATAGAGCAGCTGCCGTGGCTTGCAGGACTGAGCCACAGCAGTAGGAACCCAGGTGCTGTGCCTGGGACCGGGTTTGATTCCCGGTCACAGAAACTTTTATTTATTTTTTTGTCTAGTGCGCTCCCCAAGTTGAATACCACCCCAGAGTTGAGAATCTTCAGTGGGGGTTTCGAAACACAACCCCCATATGGGGAGTGTGTGGGGGCGAACTCCCCACAGAAAAAAGACTTATGCTGCATGGCAGAAATCACACTGTATTGGCAGCGTGCTTTTGCCATGAGGCATAATGTCTTGTGACATTATGACCCCGTGCCCAATACCTTGCCTCAGGTTACATATGCTTTACATTTTTGTTTTGTGTTCCGCTCTCCTGTGCAGAAGAAATAAGCAATGAGGCCTGAGTGTGATGGCCTTTGTATGAAGATAATGTCTGGTGGAAGAGCTAAGACCCAGTGAATAGCCTTGATGCTCACAGTAAGCATTATCCTCCTAGAAAGGCCCATGGAGGAGGACCTTATTGCAATGATAAACTGTTTTTATTATTACATTGTGAAAACTGTGTTAAATGTTACTAGGTTTTCTATAATGAACATGCCAACCAATAGAATGATGTTTATTGAAGCTTAGAAAATGGGTAGAGATCTGCAACTCTAATTGGGTAATCCCTTTTCCCAGGTGTACATTTATTTTTCAGTAGAGATCACCAGAACAAAAAAAAAAGACTCAGATTGTCACAGAATGTTAAGTTTTAAAACAAATGCCCTTTTTCAGTTTGTGCAATTACACCCCACTGTCCTTGCTTGAGTACTGGCACGTGTAGCCACAAAGTGTATAATTTCTCTTCACTGCCGCTCCCCCCCCCCACAAGCACCAGATCCTGCTTTTATTTATTGCTTTTTTCTCAGCCACTAACACCAGTACTCACTCTCCTACCTCGACAGCACTGGAGACCACAGATGTTACTCACACTTCTCGATTGCACTACCATGAACACACTATCTTGAGCACATCAGCCTTGCTTCTATACCTCACATTCCCACAGAAACAAATAAACCTCAAACAACAAAAAATAAACTACAGAGTTGAAAAACACCCAGCTTGGATTCCAAACAAACACAAGTCACAGGGAAGGGGGACAAATCATAGAAATGAAGCTGGCTCTCAAAAAAACATATATCACAGTAAAACAGCAGCATCCTCTACTGGCAATTCAAACAGTGGAATGACTACTTTACAGAAAAATCTGTTTTCTTATATTTTACCTTTTTCAATTTGTTTACATTTTATTTAATACATTAAACAAATCACCATTTTCTAAGTGCAACAATACACTCCAGGATGGGTGGTGTTGTCTATACCCACCCTCCAGGGGGCTCTAAGGCCCTCAACCTGTGGTGCCTGGCCTTACTATGCTCATGGGTGGATAGATAAAGCCCAATACCACCCACCCTTTTGTGTATTATTAGTTATATTCCCAATGCATTTACCAGATGGTAGTGCATGTATGCTTCACCAATCAGCATGCAACATTTAGAGGTTCACACTTGGGTAAGGCTTATAATGAGCAGTAAACTGCAAATTAGCTTTAAGCAATACATTGCTTCAGTTTTAACAAATTATTCATTCTTATATGGCCAATAAAAAAGCAAACTTCTGACTGGTTGATCAAGGTTTCTCAATCTGTTCACTTATCTAAATACAATACTTTTTGTACATATTATGATGTCACAGGTCAGGATCCATTAGCATCTGCACCTATTGACATAGTCATTTATAGACTGCTTGACATATATATATACACACACACACACACATATACATGCTGCATAGTAAACAATACAAATATATGCATAAATACTGTACATGGTAAATAATACTAATATTTTTTATAAACACTCCTCAAACCTCAAAGGTACAGTAAACAACCACCTCCCGATTGATTTCCCAAAGTGCATAAACCTACCCCATTTCTGCCTAATAATTCAAACCTTTACAGCTTCTCAAATTAACTACTGTGACAGATGGCAGACATAAGAACATGGTGTGGGCTTCCATTGCTAATGGAGAACAATGTCATTGTCATCAACTGTCATATTAGTAATGCTTATCTGTTTATGTTCACCTTAAAGATGTGCAAGTACCTTTTTTTCAAATATTTAGCAAATGCACTATTTGTACCTGGCACACCAGATTCATTCTTTCTTTCTTTCTTTCTTTCTTTCTTTCTTTCTTTCTTTCTTTCTTTCTTTCTTTCTTTTGTAACCGTACAGAGATAGCAACTTGAAACATAGACAGTGACTGCAGAAAAAGACCAAAGTTCCATCAAGTCTGCCTATGAGCCCATATATATGCAAACAGTCTTATTTACAGATGCAACCTGAGGGATGGAGAGAGGAACATTAGCAGCAAAAAACAAAGTATACATATAACATACAAAAATGTACACTATTATGCTGTATAACTTATGTACAGACTGCAAAACTCACAATGATGGTCTGCATAGCAAGGACAGATGTACACAGGGGCGTCATGCAGTCAGAAATCTTGGAGGGCCACAAAATCTCAACCTCTGTAGGGGGGTCCGGGGGCATGCCCCCACCAGGAAAATTTTGAAAAACTGAGGCCAGGTGGTGCATTTTGGTGACTTTTAGCAGTCCAGAAAGCCTTTCCCCAACAAGCTAAGTGCCATAATACTGATGTAGGTTAGAGGAACGATCAATTGTTTTTGTCCTTTGTTCATTCTACTTACAGTGTTACCTTTTGTATTAATAAGAATTTAAAAGGCTTGTCAAATATATGAGGTGTTGGGCTTTATAGCCCGTTACCTTAAGGCAGCGTATGTCCTCTGAGGCAGAAAGTTGTTAGTCCTGTTAGGAACGGATCATAAAATCGGGCTGAGCTGGATGTCCAACTGATCCCTTCCACTTCCCCATCCACCCGCGCTCAGACATTTTGCGTCTAACCAGGGAGAGCACAGGGGGACGCACCCCACTGAAGTCTATGGGACTCAGTTTCAAAACTTTTTAAGTCAAAGCAATCTCTAGTACATATGAAAGCCACCGATCAACTAATAGAACATCTACTAGTTGAGCAGCGGCTTTCATATATACTGGAGATTGCCTTGTGACTTAAGAGTTTTGAAAGAGCCCCATAGACCTCAATGGGGCATGCTCTCCCTGGTTACATGTCATACAACATCTGAGCACAGGGATGTGGTTGGCAGACCAGGAAGTGGACGGGATCGGCTTGCCATTGGGCTCTGCCAGATTTATGCTCTCTTCCTAACAAAACTAATTACATTTCTTTTTCTGCCTGAGGGAACTTCCTCTGCCTTCAGATAACAACTATAAAGCCCAAAAGCCTCCCCCTCCCAAAAAGGTTTGAAAAATTTACTTTAAATCAGCTTCTAGCATGATTTCTATGTGCTCCCATTTTTAACATGTAGTTTTTCAGTGAAAAAACACCACTTTTAAGATGGCCACAACAGTTTACATACTGGCCATTTCAAATAGTTAACATGGCTAAAATGTAATGTTATTCCACCAGATTTTGCATACCAGTTAAGGCAAAATGCCATTTTCATCATGCTAGTATTCAGACGGGAATGCCACTCTTCCATGCCTCCACTCTGCAGTTCAGTCTATATCATGCTCATTTGGATAGACGAAATACCAGACTTTGTGATAAATACCAGATCTGGATTTTTAGTATTTTGCCTCCCACACAGTGAAAGTTCTGGTTACAATACATTACTGTGTACCCATTATACAACCAGGGTGGGTATTTTCTTGATAAAGAATTGTAAGCATGATACAGGACTGGTAGAGGTCTAATATGCAGTTTTTGGAGATATCACATCATTCTCAGCCCTCCAGTGGCAAGAAATACACAGTGGAATTCAAAATATGCATTTGGGACTCTGATGAGTCCACTACAGGCCACTCAGTCCCTGCAATGCCCAACTGCTTTGACTCCCCCCCCTTCTGAAAGGGGGATAGCATTTCACCAGTAACTACTCCGATCACCCTCATTCAGTCTTCCAGTGTATGTACCACTTGATTCACCCCACCCCCCTCTTGCTTTCTCAGTCTCTCCTCCATTCATCTGTGTGCCATCACATGCAAGTATTGGCACATCGGTAAGTGCTAGTCAGTGACTGTGGGCTACATTTCCAAACAGAATGACTGACACATGTAAACAACCACCCATTACAATGCACGAGTCTTAATGAGAATGTACACCAAGAGTGAATCAGAAGGCGGAAGGCACAAGGCCAATGGACAAGTGACTTTTACACAATTGGAAACTGAAGACAAAAACATGTTCCTCATGACAGGATTTAAAACAGAGTTCATCCATCTCTACTATACCCCCCTGTGTTGGCCATTTTAAGGTACAGATAGCCTTAAATGGGCAAAGCTGAAGGGGGCCTAGAGCAGAAGAACTGTGGCAGTATGACAAAATTAAAATAAATCCCTGAGAAGCATCAGGGATCAGTTTACTAGCCAGGATGAAAGCCCGAGGGAAACTGAACATGACCGGAGATCTCAGGTTTAATCATGTGCCACCAGCACTAGAGGCTCATTAGCACAACCAACTGAGCCATTGTCAGTGACTCACAGCAGCCAGATCGGTGCTCCTGCCCACGTGTGAATACTACTGTTTGGGCACTTTTCCTTTGCGTGGTGTTGCCTCCATGTTCCCTCTTTCTCTAGGTTTGCAGAGTGGTGTAGGTGGTTTCATGTGCCATCTGAACAGCCAAACCACTAAACATTCCCCACCAAACCTACAGTGACCGGAACAGTCAAATCGACAGAAAGAAAAAGGGCCACAGCAAAACCTAGGCCATGTGAACATGGCTCTGAAATGTTTATTAAAATTATTTTGAACGATTACAAAAGGAGCCGCTGGGGCAAGGTGCAATGTGAATGAGCCTTAGGAGTTACAGAAAAAGTCAGCAGAATGCCAAACACCATTTACTGCAGTACAGAAAACTTGAGCAGTGCAGGCTATTGAATCTTCCACTCCAGCAGAGGATTCAGGGAATTGTAGTTACAGAACATCAGATAGAATCAGTCTGATGCAATCAACTATACAGCAGTAAACAGCAAGTAAAACATTTTGCACACAAAGTTCAAACTGGCTCCAGCACCCAGTGCTGATTTGTTCCCTTTTAAACATTTCTTTACCTGGTTTAACAAACTTGAAGGTAGTCTCTGCATGAACTTTATGGAGGTAAAATTACTAACCGTTTGGCAAGCATTGAGGCAATGCTCAGCATGGATATTTATAGTTTTAAGAAACTATGGAGTGCACTTTCATCACTGTAATTAACTTTATGGCAAATAACCACAATGTAATTATACAATACATTCAGTGCAATTTCTAGGTGCTCCCATTTACATGTAGCTTTTCAGTGAAAATAAAGCCACTTAAGATGGCCACAACTGTTTACATACTGGCACTCTGGACATTTTTGTGTGCTCACTAAAGGCCACTCGGTCCCTGTAATGCCCTACTGTTGTGTCCCTCTCCCACCCCTTTCCTGGAATGGGCAATGTACATTTCACCAGCAAGCAACTACTCCCCATCACTCTCGTTCTTCCAGTGTACATGCCCCTCAATTCCCCCCCATGCTTTCTCAACATTTAACCCCCCAAAAAAATGCAACTACATTCTTCTGCCAATCAGGCATATTGCACAGAACCCTGTATGTTCACATTTGGAAAGAATGCATTGGGTTACTACAGGAAACTGCACCGCTCATCACTTCAGGGACGCCTCACTCCTGCAAAGACTTTGCACCGCAGGGTTGTAGTTCGAAAAAAAAGTGCTACTAATTTTATAACCGCACCTTTCTCCTTGCTGGTTGTTTTGCTGAAATGGCGTGAGTGTAAAACTTTCACAATTTTTTAACCACACAATACAATATATGACACAAGACTTCCAATAAAATACAAAGCAACAAGCAGCTGTGCACACGCACCTTTTAAGAACGCGGACTGCCAGTGTCTGAGACCAATGTCCAAGACCCCCCCCCCAGAGACTAGGGCCCAGGTGGACTCATAAGCAGTACAGGGCTTGCATTACAGAACTTTTGAGTTTGCATTGAGATCCTCTAAAGAGAGGCCTTGCTGAATAACGTCATCTATCCTAACCTCCCGCTTGGTATACTAGTTATTTATGCTGGCAGGAGATCTGAAAGAAGCATTAAAATGCAGGAGACTGGGAAGAATGTGTGCCAATTGCAAGTCAAAGTCAAATATAGGAAGAATTTCCCTGTAGATGGCTCTAAATGTCAGTAATATACAAAAATCTCAGACCTTTTCCTTTAGGAAGCAGCCAGGCAGGAACTTCAGGCAGTGTTCTGGTCTGGAGTAAGATGGAACACACCACACCAACCATGCTGTCTTACTGCAGAGTCTGCAGTGCTGGCTGTCAATGACTCGTCTTGTCATCTGCGATGTCATTGTCAAATTTTTACTCAGAATGGCCCTGGCACTGAAGGAAGATGAAATGAAAGCCAATTTGCTGCCTCTCTTGATGAGCTATTTCTTCGGGTTCGTGCCTCTGCTGCCTGTACATACAGTTGATTGGTGGTAACTGCCAGCACAGGCTGCTGCTGCTGGTTGGCAGTTTTTACCACCAATCAACTGTCTGTTGTCACCGTCTCGCTCACTCTTTGTTTTTACTGGTGCTGAGCCCCGAAGCCAATCACTAGCCCAGCGGGAGCAACAAGTACCTTTTTTTAAAACCTGGCCTGGTAGCTCTCAGTCAGGCTTCCCAGCCCGGTTCACACACACACAGTTGATTTAGAACCTACCCCACCCCACAGTCCCCACCATAAAGAGTTTGAAAAAACACAACTTTTTTTTTCACGCTCACGGGACCATAAAAAAATGTGACTCTAAATACAGTTTTATTATTAGACTTCACAACAATATTGGGGGGGACATGCCCCCTCGGGCCCTATGGGCATGGCATCACTGGATGTACATAACATTATTTATCATCAAGTACAGCCACAGTATGAAAAACATTTTAGCTAGGTACTGTAATACTGTTGAGTGAGTTGTTGCCCATGGCTAGGTTGTTCCAAATCAGGGAGCCAATAGCTAAAAGCAGATTGGCTGGAATTCAGTTTTTCACCTTGATACATGAAATGTGTTACCAGAATGGTAGCGGACTGGGTATGCAGACAAAGCAGCGGGAGTAAGGAGGATGCACAAATAACTTGGGAGCTTGTTAAGCTAGTATTTAAAACCATAGAGAGCAAGGTGTTAGACTCTTCTGTCAGCTAGTGAGGGCCAGCCCAGGAGATCATATAGCATATTGTACGGTGGTGTGTCCATGCAGGGACCCGGAGGGTAAACCTACAGAGCTCATAAATAGAGTATCTAATTCAGTTAGCTGACATTTTGGGACAGCATCATAAACCACATTCCCAAAGTCATTAACAGAAAGGATTATGTACTCAACCAGGAATTTGTGCATACCTAATGAAAGACAGACACCCACATGGTAAAGGGCACTAAGCTTTCTGTGGGATTTGGAAATGAGAGATTGGATATGAGAAAAAAAGATGATTGTATTATCCAAGATGACACCAGGATACTGTATTTGTATTTGTATTTGGAGACTGTAGATAAGGAGCTACTGACTGCCTGAGGTAAAAACAGTTAGGGCAGGGCAGGTAGCGAGGCACTTTTTTGTACCAATGAGCATGGAGATAGATTTGGAGTGGTTGAGAGATAAGCAATTTGCTTTAAACCAATTTCAGAGTATGTCTATGACAGGCTATAGGGCAGCTGAGATATCAGCAGGACAATGGCCAGATGAAAAAAAGGATGGTGTCATCCAGATATATGTTAATATCACAGGATTCTCCATGCTGAGGTAAATTGTTTACAGAAACAGTAAAGAGAGGCCCAAGAATAGAGCCTTGAGAGACCCCAAGGGTGATTTGTCTTCAATCAGATATAGCCAAACCAGAGGAGACAGATTGAGTGCTGCTGAGAGGTAAAATAAAAACCAGGCATGGGAAGGACTGGAGAGACCAGAAAAAGCAAGCTTATTTAGAAGTAGAGAATGGTCAACAGTGCCAAACGCATTGGCTAAATGAAAGAATATAACACCAGTTTGTTGACTCATGTCTCTGTTACACAGAATGAAATAAATGAGTTTGAGCAGAGAGGTGGCTGTAGAATGAGCTGCATGAAACCTAGATTAGTAATCAGAAAAGAAATACTTCACAGAGAAGTGGGCAGATAGTTGTTTACCACAGTGGAAGTGGCTTTAACACTCACTTCGAATCACAGAAATACATATAGACTGTTTCACACTGTTGCAATAAGTATGTGCATTTTTGTGACTCGAAACTGAGTGCTGAACCAGCTTACACTGTGGTCTCAAAGATATGGGTTTATACCACCAACAGTGAGCCAGTGGTCTTTTTAGCTTGCAAAACAGTTGTTTAGCAAACAATCTTTCCAATAGTTTGGGGAGAACAGGGAGCAGTGAGACTGGCCATTAGTTAGCAGGTGCATCAATGGGGCCACCTTTGTGGTGGGAAATTACAGTGGCGTGCTTCCAAAGTGAAGGGAAAATTACATAAGTAAGGGAGCAGTTAAACAATATGAGCCAAGGGGTTAGGACTAGTAGTGGTCTCTAATTTCAGGAAGCAGGGAGAAGGATACCATCAGCTCCGGAGTGAGAATGTGACTTAATAAGGGGCATTTTATGAGGAACCCCAGAGGAGAACGTGGTAGGAGACTCTGTGGCTATATCCATGAGGTGATGCAGACAATTGCAAGGGGTCTTTTCACAAACTGGGTATTGGCTGAGGTCAAACTTACTTAGTCTCTCACAGACTGAAAGGAGTGCAGAAGACTGTGGAAGAATTGTAAACAAGCTACATGAAAAAAAGCACCTATTGCAGGCAGCTTCTCCAGGCATCAGGAAGTGACCCCCTTGGATTTTGGAGCCATATAAAATCAGTCATGGGACAGGAAAATAGCACTTCCATACCTGACATGACACTGGATGGAGTAAATTGCAATAACACAAGCAAGACGGAAGCAAAATAGGAGGCAGTATAGCGCAGTGGGCTAAGGCTCTGAGCTGCAAATCTGGTGACATCCAGCAGACCAGACCTGGGTTTGAATCCCACAGCTTCCACTTGCATACTGTGTGACCCTAAGCAAGTCACTTAACCTCCTTGTGCTCCCAGGTCGCTCCTGTAAAAAAAGCTTTCAGCTTAGTGTGCTATACCTGGTTAAACAACTAAATAAAAAAAAAAAGACAGCTGGCTCCCTTAACACCTGTTTCTCCGATCTCACTGATTATACTAGGCTAACTGGTCAGGACACCCCCTTAATAGCTAGATCTGTGGACTCATCCTTCCCTCCTTTTAATCTTAGGTCTGTTTCTTGCACAGAGGTCCTTCATCTCCTAATAGCCATCCCAGTGTATAAAGCACAACAACACAGGTGGCTGCAAAGCAACAGGACAGAGCCAAGCAAAGAAAGAGGTACTCACAAAGCAGACAGTAAGTGCTGCTATATCGTCACTATCCAGGCAATAATTCCAGCACAATGTAGCAGGATAAACTATGTAGGCTTTATTTCCAAACTAGCAGCAAGATGCAGGTGCCCTTCCCCATGAGAACAGCCAAACGTTTTTGCTTTGTAAATCCCTGTGTATGGATCAGCTGGTGCAGATGGGCTATTACCCAGGTTTATAAAAACTGCTGCCCCTCTACTAGCTGCTCCAGTCACTAGGCTTTTCAATGTACCTTTGGCTACTGGATCTGTCCCTAATCTCTGGAAGATTGCTTGGGTGGTTCCTGCCCACAAAAAAAGTGGATGCCAGGAATATGGAGAACTACCGCCCCACAGCCATTCTGTCTACACTGAATAAAATACTTGAGATGGTTGTTGCTACCCAGGTGACAGAACACCTCCACCAATACAATTTACTATCTGTTGCATAACCTTGCTTCAGGAAGGGACACAATGCATCCACAATTCTCTTACAGTTCACAAATGACATAAAGATAGCTGTGGATAAGGGCATGCCGACAGGAGCAGTCTTCATCCATCTCATTAAGGTGTTTGACCTTGTGGATCACCAACTTTTAATATCTAAACTTATAGTACCTCCCTGGGTTTTTCATCCTCGACTACCTCCTGGTTTGCAAGTTATCTTACCAGATGTCAACAGTATGTTCAGATTGAAAAAGTAAAATATGAGCTCTCTCTGATTAGAGCTGGTGTCCCTCAAGGATCCATTCTACTGTAGGTCCCCTACTATTCTCCCTGTTTATTAACAATATGCCCGCAATGGCCAACTCATGCTCTGCATTACTCTACTCAGATGATATGGTGCTATACATGAATGCTGCAGATATAACCAGGATACACTCAACCCAGTCTGAAATTTTTGATCTCACATAGTCCTGGCTTAGGCTGAATAGGCTCCTTCTAAGTACCAAGAAGATGGTAGCCATGCTCTTTGACTCTGCGCCTAGACTCAAATCCTGTACATCCTCTCTTAATAATAATAATAACAATACTTTATTTATAATGCACCTTTCAGATGTCAAGGCGCAGTACAGTAAAAGAATTGACACAATTAAAACAGAGTCATCATCATAAGATGTACAGTACAGATCAGAAGTCATCACTACCATATGCTTTAACCCAAAGAAATTATTTTAGGGCCTGTTTAAAGCTCCCCGCGGTTGTGCACTCCTAATCCGATGGGGTCGAGAATTCCAGAGGGACAGGGCCACAAACATAAAAGCACGGGCCCCGGCAGATTTTAAAGTCATCCTTGGAATCTCTAGTAACCCCTCATCGGCCGAGCGGAGTGGTCTCACAGGGTGATAAGGAATCAGGAGCTCTTTCAGGTAGTCAGGGCCGAGTTCGTGTAGGGCTTTATAAGTCAGTAAACTGACTTTGAAGGTGATCCGACACTGAACTGGCAGCCAGTGCAGTTCCCACAGTACCGGTGTGATATGGGAAGATCTAGGTGTCCCCATCAACAACTGGGCTGCAGAATTCTGCTCCAGCTGCAAGCGGTGGATATCAACCCCCGGAAGCCCAAAGTAAAGCGAGTTGCAGTAATCTAAACACAAGGTCACAAAGACATGGATTAATGTAGGCAGATTGCCAGATAGAACAAGGCGCTGGATCCT
The DNA here is from genome assembly GCA_016271365.2 of Neoceratodus forsteri. Classification (NCBI taxonomy): domain Eukaryota; kingdom Metazoa; phylum Chordata; order Ceratodontiformes; family Ceratodontidae; genus Neoceratodus; species Neoceratodus forsteri. Next base: position 356,705,992 of record CM057456.1, read on the forward strand.
AGCGATGTTTCTCAGGTGGTAAAAAGATGACTTAATGACAGCTGACACCCGAGTCCGAAGTGTCAACCCCGCATCCAACATCACCCCTAGGTCTCACACCTGTTCAGAGACCTGAAGCTCAGCGTCTCCAAGGAACAATCCTGGGGGGGAGCCTATCTCAAGCCCCCCTATCCGGTGATCTGGATCCAAAACCATCACCTCCATCTTCCCAGAATTCAACTTCAGCCAACTGGACTTCATCCAATCCTGGATTTCTTGAGGCAGTTATTAAATACCAAGACTGCTCCTTCCTGGTTGGGGGCAAAAGACAGGTATAGCTGGGTATCATCGGCATAACAATGAAACCTCAGTGCATACTGTCTCACAATGTCTCCAAGGGGAAGCATGTACACTGCAAACAACATGGGGGACAATACTGAGCCCTGAGGGACCCCACAAGACAGGGTTTCTTTCTTCTGACCCTATGTCCCTGACACTACCCTCTGAGTTCTTCCGGTGAGATAAGAAGTAAACCATCTGTGGACCAAGCCAGAAAGTCCACAGATAAATCTCAGGTGCTCAATTAGAACCCCATGGTCAATGGTGTCAAAAGCTGATGACAGATCTAAAAGTACCAAAACAGACCACCCGAACCAGCGCAGTCTCGGTACTATGCCTCTTTCAAAACCTGATTGGAGAGGTTCATAGATGCTATGGATGGTCAAATGATTCTCCAGTTGAGCAGCCACTACTTTCTCGATCAACTTCCTCACAAAGGGCAGATTCGAGACAGACCTGTAGTTTACAAGAGAGTCTAAGTCCAGAGAAGCTTTCTTCAACAAAGGTGTCACCACTGCCTCTTTCAAGGAACAGGGATATTTACCCGAGTCGAGGGAGCACCAGACTATCTGTGCCAGAACCGGGCCGATAGAATCACCACAACCCATAATCAGGGGTGTAGGGCCCGGGTCTAAACAAAAGCATGTAGGGTGCATCCCCTGGACAATCCGCGTAACATCCACGATTTCCAGATGGTCAAAGGTACTCCAGGAAAACGTTCTGGTCCTATAGCTTGACTACTTGATGTGGTAGGATCCATTAAATACCATGGGGTTGCTCTGAACACAGTACTGGATTTCAGCCACTACCTGGCAAACAGCTGCAAGAGTGTAAATAATAAGCTGGGGCTTGCCTATATGGTCAGTCATACCCTAAGTGCTGCTGCCAGACTGGCAATTTCTCAGGGTTTACTAAGGCCAGGACTCACCTATGATTTTGTTACCTATCTTGAAGCCAAAAAAAAAAAGGGATCCTTGACAAATGAGACATGTGCTACAACAATATCTGCTGCTTTGCTTTGTCAGTGCCCAGGAGGACACATCACTGTGTCCTCTACTCAAGCCTTGGGTGGCTCACCCCATCATCCTATCGGCTGCACACTGCCGGCTGCACAGTTGACAGCATTCTAAGAGCTGGCATACCAACTACACTAGCCAGCATGTTAAAGCACACCCCACATGCATACCCCTGAGGTCAGAGGATAGTTCTCTCCTAGATGTTCCTAAATGTGTAACCAAGATGGGGGAGCAAGTGTTCTGTGCATTTGTGCCCAAGCTATGGAACTCCCTTCCATTGTCCTTAAGGCATGCTAAGTCTCATCAGGTTTTCAAGAGTGACCTTCACAAATTCCTCATGAACTTGGCAAAATGCTCTTGTGCTTGACACTGTTTAACCTGGTATCCTCTCTTATCCACAGGGATCCTAGCACTTTGTAGGATTTTGTATTTATCTGCTCATTAGTTAATGTTTTGCCTACTCCAAAATATATGTAAACTCATTGTGTTGGAGTCACTTGTTTAATACTGTATATGCTGTCAGTTACTCTTTGGGATTGTGCTAGATATTATGATATGCTCATCCTATACTACATCTTAGGGTATATCTGTGTTTATGATAGATCATTGTTGTTGTTTTGTATTATTTCTACACCCCCGTTATTGCTGATCTTGTTGCCTGTAAATCTCCTGGGTTGTGCCTGAAAATAGACAATTGCTCATGTCCAGTGCACCTACCCGGTAAACAAAAACTAAATAAATAAATAGCTATAGAATGTGGGTCAGTGACCACACCAGAAGTACAGATTATGCTGCTGATACCAGGTACAAATGTGAGGGGTTGAGCTGATTATTTACTGCATTCAGAATTTGGCTGGCGTGGGCATAACATTAATAAATTTGGAATGAAAGTAGGAGGCTCTGGCTTCCTGGATAGATTTGGTACATAGTTTCCTGAGCCTGTAGTACCATTGTTTGTCAGGAGGAGTACCAGAAGTCTTGTGGACAGACCACACAGCATGTCTTAATTTAGATAGTTCAATATAGTCAGAAGAAGGCCCTGTGGAGATGGCCCCCCCTTACCCTGGTTGTTATGAATAGGGCATAGGTGTCAGAAATGTAAAAAAATAAGGAGCAGAAATGGGAACGTGCCTGTTAAGTGTTAAGGGATCCCTATACCAAACTCCAGTCAGGAGCCAGAAGGCCAGACAGGAGATCATGCAGGGAGCATGTACGGAAGGAACAACCTTTATTAATTTTAGGTGGGGCCTTACTTGTCTTGAGTTTTCACATACAAAAACAGAATACAGTGATCAATAAACAAATAAGGATGGGTGTTAGCAGCTACGATACAGTGGTGGTGAGAGGACAAGATCCAATCTATGAGGGAGTGGTTGGAAGACTGGCCATTAAATCTAATAGGATCAGTGAGTAATTGGTATAAATGGAGGCCTCAGATTCTAGAGTGAAGATTTACAATTTAGGTCTTCTAGGATGATTTGTTCACATCTATGAATATTGATAATAGCTTGGTGACTGGAAATTATATCAACAACAGCATCATAACTCATGTCAGTGGAGCAAAAGCTACCCATGATGAAGAGGAGTATGGGATGGGGAAGGTAAATTACCACTGATTAACTCATGGGACCTAGAGAGGGATCCTTGGAGGTGAGAGTAAAGGTAAGGGTAAAGGATACAAATATGACTACCCCACCACCTCTCTTCTCTGTACCCTGCTGGTAAACAGTAAATTTGTGAAGAACAATGTCTGAGGAGGGAGTCCTAGCGAATAACCAGGTTTTGGAGGGTAACAGAATGTCAGGTGTGGTCTGGGTCACCCAAACCCTGATAAGGTCAATCTTATGAAGAATGCTGTGGATATGAATGTGATGATCCTACGGGGGTGCTGTGGAGGGCATATTTTCTAGAAAGGGGCCTGGACTCCACCCAATGTCACCAATCAAAAAGTGCAGAAGGATTAATAGCCTTTTAGTAGCATGGGTTAACATCTAAGCAGCCAGTGTCTTGAAGTCTCTCATGCAGTGGGGGAGATGCAAAGGGTGGGTGGATGAATGAGAGGCAGGAGCAGAGGCAGTCACTATTTAATAGACCAGCATGGATAAGAGAGTAAGACAAAACAGACTTGATTGCCATATGATTGGAAAGATGGGAACACCAATTGGATTAGTTATAGACAGTAGGGTCATGGGATAAAAGGATGGAGAGAAATGACAGCATGGTTAGTTTTAATACACACCAGGAGTCCTGAGCTGCAAACAATAATGGTAGCAAATGGCAGGCAGCAATTTACCACTACAGTACAGCAATGTGCCAGAACAGACAACATCTTTACAGCTTAACCTGCTCCTCCTGTTCCCCAAATTATAATAATGAATTTGTGAGATCCCTTCTCACCCGGCTACATAGATTTTGGTTTGGGGGGTGTGATAATAGTTCTTAAAATTCTTGTATTACTCAATTACTTTCTCCCTTAAACTGCCAACTTCACTGAAGATATACAAAGTAGCACAGAGCACGTGGCACAGAACCAGGAGGTGGGGGACAGGGTAGTGTTTATCTTTGATGATCCTAATCAGATAGATTAATCATACATCTGTCTAGCATCATCAACATATTAAAAACATTCATGGGTGCTCCTCAGTGCATTGTCTCTAACTGTATTAGAGTATCTTCTCATGAAGATCAGGTGAGAGGAGCACCACGCAAAGCTGAATGGTTCTGCCTGCCGAAACACTGCAATAAGACAATCTTGTGGCATAAGAAGCATTTTTTTTAATTTATATTTTTTGTGCATTTTTTCCATGGTTTTGCTCTTGCCCCACCCTGGGTACCTACGCACATGTGAAGGCACATATGCAGCACAGCACCCTTCTGATACTTTGCCAACTCCACCTACCTGCACTGCCCATTGGACCGCCACCCAACGGAAGGGGAACTATTGGGGGGGCGATGGAGATTCTCCCCAGGACTGGAGAGCTTCCAGAATGGCTGCTTAATCCTGCTCCTTCCCTCCCCCCCTGGCCGACCCATTCCTGAACCCAGATCACCAGTGCAGCGTGAGGTGTGGCATCCAGTGCCTCAACCCTCACTGCTACTGGGCTGGCGGCATAAGAAGCATTTTAAGAAAACCTATAAAAGTATTATAGACAACTTGTGTCAGCTTTAGGGATATTTACAAAAAAAAAAGAGCATACTGTTCCTCCATTGAAGTGGAATATTTCATTTGGATGACAGCACACAAGACAACAACAACTCTATGTAAGATAAAAAGACCACTTGATTATGGTTGGTTGAATTCACACAAATGGTTTACAATTATTAATACTCTCACCTTAGCAGCATTGGAAGTTATAAATAAGGGTATTCAAATCAGAACTCTGCTCATTTACACAGAACAGGGTTCTGTGACGCAATAGTTTCACTGGGGGTCAATTAAATTCCCAGTATGCAACCTTAAGGTAGGAGCTTTATTCCTAAAATAACCTTGGACCATCTACGGGACCAGGTCCGGTCTATGCTCTTCAATCTCCATCCACCAGGATATCCAGAAACTTGTGATCTAGGAATTCCTCCCTTATAATTTAGCCATCATGTGTTCCATGACATAAATATCATAAACCAGGTCTTCCCATACTCTGAGGGTGGGGTATTTGAAATCAGCCAGTTCCTAGTAATTACCTTTTTAGCTGCAGGTATCTACACTGAGGCCATATAAGCTTTGGATTTATGTTTAAACTTGGGAGGAAAACGTTGTAGTATAGCCATTGCTGGAGTCAATGGATTAAGTTCTGGAGATGTATCTATCAAAATCCCCCTCTCTACCTCTTGTCAATATTGTTTCAACATGGACAACTCCAGAATATATGTGTATGATTAGCCTCTCCAGATCCGCAACCTCTCCAACAGGAGGCATCATTTGTGGGTAAAAACTTAGCTGTTATTTGTGGCATGCGAAAAAATCATGACACCACTTTCCAACCAAATTCTCATCAGTTATAAGAGCCTGTAGTTCTGTGCTGTCACCTCCATATCCACAGTCAGTCTTTATCCGTAAGGGGTATCCCCAATTCTGCTTCCCAAATGCTATGTACCCTCTCCCAGGTATGTCTAGTTCTCTGTCTCTCTGCCAAGTAAAACCTGGATATCAAGTGTCTGGGGACCTGCTCATTTGAGACTGCCATCAAAATCATGACCAAGGGTGGGACTCTTCCCTGATCCACCTCCAAGCCTATAGTAGACTCATAAAAATGACAGATCTGAAAGCATCTGAACCAGTCCCTATTGGGACAGAGAATTCCTTTTGCAACTGTGAAAATGATTTAAATTGACCATTGGAATAAAACTGATAGGTATATTCAGACCTTGGTGATCCCAAGTTTTTTAAAACCCCTATCTAAGTCGGCTGGACAAAAAGCCAGATTCTGCCAAGGCATTCCCATCCAGAGAGCACCAAACTCATTATCCAGTTGAGTTAAATAATTGATCCAACCGCTAAGGTAACTCTGAACATATATTGATGTCTCCAATCCCAGAGAGCTCAAGGGAGGTGGTTGATAAATTGTTGACCCATTTACCTGAATAGTCAACAAGGACTGTTCAATCCCCCGCCACTGAGGACCATCTCTAATAGGATGAAACCATTCTCTAGTATGGGCCAGCAAAGTGGCCACTGCATAACCTGACCAACTAGGTAGAGCCAAGCTCCCCCCTTTCTTTAGGGGCCTGCAGTTTATCTAATGATATTCGCGGCCTGCCTCCCTGCCAAAGGTAATTTGATATCAGTCTGTTCCATCTCTTCTCTTCTCTCTTTGGGAACATTTGGGGGATTGTCTGCATTCAATATAACAAACAAGGTAATATGTTCATCTGGACTGCCTGTATCCTATTCAATAAAGACATTGGGAGATGGGTCCAAGTTTTAAGATCCTGCCTAACTTGATTAAATAATGTATCATAGTTAAGAGGGAAGGTCAACCCTGGTTTCCCTGATATAGTAATTCCTAAGTATCTAATTGACTTACATTTCCAGTTATAGTGATGCTTGTCTTGTATTGATCTTGGAATAAAGACTCCTGTGTACAAGGTCTCTGTCTTTTGAGTGTTAATTTTATAGCCTGAAATTTTCTCTATTAACATCAGAACCTGTTCTAAAATCGGAAGAGATTCCTCTGGGTCCATGACATATAGCAGGTGATCATCTGCATATAGAGCTACTCTATGTTCTCTGTCTCCCATCTGGTATCCCCTCACTCTCTCCAATTGCCAGAGAAACTATGCCAAAGGCTCTACGTATAGAACAAAAAGGTAGGGTGAGAGGGGGCACCCCTGTCTTGTAGCTCGAGTAAGGGAAAATCTTGTAGAGCAAGAATCATTAACCTTAACCACCGTGTTGGGGGGGGGGCTGAATAAATGCCCATAATATTGTCAATGAACCCAGTAGAAAAGCCCAGTTTAATAAGAGTTTTCCTAAGAAGTGTCCAAGAAACCCTATCAAATGCTTTTTGGGCATCTAATCCCAATATTAATAATGGGGAGTGAGAGTAATTTGCATGTTCAATTAAATATAGCGTTCTTTTAATATCTGAAGTTTGTCGTGTAGGGATAAATCTGGCCTGGTCCGGATGTATCAACGAGGGCATCATGTCATCCAACCTATGAGCCATTATACTGGCATATATCTTATAATCTTGGTTCAGCACCGAGATAGGTCGGTAAGACTCACATAAATGGGGGGGCTTCCTTGGTTTCAAAATCACAGATGTCATGGCTTGTGACCAAGATAGGGGATATACTGCCCTCGAGTGACTCTCCACCAGGGTTTTTGTCAGTGGGTCATTAATCCACTCCAATGCCACCTTATAGAACTCAGCTCCATAGCTGTCCAGGCCAGGACTCTTGCCAGTTTGAAGCTTTGTAATTACATTCTTTATTTCTAGGGTAGTAATAGGGCGGGTCAAGGCTTGTTTCTGATCCTCCATAAGTTGTGGGAGATTCAGGCTGGACAAGAAAGCATCTATCTCCATCTCCATCACTGAAGTTTTGGCTGTATATAACTTTGCATAATAAGCTTTAAAAGCTGAGACAGTAACTGAAGTTGTAAGATAAGGGCACCCCATCAGGGGATCTCTAATTTTAGTGACTGTTGTTTGCTGAATCTGTCTCCCAAGACTATGCACCAGAATCTTAGAGGCCCAGGGTCCTCCCTCATAGTATCTCTGTCTAAACCAGACTAAGCTCAATTGTTCCTGTAGCTGCTTTAATTTAGCCTCCAATCTGCATTTTTTTGGGGATGCATAGACTATTATATAGCCTCTAAGCACTGCTTTCAGAGTATCCCAAATTAATTGGGGTTGGGTCTGTGGGGTAGTGTTATCAGCCAATATCTCTGTTATTTTAGTTTTTATTAATTCTTTGCATTCAGGATCCTGTAGAAGGGAATTATTAAGTTGCCAGTAAGTTATCTTCCTCTCCCCCCAAGTCTCCAACTCTAGAGTAATAGGAGCATGGTCTGATAGACATGTATTATGGATTTCGGCCCCGCGTACCTGATCCAAGTGTTCCTTTGATATACAAAAGTAATCTAGTCGAGAGTAATGCTTGTGAGCATGAGAATAAAAAGTAAATTTCCTTGTTGCGGGATGTTGCTGGCACCATGTATCTACAAGGCCCATTTCCTTAATGATTTTTCTCAGGTGACATTGGCCTGATGTTTGTGGGGGACATTTTGAAGCCAACATGTCTCTTGAAGGATTGAAGAGGCAGTTATAGTCTCCTCCCAAGACCAAGATTACTTCCTTAAATTCAAGGATCTTGTCAAACAGCTGTTGGATAGATGAAGCATCACTACCAGGGGGAGCGTAAATATTTGCTATAGTATATTGGCCTCTAAGTGTACCCTCGATCAAAACCAACCTTCCCTCAGGATCAGAGTAGTGACTAGAGACATCAAAAGAAGAATGTTTAGTAATCAATATGACTACCCCTCTGCGTCTCCCTCTATGATAAGCCAATTCATAAAGCTGTCCAAATCCAAATTTAAGTAATTTTTAGTGCTCGCTGGAGTTAAGATGGGTTTCTTGTAGTAAAAGTATCTCAGCATTAAATTTCTTAAGTGCCTTAATAGTCCTATACCTTTTCACTGGGCCGGTCAAACCATTCACATTATGCAAAAGCACTCTTAAAGCCTTGCTCATATAAAAGCAAATGTAAATGATACTCCCTCCCCAACCCCCCACCCCGCTCCATGACATAGTTTCCCAAATTTATTGCTGTAGTCTGCTCAGTAATAGATTCCCAGTCCTGGAATACCAATAAATCTCCCTCAACTTGATCCCAACTTGGGGGCAAGTAAGAGATATGTAACCAAATACCAAATAACTGTGAACTATATACATGGGTGACTTCCAAACTGTAGGTGACTATTCTTAGCCAGCCTAATTGTAGCAGCCAAGGCTGCCGAGGGAGCAATGCATTGAGACGCAGTCAAGGGGCTCCCACTGGATACTAAAGACCCAAAATGGTGTGTAGGGAAGATTGGAAAGAAGGCAGATGAAGAAATAAAAATAAATAAAAAGGGAAGGGGATTAGGGTATTGACCAGCGATGTCTTGAATGAGTAAGTGAAAGAAAGGGATATCTAAGGTGTGGCACCCCAAGACTCCATAACTCCCGAGTACCCCTCCATTAGAGACAGAAAAATATAAGGGAATTACTAGGATATCAATCTAAATGAAGTACAGGCTATGCTATGGTTCAGTATCTGGACAGACTTGTCCCTGTAGTCCATGAATCTCTAAGTTAAGTCAGAACAAATATTGTGTTTAAATGAGAAAGAGTAATTCTTTTAGTAAGGTTCCCTTGATCCAGTAGTATCTCTTGTACATATTAACTTGGGCAGAGTTCAAAAAAAAAGAAAAAAAACCCAATGGCATTGAGACAACAAGTCTGGACAAGCTCAGAACTTTAAATAACTCATCTGATTTTCTGGGCTAAACATCTTCCCAGCCAGAGCCGGAGGGCTACCCTGCAGGTGTCCGCCCCCCCCAGGCACCCCAGCAGCCATCTCCTCTCAGCCAGCAGTTTTTTCTAACGCATCCAACACTACTTTGGTTTCTTTCAAGCATACAAGTTCAGGCCCAGCTAGGTCCCCTAAGCACTCCAGACCTCCCTTGGTAAGCCTGGGGAAGGTCTCAAACTGACAAACCCGAGCTGATAGAAATTGCCCCCGAGCTTCTAGTTGTTAATCATCAGTCAGTCCCAGGTCCAACCGCCCCATCCAGCTGAACCTGACCTCCACAGTATATGATCCCATGCTTCACTAATTAGGTCTGGCTTATTAAGCTGAGGTGCCCTGAGGGCTTACTGGGGCATTCACCCCAGACAGAGACCCAGAACTTCTTTCCACTCCGAGCTCACCACTTATTCCAGACATGATCTCCCCTACACTGGGGGTAACTTGGTGCATACATAAGATACATTAAACATGGCTGGATCAGACAGAGGGGGCCGCCAGAACCCGGGACCAACCTTGACAGAGCTCAAATATAAGGGGGCCAAGGAAATCCCCTCAATTGTCCATTTCATTATATCGATATGGAGGTAAAATCACCCCTCTCACTAATTATGGGGTGGATAAAATAAAATAAAATAGAAATGTTTTTCTCTATCTGTGTTCAGGGCTGTCCTCCAAAACCCCCCCCCCGATCCATTAAATGAAGACTACCTGGTAGCCGGGCAGAACTAGGGCATCACAGAGGCCCCAACACTGGGTCATCAATCCTCTCTCTTTCTCTTCATGCATCTCTGGAGAGCCGCCAAGATACCCAGCCAGGGGGAGAACCACCAACTGGATAGCCCACCCACCCCCAGCGATAGAAAAACTCACCCTGGTCAGAATACAAAGTAAAGTTTTTCAGATCATCAGGCTTCACTCTGTGGGTAGGCCATGTTGAGTAAGTTTTTTAAGAAAGTCCAGGACCTGCTGTAACTGTGAGTTCCGGTTAGAGTATGTTTCTCCCTGGGGTCGTACGAGCGGTCTTTTAGGGAACTCAGTTCTGGATGGTATCGGGAGAATTCATTTCTGGAAGTTCAGTAAGGCTTCAGAAGCCGATCCATATATTTGCTGCCCCTCTGGAAATTGAACCACCAGCGATGCAGGGTAGGGCATTCTGAAGTTAAGTTTATTCTGTCGGACCACTTGAAACAGGGGGATGTATTCCCATTGTTTTCTTAAGGTACAAGGGGTGTAGTCATTGTCTATAAGTATCCATGTTGTGCCATAGAAAACCTTCTTCTGTGCCCAAATTTTCTCAGAATAGACTCTTTTGTAGTATATTTTAAGAACCGGATAATTATGGATCGAGGATGAGCCGAGGGGGATGTGGGTTTGGGGCCTAATGCCCTATGGACTCTCTTGAACTCCAAGGGGAAGTCCACATCCAGAGCCAGAGCTGTGCACAGTAATGTCTCCATGAAGTCTGTTATGTCTCACCCTTCAGCTCCCTCCGGGACCGAATAGATTCTCAAGTTATTTCTTCTCTGCTGGTTTTCCAAGTCTTCTTGTCTCTCTGTAGTAAGTGTGCAAATTTGAATTATTTGTTTTACTTGGTCTTGTAACTGGGATATTTGTGAAGATGAAGAGGACTGATGTTGATCCAGGACATTAATCCTCGATTCCAGGCCTTGTATGTCTGCTCGAATGTCTGTTACCATTTCTTTAAAAGAATTAACCTCAGTTTTTATGCCCATGAGCTCTGCTAGAATTCTATGCAGTTTGCCCTCCATTGCTGGGTTTGTCTGTGCCTCTGGTATGCCTTTGCTGGGTTTATTATTACTTTTAAATCGTGCTCCTCACCATGAGGGGGTTTGAGATTTTGCTGCGTGTTGTGAGGGGGCGGAGGCCCCTGAATCAGATGCTTCTCCTTCCATTCTGTCGGGATCCTGCAGTAAAGCTAAGAACCGGTTTGATGTTTCCGTTCCTAGTGGCAATTACTTTCTCCTGTTGCTATCTGGTGCTTTTCTCTGTGATTTTTAAGTATATTAGTAAGGAAAAGAACTGGAGGTACATGGAACATGGGAGCTAAGCGGCCATATTCGGGGTGCATCACCAGAAGTCCCTTAATCTACAAATTTAGCGCAATTCGCAGATACAAAGTTCCACTCATGAAGTACAGAATTTTTGTGCGAGGTGCAGAATGTCACCCACGAATTTCACTGCAAATGGCAGAAATTTGCCATTTGTGGGTCTAGAAAAAAAGGTGATTTGATACCTGTTATTGGACTGACACAGATGTTACAAAAGGAAACAGGTGCACACAGGTGTGCACAGTATGTGTAGTCCGAAAACTTAAACACCTGTTTTCTTTTGTAACATCTATGTTGGTCTAATGAAAGGTACCAAATCATCTTTTTTCTGGATCTTTTGTTACAAGGATCCAAATGGCGACAATAATATTTTTCTGTGCCATTCGTGGGTAAAAGTCTGCATTCATGGAGAAATTCCACCATTCGTAGCAAAATTCCACACACATAAAAAATAAACAGCGAAGTTACATAAGCAAATTTTAAACCTAATAGCAAAAATTCACAGATTGCTCCGGGGAGGCAAATTTGCCAATTTCACTGGAACTTTGCCAGTGAATTTAAACTTCACATCTCTAGACTACAGATCTTTGATTGATTAAACATAAGAAGGGAAAGGAAAAAAAAACAACAACATGTAGCTGAATCAGGTCAGTGCCATTTGAAGCAGCATCCTTTTGTTCAAATTGTTGATGCTTAGTCATAAATCACATAAAGAGCATCTACCATGCTCATCACACAAAAATCCCCCCAACCCCACAATGGTGTTTTACCTACTGTAATGTCCTCTGATGCCCAAATTATCATTTTAGGATCTCATGATTTAGGAAGGGAATGGATTATACTTACGCTTCATGGAACCAAGAGCCCAATCACATCCACTGCTCAGTTATGAGCCACACACCCACATTTGCATGTTTTGGGAGGTAAGAGTTTGAAGAGGGTGGTAATGTGCTACATAGGCTATAATGGGGATGAATTTTGTAATTTTTTACTTCTTAGAAGGCCGACTAACAAGGTCCTCATCGGTACTGTGACCTAACTGAATGTAACATCCCAACTAAATAAGACAAGACAATCACTAGCTGCCAGATCAGTCACTTATGATGTCACAATGAGTGAGGTCACAATACTAAAGAAGTACAAAGGGGAATAGAATCAGATACCATATTTCACTGTTTTAAAGCTACTCACAAATTACAGCCACCTCCAAATAGTAGCCACAGCCAAAAACAAACTTGCAATAAAAGCAACTCTCATTTAGAGTCCACAAGCCTATGATCATTGGTTTAGTGTTCTAATTTCATTTTCATCCACATTAGCCCAGTACCACTGTTGTTCCTCAGTCAGTCTGCAAACCTTGAAGACTAACTTTCAGCCACATTTTAGTTTTACTTCGTATTCATTACTTGACTCTACCTGAACCAGTGCTGAGCTAAGAGACACTTCGATGGGAGGCAGCACAGGGAGATCTAGGATGAGATCAATGGTCAGTGGAGAGAGATTGCAAAAAGCTTCAGAGTGGTCAGCAGCTTATCCATCAAAAACTGAGAATATAAGGAGTGTTTAGCAACACACTGGGACAGAGACTAAGGAATTGCATTACACTGTGTTAGCAAAATCAAAGAGAAAGCATCGGGAATTGTAGCTGCTGAGTTGGCCTGCAGACATGAAGGCCAGTGCAAATAGAAACGAAGGTATTGTGTGGGTGAAATCTGGCAAAAAATTAGAGGAGAACACAATTGCTTAGTAATGGTTTAATTATTGTAGTCATCACCATTTTGAAGCTGCAGCTGAAAATGCAAAAATATAATAGTAGCTGCAGTTTCAAAATGGTGAAATATGGCATGTCAGCTATCTGGTAAAGCTCTGGTATGCATATCACACCTAATACAATCAGGTAGAAAATCTTCTAATGAGCATTTAGAAACAGAAAAATGTTTTCAAATAAAAAAGGAAACAACTGGCTTCTTCCAAAAATTAATGAAATATTCTGCCTGTTTTTATTGGTACTGCTAGTTCTTATTGGTTAAGATTTTACTTTTGTTGCAGCATGCAGTTGTATTATCACAATAGACTGTGAACCACCCTAGTGTGTACATTTTTAAGCAAGAGCAGTTTAACAAAATTGAGCTGGCCTTGATGCAGGCTTGCATTCTAGATCATGTAAGGGGAGTCAAGGAAAAAAGATACAACAGCAAACTTGAGGTGCAGAATTAAGTGTAACTCCACCCCAAAGAGGTGGTGCTGACCACAAGTTATCTCCCTCGGCACCCCCTCCAGCCCTGGTGTTCTGCCCTCATGAACCTGGTCTAATATCCAGTTGGGATCCAAATCCATGTTAAGTAATTGTGTAGATGGGCTGTGCTCATTCGAGAAGCTGCAGCACCAATGTGCGAGCTGGTGCATTTGCACTATAGCTTTAAGAGCTCTGTATTTGTATGTAGTGGCAATAGCCTGTGCTGAGTCTGAAAGTTTCAGCACTTGTGATCGGCCAGGGAATGCTCTTTCAAACTCTGCTCCTGCACTGGATAAAATGCTGAGTGATCCCCATTGAATGCTGTCAATGTTTAATTTTAAAACTGCACAGCTTGTTTATAAAGTGGACTTTAAAGTTGGACATTTAGCTGTCTATCCTTTGGCAACCATCTTGTTACTTTGACCTCTTGTTTCAGCCAATCAGAACTCAAAGTGTCCTAAGGGGTCCTTAACTATGGCTGCTGGGAAGAATAGAGGACTGTGTGTTTGGCACCATCTGAATGGCCTATCAGAAAGCCAGAACTGTGATTGACAGCCTCAGTGACAATTTGATTACAATACAGTGTTTCTTCAGTCAGAGAAAGACCATTGAACTGGGCAGTTGCAAGAACATCTCATGATGTGAGGTTAGCTTCTCTGTTTGTATCTCAGTTCATCATGGTTAGGGGCATACCCACTAAGCCAAACCAGCCCCTTCAGTCTAAAAGGGACAGAGACTGACTTTGCAAGCCAGAGCCAAAATTGTCAGAATTGGTGTCCTGAATGAAATTGCCAGAGTGGGAACTCATATTGAATTTTCAAAAGCTTGTTTCCAGAGCCAAAAGTTCCAGAGACTGCATTCTGAGTCCAAAGCTGCATCTACACTCAGGCCAGAAAAAGGAGGCAGTCTCTAGTGCAATGGTTAGTGTTAGTTTGTGGCCACCTCAGAGTTTGATACCTAACATGGGGGTGAGTCGTGTTGGCCCTGGTCCCTTATGCAGTCCTTGCTTCAGAAGCCAGAAGCTTAATTTTGAGACTCTGGAGGTTAAAGCCTTCCTGAGGGAGCCAACCATCTTGACTCTAATTCAAAGACGGAGGTTCTTCAGAACTATGAGTACTTTCAGGGCTAGCCCTGCAACAGTGTTTTCCAAGTTGCCTTTGATGAAGTACCGTCGACGGGGATTACAAATACCAGTTTTCTTAAGAGTTCAGCCATTAAGTTCCTTCTTGAATGTTCAGTCACAATTGCATGGCTAAAGGGAAAAATCCAATAATTTGTTTATGTGCACCAATGCCAACCAACCAGCTGCAATGAGCATCAGGCCTGCAACAGTACAAGTCTGGGTACACAGTGAAGTTAACTGAGGGTGTCTAATTGGACTGCTAATTTGGGAACTGTATCTAAATTATGCCATGCTGAAGGGAGGTGGGATTTCTGTTGTTAATATGTTTCAAAACTAAGAGTAATCTGCATAGCCAAGCCTTTAATTTGCACTCTCTTATTCCCCCAAATATCCCCATAATAAAAGGGTTTATTGTTATTTTAACACTGTCTATAAGCATATTATTACTGAGTGCAATCTTATTGTGTAAAACCTTAAAATGTATTGCTCTTTGCGGGCTCTGTGGCACTGAGGGTTGAGGTGCTGGATGCCACACCTCGAGCCATGCCAGTGGCCCAAGTTCGGGAATGAGCATGGGTCATTGGGGGTTGGTCAGGGAGGGAGAGGACTGAGTGTCCGATGGACTGCTCTCCTCTCCCTGGGGAGGGTTTGGGGCTTGCATTGCTCTGCAGTGGCCCCTGATGGCAATCAGGGGCACTACAGGTGCAGGCATCTAGGAGGCTGGAGTACGGCAGACGTCAGCATGCTGTGCCTTTGACATCATTGCACGTCCATACACCAGAGGGGAGAAGAACGGATGAAAATGGCAGTTGGTTGTGGTGGCTTGATGGCCATGCCTCTGCACTCATTTACCTGGAGAAGCCATACTTGGGTTGGATCCAGATCCAGTGAGGGGAGTAGGGTACCCCCCTGCGGGCACTGTGTGTGTGCCAGCCCAAGTAGCATGGGCCTGCTGAGCTTCAGAGGGATGCAGGAGGATGGCAGCTAGATGATTGCTGACTGAGCTGTGGGAGAAAAATATGTCATGATAAAAAAAATTATATATATATATATATATATATATATAGTATATTTATATATATATATATATAGCTGTTATTGCTTCCTATTCTCCACAGGTAACTGGGGGTCTCATCAATAGCCAGAATCCATTTGGTAAGTGAAGCCTGGGTGAGCATATTATTAGCTATAGACATTAATTGTATGACTTTAGCCTATTTGAACTACTGTGTCTTAATCTATGTGTGGAACCACTGGGCATGGAAGTGGGTAGGTACAGCATCCCAGGGGATTGTACTAGCTTGTCATCTGACCCACTTATCCTTTTACTCTGGGTGGAGGCACTGCACTAATTATCTATATTCTGGAAATGAACCACCTTTTTCATCAGAACAAGAGCCCAGGCCCCTCAATCTGTATTGTGGTTATCAGGCATTGGTAGTAGCTCATGGGTACATGGCACCTGGGTTACACAAGTCTGTCTTGTAGCATATTCAGTACAACAGGTGGATAATAAGTAACAAGTTTAATCTATTTCTGGCTGTAATGCATTTTTCCAGAAGAATGCTTAGGGTAAACTGGTCACCAGGTAGGCCATATGCTGCTAGTTTGGTTAAAGCTGGTAGTTTAAGATCGTGCTGTCTGTCGGACCGGTATGGGGGAGCACCACCCACAAGGAAGGGGGAGCAACATGGCACTGTTTCAGAAGCCATGTAGGCAGAATGCTGCGGCTCTCTGCTGGAAAAAAAATGCCCTTATGCCTCCTTCTCTCAACATTACAGAGGGATGAACTTTGATTCTGAACCCCTCACTGAGGTAGATGAAATTGAGAAGAAAAACATAAAACTTCTCTCCAAATTCAGAATTATGACCCCTAGAAGGGAAACAAAAAAAGAACTACAGCAGAGTCAAAACTAAAACCTTTAAACCCCCCAATATGGTTACTAGGAAAAAGCTTGTACAGCAAATGAAACAGCAACCTAATGAGCAGCAGCAGGAGGAGGACAGCATTCTCAATCTCAACACTTCAACTGGTTTCTTTCCCATGTTCCAATCTAATGAAAAATCGAAGGATGTTAAGGACGCTAAAAATGCCAAGCAGGCGGAAAATGGAGAGATGACGAAAAAACCTACAGTTTCTGGGGCTCAGTTTATAGCAGCCTTTGGCTGTGTTGGAATGCCCCAAACTAAACCCAAAAACCAATCATCTAATTCTGGGGACTAGCTCAAAGCAGTCACCGAATGTGCTGGAACTCCCCCATCAACTTCATCGCAGCTTGTTTCAACCCCAGAAAATCCTGCTAAAATTGCTGAGAAGAGGTCTGATAAGCTATTACCTGATGAGGAGGAGGAGCAGCTTTTGGTCAGGTTTTCCACAGAAATAAGAGAATTATCTGCTAAACAAGTCCAAATGTCTGAAAACACCATGAAAGAGTTGCAGGACAACATCAGTGTACAGACCATGGCTTTCCAAGTCCTGGGAGCAAGCAATCTTAACTTTTCCAGTTATGTGTATGAAAAAACTGATATGCATACACAGTCTGAATCTGGCTTACTCCCCCCCGGAAATTATATAAACTTTCAAAAAAAAAGCAATAGAAATGAAATTAAAAATTGTTTCAAGAAACAAAAAATCAAGCAAAGGGGTCAAATAAAAGTAATGAACCACGATTTTCAGATTCACAGGTCAATAATTTTAATGAGGAACAGGTGCTGGATTCCTCACGTGAAGATAAAGATGATCCCCCCTCCCCACTTGGGCCAAATTTTCACAGTATTTAACAAAATAAATGATATTTCAGAAAAATTGGAGTCTAAGTTAGTTCATCTCTATTGGGCTCAATGGGGCCTCACCCTTCCTGCCATCTGCAACCTGCTATAGTTCCCCCATTCAAAGCACTTCACCAGAGGCATAGCTGGTGCAACGGTCCTTTGCCTACAGAGCCTCACGCTGGCTCAATGAACTCTGTGCTGAATGTGCCAGAGCAAACAATATCAACAAATTTAAAAAAGAGTTAAAACTCAACCTTGCCAATTCTAATGGCTGCAACTGCTTATCTGAAAACTAACCTGAGCTCCACCAAAAACTAACAAAAACCTCTCTTCCTCCAGCCCTGCAGTATCTTGGCCCACTTATCCAGAGTTGAGGATTTGATCCTAATCCCTCACTCTCTCCCTCAGCTCCTGTTCTGTCCTGCTGACCCCCCCTCTCTGACCCCTGTCCTTCCTCCCCGTGCCTCCCCTCCACTGTCTCCCAGTCCCAACTCACCAAATAGACTCCTGTTGTTGTTTCTCTAGTGACAATCCCACATTTCTGGTTGCTGGCAGAGTATCTCTTGTGTTTTGTTTCTCTTACTGTGGAACACTCTAATTTATGGAAATATGCACTGATTAACTTGTATTGGCTGTATATGGTTGTACATGTTGTATATTTTTTTTATTTATTTATGACTTTGGTAACTGGATAGGTGTGCTGATCCCAGGGACTGTTTTCAGGCATGACCCTGGCCATGTACTGTGGCCAGAGTATAATCTAACAGTGAGCATATAGCAGTGTTTACATATACATAGTAGATTACAAGATACAAAAGATTTGCAATTGTCAGAGCATCAAAATCACAGGCACTGAAAAATAGTATGAGAACACACAGATTATACAGTGATTTGAAAATCAAATAACCTGCTAGACTACAGAGTAATGTGGAGGAATCAGAAGACCTGCTAAACAACAAACGGTACTAGGGAGAAAGAAAGCAGTCAGGGCCTATGGATATGGTTATGAAAGCAAGGTTCAACGGAGTAAGTAGGACACAGGGGTAGGTAAGGCAGGGGGGAGGGGAAAAGGAGGAGGGGAGAGGGGAGGGGGATACAGCAGGGAGAAGTGTAGTGATGCTAGTTATGTGGAGGGGTGGGCAGTAGGGGAGGCTACACATCAAAGCATTTGCAGGCAGATGCCAACAGAAGCCAGTCCTTGAGATGGGTTTTGAACTGGTGGTGGGTATCTATAGAGCACAGTTTGGTAGGCAGTTTATTCCATAGAGCTGGGGCTGCTACTGACAGGGCTCTACTGCCCATATTTGTGGATACCCTGGGTATGTGCTGAGGGGGGATACAGTTTGAGTGGAGGCTGTGATGCAGGGTGTGGAAGGTGAGGAGGAGGCAAAGGGGGGATTCTTGGCCAATACAGATGACAGAATCAACCATACAGTGCAGGGTGAGGTCAAAGAGGGCTTGCAGTGTGAGCCACCCCAGCGAGTTGTAGAGGGCACAGTGGTGAGTCGTGTAAGGAACTGTCAAGGTGAACTGACAGGCACTATTCTAGGCTTTTGAGAGTTTGGCCATGCTAGTAGTGGATGTCCTGGAGTATATAGGGGAGAAGTAGTCCAAGACAGGGAGACAGTTACCCTGGATGATGGCTAGGCATGCCTCCAAGGTGAGGTATTGCCAGAATCTGAAAGCAGCACCTAGTTTTTGGTGGAACCTTAGGTCAAGAGAGTCAATGTGATTGTAGAAGGAGAGGGAAGGGTCGAGCACTACTCCGAGTTATTTAAAAAGCAGGACTTCTTCAAGGGGATGACCATCAGGGGATATGATGTTTAAAGGGGAGCCTGACTTGTATTTAGCTAAAAAGGGCTTGGACCCAAAAAGCATTGATTTAGTTTTTTTGTCATTGATTCGGAGGAGGTTTTCAGCAAACCAGTTATGGGCTGCTGTATAGTTTGGTGAGAGAGCAGAGGAAATGAGGCTAGGGGATTTATCACTGCAGAAAAGCATGAGGTCATCAGCATAAAGGAGTGAGTGACAGCTGAGACTGTCTGAAGGGAGGGAGTTGATGAATAATGAGAATAGGAGGGGGCCCAGGATAGAGTCCTGGGAGACACCTATGGAGACCAGCTGTGTGGGTGAGTAAGCAGAGCCAATATACATAAATATGGAGCGGTCAGTGAGATAGCTTTAGAACCACACTGTGACCTCTGGAGAACAGCCAAGGCAACTGAGTTTGAAAAGCAGGAGGGCATGATTTACCAAATCAAAAGTTTTGGAGAGGTCGATGAAGACTGAACCCGTAGCATTACCACGGTCCATGTTTGTAAGGATGTGGTCTGTTAGGAGTGCAAGGGTGGTGGTTGTGGAGTGGTTTTTGTGAAAGCCATGCTGCTGATTACACAGGAGGTTGTATTTGCCTATGTAGTCAGCAAACTGGTGGTGGATGGCTTTCTCGAGCAGTTTGCTTAGGTGGAGAAGGATGGAGACTGGATGGTAGTTGTCCATGGATTGAGGGTCACCAGCTTTGAAACTGGGAATTACCTTTGCAGTTTTGCAGGGATCAGGCATGGAGGAGGAGGACAGAGTGAGTTTGAAGATAAACGTGAGTGGAGTGATGATGGCAGGGAAGATAAGCCTAAGGAAGACAGCTGTGGGGGATCCATGGTTAGGGAGGCTTCTAAGTAGTTTGGCCATGTCAGTGGGTGAGAGAGCTTTGAAGAAAAAAGGGGGAGTCCGGGGCTCGGTGATAGGCCCGGAGGATGTTGGATGAGGGTAGGGTGGGTAACAGGGTTATTTTGCAGGCCATTCGAGAGTGTTCTCAGGCACATGGTATGGTCAGAGAATTTGTCATTAAAGGCTGTAGCCACTTCCAGTGGGTCCATAATAGGGTCATCGGTGGAGTTTAGCTGCATCGCAGGCTTACTGAAGGTGGAGTTTAGAAGGGAGCCAATGGAAGCCCAAAATTTTGTATGGTCACCCAGGTTTGTTTTTTGGAAGTTTTGAAAATGAGTTTACATACGTTCTCCTACACCTGTAGCCATTCCAGAGGGCTGGGGATGGGGATGCCTTATAGGTGGACCAGGCACCATCCCTATCCTTTATTAGGGTAAGGAGGTCTTTTGTAACTCAGTGCAAGCAGCCACCCATGAGCTTTCTAGGAGATATTGGAAAATGATGGTCCTGTAAGGTCTGGAGTGTCCTTGTAAAGAAGGTTACTGCCTGGATCACATTTGAAGAGAGCAGAGATCAGACCAGTCCAATGCTCTTGTCTCAGTGAGGAGTTAAGAGGTATTTGGGTTCTTGAAATTACAGAAAGACAGGTATTTTGGGGGGGGGCTGTGAGCTTGGATGACCAGAGAAGGTGGGGGAGTGGTCACTAATGGAGTCAGCTATGGTACCAGCATGCAGCGCACAGTCGTCCCTGTTTGTGATGATCCAATCCAGCAGTGTTGTAGTGGCCGTACAAAGGTTTTGTCTGGTGGGAAGCATAATGGTTTGGACCAGATTGTGTTGTTTGAGGTGGGAGATGTAGTCAGGATGGTGGGTACACAGCCAGTTTAAATTGAAGTCTCCCAGCAGAACAGAGACTCTAAGTGGGAATAAGGAGCTCAGGCCTGTGAGGAAGCTATTTAGACCCATGGTACATGCAGTGGGAGGGTTGTAGCAGCATCCTATGTAAAGTTTTTTACAGGTTCCAAGGGTAAATTCAGGAAGGAGCCATTCGCTATGCAAGATTGGATTTGAGCAGAGAACAATATGTGCTGAGAGGGGTTCCCTGACAAATAGAGCAACACCACCCTCCTTTTTTTTGCCTGGCCTATCAAGATAGAGGGAGGAGTAGCCAGGCGGTTTATAGGTATTGTTGTCATGATGCAGTTTCAGCCATGTTTTAGTGAGTCCCAGGATGTGAGGCTTGTAGAGCTCAGTCCAAGCCTCCAGATCAGGGAGCTTGGAAGGAAGACTGCACATACTAATGTGGACAATTTTCAACCCTGAGGCATTTGCCTAGATGCTGTCAAAGTGCATGATATGAAGTTAGGTGGACCGGGGTTACACTCAACATCGCCAGCTAATAGGAGGAGGGATAGAAGAGGGATGTATGGGTAAGGGAGAATGCCAAGGGAACAGGATAGGGAAGCCTGGTAGTGGCCAAGTAGCCGATGTTCAGAGTTGGAGAGAAAGGAAAAGGTGGGACCAAAGGATGAGTATTCCTATTGTAAGGAGATGGTGGAGCAGACGAGGGGGATGCATGGGCAACAGAGAGGTAGGCAAGGTATTCTTGGTCCTGAGCCATTAAAGTGGTGCAAGTGTCCATGAGCATCAGGAGTCGTGGCAGGGAAGTTGCCAACAGAGTGAGCTGTAACAGTTTCATTGTGGCAGTAGAGGACGAAAGCTGGAGAATGAAAAATTGCACCATAGTGGATGAGGTAAGTTGGGAGCAGTTACTATACAGGGGCAGACAGGCAAGAGAGATAAATGGGGGGTCAGGTACAAAAATAAATAGGAGGACTGTATCTTTAAGATATTAGCTCAAAATAGGCAGAAGCCAAAGGGGACAGGATCTGTTAAGAAAGGGAGGGGCTTGAGAGGAGTTAATAAGTAGTGGGAGGGGATGTTTGGAGGGCCACAAAATTCAGCCGAGACACACTCAGCCTAAGTAAGGAGAGCCGGGGCCGTATGCAGGCTGTACCTGAAAGTTTTGTCTGTGGGGGTGGGTGGTGGCAGGCTCCTCACTGGGAGGCGCTGAAAGATGTCTGGTTCCAGACCACAGATGGTGGTGATAGCTCAGAGGGCTACAGGACACCTGAGGAAGAAAGGGACAAGACAGGGGTTAGACAGAGCCCAGAAACGGTGGGAGGGATTCAGTGAAACTCAAGCACAAAAGAGATGTTACACTTAAAATTCTGCTAAATGGGAGGGTGGGTATTTAACTATCCCTGATGTTGACTAAACTGCTGGTCCATTTGCTACACTCAGTCATGTTATGTAACCCTTGATGTGGAACCTTTGTAAATGAGCTCCAAGCTCAAAGGTTGTTTCTGAATATCTAAATAAATAAATAAAATCATCAGAGTAAACTTAGCAGCTACTTTAAATGAACTCAAGATTTATTAAAAGAAAACCAAGATTTGAAATCAGAAGTAGCCCAGATAAAACAATAACTTGACAAACTTTCAGATGAAACTGCGTCCATTCCATGCAAAATTAAAGACCTGGAAAATGTGTCTCAAGAATGGAAAGGCAAGAGGATAGATCAGTAATCATGAGTGAGGAGAAACAACATCTGAATTTTTGGCATTCCAGAAACATGGGTCAATACTAAAAGTTTGCAGGAATCATGTAAATCAATCAGTTGCACCCAGGGACCAGGAGAGATGGGAGGTGGAGCTTAGTCATCACGTCGATCGGCTGACCAGTGCTGCACACTCCCCCCCCCCACATGCTGGAATGCACGCACCAGCTGCTGATCTTAGAAGAGGTATAAAGGATCCGAGCTCCAGATGAATGTTAAATTTACAACAGAATATTTGCAGGAGAAAAGGGACAACACTAAGAAAAAGCTGTGAAAGCTTACCAAGAATTCAGTTTGACTATGACTCAGAGAAAAGTTCAAACTAATGCTACACAAATAGGTAAAAGCAGCAATAAATCAGCTAAACAAATTGAGATGCAGACCCAACTAAAAGTGGGTAAATAAAAAAATGTATCAAAAAGCAGTACGTTGGGCTAATGCACTGAAAATATTGTTTTTTCCCCACGAAAATATGCCGCAAGCAAGTTCGGTCTCAAAAACTACCACGGCTCCAAATTTTCTATTAAAATCACATCCTGCCAATACTAAAGAGAATGAAAAGGCTTTAAATCCCATTTCTCCTACCAGACAGATGGATTTTGAAAAAGGAGCTACAAGGGGAACAAAAAATGTTTTATAGTCTCCTGAACAGTCCCCTCTCAGAATTTTGCAGTCCCCTAATTCAGTTGGGAACCCTGGCCCAGCCTCACAAACAAAGACCTCACCAAACCAAGATGGCCCCCTGCAAGATGGAGAGACGCCAGTGATGACAAAATCGCCAAAGGTAACACAGAATGACCCAACACTCAAGCTAATATTCAGAGGTAACTGTAATCAAAACCCAAAGCTGAGTGGAGTTACAGAGGCTGTTAAAACAGCGGCACAACAGAATCCCAGTTCAAGTAAGCCAGGAGTGTTCAAGGCCTTGAATGGAATGGGACAGACACAAGCAAACTTTAATGCAGGTACTGTCTGTGATATATCCATTCTTACAACAGCTGTTCAGGGGAAAAGGGGCATATAAGCCCTATTTCAATGAACAATATTGGATGAGATAGTCTAAACATATCTTCTAAAGGTTCCCAACAAGAAGAACAGCATGCACCTATTTCAGAATATGTTGAGGGGGCAGAAGGCCAAGAAGTATCCCCACCACCATGGGCTGCTACTATATTATAAAAAATGAACAAATGGGACACATTCATAAAAAAAAAAAAAAATAGTTCCTCTGGAAGAAAAAAATGACCACTGTAATGAAACTGTGCAGCAACTTATCTCAGAGAACATACAAATAAAAAACAATCTTAAGGCTGCACAAAAAAGAATTTCTGACCTGGAGAATAAGTTAAAATCCTATGAAAAAACAGCCCAAAACTTTGAAACATTTCTATTGGACACTAAAAATAAAATTGTTGACTTCGAGGCAAGAGCAAGACAGAAAAATGTTCGTATTTTGGGGGTCCCGGAGTCGTGGGATTCACAAAAGAGGATGAAATAAACTTTTACACAGAATGCAGTAGCCTACTTGGATATGAATCCAGTGGATATCAAATTAAATTTGACATAGACAGAATCCACAGGGTTTACCAACCGAATAGGAACAAAGGGCAAAATCAGGGACTCACACGTCCCACAGTGGCAACATTTTTTTGTCCTGAACATAAAGGCCAATTGATGCAGGTCATTTATAAGAAGAAAATACTTAATTTAATGGGTGCTTCTATATCTATATACAATGACCTACCCATGGACATTGTCCAAGAAAGGAGGAAATATATACTCTTGAGGAAAAAACTTTGGGGGAAAAAACTAGCACACTAACATTCTGTATCCTGCAACACTTAAAGTGTTTATCAATGGTGCTAGTTATACCTTCAACTCACAGGAAGAAGTTGAAAAGGAACTTAGGAAAAAACTTCCAAATATGTTTGAATAATTTTGAAGTGACTCAATAGTTTAAAACATGCAGGATGTAACATAAGATATCTCTGATTGAGAGGGGATCTTAGGGGGGTAGAGGAGGGGAACTTCTCCTCCCTGGGCTCCTCGCATCCCTCCGAATTTAAATCTTTTTTTTCTTGAATATTTATTTTTATTTATGCAAGTAAAAAAGAAATTCAGATACACAGAAGAGTATATCATAGGATTCATGAATCTATCACATAACACTTATATACATATACATGATATTCATTAAATTCCATACATATTAAATATGTAAGCAATAATACCCAACAGGGTGGGGGTATTGTGCTATACCGGACCGCCCAGGGGCGTAATGAGGCCGACATCGCAGGCGGAGGGCCTTATAGCCCCTGAAGGTCCGGTATACACACGCCCACCCTGGAGGGTATTATTGTCTTAGAAAATGGGCATTGTAAAAAATTAAGTTTAATTTTAAAAGTTTGTGCTATATTAGTATAAAATATGTTTGGAGATAAAATAGTTCCTCCGCTTCATTAGATTTGTGTGGTTTCTTTTTAGCGTGGTCATTTCTGTCCTACTGGAAATTCTGTCCTACTGTTCTCCTTCCTCCCTCTGACTAGTAACAGCAGCAAATTAAAGTAAAGAAATGAAAGAGCAGGGCTCACTCAGAAAATCAGCTTCATTTTGTAGCATTTCAGTTCAGGTTCCCACGGTCAAAGCCAAGGTATCAGATGCAGTCGATGGAAACAGTAGTTAAGTAGTAATATTATAAAAAAAATGTCTTGACATTTCTGCAGTTTTTGTTTTGTTGTTTTCCTCAGTTTGATCTTGTTATGGGGCTGCAAAACGTGACTGACTTGAGCAAAGAGAGAGAGAGAGAGCTAGTGTGCGTTACAGGGCGGTATTTTCTTAGTTCCTATCACATTCCATCTCATACTTTGGCTTTCCTGACTTTGGAAACCTGAACTGAAATGCTACAAAATGAAGGTGATTTTCTGTGTGAGCTACACAGAAAAAAACACAATAAAAGAGTTTAGAAAGCACACAGATGTGAGCATTCCCTTGATCACTATTCAATGCTCTGCACTGAATTCAGTGTGACTGCTGGTGGTAGCTGTGACACTGCGTGGAAAGCAAAATGGTCCGGGGTAACAGTACTCTCTTCGTGTCTGTGCCACAAACGGAATTAAACCTATTGGGGGGCATCGCTACACCTCAGCTACGTTTCGGTGTATCATTTTGGCAGATGGTCAGGGAGTAGGGAGTGCCTTTTTAATTTGTAGAGCTATTGGACGGGGAGATCGAGTAAAACAGCATGTGGACCTTAGATAGTAGCTGACACTGTCATCGGGATTGAGCATGGCGGCTGGAGGTCTGAACACGGTTCCTTTGCTACAAACTACGAGCAGGTAGTTTTGCTGTTCAACAAAAAAAAAGATTTTTTTGCTTTCTGTTCGGCAAGCAGGACTGCAGTTAAGGGGAGCAGTGTGTTACAGTAGCAGTTAACACACCGCGTGCCGCTATTTAAAATGTTAAATGTGTTGAACATCTTTTTTTTTACTAATGGTGTTAAATATATGAAATTATGGGTCAGTTAACCCATGGTACAGCCATTCTGTGCTATGTAATTAAAGCGCCAAGAGTGCATTTTTTAGCAAAGTTAACTGTGTTGGGGCGCTGTCTCTCTGGGCCAGTTAGCGGTCTTGGCGGTGACTAATTTACGCTTACAATTTTTGCAGCCCAAATTTATTTTAGCCGCAACTGTGTGTGCTTTTATATTTGTTAACAGCCGAATGTGCTGGATGCTCTTGCAAGGTGGACAAGGGAGATCGACTTACAATTTAGGGATCTGTCAGAGAGCCAAGCATCATGGCGGCAGTTGCCTTTTTCAACGTTCTACTGGCCCATGAGTATCTGAACTAAATGAGGCACCAGAGACTGGGACTAGTTATTTCCTGGTCTCTATTGTCTCATACTGGCCTGGCTTCTTAGTGCTTTTGGCCAATCGGGATACAGATATGAATTTGCCCATTTTCTAAAACAGTTTAATTCTCTTAATCTATATAATACATTTTATAGATGGGGTATAAAAACCATACAATCATCCTACTGGAATGTTTAGTGAAGGGACCTACAAAAATCATCTGATTTGAGAAAATCATTGAGGGGTGATCATAGCTTATCATATTGAAAAATTTGATTATTGAGTCTATAGTGAATTTTTTCTAATCGATGGACTGATATAAATGAATTTATCCATAATTCATAATTTGGGGAAGCTTGATCCTTCCAATGTATAAGAATGATCTTATATGCTAAAAGCAAGCATAGTCTAATAAACGTTTGTCTTGAAAAGTAAGACCATTTGGGGGCCACCTGAGCAAAGAATCATCCATGATACATCTTCATAAAATTGTATGCCTTCTATGAATGAAAACAACCTGCAGTATTTGGTCTCACCAATTGTTTAAAGCTGGGCAAGTAACCAGCATATGTTCCAAAGTGCCTCTATCACCACACCCCCAGGACAGTTTTCTGTAATATTTGTATTGAATAAATTCAGTTTACTGGGGCTTAGATAAACTCTATGCAAAATATTAAAGTATCTTTGTTGTAATTTAGTGGACTTAATACCTATATTTTTAATATTAGAAATCTGTGTCCATTGACCTTCCGAGTACTCCACATCCAGCTTTATTTCCCATTTTTGCTTAAGATTGGATCTCAATGGATTATAACCAGCATCTTCCAACAAAATCTTATATAATTTGGTGATCATTTTTTTTCCTCCAGATTTTTGTAGAGAGTCCAGTATTTCATTCTGCATGGAGCTTTCCATATCCTGTATATTTACCTGGATAAAATGTTTAACTTGTAAATACCCATAAAAATGTTTGTGGGATAAGTTATATGCCTCTCTAAGTTTGGCAAAATCCATAACTTGTTTATCCTGCAGGAGTTGACCAATTTCTTTTAACCCCTTATCTAGCCACATGTTAAAGATGTTCTCCTGCTTGGAAGGTGAGAAATGGCCATTGAGATAAATCAGGGAATATTTGGATAAAATAAAGTTAATGTGTATTTTTTTTATTTATATTATCCTGGAGCCAACATACTGTCCTGGTGGTCATGGTGTATAAGGGCATTTGGGCTCCATGTGGTCCACTAAGAATACAGTATATTAAATTCATATAGGGAGTAGAATTTGTTTCTATTTCCATAGCTGGATCATTAAATATGTCCCGGCAAATATTAAAAAGAAAAGCCAAATCTGTAGTATAATAATACATTTTAAGATTGGGATTAAGACTGATAAATCCCCTTGCTCTTTAAGCATGTAAAGTTTGTCAGTTTTTATCCGTGGAAGTTTCCCTACCATAAGAATTTTTTAATCATAACTTCAAATTTTTTAAATATTTTATCTGAGATAATTATGGGTATACATTGGAAAAAAAAGAGGAATCTGGGAAGCTTGTTCATTTTTATCACGTTAGTTCTCCCAATCAATGTGATTGGGAGAGACTCTCAATGTCCCATCTCATCTTGAATTTTATTCATTAAAGGTGTAAGGTTTAGATCAAATATATTTGAAAAATTGTTGTTTAATACAACCCTCAAATATTTAATTTGGTTTACCTTATGAATTTTACACCCATTAGGTGGTATAAATGGGTGAGAATGATTACTGGATTCCATAAGCTCAGTTTTTACCCAATTAACCCTGTACCCAGAGTGTTTCCCAAACTCTGTTATAGTTTGCATAATATGGTTATAACTACAACTATCATTCAGATTAGAAACATGTATGAATGCACCATCTGCGTATAGACTTATTTTGTGTTCTCTTTGTCTAATTGTGAGACCCTTAATAGAAGTATTATCTCTTAACATAATAATTAAGAGCTCTATAGCTGAAGCAAAGATTAGGGGTGATAATAGGCAACCCTGATGGGTGCTCCTATATAGCCCTATTGTATCTGATAGATCCTGATTTGTTTTGATCCTTGCCACAAGACTAGAGTAGAGAATGTTAATCCGTGATTTAAATTTAGGTCCAAATCCAAACTTAGTCATTACAGATTTTAAATAATTCCATTCAAGCTTATCAAAAGCCTTTTCAGCATCAATGGATAGAAGGGACTAATTACCAGCTTTACATTTATCTATGATGTCAGTTGTTCTTCTAATATTAGATTTAATATTATGATCTTTAATAAACCCATTTTGATAATTATGAATTAGATCAGAAAACACCCCCCCCCAGTCTCGTGGTGAGGAAGTTTGCCAGAATTTTTGCATGCAAGTTCATAAGGGAAATCGATCAATATGAACCTGGTAGCAAAGGATCTTTATCTTTTTTTCTTGAATAAAAGAAGTGTGGCTTCTTTAAATGTAGGAGACAAGCATCGTGAACAAAATATTTTAGCATATAGGACTTTTAAATATTGAGCTAGTGTTTCTGCACATTCTTTATAAAAATCTATAGAGATGCCATCTGGCCCAGGGGCTTTAGATGGAGCTAAATTTTTAATTGCTATTCAAATTTCTTGACTTGTAATATCAAACTCTAACACTGTAATTTGGTCATAATTAACTAAAGGATTAATCATTCTCTCCAAATAAGACTGAATTTCTTCTAAATTATTTCCTTGTTCAGATATATACAGTTCACTATAAACATTTTTAAATGTATTATTAAAAGGACACTGTCAATCCCTTTATGTCTTAAAGTGTCCCTAGTTTAAAAAAACATATTTTATGATTGCCAGAATTCTGTAAAGATTGTTGATGTAGCTGGTAATTTGATTCTGACTCTTATTTTTTTTAAAAGGTAAAAAATAGACTGCCCAACATGCTGGTGTTATCACACCAAAACAGGTTTGTTTACATTTCTTGATCAACTCCAAATGCATCTTTCCTAGGCTTGGAAACATCCACAAAACTGTCTAGCCCCTCATGATGCAGTGGGAGTTTAGGAGGCTACTGCCTTATGAGTGACTGCACTGTTTGGGTGTGTTTCTAATGCTCAGGAAGTATGCAGTAAGAACAGAATCAAGACTGTAAACAAAAATGAGGCTGTTTATAAATATACTTTGCCATACATTTCAGTTCTACTAAGCAAGGAGACAGACAAAACAAAAGCAACATCGGTGAATTTTAGAGAGGGTAAACAATCATAAAATGTGGGGTTTCAACTAGAAATAATATGATGAAACATAGGTTGACAGTGTCCCTTTAATATCTTTAAGATTGTTATTAATCATCCCAGTTTCTGAAGTAATGTCATTAATGTTATTTTCAGCCTGCTCTTTTTTTAACTACTAAGCTAAGATTTTATTGGGCTCATCTCCCCTAACTTAATAGTGAGTTCTAGTGTATAGCAATTGTCATTCTGCTTCTTCAGTAGCCACTGTGTTATATTCATTATGAACATGGGTCAACATTTGAAAGGCCACCGGATCTGAATTTTGGCTATGCATTGACTCATACTGGGAAATCTTTGCTTCAAGATCTTTCATTTTTTATTAGAGTTTCTTTTTTGGAAGGTTTGAAAAAGATAGGCACACACATATGCTTTAAATGCCTCCCAAATATGGACCCATGATACTTCCTGAGGTGAGTTACAGTATGTATAAAATAATTATTAATATGATTTTGCATAAACTTAATATACTGAGGATCTTTAAGCAGCCATGGATCCATTCTGAAAGATGGAATATATTTTTCAGCAGGCAACTTAATTTTAATAATCATTGGGGCATGATCCAAAATGATAATATTTTTGTATGAAATATGTTCCACTAAATGAGGAATGGATCCTGATATTAAAAAATAGCCCAGCCTGGAATAGTTCTGGTATACTGGGGAACATATGAATATTGCCTGATATTTGGGTTTCTAAATCTCCATAGATCTAGCATATTATAATCCTCACAGAATTGTTTAATTTTAACAGTTGTAGAGCATAATTTTTCTGACCTTACCATTGATTTGTCCAAATCTGAATTCAATACAATATTTAGGGCCCCCCTCGCAAAATATGTATGGCAAGGGGAAAATTAGCCATTTCCAAAACAATTTCATTAAAGAAACCCAGGGAGTTTTCATTTGAGCATATATATTAATAAGAGTAAATTTCATATTTGTATAAGTAACCTCCATTATTATATAGTGACCATTGGGGTCAATTTTAATATGATCTGGAGACTATCCAGAGCCCCCTTTAATTAAAATCGATACTCCTCTGGCATTATTGCAATAAGGAGCATTAATACCTGAGCCCCCTTTCCTAGATGTAAATTTAAATGATTCATTGGACAGATGTGTTTCTTGAAAAAAAGCACATTTCACTTGATTTTTATCCATATAATTTAAGTTATTTTTAGCCTTAGATCGATCATTCAACCCCTACATTCTAGGTCATTATTCTAATTATGTCCGCTATTATATAATACAAAACATATTTACCAATCTGAGTATAGCTAAGATTAATAAACCTTCCATAAGCTCCTAACTTCCATCTCTAAGTGCCATGTGCATTTCTTAGTTTACAATTTTACTCTTTCTTCTATGACCAAACAAAGTGAATACAGAGCCAGTGACCCCTCACCCTCACTTTAACTAATAATAACATGCATCCAGAAGTTATCAGAACCCTTCCACTTCCCCCCAACCACAGAGCAAGCATAGAAAATATTATTTTGGAAAAAATATATTTTCCTATAATAGTTTGCTCATACACTTCCCTCATTCATTGACCGAGCATTGCAGCCACACTGAGGATGCCTGAGTCTAGCCCACAATATTGAAAAAAAGAAAAAGAACCCCTTCACATCTCCCCTCCCCATCCACACACCCACTTCTCTTCCCCGCTCCTATATGCAGTCCAGGCTGTCTGTCTTGTCTTCATATGATGTCATTCAGGAAAGCATTCATAATATCGAACATTCAGTAATATTGTGAGGAGTTATGTATTGATGATCTAACTTTTGGGGGGTAGGCAGAAAATAAGCTTAGTCAGTTTGGTGATTTGCATCATCAACTAGCATTAATTCTTCTGCTTTTTTTGGATCATCATAGATGTGCACATGATCTCTATGGAAGAAACACATTTTGGACAGGTATAATAGAGCAAATGTAATGTTCTTTTGTTTCAAAATTGTTCAAACTTTAACAAAGGAGCATTGAGACTGCATGGTATCTGTACATAAATCAGGATATGCGGGGACTTTAAAGCCATCCATAATTCTATTAATTCTGGCCTGTTTCAAAATAAGTTCTCTGTCTGAGAAATAGTGAAGTTTCAAGTAGATGGGTCTGGTCTTTTTGTTAGAGTCTGATTCTGGACCCCCACGGTGAGCTTGATCCAGGATTATCTTATTGCTAGGATATTGTCTGCCAACTGCTGTAGTAATAAATTTGTCAAAAAAAGCAAATGAGTTTATGGTGCCTTCTAAGCCTTCTGGTACTCCAGTCAACTTGATGTTTTGACATCTAGATCTATCTTCCAAGTCATTAATTGTATTGTGTAGCTCCTTTATGATTTTAGAATGTTGGGCAGTTCTTTTATGAACTGGGTTAAATTTATCTTCAGTGCTGCTTATGCGTTGCTCTGCTGTGTCAACATGGATAGATAATTGCTGGAATTTTTCTGTAATATCCGTGAGCTTAGTGGAAATGTTATTTAATGTATTAGTTACTGTGACAAAGCCGTCATTAATGTCCTGACTAATTTGATTTTTTAGTTGCAAGAACATTACACAATTAACTGTGTTTTCTTCTCCAGCCTGTAATGTGCTAACTCCAGGAGAGGATGAACCATAACTTTTCCCAATCTCAGAAAAATTATTATCAGCATGGGAAGTGGAGGATGTACTTGGGTCTCATTCCTGGCTTTCATGTTTGTGCATACTGTTTTTATCCACATCACCTTTTTCTTGTGAATTCTGCTGTTCAGAATTTTTATCATTAAGCAAATCACTTATAGTTTGCACTGTGGGTTCCCCACATGAAGTTGAGCTTTCCTGGTCCAAAATCATGTTGTTTTCCTCATCTGTGGTGGCATATAGTTGCTCATCAGCGTCTGGGTCCGATCCATCTCCAGTAGCTTTCTGATTGTCGCAGTTTAGCTCTATTAATTGAGTCAGATCAGGTATAATGGCTGCCGTAGAGTCTTGATGTATCAACTCTAGCACTGATGATAGCAATGGTCGAAGCTGAAATGTACCAAAATTAAGTTTTTGCTGCTGATGCCTTGTATGTGGATTATCATCCACCGACTGTCTTGAGGCACTCCCTGTCATACTTTTATCTTTTTCAGTCATTTGGGATATTTGCCTCTTTTAGAATAACAGGAGTTAGAATCTGCATTAAATTAATCTTTCAGCTCTTTTGAGCAGAGAACTGACTTCAACATACTTAAACAGCATTGATCAAAGCATGAAACTGTACCACAAATGTGAACTCACTGACCACAGAAATATGAAGGTGAGTTTCTTTTCTTTTACCTTTTGAAAGCCGTGTTTCGGAAAGAAGCTTTACCGACAACAATTTAGTGGTTAGGACCAGGGGCAAAGAACGTGACATTCTATAGCAAAATTACATTACAAATGATGTTGCATTCTACTTGAGTGCTCCTCTCAGTAGTGGCTTCAGAATGCCATCTTGGTTTCCACATCACTGGCTTACACTCAGTAAGTTGACGTCAGAAGCCCTCCAGGTTTAAATCTATAGCCAAGCATTAGATCATACAATTTGGAAGTGTATTGATTCTAACTTCTTTCTATTATTTCAGGCTGTATTTTAAAGACAAGAGTTCAAGTAATTTATTGCCTATGAGATCAGCCCTCTCGCATGGTTTAATGCAAGACATGTTCTGTATTCTGGTTAAAAGTTTTTCTTTTTTGTGAACAGCTGGGAAGAGGGGAGGTGAGGCAGATAACTAATGGGAGTAATTCAGTCCTCCAAGTGTTAGTTGTTTTCCGAATTTAACATAAAGTTTAAAGGGAGGGGCAAGGGGGAAGGGGAATTTTTATACTGGGGTTGACTTTGGGATATGAGATGGGAAACAAAGGAATAAGGTCCAGTATGAGTGTAATTTTATTAAGGAGTGCTAATACAAAAAAAGTTGGGAATGACACAAGAAGTTCTTCTGGGGGAAATGATCATGTATACTCTAAGCTATTCCATCAGCATGCTTGAATTCATCAGCTCAAATACATCTAGAAAATCAAGGCCACAAGTAAAAATGTATAGAAACAAGTACTTAACCTGGTTAAAAACATCCTTTATGTCTAGTTTTTTTTTCTAATTGGTTGGACTAATAATGGCTAACAGTGAATTAATTAGATGTGTTGCACTTAATGTGAATGGTATCAATTCACCAACCAAAAGAACCCAGATTCTTGTATACCTTAATAAATTAAAAATCAGATATAATTGCCTTACAAGAGACCCATTTGAATAATCAAGAAATTAAAAAACTTTCCAGGAACTGGATTTTGCATATTTTATTTTTGACAGGATCTACAAAATCTGCAGGAGTCACTATCCTGTTGAGAAATAAATTACAATTTCAGCTCCAAGATAAGTGGTTCAACTTGGAAGGAAGAATTTCTCTAATACAAGGTACAATTTTTAATAAGTAATCACCATAGGTTCATTATATGGTTCATTTGCTAATTATTCAGAGTTCACTGCTACACTTACACAAAAATTAATACAATTACAGTCACAAAACATAATATTAACTTTAACACCATTAATGACCCTTATTTAGACAAAAACAAAAATATCTCACATCAAAATAAAAAAATATCTAAATGTTTAAAAATATTTTTAGAAGAAAATAATTTAGTTGATCACTGGAGGATCAATAACCCTTGAAATAAGGACTTTACCTTTCACCACCAAAAAACCAAAAATTTCTCTAGATTGGGCTATATATTCATATCAAAAAACTTGCTTCCCAACATTACTTTAAATAAAATCCATTCAATAATAATATCTGATCATGCACTGATGAAAATTCATGTAAACTTAGCACAAAATAAAAATGCTAATTCAAGAACATGGTCATTTAATGATGATTTGCTGGATGATAAAGATTTGGTAGACAAAATTACATCTGCAATCCAGGAATACTTGTATTATAATTATATAGGGCAGCAGTCCATTTCATCCTTATGGGATGCTCTTAAAGCCATGTTAAGGGGTATTTGTGTTTCCTGTCAGGCATGGGTTAACAAATCCAAAGTTAAAGAACAACAATTCATACAAACTAGACTAAAAGAGCTTGACACACTAATTTTATTAGACTATAATAAATATGTCTCAGAATGGTTCAAACTTAGAGGTAAATGTCAACATATACTAGCTAAGGAACAAGAACATAACCTAAAAAGTGTAAAACAGGCAAGATATCTACATGGCGACAAAACTGGCAAATTATTAGCCCACATACTCAAAAAAAAAGGTAGGAGAACAACACAATTACAGCTTTACAGAATACATCCAACCAAATAAAAATGAACATGTTGAATATCGCTGCAATTATGTCAGTATATTTTATAAACATATATAAAAACATTCCCATTAGGAATCCTGACATAATGGAGACTTTTATACCAAACAGCAAAATAAAACCCTTTGATATGCCACAGGATCTATTTACTGTGGAGGAAATAAAATCTGTTACAAAAAAGTTGCCTAATAAAAAAGCCTAGGTCCAGATGGATTAATGAATTCATTTTTCAAAAACTTCAGTGAACATCTGGCCCCCTGGATTCTGAGAATGATGCAGGAATGGGTGGAGGTGAAGGGGTACATCCCAGATACAATGTTAAAAGCCAAAGTAATTCTACTACACAAAGAAAACAAGCCAAAGGATCTACCCAGCAGTTATTGATTTATAGCCCTACTAAATAGTGATTATAAAATTGTAGCAAAGGTTATTGCTAATAGGCTTTTACCAGTGATACCCCATCACATCCACCTGGACCAAAATGGTTTTGTTCCAGGAAGAACTGTCTTTTGCAATTAAAAAGGTTCAACTATGTATTGAGTACGTCCAAGGACTACAAAACATAATGTATATTATGCTTTGGCTCTTGATGCCTGTAAGACATTTGATTTGATCAATAGAGAATATATGCTATTTGTTCTAAAGAAGTGGAACATACGCAAAAATATCTAACTAATTATACAAGCCTTATATAGCAACCCTGCAGCAAATATCTTAATCAATGGAATACCCGCACCTGAAATATCAATGGAAGCTGGAGTTCACCATGGATGCCCTCTGTCCACCTTAATCTTTATTTTGTGCTTGGAACCACTCCTGAACACTATTAGAAAATGTTCAGGAATTACGGGGATCCACATGCCAAGACAAGACATTAAAGTCATGTGTTTGCCAATGATACCCTCCTGATCTTTTCTGACTTAAACAAATCAATAGAAGCATTATTAAAGATTATAGATTTATTCTCCAGGTTCTCTGGCTACCAAATAAATGAACAAACATTCATGATAATGCAGCTAACTAGGAAACCAAAAAGTCCGGAATTTACTGCCCTAAATAAATTTAACAAAGTAGATCAAATAAAATAATTAGGGCTCATATTAACAAACAAAACAGCAATGAGTATTCAACTCAATTACCAAAAGGCTAAAGAAAAAATCAAGAACAAATTGGACATACAGGGAAACTTATCATTATCACTTTGGGGACGGGTCCAACGAATTAAAATGATGATATTCCCTTATTTGATCTTTGTGTTACAATCTATTTTAGGATCTCCAGGTATTAAATGGTTCTCAGACATAAAAAGAATATTTTCTAAGTTTTGTGGAGGGAAGGGAAACCTAGGACAGCATGGTGGATAATGTTCAGACCTGTTAAAGAGGGAGGCTTTGGTTAGCTCAAACTGTAGCAATTATGTGGGAATAGTCTTTATACCCACAATCTTAGACTAAAATTTTACAAAACATGTTAGAAAATATTAACTCACAACTGTCAATAAACAATCTCCTCTTCCTGTCCAACTATAAAGTATTTAAAGAACAAGGATACTTATAGCAATTATTTGACTGCACAGCAAAAGCTAAGGATAGTATCAAAACAAACTGGTTGCCAAGACTACATGCACAATGTAATAGTACTTTGAAACAAAAAGCAGACCAAAAATACAAAATATTTAACCTCCCACAAAAAGAGGGAATTAGAGATTGAAAACACCTTATTATAAATGGTACATTTATCACCTATAGACAATACACATCTATGATCCAGAACCAACAAATTCATAACTACCTGAGTTACATGAATGTACAGTGTGAATTCAAAACATTCTGTGCAGTCCATAAGATTAGGCTGGACAATTTAAGTGAAGTTATTAGAGGAGAAGAAGAAATGATAAAATTGTTCCAAAACAAAAGGCTATCTCTATTTAAGTGGCCTGGATTACAACCAACAGAAAATTGTAACATTGGGCTCTCTTGCACTAAAGAGAATGATTCTAAAAAATTGGAACAACCAATTTCTCCCTAAAATGATTAAAATAGAATGGATGTACACTTTAAAGGAAACAATCATTTTTGAAAAACTTGGCTATGTAATTGAGGAGTTGGATGAACAAGACAATGGTAGCTGGTCAGACCTCATGGCAATATTGCCAGCTTTGCTTAGATTCTAGCACTCTATACTGATAGGGCTGGAAAGGAAGGGGGGATGATTAATAAAATACTTTTTTTTCTTCTTTTTTTCATTCCAATATATTTATGTACAAATGTATAAGTAGGAATATATTGGTGTTTTTTTTACAAATGTTTAAACAATATCAAATTTTCTGCAGTTCAATTAATTGCATCATGGATGTAATTATATGGAAAACAATAAAAAAATTATGTATAAAAAAAAAAATCAGTCCCCAGAGAGAGAACTGTAATGGTGGGGAGCCGCTTAGAGGTAGAAGCCACCACAGGGTAGAAGATTTTTGAGCTGCATCGCCAGTGAGGGGATCAATGGCAGGCAGTGGACTTTCAGCCACATAGAAAGTGAGGGGATCAGCAGCAGGCAGTGGACTTTGGCCATATCGGCAGCAATTGGGAGCAGAGAGAGAGGCCGCATCAGTGGTGAGGGTGACTGCTGTTTGGCCACATCGGTGATGACCAGGAGTGGACAGTGGGATGCATCAGCAACTGGAGCGACTATGTCCAAACACCTCGACGACATCAAAGGTGGGAGTAGGCTGCATCGGCAGCCATGGGAACTGTGCCTGACCACATCGGCAATATCACAGAAGTGGCGATCAGGGTCTGAATGAAGGGAGGCTCTCCATCCAATCAGGGCAAAGAGTGCAAAATTCAGTGCTGCGGCTAGGCATAAAAGTAAAGGAACCCAGCTGCAAACATGCTGCCAGTCCCCAGAGAGAGAGCTGTAATGCTGGGGAGTTGCTTAGGGGGAGAAGCAGCCTCAGAAGAGTGGATTATCCTCCCACCCACTGACCCCTTCCCTGACCTCTATTAAATTCCCAAGGAGGGAAGAGACAACAACACTAGGGAAAACCTCATTGGTTGCTTATAAAGACCACACAAATCAACAGTAAAGGGCTGATCACTGGAACCAAAAACTGGAATAACCATACTGTTGATACTGGCTCAATCTAGCAGGCTGAACAATTATGGGAAAGGGCAATAGGGAGGGTTTAATCTTCTGGGAGGTATTATCAAGGCAGTCTTGCCCTTGGCTGCTGGGTACTAGTAAAGGGTAGGGAACATTTATGGTTACCAGTCACCTTGCTATGTTTATGTTTATGGTGCCAGCTGTCTTGCTTACTGGGGCTGAGCTGAAGGGGCAGATTCTGCATGTTTTGAAATAGTTATAATTGCCTGTTACCTAGTTTTGAAATAGTTATGAAAGCCTGTTACCAAGCATACTGAGGCTGTACTGAAGGGGCAGTTGCTGCTTGTTTTTGAAAGTGCTCCAGACTGTCTGAGTGTGAATTAGATAAGAGGGCAGGGAGCGATTTAATTCTTGTTCAGGAAGAGCTCTATGCTGACTGTGTTTTAAATAGGGAAGCGAGGGTTTTGAAATTGTTCTGAAAGTGCCTTAGGCTGATCGTGTGTAATCAGGAAGGAGGGCAGGACTAAAACAGAAAAATATGGAAAGCTAGTGAGTAACTGGCTTGGACCAGTGGTGGGGATTATAGCAGATGGGGCTGGCAGAGGAAAGGGCGATGGCAACTGGGACCACCTTGGAAGGGAAGGGGTGATAATTACCAGGAAACGAGAGGCAGCAAAGGATATGGAAGGAGGATAGTTGGCTATAATAGTTGAGGGGCTGCTCTTTCCATGAACACTCTGTAGAAGCTAGGGGAATGTCCAATCTGTAAAAAACTAAGAAGAATAAAGGTCACAGTAGTGAGGTTGAAGAAGGATCTCAAGAGGAGAGAGAGGGAGGGGAGTAGAGGGGGGATGGTGTGGGGGGCAAGGAGAAGAACCAAGTGGGTGGAGGAGGGAACAAAATGGAAGAGAGGGACTGGAGGGCCCAGAGCAATGAGAGGACAAGGAGTCTATGGACAGAAGGGCACTGAGAAATGGTACTCAACAGGGGTTATACAGAGGAGTTGAACAGGTACTGGCCACTGGCTGGGTTGAGGAATGTGGAGGCAGTGATGGGTGGGGGGCAGTGAGCACCAGGCGGCCAAGCCAGGGAAGGGGAATTGAGGGAAGCACACATGAAGGAAAAGTAGGAACAGCAAGAGGGAAGACAAGCGAGGGTAACACACAAATAGGTGGTAGGGGCAAGGGGTAGAGGAGAGGATAGAAAAGCAGGGAGGTAAGCTTTGGAAAAGGGTAGGGTATGGGAAGGGGGGCAGGAACAGGGATCCAGAGCCAGGACCCAGATAAGGGAGGATGGTCCAAGGGAAGCAGGGAGGTTAGCTGGCCGTACGGAATGGGGGGGTGAGGAAAAGGGGACAGGGGGAGGACAAGTTGGAGAGGACAGAGAGCAAAGGAAGGTGCCTACAATGGAAGGAGGGTGCGTGAAAGGCCAGGAGAAAACTGATGGGGCACTCCCGAGGGTGGAAAGGCCTGGGGCAGTGGTAGTATATGGGGATTTGATCATAAAGGGGATACATTGGCAAAGGAGGAAAGTAGCTTTTAAGGGGAGGTCAGTTTTTTGCAACACAGGTATGGAGTCTAGAAGGGCGCTCCCCAGGATAAAAGACTGCATCAATCTAATGGGAAGTAAGCCGCACCTAATAAAGCATCTTGGTACAAATAATTTGCCTGGGGAAGAGGTTGAGGTGGTTCAAAAGAGGTCCAGGGAGTTGGTGGAGGGCTGTAGAGGGTTGGTCAGCTCCCTGGCCTTCTCGGAAGTCCTGCTAGTGCAGTGGGCTAGCACAGCCAGGCAACTCAGGGTTAAAGAATTTAACCTCTGGCTAAGGCGGTGGTGTGGGGAGGAGGGCTTCACATGTCTGGGTGACTGGGGGGATATGTGGGTGGATGAACATCTCTATGCAAGGGACAGGCTACAAGTAAGTGATTCAGGAGCCAGAATACTAAGAGCAAAATTGCAGGGGTACATTGACAAGAGGCTGGGGGTTGGATGCAATTTAAAGTAGACAGGGGCGAGTGCGGCAGTGGGGGGGAAGGAGTTCCTCAGCCTAACGGGGACTACCCAGCCTGCACGCTCCCAATGCAAGAGACAAGGGACAGCAGGGGGAAGGGGATCATGTGGAGGGATAGATGAGAATACTAGCCAATGCCAGGAGCCTAAGGAATAAAATGGCAGACTTGGAGGTGGTGGTGGGAGTAGATGACCCAGACCAAATTGCAGTAACAGAAACATGGTGGATGGAGGGCCATAGCTGGGAGGTGGAGTTACAAGGGTGCAATGTTTTTAGGAGGGATAGGCAGGGAAGAAAAGGTGGGGGCATAGCACTGTATGTGCAGGAGGGGATACGTGCAGTGGAGAGTAAGGAGGACAAGGGATCCGCTGAGATCCTTTGGGTTACCTTGGGTAGTAAGGGGGGGGTAATCAGGATAGGGGTGGTCTACAGACCACCGCATCAGGGTGATGAAGTGGCTATGGAATTGACTAGGGACATACAGTAAAAGTCCAGAAAAGGGGATATCCTAGTGGTGGGGGACCTGAATCTACCCAATGTAGACTGGTAAATTCCATTGGTTGCAGCAGAAAAGAGCAGGGGCATATTGGAATCCATGCAGGATGTGTTCCTAAGTCAGCTAGTTACAGAACCTACTAGGGGGAGGCTACACTACATGTCATTTTAACAAATGGGGACAGAGTGGGGGAGGTTGAAGTTGGGGAAAACTTGGGGGACAGTGATCACCAGATGGTCAGGTTTCCATTCAGGCAGGGGCAGAAGTGAGCAGGTCAACTACCAGGGTGCTTGACTTCAGGAGGGCAAATTTTGAAAAGATGAAGGGCATCTTACGGAGAGAACTGGCTGGGATTCAAAAGCTAGATGAGGTAGAGCAGCTGTGGGGAGCAATAAAGGGTGGAATTCTGAAGGCCACAGAGCAATGCATCCGGAGGATTAGCAAATGTAAAAGAGGAAGAAAACCCCTGTGATTCATGACAGAGGTTAGGGAGGCTGTCAAGGAGAAGAAAAGGGCATTTTAAGTCTTCAGAAGGTCACAGGGATTAGAGGAAAGGGAAGACTATAAGGGTAAGCTTAGGGAAGTAGGAAGGAAAATTAGGAAGGCAAAAGCATGCACAGAGAAGAAAATAGCTAGGGAGGTGAAAAGAGGAGGCAATAGATTCTATAGGTATGTGAGTGACAGGAGGAAAAGCAGGTAGGGGATTCCAAGACTTGGGGGGGGGGTTATAATAGCTGAAGGAGATGAGGAGAAAGCAACCCTACTCAATGAATACTTCACATCAGTTTTCACGACCGAGAAAGGAGGGAAAGGGCTTATATTGATAGAAAGGGGAGGGAGGGCAAGGAGGCACACAGGTCCCTTCACAGAGGCAAGGGTGTTGGAGGAGCTGGGAAAATTAAAAAACTGACAAGGCTATGGGACCTGATCAGGTACATCTAAGGGTGCTCAGGGAGTTAAGGGTGGAACTAGTGGTACCACTAGCCAAGCTGTTTAATTTATCCCTCGAATCGGGGAGGGTCCCAGGAGACTGGAAGAAGGTGGAGGTGGTACCGCTGTACAAGGGGAGAGAAAGGATGATTCTTGCAACTACCACCCAGTCAGTATCACCTCAGTGGTAGGCAAGCTGATGGAAACTCTCATGAAGGAGAGACTGGTAAGATACCTAGAGGAGGAGGGACTAATTGATGACAACCAACATGGTTTCACAGGTGGTAGGTCTTGTTAGACCAACCTGATCGAATTCTTCAAGGGGGTTATGGAGGTATATGATCAGGGGAGAGCAGTGGATGTGGCCTATCTGAATTTTATGAAGGCATTTGACTCCATCCCCCATAGAAGGTTGGTAAACAACTTGAGCAGTCTGAGTGTAGGAGCTAGGCTTACAAGGTGTGTGGAGGATTGGCTGGGTGGGAGGACCCAAAGAGTGGTGGTAAATGGGAAGCACTCCAGGGAGCTAGGGGTGATGAGCGGGGGTACCACAAGGGTCGGTATTGGGGTCCATACTGTTCAATGTGTATGTGAGGGACTTAGCAGAG
The DNA here is from genome assembly GCA_016271365.2 of Neoceratodus forsteri. NCBI lineage: Eukaryota > Metazoa > Chordata > Ceratodontiformes > Ceratodontidae > Neoceratodus > Neoceratodus forsteri. The sequence goes on from CM057456.1 coordinate 356,748,421, forward strand.
GGTCTAAAGGCAAAGGTGTGTTTGTTCGCAGATGACACGAAGATATATGACAGAGTGGATGCTCTGGGAGGGTTGGGGAAGATGAGGTAGGATCTAGCAAGGCTGGAGGAGTGGGCAGAAAAGTAGCAATTGCAATTCAATGCAACAAAGTGCAAAATAATGCACACAGGATGGAATAACCCAAGGGCTACTTACTATCTTGGGCGGGGGGACACTGCTGGTCACAGAATGAGAAAAGGACCTGGGGATTTGGAGCATGGACACTTTAAAGGTTAGGAGTCAATGTGAACAAGCAGTTGGAAAATCAACAAGAGTGTTGGCATGCGTTGGGAGGGGTTTCACACCTAGGAGGAGGGAGGAAGGTGATCAAGTCACTATAGAAACATTGGTCAGGCTACAGCTAGAGTATGGAGTTCAATTCTGGAGGCCCCATTTACAGGGTGACAAGGATAGTCTGGAGAGGGTACAGAGAAGGGCAACCAAAATGATCCAGGGAGCAGGGGGGAGGTCATATGGGGAGAGGCTAGAGGAACTTAGTCTATATACACTGGAGATAGGAAGGGAAATGAGAGGCATGGTGGAAACCTTCAAATACATAAGATCACCATGATTCAGGCCTGGATCTACCACATCTCGCCAGACTTCTTAGTGGTCTTGGAAACCTGGCTCAGGCCAGCAACAGCTGACAGGGAAGTCAACATCCCTAATTATTCACTACTCAGAGATGAAAGGCAATCAAGAGGTGTTGGGATAACCATATATGTCAAGGGCAAATATACAGTCTCCTTTCTTGACTCGGTAACCATCACAAATGAATTTGAATGTCTGTCCCTCAAGGTAGTGATCTCACACAACATATTGCTGTGTATTATAGGGTGCTACAGATCACCATCCACTGACCTACAACTCCTAATGTATCTGGGTGCTACCTTAGGGAATGGTTCTCTTGAAAAAATTATTCTAGGGGATCTTAACTTAGACTGGCTAACCAAGGCCTCAACACCCCTCTCATCCTTCTGCGATGCCCATGGGCTAACGCAAATCATTGACAAACCAATGCACTTAAATAAAAAGAACCCTAGCAATAGTACACTTTTGGATGTTATACTAGTGAGCAAACCACACCTGTTCTCACATGCAGGCACCTTCTTCAGTGATGTCAGCAACCGTTGCTTCATAGCTGAAGTACGACCAGTCGTTACACCTTTGTCCCCCACAAAGTTCTCTGTTAAAAAATCCAAGTGGAACTTTGACCTGTATGCCTATCTAGATGAGCTAAAATACTGCACATGATGGCAGGATTTTTACCTGGCGAGGACAGTACAATCAGCTTACGACATCCTCAATAACATACAGTAATACTAGGGGCTTTAAACAAATACGCCCCTCTAATAAAAGTGCATGTGAAGAACAGAACATGTACTTGGTTCTCTGCTGAACTCAAATCTGCTCTATTAGAGAGGGACAAGCTTTGGATGAAAGCACGTAGATATAAGACTCCATCAGACTGGTATGCATTTAGGAGGGCCAAAAACCTACAGTATGTACCAGGAAGATTAGAGATGCAAAAGCCACATACTAACAAACAGAACTGGACTTGGCCACCAAGCACCCAGCCAAATTCTGGAATACCATCAAGGACCTCTCTGGTCACACACCTGGTAACTCTCTCCCACCTAAGATCATTTCAGGTAACAGCACCATCACTGAGAGGGTGGAAATTTTGGACTCCTTTAATAACCACTTTACAACAGCAGGGCTAGCCTTCGATAACTCCCCTGCGAACATGTTACGCTCCCAGCTGGGATCTCAACCTAATGAAGTCCGAGTCACAAACTCGACATTCTCCCTGCAACCTGCCTCCCTGAAACAGGTTGAAGACCTTCTATGTCAACTGGACGTAAAGAAAAGTGCTGGTGCTGACTCCCTGGACCCATACTTCCTAGAGATTGCTTACCACGTACTAACTGTACCTATAACACTCCTATTTAACCTATCATTTAGCCAAGGAGTCCTTCCATCCATCTGGGGAACAGCCCATGTTATACCTCTGTTTAAATCAGGAAACCCCTGCAACCTCAACAACTATAGGCCGATTTTCCTTCTCCCTGTCCTGTCGAAATTATTGAAAAACATTGTAAGTACACAACTGAGATCTTATTTAGAACTATCAAATCTGCTAAATCCTGCCCAATCTGGATTCAGGGCTAACCATAGCACTATTATAGCCCTCGCAAAAGTGACTAACAACTGGCAGATTGAACTGGAAAAAAAAAACTTCATCTGTGCAGTATTCCTGGACCTAAGCAAGGCATTCGACACTGTCGACCATAGCCTACTCATCTCATCCTTGCAGTCTATAGGCTTGGACTCTCTTTCCCTTCAGTGGTTTACAAATTATCTTACTGATCATTTACAGCAAGTCAAAGCAGAAGGTGAATTCTCGTGGATTAAACCTCTACTAAGAGGAGTGCCCCAGGGATCTATTTTAGGTCCCATTCTGTTTGCGATTTACATCAGTGACTGTGTAACCAAGGCTAACATCCACCTATTCAAGGATGATACGGTGCTTTACTTAAGCTGCCCATCACCTCAAGCAGCATGTAGTGACCTTCAATCTGAATTTAACCTACTTCAAAAACAGCTCCTAAACAAAAAGCTCTTACTTAACGCAAAGAAAACTAAAGCAATGCTCCTTTCTCCTTATATACATGCAGCTATCCCAGCAACTACAGGAACAGTACCACAGATCTCTACAATTCTAGGGAAAAACCTAGAATTCATTACAAAGTTCAAGTACCTAGGAGCCTGGCTAGACCATAAACTATCCTTCATTGAGCATATCGAGGATTTGCTGAAAAGATTTCACCAGAGACTTGGTCTCTACTTCAGGATCAGTTACCTACTCACAAGCGATGCAAAGATGAGGTTGGTGCAAGCTAAATTTCTCTCACTAGTAGATTATGCAGACTTTCTTTACAGCCACTGTTCTACCTCTTACCTAATAAAATTGGAAACTCTCTACCATAGAGCTCTTACATTTATTACCGGTTTCCCCTTCAGTATGCACCACTGCTTATTATATGCAGCCATAGGATGGACCTCCCTCCAGTTTAGGTGGGAAAAAAAATGCTGCTTTATGGACCTACAGAACTATCTCACAAAAACTTCCACATTACATCTCAGACTGCCTCCCGCTAAGATCAATAAGTACCTATGCTCTGAGAAGTCACTCTTACATCTCATTAAAAATTCCCAAAGTCTACTCTCGCCAAGGCAGAACAGTCATCAACTTTGCACTGCCCTTCCTGTGGAACAATTTACAGAAAACCGTAAAATTGAATACATTCATCAGAATTAGTTCATTCAAAACCTTGTACTCTCATCTTATTAAGGAATCATGCAAGTGCTTTTCTTGCCATTAATCAGAACCAATAACTGCAATATCACCATACTGGCTGTCTTTAACTGTCCTCTTTTACATACATTTCCCTTAATCCTTCCTCTTCTCATGCTCTATCCTCAGTTTGCTGCTTTTCACTGTCCTCTGTTGATTTACTTATCCTGTCTCCATCTAAGCTACCTATTAATAATTATGTTTTATTCTGGCTATGCCTTATGATGATACATTCCCCTACCGCCTGGCTTCTTACTTCTACATTTACCCTAGTCCCCTCCTCTACTGTTACTCACCTAACCCAAATTAGCATACTGTCACTTAAATCTGAGATAGCCACAATTTGTCACTTGCAGATGATACTGCTGCAACATTGTTTGTTCTATGCTGTTGGCTGATGTCTTGTATGCTATGACCTATATGTATCAAATTGTCCCATTGTCATTAGATATGTATCCCTTATATTTTGTATTTTGTCTGAGATTTTATCATAACCAGGTCCATCTTGCAAATGAACTCTGCACAATTATGTTCACCTGGATAACTAAAGATTTTGATTGATTAATTGATTGATAAGGCTAATAGAAATGGCATCTTCAGACTCAGCAAAAACAAAACCACCAGAGGACATGCATTTAAGTTGGAGGGGGGCAGATTTAGGGGTAAGTGTGGGGGTGTTACTTCTCAGAAAGGGTTGTAGAATCTTGGAACAGGTTGCAGAATTGGGTGGTGGAGGTGGATACGGTGGAGAAATTCAAGACAGCATGGAATAACTACATGGGACTAGGAAGGGGAGGAGAGAGAGGACAGCAGGGTGGGAGATAAAAGGGAGGTGGGGGTATCTCTTTTGGGCAGACTCAATGGGCCGAGTGGTCTTTTTCTGTGGGCATGATTCTATGATTCTACGATTTAACTCAAAAACAACGTTTTTCTTAGAAACCAACCCAGCTGATGTTAATTTGGAAATCGACTGAGTACATCATGAATTGCAATCCAAACCCCCAGCCTCTGTAACCCTCAGGCCTATGATATTAAAATTCTTAAGGTCATCTGATAACGAAAAGCTAATAGCTATGGTATACAAAAAAAAGAAAGTAAACTTGTTGGGGGTGAACATTTCAATATTCAATGACCTGCCTCAAGACATGATACTAGCAAGAAAGACATTTGATTTTCTACTAAATAAACTATGGACAAATGGCTATAAAGCCACAATGACATTTCCTGCAAAAATGCTAGTGATCATTGAGGAAAAACATTTGTCTATGACACCTTAGAAGATGCACTAAAAGATTTGAGAATTAGACTTCCAAATATGTTTTGAATTAAGAAACAGTTCACTAATGGTCATGGAGGGTGGGGGGAGGGGCTGAAATATCCAATGTAATATTTCTAATGTAAGACCAGTAGTAGCAAGTGTTTTTTTCCAAAAGGTAACCAAATAGGACAAATGAGGGGAAGGGGAATTATGTGTTTATAGCAATACCTCTGACAGGATCGATTAATAATGCTCTAGTTTCAGGTGGATTCTTTAGCGGATGTCACCGTTATCAACAGGGGAATTAATGTTATTTTGTCTTAGAAAATGGGCTTCTTACTTGCTGCAATCTGATTGGTCAGTACCCTCAAGATAGGGGTACATTAAGTTTCAATAGATGACCAGCAAGTAAGAAGTACCAGCCTATACTGCCCCTTAACCACTCTAGTATCCTAGTACCCACCTCGGCTCCTAATTGGCCAAAATACTTCATTTCCATTTCAAATTAACGCCATTTTTTTCACTCGCTTAGCGAGGACATCCTACCCTACCCTCCCAATTCAGTGCCACCTGCGACATGAACCCAGACCTGGCCACATCCAGAAAGTATCACAATTAAAAAGAAATTTTTAAAATAAAACTCAAGCTGTCCGTCTCCACATCACATGAGTCACCTGAGTAATTCAAAACTGCAGCGTAGCATCTACATAAAGCTGCCTCTTCTGCATGCCAACAGAAAAACTCTTCCATTTTAAAATAAAAAAAAATCTAACATTACGGAACTCAGCGCAATGCTGACTCTCTGCCTCACTTATCTTCTTAGCTTCCTCCGATTCCGGTCCGGTCTACTAGCACCAGCAGAGCCCGACACAAACTGCACACAACCCCCACGGACTCTCAAGCTTCCTCTTTACTCCCGATATCGCAACAAGTAGACTCCCGTCACAAACTGCACACCAACCCCAATCTGCAATAGGACAAAAATCCATACTGGAGGAGGAACTACTTTACTAAAAATTACTACAAAACTTTAGTTAAACAATTTTTTTTTTTTAATGAAACTTTTTTCTTTTGCAGTGCCCATTTTTCTAAGCATAATAATACCCTCCAGAATTAGGCGGTATAGAATAGCCGGACCAGCCAAGGCTATAAGGTCCCTCCGCCTGCGGCGTCAAGGCCTCGTGCCCCTGGCCGGTCCGTATTGCCCAATACCGCCCACCCTGTCGGGCATTATTGCTTACATAATGGTACGGCACTTAAAAATGTTTTTGTGGCTGAATATTGGTTGTACAGTAGGAAGCTATATATAGAAATGTACCTATTTTTTCAGCTATATGAGTACATTTGTGATAATTAGTATAGGGTCTGTGGGGGGGTGAGGGAGTACCATATGGGCAGTATAGTAGGTAGAAACCACCCACATTGGAATACAAGAGCAGGATGTGCTCACAATATCCATGTTTGTGTTTTTTAGTTATATAATTTATGATATTAGTATTCTATGTTTAAAAACTTTGAAGGGAATACATGTTTACAGCATAGGACAAAGGAAGGCTATTACAATAGATTTAATAGCAAGTACACATTGTAATTTGTGTATTTGAATTTGTATGTGTTTGGGCAGAGTCATCAGTACTTGGGGTATAGTAAGAAACTGCAGAAATCAGAGTAGTGAAGAAACTTTTGATTCTAAGAACAATGTGGACCTATATAGATCACGTGTGTCTCATTTTGACAATTTAATTAGCAAATATGGCTGAGATCAATAATGTCAAAATAATATCATTAAATGTTAATGGTATTAAATCCCCCATTAACAGATTGCGTATACTAACTTATTTTTTTTTAAAAAAAGAATGCCCATATTATGTGTTTAAAGGAAACCCACTTGGAAGCAAATGAAGTAATCAGACTAAAAAAAATGGGTTGATTCAATATTATTTATCACCGGCAGTAAGAAAAGTAGAAGGGTGGTCATTTTGACCAAAAAGGGTATGACTATCAAAGTAGTGGATCCGTTCTCAGACAATGATGGCAGAATTATATTAATAAAAATGAAATTGAATTATCAAGATTTAATTATTGGCTCCCTTTATGCCCCATTTGAAAATGAAAAAGATTTTTTTGGGAAAACTAGGTGAAGGTCTACAAAAATTACAAACAGATAATATTATACTAGAAGGAGATTTTAATGCCCTACACAATCATTATCAAGACAAAACCTCACCTCCGATAAAAGGAAATTTATTTATCTCAAAAAAACTAAATTCCTTTTTAAATTCTGAACATTTAATCGATGCCTGGAGACATAAAGATCCTATTAATAATTCATATATACATTTTGACAAAAAAATATAAATATTTACCAGTATTAATTATTTTTCATATCAAAGAATTTGGTGCAATCTATTTGTTCAACTGACATTGATTCAGTGTTTATATCAGATCATGATCTGATATCTATTGAAATGTGCTTCATAAATAACAACAGGAAATATACAAAGTTATGGACATTCAACAATGAGTTATTAAAAGACTCAACCTTTATTCAAATGATTAAAACCTTGATTAGAGAATTTTGGTTTTATAATTACTCTGTCCAATGTACTATATTATCTTTATGGGATGTTTTCATGGAAACATAGAAACATGGAATTTGATGGCAGATAAGGACCGCTTGGCCCACCTAGTCTGCCCTTTTTCCTACCTCATGGATAAGCTGCAGTTCCTAGTTAATCAACAGCCTACTACCTCCTACCCCCCACTAGAATTGCCTTATGTCTGTCCCATGCATTCTTGAATTCCTTCACTATTTTTGACTCTATGACCTCCTCAAGAAGGCCGTTCCATGCATCTACAACCCTCTCTGTGAAGAAATACTTCCTCACAGTACCTCTGAACCGTCCCCTCTCTGTCTTCAAATTGTGCTCCCTTGTTCTTGCACATCTCTTTTTCTGAAAGATGCTACCCTCTTGGACTTTGTTGATTCCCTTGAGGTATTTGAAAGTTTCTATCATGTCCCCCCTCCTCCTTTCCTTGAGGCTATATATCTTAAGCTCCTTTAGTCTTTCTTCATATGTCTTCTGGTGCAGACCCTGCACCATTTTGGTTGCCCTCCTCTGGACAGCCTGCACCCTGTCTATGTCTTTGCAGAGGTGGAGGTCTCAAGAACTGTACACAGTACTCCAGATGTGGTCTTCCCACTGTCTGTACAGAAGGTCAACAACTTCCTGTTTTCTACTGGAAGTTGTTGGCCCTCTGTACAGACAGTTGGTAAGACCACATAGCTACTATACATGCAGTTATTATAACTTACCAAATACAAATCAATAAAATTAAGTACAAAAAAAAAAAAAATGACGAAATCCACTCCAAACTAAAACAACTGGATAACTTAGTATTAAACAATTACAATAAATATAAAAAGGAGATGTACATATACAAGATGAAAAAAAAAACAACAAATAATACAACAAGAAACAATCAGTTTAGCAACCTGTGTTAAAAAACATAGATGTTACCATACTAATAAATCAGGTAGATTACTATCTTCCTTATTATGGGCAAAAAAACCCCCAAAAAAACATTATTGTATTCATCAAAGATGAACAAGGGAATATAAAATCTACAGATGAGACTATTGCACTTAGCTTTTTTCAAAAATACAGGATAATATATCATAATAATTTCATTCCTGATAGTTCTCATATGTCCAATTTTTGAATAAAGCTAATATTACAACTGAAACATTTACATACAATCCAATTACTGAACAAGAACTCATTGATACTATTAATACATTACCAAGGAAAAAATCTCCCAGCTTAGATGGACTTTCAAATGAGTTTTTTCAGAGTTTTGCAAGAGAATTTGCACCTTGGATGGTTAGAAGGATAGAAGAATTACTATTGGACAAATCAGAGATTGACCTCCCCCATCAATGCAAATAAGTAAAATAGTATTAATTCCTAAGGAATATAAAACCCCAGGATTCAACAGAAAGCTACAGCCCCATAGCCATTTTAAATTCCAATTATAAGTTATTAGCTAAACAAATAAACAATAAAATACAACCTCATTTTGGAATGTATATAAACCAAAACTAATACGGATTTATGAAAGAACGTACATTATATCAGGTAAATAGGAAAATCCAAGCACTCATCCATCACTTAAATACTAATAAACAATATCAAAATTATTCCTTCTGTGCAGTTGCATTAGATGCCAGTAAGGCTTTTGATCTGTTAAATTGAGATTTCATGTATCAAATACTAGAAAGTTGGAGCATCCCTTCAGAACTAAAAATTTTAATAAATAAAACTATATTAAAAAACAGTAATTAGATTCCAAATCAATTGGTACTTAACAGACAATTTCAATATAATGAACGGAGTAAGACAAGGTTGCCCCCTGTTTCCAACATTATTTTTTCTTCCCCTGGAACCCTTTTTACAATCAATAAAAAACAAATAGAATAATAGATAGATGACTATGTATTACAAGGCAGTTAGCCCATCAAGAGGTTTGGGGACTTGGAACCTCGAGGGAAGCGAAGCTCGAGAAGGTTAAGTCCCAAACCTCAGATAGACAGCTTTCTTAACTCTGAAATCATTATCTATTATTTTGTAATATATGGATGCAGTTTTACAAAAAGATTACTTTTTTGATGTGAAACGGGCTGGACGCCTGCCACACTGAAGACATGCTGTTTCTCAGCTGCACATAGCACTGAAGACTCACTCGTTTTAAAAACAATGTTTAGCCAGTCCTAGCTTTAGTTTTTTAATTGTTCTGTGAATGCAGAATCAGGCAGATACTCTGTTAAATGGTGTGGTTGGGAAAAAACCTGCAAATTAAAATAATGCAGTTCACGAATTTCTCTCGCTAAGCAAGAGGAAACCGGCGCCATGTTTCTTAGTTTGTTCGCCCGGTCTCAGAGAAAAGCTACCAATGGGGATGCACGCTGTCACTATGGGCATGCAGGAAGGGACGTGGCTCCATGGCAACTGGGTTTCTTGTCAGGCAAAGTTGGACATGCGCTGTGGCATTTTCATGATAATACTATCGTTCGTTCGAGCGACAGTATTATTGACAGTGAAGTGTGGTATTATTGGGAGTGGAGTGCTCTGTGCTATCAATTACAAGGATTTTTTTGAATCGTTTTCGGTAGTATTATTTTCATTATCCATATATTACAATCCATTAATAGAAGGAATCAAAGTAGAACACAATCATATAAAATTAAGCATATTTGCAGATGATATTCTGTTAATTATTAAAAATATTAATATCTCATTAGAATCCTTTTTAGAGGAATTACAGCTGTACTCCAGAATATCAGGACGCCAGATTAATAAAAGCAAATCTGTCATTACAAAACTATTCAAAAACAAATGGCTTGACATACAAAAATACAAACATGACTTTACAATTCAAAAAGTTAATAAATATTTAGGAATACAATCAACTCCAGATCAAACATTAAATATTAAAATAAAGTGTGACAAGGCAAAACAAAAAAATTGTCTCATTGTTGGAGAGCTGGAAAAACCTATTACTATCATTATGGGGTAAAACTGACACCATAAAAATGATGGCTTTACCTCACTACATTTTTGCTGTCCACAATATATTAGGGGCCCTAAACAAAACATGGTTTCAGGATGTTAAAAGGATTTTGAGCAAATTCTTATAAAGAGGTGGAAAGCCCTGGATTGCCTGGAACATATTAACTACCCCTAGAGATAAAGGAGGAATTGAATGCCTGGATCCTGTAAGTTTTATGGAGGCTCATATAATAGCGATGTATTACCAATGGACATTCTTTCCTGAATGTGACAATACACTATATCAAATGATTAGGTATCCACTGACAACTGAGTTAAAATTACAGAATATATTTCTGCACATAGATTTGCATAAACAAAAAACACATTTTTTAGCATCTCGGTTAATGTTAATGCAGAAATATATTAAACACCACATCGCTACAGATACCATACCTTTTTCTGCAAATATGTCACAGTAAAAAAGTGTGGGAAGAATATCATAATAGTTTGAAATTCAAAAGTTTACATGTCAAGAATATCCTGACATGGAAAGATATTATAGCAGAAGATCAACTGTTGTGCTATTCTCAGCTGAAGGACAAGCTGAGAGACAAGGGGTGGAACAAGCTTCAATATTATATAATTCTAAATAAATTTCAAAAAATGAGAAATACGTTCAGCAATAATTCGATGAGGTTCTTGATATTAATAAAGCAACAAACTATATGTAATAAAGGAACAACTAAATCACTAGCAGATTCTATCAATTGCTTATAAGCAAGAGGAAGAGTGCATTTGACAAACTAAATTCAAATGGTGTATTGAGGTTGGTGCTACCCTGTTGCATAAACAATGGAAACTTATAAGAAAGCAGAACAATAAATTATACATTTCAGCCAAAAACAAGACAATACAGTGGAAATATCCGACATAGCATATTTAACACCTATCTAGATCTCTAAAATAAACCATGATTATTCTGAAGAATGCTGGCATGAGTGTGGCAATAAGGGTACCCTAACACATTGCTTATGGTCATGTCCTAAGATTATATCATGGTGGACAAAGCTTCAACAAATCAACAAATCAATCAATCAATCAATTCTTTATTTAACCAGATGGAACACCATTGAGATATACTCATTTACAAGGTGGACCTGCATACAGTCACAGTAATTCAGTACAGCGATACAGTCAACAAAGGGTTACTTTACCAGTCAAAGTACAGATGCAACAACATGGGTTACAGGGCAACGTAGGCTTGAATATAAAACAGATAACAATACAAATACAGTTAAATAAGCCTCATACATTTAAGTACATATATAAAATAAGCAATTTACAACATTTGCTGCATAACAGAATATGAGAAAGCTATACATAGACAAAAAATACACAGCATATACACCATATCAGGATAATTTGTGTATAAGAGGTTGAAAGGAGCACCACAGAGAAAGGTATGTAACTAATGCTGAGACAGTGCAAATGGCCCATGCAGGCATGCAGCCTAAGGTAGAGGCACCAGAAGTGCATGTCATCAGGATAAGGACAATGGAGTGAGAAGGGCAATGGAGTGAGAAGGGCATATCACCAGGATTTATATCGCGGGAGGGGCATGGCCAAGTATCAGTGTCATTTGTGAAAACAGGTGCAAGTCTGCATAAATGACTGTAAGAGCAATTTTTTAAAGTGAGACAGTGACACCGATGCAGTCAGCTTCAGAGTTTTTTGCACATTATTCCAAAGGGATGGAAGAGAATGGCTTATTGCTGTTCAGTCGAAGTGTGATCTGACTTAGGGATTAGAAGGGAGATATAGGAGAGGCTTCTTAGGGGGTAATTTCCAGGTGTGCAGACAGGTAGGCAGTCCTTAATGTACTGCAATTACTCTATAAATCCAGAGTAATGCATTGTTATGCTGCCTAAGGGTAAGAGAACACCAGCCTAAAGATGTGTAGAGGGTGCAATGGTGAGTGGAATAGGGAGCCCCAGTAATAAATCTAAGCACCAGATGGTAGAGGGAGTCAAGAGTACAAAGGGCTGCACTCATACTGCGTCCATACAAGAAGTTAGAGTAATGCAGGAGTGGCACAAAGATGGTTGGTACTAGCCTTTTTTCCCCTCCTGAGATAAGACCTGCCTGATCCTAAAGTACATCCCATGCCTCTGTTTTAATTTTTAAAAAGTTAATCTATGTGAACTTTGAATGACACCTTACAGACTATCCAAACTCCCAGATATTTAAATGAGTCCACAAAGTCCAAAGATTCACCTAGCAGGGTGACTACTTGAGGAGCCTCCCCTGGAGTTAGGAGATTAGAGGCATTAACTGAAGGGGTGAGCAGCATGGCCTTCATTTTCTTGGTGTTTAGGAGGAGTTTTAAATGCAAGATGTTTTTCTGAAGGTGATTGAAGTCGATTTGGAAGTTATTACATGTGTGCTTAGGGGTAGGCCTAGCTATGTACAACACTGTATTGTTAGTGACTAAGTGTATGTTCGCAGACTGGAGTCCGGTATTTAGACTATTAATATAAATGGCAAAGAGAAGTGGTCCAAGAATGGACCCTTGGGGTACTCCTCTTGTGAGTGTTTTTATTGGGGGAGAGGTCACTGCCCACCTTGACCTGCTGAAAGCAGTCAGTGAGGTAATTTGAAAAACAATTTAGGGCCAGATTGTCAGCCCCAATGCTCTTTAGGGCGACCAATAGCAATCAGTGGTCAACCGTGTTGAAACCTTTGCTACGGTCAAGAAACAGAGCACATACATAGTTCTTATTGTCCAAGGCTTTTTGCCAATTATTTGTGACCTTAGCAAGTGCAGAGATGGTGCTGTGACGGGGTCAAAAGCCAGAGTGGGCAGAGTTCAGAAGGTCAGCTTTCTCTAAGTACTGCCTGATCTGAGTGTTGACCACCTTTCTGAGCAGCTTAAATAAGACAGGAAGCAAGGATATTGGGCTATAATTATTTAAATCACTCATGTCTCCAGATTTAAAGAGCAGAATTACATGGGCAGTCTGCCATATATTGAGAGGATACCCTGAGTTAAGGATAAATTAAAAAGATGGGTGATTGGAGGGGACAGAACATAATGCCTAAGTTTGAGATAGCAAGGTTTGGTGAGGTCAACACCTGCTCTTTTCCTGGTACCTAATTGCAGTAGGAGATCCTCAACCTGCTTCACAGAGACAGGGTTGAAAGAAAACATATTGTCTTAGGTGGGTGTAATAGAGTTAAAGCCATCTGGGTTTTGGTTTCCCAGTTATTCTCAAATGTTATTGGCCAGAGAGGTGTGAAATGATAAGCTTGCTGTGGCAAAATGGTTGTTGAATAGGTCAAGTATTTCATTTTTGTTAGTGAAGACATAGCCACTAGTAAGTGTTTCTGCAGGGACTGGACTGGCCAAGCTATGGCCTTGTAGGTCCTTTATAGTTTTCTAGAACTTAGAGGCACAGTTTGAGAAGGATTCAAGCTATGTGCGATAAAAGTTTGTGTTCTCCGCTCTAATCAGATTGGTACACTGATTGTTTGCTGCTCTGAAGACTGTCCAATCTGCAGGCTATTTTATTTTGCTTGCCCTCTTCCATAGGAAATCCCTATATAGCAGCTCAGATTTCAGGCTAGCAGTGAACCATGGGCAAGTTTTCTTTTTGGTGTGGGTTTTAATTAGGGGGGCATGCTTATTAATGGCTCCAAGTACAATGTTATGGAATACCTCATAAGCTTGGTCTATTGTGGGGGCCAAGTAGAAGACTTGCCAGTTTGCATGTTGAAGGTCGAAGAGGAAGGCTAGGGAGTTGAAGTTCCATAGGCATCTCTTAAAGGTGTATTTAGAGGAGGATACTGCTTTAGGGGTGGCCCGCATGCAAGCAATAGCACAGTGATCACTAAGATCATTGAAGAATACATCTGCATGTGAGAAAAGGTGTGGTTTATTTACCAGTATTATATCAAGCAGCGTACTGTGCTCTGGGTTTTTTTTTGTTAGGATGAGTGGCTTCTGATATGAGCTGGGAGAGCCCAAAGTTATCACAAACATTTCTTAGGGATTTGGAAGCTGCAGAGAACCAATCCATGTTAAGGTCACCCATAATAACAACCCTAGAAGGCAACAAGTTAAGTATATTGCATAAGTGCTTCAGTAGCTTAAGCCCTGCAGAAGGAGGCCTGTAGCAGCCAATAATGTGTATATGGGATGACAAGGCTAGCTGCACCTTTAAGGTGGTGCATTTGAAATCCTATGATAGTGAGGTGGAGTCAACTATGGAGACAGTGTATTTGTCATGGACATAGATGGCTACCCCCCACCCCTTGCTATTCTGTCTGTCATGTAGACATTATATGATGGGATGTTGATTTCAGAATCCAAGATTGATGGTCTTAGCCAAGACTCAGTCACCACTATGATATCAGGTCTAGTAAGGTTGAACCAAGCCTTGATCACACCAAATTTCTTGATCAAACTGCAGGTGTTTATGTGGATATGGTTTAGCCCCTTAAGCTGGGGAAGTACTGAAGGTGCGGGGTTGGGAGGGCAGGGTTAAGATGACATTACCTATATAGATAAGAATCCACAGAAATAGTTTAATGATAACGTTTAGCAATAGTCTACGCAAGTGAGATCTACCCCTTTTATGAGTGCAGGAGCCAGAGGAAGTAGATGGGGGTAAATGTGTTGTGCGGGGACACAAGGATGCATACAGGAGTATCTTGGTTGATAGCATATGTAAGAGAACTGAAGAGGAAGGGGGGCCAGGTTAGCCTTTCACGGTTGGTATAGAATGATGAAGTAAGACAGCCAGGCACATGGAGCAGATAAAAGTATGCTAAGTTAGGCAAAGTCTAGGTGCAGGCGGTAAAGGACAGGTGTTCATGAATGAAATGCAAAGTTCCTTTAGAAATAGATATATTTTTGTTTAGTATCAAATGATGGTGAATCGAACATAATACAAATCAAAATGTTTATATTGGCAACTATGGCACTGAAACATATAATATTAGAACATTGGAAAGAAAAATATCTCCCAGAATTTGAATATCATAAATAGTTGTCCATTTTTAATGAGACTCTATCATTTGAGAAATTAATTTATGTCGTGGACCCACATTTCAACGATTTAAATGGAACCTCCTGGAAAGAAATTCAAGATAACATTCCTCCCCTTATGAGAATTTAGGATCCAGTATTCCCGTCTGACCACTCATGGCTGTACGCCCAAACTACTGGTTTACTAAACTTGCCATACATCTAAATATTACGACAGGAGTTATTATTTAGCCTTCCAGCTTGCTGAATGTGAGGGGGTGGGCTAAGGGGAGAAGGGATGGGGAGCGGGTGGTAAATGTACAAATATATGCTTCCTTCTTCATAACTTATATATACTTATTATCTACATTTGTATAAAGGAACACACACATGATTATTGTATTGTAATCTTTGATTAAATATTGAATAAAAACTATTGAAAAAAAAAGACCATGCTGTCTGTCATGGAAATGTTGATCTTCATTGAGAATATCTCCTCCATTAGGCCACACCTTTGGAACTGTAAGTTCTCAGTGCCAGGACCACACAGAAACATTTTTCTAGCCAGAGGTCACCCAAAATAATGTGCTTTGTCAATGCATATATAACATGGGTGGCCCCAGTAATCCTCAGTTCTTTATCCTGCCATCAATCATTCACATCAGATCTGCTGAATGAAACAACGTTAACAAAGCTGTTGCCATTTTTTATTTTCCTTTTCTTGTTCAATATATCTATCATTGTCTCTGCATGCTGCTGAAGTCTAAAGAGTCTTTGTTCAGATATTGCATCTGCTTTTATACAATTTGCAAAGACAACAGTCACTCCATTTGTGTGTGCTTTTTTGGTCTTTTTCACAACATGATGATTTGTGAGATTTGCCAGAGTTTTAACCAGGCTATAAGGTGACACTGTTGGAAGGCTGTAGAAAGGCCCTAGAAACCTTTCTTGCTCAAGAAGCATTAACAACCATGCAGAAGGAAAAGGGCCCCAAGTCTGCTTCTCCCTCATGACCATCCGACAAATGGTTATTGAAAATGAAAGAAAAGGACAATGAAAGGGTGGTCTTGGGCCTCCTTATCATTTTGACATAAGCGCAAACATAAAGATAAAGAAAAAACTGCTTCAGCAGCATGGTGCTGGTTGCCATTGAAAACAGGTATATCCTCATTAATGCCCGCTTTGGTGGTGTTGAAAAAAGCGCCCCCCCCCCGACCATCACTTAGACACCAAAGCTGGGGTCTGGCTCAGGCACTGCTGTACCTATTATGGACGGTATGTTGCCACCGTTGTCAGGCTCTAGCCCTTCAATGCAAGTAGTCCCAGAACCCTTTTAAGGACCCCATCAACTCCCAGGCTATACTGGCATTGGTTTCAGACATGATACATTGCTTAAAACTGGGGTTGCCACAGCAAGTAGCTTTGCCACAGATGGGGCCATTTGTTCTAAGGCTTTTTTCAACGACTTCTACAAGCATGCAGCAGATTCCTGACTCTCAACTGCTGCCTGCATCACTGGCTCCCTCCATGGTTCCCATCATTGTTCGTGATAATAACAATGAAATGGACTACATTCCTGACCTCATGGATCTTGAGGGGGATTTAGAGGAAGAATATGAGGGTGAGGAACAGTTTGAAGTCAGAATCCTGTAATTCAGCTCCACCCTCTTGTCCTGCAGTCAAGACTCTGTTGTGTATTCTTCAAGGTCTCCTCCTGAGGATATCTCTTTTCAGACCACAATGCAGCAAATGCCATCTGCTATGTCTTTCGCTATAGAAGAGGGAGATTCCACTAAGAGGAATCTGATGGAATTTTTTGGAGGTGCCTTGCACTCTCTCCATTAAAATTCTCCCTGTATATCCTACCTTTGAGGATGCTACCTTTGCTACTTGGCAAAGACCTAACTCCCTGCCTGTGGTTCCAAGGAAGGCTAATAAGCAGTACCCTGCTCTATCTGCTAAGCCTTATTATACTAATGAGCCTGGCACTGGTCTGTGGGCATCATGGCTGATTATGACCGATGGAAAGCACCGAGAAAAAAGAGTTCTTTGCCACCTGATAAATAATCTATAAAGCTGGATGTTATGGGCAAATGTACTTATGCCTCAGTATCCTTGGGCCTTAATATTGCAAATTATCAGGCCAATGTGATTAAATGCCAGAAATGCCTGTGGGAAGTTGCTCATACTGCTGCACAGGCTTTGCCTGACGGTTCTGCCAAGAATGATTTGATTAAAACTCTTATCTGCTGGAGTCAAAGTTGGAAACATTTGCTGCATTCAGCATATGATGTTTCTGAGGCTTCTGCTAGGGTTGCAGCCTCTGGCATTTGCATGAGAAGACAGTCTTGGCTCAGAGTGGCTGGCCTTGCCACTGATGTGCAACAAGCAGCTTGGAAAGCTCCTTTTAAGGGCATAAAACTGTTGGGTTATGATGTTCAAGAAGTCCTACATGGCCTATAGACTTCTAAGATGACTTTAAGGTCTTTTACATCACTCTTGTCCACTCCCACTAGAGGGCATGGAAGGGTCTCTTTTCTTAGGCCTGCTGCCAGGGGTAACCATGTGTACCATCAGGAAGGCCATGGCAGAAGTGGTGGTTCCTTCCTATGTTCCCTTCCCCCTGGTGCCCATGCCAAAGCTCAAAAAGGAATTGGTTCCAGTGGCCTGCCTCCCCTGTTTCTGCCAGACACTCTTTCCTCTCTCCCCACCTCAGCTACTGCCTCCAGAAGTGAATGTGGAGAACAGCATCTCCCTGCATTTCAAACAATGTCAGGAGATCACCACAGATGTGTGGGTGCTGGAGATAATTGCAAGGGGACAGGCTGTGGATTTGATAGAAATTACTCCAGATCATCCTTCTCATCCTTTATTTTATCCTAAAGGCCAGTTGTCCCTTCTAAAGGAGGAGATTCAGACCTTGTTTCATAAGATTGCCATAGAACTGGTTCCTCCTCAAGACAGGAACACAGGATTCTATTCCAGATTCTTCCTAGTCCTCAAATGAATGGGGAGTCTGCATCCTGTTTTAGATCTCATAGATTTCAACCTATACATTGAATACAAAAAGTTCCACGTGGTATCTCTGCAAGCCCTGATTCTGCTACTACAAACTGGGGATTGCTTTTTTCCGTCTGGACATGAAGGATGCTTGCCTTCATATAAAGATCAGGAAGTTCAACAGACAGTGCCTTCACTTTATGCTGGAGGGCAGGTACTATCAGTTCAGAGTATTGTCCTTTGGCTTGTTCTGCAGCATGGGTCCTTAGAAAATGCTTGGCAGTGACTGCAACAGCCATTCACAGGGCCTCCCATATCTGGATGACTGGCTTCTGAAGACCAGTTTCAGGGAAGCTGTTCTTCATGCTCTGTCCTAAACACATCAGTTGTTTGATATCTTGCAGGTCACAGTGATTGTGCTAAAGTCTGTGTTGACTCCCTGTCAGAGGCTGCAGTACATAGGGCCAGTCTTGGACATAGAAAAGGGATGTGTCTTCCTGCCTCAGACAGGGCGAACACACTGATTGCTCAAGTGTGCTTAGTGCACAGAAGCCACTGCATCTCTAAACAAACAATGTTATATCTTCTGGGCCTCGTGGCTGTGGCCATAGTGACTATGCTACTAACCAGACTTCATATGCAAATAGGGGATACTCTGGGTCCAGTGGGATCAATTGATGGATGAGTTGTAGCAACTGGTCCACATCACAACTCCACTGCACAGAGCATTGTTTTGGTGGGTAGACTGCAACAATTTACTCAAGGGTTTTGCATTCCTTGTACTAGCTCCTGTACAGATCCTCATCATGTATAACTCAGACTCTAACTGGGTGCTCTTCTTGGCCTTTACCAGACACTAGGGTCATGGACCAAGGTGGAGACCAAGCTGCACATAAATGTCCTAGACTGTCATGTACAGACTCCAGGCATTTCACAATCATCTTTACCACAGTCCTATTAATCCAGATAGACAATGTCAGTGTGATGCATTATATCAACAAACAAGGGGGCACTCATTTCTATCCCTTAAGCAGGGAAGTGATGAGAATATGGTACTTGGCACTGGTGCACAATCTTTAATTGTCAAGCATGTGTCTCCTAGGTCTCCAAACTGTCTTGACAGACAGGTTAAGCAGGGCCCAGGCAATGGTTTATCAGCAGAAACTCCTGATCTCTGTGGTAAACAACCTCTTCATAAGAAGGTGTCATCCAGAGCTGGACCTTTTTGCAACCCCACACAATGCATAACTATTACATTTTTACTCACTCTCTTCAAGGCCTGGAGTTTTCTGATGAGATGTGTTGTCTCTCTCTTTTAAAGGTGATTACTGTATACTGTACATTTCTCCCTATTCCTCTAATTAGAGGGTTCTGCTCAAGTTATGGGTGGAGAATGCCACTCTCATCCTCATTACTCTATTCTGGCCTCACTATATATGGTTTCCACTCTTGCAACATCTGGTGGTGGAGTATCCTGTTCCTCTACCTCTGGGTTGGGGTCTGTTGTCAAAGGGCAATCGTCCCTGGTCATTCCAGGCCTGAAGTTCTTACACTGCATGGATGGCTCCTGAAAACATAACCATTGCACATTTTGGGGTGTCTTCAAAGGTTTTGATTTTTTTTTTCATTTAATTTTATTTTTTTCCAAGAAAATGACTGGGCACAGCCCTTTTTCAGTCATGCCTGACATACAAGGGATCCATGACTGGTCATTGACAAAATATTTGTCGAATGACCTGACAGTGAAACTGACAGGTCGACTGCATTTTGCAGTCGGCTGCCAGTTTCCAAAAGACACGAGTGTTTTCTTTAGGGGGCTTTGCCACCCAACCCCCCCACGCCCCACACCCTCCCTATTTAGGATTCTCAACTCCGAGTTGCAGCTGATTCGGGGGAGGGTGCAGGACCCCTGACAGACAGTGCCAGGTTCCAGAAGGTTCCCTACAGTGACATGGTGCTATTGTTGCTGTAGGGGACTCCGCTGTCGAAATGCCGATGTCAGCGTGTATACCACATACAAGTACAAAAACATTGACATAATAAATACAGAACAAGGACTAAAACATACAAAAGTTAAGTTAATTCTAATAGAAAAACACAATAAAAAATGCACAGTTCAGGTGTTATGACAAGAGCATTGAGTTATTTGGCCGTAATGGGAAGCAAGCAGTTTTTTTAAAGTGCTTTATGCTTTTAGCTTTTTTCGTAATTAGTGATAGCTTATTTAGTAGTTGTGAGCCATAGCAGGAAAATGAGTGTCCTGTCTGAGACAATCTATGTGGGTTTGTGTAAAATAAAGAAGCCTCAGTGTATCTTGTTAAGTGAGTCCCAATGTGTTTAGAGAACTTTCCATAAAGGGTGCTAGGACATCCCCTATGGTAAATAGAAAAAGCAAAACTGCGGTATTATGCTCAGGTTCTATACACTGGGGAATAGGAGTTCATTTTTTTGTATAATAGGCAGTGGTGTGTTGTTACTAGGGCCCTTAGGCCAAATCTGCATATGTAATTTACTATAAGTTGGTATTTCATCAAAAAAGAACTATCCTGACCAAAACACGGGGGCATAATCCAATACTGGTAACAATATTTGCCTGTCAACAAGCAACCTAGTCTTGTCTGTCAAAGCATTGATGCTCCTTTACAGGAAGCCAAGTTTTTGAGTGATTTTTTTACCTATAATATCCAGATGTCCCATCAGGTTTAATATAGGGCCCAAATGGACACCCAAGTATTTAAATGACTCTACTCTAGATATCAGTATGTTGTTTTTACCTTTGATGCACAGATCTTCTCCAGTTCAAGCCAACTTCTGTGGTGTCCCAAACACCATAACCTTTGTTTTGGTCTCATTCAGTTTTAATTTGTTTCTAAAGAGCCAGTTTGTTAGTTTTAAGTAATCTTCTTGTAAAGCTGTTTGAATTTCAGCCACAGAGGTGCCAGAAGGGAAGAAGACTGTGTCATCTGTATATAACATGCATTTAGTACTATTTAACACTTTAGGTATATCATTTACGAAAATAGAAAACAACAGTGGCCCCAGTACTGAACCCTGGAGAACTCCAGTCTTTACCTGCTTAGATTCTGATGTAGTGCCCCCAATCCTAACCTTTTGGGTACTGGAGTCTAGGTAACTAATGAACCACCTCATACTGGACTCGGATATGCCACAGGACTTCAATCGCAGTACCAGTAGCTCATGGCTTACCATGTAAGCCATAAGCTTGTGGATAGGATGCCTTCTACCAGGCATACTTATTGCTGTAAATGGAAGTGCTTCACTCTGTGATCTGCTTGTCAGAAAATGAACCCTTTTACTGTACATGTCCTGTGAATTCTGTGCTGGAATACTTGCTTTCCATTATTTGATTCATGCCTGCAGTATTCCTCTGTTAAGGTGCATTTGACCACAATATAAGCTTTTCATGCCCCTATTGATGGTCATATGGTTGCCCAGTTAGAGGTGTTCCATACTTTTGTGAGAGGTATCTTTCTTATAAACTCTCCTGTCTGTAATCCAGTCCCTCCTTGGGACATGAATTGTCTACTTGAAAAATTGACGTTAGCTCCTTTTGAGCCTGCCAATTGTGGCTTATGGTTCTTGTCAGGAAAAAAGTTATTTTTAGTTGCTCCACCTTCTGCTCAGCAGATTTCTGGGCTTTAGGCTTTGATGTGTGAGCCTCCTTATTTGATTTGTCAAAAAGACAGTGTCTCTTTGCATAACAGTTCTAAGTTTCTAATGAAAGTTGTCTCAGAGTTTGCACGGAACCAAATGTTACACCTGGTTTATTATCCTGAGCATGCCAACCAGGGTGTTGCACAGCTCCATACTTTAGATGTACACAGAACACTGAGATACAGTACTATGTAAATTGCACCAAGGACGGCAGAGAGTCCTCTCAGCTTTATTTATTTATTTTTTGTTGACAGGGAAAGGAAGACTAGACAATTCTGACTATTTTCAGCCTTGTCCTGGGGGAGGGGGGATACACAGATGGTTACCAACTGAAATTGAACCAGAATAAGCTGTTGGTGATATTTTTAGTGAATGTGGGAAATCTGGCCAGGACACTGAGGAAATTCTACTACTCTTTTCGAGAAGTGTCACGGGATCTTTAACATTCATCTGAACTACCACCAGAACAGGCAGATGGGACCTCAGTTTAATGTCTTATCTGAAAGATGGCACCTCAGGAGTGCAGCATCCCCCTCATGATTCACTAAAGTGTCAGTATTGGAATTTTACCTCACGTGCCTGTTGTGGGACTTGAACTCACAACCCGCTGATCTTCTGGCCTCAGAGGTGAGTGTACAACCTGCTGAGCCACTGACAGTAACCTCTTTGCCCCTGAGAAAGAGGGTACCCCTGTGTCTAAACAATGCCTGTCCAAATGGCTGGAAAATTGTATTAGATTTTGTTATAGGATGTACAGTAAGTAACTTCCTGGTGTTGTCCATGGCACTCCACAAGGGGCATGGCCACTTCAGTTGCCTGTTGCATTTTATGCACCATATAAGTAGGATTGGCAGAATTTATTTTAATTTTTTTATAATTTCATTGGAAAATATCAAATTTCATTTTTAAACCTTTTTCTTGCATTTTATTGATTTAAATGTTCACAGTTGCACAAAATTATGAGTTTTTAAGCATTTATCTTGATTTGTATCAATTTAATTTTCACAGTTGCAGTAAATGACAGTAAGTGCTGAGGATTTACAAACAGATAAAAACACAAATTTTTATCAACACATGTCAAAATAGCAATAGAACCTACTTTGCCTATCTGTAAATTTAGATTATTATCGATGTAAATATTTTTTCATTTGTTTGTGTGTGTGCCAAGAAATTGACATTTATTAACATTTACTGATTTAAATCAAATCCTGCCAGGCCTACTTACAAGTTATGTCCTGGCTCATTCTAACCATACTCTGTCACAGTTTGGTGTCAGGAGTAGGATATTGTTGGTATCTGAGATAATTTGACCAGTAAAGCACTAGAAGTGGTGCTGGAGCCATAGATAAAGGTGCATATTTGAGCCTAAGCAAACTGGAGTGATGGCAACCCAAAGTATGGCTGAAATGAAAGGAGAACCTTTCTTGTTTGAACTTTCTGAGTAGGTGGTGAGACATAAGGAGAAGCCTATACCTGAGCAAGAACAAGATTTTCCTGCCTTTGTAACCTGGCTTAGAACAAACTAAAAGGGGAAATTTCAGCTGCAGTAGTTACAAGATCCCAGGCAAAGAAAGGGACTGAACTGGGAGAAATATTTCCATTTACTGATGAGGTTGTTATTGCATATCCAAGCAAGGACAGGAAATCCAGAAAAATGAGAAAGAAAAGAAGAAAAAAGACTGTGGTCATTCAGTGAAGGGCTTGGTCAAGTCCAGCCTAAGAAAACCGAAATGGAAACAGAAACTCTGGTGTATACAGATATTGGGCAAGAACAATGTGACAATGTAACCTTAACCTTTCTATTCCAACAGGTGGCCAGTGACAATGTGAGGGAAGGCACTTATTGTTATCTCTTACATGATAACATTCTGTACCGCTGTCATGTGGATGAAAAGAGTGGGGAAAAGGTAGAACAGCTAATGGTACCAGAGAAGTATCAAGAAAAACTCATTTATTTTGCCCATTATCTCCCCTTAACAGGTCATGAAGGTAGAGAGAGAGGACTATCTCCTGATTCTTACATCATTTTTATTAGCCGGGTATCTACAACCAAGTTGTTGACTATTGTCAGGCTTGCCCTGACTGTCAGATGGTGGCCCCACTCACTAAGCGGGACATGGTTCCTTTGCTCCCCTTGACTGTGATAGATAACCCCTTTGGAAAAATTGCACTAGATATAGTGGGTCCATTGGAAAAAAGTGCCAAAGGGAACTGATGCATTCTTGTAATGAGGGATTATGCTACAATATATCCCGAAGCTGTTACCTTATGCACAGTCACTGCCCCCAATATTGCAGAAGAATTAGCTAAAGCATTCAGTTGGATGGAAATACTAAAATAAATTTTCACCGATGAAGGCAGTAACTTCAACGTTCAGCTGTTGAAGTAGTTGCACAGACTGCTAGGGATTTCTGCCATCTGTACCTCTCCCTATCATCCTCAAACTGATGGCATGGTGGAAAGGTATAACCAGTCCCTTGAACACATGTTAAAAAAACTGGTTCATGATGAGGGTCATGATTGGGACAGGTATTTACCATACTTACTGTTTGCTTATCAGGAGGTCCCACAAGCATCCATGAGGTACTCCTCTTTTGCCCTGTTGTATAGTCGACAACCCAGAGCTCCCTTGCATGTGATTAAAGAGTAGTGGGAAGAAAGGGATGCAAAAGGGACACTGGTAAAAGATTACATGGTAGAACTGAGAAAAGGATTGTGTAAATATGTGGAGGTTGCTTACCAAAACTGTCTGCAGGCCCAGAGGGACCATAAAGCTTGGTATGATTAGAAAGTGGAGCTAAAACAATTTGAACTCATGGACAAGGACAAGGTTCTGTCATTACTGCCCACATCAGAAAACAAACTTTTAATGAAATAGCAAGGTCACTATGAGGTTGCTAGATGCATAGGACCAGTCACATATGAGGTATTGACTCCTAAGAAGAGATCTGGGAAGAAAATATATCATGTGAATCTGTTATGAAAATGGGTGAAAAAATTGAACCAAAACTGTCTCTGTTCATAATGCCAGACAAGGAAAATGGTGACATGGAATTAGCCTACAATAGGTTAAAGTAATCAGGGAATGTATCCATGGTAAAGGTTAATGACCAGTTAACCCATGAGCAGAGTGAGAAAATAAGAATTGGGTTGTATAATTTTAGGTCAATATTTGCATCCACTCCAGGGAGAGCAAAAGGAGTAGTGCATACAATACATCTAACACAAGACAGACCTATTAGGCAGAAACCTTACAGATTACCTGAAAGAGTGAGGGGGGATGCAGCAAAAGAAGTAGAAAAACTTGAAAAGCTAAGGACTATTGAACCATCAAAGAGTCCCATGTCCTCCCCCATTGTGGTAGTACCCAAGAAAGATGGGGGCATAAGGTTATGTTTAGTTTTCCAGAAACTGAATGCAGTATCTGTTTTTGAGAGTTATCCTATGCTTTGGGTCGATGACCTTATAGGTTGGTTAGGAAAGGCCAAGTATATCACTACTTTTGACCTTACTAAGGGCTACTGGCAGCATCCTTTAGCAAAACAGTCCTATGAGAAAACTACTTTTGCAACTTCTGTGGGTATCTATCAGTTTGGCATGATACCCTTTGGATTGCATGGTGCGTCTGCCACTTTCCAGAGGTACATAGACAACTTACTTGGATCTATTGAGACATATTGTTCTGTATACCTTGATGACCTTGTCTTACTTGGGAAAGCTGTGTTGATCATTTTGAAAGAGTACTTTGTACCATTGAGCAGGCAGGCCTGACTATAAACCTGAATATGTGTGCCAATGCTATGGCTGAAACAAGATATTTAGGGTACATATTGGGTAATGGACAAGTTAAACCTCTGCTGTCAAAAGTAGAGGCTGTAGCTAAAAGTCACTAAGAAGCATGTATGGTCATTTTTGGGACTAGCTGGATATTACCAGTGATTCATTCCAAATTTGGCCAAATTTGCTGCCCCTCTGACCAATTTGACCAAAATGACAAATCCCAATATAGTTCAATGGAATGAGGCTTGTAATGATGCTTTTCGAAGTATCAAAGCTGCATTCTGTTCTTCCCATTTTAGTAAGCCCTGATTTTGAGAAACTCTTTGTCATACAAACAGATGCTTCAGTAAATGGAATAGGTGCTGTGCTGTGTCAGGCTCATAATGCAGAGGAGCACCCAGATATTTGCATTAGCAGGACATTGTTTGACTGAGAACACAAGTACTCCATGATAGAAAAAGAGTGTTTGGCAGCTAAATGGGCCATTGAGGCGCTGAGGTTCTATTTGTGGGTTGCTGAATTTCAGCTAATAACTGAACATAATCCTTTGGTATGAATCCATCAAATGAAGGATTGGAATTTGAGAATTATGCAGTGGTATCTGGCACTGCAACTGTAGAAGTTCATGGTACAACATAAATCTGGTACAAAACATGCGAATGCTGACTTTCTGTGGAGTATGAATATTACCAAGCATATGTAAGTACCATTAAGTAAACCCGCCAGGTTAAATGTGTTATTTAGTGCATTGACTTTCTGTGTAGTGTGAATTGTACCATGCATATGTAAGTACCATTAAGTAGGGATCACATGACCTTGTGGGAGGGCTATAAACTACCCCTTGTCTTGTAGTTCTGGGAGGGAGATGGAGAGTGACTCAGAGAAGGAAGAAAGAAGGTCAGTTGGAGCTGGGATGCTGACACAGACCAAGGCTGCGCTCCTGATTAAAAGCTGCCTGAAGCTTCACTCCCTGGTATTCCAGCTTTAATGTGTGCCAGCATTATTCCTGTGGAATGTTCATCCTGAAGGAATTGGTCAGTACTCTACATTGTTCAAAGTGATCCTGTCTTGAAGGTACAGCCTCCTGAGTTCAGTGTATAAAGTTTTTTATTTTAGTTTGTTATTTTAGTTTGTTATTTTGTCATCAATAAAATGATAGGCATATTTATGTCTTTTATGCACCTTTTAAGTTGTGTCTTGGCTCATTCTCACCATACCCCTTCACACTTATCTATCAATTGCTCCCACTGTAACCTATGTATCCTCTGCTGTATCTACATATGAAGTCAGGCTAGTGGCACAGTTACTATGGCAGCAGCCTGAGGCCCAGAAGACATAACACTGTTCATGTCGAGGTGTAGTGACTTCTGTGCACCAAGTGTGCTTGAGCAATCAGTGTGTCCACCCTATCCAGGGTAGAAAGGCACATCCATTTTGTCTACGTCCAAGATTGCCCCTATGTACAGTACAACAGTCTTTGGCAGGGAGTTAATACAGACTTTGGCACATTCTCTGTGACCACCAAGTCATCAAACCACTAATATGTTCAGGACAGAGTGTGAAGAAAAGCTTCCCTGAAACACCCCAGAACATGAAGAGATAGACTTTGAACCAGATAAGGCTGTATGATATCGGGGGGGGGGGGATACTAACAAACACAAAAATGGAAAGAGACCTGGGGGTAGTCATATCAGATGATCGAAAGGTAAGCAAGCAATGTGGGAAGGCAGGAAGGAGGGCTGGGGGATACTGAGATGTATAGGGAGAGGCATCACCAGAAGAAACCAGAACGTTTTTATCCCTCTGTAGACAGTTGGTGAGACCCCATCTGGATTATTGTGTGCAGTTCTGGAGACCCCATCTACACAAGGACATAGACAGGATGGAGGCAGTCCAGAGGAGGGCAACTAAAATGGTGCAGTGTCTGCACCAGAAGCCATATGAAGAGAGACTAAAGGAGCTTAATATGTATATCCTCAAAGAAAGGTGGGAGAGGGGGTCATGGTAGAAACTTTCAAGTACCTCAAGGGAATCAGCAAAGTCCAAGAAGGTAGCATCTTTCAGAAAAAGAGATGTGCAAGGACAAGGTGGCACAATTGGAAGATAGAAGGGGGATGGTTTAGGGGCAACGTGAGGAAGTATTTTTTCACAGAGAGGGTGATCGACGCATGGAACGGCCTTCCTGAGGAGGTCATGGGGTCAAAAACAGTGGGGAAATTCAATAATGCATGAGATAGACATAATGCAATTCTGTTGGGGGTTACGAAGAAGTAGGCTGTTGGTTAACTAGGATCTGAAGCTTATCCAGTAGATAGGGAAATATGCAGACTGGGTGGGCCTATTGGCCCTTATCTGCCATCAAGGTCTATGTTTGTATGTTTCTATAAGGCTGTTGGTGGTACCTTTTAGTGAATGGGAGAAATCTTCCCAACAATGGAGAACCTCACCTACTCTTTTCAAAAAGTGCCATGGAATCATAAATGTCCAACTGAACAACAACCAGAACAGGCAGACAGGACCTTGGTTTAAAGTCTCTTCTAGAAGATGGAACCTCAGGTGTGCATCACTCTTTCATGCTGCACTACAGTGTCAGTATTGGGATTTAACCCACATTTCTGGTATGGGGCTTGAACCCACAGACTTTCAATCTTCTGGCCTCAGATTCAAGTGTACAACCTGCTGAGCCGCTGACATCGCTATCTAACCCAGGTGCCAGGATTTCAATCTTACAGCAACTTTTTGGGATGCGATCCCAGGCAAAACAAAGGAAAGCCATAGTATCTCATTCGGCACATAGGCATACAGAAAATTTGGTTGCACCAGCATTAAAAGCATTAAAGCCATTAATACAAAATAAACAAAACTGTCTGGTTCAGGAATGTTCAACAATATGCTACACACTTTATGGACAAAGAACCTCAATGCCCCTATGTTTGGACAGTAATTAGGAACTTCTTAGAATGGCTCACCATTGCTGACTGAGCTATCTGCTACTCCACTAGGTTTTTCCATGACCCCTCAGCCTGGACATTTTCTTAAACCTGGACTGCTTGAAAGGCTGAATGACATAGTGTCTAACATCCCGGCCAGGGGCTACTCCTTGATAAGAGTACCTTTTAGTACCTTTTACCTCCTAGTACCTTTTGGGCCTACTTCTCTCAATTCTTAATCATCTTTACCTTAGCAAACTGCATCTGGAGGGTCATCATCACTGGAGATTTTGGCTGTAGGGGGAGAAAGTGTGCTCCTCCTTCTATGGACTGGATCTGATAAGCATGGTATGTCCTCTGTCTTAGTAACCTACCAATTTATACACATCAGGGTTGCCTGGTCCTAGTACTGGTCTGCTGTTCCCTTCTGCTGACTCTTTGCCCTTCCTAGAATTGCTGCCCCATTCTGCAACACCCCTTTTATCCTGCCAGCAAGACATTAACCTGTGGGATTCTTCCACCCTCTGTAAGGAATGTGACTGACTAGCCTACCACCACCTGGAAACTACTATGTCTTCCTCTATCCACCATGGCCTAAAACCAAAATCTTCCAAGTTCCCTGCCTTATTTTTAATAATTCAAGACTTTCCCTTACTTGCCATCTCACCTTCTGTGGCTCACATACTGTAACTCCTTTTGACTACATCCTGTGAAACTGAACTTCATGCAAGTCCCTTACTAGACCCATACCTCTGTCATTTCACCTTCCTTGTTGCTGTTCAGCTGCATCCTGCAGCTAATGTACAGTTATTTTCTTATCTTCTGCCGTGTCATGCCCCTTGCCTGGTTCCTGGTTTATAAGATTATTTATTATAGTGAAGTACTTTAATGCAGTGTTATCACAAGGACTCTGGGATTATATCTGTACACGGTATGCACCAAGATGTAATCTGTAGTTGCATTGTCCATGTCTGGTTTGAGAGGTGGGGCAGGCATTTCTGAGCAAGGATTTACAGACTCATGGAACATTGTGTAGATAAAAATATAGTCACATGCACAAATAGCTGGAAATTACAATTTCTGTTTATAGATTTCTCAAACCAGCCACTGTTTAAAATATTAAAACATAGAAATATTGAATCTGTCGGCAGAAGAGGACCACTTGGCCCATCCTGTCTGTCCAAGTGTTCCCTGCCTGTTCAACCACTGTAGGCCCTAACTGGTCTTCAGTGAACCCCGGCCTCTATTCTAATATACCCCTATGTTGGTCCCATGCATGCTTGAAGCCCCCCATTGTTCTAGCCTCCATCGCTTCAATTGGCAGTCTGTTGCATGCAGCAACCACCCTTTCAGTGGTAATGAAATATTTCCTCACACCCCTCTTGAGCCCCCCCCCAAGTTTCTTTGCATGATCCTATAGCCTGGAGCTCATCTTCATTTGGAAGAGGCTCCCGTCCTTCATCCTGTTCACCCCTGTTCGGTACTTGTAGATCCTGATCATGTCACGTTTTGCTCTCATGTCCTCCAGGGTGTACATGTTGAGATCCTTCAGTGTCCCCTAGTAGGACTTCTCTTGCAACACTTGCACCATTTTGCTTGCCCTCCTCTGGACTGCCCACACCCTGTCTATGTCCTTTTTAAGGTTCAGTCTCCAGAACTGGACATAGTACTCTGAGTGGGGGCATTCCAGAGAGCACCAGCTTCCTGATCTTGTTGGTAATACCCCTCCCTATGCTACCCAGCATCCCACTTGCCCTGTCCATGTCCTTGTCACACTGTGCTGCCACCTTGAGGTCCTCTTGTATAATAACCCCAAGGTTCCTTTCCTGTCTAGTGCCTATATTCCCCCATCCTAGCCTCAACAGGGGTTCCTATGCCCTAGGTGTGCGATTGTGCACTTTTTCTCATCGAACCCCAACTGCCATGTCTTAAACCACTCCTCAAGTTTCCCAAGATCCCTGCACATCTTTTCCACCCCCTTCTGTGTGTCCACCCTATTAGCAATTTTTGTGTCACCTGCAAAAAGGCATACCTTCCCCTCTAGTTCTTCTACAATGTCCCCTATGGAGACGTTGAATAGTATTGGTCCCAGTACCTAATCCTGTGGTAACCTGCTGATAGCTGTCCCATTATTAGAGTGTGTGCTGTTAACCACCACTCTCTGTCTCCCATCCATTAACTAGTTTCTAACCCAAGTTGTCAGTCTGGACCCTACTCCTAAGCTGGCTACCTTCCTAATTAGTCTTCTGGGCGTCAAATTGTTGAAGGCCTTCCTGAATTGCAGATAGGCTATGTCCACTGTCCTCAGCCGGTCTATTTCTCTGGTCTCCCAGTTAAAGAAATCTATCAGATTCATTTGGCATGACCTTCCCCCATTAATCTATGCTGTCTCTGGTCCTGCAACCAACTGGATTCTAGATGATCAACCAGCCTCTCTTTCAGTATCATTTCTATTAGTTTCCCCACTGCTGAAGTTAGACTGACAAGTCTGTAATTGCTAGCTTCCCCACGGCTGCTGCTCTTAAGGAGAGGGACCATGTCAGCCCTTCTCCGGTCCTCTTGAACCACTCCTGTTTCCAGTGAGCTGTTGAACAAGGCTGTCAGCAGGGCAGCTAGCACTTCCCCGAACTCTTTCAGTACCCTGAGGTATATCCTGTCCCATCCAATAGCCTTATCCATCTTCAGGGCTGGGAGTTCTTTCAGGTCTCTTTCCTATGAAAAGGGACTTATGTTCACCATCCCTCCCCCCATTCTCACATTTCCCTGGAGGTCTGTGCCCTCCTCCCTCCACTGTGATGACAGAGTAGAAGTACCACATTTAAAATGTCTGATCTTTCTTGGTCCCCTAGTGCATAGTCTCCCCCTTCCTCCTTTCTAATCTGCATTATTATCTCCCTTTGGTTTTCTCTTCTTTATTACATATCTGAAAAAAGGTCTTATCCCCCTTGACAACCTTATAGCAATCCTTTCTTCTACTTTTGCTTTAGGTCTCCTAACCACTTTACCTGTTTCCTTCTGTCTTGCTTGGTACAACTCCCTGCCCTCCTCCCTCTGCATTTGTTTCTACCTTTTTTTTTGTTTCACCAGCTTTGCCACTACTTTGGAGAGCCATAATGGTCTCTTTTTCCTTCCGCTTTTGCTTATCTCTTTCACACAAAGGTTTGTTGCTCTAATTATACCCCCGTATTCGTCCCCACTGTGCCTCTACTCTTTCCTGCCAATCCTCCCCCCTTCAAGCTGTTTTCTGAGGCAGTCTCCCATTTCCTTAAAATTCATCTGCCTGAAGTCCAGGACCCTCATCTCATGAAGCTTGCCTCTGCTCCTTCCCTTATTTTGAACCACACTGTATGGTGATCATTGCTACCTAGGGGACTCCCCACTGTGACATCTGCAATACTAACCGTCTTCATCAGCTCTAGTTTCAACCCTGCCCCATCCCTTTTAGGTTCCCTTATAAGTTGCCTGAGAAAAGCCCCTTGTAGTGAGTCAAGGATGGCCCTGCTCCTTGCTGAAGTTAGTCAGAAGATTCCACTCCACATCTGGCAGATTGAAATCTCCAACTAGCAGCACCTCCTTGTTTCCTGCCATCCTGATAATGTGCTCCCCAGTACCATGTACAACTCCTCCCCATGTGCTGGAGATCTGTGCACTATTCCTGTGTAGATAGTGGTTTGGGATGAGCTACACAGCTTTGCAGTGAATGATGTCATATTATATGTATGTTCAACAGTAATTTACACTTCAAATGCTTCATGCGTTTGGTATATTGATTTCTCCTGATGTGAAAAAATGTTACTGATTTGGAAAATTCAATAAAACTTTGAACCACAAAATGTCATCTGTAATGTGCATAGCACCTCTCCACCCTAGACCACCTTTTGCTAGTTTCATGCCTATATTCCGCACACACTTTTGCACTTCTTCTCCCCCTTCAATCTTCTCCTCCCATCTGCCATCCCTTCTGCTCCCTATCAGCTCTCCCCCCCCTTTTTCCACTGGTTCAGTGTACCCCCTCCTCTGCCATGTTTTCCACCTTTCCAATCCTCCTGCTAACCATTTTCCTCCCCATCCTATTCTATCCTATCCTCCCCACCTCCACGCTCCTCCCGGTGGCTCTTGCATCCACCCCACTACACCAGTCTTTCCCCAAAACACCCACTGCCTGCCTCTCCCACCCCATTTCTCCTTCCTCCCCTTCCTACCTGTTCCTCTTGGCTCACCTCCCCCCCTTTCACCCCCTAGCTTACTCCTTCCCTACTCCCCTAATGTTGAGCTTCTCCACAGACTCTTCTCCTCCTCCTTCTTCTCTTCCCTATCAAAATCAAACTGTACCCATCACATTAGAACATGCAAGTCCCAAAATTATTTTTTCTTCATCTTCCTCCCCCTTCCTTGCAGATGATATCCAACCAAACCATAGCCCTTTCACCCCTTCTCCCACTACCCCACCTATTAGCCCAGGGTCTTGCCCCCCTCTCACTTAATCCCTCCTTCCTTTCCTAAAGGGCTCCATCCCATCCACCTCAATGCCAGGAGCCTCCTCCTCAACCTGGATGACCTCAAGCTCTGGACTGCCCAGCATTCCCCTGATGTCTTGTGCATCACCGAAACCTGGTTGTCACCCAATTTCCCCGACTTATCCCTTACCCTCCCTGACTTCCACCTCTATTGCACCATCAAGATTGGACAAACAAGGTGGTGGTGTTGCCCTGTACATTCGTCAGTCCATCTCATGCATAATCTTCTTTCACAAATCAATCCCATCATCTTACAGACTCATCATAGCCAGCCTACCCCTCCCATCCTCCCTCCCAATATTTATTTATTTTTTTGTTATAGATCGGATTTGAAACCTTTGAGCCAGAGGCTTGTTTACAAAGGTACCTTGTCACACAGAGGACAACACTGTTACAGATTTACAGGACTCAAACATATGGATTCATACAATAACAATATACATACAGTATACAAATAACTTTACAAAGTTTTACAGAGATTTTACATACAGTTAAAATAAACAGTATAACAGAGTTTGTACATTACAGCTTATTAGTTGAGTACCTAACAGGCACCTGGCAGAGTGGAGGGCAACCTGGGGGAAGGGGGGGGGAGGAGGACGAGTCAGTCCAGGGGACATCGTCTAGTGCATTTGGAGAGCATCATGCCACCTGTTATAGACAAGTGCAGCAGCGGGTGTTAAATAGTTGGTTCCGAAGAGTAATTTTAAAAGAGGCAATTTTGGCGGAGTTTGTGATGGTTGCAGGAAGAGAGTTAAACCAACAAGGAGCCCTATAGTAAAAAGACCTCTGAGCCAGGGAGGTCCTAGTTCTTGGTACCAGGAGGGTGGCCTTATCCGAGCTGCGGGTAGACACTGTGGAGGAGGTTATGTTGCAGGAAGGCAGTAACTGTGGGGGGGGGAGTGCACAAGCATAATTTTCTTAGCTAGCAGGCAGGTATGGTAGCAGAGACATTTATCCAGGTTAAGAACCTTGGCCGTGGAGTAGAGTTGACAGGTATGGGTGAGTCTGGGGGCACTGATCAGTAGTCTACAGGCCTTGTTTAGAGTGAGACGGACCTTATTGAGTGCTGTATGATCAGCAGCACCGTATACTGGAAGGCCATAATCCACTAGGGAAAGCACTGAGGAGGTGATGGCCAGTTGGAGAGCATCAGGTGGGAGGCAGTTCCTATGGCAGTATAGGAGGCCAATCTGGGTGTTTGTGGCAGCCGCAAGGGCAGTGATGTGATTGTGAAAGGTGAGAGCAGTGTCGAAAGTAATGCCAAGGTATTTGTAGGTGTGCACTTGTTCGAGTGGGTGTAGTGTGCTAGGGTGGATAAGGATGGGGTTGTTTCTGGCTTTATTTTGGTGGTGGGAGAAGAGCATTGATTTGGTCTTTTTGAGGTTAATGATGGGTCTGCATTCCTTAAACCAGCTTTCTGCTTCATTGAAAGTGTGCTGGAGGGAATTCTGGAGGGAGGTAGAGTTACGGTGGGTGGCATAAAGGATGGCATCGTCCGCGTACATAAGAATTTTGCCAGAACAGGCACTGGGCAGGGTGTTTAGATAGAGACTAAAGAGCAGGGGACCAAGAATGGAGCCCTGAGGAACCCTAGAGCAGATAGGATGGGTTTCTGAGAGTGTCCCATTGATTTTGACACACTGAGAGTGAGCTAATAGGTAGCTCGAACACCAGGCGAGAGGGCCAGCAGAGAAGCCGATATGGTAGAAGGCATCAAGTAGGAGGGGTTGGGAGACAGTGTCAAAGGCCTTTGAGAGGTCAATGAACACTGCTCCAGCTAGGTTACTGGAGTCCAGAAAGGAGTGCAGAAAGTTGGAGAATACCAATAAAGGCTGTACTGGTGCTATGGCCTGCACGGAAGCCATGCTGCTCTGGGCAAAGAATGGCATATTTAGTCAGATACTCTGTTAATTGAGTAGTCACCACTTTTTCTATGGCTTTGAAGAGTGGGGGAAGGATGGAAATTGGGTGATAGTTGCTGGGGGTAGACCTGTTCCCTCCTTTATGAACAGGCGTGACAATAGCCATTTTCCAGGTGGTGGAGAATTGCCCCAGGGGGAGGGAGCAATTTA
The DNA here is from genome assembly GCA_016271365.2 of Neoceratodus forsteri. NCBI lineage: Eukaryota > Metazoa > Chordata > Ceratodontiformes > Ceratodontidae > Neoceratodus > Neoceratodus forsteri. The sequence continues at coordinate 356,783,631 of CM057456.1, forward strand.
GTAAGCCTGTGAGAGGGACAAGGACATCATCCAGGACCAACCATAATATTTTGGAGTCCAAGGAGTCGGTGCTAGGGTTGTTGCTGCCTAGTGCTTTTAAGAGGATCGGTCTGGCTTCACGAGTAATTATTTTGGGAGGTAGAACCAGGGACATTGGAGAGCAGGGGGCTGTGAATTGGGGGCAGGGTCAAAGAAATTACTGGGGAGGACAGAGTTGAGGTCCATAAAGGAGGAGTTAAGGCAGTTAGCAATGCTAGTGGGGTCTGTGGAAACTGAGCCGTCGATGGTAAGCTGGGATGGGGGTGGGGAGTGAGATTTCCCATTTAGTTCTTTAATATTGTCCCAAAAGGACCAGGTAGAGCCCCATGAGGAGGTGAGGGTGGCCTGATAGTGATCTGCCTTAGCTTTTCAGATAGCCCACGTGCATCTATTCTGTGAAGCATTGTAGCCTTGTCTGTCAGACATCCAGTCGGTCTCAATGGCTAGGTGCCAGAGGTTATCCCTATCTCTTAGTTTTTGGAGTAGGGCAGGGGTAACACAGGGCATGTTTTGCTTTTTGGATCGGAGTCTAGTTACTGGCATGTAGAGATCACAGGCCTTGTTAAAGGCCTGTGTGAAGAAGTCGAGGGAAGCATCAATGCTGGGTGTGTGGTTGATGGGGGACCAATCAATCTGTGCGAGTTACTGTTTGAGTTTATTTAGACCACCCAGGTGGAGGCGCCTGCGGAAGGTGGTTTGGGCTACAGGTTTGGGGGTGGGGGTAGACCAGAGGAATAGTATAAGGGAGTGGTCACTTAACGAGTCTGGGAGGATTTGTATGTCCTGGATTTTGTGGGGCGGTTGATGACAATAACGTCAAGGAGGGTGGAGGTTCCTCTAGTTGGGTTAAGTTTGGTGGGCTGGGAGACAAGTTGGGTCAGGTCAAGGGCAGCAAAGGTGTCCCTTATTTGTGAGGTGACGGGACTGAGCCAATTTACATTGAGGTCCCCAACTAGGACTAGCTCTGCTTTGTGAGGGAGAGTGGTGAGATAGTCTGTGAGTGATGAGATTGTCTGGATCTGGTGCCTTGGTGGAATATAGGAAACAGTGAGATAGAGTGATCCCCTGGAGGGGTCATGGGTGAGTTTGAGGGTGAGGGCCTGGGCACCATTATCTGGTTTGGGATCAGGGAGTGCATGGGCAACAATGGTGTCATGAATAAAAACTGCACAGCCACCACCGCGTTTACCTGCTCTATCCTCCCAGTATAAGGCGTAGCCAGGAAGGGAGACAAATGAATCAGGGTAGACTTGGAGAGCCAGGTCTCAACTAAGGCTATTATGTCCGGCTGGTGCAGAATGACCCAGCTCTGGAGGGCAGCAAATTTCTTCAACAGGCTGCAAATGTTTAAAGAGGCAATGCAGAGTCCTGTGGAAGGGGTCGGAGGACTGGTTGGGGTAGGGCCTGGGTTAAGTTGGACATTACTGGACAGGAGCAACAATATAACCAGGATTCTGATCAGAGGTGGTAGCAATAGACCTTCTTATAGGTATGCTTAGATGAGGGGGAGGCCATAGGGGAGCAGGGAATGGGTAGGGTTTGAAGGGTTGGAATGGTGGAGAGGAGGTGGATCCACGGGGAGACTGGGTAGGTAGCGTGGTTGCAGGGGCAGCCAGGAGGTGGGTGTTGGGGCCCAGGGCATGAGGACAGAGTTGGGGGTAAGAGAAACTGAGGAGATACATGGGTGCCAACCCTGGTGGGCAGAGGGTGTGGTCAGGCTGATGGGAGGCAAGCGCCAAGATGGTTAGGAAGATGAGGCACGTAAGTAGGGAGTTAGCATACATGGTTCCTAAGGTAGCGGAGGAGAAGGGTGGTATAAGGATCTAGACTGCACTTCTGAGAGGGTGGAAACCACTTTGGAGTAGTGGTAGGGCCACAGACTTTGGTGTGCAGGGTACCAGGTTCAAGACCCCTGGGGAGGCAGGTAACCCAGGACCAGGATGAGATGGGATTTCTGTCACTGGGGGATACTGGCATAGGCTAGGTTTGGGGCTGGATGGGGGGAGGAAAGAGCAACTACTAGTGGTCAGAAAGGGTGGGCAAGGGGGTGACAGAGGACTGGGTGGAGAACAAAAAGAAGTGTGTGGGCAGGGGAGGACTTAAGCATGGAAGAAGGGTGAGGGAGAGGAGAACCAGTGGTGGTTAGAAGGGATATAAGGTAGTAAGAGGAAGAGGAAGTGGGATTTCAGGTAGAGGTTGAGTATCAGGCAGGAGATCCCTCTAGTGCCACTGGATATAACCTGCAAATGGAGAAGTGGGGACTTGACAGCAGGAAGTGATGTCATAGGAAAGGGCCAATAAATTAAGGGTCGGCTTGGGCGGGGCAGTCGATGCACAGCATTGGCCGGCTAACACCCGACAACAAGATGCTGCTGAGAAGGGAGGTAGCCTTTACCTCTTAGGCGCTCGCTGTGTCCCTGGAGCTTAAAGTGTTCGGCTGGTGTCTGTGTGGGGAAGGGGGGACTGGCTGAGGCCTATAAGGGGAGAGAGAACAAAGGATATCAGTATGCAGTGGGAACTATTTCTGAAAGTCTAACCCTGACTCCGCATGCGCAATCTGTTGGGCTATGTCCCGATCACAGAACCCGACTGTGCATGCACGAGATTGATGGTGAGATGGCGACATACACCTTAGCCATGCTAGCAGAGTACAGTTAGGAAACAGCTAAATTGTACAAAACTACCCTAAAACAGTAGTAAATTCCCCCATTGTAGCTAGCACAGTTGAGCATTAGCAGACATGCCCAAATTACAGAGAATATATGCAGTAGTAAGTTCAGAATGCACCCCTACGAACAGCGTGTAACATAAATATGCAGTTAGAACAGGCAGACATGCAGTCGCTAAGCGAGTGACTCCCCCAGTCTTAAGGTACCCTTTGTAGGCGACACTTTCCCACTGTAGCCCTGAGACAATTCAAAGTGCACAAAAACTATCTGTCGCTGTGTGGGGACAAAAAATAGTGTCCAAGTAACACCCCACAACAAGATGCTGCTGAGAAGGGAGGTAGCTTTTACCTTTTAGGTGCTCGCTGTGTCCCTGCTCCAGGAGGGAGTTTGCAGTGTTCAGCTGGCGTCTGTGTGGAGTGCTCCCCTAGACTCATTCCCTCTTCATTAGTCTCTTGCATTACCATGATCTCTACCCACACCTCTGCTGGTGAACTCATTCTTTTCGGCAACTTCAACCTGGATTGGCTCGCTGCCTCCCATAAACATACTCTTCTCCAAATTGAGTCACTAAACTTTACTCAACTAATTTCAGAACCCACCCACTTACTCCTCGCTCTTTCAACCACTCCCTCCAAGACTGGGTGCTCTCTTCCCGTCCCCACCACATCACTGCTGTTGGAGTCTTCCTGACACACTCAGTGATCACTGCCTAACCTATTGTGTCAGGAAGGTGCACCTCCCCTACTCGACCCCCAAAAATATGTGGTCCTAGGCTCTCAATGCCCTTGACATTGATGCCCTTCTCTCGGATCTAGCATTGGTGGACTGGTCCCCAGGGTTCACAGACCCCGATGTCGACTCTGCCTTCCACTTCTTTACCTCTATCCTTACTAATACTTGGAGCTGCCATGCCCCCCTCAAAAAGGTCGGGGTTAAGCATCAACATCACACCTGGATTTTGGCTGATCTCTTAGCCTTGTGCAAGGCTTGAGACCAGGACAGGCTCCAATTTATATTCTCACGCTCCCCTTCGGACCTGCAAATTTACAGGTCTCAGAGAAACACCTGCACAAAGGCACTCCACTCTGCAAAGGCTGCTTACTTTAAATCCCACCTTCATTCTAATCTAAACTCACTCTCAAAATTCTGGAGCATTATCCACTCCCTTCTTGACCCCCCTCGCAGTCAGTCCTCCCAACACTCACTGGAAATGGCTCCCTGGTCTCTGACACCTCCTTCATTACCACTATCTTTAACAAGTTCTTTACTACTTGTGCACTTCCTGATCATACCTCCCCTGCCCTCCCAACCCTGCCCCCTGTCTGGTGGTTACAGTTTCCCTACAATCTCATTGCAAGAAGTACTTCGTACATTACTTTCCCTTAACCTTTCCAAATCCAGTCCGGACGGTCTTCATCCAAGGTTGCTTCACATCTCTGCTCCTGCTATTACCACCCCCCTTGCTCACCTACTGAACCTCTCTTTTTCCCCTGCACTGTCCTATCAGCCTGGAAAGTCACTGAAGTTCTTCTCCTTCACAAAGATGGTGACCCCTCAGCCTCTGGCAATTATTGGCCCATATCCCTCCTCCCCTCCCTCGCTAAACTCCAAGAGTCCTTAGTCTTTCCAGAATAACTGAATTCCTAGCTTCTTCTAACTTTCTCTCTTCTTATCAATCAGGATTCCATAAAAATCACTCAACCATCTCTTCCCTTCTGCAGGTCACAAATGCCATTCAGTCGGGAATGGACAAGGGTCACATCACCGATGCGATCTTCATTGACCTAGCCAAAGCGTTTGATTTGGTCTCTCACTCTGTGCACCTGAGCAAGCTACTCTTAGTCAGTCTGACAGTCCCCACCATCAACTGGTTCAGATCCTATCTCACCAACAGGCAACCATCTGTTCTGGTGAGCTTCATCTTGTCACCCCCTCTCTTCATCCTTGCAGGGATCCCCTAAGGGTCCATCCTTGGCCCTATCTTTTTCTCCCTCTTCATCAATGACCTCCCAAATGTATGCAAGTGATACCATCTTATACTGTTTGGGACCTACCACTGCTGACGTCCTGGACTTCCTTGGGCAGGATTTCAACAATGTCCCCAGCTGGCTCCATGCTAATCATCTTAGAGTCAATACTAAGAAAACTGTCTCTATGACATTTGGGACAAGGCAAAAACTGGGTAAGCTCCAGACTCTCCCTTTGTTCTCCACCCCTGATGGCTCCAACCTTGTAGTAGTCACCGCATTTAAATACCTTGGGGTCTGATTCACTTTACCAGTTATCACTGTTATATGTATTGATTGTTGGGTTTTGTATTATTGTTTCTGTTAAAATCTAATAAACTTTTAATAAAAAAAATACCTTGGGGTCTGGTTGGACACCAGTCTTGATTTATCCTCCTTCACTACTGTGGTAAACTCCGACCTAAATTAGGCATATTGTACCGAAATAGAGACAGCCTTCCCCTCCCTATCCATCATGGGCTAGTCAAGAAAATTATTCTCTCAGTAACTGACCATGCTGACATAGTCTACAGTACTGCCCCCCGCTGTGTCCTTGTCCAGGCTTGATATTCTCCTGAACTCCTTTGCTGCTTCAGTTGTAACTCCCCCCTCGTATGTATCACTGCTCTCTTTACTCCTCCCTTGCTATGTCACCTCTACCCCCATCATCAGCTGAGCCATTGCTTGGCTTTCATAGCCAAAAACTGGTTTGTGACCCTCCCCTCCTATCTCTCCTCGCTGCTTTCTCCAGCGGCCCTGTATTCCTACCTGCTGTGCTCCAGGGACTCCTGCTCTTTCTCACTGTCTCACCCCTGCCCAACTTCTGGTCTGTCAGCTTTCTTCTACAGACTCCCCTCTCTCTGGAATCAACTTTCCCCAGCCACTCGCCATTCACTCTCACTTCCAGCCATAAAGCATCTTCTTTGACACACTGCTTTCTCCCCTTGCTCCCGTGCTGCCTCCTCCCCAGTGCCTTAACCTACTCCATCAATCCTAGCCACCTTGCACCCTGACGACCTCCTTGTCTTCTCCTTCAGGTACATTATTTGATTTGCTGACCTGCCTACTCTGCTTGTTATTGATGATTTGCTGCAGATACGGGATGTATGATTTTGATCCAATTTTTACTACAAAGCACTTGACTCGGTTATAATTGCAGTTACTGTTTTCTCCCTCTGTTGGTATTTGCTTGACTTTATTATAATTGCTTTGTCTGTTCTCTCCTTCTGTTTGTATTGTAACCCCGCATCCCCGAGTTGTACCTGGAAATGAGCCCAAGCACAGTGTGCCTTTCCCAGTTACCAAAGTTTCAATTAAATAAATAAATATTATCTGTAATGGGAATAGTTCCTGACCACCATTGATAGAGTAAGCCTAATTTCATAGTACCTCATAGTGTGAAGTGTAAGGTAAATGCTAGTTGTGTACCTACCTACTGTGCTAACTTACTGTGATACAAGAGGTACCTGAGCCCTTGCCTTACCACCATGGGCCTGCAACTACGTACTGTTCTGGTCAGACTGACCTTGTAGGGCTTGCTTTACCTGGATGACCGTAGTCTTATACATGACTGTAATAGTGATCCAGGTCCCATGTTCCTTGTGTTACATTACAATTTCCATATGTGTAACATTCTGGTAAATATTGGCACTAGCTTTAGACTTCCATCTCCCCTCTCCTGAGAGACACAATGATACGCCTCTCCCTAGGGAGGAACACTACTGAAGCAGAAAGCAATGTCACACATTTCTCAAATCGTATTGTCTTTATAAAGATGTTTACCCTATTGCTTTTACTGAGCACAGGTGACATTTAACCCATCTTGGGTACTGATATGGCCCCTAATAAAGATACACACTAGTTGAACAATCAAATAGGTTAATTACAGAGGATTACAAATTGCTCATATGAATATAGGTAGTCTGCTGGCCAAAAGGGCTGACCTAGAAGCCTGAGGACAGCAATACAATGCAGACATGCTTAAGTGAGACCTGGCTAAACCCGAAATGTATGACAATGAAATTAGTATACTGAGATATTTCACAATTAGAAGGGAGTGACCAACAAAAGAAAAGGAAGGGGGCATTATGTTGTGCATATGGAATGATCTCAGGTTCACTGAACTAGCATCTAAATCCCTCACCCTTCACACTGGGAATTATTTCTTGCCAAATACCAACTGGTAAAATAGAAAAATTCAGCTTGTCAACAAAACATACTATAGGCATTGGGTTGTATTTTCAGACATTTGTTGGGGACATGTGGCATAATCATGGCACTTTACTGATGTTTGCAACACTAAGTTGGGCTACCTAAGAGGCGGTCTTACTTATACTGTATGTGCAGTTGCTTCAACTTGCAGCATTTTGAAAGCTGTTTGCATGACAAAATTAACACATGTCCATATATCCCACATGTGTAAATTTCTTAACAAAAAGCATGTGAAATGGTTATTTGGAAAATCTGCTGCATGCAGTCCTGCACATCTAGACTGAGGACAGATGTGGCTAAAATTTGGCAAAAAAACCTGTGGCAGCCTAGCTCAAAATCTAGCCCATTCAGTTTTATGAGTTCTTAAGGGTGTCATAAAGTGAACTATGATGACATAACAATATAAGAGTTCTAGCTTTTTACTGGCAAATTAGTATTTGGTCCTATCTTGATATTAGTATATTGCAAGTACATTCTCATAGCTACATGTACAGTACTCTGTTATTCATTGCATAGTATTCATTATTTGGGGCAAAATAGGTGAAAACAAAACATTACAAACCCTTTAGCAGTCCTTTAGGTATTCAAAGCTAGTCCCTTGGACACCTCACCAGCTCAGCTATATCTCTTCATGATGGATTTGAATGATACTGACATTCTTTCTAAACCAATTAAAGATATTGTCTTTGCAAGAGCTGCAAAAGTAGTAGAGGTTTCTGACATTTGCTTTACCATTTCCAGGGTCCTGCTCTCATTTGAAATCTTGAATAGATAAATGCCCCCATTTATGGCCCATGAACACACACAATTGGTCCAAAGCTGTTTTAGAAACCATGCTCTATATGTATGTATATACACATATTATTGTTTATTGACGTTTTGTTGACCCAGTGGGCCCACTGAGACATGATGTCCCTTTTTCAGGGGCGACATGGATTTAATTACACTTAATAACATAAGAATGCATACAGAGTCAAATAAAAATGTACAGGAGATAATTATGACATTACAAATGTTGTTCTGAAGTAGGAACGGAAGTACAAGAACAAGAAGTACAAACAGGTACAGAGTTAAATAACAATCAGCAGTGGGTGCAGAGAACTAGAAAATAATCATAGGTGATGAGTACAAAAGCAGGCACACATGTTATGGTACATTATTAAAATCAGAGTTAAAGTTCATTAGATCAAACTGTTAAGAAAATCTAGAGGAAAGAGAACAATAAGTGCAAGCTTGGATGCCCCCCCCTTGGTATCCCCCTTTCAGGGGAGATAGGAGGATCACCAGAGTCATCGGTTGCAACTACAATGACTATCGACTGTCAGATGAGATTTCAGGGCATTTTTAAAAGCAGCTAAAGAAAGACAGTTTAACACCTCTAATAGTTGACTGTTCCAAAAGGTAGGGGCAGAAAGGCAAAGGACCTGTCACCAGCACAGGTTCTGTACCTTGGAAACTCTAGAAGTGAACATTTTGAAGACCTACGCACTCTCTTCTGGGTTTTGGTCTGGAGTAAACAACAGAGACTAGAAGGGGGCAGCAATTTTTGTTAATGTGAAGGCTATGCAGATGATTGGGTAGGCTAGTCTTACTTCCAGGGAGGGCCAATTTATCGAGGAGAGCACACAACAGTGGTGGTCTCAGGGCTGTGCAGCTGCCACATAGCATGCTACCTTGTGATACAGCACCTTCAGTTTACACAACTCAGTACCACAGAGGGTCTGCAGAAAAGGAGTGTGTGTTAATAGAGCTCCAAGAATGGAGCCTTGGGGAACACCTATAGTTGAAGGTTGCTTAGGTCAGACACACATCCACTCTGTTTGACCAATTGCTTTCTATCGAGTAGTAGTAGTGATGGAACCAGTTACAGGCATGAATATCCAGACCAAGATGTCTGAGTTTAGTGAGAAAGAGTTCATTATTTACCAAGTCAAATGCTTTGGTTAGCTTTATAAATATGGTACCTGTCACAATACAATGATTCACTGCCCCAAGTGCATCCATAGTGAGGTGAACAAGAGCTTTATCAGAGCCATGTTCTTTTCTAAAGCCATGTTGCTTATTTGTGAGTAAGTGGTGTAGCACCAGACAGTCCTGGATCTAGTTATACACCAACTTCTGTATTATTTTTGCTAGGGTGCTAAGAATAGATATGGGTCTGTAGTCTTCAAGTGGATCTTTAGTACCTCCTTTACAAATGGGGACAACTATGGCTGTTTTCCACTTGGCAGGAAAGTAGCCAAGTAGTAGGGATTTGTTGAATAGGTTTTTTGAGGGTACCCCATCACTTGAGCGCTACCAGAATAGCGCCATACTATATGGTACTAGTCTGGTAAGCACTCACACAGACAGAGACTAGGGATTTACAGTGCATGCTATAAGCCCTCCATTGGTCGCTGTCCATGATCCTGTAGACAGGACAAAAGCACCAGGATCCAGGAGCTGGCTGAGCTGCTCCTCTGATGTGGAGGGCTGGGGCATCAAGCAGCTCAGCCAGCAATGGTGGAGACCATGGTTCCAATCCTGGTGTCTGACCATTTTAGCACATCTCAGGACTTGCAATATTTTTTTACATGGGGCCGTAATGGCCCCACAATTTTTTACTTTCCCCGGGATCCACTCCCCTCGGAGTGAGATCCATAAAACGGGGGGTGTGGGGGTCAGAGCTCCCCTTGTCATGGGGTGTGGGGGCACAGCCCCTTGGAAAAAAAGAATCGGCACTTAAATTCCGGCACTATTGTTGTAGGCACTCATCAGACCCAATGCCCTTTTTGAGAGGTGTGGCTATGACTGGAGCCACTGCTTTCAAGAATTTAGGTTCTAGTTTATCAAAGCCTGGGGAGCCATCTGATTTAATTCTTCTCAGTAGGGTAAGCACTTCTTTCCTGGTAACAAGGCAGAAATGAAACTGAGTGGAGGGTTGATTTGAGGGAAGGAAGCAGCTCATGCTCCCTGCACTAGGGTCAATGTATTTATCTAGGTTAGTAAAAAAAGTTATTCAATGCATTGGCTGAAGCAACAGGTTCAGATACCAATTGACCATCAGCTACAATACTCTGAGCAGTGGCTACTGTATGCCCTTTCAAGAGGCAATTGATCTGCTTCCAAAAGTATTTTGGGTCAGATGAATTCTTGACTTGGACATTCCATTTGGTGTTCTTGAGATCCTGATTGCAATAGTTTCTCAGAGTCCTGTAGTTAAGTCAATCTGCATTTTCACTAGAGTGCTTATTTTAACTCCAGGCCATATCAATGAGTTTCATATTTTTCCACAGGTCTCCATACAGCCATTCAGAGCAATGACCTCTGACCTTGCATTGTTTCAAGGGGACATGCTTTTTAAGGGCACTAATGAAATTAAAGATAAAGAAGTCCAGGACTGGGTCAGCATTGGGCAGGTTATTTAAATCACTCCAATGTTTCTCTGCTAAGCTGTTAAGAAAAGTGGCAACTTCAAAACTGGAGAGGTCACGAGCCACCAGAATCTTTTGTGGTGGATTTGGAGAGTAATTCTTCCAGATACAGAAAACTGGAGTGTGGTCACTGAAAGAGTCAGGCAGCAAACCTACCACTTTTATCCTGTCAGGCCTGCTAACTAGTATCTAATATAGTATAGAGTGTTTACTAGACTTTAGGTTCAGTCTAGTGGGTCCCATAATTAACTGGGAGAGAGAAACATCTGTCAGGGCAGTCTTGTCCACCACATTACTCAACCAGTGGCAATTAAAGTTCCCCAAAATAATTAGTTCTGCATGGGGATTATTTGCTACACAGTTTAAAACAGAGGCCAGAGAACACTTGGCAACGGGGGGTTATAGGCTCAGCCTATTGTCAAGGGTTTTATCCCACCAAGCAACAATTTAACTAGCAACCACACAGACACCTCATTAGTCTGGATAGGAGGACTGAGTTCTAAGGCACTGGGGGAGCTCCTAACATAAAGTAGTGCACTTCCACCTTTCTTACGTAACCTGTCCTTCTGGTGGATACTGTATCCTGGGAGATCAATTTCATTGTTTTGGATATGGGTTTGAGCCAAGTTTCAGTAAGACCAATAACATCTGTGGAATAAAGATTTGCCCAGGTCTCAAGTTCATGAAATTTTGGCCTGAGACTACAAACATTCATGTGCACCAGTTTTTAGGCCCTTAGTGCACTTCCAGATAGGATCTGAGGGGGAGGAGATCCTACAATTTGCTGGCCCAGGGTTAGTTTCAATATCTCCTGAGAGGAGAAGAATAAGCTTTATTAAGCTATTAAATAGGGCAGGGGAAGACAGAAGAGGCAGTGTCTGTGAATGCATGAAAAAACACACAATCTTATAGCAAGTTTCATTTTTGTTGAGTCCATGGAGTATCAGAATGGTAGTTGAGTACCCAGTGGAGGAATGACAAGTACTCATGGGACAGTGGTGATCTTTGAGCCAGTCATAGTTTGGAGTAGGACATAATGAGATAATTGGTACCGGGTGAGAATAGCATGGACGATACCTCGCACAGCAAGACTGCACTGTGAAGAGTGCGAACAGCTTTATAGCAACATGGGAATTATAGTGATAAGAAAGTATCGCTTCCCCCTGTCACTCACCTGGAAGAAGGAAGTGCATGTGTCCACTGTGGGTTAGGTTCTCGGTCGAGCCGCTCCCATGGTGAAGTGGTTAGATCACCAGACTCTGTGGTGGATGGAGTTGGGAGGGAAAGCGGTTTGATTCCCTGTAAGGGAATCTTTTTTTTTCACTATTTAGTCCTTGCCTCTGTGTCCATACCCCCTCAAAGTTAATTATTATAGTTTTGGGGGTGTGGGGAAGGGGTGACAAAGCCTCCCATAAAATAAATAAAGTGTTTACGGGTCTTGCAGCATGCTGTTTGTAACAATGCTGTCTTGCTGTGTGCAATTTTGTCTCGTGCTGTTATGACCCAGTGCCAAGAAAATCAAGTCCATGGAAATCAAGGAGACAAGTAGACCGATTGTTGTGGTAAATCCTTTAGGGAACATTATTAAATAATTTAGATGTAGCACCCAGATATTGGATCACATGTAGTGGGGTTAGCTAGGTGAGTAGTAAAATTTAAGAGCCATGTGTACTTTACTGGGCTTAATTAATCTAATCTGGAAGGGTGGGAGAGTAGACCTAGGGAAGAACACACAAACTAGACTGATAATTAAGGTTAGGCTGACAACAATCAGATTTGTGTAATGTGATTAAAGTTTCACTATAGCAAAATATTTCCTGGCTAAAACTGGAATTCATAGTACTATAATAGAATGAATTATAGAATATTGCATGGGGAAGTGTGTGTAATGAGGATTTTATGTACAGCCAAGGGGTATGATGCCTCATAAACCCCCGAGAGCAAAGCTCAAGCAGTTTATCAAGGTGTCACACACTGAGGGTGTGCATAAAATCCAAGCTGACACAAACTTCTCCATGTTTTATTTTTTATATTAACTGGTTCCTTTCATTTTTTTGTTGGACAAGTGCTTGTTGAACAGCCTAACGTCTGTCTTGGTTTTTCTTAGAGTATTTCATTTTTCTTGCTCTATGAATTTTTGTCTTTCTAGGTCATTAGGTTGCTGAAATGGTGATGAATGTGCCATTTTTAGGTGGGTAGACTGATTTTAGTAGACCACTGGTTATTTTTTGTTTCTGTGAGAAATGTATCTTTCTTCAGTCGCTCATAAGTTAGATTCCCATTCAGTGGTTTCAGTGAAGTTAGCACAGTCACGTTGACAGCACAAGAAGCCAGTAGCACTATCATTAGAGTGATTTTAGAATTTTTGCAAAATGTGCTTAATTAAACTTTTTTATACACGGGTGATTCTACACATATGTGTATAATCAAACTCCATTATACACGAGTAATTACACACATATGTGTATAATCAAAATCCTTTATACACAGTCATGTATAATCACCCATGTATAATGGAGTTTGGCAGCTTCTGCCCACAGTTAGATAATCATCACTAACCAGTTATTAGTATAGCATAATGATCATCACAGCTTTAATATTAGTTGTCATTTGGACACTGAAATGTAATGTAGCACTGCAATTCATACCTGTAATTCTATTACCCATACTTTTTTTTTTGTGTCCCTCCTGTTTCCCCATCTGTGCTTTCCACTTTTAACTCTGCACTTTAGAATTTTTCATTTGAAATATTTGCAAGAGATCCTTTTAATTATGATTGTCACTATGTTTTCTGCAGTATTCACAGTTGTTTTGAAACAACATTTCTTTGACCATAGCATTTCTGTTACTGAGACTGACCAGCAGACAACACACACTACCCCTTCACCTCAAACAACACTGAGGAAATTTGGGGTAGCTGCCACCTACAGAATGAAAGTTTTTATATGGCAATGTTGTAGGAGAAAATTCAAGGAAATATGATTTTGAAATTAAAATAAAAAGTATAGCAGAACATGCTGAGATTATAAGAGTGCATTAGATTGGTGATTAGGTTTACTTAAAATGCAATGCTGTTTTAAGGTATGTCAGTTGATTAGGGATTTATAATACTAGAGTAAGTGTTAGCAGCGGCATTGCTGTAAGTGGTTTATTAAAACTTTTTATTTGCTATTTAGTGTGGACATTTTTAAAAATGTGTCTACTTTCCAGCAATGTTACTATGGAAACTGAAATTGACACTATTTGCAATACAAAAACACAAATTCAGGGATTCTGTGAAACAGTCTCCACAGACAATATGTACAGGCAAAAGTCCAATATGAGAGACCAGCTTTATTTTCTGGAACCTAACTACTTGAGAAACTGGAATATTGTGTTGGTAGAACTGGCCCTGACAAATAATGAATTACAGTAGGGTAGACAGTCATCATAAGACTAAAGAGCTGAAGACAATAACACTTGATTTTGGATGTTTTGAATATTTAAAGAGATAGAAGCAGGTAAGTAATTTTTGCAGAATCCTGCAGGTTGCAAAGCTCCTTCACCAGCCAAATGTTATATAATTTAATCCTAAGGATTCTTACTGTACATTTATTTATTTATTTAGTTTTTGTTAACCGGGTAGGTGCACTAGCCAACAGGTGACTATTTTCAGGCACGACCCGGGAGACACAATTACAGTACAAAATAGGTCAGTTTAGTTAACATAATACAGGCAAAGGTACAGTGGTACAAGTACAGACATACGATTTTCAAAGGCAGGCATATGGTTTCAAATAGGCAGAGGGTACTGGCGGGAGATCACATTTAGGGGAGAGAGAGAGAGAGAGAGGAAAGGGAAGGTAAGGGGGATTTTAGGACAACAAGGGAGGGTGTGAAACTGATGAGAGGTGGAGGGTAATGAACGAAAGGACGGAAGACAGCAGCTAACGGCCTTGCGGTGCTGGGCAAGGGACAGCAGAGCAGGGGGAAGGGGATGAACGGCAAGTAGGAGGGAAGAGTGTTGCAGAAAGCAAGAGGATGAAACCAGAGGGTAAGGGGCAAGGAGGAGTCGAGGGACACAGTTTCAAAGTGCAGCACTTAGTGGGAAGGCACAAAGGGATCCAATAGCAATGGGGCCGGATCAGGAGAGGTGGCTAGGCTGAAGCACGTATGGCAAGGGGCGGCGTAATTACGGCTTTAGCAGGAAAAGGCACTAGGAAGACCTGGGGCTGTGGAACTAAAACCCGGCTGGGCTCAGGGACTCATGCGGCGAAGTACGGCTAGTTGCGCTTTTGCGAAAAGGCGCCAGACCATGGGGCTGGAGCTAGAACCCAGTGGTGCACAGAGACGCATACAGCAAAGTATGGCTAGATAACATCAGGTAGGGGGGAAGAGTGTTGCAGAAAGCAAGAGGATGATGCCAGAGGGTAAGGGCAAGGAGGAGCTGAGGGACACAATTTCAAGGTGCAGCATTTAATGGGAAAGCACAAAGGGATCCAATAGCAACGGAGCTGGATCAGAAGAGGTGGCTAGGCTGAAGGCACGTACGGCAAGGAGCAGCGCGATTACGGCTTTAGCAGGAAAAGGCACTAAGAAGACCCGGTGCTGTGGAACTAAAACTCGGCTGGGCTCAGGGACTCATGCAGCAAAGTACGGCTAGTTACAGCTTTTGCAGAAAAGGGCGCTAAAAAGACCCAGGGCTATGGAACTGGAACTCGGCTAGGTGTAGAGACGTATACGGTAAAGTGCGGCTAGATACGGGTTGGCGGGAAAGGTGCAAGAGGGGTTTTGGAACTGAGACCAGGTAGGACTGAGGGGGAGAGGAGTGAGAGGGAAGGGGAGGTGAAAGCAAGAGGGACCAGTACCCATTAACAATTAGATACATCTTATGGTTTAGTACTACACAGTAGAACTGACGAAGGATAAAACAAAAGAAGGATTATGTCATAATTATACACAAAGTCAGAAGAGAATAAACAATGTTGGATATGCAGTAAAAAAGGTCAGAATAATATACATATTACAATGTTAAGGCAATTAGGCAGCAAACATGATTGGAATAGAGTGTCCATATGAGAGGTTTGTAAGCATTACATTGTAAGTGCAGGCAGTCTTATAGACAGTTCATTAAAGTGCAATCAGAAAACCAGGTGACAGAGCAATCAAGGGGAGGTGGGCTATTGAGTATATGGCAAGGGAGGATTGATTTAGACAGGTTACAAAGCTTAAGTGGGATCAAAACAAGTGCAATGGTCTTTAGAGTAGAAGTACGAGCAAAGTCTCCACTTGAAGGCTAGGTGTGATGGAGCACTTCTCAGATCCATAGGCAGTAAGTTCCAGGTGAGAGGGGCAGCACACCTGAAGGCACCAGCACCCTTGGAGGTACGGCAGTGGGGAACTGATAAAAAAGACTTGTCTGACGACCTCAGGTCACGCGATGGTACTACAGGTTGGAGTAGTTCAGACAATGTGGCAGGTTTTGACACTCTGATTATGGAGTCTGATAGGCTGCAAAGGTAGTATAGCCTCGTGGAGGAAATAGGATAGCCAACCTAACCCTTTGTATAGTTGGAAATGGTGTGTCAGATGTGGTACTTTAGCTGCATATCTACAGACATTATTGTAGGTGGTGTCCATTTCTGTTAGAACAGTTTTATTTGCCATGGTGAGGATAGGTTGCTAATAAGACAGAGTGGGTAATAGGATACCCCTGGCAGCCTTAAGTTTGGCGGTGGGTGTGAGCATAAAGTTCGATCCTGTAGGCAGCACCGAGCTTACAGTTGGCATTCTTACACGACTCCTGGATATGCTGCTTCAGATCAAGATTTTGGTCAAGCTGTATCCCAAGATAGCGGAAAGAACTTACAATCTCAAGGGTGGATCCATTGATATCAGGAATTGTCAGTGGAGATGTGCAGGCTCTAAGTTTATGCTTTGATCCAAAGAGCATGGCCTTAGTTTTGCTAGCATTGAGTATAAGGCGATGAGCTTCAAGCCAGTGCTGTGTAAGGTGGAAGGCTGATGACAGTGTGGAATTCAGGTGAGAGATGTTGTCAGAGTGAACATATATAACAAGATCATCAGCATAGAGTAGTGAGTTGCCTGACGTTATTACGGTGGGCAGGTTGTTGATAAATAATGAGAAGAGGAGTGGACCAAGAATAGAGCCCTGTGGAACGCCAATATTGATCGTGGTACTGTCAGAGATGGCTGAGTTAAGCTTTACAGCTTGAGACCTGTTGGTGAGGTAGCTACTGAACCAGGACATTACTGGGGGTGAGAAGCATAGGTTTTTGAGGGTAGCAAGCAGTAGTGGATGATCAAGAAGGTCAAAGGCCTTTGTAAGGTTGATGAACACAGCACCTGTTAGCTGCCCTTTGTCCATATTTGACAGAACGTCCGATGTGAATTTAGTCAGAGCAGTTGTAGTACTGTGGTGCTTCCTGAAGCCATGCTGCGCTTCACAGAGTGCATTAGTGGAGTCAATAAATTCAGTGACCTGGGTGGCTACTATCTTTTCGAGTATTTTACTCAGTACCGAGAGTATGGCAATGGGTCTGTAGTTTGACAAGTCATTTTTGCTCCCTTTTTTGAAAACTGGCGTGATTCTGGCAGCCTTCCAAATCTCAGGGACAGCACCTGTAGAGAGAGATAAGGTGAAAATCCTGGCAAGATATGAGGTGGGCAGCTATTTTCAGGAGTCGAGGTTCCAGGGTGTCAGAACCCAGGCTAGTGTTCTCAGATATCCCCAACAGTGGTTTGCAGACTTGATTTCCAGTAACCCTTTTAAAGTAAAACAATCTTTTAGAGGCAAGTTGTGGACTGGAGCTTATCATGTTGGAGTATGGTTGAGAGTTATCAGGCAGAGATTTTAAAGAGGACGTGATAGCAGATAGGTCCGAGAATTGCTGGTTGAAGGCATTGGCAATGGTGAGGGGAGTCATTGCAGTGGACCCCTTGTAGTAGCATGTCCAAGGGGGTGAAGGATTGAGGGGTTCCGAGGAAGGTTTTTATATGATTCCAAAACCTTCGAGGATCATTAGCAGAGCTGGTTAAAAGGTCTTGGCAGTATCTGCTCTTCGCAAACCTGATATGTTTCTTACATTCATTTCTATGCTGTTTGTAAGCCTGATGATCACAGGGCAGCCCGGTGGATTTATAATGTTTCCAGAGTTTGTCCCTGAGTTTGAGCTTGTGGAGAAGATCTTTGCTCAGCCACCTAGTTTGTTGCCCCCCTGACCCTTCTTTTTATCTTAGGTACATGCCTCCTTTGTACCTCCCCAAACCTGCTGAGGAACACATCCAGGGCAGCCTCAGCACTTGTTGCACTGTAGATGTTGGACCAGTCAATAATAGATATGTCATTGAGAAATGCTTGTACATCAAGCGCTGCAAAGTTGGTAATGGTGATGAGGCGGGACCGAGGAGCAGGCGGCTGACAGGAACGCCAGTGACAGACCGTGGGAGAGTGGTCTGTCAGAGAGTCTGCAAGTACAGTGGTTTTGGATACATGGTCAGGCCTGTTGGTGAGAACCCAGTCTAATAGCATTCCTGTCTGCGTGTTAGTCATTCTCGTGCATTCTGTTACAAGTTGGTGAAAGTTTTATTTTTGGACCATAGATGCAAGGTTGCCTTGATTTGGGCCTAGCCAGTTTAAGTTGACGTCCCCCAACAGGATACACTCATTCAGTTTCACGGATTGAGACACATGTTGTAGTAAGATCTGGAGACTTTCCAAACCTCCAGTGGGTGGGTTGTACAAACACAGGATGTGCAAGTGTTTGGCTCCTAGGGACAGTGTAGCATGTAGCGATTCACAGCACATGTGGGGGCCAGGATTTGGAACCACTTTTAATGAGAGGTGATTTTTGTAATAAATGGCAATGCCCCCACCCCTTTTTGAGCCACTTTGATCCTGCGAATGATGGCATGCAGGCAGGGCGCAGTGGGCATCTAGGATATTGGGTTTGAGCCATGTTTCAGTAAGGCACAGGATGTCAGGGTTAATCAGTTTTGCCCAGGCTTCAAGCTCAGCCAGGTGCCCCATAAGACTCCTTATATTCATATGGGCTAGTAATAGGCCTTTATTAGCTTTGGCTGTGGTTGGTGTAGGGATATTATGTGGTGGACCTGGGTTCAACTCGATGTCACCAGCTATCAGGAGCAGCCTTTGGGCTAGGAACTTGAGCAGGTATCTAGTCAGAGTGTCACATTTTTATGTCTAGCCCTATGCTGTAGGGTACAGGAGTGACAGGTAGGTACAGCTCTTCAGGAGTGCATGATGTAGAGGAAGGGGGTGACGGTAGGAAAGGAGAAGATTAGAGAAGAAAAAGTCCTTTATAGATTCCGCTTTGTGATTAGTGACAAGTGGCACAAATAGGGAGACACTACTTAGACCATACAGGAGACACAGGCAGAAAAAAGAAGCCAAGCCGGAGCACTAGATAGTGACATAAGGAGTCATTTTAGAGTGGGAAGAGAAGGTAGCAGGGGCACAGGAAAGGAGGAGTATCGGATAGAGCAGTGCTAAGTGCAGCAATGTGATATAGAGAGAAAATACTGGTAGGCCTGGGCAAATACTTTGGAAGGAAAAGAAAATAGGACGCTGTGATGCAGGCCAGAAGGCGGGCTTGGTAAAAGAAATAACAGAGCTGTTAGTTTGAAAGAATAGTGAGCTGCCCCTAGTGGAGGCAGAGTATAAGGAGCCAATGGAAAAGTAGACATGGTCATATGACCTCCTGGTGTCTATAAAGCTAAAATTATTACTTGGGGTGGGTGGTGGGAGGGTGGGAGCCAGCGGGCGTCGTGGGAAGAAACTTCAGGAGCTGTATTACTGGCCGAGTGGCAGCGCCACAGTCCCTGGGGGTACAAAATAGTAGTCCAAATCCGAAAAATATAGAGTGAGAACAACCGCTTTCTGTGGAGAGTGGTACTTGGTAAAGTCCCAAACCCAGCAGGAGAGGGCCAGCAGGATGGAGGTCGAGTTAAATGTACCTTGCAGGCTTTTGCGCCTTTAGCGGCACAAGGTACCAGGGTGCGGCCGAGCTCCTGGTTCCCTTCCCCGGGTGGCTAGTGGTCGGTGCGTGCCCCTGGCAACAGACTTTCTGAGGGGCACTTTGTGTTCAGTGGGGGCCGCTTTGTTGCTGGGACCCCAGAGGCATCTTTTCGGTCCAAGGCTGGTTCCTAGATCCTGGAGGAGGGTGTCCAGAGCCCCGGTGGGCTTGGAGGGATCCTGAGGGGTAGCAAGGAGAAGCAGATTAAGAAGGCAGCAGAAACAATGGTAGGGGGCGTCAAATAGATGTTATCACTGCTACCTAGGTATAATGGGGCATCTTAACTGCAATCCCTGGATAACCCTAAATAATGCCCCTGAATGGAAGGCAAATAATAAGTCTATTGGTATGCCCCAATGAAGTGCCATTTTCAGTTTTGCCTCAATATACCCCCTCAAAACAAACCTTCATTTGTTCACGAACCATTAAAGCAGCTGTTACCAATGTTTGTTTGCTATCTAAATCCATGAGTGCCATCCAGCTATGAAAATGCTTCCACATTTCATATGAACTTGAAAAGTAAAGTAATTAGGATGCAGAAAAGCATGCACAAATAGTTACAAATATTGCTATAAAATATATAAGAAGAAGAAGAAGAAATACAATTAAGTCATTCCAAAATAGCAATGTCAGGAATAAAGTCAGTAGAGGTAGACAGCTTAGAGTTCACAGCATGCAATATACTCTGCACTCAAGATTCTTCCTTTAGTTATGCATTTCACGTGGTGATCTAAAGAGCTACAACTACTATCTCAGCCTTCCATGTGCTATTTGCAAATAACTGCTCCTTTCTTTAGGCAGTGGCAAGGCATTTTTATATAACATCCCACTCAAAAGGCTTGGAACACATTACAGTGAAATTCAATAGACAGAGGATTAAGTCCACATTAGTGAGCAATTGAATCAATAGAACAATATAGAACAGCGAAATTCACAAAATCAATATTCCGCGAAGGGCTTCTGAAAAAGAGGCAGGTCTTCACTGCACTTTTGATTCACTGAACCATGCATGAATGATGCAGGGCAGGTATTTGCGCATTCCAGACTACTGGAGCTGTCAGTGCAAATTACTTTTCAGGGATTTATTTATTTTTATTTATTTGTTAAACTAGGTAGGTGCACTGATCCAAAGAACCATTTTCAGGCATGACCTGGGCCATGAAGATGGGACATGAGCATATGTATAGTATACAGAAAAGATTGTGTTACATTAAGGTGGTGAACAAAGCTTAGCTCACAGGCATCAGAAATGGTATAAAAATGCAATGGCTTTAGCAGAACTTAAAAGTTGTGATACAAATACAATACATGAACAAGGATGCAGTTATATGACACAAGTGCAGCTACTTAGAGAAGTAGTAAGTGCCAGAAGTGCTGGGTAATTTATTAAACAAACTCTGGTGCACTCTTGGTTGGGAAAGGATGTATTGGGGCCCTGGAATGAGGGAGAGGGCTAAGTTCCGAGGTTAGCTAGTGGTGCAGAAACATTTGGCTTCAGACTATAATCAGGCTTTGAGGTGAGTTTTAAAAGAAAGGTGGGAGTCCAGTGAGCTGAGAGGAGCAGGGAGTCTGTTCCACAGAGTGGGGGCCATGATGGACAGGGCTTTGCTACCCAGGACAGTGGAAATCCTGGGAACTACCAGTGGCAGGACAGAGGATTCCTGGAGGCACCTAGGAGTGACCCTGTGTTTATACAGGGATGAATAAGGTGATTGTTTATCCCCTCTAATGGCGCTATCAATGATGCAGCCAAGAGCAAAGTCATAACGGCCTTGGAGGGGGAGCATCCGAAGGACTAGTAAAGGGGGCAGTGATGGGTGGAGAAGGGTGACAAGAGTGCAAACCTGCAAATACTGTTATATGGGGTGGTTAGTTTGGAGTGTAGTGAGGAGGATACCTGGGAGTAGATTGGGGTACAGTAATCCAATAGGGGGAGGAGGTTGTCTTGAGCAATGGCTTGGCACACTTCCGGGGTAAGGTAGTGAATTAGTTTAAAACTAACCCCAAGTTTCTGGTTGACTCTTTGCACCATACCGTTAATATGTTCCAAGAAGGATAGGGGAGGGTCAAGGGTAATGCCTAGGTATTTAAAGCAGGGAACATTCTGCCGGGGGGATCTGGAGTAAGTTCCATTAGGGAGGAATTTTACTTGGTGAGATTTGCAAGGAGGGGTTTGGACCCCAGGAGCATTGCCTTGGTCTTTTTGTCATTGACAAGAAGCCTGTGGGACAGAAACCATTTATAGGCAGCCCCATAGTTCAGGGTTACGGTGTTGGACAGAGTTGCAAGGGATTTATCACTATGAAATAAGACATATTGCAGGGAGGAGCCGGGTATTTCAAGGCAACCAAACTAGGATGAGTAGAGAGGGTATTGAATGTATCATGAACCCAGTCCTTTCAAGGCTTTAA
Organism: Neoceratodus forsteri; assembly: GCA_016271365.2. NCBI lineage: Eukaryota > Metazoa > Chordata > Ceratodontiformes > Ceratodontidae > Neoceratodus > Neoceratodus forsteri. The sequence goes on from CM057456.1 coordinate 356,805,415, forward strand.
GTTAAAACACATTCCTTGAAGGGGAGGCACCACCTAACAAGCAGTATGTGTAGCTTGCCTGGCACAGGTGTGCTTTGTTGTCTAAGGATTGTAGATGTAATCAGCCTGGTAGCAGTATTCTGCACTAGTTGTAAACTGTGCATTGACCCTCTAGGAAGATCCAGGAATAGAGTATTTCAGTAGTCCACATTCAATGTCACAATGTATTCTTCAACAGACACCCTTAAAGAAAAAATGTAAGGTTTATGACTGATCTTGCATGATTTATAAGAATGACATTAGAAAATGGACTCATTGTCAAAATTACTGTAAGTTCTTTGCCTGACAGTGCAAGAATCTTATCAGATACACAAACTATCATTTTTCTCGCATGAACAAATGCAAGTTTATTGCAAGTGCACACAAGGTTCTTGCAAGATCACTGTATAGATGTGTTCCCCCACCATGCTGTCCCAGCTCTCTGGGCTGACAGGGAGCGCTGGGTGCAGCCATTCAAGCCCTTGCCCATTTTTTTTAAAACTTAACATCCACACTGCCCCAGAATCCCTCACTCCATGTGGAGCAGCTGATCCACAAGGGGGTCAGGCTGAGCATCTGATTAGATGCCCACCTGTGTCCCTTGATCCACCTGCATGCAGCTGTGTCTGGGGGAAACAAAGCCACCACAGGAACCCTGACACCTCGTGGGGGAGAGTGGTTGTGTATACCTTGCAGCTTGTGCCTGCTGTGTATAGCTATACAGGCCACGTTCATGCAAATCATGTGTACTTGGCCCACAGTAGTGCATAGCCCCCAATGTGAGGTGCAGCCTGACTGCTATGCTTTAAAACTGGTACATTAAAAAGAGAAAAACAGGACTCAGACCAGGACAAAACTTTCCATTGAGCCAATTGCCAAAGGAAAATCAAGACAAACAATGCTGGATTACCCCCCTCTACCTTTTATTATAATGTGGTGAATCATCAAATTGACAAGAGTGCTTCCAGTCCTGTACCAGAACCTAAAGCCCAGCTATAATGTCTCATAGATGTCACTGCATTCCAGGTCTGTCTTGAGTCACTGCACCACCATATTCTTAATTACTTTTTCTAGAAATGGAAGGTTTTAGATTAGTGATGTGCAAAGAGGGGAAATTTGCTCCACAAAACATTTTGTGGATTTTTCCCCACTTCACAGGGTGTGTGAAGCCCAACTTCGCCACCCTAAGAACTCCACGAAATGTGGATTGCCCTGGTGTCTAGTGGTTCCCTCCCCGCAAATCACTGGCCCAACATGAAAACATAAATCCCCCCCAAATCACCAGGCAATCCCCTGTGCCCCTCCTGCAGTGTTGTGTGCCCCCTGCCGATCACCTGCTTGTTGTAAATTAAAAAAAAATCAAAGGTCCACCCCCCGATTGCGGAGCACTTGGTTGAAATAATTTCCCTGGTGTCTAGTGGACCCCCCACTTAGCCAATTGCTGGACCCAGTATAAAAAAAACTATATCTTAAATACCTGGTGTCTAATGGACCCCTCAGCCTGCCAATTGCCGGCCCCAATATAAAAAAAATGTATCCTAAATCCATGGTGTCTAGTGGACCCCTCACTCTGCCAATTGCTGGCCTCAATATAAAAAAATATATGTCCTAAATGTCTGGTGTCTAGTGGAACCCATATCTCACCACCCCGTCAGGCATTCCCCCACTACCATGCTCCCCCCCCACTCTGACCATGAGCAGGCCACCTGCATAGCCCTCCACTCACCTATGCAGCCAGCAGCCCAACTGAGCTCTCTTAGTCATGATGATGAATGAGGGCGTGCTTGTACAAGCATGATCTCATTCATTGCGAGAGCTCAGTTGGGCTGCCAGCTGCAGAGGTGAGTGGAGGGCTGTGCTGGTAGCTGCTCAGGGTCAGACTAGGGGGGGAGCGGGTTGGTAGGGGATTGCCTGACTTGATGGTGGGTTGGGGGGTCCACTAAACACCAGAGAATATTTTTATTATATTGAGGCCAGCAATCGGCAGGGTTGGGGGTCCTCTAGACACCAGGGATTTAGGACACAGTGTCAGTGGCTTAATAGGTAGCACACTCACCTCTGAGGCTGGGAGATCAGAGGGCTGTGGGTTCAGTTCCCACATCTGGCACTTGGGTTAATAACCCAGTACTGACACTGTAGTGCAGCATGAGAGGGGTGCTGCACTTCTGAGGTGCCATCTTTAGGATGAGACATTAAACCGAGGTCCCATCTGCCTGGATTGGTGGTAGTTCAGGTGGATGTTATAGATCCCATGGCACTTATCGAAAAGAGTAGGAGAATTTCCCTGATGTCCTGGCCAAATTTCCCTCATTCACTAGAAAAAATACCACCAACAGCTTAATCTGGTTTAAGGTCAGTTGGCATTCATCTGTATCCCCCCTCCTCCAGGCCGTGCCTGAAAATAGGCAAGATTTGTCTAGTGCACTCACCCGGTCAACAAAAACTAAATAAATAAATAGGAAGGATATACTTTATTATATTGGGGCTGGTGACTGGTGGGGGGTCCACTAGACACCAGGGATTTAGGATATATTTTTATTATATTGGGGCCAGCAACTGGCCAAGTGGGGGTGCACTAAACACCAGAAACTGAAGATATATCTTTTATATTGGGGCCAGCAACTAGTGGGGTGGGGGTTCACTAGACACCAGGGATTTAACATTATTTTTTTTTTATATTGTGGCCTGCAAACAGCATGGGGAAGAGATGGCACTAGACACCAGAAATTTGTGGGATTCACAATTTGTATTTTCTCCTTGCTTTGGGGGGGGGGGGTAAAGTGCAATTTGCACTTAAAAACCCCCCAAAGCAAGGAGAAGTTACAAATGGTGGATTTTCGGTTGACAGCCACAAATTCGGCAACTGAAATGCGGAAGTGAATTTGGGGTCAATCACTGAAAATTCACAAGTAAAGTAAAACTTTGCTGCATCTCTATCTGATATAGGTCTGTAGTTTGCTAGAATATCAAGATGGCTTCTTGAGGGGAGGCTTTATCACAGCTTTCTTCAGAGTTGTCAGAAAATAACCCCACTTATGGAAAATTTGATAATCCTTGCAATGACTAGGACCAGATGCTCCTGACAAACTGATCTCAAGCTAAGTAGGCCTGAGATATGAGGCTCAGTAGGTGGGCCATAGCCTGGCCATTACTATGGATATATATATATTTGTTGTTAACTGTAGCTCCACTTATAAATATTAGGCATTTGTGGAACAACAGGCTGAACACTGCCAGTCAAAACCCAACTGTCCATGGCAATCCCATTTCATAATACTGACACTTTTCTGCATTAAATGCTTCCCCAAAAGGTAGACAGCTTGGGTCTAGTAGACGGTTTATAATCTGTAAATGCGGAGCAAAGTCTGTTCTTCTGTGCAGGAATCTCACAGACACATATTCTGCCTTCATCACAATGATTGTCTTCTTGTATCTGAGATAATGAGATCCAAGAGTTAGTCTGTTGGTCATGGAACAGAACCTCCTGCACACATAGCCCATTCTTAGTGCCTGTGAATTCCTCTATAATAGATCATCACTATGCAACATTAAGCTTCGGCAGAGTGTCACTGAGTGGGATCAGACCGGTGCCAGGAAATTAATTGAAGCTGATAAGACCATTTTATAGCCATAAACTGTCCCTTTGGTTGCCTTTGTGTAGGCAATTAACATGCCCAAATGTACAGCACCTCCATGACCTTCTCAAGCACAAGGTTGTTCTTTGGCTGATATCAGACTATTTCCAGTGTGTGTCCAATAGGGACCCTGAATCCAAAAGACACGCATGATGATCTGGCCTAGTGACTGGATCACCACTGACGTCAGAGATGTCAAGCCCAGTTGCAAATACTAGATCTGGGTATGGTCCCTCTCATACATTGCAGAGATAACAATCTGAATAAGTTCCAGCAATTATATATGCTAGAGGATTTGCTGTGAAAAACAGTCTGCTAAGGCACTGATGTCTCCAAGTGCCAAATGCTTTAGTGATTTTAAAGACTGCCAGTGTCAAATTTAGGGAAGTCCCACAAGAAAGTCCCAAAACACCATAGAGGCCAGTAAATGACAATGAGTCTGCACCCTGTACTATTACTGCACTTGACACACATTCAAAGGATAAGGTCTGGGAAATTTGGATGTGGTGTATCCAAGCTTAAATCTAGAAGAGACTGCCAGCCTGCAACCACCTGCACTCCTGTCTCAGAGCACTACAGAGAACTCAGGTGAATTTGCTGATATCAACATAGGACCAACATCATTACTTAGTGTATTTAGGGCTCTGAGAGTCACCCCAAATCATCTGAGTAATCTACAGTAAAGTTAGAGACTACTGCAGTGTTGTTCCTTGGTCTAACACTGCAATGGTCATGCTGGGAGGAGCATGGCTGCCCAGATGAATGCTACCTCTGTTGTTATGAACAGGCCTCACCAAGGAAGCCAACACCAGGCAGGAAGAACCTCTGTTCATGCCCCTCTTTCCTATTGATCACCTACCTGCTGTGGCACCCAGGATACTATCAGCTTCATGTCTATCACTTTGACTCCTTTTGAAAAGGTTAGACACTTGAAAGGATATGGTGGCTGCTGAGGGCACATGCGCCTAGCCAATCTTGAACAAACAGAGTATGGCAAAAGGACTGAGGTTTATGACCAATGAACATGTACCTCGCCCCTGATTTAATATGGGTGAATAGAGAATTAGAACTATAGCCTACCACTCCTCATGATTAAGCCCAAGTTGTGGGCAAAAAGTTGTGTGTATAGTGGCCATATAAAAAAAGGTTTAATAAACCAGAAAACAAAGGCAGTGATGAAGCAATCTACGATTTCTTTGAACTTTGTCTCATCCTCCCATGCCCACAAGTTCTGTTCAGAATACTAAGTCTCCTACAGCAATTCAACACCACCTTTAAAAGACAAGGCCTGAGGAAGGGCTAAAACCAGTGCAGCTGATTGAGTGGAAAAGACAGAACTTACCCACTAATACTGTTTCACATGTTGGACTTATTGCATTAGTAAAACTCTTCCCTAAATCACACAAAAAATTCCCTTAAAGTTTAAATAATAAAGTGCACATCCCTCTACACTGCATGAAAATCGAATACCACCTACCAGCTAATGCCAGCATTAAAGGGATTTAAAAGAAATGTCAGTATGGCAGCCACATAAGGAAGTTAATGGTAGAACAGATATTGTATCCCATTCTCATATTTTAAAGGAAAACTCAATTACTCTCCTTTAGTTTCCATGACTCAAGATGGAATGCCATTTTGGTCAAATAATATTCAGATTTTACCCCACTTATTGCAGTAGAATTATGTCATGTACTACACTGAGACCTTTAAACATGCAGTAAAAAAGCAGGTAAATAACTGGTCCAGTGACATGGTGATAAGTACTCTGGACTGCCACCTGAACAGCCTAAGTTCATGAAAACAATTAGGTGTCCTGCTCTAGGGTCAGGGCAAAGGGAGTGATACAGCTAAGGAGATGTAGGGTATGGACTACCATTGTATCTCACCCCATCACACACACCTTGCTGCCTAATCATGGAGCAGTGTTTATATCAGCTACAAAGAAAGCCACCTTGAACAGGTCAGGGTATGGCCACAGTAATCCCAATATCAGGGTGTGGTATCAGTGAACCAGGAAATATGGCTATTTGGCCCACCCCAAAAAAATACAGACAAGCCTATATAATATAAAATACATATATATCTGAGCATTCATGCATATAGTTATTCCATATATGCTATTCCAGGGAGGCAACCTGCAAGGGCAAATCTGTATTCACTGATTAAGAGTCTAAGCACAATTTTGCTATGCATGCTAATGTGTTCTTTCAAATGTTAACATAAATTAACTTGACAAATGTCTTAGCCATAGGGAAAAAAAATCAGAGTCTTGTCAGACTAAGCTTTATGACTTCTTCCTTATAAGAAAAGCTAGAACCAGAATAAATGAAAAGAAATCTTTTATTATACCGCCTCCAAAAGTCTGCCACTGAGAGTTGGATTTGACAAGTGTTTTAGTGTCCTTCCGGGTATACATGGGCAAAATTACAATATTTTAGTTTGGGTTTCAATATCTCAGATAACACACATAACAATTTTGCCATATTATTCTCTACAGCCCTTTTCTTAGAGAATATAAAAACCTGCATTACTACAAATTTCCTTTTCTCTTTACCATTTATAGTAGCTGTGGTTACATGGCTGATATGCTATGACTCCCACAGTGCATTAACTTGTGCCGACCACTGGAGATGATTACATCTTTTGTCCTCATGGCTCCTCTACGTGCTGATGAAAGCCATGCTGGAGAGGGTCCGTCCGTCCATTGGGAGTCAGTTAGTTGGTGACATCGGCAGTATTGCAGCTGATGATGAGCAACCCGCTGATATCACTTTCTCTGGTTGCCATGGCTTCAGGGAAACAGGAAATGCTACAGATCATCTGTGTTAGCTCAGTGATTACTTTTGTAGTGAGCTCTAGTAGCTCATTCAGCACTGTTATTTACTTGGGGAGAAAGCTCAATTTTGAAAACAACAGCCTCCATCCCATGGCCCCAAAAGCTCATACAACATGCTGCCTCACTTCCTTGTTATGAAACACAAGGAATCATGGGAGGCACCAAAAGATTATTGATCTCTTCCAGACTTCTGCCCTGAATGGGCAGCGGTGCTGGCTCAGAACCCTGCTGGTTGCTCACTGACTCCTGCCTGCCCACCCAGCTTGCACAGACTTCTGCCCCGAACGGCAGCAGCGCCAGTTTGGAATCCCACTGGCTGCTCACTGACTCCTGCTCGCCAACCCGGTTTGCACAGACTTCTGCCCCAAATGGGCAGCAGCACCAGCTCGGAACCCCACCAGCTGCTCAACAACTCATGCCGCCCACCCATCTTGCACAGGTATGCTGATCCACCAAGGAGATGCAGCTTGTATGCTGCCAATTTGATTGGCTCCGCCAGCTTGGAGCAGGCTTGCTATTGGCTGCATCCTCTCCCTGCCTGTCTGCCATTGGACTGTCTCTTTTGGTGGCTTTTCTTTTTGCCAGCTGAACCACAGAGGCACTCTATTCTGCCTTGTACTACTTTTATATTGCCATGCGTTTTATTCTTGTAGCTCTATTTTGTTCTGTACGCTCACACCGACCCTCGCTTCTATTACATACTCTTACTCCCCATCTTTACCCCACCTCTTTTTCTCTTCTCCTATGACTGGAGACTGTCTCTGGCTTTTTTCTTAAAGGGACTGACACAACTGTCCCCTAAAAGGAACTGAGAGAATTTTTTCAAGCTTATTCAGTTGGCTGCTCTCTCTCTCTCTCTCATTGGGCCAAACACTTGTTCAATCCTGTTCTATTAGTCAGTTCACATAGCATCCAAGGATCTGCCCGATGTCTGTGCTAACCCCAATTCTTAGGTAGGCACACAGTACTTCAATACTCTCCAGTGCACTCAAAGTTTGTCTAAGTCCTGGACATCTTCCCCTACCGCTGCATCTAAAACTCTTACTATCCCAAGCCGCGTCTTCTCAATCACCCACTTGTACATACATCATCTGCCTGTCAAGATGAATTATTTCACCCAGACCCCTCTTCCTCTTCTACTCCTCCTTGTAACTTTCACCTGCTCTAGCACCACATCCACCCAGCTACACACTTACTGCTCCCTGATCATAGATACTCCCATAAGCACATCACCCTTAAATACTACATATACTTGGAAAGTCACTTACATCCTCACGGTTAACAGCCTGAATTACAACCACCCTCTACTGGAGTACCATCGTCTTCTTCAACTACTCACCCCCTTTAGCAATACCCCTCTAAAAAACACTCCAGACAGAGAAACCAAAAACCATCAAAGCTCCTTGCCTGTTATCTTTATAGGATTGCCCTGCTTCTCTTACTCCTTTCTGGTAATGTTCACCCTAACCCCAGTCCTCCAGTAACATCCAACTATCAACACAGCAAGCAAATGTCCCTCACTTTAGCCTCTATTAATATCCGTAGCCTGCTACCAAAACTAGATGACATACAAGTTTGGATGTCACAGCATAAACCCGATATCCTAGCCCTAAATGAAACCTGGCTTTCCCCTAAGGTTCCTGACAATGCAATATCCATTACTGGCTATGTCCTTTTCAGACTAGATCAAATCAGTAAATGGGGTTGAGGCTGTGCCATTCACCTGAAGGATACACTTAAAGCCAAATCCTCCCTCTGACACATCCTGGTAATAACTCCTAAATGTTAGCAGTCAAAATACTCCTGGGCCTGCAAGGTAAATCTCTTACTGTAATCTCCATTTATATGCCCCCACGTGAACAGGCCTCCAGCTTTCAAATGATCACTGTCTTCCTTGGCAATCTCCCCTGTCGAATTGAGACAGTGGTTATGGGTGATTTTAATGTAAATTGGTTTGCTGCTGAAGCAGGCCCATATAAAGATGCCCTTGCAGCCATTGACATCACCCAGATGGTACCCTCCCCCACTTGGATCAACTACAGGACTGGCTGTAGCTCTGTGCTAGATCTGATTCTTACCACTCATCCTAGTAGAATCTCTAACACAGTAGTCCTGCCAGACTCACTGAGTGATCACTCACCAGTAATCTGCCAATGGTCTAATAGGAAGCCCAAGTCGCAGGCTAAATTCTCCTACCAGCGTACTTTAAAAAGAGGAAAGATCCCACTCCTCCTTGCGGCACTTTCACAGATTGACTGGTTCCTCCCTCGACTCTATGAACAGAATTGATCATGCTCTACACTACCTCATTAGGCAGTTTAATGAAGTTTGTGACAAGTATGCCCCTTGTAAGAAAAGAAAGCTAAAATGCACCTCTAACTCCTGGATTACCCCTGCACTAATCTCCTTGATGAAGGATAGTGACAGTCTCTGGCACTGTGCTATGGCCACTGGTCACCAGACTGACTTGCAATGCTACTAAGTGGCTAGAAACCTGTGTAAACAGGCAATACATAAAGTCAAGCAAGATTATTACAGACACGAGCGCACCAACTCCTGGGGAAAGAGTAGAAACTTCTGGGAGGACATCAAAAGCCTCACTGGGAAATTGAATAAATCCTCCCCTCCATGCTTGAGGTTAATGGCACTGTCACTCAGGACCACAAATTAATTGCAGACACCTTTAATGTCATCTTTACAGATCTTAGCAGTGTCCTCCCCCATGACTTTTTCAACATACCCAACCTACCTAGTACCAATGGAAAATCTGCTACCTCCCCAACTACCCCCCCTCCCACTTTAGGAGAGTGTTCCTCGCTGAATCCAGAAAATACCTCCAAAAGGTGGTAGGTAAATCAGATACAGTAGCAATACTGTGGATCTAAAATGTCTCCTCTCCCTCAAGGCCATCTTACTCACTCTCAACAAACTCCTGAACCTTTCGCTCTCCATTAGACAATTCCCCCAGCTCTGGAAAACTGCTGTTGTCACACCTGTGCACAAAAGTGGTGACAGGTCTCAACACTCCAGTTACTGCCCTATGTCAATCCTACCCCTGCTTTCTAAAGCCCTTGAGCGCATTTTTGTGGACTGACTGTCTGAATACCATGACAAGTATAATATCCAGAGTCCTCAGCAACATGGATTTAGAAAAGCTCATCGTATAATCACTGCAATGCTTGAATTTACTGATCACATACACAAGGCCCTTGATACTGGACATCTACTAGGCACAGTGTACATTGACCTTACCAAGGCCTTAGACACCATTAACCACCAGCTTCTGCTGAGCTCCCTCCCTGCCCCTGGCCTCTCCAATGAGGTTACAAACTGGTTTGAAAGCTACCTGCTGGGTAGATACCAACAGGTTAAGATCGGTGATGCTCTATCCAGCAGCCTCCTGGTGCCTTCTGGAGTACCCCAAGGATCCATCCTTGGGCCACTGATCTGTAGTCTCTTCATTAATAACCTCCTGGCAGCCATTGACAATGAAATGATCCTTTATTCAGATGGCGCTGTCCTCTTTTCTACTCACACTGAGCCAGTCACACTATTTCTTGACCTACAGACAAACTTCAGCCTTGTTGAAATGTGGTTTGATCAGCATAGACTGCTGATAAACTACAAAAAAAACAAAGGTGATGCTGTTTTCCAACTCTCACAGCAAATTTAGAGCTGCTAGCTTAACTATCCTAAACAAACAACAACACCTCCCACGCAATCAAGTAAAGGAGTTCAAATACCTTGGAATTACACTTGATTGCTCGCTTTCCTAAAACTCACGTCAGTCTCATCTCCAAAACTATAAACTCAAGGATAGGGATCCTCTGCTGCCACTGCCACTGTTTAATCACTGAAGCCATGTGCATAGCCTTAACTAGCTCAGTCCTGTTCATAATTGATCATGGGCTAATTTTCTATCGATCTGCTACAGATACCACCTTAAAAAGAGTTAAGACTGCTCTGAATAAGTGCTGTCGACCTGTAACAGGAGCGGGGAAACGTATTCATACTTGTGATCTCTACAAACACTCTAAATGGCTCAGCCTTCAAGGTAGGTTAGCCTACCAGACCTGACTCCTAGAAAAGAAAATTTGCCTCTGCCTTACCCCACCAGCTACACATGATGTTATGCTGCACACCCCTAACATGTGGTGCACTCTCAGTGCTGATAACACTACATATGTGGTTCCCTTCTGCCGAACCTCTCAAGCCCAACGCTCCTTCTGTATCAGGGCCCCTTCCCTGGTGAATGGGCTCCTCTCTGAGGTCTTCACTGAGAATAAGCTAGGCCTTTACACATGCAAACTGCAACAGCATCTCTCCAATCTCAGCAATTGTGACTGTACACACTAGGTTCTCACACTGCTTTTTCACTTTTTGGCCTCCTCCACTGCTTAATTCCCACCCCTTTTCCACTCAGCTCCTCCCCATTTTCCTTCCCTTCTCCGCACCTCCTCCCCATGTCCCATCTATTTCTTCCACCCTCCTTAAGCCCACCATACTCTTTCTTCCTTCCTTCCCCCTAATCCCACCCTTCTTTCCTCACTCCTTCTCCTCCTCCTCTTACTATCCTAACACCCTGTTGAACCTACATTGCTTCACCCTACCCTCACTTACCACTCCACTCTTTCCTCACTTACTCTATGTCCTTCCCAGTTCTACACCCCCTCAGCTTACCCCCCTACCCTGCCCTCCTCCTCCCCTCCCCTTCTGGCCCTGCCTTTAAACCCTCCCCTCCCTGTTTTTCACCTCCTGCCCATCCTTTCCCCTTCCCCCAACCCTCCCTCTTTCTCACTTTAATCCCTACTCCTGCCTCCTTCACCCTCTCCTCAAACCTGCCCAGCACTTCTCTAACCAACAGCACTCTAATGACAAGGTCACCTCCATGACTGCCTCACACCCCCATTCCCACTCCACTCTACTCTATAAGTTGCCCCTATTATCTTTTGTTTCATGATGTATCTATGCTTTATGTAGTTCTCTCACATCTCCTCACTTTACTGGATTGCTATCATTTGTATCTGTCTAATGTTTTTTTATCTCCAGAGTTTACTAAGCCTTTTATGCTTACTATTAGATGAGCTGTTATGTTTACCTATTTTGTGTTTGATTATTGTTCTGTTGTTTGTTCCACTAATTGTATTTGATGTGGAAACTTTGTAAAAGAACCTCTAGTTCAAAGGTATTTTGTAATCCTAGTACTCAATAAATAAATAAAAATCTGACCCTGCTACATAAGAATGAGTGGGGCAGCCTGTCCACATAGCTGCTTACAATGTTTGCTCTGACCAGTGTCCCCAGGACTGCAGTGGTTCAGTGAAAGGAGCAGGGAATGACTCATTGCAATTCATTAAGTGTCCACACGGCTGACTTTGCACTGGAGCAACCCAAAGGCTCAGGTTGCTCCAGTGCAGTGACGGCCATGTAAACAGCCGTTGTATGTACATGCTAATATTGTAGTCTGGAAAGGAATCTGCATTAGCAGAATGACACACATGCTTCCACTTTCAAGACTGGTAAACCTGTGCTTAAAATTAGAAAAAAATAAATGTGGTCCTCCTTGATGGAATATCACTAGTACCTTCTATTTCAGCAGCACCTATTAGATTAAGTGTTGTCTAACTCCATCTGGAGACTTTGTAAATTAGCTTTTTTACATATTTTAAATTAAATAGTGTCATGGTTATAAGTGTACTGATGTATATCAATATGTGTCAACACATGGAAACTGTACTGACAGGATGTAGCCAGGTTGGCCTGACTCCAAATTTCATTAAAAAAAAAGTATGTTACTTTCCATGTTATTCCAAGTTTAGACATCTCAAATGATTTGTCTTTAGAAAGGTCTATCACTGGAACCATCAGGGCTAGGAACTTTAATTCAGTTTTAAATGAAATACTGGAGTCAGTGTAATATGAATAACTTCTTGATAACATTTCAAAGTATCAGTATATGTGACGGGTGCTGTACAAACTTCACTTGGGACCCCCTCTCCACTTAGGCACTAGCAGGAAAACACAGAGAATTGAAACTCAGTCCTGATTTCTGTTCTCACCCTTTAAAGGTTGTCTATACTACATGCAAGCAAGCCTGGAATTCCCTGGTGGAAAGGGCACAAATGAGTCTCACCTGAAAGCTTGTAAGAGGAAGCCAGAAAAAAGCAAGAAGGGGCATTGGGGGGCTGTAGAAAGAGAGTGAGCAGGATTGCTGTGAACTGGAGAGCTGAATCAAGCTTAAAAAAGTCTTGTTTTGTATTTGATCTGCTAAAGTAAGCTACGTTGAACCCTTGTTTGGAGTTAAACTAAAGCAACATTTTGTTTCATTGAACTTTGCCTGGAGATTTTTCTGAGGGTTTTCCCCAAATCTCTCAGTTCACTACAACACTGCTACATGTGGTTGTCTTAAGCAATGGGATTAAAACATCCCCTTGTCTAAATAGGGGTAAAATAAAAAAAAATCAACACCTTGCACACCAGACACAGCTACAGGTGCTACCCATAACTGGGAAAACGTACCTACATGTACTGAAAAACCAAAAAGGGCACACATAACATGCTGGCTAGCAGGAAGACTTAATTTATTAACAAATCTTCTCCAGCACTCCAGATTGGGGGCCTGATGAAGCTGTTTGGTGATACATAGGGGTGTCTGGAGTGCTAGCAAAGATTTCTTAATAAATGAAGTTTGCCCTCTAACCTGGGTGGTGAGTGCACTCTGTTTTGTTTCTCAATATCAAAATAGGGGTAAAATGAACTTAGACAAAGTACTGAAAAAACTGGTAGAACAGCAAGAATAAAGACCCAGATAGAAGCACAACAGGCCCAGATGGAAAGGGAAAGGATGGCTTAGTAAGCACAACAGCAGGGTCAGCAGGTGCAACAGCTGGTTCAGAGAAACCAAATGTTGGAACAACAGCAGGCTAAGAGAGACCAGCAACTGATGTAACCGGTGCAGATGCAAAGGGAATAACACAACACACAACACAGCAAAACAGCAGGCTCGGAGATACCAACAACTGGCACAACAACAGGCTCAGAGATTCCAGGACCTGATGCAACAGGTCCAGATGCAATGGGACTGGATGACACAGAAAGACAAGCCAGAGCAGGAGTTTATGAGGCAGATGCTGCAAATACTGAAAGAAGCTGTGCCCCAGTTTCAGGTCTTATGGAATCCAGGCACTGTAGGACCTCACACCATGCTAACAAAAATGGGTCCTGAGGATGACCCCAAAGCCTGCCTTATGACTTTTGAGAGTTGCCAGTACCACTACTGGCCACCAGAAAGTTGGGCTACTTGTATTGTACCTTATCTCACTGCAGAGGCACAATGTGCTTATCAGAGTCTAGATGATGCTGCTGTTGCCAGAGACTATGACCAGGTGAAGGTTGCTGTCCTTGACCAGATTGGTATAACTGAAGAGAGCTATCAATGGACTTTTGCACATTTTGTTTTAAAGGTGGAACTGACCTGGAGTAGTGGCTTAAAAATTGAATGATGTGTCTTCCTGGTGGTCAAAATTAGAGGTATCTTCTAAACAGGACATTGTGGATTTAATTGTATTGGAGCAGTACTTGAACATTTTGAGAAATCGAGCATGTGAGTGGGTGAGTTGTCATGAGTAAACCACCCTGCCCACTGCCATCATGATCACAAAGCATAATTGTAAGTGGAGAAACAAGAGGCCACTAAAAGGAGTGGAACCCATGATGAACCTCAAGTGGCAACCTGAGAGGAGGATCCCTGTAGAAGAGGTGAAAAAGGACAATGGGGGGAATAAGTATATTGGTATGGATAAGTGGTCAAGTGGTGAAATAATGGTTACCCCTCCATGGTCAAAAGGCATAATCCCAGGATCAAGTATCATTCCCCCAGTCCTAAGACCCTGGTCCCCATTTCCCCAAATGGGAAGGGGGGAGCACAGGTCAATGACCTGATAGTACATTATAAGTTTTTGTTTTGTGACAGTATGCACAATGACTTTGTGGAATGTGTAGCTACAGACCACAACAGTGGGTCCTATTTTAACCATCCATATAAGGTCCTGGTGCAAGTGAGGGAACCAGTTATAGCTCTGGTGAATATGGATTGTGAGCAGACATTGTTTAAAGAATCTGTGGTAAGACCCAATGTAGGCCACTGGGAAGAACCCATAAAAACTGCCTGTGTACAGGATACCAGCATGTATCCTACAACCCCATTATGGTTAAAAGTGGGTAATTGGGCAGGAATAATAATGGTGGGTATTTCAAAAACTCTACCTTGGCCTGTAGTCATGGGCCATGATTAGGAAGATGTTCCTGCCCTCCTACAAAATAATTCTGAAGGTTTATGCTCATGGGAGGAGGACATCCTGGAGGGATTAGAACAACTAGTTCCCTTCTCTGATGCTGAACTATTTGGTCCAGTAGGGAAGCCAAGGAAGTACAGAAGATAGAAATGGAGGGAGAAGAACAAGGGAACATCTCTGTTTTAGGTTGTTGTGGTTGGGGACTACAAGGGCCTGGTTTCAAGTAAGATCAGAAGTGACTCCTATGATGAACTGGCATCCACAACAATGGGAAGTCGCGAGGCACTTCAGAGGCCGGGCCAGACAATTTTCAAACTCCAGCTAATATAATTTCTGAATAAAGAAATTAAGAGGTTCCAAAAATGCTTAACAAAACCTAGCTGCAGAGAATGGCAATGTGGGTGATAAAGAAAAAGCACAACTATTTCCAATGTTTGAACTGAAAAATGACATTCTGTATAGGGTGGAACAGGAACAACAAATGAGAACTGTACATTATCAGCTTGTGGGTCCCCAGTGTGCAAAAAGGGAGGTATTAAGACTTGCTCATACCATACCTATTTTGGGTCTCTTGGGTCAAGAAAAAGAAAAAAAAAAAGAGAAGCACATACTTGCCTGTTTTTTTTTTCTGGCCAGGTAGTCTATATGGAAGGAAGGGGCAGATTTGTGTGCTTCCTGTCCAGTGTCAGTTAGTCATCCCCAGAATATGAAGCAGGCCCACTTTAATCCCAAGGCCTATAATAGATATTCCACTTGAAGGAATTGGGGTTGATATTTATTTACTTAAAATTTTGGTGACCGGGAAAGGCACACTGAGCCAAAGCTTGTTTTCAGGTGTGCCCCGGGGACAAGGTTATTGTGTGATACAATATAAAAGGAGATACAAAATAAAAGGTACAGATACACAATATGAAAAACAGAATAGTGCATACAGAATATAAGTAGGATGATAAAAACATGTGAGAAAATAGATTTTAAAAACAACAGTACAATGGGGGTACCAACTACAGACCTCAAGTGAAGTGCAGATAAGGAAAGAGATATCTGCTATGCAGATCTAAGACTCATACAGATATGGTGGGACCCTGGTAGAATGTTCAGCAGGGTATCACTATATAATGGCGATAATGCATCATGCCACGTGATACCACAATACTATCCCCATGCTCTCCACTACATCCCAGACAAAAGCCAAAGAATTTCTAAAGGTATTTTCCTGTGTTGGACTGCCAAAGAAGATTTTAACTGATCAGGGCACCAACTTTATCTCAACATTTATTAGGGAGGTGTGTGCATTACTGAAGGTTAAGTCCATCCGTACAACAGTGTATCCCCCCCGGCCAGTGGCTTAGTCAAAAGATTTAAAAAATCCTTAAAGGATATGCTGTCTAAATTTGTTTCAGCTAAGGCAAAAACACTGGGATGAGCTGTTACTCTATTTAATGTTTAAAGTTCAGGAGGTGCCACAGTCATCCATGGGTTTCTTGCCCTTTGAATTGTTGCACAGGCAACAACCATGAGGGATGCTGATCTTGTAAAAGAGACCTGGGAGGAGCAGGCACATAGTCCCCTAATGTGCTCCAATGTGTAATGCAAATGAGAGAAAGATTGGACATGAATGGCAGATTTGCCAGAGAAAATGTATTCAAAGCACAGCAAACCCAGGCAAGACACTATAACAAAGGGGCCAAGCTACAGTAGTTCAAACCTGGTGACAGAGTAATTCTTCTACTCCCTATCTCTGAAAGCAAATTCCTGGCTAAACAGCAAGGGTCGTATGAGGTCCTGAGAAAACTGGGACCAGTTAATTATGAGGTATTACAACCAGACCAAAAAAAGGAAACACAAATTTATCATGTTAATTTGTTGAAACACTGAAAAGACAGCAAGGTTTTGCTAGTTGACCCAGATGACCTAAAGAGGGCCCTAGTAAGGTGAAGGATGATGACATTGAGGATGGAATCCTTGACTTAGGCCCTTAAATTTTAAAAGAAACAAGCCCCATCCCATTGGGCAAGCAGCTCACCCTGACCCACAAATACAAACCTAGCAACTGGTAGGAAATTTTGGGGAAGTGTTCTCCCCAAAACCAGGATGACCACATGTGATCCAGCACCACACAGACACAGACACAGGTATCCAAGTTCTCCAAAAGCCATCTAGGCTTCCAGAAAAAATGAGAGAGATGGTAAGGGAGGAAATCCACTCTGTGTTGGAACTAGTATTTATTGAGGAATCTCAGAGTGACTGACCTAGACCTACTGTATTAATCCCAAAACTAGACTGATTCTCTCAATTTTGTGTCAACTTCCAGAAAATCACTGCCATCTCCAAGTTTAATGCATGTACTATGCCTAGGGTGGATGAACTGTTAGTCTGACTGGATAAGGTCCAGTACATCAGTACCTTAGATCTGACCAAAGGGTATTGACAAATCCCAGTAACTCCTGAATTCCAGAAAAAGCTACCTTTGTCACCCCATTTGGACAATATCAGTTTACTGTGCTCCCCTTAAAGTTGCATGGTGCCTTGGCCATATTACAGAAAATGATGGATCAAATCCTCCATCCCTATAGGTTATATGCAGCAGTGTACCTGGACAATGTTGTCATAATAAACTCTGATTGGGACACTTGCCTGTGGGATGTGACTGCGGTACTTCAGTTGCTCAGGGAGGCAGGGCTTATCACCAACACCACAAAATGTGCCCTAGGATGACAGGAAACTAAATACCTGGAATTCATGCTTGAGAATGGTCATGTATGCCCAGTTGCTGATTAGGTAAAAAATCTTGCCGACTGCTCCACACCAACTACTAACAAACTCTGGCCAGAGCCGAAAGGGCTGCATGTGTTGGGGGTAGGTGTGGGGGGTTTGAGAAAGAGGGTTGGGTGGGGAGAATATCTATAATAGGGAATGGTGGGATGTCATGCAATAATCTCCTGTCTAGTCCAGGACTAGGACATCTTCAGGGCCTGTACTGTTTACTGGAAGTCTGCAGCACCACCTGGGCACCCGCTGGGACAGCACTTGGGATGAGCAGAAAGGACCTCAGTCAACATCTCATCCAAGGGATGATGTACCCCAATATGTCAGCATCTCCCTAATACTACATCTGGGTGCCAGAATTTAAGGTATAAGCCAAAGTCCCAGTATGGGACTAGAACACATGACCTTTTGATCCAGAGCCACATGTGCTAATAACTGAGTCATACTTATATGCTGAAAATAAAGGAGTTGGGTTTTATATAGGCAATTTCATACACATTGTATCTCAAAGCACTTTACAAGCCACAAACTGATGCAGCAGCCATTAGGAACAAAGTGAGGTTAAAGTGCCCCTGACCCCATGGGACAACTTTCGAAAAATGTAATATTTAAACATAATCCATTTTATATTTCATGTCTCTTTCTGTAATTCTCACCTTTATTTCTTCATTACTAAGGTCATCTTCATGGTAACGGGATTTGTAGCCTATCTGCTGTGGCTCCTTGCCTACACCTTACATCACAGTTCTGGTATGCTGTCACAGTCTGTTGCTGTAGCAATAATTATGTTATAAACTGGGATTATGATGTCAGGTGCACACAAATTGCCAAGAGTAGATGGAAGTCTAGAGGACAGTTATCCTGTTTTCATGAAACTGTCTTCAGTAATAATGGAAAGGGGGAAGGGTGATAATTGCAGACACTGTTACGTGATTGTATGCTTTGTGATATATTGTTCTGTGTTTACATTTTACAAATGTTTTATCCATTTTTAAGTAAACCTCTTATTTTAAAGAGACTGCCTTGTGTGCCTTCGAAATTCTTTCTTTTGCATGTGAAGTATAGATGGTTAAAGCTGTCAACTGTTCATAAGCTTAATGGTGTTATTGAACTGGAAAAAGGTAAGAAATACCTAAGGTCTTTCATAGAGTTTTACGGGTTCATTTTGGACACCTGGTTAGGTGCTCTTAGATGAAAGATATCTGGCATTCCCCAAAAAGCAGAATTATCTGAGCCTGTACATTTGAGTATGCTAGCATAAGGTTCACAGTTTGAATCCCTCCAGAACTTGAGACTAAAGGTGATTTGGACCCACAAGCAGACAGGAGGGTTACCCTGTTCTGTTACCTGTTCACAATACTGCACTCGGAGGTTGGCACTGTGGGAGCAGAGAGCATGACCTGCTGTAAATGCAAACAAAAAATTAATTGGGAAATAAGACAGTTTAATAATTGCCCCACAACAGGAACAGTTTATATGGTCAAATGTAACTGTCAAGCTTGAAGATTAGGATGGGAGAACATTTCAGTGCCACACAGAACAATGATAGAAACAATGCTTTAGCAATACATGTACTGGACAGTGGCGGGGACAGTAGACATGTATTCAGATTTTGTGGATAAGAGAAGTTAACAATGGGTCAAAAGGGTGGTGACCTCGAGACACGTATCCTCCAGAGGGAGGTGTTCTGGATGTTTCAGCCTGGAACTTTAAAACATCCTGGTCTGAATGACCAGTTTGATATAATGCCATTTTAAATAATTTTTATTCATCAATCTTGTTTTTTCTGCCCTTTCCAAGTCTATAACATGCCTCAGCAAAGATGTACTGTGGGGTTGGTGGCCTTGGCTTTATACTTAACACAGGACTTTTTGGTCTATGCAATCTGCAAGACTCAAGAAAAATCAAACTTCAAGCACCACCATTCAAATGAATTAAGATACCAACCCCTTCCCACCTGGGTTCATTAATCGTACTTGCAGCAGTTTACAATTGAATACTGTTCTTTTGGTAGCTTCTGAGATACTGTTTTAATTGGCAGTTTTTTAAATAGCATGTGTAGTCAGTCTTTGTTTTACTTTTACAGTGGCACTGTATTTATAGCAGTTTATTTATATTATAGCTGATTGTACTGTTAGAGCACTATGTCACTTTAAGATGTTTGCAACCATGTGCACACTGCACTATAAAATACTGGTTGCTATACTATCAGACCTCCTTGCTGCAGGGTTGTGGGTAAGGATAGCACTTGACACAGTATTTTCGGTACAACACACCGCAGTGTGGTTTTATTTTTATAGAAATGTAAAAATAAAATAAAAATAGTGTATATTGGAACGTTGTTATTGCTAAAAAAGAGCACATTTCTGAAGCTTGTTATGCTTCACCAGCAACGTCATGCACGCTGTTATGCTGCAGTAGCTACGTACTCACTGCTGCATAACAGCATCAAATGGCAAGACTCGCGTGCTTTATGCCATCTTGAATGTAAACAAATCATACAGGTAACAAAAACAAACATGTGGTCTGTGCCTGAAAGGAAAATGCTTGTTTGGTAACCTGTTTTTAGTGATAACAACATCCCAAATATACACTATAAAAAAACTATGGATGGGTTTCCATCAGTAACCGTGCTGATTAGTGCATCTTGCAGTTCTTAAAGCGACCGAACCTCTCGAGCTTCGCTCTCTAGGTTACAGCAGTCACCTTAGGAACTGCTCAATGCACTAACAGCACTGTTACTGATGAAAACCCATCCATAATTCTTTATATAATAAACTCAGAAACAAAAGAAAAGAAAACAATAGCCCAATGCTGTTTTTCAAAACAAGACAATACTATCTTACAGACTTTCTTCAATTTTCCTGCTGCAATTCTGCCAGGTACCTATTCAGTGCATAGGTCCTCCTCTTGCCTTAGCCTCAGACAAGTGAGACTAACCTCCAGCTAATCTAACCAGCTGTGTCTCTGGAGGGTTTTATATTCTTCCCACCTATCTGTAATCCCACCCACATGGGTGCAATTAAACATCTTAGCTCTATCTGAGGCTCACAACCATGCCAACACAAAATAAAAAGTTGTTTCTAAACCTGGATTATAGAGAGATTTCCAACAATATGATATAACACAAATAATCATAAACCTGGTTAGTTTTATTATAGTAAAGGACTTAATTATCCTTTTAAAATAAACTCCTCCCACTGGCCAGTCTGAATTTCCGATCCATCTCTGCATAAATATATCCCACTAGGGGCCACTGTCACCCTATAGGACACAGTCTTGAGGAGCTCTCCTGCAGGTCAGTCAGCAATTTATTACCAGCAATTTGAGTATTTTATAATATATTTTCTCGTGTTGCTGAACCCCTAAAACATTCATAAGGTTCCTTATAGGGGTTAAGGATATCTGTAAAGGCAGGCAGCATTTCTCATTTCTTTCTTTTTAGTAATAGTTTTATTTTATTTCTCTCAGCCCTCTATTTTAGCCATATTTCCATTTTATATTTATTTTGAGGGCAGCAACAGCATATTTTGCTATAGGGATGTCCCTGTCTCTTTTCCATAATCCAAGGCTCTGGTTGTTTTATTTTATAGTGGAGTGGCCTTCTCGGAAAAGGAAAGTTTCTGCTGCTTCACTATAACTGCAGCAGTGTATCAGTATGTGAGTGAGCGAGAGAGAGAGAGAGAGAGAGAGAGAGGGAGTGGAAGCATTCCTATTTCATTTACATTTACATACAGCCTCCTCTCCTCCTCACTAATAGTCTCTCTCTTTTCCTTTTCAACCCAAAACGTTTTTCTTCTAAAAACAAACAAATCAGGATTCCTAGAGTCATGGAGTGGCAAGCGGCAATAAAAGAAAAAGGGAAAGTCGCTCCATGTCAAAGCTTTTCATTTTGATGCAGGAATCCAGTTATGTTTCGACAGAGCAGTTCTGAAGCAAAAAGAAAAGTATTGTGACTTTGTTTGACTCCTTAGCTGGCTGGCAATATTTCCTCACATTACTAACAGCCAGATAGCCAGGAGTTACGTTTAAATGAAATCAATATGGAGAGTAAATATGCTTACCATGGAGCGACAAGAAGCACTTAATATGAAAAGTAAAAGCCGCTCCGCGTTGGACATTTATTTATTCTGCATTTTTAATTTTTTTTTATCAGGGACAACAGTGGGAGGGTTAGCTGCTGCTATGGCTAAGGGGACGGGAACAGAGGAGCGGGGGTGGTACAATGCACAGTGGGCAGTAGCTGGAGGGTTTTGAGAGATTGGTGGAGAGGAGCTGCAGTAAAAGAGTGGTTTTATAGAGAAGGATGAACCCTTTTGCACCCATTTTCTCTTAGAAAGATTGTTAAAAGAGAAAGCTGTGAATAAATCAAATGGATGTATTGACAAACTGCTACAGCTAAGGTTAGGGGATGGGAACAGAGGGGTTGGGGCGGTACAGTGCACAGTCGGCAGTAGCAGGAGGGTTAGCTACTGCTACGGCTAAGGGGATGGGAACAGAGGAGTGGGATTGGTACAATGCACAGTGGGCAGTAGCGGGAGGGTTTTGAGAGATTGGTGGGGAGGAGCTGCAGTAAAAGAGCATGGGCACCAGAGAGGGGTGGGGGTTGTGATGGGTGGAGAGAATCCATTTTTTTTTAATTAAGGAAAATATGCAGAGTTTTTACTCTGTGTCTGTAAAAGCACTGCAGGCTTCGCCCATGCAGCCCTAAAAAGTAAATTAGGCTCTTCCTTACATTAGTAGGGTATCTTCGCTGGTTCATTCATTTCATTTCATTTTTATTTTTTATACTTGTAAGCAGGATGAACAAAACTGCCTGTTTTCACCAGCGACAAGTTACAAAACAAACTTAACATACATGACAGTACATACAGACAAACATTTAAGGATGATACAAACATACAAAACTAATTAATAATCAGTTATTTAACATGAGCATGTGCAAATATCATTATCCATCATCCAGTATTTTAGTCTAGTTTTAAAAGACCACACTGTCATACTTTCTCAACCCTACTTCATTCTGGAATTTTCAAAACCTGCTGCCCCACTGACTAACCTGATTAAAAAGACTGCCCCAAAATAAGGTTCAGTCATCCTCAAAGTGTCAGAAGGCCTTCCATACTATCAAAGGTGTGTTGTGTAAGGGACCTGTCATACGAAGTCTGATTTAAATCATCCATTCATTTTATATACGGACACTGTATACAAACGAAGTAGGGTTGAAGGCTGTCTTCTCACATGAAGTATATAAAAGAAGTAGGGTTGAGGGCTGTCTTCTCACAAGATTTTGACAATGAGGTCCACCTCATCCTCTATTTGTCCAGAAACATGTTTCCCAGAGAACAATGTCATGCCATACTAGAGAAAGAGTGTCTGTCAGAGAAGTGGGCAGTAGTCACCCTGCATTACTATACATTGGGAAGGCACTTCACCATGATCACTGATCATGCACTGTTCAAATGGTAAAATGCCATGCGGGACACTAGTTCCCAGGTCATCTGGTGGTACCTAGCTTTGCAGCTGTTTTCATTCCATGTGTACCACAGGGTGGGTTTCCTGCATAATAAAGCTGACTTTTTCTCCTGGGAGGGCAGCCTGCCATGGGCACAGCTCTGAGGGGGAGCATATGTGATGGGATCCATGCAACCTTCACTCGGCCCCCCCTCCACTAAGACTAGCAGGAGAACAGTGAGAATTGAAACACAGCTCTGCTGATTTCTAGCCTGGACCTTTAAAGGCTGTCTGTACTGGATGCATACAAGCATATAATTCTCTGCAGGGTAGGGGCACAAATGCGCCTCACCTAAGAGCCTTTGAGAGGAAACCAGAAAAAAGCAAGAACTGGGATTTGGTGGCTAAAGAGAGAGACAGAGAGGGAGAGAGAGAGAGCAAGGCAGCTGTAAACTGGAGAACAGAATCAAACTAAAAAGTCTTGTTTTGTATTTGCTCTGCAAAAGTAAGCTACTTTGAACCCTTGTTTGGAGCTAAAATAAAACAATGTTTTGTTTCATTGAATTTTGTCTGGAGTTTTTTTTTTTAGGGTTCCCCCAAAAGTCTCGGCTCACTGCAACACTGTTGCAGTACATTAAAAATGCTATGTACTACGCTGATTTGCATTGATGTGTAGATATATATTGAAAGTGTATCAACAGGATCAAACTATATCAAACTGACTTTAAGTTTTTAATTAAAAAATATTAATTAAATAATTTATTTATTTGAAAATTTGTGAGAGAGAGCTGCACTGAACCAAGGCTTTTTTATGGGCACAACCCAGGAAGGGGAGTAACAATGGGGAAGAAAAAAGGTACAAATAAGATAAACTAAAATGGCATATTAAGAAGCAAACTGTGATAATAGAAAATACCAGTCCTGCAGTATTTAAAAGTATAAGATGGTCTTGCATGGTGAGGAGGCATATAACATTACTAATAAAAATAATTTATTAAACAAAATGTCTGGGGAAGGAGGAGGCAAACACTTAGAAAAAACAATAAAGATAAACAGATGTATCAATGACAGAAAAAAATTGGTTAACTCTGTGAGGTTCAGTATCAGGGGAGGGCATAGTCAGGAAAAGTGAAAAAGAAGTGAGACCTCAGAAGTGGTCTGAGAGAGAGAGGTGGGGGGATGAAGAAAGCAGTAGACAGTTTCAAAGAGATGGCTGGCATGCAGACAAGGAAGACTGGCCTGCAGAAGTAGAGCAATGGAGGATACAGAAGGAAAGGGTGTCAAGGGAGCAGTGGGAGTAGGAGGAAGGGACAAAGGAAATCTTTAAGGTAGTAAGGTGAGGATGGAAGCCAGAATTTGGAGAAAAGAGATGCCCAATGGTACAGGTGTCAAGAAGAGAGAGAGGGGGGAAGGAATAAGGTTTGGTGAAGGGAACATTGCTGAGTGACAGTAGGGTAGTCAGTAACAAAGTTGCAGAAGGAGTGAGGTAGGGGGTCCAGCCTGGTAAGGGTAAAATTGTGGGCACCTGCATAGACTGTATCTGGGTAGCTGAACAATGATAAGATCATTTTGAGAATAATTTCTCACTAGATCAGGAGAGGAAGGAAGGATTTGTTCCTGTAAAGGGATCCAAAATTAGGGTGTAATTTGTTAATTATTGATATCACCATGGGAGGAGAAGTCAATGGTGACTATCATACCACTAGTCAAGGTGCTTGAAACTAGGAAGAGCTTGAATGAGAGCAGCATCAAGGGTTTTCAAAGCAAGTGTCAAACTGAGTCTACTGGACACTGCTTTGTGCCAAATAACATTGTGACTTTTTTTTGACATTTAATGTGAGTTGGTTGGTGTTGAAGCAAATTGATATATTTGATTACATATTTTTATAGATAAAGGTTTTTGTTAGCTTATCATTGTTGTGGTCTTTGCAGTCTCTGGTGGCAGAAGAAAATGAATATTTTTGGTTTTGGACTTTTAAGCAGGGACTTGAGAGGCTTTGTCGATAGGAATTATACACAGAAGAGCTATCTTTGAAAATCTTGTTTAATGCGTTGTTAATAAGAATCATACACAGAGGAGCTATATTCAAAAACTCTTGTTCAACATTAAGGGCATTTTCAAACTAACTTGTTTTTCTGCACCATCAGTGCTGAGCACCAAGGGTCAAATAAGTCACATTCACAATTTTTAGACATTTTGAACAAAGTGAAGACGAGTCTAGGAGACCTTGGAGATGTTTCTTTGTGTCATTTACGACCTTGACATTCTGCCAGTTCCTGCTGTACAGCAATAAAAAAAAAGTTCAAGGCAAATATGCAAAAATATTTTTATGACTGTTGCATGTGTGATGAAGTTATGGACACAAGTTTTTGTCACCTAAAATATAAGAATTATCATAAGCCATCAAGTTTGGACTTTTTGAAATCAACCATTCATAAAATGTCTAAAAAGGTAATTTTTATCAAGAGATGAAATTGTATGAATGAGTTACAAAAAGTTTCAAAGAAGGTTTCTAACACAGAACTTGAATGAACAAGACACTCAAAATTTATGATCAAGATAAGGGTGCAGTCTGCTAGAAACTTTCATTTATGACAAAGGATTTATTTTTCCAATACTTCAAATGCTTATTGTGAAGAAACCTTTATTAATATGCTAACACTACATTATTGCATGTTTATAGCCTTTAATCATATTACTAACTAAAGTTATTTCAAAAAACTGACTACTCAAAGAGTAAAGCTGGTACAAAGACGGGAGTCTCTTTGAAGTGTTTCTTACATGATGACTGACATAGGACTTTGTTTTGGTGCATCAATGCTATAGAAAAGCTAGTACTGGGTTAAATATTGTGAACCAAATTGGGATAAGGGATATTCTTAACAGCCCCCTCCCTTAGGAATCAGGGGCATGGGGTCATAACAGTGCAAATAAACATTGTGCGGCAATACATGCCACAAGCAAAACAGCAGCACTCGCAAACAACATCAGGTACAACAGCGATCCAACTAGGAGACCACAGCCCCATTGACAATGATGGGACATTTTCCTCCACACCCCCAGACTTAAAATAACCAACTCGGGGGGGGGTTGTGGACTTTGAGGATGGGAAGAAAATCGGGAGGGGGGGAAATTGATTTTTTTTAAAAAACACAACATTGCAGCAGGGGGAGATCTGGATGGAACCAATCCATGGTCCCAGATTTCCTGCTCTGCCATGTGCTGGAACCCTAGTCACATCACCACAGTAGCAGCTTGACCAGCACCCCAGCACATGACAAATCGATTCCTCCACAGGATGTCTGCAGAGCGACAGGGGTGGCTGTAATTCTCTACAGCTATTCTAACTCCTGTCACTCTAAATCCTTTCTCACTTTACACAGCCTGGTTCTTTCACTGCTCTTCTTGGTGTGCAGTTATGACCCTGTACTTGAATCAGGGATGAAGGGAGGAGGAAGATATTCATAAGCATTGGGCATTCTAAGGAGGCGAGGACGAAGGTGGAAAGCTGGGCCTTGTGGGGGACAGGAAAGGGGGGGGAGGATTGGGGTTTTAGGGTCCAGAAGACGTCCTGGGGTGAAATGGGGTCAGGATAGAGGTTGCTCTTATCTTGTCCCCATACCCAAGAGTCCCGAAGAAATCAGACAGGTGCCTAGGTCTTCCTCGACAGCTCATCCTGCCTTGGCGGTGTTGTGCAATGCCAGATCTATAAAAAACAAGACAGCTATTATAGCTGATCTTGCTGGGTCATCTGATCTGGCTTGCATCACTGAGACCTGGCTGGATGAAAGTCCTGGCCCTATTTTGGCCTCAGCAACTCCAGCCGGTTCTTGTGATACACCGCCAGGGCTGGATGGAGCGGAGTGTGGCCATTATGTTTAGATCTGAACTGGGCCTTGTGGATTTGCCATTGGGAAACACCAGATCTTTTGAATATATCCTGGGTGAGGGTGCAGGCTGTGGGATTCTCCTAGTTACACCATCCACGGGTGCTGGACAGCGAATTCCTACAGGAGATTGCAGACTTCATTGTCGACCTGGTATTGAGGTTTCCAGATTAATACTTCTGGCGACTTCAATGCCTGGGCTGACGATGAACTATCTCATTTTGGTCAAAATCTCCTCCAGTTGATGAATACACTGGGCCTGACACAGGTTGTTACCTCCTCTACCCATATAGGGGGTCATTCATTAGACCTGGTCTTTCTCTTGGGTATGGAGATCACTGACTTGGGGGTGGAACCAGTCAGTTGGTCGGACCATTACACCATAAGGTTCAGTTTCAGGGCCCCTCTGATAGGTCTGCCCTACGGAGATGGTCCAGTACCGCCCTTTAAGGGGTATTGGCCCCAATGACCTAATGGCGATGCTGGATCTATCGAGTCTGTCGGATGAATGCATGAGTCCAGATGGTCTTGTATTAGCCTATAATAAGGCTGTGGGAGATGCTCTGGACAAAATTGCTCCTGTTCGTGTTCGGCCTCTCACCATCCGTCCAAGGAGTCCATGGTTTGATGGCTCCTTGAAGGATTAAGCAGTAGGGCGAGGCTGGAGAGCCTGGCGGAAATCGGGCCTTGATGCTGATAGGTTTAGATTGTTAGCTCATTATGATGGCTACCAATCAGAAATCATTTGTAAGAAGGCAGTATTCCTGTCCAGAGAGATTTCTGCTGCAAAGAATCGACCGGCTCAGCTTTTCCGGACTGTGGACAGACTGTGCAATCCAGTCTGTCTTCAGCCTAGAGAAGCCTTTTCTCAGCTTAGATGCGAGGAGTTCGCTCGCTTCTTTGCAGATAAGGTTGCCAGCATCAGGTCCGGCATCGGTATGACCTCTCCTATGGGGGACTGTGGTGGTCGACTGGTGGTGTCTTATCCTCAGCCTGTCTGGTTAGATTTTCACTGCCCGGAGTTCGTGGACATTGTGAAGATCATCCAAACAATGCGACCAACTAGCTGTAGTTTGGATCCGGGTCCTACACCGCTGTTAGTAGGCTGTGTAGAAGTTATCTACCCAATCCTTGCTGACATTATCTGAAATCCTTGAGAGGGGTCTTTCCTGACTCCTTAAAGAGGCAGTAGTTCGACCACTCTTAAAAATCCTCCTTGGACCCAGACTGTCTAGCTTAACTACCGCCTATCTCTAACCTGCCATTTGTTGGTAAGGTTATTGAAAAGGCTGTTGCATTGCAATTGGATGATCATCTTACTTCTCATAATGTCTATGATACTCTCCAGTCTGGTTTCAGGAAAAGGCATAGTACTGAGACTGCCCTTGTTCGGGTATTGAGTGACCTCCTAATGGCCAGAGATCGAAAGGCTTGTACCATTCTGGTCCTTCTTGATCTGTCTGCTGCATTTGACACTGTAGACCATGGGGTGCTATTGGAGCGACTGCGGGTCTTTTGTGGGCTGTCTGGTACAGTCCACAAGTGGTTTTGTTCTTACCTCACTGGCAGGTCTCAGAGAGTTGTCAGCAGAATTTATTCCTCTGACGCCTTCTCCCTGCCATGTGGGGTACCACAGGGCTCCATTTTAGCTCCCATGTTGTTTGCAGTGTATATGCTGCCATTGGGAGAAATCATCAGGTGATACAGTCTGAGTTTTCACTGCTATGCAGATGATACTCAGCTGTATCTGTCCTTTCTCCCGAACAGAGTGATGCACTCTCTGTACTTAACAACTGCCTGATGAGATCAGAATCTGGATGAGTTCGAGCTGGTTGAGACTTAATCCAGATAAGACTGAGGTAGTGGTTGTGGATCCGGGTCGTCCTGGGGTGGGTTTGGGTGTTGGACGGCCATCAGGTTTATTACTTGGTGGCATACTGCTCTCTACCTCTCGACAGATGCAAAATCTGGGCGTTATTTTTGATGATGGTCTGACCCTGAAATCTCAGGTGTCAGCTGTTGTTAAATCCTCTTTCTACCATCTGAGGAATATCGCCCGGGTGAAACATCTGATTCCCCGGGAGGACCTTCCAACTTTGGTCCACACCTTTGTCACTACCCGTCTGGACTACTGCAATTCCCTCTACCTAGGGCTACCAGGGGTTGATATCCGCCGCCTTCAGCTGGTGCAGAACGCTGCAGCCAGGCTTCTGACTGGGACTCTTAGAACCAGCCACATGATGCCTGTGCTTCGCAAACTGCACTGGCTGCCTGTTCGGTGGTGGATCACCTTAGGTTGGTTTACTAACCTTAAAGCCCTACACCACCAGGAACCCGGTTACCTGAAAGATCTTCTGGTTCCCTATTGCCCCCTCCGCCCCCTCCGTTCCGCCAGTGAGGGATTGTTGGAGATTCCCAGGGTTCGTTTGAAGCTATCGGGATCTTGTGCCTTTGCCTTTTCGGCTCCAACCCTGTGGAATTCTCTACCTCGCTGGTTAAGTGAATGCCCAACCGTTGATAGTTTTAAAACTGATTTAAAGACATATCTTTTTACTCTGGCCTATCCTGTCTAGTTATGGTTGTTTTAATGTTTGTATTTTGCTGTTCTATTTATTCCTGTACAGCGCCTTGATTTTGAAAGGCGCTTTATAAATAAACATGACTTGACTTGACTTGACTTCTTCAATCAATGTTGTGAAAGTTGCTAGTTGTGATATCATAACATTGTGACATCACTGCCCATATAAATACTGGGAGAATGCTACACCTCTCAGAGTTTTATGTGATAAGAGTGATTTCCTTATATCGCAGAACAGAAACCATGACCCAAATATCACCCAATGTCAAAAGGGCAACCAAGATAACAGAGACCGCTGCAAACAACAATGGTCACTTATTTTTTAACTACAAGCAATAACAAACTGATTTTTTGTGTGGGGGACAATGCCTGTGGGGGACTATGCCTGTAGGGGGCTATGCCCCCGCACCACCCAAATAAATTATTATCAACTCCAGGGGGTGAGGACCTAGAAATAATTGAAAACCTGAATAAAAAAATTGTCCCACACTAGGACCCTAACCTGATCCACCGGCTCCATAGGTGGTGGCTCTGTCCACTACACCAAATGGCCAGCTCAGCAGGGCTTGGCCAAATATCTTCCTGTATCCTTCTCTAGCAAATGTAGATCACTGCTTCACTCACTATACAGGATAGCTCGACCTTTTCTACCACTCGCTGTAAGTATGAGTGCTATTTTTGAGTTGCTCATATTGAGTGGCTCAATAATATGTGCTCATGTCACTGTACACCCTCTCAGAGCTTTGCTGTTCCTCATGCTGGAAATATGTTATATTCCAAGTGAAAACATGATCCAAAAAGAAGAGATTCAGGCATTCCCACTGGGAGTTTTCCAGAAGACAAGAAATAAAACTGAATGACAAGACTGTTAGGTACTGTTCTATCCTGTCTTTTAGGAGAAGCTAGATTACCCAAGGTCTCCATCATTTTAAACCGAAGACCAAAAAGACAATAGTCTACTCTTTACTACAGTACTAAGTATCTTTTCATATATCTATATGTTAAAATATAGTGTTGGATTGTTTAGGTGAATTAATTGATTAGTTAACTGATTAATTAACTCTTAGGGCTTTGATTCTCAAAGCCCTAAGAGTGACGCAAAATGCAGCAAACAAAAATGGACAAGTGGCACCTTGCATCAAAAACTGCCCCTGAGCTATTCACAAAATCAGCCTGCATCAACCACAGGTTGCCTGCCCCAGATGTGGCTTGCATCACCCATGTACCAGAAATGGGCTGCGACATGGTGCTAGGGGGCATGTGGCTGATGCAAGCACCGCATCCCCATAAATGGGATTCTCAGAACTCTCCCAGAGGCTGGTCTGGTCTAAGTGTACTTAGAAAACTCCCCTCTGGGAAAGTTGACCAGTGTGCAGCAATGTGCCACCCCCCACATGCCCGTAACAGCATATCAGGCAGTAAACCATTGTGCTCTAGTTGCCCTCTGCACCGATCCATGATGCTGCCATGTTTTAATAATTTAGATTTCCCCCATCCCTAGTGCTCTAGTGGCTCACCGCCCTGATATCTGATGCTGTCATATTTTAATAATTTAGATATTCCCCCAACCTTGGAGCTCTAGTGACCCCCCACCACAACCCCCGATGCCACTGGTGTTTCAATAATTTAGATTTCCCCCAATCCTGGTGCTCTAATGGCCCCACTGCCTTGATCCCTGATACCATCGGTGTTTCAATAATTTAGATTTCTTCCAATCCTGGTGTTCTAGTGCCTCCCCACCCCAATCCCCGATGCCACTATGGATTTTTTCATATTAAATATACTTTATTAATATTTTCAATTAATGCACAATAACAATAAACATAACAAAACAACAATTAACATCAACCCCTCAACCCCCCCACATAAAAAGGAAATTTGTAACGTACAGAATGAACACAAAAAAACACACGTGCCCACCTTAACCCAAAACTCCCATCCACCCCCGTATTCTGGAGATATGCTCATACAGTACACAGATTACATACATGAAGGAAGATAACTCATTAATGAATATAAAAACATAAAGAAAGAACAATAATAATAAGACAATGGAGGCAATGCCCCAAGGGGACCCCACAAGAGTGCAGAATGGGACAACCCCTTCCTAGGATATCCCAGAAGGTCTCATGTCTCTTGGATAGAGAGTAAAACATATAGAGGTTCCCATACTTTTTTATAAGTTGTGGAGCAATTGGACAGGCTGGCAATCAGTTTTTCTGCATGGAATGTGAACAAAATCTCTTGATTCCATTCCAAGTATGAGGGAGTGATTTGATCACACCAGTGCCTCAAGATAACTTTTTTTGGCACAAGCTGAAATCAAAGCCATGTGGTAACATTGGTTACCAATAAGGGAATCCTGAAAGAGACTCAATAAATACACTTCTGGAGAAAAAGCTGAGTCTAACTCCAGGAGGGGATCAAGCCACTGTCGAATGGAGTCCCACAGAGGCACCACTCTGTCACATTCCCAAAACATATGGTACTGGGTGCCTGATACCTTACTGCATTTTGTACACTTATCATGTTCTTTTTTTCCATAATATGCTTTATTAAAAGTATTCAAATAAAATCAACATTACAACTCAATAAACATCACTTTTAGCATCTGAATGTTGCATTGAGATTACTCCCATCCCCAATCCCCTACCCCAAAACCCTTACCCCTTCCCACCCCAAACCTAATGCATACTCCCCCCATTATCTACCCTGTATCTAAATATTATGTCACAATCTAGTAACCCTCCCTCCCCTATCTATCTTAATAGCATACACTTTTCATTGGGGCACATCTACACCAATCTCTAAGTTCTCATCAGGACACTACATATTGGAAAATATACACTGCTTCTTTTTCCACTATGTGTTCTTATCCTGAGAGTTGGAATACAAAGAACCAACAAAGTTTTTGAATCTTCCAGCCATATGAATAGAAAATTGCTCCCATCTTTTGTTAAATTTGGATGCAAAATTAAATTGTGACGCTACCAGCTTTTTTGCATAAAAGGCTGAGTAAAGCTCTTGAAGCCATTCTCTAAAAGGTGGTGCTATATCTTTAAGCCAGTATCTCATAATTAGAAGTAATGTCACTGTAGAGATGAGGGCAAAATAGTACTTATGTTTTAATGGCAATAAGGCTGAAAGATTACCCAATATACATGTTTCTATGTTGAAATTACATGATCCTTTGAACAAAGGGTTGGAAAATTGGATTACTTGTTGCCAAAATTTTTGGATTGCCAGGCAAGACCATATCATATGCTTTAGAGTACCGTGGTCTTGATGCAATCTTTGACAGACTCCAGTTTGAATTTTTCCCATGAGTTTAAGTTTTGCTGGTGTAAAATACAGACTGTGGAGTATATTAAATCTTATAAGTCACAGTCTGTCTTGTTTTATGAATCTGTAATTATTCCTCCAGATTTGATCCCACACCTCTGATTTATATGAGATATCCGCAGCATGTATCCAATAAAATGCTGCTGAAGGAATGTTCAACCATAATTTATCTAATAAAAATTTGTATATAAGCGAACACAATTTGGGTTGAATAACTTGAGCTAACGATCCTAAAAGCTCCCCAATCCGAGATGACCAAGGTGGAGATCCCAAACTATCCTGGATGCATCATTTTTTAATTTACAAGTACTTAAAAGTGGGCATAGACTTTATATTCATGGACTGCTAGATCTTTTGGGGAGAAATTATTTTGTTATTCAATATCATATCCGATATAGATATTTCTCATAGATCTTTCCAGAAGGAGGGAACTATAGGCTGGTTCTCTATCAGAAAGTTCAGATTATTATATAAAGGTTGTCCCAAATCTCTTTTATTATCCAGCTTAAATAATGAACATAATTGATTATGCACGAATACAGACCAAGCTATAGGAGTATCCTGCCAGGCTTTAGATATTTTTTGAATGGAATATAATGTAAAGCATTAGTTGCCACCCTATATTCCTGTGTCTTAAACCTTTCTGTCTTAAGCCAGACTTTATTGGAGTCTTCCCGTTTTTGTGGAGTGAGCCAGTGAAGATATTTTCCCAACTGAAAGGCTATATAATAAAGAAACAAATGCGGTATGCCCAGTCCACCTTCCCCCCCCCATCAGTTTAAACATAGCTCTTCTAGGCTTTTTATCTTTCCACAGAAAAACAGACCAAATGGCTTCCACCTTTCTAAACCATGATCTAGGAAGTGGGATATTAAGCATAGAGAGTGGGTACATTATTCTGGGGAAAATCACCATCTTAAGTAAATTGGCTCTGCCCCATAAGGATAGTGGAAGATTTTGCCATCACTTTAAATCTTGTTGCATCTGTGTAATAATCGGGTCTATATTTAATGCTTTCAATGTATTAATATCTGAAGTTATGTCAATGCCTAAAAATGTAATAGACTTGGCCCTCCATTTCAGGCCCAACTCTTCTACCTCTCTCTTAGTGCAAGCTGAGTTTAGGGGTAGAACCGTAGTTTTACTAAGATTCAGTTTATAACCTGACAGGACACTGAAGTTCTCAATTATTTTCAATACCCCTTTAAGAGAGTCTTGCCAACAAGAAAAATGCAATAAAATTGTCATCTGCAGACACTGAGATTTTATACCTGTCTTCCCCTATCCTAATACCCTATACTTCTTTTGCCCCAATGATTTTCTTAGCCAAGGGTTCAATATATAAATTGAACAACATAGGGGATAATGGGCATCCCTGTCTAGTACCTCTTGTTAAATTAAAATTACTAGAAATAACCCCATTACAAGATATTCTCGCTGACAGGGATGAATATAATATTTTAATCCATTGAATGAATTCTACTGTTATTCTGTATCTTGGTAAAATGTCAAAAATATAATCCCAAGATACCCTGTCAAATGCTTTTTCCACATCAAGAGACACCAAGACCTTGTCGTTATTGGTGTCTCCTGACATGGAAAGCAAATGACAAAGCTTCCAAAAATGGTCACTTGAATACATTCCCGATATGAACCCTACTTGCTCTTGTTCTATAAGGTTAGTCCAAACCTTTTTAAGGCGATGTGCCAGAATACTGGATAATATTTTAATATCTATGTTTATTAATGATATTGGTCTGTAGCTTTCTGGCCTGGTTGCATCTTTTCCTGGTTTGGAAATTACCACTATTTTGGCTTCCAGTAATGATATCTCTTTGATGGGAATGTAATAAAGGTAATTAAATAGGGTTCTCAAATAAGGTATAAGTTCCTCTTTAAAAGCTTTATGAAATAAAGAGGAAAAACCCATCAGGCCCAGGTTATTTGTCTTGGGGTAGTCTGCCTATAGCTTCACGAATCTCCTGTGTAGTGATCTCCCCTATTAGCTCTAATTCCTGTATTACTGTCAGTTAAGGGAGTTCCACATCAGAAAAAAAGGTCTCTAAATGCTCCCTATATTCAGGATCAGGACTTGGGGCTGTGTATAAAATTGAATAAAATGTTCTAAACTCATTTGCTATACCCTTACGGTCTGAAATTAATTTGCCTGTGTTATTATCATATAATCCTGTTACCCAATTTGCCTCCTTTTGTTTTTTAATTCTTTCGGCGAGTAGTTTTGCCAGATTTTTCACCTTGGCCTATGTAGGTTGCCTTCCATTTAGCCACTAATTTTAATGTCAAATTTGCCTCATGGGCTGTATACTTAGCTCTAAGAGAATCCAGTTCCTGCCACAAAGTTTCATCTGTTCAGTGATTTAATTGAGTTTCAAGAACTCTCATCCTGGAAAGCCACTCCTCCACCTGCTTAGATTGCTTATGTTTTCTAACAGCAACCAATCTAATCAACTCCCCCCTCCACACAGCTTTCATCGCTCCCCACAGAATGTCTCTCACCACCACTGTGCCCTGATTGATTTCCCAAGAGTCCACAATAAATGCTCTCATGTGGTTGACCACTTCTTCCTCTGCTAATAATTGGTTATTAATGGACCATGCTCTTGAGATCCTTTGATAGTCCTGAAATTTCAATTTAATCCAGATTGGAGAGTGATCTGTGATCTGACAGGATTCTGGGATTTATGACTACTTCATCGAT
This sequence comes from Neoceratodus forsteri, assembly GCA_016271365.2. Classification (NCBI taxonomy): domain Eukaryota; kingdom Metazoa; phylum Chordata; order Ceratodontiformes; family Ceratodontidae; genus Neoceratodus; species Neoceratodus forsteri. Next base: position 356,840,948 of record CM057456.1, read on the forward strand.
CCCCTGCAGAGCCCTTGTATTAAGTAAAAAATAGTCAATACGATAATAGACTCAATGAGGGGGTGAGTAGTAAGTATAATTAATCCCCTGGGGATTATATACTCTCCGTGGATCAGTTAGACCAGAATTCTGCAGGAATTCCCTCAATGCTTTCTGAGCAGGTGATATTGTGGCTCTCTTGCTATAGGATCTATCTATCCCATTCGAAAATACTAAATTCCAATCTCCCCTCAGCAAACATGGGATGTTAGGAGCAGAAGCAATGATAGAGGCTTGGGGCTGAAAAAAGGAGGGAGAATTCACATTCGGTCCATAGACTGAACCTAGCATAACCTCTGACCCTGCCAATCTCCCTTGCACCAGGATGTAACGTCCATCTGGATCACACCATGATTTCATTTCTTTAAATGGTACAGACTTTCTAATAAGAATACCTACTCCTCCTTGTCTATGACTTAAGCCCGTACCAAATACTTGGTCCACCCACAGTTTCCGTAGACTTAACAACTGGCTGGAAGTAACATGGGTCTCCTGCAACATAACTGTATGCGGTTGATATCTATTAAGATGCCTTAAAATGGTATACTTTTTAGCATTGTCCCTGCCACCTTTGATATTCCAAGATACTATATTCCAACTTCCCATGGTGCATCTGCAACTTTAATTCTACCTTCTAGTGTTCTAGCTCTCAAAATGATTCCATATTGTGTCCTGTTAAATAAAAATATGCTCCCTGACCTCTCCCTCCCCCATCCATATTACTAATAAACTTACCCCCCCTTTCCTGAAACCCTGAACCTCCTCTCTCCATGCCTTAAGCCTACTCCTAAACGTTTTGGCCGCCATACCCCCTTGGCACAGCATCACAAAGTCTAACTATCTTTTTAATAACAAAACAAAGATATAGCATCGATTTCCACCATTATCTATATTTGGGGCTCCAATTATAGACCCCCTGGAGGAATATTTCAAGAGCCATCTTCAATTTACCTGGACTAATTTAGCACAATAAATTAAGAGTATAGGAAATCCCCTAATTGTATATGTTCCCATAGTTACACTCCTTTTTAGAAGTATAATATGCATTGCTTTGTCGCATTTAAACATCAATAATATTTTCCCTTAGGTCTACTTCCATAAAGACCCTATAAATAAAATTATTCAGGCTATTAGTCTTTCCCAAGAAATCAACAAATAGAATCCAAATGAAACTTCTGCAGTCTTGCGGTCTGTAAGGCATTTTCAGAACCCATGAAAGGACAGTGAATTTCAATATGTCACTCCTCAAAAAATAGTTTAAAAATGCTTGCAACGTAATGCCTTAAAAATTGAAGTGATGATGCTAGATGGCACACTTTCCTTTCTCCAGAAACAGGCAGCATGTAGAAGATCTCATCAGCTACAATGTAAAACTTCCATTTGGAAAATAACTACAGGAGTTGCTAAAATCACATGGTTCTGTCTTTGAGTCCGATGAATGTAGCCTTTCCCCTGATTATCTTATAAAATATGGTCCGATCCTCAATCTGAATAACCATAACACGGTTGAATTCAACTTAGAAAACTCTCCTCCTGAGATAAATCAAAAACATCATTCACTTCCCCGAGAGCTATTCATCCCTCTTTCCCGAACAGTTCTGGGAGTTTCAATTTAAGATCATTCAGCGCTTGAGAGGCGGATTCAAATCTGACATTTCCATTTGACAGAGAGACCTCCAACCTTGCAGGAAACAACATTCTATGTTTAATTTTTGCTGCCCATAGCTTAGACTGTTTAGGTCTGTACACTGCTCTTTCCTGACAAACCTTGTAGGTGAGGTCTGGCACTAGCCTTAACTGCTTGCCTTCCCATATGACCTTCTCTGCGCTTCTGGCTGCTCTCAGAATGTGATCCCTGTCGAGATAGTTTAAAACTTTAAATATAATTGGACAAGGGGCTTGATCCACAGAAGGTTTCAGTCGAATGGATCTGTGCGCCCTTTCGATCACATAAGTCGGGCCATTAGGTATGGGCTTGCTATTTTTGTACACAATTTTTGAATAAAGTTGACCATATTCATCCCTTCCTCGCCTTCTGGTAGCCCTAGTAACACTAAATTATTTCTTCTAGATCTACCTTCAAGATCATCGATCTTCTCTTCCATTTTTTTACCATTTTCTTCAGAAGAAAATTGTCCTTATCCATTTTCTCCGTTCTATCCTCTAAAGAGGAGATATGGGTTTCAGCATCAGAAACTTTGATTACCAACCCCAATAAAGAATCTTTCCATTCCTGAAAATCAGAGATGAGCAAAAATAGTGTTGCTTTAATCGCCGAGACATCCTCTTGTAACTGATCTGCTGCAGGTGGCTCTAGCTTCTCCGTCGGCGAGGAACTTCTCCTAGGCCTTTTCACCTCCAGGCCGCCCGTATCCTTTTTACTTTCTTTTTCATTGCTGTTATGCATCATTTCTTTTGCTGCTTCCATTATAGCTTGCAGCTATACTCCTCCAGGTACAATCTTCTTGTATTATGAATTTTAAGCATCTTTTGTGGTGGAAATATTGGAATTTAGCAGTTAGACCCATGGAGCTGCTTCAGCATGTTGCTTACTCCCTCAGGGGCATCACATGACTCCACACTTATCATGTTCTAATTTGCCTATTCTATGCAACTTAATGGGGGTACAGTAAAGATTATGGAGTATCTGGAACTGCATATGGTGGTATCTATCCCACTTAATAAACTTCTATAAATTTATCCATAAACCAGATCAGTCATACAGTTTCCCAGAAGGGGGAAGAGCTTTATCCTAATATGAAGCAGTGCCTGCAACCTTGGAGAAAAGGAGGTAGCTAAAATAATTGTATAAAGAGGATATACCATGAGGTGCGCATGCTTGGGCTACTAGACTGAAGATGGTTGAACTGTACAAATTAGACAACGGTCTTTGACCAAAATAACCAGACAATAAATTAGGAATCTGATAAAACTTAAAACAATGTCGAGGGGACATATGTAAGCATTGCTGGGCTTCTTGAAATGTCATCATATTATCATCTTTAAGGAGATGCTCCACTAAATGAGCCTCCAGGTAGGGCCAGTAACTGGAGTTCAAAGTTTGCATTGCAGTTCTGAGATTCGGGTTCCCAACAAGGGCTGCACAACGTCCTTCTTTGGATCAAGCTGAAGAAGAGTACATAACTGCATGTGCACCTGGAGCAAAGTGGCAAGTGGAGTACCACGCAGGGATTGTGGGAGCTGACGATGAGAAATATGCAATAAAGCTTTAATACTGAGTTTGGAATTGATCACAATAAAATTGCTCTATCTCCAACCATTGGGGGCACACAAGTACTGGGTATCCTCTGAGGAGGGTCTATACCATTGTAAAAAATGGGATGCATGGATTGCTAGATGGAATAGCTAGATGGAGGAGTGCAGGCCCAAACTGGGTGCCGCCTCCAGCACAAATACTATCTCTGCTGCCTCCCGAAGCCTTAACCAGTTGGTCGGCTCTAACTAAGCCCCCACCTGCACTGCTCAGCTGGTCTGCCTGGAAGAAAACTCCTCTACCTTGCTAAGGTATGACAGGACTCAGCCATCAGGTTCAATTTTTGACACGTTCCACAGCCACATCCTGATTGGACGCTGCCCTCTGTTGCTGCATTTCAAGTGGCTTTTCCCCAGGCGAATTCTTCCTGATGCAACAATTGCTCCTTATGCTTAAAATGACTGTTTTCTGTTTTTTTTTGTTTGTTTTTAAAGGGCTGTTAAGTTCCTGGCTAGTTTTCCATTAGCAGGTTATACAGATCTGCCACTAGAGGGATCTTGTTCTTTCATTCAAAAAGTCTACCCTCTTAAAGTCACAGTTGCTTTACTTGCTATATACCTTCCTTGTACTGCCTCCCTACTAAATCCTGTTTGACGAAATTTTTGCCCAGGATTATTTCAGCCTACTGTACTGATTCAATCAATCAATCAATCAAGCAATCTTTATTTATCCAGGCGAAAACAACGTTGCGACAACTCATTTGCAAGGTGGACCTGGTACAGTTATAGGGTATACAAAAGGTAGATAACGTATATATAAGGCACAATAAAATACAATCTTACACATAGGGTATAGTTAGTATAATATGTTAAGCATATAATATATGACATAACCGATACAAGCTTACAATTTGAATCATAGTTTGTACAACATATTCAAAAGGGAGAGAGGAGCATGATTTTTCAGCAATACATATGTTCGCATCAAATAAGTCAAATTGAGTCAAATAGTACAAGACAACATACCACCCTGTGACCACAAATTCCAGATAGTAGAAGCAATAGGAGAGCTGGGCACTGGGAGAAAAGGAGGAACTCAAGTGCAGGTTATCTAATGATGGCAGTTGCATACTTCTTTAAAGGTTGTAGCAAAGAGAGATTTGTAGAAGGGTACTTTCACTGGGAGGTCTATTTTTAAGGTTTTTTGCACAGTGTTCCAAATGGCAGGTAGGAAGTGACTTATGGCCACTTTGCCAAAGCATGTATTTACCTTAGGAATGACGAGTGAAGTATAAGTAAGGCTTCTTAGAAGATAATTCCCTGGTAGGCAGAGAGGGAGACAGTCAGAGATGTATTTAGGAAGCTTATTTGTCAATGCTCTTAGGGTCCAAAGGATAGCGTTTTTGTGCCATCTGTAACTAAGAGAGTACCAGCCAAGAATACAGTAGAGGGTGCAGTGATGAGTGGAGTATGGTGCACTTGTGATGAATCTAATTGCCCAATGATATAGTGTGTAGAGTTTCCCTAAAGTCACACTAGCCCCATGACCATACAGGATATCTTCGTAGTCTAGGAGCGGTATGAACATTGTTTGTACAAGACTTTTTTTTGCCTCCTGGGTTAGTAGATGTTTTATGTGAAAGAATATATCAAGTCTTTGTCTTAGCCTTTTGGTGAGGTTTTCAATGTGTATGGAGAACATAAGCCTGTCGTTAACCCAGACCCCCAAATACTTGAAGACTGATACAAACTCTAGGGATTTACCAAGCAGCGACTGTATGACAGGATGGGTAGAGGTCCCCTTTGTGTTATATGTGCATGTAGTTGGAGCAAAAAGCATAGCTTTGTTTTTTTTAGCATTTAAGAGCAACTTCAGATGCAGAAGGTTTTCCTGAAGATGGATAAATTCAAGTTGGAGGTCTTTGCAGGCCTCATCTGGAGAAGGCCTGGCTAAGTAAAGCATTGTGTCATCCGCGAACAGGTGAATACTAGCATCTGCGATTCCATTGTTTAAATTATTAGTATAGACAGCAAACAACAAGGGTCCTAATATAGATCCTTGGGGCACTCCTCTTTGCACAGTTTTCAGTGTAGAGAGATTGCCATCAGCTCTGACTTGTTGGTGGCATCCAGTGAGATAGCTAGTAAACCACTTGACAGACAGTGGGTCTGCTCCAACAATACGCAGTGTGGTAATAAGAAGGCCATGGTCCACCATATCGAAAGCTTTGCTCAGGTCAAGGAATAGGCTACATACAGTGGCGTGAAAAAGTATTTGCCCCCTTCCTGATTTTCTCTATTATTGCATATTTGTCACACTGGATGTTTTCAGGTCTTTAGACAAAATATAATATTAGATAAAGGGAACCTGAGTGAACAAATAACACTTTTTTTTTTTACTTATTTCATTTATTTAATGAAAAAAGTTAACCAACACCAACTGGCACTGTGTGAAAAGTAATTGCCCCTAGTTAAATCAACCCAATTAAAAGGATAATTAGAGTCAGCTGATTGAACACAGCCAGGCTTGATTACAGCCAGCCCTGCTCAATATAAACCTCACTTATTTTGGCCCTTACCATCAAGTCACGTTGCCAGCACAAAGATTCAACAGCACATTATGCCATGATCAAAGGAAGTTCCTGAAAAGATCAGAAAAAATTTGTTGCCCTCTTTCAGTCTGGAAAGGGTTACAAAGCTATTCCTAAGGCTCTGGGACTCCATCGAACCACAGTGAGAGCCATAATCTCAAATGGAGAACACTTGGAACAGTAGTGAATCTTCCCAGGAGTGGGCGGCCTGCCAAAATTACTCCAAGGGCACAGCGTAAAATCATCCAGGAAGTCTCAAAGGATCCTAAAACAACATCCAAAGAACTGCAGGCTTCTCTTGCCTCAGCTAAGGTCAGTGTTCATGACTCCACAATCAGAAAGAGACTGGGCAAAAATTGGCTTCATGTGAGGTAGCAAGGCAGAAACCACTGCTAACCAAGAAGAACATAAATGTTCGTCTCTCATTTGCCAAGAAGCACCTGGATGATCCACAAGCCTTTTGGGAAAATGTTCTATGGACAGATGAGTCCAAGTGGAACTTTTGGACGATATGGATCCATAATGTCTCGCGTAAAGCAAACACAGCATTCCACAGTAAGAACACCATACCAACAGTCAAACATGGTGGTGGTAGTGTGATGGTGTGGGGATCTTGCTGCCTAAGGACCTGGATGACTTGCCAAAATTAAAGGAACCATGAATTCTGCTCTGTACCAGAAAATTCTTAAGGAGAATGTCCGGTCATCCTTCCGTCAGCTGAAGCTGAGCGTGGTTGGGTTATGCAGCAAGACAATGATACAAAACACAAAAGCAAGTCCACATCAGAATGGCTAAAAGAAGTAAAATTAAAGTTTTGGAGTGGCTAGTCAAAGTCCAGACTTAAACCCAATAGAGATGCTGTGGCAGGACCTGAAACGAGCAGTTCATGCTTGAAAACCTACCAAATGTTACTGAATTAAAGCAGTTCTGCAAGGAAGAGTGAGTTAAATTCCTCCACAGCGATGTGAAAGACTGATATTGAATTATAGGAAGTGTTTGGTTGCAGTCATTGCAGCTAAATGTGGCGTAACCAGTTATTAAGTGTAAGGGGGCAATTACTTTTTCACACAGTGCCAGTTGGTGTTGGTTAACTTTTTTCATTAAATAGGTGAAATAAAAAATTAAAAAACAAGTGTTATTTGTTCACTCAGGTTCCCTTTATCTAATATTACATTTTCTCTAAAGACCTGAAAACATCCAGTGTGACAAATATGCAATAATAGAGAAAATCAGGAAGGGGGCAAATACTTTTTCACGCCACTGTATGTATTTTTTGTTATCTAATGCCATCTGCCAGTCATTTGTAACTTTGTCAAGTGCCGAGATCGTGCTATGATTTGGCCTAAAGCCAGATTGGGCCTCATTTAGAAGATGTGTATATCAAGGTGTTGTCTCAGCTGTAAGTTCACTACTTTCTCCAGTACCTTTGACAAGATAGGGAGTAAAGAAATGGGGCGATAGTTGTTTAAGTCGCAAGTGTCACCAGATTTGAAGAGTGGAATCACCTGAGCTGTCTTCCGCATAGATAGAATGAAACCCTGCATGAGGGACAGATTAAAGAGATGTGCTTTCAGAGCGTCTAGAGCATAATATCCTAACTTTAAATAATATGGCTCTATATGGTCTGCACCAGCACTTTTTCTAGTATCTAGAGCGAGGAGTTGGTCCTCAATTTGTTTTACAATTCAAATTGGGAAATTCTGTTTTGGGGAAATGCTTATATTGTACTGCTTCTAATTTGGAAATTTGGGGATTTTGTCTTGGGGAAATGTTTTACTGTTTAAAGCTGATTGAACTACTGTGAAGTTTCCTCCACCACCCCCTCCTACCCTAGTTAAATACACTCTAGCTCCACCTCTCTTCCTCACACTCCACCCTCGATTGCCTGCTGGTCCCTCCTATTGGCCTACAACCCTTGCTTGCCTTTTCTCTTCCTTTCTGTCCCACCTAGCTCTAGCCTACACTGCTCTCTCTCCCCAGCTGCTCACATACCCCATCCTCGCTGTTCCTGCTCACTCTCAGCTCTCTTTTCACTACCTCTCCCTGCCTGCTTCTTTTTTCTTTTCTTTTGCCCTACACCAGCTATGAGTTCCCTCCCCCACCTGCTCCTTCCCCTTCTCTCCCTCCTTGTCCTCCCTCCCTTGTTCTCTCTCCCAGACCCCTGCCACCCCCATCCCGTACCCACTATCTACTTAATCAATACCAGCAGTACCTTGGGAACACTCCACTTCTTGACCAGTCCTCCCCCATGGGCCTCCACTTGGAAATATCTGGCTGCTTCTTAACACCACTAAGGTTGGTCTTAATGCCAGCCTATCCCTACTGTACCACATTGCATATCATTGGGGCTGTCATATGGACTCTACCTAATGCCCATATGCTAAAAGGAAACACCAATTCTCACTACTGGACCTGCGCGTCTGTTCAGTGAAGCTCCTCCTACTTCTCCTACTGATCTCGGACAATGTCCATCCAAACCCTGGCTGTTCAAGCCTTCTGAAAAAGGCAGGGACCCTCACCATTGCAACCATTAACATCTGCAGCCTGTTACCAAAGCTTGCTGCACTCCAAGCCTTTATCAGCCAACATAATTCTGACATCCTTGCTGTAGTTTAAACATGGCTGACACCAAAAGTTCCTGATCTGGCAATTACCTTAGAGGGCTAAAATGTTTTCAGACTGGACCGTGTCTCTAAAAGGGGAGGGGGCTGTGCCATCTACATTAAGGATAATCTTCTGGAGCACCTTGTTCCAACCCCCATCCCTGTCTCCTCAGCCCAGCTTCTACCCATTAAAATTCTTCTATGTCCCAATCAAAAAGCCCTCACCATCGTCTCTGTATATATTCCACCTGAAGATCAAGATCTTGGCATCAAAGAAGTTCTTAACTTGGTCAGTTCCCAATCTCCTGGCTCTGAACACATTCTGCTTGGTGATTTCAATATAAACTGGCTCACATCTGTTGTCTGCACTCATAAGGATGCCCTTGCAGCTGCAAACCTCTCACAATTGGTCACCACACCAACTCGGATAAATTACAAAACTGGCACCGGTACCCTGCTGGACTGGGTTCTCACCAATCACCCTACCAGGATCTCTCATACCTCCGTTCTCCCAGACTCTCTCAGTGACCACTCCCTGGTTATATGTGAATGGTCTAATACATTTCTAAAGCCACTCCCAATAATCATTATCAGCAGAGTCCTCCCCCATGGTCAACTTACCCATCTCAGATAGTACCTATCCTTGTAAGACTGGCTGCCCATCTACAAGGCGATGGATGTTAACCTAGTCCTCGACTACTTCATCACCACCTTCAATATGCCTGTGACCTCTTCGCTCCTTCAAAAAAATGGAAAACAAAAGCCCTCTGTAACCCTTGGATAACTGCGGATCTCCTTTCCCAGGTGAAATCTAGGGATCACCTGTGGGCAGTGGCTAAAGCCACAGGCAAACAATCTGACATCCAAAAATACAAACATGCCCGTAATGTCTGCACAAAATCCATTTGTCTCATGAAAAGCTCATATTAAAAGGACGTCCTCACAAACACCTGGGGAAATGGTCATGCTTTCTGGGACAATATCAAGGACATTACTGGGAAACAATCAAAGTCCCCTCCAGCCATGTTAATTGTTGAAGGGTCCACTACCCTTGATCCCATGGTCATTGCAAATACCTTTAACATGGATTTTACTGACCTCAGTACTGTTCTACCACCTGATTTCTTCACAGTCAGTCACACCCCCTCTAACACACCCTGCACTCTGTCAAACCACCCTCATTTTTACTTCAGGGAGATTAAGATGAATGAAGCTCGCCGCCACATCGCCTCAGCCATGTCCACTTCCAGAATCAGCAGTGACACCCTGGACCTTAAGCTGCTATCACTTACACTTGATGAGGTCCTCAGTCCCCTAACTAAAATTCTTAACCTCTCTCTCTCCACACCAGTACATTCCCTGAAATATGGAAAACTGCAACTGTGACCCCGGTCCACAAAAGTGGGGATAAGACCTGTCACTCTAACTACTGCCCGATCTTCATATTGCCACCACTATCCAAGGCCCTAGAGCATATTGTTGTGGACCAGCTCACTAATTATTTGGACAAATATAATATTCTGTGCACACAACAGCACGGTTTTAGAAAAGGGCATAGTACCACCTCTGCCCTGCTTGAATTTACTGGTGCTGTGCATAGTTCCCTTGATAAAGGTCTTCTTACTGGGGCTGTCTTCATTGACCTCTCAAAGGCATTTGACACGGTCCATCATCGGCTGCTGTATGACCAACTACTCCTTGCTGGCCTCGCATTGGACTCAGCCCGCTGGTTCAGAAGCTACCTTGACAACCACTCACAAAGAGTGAAAATTGCCAGGACTATCTCGGACACCTTGCCTGTCTGCTTCAGAGTCCCTCAGGGGTCCATACTGGGCCCTCTTCTTTTCAGCCTCTTTTTAAACTCCCTACCACAATCCTGCTCGGAACAAATCACCCTGTATGTGGATGATGCTGTTGTCTTTTCTATGCACAAGGTCCTTTCACCACTACAACACAGCCTCCAACTCGAATTCAGTGCCATTGAAGCATGGTTCTCCAATTATAAACTAGTCCTCATTCACAAGAAAACCAAGTCATTGCTATTCTGCAGTTCACATAACCGTTACAAGCAACACCCCCTTGCCATCTCCACCAAGCAGGGGACTATCCTCGAACAAATTTACTCATTCAAATACCTACGGATTCTGCTTGACCCCAATCTCTCCTATATGGCTCACATTGACAGCGTGGCTAAAGCTGCCAACACACGGCTTGGATTGCTCTACAAGCACAGGCAGCACCTCACCCCAGAGGTCTGGAAGATTGCCGTCCAGAGCTCTGTGGTGTCAGTTACTGATTATGACCTCATTATCTATGGCTCCACCATGATGTCCGCCCTCTGATGTATAAAAACTGCACTTAACAAAGCATGCCGACTCACAACTGGTACCCACCACCTCACTCACACATGTGCCCTTTATGAACAATCTAGATGGCTCCAACTCTCTAACTGTATAAAGTATCTCACATGTGCTATGGCAGGAAAAATCAACCTTGGCCACACACACGCCCTGGTGTTACTGCCTTGTTACATCAAAACACCAACTGACAGAACACCAGGAGCTTGACAACCCAGATTCTACAAGTTCCTCGCTGTTGAACTATGCAGGGCCAATGCTCCTTTGCCTATAGGGCTCCTCTATGGATGAATCATCTCAGCCTCACCATCTCCTCTGCCTCAACACTAGGTCTGTTCAAAACTAGGCTCTGGGCCCATCTCATTGCCTCTAGCTCCTGTGACTGCCTCTCCTAGCTGATGACCTACACAGCATTAATCCTAACTTATATACTGCTTAACCCCAGGCCCCCAGTCCCCTTCCCCCCAGCTCCTGAGGTGCCACTTAAAATCTCAGGTCTTCATACCACCTCATTAGTCTCTCCTTGCTCCATTATAGCACTTATTTCCCCCCTCACCCTGACCCCTTTTTCTCTTTTATCACTCCTTCCCATTTATTTTTCAACAAATGCCTCCAGCTGCATCTTCATCCTCCCCCTCTCCTCTCATCCCTGTTTCTCTGCCACCCCCAGGCACCTGACCCTACCCATTCCTTGTGGGCACATGCATCCTAGCTGTGTTCACCATTTTACTATAGCGTGCCTCTGTTAACTACCTACACATCTCCTCCTCCTCTACACCTTAGTCTTCCTATAATTGACCCCTTTCAATAGCACTGTTGTACATGAATTGTTTACTGTTATTTCACTGTTGCTTCCTTGTTGTTTGTTATTTCTGACATGGAACCTTTGTAAAAGAGCCTTGGCTCAAAGGTACTTGTAATCCTAGAATAAATTAAATAAGAATAAATAAAAAAATAAAATAAATAAAATAAAATTAGGGAGATGAAGGCTCCTTTCCTTTTTTGGTGTCATTAATTTGCTAAAGTCTCTCCTGGGGAGCTTACCTTGCTAAAGAAAAGAGGATAATACACGCTGTAACTGTTTATACCAAGACTGGGGTATAACTCCATTAAGCATAATAAGGGGGTATAGGATCCAAGGTAGGACGTTCATCTTAATAATGTTCATGCACCCCCAAAAGAGATAGGCAATAGGGCCCATCTATTCAAATCAAGTTTAATGCATTCAAGTAGTGGATCTAAGTTATAGCACTTCAATTTATCAGGGGATGTACTAACATACATACCCAAGTACTTGAGTTCGTCTTTGACCCAAACAAGTCCCAAGCTCTCAAAATCCACTTTATTAGTCAGGCCATTTAAAGGCACAATTTCAGTTTTGCCTAAATTTAACTTATAGTCTGAAAGCATTCCAAAGTCAGTAATGAGTTCCAGGATAGCAGGCAGGGATGTAGCAGGGTGGATAAGATGTAATAAAATGTCATCTGCATAGACTGACATTTTATTTTGGTGTGGTCCCACCAGTACACCTTTCACCAGTGGAGAACTATTATGTTTCCTAATTAAGGGCTCCACAAAAAGGTTAAAAAGAAAAGGAGACAAGGGACATCACTTCCTGGTGCCTCTCCTTAGATAGCTAAGGTCTGACCGGATGCCACTGCATAACACCCTGACCGAGGGGTTGGAATAGAGGACCTTAATCCATTGTAAAAATGTAGGTGGGTTCCTATACCTGGGAAGCAAGTCAAATAAAAAAGTCCATGAGACCCTATCAAAAGCTTTCTCTGCATCCAGGGAGACCAATGCTGTTGGTGTAAGTTTCTCCCTAGATGTGAAGATCAAGTGTAGGAGCTTCCAAAAATGGTCTGCAGATATTCAACCAGGAACGAATCCCACCTGTTCTCTACTAATCAGCATGCCCCACACCTGATTTAATCTTGTGGCCAAAATATTTGATATTTTAAGGACCAAATTAATGAGAGAGATAGACCAGTAACTGCCTACTCTCAGAGGATCCTTCCCAGATTTTAACAAATTGACAATCAAAGCTTCTGTTAAGGAAGTGTCAGTGGCTCAGTAGGTAGCACACTGACCTCTGAGGCCAGGGGATCAGAGGGCTGTAGGTTCAGTTCCCACATCTAGCACTTGGGTTAATATCCCAATACTGACACTGTAGTGCAGCATGAGGGGGATGCAGCCCTTCTGAGGTGCCATCTTTTGGATGAGACATTAAACCAAGGTCCCATCTGCCTGGATTGCTGGTAGTTCAGGTGGATGCTAAAGATCCCATGGCACTTATCGAAAAAGAGTAGGGGAACTTTTTTATTCAAAACTTGAAACAAAATATACAAAAATTGTATTACATCATACAAAATCATAATGAAAGAAAATCAAAAGAAACAGAAAAAAGTAGTACAGCATACATAAACGTCAAACAGAAATAATGCGTGTGAGTACATAACCCCCTTCCCATCCCTACTAAAAGAATAGAGGAAGTTTGTATTGAAAAACTGAAAACAAAATATGCAAAACTGTATTACAGCATACATAGTCATAATAAAATAAAATCAAAAAACAGAAAGAAGTAGTACAGCATACATGAACTATAAACATGAAATATCCGCATTTGTACATAACCCCCATCCCATACCCACTAAAAGAGTAGGAAAAAAATGTTTTTTTACTGAAAACGTAAAAAACAAGATATGCAGAACAGCTGTATGGCATTCAGAATCATAAAGAAAAGAAATCAACAACAAAAATAAGTATTAAAACAGGAAAAGAAAAAAACAAAAAGCAGCTTAGTCAGGGAATAATACAGGAACATAAGTTCCAGTATCGTTGAAAAACCCCAGGCGATACAGAGCCTTCCTCTGAATAATAAACAGCTTGCAAGCCCTGTAAGATCTGAGAAACAATCTGGGTAGGGCTACTTGATTTTTGTTGTAGTAAATATGCACATCTGGCCTGCCACAAATAGAAGCGACAAAAATCAAAAATCAAATGAAGAGTGCTGTGATGATATCGACATAAACCAGGGACATAAATACTGAAAATTAAAACATCGTACATAAGGATCGGGATGGCCTTCTCTTTCCACTTATGGAGGAGAAGGGTCCACACAGGTCGAATATAGGGACATTCAATAAAAAAATGTGACATGGTCTCGGAAATAGATGTGCACATGTCACAAGGACAAGTCCTCTCCTCCTAAGCCTTATGCTTCAGGTTATCTCTGACTCAAAGCCTCCCATGACAAGATAACCAGATAGCCCAAACTCTCCAAGGAATTCATGGATCAGTCAATTGAAGAAAGACACTTTGGGAGTCAATAAGAGTACCAAAGGAATCCCGCAACACAGGCAGGTCCAAAAAAGACAACCCCAGAATAGACTGATACAAATGCTTCCTTGAGGAAGAAAGCATCATGGTGGGGTTCAAACACCACTGACGAATCTTCAGAAAAGTGGGAATTATGTAATGGGGAAGATTATGTTTTCAAAAATTCCGAGGTATTTCCATAGGTGGAAGGTACCAAGCATTGCATAATGGAGCAACACTATGATGAAGAAGAGAAAACCAAAATGCTGGTTGAGATTGTAAAAGATGGGGAATAGTGAATTTCATAAACAAACAGTGAAAAAACACCAAGGGGTTCAACATTCGAACCTCACCATGGCAATAATTAAGATATGTATAAGTTCGCTTAACTGGGTTCAAGCGACTGTCCCAGAACCCCTGAAAGAAAACATTATACAAGCGGGCTTCCAAGGAAAAGGGAACTGGGTAAACCGTAGCTAAATGAAGAAACAAAGGAAGAACAAAAGTCTTTAACAACAAAACCCGTTTCTGCTTTGCAATACTGTGACCCTTCCAGGAAGCAACTATTTGGGAAGCTTTCTTTAAAACAGAAGTCCAATTGGAAAGGGCATCATCAGTGGTACCAAAATTCAATCCCAAAAGCTTGATTGGGGTGGACTGCATAGGGACCCCAGCAATAGAGATCCAAAAATCTGGGGGTGGCGGCATCAGGAGAAGCAGAGCCGAGCTCTTGTCATAATTCAGTTTGGAGCCTGACACCAGTTCAAAGTCCATAAGAAGGAGTAATAAATCATCCTCTTGAAGTTGAGGAGTGGTGAGAATACAAAGGTCATCCGCATATGCAGATACCGGAGGAACAGTATGCACTAAAGGAAAAGACAGATGTGGGATAGACAGATGGTGCAAAATTCTGCGTAGCAAAGGATCTATTTGAAAAATGTAAAGAAGGGGACTTAAAGGGCAGCCTTGCCTAACCCCAGTACAACTCAAAAAGGAGGGACAGGGAAGCCATTCACATAGGGCTGGATCCAAGCAGTAGAATACAGCAATCTAATCCATTGGATAAAATGCGGTGGAATACCATAGTGAGGCAGAACCAGAAAGAGATAGGCATTATTCACTCTATCGAGCGCCTTCTCTTGATCCAAAGAAAGAAGGAGCGAGGGAGAAGAGGAAGAGCTAAAAGAAGAGACATCCCACGGAAGTGAAAGATTGGAAATTATAGTGTGATGAGGAATGGCACAAGTCTGAACATTAGAAATAACATGGGATGCAGTAGGAAGAAGCTGGTGAAGCAAGACGGACGTAAAAATCTTATAGTCCACATTTAAGAGACTTAATGGTCTCCAATTCCGAATGTCCGCTCTATCCCCATTATTAAATAAGAGAAATATAATAGCATCCGAGAAGTGATGAGGAACAGAATGAGTGTCAATGATAGTATTAAAGAGCAAAGTAAGAATTGGAGAGAAGAAGTCAGAAAAGCATAATAAAGCTCTGCAGTGAGGCCGTCTTGCCCCAGAGAAGTACACTTTTTTTGTTTCTTGATGGCCGCCTGCACCTCTAACAGAGAGATTGGGGAAATCAACAGGGTACAAAGATCTTGAGGGGGAGAGGGAACCTGGAAGTCAAAAAAGGAAGTGACAGCAGGAAGGGCCAAGGTAGGAGTCCCAAAAACACTATCCAAGTGGGAAAAACCTTCTGCTGGAGGGATGCCATAGTATCATAAACCACTGAGAAGTCAGGGTAGGTAAGACTATCGATGTGTGTGGCTGCCACTCTGTTTCAACAGAGCTTAAAAACATCAAAAGAGGCCTTAGAAGATCATGTGCCGCAAGATGCCTCAAGATGCAAAGAGCGTGCCCTGTCATACTGATGAGCTTTCATCTGGGACTTTAAAGATTCAATAAGAGGGGAATAATCATATCCAGACTCACAAGCCCTTGAGATAAGTCTCCATCAGATGCCACCTCAAAGTCAAATACTGATGATAAGAGGATGCAAATTTCCTCCTACATGCCGGATAAAGAAACGTTTAAGATCCAACTTGGTATCCTCCCACCATTGTAAGGGGGAGGCATAAGCATCCATTACAGAAATGCAGTCCTGCAAAAGGGCTTGACAATCCTCAAAAATGCTACTGCCAGACAACAAGGAACTAGTCAACTTCCAATGAGAAGAAACAATAAGAGGATGGGAAGCAGTGGAAGGAGAACAAAATAGTGAAATGGCCATGTGATCCGAGGTTTCGCAAGGAATGACCATCGCCCGCTGAACTAAAATATTCTGATAGAGGAAGAAAAAATCAATATGAGTGGCCAGAAGGTCTGTATGATAGGTCTTCACATCCATGGGATGCACCTCACAGTAGCCATCCTTAAGTAAAGCAGTCTTGAGAATTATCCATAATGCAGAGGAATCCCCAAAAAGTTTTTGAGTCTTACCCTCTTTGTCAGCCAAGGTAAGACCACAGTTGAAATTCCCTCCCATGTAAAGATGTTGAGAGGTGTGTAAATATGGTTGTAATGGCCAAAACAAATCAGAACGGGCTGCAATACTTTGAGGGGCATAGACATTATGAAGTTTGAGCTTCAGGCGATGGAAGGTACAATCAAGCAATGAGGCACGCCCGGGGACGATATCAACCAACCTTGTAACAGCACAGTCGTAGCCAGAAAACAAGATACATAATCCATCACACTTATCCTCACCAGAGGACCAATAGGATGGACCTTTGGTCCAACCAGTAGTGGCCCGGGTCAACTCGTAATGAGTCTTCAATCTAGTATCCTGGAGCATGTAGATATCATGCAGAAGGTCCAAAAGATACTGCAAAGTGGTGAGGAGTTTCCTATGGGATTTCATGCTGCACACATTAAGTGTGAGGCAGCGAAGACATAAACCCACAGGCAGGAGGAGAATGGATATTGCGGAAAGAATATGGGAGAAAACAGGGGAAAACTAAAAAAAAGGATCCTCAGGTAACCACAGATTGCTGTCTGGTGCCCAGTCTAGAAGGAGAGGAATCCTGCCGGGAATCAGATGAATAGTCCATACAGAGAGAAGAGGCCTGATAAGAATCAGAATCATTTTCCTCATCCACTATGTCACTGCACTGTTTCTGCTTAGTCAAGGCTTGGTAATGATTCCTGCTAAGTATCGACTGCCAGGGGGGAGGACCAGGAGCTTACCCTGAGCAATCTCTGTGAAGGAATCCTGGTCCGGAGGGAGAGGGGGCATGGGGTCGAGGGGGCAGCATCCTCTGGAGCAGGATCTGTGCAGGGAGGAATCTGTTTCTGCAGGAAAAGATCATCCACTGGAATGGGGGAGTAGGAACTGGTCAACATCCTCTGAGGGGGGGCAACATCCTGGAGCTCCCCATATCATTGGTGAAGCACCTGAGTTTGAGAGTCAGATATGAGAGCCACCTGGTCCTGGGGAAGGAGATCCATTCTATTATGGTCAGACCAAGGACACTGGTGGTAGGTATGGCCATTCTCATCACAGAGGTTACATTTCTGTGGGTTAGGGCATCCCAGACTAACATGACCATAGGCCAAGCAAATGGTACAACATGGCTTGTTACAGGTATGAATAAGGTGTGTCCAGGCACCGCATTTATGGCAAGTATGGGGCTGACCCGGGTAAAAGCATAAGCCCCTGTCCCTACCAATATAAAAGCTACCTGGCCAGTGCACTATACCCTGATCAGTCTGTTTAAATTGAACATTAACCTTTCATCCCCCTGTCCATATGAGGTATTAGTCCAAAATAGGACGAGGGGCCTTGAGAATGTCGCAGCACTGTTTAATCCCATATTGGACATCCACTATGCTCACTCCTTCATTACGAAAAAGAAGAGTAATAATCTTAACAGTTGGTTTAGTAAGGGGAATGAGCATAAGGGGGTCCATAAAGGCAGAGATTTCACCAATTCATACTTGGTCCAGAACCTTTCCAATGTGTAAACATTATTAAAACTCAAGTCATAAATAGACTCCCCCTTAACATGAATAAAGGCAAACAGTTCACTAGCAGAAATCCCCAAAGAGTCCCACAGCATGGAATGCAACACAGTTTTCCTATCAGGAGCAGTATTAAGGTCACCAAAATATTTTAAACGAACCGCATTCCTACGCTGAGCTAGTTCGCCCAAGTTCTGAAAAAGGTCAGTGAGGTGAAAGGAATGGTCAGTCAAAGTCTCACCTGCAGGCAGAGAAGGCAAGGGAGGGTTATCCATATGATGCAAGGAGTCATCATGAGAGGAGGAGTGTACTATAATTGAGGGATGCAGTACCGAGGAAAAATCCAGAGCATGCAGAAAGCCCATAGCTTTAGGTGTTGGTTGGCCAATGCTAGAGTTCTGAGTTGAGCTGGAGAGCGTAGATGCAATGAAACAGATGGAGATTGAAGAGGCAAGGGAGTGGTATTGGCAGGTGGTCCAGGTACTGAGTTTCCCCATATGATGTCCTGTGCACTCACCACTTGAGAAGAAGTCCAGGGTGCACCAGGAAGCTGTTGAGTCCAACCCGCTGCATGGAGAGTGGAAGCAGGGGACCCAACAGTATCAGGAAGTGGAAATCCTCTGTGAACGTCCATAGGAGAGAGTGAGCCAGGAGCAGCTGAGGTAGTGCAGGTAGGAGCAGAAAGTAATCCCATCATCTTAGCACGTGACAGTGCAGAGTGTAATACAGCCTGATCAGAAACAGTAGTTAAGGCAGAGTGCAAGGCTTCATCCTCCTGCACAAATTGCTGTAAGAGGGAGCAGTGTTAATCATATAGCAATCGCAAATGCAATGGAGACAGGGTATTAGAGCAGGTCCCAGGTACTGTAAGAGAATGCTGGTCCAAAATCAGCGTGGTAGCTCCAGAATTAACAATAGAAACAGGAGGTGTGTGTGTGCAACTGAAGGTGAATCCAAATGAGGTACAGTGTCAGATTGACTATTACTGCAGTCACTAGGCAAAACAACAGGCATAGTAGGCATAGAATCAGGAGCAGAAACCTTGAAACAGAGAGCTGCATCACCACCACCTCCTCCAGGGTCTGGGACAGCAGCCACCTTGGCAAACAACTAAAACAGCCAACGGTTCCCCCTGCTGCAGAGTAGGGGAAATTTTTATTTAGGAGAAACTGTACATTACATTCCAAAGAAACATGATACATAAAAAATAGAAACAAGAAATGCCCCAAAAAAGGTCTAAGAAAACTATCCTAATTTATCCTTAAGGAATGGTACTTCTGTCCAACGGAGGACCCAACAATCTGAAGGCATATGTTGTTTTCCAAACATTCATTGTTTCAAGAGTTCATTCTCTACATTAATAACAGTCTGTTTAGGTTCTTGATATAGTTGCTGTAAAACAAACTTACATCTTGTTTGCCATAAAACAAACTTTATAAAGGCAAAAATGATACGGAATGTACCCTTATAAATACCCAAGTCCTAGAAAGTAAAGCCATTAACAATTTTTTCATACAAAATATTATTCCAGTATCCATTGTGCCACCTAGTGGCTATTATACCCCATATAGTTTTAACATATGGACACTCAATGAAAAAATGTACCATTGATTCCTCTTGTGTAATACAAGATACCGTTGGGCACATCCGTTCCTCTATTTTTTTATGTTTAGCATTACCTTTCACAAAAAGACGGCCATTTGCACTTAACCAACAAACATCCCATATTCTTGGTGGAATATAAGGGTCTTTCAAAGATTCCAATACAAGTTTAGTATAACCTGGCTCTATTTGCCTAAAGGAAAGAAATGGTGAATTAATAGACGTATGAATTGTAGAATAAAGTGATTTAGTAGTGAATTTAGAAAATATATTAAACTGTAATTTCCAGGTGTTTAATTTACTAAGAGCAGGCCTGAAAAAAAAAACAGTTCATCTTAACCTGTGCTTTCAAAACCCCTTGTTCTTCCCAAACATTATAAAGAGGCTTTAGCCATTCACTAGCAAATAAAGACCATATAGCAAGACTTGGTTTAGTCAACTCAATGAAATTAACATTGAAAAAATTACAAAAGAAAAAAAGTACTGGATTAATCAAATTTAACCCGCCTTCTGCTACTGATAAATATATTATTTCACATTTAATAGGATTCAGGCGGCTTCCCCATATTATCTGGAATACGAGTCCATATAGTGTAGTTTCCAAAGATTTAGGTAAAGAATAAACAGAACTAAGGAAAATAAATATTGGGGGAGAAAAAAGGTTTTAATTACCGCCACCTTTTTCTTTTTAGTCTGATTCCATTTTTTCTTGACTTCCACCTTTGTTTTTGCAAATTCTAATTTCTTTGTCCAATTGTATACACCATTATCCCCCCATCCAAACCAAATTCCCAAACACTGAAAGGGGTCAGTAGACACCTGAATACCTTTCCAGGACATAGGAGAAATACTGGAATTATTTAATGGAAAAATAATACTTTTTCCAATATTCAAACTCGCTCCAGACAATCTAGAAAATTCTTCAATACAATTAAGAGTCTGAATAACTGAAAAGTAATCAGCTACTAGAACACATAAATCATCTGCATAAGCAGTCACCTTAATGTCCATATCACCCCGGTGTAGGGATCCCAACAATACGTGAATCCTGCTGGATAAGACGAAGCAGTGGATCCAGACACAAAACATAGAGTAAAGGACTGAGTGGACATCCCTGTCCTACTCCCCTTGATATATCAATATAAGAATCCAGATGACCATTAACAATAGGCATTGCCCTGGCATTATTATACAACGACGAGATCCAGTTTACAAAACTAGCTGGAATCCCATAATGTGTTAATATTAAAGAAATGTAATGGTGTGGTACACAATCAAAGGCTTTTTCCTGATCTAGGGACATGACAAATCCCTGAGTTTGACCATCCTTTCCCCTTTCTATAATCTCCCAAAGTAATAATAAATTATGTGTAATTGAGCACCCCAAAACAGAACATGTTTGAGTTGATATAATTAGCAATGAGGCTATATTAAGCAGGCGATTATGTAAAATGTTAAATAAAATTTTATAATCAGTATTTAACAAACTCAACAACATCCAATTATCGAAAATTCTCCTGTCACCTTTCTTATAAACCAAAATCTGTACTGCTACACAAAAAATGCATAGCCACCTGCAGCGTACCAAACACTGTATTAAATACCATCATTAATATAGTCTGTAATATCTCAGTGAATTCAACATAAAATTCAGAAGAAAGGTCATCAATGCCTGGGGCTGAGGACTTTTTCAAATTATTGATAACCTTTCCAATCTCAACTTTAGAAATAGGTAAAGTAAGATTCCTTAAAAGATCCTCAGGTATATATGAAACCTGAACCGATACAAAAATGAAGTTAAATGTGAAATATCAATCGGAGTCGTTCTATACATGCCTGATAAATATTGTGAAACAGCCTGTAATATTGCTGACCCATTGGACACACAAGTCCCATCTCATAACCTAACAGAGTCCAAAAGTCTATCAGAGGCCCTGTGTGAGCAGGATTTAAAGGCCTCACCAAACCCAGTTTTCCCTGGTAAGCAAATCCTATGCTTATTTAGCATAGCTGCAGCTCTTGAATATTGTAAAGACAACATCTCTTTTTTAGATTAAGGATCTGCTGTGTCAGCCGAATATGTTGAATATTAATAACAGAATAGAGTTTATTAAGTTGGAACCAGAGTTTAAGATAATCTTTATACTGACTCAACCTACTTTCAAAAGAATGTGTCTGAAACACTATTTTTAAACTTCTTTTTGTTTCCTCCCACCATGTACTAAGGTTACCCACTAAACATGCAACAGACATTCGTGCCTTAAGATATTCAAGAATCTTATGTTTTATCCTCTGTTCCTTTAAAAGTGTAATGTTTAGTTTCCAGTATCCTTTACCGTATCTTGGCCCAATATCACCTCCCAGTACAATCAGAAGGACTGCATCGTCAGAAGTCTCTAAAGGAATGACATCTGCCCTTGAGATACTAATATTCTTTTTTGTAAATATAAAGTCAATTCTAGCAGAAAGTGCACCTCTGTAATAAGTATGACCCCCTGCTGTATGAACACATCGAAAGGAAATCTTGTAGGCTACACTGGTTAATAAATGAAGTAAGATAGTTGGAATCACAGTACATTTTAGATGCATTCGCTCCCCTATCCAGTACACAGTTAAAATCTCCCCACATATCACTATTTTTGTCATGTATAAATAAGGACTGACTTTTTGATATAAATCAATATGTTCCCTTTTTGTGAGAGGGGCATAGATGTTAATCACTCTCCACCCAAATCCCTTAAAGGTAAAATCTAAGAGAAGAGCTCTACCCTCCGATATATCAACAAGACGTGACACCCTAAACCCATCTCCTTTAAACAATATCCCCACTCCTTCACAAACCCCTGTGCCAAATAAAAACAAAGAGGGGCCTCAACACCACAATTGTTGTGCTGAACGAACCAAAGAAAGAGTGTTTAACCTAGTTTCCTGTAATAAGCAAATGTCACAATGCAGGTCTTTTAACACAGATAGTGTTATCAACCTACGTTTGGGATTCCGAATACTATTCTCATTAATGGATGCTACCCCTAAACAGGGAAAGGCCATAGGCACAATATGCAGGATATTTTAAGGAAGTTTCCTTAATCTGGAACTCCTACGAATTCTAGTACAAATCCTAGGAGTCTGGTCCTCATCAGCTCCCTCTTCAATTCGTTCCCCATCAGATTCAGAGGAGAAAGGAGCAAAGAAAGAAGCCTCCGAGTCTCCTCCTTGTTCAGAATCTACCATAGAGGGCCTAAGAACTGCAAATTTATTTGATAAAATAATATCTTCATCCCCGGGATGCTAGCTTTAGCAACTTTAGACGTAGGCCATGTTTGCTTCATACCCCTTTTTTTCGCATTACTCTTGGCCATGGGGGGGAGGCATTTGGATTTCCATGTCCTTGGTCACTAAAGGCAATCCAGAAACTGCAGGAGGAAGTACAGTATCAGTACTCTGAGGAGGTACTATGGGGGGGTAGAAATTGCTTCTATAATCACATTGTAGGCTTCAGCATTAGAAGGGCCCGCAGAGGGGGGAGGTGGAGGTGGAGCGTTTGTATGCTCCGGAGGGGTCTGACTAGTTTTCTGTTTTTGTTTCTGTATTTCTTTTTTCTGGGCTTCTTGTAAAATAAAATCCTGACTAACACGATCATTTCTATTGTAAGTAGCCCAAGGGTAGGCTCTATAAACATGCCCAACATCCTCACATAAATTACAACATAAATCCTCAGTGCAATCTGAGCTATGGTGGCCAAAAGATAAACACAGATTACATTTCATTCTGTCACATGCTGATCCCAAAATGAGTATATGCCCCGAACCTAAAGCAAGTTCTTGGCTGACCAGGGTAAAAACAATGGCCTCTCTCATTACCTAAAAATAAACTATTAGGAAGATGTACTGGACCTAATGTATTGTGCCTTAAACGAACCTGTATAACCTACCCCCCATTCCAAAGACATTCCTCATCAAAAATAGGTCTAGGATTCCCCAACACATCACAGCATTTCTGCAACCAGTAAACAATGTCATGAATAGAGACAGCTTCATTACAAAATGAAACAGTGACATTTTTTATAGATGGTTTTGTCAGTGGTGTTGCCTTGAAAGGCAACCATAACTCAGTATACTTGAAAGCATGATATTTGGTCCAGAACCTGTCAAGACCCTGTGGGGAAGAAAAACTTATATCATAAAGCACAGAGCCAGAAACATGTATCAAAACATGTATTTCTTTTGAAAAAAAAAATCCCTTCAATAAATCATGACCAATATATAAATGATCAGGAGCTACTTCCAGACCCCTAAGGTATTCCAGGTGAACTGCATTGCGTCTGTGCAAGGGGAGGGAACCTGTAAAGGGGTCCTTCCTCTGAAAAGACTCCCAAGCAGTTTTTGCATGCACTTGAAAATTAGGAGCAGTTCTAGGAGCTTTCTGCCCCTCGCCGCCTGATTCAGCCCAATGAATCAATGCTACACCATCATCTTTTGAAATTGAGGACTCTATGACTTTTTTGGGGCTTAAACCAGGCTGGGAAATGCTTTCCTGAGTAGAAGTACACTGCTGTGCTAATCCCTGGGCAACAGCTGTAACATTATCAGGTACAGACCCAACTGTACTAGGAGAAGAAGAGTTCCCTGGAATCGGGCTATGGGCTGGATCCAGGATCCAAATCCCTGCAGTGCCCTGCTTCCAACCTGCAGCTAGCAGGGAGAACTCCAAAGATGATAGGGAGGATCCCTGAACAGGCTGTGCTGTCAAATCGGCCTCTCTACCTTTCCGTAACCCCAGTGAGGAAACATTTGCAACAGATGACTGTTCAGGAAGACTGTTAGGTGTACTTACAGAAGGTGTAGTTTGAGAAAACAAGTCAGAATTCATTGCTCCTGTCAAGGGATTTTGCTGCTGCAACTGAGGAGCATTCACCAGAGGTGACTCAGGTGTCTGGAATGAAGGTACAGTAACAACCTCATTTGGGCGAGGCATCCCATCCCGAACAGAGTTTTTCACAGCAGTCTCTTGCTGTAAGATTAGCTTTGCTGCTTCTTGCATAAACTCAACAGAAACATCCAGATCCTGTTCAGTAGCAGTGTCAGGTATCGCAGTTTTTATTATTGCACTTTTAGTAGTAGCACAATACAATTACTTATTTTGCTGCAGAATATTATTTAACCAGCTGTCATCAGAATCAAAAAGTCCATGATGTTCTTGTTCTTGGATCTGAGAGGTGGCAAATTGTTTCATACTTACTGCATTTGACACATCAAGTTCTCTAGTGTGGTCTCCTGAGCTGGATCCGTGGGCTAGGAGACCTTCTCACTCACAGGTACACCACCAAAATGATCCTCCAGTACACCTTCCTCCATAGCAGTGGCTCCCCCTACTGACAAAGCGTAGGGGAATTTCCCCGGTGTCCTGGCCAAATTTCTCCCATTCACTAAAAATATCACCAAGAGCTTAATCTGGTTCAATTTCAGTTGCTTATCATCTGTATCCCCCTTCCCATGGTCGCCCCTGAAAAAGAGACTTCTAGGCCCAGTGGGCTTACCAGGTCAACAAAACAAAATTCAAAATTCAATAAAAATCGGAGAGACCATGTGCATAAATATAGTCAAAACTGTCCAGCAACATCAGGGCTAATAAATCCTTAAAATGCTTATAGAAATTTGGGATGTAGTCATCCGGGCCCAGTGCCTTGTCAGAGGAGAAAGAATCAATAGCAGGCCTGACTTCCTGCAGAGACAACGGAGACTGCAAAAACTCCACTTGTTCCTCCTGCAACATGGGCATATCTAAACCACAGTAGAAAGATTTAAGGTGAGAAAGAGTAGGCACCTCTGACTCAGGAGTATATAAGGACTGATAGTAATCTCTAAATTGGGCTAGTATGTCTTGAGGAGAGGAAAAAACTTGGCCAGAATCAGAACAAATAGAAGGAATAATCTTGTCCATAGCCAGAGTTTTTAAAAGCAGAGCAAGTAGTTTGCCCACCTTCTCACTTTGGTCAAAATAACAGGCCTTAGTATGCAACAAAAGATGTTAAACTTTTTCACTAAGAAACTCATTATACCTGGCCCGAAGAGTTTCAAGCTGCACCCATACCTGTTCTGAGGACTCCGGGAAGTGCTGAGCTTCTAACCTTCTAATCTGATTTAATAAATCATTGATGGCCTGAGTATGCTGTTTTTTCCATTTAGTGGAAAGACGTATGATTTCACCCAAAAGGTGCATTTCAGAGCACACCACAGTATGTCACCCTGGGGCACAGAAGGTGACTTTGTCTCTAGGAAAGAGTGGATACATTTTTTAAGGTATTCCGATATCGTAGATGATTTCAAAAGTTGGTTATTAAAGCACCATGATTTATCCAACTGTAAAAACACAGAAAAGCTGAATTGAAGAATGATCGGGTGGTGGTCTGAAATTACTTTAACACCATACTGGCATAGTTGAATGCCCTGCAGGTGCCCAACACCCAATAGAAAAAAATCTATTTGGGAAAACAAGCTATGTGGAGATAAGTAAAAAGAATACTCTTGCTTAGCAGGGTTAAGAACTCTCCATGGGTCTGCTAGACTCAGGGAATCCTTCAATTCCCTAAGAGCCAACTGACTCGATGTGTCGTTCGAGTGTCTCAACCCAGATCTGTCAAAGTCATTGTTAAGCACAAGATTCCAATCTCCTGCAAATAAAATAGGGAGATCTATCCAAGACAACAAAAGGTTCAATAAATCCCCCCCAAAAATGGGATCTCCTGTTGTAGGACCATATATACTCCCCAGTACCACCTCAATATGTCCAAGTAAAGCTCTGAGGAGTATATATCTACCCTGGGTATCAGACACTTCCTGTAATAAACTTAAGGGAACCCTATGGGCTACTAGGATAGTGACTTCCTATTTACAGATGTCTACCCCATGCCAAAAACCTGACCAACCCTAGATCTATGGAATAATAAAATCTGAGACATAGGCCAGTGCATTTCCTGGAAGAAAAAAAATGTCAGCCTGTAACCTGTTCAACTGAAGTAAAAGCTTAGCTCTTTTCATTGGGGATTGGGCACCTTTAACATTCCATGAACTAAAATGAAAATCTTGTAACTCCATATGTTATATAGATCTTTGATATTCTGATTCGTTCCTCCCTTGTAAACCTAAAGTCCAATGTAGTAATACCAAAAAACATCCCTCTCTGGAGCACGGCTACCCTCCTATGTAGCCTTCCCCCTGTGCCTTACAATAAACAAAAAAGGAAAAACCCTTCCCCACCCCAACCCCACACACAACTCCTGGTGCACGATAAACTCCAGAGTCACTGAGCTATACCCCATCAACCCCCAATCCCCCACCAAAAAACAGTAAAATTGTGCAACAAACTAGGATCAATTAAGAACAAGAACAGAGTAACAGCCAGATCATAACTTTCAAAATTTGTAAAAAGCAAGCATCAATACAGATATTTTAGGTATGAATCGAGTCACCTAACCCAGCAGGACACACAAAAGAAAAATGCCTATTTAACCCCAGAGTATTAGAGAAGATGGATAAATAACTATTCAGTTCTAACATAATCTTGCAATAATACTGGTCAAAGAATGAAAGGCACAGATATTATAGGCCTGTTGCTTCCAGAGAACTTTAACATACAATAGAGACCTGGAAGCCAAAGAGAAAATCCTTATACCCATAAAATACAAGCTAAAGCAGAAAAAATAATTAAATATTGTTTCCACTGAATACTAAGTCTTCCATTCATTGATAGCCCATAGGGCAGCAGGGTACAAACTTACCCTGATAATGACTTTAAACTTATTAGAACCATTCAAAGCAAATAATGAGCCTGTCCAGCTGTATAAAGTTTGAGCATTTTCCCCAAAAGAAAAAACACTGTTCGTGGGAAAATTCTGATTCGGGGTAATCTCATTGAAGCATTCCAAGTAAATCCTTGGTCAAAGGTCAATATCACACATGCTTGGTATGTGAGACTTCAAAGGAAATGGTCCACAAAATATCTGAGCTGAACAACTAGAGCCCCTGGTGTCCAATGTTAGGAGAACCCAGTCCAGAAACTGTTGCAGCCGAACAGTCCTCCTGCTATGATCCCAGTGAAGGAGCCTGACAGTCTACAATATGCAGAGGTGACTTAAACCATATCCCGCCATCACCCTGGATTGAAGGTGCATCCTGGATAGAGGAATCTTCAATATTAATATGGAAATGCCATATATGAGAGCCTCGTACTAAACAGGAAGAAAGCTTATTGATAAATCACGGGGAATGGAAGGCCATTGTAAGCAGAGATCGGTGTTGCCAGTTAATTTTAAGATAGGACCAGAAATCCTCATCCATGCCAGTGGGAGATCCATGCTGTAGGGCAAGCATACACATCCTCGACTGGACAAGAAAACTATGTCAAGAAAAAAGTCCAAATGAAAAGGGTCCCATCTATGGAGCATGCCTACGAACACCCCCACAATAACGAACAAGCAACAACCTCCCATGCCACATGAGGAGGCCACAATAAGGAGAGCATTGCAGAGGACACCAGGTGACAGTAAGTTCAATCAGATTCACCAGGTCATTGCTAATCAATGAAGGAGCCCAGTGCGATACAGGATTACAGTTAGATTCAGAATTGCAGATCAAAGGATGTTCCTGGTATCTAATATTATGAGAACTCAATCTCAAAAAAAATGTTGCAGCAGAACAGTCAACCTGTCTTGATAAAAGTGAAGGATACTGGTAGTCTTCAACATGCGGAGATGACTTACACCTTGCCCTGCCATCACCCTGATTTGAGGATGGATCCTGGATTGAAGAAGCCCCAATAATGAGACGGGAGTGCCAGATGTGAGAACCCCATATTGGGTAGGGAAAGGGCTTATTAGTGGTTCACAGGGAGTGGCAGGCAGTTATAAGTGGTACTAGGAGATGTCAACAGAGATTAGAATAGGACCAGAAGTCTATTTCATAAAGGTAGCAATGTCGTGCCGCAGGGCATGCTAGCACAACCTTAATCGGGCAAGAAAAGTATGTCAATGAAAGTTCAAATCCAAAAGGGCCGACCTACAAGCATGCTTGCAAACATCTTTACAACAGTGAACAAGTCACAGCTTTCCATGCCAGTTTGTCACACGGGGAAACTACAACAAGGAGAGGATTGCAGAAAACACCAGGAGACAGTGATTTCAGTCAGATTCACCAGATCATCGCTGACCGATGAAGGATCCCAGTGCGATACAGGATTACAGTTTGAGTCAAGGTTTCAATTCAAAAGATGTTTCTGAGAAGGAAATGACCGTAAACAGTCACAACTTAATACCAGCAGCATAATACAGGTATGATCTCAAAGAAGGACAATGAGGTTGACCAACAGACTAAGAAGGCCCAGCATAGCAGGCAAATCAGAAAATTGGGAAACAATAGTATTTTGCCATGCACATCTCAAGGAGCCAGACATTATCCTTTGTACAGGCTGGGGAACAAATCTTTCAGTTCACTGGCAGCTAGCTCTTTAGAATCAAAAGAACACCAGGAAACCTGGACGAGGACTTGTAGCCTGGCAGGATAAAGCATTTTGAATCATATGCCCGCTGCAATGAGTTTGGAGACTGACGTGTGGTAGGCAGCACATATTTGCCAAACTGTATAAGGTAAGTCCTGTACCATCCACAATTTAACATCCTTCCACTTTATTTCTCGCAGCTGTTGCACTTTACCCAAAATGTGTTGTTTATCTAGATAGTTTAGGAATTTAAGGATAAAGGGTTATGGTGGAGAGCCTGGAGATGGTATAAGGCACAATGAGCAGTGAGCCCACACAATGGTATGTCAGCCTGTTCGGTGATGGTCCTGCAATTTTTGAACATAACTTCTGGGAAAAGATTACAGGATTGGAGTCTTCAGACAATTCTGGAAGCCCATAAATTACAATATTACTACGATGGCTCCATCCCTCGAGAGCTTCCAGCCTGGCATCCAGGCCGGCATTTTTTTTACTTTAACAAGTTATACTTGGGTTCAAGTTTATCTCTCTAAGAGCCCAACGAATGAATCCTGGCTTCATTATCTCCCACATGGTGGCCCAGCTCAGATAAACTAGATTGGAGAAATTTGAGTTCTATTTAAGCTCATGTAATGATTCCTTGTAGGGTGTAAACTCCATAAAAAAATGCTCCTCAGACAATGGTGACGTCACCGGTGTCGTAGTAGGGGAGCTTTCCGATCCTGTGCTCAGGGCCTTGGTTCATTTTGTTGATTCATCTGGCGTGTTCAGTGGGGTATGCCTTGGCAGGGCTGCTCACACCTCTGCCTCCATTTCTCAGCCACCTCTGCGATGATCAAATAACCAGAATGTCTAAGATCCACTACCACAGTGTGTAAACTGAAAACAATTAACATTTACTATTGAAAACTGCTGTTTTTTGATGGAAGAAGTGGGAGCAAAGTAGAAGAGCTACCACTCTGGCTGGAGCATCATGTGACTGTCCACCACTGTGTTTTAATAATTTAGATATTCCCCCAACCATTGTGCTCTAGTGGCCATCCACCCCCCCACCTCAGCAGGTAGTGCCCACCACCCCATTCCCTCATCCTGATACAGAGCCAGTGACTGGCACAGCCCTCCTCTCACCTCCATGGCCAGCAGCTGACTGAACTGTCAAACAGCGTACTGTAAAGTGCACGTGCCGCAAGTACACTTTACAGTACGCTGTTTGACAGTTCAGTTCAGCTACGGTCAGTCTATGCTTCCCTCTCAGTTGTTTGTTTCTGCTCACTCTAGCTCCTGTGCTGTGTTTGCTTTTGTTTGTTTCTTTTGGACTTTTCCAATTTTTCTAGTGTCCCATTAATTTGTCATATTTAGCAATCCCTCAGTTTACCTGCAATTGTTATTGTATGCTTCAGCTCAAACTGCTGATTTTACTGCCTCTGCTGTCTTCTTGCCTTTCAACCTTAATTGTTTTTACCAGGTCCAGGCTTCATCCTGCTCCCAGCTAACTGCCACCACTCCCTTCTGTGCTATGTTTGTTACTCAGCACTCCCTGCTGTGCTAGGTTTGTTTCTCAGCAGCTCTGCTCAGTTCATTCAGTATTGGTATTCTATATGCTCTGCTTAGTGCATTCAGTGTTTACTGAGTCAGGCAGCTACTTCCATCTTTCAATTTTTGCACTGCTGTAGTATATTCATGTTGCTGTATTACTTTACTGACATGACTTACAGCTGCAGGCATTTTAGCATTACATCTCCGAATTTATTTATTCTGAACCTTTCAGTCATTATTTTGCTTCAACTTGTTCACATTACTCTGGCAGTTTGCTATCATATGGCTCTGTCCTTAACTTGGACCTTGCATGTAACAGCGCCTCTATTTTTGGGGTTCCTACCCTATCAACATTACAGTTGCTGTTTGGTCTCATGGTGCTCAGCTTGTGGCATCTCTGTTATTCCCATGGTGGAGGACTGTGATGTCACAGTGGGTCATCATGGCTCCAAGTAGCAGGAGCATATTTTTATATAAGCTCAATGATTTTGCCCTACTCCTTGCCTACATGACTTTGCAGTTATCCATGCATAAACACACTTACCTCACAGCCTACATGGCTTTCAAGATATTCATTGCATTTCCTTACTGCATTGCAGATACGTACTGCCTTGCAAATGCTTCTTACTGGAATAACCTAACTCTGCCTTAATGGCATATAAGGTATTCATGCCAATTACATCAATTCACTATTCATGCTGAAACCATAGCAAACATCTGCCAACCTCATAGATTCATTAATGTTATGTCTCATTGATGCAATCACTGGCATCACAGCCTCTCATTACCTAAACACCTACCTTCTACTGTATGTCACCATTAATTTGGCTTCCTTAATGGAACTGGTTGACTTACTTTCTGCTGGCTGCTATTACTATCAAATGGCTCGCACTGCAGCCTCTTACCTCTCTCAGGCTGCTGGCTTTACCCAGCCTCCTCATCACTAAATTGCTACCTAATCTACAGCCACTGGCTTCACCCAGCCTCCTCATCAACAACCTGTTTCCTAATCTACAGCTGCCGGCTTCAGCCGGCCTCCTCCTATCTAGCATATTGAAGTTGATTCATGCTCTCACTCATAAATCAGTGGCATACCAACCATCATCATTACCTTTTCTGGCTCAGGGTTTGCTCTGCAGCAGATGGTCTTGCTCCACACCCAGGAAGTTTGCATCTTGAGCATGTGAAACTTGGGGCAGGGTCCTTCACATCTGGCCAATAGTGGGAATGTTCCCACTCTGGGTGAAGCTTCAGTTGTCTAACTCATTGGCAGCACCACTTGGTGTTGAATATAAGACTTCAGCTGTGAGGTGTGGGGCCTCATTAGTTTGGGCCCCTTTAGCTAGCCAATTGGATTTAGAGGCACCTTCTAAGCTGTTCTTCTTTCAACCACTTCTGGTTTACCTGGTTTGTTCTTAGATCAGTATGCTGGGTGAGTGCCTCAGTGGTCATCATTTTCCTCCTCCTCCTCCTGCCTTGAAGGTGTTACCATGTCAGTGTATTCCATGTTACAGAGGTAGCTCACAATCCTTCAAGGTGTTCCCGTTAGAAGGATAGAGTGAGAGTTGCCTCCAAATTGCAATATTTTCCACCCCCTGGATTGGCCTTCTAAATTGCAGCAGCAGAGCTGTCACTAACCAAAATACCCTTACGCCTAGAGGAAAGCTAACCTAGGCCTTGTATCCCTGAGGTTTCCTCCTTTAAAAGTGTTTTAATTTGTCACATTTGTGTTTGGTTGTCCATTATCCTGCTGCAAAGGCTATTTTGGTAATCATATTACAAATGTTTCTTAGGACATTTTCCTAACTCCCAAATGTGGAGATGCTGAAAGATGGGATATGTATTGCCTATCATAATATACAGTATTTCTTTTATATTGCATCCTATACCTGAAATCAAGTATGGTATATGTAAGTTCACTTGAAACTGAATAAACATAAATTAAAAAAGAAGGATTTTTTCCTTTCCTCCATGCCAAAGGTCATATTATGTGACTAGCTGTTACTAGTATATTCCCAAGTTTCCTTAGGTAGGTTCTTCTGTTGGATGGAGTCGGATGGTGGACCTACTTGCCATTCCCTCTCACCTTAGGAAGCCCTTATGTCATCAGTGCAACCCATTTTAATCAGTGCAGTCCTGACAACCTGTGCATCTTATTTGTGTTTCTTCTGCTGTCTCATTGCTGTCAATCTGCTTCTCAAGCTCATAGTCAATGTTTACTGCTTCATACTCTTTTGGGGGCTTCTTCCAAAGGTACCTTTAGCCAAGGGAAACTTTCCTGCAACTCATCTGGGGGTGGAACTCTCTTTAAGGGGTTCCTTGCCTTCGGTACCCCTACAGAGTAATAATTCGCTGTGGAACAGAGAGTGTGAATGGCCAAACAGTTATCTCTGTTTGCATAGGCCACTGAATTAGAAGACTATGCCTGTAGTTTAATGGAGTGAGAAACCAGCCATGCCCCTTTCCTGAGCTATATAAGCAGTTTCTCCCATCCTTCTTATGAATCATTTTTTCTTTGCCCCACCATCTTCCCCTCCTCCTCCTCCAGCAGCATGCCTATCTCCTCTGGGGGCTCCTTCCTAAGGTAACTTTAGCTAAGGGAATCTTCCTTGTGGCAACTCTAGGGTAGGGAACCTCTTCGAGGGTTCCTTGCCTTCAGTACCCATACAGGATTGTAATTCCCTCTGGAGAGTGCGATCAGCCAACCAGTTATCACAGATGCACAAGCATAACACTACTGTTGTTGTGTAGGCCCATTAAACCTAGGTTTAAGTGTTTATTTTTGGAAAAAGTATCAGTTTTATGAATTGTCAATGCTTTATAGTTAAAAAACAAGATGGCAGCCATCACAAACATTTTTTTCTCACAAGTAAATCATGAAAAATAAACCCTTACGAACGGTGTGTTTTTTTCACCTGTATTATCAGGGAGTTATCTAAAAACTAAACTATAAATCCTTAGAACTCTGGAACCATTTAAATTTTTTTCATGAAACCTTCACAAGACACTACCTCAGCACAGGGTGCTTAAACACAGAAACATAGAATTTGATGGCAGATAAGGACTACTTGGCCCATCCAGTCTGCCCATTTCATACCTTAACACTGAGCACTGTACTCAACCCTAGTTATACTGGAATATATATATATATATATATATCCTTTGCAAAAAAAATGTGTTAATGCACCCGCCATTTAGGGTTCAACATAATGCAACAAAAGTAGGGAAATGTGGTGTTAGGGTTTCCAACCATAACTCCCAGCATGGGGTCAAAGCCCTGCAAACAAAAACAGTGCAGCAAACAATGCCACAAGCAAAATATCATCCTCACAAATAGACTTGGTAGAAACACCAACAGTTACTAAATGCACACAGCCCATAGCAAGTAATAGGAAAACAGTTACAGTTTTTGTCAACCGAAATGCTTACCCCCTCCCCTGAGCAAACCAGATCAGATGTGATCTATTTGCTTCATGCAGGGCCTGCGGGTGATTTGCATATATATTTCATGATGCCTTGCATTCTGGGGGCATGCACAATTTTGTATTTTTGAAACCTGTCTTTGTTGCCAACCTTACTTCAGTGCTTTTTTGCTGAGGTACTTTGTCTTTTTAGCTCATCTTTCAAAGTAAAACTACTTTGTTTTGATGGTCAAAGAGACTAGAAGGTTCTATTGTTTGTATGCAGTCATATGAGACACTCAGAAACGGTACATATAAACTTCATAAACTTATAACAGCAATGAAAAACTGCTGTTTAGAAAAAGTTGAACATGAATTTTAAATCAAGATCTTTTACTAATGTAGAAACATGGAAATATGCCTGCAGAAGAAGGCCTTGCTGTTTACTGAGTCTGTTCAAATGTGATGTTTGCTTGCCCTTCATAGGTCCCTGTCCACCTTATTGAGAAAATTGGAAACACCCTGTCTGAAAAATTTACCATGCCAAATATACTTAGAACTTCAGAATTATTGCATGTTAGCATGATACAGCATCTTATGATTATCATAAATACTTAGTGTGTTCATTAAGGCCTCCAGTCAATCAAAAGTGCCAAATACCCATGGTAAGAGACACTCTCATACAGTGAAGAGTGTCTCTTATACTTAGAATATTACTCTTATAGCATGTGCTCAAGTGTTTACTGGTAGCACTAAAGGAAGGGTCAAAGAATACAGTATATGTTAAGTGGGGTGTCAATTTTGCAATTCATCTTTTGTGCAAATGCAGTGTTGATCTCACAATTTCTCTGTGGTGTGGGACACAATATCTGTGTGGTGTTGTCTGAGCAATATTCATGTGGCATTGGGAGCACAATATCAACATAGCATCAAGCTCACAGTATCCAGACATCATCAAGGACACAATTTCCATGTGGTACTAAGGGTGCTACTTCTAAGGTGCATTGTCTGCTCAGTTTCCATGTGGTACTGAAATGCACATTTTCTGTGCTGCATCAAAGCAGTAATTTTTTCATGGCATTGGGATTGGTGCAATTTCTAATTGGCATCAATGGCACAATCTGTACATGTTTTCTTGTGTAAAACTGTAGCATGGCATCACAGAACAATTTCCACACTGTACTGGGCACACAATGTTTGCACATTATCAGAGGCCCAATTTCCACAAGCCATTGGGAGCATCACTGGGAGAGCAATTTCTGGATGGTGTCAGTGGTATAACATCCAGGCAGTGTCAGGCACACAATTTTCAAGCAGCATTCAGTGTGTAATTTTTGGGTGCATATTTTCCACGCAGCAGTAAGTGTGCAAAGTTCACAGGTTAAATAGGGTTAATTTTCTGCAGGATGTCATGTGTACATTGGTTGGTAGTCAGAGTTGGGTAGTAATGCGCTACAAGTAACATGTTACTGCAATTAGATTACATTGCCTTGTAACGTGTACTTGTAACTGATAACTTATAGAAAAATTTAATACAACTGAGTTACTTATTACATTTTTCTACAAGTAATGCGTTACTTGTAATGTTATTTTACATATTACTTTGCCTTAGCAGCTAATGAAAGGAAGAGCATGCACGGAGGAGGAAGACAAGTCTCAAGTGAACAGTGATTTAATTTCTCACAATATTATTCTGCATTCAGTACGCCTCTCTCCCTTTGATGTATCCCCCCCCCGGTGCTGGACCCAGTAGTGAGATAAATGGTCATCCTGAGTTCACAATTTGCAACTTTAATTAAAGCAAGGAGAATGGATTTATGGCACACCAAACACTATCATGCCCCAATCAGCCTTTGATAGTCTCCATCTGTTCACTGCTGAATGAAGAAAATCAGAGACATGCAGCAAAGGTATGATACAGTAATTAGCTTAGGGCAAGAGTCTTCCTTTGGCTAATTGGACAGCAGGGTGCGTGATCACTGGTGGCGGGCTCTACAGCTGGGTTTAAAATAAATTACCTTTAAAGTGAGGTGCCAGTTCCATTTGCCTTCCTGTTTGTGCTGTTATGCAGTTGAGTTCCCTTTATGTTCCAATCCTGCCTACTTTGGATGTTTCTGTGAGCCCTAGGTGGAGGTCAAGGAGAATATATTATTCAAAATTTAAACTTGTAGTCAGAGCCTGAGGTACCAGGAGTGGCGTGTCCTGCTATGTGGCTGACAGTGACACACCAACCCGACTTCTCGACCAGAGTCTGATTTCCAGAAGAAACTGTGTGACAAAAGAAAAAAAGAAACAAACTGGTAAGTGTACTCTGTGGCCACTGGCCAGGTTGGGAGTGGGACAAGGCAAGGCAGGAGTGGTTGGACATAATAAACAATAACAATAGTGCACTTAGGGCGGGATCATATTGCAATCAGCCTGGCTCTGGATGCATTATTTTTATTTTTTATTTTGTTTTATTAATTTGGTAATCAGGTTGCCCTGTTGGTGTGGCAGGAGTAGTTTGGCAAAGTGGGAGAGGTACTGTAGGTGGGGTAACAGGGCAATCTCAGTCCTGAAACCTAGGCTGAAGCATAAGCATAGCACTAGTCTGTTCAACTTAAAATGTCTAGTTGCGTGGCAAAAACACACACAAGGCGAGAATGAAGAGCCACACAATGAACCATTACAATAAAATCAAAGAAAAAAATCCCTTAAGTGCACTATCATTAAAAATTTCTATTTAGTTTTTCTTCCTGTTAGAAATACAAGCGTAAAAAACCTTACTTTTGTTGCAGAGTATCCATTTTAAAGAACACACTTGGTGCATTGCAGCGTCTCTGTCCAATCATGTTTCCCTTTTAAATGTGACACATCAAATAAGCCCAGCAACATTTTAAATACAGATTGAAGCTTTGTTTAAGTCATGAAAATTGTTAAAAGTTATTTGTGAAGCTGAAGCTATCAGCTCCAGGTTAGGGTTTCATTATCCCAACTGGTCCCCTGACAGTCGCACCGAATGCCTACTCTCTGCCCCTTACCTGATTAATGACTTGGATAAAGAAAATAATCTGTACAGGGGGATAGTGATTTCTGGGTGTAGATGGTGGTTCAGGGTGGCACTGGTGACAGTCTGACAGATGAACTGCACTGCTGCAGCAGGGTTGTGCATGCCCAGCCTGCACACAACAAGGCAACAATAGCCTTAGGCATGGCCAGACAGTGTCAGTGGACCAAGAGGGAGTTAAATAAAATCCCTGATAAACAAGGGACTGGTCAGAGCTATTTCTGGGCTGGTATCCAGCAGCATCGCTGACTGGGATGGAAAGAGATACAAAAAAAAAAAAACACTCGTACCTGTACCATGTCTCCATAAAAAAAAAAAAATAGATAGGTGCTAGAATGTAATCAGTATTTCCAAAATACTGAATTGGACACAAAGAAACAAATGGGTGAAAACCTTTTGTAAAAAAGGCCTTTGATGGTATTAAGTTTATTTTAAATGTAATTATTATTAATTTTCATAAGAGTATCCCTTGTACGTCTATTCAAAATTGGCTCAATATTTCTCTGGGGGATTCCATATGGCCATTATTAAACATTATATATCAAAGCAGTGTCCTTCCTTCGTTACCCCTTAACAGTGATTTTAACTACTCATTTGAGAAAAATGTGCTGTCCCTTTAACAGAAACTGTGTTGTTCTAATGTTGGTCTTTTCCTGATGGCCTGGGACAGCTGCACCTTTTCTCCTCCTGGTTTTCTATCAGTTTTGTTTGACATTTGAGAGTCTGGAACTGTAAGTGGAGTGGCTCAAAGTTTGTTTTTCAATTCCATTTCAGAAACTCACAACTGCATACTTTCATTCACGGATTTACTTAAATATAGAAAAAAACAATACCCTGCCTGAGCCTCTTCCCCTCAAAGAGACACTATATACAGTATTCAGTGGTTTAAACCTTTGTGCAAGTGTAATCCAAGTATTAAAAATAACACAATGATGTGATGTAAAAGTCATTGACCTGGTTTTGTACTTGAGAACTGTACCAAACACAATGAGCTTTGCTTAACAACATTCATTTGTCCTGTAATTTATATTTAAAGAAAAGCTAATTTAATTTAATGTGAAGTGCAGGGGTTCTTTTTACATCCCATTTGTCTCAAGTTTTTTTTTTTTAATGTAACATTAGACTTACACGATTTGTTGCTTATTCTCTTATGTGCTTTGTTTCTGCTTTATTTCTTGCAGAACAGGGTTGTGATTTTATTTAATCCATTTGTAAAAGAGTTTAGAGACTGTGGCCCTGAGGACTGCTAAGTGGATTGCCACTTTCTTTACTATTTCATGTTAGCTTCTTTTTGTAATCAGATAAGTTATTAACTGTCTCATGTTTTAAATGCATTATGAAATATTTTTATGTGCAGATACGGTGAAAATCTGACAAGCAGTGATGTTACTAGATTTTATGGAATGTATAGTGTTATAGGCCCATCATTTGTGCAAACATGTTACATTTAAAAAAAAAAAAATATGGGAGAGGACCAGCAATAAGGCCTTGATTCTCCTTAAAATAAGAATGTTCTCCAGTGTTGCCTGAGTAGCTTAATATTAGCGTCAGGTTTGACAAACATCTCAAGGTCAAATACATTTGGGTAAGAAAGAAATGTCTTGTTCTTAGGAGGAGATGATTTTTAAGGAGAGGGCAGGGGAACATGTCTCCATTTGAATGATAAAAGCCTATACTAATAATCCCAATAGTTGAATAAATCCCAAATGTGATTCTTTTTCTGGAGTTACCCCCACCCCATCCCTCCCCAAATGTGGCCTTTTATATAGCCATGACCTGTCCAAAACAAGAATTTATTATTGTCCAGGCAGCTTAATGATGGCACTCTTCATGTGTAGACTCGTATTTATGTTCATGAAGTTAATATTGAATACAGACCCTACAAAAACCCACTAAAAACATTTTAGTAGAAAAAGATTGTTTTTGGACAGACTAAAATGTACTGATAGTTTGACATGATATACTATTAGCTCCTATAGAAGCCACCTAGTGTACTGCAGTCTGTAGCTGAAGTGAAGTCACCAAGCACAGTTCCACTTTATACAACAATTTACAGATGTGCTGTAGGACAGGTGTAATACCATATATTTTTGGAAAGACAGATGAAATATAAACTATAATTAAAATATGTACGACTATGACAATTTCAGCTAGCATGCACAGATATATTTTGAATTTCATACACCTATTAATTATGTTGAAG
Organism: Neoceratodus forsteri; assembly: GCA_016271365.2. Classification (NCBI taxonomy): domain Eukaryota; kingdom Metazoa; phylum Chordata; order Ceratodontiformes; family Ceratodontidae; genus Neoceratodus; species Neoceratodus forsteri. Next base: position 356,880,317 of record CM057456.1, read on the forward strand.
TTGGGGATATTGAAACTTGAAAGAAGTTAAAGTGATGGAAGATAACCTGCTGGACCAGGTATTTCTTTAAAAAAAATCATTCTTGTAAACCCTCTGACACTTATGGCTTTCTACGCCATGCCCCGCAGCAGTACTAACCCAAGCCGCACTGAGAAAGTAAACATTGTAAGTGGGTGCATTGTTGTGGTGCGACACTCACACAAGCCATGCTGCTATCTGCACATGCACAAAGGATCACGCACTTCCATGACAGCGCTTTCCATGTCTGTGTTTCCTAGCAGCTTGATTTGAATGAACATGACACAACATGAATGTGCCCACGCACTCACAATGTTTACTTTCTTGGTGCAGCTTGGGCTAGTACTTCTGCACAGCATGGCAGATAATGCCTTAAGTGTCAGAGGGGTTACAAGAATGATTTTTTTCAAGAAATACCTGGCCCTTTGCTGAGACACAGCAAGTAACAGTAACCAGAATGCACCAGGTAAAATAACATTTTACACAGTGTTAACTGGTGTATCCCTTTAACAAAAGCAGCTTATTAAACCAAAGCACTAGACTGCACATTAATGTTAATATTAAAATATTTTAAAATGCCTGTTAATATTTCTAAATTTTGTAATGGCTATGACATGTCCATTTTAGTCCCCCTCCCCATCATGAAAACCTTAAATTGTGCAAGCATATTTTTTTTAAATAGTGATTGTATACCGCGTGGTTGCTTGATGGCCGCTGTGCATCCATCCATGCTTGACTGTTGAAAGATCCCTCATGTATTAACCACCACAGTGGTGGACAGGAAAGGGCAGGTTGGAGGATTCACCCCCCCCCAAAAAAAAAGATCAAAACCACTTGAAGGGAAGCAGATAACCTGTCAGTGGAGGAGAGCAAGGGTGCTCTGATCTGGTTGATCATCCTCATTCCTTTATGTTTGCAGTCTACCTTTTCATGTGCCACCTGGTTCACAAGCATGTGACACAATACAGACTTCTGTGTGCTTTACTCTGCAAACACATGTGGCTGTTACTGGGGCAGTCACTATATAAACTTGCAGTGGTAGTTACTATATAAAATGGTAATTGTAAAAATGAAAGCCTGGTAATAATGAGTCAGTGTGTGACTATTATGCTCCACCTCTGACCCCACATTTTATGATTTCTGAAAGTCCTTATAATTTGCTAATAATGTTTCTGATTGTTTGATTCTGATTTCTTTGTCCTTTAAAGATGATAGGAAAATTATTAGTTAACTGCCCTCCCATTTTCCATCCCATGTCATTTATGTATTCTGATTATATGTTTGGAACAATTTTTGGATAAACAAACTAGCTTTGGGGAGCCCTCAGAACTGCATAGTGTTTCTCTCTCCTCAGCAGCTACTGCTCTTTCTTTTCATAGTTGTAAGACATTCCATGACATCAGTAACACTATTCCATGCTATTCCTCTGAGTGGCCTGGAATGGTGTTACTGGTTTCATTGAATGTTCAGGCTGTATAAAAAGACGAAAGGGAGAGAGAGAGAGAGAGAGAGAGCAGCAGCTGCTGAGAAGAGAGGTATTCCCAGTTAGTTACAAAGGACAAAAAATAGATTCTTTCACAAAGAAGATCAAAGCATATCAGAATATTGGATAGATGCTTAAAGGCAAACAGGGAGGCATCTAGAGGTGTTTCCTGTCAGCTTTAAAAGTTGAAAAAAAGTACTTGCAAAACCATAGTACTGTTACTGCTCAAGAATAGGTACAGCAACTCTCACTGGTCTTTTTCCATACTTGACCCCCCACCAGTAATGTTCAGGTAGGTAGTATACTGTAAGAGTAGGGCACCACTATTTATGAAACAAGGTTAAGTATAGTTATTACAGCAGCACTACTCATTGCAGATCATGTGTGTCACACTGGGCTGAGCCTGCATGCTATAGTTTTTAGGTTCTTTACAACCCTACAGAGAAAAAGACAAGCAAAGACATCTGTCAGAGGTTATATGAATGCAGCTAGCAGCAACAGCAGCACTGTGAGGCAGTGATCTGAATATTTATCCATCATCTCATCACCATCTTCAACAAGGCTGACATCAGAACGGAAAAAGCATATCAATTTATGTGCCACATCAGGCCAGGAGGGGCAGACCAGTAAAAAAAAACTAAATGACACTATTGATTTAATTTCAAATTCTACTTTTTTCGTAAACTGGAGAACATTTTGACTTTTACAGTCACAAAAGCTGTCAGAACAATCTACAGTATATGTTGAAGATTGCTCAGTCTTTTACTCTTGAAGATTTTTAAATTCCAGGTGCACCACAGGGTAACAGTTAAGAGTGCTGTAGATATTTTCAAAAAACATTCTGGGTTTTGTATCGAATTGGAAGTTGCTAAATCACTAAACCATTAACAAAAAACAAACACCGACACAAACAAAATATCTTGAATCAGATTTAATCTGCAATTTAGGATAGAATATACATATTTTTATTTACATTTTCAACACTGGCATATTCCTTATTTAACATATGTGCAACACAAAAAGAAACCGTAGACAATGATGCTGTTCAGCTTGAACCAAGTAAAAATGGATCATCCTCCTCCCCCTCTTCTTCATTAATCCTGTCCACTTCCTTTACTCAGCAGCATACCACCACTGGTACTGCTGAGTCATGATGCCAAAGTGTGTATGTTTTTCAAAAGTGCTATTTGGAAGAGCTTTTTGATGTAAAATCTGAGAAGGTTAAAAATGTTTCAGTTCAGTGTAGACTATGAATGCCTAAAGTAAAGCTTCTGTCAACCTCTAAAAACAGTACGTTGAACTTAAAAAAACATATGGAACGCATCTATTCTACATCTTTGGAGACATTCAAAAAAGTTGTTACATAATGCAGCAGTTGAAATGATAATCCAGCTATGCTACCCCTTACTCCGAAAAGGATACGGGAAGAGGAAGAAGAGGTAGAAGATGAATTTTCTAACTCAAGCAGCAGTGGAAATTCATTGGCATCACCCCTATCATTCATTAAAATGAAGAAATGTTTTTTCCCCAACAACAATTATTTTAATTTACACAGAGTTCCCTTGTCAGTCAATCTCACGTCGACAAGCTTGTTATTCAATTTGTAGTTGAAGACCTACGGTCATTCATTGCTGTTGAACAGCCTTCATTTGTAAAATTATTTACTGGGCTACAGCCCAATAAAATAGTTATGACATGAAAAACACTGACAGACAGAACAAATAAGATGTTCCAAAACATGAGGTCAAACTTGATTTCTGAGTTCAGCAATGTACGTCACATCTGTACTACTGCTGACATTTGGACATCACATTATAAAAGCTACCTAGGTGTGACAGCTCATTGGATTGATCCTAAAACATTGGTGAGAAAATCTGCAGTATTGGCATGCATGTGAATAAAAGGAAGACACACATATGATGTCCTTGCATCAAAACTGGGACAAGTTCACTTAAAATACCGCATTCAAAACAAGGTTGTTAAAACTGTCACTGATAATGGATCAAGCTTTGTAAAAGCATTTCAGAAGTTTGGCTCTGACAATACCACACCCATCACTGCCACTGTGATTCAGGATGATGAAAATGATGATGATGACCATGACCAGGAACAACAGGCAGGTGGAAACAGCAGCCGTGCTGATGAAGGTGATGATACGAACATACCAAAGTGACAGCAGAACAGACCTACTGGTCAATCAAAGTCTGCTTGATTGTGCAGCTAGCTCCCTAGCAGGCAGCTGCTCCTCCCCCACTCCCTTGATCTCCCATTGTTGTCCTCCTCACTCACCCTTACCCCCATACTCTGTCCCAAACGTTCTTAAAGCCAACCACATTTTTGCTTGATATCACCCCATCTGACAGAGTGTTCCACCTCGCAACCACTCTCTCTGTGAAGTAATACCTCCTCATCTCCTTCCTGAATCTCCCTCCCTCCCTCTATTCTTAGCCTGTGCCCCCTAGTTTCCCTCCTGCTTCTTAGTTTAAACACCCCCTCCACCCCCTTGTTGATAGCCTTAAGGAACTTGAAGGTCTTGATCTTGTCCCCCCATCCCGCCTCTCCTCCAGTGTGTACATATTCAATTCCCATAGCCTCATCTCATAGCCCATTCCCTCCATCCCCTGAATCATCCTCGTTGCCCTCCATTGCACTCCCTCCAGCAGATTGACATCCCGTCTAAGGTACAGCCTCCAGAACTGCACACAGTACTCCAAGTGCAGCCTGACCCATGACCTGTAAAGGGGCAAGATCTCCTCCCTGCTCCTGGATGTGATTCCCCGTGCTATGCACCTGAGCATCTTGTTTGCCTTTGCCGCCAGTCTCCTTCATAGGGCACTATTGTTCACGCTCGCTGTTATCAATACCCCCAGGTCCTTTTCCTCCTCAGTGATCCCAGCTTGATCCCCCTAACCAGTATTCTCTCATTGGGTTCCTAGCCCCAAAATGCAACACCTTGCATTTTTCTTAAATTGAGCCCCAGCTGCCACTTCCCTGACCATTCCTCCAGTTTGGTCAAGTCCCTCTGTAGTTGCACGCATCCCTCTTTGTCTACTATGGCACCCATTTTGGTGTTGTTGGTGAACAGGTTAATCCTGCTTACCACCCCCTGCCAATGTCTGAGATGAATAGACTGAACAGTACCAGACCCAGCACCAAGCCCTACAGTACCCCACTCATCACCGCTCTAGGCTCCGAGACTCAGTTCCACCACTCTTTGTAGCCTACCAGGGAGCCAGTTTGAGATCCAACATGCCATCTTTGTCCCCACTCCCACCCCAGACAACTTCACCCCTAGTGGCACATGGGGCACTGAATTGAAGGCCTTGCTGAAATCCAAGTACAGCACATCCACAGTATGGCCTCCATCCAGCTCCCTAATCATCCAGTCATAGTACTGTATAAGATTGGTTTGGCAGGATCTCCCTGAAATGAACTTGTGCTGCCTCCCATCCTGCAGGTCACTGCCCTCCAGAAATGCCACCAGCCTTTCTTTTAGTATCATCTCCATGAGCTTTCCCACTATAGATGTCAGACTGACTGTCCTATAGTTCCCTGGCTCATCCCTTGGACTTCTTTTATTTAACAGTACCACATGGGCCATTCTCCAGTCCTGCGGCACCTCTCCCATTTCCAGGGAGGTGCTGAACAGGTCCACCAGTGGTTCTGCTAGAACCTCTGCCATCTCCCACAGCACCCTGGGGTGGATACCATCTGGCCCCAGCACTTTATTCACCTTCAGCACCCTCAGCCCCTCCAAACTCTGCTATCCTCTATCCTGCTGTCTGTTACCTCCCCCCCACTCCCCCTCCCCCCCAGACCAGGGTGGTAATGGACCCCCCTCCTCCCTTGTGAACACCGAGCAGAAGTACTCATTCAGTGCCTCCTCTTGTTCCTTCCCTTTTTCCACCCACTCCTCCACCCGTTTTATCCTCACTATATTGTCCCTGCACTTTTTTCTCCCTGACATATCTAAAAAAGTCCTTCTCCCCTCTTTTATTCTCTGTGCTAATCTGAGTTCCCTTGTGGCTTTTGCACCCCTTATCCTCTTGGTCACCTCTATAGACCAATTGGTGTACTCCTGCCTGTCTTCCTCCTTCCCCATCCTCCCTAACTTCAGGTATGCTTCTCTTTTTGCCCTCACCCCCTCTATCATCTCCCTGTTCAGCCAGCATGGTCTCTTTACCTTACTGTTCTTACTCTGTAGCCTGGTGCATGTTTCTGTCACCTCTACAATTCCTTGCTTTATTATGCTCCATTTCTGTGCCGTCTCCTTCCCCCTCTTTATGCCCTAGAGTTTTCCCTTCAGCAACTCCCTCATCCTCCTGAAGTCCGCCTTTCTGAAATCCACCACCTTGGTTGCTGATCCCTTCAGCTCCCTGCTCATTGTGATGTTAAACCATACCATTTGATGATCACTGTCAGTTAACGAATCCTCCACCCTTATGTCCCTCACATGATGACACAGTCGGGGATGTAGCAAGTTTCACTGATGTATGCAGGATTCTAGATGATGGGGATGAAGACATGGAAGAAACCTACAACCTTCCTTCACATCAATGCTCTGTGGCTTATATCCTGAACTTAACAGCAGTGAATGATATAGAATCTGCTACATCAAATCCTGCCTACAAGAAGATCTACCACAGCAAATGGCCAAATGCTCAGCTCTCTGGAACAAAATACACCAAAGTTCACAAGCAAGTGAAACTGTCTCTGACAATATTGGTACCAAAATGGTTGTCCTCAATGACACAAGGTGGAATTCTTACTACAGAGCTGTGGAAAAAATTAGATCTGTTGTCGAAAAAGATGAAGATGACCTGCATAACATCTGCGATGAACTTGGCCTCACAAGGTTTAGAACAAATGACATCACTTTCTTGATGGAGTACTGCAAAGTAATGCAGTCTTTGGCAAATGCATAGGATATTCTGCAGAGAGAAACAAAATGCTACATGGAATATCTTCTTCCAACATTGGTGGCTTTGAAAAAGAAGTTGCTTGATATGAGACTTTGATTATGTTATGCATCGCCACTTCTCAATGCAATTGTGAAAGGTGTTGACACTCGCTTTGGTACCAGCTTTGAACAGAGGGAGTTGATTCTAGCAAGCATCAGTTTACTACAGTTCCATCTTAGATGGATAGGGAATGAGGACGAAGCCCGTGCAGCAAAAAACATGCTTGACAATGAATTGTTGTTACTGTCACATCAGGAAGAGATTGTTTGTGGAAGCCCATTGCCTGAAGACAACCATAAGGATGATGATGATGACTTCTTCAAATATGAAGAAAACCAGCAACCCACTCATGGCAGAGCTCTTCATGAAGTGGAGCAGTACCTAAATGACACCAATAAAACACTTGAAACTTTACAACTATGCTCAACAATAAAGAAAATATCCATACGTTACAATTATTTATTTATTTGAAATATCAGATTTACAACTGCACTACCATCTAATGCACCTGTAAAAAGATTGTTCAGTGTTGGTGGACAGGTCCTGATAGCTAGAAGAACCAGACTTGCTGACAAAAACTTTGAAGTACTGCTACTTTTACGCTGCAACAAAACATACCGGAAACAGCAGTATTCTGTAGAATAGCAGGATTCTGGACTGGTATGGCAAAAGGCTCAGTCAATGTTAGGATGATGCTTGTGGTGTGGCTTGGTAAACTTACTAAAAATTATAACTTTCTGTTGTGTATAGCAAGTGCTGAAAATTTTACTATACATTCCCTGCCCCCCCGACAATGAATAAACATTTTTTTTCACTAAGGTTGAAGTGAATTTCTAATATAACATAATGTCTGCTGCTGTAGACTACTACATTGCATCATGGTAATATTAATGACTTCCTGCAAGCTGATTATATTGTTTGGTGTTACCATAAATCCCAGAATCTACTGCAGCTGACATCAGCACAGGGCTGCAGCAATGGCAGATTCATTAGCCTGCAGTGCACGTCGGTTACAGATTTTATGAGATATGCCTCAGAACTTCAGTTTGCTGTGCCCGCTGTCTCCCAAAGAGGACTATTTACTTAGTCTGTTGGGATAAAAGTGGGATCAGAGGACCAGCAAACATTTGATCAAACTTTATAAACTGTGATGCACTCACTACAGGCTATTAAATCTCCCACTTCTGCAGCCCTGCTGTCCTGCCAGCTACAGGGTATTCTGAGATTTCTCACACCAGCTGTCAGCTTGAAAGTCAGTACTATTATCTTGATACAGTCTACTGTCTGCAATACGCATTAACTAAACAAAAAATGTTTTTTTACACAACTTGCAAATTACTACCAATTCCAGAGATATGGAGGTCTTACTGATGACTATATCCCTTTAATAGAATAAATAACTATAATGCCATCTGACAGTGACAGCACCAGTTTTACTATGTTTGTGTTGATCTGTTTTGTGCACATGGGAAAATGTTATTATCTCATGTAAATTACTTATATGGTTATGTTTGCTTTTCTGTAATGCTCTAACATGGTAATAAAAACTTAAACTTAGTGAGAATAACAAAATACATCCGTACTTGTCTGACAGGACAACATGTTGCAATCTGATGTACCATGCATTCACTTTTCATCTTATTTTATTTCAAACACTCTGTTCTGGTCCTGCATGATAACCTGGTGCAAATTAATTCTCCTCATCTTATTTTACTAAAAAAAAGATACAATAAAATAACATGCAACTCATTCAATGTTTTTAAAATCGTATTTCATTTCTACTTTATGTTTTATAGAGTTTCCAGAACACATAAATATATTAAATGAATGAGAATCACCTAGTTATCAAAAGTAATATAAAGTAATATGGAAAGTAATATGCATTACGATTACAGGTACTGATTCCTTTTTATGACAGAGTAATCAGTAACTGTAACTGATTAGATTTCTTTGAGAGTAACTAGTAACTGTAACTGATTACTTTTTAAAAGTAACTCACCCAGCTCTGTTGGTAGCGCACTTTGGGTGTGGTGTCATAAGCCTAATGTTTGCATGTCATTGAAGGTGCAATTCCTACATGGAATTAAGCCTATAATTTCCTAGTAGCATTGGCTGCACTATTTCTGTGTGGAGGGGTTACGTTATATCTGGGTGGTATTGAGACAGACTTGTTATGTATCATTTGGGGTGCAATTTCCACATGACATGGGGTGGACAGTTTTCACTTGCTATCAGAGGCACAAATTCAAAATGGCATTGAGATTGCAATGTTCATGGCTCATTGGGAAGGAACTTCCAGTTGGTATCAGGCAGAATATTTCCACGCAACATATGGTGCACAATTTTCAGTGAGTGTTGGTCACACTATTTCCGGGGTGTGCCAGCTCTGCAGTGTTTGTTTGGTGTCAAAGTGCAGTATCCATACAGCCTTAGGCATGCAGTTTTTGACACCTGTGTCAAGGGAAAATTTTCACGTGTCAACTGCGATGCAGTTTCCATGTATTCTTGGACTAATGATGAGCTGATGATGAATTTTTATCCCGTAAATGTGTGGAAATATGACAGTTTAGCTTTGATTTGTCTCAGTAAAACATTGGGATAACTTCATGGTGACTACAATCTTCAGCCAGTCAATAAATTAACACTTTAGCCTTCTTAGGTGGCCAGGACTAGTTCCATGAGCATCCTTTCACCACCCCAATCATTTCCTCCTTCACCTCCTCCTCCTCAGACATCTTGTTTAATAAATTATTTTATTATTCTTATTCTTTGGTAATCAGGTAAGGTGCACTAGGCACAAATGATTGTTTTCAGGGCAACCAGGAGCACTGGGCAGGTTAAGTGGCTTGCAAAGGATCACACAGTATGCAAGTGGATATTGTTGGAATGAAACCTAGGTCTGCTAGATGTACCAAGCTTGTTCATAGCTTGTTACTCTAACCTCCTAAGCTATACTGCCAAACAAAAAACATAATAAAAGAAATGTAAAAACTAAATTTATGGTTCCTGCTAGTATGTTATCATAACCATGTTGCATGTTTCTCTAAACCCTGAAACTGTGAAGTAATGTTGATAAGAAATTTAAAAATTAGATAGAAAAACTGAAAATAAAATTTTGATTAAAATTTTTGCCTCATAACTCCACTGCCTTTCAATTTAGGGCACTTATGTAAGCCATGAGTACCTGTATATCTGCCAAATTTGGTATCATGTGGATATAAACTTTAAAAACTAGATCACATTAACTGAAATTTAAAATTTTGCAGTTCACAGAATTTTCAAGTAAATTCTGCAAATTTCATGGAATCAGAATGGTAGTTCTGTCAGCATTCTGCCAGCAGAACTTTATATTCTGCTAGCGCTAGTGTCAAGGTGATCTATTTGCATGCAGTGTCAGGAGTGCAATGTTCACCATTGTCAGACATGACAGTTTTCATGTGGTGTCATGAGCACAATTTACATGCGGTATTGGGGTAAAATTCTGGGAACCATTGGGTGTGCATTATTCAGGTGTCACTGTGTGTCTAATTTCTGGGCAGCAGCAGATGTGCAATTTTTGGGTGGCACTGGGGCCATAATTCCTCACAACACTGGCAGAATAATTGCTGAGGAGCATCAGACACAACATTTCTGCATGCAGTTAGAAGCACAATTTCTAGGTGGTATTGTAGGTACAATTTCCAACTGATATTGGGGTCACACTTTCTATGCTGGGTCAGGCACAAAGTTTAAGCAGTGTCGATTTACTGAGGCCACTCCTTAGAAGGGGCATTGACATGATGGAAGCATTCCAGAGGAGCACAACTAAAATGGAGCAGGGCTTGCACAAGAAGCCCTGTGGAGATTGCACCCCTAGAATAGAGGAGGTGAGAGGATACATGATAGAGACCTCTCAGGGGTGAACAGGGTGCAAGAGGGAGTGTATTTTAAATGAGAAAGAACACTAGTATCAGGTGGCATACAATGAAGCTGGAGGGCAGGGAAATTTATGAGGAATGTGGATGTGAGGAGTACTACTTCACTAAAAATGTAGTAGGCACCTGAAACAGACTGCCAGCAGAAGTCTCAGAGGCAAAAACTGTGTAGGTTTTCAAGCATGTGTGGAGTAATTACTAAATGGGCAGAGATACAGGAGAGTCACCAGAGACAAGTTAGAGTCTGTGAAGACAGATTAGGCAGGGGACATGTGGGCTGACTTACTGGACAAGGTGGTGCTTTTCTGGCAACAAATTCTATTTCTATGTCAGGACGCAGTTCTCTTATGGTGTGGGGAATGATTTTCCTGAGGCTCAGGGTTATGATTTCACTTTAGTAGGGGAAAGCACTGCTTGAGCAGTATCAGGGAAGCACTTTCCACACAGAATTGGGATCCCAGTATCCATGCAGCATTTATAGTGCACTTCTCATGCACTGGAAGTACAATATAGAGGTTGTATCGGGGCAACACCATCAGGCTGTGTCATGGAAGCAGTTCTCACACAGCATTTGTGGACCAATTTTTGCACAGCTAAAGGGGCACAATAGTCACCCCTTGTTGAACACACATTGCAGGGTGTTGAGTACATGTGGCATATGGAGAGAACAAGAATTTTGGAAGCACATTTCCAATTCACTTTATCTGCAGCGTATATGGTAGTATCAGGGTCTGTGGGCAGGAGCAATGAAGAGCTGACACTGCTTTCTTTGTTAAGTTGGCAATGAGTTGACAATTCTTTGCTCAGGAATTGTTAACCAGTGGGAGAACGGTGGGAGAAAAGACATTTAATGTGAGCTGTAATCTATCTATCTATATATCTATCTATCTAGCTAGCACATTAATTCATGCAAATTGAGAAGAGTACAGTAAATTGTGTACAACAAAACATGTGTTTGCATATATACTGCTCAAGTATAAAATGTCAAAATCTGTGGAATTCTCTTATTGACAGCCTACAAACAGTCAACTTCTGTGATTTTTACCATTTTCTCAGTGAACTCAAAAAAACATTTCTCTGATGCTGGCTTGCTGTGTAATGGAAAACAATGACTTACTAAACACAATGACCTCTTTGAACTAATGTTCTACTATTGCTAGCACAACTGTGTTAAATTAATCAGTCCATCATAAACAGAAAACACATAAACTCACACTATCACTTTCAAAGAGACTACTGTAAAAGAACCATGCTGGGCATACCATGTCTGCATTTCTCCTTCAATTTAGACTGCATCAGGAAAATAAAATGCTGAGGAAAATGAGGACAATAGCTTCACAACACTACCACAAAATGCAAATAAATCAAACTCTGATTTGAAGAAAAAAAAGCTACTGAAAAACAGATTTCATCAACAGGACCACCACTAAAAAGTCCAAATCCAGAAAGCTCTTTGACTAAACACCTTTTCTTAATGCAGAGCTGGCTGGATGCGCATGCATAATAGTGTGTCACGCAAAAAAGCTGCGCCGGTCGGCTCTGTTGTAATATTCAAACAGAATGCACGATTGGAACATAATGGAAAGGCTTGCCTGGTATTATGTGGGGGAAAAGCTCCTTCCCCACAGCCTATTTAATGCATCCACTCTGCTTAGAGCGAGTCGTGCTCGTTGGCGTGCTGTGGCTGGTTTGTGGCTGCTAGTTTCTTCATCCGTTTCTTTCCTCACATTCCCCAGCCTCCTTCTGTGTTCCTCGCTCTGTTTCTTCCCTCCTTCTGCCCCCTTCTTTGTGTAGTTGGTGTTTATTTATGTTTCCTTTGCTGTGCTTTCTCCAGCCACTCTTGACTGCCCTTGAGTCTGCTCCTTGCCGGCATTATACTCGGCTGTCTTGTTTACTGGCTTTTCTGTCTCTCCAACGCAACCACTTCCATGCTGCTGCTCAGTTTGTTTCCTCTCCATACAGCTAGCTGCTCGTCCAGGATCTCATTCAGTGGCCTCTCGATTGCTTCAGCTCGCGCTGTGACCGTCCTCTATGCTGCAGAATCCTGCTTGCTTCCGCTCCGACTTCGATCGCTCCCTACAATTCTCAGCATCCTGCTCTGCGCTGCATTCAGTTGCCTTTGCCTGCCTACAGTCCATCTCCATGTCACTCCCTTGCACTTTTGGTTAGTGCATTGTTACTGCTTCCCTGGGTCTCCACAAGTCCTTTGTTGGTGTCCGCTAGTCTTCACCCTCAATTGCACGCATGGCCTCTTGCATAGCAGCGTCCGGCTTCCATTCTTTCAGCTGTTTTCCCTCACCGATTATGGAGCTGACAGGGTCTCGAGCGAACTCCTGGCTATTGCCATTCCCACCTTGCCTGTTCAGCCTCGGAGGTATTTTCTTTCCCCATTGACATTCCATTTAAGTTTGTTTTGTTTTTTAGCAATGCTCTGTTGGTATTGGGTGTATTCTTTGTTTGGATGCATTTAGTCACTTCAGTTCATCTGCTACATGCTACTTTACTCATACCTGTTTGTTGGCTATCCACTCAGCTGCTACATATGACATGGATTTGGGATCTCAGTACACTTATAGACATGCTAGTTTTTACCTGGGAGAGTAGTACCTTTACGCATTTCACGAGGCTACTTGCAACAAAGACACTCTAGTCATAGCTCTTCTAGTTCTTGCTACTCAATACCACGGGTTGATTTGCAGTGGTTACTCAAGCAGCTAACAGTCTACCATCAACGTGTATTGTTTCCCCATACATGTTACACTGCTAACGATGGATAATTCCCATCTCCATTATTGTATTAGCACTCAAGTCTTGTTTACTTTGTATTGCTCTCCTCTGCTGCAAGGATGCAGGCCCTACTATGTACTTACCTATGCCATGCATGCTTTGTTCAGAGGCCTACTTGGGCTCCTCTCTTGTCCTGCTGGCCGTTTCTCATGCCATCCATGGGTATAGTTGATACCTGCCTGAGACATCTGACCTCTGGCCAGTTAATTGCTTAATTTGTCTCAAATACATCATCCAGAGCTCACTTCATATCCTTTCTCTTACCAACATCTCAGCCACTCCATCAATTTGAACATTCCAAGACATTGGTTAGTCAAGCCCTCCAGTGCTAGTTGCCTGCAGCTCCTACTTGCTGGTTCTCAGCTCTTCTTTAATTCACCGTCCTCTCTACATTGTGGATCATCTTCAAGCCTTGCCTCAGGATTTACCTTGTTATCCTTGGACATTTCCATGCCTTCTAGCTTCGGTCGTTATCTGCTCTATCTCACTTTGGATGTCTACTCGCTGCCATGGCAGCCTGCCAAGAGCTCCCTACTATGGATTCACATTTCGTTGTTTTGCCATTTATCATAAACTCTTTGGATTCTTTCACCCTGCTTCCTGCTACCATGCCTACCTTACGCTGCTTACTCCTACAACTTATGCAGGTTCTCTTCTTTGCCTTGCTTGCTTATGCTACCTGCTTCACTCTACAGGGCTTAAGGGTCCTTTCGACCAACATGTCGTTACAATGTACTGCGTTCCTCATGACCTTGGCATCCTTTTCACCAATGTTTACGTATTTGCTGCGATTTCCTTACCAGACCATGACTCTCTGCATTGCATGCAGTTCAACATTTCCATTGCATTATCTACTACTGCTCTGCATCCTGCCTCACCCGCAAGACCAGAGGTTAACCATTGCATGCAGTCAGGCATGTGCCCCAGGGCCCGGCAGTCCTTTGTTCCTAATTATTGCACCATAATCACCTGCTTCTCCTACCTGCCTTCGCCCATCAGGCTGGGAGGTTTACCTACTAATCATCTGCTTCTACAACCTGCCTTCACCCATCTGGCTGGGTAGTTTACCTACTTCTACTCTTGCCTGCTCACTCTGCTCGGGCCTGAAGATTCCTAGCTTTACGACCTGCCTTCGCCTTCAGCTGGGAGGTATTACATGTTTCTGCTCTTCTGCCTTGCCCTGCTAAGGCCTGGAGATCCTCACTTTCTATTGTGCACCTACTTGCTGCCATATCGGCCGACCGGAAGCTCCTTTACTGGATTACATCTGACATTTATTCTTTATCATATGTTCTTGGATGTTTTGCCCTGCTGCCTCAGCCATGGAATGACTGCTGCTTCACTTTCCAGGACACTTAAGTTGGCGTCTCCTGCAGACTTTCATTATCATGATTAGTGCTTACTGAATTCAGACACTGTGACAACGCTACTTCATTGGATTCAGCCTCTTCAATTATCTCCCTCTAGGACTCTTCAGGTCTCATCTGGTTTTCCTGCCTCGAACTTTGCATACCTTCAGTTTTGGATGATATTCATCTCGTCCAGTTGCCGTATCTGCCTTGGTCTCTTCAATCCGATCCCTGCCTTCCTTGATCTCGATACATCGGTCCTCAGCATCATTACATTCTCTAAGTCTGCCTTACAGCTGCAATACTACTGTGCTCAAGGATGATTCCAGATGCGTCTTATGGAGGCTCTATGCTGCTCTTAATTTATTGGCTGACCTTCTTAGGTATAGCTGCATTCCTGTTACCTAGAGCTGCTTGCCTCTTGTGCCTTTCCAGCTGATAGATTGCTGCACATCACATCGAGGGACTCTCTTCCATGCTTGATTTCTGCCAGCAGACATTCCTGGGTCTGGCTGCGCTTCACATACTGGAATCAGCCACATCTCCTACCTCACCAGCTATCGGTTCAGCTGCACTTCTTCAGAGGCTGATTGCACATCCTGTTCCTTCTCCTTTGCCTTCGTTGGTGTGATCCTGCTCCTACTGCCTCTCACTTTGGATTAGCAGTCCAAATGGCTTGCTTACTCTTTGGGCTCACCATATTCTACTACTTGGATGCTTCCTTACTTCTCGCAGTGTCTCGATTATCCTCTACAGCTTGCATTATTCCAACTCAAATCTACAGCCATTGCCTTCATATCAATTCCTAAGACTATTCTTCACTTATCAGAATTGAATTCATCAGTTGGTAGCCTGGTTACAAGCCTTATCTCATTCCACATACTATAAAAGCCCTTTATTAGAAATCAGGAAGTCGTACTACTTCTATTCATCCTGCCTCACTTGACGTTAAGTTTGGATGCAACTATCTGCGTATGGTCTCCTGTATTGAATTTGTCAGTCCTCAACTTCATCTCCACCACCATACATTTCCTGGATTATGCCCTCTCTTAACTGAAGTCCAGAAGACGGTCCTTCATATATCCACGGATTCTCCGACTCGGAGTTTTTAGGAGGAAATTACTTCAATGGACATTTACAGTTCTATTCTTTCTTAAGCTCCATTTATCTGGATCAAATTCTACAAATTAGAATTCAGATTTAGCTGATTAATTTAGTTTAATTAGGATCTCTCTCCTTTAGTATGCCCAGAAGGATGGGCAGGTCAGTAGCCATGGGTCCTCAGAGGTTTCCCCCCAAGGGGTTTTCCTCTCCTGAGTGCTACTGGTCACACTCTCCAGAGTTGGAGGAGGTGATCATCTATTCATATCATTAAGTTGTCATGCACGACTTCTTCAGCATTCAGTTACAGAACAATCGTTGATATTATATTCTCTTTTGGGGCTTTCATAATTCTAAACCAAGCTTCCTTCCTACAGGTGGGATACAGAGAAAGGCCAAAACCATCAAATATTATCAACGACTCATTTCAAGCATCCAAGTTCCTAAGCACAATAAATTCTATACTACTACCTAGTAAACATTGTTCTCTTTATGCTGGCCTCTGTATCCAACAACCATATTCATCATTTAACTATATGTTACATAAGCACTGAGCTATGACCCACATAATGTGCATTCTGTTTGAATATTGGACCCTGGATGCATGGCACATAGCAAAGCAGTCACCATGAATGGCGTGGTGCATCCAGGTGTGGGGTTGAATACTGCCCACAGGGAAATGTGTGGTGCATACCTGTATGTGCTGAAACCCCCATGGGTGATATTCAGCCCAAACATGCAAATGAGCCCGGTGGGCATGCATGGCACACAGGGGCCTTTGCATGCCCATTATGGGCTCATTGCATAACCTGAATGCTCGAAACACCCCCACAAAGCCCTGTTCACGTGTATTAATAGAATCACAGATATCCCTTTTCCATAGTGTAGGGATCTCCTCTCCCCAGCCCTGTTCATATGTAAAACTAAATTTACAGATATTCCTTTTCCATAGTGTAGGGATCTCCCTTCCCAGCCCCATTCACATGTATAAATAAATGCACAGATATCCTTTTTCTGTAGTATAGGGATCCCCCTCCCCAGCCACATTCACATGTATAAATACAGTCACAGATATCCCTTTTACAGTAGTGTAGGGCCCCCTTCTCCTGAGCCCTTGCACCGATACAATGGTGACCCCCAGGCCCCTAGTGTAGAACATCATAATGGTAACTCACAGGTAGACAAAGCCTTACTCCCCACCCCATGAGCCATTGTCCCTCCACCCTGGTCCCCCAGCCCCACAGAGCCAGAGGTGGCACTGCCCACCTCACCCTGCCATGCCAGCCATCGACTGAATGGTACCAGATTGTGTACAGCATATAGTACACACATTGGTCACTGAGACAAACAATGGGTGTGTACTATATACTAATGCATGAGCTGATGCCATTCATCAACGCTAACCATAGCAAAAGTGAGCTGAGTACCAGCTGCAGGCTCCAGTGGGATTGGGGGGAGTGGGGTAGGGTAGGACAATTGCTCATGGTTTGGAGGGAGGGGCTTTTGTCTACCTGTGGAGGTACCATTATGATGTTCTATGGTTTTGGGCTCAGGTGGGTGTCACTATTGTATCGGGTGCCTAGGTTCAGGGTGGGGACCCTACACTATGTAGGACATCTGCATTTATTTATGCATGTGAACAGGGCTGGGATGGGGATCACCACACTATGGAAAATGATATCTGTGACTTTATTTTTACATGAAAATGTGGCTGGGAAGGGAGGATCCCTACACAATGGAAAAGGAATATCTGTACATTTATTTACATGTGAATGGGGCTGGGTAGGGGAGATCCCTGCACTATGGAAAAGGGATATCTGTGACTTTATTTATACTTTTGAATGGGGCTAGGAAGGGGAGCTCCCTACATGATGGAAAAGGGAAATCTGTGATTGTATTTATACATGTGAACAGGGCTTTGTTGGGGGCTGGCCCAGGTATTCCGCCATGTGCAGCCTACAATGAGCCCAAATGGGCACACGATAGGCTCATTTGTCTATGCATTCATGATGGGCTCATTTGCATGTTTCTGCTGAATATCACCCATGGGGACTGTGGCACTTGAGGTATGCACCGCACATTACCCTGTGGGCAGTATTCAGCCCTGCACTATGTTGCTCTTGACCTGCCTCTGCTATTCCGAGCTGCCAAACAATGTTGCTTTGTGCATTGTTGTTCATAGCAGAGTTTCATGATGTGCATTCATCTCTGTTGGTACTACTCTGCTTGCTGTTATACTTTGTGTATGGATGTTTGTGTCAGACTCTTGTGCAGTTACACTGTCATGCCCTGTCATATACATGTATCTCACGACTGTGTTGCTGTCTGTGTGTCTCATTTGTCCACAGTGTTAGTGCATGCCACATCCATATCTGTTGTGTATTTCTAGTGTATATCTCTTTAAGCTCCAGTTTTCCACATCACGTGTGACATTACACACTTTCTTGAATACTACAGGACCCAATATGCATTTCTGTTGTTTAAGCAATAAAGCCGAAACAGAGGATATTATAGAACAAAAATTGGAGTTGCAGGTCTGTTATACCAAATGGTTACATATTTGAGAATTCCTAATATGGAAGATCTTATCGCTGTTTTAAACTGATGAAAACAAAAAATAAAATTGTGTTTCAGAATGTTTCTTTGCTTTGTCTTTGGGTTGTTGAAATGCCACTGCAGTTGTCATAGGCAGTCAATTAGATTTTTCATTTCCATATGTTATTCTTTGCATGCAACTCAAATCTAAACAGAAATTGTAGTTAATATTTAAGCTACAGCATGAAGAAACATGCCATGGAGATATAAGCATTAAAAGGACCCATAATGATATGCAAAGTTGTCAAAAGTGTCAAGACAGATTTATGAGAAATTTATATCTTCTACAGTATGTTGACAGTCTTCTTGGAGTTAACCTGACAAGATGTCCTACATACCTTAAGAGTCAGGAATGCTTACTGGCCTCCTGCTTGTCAGAGCACACACAGAAGGAACATGAGTGAGTTAAAAGTGATAGTGTCAGATTGAACCCATTAAAAAGTCATAAACCCATCCACTGAAATGCTTCAAGTAATGGTTCTACCAGGCACTTTGAAATTACAAGGCACAAAAGCAATAAAGTCAAAACAAAGTAGTCTTTCTATTTAAAATAATCAGTCTGTCCAAATAGTACAGTGGAAGACAGAATGCAAATGACCAAAACTCTGTTTTATGTATATTTTTAAAATAGTCATTCAGTAATAAAGAAAATGCATTGTAAATAATTGTGAAATGAGTAGGAAGGATGAAATCAAAGTAAAAGTGTGGGCTATATATCAGAACTGAGCTAGGGTCACACAGAAGTACAGATAGGTGAGTCAATCAACTAAGAACTGGGACTCTGGTTCTGTCTAAGAGATAAGAAAATTGCTTGCCCTGAACCATGCAGCCCATGTGATGCATGTTTTGGTGCAGACCACTAACACACTAAGATTCTGGGTGCAGACATTTGAAATCTGTACTTCTTGATCTAGAAAACTAAGCAATCAAACTCCAAACTGTTGAATTTAGCAGGCAACAAACTTTCAAATGTCTGAACTACATGAACAGAATAGTGTAGAGGATAATACACTAGCATGCCACTGCTGGAAAGATAGGTTCAAATCCAGGCTCAGGTCACTGGCAGGGTTTGGTGGATGCAGTCAACATGTATGAGTAGACAGTCTTATGTGTCTGAGTAAAAGTATATTTGTGGATATTTTTGTATCCATCAGCCATTATCAGCTGACCAACGACTAAACTGAATACTGTCCAATCGGTTTGCTACTATCTACTTATCAGTAGATGTCACTAGTAGTCTAGGAGTGTCAGTCAGTGACCTTCAAAAACACCTCTAACGCTAAGCATACCAAATGTGCACATGCCACGCTGTGGTACACTTGGCCCTTCCTGTTCTGGGCTGAATTTGTTACTACAGGCATTGGCTAAGCCATCACTAGGCTTACACTGCCAATCTTTCGCATCTGTGCCATACTTAAAGAGCAGCTCTGCACTTTAGCATGTGCTTCCATATTTTTTATTTATTTAATTAGTATTTTGGAACCTTTGAGCGTGAGCTCTTTTGCAAAGGTTCCACATTAGGGTGGACAATAAGACAATACACATATTCAGTGGTTACATAGGCCTGATCATTAGGCATTAAAGAGTGATTACATGACAATTAGACAAATAGGAGAAAAAACAGAGCAGTTGTAATTGAATACTAAGCTATTTCTAATTGGTTGCTCTAGGTAGCACACCCCTGGAAACCTCCAAATCCGTTGATAGACTATGGCAGAGTAACTGCTTAGGGTTTAACACTATCCAGTCAGTACTATTACCTTGATACAGTCTACTGTCTGCAATACGCATTAACTAAACAAAAAATGTTTTTTTACACAACTTGCAAATTACTACCAATTCCAGAGATATGGAGGTCATACTGATGACTATATCCCTTTAATAGAATAAATAACTATAATGCCATCTGACAGTGACAGCACCAGTTTTACTATGTTTGTGTTGATCTGTTTTGTGCACATGGGAAAATGTTATTATCTCATGTAAATTACTTATATGGTTATGTTTGCTTTTCTGTAATGCTCTAACATGGTAATAAAAACTTAAACTTAGTGAGAATAACAAAATACATCTGTACTTGTCTGACAGGACAACATGTTGCAATCTGATGTACCATGCATTCTCTTTTCATCTTATTTTATTTCAAACACTCTGTTCTGGTCCTGCACGATAACCTGGTGCAAATTAATTCTCCTCATCTTATTTTACTGAAAAAAAGATACAATAAAATAACATGCAACTCATTCAATGTTTTTAAAATCGCATTTCATTTCTACTTTATGTTTTATAGAGTTTCCAGAACACATAAATATATTAAATGAATGAGAATCACCTAGTTATCAAAAGTAATATAAAGTAATATGGAAAGTAATATGCATTACGATTACAGGTACTGATTCCTTTTTATGACAGAGTAATCAGTAACTGTAACTGATTAGATTTCTTTGAGAGTAACTAGTAACTGTAACTGATTACTTTTTAAAAGTAACTCACCCAGCTCTGTTGGTAGCGCACTTTGTGTGTGGTGTCATAAGTCTAATGTTTGCATGTCATTGAAGGTGCAATTCCTACATGGAATTAAGCCTATAATTTCCTAGTAGCATTGGCTGCACTATTTCTGTGTGGCGGGGTTACGTTATATCTGGGTGGTATTGAGACAGACTTGTTATGTATCATTTGGGGTACAATTTCCACATGACATGGGGTGGACAGTTTTCACTTGCTATCAGAGGCACAAATTCAACATGGCATTGAGATTGCAATGTTCATGGCTCATTGGGAAGGAACTTCCAGTTGGTATCAGGCAGAATATTTCCACGCAACATATGGTGCACAATTTTCAGTGAGTGTTGGTCACACTATTTCCGGGTGTGCCAGCTCTGCAGTGTTTGTTTGGTGTCAGGTGCAGTATCCATACAGCCTTAGGCATGCAGTTTTGACACCTGTGTCAAGGGAAAATTTTCATGTGTCAACTGCGATGCAGTTTCCATGTATTCTTGGACTAATGATGAGCTGATGATGAATTTTTATCCCGTAAATGTGTGGAAATATGACAGTTTAGCTTTGATTTGTCTCAGTAAAACATTGGGATAACTTCATGGTGACTACAATCTTCAGCCAGTCAATAAATTAACACTTTAGCCTTCTTAGGTGGCCAGGACTAGTTCCATGAGCATCCTTTCACCCACCCCAATCATTTCCATCCCTTCACCTCCTCCTCCTCAGACATCTTGTTTAATAAACTATTTTTATTATTCTTATTCTTTGGTAATCAGGTAAGGTGCACTAGGCACAAATGATTGTTTTCAGGGCAACCAGGAGCACTGGGCAGGTTAAGTGGCTTGCAAAGGATCACACAGTATGCAAGTGGATATTGTTGGAATGAAACCTAGGTCTGCTAGATGTACCAAGCTTGTTCATAGCTTGTTACTCTAACTCTAAGCTATACTGCCAAACAAAAAACATAATAAAAGAAATGTTAAAACTAAATTTATGGTTCCTGCTAGTATGTTATCATAACCATGTTGCATGTTTCTCTAAACCCTGAAACTGTGAAGAAATGTTGATAAGAAATTTAAAAATTAGATAGAAAAAACTGAAAATAAAATTTTGATTAAAATTTTTGTCACTCATAACTCCACTGCCTTTCAATTTAGGGCACTTATGTAAGCCATCAGTACCTGTATATCTGCCAAATTTGGTATCATGTGGATATAAACTTTAAAAACTAGATCACATTAACTGAAATTTAAAATTTTGCAGTTCCACAGAATTTCAAGTAAATTCTGCAAATTTCATGGAATCAGAATGGTAGTTCTGTCAGCATTCTGCCAGCAGAACTTTATATTCTGCACAACTCTAGTGTCAGGTGATCTATTTGCATGCAGTGTCAGGAGTGCAATGTTCACCATTGTCAGACATGACAGTTTTCATGTGGTGTCATGAGCACAATTTACATGCAGTATTAGGGTAAAATTCTGGGAACCATTGGGTGTGCATTATTCAGGTGTCACTGTGTGTCTAATTTCTGGGCAGCAGCAGATGTGCAATTTTTGGGTGGCAGTGGGGCCATAATTCCTCACAACACTGGCAGAATAATTGCTGAGGAGCATCAGACACAACATTTCTGCATGCAGTTAGAAGCACAATTTCTAGGTGGTATTGTAGGTACAATTTCCAACTGATATTGGGGTCACACTTTCTATGCTGGGTCAGTCACAAAGTTTAAGCAGTATCGATTTACTGAGGCCACTCCTTAGAAGGGGCATTGACATGATGGAAGCATTCCAGAGGAGCACAACTAAAATGGAGCAGGGCTTGCACAAGAAGCCTGTGAGGAGAGATTGCACCCTAGAATAGAGGAGAGGAGAGGATACATGATAGAGACCTCTCAGGGGTGAACAGGGTGCAAGAGGGAGTGTATTTTAAATGAGAAAGAACACTAGTATCAGGTGGCATGCAATGAAGCTGGAGGGCAGGGAAATTTATGAGGAATGTGGATGTGAGGAAGTACTACTTCACTAAAAATGTAGTAGGCACCTGAAACAGACTGCCAGCAGAAGTCTCAGAGGCAAAAACTGTGTAGGTTTTCAAGCATGTGTGGGAGTAATTACTAAATGGGCAGAGATACAGGAGAGTCACCAGAGACAAGTTAGAGTCTGTGAAGACAGATTAGGCAGGGGACATGTGGGCTGACTTACTGGACAAGGTGGTGCTTTTCTGGCAACAAATTCTATTTCTATGTCAGGACGCAGTTCTCTTATGGTGTGGGGAATGATTTTCCTGAGGCTCAGGGTTATGATTTCACTTTAGTAGGGGAAAGCACTGCTTGAGCAGTATCAGGGAAGCACTTTCCACACAGAATTGGGATCCCAGTATCCATGCAGCATTTATAGTGCACTTCTCATGCACTGGAAGTACAATATAGAGGTTGATCGGGGCAACACCATCAGGCTGTGTCATGGATGCAGTTCTCACACAGCATTTGTGGACCAATTTTTGCACAGCTAAAGGGGCACAATAGTCACCCCTTGTTGAACACACATTGCAGGGTGTTGAGTACATGTGGCATATGGAGAGAACAAGAATTTTGGAAGCACATTTCCAATTCACTTTATCTGCAGCGTATATGGTAGTATCAGGGTCTATGGGCAGGAGCAATGAATCGCTGACACTGCTTTCTTTGTTAAGTTGGCAATGAGTTGACAATTCTTTGCTCAGGAATTGTTAACCAGTGGGAGAACGGTGGGAGAAAAGACATTTAATGTGAGCTGTAATCTATCTATCTATCTATCTATCTATCTATCTATCTATCTATCTATCTATCTAGCACATTAATTCAAGCAAATTGAGAAGAGTACAGTAAATTGTGTACAACAAAATATGTGTTTGCATGTATACTGCTCAAGTATAAAATGTCAAAATCTGTGGAATTCTCTTATTGACAGCCTACAAACAGTCAACTTCTGTGATTTTTACCATTTTCTCAGTGAACTCAAAAAAACATTTCCCTGATGCTGGCTTGCTGTGTAATGGAAAACAATGACTTACTAAACACAATGACCTCTTTGAACTAATGTTCTACTATTGCTAGCACAACTGTGTTAAATTAATCAGTCCATCATAAACAGAAAACACATAAACTCACACTATCACTTTCAAAGAGACTACTGTAAAAGAACCATGCTGGGCATACCATGTCTGCATTTCTCCTTCAATTTAGACTGCATCAGGAAAATAAAATGCTGAGGAAAATGAGGACAATAGCTTCACAACACTACCACAAAATGCAAATAAATCAAACTCTGATTTGAAGAAAAAAAAGCTACTGAAAAACAGATTTCATCAACAGGACCACCACTAAAAAGTCCAAATCCAGAAAGCTCTTTGACTAAACACCTTTTCTTAATGGAAATAATAATAAAACAACAGAAGAAAACAATTAAAAACATAATATAAAATACTTCTTGGGTAATAGCCGTATTTAATAACTGGGCTAAAAGTACAAATATTAGTTAACTTTAGCACTATAACACACTCTAACTTAAACAAACTCTTCAGAAAATTGTATTCTGAAATTTGACAACAACTGATCTCCAATACATCCAATTTCAAGTTTCTGTAGTCTATGGGCCCCATACTCAGAGCTGGCTGGATGCGCATGCATAATAGTGTGTCACGCAAAAAAGCTGCGCCGGTCGGCTCTGTTGTAATATTCAAACAGAATGCACGATTGGAACATAATGGAAAGGCTTGCCTGGTATTATGTGGGGAAAACTCCTTCCCACAGCCTATTTAATGCATCCAGCTGACTTCCACTCTGCTAGAGCGAGTCGTGCTCGTTGCGTGCTGTGGCTGGTTTGTGGCTGCTAGTTTCTTCATCCGTTTCTTTCCTCATTCCCCAGCGCTCCTTCTGTGTTCCTCGCTCTGTTTCTTCCTTCCCCTTCTGCCTCCCCTTCTTTGTGTAGTTGGTGTTTATTTATGTTTCCTTTGCTGTGCTTTCTCCAGCCACTCTTCTGCTGCCCTTGAGTCTGCTCCTTGCCGGCATTATACTCGGCTGTCTTGTTTACTGGCTTTTCTGTCTCTCCAACGCAGCCACTTCCATGCTGCTGCTCAGTTTGTTTCCTCTCCATACAGCTAGCTGCTTCGTCCAGGATCTCATTCAGTGGCCTCCTCGATTGCTTCAGCTCGCCGCTGTGACCGTCCTCTATGCTGCAGAATCCTGCTTGCTTCCGCTCCGACTTCGATCGCTCCCTACAATTCTCAGCATCCTGCTCTGCGCTGCATTCAGTTGCCTTTGCCTGCCTACAGTCCATCTCCATGTCACTCCCTTGCACTTTTGGTTAGTGCATTGTTACTGCTTCCTAGGTCTCCACAGTCCTTTGTTGGTGTCCGCTAGTCTTCACCCTCAATTGCACGCATGGCCTCTTGCATAGCAGCGTCAGCTTCCGTTCTTTCAGCTGTTTTCCCTCACCGATTATGGAGCTGACAGGGTCTCGGCGAACTCCTGGCTATTGCCATTCCCACCTTGCCTGTTCAGCCTCGGAGGTATTTCTTTCCCATTGACATTCCATTTAAGTTTGTTTTGTTTTAGCAATGCTCTGTTGGTATTGGGTGTATTCTTTGTTTGGATGCATTTAGTCACTTCAGTTCATCTGCTACATGCTACTTTACTCATACCTGTTTGTTGGCTATCCACTCAGCTGCTACATATGACATGGATTTGGGATCTCAGTACACTTATAGACATGCTAGTTTTTTACCTAGGAGAGTAGTACCTTTGCGCGTTCACGAGCTACTTGCAACAAGGACACTCTAGTCATAGCTCTTCTAGTTCTTGCTACTCAATACCACGGGTTGATTTGCAGTGGATACTCAAGCAGCTAACAGTCTACCATCAACGTGTATTCTTTCCCCATACATGTTACACTGCTAACCATGGATAATTCCCATCTCCATTATTGTATTAGCACTCAAGTCTTGTTTACTTTGCATTGCTCTCCTCTGCTGCAAGGGTGCAGGCCCCTACTATGTACTTACCTATGCCATGCATGCTTTGTTCAGAGGCCTACTTGGGCTCCTCTCTTGTCCTGCTGGCCGTTTCTCATGCCATCCATGGGTATAGTTGATACCTGCCTGAGACATCTGACCTCTGGCCAGTTAATTGCTTAATTTGTCTCAAATACATCATCCAGAGCTCACTTCATATCCTTTCTCTTACCAACATCTCAGCCACTCCATCAATTTGAACATTCAAGACATTGGTTAGTCAAGCCCTCCAGTGCTAGTTGCCTGCAGCTCCTACTTGCTGGTTCTCAGCTCTTCTTTAATTCACAGTCCTCTCTACATTGTGGATCATCTTCAAGCCTTGCCTCAGGATTTACCTTGTTATCCTTGGACATTTCCATGCCTTCTAGCTTGGTGGTTATCTGCTCTATCTCACTTTGGATGTCTACTGCTGCCATGGCAGCCTGCCAAAACTCCTACTATGGATTCACATTTCGTTGTTTGCCATTTATCATAAACTCTTTGGATTCTTTCACCCTGCTTCCTGCTACCATGCCTACCACTGCTTACTCCACAACTTATGCAGGTTCTCTTCTTTGCCTTGCTTGCTTATGCTACCTGCTTCACTCTACAGGGCTTAAGGGTCCTTCGACCAACATGTCGTTACAATGTACTACGTTCCTCATGACCTTGGCATCCTTTTCACCAATGTTTACGTGTTGCTGCGATTTCCTTACCAGACCATGACTCTCTGCATTGCATGCAGTTCAACATTTCCATTGCATTATCTACTACTGCTCTGCATCCTGCCTCACCATAAGACCAGAGGTTAACCATTGCATGCAGTCAGGCATGTGCCCCAGGCCGGCAGTCCTTTGTTCCTAATTATTGCACCATAATCGCCTGCTTCTCCTACCTGCCTTCGCCCATCAGGCTGGGAGGTTTACCTACTAATCATCTGCTTCTACAACCTGCCTTCACCTATCGGGCTGGGTAGTTTACCTACTTCTACTCTTGCCTGCTCAATCTGCTCAGGCCTGAAGATTCCTAGCTTTACGACCTGCCTTCGCCTTCAGCTGGGAGGTATTACATGTTTCTGCTCTTCTGCCTTGCCCTGCTAAGGCCTGGAGATCCTCACTTTCTATTGTGCACCTACTTGCTGCCATATCGGCCGACCGGAAGCTCCTTTACTGGATTACATCTGACATTTATTCTTTATCATATGTTCTTGGATGTTTTGCCCTGCTGCCTCAGCCATGGAATGACTGCTGCTTCACTTTCCAGGACACTTAAGTTGGCGTCTCCTGCAGACTTTCATTATCATGATTGTGCGCTACTGAATTCAGACACTGTGACAACGCTACTTCATTGGATTCAGCCTCTTCAATTATCTCCCTCTAGGACTCTTCAGGTCTCATCTGGTTTTCCTGCCTCGAACTTTGCATACCTTCAGTTTTGGATGATATTCATCTCGTCCAGTTGCCGTATCTGCCTTGGTCTCTTCAATCCGATCCCTGCCTTCCTTGATCTCGATACATCGGTCCTTAGCATCATTACATTCTCTAAGTCTGCCTTACAGCTGCAATACTACTGTGCTCAAGGATGATTCCAGATGCGTCTTATGGAGGCTCTATGCTGCTCTTAATTTATTGGCTGACCTTCATAGGTATAGCTTCACTCCTGTTACCTAGAGCTGCTTGCCTCTCATGCCTTTCCAGCTGATAGATTGCTGCACATCACATCGAGGGACTCTCTTCCATGCTTGATTTCTGCCAGCAGACATTCCTGGGTCTGGCTGCGCTTCACATACTGGAATCAGCCACATCTCTCCTACCTCACCAGCTATCGGTTCAGCTGCACTTCTTCAGGGGCTGATTGCCACATCCTGTTCCTTCTCCTTTGCCTTCGTTGGTGTGATCCTGCTCTACTGCCTCTCACTTTGGATTAGCAGTCCAAATAGCTTGCTTACTCTTTGGGCTCACCATATTCTACTACTTGGATGCTTCATCCTCGCACCAGTGTCTCGATTATCCTCTACAGCTTGCATTATTCCAACTCAAATCTACAGCCATTGCCTTCATATCAATTCCTAAGACTATTCTTCACTTATCAAATTGAATTCATCAGTTGGTAGCCTGGTTACAAGCCTTATCTCATTCCACATACTATAAAAGCCCTTTATTAGAAATCAGGAAGTCGTACTACTTCTATTCATCCTGCCTCATTGACGTTAAGTTTGGATGCAACTATCTAGTATGGTCTCCTGTATTGAATTTGTCAGTCCTCAACTTCATCTCCACCACCATACATTTCCTGGATTATGCCCTCTCTTAACTGAAGTCAGAGCGGTCCTTCATATATCCACGGATTCTCCGACTCGGAGTTTTTAGGAGAAATTACTTCAATGGACATTTACAGTTCTATTCTTTCTTAAGCTCCATTTATCTGGATCAAATTCTACAAATTAGAATTCAGATTTAGCTGATTAATTTAGTTTAATTAGGATCTCTCTCTCCTTTAGTATGCCCAGAAGGATGGGCAGGTCAGTAGCCATGGGTCCTCAGAGGTTTCCCCCAAGGGGGTTTTTCCTCTCCTGAGTGCTACTGGTCACACTCTCCAGAGTTGGAGGAGGTGATCATCTATTCATATCATTAAGTTGTCATGCACGACTTCTTCAGCATTCAGTTACAGAACAATCGTTGATATTATATTCTCTTTTGCGGCTTTCATAATTCTAAACCAAGCTTCCTTCCTACAGGTGGGATACAGAGAAAGGCCAAAACCATCAAATATTATCAATGACTCATTTCAAGCATCCAAGTACCTAAGCACAATACATTCTATACTACTACCTAGTAAACACTGTCCTCTTTATGCTGGCCTCTGTATCCAACAACCATATTCATCATTTAACTATATGTTACATAAGCACTGAGCTATGACCACACATAATGTGCATTCTGTTTGAATATTGGACCCTGGATGCATGGCACATAAGCAGTCACCATGAATGGCGTGGTGCATCCAGGTGTGGGGTTGAATACTGCCCACAGGAAATGTGTGGTGCATACCTGTATGCTGAAGCCCCCATGGGTGATATTCAGCCCAAACATGCAAATGAGCCCGGTGGGCATGCATGGCACACAGGGGCCTTTTGCATGCCCATTATGGACTCATTTGCATGGCTGTACCAGGCGGAATGCTCCAGACCAGCCCCCCCACAAAGCCCTGTTCACATGTATAAATAGAATCACAGATATCCCTTTTCCATAGTGTAGGGATCTCCTCTCCCCAGCCCTGTTCATATGTAAAACTAAATTTACAGATATTCCTTTTCCATAGTGTAGGGATCTCCCTTCCCAGCCCCATTCACATGTATAAATAAATGCACAGATATCCTTTTTCTGTAGTATAGGGATCCCCCTCCCCAGCCACATTCACATGTATAAATAAAGTCACAGATATCCCTTTTACAGTAGTGTAGGGCCCCCCTCTCTCTGAGCCCTTGCACTGATACAATGGTGACCCCCCGAGCCCCCTAGTGTAGAACATCATAATGGTAACTCCACAGGTAGACAAAAGACCCACTCCCCCACCCCATGAGCCATTGTCCCTCCACCCTGGTCCCCCCAACCCCACCAGAGCCAGAGAGTGGCACTGCCCACCTCACCCTGCCATGCCAGCCATCGACTGAATGAGTACCAGATTGTGTACAGCATATAGTACACACATTGGTCACTGAGACAAACAATGGGTGTGTACTATATACTAATGCATGAGCTGAGCCATTCAGTCAACAGCTGGCCATAGCAAAAGTGAGCGGATGCCAGCTGCTCAGCTCCAGTGGGATTGGGGGGAGTGGGGTAGGGTAGGACAATTGCTCATGGTTTGGAGGGAGGGGCTTTTGTCTACCTGTGGAGGTACCATTATGATGTTCTATGGTTTTGGGCTCAGGTGGGTGTCACTATTGTATCGGGTGCCTAGGTTCAGGGTGGGGACCCTACACTATGAAAGGGACATCTGCATTTATTTATGCATGTGAACAGGGCTGGGGATGGGGATCACACACTATGGAAAATGATATCTGTGACTTTATTTTTACATGAAAATGGCTGGGAAGGAGGATCCCTACACAATGGAAAAGGAATATCTGTACATTTATTTACATGTGAATGGGCTGTAGGGAAGATCCCTGCACTATGGAAAAGGGATATCTGTGACTTTATTTATACTTTTGAATGGGGCTAGGAAGGGGAGATCCCTACACGATGGAAAAGGGAAATCTGTGATTGTATTTATACATGTGAACAGGGCTTTGTTGGGGGGGGCTGGCCCAGGGTATTCCGCCATGTGCAGCCTTACAATGAGCCCATAATGGGCATACGATAGGCTCATTTGTGCCATGCATTCATGATGGGCTCATTTGCATGTTTCTGCTGAATATCACCCATGGGGACTGTGGCACTTAGAGGTATGCACCTCATTACCCTGTGGGCAGTATTCAGCCCGCACTATGTTGCTCCTGACCCCTGTCTCTGCTATTCGAGCTGCCAAACAATGTTGCTTTGTGCATTGTTGTTCATAGCAGAGTTTCATGATGTGCATTCATCTCTGTTGGTACTACTCTGCTTGCTGTTATACTTTGCTTTGTGTATGGATGTTTGTGTCAGACTCTTGTGCAGTTACACTGTCATGCCCTCTCATATACATGTATCTCACGACTGTGTTGCTGTCTGTGTGTCTTATTTGTCCACAGTGTTAGTGCATGCCACATCCATATCTGTTGTGTATTTCTAGTGTATATCTCTTTAAGCTCCAGTTTTCCACATCACGTGTGACATTACACACTTTCTTGAATACTACAGTACCCAATATGCATTTCTGTTGTTTAAGCAATAAAGCCGAAAACAGAGGATATTATAGAACAAAAAATGGAGTTGCAGGTCTGTTATACCAAATGGTTACATATTTAATGAGAATTCCTAATATGGAAGATCTTATCGCTGTTTTAAACTGATGAAAACAAAAAATAAAATTGTGTTTCAGAATGTTTCTTTGCTTTGTCTTTGGGTTGTTGAAATGCCACTGCAGTTGTCATAGGCAGTCAATTAGATTTTTCATTTCCATATGTTATTCTTGTGCATGCAATTCAAATCTAAACAGAAATTGTAGTTAATATTTAAGCTACAGCATGAAGAAACATGCCATGGAGATATAAGCATTAAAAGGACCCATAATGATATGCAAAGTTGTCAAAAGTGTCAAGACAGATTTATGAGAAATTTATATCTTCTACAGTATGTTGACAGTCTTCTTGGAGTTAACCTGACAAGATGTCCTACATACCTTAAGAGTCAGGAATGCTTACTGGCCTCCTGCTTGTCAGAGCACACACAGAAGGAACATGAGTGAGTTAAAAGTGATAGTGTCAGACTGAACCCATTAAAAAGTCATAAACCCATCCACTGAAATGCTTCAAGTAATGGTTCTACCAGGCACTTTGAAATTTCCCACAAGGCACAAAAGCAATAAAGTCAAAACAAAGTAGTCTTTCTATTTAAAATAATCAGTCTGTCCAAATAGTACAGTGGAAGACAGAATGCAAATGACCAAAACTCTGTTTTATGTATATTTTTAAAATAGTCATTCAGTAATAAAAAGAAAATGCATTGTAAATAATTGTGAAATGAGTAGGAAGGATGAAATCAAAGTAAAAGTGTGGGCTATATATCAGAACTGAGCTAGGGTCACACAGAGTACAGATAGGTGAGTCAATCAACTAAGAACTGGGACTCTGGTTCTGTCTAAGAGATAAGAAAATTGCTTGCCCTGAACCATGCAGCCCATGTGATGCATGTTTTGGTGCAGACCACTAACACACTAAGATTCTGGGTGCAGACATTTGAAATCTGTACTTCTTGATCTAGAAAACTAAGCAATCAAACTCCAAACTGTTGAATTTAGCAGGCAACAAACTTTCAAATGTCTGAACTACATGAACAGAATAGTGTAGAGGATAATACACTAGCATGCCACTGCTGGAAAGATAGGTTCAAATCCAGGCTCAGGTCACTGGCAGGGTTTGGTGGATGCAGTCAACATGTATGGAGTAGACAGTCTTATGTGTCTGAGTAAAAGTATATTTGTGGATATTTTTGTATCCATCAGCCATTATCAGCTGACCAACGACTAAACTGAATACTGTCCAATCGGTTTGCTACTATCTACTTATCAGTAGATGTCACTAGTAGTCTAGGAGTGTCAGTCAGTGACCTTTCAAAAACACCTCCTTAACGCTAAGCATACCAAATGTGCACATGCCACGGCTGTGGTACACTTGGCCCTTCCTGTTCTGGGCTGAATTTGTTACTACAGGCATTGGCTAAGCCATCACTAGGCTTACACTGCCAATCTTTCGCATCTGTGCCATACTTAAAGAGCAGCTCTGCACTTTAGCATGTGCTTCCATATTTTTTATTTATTTAATTAGTATTTTGGAACCTTTGAGCGTGAGCTCTTTTGCAAAGGTTCCACATTAGGGTGGACAATAAGACAATACACATATTCAGTGGTTACATAGGCCTGATCATTAGGCATTAAAGAGTGATTACATGACAATTAGACAAATAGGAGAAAAACAGAGCAGTTGTAATAGAATACTAAGCTATTTCTAATTGGTTGCTCTAGGTAGCACACCTCGAAACCTCCAAATCCGTTGATAGACTATGGCGAAGTAACTGCATAGGGTTTAACACTATCCCAGTGGCGAGAGGCTGGGTGACAGTGAAACAAGGTTGATTTGAACCTCCCACAGAGAGTGAGAGGTGGGGGATAGTGAAATGGGGGACTGTAATGGGGAGCAGCTCCAGAGGGCTTTGTTGAGTATGGTGTGTGTGTGTGTGGGGGTTTGGGAGGGCAGTACCAACTGCGTTTAAAGAGGACTGATAGCTTACTTAAGCCCTTGGCTAGGCTGGAATGGAGGTAGGGTTCTCTAGATAGCCCTGCTGGTGCTACCTTGGGGTAGGCCTGTCTATCAAGTGGGGCCTGAGGCCATAAATAAGACATTTCATTTTCAATGTTCCTCTTCAGTATTTACAGCACATCTTGATAGTCCATCGAAAAAGCCTGCACAGAAAACATTTACCTAGCCCTGTTAGCTGCACAGTGCCTTTGTTTATTGCATCATAGTGCTCACCATGACAACAGACTGTGATGTCACAATCAGCAATTGTGTGGTTAGCAGGGAGAGTCAGATACATTTTGAATTACTCTGTGAAATAATTACTGCATTATCTACAGTATTTAGTATACCAACATAGCAGAGGAAAGTAAAAAAACAAACCTGAAAAATAAAATTAAAACATAATCAGTGTAAATCTAGTGTTTAAGCTTTTTATTATAATAGAGGTTGCTCTTTAATATCCCCATTTGCCATCTCTGTCAACAATGCAAACCTGCCTTTTCATGCTGCAATCTTCCTCTCTCACCTCTCAATGTTGAGGAGAGGCAATGAAGGTGTACACACCAGTGCCAACAAGGTGCACCCAGACAGAACCAAGCTAAGAACACAGAGATGAAGCTGAGCACACGTGATACTCAGCTACCTGAACCTGGGCCAATGAACTGGCTTTCTCACCTGAATTTTCATGTGTGTTCTTTGTTTTCTGACTTCTGAATGTTGCCTGACCTGCCTTGCACATCTCAGCCAACAGTTTACAACATTGTACTAGCTTTTCAACTCTGTACTTGTGATTGCTAAACTTGCCAGAGCTTCAGTTACTGTACCCTGGAACATTGCTCTGCCGGTAGTACTGAAATATCAGTTAACACCAAAGGCTGGAATAATGTTTATTTAGTCCCAGTACTGATAGGCCATCCCCCCCTTCATTTCCCAATATCATCCTCTTTGGCCAGGATAGTAACTGGATGATCCATGGATACTCAGATTTTGACCCAAACATTCATTGGAGTTGTCAAAAGACTATCTGCCCAATCCTGGGCACAAGTTATAGCAGAGTCGTTCAAATTATCTGGCTTTCTATATTGGAAAGCTTGTCATATCTGTACACAAG
This sequence comes from Neoceratodus forsteri, assembly GCA_016271365.2. NCBI lineage: Eukaryota > Metazoa > Chordata > Ceratodontiformes > Ceratodontidae > Neoceratodus > Neoceratodus forsteri. The sequence goes on from CM057456.1 coordinate 356,914,103, forward strand.
GTTGCATAATCCAATATCTAACCATATTTCCAATTGAATAACTTGGACACCAAGGTATGTGATCTGAGTACCTGAAACATGGGATAGGATACCACAGTACCCAAGCAACTCTAAGTGACTGAATGGGCAACGTGAGGAATCCTGATCTGGACTGTTGCCTGAATGTATCTGAGGACTCAGCTTCTGGATCTGCCAAATGTTACTTTTTCTTTCAGCACACTAACATGCATTATGGATCCTTTATTGTGCATTTGTTTTAAATTAATATTTATTGGTATGTCATAGATTAATCAATCAAAATAAGCCCACGTCCGCTAGCAATGAACCAGTGAGTCAATTAGACAAAACTGCTTGACATCAAAAGCTACATGTTTTGTCTGGCTCCTGTGTCTAAAGAAACTGTTGAGGTAAATCTTCCATATCAGCACAGAAAACTACCCTGAGGCAACAATACAAAGCCAGGGCTACAGATATTATGGGTAAAATCTTTCTAATGGTTTTCTACATTGATTTGTGAATGCAGCAATTGCATTTCCGCATGTGTCTGCATACATTATAAAAACAGATACCAGTAATAAGGATCTGACTTCTTTACATTAATTGACAAATGAAGAGACTGTTCCTCCATCAAAGTAAATGGCTGCAGCATTAGTAATCTTTTGTCATTAAGTTGTGTTACTAATGTTTATCATGATTGCAAAAAAATCAAAATGAAGTAACACAATGCATAATAAAAAATGTGCTGCATAAACAGTAATTACATCATGTTAATTGGAGCTTTAATTGATGGTGTCATGTTCATTTATTTTTGTCTCTCTGTATTTCTCTGAAATAATGGGATTTTATTGATATGCAACAGACAAGAATAAAATCATAAGACTTAAACATCATAGCTATGTTCCTGGCTGAGTTTCATTTTGTTTTGCATTAAATGTCACTGATTTGTCATTGTACTTTCAGTATACACGTGTCATCTTCTGCTTTGATTATTATAGAAGTCATAGCAGTAGCATCAAAACTATATAAAACACTGTGTTTCTATTCATTGCAGTGTGCAAACTACAAACCCCAAAGCTGAAATGTTGGGCCAGATTTTCAAAGATCAATTGCAAGCTGTGACAATGGCAACTTGCGCTGACTGCCCCTGCATCAGGTACTCTGTGCCTGATTCAGTATCATCCAGGTTCCCTGAGCCTGCGTCTCGCAGCTTGCAACATCAGTGGCAATTTGTCAAACAGACTGCATCCATCATGTAAACCATCAGCTGCGCCCATGGAAGAGAACATGATAGTGGTTTGCCCCCCAGCTCCGAGCCACCTCTCAGTGGTATTAGTAAAATAACTGAATCCCAGAGATCTAGTGTCCTCCCCCCATGCCCCAATCTACTAGAAAGTTGCAATATTAAAATAACTTACATACCCAGTGGTCTAGTGTTCCCCCAAGCTCTGATCTGCCCGTGAGTTGTAATATTACATTAACTTACATCCCTTGTGATCTAGTGGTCTCCAGATCAGGATTCAGAATGGGGGGAAGTTGGGTGGTGAGCACTACCTGCCGGGGTGGCAGGCCACTAGATCACCAGGTATTTAATGTATTCTAATACTACCACTTACTGGCAGATCGGGGCTGGGGGTGGGGGGCCACTAGATCACCAGGGATGTGATGTATTTTAATATTACAACTTATGGGCAGGACAGGATTTGGGGATGGGGACACTAGATCACCAGGGATGTAATATATTTTAATATTACAACTTACGGGTGGATCGGGGCAGGGGGGACGGTGGTGCACAGTTGGCAACTCTCCCAGAGGATGTGTGATTACTGTTAGACCAGCTTTTAGATGATCTAACTGTACTTATACCTTTGTCCTCTGGGAGTTTTTCTGTAGACTTGTATTAGGGGATATAGCAGTCTCGTGATGCCACAAGTCCCCTAGCACCATGCTTGAGCCTATCATTTTGTGGCACAAGGCAGGTGTACACCCTTGTTACATGCAGCCTGTATTTCATACAGACTACTTTACTGAATAGCTCCCGGTCACATCTTTTGATGCAAGGTGCCAGTTGCACCACACTTCTTTGATGCAAACACCTTGCGTCATTCTGAGGCCTTTTGAAAATCCCCTGCTGCCCCATTGTCTTTAATTAGTTTTTTTATGAATTTAAACTGGCACACCAGGATAGTGTGGCACCTATTTTTAAAATGATAATAGGCAGGGGTGGCTGTAGATGCGAATAATTTGCCATTGGGCTACACACTCTATTATTTTAGTCACTACCTTATTTATTTTAACCATTTGTTTAAATGGATGTCTGCTAAAATGACATAATGATAAATAGCCAACTACCTAATAAAAAAAAAATTGTAAAATGATTAAAAAAAAGCAAGTAGCTAATACACAGCGCCAACACTGGTCAAGGGGGACATTTTCAGTACTAGAGGAGGAGCAAGATAAGTTATCATTAACAAGTTAAGACAATGTACAGTAACAAGACACAACTGGAAAAATTCCTATTCACATCAAGATTCAAACATACTGTACACATCTGAGAAATTCTAAATTAGGCTTGCATTAGATGATGTGAGAAGCACACCCAGAAAATTGGGTGAGCTCAAGGGTCTAATGCACATTGAAGACCAGGACTTGCTAGCACACATAGAAACTTAGTGGGCATAACAAATGACTGGGACACCAGAATAGAGGGACACAGGTAATTCTTAAGGTATGGACATGACAAAGGAGGTGAGTGGCTGTTTTCATAATGGAGGGAGTCACTGTGGAAAACATGGAGGACATCAGGGTGGCAACCCACTCACAGAGTTCATCTGAGTTGAGCTAGTGGAAAAGGAGGATAAAGAGATTATCCTGGGGTATACAATGAGCCCCCAAACTGCTACTTGGATCATGATAGTCAGCTGGTTGAAGAAATTATGAGAGCTGCCAAATCAGGTGCAATGGTGCTCCAGAGGGACATCAATCTCACATGTATAGACTGACATCTTGAAAGGGCTAATGGTAGGACTGAGGCAGAGTTTCTGTCAACCTTTGGCCTCTAACTGTTGCATTATTGAATAATTTATTTGTTTTTGACTTAACTACAAGTTCCTGTTTCTGTGCAATTATGTAGAGTGCTCTAAGCCCCAGGAATAGTGCGCTCAACAAATAAACTCCACTACAAGTACTACTACAACGCTACTACTCTGTCTGCTTCCTAGCACACATTGCCCAACATGGAACTGGACTTGATATAGCCCCTGATCTTGTTCTCAGTAGTTGGTATGCAGTCAGCTCCAGTGTGAGTGTCAAGACACTGCAGGGAGGTGCTGACCATGAACAGATAATACAGAGAAGACTAGCTGCTCCTCAGCCACTTGGACCTGGACATTTAGAAAAGCAGACTTTGCCAAGATGAAGGGCCTGGTGTCCTAGGGTCTGAAGAGCTGCATCAGGCTGAGAATTCAGAACATACCGTATGGAACTTGTTGAAGAGATTATTCCAAGTAGCCACAGATCTCTGCATCCCTTTAAGCATGGTGGGGGCAAAAAGTGCCATGTAGGCAAACTAGAGACCTAAGACACCTAACCCCTTGAAAAGAAAGTCTTTGACTGTTGCAAAGAGACAATTATCTCCAGGCCTGAGAGGGGTTGAGCAGTACTGAGAGACTGCAAGACTAGAATTCAGAAAATCCATGGATGGACCAAATGTCAAAATAGCCATAGCAGCTGCAGGCAACACTAAAGCCTTCTACAGGTACATAAATGAACAGAGGAAGGTGAAGGAGGAGACTGAACCTCTGAAATCAGGGAAATAAGGGAAAAATCAATGGCTGAGATGCTGAATAAATCTTTCATTTCTGAGTTCACCATAGGCCTCCTGGGAAAGGGGGGGTGCTCACTGGGAGGGTCCATGGTATCTTATGAGTCATGATGTAGATAATACCCATCCTGGCACAGCAGCTGACTCCCTGGTGAAGAGCAAGGCAGATAATTACTAAGAGGCAGATGAGTACATCCAAGGATCATAACAGAGCTAAGGAAAAAGTTGGTGGGAGCACTTGCAGTATTCTTTCAGGAGTCTGTCTGTACAACTGTGGTGCTAAATGACTGGAGAGTGACCAGTATGGGCCCCATCCTCAAGAAAGGGCAAACTCTTACTCTGGCAACTATAGGCTTTCAGCCTAGCTGTAGTGCTTGGAGACATACTGGAAACCATTATCAAGGACAGGATAATGGTCAATTTGATTGTGGCCAAGGTACTTGTACCCCCTCAGCATGGCTCTCTGATCATGTCAAACCAAACTGCTCGGTTTCTTCAAGGGGGTAACCTGGGAGATGAATAGGTGCTGGGTTGCAGAGATAGTCTATTTGTACTTTAGAAAATCCCATGATTCAATAGTGCATTAACAAGCTTCACATTTTACATAGGATTAGAAAATGCAGTACTGTACATACAGAATGGAAAAATCAGTATACAAGACAGCAAGTGCAGTGGTACATGAACCAAAATAAGCTTATGAGATTGTCCACATATAACGAGATATATGCTCTATCTATAGTGAATTAGGGGTACTGAGATAAGCAATCCTTTTATTTAGAGTAGAAACAAGGGATCATTGTCCAGCTGATAGTTTACTTACCAAGTGTCCTCAGACACGTGCAATCAGTTATTCTGACAATATAATTTAACAATTCCAACTTTTAAACTGTACCAGCCATTGATTTCCAGTGTTCTACAGTAGGCAACTTCGGGGTAAGCCAATATGAGTCAGTACCTTTTTAAATGAAGCTAATAGAATCAGAAAAGGCTCAAATAAATGGCCCCTCAGTCTATGCTCAGGTGAAGGTATGAGAGCTGCACCATTGATGGGGTTATCAACTGAGGGTGTCACAGATCTCTTCAGTCTCTGTGATAATATGCTACCAGTAAAAGTGAATGACAGTACTTTCCCAGAAAACATGAAATTGGTCAGCCAGTGGTGTTCCACCTTTTGCCAGTAGCTACTTGTCCCATGTCCCAGCAATTTAGTTTGAATGACTGGAGTTCTGAAAAACCTAATTCAGCACTTCAAGAAAATTCCCTTAAATATAGGGCCATTGTTACCTCATAGGTTGCAATGCATATTTAACCATGTTTACTGCAGTGATCAGTCTGAGTTCCCATTCCACCTGGCCAGTACTGAGGCTGGTGATTCTTAAGTTAACTCAAGTAAGCCTCTATATAAGGAGCACACCAAGGTAGCCTCACCTCTCCTCATTGGTGTCCTAAAATCTGATCATGTAGCTCAATTTGTCTGGCATCTTTTTCATCGTGTCCCCCAAGCTCTGCAAGTAAGACCATGTCTAGAGCTACTGTAGTAGAAATGGTCCATGTAAGGCAACTGGTATTGGTCTACAAGATCTGACAATGTACCACCCTCTAGGCGTCCAGGAACTAATGTACTTACATGAGGCCCCGCCTTCTCTAATGGCTTAGGGACTGAACTCATTTGTTTAAAGGGACGTCATGATCATGCAGAAAGCTTCTGGGCAAAATACACCAGTGTGGTGTACACAAGGCATACAGTGGGTGGATTGTTAATTGGCATGGGGGCAGAAGGCAGATGATTGTCATGGGTAGGCACTAATTAGAGTGGAGGGGGTAACATTGCTTGAGCTGCTGCTGTTTAACAGTTTTAACAGTGATTTGGAAGTTGGGGTCTCTAACAGACTGCATAAAGAGCAACTGATGCCACAAAGAAAACTTTAAAAAACATAATAATTAGGTACAATTTGGCTTGCATTCCATTTATATATTATATATTTCTCCTCTTCATAATGTATTACCAAGGAAATGTGTATGACTATATGAACTTTACCCCTTAGAGTTCAGTTTGAGTTAATCTGCCTCTATAGCTTACTCCCTTCCTCAAGTCATAATCCTCTATGGTGACATCATGATTTGTTGCCATGGGCATAACTGTGGTCACAAACAGTGCTCTATTATGTCAGGTAGGGAGAAAGCAGCAGAATAGATACAAATATGAAGAAGCCAGCAGAAGAAGGCCATTTGGTCTATCTAGTCTGCTCATATTGCAGGGTCTACAGCTTGAGCTAATGTCCTGCCTTCCCTCCCTCCCCAGCCATGATCCTTACCTTCCCCTATGCCTGTACCAGCCTCTCAGAAGCTGCCCACTGTCTTCAATGAGATCACCTCTTCTGACAGTGCATTCCAAGTCCACCACCCTCTCTGTGAAGAGGTGTTTCTGACCTCCCTCTAACCTCCCACACTCCAGCTTAAGACTGTGCCCTCTCTCATTATGGTTGCCACCAGCTTAAAGAGACTCTCCTTATCAACCATATTTATCCCTTTCAGGTACTTGATGGTCCCAACCATGTTCCTCTCTCTCTCCTGTCTTCCAGGAGTACATGTTCAGAGCCTAAATCTGTCTTCATATGCCTTACACTGCTGACCCACTATCATCTTTGTAGCCCTCCTCTGGACCTTCTCCAGCAGGTTAATGCCCTTTTTGAAGTGTGAGCACCAGTACTGAACTCCATACTCTAGATGCGGCCTTACCAATGACCTGTACAAGGGCATCATAACCTCCTCGCTCTTCTACTACTACTCCCCCTAGATATGCACCCCAGCATCTTGTTTGCCTTTGCTGCTGCTTTCTTGCACTGCATGGTGTGCTTCAGATCACTAGTGATCATCACTCCCAGGTTCTTCTCTCCTCCTCTGATGCAGATACTGGACTCCACCCAAGTAGTACTCTGTCCTGGGATTCTTGGCTCCAATATGCAAAACTCTGCATTTCTTGGCATTGAAGCCAAGCTGCCAGATCCTGGACCATCTTCCCAGCTTTTCCAGGTCTTCCTGTAGGCCCTGTATCCTTTCAGTTTTGTCCACTCTCCATGAGCTTGGTGTCATCTGCAGATAGTCCCATTTGCTCTTATTGCCATCCCCAATGTCCTTGATGAAAACATTGAACAACATCGGCCCCAGCACTGAGCCCTGTGGGACCCCACTGGTTACCTCTGTGGTGCCAGATAACTCCCCCCCCCCACAACCACCCTCTGGGTTCTGTCCCTCAGTCAGTTTTCCACCCATCTGGCCATCTTTTCCCCAACCCCAAGTGCCACCAACTTCCTGATCAACCTTTTGTGGGGTACAGAGTCAAAGGCCTTGCTGAAATCAAGAAAGAGGATGTTTACCGCTTGGCCCCTGTCTACTGTCTTAGTGACACAGTCAAAGAAGTCAATCATATTTGCTTGACACAATCTCCCACCATGAACCCATTCTGCCTTGCATCCTGGAGACCATACAACTCTAGATATTCCACCAACCTTTTCTTTAGTAATTTCTCCATGAACCCTAAATGGAGGTCAGATTGACTAGTCTGTAATTCCCTGGGTCATCCTTGGGACTGCTTTTGTGGAGCGGCACTACATGTGCTATTCTCTAGTCCTGCGGTACAACGTCTGACTCTAGTAAACTATTAAATAGGTCTTCCAGTGGCCCTGCCAGCTCCTCAGCCAATTCCTTTAGTACCCTTGGATGTACTCTGTGCAGGCCTTGTGATTTGTCCACCTTCAATGCCAGCAGCCCCTCCCTCGCTCTATCCTCTTCTATCACTGCATCTGTGTTCCCCTTCCCCCCTGCTCCTCTTTTCCCTCCTGAAGGCACTGGGATTCTTCTCCCCAGTAAAGACAGAACAGAAGTATTCATTTAGTATATCTGCTTTCCCCCCATTATCCTCCACCCATTCCACCCCTTTCTTAAACCTAACAATCTCTTCCTTCTTGTCCCTTTTCTCACATATATAGTGAAAGAAAGCCTTCTCCCCTTCTTAATTCTTTCAGCTATCTTCAGCTCCTTCTGAGCCTTTGCTGTCTAGACTTCCTTACTTGCCTCCTTAGGTAATTTTCCCTATCCACCTCTCTCTTGGTCTTCCTGAATTTTCTATAGGCCAACCTATTTTCCTTTACTGCCTAGGCAACCCCAGAACTGAACCAACTGGGTGCTTTGGCCCTGATGTTCTTCCAATAAATCTAATGCACTCTTTTGTGGCAACCAGTATTCCTTCCTTAATGGTGGACTACCTTTGGTCCACCCCCATATCTACTCTGATGCCCACCAGATGGCTCCTTAGCACTTCACCCATTTTCCTGAAGCCTGCTCTCCTGAAATCCAAGATTTTGGTCTTAGCTGAGGAACTCTTCAGGAGCAAAGATCCTTTTTCATGCAAATTACCTCACTACTAAATAATGAGGAGAAGGATATAGAAATAAGGTGAAATACAAGCTGGACATGACTAATACTATGTTTTGTTAAAGTTATCCTAAGCGTGTCACCAGCTTATTACGTTTGCTAGTGATTCTAAGCTGGTCATGATCATGGACTGCCTTTTGGATGGGGACAACCTTGAGAAAGACCTGAATAAGACTTATGATTGGTCAGACTCCTGGACTCTGAGTCAGTGTAACCAAATGCAAGGTGCTACAGTTGGAAAGGAAAATCAGAGATTGAACCTATATACTGTGTAGGGATCCACCTCCTGCAGTTCAGGAGGAAAAGGACCCAACGGTTATAATAGACAAGGAGATAAAGTACAGCAGACTGTGTATAGCTGCTGTCCTAAGAGGGCTGTCTGAATGCAGGGGTGCATCAAACAGAAAATGAACAGCAGGGCAGGGACAGTTATCCTGCTACTTTACAAGGCCCTGGTCAGGCCTTACCTTGAGTACTGCATGCAATTTGGGGGTCCTCAATACAAAAAGGACATTGAGCTAGTTGAGAGGGTGCAGTGCAGTGTTTAGCCACAAAACTGATTTGGGGCACGGAAGACAAAAGTTATAGGGAAAATCTGGTGGTCCTTAACACATTAATGTTGGAGAAAAAAGGGACATGATCTCAGTTTTCTGCATACTTAGAGGTATTGACACGATTGAACAGAGTTGTTTGATCTGTTGTCCTCCAACAGGACATGGGGTAAAACTTATAGGTGAGAAATTAATGGTTATTGTTAAAGCTTTTCAACCAAAACCCTATGGGTAGTGCTACAGAACACAGCTGGAAGAAGGATTCTGGTGGGGATGGTGTACAGACCTCTGTCACAGGGCATAGAGTTGGTTAGGGAGCTGGGGAACAGATCAGGAGGGTAGGAGGAGAGGGAACACTATAATACTAGGAGACTTCACTCTGCCTGGTGTAGACTGGGGCACCCTGGCTACCTCCTGTTGCAGGAAGCAGGTCCTCCTGGATACTATCCACGGGTGCTTCCTGACACAGGGAGTTAGAAGCCAACAAAGAGGAGGCCATACTAGACCTTGTTCTATCGGATGGGAGCATGTTCAGGAGTTTATTTATTTTTTGCTTTTGGTAATTAGGTAGGTACAATAGGCAATGACCTGCCTATTTTCAGGCATGACCAGGAGAGTACAAATTATAACCACAAGGATAACAATCACAACAGAACAAAAGCAAGGAATAATGTACAAGTAAAGTTGAAGTGAGGGATCCACTTGAAGGCACTGACCACCGCACTGTGTGGTTTTAATTAACATGGGGAAGGAAGCAGTCATGGAATTTGATGGCAGATAAGGACCGCTTGGCCCACCTAGTCTGCTCATTTCCCTACCTGATGGATAAGCTGCAAATTCTAGTTAATCAACATCTTACTTCCTCCTACCCCCCACTAGAATTGCCTTATGTCTGTCCCATGCATTCTTAAATTCTCCCACTGTTCCTGACTCCACAACCTCCTCAGGAAGGCCTGTTCCATGCATCCACAACCCTCTCTGTGAAAAAATGCTTTCTAACATTACCTCTGAGCCATCCCCCATCTATCTTCAAATTGCCTGCTGTTCTTGCACGTCTCTTCTTCTGAAATATGCTACCCTCTTGTACTTTGTTAATTCCCTTGAGATACTTGAAAGTTTCTATTATGTCCCCCTTCCCCCTCCTTTCCTCAAGGGTATACATATTATGCTGCTTTAGTTTCTCCTCGTATGTCTTCTGGTGCAGGCCCTGCACCATTTTTGCTGCCTTCCTCTGAACAGCCTCCCCTCTGTCTATGTCTTTGCAGAGATGGGGTCTCCAGAATTGCACGTAATACTCCAGATGGGGTCTCACCAACTGTCTCTAAAGAGGAATAACAACTTCCTGTTTTTTACTGTTGATGCCTCTCGCTATGCATCCCAGTATCCCCCCAGCCCTCCTTACTGCCTTCTCACATTACTTGCCCACCTTAGGTCATCTGATATAATTACTTCTAGGTCTCTTTTGATTTTTTGTTGTTGTTATTAACTCACCGCCCATTGTGTACTCTTCCCCTGGGTTTTTGTTTCCCAGATGCATTACCTTGCACTACTTTGCATTGAATCTGAGCTACCATATATTTGACCATTCCTCCAACCTTGCCAAGTCCCTTTTCATCCTTTCCACCCTTTCCACCCCACCTTGTGTATCAACCCTGTTGCAGATCTTTGTGTTATCTGCAAAGAGACATAATTTTCCTTCCAGGTGCTCTCCAATGTCACTTATAAAGACATTAAAGAGGACCCGTCCCAGTACCGAACCGTTCGGTACCCCACTAGTTACCCTCCATTCTTCACTGTGGACTCAGTTTACTATTACTCTTTGCATCTTGTTGTCCAGCCAATTTTTTATCCAGGCTGCCACCTTGGGACCCACCCAAGGCTGGCTAACTTGTATATTAATCTTTTGTGTGAGATCTGTCAAATGCCTTGTCAAACCAGGGTAGGTGTCCTAGTCCCTCCCTAGTCTACTACTTTGGTCACTCAGTCAAAGAAATCTATTACATTCATCTGACATGACCTTCCTGCTGTGAAACCATGCTGCCTTGGGTCATGTGCCCTCTGGCCTGTAGGTACTCAACAATTCTTTCCTTCAGAAGTGATTCCATCATTTTCCCTACCACTGAGGTCAAACTAACTGGTCTGTAGTTTCCTGCCTCTGCCCTGCTCCCACTTTTGTGAAGTGGAATCACATTTGCCCTCCTCCAATCCTCAGGTACCACCCCATCCTCCCATGATTTGTTAAAGAGAGTAGTCAATGGCATTACTAGTTCTACCCTTAGTTCTTTTAGAATTCTTGGGTGAATCCCATCAGGCCCCATTGCTTTGTCCACCCTCAGTTTCAAGAGTTATTTCAAAACCCTTTCTTCTGTGAATGGACTGATATCAACCCCCCTATTCAGAGTGTTTCTCTTTTTTGGTTTAGGTACCTCCCTCTCCTCTTCTGTTGTGAATATTGAGCAGAAATATTTGTTCAGTATCCCTGCTTTTTCACTGTCACCCTCTGCCCACATTCCCTCCCCTTTATTAAGTCTCTGTATCCCTCTCTTGGTCTTTCTTCACTCCCTAATGTACCTATAAAAGATTTTATCCCCCTTCTTAACAGAGTTGGCTATCTTTTCCTCAGTTTGTGCCTTTGCTAGTCTGACTGCCTTCCCTGCCTCCTTCTGCTTTAACTGATAAAGTTCTCTGTCCTGCTCCTTCTGTGTTTCCTTATATTTCCTGAATGCTATCCCTTTCTCCTTAGCCTTCCTTTCCACCATTTTTGAGAACCATAGTGTTTTATTCCTTCATTTTGTTTCATTGATTTGCTTCACACAAATGCTCTGCTTGTTGCCTCTGCAATGGCTGTTTTGATTATTCCCCATTGTTCCTCCAATCTTCCTTCTTGCCCGTTTTCTAGTGCTTTTCTGAGGCACTCTCTCATTTTCCCAAGGTAAGCCTTCCTAAAGTCCAGTACTCTTGTTTTTGTATGGCTTGACTCTATGGCTATGTTTATTGTGAACCACACTGTTTCGTGGTCACTAGTTCCCAGATGGCTACCCACTTCTAAATCTGAGATCCTTTCTCCTTCCTCATTTGAGAGTGACAGGTCTAAGATTGCTCCCTCCTGAGGAGATTCTAACACTAGCTGTCTGAGGCATGCCCCCTGTAGGGCATCAAGAATGACCCTGCTCTTGGATGTACCTGCAGCAAAAGTACTCCAGTTAACATCTGGCATGTTCAGGTCCCCCATCAACAATATCTCCCCTTTTCTGCCATTTTAAGTATGCCCTCTATCATTACGGCTTACCGCGTGCCCTGATCTCTCTTGGCCAGCCCAACTCTAACTTAAAATAAATCTACAGTACCAATTCTGTAATCCATGTGTGTATACATGCGTTGTATTTAATTTGTTTAGCTGTACATGTTAGTCTTTAGTGCTTTTATGTTTAGCTGTCATATACTCCTTCTGTGCAACTGCCAAATTGTAAATTTATAAATATAAGTATTGTCATTATGTTATTATTCAAATTATATGTATATTGCTATAATGTTATTTGATAACCTGCGAGTTATCCTCCCCTTGTTCCCTTCCCCCCAGGACACACCGGGAGATGAGCATCATTTTGCTCAGTGTGCCTTTCCTGGTGAATCAATTCAATAAATAAATACATACATACATTTCCTTGTCCATTTCTTCCCCCTGAGATGGGGACTGTGCACAACCCCAATGCAGATTGTGGTACCATTTCCTGTCTCCAGGGTGACCCATAGTGATTCATCAACTTCCTGTTTACTCTTTAGTTCTGTTGCTTTAATCCCTTCCATATATAGAGAGCTGCTCCTCCTCCTCTTTTACCCACCCTGTCCCTCCTGTAGACTGTGTATCCTGGTATGTTGACATCCCAGTCATGGTTCTCTGTGTGCCATGTTTTAGTGACTGCCATAATATCAGGCATTCCACTTCCATCAAGGCCACTAGTTCAGGGAGCTTGTTACACAGACTGTGGGCATTTGTACTTATCACCTTCCATTTTTTTATGGCCTTACCCCTTTTAGTCCCATTCCTGTCCTTACTGCCATTTTCTGCATTTACCCTTGTCCTGCTCTCTATTGACTTCTCTACCTTGGTGTTTACCTCTCTAACTACTGTGTTTTGTGTGGGGATGTTGGGATTTCCCTGCTCCTTTTCAATGCCTCCCCCTTTGGCTAGTTTAAATGCTTTCCAATGAAGCACCAATCACCTAGGATCCTGGTTCCCCGCACAGATGCAGACCAACATGCCAGTATAGGACTGCATCCCTCCAGGTGGCTCTCCAGTCCCCAATGAAGCCAAAACCCTGAGCTCCACACCAGTTTTTCAACCATTTATTGAATCTCATGGTGCAGAATACCCTAGCATCATCCTTGCCATAGACAAGCAGCACCTCTGAGAAGGTTACCATACATGCTACTTGTCTAAGGCCCCTCCCTAACTCTACAAACTCCTCTCGCACCACTCTTATCCCATTCACAGCCAAGTCATTTGTCCCTAGGTGGACAATGACATCCAGCTCCCTTCCTCGTCAAGCTGCTCCCATGATCCTGAGGATTAGCTTCCTATCCCTCCAAACCGTGGCACCAGGCAGGCACCTTACCTCCCTATCCCCTTGCTCCTCCCCCATTTCTACCCCCTAATGATCAGGTCCCCACCAGTAGTTGTTTCCTTCCTCTTTGGGGTCTCGTGCCACCCTCCTGTGGGTCTCCTTTGTGGAGGTTCCCAGCATCCTCCTTGGTCTCCACTGCAGGTGCCTCCATAGAGGAACCACTCTTCACCAGAACAACATATGAATTGTGGAGAGGTGCAACTGAAGGGATGCACCTCTGTTCCACTCCCCTCTCCCTCCCTGAGCCCATCTTGGTCCAACTGCTCCTCTTTCTTGGCAACCTCTGAGGTAGCAGTGGTGGCCCTGGTGGTCCCTGGGTGGGGGAAGAGGTTTCACGAATCCTAGTCAGGTCATCCTGGAGATGGGCAACCTCCTCCCTCAGACCAGAAAGGTGCCTGCAAACAGGGCAGCATCGCAGCCTCCAGAATGTCTTCTGGAACACTGCTGCCCCACAGCCATTGCACTGCACCATTCCCATCTTGACTTATTTTGTGTCCCCTCTCCTGTTGCTTTGTATGCTTACTGTCTCCTCCCTTTATGTATTTTTACACTTACTTTCCTACTGCCTATGTGCCCTTACAACTCTTGCCCTTCCTGTTCTGGGACAGGAACTTCCTGTAGTCTTCAGTAGTCTCCTTCTTCCGTGCTTGGATTCAGACCTCTAGCAGCCGGGGGGGGGGGAGAAAGAGCTATTTTTAGGTTTTTTCCTCATACATCTTTATGACTGCACTATTATTATTTTGTTTTTTATATTTATTGATGTTATGCTTATGTTTGTTTAGCATAATTCTTTTTTGTCCTCCTCTGATCTGTGAGAGGGTTTTGGGGTGGGGAAGTTCTGTTATTTGTGTTTGACGTTGTAATTGTTACTTGATGTATTGTAGGGTTATGATTTTAGAATTATTTGTGTAAAGGAGAAGGTGTAATTTGCATGGGTTTTAGTTTTAGTTTTATTGGTATACTGCAACTATTTTAGTTTAGTCATTTATATGAAAACTAGGATTTTGTTGTGGTGCCTTGGCTCTAGTTATAGCTATTAGCCTGTGAAATGAGCCTGTTTACCCCCCCTGGTCTTTTTCTATCTATCAGTGCTGTTGGACGCTGGGCATTGTACATAGGAGGGATGGTGGTGGGCATGGTGGGGGCCGGACATTGGAGGTCAAGGGCGGCTCTCTAGATAGGGTTGGTTAGGTCCAGAAGATGCCCTGGGGCAAAATGTAGCCTGAAATGTGGTAATCCATGTCTAGTCCCCATACCCAAGGGCACCATCTCTTTGATGGGCAAGTAGCTGGATGGCTTACGAACACAGTCCAATCTTGATGGAGTTATGCAATGCCAGATCTATTAAGAACAAACCTGCAATTATTGCAGATTTTGTTGGAACAGTCAACCTGGCTTGCATCACTGAGACCTGGCTGGATGAAAATGCTGGCCCCATCTTCGAGGTAGCAATTCCAGTCAGGTACTTGGTGATACACCACCCAAGATTGGACCGCAGAGGGGTAGTGGTCTGTTTCAAAACTGAGTTGGGCCTTACTGGTGTACCAGTAGAGGAAGCTGAAACCTTTGAATGTACTGTGGTAGCTGGTGGGGGCTGCAGGATAGCCTCCGTCTATCATCCACCCAGGGCCGAAAAGTGATTCCTGCAGGAAGTGGCAGATTTTGCCGCCGACGTGGCATTGGAGTTACCCAGACTGATGGTTCTGGGTGACTTCAATGCCTGAGTCAATGACGAACTCTCACCTTTTTATCACCACTTCCTCCAGTTGATGACATTGCTGGGTTTCACACAGATTGTTTCTTCAGCTACCCATAATCATGGTCACTCTCTGGATTTGGTTTTCCTCCTGGGGATTGAGGCCTCTGACTTGGGGATGGAACATGTCAGTTGGTCCGATCATTACACCATGAGGTTCAACTTCTGCACTCCCCTTCATAGGTCTGCCCCTGTGAAGATGGTCAGTTACCACCCTTTACGGATTTGAGCCCTGAAGACCTGGCGGCGGTGATTGACCTCTCGGAGTTTCCTGATGCCAGCTCAAGTCCGGAGTTGTTGGTTCTGGCCTATAATAAGGCCATTTCCTCAGCCCTAGACCTGATAGCTCCTGTCTGTGTTCATCCCTTCCCACTGTTGCCTCAGGCCCTTTGGTTTGCTGGGTCTTTGAGGGAGTTGTGGTGGGTGGGACAAAGGTTAGAACGTCGCTGGCAGAAATCTGCCCTGGAGGCCAACCACCTTAGTTTGGTGGAGCATTAACAGTTCTACCAATCAGTGATCTCCCGTAAGAAGGCAGATTTCCTCTCCAGGGAGATCGCTGTCACTCAGAACGGACCAGCTCAACTCTTCCAAACAGTGGACAGGTTGTGCAACCCAGCCTTTGTGCAGCTCTGTCAAGCTTTTTCACAAAAAGAATGTGATGATCTTGCTCGATTCTTTGCGAATAAGGTGGCTGACATCAGGTCATAGATCCACTTGACTCGCTCAATGGGGGATGCGGTTGGTTGGCGCTCGGTCACTATACCTCATACTTCCTGGAGTACCTTTGATCTGCTGGAGTTTGAGGATATTATGCAGATTGTCCAGGGGATGCACCCTACATGTTGCAGTTTAGATCTGGGCCCAACTTCCCTGATCTTGGGTTGTTATGAGATCATTGGTCCATTTCTAGCTCAAATTGTCCAGTGCTTCTTTGAATTGGGTGAGTTTCCAAGCTCCCTGAAGGAGGCGGTGGTGACACCCCTTCTCAAGAAGGACCCAGACATTTTTGCTAACTACAAACCTATCTTGAACCTTCCCTATAGGAAAGGTTATTGAGAAAATAGTGGCAATCCAGCTGGAGAACCATTTGTCCATCCATAATGTCTATGAACCACTCCAGTCGGGTTTTCGTGAGAGGCATAGTACTGAGACTGCTCTGGTTTGGGTACTCAATGATCTCCTAATGGCGAGAGGTCAGAGAAATCATTCCTTTCTGGTACTCCTTGAACTCTCTTCAGCCTTTGACACTGTAGCCCATGGGGTGCTGCTCGAGTGCCTGAGGTCCATCTGCGGCCTGTCAAGTACAGTGCTCAGATGGTTTTCATCTTTCAAGCTGGTAGAACACAGAGAGTTGTGGCGAGGATTTTCTCCTCTGACCCTTTCTTTCTGTCTTGTGGGGTTCCTCAGGGCTTGGTGCTGTCCCCATGTTGTTTGCAGTGTAAATGCTACCCCACAGAGACATTGTAAGATGGTATGGGCTGAGGTTTCACTGCTATGCTGATGATACCCAGCTCTACCTGTCTTTGCCCTGACCAGGTTAGTGCTCTCTCAGTGTTTAATAACTGCCTTACTGAAATCCAAGACTGGATGAATTTGAGCTGGTTAAAGTTGAGACTGAGGAAAGACAGAGGTTATGGTTGTGGACCCAGGTCACAGGATAGAGGGGCTGAGGACTGATCAGCCCTCTGGATTATTTCTGGGGGGGTGCTCAGATCCTTACCTCAGAATGGGTGCGTGACTTGGGAGTGGTGCTCGACGACGGGCTGACCCTTCATTTTCAGGTGTTGGCAGTCATTAAGTCAGCCTTTTACCATCTTAGGAACATTTCCAGGGTTAAACACCTTGTTCTGTCTAGCGATCTGCCTGTGTTGGTCCATGTCTTTGTGACCTCTTGCCTTGACTACTGCAACTCCCTTTACTTGGGGCTTCCTGAGGTTGATATCCACCACTTGCAGCTAGTGCAGAACGCTGCTGCTCGATTGCTGACAGGGGTGTCTAGAGGTCGATATCACCCCCAGTGTGGTGCGATCTGCACTGGCTGCCAATTCAATGGCAGATCACCTTTAAGGTAGGTTTATTGACCTACAAAGCCCTACATGGACTTGGTCCCAACTACTTGAAAAGAGCTTCTGATTCCCTACACGCTGTGTGACAGCTCCGTTCAGCTGATGAGGGGTGGCTGGAGATTCTGAGGGTTACCTTGAAATCTTCTGGGACCCGTGCTTTTATGGTTGTGGCCCTTACCCTCTGGAATTCTCTGCCCTATCAGCTCTGGGAATGCACAACCGTGGGGAGCTTTAAACAGGCACTTAAGACTTTCTTGTGTAGTCAGACCTTTTATGAACTGTCATAATTTTTATTAGTGGCCTATTTTTTAATTGTAATATTTCTATGGAATTTGTTTTAACATTGTAAAGTGCCTTGGCACTTGAAAGGCACTCAACAAATACAGTTTATTATTATTATTTTATTATTCAAGGTTGATGAAACTAATGTGTCTCAGTGATCCTTCGCTTCCTACTGCCAAACAGGTAGTTCCTGTTGTCAGTCAAATCCAGTGGTTATAAAAGTAGAACTGGCTTAGCGTGGGAGGGTGGAGGGGTGGGAAGGAGGGCAATTAGTAAAGAAGCTGTAGTTCTAGACTGCTGTTACTTGCTCTGAAAGCAAAATTCTCCTCTGTCAAAACAGCAGGAAGCTGTAATTGGAGACACCTGCTTTTGTACTCCTAAGCCCTAAGCCACTCCTCCAATTAGCTTCACCCTCTGCTCCTGAATCAGTAAATTAAGCTGATACAGCCCTTTTCCTCAGAGAAACACACAGTGACTTTTTTCTTTTTTTTTACTTAAATGAGACCCCCTTCTTCTAACAAAGTATCTGTTTGCTTAATCCAAACAGGCACTGACCCCTGCTGAGATAGAAGTGATTTATCAGTAAAAAAGCTGTAGTTCTAGACTGCTGTTTCTTGCTCTGAAAGCAAAATTCTCATCTGTCAAAAACAGTCAAGACAAAAACGAGCGTGGTGGATTTCAGGAAGGCGGACTTCACTAGAATGGGTATCATACTGAAGGAACACCTGGCAAAGCTCCAGCCGCAGATGGATGTGGAACAGAAATGGGTCATCATCAAGAAAGGCTTATTAGAGGCCACCAACACTTGCATGAAGATTCATAAAAGAACTCAGGTGTCTGAGATCTAGCTGATATAGCAGGAGGGTTGCAGAGAAGGTGAAAGCAAAGCAAGAGGCTTTCTCAAGTACAAGCATACCTTGAGGGAGGAGGACAGGGAGGTTACACAGAGAAATCTTGGGAGGCAGGGAGAAGTCCAGGCAGGCAAGGCAGAGAAAGAACTAAGAATGGCACAGGGAATTAAAGAAAGGGAGAAGGATTTCTTCTGGTATATTAGGGAGAAAAGTAGCAGAAGGGATGGGATTGTCAGGATAAAGAGGGAAGGCAGATGGGCAGAAAAGAGAGAAGATCAGGCAGAGGCTTTAAATGAGTACTTTTTCTCTGTCTTCACTAAGGAAGTGGAAGGGCTGATATCACAGGGGAGGAATGGGGGGAGCCCAGGGGGGATGGATTATGAAGGGAAGATTGGGGTAGACAGGGTCTTAAGGGATTAAGTGAACTGTGGTGGACAAAGTACTGGGACCAGATGGTTTACAGCCAAGGGTCCTGAGGGAGCTGGCAGGAGTACTAGCAGCCCCACTGACAGACCTGTTTAACACCTTGCTGGAGAAGGTGTGTACTGCAGGACTGGAGAACAGCTCATGAGGTTCCACTCCACAGAGCGGTCCCAGGGACAAGATGGGTAACTACAGGTTGGTTAGCCTGATCTCCATAGTGGGGAAGATAATGGAGAGCATTCTAAAGGAAAGGCTGGTGTCCTTCCTTGCGAAAAATGGTCTCCAGGATGACAGGCAGCATGGGTTTGTCAGGGGAAGATCTTGTCAAACCAACATGATCTACTCCTTTGACTTTGTTACAAGGTCATTGGACAGGGGGCAGGTGGTGGATGTCCTTTAAATGGACTTTAGCAAGGCGTTCGATCCAGTCCATATGGCAGGCTGATCAGCAAGCAGAGGTTCCTGGGAATAGAAGACAAACTGCTGGGGTGGATCAAGAATTGGCTGCTGGATAGGAATCAGAGAGTGGTGGTTGAGGGGGGGACTATCCAAACCTAGACCTGTAACCAGCGGGATCCCACAGGGCTCAGTACTTCAACCTATGCTGTTCAACATATTCATTGGTGTCATAGCAGAGGGGGTCAAAAGTAAGAGCTGCCTCTTTGCAGATGATACCAAGCTCTGTGTGAGGTTGGACACAGTAGAGGGGAGACAAGACTTAAGAGAGGATCTGACTAGCTGGAGAAATGGTTGACAATCTGGTAGTTGTGTTTCAATGCCAAGAAATGCAAGATCATGCACCTGGGTGCCTAGAATCCAGGAGAAAGCTATTGGCTGGGGGAAATACATGTGGCAGTCTCAGAGGAGGAAAAGGACCTTGAAGTGATGGCCAGAGGTGACATGAAACACTCAGCACAGTGCTGGAAGGCAGTAGCCAAAGCAAATAAAATGCTAGGCTGTATCACTAGGGAATAACCTCTAGGAGGGAGGGAGGGAGGGAGGAAGTAATTCTGCCACTGTACAGGTCACTAATGAAGCTACAGCTGGAGTACTGTGTGCAGTTCTGGTGCCCGTGTCTGAAGAAAGATATCAAACTACTGGAGGGGGTCCAGAGGAGGGCGACTAGGATGATCCAGGGTATGGGGGACAAAACATATGAGGAGAGGCTGAGAAAGCTCAAGATGTACTCTCTGGAAGATAAAAGAGCGGGGGGACATGATAGAGACCTTCAAGTACCTTAAGGGCATAAACACGGTAGGATCGGAGGGCATCTTTAACTTGAGGAAGGAGGGTACAGAAAGGGGGTACAGTCTGAAACTAGTGGGAAGTAGATTTAAGAAGGAAATGAGGAGGCACTTTTTTACTGAAAGGGTGGTGTCAGGGTGGAATGAATTGCCAGAGGAGGTAGTTGCAGTAAATACAGTGGCTAGTTTCAAGGGTGGGTGTCGTGGGATAGGGTGAAGAAGAAAATTATGGCAGGAGGAATTGTTACTAGGATGAGGATGGGGGAGGGTACTAGGAGTGGGATAGCCAACTCCATGGGGAGCAGGGGAAGGGGGGGCAGCTCCAGGGAACTAAACAGAGCTGCACACTCAGGCAGACTTGATAGACCATTAAGGCTTGTTTCTGCCAGCAAATTTGTATGTTCGTATCCCCCAGAGATAGTTGATGGTGAACCTATGGAAAAGCCAACCAGTGGAAACAATGTACAGAAAGACCGTACAAGCCTTCAAGGTAAGCCTGAACAAATGTCTTCTTACAAAATGAATTACTGTCTACCCTGGGCAGCAGAGTACGCAGGGAACCCCTTTAAGATACTACATGTTACTGCATGTTTATGCAGTACGGCCCCTGTATTTAAAACCATTAGCACTGAGCTAAGAGGCTTACAGCTACACTAAAGTGGTATAGTGCATCTGATAGCATGTTAGCACAGCTGCTGCTCTTTTCAAAAGTGCTCTTAGCACATTGCTACGTAGTTAATTACACCAATGTGTGAATGCAAATTAGGTGAACCTCTTACATGCATTGGAAGTGCTAAGGAAAGGGAAAGAGGGAATTGTTTAACCAGGAAAGGCACACTAAGCCTAAACTTGTTTCCAGGTGCAACCTGGGAGCACAAGAAAGTTAAGTGACTTGCTCAGGTCACACAGTATGCAAGTGGGGGCTGTGGGATTCAAACCCAAGTCTCCAGGTTTGTAGCTCAGAGCCCTAAACCTCTGCACTATTTTATTTATTTATTTATTGAAATGTTTCACCAGGAAATCACATAGAACAAGTTGCTTGTCTCCTGGTGCAACCTGAGGGACCTGAGGGAAGGGATGCAGAGTGGATGAACAGTAATACATTTAAGGTGCCTAAGATAATGGTTACATACAGTGAACAAAACAGTAGGTAATTAACAATTGGCTATTTAAGAACAAGAAAACAACACAGGCATGTATCTCACACAGAAGACAAGGGTACAATTAGGTATAGGCAGAGTAGAGAAGTTACAGTAGATGGGACAGTTACAGGAAGGAGGAAAAAGTATTATTAAGTGCGTTGGCTTTAGGCGATACATAAAGTGCCAGGAGGGCACTTTATGTATCACGCTATACTGCCTTCTAGTGCTAAAAGGCTGCTTCAGCAACATTATTGCCATCTCCAAAACCCTACCCTTAATGGGCACAGTGGTGCATAACTCCCCCCCCCCCAGCACACTGGTGCCTATGTAAAGAAAAGAAAATTAACTTTTGCCACCCTAGCCCCTCCTCCTCCAATCCCTAATCCCAGATGGAATTAACATAATGCCCTGGTGGTAGTGGTGGCCTTCTCCCTCGCCTGATCCCACTTAGAAGCAATGCACTGCCCTGGTGGTAGTTGTACCCCCCCCTTCACCTGTGATCCCCATCAGGATTTGTATATTACTACATTCTACTCCTTTTTAATTTAGTGGCTCCATCCCTCACCTGATCTCTGCTGGAACAATAGAACATACTGTGAAAGAGGAAATATTCACTGTCATTTTATTTTCGCTATATTTCACTATGTTTGTTGATTTCACATTACAGAGAAAATAGAAAGATAGTAAATATTAGGTGTAATCACTATACAACAGCAGTACTAGTGTTCCACCAGTGAAAATAAGATGGCATGAAGATGTCTTGTGTGCTTGGACACTAAATACAAAGGGCATGAATATAAGGCGTTAAACAGTTCATCTCCCTGGTGTCCACTGGTCCCGTCCCCACTGGAGCCCCCTGCAAGCTCCCCACTCCATCACTAGACAGCATTCAGCATTACCTGCTGCTCACCTCCTAGGCCAACTGCAATTTGGCCCCTACAAGTCCTGTGTGACATGCCAAGCTGTACACTGATACGGCGCGTTTGGGCGAGGAAAGTAACTAAGCGTGCTCATGCTCAGTACTGCCTCATGGTGACTTACATTTCTGTCCAAAATCCTGCATTCCACAGCACACTGTCCACAACCCTACTGTATATAAGTACCGGTACTGTACATTTACAGACATAGTATATCCTCAATTATTTCCCCAAATAACAAAAAACATTCATTATTTCATCTAGAGTACTTAGGACTCTGTTATTCGTGGTATTCAGAAAATAATATTCAAGGTCTGCACACCTGGAATGACTACCTTCAATTTAATATTTGGTTAAGGATTTGTATTAGCACCCACATTTTTCATAATTTTGGCCCAAAAAGGGAAAAAATGGCTTTACAAATCTTGTCCCCCCTCCCCATGATGACCAAAGTTGGTCGCAAGGCCCACCCACCCCATACTGTCATCTCCTGCTCTACCACACCCCAATCCTACCTATCCTTACAGTAAAGCTGGTGTCCCCTTCCTGCATCCAGATGCATCACAAGGAGGTACACTTTAAATCTGTGATGCGCAGCAGATGGGGCTAGAGACTTGTGTTATCAGGGTTTTATCTCTGCTTGACTGCCACCCAGCAGAGGTTGGCTTGCACTGCATGTGGCTGCCTCTCTAAGGGACAGGGCAAAGGAGTTCATGGCACAATCCCATGCCACCACGCATGCTGAACTTGGGGTAGGGAACTAGAAAATGGGAAAAGTAGAGGCTGTGCTATGAGGAAGCCCTTCTGGCCTGCCTCAACCCACCCCTCACCCAGACCTTGTAGAAATGGATCTGGACTCCGGGGTGGGGGACACCTTCCATCCCAGGCTGACCATGGGGGACAAGCCATGGGGTAACAAAGGCAGGTAAGTTCTGTTGGAGATGGTGTCTAGTCATGGGGAGAATAGGGGCTAAACAGCCAGCCAGTAACAAGGGGCATGAAAAAGCTCTCTAGAAAAAAAAGTCAATATACTCAGGCCCAGTGAGCATGCGTTTTACTAGTTTGATACAAACTTTAACTGCCATTTGGCTAGTAGGTGGGTCCAGTTTTGCCTCCTGAAAATGTAAAAATCTATAAAGAAATTCAGTATTTCCACAGCCCTCAGCCAGTCTAATGAGTTGTAGGAACAGATCTCCTCTGTTGCCCCTTCACTGCATGCAAACATCTCATCATTACAGTTGTGTTTTACTATGGTTCCTGATTATTAAAGTGTGACATGAATACAATGTTCAACCAAAATCATTAGAGGTAAGGCAGGCACAAATATAGACACCACCACCAGTGTGAGATGCTTCCTCCAAAAAACCCCATCCTCAGTCAGGGGAAGAGCAAGACAATTCTACACCCATCCTGGTTATGACTTGAAGTTGGACTTATTGATGAACTGGAAGAGGGAGGAGTGATTACTGCAGTGGCAGAGAAGGCATAAATCCTCAGCTGATTTTATTAAATGGAGAAATGGTACATTTATTGCAAAATCACAGCCCAACAGGAAAAAAAGTCTAGTCCAGATATTATATGCAGCTTCTCCTCTGGCAGTAATCTAAGTGGGGGCAGTCATTGTAGTTAAGTAGTTAACAAAACAAACAGTGGACAAGATAAGAAGCAGGATGTCCAGTGACCTTATAGTGAACCTCCTATTTTGCATATAAGTGACCCAGCATTGGTCTCCAGCCCCAGACTCTTAGTTGGGCTGGCAGGAAGTCAAGTATAGTTCAAGAAGGGAGAGATCTGTTTTTGCAGCCTCTTGGTGGTCCTTGGGGATTAGGGTATTGTGCTCACAAGGATGCATGCTTCAAATACCCAACCCCAGAAAACAGAGCATCTGAAGTATGGTTGTCTCTGCAAACTCACATTCAGCCCCATTGTGTCACCATGTGTAAATGTAAGAGGCATACTGTATATCCTCAAGGACATCGTCCCAATGGAGACTGGCTTAGTGGAACATTGAGGAGCAGATATGCTGTCTGGTATTTGAAAACTGCAGCCAAGAAATACCCTTTATTGGGACAATGCAACAGTGGAGGGAGGATGGGGTTGGTTGGGAATTGAGTGAAGAAATGTTGAAATAAAACACAAATATTTTCTGAATTCCTGAAGCATCTTGCAAAAAATGATTTACATGATTTTCAATTTCCACTGGCTAGTTTTTCTAACTAGCACCTCCAGTAACACTAAGTCTAGTACTAGCATGAGCTGCAGAATTAGCTAATCTGCTCAATAAGCAGCCCTATTAGTTTGCTCTTTTATCAAGTTTCATGCCACTCTGAATCTTGTGGAGGGCTGAGCATACATCACAAAGTGACTGTCTGCATGGACTTAGCACATTATCTTCAGTGGCACCAGCATACACATTATTAAGTATTGCTGACATGTATCCCCTCTTACACTCCAGGTGGAATCTACACATTGAGGAATCCACAGCCCTGGCCATCCAAATATGCACGTGTGGCAGTCCATGCAGGGACCAGAGGCATTCCAGGAGGTGGAACAGGACCAGACACTGGGTTTCTAATCATCTACACAAGTCAGTGCCAGAGTAAATCCTATGCACTGTGCAGATAAGGGAATTAAGGGATATGTCAGTCTTAGAATAATTGGCCTTCTGTGCCTACCAGCCCTTGATGTCTTACAGGAGAGCTGAGGTCAACAGGTGGAGGTGTGACAAAGGTGAAGATATCTAAGGCAAGACTGACTTATTTGCGGATGACACAACAATCTGTGGGAGAGTGGACAGTGAGAATGGAAAAAGAGGAATGAAGGAAGATTTAAAGAGGTTGGAGATGTGGTCCCAAGGTATGCAAGCTGAGGTTCAATAAAAACAGGTGCAAAATCATGTACATAGTTGCAAAGAACACAAGAACAGAATACAGCATGGGTGAACTGAGAGTGGAGCAGATGAAGGAGGAGGAGGAGAAGGATTGAGGGGGTTAATATGTCTGATAACCTAAAACAAACAGCTCAATATAATAAGCCGTGGGAAAGGCCAACAGAATGTTATGATGCATAGGCAGGAGATCTGCAGTAGCTGCAAGGAGGTGACATTGATGACCTAACACAGACCCATTAGTGAGACCCCACTAAAGAATACTGTGGCCAGTTCTGGGATCTTCTCCTGAGGAAGGATAGGGATAGGGTGGAATCTGTAAAGAAGAGCCAACAAAGCGGTTCAGGGGCAACAGGGTAGGTTCTATGAGGAAAGTGTTACAGACGTTAAGATGTATTCATTGTAAACCAAGTGGGGAGTAGGTTCATGCTAAGAAACATTTACATTTATACAGGGATAAATAAAGTGGACAGCAGTTAAATGTTCACCTTCAGCATCAACACAAACACTAAACATAACATGAAGAAGCTGGTGAGGGAAATTTTAAGATGGACATCAGGAGATACTTTGTGGAGAAGGTGTTAAATAGGTGGAACAAAATTTGAAATGAGGTGGTCTTAGCAAAATCTGTGGTAGGGTTCAGGCATAGAGTAGATAGACATATGAGTTTAGTGGGGGCAACAGGAAGGAGGGGACAACAGTGTAGCGAGGAGATGAGTGACAACAAGAGGGTTTAGTCTCACTAACCTGGGCAGCTATAAGGGCAGATTGATAGGCCAAGTGACCTTCTTCTGCCATCAACTACTATGTTTCTGTTCCTAAGATAATAATCATAATAATAACAATTATAAACGGGGAGAGGAATTCAATTAAATATAAAAAACCTTAATGTTGTTATGTATGGCACATAAGAAGATACTAGAGGTATCCTGTCAAGAAGAACTGTGACCATTTTTCAAATCTGCTTTGTAAATAAACCCCCAAATTTTTTCTAATTAGTCCATGTTGTGATCCGGTTCCTTTCTAACTTGTACTAAAACTCAGAAGCACATTTTGATTGACCCACTACATAACATTGTGGTATGAAATACATTATAACGGTATGCAAGCCAGCCTGTTGAGGCAATGGCAGCATTACTGCTCGTGATGCTAATGACCTGGGTAAGCTCAAGTCATTGGAAGTTCAGCTGGGGAAGGAGGAATCAGCATCCTAGTGGATGCTCTCCTCATCCGACAGAGAGGGACGCAGGCTCCACTGCATACCATTACTTAAGTGACCTCAGGTAGTGGTGTAGCTGAAGCAAGTTTGTGGGAGGGGTGACACTGGTTGGCTTCAGGCACCAGCACACATCTGTGAGCAGCATATGCTTTGTAGCACTTGCTGCTGGAATGATGACAGATCTGTGAAACTAAAAAGGAAGTAGAGGACGATGAATGGGTAGCCATACTCAACAAGCCTGTGTCTGCATTGAGAGGTGTGTATGGCAACCAGAAACCTTGAGAGCAAAGCTCGAGAGGTTACCTGATTGTTATAGAAAGCTCAAGATAAAGACACAGGCTTGTCTGTGTATGGATGCCGATACATTATCTTTTATAGCATATGGACATCCATGCCCATTTCAGACTCTCTGCTTCCTTTCAATGATCTACCAGCTTGGGGAGGGGACACTTGAGGATAGGTTGATGGCTCAGATTTCTGATTTAATGTGCTGCAGCTGTTTCTATAAGTTCAAGGTTTAAAAAGTAGCATCCAGCTTGACTGGATAGAGGAAAGCAGCTAACGGCTACATTCTAATTTGTTGTGCTGCATTAGTGACATCACTACAGCAGTACAACAACATAATGATTTCACTGCTGCAATAAAGCAAGCATATTCTCAGCATGGAATTCCATGTATAACAAAGTTTTCCAATTTACTATGACGCTCTTGTGAGAGCAGAATGATGCTTAACACTCTTGCACCCCACCAGACTGACTGCCCACCACACCTATCAATTTGTCCTGTGAGAAACATTGACCTCCAAAGGGTCCACCACAGGGGAGGAGTGCAAACTCATCAGGTTGAAGGGGTGGGTAAGTGCCAAAGAGAGAGAGAACACATGGGACTGGCAGGTGACTGCAAGAAGAGGGCAGCACCGCTGACCAGAGGAACAAACCGAATATTTCAAAAACAAGTAAGAAAACTGTATGCAGAGATAATGTTCATGCTTACAGTCCCTGTCACCAAACAATATTGGAGGCATGGTGAAGACAATCTTCAAGCCTAGTGGTGCAGAAGCCGTGAGATCAAAATTTTTGGTGACCATAGCTTCAGTGACGGTGACCATTTTATGTAACAATGATGGATGTGACCACATTAATAGATGTGGTATGCACTGTGGTTTTTAGCCTGTTAGAAGGGATACTGATGGTGAAAACTTACCAGATAGGGAAAACTGGTTTTATCTAACAGAAGCATGGGTGATTCATGTGGAGTTTGTAGCAGAGACCCAACTGAGTGTGCTGTAACCATTTCTTTACCTTGCACAGTGCTGCTTTTTATGTTGTCTTGCTCACGCGCAAGCAACATATTGTGGTGGCTTGGAATATTAGGTTTTGGAGGTGTGGTTGAGTTGTGGCCAATGGCACCACTGCTTTTTCAGGCTGGGCTCTGTGGCATGAATGAAGTAGCATGCTGTCTATGGCAGCAGTGCAAAAGTGTGCCACTAACTTGAAACAATTTCGCCGCCACAATGAGAGAGTGACCGTCATTGCAGGGCATGCCTTGCCTGGCGTAACATTTCAATAAATATGGTGGCGGCTGTCGCCATCTGCCTCTCACAGTCCCAATGAAAGTGGACATCGCTGGTGCCCAATCCCCCTGTCAGAATGCCCCCTTCCCAGTTCATTTGCCAATGGGGGAGCCCAATCCCTGTTGGCATAATGTACCCCAATCTCTCCCAGCACCATGCCACCCCCAAACACAGACCCTTTTTTCTTTTTTGCCGACGGGGTGCCCAATAACAGTCAGCTCCAGTCTTCCCTCCAAAACACCCAGAAAGCACACTGGGAGCCCTCCCCAGCATGCCAAATGTCTCTGTAAAAAAGAAAACCTTCCCACAAAGTTTTTTCCTTTTTTTTGTTAACCTGTAAACAAAAAAATGTGGTCCCTTGTTGTCTGCGGTGCCCCTTCCCCCAACCTGCACTAACCCTCTGCTCACCCTACCTCCCCACACCCCCCTCACCCCATACTTATCTTCAGAGCCAAGCTTGATGATCTTCGGTGTAGCGGGAACACGTCTGCACTCTTCAAAGCCGACCGTGAACTGAAGAAATGCCGGTAGGCTGTATATTGGCATCATATGGGGGTTTCAACTTAGGTGGATATCTCAGCCATTTTTGTGACTTTTGGCACCAAATTTTCAACATGGGATTCTTTGGACACCACCACATGAATTCAGTCACTGTCATATCATTCTTTGGTCCTGAAAGGTGATTTCACGGTCACTGCATGGAATCACCTTTCAGGACCAAATAATGAAATGACAGTGTCACTGTTCATGAGGTGGGCTCCCAAAAAGCCTATGTTGCAAATTTGGTGAAAAAATTCCAAAAACTGACTGTGTTATGAGTATGTGTTGTGCAGTTTCCACGCACACTTGTAACTTTGAGAATATCTTTAATATTTTCACTTCAGATTTTCAACATTGCCAGTTTTGCACACCTCTTTATGAACAGTGCAGCTGTTATTTTTCACATCCTGCCCAAAATGTGGTTTTGCACACCTGGCGCACAATGGCACATTTGCCATGGGAAATCAATGTTTGGGACAGATTAAGAAAATCATAGTGACACTGTTCATGAGCAGAGGTCTCAAAATGCCTATGTTGAAAATTTGGTGAAAGAATTCCACAAAATGACTGTGTTATGAGCATGCATTGTGCAGCTTCCACGCATGCTCATAACTTTGAGAATTTTTTATATTTTCACTCCAGATTTTCAGCATTGCCATTTCTTCACACCTCCTTATGAATGGTACAGCTGTCATTTTTCACATCCTGCCTGAAATGTGTTTTCGCACATCTGGCACAGAATGGCACAGTTGCTGTGCGAAATCAACGTTCAGGATAGATTAACAAAATCACAGTGCCACTATTCATGAGCAGAGGTCCCAAATGCTTTCATGAAGTGGGATCACAAAAAGGCCATGTTGAAAATGTGTAGTGCAAATACCAACAAAAGTCCGGGGCATTAGGATTTCTAACCATAACGTCCCACCCCATACAGACTGACGGGCGTCATGGGTGTGCCTTTGGATTGTCAGCTGTAATGCTCATGCCTTTCCACCCCAACCCCCACCCTGCAGGCACTGACAGGCATCAAGGTGTGCCATGGACTCTTCGGCCCTGAAGTTCACCCCATTCTCCTATACTGCACCCATCTCAATGTACTTCCTTATGGAATGTGGTGAGCATGGGGACAATGACCCCAAGGCACAACGCAACACTTGTCAGAGTCTGCAGGATAGGGGTGAGGTGAAATGGCATGAGTCATATGGTTGACGGTGACCCAAAGGCACACACCTCAATGCCTGTCAGTCTCTGCAGGGTGGGTTGGGGTTGATGTCGGTTCCATACTTCACTGTATTCCCATTATGCGTCACTCTAACTCCTGCACTACCAATGCCAACACCAGCAAGACAACATTTAGCATTGATAAATGCATGTTTTGTTCTCCCTACTGTATACTCTATGTATTAGTCACTGAGCCATATTGCTTTTTTTAATCATGTTGCTAAAAATATTTTAATTTGCCATTTTTGGCTAGTGCTTTTTATGTCATTTTTGGCTTCAGGATCCTGGGGAGTTCAACATGGCTGGAGTTGCAGGATGGAGTCCTTTTTTTTTCTGAAGAGACCTCAGAACTAAAGCACACCCCACCTGCAAGCACTTCCACTTGAAATCCCTCTCAGTCTCCAGCACACTCCTACCAACCATCTCAGCCCCACCTCCCTCCCTCCCACCCAGTCTTTCTCAGCCACAAAGTCTTCTCCTCTCTCTCTCTCTCTCTCGCTCTCTCTCTCTCTCTCTCTCTATATATATATATATATATATATATAGTTTTACTCGTGTTCAATGCGGCATGATGCAGCATTAGCTCTTCTTCCTTTTCAGGATTCAAAAGTACAGTTTTTTATGAAGCATTGTATAAAGCAAACTTATTTCCTTTCCTTTATCAGTAACTGGGAGTTAAATGCCGTATGCACAGGTCTTGGCCTCAAATCATGAGATTCAGATCTGAATCTAGAAATTGTGCACACTTCATGCTTCCAGCCATGTTAGCAGATGTTCATTTAAAATATGGATACAATGGATAAACACATAAGAGAAAGTCTCTATAAAAAGTTGGTTTAGACAAATGGCAAATTATTCTTGGTAGCTACTGCCAACACTGGCACTGAGCTACGGAACTGTCCTTTAGAATGTCAGTACATGTTAAGTGAGGGGAACAGGGCTGTGCAAAGGTTTGGTACAGAGAATGAAACTACTGGGCAGCTAAGACTGGTTGAATTTATTGATCTGAACATTGTCAGATTTCAAACAATTCTGAGCGCATCACACATTGTGCTTGTGTACTAGCCCAGGAGTTCTAAGCTTACTTGTCTGGATCCAGAAGATCAGGATCTCTCTATCCCAAAATTTGAATACCTGAACAAATGGACCTGTTCACATCCCCTAAAAGTCAAGCATAAAACATTTTTTTCTGATACTCACAAGTCATATTTGTTAACTTAAAATAATGATTTTTCTTGGCTAATACACCCACCTCAGAAACTTCTGAGAAGCTATTACTCTTCATTCTATGAAGATTTGGGAAAATAGCTTTTAATAAATGGTATCAAATTAGACTTTCTAGAGGGCAAATTAAGTACAAGAAGTAAATGCTATTTTAAGACATTTTGATTGACTGACAATAATCAGAGTGACAAGACCAAATAATTTACCTGTAAGTGCATTTGTTTATGTTTCAGCACAGAGGAAACATTTCTTGCAATTGGAAATTGCACTGTAGAACAGAAGAAGATTAGTGGTTTAGCTCATAAACCAAAATAAGAGTGATATAAATGCCTGTTGAAAACAAAGATTGTAGTATACAACAGGGTCAGTAAAATTCTACAGTGTACATATAAAATACTTCTAAAATACTGAGTATAGAACAAACAAGAGACAGACTTTCCAACTGAAAGGAATATGCTTTGATGAATCAAAAGAGGAGGAAAATCTAAACCTTTATGTAGAAGGGACAGAGCAAAGTCAGTATTTAGAAATGAAGGAGTACAATGGGCAAGGTGTCTAACCTCAAGAGAGGGATGAGAAGGAAGAGTAGAGGAAGCAGCAGTTGGTGTGGGGTGACAATTTTGAGCAAAGCAGCAAAGAGGTGAAAAGGAATCTAGTCTGGCCAAGGTGGACATGGAAGCAGCACTGTCTACTATGTCACCTTATTTGAAGATTGGTGTAATATCTTCAAGATGATCTTTCCAGGTGCAGGAAGTGGAATGCACCCTTTATTCCTTTATAGTGTATGAATCTTGGGGTGCAACTTCTTGTAGATGGCATCCATATGTGCTGAGAAATCGAAGTTGTCGGTCCAGCAAGACCCTGAGGTATTTGAATGAAGGGACATTCTCAATTGCTACACCATCAAGGGTATCAAAGAACTGAAAAGGAGTGAGCCTCGGCGACCTCTTCTCCGGTGCCAAAGGTCATATAGACCATTTTCTTGGCATTGAGGGACAGCTGATTTGCCAAAGGCCAGTGCTAATGTTAATACAGTCCAGTTGGAGACTGATGATGTGGTCAGGGGTAGATGAGCCAAAGGCAAAGAGTGCTGTTTTATCTGCATACATATGGATAGAGGCAGAGCAGCAGGGAGATTTTTCAGAAAGATAGAGAAGAGCACTGGGCCAATGACAATCTCTTAGGGGATGCCAGAACTGAGAAGCAGTGGGAAGTATATGGATTCTGCAACATGGACAGCTTAAGACCTGCCTACAAGTTAGGAGCAGAATCAACCCACTAAGGAATCAGGGAGCCATGCAGGCTTGAGCTTGTCCAGGAGAAGGAGGTGGGCAACTGCATCAAAGGCTTTGGCCAAGTTGACAAAAAATGGTGGAGATGACCAAGCCCTGATCCATGTCAGATTGAATGGAGTCAGTAAGCCAGAGGAGGGAACTGGAGGTGCAGTGGGACTTCCAAAAGTTAGATTATAAAGGGGTGAAGGAGGATGATGAATCAATGAAGGGGAGAGATGAGATAGCACAAAATGATCTAGGATCTTAAAGTAGGGAGCAGGGAGATAGGGTAGTAGTTGATAGGAGAAGTAAAGTCAGACCTTCTTTGGGAAGGGGGGTGAATGTGGACTGATTCCAAGGGTCAGGGATGGAGACTAAGGAGAATCAGAGGTTGAGAAGGGAGGTAATAAGTAGGGTAACAGCAGGGGAGGAGAGATGGAGGAGTTTGGGGTCAAGACCATCAGGGCTCACACTCTTGTGGGGGTTAAGAGCCAAGAGGAATTTTAAAGAAGCAACAGGAGTGGTAGTAGAGAAGAAGGGGTGGAGTGTGGTTGAAGGAAGGAGAGGGGAGGAGGAGGAGGAGGAGAGGAAGGAGCGGGTAGAGTAGATGAAGAATGAGTTTAAAATGAGGCAACAGAAGAGGGGTCAGAAATAGGAGTGTTACCCAACTTGAAGACTGGGGAGGGACAGGTGGGGGTGAGATGAAGACATAGATAACCTTCAACAACTTAGATGGGTGATTAAGGTTGGTCTGATATGGATGCAAAGTATTTATACTTGGAAAGCCTGATCATTTGGTACAGGCATTACAAGGGTCCCATACTTGATTTGGTTAACAGGAGAGCTGACAATGTTTGGGTTCACCAGGCAAGGTCATGCACATGGAAGCAGGCTAACAACTCAGCCAAGATCAATGGGAAGTGGGAATCTTGGACTCTGGCTTTTCAAAGGGGCGCATGGAGATCCCAGGTGGATATAAATTTGGTGTTGAAATGTTGGTGGACAGTATTTATGTTGCTGGTTGTAGAGATGGGTGACCAGTCAGTAGCCACCAGGTCAGCATGGATGGAGGAAAAATCCAGTGACATGAAGAACCAGATCTGATTAAATTTAGAGGGGCTTTGGGATGGTGAACTGTGTGCATGCAGTAGAGCATATAGCTATCACTGAGGGTGTCAGGAAGGGTACCAGCATTCATGATACAGTAGGAGTGGGTGGTGAAAACCCAGTCAAGAATGGACTGATTGAGGGATCTGTGATTGTGCCAGGTTGGGTCGATGATTAGTTGAGTAAGTTGGAGGGACTTAATGTGTTAGCACAATTTACTTTGGGGGGGAGACCCAACAGAGGTCAAAATCACCAAGGATGAACAGCTCACCAGAGGAAGCATGAGAGGAGATATTGGGGAGGAGCTAGGTGACCGAAGGTGGGAACATGCAAGGGCAGTAGTAGGCATCAGCCATGAATATAGGGACAGAGAAGAGAAGGGGAAGCTTAAGAAGGAGCAGTGGGGGGGAGGGCTATGGGATAGTGAACTGTGTGCATGCAGTAGAACATATTTTCATTACTGAGGGTGTCAGGGAGGGTGCCAGCATCCATGATACAGTGGGAGTGGATGGTGAGGACCCAGCAAGAATGGACTGATTGAGGAGTCT
This sequence comes from Neoceratodus forsteri, assembly GCA_016271365.2. NCBI lineage: Eukaryota > Metazoa > Chordata > Ceratodontiformes > Ceratodontidae > Neoceratodus > Neoceratodus forsteri. Next base: position 356,947,807 of record CM057456.1, read on the forward strand.
GTGATTGTGCCGGGTTGGGTAGATGATTAGTTGGGTAAGTTGGAGGGACTTCATGTTTTAGCACAATTTACTTTGGGGGGGAGGCCCAACAGAGGTCAAAATCACCAAGGATGAACAGCTCACCAGAGGAAGCATGAGAGGAGATATTGGGGAGGAGCTAGGTGACTGAAGGTGGGAACATGCAAGGGCAGTAGTAGGCACCAGCCATGAATATAGGGACAGAGAAGGGAAAAGAGAGCTTCAGGAGGAGCTGCTCTTAGGCAGAGGGGGAGGTGACAAATAGTATAGGCTTGAACTGGATGTTAGAGGAGAGGTAGACTGCAACTCCACCACCCCTCTTAGTGTGATCTTGCCAGATGAATGTGTACCCAGGTATGGTAAATGCAGTATCTGAAATTTTGGGGTATTGGCAAGACTACCAGATCACCAGCACATCAGGCTTAAGATTAACTATGTGCGGTTGCACTGATCAATCTTTGGGAGGAGTCTTTGGATGTTGATATTGGTCACTCACAGTCCTTTGGTGAGATGAGAGGGAGATGACTGGACTGGGCCAAGAGGGAGTTCAATATCACCTGCTACTAAAAGCAACAAGGAGACAAGGGCTTGAGGGAGCCTACAAGCTGCTTATGGGGAGGGAGAGGAGTGTGTGGAGGATGAGAGGAGCAAGAGGGAAGGAGGCACCGAAGGCTTAGTGGTGAAGCCAAGGAGAAGGGAGGAGACTGCACTGAGGATGACATGGGGAATGCGATAGAGTAGGGATGCTGGAGGGAATAATCTTACTGCAGCTGCTAGACTGGCAATTGCCCAGATAGTACTATGGCTGAGCCTAGCTCATGGGCTAGTAACATGTCACAAAACTAATAAAGGATTTATGAACAAATGGATCATCTGTTACAATAACATCTGTCGATTTGCTCTTTTCCATGCCCCAAATTATACACCACTGCACACTTTATTCCAGCCTTGGACGGTTCTCCCCCTCATCATTTCAGAGATAGACTACTTGCTTCCTCATCAATAAGATCTCAAACTCCAGTTTACCTGCTACTTTGGTTGGCATGTTCGAATCGACTTCTGCCTAATCCCTGCAATCAAAAGACATGTCCTTGGCTGTACCCAAATGTGCATTAAAAATGGAAGAAAATGCTTTCTCAATGTTTGCTGCTAAACTTTGGAACTCTCTCACACTAGAAATAAGGCTCTCTCCATCACACTTGGTCTTCAAGAAGGAACTCTGTAAGTTCCTTTTGTGCAATGATGTAAGTTCATGTGGCTAACTCTGCCCTGCCCTGATGATACTACTCACTCTTATTGCCCTCCACCTAATTAAATGTTCCAAAGTTGTCCTACTGCTATGCACTTTATTGTAATCTGTTTGAGTTTGCTTGCTCTTGGATAGGTTGCATCCTCCTATTAACCATTCTTGTCTAGCTATCTCACCCTAGGCTGGGATTTGTATTATCTTGTTTTGACCCTTATAGTTGTCGGTACTGCTGCTGTACAGCAGTTAAATACTTTGTCTCTGGAATGTATTGCTAAAGCTCTGCTGTACCTTAGCAAAATGATTTGTCTGTAACGTATTCTGTGGTCATGTACTTCTATACCAGCCACTTAAGCCCTGCCACGTGAAGTATTGTCATCTTGTATCTTCTGTTCATATGTTTGTAACCCTCCCGGGTCATGCCTGAAAATAGGCATTTCTATTGTCTAGCGCACCTAACTACTCAGTTAACAAAAACTGAATAAAATAAATAAATAAATAATAGGTTGGGAGAGGGAAAGGAAATGATAAGCAGTGGGGAGCAGGGTGATGAGGGAAAACAGGAGGGGAAGGAGTGACAGGGTTAGAAGCAATATTATAGGAACAACAGTAAGCAGCTGTGACTGTACTTTGTCAAATTAGGTTGTGGGAGAGCAAGCTTCACCCTGGAAGGGAGGAAGATGATTTAATAATTTGGGCAGGGGGTGCTGGCAGAGAGGGAGCATAAATTTCACAAACGGGAAGATGTGGACTTCCCCCAGATAGTAAGGAAGCCTAAAATTAAACAAGTGAGGAGATGTAGGCTTCGCCCAGAGAAGGAGGATGCCTAAAATGTAACTACTGGGGGAATGAAGGCTTCATCCAGATAGGGAGGAGCCTAAAATTAAACAAATGTAGTGATGTAGGCTTTACGCAGATGGGCAGAAAACCTAAAATTTAACAAAGGGGCGGGAAGTACAGGTTTCATCCAGATAGGGAGGAAGCCTAATCAAACAATTATGGGGGATGTGAGCTTTAGTCAGATAACAAAGTAAGTGGGGGGAGGGAGGCAGCACACTATGCAACAGGCACATATTATTCAGAAAGAAGCTCAGGCAGGAGGCAAATTACCCTCTGGAGATGACCTGTACAATAAATGGTATGCTTTTAGACTTCCATAGGTGCTTCTATTTGTTTGTACATATATGAAATAAAATACATTTTACTACAAGTTATTATTGTTTTTGGTTGAGTGCCCTCCATTGCAGCTTTGCTGAACTTTGTGCTACATAAAACTTTTTATATTTTGACCTGTTATTTTGGCGCTATGCTTAATATTTTGGCCCCCAGTGTCAGCATTTCCTTCATTATACAACTATCTGCACTGTTTGCTCAGGCTTGCAAGTTTTAAAAATGCAATCGCTCAACACCATTTGCACTCCTCCCTTCCTATTTGACAGCTGTTTGCTCTCACTACGCTAATCAAACACTGTTGCTGTTTGCACTGGCAGGCTCAGTACAGTACCCTCATGCTTCAGCACAAAAAGGTACAATTTGGTAAATTTTTTTGTTGCAAAACAATACTATTTGAAGGGGATCCATCCTCCACATCTTTTTGTGAGGGTACACTACTTTTAAATGGATGGTGAGGGAGAGACTGTGGTATCAAATATCGTACACATCAATTGCAAATGAGAAGGAGGGGGTGCAGCCTGTGAAAACAGGACAGCGTATACACAGAACATACAATGGCCTGTATTCAAATATGCTATTAATTTTACATAACCAGCTCATGGAAATAAATAACATATTTGAATACAGGCTGTTGTATAGCCCATATTATAGGGGTGCAGTAGCGCACCTATAGTTAGGGTTGAGTAGGCTGTTAAATGTTAACCCCCAATTTTTTGCACCTAAATAACACTGGCATCATTTAACGAAATAGCCCAAAATTTGGAATGCAAGATCAGGCTGCTAGAGTCTCAAGATGAGAAAAGTTGTGTTACAGTGTCTTGTTTGATTTTTGAGATACAGAGCACCAAATAACAGAAGAAAATAGAGAAAAACATGTTTGGTTTCTCTGTACTTAACACTGGATAATTTTTGCTCTCACCTACAGTCTAGATGGTGTGGTATTTTTTCATGACATTTTCAGTGTTGAAGGAGACCATGCCAAGGGTATGACTTTGGAAGGTTTCATGAAAAATATTATAAGGTTCCAGAATTATAATGATTTTAGAGTTAACGTTCTGACATGAACAATGAAAAAAAAGATAGCGATTGCTTATTTTCATGATTTACCTCTCATACGGTAAAAAAAAAAAAAAAGATTGCCACTACTTATTTCCATGATTTACCTCTCATGCTAATAAAATACTGATTGTGTTGGCCGCCATTTTATTTTTTTATTTTAAACTTACAAACACTGAAAATGCATAACAGTAATATCTGAAGGAAAAAAAAAAAAAACACCTGAACCTAGCTAAACGGGACCCATTTAGCTAGATTCTGCTGCTTGTTTTTTAAAAATTTGCCACAAATACATTTTCTGAGCTCCCAAAAAATAGGGTTTACAGCTTAGTGACAGGAGCCATTGACCTGTGTTCTCTGTGTGAGAACAGTGGGATGTCCTTGAGTTCTGCAGCCTCAGCTGAAACTTGTGCTGCAGGCTGCTGGGAGAGCAGTGAGCTGCCGCTTCCCTGGTGTCTAGTGGTGCTCCTACCCTGTGATCACCAATCCGCTCCTGCATATTATGTTTCCTTGGTGTCTAGTAACACCCCCCACCCTCTGATTGCCATCTTCTCATTCATATTATATTTCTCTTTTGTCTTGTGGCACCACCCACCCACCCTCCAATCGCCATTCCCTCATTCATATAATGTTTCCCTGGTGTCTTGTGCCCCCCTTCTCCTCTGATTGCTGTCCTCTCACTTGTACAATGTTTTCCTGATGTCTAGTGGCACACCCCCACCCTCCGATTGCCATTCCTTCATTTGTATAATGTTTTCCTGGTGTCTAGTGATGACATCCCCCACCTTCCAATCACTGTCCCCTATTTCATACAATGTTTCCCTGGTGTTTGGTGGTGCCCCCACCTTCCAGTCACCATCTCATCATTTATGTAATGTTTCCTTGGTATCTAGTGAAGCCTGCACCCTCCAATCACTGTCCCTTCATTATGATGTTTCCCTAGTGTCTAGTGGTACCCCCTACCTCTCAGCCTCTCAGCATTAAAATTCATAGCACTGGCCTTCAAAATTCAGAACAGATGGCCAGAATGTGTAGCACTTTCTTATTTTAAAGAATAATATGTCTACAAATAGTGGGCCTCGTATAGTTAGTGTTAAGGAATGTTTCTATCCTGTTAGTTCAAGGATGTAATAGTTTGTGTGTCCAGAAATAGCTCTAACAATATTAAGAAGATCAGTAAACCTTTGCAGAACAAGGGTACATTTCAGTGTAAACATCATAGCGCTATACCAAATTCATAGTAGTTGAGAGGTATGCCCTAACCCTCCAATCGCCATCCCTTATTGTATAATGTTTCTGTGGTGTCTAGTAGTGCACCCCACCCTCCAATCACTGTCCCTTTATGTATGCTTTTTCCCTGGTGCCTAGTGGTGCCTCCCACCTCCGATTGCCATCCAAACATTAAGGCAATAAAGCAAACCATCTCTCAATGTTTATTTTTTCTGTTAAACCTGTGAATAAGAAAATGGTCCCTCTCTGATCTGAACCCCCCCACCCCTTCCTCCCACTGAGCACCCATCAGCCAGCATCCTTCCTCACCCCCCACACATGCTCACTCACCTGAACACGTACGAGTGTGAAGATCTACTCTCCACTCAAAGACATATCTTGCTGCTGGAATGAAGACTGCAATATGAGAATCTAAGGTAGGTGTGGTTAAGTGTATTTCAATGTTTTTTTAATTAACTATGCTTTATTGAAATTTAGTAAGAAGTTTAATAAGAACCAACAACGATACTAAACTATAAAAATACAAGAAACAACAATAACAAAACAAAAGTAAATCAACCCTTCCCCCAATAACAAGAAAGACAAAAAGACACCCCTCAAAAAACAGGAAGTGAATTCCCCAGAAAAACACACCCACCTACACCTACCCCCCCATATGTGCTGTCAACAAAAAGATAAGCTTAGCAAGTGATACAAACTCATTTCAATGCCAAAAAAGGACAAAAAAAAACCCATAAGAAAATCAGGGTCCAGCAAATTAAAATTCCATTAAAATATCAAGTGATAAGCCAGGCATATAAAGACCCCATTTAGCATAAAAAGCAGACCATCTATGCCTGGCATTTGCAATATGTCATTCAAGATTCAAGGCACTCAGGAGCTTGGCATACCACTCAGTCCAAGCCAAGGGTTTATCACCAGTCCAATGTCATAAAACAACTTTAGTGGTGGCAGAGATTAATGCCATTTAATATTTTTGATAACTCATAGGTATGCCCTTAAAAGAGCCCAATGAACAAACTTCAGGAGTAAAGAATTCAGATGAATCAAATGATGGATCTAATTACATTTGAATGACCTGCCAAATAGGGGCAATCTTTTTACAAGACAAAAAAATGTGAAAAAGGGAACCCTTGGCTTTATGACATCTGCAACAGGTTGGAGAAAGAAGCCTCGCCATTCTATACAGTTGTAAGGTGGTAAAATACATATTGTGTAATATTTTAAACTGAATCAACTAGTAAAGGTCTTGTTTAATAATGCTAAACAAATCTGTCCATATTTTTTGCCAGTCCTTCTCAACCCAGTCCAAGGAAAGACAATTTTGCCAATAGTAACACATTCTGACAGGTTTGGCTAGGTCAAAGGATGGATAAACATATAAAGTTGTGCAACTGACCTATGAGAGACAGATATTTGAATCATATCAGAAAAGGGAACAGAAATAGCATCCACCCAGAGGGGAGATCCCAAAGAAGTCAAAACAACTTTATTTAAATGTAAATATTTAAAATAACACTTTCTATCCAAATGAAATATACAGAGAAAGGTGGGGAAATCACAGATCCGAGACTCTAAAAAAAGACCTGATACCAGGGTAGATGGATCAATCAAGAGAAAAGTTGCGGGAATAGGCTTTTGATCAATTTTAAAGTTTAGATTACGAAAGAGGTGGGGTCAAACATTGACTAGCCAAAATATGAAAATATTGGCACCACTGGAAGTGTGCTCTCAAAGACCAATATACTGGTGTTGACTTTAGAGCAGTAGGCAGTTTTGAAGGTGAAATACATAACAAGGCATTAAGTTGAAGATGATGGCCCTTGATTAAATCAGCTTTTAATGACAGCCAAAGGGTAGCATATGACAGAGAAGAATGCTGGACCACACTACCCCAGTGAAAAATATTTTGACCCATGAAGTGCCAGATAGTATAAAAAAATGTAATACTCTGAGCCCACTCTGCAGAGTCGGGAACATGAGTTTAGAATAGGCCCTCTGTACCACCCTTCTCACCAAAGGAACTGAGATAATAACGATAGCACAGTGCAAACCAACGTCTAGGTAAAATAATGTTTAACATACCTAGAGGATATAGGAAGCAGGGAAGAACATTCCTTTTAATCATGCTAACCCAGTCCCACAGGAAAAAGGGAAATGATTCCATCTTTGAAAGTCCTGTTTTAAAGTTTCAAGTAATAGATATAGATTTAATTTTTGTAAAGCAGAGAGATGATAGGAAATGTATAACCAAAGGTATTTAGTGCCTTGGACTCCAACTGAAGGCCTGGCGAGCATATATAAGCTTTATCCAAAAATGAATTAAGAGGCAAAACACGTTTTCCCCAAATTCAGTTTATATGCGGAAATAGTACCACACTAATTAATATCAGCTAGGACAGCAGGAATTGAGACATCTGGATCAGTTAAATGTAATAAAATATAGTCTGCTTTCACTTACAGCTTGTATTTAGCATCATGCACTCTAATACCATGAACCAATGGATTCCCTTTCAGTCTCAAAATTAATGGTTCCAAATACAAATTAAACAAAAAAGGGGACAAAGGACAACCTTGATGAGTACCAATGGTAATATTAAAAGGTTTAGAAAGGACACCACTGCAGAAAAAAAAAATCCAAAAAGTGTGCATAAAACAATTTAACCCATTATATAAAATCATCTGGAATATTATAACGGTACATACTTTCATACAAGTAAGACCAGGATACCCGATCAAAAGCTTTCTCTGCGTCTAGGGACACCAGGATTGAAGGGCCTCAAGTATCCCCAGATGCAGAGATCAGATGAAAATGTTTCGGGTGTGATCAGTTGAATAATGACCCTTCATAAACCCATCTTGCTCAGCATCAATCGAACTTGCCCAAACTCCTTTCAGTCTGTGAACAAGAATATTTGCCAGAATTTTGAAATCCATATTCATTAAAGAAACTGCACGATAACTAGCCGGGGAATATAAATTTTTACCCAGTTTAGGAAGGAGAATGATGCAAGCATGAGATAAAGAAAAATCAGTAAGGGAGTTAGAATACAAAAAATGAAAAACTTCCAACAAAATCGGGGCAAGTTCGGCTGAAAACATTTTATAAAAATTGGAAGGGAATCCATCGGGACTGGGTACTCGGTCAACCAGTATTGATAAAATAGCCCATTGCACCTCCTCCAAAGTAATGGGGCCAGAAAATGATTGATGTTGATCATCAGACAAGCGGGGAAGCAGTAAATCCTGTAAAAACTGTGAGATGGCCTCTGAAAGATTAGAAGGCAACAGACAGTCCAAATACAAGTACTCAAAGTAATTCCAAAAGACCTCTACAATGTCCCTAGATTCAGTCACAATAGTAGCAGATTCAGCAACTCTCAAACCAAACACCATTCTAGAGGATTCCTACTGCCTTAACCAAAGGGCCAAGAATTTACCAGCACATTCACCTTGTTATAAATAACGTGCTTTAGTGTCAAAATTGCAAGTTCCGCATTTTCATTCAGAATGGTCAAATATTTAGATCGAAAATAATTTAATTTGGTCCAAATTGTTTCAGGTGTAGTGGGACTGAGAGATGCCTCAATCTGCCTAATCTGAACCAGTAAATCATTGAGTTGTTTCTAGCACTCCTTCCCTTTCTTAGTGGCTAAACAAAGACATTCCCCTATTATGGCCACCTTAGTGGCCCCCCAGACCACATCTAATTTATCAATCAAGTGAAAATTAGTATTAAAAAAAGAATGAATAAACTGGTGCAATTAATCAGCTACAACGGTGTCCCGTAACAATTGCACATTAAGTCACCAGATAACATCCTTACCTAAGCTCCCCCGAAAGGATATTGCCAGTAACACTGTTACATGGTCAGAGAGGACCATCTCTTGAATATCACAATCAACCACTCCAGAAATGTGATCTTGAGTAAACAAAAAAATCTTTCTGTGAAAAAGAATTGTGGGGAGGGGAGTAGACCATGTATCCTCGGTCAGTGGGGTGGAATATGCATCATGGGTCGACAAGACCCAAAGAGTCCATAAAATCCCGTAACCCCCATTGACCAGGAGAAAGACCATTTCTACTAGGAGTAGACTTATCAAGATCAGGCTGAAGGACTATATTCCAGTCCCACTCCACTACAATAGGCAAATGGATATAGGGAACTAGCAAAGAAAGAAACTGCATGAGAAACTGTGGAGAATCCAAATTAAGGCCATATATGCATCCCATCACCACTTCATGGAGTCCAAGTTTACCACAAAGAAAAATATACCATTTATACAGGTCCCAAATCTCAGACAAAAGCTGAAATGTTAATCATTTCATGAATGGTATACAGACCCCTCCTGTCTTGGTACTAATACAAGCCCCATACACCATCCCCACCCAATCCTGTCGAAATAAAGATACCTACTCTCTCTTTTTTAAGATGAGACTCTTAAATACAGGTGACATCACAACCAAGCTGTCACTGATGTTTCAGAATGGGACACCATTTCCTCATCTCCTGGGTGCCTTTAACATTCCATGAAACAAAACATATGGAGTCCCCTAGGTACAATCCGGATAAAATTAGAAAATCCCTGGACCCCAGATTATCAGTCCTTATCTGCCATCAAAGTCTATGTTTCTATGTTTTATACACAATAAAAACCTTATCTAGGCAGCAGCCTCTCCCCTATAAAACACAAACCCAACAACAAACAATAAACAAGAAGGAAAGGTACAGCTAAAGAAAACACACTATATCTAAGATTAGTACAGTCTACAACAATATTACATAAAAATAAAAACAACCCCCAGTCCAAAGGACCAAGGGAAAAGATTGAGCAGTCCACGATCCATCCTATCCCATCCTATCTCACTCTATAATGAGCCCCACCACCTCCATATAAAGATAACAAAAATCAGAACAAGTATAATACCCAGCACCAAAACAAACAAAAAAAAACAAATACAACAGTGTTTTAATTATTCAAGAGGGGCCACCCAAAGGCTCCAAAGAATAGAAGGTACAAAAACGAACAATGACAGAAAAGAAATAACACTCCCATATAGTGAGGCCTCATTAGAAGGTACCTCTCCCAATGAAGAAAAGGAAACACAAAGAACTGATTAAGAAAAGAAAAAAAACAGTACACAAAGAAAAATTCCTAGAAGCAAGAAAAAAAGTGGAAGGAACCAAAAGGGAGATAAAACGAGGAAGCTAACAGAAAAGAGGATAGTGATTCCATATCCAGCCACTGGAGGGCACAGCACCCATGGAACACAACAAAAAATAACAGAAGGCAAGTCCATAAAAAAACAAAGAGGATTGCAACCAAAACCAAGAGATCCCCTACTAATGCCAAAACTAAAGGGAAACTAGTAATACCAGCACCATAAGTACAGTATAACAACAAAGTTCCAGCAGCTGTAAATATATTAATAAGGACACATAGCTAAGTCTATTCAACAGCGAAACTATACACACGTGGCTTAAATACCAGGCCACATATATTTACAGAAACTAGAAAAAGGGGGCAACATCTCTTGGCCAAATGTTAAACTATAACAAAGCAAAGCCATTCAAAGCTTATTCTGATCTGAATAAGTTCAGAAAAAGGAGAGGGAGCTCAGTTTGTGACTGGTCCACAGAAGTGAAAGTTTTATTATGCTCCATCACGAAAAACATGACATTTTGCAGGATAAAATAGCCAAAACTGAATGTTAGCAGCCACCAACTTTGAGATAAAAGGTTTAAAAGCAGCCTTCTTCTGATGAACTTTGTATGGAAGGTACTGAAAAATATAAATCCGATTGTCTTCCCATAAAAGCTAAGGTTTCTTCTGGACCTGCTCCAAAATATGCTATCAAGATAATTAAGCAGCCAAAAGACCAGGAGATGTGACTTGTTCCCAGCACCCGACATCAGCCATAAAGATCTGTGAGCCCATTCCACAATGTACCGAGGGCCATTCATGAAATGTTCACATAACCTCTAGATAAAAGCTATGGTATCTCTTCCCTCGGACTACTCCAGTAATCTGAGAATAATTAAATTATTCTGTCTGCTTCATCCTTCTTGATCCTCAAGCTTCTCCTCCAGTTTAGCAAGCTTCTGCTTAAGAGAAGTAAGAGAGGGGGGCTGCCTTGTCATGCCAGTCCTTGAGCGAGCTGATCCTGGCATCGGTGTCCCCGACCCTACAGGTAAGCTCAACTAGAGCAGGGCAAATTGCTTGCATGTCTTCAAAGAGACACAGAAAGGAGTTTCTAAAGGGCATCATTTCTTGCAAAAATCTCTCCACAGTAAGGAGACCAGAGTCCGAGGTGCTAGGAGCTTCCAAGGGAGTTTCAGCTTTAGAGCACTGCAGTCCCCGCTCCTTTTCAGGAGTAGCCACTGGGGTATGACACACTGCAGGAGTTTCAGATAAGACATGGATTTATCCTGTTATAGTGAGCACCGATCAAAAGTGCCAGTAATGAGGAAACTCAAAAATAAATCACTGAACTCAAATAAAAGAACAGGCGAGGGTAAAAAGAAAAAATATGAACTAGGGAGACGGAGCTTTGCTAAGGAGCAGGCTGCTACCATTGGATCATCACATGATTCCAGCATCAATGAAGTTTTTAAATTTGATGCATAACTTAATCATTTTTGCATACTTTGACCCCACATTTTCAATATGGCCTTTTCAAGATCCCACCTCATGACCAATGGTGGTGGAATTATACACATCAGGCCCAAAAGGTGAGTTTGCGATCACTTGGCGAAATCACATTCTGGAAGGGATTTGAAAATTTTCACCACCCTTGTTCAAGAGATGGAGTCATAAGAAGGCTATGTTGAAAATTTGGGGTCAAAAGATGTAAACATGGCAAAGTTATATATATAGTATATACAGTATCTATCTATCTATCTGTCTGTCTGTCTGTCTATCTATCTATATTTATATAGATATATATAATATCTAGAGAGAGAGAGAGACTGATTTTATTTAACTGAAACAAAACTAAACAAGCATTTGTCAATGCCAAGTGTTGCTTGCTGTCATTAGCAGTGGAAGTGCAGGAGTTTGACAGATGCAGCATAGGAATGGCAGTGAAGTATTGAACTGATGCCAACTCCACCCCAACCCTACAGAGATAGACAGGCATTGGGGTGTGCCTTTGGGTCGTCGTCCATAACGGTCACAACATTTCACCTCACCCTACCCTGCAGACACTTGCAAGTGTTGAGGTGTGCTTTGGAGTATTCGGGCTTTACACTCACCTCACTCCATAAGGAAATACACTGAAATGGGTGCAGTATAGGAGAATATGGTGAACTCTGGGGCAAACGGGTCCAAGGTGCACCTCGATGCAAGCCACTGGCTGCAGGGTGGGGGTGGAATGGCATGAGCATTACTGTCGACAATCCCAAATCACACCCCTGATGCCTGTCAGTCCCTACAGGTTAGGGTGTTATGGTCAAAAACCCTAACACCCTGGGCATTTCTTGGTATTTTTACTCCAAGTTTTCAACATGGCCTTTTTGTGACCCCACTGCATAAACAGTGACACTATCAGTTTGTTAGCCAAAAGGTGATTTTGCACAGAGACTTCGGCACTTGGCACCACAGGTGCAAAAACACATTTCGAACAGGATGTAAAAAATGACACCTGTTCTGTTCATGGACAGGTGTAAAAAATGGCAATGTTGAAAATCTGGAGTGAATATATAAAAAAAATGGTGGTCACGAGTGTGGGTAGAAACTGCGCAATGCACACCCATAATGTAATTAGTTTGGGGATATTTTACAGCAGATTTTCAACACAGGCATTTTGGGACCTCCACTCATTCATAGTGTCACTGTGATTTTCTTAGTCTGTCCTGAACACTGATTTCCCACAGCGACCGCGCCATTCTGTGCCAGAAGTGTGAAACACATTTTGGCCAGGGTGTGAAAAATGACAGCTGTACTGTTCATAAGGAGGTGTGGAAAAATGCCAATGTTGAAAATCTGGACTGAAAATATTACGAATTTGTGAACTTACGAGGGTGCGTGGAAATTGCACAATGCACACTCATAACACAGTCATTTTATGGCTGTTTGTCACCAAATTTTCAACATAGCCAGTTTAAGACCTCTGCTCATGAAAAGTGTCACTGTGATTTTCTTAACCTTTTCCGAACATTGATTTCACACACCAACCGCGCCACTGTGTGCTACATGTGTGAAAACACATTTTGGGCAAGATGTGAAAAACAACAACTGTTCATAAGGAGGCGTGGTAAAATGGCAATGTTGAAAATCTGGAGTGAAAATATAAAAAGTGCTCGAAGTTATGAGTGTGCGTAGGAACTGCGCAATGCACGCTCATAAAACAGTCATTTTTTTTACTTTTTTCACCAAATTTTCAACATAGGGTTTTTGGGGGACTACCTTATGATGTGACACTGTCATTTTGTTACTCAGTCCCGGAAGGTGATTCTATGCAGTGACTGCAAAATCTCCTTTTGGGACCAAATAACTAAATGACAGTGACTGAATTCATGAGGTGGGGTCCCAAGAACTCCATGTTGAAAATTTGGTGAAAAAGATCCCAAAAATGGCTGAGATATGCACCAAAGTTGAAAAAACCCTATTTATGCCATTATACAGCTTACCAGCATTTCTTCAGTCTGCGGTCGGCTTTGAAGAGTACAGACATGTTCCTGGTCCACAGAAGATCGTCGCACCAGGCTTCAGAGGTAAGTATTGGGTAAGGTGTGTGTGTGTGTGGATGTGGAGTACACAGAGGGTGAGCATGGGTTGGGGGAGGGGGCAAGAGAATCAACGAGTGAACGCTTTTCTCCTTCTTCTAGGTTTTGTTTTTTTAAAAGATGACGGGGGACTTTTGCCACACTGGGGTGGGCTCCAAGCATGGTACCAGGATGTTTATTTGGAAGGGGGGCAGTGGAGCCAACGGGTGATTGGGCACCTCGTGGGCCAAGGAGACTTTGGCCATGCTGGGATGGGCTCCCAGTGTGGCAGATGGAAGTTTGTTTGGTGGGGGACAGTGGAGCTGACAGGAGTAACAGTGTGCTGTGGAGAGGGGATGCATGAGCCAAGGGGGGATTGGACACCCCCCCTTGGTAAACAGTAAATGGGGGGAGGTACATTATGCCAATGGGGACTGGGCTACCCGATCTGCAAATGAACTGCTGACAGGGGGATTGGGCACCCCATCTGTTTTTTTGGTTTTTTTATTTTATTGAAATGTTTCACCAGGAAGGCACACTGAATGGCGGGCGGCGGCTTTCCATCAGCTTCCTGGGGACTGTGAGAGGCCAGTGGAGAAGCCATCGCCATGGGGACACCACGCAATCAGCTCTTTTGGTAGCTTGTAATGTACCAAAACAGCTGATTGCATGGCGACATGGCTGAATTTCTTTATGCATTGTGGCATGCTCCTTAACTGCTGACACTATGTGTTTCTTGCACATGCATGCAAGCAACACAAAAAAGCAAAGGCAAGAATGTCTGTTTTTATGGTGACCTGAGTACACAAGACTATAAGAACAAATGTCAAAAACATTCAAAAATATTACAGAAGACATAAGTATATATAATATTATTTATTTGATATTATAATTCATTATTTATTATAACACTATTATATTTATTATTTATAAACTATAGCATTATTAAATATAAAAATATGTATTTCAGGAACATAGAAGTCTATTTGTTTAGCACCAAAAGAAACAGCAACCTATGAGGGCAAGTGTACAGCTGTGTTACTGTACTATAAGCAAAGAGATTGGGGGTACTAATAGCTGATGCTAGTCAGGTTTATAAGTGACTTTTACACCTGTAGTGAAATCTGTGCTGGCGGTTTATTTGGACAACTGTTCTTTTAACCCAGTCTGATAATGGGTCTTGATTTAGTTAACATACATCAATCTTGATATGGATGACAGCCTACTCTGCATTGAAATGGCAGTACAAATGCATGTTTTACTTACTGTATGTCATATTTTGCTCTGGAATGAAACACAAGGCTCTGTACAGTTGGACGCTACAACTTGGCTCGTTGAAGGGGAACATCCATCTACAAGTCCCATGCATATTATGTGGGACTGCTCTGATTAAAACTTTTATTTCTAAACATTGTTTTAGTTACTTACTATTTCAAATAATCTGGTTGATCCTCACATCCCATTCTGATCTCTGAAGTAAAGAAAGAAGTAAGCATATCTCTCAACTGCTATGAATTTTGCATAGCGCTATGATTTTCACACTCAGATTTACCCTTGCTCCGCACAAGTTTACTTAGATTCTTTATAATGTTAGAACTATTTCTGGACACACAAACTATTAAATCGTTGAACTAAGTTGATGGAAGCATTCCTTATCATTAACTATATGGGGCCCACTATTTGAACATATATTATTGTTTAAAATAAGAAAGTGTTACACATTCTGACCCTTTGCTATGATTTTTGAGGGCCAGTGCTGTGATTTTTAGTGCTGAGAGAGGTATGGCAGAGGTGTGGCATCCTACTATCCCTGCAGCTGATATCATGTGTAGGATTTTAACAATGGTTCAATGTACTATAGATAGACTTCTAGCCATAAATAGCCCTAGCTTGTAAGTGTCCAGTTCTGCTGTCTCACCTTGAAAAGTATAGGTCACACAATATTCATTTATGATCGGGAAAGAAGCAGCACCAGCAGCCAATGAACCAGAGCTATTTATTGCTCTAACTTAGAGCAGCAATGCAATGAACACCTCAAAAAATAAAGTATACTGTTTGAAAACCTTGCTGCACTCATTAAGACTTCCTGTTTCTGTCTGTGCCAACCATTTTGTTTAAAACAAGAGTACTTCTGAGACACTTATTTATTTATTTTTATTTAAAAGTGGATAACCGGGAAAGGCACACTGAGCTGGAGCTTGTTTTCAGGTGCGACCTAGAGAAATGGTGTACAGGAGAATAATAATCACATCATATAAGCAGTTGAAGACAGTAGAAACATCACTATAACAGACAGCAGTTGTGAGGACTAATACAATACTAATATACTAAGTTTGACCTGTATATAATGAGTATCTAAGAGTGGGTGAATCAATATAACTACTGTATACAGTTATGTACAAAGCAGCTGGACTGGACAGAAACAGCTTCAGAATTATGCTCGGGGGGAGTGGGAGGCAGGTGCAGGGTGGGGAAGGGAAGAATTTTATTTGCTGATTGAGGGATGGGAATGAGGGAGAGTCTCAAAGGCTATGAGGTAGTTGGTTCTAGAGGCAGGGGAGATGGGATGAGAAGGCAAAGAGGCCTGAAGAGGACCAGCTATGAGGGATGGAGAAGGTGCAAGGTGAAAGGACCACAGGGAGTAGGAAGGTAATGGGGCAGGAGTGAGGGTGGAGGTGAGATAAGGGGGAAGGAGGTCGAACCAGATTCTTGGCAATGAATGTTAAGAGTGGATGTGTCTTCTGTGTGAGATGGAGGGAAGGTTTAAGGAGGAGAGGAGACTACAATGATGAGTCCAAAGTGGGGAGTTGATAGTGAAGAAGCAGAAGGAATGGAGGAGGGTATCCAAGCAGGAGAGGGTGGTGGTGGGGGCCAAAGTATAGATAACATCACCATAATCAAACAGGGGGAGGATGGTCTTGGAGAGCAGGATGTGGCAGAGGGGAAGGGGGATGCAGTCCTTATTCCAATAGAGTACTCCGAGTTTGGGGCAGAGTTTTGCACACATGGAGTTGATATGGATGGAGTAGTCAAGGTGCTGATCAAGCCAGAGGCCCACGTATTTAGAGGAGGTTACAGAGTCAAGGGTGGATCTGTCCAAGGTGGTGAAAGAGGGGCAGAGTTGTAGCTTAGTCAGCTTGTTGGGGGCCCCAAAAACAATGGAGATGGTTTTCTTGGTATTGACTTTTAGAGAGTTGTCTTGAAACCAACAGAGGACACGGTTGAAATCTGATTGGAGGTTAGAGTGGACGGAGTCGGGGGTAGGACCAGAGGTGTAAAAGATTGTGTCATCAGTGTAGAGGTGGATACTTGAATGTTGGCAGACAGTTGGAAGGTCATTGATAAATAATGAAAAAAGTATTGAACTAAGAATAGATCCTTGGGATACTCCAGAGAGGATGAGGAGGGGAAGCGATACAGAGTTGCCTACCGAGACCGATTGCATGCTACTGCAGAGGTAGGAGATAAACCACTTTACAGTGGTTCCTACAGTATATTTATATATTTAATTCATGTGAAAAAACTACACAGCCAACATGACTGTCTGTAGTCAGTACTTTACTCCCAAAATACATCTGCGAGCTGAGTGTTACTAGTGCATGCTGCCAGCCAGAAAACTATTAATACATACAGTATGTGCCAAACTGGGTCTCTGAGCCTTCGCCAAAGCAGAAAACTAATCAAAAAGGACTAACTGGTGGCACAGACTTGCTCTCTCTTCCTCGGTCAGCTGCCATCTGATAAATGTAAACTGCGCTTCATGCTTAGCGGTTTGTGTTTATCAGATGGCAGTCAGCTAAGGAAGGCTGTGTCCCAACGGTAGTCCCAACTCATGACCGAGTGGCATCACAGCACCTTCCACTCTACACAGCTCATCAGGTGTACTGCAAGTTTTTTCTAGGAAACTGCTGCAGGCAAATGACTTACAATTCACTTTTTCTAAGTGGGCAGCATCCTGAAGCTGAGGAAGAAGGATTAAAAAAAAAGGGATGTGGATGAAATTGTATCTGGAAAAATATTGTAGAGATCATGAATGCACAGGCTTTGTGCTCTTGCTGGAATCTGTCCATTGCAACACATTACCACCAGAAACAAGCCACTGTACAGTATATTCCAGCCTGCAACAGCACAGAACTGAGAGGTCAGTTAGGATCCTCAGCTCAGATCCTGCCCTATGACCTTGTCCTGGTTGGCTTCACCGATGACTGCTGCCTAACAATAACTACCCCATAACTGACTGTCGAAGGCTGGAAGATGCAATCATTCCTGATCATGCAGCGAGACTGTCTCCAACAAACTGATCGAGTCCAGGAATGAAAGCAATATTGGAAATTGGATCCACGGTGGCTTGTTTCTGGCAATGGTGTGTTGCAATGGGCAGATTCCAGCAAGTGCTCGGTCTACGTATTCACGACCCCTATGATTTTTTTTTTCAGAAACAATTTCATCTACATCTCTTTTTTTTCCCTTCCTCAGCTTCAGAATGCTGCTGACTTAGAAAAAGTGAATTGTAAGTAATTTGCCTGCAGCAGTTTCCTAGAAAAAACTTGCAGTCCACCTAATGAGCTGTGTAGAGTGAAGAGTGCTGTGCCACCACTCGGTCGTGAGTTGGGACTACCAGTGGAACACAGCCATCCACAACTGGCTGCCATGATAAACACAAACCACTAAGCAGGAAGCACGGTTTACATTTATCAGATGGCAGGCGATCGAGAAAGAGAGAGCATGGCTATGCTGCCAGTTATTCCTTTTTTTTGTTGTGGTCTTCTTCCCCTCTGAGCCAGAGGGATCGGCCCCCACCCTGCTCGCTGCCCCCCCTTTGCCCAGGATTTACCCACCTGGACAGGGCCACTGGGCAGGTGCCCCTCCCCAAGGAATTTGGTCTCTTGCCCCTGGCTTGCCCTCAAGGGGGCAGGGCCATGGGAGTGGGAGCTTCTGGGCAGGCATTAGTCTCAGCGGGAGTAGCAGCAGAGGTGGGGGCCATCATGAACAGAGCTGGCATTTTTTGTTTCGTATGTTGGATTCCTGGGGCCGGGGACATGCAATGATGTCAGCGCCCACCCCGCCTCCTAAATGTGTGGCACTGGCAGCGGCGGTACTCCCAGCCTCTACCAGAGGTTCACAGAGCACTGGACAATCTTCCCCCTCCCCCCTGAGAAGGAGAGCAGTCCCTGGGATGCTCAATCCTTCTCCCTCCCAGATGGCCCTCTGACTCCCAAGTCCATCACTGAACCCGAGATGTTGGCACCACAGGCAGACACCTTGCCACTGCACTGGCAGGCCAGTTATTCCTCTTTGGTTATAGTTTTCTTCTTTGGCTAAGGCCAAGAGACCCAGTTTGGCATGTATTTATTAATGGTTTTTCAGTTGGCAGCTCTGGGATGAGCACGCACTAGTAACACATGGCTCACAGGAGTATTGTGGAGTAAAGTACTGACTACAGACAGACATGTCAGCTGTGTAGTTTTTTTGTCTGAATTAAATATATAAATATAGGAATGTCTCAGAAATAATTGTTTGAACAAAACAATTGGCACAGACAGAAACCAGAAATCTTAGTGAGTGCAGCAAGGTTTCTAAACAGTACACTTTATTTTTCGAGGTGCTCATTGCAGTGCTGCTTTAAGTCATAGGCTATTAAATCACCTGTGGCCACTTCCTGACTATGAGGTCAGTCACGGGGGATTATGGGGGGATTCATTCTCATGGCTTTGCTTACAAAGGGGTCCAGGGTGGAATGCCAAAATCAACCAAATTAGTTGAAAAAAAAAATAAAAAAAGTAGCACTGAAAGTACTGATCTGGGATACCCACACAGCACATGTGAGGATTGTAAACCAGTAATTTCCACTTAAGTACAGAGCACACCCTAATCATATCTAGGCAAAACTGATATTGTAAGACTGAATTACACTGTGGAAAAATGTCAAAGAAAAACACTGTGATGACAATGTGTTCCCACACCAAGAAATACAGTTAAGTACCTCCACTGAAACCAGGGCTGGGAGAACCTGACAAAGGTTCTGAGGTACTGAAGGATTTTGATAAGCAACAAAAGGTTTGGATACTTCTCTGTACCTTATTCAAACCTTTTAGAACCTCTATGTATTTAGGTAACTATGTTAGAAAATAGTTTTAAACAGCTTTTAATCCACATACTGTATATGCAGAAAAAAACCAACAAGAATTAAACCATTGTTTAGTAATTCAGACGCAGGTCTGCTATATATTTATTCCATTTCAGACTGGTGCACTAATCACTGAGCTGTAAGAGCTGGTGCCACCCACTGTTAAAGCCAAATCAAGGCATCAGCAAGTTAGAGAGGTACTGTCAGTCACTAAGAAGGAAAACAAGCTTGGGGTTATCATATCTAATGACCTTAAAGTGGGAGAGCAGTGTGACAAAGTAGTGGGTAGGGCCAGTATGATGCTGGGATGCAAATTTAGGAGAAGTATTTCCAGCCAGAGGAAGGAGGTGGTGTTGCCACTGTATCCTATGTATCCTACTGTATTGCTCATTGGTGAGACCCCACCTGGACTATTATGTCCAGTTCTGGGGGCGGTACATCAGAAAGGACATAGTCAGGGTGGAGACAGTCCAGAGGAGGGAAACTAGAGTAGTGTGGGGATTGCACCAAAAAAACCTGCAATTAGAGACTGAGGGATCTCAACATGTACACCCTGGAGGAGAGGAGAGCAAGATGGGACATTAAGATAGAGACCTACAAGTACCTTACAGGGATGAACAAGGTGCAGGTGCAGAGTCTCTTTTGAATAAGGAAAATTATGAGGGCCAGAGGGCATAACATAGAATATTTTGGCAGATAAGAAGCACTTGTCCCACCCAGTCTGCCCATTTTCCCCTACCTACAGTATCACCGTAGACTCTACTTGATCTCCGTCCAATTCTCCCTCCCCACTTCTGTGCCCCTAAGATTCACATATCCCTATCCCATGCATTCTTGAAACCCACCACTGTATTCATCCCCACCACCTCCACTGGAAGGCTGTTCCAGGAATCCATCACTCTTTCTGTGAAGAAATACTTCCTCACATCTCTCCTTAATTTACCCCCCTCCAGCTTCATAGCATGTCTTCTTGTTCTTGAGCACCTTTTCTTCTGAAAAATACTTTGCATCTGTATCTTTTTAACCCCTGTGAGTTATTGAAAGGTCTCTATCATACCCCCTTCCAGAGTGTACAGATTGAGGTCCTAGGGATTTTGATGCAGACCCTGCCCATTTTTCGTAGACCTCCTCTGGACTGCCTCCACTCTGTCTATGTCCTTCCAGAGATGTGGTCTCCAGAACTGGAAGGAGTACACCGGGGAGGTCTTACCAGCAGTCTATATAGAGGCAACACCACCACCCTCTTTCTGCTGGAGATACCCTTCCCAGTGCACTCCAGCATCCCACAAGCCCTCCCAACTGCCTTGTCACACTACCTGGCCACCTTTAGGTCATCAGATTTGATTACCCTCGGGTCTCTTTCCTGCTTTGTGGTCATAAATACCACTCCACCCATTTTATGCTCCACTTTCAGGATTCTGTGCCCAAAGTACATGATATTCACTTTTTCGCATTGAAACCCGGTTACCATACCCTTGGCCACTCCTTCAGTTTTTTTAGGTCTCTAATCATCCTTTCCATGCACCCTGGAGTGTCCAGCCTATTGCAGATCTTGGTGTCATCTGTAAAGTGGCAGACTGTCTTCTAGCTCCTCTGCGATGTCACTTTTAAAGGCATTAAAGAGGACCAGTCCCAGCACTGATCTCTGAAACACCCAGCTGGTCACCATCCTTTCTTCAGAGTGAACTCTATTTACAACCACCCTCTGTCACCTATCCTCTAACCAGTTTCTTATACAGTTTACCACCTTTGGTCCCACTCCTAAACTACCCAGCTTGCTTACTAGTCTCCTGAATGGAATGGTTTTGAAAGCCTTACTAAAATCTAGGTAGGCCATGTCCACTGCTCCATCCTGATCTGGTTCCTTGGTCACCCAGGCAAAGAAATCTATGAGATTTGTTTGACATGACTCCCTTCCTCCCCAGAATCCATGCTGCCTCAGATCTTGTAATCCATTGGATTTAAGATATTCCACAATCATTTTCTTCAGCAGTGATTCCATTAACTTTCCCAGTATTGATATAGGCTGACTGGCCTATAATTACCAGCATCCTCCAGGCTACCACTTTTGTGAAGTGGGACTCCATCTGCCCTCCTCCAGTTCTCTGGAACCAATCCTGTTTGCAATGAACAGATAAATAGGACTGTCAGAGGTGCAGCCAGTATTTCCCTGAGCTCTCTCAATACCCTTGGGTGCACCCCATCTGTCCCCATTGCTTTCTCTACTTTCAGATTAGCAAGTCCCTTCAGGACTCTGTCCTCTGAAAATGGACTTGTGTCTACCTCCCTCTCTTGAAAGTTTCTGTTACTTTTTTGTAGCACCTCCCCATCTTCTTCCAATGTGAACACTGAAGACAAATATTAGTTTGGGATGTCTGGCTTTTCCTTGTCCCCCTCTGCACAATCATCCCTTTCACTTTTTAACATTACAATCCTTGGTCTTTCTTTTTTTTATTTACATACCTAAAGCATGTCTTGTCCTCTTTTGTTACCACCTTGACAATCCTCTCTTCAGTTTGTTTTTTCATGCTTCTTGTTGCTCTCCCTACTTCCCTCAATTTCCCCGATACACCTCCTTATCCTCCTCCTCGGTATCTCCTTATACCTTCTGAATGCTACACTATAAGTCATTACCTTTTCTGCCACCTCTTTTAAAAAGAATAAAGGTCTCTTTTTCCTCTTGCCTTTGCTCACTTGCTTGTTGCAGAGTTGTGTTGCCTTCACTATGCCCCCTTTTAGCTTTGCCCACTGTTGTTCCACCCCACTCAGGTCATCTCCCATGCCAGGACATCCCAGAAGTATTCACCCATCTTCATAAAATCTGCCCTCCCGAAGTCCAGGACCCTCACCCTTGTGTGGTTCAGTTCCACAGCTGTCCTTATATTGAACCACACTGCACAGTGATTGTTGATCCCCAGGTGGCCGCCCACCTTGACATCTGCAGCACTGTCCTTGTTAGTGAGTTCTAGGTCCAATATTGCCTCATCACAAGTGGGTTCACTGAGTAATTACCTGAAGAACCCCCCCGCAAGGAGTCAAGGATGTCCCTGCTTCTAGTTGAAGCTGCCGGTGGGAGCCTGCAGTTGACATCCAGCAGACTGGAGTCCCCCACCAGCAGCACCTCCACTTTTCTGCCATATTGCCAGTGACTTCCAACAGTATCATATCTAACTCTTCCCCTGTGTTGGAGGTCTGTAGATCACATCAGTGTGAATAGTGGCTCTATCCTTCATGTCTAGGGTGACCCACAGTACCTCTGCATCCCCCATATTCCCTGTATCTCCATCACTTTTATGATTTATTTCACATAAAGCATCACACCCCCCCTCCTTTCCATCCCACCCTGTCCTTCCTCAACAGAGTATAGCCTGGCATGGCCATGTCCCAGTCATTCAGTGCACCATGACTCAGAAATAGCCGCAATATCCAGGTTGGCCTCTGCCATGATAGCCACTAGGTTCAGAATCTCATTTCATAGACCTGTAGCATTCACACATTTGACTTTCCAGTAGCTTAAAGTATGCACAGGACAGGCATAGGGGAATATTAGTAAATGTGCAGGGAGAAGGAAGGGTCAAGTGGAGACCAGTTAAGGTCTCTTAAGGTAGACTAGGCAGGGACCATCTGGGCAGACTGGGAGGGTCAAGTAGTCCTTTTTTGTCTGAGAAATTCTATGTTTCTGTGTTGGCCTAATGACCTCCAAGTCCAGGGATTATATTTTTAAAAAATAAACCACAAAATATACATTTGGAACCACTGATCTCATAATCTAATTTCCTGTTCTTATCTCCCTCTCTCTTCCATACCCCATTTACTTTTCCTTTCTACCTGTCTGTCTGCTTAACTTACTTTTTACAGCTGCATGGTGATGTCACCATGCTGAAGTATTGCTGTGCGTAGGGGACTGAGGACTGACAGCACTGGGAGAGAGTGATTTTCCACTTAGTAGTTTGGTTGGGCTGCATGACTTGTATTACTCCACTGTTCTCTCCATTTACTACAGTGGTGTGTGTGTGTCTGCAATCCTGCTTGCAGTAAATAGCACTATTTCTAGATCTCCTTAAATAATTGTGTCAATTAAAGCTTAAGGCAGTAATGGCTGTAATTCGTATTGAAACACATTGATCATTTTAAGGGTATATAAGATAAATAGCTTTGGAACTTTGGAACACATGAAAAGATGATTTCCTTTCAATGGCACTTCTTTTCCTGTACTCCAGCACTGCATTCCTCTGTGTAGTAGCATTCCAGTCTCTGCTTTAACTTGATTCAGCATTACAAGATTTTGTCTTTAAAGAGTTTGCTCCTATTATGTGCTTATAATTTTTTTATTGTTGCATATTTACCTGATTCTGTGGTATATGTGTTGATTTCCTGCAAAATGTGACTTTAAAACAAAGATATTTATCATAATTGCATAGTTAATGAAGTTGTGTGTCTTTCTAGTTTTTTATTGCTTCCATCTCCCCCTGCTCTCAGATTACTGTGCAACACATTTGGGTCTTAACCTCTGATTATCTTGGTCGTTAATCTTCAGCCTTCTTACGTGCTTTTAAATACATAGATGTTGTTGTTGCTGCTGTTCACATATATGATGTACATATATGCCTGTACTGTTCTCTCTGAGGCACCCCTGAAAAAGAGACTCTATTGTCTCAGTGGGCCTACCGGGTTACCAAAATGCTATACATAAATAAATAAAGGACTCTAAGTCCATCATGTCCAATCCCTCACTGTTTAACAAGAGGTATTGTAAGTCTCAGGAGGTATCTGCATTCCAAAATATACTAGTTACTTTATTTTAATTAACTGAAGAAAAGTTAATCCTTCCTGATAAAGGGAATTGAGTGGACTACCATTTTATAAAACCAGACACACATTTCACCTGGGGTTTGAGCAGTCAGCCTTGGCTTTATGCACGGGACTGATGTCTGGGCTTCAACTATCCAGGAGTGCAGAGCATATCACTTTTACTGAGAGGACTTGGTGTGGGCACAGGAAATGGTGAGGGGAAAACACAGGTGAGGGTCTGCGGCAGCATGCTGCTTAAGGCATGAGTGAGGAATTTGTGACACAAACACAAAGCAGTTAGATGCATAAGTATCTTGCTTCTGTTTAAAAATCTGCAGCTGCCACTATTAATATAGCTAGGCAGTCACCAGGAGCCAAGCCCCAGTGCCACTCCCCACCCCCAACACTGGGTGCCCAATTCTGGGGTTGGATGGTAAACTAAAATGAAAAATAAGTAGCCACTTGCTCAACCCTGGGCCACCCAAATTCCTCCAGTTCTAACACCAAGTGCCCAACCCTGGAGTCAGACAGTAAATGAAAAAAAAAGTAAGAGGTCAATGACAGCCAAACCCCAGTGCTGCCAACCCTCCATTCTGACACTAGATGCCCAGCCCACAGGTCCAAGAGTCAATGAAAAAAAGTAAGCAGACAATGTAAGCCCAACTCCAGTGATGTTTCAGAAAGAAACATTTGTTGTTTTTTGC
The DNA here is from genome assembly GCA_016271365.2 of Neoceratodus forsteri. Classification (NCBI taxonomy): domain Eukaryota; kingdom Metazoa; phylum Chordata; order Ceratodontiformes; family Ceratodontidae; genus Neoceratodus; species Neoceratodus forsteri. Next base: position 356,972,859 of record CM057456.1, read on the forward strand.
ACTAATCTACTCTAGCATTGCTCCCTGTTATTCAGTGTACTATTGCACTTTTGTGTACTTGCCACTTGTACATCAAATAAAAAGCATCCTTATTTCATAGTCAGCAGTAAAACTTTAACCAGCTTCATAAAAAAAAAGCATATGCAGATTCATAGGATGAATACTAAAAACAACAAAAGTGCAGCAGTGCAATGAATAGTAGGGAACAATGCTATGGCAGAGTTGGGCAAAAACAACTAAAGTTTCACTCCAGAAGCAGAGCTTCATTAGAGCTAGTAACATAATGCAGAAATGCCCTTATATTACTCAGCTCTAGCTCCGAATAGCACATATATGAACAACGTTGTCAATAACAGCACTGTCCTTACAGTGCTATACATTACAGCGGCAGGTACAAATGCTGCAAGTAAAGGCAGCACCACTGGTAGCAGTCGCAAGGCACACTGGCAACCGTTACCAGTCGAAACACTTATTTTACCAGCAGCTGTGCCCCAGCACCCCCCCCCACAAGGGTCACTGCCACCCGCACCCTCCTAACTAAAATAATCAACTCTCAGTTAGAGATGGATTATGGGGGGAAAAACACAATTTCAGAGACCAGGATTAGAACCCTAGTCTCCACCATCACTGTGGCCAAGGTGCTCTATGTCTTGGTCCTCTCCACCATGGGAGCAACTCAGCCAGGCTTCTCAATCCCCCAGCCCTTGTCTTCTTTCTAGTACCATGGACAGTGACCTGGGTAGTGTTTATTGCACAGCGCTGTTTAATCCCTGTCATTGTCTGTGATACGCCATTGAGAGATCGCTGTTTTTCCTTGTGCTATATTTGTTGCGCTGTTGTAACTGGTTACCATATTGGCCACCACCAGTGATGTGTCTAAATTAAAACATTTTTAAAAATGTTGTATGTGACGCATCCTCAGGATACGAGGACCCACTTATAAAATTACAACCGGCAATTAAGGTAAAGAAAAGTACAATATCAAACCTGATGTAAACTACCCAGAAAGCATATTTTCACAGTTGGTTAGTGCATGTAACTGGAAAATTATTAGGAATTATAAACAATCTAAAAATCTATTTTGTGGATGTTTGAGTAAAGCACTAAGGAAATAAAATGTACAGGTATTCATTTATATATCGCTTCCCTTGAGAGACATTTTCTTTAGGGCTGTGGAACCAATGAACTTTGAAGTACAACGATTCTAAATGTCAGAAATCTGTTCTAAAACAGCAGATAAAAAGCAGGGCATTATTATATCAGATGCTCAGCCATAATGGATGTATACCTTGGTGACAGACAGATGAAGTTGCCTGGGCTGTTGCTACTGAAGAGATCCAAATGTCTGCCACTCTATAGCACTGACAGAGACAGCCGTTCTGCTTTGGAGAATCACATGGGTTCTCTGAGTCACAAACCAATCAGGTCTCACCTTACTGTGCATAGATTTCTCCCCCACAGCTTGAGACAAAAGTCTCTCTCATTCTCTCTTTGTCTGCTGAATTCCCCTCCTCTGCTGCTCTGATGCCCTCCAACACTCCCTCCCAGTTGCTTGTATGGCTCCATCATGAAGGAAAGGCACTCCTTCCCACCACACTTGTGCTAAGATATCTGCTACTAGGTCAGGTATGTGTTTTCTATAGTACAGCATGGTTAGGGAAAAGTGCAGTCCATACCACTCTCAACTGTTAAAAATTTTCAGAAATTGCTTGAGTGCCACAAATGCTGCTGGTGTAGAGGGGTGGATTTTCTCAGAACTGGTTCACCCACCCTAACTGAATAGTTCCCTTCTTTGTGTAAACAGGCTGTGTAGTTGGAAAGGCAGTGTGCTGATTTAGTTATTAAACTGAACTATGATTTGCAGTGCTCCCAGATCTTCAAGGATTTCTGTGCTATAAGGTGAAATGGAACCATCTACAGGGAAGTTGTTCCCACATAATTTCATTGGTTATACGGGAAAACAGTGATTCTGCTGCCATAGGAAATAATGTAATCTTCAGGAAAACACAGGAACATTGCCCTGCAATTAAACAGAAAATATCAACTCAGTCTGAGGGTAATGATTAGGATATCCATGTCAACAAATGCCAATATACAATAGAGAGAAAGAAAGGAAGGAAGGAAAGAAAGAGAACAAAGGAAGAAAGAAAGAAAGAAAGAAAGAAAGAAAGAAAGAAAGAAAGAAAGAAAGAAAGAAAATGCACCCGTCAAGTACTTCCTCCCACCAGTTCAGTAGGAACAAGATAAAGGAGCAGCTTCCCAAGCTATGGGAGCAGATCATGTAAAAATCCAACTGCATTCACTGGCTCATCATGTGACTTTTTGCAGGTTGGTTGCCCTCTTTGTGTTTCAGTCCCCCAAGACATAAAACTAAGTAGAAGGACCCTACTAAAATGGCATAAATAAATGCATCCTAGAGTTAGTTTAAATGTGATTGTTGACTTGGGCAGTGGATATATTTCTAGATATCATTTTATACTGTGTATACATTTGAACATTTTGTAAGAACACATTTTGTCACTACTCAATATTCAGATCTAGGACATAATTACTGTATGTCAAAGTTTTACTTTAATTTAGCTGCTGTACTCTAGGTTCACTTTTTAAAGCTCAAAACCAATTATGTCTCTTCAAATACCTGGCCATGGTGTAACCTGGTCTAACATGTACATATGAGACAATAGACAGTGGTAATGATCACAAGGTGCTCTTTATGGGTATTTAAAAAGTGAAGAAAAATGGAGCAGGAGGTGACTTTGATCTACTTTTATGCAAATGAGAGTTACAGTGGATCTATAACCTGGGTTTGCACAGAATAGTGGGCTTAAATGGTAGAGTGGAGATTTCTTCATCTTTTAAAATGAATGCTATTTTAGATTGATTAATTCAATACGAGTAGGTATGAATTGTTTAATTGTACCTTTAAGTGATGTCTAACTCTGTTTTTCCATCTTTTATTGCAGGTGCTCATGGATGATTTTTATCAACTTTACCATTTTTCAGACATCTATCATCTTCCATCTCCCTTGCACCGATAAGTATATACAGTATGTGCTTTGATATAAGACATCTCTCTGCTTTTAATGTTACTGTTTTATCCTTATGTATGCATTTATTGTGTATAATTTGTGTGTGTGGTTGCACGGCCACAACCACTTTAGTAAGTTATCTGTAGAGTTGGCCTCTATATATATAGTACCATACTGAGATGAAATAAGGTACTGTTTAAAGAATTTGCTGAATAAAAGTCTTATATGCATGAGGGGTGTTATCCTTGAGAAAGCATATTCAATATGTGAAATACATCTCAAGTTATGTAGTAGGTAGTAGTCTCATCTCTTGCACTTACTCTCCAACCTGACCTCTCTCCCACCTTCCCTCACACTCCCCTCACACCTTCCTTCCTTTCCTTTCTCCATCTACTGTTACCACTCTTTACCCCATCACCTTTTTCCCCTACCCTCTTCCCCTCTGACCCTTTACTTCTTCATCCCACTCCCCCTACCCCATTCTATAGCTAACTCTTTCTGCCTCACCCTTAGATCCCCCCTTTTAAGACCCCTGTTCTTCCATCATCTGTCTTTCTGACTCTCCCTCTACTGTATCCACCCTTTCTCTTCCTCTCCTCTTATTCAAGGCTATGGTGTTACCATGCACTTATTATTATTATTATTATGGAATCTTTTTTATGGAATAAGGCATATGGGGATGGTGTCGACATGGTCTGATTGAACTTGTTTTAGCTATTTTATCATGATGTTTTATTGTGGATTTATTTTAAATATGTACTGCTTCTTGATTTTGAAAGGTGCATTATAAATAAAGATTATTATTATTATTCCAAGTGTTCAAAGCTGTAATCTGCCTAGCCACTATGTTAAGCATCATGACAAGTTTATTGCTTTGTAATTTCTTTCACTGGTATGTTATTATCCCACATCTCTGTATACCCTACATGTGTATTGTACTTCAACGTTGTGCTTCCCATTTGATGTTTTAAATTTGTATAATTTTCTGTTACATGTTCAGGACCTCCTGGTGAATGATCCTGCTCGATGGGGTATTCCTACAATAAACTTGAATTGAACCTGAATTAAATTATGCTGTACCTGACATTGTGTTCTGCACCTTGAACAAAAGGAAAACTTTGCACTTAGCTTTTGCTTTGAGTATGTGCTGCCTTCATAGTAGCACTGTGTTCTTTCTTGCTCATATGCCTCTCATTTCTTATGTTTGGTTGCCAAATGCAAATCAAGCATATTGGTATGGTGTAAGGAGACAAGCAGGTTTTGGAAGTGTGTCAGGCTGTGAGTCAATGAAATGGCTAGAAATCAGTCTGCAGTCAATAGTGGTTGGTCTGGCTGATGATGCAGGTTTTCAGCTGGATAACACACTTTTCAAAAGAATTTTTCTGCTCCTGGAAGTGCAGTGGGTTTAGTCATTGTATGATGCTGTGCACCAATACCCCCTGTCTGACTCCCTCCCCCCTACCATAACACTTCTTTGGCTGGGAGCACTGCCTGCTCTGCAGTGGTTGCCAATGCAACAACTTTGATTCTGGCCAAGGATGACTGAGCTGACCACAGCAATCTCCTGTTGTCCTGTCTGCCCCAGCCTGCCTGGGAGGAGTCCATCTGCTCAGCAGCATATGGTTTTTGCAATGCTATGTAGGACACTTTCTGTGGCCAGCTTTCTCTTCTTTGAGCTCTACCTTGTTCTAATGCAGTAAGTTATGCAGCTGTAAAACACAAGCACTTCAGATCCTTGCCCTTGACGTAATTCAGTAACAAGAGAAAATGAGAAGGAGGGAGTGTAATAGTATCAGTTTCTTTCCCTCCTTATTTTGTCTTCTTACTACATTACATCATGAATATCTACACAAGGCAATTTATGTAGCTAGCTTTCCTGGCTATGTGCACTCCCTTGTCAAAGTAGCTAAGTAGCCATAAAAAGCAAACACTTCTGAGCCCCTCCCCCACACTTGACATAGTGCAGTAATAAGAGAAATTGAGAAAGAAGAAGCAGAATAGGTTTAGTTTTTCTTCCTCCTCATTATGTTTGCTTGCACGCATGTGCAAGAAACATAGTGCCATCATCCGAGTTTTTGGAGGTGTGGCAGCACTCTTCCAATTCAGGCAGTGTGTTTGCAGGTGCGGCCGCAGTTCTCCAATGCCTGCTGGAGCTGTATATGACAGCTCCAAAATGCAGTGGAGTACAGTTGAAAGGGGGAGCTACGATTCAGTGAGCAGCGATAGATATCGCCTGCTCATGGGGCGCTCCCCACACACACACACACACACACACACACACACAAAACACACGCACGCATACTGCGTCATACCCCCCACGCACACACTGTAGCAGCCAGGTGCCCAATCCCCATAGGCCAGCACCCGCGCCTCCCAAAAGCCTTCCACATGCCACAGTGGTGCCCACCCCAGCATGGCAACTCATCGATAGCCGATGGAGGTGCCCAATCCCCATCCGCTCCACTGTCGTCCCCCTCGAGAGTACAGGGTGCCACTCTGGGAGCCCGTCCAACGTGGCAACAGATGCTATGGCCGACAGGGGTGCCCAATCCCCTGTCAGCTCCATGCCCCCTCAACCAGCCATCCTTGTGCCATGCTGGGAGCCCACCCCAGCGTGGCAAACGTCCCGTGTCATCATTAAAAAAAAAAACCTGCAAATAAAAACTGTCCTCAGTGCTTCTCCCTACCCTCCCACAACCCGCACTCCACCCACTGCGCACCCTGCCTCCCCACACCCTCACCCCATAATACCTCCTCGGACTGGCGTGACGATCTTCGTGGACCTGGAACACTCTGTACTTCAAAGCTGACTGCAAACTGAGGAAATGCCGTAAGCTGTATAATGGGACAGATAGGGTTTTTCAACTTTGCTGCATATCTCAGGCATTTTTGGAAGTTTTGCACCAAATTTTCAACATGAGGTTTTTGGGACCCTTCTCATGAATGCTGTCACTGTCATGGCGTTATTCAGGGTCAAGGGGTGATTCCGCCGCACTGCATGAAATCACCTTTTGGGACCGATTAATGAAATGACACTGCCAGTGTTCATAAGGTGGAGCTCTCAAGAAGCCTATTTTGAAAAATTTGGTGAGGCATTTCAAAAAATGACTGTTCTGGTGTGTGTTGCGTTCCTACACACGCTTAGAAGTTCATGAATTTTCAATATTTTCACTCCAGATTTTCAACATTGCCATTTTACCACACCTTCTTATGAGTAGTACAGCTGTCATTTTTCACATCTCACCCAAAACGTGTTTCTGCTCATGTAGTGCACAATGGCGCAGTCGGTGTGTGAAATCAATGTACGGGACAAATTAAGAAAATCACAGTGACACTCTTCATGAGCAGAAGTCTTAAAATGGCTATGTTGAAAATTTGGTGAAAAAATTCCAAAAAATTACTGTTTTATGAGTGTGTGTTGCGCAAGTCCTACGCACGCTCGTAAGTTCACGAATTTTCAATATTTTCACTCCAGATGTTCAACATTGCCATTTTACCACACCTCCTTATGAGCAGTACAGCTGTCATTTTTCACGTCTTGCCCAAAATGTGTTGCCCATGTAGCGACAATGGCGCAGTCGGTGTGTGAAATCAATGTATGGACACATTAAGAAATCACAGTGATACTGTTCATGAGCAGAGGTCTTAAAATGGCTATGTTGAAAATTTGGTGAAAAATCCTAAAAATGACTGTTTCTGACGTGCGTTGCGCAGTTCCTACGCACGCTAGTAAGTTTGCGAATTTTCAATATTTTCAATCCAGATTTTCAACATTGCCATTTTATTACACTTCCTTATGAGCAGTACAGCTGTCATTTGTCACATCTTGCCCAAAACATGTTTCCACCCTGTAGCGCACAATGGCACAGTCGGTGTGTGAAATTAATGTATGGGACACATTAAGAAAATCACAGTGACACTGTTCATGAGCAGAGGTCTTAAAATGGCTATGTTGAAAATTTGGTGAAAAAAATTCCTAAAAATGACTGTTTTATGAGTGTGCGTTGCGCAGTTCCTACGCATGCCCGTACGTTTGCGAATTTTCAATATTTTCACTTCAGATTTTCAACACTGCCATTTTATTACACTTCCTTATGATCAGTACAGCTCCCATTTTTCACATGTCGCCCAAAATGTGTTTTCGCACATGTAGCGCACAATGGTGCAGTCAGTGTGTGAAAGCAATGTTTGGGACAGATTAAGAAAGTCACAGTTACACTGTTCATGAGCAGAGGTCTTAAAATGGCTATGTTGAAAATTTGGTGACAAAAGTCCATAAAATGACTGTGTTACGAGTGAGCACTGCACAGTTTCCACGCACCCTCATAAGTTCATGACTTTGTAATATTTTCAGTTCAGATTTTCACCAGTGGCATTTTTCCACACTTCCTTATGAACAGTACAGCTGTCATTTTTCACAACATGGCCGAAATGTGTTTTCACACTTTCAGCGCAGAGATGCGTGGTCGCTGTGGGAAATCATTGTTCGGGACAGATAAAGAAAATCACAGTGACACTGTTCATGATCGGAGGTCCCAAAATGCCTGTGTTGACAATCTGCTGTAAAAAATCCACAAACTAATTACATTACGGGTGTGCGTTGCACAGTTTTATGCTGCCTTCTAGTGACTTCACCATTTTTTAATATTTTTACTGCAGATTTGCAACATTGACATTTTTTACACCTCCCCATGAACAGTACAGCTGTCATTTTTTACATCCTGTTCGGAATGTTTTTGCACCTGTGGTGCTAAATGCCGTAGTCGCTGTGCATAAGCAGCTTTCAGCTAACAAACTGATATTGCCACTGTTCATGAGGTGGGGTCACAAAAAACATGTTGAAAATTTGGAGTGAAAATACCAACGGATGCCTGAGGTATTAGGGTTTCCAACCATAACGCCCAACCCTGTAGAGAATGACAGGCATCAGGGGTATGACTTGGGATTCTTGCCTGTAATGCTCATACCATTCCACACCCTGCAGCCAGTGAGAGGCATCGAGGTATGCCTTGGACTCTTTGGCCCCAAAGTTCACCCCATTCTCCTATACCGCACCCATCTCACCGTATTTCCAGATGGAATGGGATGCGCATAAGGGCCAAAGACCCCAAGGCACGCCGTGACACTTGTCAGTGTCTGCAGGGTGGGGTGTGGTGAAATGGTATGGCCGTTATGCCTGACGACCCAAAGGCACACCCCAATGCCTGTCACTCTCTGCAGGGTGGTGGTGGGGTTGGCTTCAGTTCAATACTTCACTGCCATTCCCATTACGCAGCTCTGTAACTTCTACACTACCACTGCCAATGCCAGCAAGCAAACATTCGGCATTGACAAATGCCTGCTTTTGTCTTACTGCACTACTCATGCATAGATATATAGAACAATTTCTGGGGCCAGCTTTCCTTGCTTTGAGCACCTTCTTTTCATAATGCAATATGTCATACAGGCATTAAAAGCAAGCACTTTAGATCCCTTCCCCCTCCCTTGACATAATACAGTAAGAAGAAACACATTCTGGCCAGAGCCAATAGGGCTGCAGGAGAGGAATGTGGGTCATCCTTAGGATACAAGGAGGCTCATAAAGTTACAACTGGCAGTAAAGGTACTGAAAAGTATAACATCAGACCTGGTGTAGTTTTAACTACCCACAAGGCGTATTTTCAACAGTTGGTTAGTAGATGAAAGTATTAAAAAAAACTTTACATATAAACCATAATAACAGTAAATATAAATTTATATCAAAGTCCATTTTGAACATGTTGGGGTGAAGCACTGAGGATATAAAATGTTTAGGTGTTCATCCATATATATTCCTTCTCTTGAGAGACATTTTCTCTTGCACTGTGGATCCAATGAACTCTACAATACAAAAAACAAATGTCAGGCATGTATTCTAAAAAACAATAAAAAGCAGGACATTAACATATCAGATGCTCATTTAGTCATAATCTTACAGTGACACCTATAAAAAAGTGTCTCAGTACTGTGGTATACCTAGACATTTCTCAGTACTGAGGTATACCTAGGTATACTGAGGCAGAATGAGGCAAAATCACATTACAGTCAATGCAAACTGCAACTTGAGTGCCTCAGTGGTACCTTGAGGCAGGCAACTTTAGATAACTACCACTATACTACAATAATAAAAAAAAAAAAAACACTTCTGTTGCAAGTATGCCTGCCATCTTTATATACCGGAAATAAAGATTCTCTATAGAAATCATTCATACCTGGGCTATAGCGAGCCCCCAATTTATAGCTCCATTATGGCTGAGCAACTGATATAATAATGCCCTACTTTTTATCTAATGTTTTAGAATAGATTCCTGATATTTGGAATCATTGTACTGAAGAGTTCTTTGGTTCCATAGTTCTAAAGAAAATGTTTCTCGAGAGAAGTGATATATAAATGACTATCTGCCAATTTTATTTCCTTATTGCTTCACTTCAACATCCACAAAATGGATTTCTATACGGTTTATATTTCCTGATATTGTAATTTATAGGTAAAGCTTTTTTTTTTAACTACATTCACTAACCAACTGTGAAAATATGCCTTTTGGATAGTTTGACCTAGGTTTGATATACTTTTCATTACCTTAATTGCCAGTTATAATTTTATAAGTGCCTCCTTGTATCCTGAGGATGTATCATATTCATTGTTTCAATTTTTTTTATTTTTACACATTACTGGTGGTGGATAATATAATAACCAGTTACAATAGTGCTACAAATATAGCATAAGGAAAAAACAGCGATGTCTGAATGGCGTACCACAGACAGAGACAGGGATTAAAAAGTGCTGTGCAGTAAGCGCTACCCAGGTTGCTGTCCATAGTACTAGGAAGAAGACAAGGGCTGGGAAATTGAAAATGGTGGATGAGCTGCTCCCATGGCAGAGAGGACTGAGACATGGAGCTGCTTGGCCACAATGGTGGTGGAGATCAGGGATCTAATCCTGGCAGTCAAAATTTTGTTTTTCTCCCGTAATCCAACTCCAACTCAGAGTTGATTATTTTAGTGATGGGGATGGGGGTGGGGAGGGGGCAGAGTCCCCACTAAAATAAGTGCTTGGACTGGTAGCAGTTGTCAGTGTGCTTTGTGACCGCTGCTAGTGGCACTGCCTTTACTTGTCACATTTGTTCTTGCCACTATTCTATATAGTGCTGTATGGAAGGTGCTGTTATTGACAGCACTGTTCATACATGTGCTATTCAGACCTAGTGACAGATAATATAAGGGCATTTCTGCTAACTCTGATAAAACTCTGCTTCTGGAATGAAATGTTAGTTGTTTTTGCACCAGTATGCATAACATTGCTCCCTGATATTCATTGCACTACTGTACTTTTGTTGTTTTTGGTATTCTGCCTATGAATTCCCATATGCTTTTCTATTAAGCGGGTTAAAGTTTTACTGCTGACTATGGAATAACACTGCTTTTTATTTGATGTACAAGTGGCAAGTACACAAATGTGCAATAGTACAATGAATACCAGGGAGCAATGCTACAATAGATTAATGCAGAAAGCAACTAACGTTTCTTTCGAAAAACATCAATGGAGATGGGCTCCCCTTGTCTGCTTACTTGTTTTCGTTGACTGTTTGACTGGGTGGCTGGCACCTAGTGTTAGAATGGAGGGTTGGCAGCACTGGGGTTTGGTTGTCATTGTTTGCTTACTTTTTTCATTTACTGTCTGACTCTAGGTTTAGGTACTTGGGGCCAGATATTCAAAACATTGCCCCGGGGCTAAATTAGCACTGCCCAGCAGGCAAACTTAGCCTGAAGCAAAAAGCAAGCTATATTCAAAAGGAATAGCCCGGGACAAACAGCTTCTGAATATAGCATGGGAATGGGGCTGGGCGAACTGGACTGGGAGTGCAGGGCAAACGTAGCCCTGGAATAGGACAGCTCCTAATATAGCAACCAGGAAGTGCAAGCCACAACAGCAACACAGTGCACAGCGATGTGCAGGTAGGTAGAGGTGAACTATGTGGCCAATGTGTGTGCCAGCAAATGCGTGGACCCAGTACAGCTGCAGGCAGCAGCGCATGTGAAAGTACAGTGTTCAAAACTGTATAATATTCCCTGAACCGTTAGCACCACACTAACATGTTTTGCTTGGCTTTAGCGTGGAGCTAAGCCATTTGCCCAGTGCAAACACATTTGCCCGGTGCTAAACCTTGCCATATTTAAAAGTGACATGCAACTAAACCTACTTAGGTAGTCTTTATTATGCCCTGATTTGCATGCAGTTTGCCCAGCATCACTGCAGAGTCCCACAGCTCCACCTGTAGGTCAGTCTGGAAGTACAGGGTCTGGCCAGGTCTGGTCACAGTTCCATCTGTAGGTCAGTCTGACAGGGCATGATGGTAGCTGCAGGCTACATGTATGCAGTACAGCATAGCACTGTGTACTCCAGGGGACAACACAGCATAGACACAGGTGGTGGTGGTGCTGCATGCAATGGTCATACTGTAGGGCATGCTACAGTGCACAGCAGACACTACAGTGGCAGGGGGAGCAGTAGCGTGAGGGACACGGCAATATCTATGGTGGGTAGGGCAGTGATGACCACTGCACTGTACACAGTGACAGGCCCAACATGCAGGTGAGTACTGACAGTAGACAGTACTGTTACACTGTTGTGTGATCCACAGATGCTGCACCTGTGGCATGGGATGCTCACAGTGACATATACATGGCCGGCTGTTGTGCTGTGGCATTTGTACAGTTGTGAGGTATGTGGCTGGGGGGCACATATGTTCCGACAGGCACACAGGTGTTGGGGTATTCCCAATACTGGCCCATGTGCACTGCATGATGTGTCCTAGCCGTGTGGCCACGCCTGGTCTGTGGTGAGGTCTGACCACCCGTACACCCTCCCCTCATCAGCCACCATGCCCACAGTGCTGCATGCATCTGCTGGCATCTGTTGGTCACCACAGACATATGGTCTGCAGGTGTGTGCTGTATGGACACACTACCATGGTGGCCCCTGGGGGCTGGGTTACCACATGCTGCCTGGCATGGCTGGGACTGGTGGCAGCTGTTGGCATCAGTGTGATGCCATCAGTGAGCTGCATGTTTCTTCCACATCTGGCTTTTTCTCTGTGTCATAGTCATATGTTAGGGTCATGCAAGGCCACGCTAAAGCCACACTAATGCAACACAGGGTCACAATGTCACGCAAAGCTGTTTGCCCAAGGTTAAGACCAGCTTTTCCTGGGTAGTAATTTGTACTGCGCAAAGGGTTGCACTAAGTTGTGGTAAACAACTTAGTGCTAGTCACTGAATATATCATAGCGCCTGTATTTATGTTCAGTTTGCCCCTTGCATATATTATGGTTTGCACAGCGCTAATGCAGTTTGCACACGCTATTTAGCCTTTTGAATATTGCAGACCCACTCTAATCCCTCGCTAAACCTGTGCAAATGGTTTGCGCACCATGCAAAGCTTTGAATATATGGGTCTTGGTGTCTGAATTGGGGAAATTTGTTGGCAACAGGGTTGAGCAGCAAGTGGCTACTTGCTTTCATTTTAGTTTACCACCCTATCCCATAATTGGGCACCCAGTGTTGGGGGCAGGGAGTGGCACTGTGGCTTGGCTCCTGGTGACTGCCTAGCTGCTTGAGTCAGGAGTCACCCAGCCAACCATGCCCACCAAGGCAGAACTGCATTGCTATTGCTTGCAAGCTGCAGCACAGAAGCCCCCCCCAACCCAGCAGTATAGCTGACCTTAAAAGAGCTGCACTATGCTGTGCTTTTTTCATAAAATACTAGATCACAGTCTGGTTGGTAATGAGAGAGTGCAGCACCAGCTAGCCACCCTGCCCCATCAGTAGCTGCAGCACAGAGTCAGATCCTCAATTAAAAGTCCTGCCAGCAGCAAAAACAGCCAAGAAAGAAACTGCCTGTAGAACCAGAGTGACAGGATTCTGACTGCGTGTGCCTTTTTGTTAAGGTAAGTGGATAGGTTTATTTGAAAATGTCTCAGTACTATGGGAAGAGGATGGGAGACACTCAAAAGAGAGAATGCATGGCTCTCAATCTCCTGGCCTGCCACTGTGGGTGGCCAATCCATTAAGGACCATTTTGGTAGGTGGATACCTGCTGTAAAGGGTTGAGTTGGCCATTTTCTTTTGTTTGGGTGATGGGGCAGGCTTTACATCTCCTTCCCAAGGGGGAATAGCTGTGCTTTTCCCTGGTGGGAAGCCCTGATTCTCCTGGCTTGGGGGGTGAAGATGGCCCTACTTCTTTGGGCTTGGGGGAAGGGTGTCTCCCTGTTTCTCCTGGCTTGGGGGTGGCCCTGCTTTCCTGGCTTGGGGAATGACCCTATCTTCTGGGTCATGTGGCCCACCTTCTCCTAATAGAGAAAGCAGGAAGCAGGGTCACCGCCCCCCCGAGTCAGGAGAAGCAGAGCCATCCATTCCAAGCCAAGAGAAGCCTGGACATTCGTACCCCCACCCCCAACACAGGAGAAGCAGGGCCATCCCCTGTCAAAAAATAAAATGGAATTTGCATTTTTATTTTTAGAAACAACATTCATCATTAGTTCAAATTCTCCAAGAAGCAAGCATGAATATGCACATCTGCTTTTCATTACAGTTTCAATAGTTGCCCCGACTTTCAACTGTAGTGCCTTGCCAATGCCCTGGTAACCAACAGAAACTGGAGCTGCCACTGTTGCTAGATTTACATGCTGCAAAACTTGATCAAACAGAAATAAAAAATGTAAATTTGGAGGTGGACATTGGAGCAGGAATATTAAATGAAAGAGGTGAGGAATTTGCAAAACAACTCTGCAAAAACATAGTGTCTTTATGGTACTGAGGAAGAAAATAAAATGTCAATGTTTATGTATATAAAAGCACACAAGAAGGCTGAAGATTAATGACCAGCATAATCAAAGGTTAAGACTCAAATGTATTGCAAGGAAATCTGAGAACAGGGGGAGCTGAAACCACTAAAATACCAGTAAAGGCACACAACTACATTAACTATCTAATTATTATCAGGAAATCAACACATATACTACAGAATCAGGTAAAGGTGCTAGACTGCAGGAAAAGAAGTGCCATTGAAAAGAAATGATCTCTTCATTGTTTATGGAAGTCAACAGTTCCATAGCTATTTAAGTTACATGGCCTTGAAATGATGAATTTGTTTCAATAGAAATTACTGCCTTAAGCTCTTTTAAGAGGCACACTTATTTAAGGGGCTCTAGAAACAGTGCTATATACTGCAGACAGGGTAGAAAGGATACAGCTGTTTACCACTTTGGATTCAAATGAAAACATGTGAATCTTGTACTCACTGAAGCACTACAAAGTTGGGGAGGAGAGGTGATTCCCCAGAGCATTTGTTTCTTAATCCCTAGGCTGCCAAAACAACTAGAATGAATCTATTTGATTGAGCTTTGGATAGATGTTCAGTCTGCAGCACTGCAAGGGTTAAATTGAAGGGCTGCAAAAAGGTGGAAGGAGAATTTGAAAACTCCAAAAGAAGTGTTCCAAGGTCTGAATCCTGTAGCTCATTTTTAGAGCTAATGCAATAGGGCTGCAGGCTCCGCCTACCTGCAGCCCTAAAAATGAGAAGGGGAAATGCTTTATTGTTCCTCTTCCTAACCATTTTTTTTTCTACTGTACTACATCAGTAATAGCTTTATAGGACAATGTTTATGGCCAGCTATTCTTGCTTTAAGCATTCCCTTGTGGTAATGCAGCATGCTATGCAACCATAAAAAGCAAGCACTTCTGATCCCACCAGTAAAACCCAGGAGGTTACAGTTTAATTAATGTAAATGAAAACTAGTCATGAGTGTAATGGAAGATAGGGAATTGTGAATTGAACGTGTGCTGTGTTAAGGAAAGGCATGAGAGTTAAGAGTGGGCTGTGGAGATGAAGGATAGGCTTGGGAAGGATTCTATTAGGGAGCTGAGTAGAAGAAACTGAATGTGGGCTCAGCTGTGGAGACAGCGGATGGGCAGTGGGGCCCTCTTCCTCCTCATTTTCTCTTCTTACTGCATTACATCATGTATAGACAAAGGAAGGATGACTGGATGGGTCAGGTTGGATTTTATAGCTGTTGTGGGAGCTGGGTAGAAGCCACTGAGTGGCAGCTCTGGAGACTGAGGATCAAGCAGGTAAGATAGGGTGTACAAGTAGTTGTTTTTTACCTGGGAGCTGAGCAGAATCCCTAACCCACATCTTTTCCATTAACATCTTTTTGCAGTCCCTGGGTGGGAGAAGCATCATGCTTTTTGGAAAAGTGTGGAACCTGGCAGGTAGTATGCATTTCAGAACTAGTAGCAGCCACCAGCAATTCTGCAGGCACAGTTGTCCAGCTGTAAGAAAACAGTTGAACTGTATTTGTTGTTTTACTGGGGCTGGCTCTCTGCATTAGTCTTCAGTAGCCGATTAATCTGCCTGAGCTGTGCCCATTCACCCCACAGCTTGACTGCAGCTTGAACTTAAATAATTTCTAATACAAGTAACTATTCTCACCAGTGCTAATTCAATGAGTGATGCTGCTTTGCTGTCCTACTATGAGTTGGCTAGGACCCCTAGCAGCTGCATAGAACACACAGAAGTCTCACTGTATTAGTGCTGGGGTAAGGAGGGAGTGGCTGAGGATAGGATTTTGCAAAGGTTGCTTGTACTAGTAGTAGTTACACAGACAAGTTCCTCATGATGGTGGTTGGCATAATCTAGCAGGGGTAAAATAAAGGAATGATGCACAACACGGTGTGTATCATGCTGTGATAATGTCACGGTCACGCCTCAGGTGGTTGAGCTTTGTAAACATGTCTGATAAAATGACACAGCAGCCAAGGATAAAGTGCATAAAAAATGTATAAGTATGTTTATCAATTTAGTTCCAAATAAATATAAAATGACAAAAATATAGAAAGGAAAAATAAATGGTTAGTCCTAACCAAAAATAACCCAGACCTCTGCTTCCGTCAGCAGAGTCTATGGCTTTACTTCAGCCAAAGATAGGCAAGGGTAGTGTGAAAGGCAACACACTAAGACCTTCTCCGAACTATGTGAAAAGCAACACACTAAATACAGGTCTTTCACCTCTTACCATCAGCATTCAACTGACCTGAGTATCTAATGTACCTCTAGTGGTGAGCCCTTTTATACTCCTTAGGTCTGACATCACCATCTAGGGATCCACCCACATTTCCTTTCTCCCAGGAAAACAGACCTTAAACATGGTACATCTCTATATTTGTACATTTTGGGGGAAGGCATAGTATCCACACATCACATAAACCTTTTATAGCTGATATACATAAAAATATAGGCATTCTAGTCTCTTGGAATGCCTAACAAGTTATAATGAGGCTAAGCCCCTCCCTTTGGCTGTGACATCACTCTCCCGGGATGCCAAAAAAAGTGCCATTCTGTGGGCTGCCAACCCTATGTTAACAACTCAAATGCAAACAGCTCCCCACAGGTAATACACGTTTTCTTTTTATTCTTCCATTAATTCCCTGTTTTAGGTGTCTCTGAGTTGGCAAGAAGAATGGGAGATTGAGGGTGTGCTCCTCATCTCCCTTCTCCTGCCAGCTCATGAGACCTGAAATGTGGCAGTGTACCAGGAAATATAAACTAATATTTAGTGTAGTTTATTTTCTCCACAGGTGACTTTATATTAGCCTTTATCTTTTTATTAGAGCACTCTTGCTGTGCCTACCATTTATTTCCATACAACAGCCCTTCACTGGGCACTCTGTGTAGAAAAAGAAACTTTCCCTTGTGTTCTGACAGCTGAAATATTAGCCATCCGGTTGAATTTATTTGGGCCTTTTTCCATTTCAGACCCCCTTTTCTTGGCTGATGGCCACAATATACTTTGTTTTAAGGCTGTTTCAGCCTAACTGGGTCCATTAATTCAATATATGCATATTTTCAATGAGTAGGGATACTTAAAAAAAGAGCCAGATTATTTATTTCAGTTAGTAGGTGGACCTAATGTGGTGTGTGGCTCTCTGTATCTTGGTCCCTCACAGCTTCCTTATTTGTATACTTGTTGTTCACTGCCCCTTCCCCCGTTTCTCCCTTCTGCTGTATCTTCCTGTTGTTGTTTTTTTTTTCTTTTTTGTGTGTGACTTTTTTAATGTGTGTGTAGCAGGAAATCAGTTGTATAGCCGCCCCCCCTCCCTCTAATGTCGTTGTTCAGATTGTGATCGCAGTGATGACTGACTGGCTATAGTTCTCCCGGTACTTGTTGCTGTGTGTTTTGTACCAGGAGAAGATAAATAAAGAGGCTATGGTAGAAAAAAGAAAATGGTGTTAATGGTGAGTAACTGAAGCGCACTGTGTTTTTCCAACACAGGCGCTCAGTCTGTTGTGGGTGGGGGGAGCAGAAGGCAATCAGAGTGAGGAGCGCTGAAGCTGATCAGAGTGATGGCTGCCTGGAAAGATGACAGCTTTCTTTTAAATTTTATAGTCATGTGGTTTTGGCAATTATGGGGGGCAGAAGTAGGATACCAGCGACAGAGAGTGAACGTGAATCACGGATGCTCATGCTGTTTATGGCTGAATGGGGAGGGCAGAAGTTGAACAGAGCGAGGAGCACTGAAGCTGATCGGAATGAGGAGTGCTGGCGATGATGGCTTCCTGGAAAGATGGCAGCTTTCTTTTACATTTTATACTTACATGGTTCTGGCAATTAAGTGGGGCACAAGTAGGAAACTAGTGACAAAGAGTGAATGTGAATCACGGATGCTAACATCTTTCAGCAAAGTGGGTTTGATGGTCAGTCTTGGATGCGCCATGAGCAGTCATTTCTTTTCTCAGGTGATTTGGTCATCTGTGTGCTGGGACTAGATCCATGATGTTATGCTGAGATAACATCACGGGTCCAGCCCCAGACTGACCAAATAGAGCCCAGCATTCTTTCTTGCCATTGTATAATGAGATATATGTCACAGCCTCGATCCTAAGCAAAATCAAAACATGACCATAATGCAGTACTGCTGGATCTATTTAAATACAGGGTTTCTTAATTTTCTATCATATAATTCCAAGAAAAACTACTATGAACTATGTACATATTAGATTTTCTGGGTATAATATGATAAAAAACTTGAACTCGAAGTCTTGAACAGTAAAATAAATAAGAACACATTTTTAATACACCAAGAGCCATGTAGCAACGCACCATAGAAACACAGAAACATAGACTTTGATGGCAGATAAGGACTGCTTGGTTTACCCAGTCTGCCCATTTCCCTATCTATTGGTTAAGCTGCAGATCCTAGTTAACCAACAGCCTACTTCCTCCTACCCCAACTAGAATTGCCTTATGTCTGTCCCATGCATTCTTGAATTCTCCCACAGTTTCTGACCCCACAACCTCATCAGGAAGGCCATTCCATGTATCCACCACCCTGTCTGTGAAAAAATATTTCCTCACGTTGCCCCTGAGCCACCCCCTACCATCTTCAAATTGTGCATCCTTGTTCTTGCACATCTCTTTTTCTGAAAGATGCTATCCTCTTGAACTTTGTTGAGTCCCTTGAGGTACTTGAAAGTTCTTTCATGTCCCCCCTCTCCCTCCTTTCCTCAAGGGTATAAATATTAAGCTCCTTTAGTCTCTTTTTGTATGGCTTCTGGTGCAGGCCCTGCACCATTTTAGTTGGCCTCCTCAGGGCTGCCTCCATTCTGTCCATGTCCTTGTGGAGATAGGGGGTAGGATTCAGAAAGAAGAACAAAATCCCACAGCTGCAGGAAAAAAGCCTGCAGCACTGCGGAAATACAGTTGCGTGATATTCTGAAAAAAAACTTGTGCAGGTGTGGAATTCTGTAAAAATCCCAGCAGTTGCGGGAATTCAGCAGCTTCAGAAATTGAGCAAGTGCTGAAAAATCTGCAACTGTGGATCTGCAGCTGCAGAAATGGCTTAGGAGGCACAGCATCAGTGAACTTAATTAGCTGGAGCAGCGGACTTTAACATTTCTGCCATAGAATGAAGTTGAAAGCACCCCGCAGAGAGACCAGCAGCCAGTCCCTTAACTGGGACCACTGCAGCACCACAGGTACCAGCAATACCATGGCACCACAGTGGCTGTCTGCCACTGCAGGTTGTCCTGTTGCCTGCAGGAGTAACACTCACTGCAGGCTATTCAGCCTGTGGGGCTCCTTCATGGGCTGCCCTGGGTCTGGTGGTTGTTGTTTGTTGCCATTCCATGGCAATGTGTGCTAATGTTGGTGTAAGTTCAGCCACTGATATACCCACTGGGATGCTATTACCTGTGCCTCACCTCCACTTGAATTGTATTTCAATTGTTGGGGCACTACTGCAGTTTGCTGAAGGAGTGTTACGCCTCACTCTCCAATATGCGTAACATTTTTTCCACAACTGCAGAAAAAAACTGGCTGAGAATAGCCTTTGAGGGGTTGTGCCATACTTATCAATTACCTTTTTTCCTCAGGAACTTCTGCAGCTGCACTTTTTTCCACAGTTCGTAGCGTATTTTTTCCACAGCTGTGGAGATTTTTGTGACTAGCACTCAGAGCAATTTCCCCTTTTTTTCCATAGCTAGGGGAAGTTTGGGGGACTTAGGGAAGGTTTTTATTTTTATTTATTTATTTATTAAAAACAATCAGAATTAATACCTTTGAGTCAAAGACTCCTTTACAAAGGCTCCATGTCATAGAAAACAATACAAAGCACACAGTGTCAGACATTACAGTGCAAACAGTGCTGTGGTGAATATCACACCTTACCATTGATGCAGAGGATAGTACAACAGGTAGCTGTGGTACAGGATAATTACAACAGTTATAGATAGTGCAGTACAGGGGCAAAAAACATTATACAGTATCTACAGGGGTGATCATACAGTACAGCATTTGTTGTAGAGAAGTATTTATGACAGGACTGTGGAAGCAGCGCAGTCCAGTCCAGTGAGTGTCAGCTAGTCTGAGGCTAGGGTAAGACTGAAGCCAGGGACAGGCACTCTAGAGGCAGGACCAAGAGGGTCCATTGTCAAGGCACAGTTTTTTGGTTGTGGGTATGTCAGGTACAGTCACAGGTGGAGTCATACAAGATGTTGCTATGAAGAAGGGATTTGAACAGTCCCAGGGTAGGAGCCAAGAGGACTGGTTTGTGCAGTGAATTTAGACAACTGGGGGCATGGTATCAGAGAGTTCTTTGCCCTATTAAGGTTTTACAGCAGGGGACCTGGTAGGGCGTTTTCTCAGTGTGATGCGTGCGTCTGGTGCTGATGGGGGAGGGGGGAAGCAGCGCCACTAGAGCAGAGGGCGGGAGGCCAGCCATGGTCTTCTTGGCAAGAAGACAGATCTGGTACTTTAGACAATCATCAAAGTTCAGCCGGTTTGCCTGGTATAAAATGTATAGGTGTGCGTGAGCTAGTCGCACCCTGTGTCCAATCTACAGGCTTTATTCAGGGAAACCCTAATTTTGTTGAGGGAGGAGTTGTTGGCAACACCATAGAAATTAATCCCATAATCAATGAGTGACAGGACAGAGGAGGAGATGGCTAGCTGAAGGGCTTCAGGAGGGAGACAGTGCTTGTAGCGGTGGAGCAGACCAATGCGCATATTTACAGCCATACTAAGCCGGCAGATGTGTTCATGGTAGGTTAGCCCAGAGTCTAGGGTAACCCCTACGTATTTAAAGGTAGAAACTTGTTCCAGGGTTTCATTTTTGGAGTTTTGGATGAGCAGGGGGAGGCTGCTGAACTTGTTTTGGGCATGGGTAAACAACATGGACTTTGTTTTCTTATAGTTTAGAACAAGCCAATGGTCAGTAAACCAGAATCTGGCCTCATTAAACGACCTTTGGAGGGCTACTTGGAGGGTGGCAGGGTTGGAGTGGGTGCTGAATAAAAACACATCATCTAGATATAGTAGGAGACTCCCAGAACAGGCCTTGGGCAGGGAGTTAAGGAATAGAGTGAAAAGTAGAGGGCCAAGGATTGACCCTTGGGTACCCCCAGATGTAACTCGGAGGGGGGGACGACAAGGTTTGTGCTAGTCTGACTCTCTGGGTTCTGTCAGACTGGTAGTTCAAAAACCAAGTTGTGGTATCCTGTGAGAAACCTATTTGGGTTAGTGAGGTTAGGAGAAGTGAGTGGTGGACAGTGTCAAATGCTTCAGACAGCTCTATATAGACAGCACCAGCAATCTGGCCTGCATCCAGGGTCACATGAATGGTGTTGGTATATTCCAAAAGTGCAGTTGTGGTCCTGTGGTTTTTATAGAAACCGTGCTGTTTGGGGCAGAACAGATTGTGTTGAGCAAGGTAGTCTGTGACTTGGGTGGCGACTGTCTTTTCAAGTACCTCGGAGGGCCGGTCTGTCGGTGCAGCAGATGGACTTCTGCTTGTGATGCTGGTGACCCAGGTTCAGGAATGGACCCGGGTCATTGGAGGGCCAGCCAGGGGGAGAAGGATCGAGCATCCCCAGGACAGCTTTCCTTCTCCTGGGGGAGGGCAGGGCAGTGATCGGCACATGAGCAGCACCTAGCGGAGGCTGGGTAGCTGCACCGCGTTGACACTTACAAGGTCGTCAGGATGGGGCGGATGCAGGACATCATTGCATGTCTCCTCTCTGCTTAAAGGGGGAAAAAAGCAACCCAAACCTGGCCATCTCCATGACGCTCTGTCCCTGGTGCCTCTATCAGCCTCTGTAGCCAACTCCCTGACCAATTGTGTGTACTGCAGCCCCGATAGAGGGGGTCGGGGCTGTGGTCCCGCTCTCTGGAGGGAATCCAGGGATAACTGGGGAGTGCAGGCATATCCAGAGGTGGAGGCAAGGGGGTCCGTAACCAGAGCAGACCTCAACGGTGGTAGTAGGGACCAAAAATATAAAATAAAAAAAAAAGTACCTTGGAGAGAGGGGGTAGAATTGAGATGGGCCAATAACTACCAGACTGGGTTCGGTTACCACTCATCAGAATAGGAGTGATGAGGGCAGTTTTCCACATGGAGGGGAATTGACCTAGGGCAAGGGAACGGTTTAGCAGGGGCAGTGAGGGGGTAGAGTACTTCAGAGAGGGTAAGCCTTAGTAATTTAAGATCGAGAGAGTCATTGCTGAAATGGGATTTGCTGAGTGCCTTAAGCAGAAGGGGGCAGCATCATGCTGGGAGATAACCTTGAAGTGGAAAGGGGGTACTTGGGTAGGTGTCGGTGTTATGGTGGGAGTGGGTGCAAAAAGTTGGCAGGGAGCACACTGTTGAGGTCCGAGAACGAGTAGTTCAGTGCATTTGCTATTGTGTCAGGGTCCGTGGAGATACCACCATTTACTGACATCTGGTCCACGGAGATACCACCGTTTACTGACATCTGGGGGGGGGGGCGTTAGAGATTTTGCCACTAAGTTCTTTGAGAGAGTCACAGAATTTGCATCCCTGCCCCCCAGGAGGTGGTGAGGGCTGCTCTGTAGTACTCGGCCTTTGCCTGTTGGATCTGCGAGGTGCAATGGTTCCTGGCCTCATGGTAGTGATCCCTATCAGTGGGCCTCCCTGTCTCTAAGGCTATGTGCCAGAGATTGTCTCGGTGGTGCATGTTGTCCAGCAGGGACTAGGACATTCAGGGGTGTCAGTTCCTTTAATGACCTTTTGCAGAAGGGTGAAAAGAGGTCACAGGCAGAACTGAAGGAATTGACAAGGTATTTCAGGGCTGAATCAATATCAGGCGAGGCAGCAATGAGAGACCAGTCCCAGCTGAGGAGGTGATGTTTCAGGAACTGTAGTTTGCCTGGTCTGAGTTTTCACTGAAAGCTAACTTTTGGAGGGGCCTTTGTATCCAGGTAAGACCAGTGCCCAAGTACTGGCGAGGGGTCACTCAGTGTGTCAGGTAGCACAGAGACCTGCGTAAATTTGTGAGGGCGATTAGTAAGAATAAGGTCGATGAGGATCGAGGTACCTGTTCTTGGGTTGTGCTGGGTGGCAGCAAGCACAACTTGTGATATACTGAGGGCAGCTGCAGCATCCTTATATGGTGCGGCCATGTCCACTAACCAGTTGATGTTAAAATCACCCAGGGC
This sequence comes from Neoceratodus forsteri, assembly GCA_016271365.2. Taxonomy (NCBI): domain Eukaryota; kingdom Metazoa; phylum Chordata; order Ceratodontiformes; family Ceratodontidae; genus Neoceratodus; species Neoceratodus forsteri. Next base: position 356,995,915 of record CM057456.1, read on the forward strand.
AATAATTTCTGCCTCATCTGGGTGTTGCTGTAGGTGGGCCAGAACTGACTAGAATGCACTTTTCTGATTCCTGGGAGGAATGTAGACAGGGGAGATGAAGAGGGGTGCCCTGGAGGGAGTGACACTCACTTTGAGGGAGAGGACCTGGGCACCATGATCAAGAGCTGCTGATGGCAGAGCAAGACCTTGGAGGGTGTCACAGAGATAAATTGCACATCTTCCCCCTTTTTTGGTTAGTCTGTTAGCCCGAAATATTGTGTACTCTGGCAGACCTACTGTGGAGTCAGGGGTGCAACCATTTAGCCAGGTTTCTACCAGCGAGATAATGTCTGGTCGTTGTTGGGCAACCCACCCTTGTAAATTATTAAATTTCTTTAGCAAACTGCAGATGTTGATGGAGGCTATCTGGAGTTCCCCTGGTGCCATCTGATTAGTCAATGGCAAGGGAGTAGGACCAGGGTTAGTGTGGATGTTTTCAGAGATCAGGAGGAGTAGCATTAATACCCGTAGGGAGGTGGGCCTCAGATTTGTAAATGCCCTGGAGCACATTCAGGTAGGACAAGCAGGGAGTAGCACACAGGCAGGGAAAGGCGAAGCAAGGCAGTGACCAGCAGGAGGTGGGGCCTAGCTCACAGTGGCCTGAGAGGGTTGGGGGGATCCAGGGAGTCCTGTAGGTCATGGTGGAGAAGGAGGGTGTCCAGGGGTGGATTGTCAGGTCCCCTGAAACAGACTCCGGGTGCATGGGCAGAGCCCTGTTGAGCAGCAGATCAGAGGGGCATCTATCCTGATAATGAAGTGGAGTAAGAGAAAAGGTAGGGGGCGATAGAGAATCTTGGCAATGGTGAGTGTGGTCATGGTAAGGTTTTAGTAGGGCGGGTTCTCACGGGGAGGGGGGCAAAGAGGATAAAGGAGAAAGAGCACAAGAAAACTCTATACTGACCCAGTGGCACGGTGGAAAGTTCATGGACTTTGATGCCAAAACTGCAGGGTTCAAGTCTGGCAGACGGAACCTTGGCTATGCAGGCAACAAGTGGGTAAAATGTCTAAATGGGTATCTGTGAGAGTTGAGGGAAGAGGAGAAGATAGAGTGGCTGAAATCAGTGGAAGTAAAAGTTTGAGGGGGTGCAGCAGTGAGTCCTGGTGGCCATTTAGTATAACCTGCAGATAGGAAAATGGACACTAAGGGGAAAAAAAAAGGGATGGGTCATGTGACCTCTCTATTGCAATAAAGGGTAGGGCAGTCGAGGGCTAACACCCGTTCCCAAAATAGGGAGGCAAATTACCTTTAGAGCCTTGCTGTGTCTCCAGCAGCCAGAGATGGAGTTTGGGCAGGGTTTGCACCTTCAGAAAGCTTTGTGAATCCTGCCCGGAATCTCCAGAAGGGGTCTCACTAACTGTCTGTATAGAGGGATAACAACTTCCAGTTTTCTACCGGTAATGCCGCTCCCTATACATTCCAGTAACCCCCCAGCCCTCCTTACCATATTTCTGACCTTTATATGGCAACAACAATGTACTGCTAATTGGTATAAGGTCAGGCAGCTTTTGTCTGGGTCATAGTATCCCTCACCCTGTGCTCTTCCACCAGGATTCCTGAATTCTGTGTTTGTTTATGTTATTGAATCTATTCAACCTGGGTCTCCGAATTTGAATCTGTCTATAAAATGTGGATATTTCTTCAGATGACAGGAGCACATCTCAGAATAAATTGCTACTCTCCCAGCCCTGTGCCTCACTTGTTTAATGGTGAACTAAACACATCCTGTAGCAGGGCATACTATTTTGTCTTAAGACAGGTGGCTGACAAATTCAAATAAATGGTTAGCAGATCAACCATCAAGACAACCTGATGTCTAACTCCTCAATACTGTGTAGTTCATGCTTCAGAGGTTATGCCAAATCAAGGATTTCAAGGCATCTGTGACCCCTTTCTTAGTTCAAGGCAGTGCTGCAGGCCCAGCGTAGTTCACTGAAAGTACAGGGAAGGAACCAGATGGTAATTAAGACATCCAATTAATTAAAGATGGAAGTCTTGCACTACTAAAATAAAAACATTCACAGTTAGCATCAGCTGAACTTGATTTAAAAAAAAACAGCTTGAACTTTAGTCCCTTTCATTCTTAATATTTGTTACAAGTCAGTTTGTAATCTAATTTCAGATGAATTCTACAGGTGAACAAGCACAAACCCTAATCGATGGATGGGAGGATGGAGGGCTTCATGGTAGAGCCCAAATATCTACGTTTTAATTGGTATGTAGCTGATAACTGAGACTTGGGAGACTGCAGTGCTGCCTTATTTTCATGGGGAGGGGAGGGGGTGGGAGTGCAGAGTTTGACCAATCTCAGCCTTTTGCCATCTGCAGTTCACTAAGCAGGCTGCAGCACCACTGTCAATCAAGCAACATGTCTTGCACTTTGTTTTTTCCCTTTTTGATATCCAGGTTGGCAGAAAAGACAAGTGAAGAATTAAGCAAACCCCTCACAAAACTGTGTGCCTTGAGACTGCCTGGTTTCAAAAACGGTAACATAAATAAAAAATTTTAAATTCAGGTAGCAGTATTTGTTAGTCAAAAATAAATTTCATCATGTGGTGTTTTTAGCAAAAATGTTTTCTGGGATCCTTATAGTCATCCTGGCTGGGATATTCAGACTGCGCCAGGCTGTGGCACAAGCCTGGGCGCAGTGCAACTGGGATGCACCAGGGCGGGGACAGGGTGATGTTCAATGGTGCTGCACCATGGCTGAGTACTATTGAATATGGCACTGTGGCCACCCACACTGCCCATGGCGCAGTGGCACTTCGCCAGCACAAGTGGCCAGAGAGGAGCAGGGGGATGCACTAGTGCAAGTGCCATTGAGCTAGGTGCAGCAACTGTGATACTTGGCAGTGGACATGCAAATGGGTCCATTAGCATGCCATTATGGCCCCATTTGCATGCAGGTGCACCAATCTCTGGAGACTTATGCTTGGCCCCCTGCCAGGCAGCAGCTGTCAGGGACCGATGCCCCCTGCCCCCACTGGCAAGGTGCTCCAACACCCGATAGCGGGCATAAGTATAAATATAACAGTCCAATATCCCTGGTGGTCCAGTGGACCACTTCCAGCCCCATGCGGGCATAAGTATTAAAATAAAAACATCCAATATCCCTAGTGGTCCAGTGGACCACTTCCAGCCTGATCGCGGGCATAGGTATTAAAATGTAAAAGTTCCACACCATCCCTGGTGGTCCAGTGGTACCCCCTTCCCACCCGCCCACTGACCCCACCACCCTGCTCTCGGTCAGCAGCAGGCGGCAGCTCTCCACATAAGTTGTCCGACCGCGTCCGACTGACTGCGCATTGCACGGCTGTATGCTCATTGGTCCACAGCGTGGGTGTGCAGACTGTACCGTACTATACAGTCCAGGTATGTGAATGGATTCATTCACATATCTGGACAGTGTAGTACGGTATGGTCTGCATGTCCATTGGCCCACGCTGTGGATCGATGGGTGTACATCCGTACTGTATGCTGTCAGTCGGTGGACGGCCGGGCGGCTTGGGGTGAGAGCTGCCACCCGCTGCTGGCTGGGGGAGCGGTGGTGGGGCTCAGTGGGTGGGAAGGAGGGGGTACTGATGGACCAGCAGGGATGGTGTGGACTTTTACATTTTAATACCTATGCACGCGATTGGGCTGGAAGCAGTCCACTGGACCACCAGGGATATTGGACGTTTTTATTTCAAGACTTATACCTGTGATCGGGCATAGGGGGACGCTACCACGATGGACGATGCTGCCGGAGCTTGGGTGGCCACCCACAGCTGCCGTGTTGTGCCCTGCAATATGGCAGCTTACCTGTGGGTTGCCAGCTGTTGCTCCTGTTTTTTTTAGCTCAACTGTGTGCGACGCAGGTAGGGGTTGCGCCTGCATCTGCTCATCACAACCTGGGCTGAATATTGGTATGTGCGGAGTATGCATGGGCACGCCCCCCCTACTTGCGCCGCATACATTACTGATGCACCCCGGCACATCTGGATTTGTGCCACACACTTTCCCCTTTTGAATATCGTGCAGGGGTGCATCAGTGGGTTGCGCATCATGCAACCCTTCTGAATATCCCACCCCCTTGTATTCTTATTTTTCTAAACTGTTTTGTAATTAATTACCAGGGTTTTATTTAACTCTAAAAATTGATTAGCGTTTTGCTCATAAAAGTGTTAAACCATTGTGAAAATGCATAGCACTTGCCGCAATGTGTTTAACAAACATAACACTTCTAGAAAACCTATATAAATGCTTTCTGTACAGTTAGTATGTCCCAAGAAAAAAACTGCTAATCGGTCATTTAAAACCCTGAATTACTTATGTCATTAAAGATAGACACCACTCATGCAAGCAATAAGGTGAATCATGGTGTGCATTAGACAGTTCAAACGCAAGGCTAGGGGGTGTACTGAGGCACAAGGCCACAGGCTAAGTGCATCCAGCCACCTAGCCATGCATTAGAACTGTCTTACATGCATCCCAGTGTGGCTTATAGCACTGATAAAATGGCCATCTAAATTGAAGATGCATGTCACAATTAAAATTAGTATGACTGAGTACTAAAACAAGTTACACTGTTGTCTTTATTTTAAATAAAAGAGACCCTCTGCCTGGATGTGTAGTGTGTTTTTTTGTTTTGTGATTTGCCACATTTGTTCTTATGTCACTCCAGGGCTTGTATTTGTTTTGTATTAGCTGCCATGATCCCCCTTCCCCTCCACACACACACAGACACACACAGAAACAAAGAGTGAGCAAGAGTGCTGACTGGTGGGGATGAACTGCAACAAGTGAGCAGGCATGTTGTGAGACCGGCAGTTAACAATGGGAAGTTCAAGTAGAGTGGACTTTTTTGCAGATGCCAGTATTTTATTTATTTAATGTAAGCCTGAGGTGGGGGATTAAGTGAATCCATGGCTTCTATGTGAGATACAAGCCACGCACTCTGGGAGCCACTGATAGTAACTGAGACAGCAAAGGAGCAAGTGGTCATTAGGAAGTGGCACACTGTAGTGGAGATTAAATCTAAGAAGCTGTTCTAGTAACAATTTACTACACTTTTTCTGGAGGTGGCCAACTTATTGAAGGATTTCAGAGGCCATGGGGTAGCTCTGAGAGTGATTTTGTTTAAATTACACTGATTTTTAAGGTGTTCAGGTACAGTTTTGGCTGTTGTGGCTACTGTAACTAATATGACTGCCATTTTATTTATCAGAGCTCTGAGGAGGAGGAGCAATACTTGAGGGAGGGTAGAGCTGTCTGTGCTCAGACTCAATTCTAGCCATGCATTAGACACTTCTAGCGCCCAGTTAGGAACCAATCAGATTGCTTCAAAGTCACTAGCCATTTCATAAAATGTTTAAAATCTCTTCCACTGAGGTTAACTGTTAAGTGTTCAAACTGGATTCATACTGTGGTTTATTAGGATGGTGTTACCACTAGAGATGTTGCGAAATAAAATTTTGTCAGTGAAACTGCCACAAAATCAGCAATTTCGCCACTCAAAATATTTTGTGGGTCAGAAATGTGAAATTTCACCTGAGATTTATGACATTTTGCATTTTGTGGTGAAATTTCATAATTTTCAGGTGACAATTCACAATTTGTGGGTGAAATTTCAATTTCGCACTTGCAAAATATTTTGTGTAATGTGCAAATTTCACAAAATATTTCACGTAACAACATTTCTCACTTTCACACAACAATAGTTACCACGTTTTGCCACCATGTCAAAACCCTGTGATGAACAATGGCACAGGCAAACTGATCAGTCCGTGTAATCTTGTGTGATCTGAAACCAAGCTAAATTAGATAAACAAACTCTGAGACTGCTCACGTGTCTATGCCCATGCAGTTTTTGACCATGTGTATTTGCAGCCAGGGTTCTGACAGGATAGCCATGTTTCTGATGGTAAACAGCACAGTACTCTAGCAAGATATTGATTTTTTTGTAATGGTGGACATGGCATGTGCGAGAGAACTGTTTAAAACTCCAAAATCCCATAATCCAAGTAGAGGCATGTAAGACAAAGAAAAGAAACATTAGTGTATTGATTTTTTTTGCCATAAAATATTATTACTGAGAAAAACTGCATGGTGACTAACACATACTGCTACTTTAAAGGTACATTTTTATTTTCAGATAAAATCTTCATGGTTCGCAAAATGGCGTCATCTGCTAAGATTCGTGTGGGTAATGGCTAATATCCTGCAGTCTGTTTAAGTAGGTAAAATAAAACTATTATGCAGAAAAAAATGAAAAAGATTTAACCTCCCCCCACCATAAACCAAAAACATTGGACACATTTGTTGGCTCAGACTGGGAAAACAAAAAACACGATCGTTATTCAGTATAATCAAGGCTCAGCTTATCACGTATGCAGGTTCATGACGCGTGTTGAGTCTGCTGCTGAGGATGTAGCATGCTTTAGTGTGCCTGCCACACCTGCTGAGAAGGAAGGAGGGCTATAGCCCCAGCAGTGGATTCAACAAGAGAGTTGAATCTCCGCACAGGAAAAGCATGTCTTGCTCAAGATTGCTTTAAACAGTCTTGCCTGTTACTGAAGCGAGTGACAGTATTGTCTGCGTTGATTTGTTCATGATTGTGCATAGTTGCTATATTCCAATGGAAACTGCAGTGTCTGCATTTGCACCAAGTAAAAAACGTTGAACAGCAGCTGAGAGTGCTGTGGTTGTTTTTGAAATTGTGAATGTCTGGACTTTCAAGATATGTGAACATACACAAGTGAGTATAAGAGACCTCACAATTTTCAGCTCTGCTGATGAATATTAACTAAAAGAAGAAAACTAGACATGCTGTGGGGGAGTGCTGTTCATTAGAGAGATCATAACCCCACCCATTTTGAAATATCTGGAACAAAATGTTTTTTTAAAAATAAAGCTTTTAAATGCATCAGTGGACTAATGTGTTTTTATTTTATAATTACATTCTGACCATTTTGTGGGTGTGTTACTTAACGCAATGTTTGGAATTCAATTAGTTGTTGACATAAGACTTTTGTTCATGTCAGGGGAAGCCAAAGCACCATTTTAATCTATCAAAGTCCAGCAACCTATTTTTTAGCATGTATTAAAAAGGATTTTCTTCAGTTTCCTGCACAGTATGTTCTCCCTCAGCATGACTCATATCTCAACATTCCATAAAAATCTGAATGATAACATTCCAGTTCTTATTATTACTGATTTTTTATGAAAACATGCTCTTGGCCCTTTAGATTCCATCTGTCCCAGCTTCTGTTCTTCCTCTGAAGTATGTAAGCAATAATACCCGAGAGGGTGGGCATTATTGGGAAATACCAGACCGCCCAGGGGCGTAATGAGGCCCGACGCCGCAGGCGGAGGGCCTTATAGCCCCTGGAAGGTCTGGTATTTCCCAATAATGCCCACCCTGGAGGGTATTATTATGCTTAGAAAATGGGCTATATGTAATATTATTTGTGAAATATTTAAAAAATAAAAAGGAATAGTAAAAAAAAATAAAACAAAATTACTTATAGTTGCTTTGTCATAAAAGTAGTCCCTCCTGTGGTATACTTACTATACCCACCAGTAGAGGGCAGTGCAGTTTCTCAGCAGTTTTATAGGTTTCTTACAAGTGTGTACAGCATGTTCCTTCCTTGGTCTTGAACCATCAACCCCCCCAACAAGTTCACTTGGGTTTAGCTTTGTGTGTGTTTCATTTTTTTTTCATGAATGAGACCCACTTGTCAGAGTGATTTGAACCCCCTCAATTCATATGCAAGTGGCTGAGAATCGTAGTGCGATCTTGGAAAAGTGTACAGATGTATTCAATGTTCTACAGGTTAGTAGGACTTGAGTTTTGTTTAAAAAGACAAAGGATGTTTTGCTGCAGTAGGAGTGGAGCTGGTATGACTGACTTAAGTTTACAAGTGGCACTCAGCGTGCGATGTGCTAGCACTACTCATTTAAAAAGAGAACCTTTTTTTCCCTCTTTCACTGCCGAAGAATTGTGGCTGAATTGGTAGTATGTGGCAGTTCAGTTTGCAGCCTGTGTCTGTCTTTCAGTGTGCACTCTTCTGCTGGTGGCAGTTTGTGAGCGTAACCTCTTTCTGTAAGCATATGCTTCCCACTTGGAGAGGGAGAAGTGTGACAGCACATTATGTATGATACTGCTACTGTGCCAGAGAGGAGCGATATTCTCTTCATTTCCATACCGCAGACGGTTGTCCGTCTGCGGTATGGAAATCTAAGAAATACCACTGTTCTCATGATCAGTGGTGGTATTAGAGACAACTACGTCTCCTATGTAATTCAGTATACAGTTTAAAAACCAGAAAGTAGGCTTAGCTGCCCACAGTCATTTGCTGTTGTAATAATTGCTTTTTTCCCTGCTTTTGGTCAGAGGAAGAGAACGGCCTAGCTGTTATTTTTTCAGCTAGCTTGGCGAGTGGGGCATAAATGGTGGCTGGCTCTTCTGAACATTGGGGTGCCCAAGGATCACTGCGTAATGGGGCACCCCAATGAGGCTCTAGTTTTGATGCGGGCTCTATTGGAAAATAAATTAATCTCTAGTCAGACGTTTCAACCAATGAGATTCATTTATTCTCCGATACCATTTTCTAATCCTAATTTCCTGCTAGTGACATTAGAACTATTGCCATGGCAACAGACTGTGATGTCTAAAGCCTGTGGTGGACAATACACCTTGTACTGGGATCCATTTTGGTGGCTCTCAAGAAGCTCCGAGATCTACGAGCAATAAAGTGAACAAAAAGTACAATAATTACATTCATCACTGTATGGATCTTCATTGATCTGAAAATGCAACCTTTGCCCCAAGATCCACCAAACATTTCTGGAGATCCACCAGTGGATCTAGATCCACATATTGGCCACCACTATCATAAGCAGTGGATTATGATTTCATGACAGCCATAAACAACATAAAGTGATAAGGTCTTAGGGTAAATATGCTGACCCTTTAGTGATTGTCTCAAGATCCTATTTCAAATGCCGTAATAACTGGGCAGCCAGGTTATTATGGTGTTCGGTTGACATTCTGTGCTAGTTCTGAATTCTTACCGGCACTTAGCTGTCTCGAGCTCACAGATGCAGTGCAACCACCGTTAGCACCATGGAGCATTCAACAATTGCAGCGAGTGTCACTATCTTTTGACTCGAAGGCAGCTTCCGTTTGTTCTCCCTGTATTTTTTTGTTTGTTTCCTCACAGATTAGCACTGGAACCAGCACCTCCATGACCCAGACAAGAAGTGACCTCTTGGAAGAAAATGGAAATACCGTCCCAGTATGTCTCTTGCTTTCTCTTCTGCTCTTGTCTAAACTCTTGCCCAGCAAATTATAAAAATACTGGCTATGCGAGTTGTAATTATGTTTTTTTTCAGCCACACGTTGATGACAGAACCCCGAGCTCCATCTCGAGGTTTACAGGGTCATCACGCAACTCGGGTGTGTAAAAACAAAACCATAATGCACACTCACATAGCCATTATTCTCTATTTAATGAAAATGTCTTCAGGTTTAAACAAACTCTGGTCAAAGACAAAATAGCTGTTATACATTAACCTGATGCCAGAAAAAAATCAAAAGCTGGACTGAGCGTACAAGCTTGTTTCTCTATGTTCACTGCCCTGAAGCATTCCTATAGACTGTTAGTGCCCATAGGGACAGCAGTACAAATAAACATCCCAGCTCTTAGTTCTCTCAAGCAAAGGTTTGGTCTTCTGCCCCTAAGACAGCTGACAGCCTGTAGTGATGCTTCCAGCCAGGGAACATGGAGAAACAAACATGTAGGCCCAGTCCAGCAGATACTAGGCATCTGTCTTCCCCAAGGATATTGACCTGAGCAAAACCCAGCAAGGCTAAGCTTTGCAGGGAGCAGCTAAAGATGGACCTTAGCTTGAGTAAAACTCAGCATGGTTAAGCATTGCATTGGCCAGCTAGAGGGAAAATTGCAGACGCTAATAATCCATAAAAAAATAGATAAATGACAAATAGCAAAAAGTAGCAAAAGGAAGTCAAGCTAACTACAAAATAACAGGTGGAAGTCCAGACGACTACCCATAACCAAGTTTACTATGCCTTATTTGGCTTTACAGCACTTTTTGTTTGGTCCAGTACCACTTTTTAGTTGGTCCAACAACCACGTGATTCCTGTTACCTTTTGCCAACAGCATTTTTGATTTGGTCCAACAATCACATGGTTGTTATTTTCCCTGGCAAGCTCCTGTAAGAATTATATAAAACCCCCAGACTTTAAAAGGTTGAGAGGGCTGTAGGAGTAGACTTGTGGGATGAGGGCTGCTTGCTGTTGGTCTTAGGTGGATATTAGCTTCAGGCTGCTGGCAGGGCCACAAAGGGGCAAGAATAAGGTCACGATAGCTTCATGCATTGATTACCTGTCATGCGACTTTTTAGTAGTCAAGACTTCAGGTCAGTAGGACCACTGGATTAGGGAGTAACTGCTTTATAATATGAATGCTAATACTATTATACAGTTTAGGGAGGTTAGATTGCTTTGTAACTTAGAGGACAGAGCTCTAGGCATATAAGAATGCCAAGCAAAGGAAATAGTAATTTTGGGCTATTGCCTTTGCTGGGTAATTCTCTCTGGTATGAACTTGTGAGCATGTGCTCTTATATATTGGCAAAAACATACAGTAGTAATAAAAAAAACACTGGAACTATACCAGTACACTCCAGGTGTCGTCTATACCTACAAAATACTCATACTGTGTCATGTTTGAACCGGTGACACAGCTTTTGTTTTTTCCACATTTCAGGTAAATGCACAGCAGTCAGTTTGGCTCTAACCAGAATTTGTTTTAACATGCTGACACCATAAGTCCATTCCTGGTGTCAGTTTTTATTCTGTTTTTAATTCTGACACCAGAAGCTAATCTCCGATGTTGGATTTCACTTTTGGTTTTAAACCTGACATGGGGAGCCCAACCCCAATGCTGGCTAGAACTTTTTTTACATAGGCCAACTGACCTGACTGGCAGATGATTGAGAAGTTAGAGGACTCATGTCAAAGTACAGTGTTGAGATGGCCAAAATCGTAAAGGGAAGTGCTCCTGCTCCAGTTCACCCAGCTGCAGAAAAGGGCAAAGGTAGGATCCAACTGAAAATGAAATGCTGCATCTTAGTTGTGCTGTTTTGAGTAAGTAAATTGCAAAAAAATAACATTGCCAGCAATCACTGGCCTTTTCAAGCCCAGGTGCCCCCACCCTAGCAGGCAATGACCTAAACACTTCTCATTTTATCTATCTCATCCATGCCTTTGTTCACATCATATCTGCATTATAAAAATATGCAATCAATCATCATAGGCATTGGACAGTGCTTTTTTTTTATATTTGGGTCTTGCCACATGAAGATGCTTGTTTCTACAGTCATCAGAGCTGGAAATGTTGTAGTACCACTGCAACATACATCCAAATAATCCCTTCACTTTGCAGCAGTAAGTGCCCTCATTTATGAACATGACAATTTTTATTTGTTTGGAAGGCATGTTTCTTCAATTTAAGGGTCTTGGAAGTCTGATGTTTGGAGAATCATGCTTTAAAGTTCTTTTTTTGGTCACTGGCAGAAAGTATCAAAAGCTTCCTGAACCACATTCTCTGAGCTTAAAATTATATTCCTGCTCTGTATCACAAGACTGCAGTATATTTCCCCATGCACTTAGTGTCTGTGCTTCACAGCTTGGAAAGCACTGAGATATGACAAAACTGCCTCTTTACACTTTTTATAGATCAGGTACTTAACTGGCGCACAGACCAATTAAACTATATGACTGCTGAGCTAGATAAAAATAAAATGTTTCCTTCTTAAAAGAGGCTGCTAATGTGTGGTAGGGAAAGGTGAATGTTCCTCTGTTCAACAGGTTTGCTACTTCAAGCTTTTAACATGATTTCATCCTACTTTGTTTTCTTTCTTTTCAATGTATGCCAGAAGAGTGAAGACTTAGTTAGAACAGCATCACATCAGTGTAACTAGTAAGGCAATGGGGGAACAGAAAAAAAGAGTAAAAAACAAGGGTTCTAGGGCCCATTTAAAAGTGTGCATGGGCACTGAAGGGTCTTTGCCTGTGCAAACTGGGGTTTGTGCTGGAGCCCCATATTCAAAAGGGCCTTTTGCACAGGCAAACAGGGTCAGCGCCCCCACTAAACATAATGCATGTGTATGGGCAAGGGGAGGGGTGTGGCCATGAATATGTGCAACCCCATATTCAGAGGCATTGCACGGTGCAAAAGGGTTTAGAATGGTCCTTTTGCACAGCCCAAATACCACTGAACAAAACCACAGCTTAATTTTTTGTGTAACATTAGTGGCTGCCAGAGGTAATGCAGCCACCGAGCCAGCATACTTTAAATAAATATTATTCCTGGTTCTAGTGGTCCCCCCACTATCACTGACCCATTCAGAAAAATAAAAGTATTCCTGGTGCTAGTTGTCCCTCCCTGCTGATCGCCAGCCCATTCTTTAAAATAAAATTATCCATGGTGGTAGTGGTCCCCCCCCACCAGTTGCCATCCTGTTCTGTAAAGAAATATTATCCCTGGTGCTAGTGGTAACCCCTCCTTCTAACTGCAGCCCCAGCTGAATGAATATTTATTAACAAAGAAAGCACAGTTACCTCTAACACGGAAATAGTCGCAATATCGGCTCCAAACCAAAATGGACCAGATTTGGGTTTGAATAAATATTTGCATTTCTTTTCCATGCTGGAGTGCTCATTAGCTTGCTTTTGTTGTCGAACTGACTGAGGTTAGCTGCCTCTGCTGGAGCACCCCCTGTTTGTGTTTGCACTGCCTTTTCTTTCTAACTGAATGTATAATATCCTTGGTGCTAGTGGTGACCCCACTCTCTGATTGCCAGCCCCATCTGAATGTATAATATCCCTGGTGCTAATGGTAACCCCCCCTCCCTCCAATTACAAACCCCGGCTGAATGCATAATATCTCTGGTGCTAGTAGTAACCTCCCTCTCACCTATCACTAGCCTGGAAGTGAAACAAATAAACTCCCTGGCATCCAGTGGTCCCCCCCCACAGCACCAGGCATTCCTCCCACTCATGTTTTCAATATCCGCAGTGCTAAGGGAGCATATGGCGAGCAGGGATATGCATACAGGCCTGGGACTGGGCAGTTGGGGGGCAGCGCCATGCTAACCTGCCTCACTACCCATGGAAATTAGCCCATAATGGACATGCAAATGGCCCCCTAGTGCCTTGCATGCCCAGCGAGCTCCTTTGCAAGGGTACCTTTGAATACTGCAGATAGCACTCCAACACTATCCATTCTGATGGCATACTTTGGGAGTCCTATTGCGGTAGCGCTAGGTGTTTTAGCACTGGGCCAACATGATTGTGTATTCAGTCAAATAGCACCGGTGTGCTATTCAACTGAATATAGTATCTTTAGGCACTTGGGCAAGTGCAAGGTGCAATACAAATTTCTGCACTCTGTTTTGTGTGTATTTGAATATCTGGCCCCCGATATCTGCATCTTGTGTTCTCACAATGTTCCTTTCTGCTTTTTTCATATTAACTGCAGCAAAAACCTTTTACCAGTTGGTTAAATTACATTCTTCCAAAAAGACTTAATGTAGGACTACTAAAGCTACTGTATCAGTGCACCTCTTGGTTGCACTAATAACATTAGTACTTACCGTACCTCTAAAAAGACCATAGGCTTATGAATTGAAAGTGTATAGCAACTATAGGCAATTTCATTTTTATGCGATAGGGTGGACATAAACAGATTGTGATAAATATGTTTATCTGAGTAACTGTGTGGATAACTTTCATTTATCCACATAGTTACTCTTTTATCCACACAGTTACTCATTTATCCACACGGTTTCTACGTGTGCCCCGCCACCAGCTGCCGGCACTACTTCAGATCTTTCAGTTTCTCTCTCTACCGTGCACATACAATGCATGTTCATGAACCAGCCCTCCCTGCCACTCATAGCTTTATTTATCACCCTCTGCTCCTCTGATCATTCCTTTAAATCTCTTTTATACAACAGAAGACTTGTTCCTCTCAAGAACTCTCCTTACTCATAAACATAGTTTGGCAACACAAAAACTGCACTCACGCTTCCTTCCTCTCTCCCATGCCACTGGCATTTGCTGCTTGCTCCTGAAAACTCCACAACCTCTCAAAAGGATGAAATGGTACACTCAAACAGACCAAATGGATTAGAAAATTTAAACAGTTACCTCTGCTACAAAACAAGTTATTTATCGCTTGCCCTGTTCCAGGAGAAACTCTCCCGCTCCCCGCTTGCTAAAAGCAGCCACCATGTTGTCTGGGATTTTTCCCCCCTCAGCCACTACAACCACCAATGAGCTTCTATGTCACAGCAATGTCATGATACTACAACACTGCAACGGCACATACAAGAGCTTCTTCTTAAAAAAATATACCCCACAACTTTTAAAAAACAAAACGAAAATGGCATATTTCGAAACAAAAATACAGTATCGCACATGATCTTCCCCTACTGCATAAATGAAATATGTGGGGGTCGACTGTGTGTTACATTATTTATCTTGTGTAGTTGTCATTGACCTCTTGTAACCATCACTCGTGGTTCTGCCACTCATGAGGGCACTTGAGGCTCCCAGATAAATGATGTATCACACAGTTCACTTCCACATATCATTTATCTGTCAGCACTAGGTAAGACCAAGGATAAATTGCTTTTCAAACTGTATATGGGTCTTATCAATTTAAATAAACTCCTTTTTGACTGCCAATTTAGAGTTTGGGTAGGCCATAGTAGTTTGCTGACTCTGTTAGTTTTTTCAAAATGATGACATTTTAGCTATACATACAAACATATGATCCAATGAAACAAAAACAACCATTGCCTCATCAGCCATTAGGTCCTAGCAGAAACATAGAAACATAAAAATTGTCAGCAGATAAGGACTGCTAGGCCCATCCAGTCTGCCCATAGGCCCTATACATGTATGCATCCACTCACCCTAAGTGGTCAATTGCTTTTCATCACTCCCTTCCCTCCCAAGGATTCCCTGTGCTTGTCCCAGGCATGTTTAAACCCCTCCACTGCAGCTCATTGAGTTTGTGCCATCACCCATGTTCTTCACAATACCTATCAAGTCCATGTTTAAAAGTAGCTACAGTACCAGTTGACATCATCTGCTCTGGAAGTCTAATCCGTATACTGTATTCACCATCCATCCTGTGAAGAAGTTCTTTCTTATAATACCCTTACATTTGAGCAGTATTAGAAGTAGTTTTTATTTATTTGACACCCGATTCTGCAGGCTATGAGTGCCTTACAGCAAGAATACAACAGCAAAATTATAGAAAACAATATCATATTGTCACAGTTATAACTAATATTATAAAATATGACAAATTACTTGTGAACATGTAACATCCCATGCAAAATGTAAAAATTAAACTTAAGTTGCTGCTGTGATCAGCTTCGCAGTACCCCCACTCAGCATCCAGCTTCATGGTGACCCCGCTCCTTCAGGTACACTGATGTTCGTAATGCTGTCAACAAAAGAATACTGAAGGGACACTGTCAGCTTCGTGGAAGTGACACTCTCAAGTCCCGCTTTCAAATCTGTAAACAGCATAATGGAGGGGCCCTCACAGGTCACAAATCACAAAGGCTTTGTTCATAAAACAGTGGGAAGGAGTGTTCACAGGTCACAGACATCAATAGCTAACCTCTGACAATGGAACATTGCATATAAAAAGATAACCTCTGCAATGGAGGAAGGGTGGGACAGACACAGAGACAGAAACCTGAAGGGCAGAACAGATGACACAGCTAGGTCACCACCTACTGGCCAAAACAGGAATGGTCACTATTTTTTTTTACTAAATAAACCTACCCATTGAATGTTTAAGTAAAAATACAATTTTAAATAATACTTTTAAGATGTTCTTTTGTTTTTCACAAATGAGCCATTGTATAATAGCAGTAATGCACTCCAGGGTGTGTGTCGTGCTGGTATAACATCACTTCTTGGGTTTTGGACCCATTCAGCCTGTAGCATTGTGCCCAGCCACCCGAGGCTTGACGTTACCCCAGCAAGACACACACACATCCTGAAGTGCATTATTGCTTAAATATAAATGTCACAGACTCAAAAAATTAATTGATAAGATGTGTAAGCCATAGAGAAAATACATTATTTGATTCCCCTTTTAAACACTTCAGAGGGGGCCTCCCTGAGACTACACATGCTCTGTTCCCTGATACCTTAAGCCAGGTATGTGGGGACAACATACTCATATCATACTCTGCACTTACTTTAAATTTATTTTTTTGAGTAATTGTGGTCCATATATTATTTAGCTTCTTTTAATTTGTTATTGCTCAAGTTCCATTTATATTGGATTAATAATTTACTATCTTTGGGTGTATATCTTATATTTAACTATTAGTTTATGGGAGCTTGTCTTTAATTTGGCTGCTGAAACTGATGTGCTTTAAACAGCAAAGCTGTTTTTAAGACTGATGTGTCTTTAACACTGTGCTTTATAACCCATTCAGTTTTTGCTGTCAAGCCATGCCCCTTGATGAAGCTTCATGCAGATGAGGAAAAGTGCTGGGGCTTAGTGCTGTGTTTTCTATGGAATTAATAAACAATGGATTTAACATTTAATACCATTTATTTGTTTTGTGCTGAGTGCCACCACTGGTTTGTTTGTTTAATTTAAGCCAGGACCTGAGGATCTCCAGGAGGACCACCTCTGAAAAATGGAGAGGGCAGTCAGAAGTACAGTGCCAGAGGAACTTATTCAGGTAGCCTGGGCATAGATTGTGTAGGGTTTTTCCTTCTTTCAGTGACATTGTGTTCTCCCTTTGTCTCTTATAATGAGATATTCTGATGATATGTGCTCTATTTGCTGGTATTATCCCTTTTTATGTATTAAAAGGCCATGATCATGTGACCCCAAGTCTTCTTCTTCTTCCAATGAAGAAGAGCCCTAGTTCTGCCAACTGGTCATCATAGCTCTTAGTCTCCAAGTTATCAACTACCTTGACACCTCACCATACTGTAGCTGTTTCTATAGACTTTTTTCAATCATGTCAACATCTTTTCTCAGATCTGAGTGATATTTATGGACTTACAGAGATACAGTGAAGCCCGCCAGGATGAAGTGCAGTGTCACAGGTTTCCTGCATGACAAAAGGGATCAACTCCAATTGAAACTGCATTATTTTCTGCAGTAACTCTACTGCAGAATTCTGCAGAGTTGGGCTTGATCACTGTAGGTAGCAATATTTCTAAATATATTGTACCACAGTGAAATCTCAGTGAAACAAATGGGGTTTTGCTGTGATATATCTAGATACAGTGCTACTTACATTTGGCTGCCACTGTAACGTACACTTCACAACACAGTAACAGAATGATCACTTTGCTGTAGACTAGATAGAGCAACCTTGTCTGGGTTAAAAAAAAAATCTTTTAGATGAACTCAAATTGTCAAAATGACCAGTGTTTTTTATTCAAACTCTGCAGCATTACTAATAATGCTCCCTTTCTTATGTACATCATTGTTCCCTATATACTACTGTCAATAGAAAAATCTGTTGAACTGTGAGCTCATACTGGGGGGATGGGGTGCAGGAGAGAAACGGGCTGGCTACTGCCCAAAATATAAATTAATCACAGTTGAGACAAAAAAGGACCTCTCCACACTCACAGCGAATAAATCGTCTCCAGTATTGACCCATGGTAAAAATGCTGTCTGAAAAGCATCACTTAGATTAGAGTGAGATGCACACAACAAAGCATCTAGGATTTTAAAAGCTTTGGTGCTGTATTTATTCACATTACACTTAAAGTAGTAATCACTTTCCAGCTTGCATTATAGCCTGAATAAAGTTGTAAAAGCAGCATCCATGGAAAAAATATTTTCAAAGCACACAATCCAGTGTAAAGTGCTAAGCGCTAAATGCTATCTAGATTCCTCAATATGCAGACAGATTATAATATGAGGCTCATAAAGCCATAATAATGCTATCTAGAGTCCTCAATATGCAGACAGATTATAATATGAGGCTCATAAAGCCATAATAATGCTATCTAGAGTCCTCAATATGCAGACAGATTATAATATGAGGCTCATAAAGCCATAATATCACCACCACCAGGACCAATCTCAGCCAGCAGCATGCTCAGCGCTTTGGTTTTCATAACCTTCTTCTAGCCTCTCTTTACCTCCTCTTGCCTCCCATCTCCTTATTTGCAATGATTCATTTATTTCTAAATACTGGTTTTCATCTCTACCTATTTATTTCTCCTCTCTCCTTTCTCCCAACCCCCTCCTCTTCTTCTGTACTTCACTCTAAAGACTCCTGCACTTTATTTATTTATCCCTTATTGCAGATCTGCTGCAGGACAATCCACCTTCTCCTCTTCTCTTGCTTCCATTTGGAACTTCCTCCACTTTTGCTGTCTTCTTCCTGTCTCTCAAATGCCATCTCAAACTACTTTGTGCTCCTACTTGCTAGTTTGTCCCTGACTTAACTTACTTGTTCTACTTAACTTACTTGTTCTACTTAATTTACTCCTTCTGCCTTCTGTATGTCATTGCTCATGTTTTCCTATCTCCCCTTCCCTCCTTCTATTTTTGTCTGTTCCTGTTAATCTGTTTATTGCACCACCAGTATGATGCCTGATCTTTGTATAATTATTTTAGTCATTATTTGCTTAATTATGTAAATTCCTGTTTAACTCTTTAATTGCATTTGATACAGCCTGTTTACTGTTGCTCAATAACCTTGGTAATTCACATATGCCTGTAAACTGCATTTTTATGTTGACTGCATTTTACCTTTTCAACCTTTACTTTCTCTTCCTAATCCCCCTTTTCCAGGTTACACCTGAAACTAAGCCATGGCTCAGTGTGCCTTTTCTGGGTACCAAATGTGTATAATTTAATAAATAAATAAATAGTTGTCACTGATGGAGTACTACAGTGGTTTGTTTTGGGGCTCTCCTACTTTGCTCATTATTTACAAATAATCTTTCATCTTTATATACTGAAGACTCAGATCAATACTGGAATGGCAAAACAGCTGATGATGCTCAATCAAAATGTGAGATTGGGTTTGGTGCACTCTAAGATGGACTTGGTAGTGCTGGCTGTTCCTAAATAAAAGCAAGTCAAAATCCATGATCTTTGCCAGATAGCAAAAACTAAAATCCTTGCATACTAGCTGACCTACATGTCTAGTGACGGTACTTTACTGGATAATGGTACAAACTAAAAATGCTTAGGTATCTTACTTAATCAAAGCCTATCCATGAGTAACTGAATTTCTAGCTTGGTCACCACTGTGAACATTAAAGTTGGTGGTTTGTATTGGGTCAAACCAGTTTGTCCAGCAAGACAGAAAAGATTGTTGCTTGCCATACTTTTTTTGTGATTTACTGCATATTCTGTTACTGATGCACCTCCCATGACTCAGCCCTTGCAACCCCAAGCTCTGACCATCCCCAGGGCTTACCTACAACAGTGATCCTGAACCCAGGCTTGCCCCCTACTGGGTGGGGCCATTGGTTGGCCTGTCACCCATGGACTTGAAGTCGGGACTCCGGCAGGCATCCCCGCTGGAGGACCCCCTAGCTTGCTCCCCAGGATGGGGCCACAAGACCAGAACACACCAGCAGAAACACATCACTCAATCACCAGGCAGGGTCATTAGGAATGAGCAGGCATGGAAAGCAGAGTGTCTTAGAGGGAGCCAGCAACATGTTTGTGGAACTATCCCCAGAAAGGAGGAACATGCAATTGCACAACAATGTCTGTTCTTCCTCTCAGCAAGTCATGTGTTGGTTTGTTGAAGAACCTCTCAGCCTCTGCTAGAGGTTACTGTATCACTGGACTCTAAACCCACCCTCCACTCAGAGAAGGACTGCAGCCAACTGGATGCTCAACCCTTCTCTCCCCTCCCCCGGCTGACCCTCTGACTCCTGAGTCTGTTCCTGAACTCAGGACATCATCATTGCAAGTGGAGATCCTACTGCTGCACTGGTGGGATGGTGTTTGTCATACTTTAAGTTAATACTAGGCTTTGGTAGCAGCTTCTTTCACAATCTACAGTATCTAAGTTTGGATTGAACAAGTTACTGTATCCTGTCATAATATATAAAATGTTGCACTTGGTGCCCTCAAGGTTAGTCCACTACTGAACTACAGAACATATTCAAATGTAGTTTTTTTTCATCAAAGACAAACATGTCCACAGTTGGCAAACTATAGTTTTATCATCTTCAACAAAAAAAAAAAATCACATCACTATTTGCTCTTCCAGTGAATGATTACTATCACTGACAGAATTGAATTTAATACCAGCCATAGCAGCTTTCCAGTATCATGTGCTATTTTATGGAATATCCTCCTATAGCATATGGTTACCCTTTGTTATGTATATAAATCAGCCTGCTCAAAATCCTTGTCTAGCACATTCTAAACTGTTATGTGCATTCTAAAGTGTTGTTATGCGCATTCTGAACAGTTATGTACAGTTCAAAGGTCATACAATTTAAAATTTCTCATTTATGCGACACCTAGCTACTTACTAACCATCCAGTTCCCAAAGTCATACCTTTTACCATTCAAAAATCTGAAAATTTGATTTGATATGGGAGTAGAACAAAGAAATGGCAAGATGTTTTGTTTTCACTTCAGTCAGGGTCTGTCACTCTAGTGTAGAAAACCATATACTATAAAAAATAAAATATGGTCAACCACACACAACTCGACATGTGTTTCCATCTTGGGGTTGAGATGACAGCATGGACCTCTCGAGTTCCACTCTCGAGGTTCATATGCTGTCATCTCAACCCCTCAATGGAAACACAACCCTGTTGTGTATGGTTGCCCATACATTATTCTCTATGCGCAGTTAGAAACAAATATCATGCCCAATAATTACAAAGAAGCACTAATCAAACACTTTACAGCCAAGGTTGCTTGTAATTGCTATTATTTCCATGCCTAGTTACTCACAATGTTTGTATAAATGTACCTCACTTCCATGGCTGTGACTAATTCAGGCCTGGGGTGTACCACCTATGGAACTATGTGCTATATGTCACTAAATTCATTAAGTAATTGCAATAAATAGATAGCAATATGTGTCAGGGTAGTTGAGGAGTAAAACAAGCCATGGAATGGGCAAATGACTTGATACCTTGGGCCACATGACCCAAAACAAGATGGTGACCACTTTTTAGTCATTTACAGTAACAAAACACAACTTTTGCTTATTTACATGGATAAATACATGTGAAATGCTGAATAGGTGTGCTGTTTAGTTGTATGTTATAGATATTGGTGCCTGAATGTAATTTCTGGAACATTACACTGCACACCCAGTTTATCTCAAACAGGGGAACATACCTCACTACAATGGCTGTGATCAGTTCATGCCTTGTGTGTACCACCTATGGCACTATGTGTTATATGTCACTAAATTCATGAAGTAATGGCCATAAATATACAGAAATACATGTCAGAGTAGTTGAGGAGTATAATAGGGAAAGGGAAAATTGTTTAACCAGGAAAGGTACACTAAGCCAGAGCTTGTTTCCAGGTGTGACCTGGGAGCACAAGGAAGTTAAGTGACTTGTTCAGGGTCACACAGTATGTAAGTGGAAGCTGTGCGATTCAGACCCAGGTCTGGTCTGCTGGATGTTACCAGATTTGCAGCTCAGAGCCTTAGACCACTGCGCTATACTGCCTCCTTATAATAAGACATAGAATGAGCAAACTACTTGATACCGTGGGTCACATGACCCAAAACAAGATAGCGGCCACTTTCTAGCAATTTACAGTAACAAAACACCTTTTTGCTTATTTACATGGATAAATATATGTGAAATGTTGAATAGTTGTGATGTCTATGCTATTTTTTATATACAGTATATAGGTGCCTGGGTGTAATTTCTGATCTGGAACATTACACTGCACTCTCAGTTTATCTCAGCTAGGGGACCATATCTCACTACAATGACTGTGACCAGTTCATGCCTTGCATGTTCCACCTATTGCACTATGTGCTATGTGTCCCTCAATCAGTGAAGTAATGGTAAGAGCTAGAAATACTTGGCAGGGTAGTTCAGGAGTAAAACAAGCCATAGAACGGGCAAATGACTTGATGCCTTGGGTCTCATGACCCAAAATAAGATGGCTGCCACTTTTTAGTCATTTATAGTAACAAAACACATCTTTTGATTATTAACATGGATAAATGCATGTGAAATGTTGAACAGTTGTGATGTTTAACTGTTTTTCATAGATACAGGTTCCTGGATAAAATTTCTGATCTGGAACATTACACTGCACACCCAGTTTATCTCAAATATGATTCCATACTTCACTAACATGGCTTTGGCCAATTTAGGCCTGGGGTGTACCACCTATGGCACTATGTGCTATATGTCACTAAATCCATCAAGTAATGGCAGTAAATAGAAATACTTGTCAGGGTAGTTGAGGAGTAAAATAAGCCACTGAATGTGTAAATGACTTGATGCCTTGTGTCATATGACCCAAAACAAGATGGTGGCCACTTTGTAGTAATTTACAGTAACAAACCACACCTTTTGCTTATTTACATGGATAAATACATGTGAAGTGTTGAATAGTTGTGATGTCTATGCTGTTTGCTATAGATACAGGTGCCTGGATATAATTTCTGATCTGGAACATTACACTGCACACCCAGTATATCTCAACTAGGGTATCATACCTCACTACCCTGGCTGTGACCAATTCACACCTGGGGTGCACCACCTATGGCACCATGTGCTATATGTCACTAAATCAATGAAGCAATGCTAGGAAATAGACAGAAAGAATTGTCAAGGCAGCTGAGGAGTAAAACAAGTTGTAGAATGGGCAAATGACTTGATGTCTTGGGTCACATTACTCAAAACAAAATGGCAGCCACTTTTTAGTCATTTAAAGTAACAAAACACACCTTTTGCTTATTTACATGCATAAATACATGTGAGATGCTGAATAGGTGTGATGTTTAGCTGTTTGTTATAGATACAGGTGCCTGGATATAATTTCTGAGCTGGAATGTTTTACTGCCCCTCCCCCCCATCCAGTTTATCTCAAATATGGTACCATACTTCACTAACATGGCTGTGACCAATTCAGGCCTGGGGTGTACCACCTATGGCACTACATTCTATATATCACTAAAGCCATCATGTAATGGCAGGAAATTGACTGAAATACTTGTCAGGATAGTTGAGGAGTAAAATAAGCCATGGAATGTGCAAATTACTTCATGCCTTGGGTCACATGAACCAAAACAAGATGGTGGCCTCTTTTTAGTGATTTACAGTAACAAAACACACCTTTTGTGTATTTCCTTGGATAAATGCATGTAAATATTGAATAGTTGTGATGTCTATGTTGTTTTTTATAGATACAGGAGCCTAAATGTAAATTCTGATCTGGAACATTGCACTGCACAACCAGTTTACCTCAAATAGGGGACTATACCTCAATTCCAAGGCTGTGAACAATTCAGGCCTGGAGTGTACCATCAATGGCACTGTGTGCTATATGTCACTAAATCAATGAAGTAATGGTAAGAAATAGAGAGAACCGCTTGTCAGGGTAGATGAGGAGTGCAACAAGCCACAGAATGGGCAAATTACTTTATGCCTTGGGTCACATGACACAAAACAAGATGGTGTCCACTTTCTAGCAATTTACAGTAACAAAATACATCTTTTGCTTATTTACATGGGTAAATACATGTGAAATGTTTAATAGGCATGATGTTTAGCTGTTTTTCATAGATTCAGGTGCTGCATGTCATTTCTGATCTGGAACTTTACACTGCACACCCAGTTTATCTCAAATAGGGTACCATACTTCACTAACACAGCTGTGACTAATTCAGGCCTGGATTGTATCACCCCTGGTACTATGTGGTATATGTCACTAAATCAATGACATAATGGTAAGAAACAGACAGAAATATGTGCCAGTGTAGTTGAGGAGTAAAACAAGCCATAGAATGGGCATATTTATTTATTTTTATTTATTTAGTATTTTGGAAAAGACCTTTGAGCACAAGCTCTTTTACAAAGGTTCCACATCATAGATTGCAAAACAAAGTACAGCAGGAGAAAGCAAAGGTACATTACAATGAACGATACAGCTTGGATTCAGAACTTACAGAATAACTCAAAAACATAGGTACAAGTTAAATAACAAGGAAAAACACTTTATGAGGGTGGGGGGGGAATAAGCAGCCACAAAGTGCCTTGTCAGTAGTTCAGAGGGACAGGGATAGCTGGCAGAGGGTTGAAGAAGGGAGGTACGAGAAAGAGAGAGATAGAGAGAGAGAGGTAAGTACTGTGGTGGAGGTGAAGGGTGGGAAAAGAGGGACAATAAGTTATAGGGAGAAATGGTGGGGTGAGGGGAGGCTGAACAGAGATGACATGCTAGAGTAAAATGGTGGGGTGTGAGGGGGCATGGTCAGGCAGCCAGCATTAGGAGTAACTGTTTGGGAAACTCATAGGACTGTGAATTGGGGGAGGGGGTGGCAGGTGCTGAAGGAGTGTGATGCAAACTGATTGCTGGGGGCAAGTCATGAGATGGGGCAAAGGGGAGGGAGTACCTGATGCCTGCTTAGTGCTTGCCAGTGGGCAGAAAGAGCAAGTTGGCTGGACTCAGGGGCAAGTGCACTTAGAGAGTGTTATGAGGTGCTGTTTGAGGTCAGTTTTGAATTGTGCCAGACAATTGGTGGCCAAGAGGTTCCCAGGAAGTGCATTCATACATAGGGGGCCCAGTAGGCAAATGCACATTTCCCAAGTGAGGTGCGATGGAAGAGGATTGCCAAGGCCCCTCTAGTCCTCCTTCTGGTGACCTGTAATGTGTTGGTCACCTTGATCAAATTGCCTACACAAGGTGGTGTTTTACCCAATAGAGCCTTCTTCCCTAGGATGCAAGTCTGGAATTTGACTCTGTTTCTTAATGACAGCCAATTTGCACATTCATACAGAGTACAGGTGTGAGTTCCACGTTCAGCATCCAGGGTGAGTCTGCAGGCTTTGTTGAGCACAGTCTGAACCCTCTTGAGCACTGTACCCATTGCCACCCCATAGACCACTAGTCCATAGTCAATAGTAGATATAATTGAGCTGTGGACTGAGAGGTGGAGGGCCCCCAGAGAGAGGTATTGCCTGTGCCTGTGCAGGACACCAATCTTGGTATTGACTGTCTTGACCAGAGAGTCAATATGGTGTGCAAATGTGAGGGTATCATCTATTATGACCCCCAGATACTTGAACAAGTGAACTTGTTCCAGTGGCTCACTGCATGAGTTGGAAATGATGAGGGGGTGGCGCTTACTTTCGTTGTAGTGGCTGGACTTAAGCAAAGCCTTGGTCTTCTTGTAGTTTAGTAGCAACTTATGACTACTGAACCAGTCCTCAAGTTTGAAGGAGTTCTGCAGCTTAGATTGTAGGGCAGTCTGAGATGTGCTGCTGCTCAGAAGCACAGCATCATCTGCATACAGTATGAGTTCGAAGTCACAGGCTGTGGGAAGGTCATTTAAGAAGAGGCTGAAGAGTAGGGGCCCCAGTATTGATCCCTGGGGAACCCCTAATGATAACTCTCTTGCACTGGATACTGTTTGCCCAATTTTGACACATTGATTTCTCCATATCAGGTAGTCCTGGAACCAGCAAAGGACATCGGGCACCACACCCATGTTTCGCAGTTGGGTCAGCAACAGGGGGTAATTGACTGTATCAAAGGCATTGGTGAGGTCAGTAAAGACAGACCCCACCAGTTTACCTTCATCCAGGGCCTTATGTGCATAGTTTGTGCAGTCCAGCAGGGCAGTGGTGGTACAGTGATTTTGTCTGAAGCCATGCTGGTTGGGGCATAGCAGATTATACTTATTGAGGTAGTCGATGAATTGACCCTCCACAATCTTTTCCAGTGCCTTGGACAGGGGGGAGAGGATCGAGATGGGTCTGTAGTTGGCTGAAAGAGACTTGTCACCTCCTTTATGCACTGGTGTAAGTAGGGCCTGCTTCCAAACTGCCGGGAATTGTGCCAGGACCAGGGACTTATTGTACAGCATGGTAATGGGCACTATAAGAATGTCCAGGGTGAGGGACAGAAGTTTCATGTCTATCCCATCACTGCCCAGTCTGGTCTTACCTAGTATTTTCTTGACCACAGTAAGGGCCTCCTTCATCATCACCCTTTTAAAGTAGAAGGTCTGGTGAAAACACTGGATAGATATGTTGTTGGAGTGGTTCAAGCCAGGCTGAAAATAGGCAGGAGGTAGCACAGGTGTAAGATCGGTGAAGGCCTTATTGAAGGCTTCTGCAATAGCTAGAGGGTCTGTAGTGGGGGTGTTACTTTTACTGAGCAGCTGAGGGTGTTTCTTGTCCTACTTTCCAAGTGTGCTTTTGAAGTTATCCCAGAATCTTTTCCCATCACCCCAAGAATTTCAAAGCTGGGCCTTGTGATAGTTGGCTTTGGCGAGCTGGATTAGCTTGGTGCAGCAGTTTCTGGCTGCTCTGTAGCACTGGTAGTCATGCTTGCTACCTGTGTTTCTGGCCTTCTCCCAGAGTATGTCCCTTTCTTTTAAGTGGGAGAGGAGCTCCCCATCAATCCAGCCATTTGCCTGCCCCCAATTTTTTTATTTTCGTGAGTGGGGTATAGATGTCGCAGATGGAGCTATGACTTAATGCCTTTGGTCATATGACCCAAAACAAGATGGCGACCACATTCTAGTCACTTACTGAAACAAAACATACCTTTTGCTTATTTACTTGGAAAAATGTATGTGATATGGCTAATAGATGTGATGTTTATGCTATTTTTTATAAATATAGTTTCCTGGATCTAATTTCTGGCCTGGAAATTTACACTGCACACCCAGTATATCTCAAATAGGGGATCATACCTCACTACCATGGCTGTGACCATTTCAGGCCTGGGGTGTACCACCCATGGCACTATTAGCTATCGGTCACTAAATCCATGAAGTAATCTTAAGAAATAGACAGAGATACTTGTCATGGTAGTTGAGGAGAAAGACAAGCCTTAGAATGGACAACTGTCTTTATGCCTTGGGTCAAATGACCCAAAAAAGGATGGCTGCTTCTTTCTCGCCATTTACAGCAACAAAACACACATGCTGCTCATTCACTTGGATAAATACATTGTAAATCATTATTAAGACTGCTGTTTATACTATTTTTTAAAGATACAGGTGTCTGGATATAATTTCTGACATAGAATGTTACATTACAAACCCAGTTTACTAGCTATGGACCATATGTCACTACCATGGCTGTAACCAGTTCAGTCATGGGGGGTACCACCTATGGCACTATGTGCTAGATATCACTAAATTCACAATGGAATGCTAAGAAATTACTTGTCAGGGATGTTGTGGAGTAAAACAAGCCACAGAATGGCAAATGAATTGATTCCTTGTGTTACATAACCAAAAACAAGATGACTGATATTTTCCAGTCATTTAAAGCAACAAAACACATTTGTCACACATTTACCTGCATAAATACATGGACAATGCTGGATATGTTTGATGTTTATACTATTTTGTAAAGATACAGGTGCCTGGGTATAATTTCTGATCTGGAATGTTTCTTTGCTCACCAAATTTTCCTCCAACAGGGCAACATACCTCACTACCATGTATGTAACCAGTTCAGGCCTGGAGGGTACAACCTATGGCACTATGTGACATATGTCACTAAATCCATGCAGGAATGTTATGAAATAGACATAATTACTTGTCAGGGAAGTTGAGGATTTAAACAAGCTATAGAATGGGTAACTGACTTGATGCATTGTGTCTTATGACCAAAAACAAGATGGTCACCTCTTTCTAGTCATTTACAGCAACAAATCACACCATCTTCACATTTCATTTTGATAAATACATTGGAAATCTTTAATAGGTGTGATGTTTATACTACTTTTTAAAGATACTGTGTCTGGATATAATTTCTAACCTAGAATGCTACATTACAACCCCAGTTTACTACAAGCAGTGGACCATACATGACTACCATGCCTGTGACCAATTTAGGCATGAGGAGTACAATCCATGGCACTATGTGCTATATATCAATAAATTCATGAAGAAATGGTAAGAAATAGACAGAATTTCTTGTCAGGGGAGTTGAGATTTAAATCAAGCACTAGAATAAGCAAATTCATTGATGCCTTGTGTGACTGACCACAATTAAAATGCAGACCTAGGGGTTAGGCTACAAAAGTTCCTGTTACACTGCCCCATTTTCTCAATGGACATGCCCACATGTCTAACAAGTCTTTGACAATTCAAGTTCATAGTTTTGGTACCACCTAGGTGGTTGTCTCCCTCTTGCTTGAGTCTAAATCCCTTCCACAGTACATCCCATACCAAATTACTGACTCTAAGTCTCTTGCTGCTGAGTCCAGTGGTATCTCACAGATGCCACCAGATGTATAACCATCCCAGCCATGGGTTTCAAAAACCAATTAAGCTAAAAAGAAGGGCCAGGGCCTTGTTGGGTTGTTTGGCCCAATGTCTGGGTGATTGACCCCAATTAAAACGCAGTCCAATCAGCACCGGCAGCTGGTAAGTTTTATAGAGAGACTGAATAAAGGGACAGCTCTGTTCCTCTATATGGATACCACTGGGTGATCATCAGAAAAGAGATGAACACAGTAAAAGTCAAAAAAATACAATTTACTAAAGATTCGGTAAACATTAACAAATATAAGGAAAGAGGGAACATAAAGTCTAAAGAAAATGTAATTTGACAATGGAACTGTAAAGTCACAGAAGTGACAGCTAAACAAGTTAGCATATCATGATCACTAGGAGAAGCTAGTCTCTTGACTCCAGCAACAATGATATCTGTAATGGGGCAAGCTGCTACAGCAGATGGCCATCTTCTGACCACCATTGACTGTCCACTCTTGACCTCACTACCAAAGATGTCTGTGACAGGACTAGTTGCTATGGTGTGGGCCCTCTTCTGACCACCCTAGATGGTCCACTCTTGACCCTGGCACCAAGGATGTCTGCGATAGGGCAAACTGCTATGCAGAGGCCCATTCTGACCACCCTAGATGGTCCACTCTTGACCCCAGCATCAAGGATGTCAGTGATTGGGCTAGTTGCTACTGCAGAGGCCCTCTTCTGACCACCCTAGATGGTCCACTCTTGACCCTGGTGCCAAGGATGTCTGCAATGGGGCAAACTGCTATGTCAGAGACCCCTTCTGAGATGGTCCACTCTTGACCCCAGTGCCAAGGATGTCTGGGTGGGGCTAGCTGTTACAGTGGAGGCCCTCTTCTGACCACCCTAGATGATCCACTCTTTACTCGATACCAAGTTGTCTTCATTGGGGCAAGCGGCTATGGTGAATGCCCTTTTCTGACCACCCTAGATGGTCCACTTTTGACCCAAGTGTACAACATTGTCTATGTTGGAGAAAGCAGCTATGGTGAAGGCCCTTTTCTGACCACCCAAGAGGGTCCACTCTTGTCCCTGATGTCCTGGTCCTGATTATATGCAATAAACCATTGGTGATTGACCATGGTTACTGAAGTGTTGGAACACTAGCCTGTGGTTGTGGACTTCTGGACATCACTCAAGGGATTCCCAGATGACACTGGTGCTCCAGCGCTACACCTACGGTGTTCTGGGTGTTCTGATACTGGACATATGGACCTCCAGACATTGGACACTGCATCTCTGGACCTCAGGTACTCAGCCACTGGAACTCATGCACTCTGCCATGAAGTCTCAGGTGCTCTGCCACTAGACCACAGGCACTCCACCACTGGACCTAAAAAGGGGAGACAAATTTGCAGAGCCTGGATCTGTCTGCACCCGAGCTGCACAGATTGACCTCTGTAACTCAGAATGGATTCCCCCCACAAAGATTGTGCCACAGTCCCCAAAATACAGGCTGCAGGACAGTCTCACACTTGTTTATATGCAGCAGAAATCAGAAAATAATTTCAGGTACTCTGGCAGGGTCAATTCGAGTGCTGTCCCTTTAAATCCTTCTATTACACAATCTTCAAAAAAGATGCTTTACCCACTGCTTCACACAATTCAAGAATCTACTGGAAAATATGAGGACACATGAGTTAGGTGGGGCCCCTCTCCCCCAAAATTCTTCTTAGGAGGAAAGGGGGAACATATAGTATAAAGAAAATGTAAGTTCAACAGTGGAACTGTAAAGTCACAGAAGTGTCAGCTAAACAAGCTAGCTCAACACAATCACTAGGAGAAGCTGGTCTATTGACTCTGGCAACAATTAGGTCTATGATGGGGTAAACTGCTACTATGGAAGGCCCTCTTCTGACCACCCTAGATGGTCAAATCTTGATCCTGGCATCAAGTTGTCTTTGTTAGAGCAAGATGCTATGGCCAAAGCCCTTTTTTGAACACCATAGATGGTCCACTCATTTTTAACACAACCCAACTGACCAAATTCCCACAACCTTCCCACATCCCTGCAACTCACTAGATGTAGAATGCCACATTGGGTCATTGCACAGCCTCAGTCGATGAAGGCCACCCCTTCCCCACATCTTGGATGTATGTATCCTGTGCTCCCACTCTCATCCATAATGACCCCCTGCCCATTACAGTCCCACCTCATTGTCACCCACCAAAAGGTGCAAAATGGAATCAAACTCCTTCCTATCTTTATTCCTAACCCTTGATTATAGGACCTATGCAGCCCCAAAAGCTTGTGTACTGTACATTTGGGTTCACTCAGAAGTATAAAACTGTATAAGAGCTCACATGATGGAATTCTGTCCTACACTCTGAATAATCCTTCACATATGATTTTCTCAACAATAAAATGAGCAGATCTGAAATTATATTTTACATAAAAAAAAATAAACCTAGACTGAAACAGACATAAATAAATAATGCAAAACAAAAAAAATAAAATTATTATTTATATAATCTGGCACACAGATGTCCACCCCTAGTGTTGGATGCCTCCCACCCACAGCCCTTTGTTTTATTAAGTAGCCAATATTGAGGGTCTCAATCTCATGTCTGCATTTAGAGCCCCCCCCCCCAGCAGTGTGGGACACTGGAGAGCTCAGCCCCAGTGTCCCAAAATATTTCTTTAATTTTATCCTGTAAATAAAAACAGCCCCTGACATCTTTTTATTTTTTAACCTGAAAAAAGGAAAACAGTCCCTTGTCTTCCCCATCATCCCCCTCCCCCATCCCGACCCTCTCACTGAGCACCCACCATCTGACACCCCCCAACCTATACTTACCACTGGAGGTCATAGGCTGTCATCTTCTGTGGACTGAGACATGTCTGCACTAGTGCTGTGAGGGCTTTTCAAATTCTGGTGGAATGAAATTCCTCAGAATGTTCAAAATTCCACTGAGATTCCACCGAATTCTGCCAGAAACGAAATGGCGGAATTCAGCAGCATAAAATAGTTGTGGAATGATTTTCCATGGAAAAATCACTGTTCTATTCCATATACCTCATTATTTTCTGCAGAAGTTGTTGCGGAATAATTTCCACAGAGAAAATACATTTCCCTGCGGATCACAGTAGGTGGAATTCTGCAGGTGAACAAGCAAAATTCCAGCAGAAATGCTGCTGGTAGAATGGTCATTCCACACTAATTCTGCTGGTGGAATTCTACATTCCACACAGCACTAGTTTGCACTCTTGAAAGCCGAACCGTGAGCTGAGGAATCAAGGTAAGTGCCATATAATGTATTTCAATGGGGTTTTGAACTTATGTTCATAACATTGCCATTTTTTGGAATTTCTTCACCAAATTTTCAACATGGCCTTTTTGGGAAACCACTTTATGAATACTGCAACTGTCATTTCATTAATTGGGCCTGGAAGGTGATTTTTTTAGTTGCCTCACAAAATAACCTCTTGGGACTGAACAGTGAAATTATATCACCAGTGTTCATGAGGTGGGGTCCCAAAAACGTCCATCTTAAAAATTTGGTGAAAAATTCCTAAAAATGGCTGAATTAGTCGTGTTTATTTAAAATGTTTCTATGCACATGCATAACTTTGGTGAATTTCAACATTTTGACTGCAAATTTTCAACATAGCCATTTTTTCACACCACCTCATGAACAGTATAGCTTTCATTTTTCATAAACCCCATAGGTGAAAATTTTCAAATCTGTACTAAAATGCCATTCTGCACCAGATTTGAAAATTTTCACCTATGGGGTTTACGAGGTGGGGTCATAAGAAGACTATGTTGAAAATTTGGGGTCAAAATAGGAATAAATGACAAAGTTATGACCGTTTATTGCAGTTTTGCTATGCCCGCTCGTAACTTCAGAAATATTAAATATTTTTACCACAGATTTTCAACACAGCCTTCTTATTACCCCACTTCATGTATGTCACAGCTGCCATTTTTCAAATCCTGGCCAAACTGTGTTTTCGCATCTGTGGTGTGGAATAGCATTGCAGTTGTGCAGAATTACGTTTTGGAAGGGATTCTAACATTTTCTGTACCGGACACATGAGGTGGGCTAATAAGATGGCTATGCTAACAATTTATTCACTGTTGCCCTATAAATGGAAGTGTAGGTTCCACAGCTACATACATATACGTATCTATGGAGGGATCCTGCACTCCCACAGTAAAATAGAGATACTATTATGCTATCTATAAAAAGTAAGGAAATAAGTTGCAAAAAACTTGGTTAATACTCCAGTTAGGGTCAAAATGAAAAAAGTTGGGAAATTAAGTGTTAGGTTTTCCCTAACACTCCACCCTCCCAAACCAGATAGGAGAGCAGGTGTGTCTTTGGCTTCTCAAGCATAACACTCACC
The DNA here is from genome assembly GCA_016271365.2 of Neoceratodus forsteri. Lineage (NCBI taxonomy): Eukaryota > Metazoa > Chordata > Ceratodontiformes > Ceratodontidae > Neoceratodus > Neoceratodus forsteri. Next base: position 357,028,840 of record CM057456.1, read on the forward strand.
CCATTCTCGTAAAGTCTATACATCTGACCTTATTTACAGATGGAATGGGGTGCTAGCGTAGCAGTATTTTCTTGACCATGTTTTCATTAAATAAAAAATAGGTTCCAGCCCCAACAGTTCCAGAGTTCTTCAAAGCTAGACCTTGCAAAATATATATATATATATATATATATATATATATATACACACACACAGTTAGTTAATTTATTGTTTGACTTTTAAAAGCCAATACAAAAATCATGCAAAAAGAAGAATTAAAAAATATTACAAGTTTTACATATTGCACTTTCATATTTCTGAATACATTATAAACCTATTAGTTTTTAAGAGTTTCCCATATAACTTAAACACATTTTGTAACATTAATGTTGTGCATTTCTGCTGTAGTTAAAATCAACAACTCTTATTTCCCCTTAATGGGTTATTACTCCCATTCATTACATTCTTGTAATACTGATGCAGTATGTCAGGTTTTGAACATAAGGCTATAATTTCCTTTAACTGTCCATAATCACATCCATGTCACTGCAAGTCTTTCAATGGGACATCTCATTGCTTGTACAGTAGTACTATGGTATTGCTTCTTTGAATTATTATAAGGAGTGAGGCCACATGGTTTAACAGGTAGCACATGAGGTGAATGCCTGAATCACAGCGCCATCCAAAACGGTGATGCAATATGGGTGAAAGCTCAAAAGGTGAGGGGGCAGGAAGGGCGACTTGATGTGGTTCGGTGGGCGACCCTAGTGACAGGATGTCACTACGTGTAAACGCGCATGGGGGGAGTGAGCACGGTGAGCGTGGCCTGGGAGGTGCAGAAGGGATGAAGGGGATGGCACTGCGGTTGGCTGCTGAGCTGCACCGTGGCAGAAGGGGTTGGCCTCCACTTGTGGTGCTAGGTTTTCTGGTTTGGATCTGGGTCCAGGCACTACTGTGCTTTTCTTGCGCCCAGCCCAAAATCTTTTTTTGCTTTTGCACCCCCCCCCAACATGCACCCCCCTGGGTTGAGAATCCTTAAGTAGAGGGGTATGAGAACACAGCCACAGAAAGCAAGTATTTTCAGTCCCCAGTGCTGTTTTTCCTTGCACTGAGGTTGTCAGGGTGGCAAAATTGTTTTCGCCACCCTCACGTCGCTCTTCTGCGGTTTATTAGGTCTTCCTTTACCATACCACATTTACATTGTCCTTTCTCTCCTTTTGTTTTTTTCTCCCTTATTGTAAATTTCATTTTGCCAGTTACTAGTGTTCAATTCAAACTTAAATCTGAATGTTATTTTTCTTTGGCAGGGATTTTTCAATATTGTTAGCTTTGATTCCAACCTAAGATCACTTTTGTTTTTACACAGTCATTTACATATTTTATATCATCAACATGTTTCCATGTCCCTTTGTTTATAAATATCCTTAATCCTTACGGAGATTTCATTATTGATTTGATCAGATGAAACTCTAAATATATTGTGAATACAATATAACAACCCATAAGGTTTAATGATGTTCTCAACAATTAGCATACTGGGAAAGAGCGAGCTGTGACTTTCATAATTTATTGCTTCATCTATACACATCCTAGGTAATCTAGATTTACTCATGGCATAAACCTTAATCTAGTGCCTCACCATTCTCTGTTTTATTTGGCACTCTACTGGTAATTGTCCTTGTTCTGCCCTAACTAAAGCTGAAGGTGTCCCCTTTGGTAATCCCATCAGATGTTTATAGAATCTGTTTAAATGAGGCTCTATATTAATTTTCGGGTAAATCCCTCATTGTTCTGCTCTGAATAATAGCTGGCTTTTCAATAATAACCATTTGGTTACCTTTAACAGATTTGCCACCATACTTGTGTGAGAAAGATTTTATTACAGGGGCAACATGTTTTACTATTGTTCTGTCTGTGCTATGTGGCTTCTCTAGGAGCTATCCTGTGAGACTGTAATCCCCAGGTATAAACATTCTTTTACCGCCTCTAATTTAGTGTTCTTAACATAGGGGCCCGGATATTCAAACTGCTCCAGGCTGTGGTGCAAACCTGGGTGCAGCTCAACTTAGTTGTACAGGGGTGTGGCCTGGGCGACATTCAACAGAGCTGCACTATGGCTCAGCAGCTTTGAATATCACACCCTGGCCACCCCCACTGTGCATGGCACAGTGGCACTGCACCAGCACAAGTGGCCAGAGTGAAGCATGGTGATGCACTAGCGCAAGTGCCATTGCACCATTCACAGCACCTGCGATATTCAAAAGGGGACATGCAAATGGGGCCATAATATATGCAAGGCGCACGTGGGGCAATTTGCATGTCATTATGGCCCCATTTGCATCCCATTAGCATGCAGGTGTGCCGATCCCTGATGACTTGAGCCTGGTGCCCTGCCAGGCAGCAGCTATCAGGGACCGACGCCCCCTGCAGCCCGATCGCAAGCATTTGTCTAAAACAAAAATCCTCATCTAATATCCCTGGTAATGCATGCACTGGGTGCTGCCTGATCGAGTGGTGATTGGGGGCTCAGTGGGCGGGTGGGGAGGGGGTACACTAGACCGCCAGGGTACTAGGTCATTTTATGTTTTACAGATGCCCGTGATTGGGCAGCGATCAGTCCACTGGACCACCAGGGATATTGGATGGGGGTTATTATACCGATGCCCGTGATTGGGCACATAGCGGTCCACTGGACCACCAGGGATATTAGATGAGGATTTTTTTTTTGTAGACAAATGCCCGTGATTGGGAACATAGCGGTCCACTGGACCACCAGGGATATAGGATGGGGGGGTTATTTAACCAAATACCAGTGATTGGGCAGCACTCGGTCCACTGGACCACCAGGGATATTGGAGGGAGGGTTTATTTACACAGATGCCTATGATGGGGCATGGAGGCACCGTCAGGTGCAGGAATTTCGAATTGGCCACCCACAGGTGGCAACTGCCCGTCATTGCACCCTGCAATGTGGCAGCTCACCTGTGGGTGGCCATAGTTTGTTCCTTTTTTTTTTGGCTTAACTTTGTGCAGGCGCAAGTAGGGGTTGCGCATGCATGGCTCTACACATCCCGGGCTTAATATCGGGCTGTGCAGGTTATGCATGGGCACGTCCCCCCTACCTATGCCTGCATACATTACTGATGCGCTCCGGCGCATTGGGATTTGTGCGGCACACTTTTCTCTTGTGCAACCCTTTTGAATATCTGGGTCAGTATTTATAATCTCAATTATTCCTTCCAAATACCAAAATTTTTGTTCTATCATAATCGATTTGCAAATTGGCCCTTTCACATTCTAGATGGAATTGATTCGGCATCCTTCTCAAGACTAGTGCACTTGTTGATATTAGTGCCACGTCATCTGCATAGGCTAAGTATGGGCACTTTCTCTCCCCTATTTCTGGTAAATGAAACTCCTCATTGTATAGTTTTTTGAGAACTGTTTTGAAAAAGATATTAAATAGCATCAGTGAAATGGTATAACTTTGTTTTACCCCTATATTTGATTCGAATTTCTCACTTAACCCTCTAACTGTATTAAATCTTATGCATATTGAGTTATTTGTATATAATCTTTGCAGCATGTCAGTTATTGATTTCTCTATTCTTATTTGCTCTGATCTTTCCCACAGCAATACTTTATTTACCTTGTTGAAGCTGCTTTCAGGTCTATGAATTCACAATATCGTTTTTGCTGTTTTATAACTTTGTATGTATGTACCTGATGCCCCAGGACAAATGATTGATCAGTGGTGGAATACTGAGCTCAGAAACACACTTACGCCTCATCCAGAATGTTATTTTCTTTAACCCAAATGATTATTCTATTGTTTATGATACGACTAAAAATGTTGGCAGAACAGTCAGTATGGCTTATCGGTCTGTAGCAGCTCAGATCTTTTTTATCACCTTTCTTATATATTGGGACTATTATATTGTTTCTCCAACTGTCAGGTATTACTCCTGTTTCCCCTTATATAATTATACACTCTGTAGAGCAAGGGTGTCCATATTTCTTTTAGTTTACTAATGACATTGGAAGGGACACCATCTGGTCCTGGTGCTTTATGAGCTGTGAATGAATCTATCACCATATTCATTTCTTTTTCTGTAAACTGATTCATTTCCTTTTTGCCTACCAGTGTGTGTGAGTGTGTGTGTGTTTGTGTGTATATATATATATATTTGAGGCAAAAAACTCCATTTAATGCATCAGTTAGGGTTGTTCCACAGTGACAAAAGCAAGGAAATTCGATGTTAGGGTTGAAATCCCCTTTGCACCCTTCCAGCCCACCCCCCCAACTGAAATTGGGGTGCACGTTGGGGTCGTTGGCCCTAACTCTCACCCCATCACATGTGGAAAGAAGCTGAGGAACAGAAGAATGGGGTGAGAGTTAGGACCGATGACCCCAATGCATATCCCGATTCCAGTTGGGGGGTGGGCTGAAGGGGTACAAAGGGGGTTTCAACCCTAACATTGAATTTCCTTGCTTTTGTCACTGTGGAACAACCCTAACTGATGCATGAAATGGAGTTTTTTGCCTCTAATTTCCCATCTTTTTGAGAATGATAATGAGAAATAGTGAATGTAATGCAGCGGCGGAAGTGTGGGGCCCTTTCGGCCCCGCGCTCTTGCCACGTGATGTCTTGTCACATAGTAACACTGTGCTGGCAAACGCAAATCATAATGCGCATGGTGACGCAAAGCGAAACAGAAAGAGAAACAGTACTGTAGACAGAAATGTTAAAAACAACGCAAACGCAACCACAAATGAAAACACAAAGGGTAATGCACATGGTGGCGTAGACGTGAACGGTAAGTGAAATGCGTACGGAACTGCAAGTGGAAACGGCAATGGTAACAGTAATGTGAGCGCACAGGCTGGTTCTCCCCAAAAGCTGTATAGAGAAAGACAGTGAGTACAAAGAATGTATGCAAAATAATGACTCTCGGAACAGAAAAATGAGGACTTGGAATAGTAAATTGCTTATATCTCAGGAACTATACGACATAGAAAAAAAAATTAAAAGTCACATGAATTATCACTTTCCTGGCTAGCTTTGTACTTAGCCCCTGGTAGGGGGCTAAGCATTTTTTCAATGAAAAGTCCATATCTCCCACCGTTTCCTAGATATGGACCCTGAAAGGTGCGGCGAATGCGGTTATGTTGTCCTATGGGAAAAAAACAGAAGTTCGGAGTGCCATAACTTTGCCTCCCTGTAATACTTTTTCACCAAACCACTGAAAGGCACATCTGCGAGATGTTGGCTGTGTTCCCTGCAAATTTCAACCCAAAAGACCAAACCGTTATTTTGCAGCAGGGCGCCAAACAATTGCTGCAATGTGTCGTACACTGTAATGTTATCCTATGGGAAATAGTGTCAACTTTGGAGTATCGTAACTTTGCCACCGTGTAATATTTTTTCAACAAAACACTGAAAGGCACATCTGAGAAATGTCGGCTGCGATCTCTCCAAATTTCAGCCCAAAACTCCAAACCATACTTTTGCAGCAGGGTGCCAAAGAATTGCTGTCATTTTCTCACAGCCTAGAAAAGTACTCTCGCAATTTGCAAAAGCTTTCACAAAAATTTGCGACACTTTCATGAGTGTGACACTACTTTGTAAAGGAACTTTTTCCAGAAATCCAAAAAACATATTTCTGGGGTGTTTTACCCCAAAATAAGGACATGGCTAGCATCCTCAGGGTCCGACTAGGTGAATTCAGAAAGAATTAGGTTGCTAGAGGGTCACAAATTTAAATGCCAAGCATTTTTCTGATCACCAACTGAAAACAAAATTGCAGATTTGTGACAGTAAAAGGGCCATTTGAGAAAGTAAAAACTGCATTTGTGACACTGTTGAACTTTTTGTTAACTTTTCCTATTGACTTATAATGGGAACTTGTTTTTTGAATAACTTTTGAACCGTTTAATATTTTTTCACGAAATCTTTGAAAGGCACATTGGGGATCCTGGCTGCATGTTCCCTGAAGAGTTTGGACTGGTCACACAAACTGTGCAACCTGTAGGCGCGACCATAGAATTCCCAAAAAAGCATAAATGCATGCGCAGGTCATGCATAATAACTCCGCAGCCATAAATCCAACTAGTACAAAACTTGGTACATCCCAAAGTGTATGGATCTTGATTCTGTATTCCAAATTACAGGCAAATCCATTGAATGGTTGCAAAGTTATTAAGGTGCAAAATTTGGGGTTTAACATGTAAATGGCTCCTCAACCCTAACTATGGTAGCACTACCGTGCTACCATAATACCTATATATATATATATATATATATATATATATTTATATTAGAGGCAAAAACTCTATTTAATGCATTAGTTAGGGTTGTTCCACAGCGACAAAAGTGAGAATTTGGTGTTAGGGTTGAAAGCCCTTTTACCCCCTGTTCACAGCCCCAACCTGCATTGGGGTGCGCGTTGGGGTTGTCGACCCTAACTCTCACTCCATCAGATGTGTGAAGAAGCAGAGATATAGGAGAATGGGGTGAGAGTTAGGACTGACAACCGCAACGCGCACCCGATGCCGGTTGGGGGTGTGGACAGAGCGGTCAAAGGGGGTCTTTCAACCCTAACAACAAATTTCCTTGCTTTTGTCGCTGTGGAACAACCCTAACTAATGCATTAAACTGAGTTTTTTGCCTCTAATTTCCCTTCTTTTTGAAAATGATAATGAGAAATAGTGAATGTAATGTGGCGGCGCTCTTGACACGTGATGTCTTGTCACATAGTAACACGGTGCCCGCGAACGCAAATGGTAATGTACATGATGACACAAAACAGAAAGATAAACAGTACTGTAGACACAAATGGTTAAAATAACGCAAGCGCAAAATGAAAACACAAAGGGTAACACACATGGTGCCGTAGATGGGAACGGTAAGTGAAACAGGTATGGAACCGAAAGCAGAAGCGGTAAGGGTAACAGTAATGTAAGCGCACAGGCTGGTTTTCCCCAAAAGCTGCATAGAGAAAGACAGTGAGTACAAAGAATGTATGCATAATAATGGGTCTCGGAGCAGAAAATGAGGAGTTGGAATACTAAATTGCTTATATCTCAGGAACCATACGACGAAGAAAAAAAATGTAAAAGTCATATGATGTATGACTTCCCTGGCTATAAGTACTTTTCCAACAAAAAGTCTGTATCTCGCACCGTTTCCGAGATATGGCCCTTGAAAGGCACAGCGAATGCCGTAATGTTATCCTATGGGAAAAAAAGAGAAGTCCGGAGTGCAATAACTTTGGCTCCCTGTAATATGTTTTCACCAAACCACTGAAAGCACATCTGGGGATGTTGGCTTTGTTCCCTCAAATTTCAGCCCAAAAGACCAAACTGTTATTTTGCAGCAGAGCGCAAGGATTCTAAAATGGACGTGAATGTTATCCTATGGGAAAAAGACCAAACCGTCTTTGCAGCAGAGTGGCAAAAGAATTGCTGTCATTTTGCTACAGCCTGAAAAAGTAGTGTCACAATTTGTGAAAGCTTTCACAAAAATTTGCAACACTTTAGTGAGTGTGACACTACTTTGCGAAAGTACTTTTTACAGAAACTTGAAAAACATATTTCTAGGGTGTTTAACCTCAAAATAAAGACATGCCTAGCATCCTCAGGGTCCGACTAGGTAAACACAAAAATAATTGTGTTGCTAGAGGGCCCCAAATTTAAATACCAAGCATTTTTCTGATCACCTATTGAAAACAAAATGGTGGATTTGCAAAAGTAAAAGGGCCGTTTGTGAAAATAAAAACTGCATTTGCAAAAGTGTTGAGCTTTTTAACTTTTCCCATTGGCTTAAAATGGGAAATAATTTTTTGAATAACTTTTGAACCGTTTAGTATTTTTTCACGAAATCTTCAAAACGCACATCAGGGACGCTGGCCGCACGTTCTCTGACGATTTCAGACTGGTCGCACAAACTGTGCGACCTGCAGAGATGACCAAAGAATTGCAAAAAAAAGCATAAATGCGCACACAGATCACGCTTAATAACTCCGCAGCCGTATATCCAAACAGTACGAAAGTTGGCAGATCCCAAGATGTATGGTTCTTGGTCATGTATTCCAAATTTTAGGCAAATCCATTGAATGGTTGCAAAGTTATTAAGATGCAAAATGTTAGGATTAACATGTAAATGGCTCCTCAACCCTAACTATGGTAGCACTACCGTGCTACCATATATATATATATATATATATATATATATGAAATAAATGGACCAATTGTTTGGACCACTAGGGCTGTCTATTTAAAACATATTTTAGCAGGTAAAAAAACAATGCCCAAGAGGCTTATTTCCAGTTGTGACCTTGGGGGAAGGGAAGAGGGAGAGCACAGGAAATGATCACATTTTTATACATTATCCTGAACACAAAGGAGTACAGTGTACATATTACAAAGAAGGTCATTTACAACAAGACGTCTATTTATCTGCAGGGCAAAGTACAAGTGTGAGCACAGTGAAGGCAATCTAGAGTTACTTTAACAGAGATTAGGTCATTTGGAAGCATCTGAACTTTTTAACAACAGAGAATGTTATTCAATGCATCTTATAAGCCTGAGTCCCCGTACTTAAAAAGAGCAGCAAGCTCCAAGGAATCATCTTGTTTACTTGGTTCGGGACCTGAGGAGTGTTCTTGGCAGTTATGGCAAAACATCAGAGAGGAGTAGTGTGCCTTGATCAATATCGCGCTCATGAGGAAGGTATGTGATGTAGTGATTTTGGCAGGGAGGCTGTTCCATATGCTAGGGAGCTAGTAACTAATAAGGCTTGCCTTAGGTTGTGCCTGCTTTGTGGTATTGAAGGTTCTGATAATGGGAGACTTCAACATGCCAGATACAGACTGGTCAATACCAGCAGGAACATCCACCAGAACTAGACATATAGTGGGTTCCCTGCAGGGGGATGACCTTAAACAACTGGTACAACAACCCACAAGAGACAGGGCTATCCTAGATCTAGTGCTGACTAATGGGGAAAGGATCACAGATCTCCAGGTAGACTGTCACCTGGCGGCCAGTGACCATCACATGATATGGCTCAGTTTGGCCACTAGAACTAAATAATTCCATTCCAAGGCAAAAATATGGGACTTGTGTGCAGCTGACTTTGATAAGATGGCCAACAGAGTTACGCTAACCCTGGCAAGAAGAAATACAGGTGAGGGGGTACAGGCATAGTGGGCAAGCATTAAGGATGCAATACTTGAAACAACATCCCATTGTGTTAGAGAGAAATGCAAGAGCAAAAGAAGGAGGAAACCACTTTGATTCTGAAAAACAGTAGCAGAAAAGGTCAGAGCCAAAAGGCTGACCTTCAGGAAATATAAGGGAACGCAGCGGGATGAAGATTGGGAGGCATACCAAACTTCTCTAAGGGAAGGAAGGAAGGCAGTAAGGCAGGTAAAGGCCCAAATCGAGGAAATACTACCATGAACAGTAAAAGAAGAGGACAAGACTTTCTATAAATACATAAGTGAAAGGAGAAAGTCCACAGGGGGTATTGCTAAGATCCAAGGGGATAAGGGGGAGCATGTGGAGGAAGACCAAGGAAAAGCATTTATCCTAAATAGATACTTAGAAACATAGAAACATAGACATAGAAACATCGACTTTGACAGCAGATAAGGACCGCTAGGCTCATCTAGTCTGCCCATTTCCCTACCTACAAGATAGGCCGCAGATCCTAGTTAACCAACAGCCTATATCTTCCTGCCCCCCACAAGAATTGCCTTATGTCTGTCCCATGCATTCTTGAATTCTCCCACAGTTTTAGACCCCACAACTTCCTCAGGAAGGCTGTTCCATGCATCCATTACCCTGTCTGTGAAATAATACTTCCTCACATTGCCCCTGAACCTCCCTCCTTCTATCTTTAAATTGTGTCCCCTTGTTCTTGCAAGTCTCTTTTTCTGAAAGATGCTACCCTCCTGGACTTTGTTGATTCCCTTGAGGTACTTGAAAGTTTCTATCATGTCCCCCCTCTCCCTTCTTTCCTCAAGGGTATACATATTAAGCTCCTTTAGTCTCTCCTCATACGGCTTCTCTTGCAGACCCTGCACCATTTTAGTTGCCCTCCTCTGGACTGCCTCTATCCTGTCTATGTCCTTGCGGAGATGGGGTCTCCAGAACTGGACACAGTATTCCAGATGGGGTCTCACCAACTGTCTGTACAGAGGGATAACAACTTCCTGTTTTCTGCTGCTGATGCCTCTCCCTATACATCCCGGTATACCCCCGGCCTCCCTAGCCTTCTCACATTGCTTGCTAACCTTAAGGTCATCTGATATGATTACCCCCAGGTCCCTTTCCTGTTTTGTTGTTGTTACTACCTCCTCACCCACTGTGTATTCTTCCCCTGGGTTCTTGTTTCCCAGGTGCATTATTTTGCACTTTTTTGCATTGAATCCTAGCTGCCATACGTCTGACCATTCCTCCAACCTTGCCAAGTCCCTTTCATCCTTTCCACGCCTCCTTGTGTATCAACCCTGTTGCAGATCTTTGTGTCATCTGCAAAAGGCATCTTTTCCTTCAGTCCTCTGCAATGTCACTGATGAAGACATTAAAAGGACTGGACCCATCTGAACCCTGCGGTACCCACTGGTAACCCTTTCTTCAGAGTGGACTCCATTTACAATTACCTTCTGTGTCCTGTTGCCCAGCCAATGTTTTACCCAGGCTATCACCCTGGGACCCACTCCCAGGCTGGTTAATTTGACTAATAATCTTTTGTGTGGGACTGTGTCAAATGCCTTGCTAAAGTCTAGGTAGGCCATGTCCACAGCCCCTCCTTGGTCTACTACTTTGGTCACCCAGTCAAAGAAATCTATTAGATTCGTCTGACATGACCTTCCCGCTGTGAACCCATGCTGCCTTGGATCCTGTGCTCCACTGACCTCTAGGTACTCAACTATTCTTTCCTTCAGAAGTGACTCCATCACTTTCCCTACCACAGAGGTCAGACTGACAGGTCTGTAGTTTCTTGCCTCTGTCTTTGTCCCACTTTTGTGAAGGGGAATCACATCCGCCTTCCTCCAGTCCCCGGGCACCACACCATCCTCCCATTATTTATTAAAAAGAGTAGCCAGTGGTTTCACTAGTTCCTTCCTTAATTCTTTTAGAATTCTGGGGTGAATTCCATCAGGACCCATTGCTTTGTCCACCTTCAGTTTTAGGAGTTCTTGCAGAACCCTTTCTTCTGTGAAAGGACTGGGATTGACCCCCCTATCAAGAGTGCTTCTGTTAATTGGACTAGGCACTTCCCCATCCTCTTTTGTGAATACTGAGCAGAAATATTCGTTCAGTATTCCTGCTTTTTCACTGTCCCCCTCTGCCCAACCACTGTTCATTCTATTCAGCCTCACTATCCCTCCCTTTGTCTTTCTATGCTCGCTGATGTACCTATAAAAGGTTTTATCCCCCTTCTGAACTGAGTTGGCTATCTTTTCCTCAGTTTGGGCCTTTGCTATTCTGACTTCCCTCCTGCTTCTTTCTGCCTTAACTGGTACAGCTCTGTCCTGCTCCTTCTGTGTTTCCTTATACTTCTGGAATGCTATCTTTTTCTTCCTGACTTTCACAGCCACCTCTCTTGAGAACCATAGTGGCTTTTTCTTTTGTTTTGATTTGTTTATTTGCTTCACACAAAGGCTTGTTGCCTCTGTGATGGCAGTTTTGATAATTCCCCATTGTTGCTCCACACCTCCTTCTAGCCTGTTTGCTAGTGCTTTTCTGAGGCACTCTCCCATCTTGCCAAAGTCAGCCCTCCTAAAGTCCAGTACCCTCACTTTTGTATGGCTTGACTCTGTAGCTGAGTTTAACGTGAACCACACTGTTTGATGGTCACTTGTCCCCAGATAGCAACCCACTTCTAGATCTGAGATCCTCTCACTGCCCCGTTTGAGAGTATGAGGTCTAGGTTGCTCCCTCAGAGTGGGTTCCAAAACTAGCTGTCTAATGCCTGCCACCTATAGGGCATCAAGAATGGCCCTGCTCTTGGATGTGGCTGCAAATGTGCTCCAGTTAACATCTGGCATATTCAGGTCTCCCATCAACAGTATCTCCCTTTCTCTGCCATTCTAAGAATGCCTTCCATCATATCCTTGTCCATTCCTTCCCCTGACATGGGGATCTGTACACAACCCTGTGCGGATTGTGGTGCCCTTTCCAGTCTCCAAGGTGACCCACAGTGCCTCCTCTCCTCCCTGTTTACTCTTTTGTTCAGTTGCTTTTATCCCTTCCTTTACATGAGAGCTACTCCTCCCCTCTTCTCCCTGCCTGTCTCTCCTGTAAGTTATGTACCCTGGTATGTTAACATCCCAGTCATGGTTCTCTGTGTACCATGTTTCTGTGACTGCTACGATATCCAGGCATCCCTCTTCCATTAAGGCCACCAGCTCAGGAGCTTGTTGCCCAGACTACGGGCATTGGTACTCATTACCCTCCATTTCCTGATGGCCTTACCCCTTTGCCCCATCCCTGTCCTTCTTGCCTTTGTCACTTTCTCCATTTACCCTGCCCTTCTCCTATCGACACCTCCATGTTGGTGTTTGCCACACTTACTACCATGATTGTTTGGGTGAGGGTAGGATTTTCCTCTCCTTTCCAGTGCCTCCCCTTGGCTAGTTTAAAAGCTTGCCAATGAAGCATTAAACATATCACCTAGGATCCTGGTTCCCCTCCGGACAGATGCAGCCCATCATGCCAGTATGAGCTTGCATCACTCCAGGTGGACCCCAGTCCCCAATGAAGCCAAATCCTGAGCTCCACACCAGTTTTCAACCACTGATTGAATCCCATGGTATGGAACACCTAGCCTCTCTATGCCATATATGGGTAGCACCTCGAGAAGGTTACCGTGCATGCTACTTGACTAGGCCCTCCCAATTCCAAAAACTCTTCCTGTACTTCTCTAATCCTTTCTTAGCCAGGTCATTTGTCCCTAGGTGGACAATGACATCCAGCTCCCTCCCCTGTACAGCTGCTCCGGCAATCCTGAGGATTCGCTCCCTGTCCCTCCAAGCCATGGCACCAGGCAGGCACCTTACCTCCCTCTCCCCTTCCTTGCCCAGTTATACCTTCCTAACAATGTAGTCCCCCACCAGGAGTTGTTTCCTTCCCTTGCAGGGTCCCCTGCCACCCTCTTGTGGGTCTCCTTTGTGGAGGTTCCCAGCATCCTCCTTGGTCTCCACTGTAGGTGCCTCCATAGAGGAACCACACTTTGCCAGAATGGCATAGGAATTATGGAGAGGTACAACTGGAGGGATGTGCCTCTGTTCCACCACCCTCACCCTCCCTGAGCCCACTGTGGTCCAACCACTCCTCTTTCTTGGCAACCTCTGAGGCAATGGCAGTGGCACTGGTGGTCCCTGGATGGAAGAGGAGGTCCCACAAATCCTGGCCAACTCAGCCTGGAGATGAGCAACCTCCTCCCTCAGCCCAGAGAGGTGCCTGCAGATGGGACAACACCGCACCCTCCAGAACATCTCCCGGAAGACTGCTGCTCCACAGCCACTGCACTGCACCACTCCAAACTGTTTGCAATCCTTACTCTTTCATCTGTTTTTTTTTCCTCTCTCTCCTTACTTTCTGCCCGTGTGCCCTTTAAGCTCCTGATTGTCCTGTTCTGAGACAAGAATATCCTATATATCACTGTATCCTATATATATTCTGCTCAGTATTTACCAAGGAGAAGGTAGGGCAGGGCTCACAGCTCAGCACCATGGACACAGGGGGGAAAGAGGTGTGCACAAGTCCCTTTGCAAAATAAACGGTCCTACAAGAGATCTCTAAGCTGAGGGTGAACAAGGCAATGGAACCTGATGGCATACATCCCAGGGTACTAAAGCAGCTAAGGGTGGAACTAGCAGAGCCATTATCAGAACTGTTTAGTGAGTCTCTGAGCACACGAGTGGCCCCAGAAGACTGGAGAAGGGCTCATATGATTCCGCTCCACAAGAGTGGTAGGAGGGAGGAGGCAGGGAACTACAAACCAGTCAGTCTTGCCTCAGTAGTGGGCAAGTTTATGGAGGCACTCCTTAAGGAAATGATAGTGCAACACCTGGAATCCATAGGAGCACAGGACCCAAGACAGCATGGGCTTACAACAGGAAGGTCCTGTCAAACTAATCTCATAGATTTCTTTGATTGGGTAACCAGAGTTGTGGACCAAGGGGGTACAGTTGATGTCACCTACCTTGACTTCAGCAAAGCTTTCAATACTGTTCTACGTGGAAGATTGATTAATAAGCTGGGTAGGCTCGGGGTGGGTCAGAAGTTGGTCAACTGAGTGGTGAACTGGATGGCAGGCAGAAAACAGAGAGTGATGGTAAATGGTATACAGTCAGAAGAGATGCAAGTCACAAGTGGGGTACCTCAGGGACCAGTCCTGGGGCCAGTCCTCTTCAATATCTTCATCAGTGGCATTACAGATGGACTGGAGGGTAAGGTTTGTCTGTTTGCAGATAACACCAAGATCTGCAACAGAGTAGATGATCCAGATGGGGTGGGCAGAAAGAGAAGAGATCTGGATAAACTGGCAAAATAGTCAGAAGAGTGGAAACTGGGGTTTAATGCAAAGAAGTGTAAGACCATACACAAACGGATGAGAAACCCTAAAACCACCTATAGGTTGGGAGGGGAGTTGCTGGCCATCACAAGGGAAGAAAGAGACTTAGGCATCACCATCATAGATGATCTTAAATCATCCAAGCAGATCACTAAAGCGGTAGGTAAGGCTAGAGGGATATTGGGGTGTATTAGTAGGGGTATCGCATGTCATAAGAGGGAGGTAATAATCCCTCTTTACTAGACACTGGTTAGGCCCCATATGGAGTACTGTGTGCAGTACTGGAGGCTGCACGTGCACAAGGACATTAACAAAATGGAGGCAGTCCAGAGAAGGGCAAGCAAAATGGTGCAGGGACTGCATCAGAGCACATATGAGGACAGATTAATGGAGCTCAATATGTATACCCTAGAGCAAAGCAGGGAGAGAGGTGATATGATCAAAACATTCAAACGTCTTAAGGGCATTAACAAGATGAAAGAGTCTAACATGTTTCAATATAAGAAAAATAGTAGGACAAGAGGACACAGCATGAGATTAGAGGGAGGCTGATTAAGGGGTAATGTGAGGAAGTTCTTTTTCACAGAAAGGATGGTGGATGCATGAAACAGCCTACCTCAGGAAGTGGTTTATATGAATACAGTGCAAGGCTTCAAACATGGATGGGATAGACATAAGGGAGCAATACAGATGAGTATGACTAGATAGGCCATTGACAGAGTACAGGCCTATGGTAAATTTATAAGGTAGAAAAAATGGGCAGATTGGATGGGCCTTGTGGTCCTTATCTGCTGTCAATTTCTGTGTTTCCATGTTTCTATGACAACCTTCCTTTCATCTGAGAGAGTATGTAGTGTTTGCTGAGGACGTGAAGAGATTGCAGAGGTAGACTGGCAGTTGGCCTGCCCTGTACTTAGTATCCACTAGGCAGTATGCAATAATTGCTTCACAGTGGTAGGTACATTCCTTAGGTTGTCATACATGGAGCAGTGGTGCATTTAGGGAAGGCAGCCCAATATAAATCTGCACAGGGCATTGCACATAGTGATAAGTTTGGCTAGGGTGGAGGGGTTGGCTCCAGAGTAAACAACATCCCTAAAATCCAGCAATGAAGGACAGGAGATTTGACAACCTGATTTGTAACTAGAGCTTTGCCCTATAGAGAGCACCACATTTTGCAAATCATTTAGCTACAGCCTGCAATACATGCCCATGGTAATCAAGGAGCTGGTCCAGATGGAGGCCTAGATACTTGTAGGTGGAGACAGCGTAGGGGTGGTCTCCTTTGGAGGAACCTAGATTCAGAGTGGATGGGGTAGAGCTTGGCCAGTGACTGGAGCTGAACAGCATGGAGACTGTTTTGTTTTGGTTCATGACAGCCAATTGTCCTGGAACCATTTTTACTCTGCATGGAAATCATGTTGCTGAGTCTCTTCAATGGAAGGGACAGAAGGGACAGATGTGTAGATGATGGTGTCATCAGCATAATGTGGATGCTGCAGGAAGAGAGTGCCAAAAGAAGGTTACTGATGAATAATGTGAGGAGCAGAGGTCCTAGGACTGAGCCTCTGGTGAGCCCAAGGGTGACAAGGAGAAAGGAGGATGTGTTTTTGTCTAGCTTAACAGATTGGATTTGGTTAGCCAGGTAAGATTGGAAATAGATGAACATTAGAATGGAGACACCCAAGGCTACTAGTTTGTTCAACAGAAGGTGATGGTCTATGGTATTGAAGGTCTTGGTGAGGTCAGTGAATATGGCCGTCATGCTCATGCCTCTGTCCATGTTGAGTGGACATGGTTAGTGACTCTGAGGAGGGAGGTGGAACGGGAGTAGTTTGATCAGAAGTCAAACTGACATGTGGTCAGAAAGCAAGAGTGAAGTAGATGTTACACAGCTGCCTGCTGACTAACCTCTCAAGAACTTTGGAGATGATAGGTAGGGGAGATATTAAGCAATGGTTGGTTGGCATATTAGGTGGGGTCTCATTTGTGAATAGGGACTACAAAGGCATGCTTCCAGCTGCAGAGGAAGGAGCCAGTGAAGAGGACTGGCTATAGATGTCAGCAACAGCAGCAGCTTTGACAGGGGTGCTAAGGCTAAGGAATTTGGGAGAGATGCCATCAACATCACAGGTAAAAGCTGTGTTTAGCACTAAGAACTATTTGTGGGCATCATCAATTGGGATTGCCTGGAGGCAGAAGTTCCCAGCTGAGAGAGATGTAGACTGGTGAGTAATGGGGAGTGAAGTACTGTTTTTTCTTATCAGCAGACAGAGTGGAACCTGAAATTGACTGGGCCCCTATGTGGTGGGGGGGGGGAGGTTAAGGAGGCTGTGTATGGTTTCTAGAATTTGCATGGATCCAATCCATTGCACAAGAGTTTGCTCTGCAAGTAGACTGTCTTGGCCTGTCTTGTGAGTTTGGTGCAGTGATTACAGAGTGAGGTGAATGCTTGCCTGTCCTAGGTTAGACCTTTAGATTTGCTGCTGGCCCATACCACATCTGTTTTAACATTAAAGTCTGTATCCTACTATATACTGCAGTTATTGTTATAATTTCACATTGTCAACATACTGTAAATTACTTTCACAACTCAGAATTGTCATAGATATTTTCAAAACATATATGTTGTATACCATAATTATTAATTTTGTAATATGCCAACATTATCAAATTTAAACATCTCACTTCACGTATCATCCGGAGCTGATAATACAATAACTACTTTAGAAATGTTGACATATATGCTTTCTGTGTCATTAAAATGTATTTCTAAAAAGTACTGTAACAGTATAGTTCCTCAACTATTAAAAAAATTGTATATTCAACAACATTTATGCAGTGTTTCTTAGTAGAAGTCAAGACTCGCTAGAAGGTTTGATACTTTTTAATGGACCAACATAAGTCTTGTACAAAGGTGGCATAGTATACAAGATTTTGGGCCTCACAGGTCCCTATTTCAGGTGAACAACAAACTGAGCAAAATAAGCAGCATTTATATTCACTGTGATGCATTGTTTAAAAAAGTAATTATGATATAACAGATGAGAAGAACATAATGGGAGGAATGGGTGGCCAATGCCTGTGAAGGGATATTTAGAAGGAAATGCTAAGATATTTGGATTGGAAAACTTTAATACTGTATGTTACTTTTATCAAATACTTTTTTTTCTTTTTCTTCATCTTCTTTCTGGGACTCCCCTTCCCCTTTTGCACCCTGTGTATCTCAAGTCTTTTTATTCTGTGTTCTTTTCTGGATACTTTCCGATTACCGCATCAAGGCATTCATTCAGCCTGTCTTATGAATATCTTAGCACTTCCTGATTATCATGCCCTCATAGCTATAGACATGTTCCTGTTCATTGCCCACCCTCCCTTACTGTTAAGTTTGTCTCACATATTCTATCTTAATTACTTTGAAACACTGCATCACAGTGTACATAGACCTAATACTCTGTTTATTTCAGGTCTGTATTAGTCTGTGTTCCTGCAGGAAATACTTCCAATTATCACTTCATGCATCCATTTAACCTCTTTTTTACTAATTTATTAGCACTTCCTGCTAAATATCCCTTCACAGCCAGTGCTCACCCATTTCCTATTAAATTCTTCTCAACTATTGTATCTTATTTTTTAAAACAATGCATCACAATTTATATAAATTCTGCTTATTTTGTTCAGTTTGCTATTCACCTGAAAACAGGACCTGTGAGACACTGAAAGCTTGTGTACTATACTGTCTTTAAACAAGACATATGCTAGTCAAATGAAAGGTATCAAACCTTCCATTGACTCCTGTTTTCCAAGGACAAATACAGCTAAAATCTCTTTTTTACTTAGTAGAAATCACAATCTACAGAAAAGGTTTGATTCTGCAGTAGTAAAATGAGGAAACTGTATAATTAGACATTAAGTACACAGAAGACCATCAGGATGCAATGCAGTGTCTCAGGTTACTGCATGCCAAAAGGGATTAACTGCTATTGACATTGCCTTATTTACTTCAGTAGCTTTTTTTTGTTCACACTTGTGTAAAACAAATAACTTCTACATGACTATCGAACAGGTACAAATATTATCAAGTACCCTAATTACATTGCACAGAAAAAGACTATTTACCATTCCCCTGACCCCCAAACCTTCCTATACTTTTCAGGCTTTGCCTGTGAAAGCAGTGGGACATAATAATCTGAAAGTAAGCGTTGATAGTACTGTAGGTGAGGTGACCACTGTGACCCAAACATTATTGGCTAGTATCTGTCTTATCTCTAAACAAGTTACTGGAGATGTTGATCCACAAAAAGATCATTCCACAAATAGATCCTTACATTTTCCCTAGAAAATAGTAAACTAGTGAAAGAGCATCATGTTCAGTCACATTTCAAAGACTGTATCATCACCTGAATCAGATGCATATTTTATGTATTATGTATTCATTGTGCCCCCCCCCATCTGCATTTCGGGCAGTTCACCCATGGAGCAGATCTTAACCCTCCTGAACACCAACAACTAAGTCCCCCACCTGCATTTTGGGCAGTCTGCCCATGGAGCAGCTCCCAGACTACTCAACCACCAGCAGCTAAGGTACAGAGATTCAGATCCAGAGACTGTGCCCTGGCCATGTTACTTTTTAAACTTGGTGCCTTGGCAGTTATATTGAAACACTGCAGCAATATAAAACCAAATCTAAACTGAAATTTTGTGATAAACAATGAACAATCACCAGTGTTGTAGTAGTTTTTTATGGCTGCAGTGGGTGGAGCCTGCAGATGTTTTGCATGTACAAAAGGAGTGATGTCATGTTTTCTGTCCATGGAACAGACTGAAGGTGTAAATAGTCTCCTCCACCTTACCCTCCTCCAATAAATGTTTTCTGCCCTCGAATAAATATGCTTTCACGTTAGTCAATGGTTGCAGGGCACTATTTTCTTTCTTAATTGAGAGGTACAGGAACTGGAACCTGCGTAGTGGGAGTCAGCATTAGTTTTTTGGGGGAGTAAGATCCACCCCCACCTCCACCCAAGAAGTTCCTAAAGAGCCACCCCCACCTTTTTTTTGGTTGATATGGGAAGGGCATGAGGTGAATCTATCAAATTAGAACAACTGACTATCAGAGCTGCCTGCGGAAGTAATTAAGGAGTGCCTCAAACGGCATATAGGCATATCCTCCCCCCCCACACACACACATAGACATCATGATTTTTTTTTTTAACTCTAAGCATGTCAGTATTTGGCTCTAACAGTATGAGCAAGTTGAGCATAAAAAAGAAAGAAAAGGATCAAGCAGGAGCCTTTTCATTTGTCAGATACATGCATACAGAAGGTCACAAATCGTGTATGACAAGTTTATTATATGGATGTCTTCCATTTAAAACAGAAATTTTGTTAATGTCATGTCTGTAGCATCATTTGTAGCCAGTAAACTATTATTTACATACAGTAGGTACTGTAAACAACAGGTTTTAATTCAGAAATCCAGTCTTGGTAAATTTGTTTTTTTTTTAGCAGTTCTGTAACATTTATATTTCTCTGATGTAAGAGTGCATAGCACAGAAATGAAAGGGTTTATGCAATTGATTGTTGTTTGCATGAGAAGTGGGCGTGACAGTGGCATGCAAGAGTGGCGTCTAAATTGTTTCTCAGCCATTCTGGGATCTGAAGTTTAACAGTAATGTGTGAAGAGAATAAAGTCTTGTGTTTTGTGCATTTGAATAGGTTTAGTGCTTCCAAGTTAAAATGTATAACTATATATACATAGTGTCATGAGCACCTGAAAAGGAAGGGGATACTACTAAAATAAATGATATTCTAATTATTTATTTATTTATTTATGTGTGCATGAGGTTTAAAGTGTAGTTCTGCCTAGATCACAGACACATAAGCTATGAAAAGTACATTTAAGGATAGATGTATTAGTCAAAGCTTGTAGTAGCAAAATGAAGCAAGGAAAATAATACATTGTTTTTTTTTTCTTTCAATTGTTTAACCAGGAGTGGCACACTAAGCTGAAAACTTGTTTACAGGGGCAACCTGGGAGCACATGGAAGTTAAAGTATTTGCTCAGGGTCACCCAGTATGCAAGTTGGGGCTGTGGAATTCAAACCTAGATCTCTGGATTTGCAACTCAGAACCTTAAATCACTGTGCTATACTGCCTCCCTAGTTATGGCAGTCATCTGTTTTATGGTTCATGATGTTGGTGTAGTAAGCAGCAATACATTGCATAGCTGTTGTAAAATGTCAATAAGTAGGTCATGCAACAGATGTGCTGAGCAGTTACTGAAGCAAGAAATGTACTGTATTTAGGATGGTAAAATATTCCTGATAAATGTGTGACATTTGCATCACAATTTCAAGGAGGTCCTTATGGGGTGTCAATGTATAATATAAAGTAGTTATAGTTTTCAAGTTTTCTGAGTAATTGCTTTGCACTACCACTGTTACTAAATTTAAATTATTCTGTGAAGGAAATTAAGTTTATGTAACTGTCTGTAAATGTATTAAAACCAGTTACTCGTCCTTATTATGTAATGCATTAAATGCTGTTGCTAGGTTAAGAAGTCACGTAACAGCCATAGAGATGAAAACAATGGCATGCATAGGAATTTTAAAAAAGTATACATTAGTAGGAGCAGTATCATGACTTCACCAATTTTCTTATAGTTTCTCTCTAGATTTTCAACATTACCATTTTTTACAGTACATCTCCTCATAAACAGTACAGCTGTCATTTTTCACATCCTGTTCAAAATGTGTTTTTGAACCTGTAGTGCCAAATGGCACAGTTACTGTGCAAAATTACCTTTTGACTAATGAACTGATAGTATCACTGTTCGTGTGGTGGGGTCACAAAAAGCCCATGCTGAAAACTTGGAGTGAAAATGCCAAGAAATGCCCAGGGCATTAAGGTTTCTGACCATAACACCCTGCCCTGTAGGAACTGACATGGCATCAGGGGTGTGACTTGGGACTGTCAACAGTAATGCTCATGCCATTCCACCCCATCCCCACTCTGCAATCGGGTATCGAGGTGTGCCTTTGAATCTTCAGCCCTAATGCTCACTCCATTCTCTTATACTATACCCATTTCAGTGTATTTCCTTATGGAATGGGGTGAGTGTAAAGTCTAAACACACCAAGGCACACCTCGACACTTGTCCATGTCTGCAGGGTAGGGTGAGGTGAAATGGCATGAGCATTATGGGCAATGACCCAAAGGCACACCCCAATGCCTGTCCATCTCTGCGGGGTAGGGGTGGGGTTGGCGTCACTTCAATACTTCACTGCCATTCCTAGTCTGCCTGTGTGTATGTGTGTGTGTGTCTCTCTCTATCTATATGTCTATGTAATTACCTATCTTTCTATCAATTGCATGTATCGCTATTTTTACCTGTTTCTAAAACAAACCTGCATATCACATTTGCCTGCACTATGAGCACATACTTATGAAACTGCATATTTGTACTTCACTACTGCATAGACCTCATACTTTCCTAATATTCCAATTATCACAAGCATAACTATCTTGCCCTAATCAAAAGCGACCCTCTCTGAAAGTTACTATCACATTTTCTCTGCTAACAGTCCATCATTACACCTGACTTCCTGACATCAACACATTGCTTAACTATAACTTATATCATCTCATGGACAAAAACCCTGTTTCTCTGAAAAAAAGAAAATGTGTAAACAATCCCAAGGCTGAACATTTGCCAGCCATTACTTTTTCATGTACTGCCACCTTCTGTACCATCATGGGGATTTAGATATGTTTTCCATGATGCTTTGCATTATTGGGGTATGTGCAATTGTGTTTTCTTTAAAATTTGGCTGTCCAGCCAATATCATCTGGGATAACACATACATCAGTGGCATTTGCTCTGGGGTTCTTTTGTAAACCTACATTGCTTCCTATTCCTTCCATTAAAATGTAGACCTCCATATATTTTCTTAATAATGTGTATGCCTTCCTTAGAACAGAAACTAAAACAAATCTTACTACTTATAAATCATTGTGTTGTTTCTCCATATCTCCTTAACAATTCCACACAACTTCACTAACTTCATTATGCAGCCGTGGTGGATCTGACCAGATTTTGTTTAAATTTGAAATGTATCACCTGTTTCAATACATGCATCATATAGTCAACATGTGTTGATACATCTCTTGTATCCATTGACCGACCATTGGGCTTTATAGCTATGAAGAATTAGATGTTTTTCACTAAATGTTTTGAAATACTGTATGTAAATATGTATCTATATGTATTATTTATGAATAACTCATACATTGAAATTTATGTCACAGGTTACAATGTGTATTAATATAAGTGTCAGAATACTATTCTGTGTATCAATACACCTTATATATCATCTCACTCTTTCAACAATATCAGTGTTTTTTACCTTTATAGGTCCCTCCATAACCTATTTTCTTGATCTCAGTGGATAATAGTGGTCCCCCCTTTCACATCTTTATTCACTGTTCGTTAATGTTACTTAAGCAATAAGGTATTTCTTAGGGTTATGTTAATGGCCATTTAATTACACCCTGGGGATGTAATGTGGCATGAGGCAAAGCTGAGTGCCACTTGCCCCCAGGGTGTGATTAACTGGCTATTAACATAACCCTAAGAAATACCTTATTGCTATTATAGTAATAACAAAATGGTATCTTTTGCTCCTATCAAGATTTTATGTTTTTCTTTTACATTTCAGGTGCTTAGCTTAAATAGTCCCTCTGGGGTCATTCCTCGGCAGTCAGAGCATGTGTGGAGTGGTTACCTAAGTAACGGAAACCATGATAGGGACATAATGTTGAAAAAATGTCTAAGCATGGAATTTGTGCCTAACACGTGTATTGAGGTTGAACGATTCCATAGATGTGATCAGAGTATGCTGGTTCAACTTTGTGGTGTCCCTATAAACAAAGTCTTTCTGTTTTTGGTGACACTGTTGCTGGGGCATATCTGTCTGTTCTGATGTGAGATGCAGTTGATGTTGCAGAGGCAGTTCAATTTCAGACTTGTCAGCTGACAATGGAAACCATGTAATTTATGTCCCTGTTATACTAAAGTGGGAACAATATCCCATGATTGCATACTGTACATAGGTGAGCTGAACTTTGATCCACCCCGAACTGCACAAATTAATGCTGCATGTCAGTTTCTGGTAACCATTTCTGAGGCAACCACTCCACACATGCTCTTGCTGTGCTTACTTCAGTTTGTCTTAGCTTCAATCGCTGCCACAGCTAGTTGGCAACTGTGTTACTTTCAATGGCAGCAACTGTTTTTTATTTATTTATTTTGGGGGGGGGCTGGTTAAATGAACTGAGATAGATCCTCTGTGGTCATTCTTGGTCAGCACATATGTGTGTGTGGGGGGGGGGGACTGTTGCCATGTCTTCTATTTCAGGACTGCAGAGTTTTTAACTGATTTCTTTTTTTTCTTCTTTTACTAACACAGCACGGATATTGCTGTGCAAGTCTGTGATACTACAGCACAGATGCAGTTATCAATGGCTGACAGCAGAACAGTTATCAAACTCTGATGGAATTCTATTTGAAAATCGGGCTCATTTTTTAAGATCAGTGCCTTTGTGAACAAGCTAAGGAAGTGTGTTAATAGAAGATTAATGTAGGGCAGCTTAAAGACTTGCAGCCAATTACATTGCAGCTATTGAAGTACCAATACTAAAATAGTAAGAAATGACATGTGTATTGCACTGTTTTGATACATATTGCAATGCATGCATTGTTCCACATTTCATAGGCTGACCACTCTTATTATGTGTTTATTCATAGTTTATTCATGGTTAGTTAGTAGAATGATACTGTGTACTAAATTCACAAGCAACTGTAGATAAGACATGATTGTAGTCACCCATGGGTTTCCTGACTGATCTCCTGAACCCTTACATAACCTCACACCCTCTTAACTCCACTGAGGAGGGTCTCCTCGTAGTTCACAGGGTGAGGATTAAAACCTCAGAGGACTGGGCCTTTGAGGTGGTGAGCCTGGTGAGGATGAAAACCTCAGGGGACTGGGCCTTTGAGGTGGTGGGCCCAGTATTATGAAATTCTCACCCAAGAGCCCTAAGGGAGGTCCTCTTGGTGGAGGCCTTTAAGTAGGGTCTAGAACCCATCTTGTCACCTAAGCATTTGGGTAGTGATTGTTACCTTTCTGCCTGCATCCCAGTCTGTAGATTCTTTTTCTTTCTTTCTTTCTTCCTTCCTTCCTTCCCTCTCTCTTTCTTTCTTTCTCTCTCTCTCCTTCCTTCCTTCCTTTAAGTTATTATTGTTTTATGACATTTTATTGTAGTTATACATGAAGTTTTTAGTATAATGTATTGTTTTATTAATTTATTATAACGGTCCTACTGTACTTTGTTTGTAAAGACACCCTGAACCTCTGGGGAAAGGTACAAGTTAAAAATACAGACTACTACTACTACTACTACTGTTGGGTCCTATCCATGATTGGAGTGGAGTGGCTACACGTGCGTACCTGGGGTGTGCAGCCACTCTGCACCCTACCTGCCCACCATGTGGGATGCACTAAGGGAGGGGAGCACAGAACCAATGCAATGACTGCACCACACCAGGGGTGGGCTGTGTGCGTGTGCCAGCACTACATGCCATGCACAAAGGTGTGTAGTGCTGGCACTGTGTGTGCAGACGGGGTGTGGGGTATGCCAGGGGGAACTCTTCTGTAAGCCCCCTATGCTCCCCGTGCAATCATCGGGACTCTGCTGGGACAGGGTGCATAACCCACTCACCCAGACCAATGACACATGCCCCTGCACATGTTGTTGTGGACTCCCTATCAGGTGCCCCAACCCCACACACACTCACCCACACAAAGGGCACTGGACAATGGATGTTTCCCCCCACACCCCAATGGCACCACTGGGCCACCCCCATTACCAGCCTCCATTACTTCAGAAGGGATCTAGATGAGGGGTACAGCCCCACCACCGCCAATGGATCCCCTTCCCTGTCCCTGTACACCACTCCAATGTTGCATTGGAGGGCTTGGGGCTTTGCCCTCCTCTTGCCACCACAGCTACCAGCCATTGGTCATCCAGGGGGAGTGCTGCCAATACATGCCCACTGCAGAAGGGATCCACTGGGTGACCCAGACCAGGCATCTGATTGGATGCCTGGCTGGGTCCATGGCCCTGCCCTCCCACCACTCCACAGAGTCCTGCATGCTGGGGAAGGGTGGGACTGCAGACTGATGGTGCATGGTGATGAATACTGCTGGTGCACACCTGTTTGCATGTGTGGCCCTATATGGGTAGGATATGCACCTCTGGCATGTACATCCCACCCATTCATGCATTGGGCACACTACATGTTAAAGAACTTGAAAAATTAAAATAAAAATAACTGAACAGCTAGCTAACTTTCAGGCTTATAAGTATCTTTCTATTGTCATGAACAAAATAGTCTATTATTGCTGAAATGTTATAATTTAAATAGGTATGTATGTATGTATGTATGTATGTATACATTTAGAAACATATTAAGCTGAAGTAAGATAATTATATATTTATGTGTATAATGCATTACAGTGATATAGTCAACCTTTCAGCACTGAGTTACTATTAATTATTTTTATTAAGCTAATTTTGAAAATATAATTCTGTTTAGGTACAGTATGTATATCAGACAATACCGTACTATTGGTTTTCCTTTATGGAGGACCACACCCCCTTTTCAAGTTCCATTAGTTAACTTGAATGAAACAGCAGGATTTTAAGGCAACATATTGTATATACTCTAACATACTTAAAACATTTTTGATCTGTGAAAAGAAGTGTATAAACCATAAAATGACACTTTTATAAAGCTCAGGTGTTCTCCTTTGATGAGTCATAAATGGAGCCAGTTTATCAAGGTTGCAGACTAAATAACAGTACAACCTGTTAACCCCATACAGATTCTACTTTTCTCCCACCATTATAAATATAGAATCAAAGGTACACATTCCCCCACGAACAGCTCTCCTCAGACTAATATGAACAAAAGAGTGCAATAAGTGTAAGGAGACCATAGTCCATAACAGATTTCTTAACAGCTGGCTTTTATCTCCTAAGTGACAGCTACATCTGAAAGAGTTTTTATTTTTATGTTTTTTGTTTTTATTGATTTCAACTGTACCAGCAAATATAGTGAATTAAACATATGGGATATTGGAATGGTACAGAATAAACTCTATACAGAAAAATATTACAGACATAAATATTACCCTATACTCTTTATACCAAGGAAATGAGAATATACATTGAAACATCACAAAAGGAAAAACTGGTTACAAAATGCCAGCCAAAGATGACTATGGTAGAATAGGTATTGGTTATAAAAGGCAGAGTTGTACTGGAACCCAAAGTTGCTGTTTAACCCAGTAAACCCACTGTTTGTAAAATGTAACACATTTGTTGAAAAAACGTCTACTAATTAGAGTCCAAAATATTTACTAGGTAAATGTTATGAACAGCATTAACTTAAAAACATTAGAGATACTCCCCTAAAATGAGGTGGCCTCCCTGTTAACTAAAATCAAACATACTGTTAGCATAAAGCTATACCAAAGCCAAGAAGAACAGTAGGGGAATGTGGTGCAGAACAAATAGCTAGAAAAAATAAACAAGGAAATTTTAACATCGCACCACACTGTACCTTGTAGCTGCCACGAGATTGATGCCATCTTAAACCCCAAAAAGCATGTGCTCATATTTAAGCCTAAGACAAAAACAAGGGGAAAATAGTATATTATAACCCCAACATACCCCTAAGTTAAGCGATAGAAAAATTGGGAAGTCATTGTAACAAGGAAAGGGTATGTCCGTAGCTTTAATCATATAGACCTCCATAGAGACAAAAGCAAGTACATTTTAATGTGCCTCATCATCTTCTCTGATGGCTGTAACTGCATCAGTATGGGAACTGAACTCTAAAACTGTTCCCATTGCCCATCAACCAGCATCTAGAGCATCGGAAAATTGATATTGTTTCCCACCATATACAATGCAAAGTCAAGCTGGAAAAAGTAGAGAATTCACTATCCGAAGGGAGTGGAGTTTAGCTTGCACCGTATCAGTTTACATTCATTCTGGGTGGTGATTGACAAGTCCGGATAAAGTTTAATATCCTGTCAATTGTTAATTGATAGTACCTCCAAGCTGTCATCAGTAACTGGTCTTTAATATCAGAATTTAGTTTTGAGCATAATTATATGGGGAGTACTGACTGAAGATTGAATCATTCTCAGACTGACTCTGTAAGCTTTCAAAAAGGAACATTCCATGAATTTACCTGATAATTGCAGAACAACCTGAAGCTATGCCCCCACATATAGTAGGATATTCTTTCCTTCAGCCCCTTCCAGAATATCGACCAATCAAATATTTGGGACCCTGGCTTCTTTTTTCAAAGGCCTCAATCTGGCTATATTACTGGGTGGTCTCCATTGTCATTTTTGCTACTGTAGCCAAACTCGAAGTTGAGTAGGTGTCCACATCTGTGACTGTGGCTGTCAATGTCTTCAGCTGGGCATCTTGGAAACCAGGTGCTGAAGGGTACATTATGTTTTTTGATACATGGCTTTTACAGCCTCCAGGAATGTATGCTATGATGGCTTTGCACTGGCAGCCTCTGTGCTCCCAGAATTTATGGTTGGATTCTGCTGATGTTTCAAGTCACCTTCAGCCACACCCTTAGGGTGCCCCATGCCACATTTGGGCTCAGAATGTTCCGGTCTCAATGAGGATTATGAAACTGCAGCTTCTATGCCCCCAAAACATGTATCTAATTAAGTTAATCCATTTGAAATGGAGTGAATAGCAGGAGACCAAGTACAACATGTCCTGCCAGGACTCTGGCTCTCTAGCATCCCCCTTCTGAAAGGGTTTTAACTAAACTATAGAAATTCTAGGCTTGGAGAAGAATTACAAATGGGCAACAAACTAAGTATTTCCTTTAAAGTGTATTTCTACTTGTTCTAATGTGTTTTGGTAATTGAAACGTGGGGTGCAAGACAAATTCAGAGCTCCTGAACAACACAGTACTACTGAAACACACTTTGAATGAAGCTGGTTAAGTGGAGCCTTGCAAGAATGGTATAGAAACATAAAAACATAGAAAGTGTCAGCAGAAAAGGACCAGCAGGTCCATCTAGTCTACCCTATTTTCCCTGCCTAACACTACACCCTGGACTCTATGGCTCTGTCCATATTATTTATTTATTTTTTTTTAATTTAGTTTTTGTTGACCGGGTAAGTGCACTAGACAAATCCTGCCTATTTTCAGGCATGACCCGGGGGATGGGGATACAGATGAATGCCAACTGACCTTGAACCAGATTAAGCTGTTGGTGATTTTTTTTTTTTAGTGAATGAGGGAAATTTGGCCAGGACACCGGGGGAAATTCCCCTACTCTTCCTGCAGGGGGACTGTTTGGTCGTCTCGTTGAAACGGCCACTTCTCCTTGTACTCTGGAGGGTGAGGATGCTGTTTGGATGGGAGCTCTGGCCTCGGCTCCTATCCTATCCACTCAGGAGGCCATGGATCTCGCTATGGCAGCTGCTGGTCTCTCCCCTGACAGCGCTGCAGAAGACAGTATGGAAATTGAATCTGTGGCTCAGGACTTACCTATCTCTCCATTTATGACTAGTCTTTTGTCTGGTCCTGCATCTTTGGAGTCCCCCAGTTCGCCGACTAAACAGGAGCAGCTGCATGTTCGTGTGGAGCTGAACACAGACCTTCTGGTGGTGCATCTGGTTCCTGAGGGGACCAGTATTGCATCAGACTGGGTAGGGCAAGTTACCCAGTCAGATGCCTGCTCTGGGAAGCCAGTTTCTTCTTCCTTGGGCTCTCCAGTGCTTGTTTCGGCTGGCAGTGTTAGCAATCCTGTTCCCGCGTGCCAAAAGCCACTGGACTTGTCACCCACTTTCTCGACATTGCAGACTGGTGCTACTAGAAACCCGAAACTGAGACTGGGAATGTCTCGCGCTGCCTGGACTGTTTCTGCTCCACTATCTACTCCTCCTCCCCCTTTGAAGACTACATTTTAGTTTTTGGACCGTGATACCGCCACCAAATGGGGTGATTTGGCTCCCGCACCCCCTCCGGTCACCTGTAGAGGCGCTTCTTGGTCTCCTGAAAAGGCCCTCTCGGTGGCTGTCTGGGCCCCAGTGGCTTCAGAACACTGGACTCTGGACCCATCTGATCCCTCCTACAGAAGGATGTGTTCTTCCACTATGGCCACCAACGCTGATCCTGCTATGAGCTCCATCACACCCCAGGGTAATTCATCGAACTTATTATCTGTTGTCTCTAAAGTTAGTACTTCTGGTGTCGGTACCACACCAGACACTGTATCTGCTGAAATTAGGATGAGGCCTAGCCCTGAGGCTCTGGCCGACCACCAGGAGAAGTCTTCCCTGTCCCCTTTGTTCAAACTTGCTGATTTGTTTCATTCCACTGGGGAACCTGCTCCCCGGAGGAACGCAGTTCAGTTTTTGTACAAAGGGGGCTTGGAACACACTCCTGACAGGTTATTTATTGCCAGGTCTGTGTTAAAGAAATCAATGACATTTTTTTCCTCCGAGAGTTTTGCTTTAATTTCAATAGGGAATGGTAATTATGATGTTAGTTTTAAAAATGTGTCTAATTTGGATAGATTCTGGTCTCAGTATAATACTCTTAAGAATGACTCCATCTGGGTACCTTTCCAGGCCATACCCCTCACTAAGCCTCTGATTAAGACCATTACGGTTTTATTCAAAAATGAAGGGGTTAATGTTGAGGATACCCTTTTTTGGTTGCGGCAATGCTGTGAGATTTTAGGTTGCCCTACCCCTACTATGGATAGTGAACATATTTGAGATGGGGGTTGGAAGGTGAAAGTTAAACTTTTCTCCACTAGTTCTGGTCCTGTACATCTTCCCAGTGTATTTTTTTTTGGGGCCGGGACAGGAGCTCTATTTTTTATATAGGGCAGACCAGATCTTGTTTTAAATGTAGCTCTCATTCCCACCTGAGTTCGGCCTGTGATATAACCAGATGCAGTCATTGTTTAGAGTACAGCCATCTAGCCTCAGCCTGCTTGAATCTTTTTAAATGCAACCTATGTGAATAAACCAGTAATGCTTATGGCCGCTGTCCTTGGGCCTCTCATAATCATGAGGATTGTCCCTCCCATGAAGGTTTCATCAATCAGGCCCAGCATGCTTTAGCTTCGCAGAAGGCTGTTGCTCAATCTGTCCCGGCCAATATTGTCCCAGCATCTGCACCAGATACTGCTCCTCCTATCACTCCCCCTGTGCCTTTGGTTGCTGCACCTCCTCCCTCATGCTTGGCCTCTGATTTGGCTTCAGCTGCTACAACTGTCCCTGTTGAGGCTCGTGCACTTAGTACTGTGGACACCATGCCTCTTTCCCGCTCCCTGAAGTCCCTTTTACGGTGGTTCCCCCTAGGAAATGAAATAGACGTGGTAAAACCTTGTCTGAGCCCAAAACTTCACAGAAAACTATTCCCTTACTGAATCCTTCACTTCTGAAGGATCCTGTACCTGTTGGGAATATTTTTGTCCCTTTAGAGGATGATACTGGAGGGGATTCAGGTGACATGACTGATACCTCGTCTATTGTCTCCACTACTGACACTGATAGCCATTCTGAGGACTCTATAGCTAAGAGGACTAGACACCGGCAAGCAGAGAAACCCCCTTGAGTGTTTTTTCTAGGTTAGGATTTCTGGTTCTTTCCTTTTTTTTCCCCTTTTATGTTCTCCTTAACATTTTCCACTTTAAATGTTAATGGCATTAAGGGTAAGAAGAAACGAGTTTTTTTTTTTTCCCTTCTTCATTCCTTCTCCTCTGGTATAATTTGCTTAGAGGACATTCATCTGAAATCTCACCAGGATCTTCAGCATGCCTCTTATTGTTGGTCCCGGGGGCCTTCCTTTTGGTCTGTGGGGGACGATACCTGTGATGGTTTGGGCATTTTGTTTTCTAACCCTCATCTATCGGTTTCTAGATTAGTAGAGGGGAGGACTCTGTGTTTGGATGTTTCTTTTTCTTCTGAACATTTTAGGGTTATCATGGTGTATGCCCCCCCCAAACCAAAGCTCAACGTGTGGCACTTTTTAAAGAAGTACAACCTTTTTTGCATACTTCTCGGTTAGTTGTTTGGTTGGGCGATTTTAATTGTGGATTATCTATTACTGATAGGGGTTTAGTCATGGATAAACTTTTTTGTGATTCTGTAGCTTTGAAAAATATTATCTCTACAGCACAGATGTTAGATTCCTATTGGGTGTTGTATCCTACGGTGGGTTACACATATTTTCGAGGACCCGCATTGATTTCATTTTCTTATCCTTGGTACTTAAGGTTGTGCAGGCTTCTACCCAGCCCATAGAATTCTCTGATCACAGTACTCTTACAGTTACTATTTCCTGGGAGGGAGCCCCCAGGTGTAAAAAGAATGGGTGGCGGTTGAATGAATCACTGTTGGACAATCCTCGTCTCTGTCAGTTATGGGAGAGGGACTGGGTGGCTCACTTTTCAGTGTTGGAATGTTATGATTCCATTTTGGATTGGTGGGAAGATTATAAACAAGGTTGGAAGTCCTTTTTTCAATGTCAGGCACATATTAAATCTACTGCTGACTATATGGGATACTTACAGCTGAGACATCAATTGCAGCATCTTATTTCCCTTTCTGAAACTACTAACCGGGATTATAGTGAGCCTATAGCTACTATAAAGAAGCAAATGGTGGGGCTACAATATGATAGGGGAAACTCTTTAGAGCAAGAATTATGTTTTGGTACTTCTATGACATGCCACTCTCTGGACCCCTTTACAGAAAACAAAAAACTGATTGATTCTCGATTAATCTCTGTTTTGACAGATGTGCATGGCCATGCTGTCAATGACCCCCATGAGCTTTTACATGTGGTTGAAACTCATACAGCTTCCTCCTTAGCTCCTGACCCTGTTCTGGCAGCTAAGGTGGTAACTCCGATTTGAATAAGCTGCAGTTACCCACACTGTCTACGGTTCAACAGCAGACTTTGATAGCTGATGTTACCTTGGCTGAGGTTACTGCAGCTGTTCAGGGGCTGCCTTCCAAATCTGCCCCTGGCTTGGATGGTCTCAGTGCAGGCTTTTTTAAGACCTTTTTACAGTCCCTTGGGCCTGTGCTGGTTATCCTCCTGAATGTTATCTTACACTCTGGGGAATATGCTCCATCTATGTCTGAGGCTATTTTGCTACTTCTATACAAGAAAGGGGATAGGACTGATTTAAGTAATTGGTGCCCCCTTAGCTTGCTGAATTTTGACTTGAAAATGTTGAGTAAAATTCTTTTGGCTAGACTTTCTACACTTACCCCCCTGCTCCTGCACCCAGTACAAGCTTGTGCAGTTCCAGGATGCAAACAACAGGACAACTTAATTTATTTACGAGAGGAGTTTGCCAAAGGGGAGGTGGGTCCCCTACAAGGGTACATTTTTGTTTTGGATCAGGAGAAAGCTTTTAATCGGGTGGCCCATTCCTTTTTATTTCTGGTGAAAGCTTTTGGGTTCCCAGATCAGTTTATTTTTTTGCTCTCCACAATGAACAAGGATGCTGTGTTTATCCCTAATGTTAATGGCTGGCTTGGGAGCAGATTGGCTATTACTAAAGGGGTACAACAAGGCTGCCCACTCAGTCCTGTTCTCTATGCTTTTACCATCGATATTTTTATTCAGTTACTACATGCAAACACTGCTTTGCAGGGCCTTGATGTGACTCCTTCTCTACCACCACACAAGGTATTAGCTTATGCTGATGACCTAGTGTTACTTTTGCCCCTTCATTTTTCTGTCTCTGCTTTGAAAGACTCTATTGAGCTTTTTTTTCACCTCTCAGGTTCCAGAATTAATTACAGTAAGAGTAAGGGGGTTGTTATTGGTTCTACCCTTGTCCCACCTAGGGGGGTTATTGCTGGGATCCCTGTTTCTAGAGAACCTAGTAAGATTTTGGACCTATTGTTTGGCCCTGGTGATATGGCAAAGATAAATTGGGACATAGTCTTAGCCAGGGGGTCTAGGATGATAGGAAACTGGAAAGGGCAGCAATTGTCAAAGAAAAAGAGGGTACTGTTGATTAAAACTGTTCTAACCCCTATTTTTTATATATATTTGTTATGTTTTTCTTCCCCCATTTCCTATTGGGGCACAGCTTTTTAGTGTTTTTTTCAAGCTTTTTGGGGTCTTGTTTGAACCCCCTTAAGCGGGAAATTACCTATAGACCGATTGCTGAAGGTGGTGTCTCTATGCTCCATCCTACTGCTTTTTTTTACAGTCTTTTTGTAGCATATAACTTTGGTAAGGTGTTGAGACCAGGGGATCTCATTTGGAGACCTTTTTTAGATCACTGGCTCACTTAATGTAGGCCTAGTTGGCAATCTGGTAATCCTCGGCTGTTGTCCAAACTTTCTGCTGTACCAAATAGTATTAAATCTGTATAAAACAGCTTATTAAATGGCGTATTATCCCTGCTTCCCTTTTGACTGCTGATAGGAAAATGGTCTGTAGGTCCATTTTATTAGTTGAACGTTCCACTGAGATTGTTTTCCATGAATGTCCATAGGATAGGCAGGTAGTTGTTCTCCAGCATTTACAAAACAAACGTATCCCTCCTTACACATGGGATTGTTTATGGCTTAGTAATTTTGGGAAGTTAGGGGTTAAGGGGAATAGCAAGCATAAACAAATGTCTGAGAGATTTTGTCCTCATCCTACCTGAATCCACTTGCTGGAAACTCAATGTCATCTCTTTGTTGACTGTGCTTATATACAACCTTTCTGGTCTTTTTTGGCTGACTGATGACAGGAACCAGAATTTAGGAATATTACTTATTCCACTCTTTTGTTTGGTCCTTTTTCGAATACTTTTGTTAAATATCATAGTGATAACCTTTATGTTAGTTTCTGTATTTTACGCTATTATGTCTGGCAATCTAGATGTCTCTGGATTTTGCAACAGAAGTATGTTACGCGTGAGGAATTATTCATCAATGTTGGTAAAGCCCTGAAACTCCTGATGGACTGTGACTTTTCTCACACTCCTTTGGAATGCTTTAACAGCTATTGGATCAATTGTATGACTTGGGCTACCTGATTGTTTCAATATTGTATGATTATGTTTCTTTCTGTTTTTTTCTTTTGTTTTGTTATGTATTGAAGTCCATTTCTCAATAAAATTCCCCTACTCTTTTCAATAAGTGCCATGGGATCTTTAACATCCACC
Organism: Neoceratodus forsteri; assembly: GCA_016271365.2. Classification (NCBI taxonomy): domain Eukaryota; kingdom Metazoa; phylum Chordata; order Ceratodontiformes; family Ceratodontidae; genus Neoceratodus; species Neoceratodus forsteri. The sequence goes on from CM057456.1 coordinate 357,063,716, forward strand.
TGAACTACCACCAATCCAGGCAGATGGGACCTCAGTTTAACATCTCATCTGAAAGACGGCACCTCAGAAGTGCAGCACCCCTCTCATGCTGCACTACAGTGTCAGTACTGGGATATTAACCCAAGTGCCAGATGTGGGAACTGAACCCACAGCCCTCTGATCTCCTGGCCTCAGAGGCAAGTGTGCTACCTACTGAGCCACTGGCACTAAACTTGTAACATTTTTAAAAATGTTTTAGAATGGACCATGCCTGTGTGTCCACTTGTGCCTTGCCATGTTTGGGAGCGGTGACACATTGCATCCACACTGGAAAGCAAACCTGTGTTATAAACATAGTTTCCAATCCATGTGTACCATCACATCTGGCCAGCTGTATTCTGGGGCATTGCGGGACATGCTGACTCTAGGCGGCAGCAGGGGTCATTACACCAGAAAGTCGAGGCTGAGAGGAGGCAATAGGCAGCCCAGCAGAGAGCAGAAACCAGTCACCACCATCCCAGAGGGAACAGAAGCAAGGAAACCTATCATAAGATTCCCCTGATTATGATTTGTTTAGTGGCACCCTTCTAGTTACCAGGAATACTGGTAACTCATGAAAAATTCAGATTATACTTAATGGGCTGAGGGAGCAGTGGTTCCTTGGAGGACTACAGCGTCAGCAAAAGCTACAACATGGTAAAAACTCCTGTCCACACTGAGGAGGTAAGTGTGCTTGTTTTCAGTCTATGTTGGAAACCGTGCTAAAACCTTGATGCTATCAGGGTTTTAACATGGTTGTGAAATGCGGTTTGAAAACGTTACAGTGTGGACGCGAACCGTGGTTTGGGAGCATCTGTAATGTTTTACTGTACCTGTAACTTTATAGGAGCCCTAGTGTGGACAGGGCCTATTTGGTCACAGGTGTCCCTCACTCCTCATAAGAGCCTTAGAATAAATATTTCCAATAAGTCTATTTCTTACAAACTGTAATTTCCCTGATATTAAAACTAATATGATGCAGACTGTTGCATTGCTGAGTTAATTTATTTAGCTTCCATTAACCAGGAAAAAAGGCTAGACAATATTGATATTGATTATTTTCAGCCTTGTTTTGATAGTAGGATAATGAATGCAAACTGACTGAAACTGAACCAGACTGAGCTGTTGGTGGAATGTTTAGTGAATGCTGGAGAATTGGTCAGGACACTGCAAAATTCCCTTACTTTTCTCAAGATGGGCCATCTTAATGTCCACTCAAAAAAAATGACAAGAAAAAGGCAGAGGGCTTCAGTTTAACATCTTATTTGAAGGACAGCATACCTTACAGTAAAGCATTCCCTGCACTCAGAATTATGGAATGAACCCAGCAAAGGTGTGGGACTAGAACCCATTACCTTCTCGTCAGAGACAGATATGCAACTAACTGAGCCATGTTAATGCCTTTTAATAGTTAGAATAATTTCCTTACAATTAGTATCATGTATCTGTGAACATACTGCATTATTTATTTATTTTTTATTGCATTTGTTGACGGGTAGGCCCACTGAGACTAAATGTCCCTTTTCAGGGCATTCGAAATTAATTACATTAATGTATATACAGAGAGGAATTTAAATATACAGTAGCAGTTGGAGATAACACTTGGTTATTTACATATAGCCCATAGTTACATAGAACTGGTATTACGTAGTTTAGGAACCAAACACATATGGAAGATTTAAATACAGCTAAGGGAGGTCAGGTAAGTCATGCTCATAGTCAAGCTAGGTGGGCAGCTACAGAAGGAGAGTCAAGTGCTGAATAGAGGCAAAAGACCCCTTGTCAGTGGGACAGACCTTCTCAGTGAAGACAGTTGCATATATTACTCACTAGTAGGGAGGTTTTTAGCTATTTCTTGAATCCCCTAACAGATGTGCAATTTTGAAGGGATGGAGGAAGATTATTCCATAGTAATGGGTCTGGAGTGGCAAAGGATATTTCCTCTACATTGGACCTCACTCATGGGACCTCTGATAATGAATGTGGCAATGGATCTTTCCCCTACATTGGACCTCGCTCGTTGGACATCTGGTAATTGTGGTTGGAGGACTGGAGAATCCTTCTATGGGGTTTGATTGACAGACTATCCCTCAGGTTTGCGGTGCAGGGTCTTTTATTAATTTGAATACTAGGCTGAGTGAGAATAATCTAGTCTGCTCTCCAGAGTGTGGCAGTAACTTTAGTACCTTACAATGGTGCTCCCTGTTGCAAAGGAGCTACCCTACGATAGGGAGATTTGAGGTTTTGCATTTTAGTTACTCTGGCAGCCCTGAATATTGGGGCACCATATAGCAGTACAGGAAGTATGATGTGAAGCATCAATTGCTAGTCTGGATTCTTTGGTTATTTAGTTTTTGAGGAAATGCAGCAATCTTATTTTTTGTTGCATAGACTTGCATAGATGTTCAGTGTGGGGTCTAAGTGACAATTCTTAGTCCGGGTAGATTCCCAAATATTTTATGGATTCCACAACCTCAGTGGGAGAACCATGACTTGTATTAATGTTTGGCAAGTTCTGCTAGACTGCCCCTAGGTGCCTGAGGCCAAATAGGATAGCATTGGTCTTTTTTCAATTTAGATTAATTTGTTGGTCGCAAACCAGGCTACCAGCACACTAAAGTCTTTATCGAGCTGGACATTAACACTGTTAATGCTATTGTAACTTCAATAGAGGATGCCATCATCTGCACAGAGCAAGAGGGTTTCCCCTCCACAGTTTTCTGACATATCATTTATGAAATAGGAGAATAAAAGTGGGTGAGGACTGAGCCTTGTGGAATGCCGTCAGTAATTGTATGCTGACCCAACAGGACACCTCATCTTACTACCTGTGATCTGTTAGCCAGGTAGTCAGTTATCCACCCCAAGGACAGACCAGCCAGCCCTAGTTGTTTCGGTTTGGTCCAGAGTAGACTGTGATTTATTAGGTCAGAGACTTTGGTGAGGTCAATAAAGACTGCACCAATTTTCTGCCCCTGATCCATGGCTCTAGATATATCTATTGCCAACCTGGCCAGAGCCATGTATGTTTCATGGTGTTTTCTGAACCCATGTTGCCTATCAGTGAGCAAACCATGCCATTCTGCATATTCCTGAATCTGATTATAGACTAATCTATCTTCCACTTTGACTAGTGAGCAGAGGAGAGATATAGGCAGTAGTGTTTTACTAGTTCTTTAAGGCCACCCTTGTGTATTGGTACAACCAGTGCTACCTTCCATTTTTGATGGAATTTTCTCCTACTAGTAGGGATCTGTTGAACAGCATTACTAATGGGGCTGCTATAACAGGGGCAGCTGGTTTTAGGAGTTTAGGGTCCAATTTATTGTACCCTGCTGATGCTTCAACTTTGAGTTTCCTTAAGAGTTTTAGAAATTCACAGTGAAAAATTAATCTGAAATGGAATTCTGGTCCTGTGTTAGTAGTTGGTAAATGCAGTAGGGTGGGCTGTTGAGATCTGGGTAAGATATTTTTTAATTTGTTTAGATCAGTACAAAACTTGTTGAGTGTATTTGTCAGGTCTAAAGGGTCACTATAATACTTTCCTTTGCTATAATACCCCCTGAGTGAGCAGAACCACCATTTAGGAGGGCATTGATCGGTGCCCAGAATTTTTGGGGTCAGAGAAGTTCTTGTCCTGTAGTGAGGTAACATATTTTATTTTTACTGTTTTAAGGTTAGTTTTACAGGTATTTCATAGTCCTCTGTACTTTTGCCAGTCTGCCTGGAGACCAGTGGATTTGAATTGTCCCCTGTAACTTATCACTCAGTGTCATAAGTTTTTTAGCCCACTGTTCAGCCATTTTTGAGTGTTGCCCTTTAACTCTGACCTGCTAGAGGAGGGCATGCTTATTGGCAGCTGACAGTAAACTATTAATAAAGAAATTAAGTGCATCCTCTATGGTGGGCAGTTCCTTGATCCTTGACCAATTAATTTCTGATAGGGTGGAGGGGAAAGAGGCTGTGGAAAATTGGGAGAAGTCATGAGAGGGGGTCTTGGACAATTGTTTTTCTAAATGCAGAAGATTGGGGAGTGGTTACATCAGGATTCTTCAAAGACCCCTGCAGCTCTGATCCTTAGCACCCAGTCAGTAAAGTATGATTTCCAATTCTGTGGATTATACTGAGTGGGCTCTGTTATTATTTGAGCGGTTGTGCCACAGCTAATGCCATCTTAATAGCCCCTCCCATATTAGGAGTCCAATTCATGTTAAATCCCCAAGTAAGATTAATTCTCCTTTGGTCTGGTCAAAGAGTGCCTTTGTCAGGACCTCAACTGCCAGAGCAACAACTTTGGGAGGATTATATATCACAGCTCACACTAAGGGACATAAGCGCCTCCCAGCAGCACCTTTATTATTATAGCCTCACATCTGGAATTCTCAAGGACAGGCATGCGTACTAGAGATTCCTGCAAGGTAGATTTGGTGTTTATGAGAACACCCGCTTCCCTTAATTTAGAAATATCTTGCTAAAAAGTAGTAAACCCAGGGAGTTCAACCTTGTGGGGGAGTATGTGAGGCTTCAGTCAGGTCTCTGTTATGGCCATTCTGTTAGCAGTGTCTATATTATCTCACACCTGCAACTTGCGTAGTTTTGGCCTGAGACTATTTATGTTCATGTGCATTATTTTGAGCCCCTTTGTTTATTTCCAATAGATATCAGTAGGGGAATCTACTCTATAGTTAGCAATGGGGGGTGCTGGTTTAAGCTCAACATCCCAAGACAGTAGCACTAGCAGGAATGGCAATAATTTACAGGTCTTCCAAAAGCATGTTGGGCAGGGGTAGGCTGCATGGTCCTCCAGGAAGGCAGTGCACTTATAACAACTTGCATTATTATAGAGCCCTAGCAGAATGACTAGGGTGGGATTGCACTGAGTTGTGTAGTTTGGAGATAGTAGTGGAGCCAAGGATCCAGCTTTTGGTCTTGAGTGCTCCTAGGGAAGGGGAAGATTTGGTCAGTGTCTAATAGGATCAAGATGTAGACTAAAGTTGCAGTCATACCCCTGGGCCACATTGTGGGTGCACTAAGGGTCTCACCAAGGTGGTGGGGGCTCTTGTTAGTTGTTAGTTTCTGAGTAGGATAAGTACCCAGGAGAGTAGTAGCCCTTGCTCAACAAAAGAGCTTGTTGTTCAGCTAACACAAATTGTTATAGTTTAATTTATGGGAGAAGGTACTAGCCTGCTAATCTGTGAGCTTAATCAGGTTAAGATGGTTAAGTGACTAAGGTATCAGTTGATGTGAGTAGGGTAATGCCAGGTATATCAATTCAGTTAGGTTATTAACTTGGGTAAGTAAGTAGTCCTAAGGGCAGTTTTTACATGGAAAGCAAGCAGACTGCTAATATGACAACTAAGTTACAATTAATAGAATCAGTACTTTAGGTGGCCTTAACATTGAAAGCAAACCAATAACAGCCAGCAATTCAGCAAACAGTAATTGTTGTAACATTAAACAGATAAATGCCAGCACTAAGGAGGTGTTTGAATCAGCATTAAACTAGCAAATAAATAGTTAAGTTGCCAGCAGTATAAGAAACAGTAAGGTCTGCACTTTAGGGGAGTATTAAAATTAGAATAGAGACTAAGCAGACAAAAGCCACCACTTCAGTACAGGCACATTCACTAACCTCATCTGTAAACAAGTAACATGACAGCAATGCAAAGTAAAACAACTCATCCTGTAGCAGAAAAGCCAGTGTAAGGAATGTAGTCCATGTATATAGCAGGGAGGATGTGCCGAAAGGGGCAGTGTAGCTGGCCAATGGCTGACTCCCACAGCTGACACCCTTTGCACTGTGGCCCTTAGTACTCCAGACCACTAGTAAGGAGTATGGAGGATCGCTAGGGCTGCACACAATATGTAGGGGGAGCAGGGTGATGATTGGCTGCTTCCAGGGGACTCACTTGCTTGGTCACAGTTGAGTCTGGTGGGGGCAGGGTGTCCTTATGTTCCATTGCTTTGATCTGCCATGGAATGCAGGAAGGGAATAGGGGATCCCAAATGGCAGGATGAAGCCTCCTCAGTCCTCGGAGCTTGCAGCTCAAACTGAGTGCAGGAAGCACTCAACAGTGCTTAGAGACTGTAGCCTGATTGAGCTACAATTGGAACTTTAGTGTTCACATGGTGATTGGCTGCTTCAAGGGTGCTCACTTGCTTGGTCATGGCCGAGTCTGGTGGGGGCATGGCGTCCTTGTGTTCAGTTGCTTTGGTCTGCCGTGGAATGCAAGAAGGGGAGAGGGTGTCCTAAATGGCAGAATGAAGCCTCCTCAGTCCCCAGAGCTTGTGGCTCCACTAAGATCCAAAGCACAACTCTATGGAATAAAATCAAAGTTAAAGGCATGCTTTCTGTAACTACTTATGTTTTATAGCTAGCTGCTACTTTTAAAAGGGGGAAAACTGTTATTGCAGTTATGTCAGTAATAGAGATGTGGCAAAGTATAACTTCGCCGCCGAAGTCCTTGTGATGTAACATCATTTTCCACTTCACAGAGCTAGTAATATGAAAAGTTCCATAGCCACCAAACAAGAAAAATTCTATGTTGGATACATATTTTGTATCTCAGAGCATTACAATTTTGACACAGTAACAAGTGCAATGTTTCGTAGATTGTGTTCCTCTGTACATATTAAGTACTGTATTTATTTGTTTATTTAAAAATTGGTTTCTGGGAAAGGTACACTGAGCCAAGACTTGTTTCCAGGTGTGACCCATGGGAAAAGTAGAAGGGGATACAAATACATAGCACATACACAGTTTGTAGTTACAATAAAGAGCAATCAAAGAGCATTAACTAATTACAGGAGTAGGTGCAAAATGAGCAGTCAAGATAGAAAGAACCAAGTAAGGCATTTCAGCCACCCCATAGCATGGTAGGAGCCAAATGCAGGGAACAGTTAAGTAGAGGGAAAACAGGAGCATGGCAGAAGGAAGGGGAGGAGTTTCAGCTGATACCCAAGGGAGGCAGGGGAAGCAGTGAAGTGGAGGGAAGAAGGTAGTTGTTTTTAAAGTGATGGGAAATGATAAGAAAAGGCTGATTGATCAGCAAAAAAGTGGGGATGAGGAATGGAGAATGTGTGAGGATCCCTAGAGCAGAGACAACAGGAGGTGTAGAGGGGATGAGAGAGAGGAGTGAGGAGAGGTACTGCAAGAGTGAAGGGACCCAAACCAGTATTTGGATATGAATGAGGCACAGTGGATCTGGGATTGTGAGGGTAGAGGGAAAATGGGAAAAGAGGAATAAAGTTAGCAATAATAAGTATGAGTGAGGAGTTGTTCAGAAAGTGATAGAAGAAACTGCAGAGGGTGTCCACTCTGGTGAGGGAGGCTGAAGGAGTGGTATCATAGATCACATCCACACAGTCAAAGACAGGGTGCACCATTTTGGTGACAAGCTCATGGCAGACTTGCAGAGACAGCTGTATAGGGCACCGTGTTTGGGAAGGAGTTTGACATGGATGGCACTGATGTGGGTGGAGAAGTCAAGTTTGCCATCTAGCCACACACCAAAGTACTTGAAGGATTGAACTACTTCTAGAGGGGTGCCATCCAAGGTGGAGAAGATCAGCAGAGTTGGGAGTCAGGCCTATTTCTTGCTGGTGCCAAAGGTCATAGACACAGTTTTATTTCTGTTGACCTGGAGGTGGTTTGATTGGAATCAGCACAAGACATTGTGTAAGTCATGCTGGAGCAGACCTTCCATGGCTGTGGAGAGGGACATGTGCATATGCGAGCTAGCACAAGCTGAGGGGAGGCTGTTAAAGAAGAAGAAGGAGAAAAGGATGGGTCACAGAATTGAGCCTTGTGAGACCCCCACCCAGACAAGAAGTGGAGGTAACAGGGTGCTACCAACCTGTACTGACTGCAGATGGCCCAAAAGGTAAGAGTGGAACCAGTTGACAGCAGGAACTGAGAGGACAGCAGAAGTCAGTTTATCCAGGATGAGTGGATGAGACACTGACTCAAAGTCCTTGGCCAGATCAATGAAAATGGCAGCTGTGATGCAATCCTGATCATCCCCAAGAAAATAGGCTCAGTTACACGCAACAGGGAGGGGATCATAGAGTGATGCTTTGGCCAACTTCCAGGACTGAGGGACAGCACTGTGAGAGAATGAGAGGTTGGGTAGACGAGTCAGAGGAGATACTGTGGAAGGAGCAGAGATGTGGAGTAACTTTGTATCCAGCCAGTCAGGGCTTGATTTGTGCAGGTTAAAGGAATAAAGGGCAGCCAGTCTTTCCTGGGTTGGAGAGATGGAGAGAGGACACCCTTGGAGGGGAGAGGAGACAGAATGTGAGCTGGAGCCATGTAGGCTGAGGGTGAGTGGAATTGATAGCACAAGTTGTGAAGAACTCATTGAAGTGATCAGTAACAGAGGTGGTATCAAGCACTGGTGAACCATTTACCAGAAGGGCTGAAGGGGTGAACTGCATGGGAGGAACAAACAGGGAGTGAATTACCTTCCATAACTTTGAAGGGGCATTAAGGTTGTTCTGAAAGTTGGCCTTGAAATACTGCAATTTGCAGCCCAGGCTGCCTTTGTACAGGAGTTCCTGATAGCCCCATTTAAAAGGGGGTCAGGAAAGGAGCAAAATAATTTAAACATACCCAAGCAAGATCACAGAATTTGCACTGGTCAATGATTTTCAGTGGTAATCCAGGGGTGAAGGAGAGTTATTTATATTTATTTAATTTTGTTCACCGGGTAAGCTCACTGGGCCCAAGAGGTCCCTTTTTCAGGGGCGACCCAGAATTAGTTACAGAGAAAGTTTTTGGTACAGGACATTTCAAATACATGACAGTTTTAGGAATAATCACAATACATAGCAGATGAAAATACAGCAATACAATGTAGATTCTTGACAGCTTTGTGGTACACAGTACATTGCAGATAAAATGCAATATAACAAGCAGACTTATATCAGGAGGCAGACCTAGACCTTTTATGGGACAAAAAGATATTTTATTGTAGCACATTTGTATTGTCTGTAAGTGATCATCTTCCCATGCAGAGTGGTGGCACCTGTAGCTAAGGGTATAGGGCATGAGGGACAATTTACTCAGATTAGTATAGTTTACTAGGATCAGGGAGTTACAGATTGTCCTTGATACCTGCATTGCCTATGTTCCCTATGCAGCTCTCGGAGTCCATTTTTAAAGGAGGTTAGTGAGCCTGCATTTATGATCCTGGATTTTCAGAGCAGGGTGTGCTTGTCCCAAACTGAGGAGAATTTGGAGCCAAACAGGGAGAGGGCAATGTCAATATCAGTGGTGGAGGGTATGGCTGTCCAGTCAGTAGCAGCAAGATCACTCAAGCAAGCAGATGCGTCAAGTGACTAGAGAGACCTGGTCTAGATGTATTTTGGGCGGGAGGATGAATACCACATCTTCATGACTCAGAATGTCATGCAGTGGTTGCTGAAAGCTTCAGGAAAGTTACTTATTGCAACAATGTGATGGGTGTGGAAGGAGAGAACCCAGTCCAGGAAGGAATGGTGGTGAGAATGGGGATTGAGTTGGGGGGGTTGGTGATAATATGTGTGAGAATAGGGGACTCGACCTTGTGAGTAGTTGGCTTGGAGGCCATGGAGAGCCAACTGACATTAAAGCCCCCTAGCAGAATGAGTTCAGCAGCGGAGGTGTGAGAGGTGATGATGGAGAGGGAATCAATCAGGGAGGAGGAAGATATTCTTGGTGAGGCATAGAAAACCCCAATGAAGATGAGGGGAATGATAGCCAGACAATGAGCAATTTGTAGGAGGACGAAGTGACCTCTCAGAGAGCCATGATGAAAGAAAGGCTGTGGTAGGCATAGATGGCCAAACCACCCCACATTTTCCCCTATTCTGCCTGAAAAAATGATAGTCAAGAAGTGACAGGCTAGAATCTGGGATTCCTGAATACAGCCAGGACTCTGAGATACAGAGGATGTTGGGGGAAATGTTGTGAAATCCAGACAGACAGGGGCTGAGCTTTGGAAGAAGGCTCTGAGCATGAGATGAAATATGCTTTGCTCTTTAGCATTGGGGAAGCAGAGAAGAAGGGATGGGATGGTCCGGGGTTAGACTCCAAATTGCTAGACAGGAAAAGGATTAAGAAATTGAGCAAGAGGATGGAGTAAGATTTCCGCCCCTCAGAGTGTGTGTGCATATGTGTGTGTGTGGGGGGGGAGACAGGAGGAGGGAGGCATGAAAAGGAGAGGAGGATGTAGTGGAGACACTCAACGTTGAGGGAGGAAAGAGGATGGATAGGAAGGGAAGAAAGTAAAAGGGAGGAAAGAGGGATGAGGGGAGGGAAAAGGATGGCAGGTAGGAGGAATGGGTGAGGATGGGATATGAGCAAGAGAGAAGAGGGGACAATTTTGTTTCATTTATTTTCTGAGTGGAGGGATTGCAACTATATTTCTTTCAAACAAACAGATTCCATGGCGCAGCTGGTTAGTGCAATCGGAATGGTATTCCGGGGTGGGCTGTGTTCAAGTCCCAGCTGAGGCATTTATTCTTTCTCACCTCTGTTTGTATGTGTTCCATAAAATATGCACACCACACTCCTGTGTGATTGTTACAAGTATATATTTGTATTGCCATTGGGTTGTGCATTTGAGAAAGAGTAATGTGCTTGGGGATGGCCCAGATTCCTGTTGTCTCAGTGACGCAGCTGGTTAGCACAATCAGAATGGTACATTTGTGATAAATATCTGACCTTCTTTTCTTAGCCTTTAATAAACAAAAGCCTCATTATACTTCACATACAAAATACATTAATTGAATTCAAGACATTCCACCACCAATCCACCACTTTCCCACTGTACTTAATTTTCTATGTATGCAGCAAGTATTACCTGCTCCTTAACTGGAGTTGGATAAATAGTTCCAACCCCTGCAGCTTTTTAGCCATCAATTATTCCAAACTGATATTTATTTTGTACTGAGCCTACAATGGATCATATTATGCTTTTAGAGCATTATACCTGCTTATGTATTTATGTAAGTTTTCTGGTATCATTGTTTAAGTTTATATAGCTGTTCATTAGTCTGGAACCACTGAACAGCTCCACGAATATTATCAGTATCTGAATAGGAGAGACAGAAATATAAAATTTGTGATGCAATATAGTGACACAAAAATTCCATATCTGGACTTAAAAATAATTAGGAGAAACAATACATTAATAACCACACTATATACCAAACTGACAGATAGAAATACATTACTATATGGGAAAAGTTACCACAAACCCAGACTGAAAAATAATATTCCCTATGCCCAGCTTGTTAGAGTGAAGAGAAATTGCTCAAAACCACATGAATGTGAGAAACATCAGGATAAAGTGATGGAAAAATTTAAATACAGAGCTTGTCCACAAAAAAAACATATAAATAACACTTACACAAAACTCATTTGAAGTCCAAATAGGCTCAAAAACCCATATGGTGGTTTAAAGAACAAAGTGAAATACAAATAGCCTGAACCACACACCATGTAGCCCGATGTGCAAAAAGGGACTGTTTGTAAGCTTCCTAGTGACCTCTGATGTTCTGGGGTTGTTTTCAGTTGTGTGGCAACCTCGGAGCATTGGTGGTCATGTGACGATGATGTCATTTGTTGCTACGGTGGGCAGAGCAGGCAACATTTTGATGCTTTTCTGCCAAGAGGAAGCCATTACGCCAAGACACCAGGAAAAAGAAAGCTGATACAGGTACACACACTTTTAAAATCAAAAGGGCATATTTTACAATAGAATGAATACAAAAAATGTAGTGCTTTACTGTCTTAGTAATGTCAAGCAAAATAAAGCTAATGAAAGGGATTTAAGATGTTACTTTGAATTTGAAAACAAAGTGAGATTAATAAGAATGGCATTTTTCTGCTTGTGTATTTGTAGGTAAAGTAAGAAAACGCTACACTGCTTAAAGAAGCCAGAATAGAGAAAAGACTAATGAACAGGTATATAAACTTAAACAATGATACCAGAAAACTTACATAAATGCATAAGCGGGTATAATGTTCTAAAAGCATAATATGATGTGTTGTAGGCACAGTACAAAATAAATATCAGTTTGGTATAATTGATGGCTAAAAAGCAGCAGGGGTCAGAACTATTTATTTAACTACAGCTAAGAAGCAGGTAATGCTTGTTGCATACATAGAAAATTAAACACAATGGGAAAGTGATGGATTGGTGGTGGAATGTCTTGCCTTTAATTAATGTATTTTGTATGTGAAATACAATGAGGCTTTTGTTTATTAAAGGCTAAGAAAAGAAGGTCAGATATTTATCACCAAATGTGCAAGGAATTTAAGAGAGTTAACAATCATAGGTAATGGATGTTAATTACACTATAAAAATGAAAATCAACTATTTAAAGTTCAATGTATAATACAAATACATTTGTTTGTTTTAGAAATTGATGAATAGGACCTTTGAAAAAGCTCATAAATATGAGTGAAACGTGGGGCAATAAAAAGAAATTTTAAAAAGCGTATTGGAGCATGGAATCTGTTTGTTTGAAAGAAATTTAGTTGCAACCATACCACCCAGAAAATAAATGACAGAAGATTTTAAGCACCTTGGGGAATCAACCTTAAGAACATGGCCACCCATTTCCCACAAGAAAAATTCTCCTTTGAGAAAAGGGGGATAAGACATTGGTGAGTAAGATAAATTGTGAACAGGAAGTGAGATACAATAGCCGTCGGCTATACAATACCATAGCTGACAGAATGAGTGAATGTTTGGTCAAAATACAAAACTGCAGTCACCTGATAACTGGCTTAGGCTATAATTAGACTTTGACATAACAACAAGTAAGTGAGCAGTTCAACACCGATGCACACAAAAGATTTCTGGATAAGCTGAACAAGTGCAAATAGCTGGGATAAGCACTGTTGGATGTACTTAAACAACTACAAAACCTATAAAGAAATATTGGCACAATATACAATTAAGATAAACTATATAGATAAAGCCACACAAGGGCATCTGGTGCTCTGTGACTAAAATTACCTATTTGTGTCAAATCCAGTCATGGCACTCGCCACACACCTTCAAATGAAAGCCCAGAGGCTGATAGCTGAGTTAAGTTTGTAAGTCTTTACTTAAGCAGCAGCAGCAGCAGCAGCAGCAGCTAATCCATAGGATACAGACACAGAAAAATCTTCTCATGTTTCACCCAATCATGGGCTTTTTCAAAGATGATACCCCTGGTGTTCGTATCCTTAAATAGCAACCAATTATACCTATATGTGATCACATGACATACATTTAAAGTGCACATACATAAATACATATAAAAAGCACTATAATTCATACAAATAGTGTTAAAGTGCTAATACCAACACCAAAATACACTGCAATTCCTCATGCTACCAGCTATTAAATTAATTTACTGTATTCTCATACTAGTATTACAACATGGTACTATCACAAATATGTACAAACATTTTAAATTTATCCCTTATTAACTGGAAAAGCTATCTAAATACTATCAGGAGAAACTAAAGAGCCTCAAATAATTTTAAAAAAAAATACATATTTATGATAGTACCAAGTTGTAATACTAGTATGAGAATACAGTAAATTAATTTAATAGCTGGTAGCAGGAGGAATTGTAATGTCTTTTGGTGTTGGTATTAGCACTTTACCACTATTTGTATGTATTATAGTGCTTTTTATATGTATTTATACACTTGCACTTTAAATGTATGCCATGTGACCACATATAGGTATAGCTGGTTGCTATTTAAGGCTATGAAGGGTTGTCAGTGTCAGTGGCTCAGTAGGTAGCACACTCGCCTCTGAGGCCAGGAGATCAGAGGGCTATGGGTTCAGTTCCCACATCTGGCACTTGGGTTAATATCCCAGTATTGACACTGTAGTGCAGCATGAGAGGGGTGCTGTACTTCTGAGGTGCCGTCTTTCGGATGAGACGTTAAACGAGGTCCCATCTGCCTGGATTGGTGGTAGTTCAGGTGGATGTTAAAGATCCCATGGCACTTATCGAAAAGAGTAGGGGAATTTCCCCGGTGTCGTGGCCAAATTTCCCTCATTCACTATAAATACCACCAACAGCTTAATCTGGTTCAATTTCAGTTGGCATTCATCTGTATCCCCCTTCCCCGGGTTGTGCCTGAAAATAGGCAGGATTTGTCTAGTGCACTTACCCGATCAACAAAAGCGAAATAAATGAACACCAGGGGATATCATCTTTGAAAAAGCCCATGACTGGGCAAAACGTGAGAAGATTTTTCTGTGTCTGTATCCTTTGGATGTGTTGCTGCTGCTTAAGTAACGGTTTACAAACTTAACTCAGCTATCAACCTTTGGACTTTCATTTGAAGGTGTGTGGAGAGTGTCATGACTGGAACTGACACAAATAGGTAATTTTAGTCATGGAGCACCCAGTGCCCTTGTGTGGCTCTATCTGTATAGTTTGATATTGGGTTGAGCAACACACAGGGTAAATGCACCTTAGAAGCATATGTAGAAGCCAGAAGGTCCACAGCTCCTGCTTAAGTAAAGGCATACAAACTTAACTCAACTATCAGCCTCTGGACTCCTATTGGAAGGTATGTGGCAACTGCTGTGACTGGATTGATAAAAATACAAATAAGATAAACAGGTTAGACTAGGCACCAAAACAGGTCTAGAAAGGGGTAACTAAGCAGATCAAGTGCAGCAGGAAACATTATTCAGAGAATGAGATAAAATGAATTCCAAAATGAGTAGGCAGGTGAAACCTGTCCAGAAAACTAGAACCATCTTACATCAGAGATAAGGAAGAGAAATGTGCAGTCTTGGTTGAAGGCTGAGATGAATGGGGAAAGAAATAGCACAAGTGTTTGTGGTGCAGGACAATTGTTGACAGTCATGTAGAGGAGGAAGAGGCTTGTATGGTAGAGATGGCAGTGTGGTGACTCGCAATACAGAGTGCTGGAGTCATGCAGGGGCAAGCTTGTAGAGACTTGGATACAGGCAGTTGAGAGCTTACAAACAATGGTCCTGGTATGCGTCCTGCAGATCCAAGTCTAACTGATGCAACACTCATGTTTAAGTGCTACAGGCAGAACAGGGGTCCACATGGGACCCATAACTAAGACTTAAAGTGAAACAAATGAGCTGACACTGAGGTTGGAGACCAAATGGCAAGTAAAGGATCCACATATTTAAAAGTGATAAGAATAAACCATTTTTGTACTGCTAAATTCTCACCTGTTTTCCTTTTCTTTACAGGAATGTATTGTAATATTCTTTTCAAAAACTTTAATACACCAGTTAGGGTTCAGATTAAAGCAACAAAAGTACGGAAATATGGTGTTACACTTTAACCCCACCATGCAGGCAGCAAAAGGAAAAACCATCACAGTTTCACCTCTCCTGAGTCTTGGTTATTCAGGCCTGGGGTATTCTTTGGGGTTGTCAACCCTAATGCTCACTGATTCCATCAATAAAGAAGCTGAAATGAGCAGACAATATGAGGTTGGTGTGAGCATTAGGGTTTACAACCCAATGAACATCCCAGGCCTGATTTGTGAAGACTCAGGAGAGGTGAAACCATAATGGTTTTCCTTTTGCAGCCTGCTGGAAGGGACTGTTAGGTTGGAAACCTTAACACCACATTTTCCTTCTTTTGTTGCTTTAATCTGAACATTAACTGGTGCAGTAACAATATTTTTTACTAAGAATTTCCTTTCTTTTTGAGATAGTATATTCATATCCTCATTCATGTAGGCCCAAAGGAATCTGCATGAACATATCCATTTGCTTATGGAAGCTCAAGACCCTCTGGGTCCTACTCTTCCATCCCTCCATAGATGCATACATCTATGTCAGTGTGGAAGCACAGGGCCCTCTGGGTACTAAAGTTCTATTTCTCCCAAAAAGCAATTTGTTTGCTTGGTTGAAAGGCGTGCTAAACTTCCAATGTTATCCTATAGGAATTTGGATGTTTTAATATATATGTTTTTTATATGGCCTCTAAATTTTTTGGGAGGGTATTAAGTGTTATTCTTCTAGTATACATTAAGCTCTTTGTTGTGATATATATATATATTGTCCCTTAAGTGCAAATATTGAGGGAGTTATAGTTTGTTGAAGTTAAAATGGGAGGGAACACTAAGACCAAATTATTTTCTCATATGAAGGCATCCTTTTTTGTATGAATGAAAAAAAAACATATTAAAAAGGATTCTTTCATATGAAAAAGAATAGGGGAATAAACTAAGTCCCAAATATTTTTTCATATGAAAGCATCCCTTTCCGTATGAACAAAAAAATAACATATGAAAAAGGATTCCTTTACTCATTTATTTTATTTTATTTTTTTATTTCATTTTGTTAACAGGGTAGGCCTACTCAGCCCAGTAGGTCCTTTTGTCAGGAGTGACCCAGAATAAATGACATAGAAACCTGTTCCAATAAGAAATGTGGTGCATAAAATTTGGAAATGACAGTCATTGGGGAGCCTGATCACGTATAGGAATTCTTTATCTAAATGTCATTAATTGACTGCTGCTGTTGTGCACCTGTAGAAATAAACACAACTTAATGGCGATATGGGACAGGAGGGCATCTAAAGGTATAAATCCTGTCCCATATCTCTATTAAGTTGTGTTTGTTATTACTATAGCTGGTCACCAACACTGGCACCAGTAATTCAGTAATCAGAACAGAAAGCAGTTTTAGTGTCTCCATTTATTTCTATAGGTGCACAACAGCAGCAGTCAATTAATGACATTTACCTAAAGAATTTCTATAGGTGATCAGGCTCCCCAATGACTGCCATTTCCAAATTTTATGCACTACATTTCTTATTGACAAGTAAGTTGTTCATCCATAGCTGTGTGATTGTTGCTCATAGCAACTTATCCCTAACAACAAGTGCTGTAAAAAATGACTCTAGCAAAACTGCCAGGATAACAATAATTTTTCTGTACTCCTCAGGAGATGTGGACATTCAATCAATCAATCAAAACTTTATTTAACCAGGCAGATTCATCACTGAGCAAGCTCATTTTCAAGATGGTCCTGGCAGAAGCGAGCAGAGCAAGGAGTAATACAATTGGACACTTAGTGCAGGCTGGTACATACAGCAAAAAAATAGCAACAACAACATTGGATAATACAAAGTGTACAGATTGTTAAATTAAATTAAAGGTACACCAACGTCTGGGGTGGATTCTAAACAAGGCAATAGAAGTAACAGGGTGTGGTAAGAAGATTATATTAACAATAAAACAAGAAGACAAGAAAGAACCGACCAGAAGGGTCGACCCTTTGTGGGGAAGGATGGAGGGAAGGGGGTTTCAGGAGGAGGATGCCAAGGCCAGGCAGTAAGACTAGTATACAGAGGGAGATATGCAGAGAAGTGTTGGAGCTGTAAGTAAGTGCTAAGTAAATGGAGAGCAGGGCAGGGAGGCCAGTAGGAGTCACCTGTGGCAGGTCATATGAGCTTCGGGATGCATGTGATAGACAGCTTAAAGGTTTGGGAACCCAGCAGTGATGAGAACCTTAGTGTCTTTTGCTTGTTGTTCCAAAGGGAAGGGAAGGAGAAATTGATAGAAGCCTTACCATACTGGGACCTTATTCTTGGCACCTTGTAGGATAGAAGGGATGTGCTTCTTAGGCCATACACTCCTGTTACGTGTACAAAGAGAGCAGAGATATTACATGGTAACTTATCAGTTAAGGCCCTGTAGTGCCACAGAAGGGCATTTTTTTGCCTCCTCAATGTAAGAGATGGCCAGGTGAGCTTTTGGTACAGCAAGCAGTGGTGGGTACGACTGGGCATATCCAGAATAAACTGCATGGCACGGTGACAGAGGGTGTCTAATTTACATAATGCCTGATTTGAACAGTGGCTGTAAAGAATGCGTGCATAACTGAGCAGAGGAATAAAAGTTGTAAGGGCCAGTGTCTTTCTGGCTTCTAATGTGAGGAGGTGTCTTATGAGATAAAAGATACCTTGATGTTATCTTAGCTTTTTTGATAGCTCATTCAGATGTACTGCAAAATTAAGCCAGTTATCTAACCAGACACCCAGATACTTAAACTTATCCACTATTTCCAGAGGTTCACCTAATAGGGTGTAAGTCAAGCGGTTCAATGGTGGTCCCTGGGTATGAGCAGCAAGTGGAGATAAGATCATTACTTCGTTTTGGTTTTTTTGCATTAAGCAGTAGCTTGTGCTTTAGTAAATTGTGTTGGGAGGTGACAAAGTCATGTTGTAGCTCATCTTAAGTGATGTCAAGGGATGAGTTAATAGTGTAGAGAACTGTATCATCAGCGAATAGATGCATGTAGCCTGAGCATATGTGAGAGTCGATATGGTATATGTATAAAGCGAATAGGATGGGGCTCAGGATGGAGCCTTGTGGCACACGCCGAGGAAGGGTTATGAGTGGAGACAGTTCCCCTTGCGCTTTAATCTATTGCAGTCTGTTGGAAAGATAACATTCAAACCACTTTAGGGCAGTATTGTCTAGGCAGAAGCTGTTCAGGATGTTAAGCAGAAGGCTATGATCCACGGTATCAAAGGCCTTACGAAGGTCCAGAAAGAGGGCATACATGTGTTTTTTCATATCCAAAGCATTTTACCAGTCATTAGAGACTTTGGCAAGGGCAGTCATAGTGCTGTGCTTGGGTCTAAAACCTGATTGGGCTGGGTTCAGGAGGTTCTTGGATTCTAGATAATCCCTAAGTTGGTAATTGACAATTTTCTCCAGAATTTTTGATAGGGTAGGAAGCAGCGAAATAGGTCGTTAGTTGTTCAGGTTAGCTGGATCCCCAGAGCTGAAAAGGGGAATGACGTGCACTGTTTTCCAAAGAGGAGGTAATTCACCCTGAATCAGGGAACTATTAAATAGCTGGGTGATTTGAGCAGTCAGATGGTAAAAGCCTGTTTTAATGAAAAATGGTTCTATAAGATCAGCACTGCCACACTGTTTTGTGTTGAGAGATATTAGAAGGTCCTCCACCTGTTTGAATGTAACTGGTTGAAAGCAGAAGGAGGAGGAGTGTCTTGGGCAGTGTTGGGTACGTTACTTTTTCTATTACTTTCTATTTCATTTAGAAACTTGATCCAGGAAGCTCTGTGCAGTCACTAGCAAGAATGGAGATGTACTAGAAAAAGTAATACACCTGACAGTTACAGTTACTTTTTATACAAAAACAATACAAAAATAATAAAAACTGTAACAGATGACATTTATTTGAAAGTAATAGGTTAGTTACAAGTTACTTTCAAATAAATTGTGATCCGTTATAGTCACGTATTACTTTTGTATAAAAAGACATAAGTAATTGTAACTGTAAGGTGTATTACTTGTTCCAGTACTTCTCCATCCTTGCTAGTGACTGCACAGAGCTTTCTGGAACAAGTTGCCAAAAGTAATATAAAGTAATAGATAAAGTAACTCACCTTACACTGGTCTCGGGTTTGTGGCAATGTCAGAGGATAAGCCATCAGTGGCATTGCAGTGGACATTTAACTTGCTGAGGGGCGAATCATCAAAAGCAAGGCCTGCTGTGGCAAAATGATTGTTGAGTTGTTCAAGAATGTCAGCTCCGGTTATGAAGGAAATGTTACCTGCCACTATTTCAGCAGGCAGGGGGGAGGCTGGTGAATGACCTTCAAACTCTTTAAGAATGTTCCAAAAATTGGCAGAGCAGTTTTTATTTTCTTCAAGGGGGTCAGGAAATAATGTGTTTTTTCTGCCCTTATTAACTTGGTGTAGGCATTCCTAGCCATCTGACAGGCAAGCCAGTTGGTTTCTAGCTTTGTTTTCCTGGCTCTTTTCCACAGTACATCCCTGTCCCGGAGGGCTTTCTTCAAGGTAGGCATGAACCAGTCAGGGGACCTTTTCCTTGTTTTGATCCTCCTAAGTGGAGCATGTTTATTTACAGTATCAGTCCCACTAGTAGGTTTTGGAAAATATTGAAAGCCTCAGTAACAGAGGAGGCCAGATAGAAATTCTGCTAGTTGATGTTATCAAGGTCTGTCAGGAAGGTCGCCTGGCAAAAGGTTTTTAAGCTTCTTTTTAGCTTGAAGGTAGAAGTAGATAGTCTGTTATGGGATCAGCAAATACAGGCAATGGCACAGTGATCACTGAAGTCACTGTGAAAAACTCCTGTATGGGTGACATGAGGCTTACTGACAAGCATAAGATCCAGTAGGGTACTGTGGCTGGGGTTTTTCTTGTTTGGTCGGTTGTTCTCTGGAGTCATCTGGGTAACCCATGTACATGGCAGAACTCTTTAATCTTGTTAGTGCAGGCGTCATTCCAGTTCAGATTGAAATCTCCCATTATTATGCTTTCTAGGTTCACCTTATCCAGCATGGAGTGTAGGTGTTCTAGAATGCCAAGCATCTCAGAAGGTGGCCTATAATAGGCAGATATTAAGAGGGCTACTTCAGGTGAAATGGTTAACTTAAGGGCAAGGCATTCGAATTCCTTAGGTAGGGAGGTCCGAACAATGTCTGAGACATGGTATTTGATCTTGGCATAGATAGCGACTCCACCTCCTCTAGTGGGTCTGTCACATCTGAACAGGTTATATCCATGTATATTGATCATTTTGTCAGGTATATGGCTCGAGAGCAATGTCTCCACAATCATAACTATGTCAGGTACTGTGTGTAATACCCAAGCCTGGACTAAGTCAAACTTTTTTGGTAAGCTGCAAACATTCAAGTGAAGGAAACTAAGGCCTTTAACTTGTGAGAGGTCTGATGGAGCTCCAAGCAGAAGGGGTGTTCTAGGGTTAAGTTCAATATTCCATGAGCAGAGTAGGAGAAGTACTAGCAACTTCCTGAGACAGTTTATAATTGTTTTTAAGATGGCTTTGTTTTGACGTTTGGTATTTGAAGCTTTGAGGGAAGTGTTGCTAGGGGTGGTGAGGTGGTGGCAGAGAGACAGGGCATAGAGGACCACTCTAACTGTAAGGAGGAGTGGTATACAAATGTAGATATAAGGTCTGAGCTGGGGAAAGACAGTAGAGCGCAGGAGGGAGTCAGTGCTCCTTGTGTGGGTAGAAAATTTTGCGAAAACGATCTTTGGCAAAGCATACTGCCCAGGTGAGTCCTGTTGGGGAGGATCACCCATTTTTCCTTTAAAGCTGTTATTTAGGAGCAGAATCCATCCATAAATGATAATGGCTGTTAGTGCAGCCATCAGACTGGGGGACTGCACAGAGCAAGGGCACAGGCTGTAAAGTAGCTGCCAAGACAGTGGTGCAGAGACCTTTTAAGGAATGAGTACCAGGACAGAGGAGCAGAGTCCCTTTAAGGAGGGAGGTAGCCCCAGAGATGTGGCCCAATGGGAAGAGATGGGGGAGCGGCAGGCTCCCCAGTAAGAGTATTTAATTGAGGTAGGAGGAAGGGGAGGGTGGGGCAGGCTGAAAAATCGCAATTAGTAGCAGCTAGAAAAGCCAAAAATATCAAGAGGTTTTTTATTTTTTTCTAAAGCCAGCAAAATCATCTTGTCTAGCAATGCCATCGAGCAACAGATTTAAAAAGTCTAAAATGTTAGCTCAGTCCTGCATGCCCAGCAAGCCCCAATTAGTCCGTGAAATAGTTGAGGCAGTCAATGGGGTCCGGGAAGCAGTCAGAGAAGAGCACAATCGCAAATGCAGCTTTCAATCTGTGGGTGGTCCAGGGCTAGGAAGGGAAAATTTCTCGTATCTGAAGCTCTGCTGGTCAGCTGAGTGTGGACCCATGGCCAGCAGTGATTCTCTGGGGCCGTGGAGCTTGAGAGCCCTCTGAGGGGTGAAATCTGAAGCTCTGCTGGTTGGCTGTGTGTGGACCCACAGCCAGCAATGATTAATAACAAAACCACCAGATCTGTGGTTATCTTCAGGACATTTATTAAAAATTGCTGGGTGTCAGGCCCACCACACTGGTGCAGATAGCACTGTAAGTGGAGGAACTGATGCAAACAGTGACACTTTGAAAATCCTTTTCATAGACAAACTGCTGACCACACAGAGAAGGTACTGTAAGTAAGTGCTAAGTAAATGGAGAGCAGGGCAGGGAGTTCCACCCCTGAAACATGCCAGTGTTCTGGTGCCAGGCAATTAGGGTGCCAATCGGCAATGTTGCTGATCACTGCCCTCATCTGCCTTCTACACCCCCCGAACACTTAAAGATTCCTACTCTAGGGGATGGACCTTGGGGAGAGAGAGTGGCAAATACTGCATTTGGCACCATGATTGCTCGGCACCATTAAATCAGCACTCTGAGCACTGTAAGGGCTGTAAATGCAGGCAGGGCTGGCTAGATGGACCTGGCAGTCTCCTTCTGCCATCAACGTCTATGTTTGTATGTTTCCATGTTTGATTATGTGTCCCACATTTAGAGGGTTAGTGTTCCAAATTGTCCCACATTTTGAGTGTTTGTGTCCCACATTTTAGTGACAATGTATACAGTAAAAAGGTATTCTGGGGCTTCTGCAGCTGGTGGCACTTTTGCAGATAGTTCTCTGGGCTGGGTGCTACTGCTTCCAGTGGCACTTTGGCAAAAAGCCCTCAAGGGCAAGAAGCTGCCATGACTGATGGCACTTTTGCAGATAGCCCTCTGGGGCTGGAAGCTTCTGCACCTGTAGATAATTTTGCAAATCACAATCTGTGGTTGAAAGCCATTGTGGTTGAGGTCACTTTAGTAGATAGTCCTCTGTGGCCAGCAGCCCTATAGCTGGCAGGATGTTGGCAAACAGTCTGCAAAAGCTGCGAGCCACTGCATCGAAAGAAGCATCATCAGATAGCCCTCTAGCTTTGATAAGCTATTGCTGGGTACTGTTGCAACTGCTGCAGGAAGAACAGCATGACACCAGTAAGCAGATGGTACTGTAAGTGAACTGATCTATTAGCAAAGGAAGGGGGGCAGATGGCATAAAGGAAAAAAAAAATAGCCCAAGAGTTGAGTTGAGCTATAGGGGGCTCTGGGGGGCCCAAGCTGAAAAGTTGTCTGGCAAAGCAGCTCCTCAGATTTAACATTTAACCTCCTATAATTACTAACTCACAATGTACAAAACCAATTTTAAAATAGATGACTTAGTGGAGAAAACCTTGTAGCATAAGATGGTGAAGTCAAAAAGAGGACAGCAGACTGCTGAGGGGTGGAAAAATGGAGGGAAGGGAGCTGGGCTCAGCACATGGTCAACTCAGCAGAGTGCTCACAAAGGAGAAGGCCTAGGCAAAACTTTACAGATACTGTGTCATAAGTACAGCAGCTCATAATTTCTACCACGGCAATGAACATTAAACTGGAATCCCTTACAGGTAAAATTGGAACTGCAGAAACCACCATACAAATGCTTCTAATGGAGATGGATGACATTCAGAAGCACTCAGACACCTGGAAAAGGGACGTGCACCAGTGAGCTAAAGAGGTGTAGCATGTTAATGTCTACCTCAAAATCCTTGAGAACCAGGTGCAGAAGAGGCAAGATCACCCGGTAATGTTCCTGAAGGACTGGTTAAAGGAGCAGTTTAGTCTCATACTTGGTATCATAAAGACCTTTTGAATTTGACCCTGGTGACAGCAACCGAAGGATTTGCCTAAAGATCTAATGATAGTGGTGGGCAGTGTGGGGGCTAGGGACTTGAAGTTGAATTCCACTAAAAGATTCATACCTCTCTCGGTGCAAGGAGCCTCAGTACTTTTTCCTGAATATCTATTATGTCACCCCGGCAATGCAAAAATGCTTTGATGGGGTCCAGGGTGTTCTGAGGGATCTGAATATCCCCTCATTTTCTCTAATGTTTGTAAGGTCAGTCATTTGTACAGGCATCAGTACTGCAATATATGCTGGTAAAGGGGTGACTGAGATTGAGTGACTCAGATTTGAGTCACTCAATCTCAGTGCCTGAGAGAAGAGCGATCCTGAAATGGTAGCGACCGGAAAGTGCAGGGCAAGAGGAACATCAACAGGATACTGGAAGGTATCCATAAGGCGTGTGGGGGTGGTGAGAGGGGAAGCCACTGGGCTGGCCTAGTGGCATGGTGTAAGGGTGGCTGGCTCTGGTGGGGAGGGTGCAGGGTTTGGGGCTGGGATGGAGCACAATATTTTGTGCTTTTCTGCACCCGTGTGTTTTTTTTATGTCATCCTGATTCTCCCCCCCCCCCAGACCTGCACATCCCTGAAGTTTGTTATTTTAGCAAGGGGTACAGAGGGCGAAGTCCCCAACATAAAAACTTAAGTATAGTTTTCTCAATGTGAATGTACATCGCTGTTCTTATTTTCAGCAACGTACATTCTGTGTAATGGCAATCACCTTTTGGCAATCACCGTTATCACATAGAACCTTGCGGAAACAAGGTAAGTGTTTGTTTTTTCTTACACTAAATAATTTAGAGAGTGATTCAGTGGTGGTTGAGACCATTTCAAGTCTGCTTTAGGCATGCAAACTCTGAACTATAAACTATCCAAGCCACCTGTCTGTATATTGCTCTCACTGCTGCATTTGTAGCACTATGTAGGCTCTTTAGATTGTTTATTTCCATAAGGTGTAACTATGCCTTTACAACATTGTTGAGGATATTCAACTGATCTGAGGAGCTGGTGGTTGTTTATGGGTTACCAGATAGACTTAAATGTGTTTTAATTTACATGTTGGCTAGACCATGGCACCTAATACCCATTTAGATGAGTGCAGAAGGCATTTGAAGGAGTTTATAGGAATTTACTGCTAAAGCAACAGTGCAATGAAACTGGGTGAAAAATTTGATCCTACCTTTTTTCATTATAAAAAATTCTAGGTATCATCCAGTTTTATTTAGTGGTACAAATTTCTAAATACACCAAAATTTGAGTATTTTATAAATGATTTAATTGAAATGTTTTCTCAAGAAAAAAGATGGCTGGCACATTTTGCATAGAACGAGAATTGTAGACCTAACAAGGGTTAGGATCAAAAGAGTCAAAAAATACTCCTGGTGTGCAGCATAGGAGGTGCCTAGACAAGTGCATTTGACATATGTGCTAATATTTTTCTTAACTGTAGCAGAAACTAGCTTTTTGGTAAAAAGATTTTTCATTGCACTGCTGCTTTAATTACATTTATACACCATGTGCTCTTGGGTTGCAGTTGTACAGCTAGTAGTTCACATATATTGGGATTATATTGCATGTTTTTAGTAACTCCCCTATTGGGTACTTTGTATTCAAGGGATGCATCTCATGCTGTATAATATTAGACTTTAGTCTATGCTGAATACTGCCTGTAAACTGTTTCTTAAATGGAGATACTTGTATTGCAATTTTTTTACAAATTGAATTGATCCAGAGGCAAATGGTTTGATACCTTTTGTTGGACCAACTTATATGTTACAAAAAAAACAAAGTGCCTAAGCTTTCTGACCAACCAAGTCCTACCTTGGAAGCTTATGACAGTAATTTAGAAAATCCCATACTACTAACACCCAGATCGTACATAAAAAACAAGAAAGAATTCTCATTGGTTTAAAATACTCATTCAAACCATAACAGCAGTTTAAATCAGAGGAATCACATTTCACCGGTTTGTTTTAAACTAAGGAGCCTTTCAAGATCAAATGTCACCAAAATGAGATAAGGACTCTTCAAGCAGAAAGCTCCACTAACATAAATTATGAATGTTTCAGCGTACTTTGTGAATACAGTCTAATGGAAAGCAAAAACTTTAGATTCAATACTAAAGCACATATTAAAAGGTGATATTAATGTATGTTAAAACAAGCAAAACAATACATATAACCATTTTCTATATATGGCATAAAGAGGGATTAAAGTAGAGTTTCCCTAGTGTGAGCAACTGTTTCACATATTTATACAGTATACAACCTATCTGAAGACATTTTATCAATTATACACTCAACTAGTTACTATATTCTGTAAACCTTGAGATCTTCAGTACTGTAACATGATATTACACAAGATAATATCAATTGTCAGTATAAGAGCTAAATTTAAAAAAAACTGTCAAGGACCCCTAAGAAAATGAGACCATACATCCTAATATGATAAGGGTTCAATATGTACCAATCACTACAATATAACCCAATGGAATTCAACCTGTCAGATTATGGATTACATGAGTATTTTAAACCAATGAGAATGCTTTCTGTTTGTTTTTTTTATGTATGATCTGGGAATTAATAGTATGGGATTTTCTAAATAACTGTTGCAAGCTTCCGAGGAAGGACTTGGTTGGTCTGAAAGCTTAGGCACTTTTTTCTTTTTGTAACATCTAAGTTGGTCCAATAAAAGGTATCCAACCATTTGCTTCTGGATCTGTTCTTGCAAGGACCAATACAGCAACTAAAGTAAATCAGTTTGTCACCATGGAAGATACCAGAGTTCATTGTAGAATATAGTAGTTACATAATATGAAGAAGAAACTGGCACAGATAGACAGTGACATCTGTTTTTTAACCCAGTGCAACTATTTGGAATCCATTAAAAAACACAGATAATTTAACGAATGCTGAACAATTCTGTCATAGGACCTCTGAGAAACTGAGAAATCACAGGATCCATAGGTGTTATGCCAAGAAAGCATTTTTGAAGAAACAGTTTTGATGGAATTGTTCCCACACTAAAAGAGGATGTCGGGTGAGCCTATTCCAGATATCCTGCATGAGATACAAATGAAATACCAAAGGACCTTAAGAAAAGCCATGCTCTTTCAAAAAGAGGATTGCCTAATTAAAAGGGCAGACCCCATTGCCCTCAGGCCCAGACAGGTTGTGTGATGGGGGGATGGGCCAGATGTAGGATTGGCAAGGAAGGAAGAGCTAATGGAAAGGGGGGAGGAGGCAGAAGGGGAGAAGGGGAGGGAATAGTGAGGTCAGAAAAGGGGAGAGTTTAGTGATGTCAGAGCATGAGTGAGGTGGAAAGTGGGGATTGGCTAAGGCAAGAGAGAGAGAGCGGGGGTGAGCAATGGGGGTATTTAAGGGCCTGCACAGGCCAGGGAGCTCACTAAATTTGCTCTAAGTGATTTTCTCTAAGACGCATGTCAGTTTTTGGCAATTTCAAGTAGTTAATTCCTTGGCCTGTGGCCCTTTAATTTCCTTGTGATAGTTATTTGGAGTTAGTTACTATGAAGTATTTAATAACACTACCAGTAAAGGTTAAAATTTTGGTCAGTATGGAGTAAGTGGGGGTTTTCTGGTAAGAGAAAGACCAGCTGCAAGTGAGTATTTCAGGAGTACTGTTAAAAGGTAATTTTTTAAAAAAACAATATTCAATAAAAAAAAGTAAAAAGGTAAGTTTAAAAAAAAAAAATGCAGCAAGTGAATGGGACCATCTACAGGAGAATGACTGGCTTGGAGGCTGAATTGTGGAAATTCAATGTGATGGTATTTTTGGGCTCCAAATGGTGTGGATGGCTGACATTCAGCTGCAATGCACCTTGAAGGTTTGGAGGAGTGAATGGTTGGACTAGGCTGTGAGCCAGTAGGAGGTGAAGTGACTCTGGGCATATCCATGTGGCTAGAAGAGTTGCCCTTGATGCCATGGAACTGATGGCTCCCCTGAATTGGTGGAGGGCTGATGTCCAAATGGTAGGGGGGGGCAGTAGTAATGGGACAATGGAACCCAGTGGGCCTGAGCGTGAGGTTTTTGCCAGGGACCAAGTGCGCTAGAATTTTTTTTTGACAGGTTTGGAGGAGAGTTGAACAACAGAAAATGACTGGAGAGGGGAGAAGAGTGTGGAGAGCCCAGGTGACTGACACAGCTCCGGGAGCAGGGAGCGGCAATGGTGTCTCACGTCATCACTGTGTGGAGTGGCTGACTGGGGGGGAGGGATTTTGCAACAAAAATTTGGTGGCAGACATGAAATATAAAATGTAATGGCACTGCAGTCTAAGAGACCCCAATGGGGGAGGTGGTTCTGTGAGCCAAGAGGAACAGAAAATGACTGGAGAGTCAGATGGGCAGCCATTGAACCAGGCCACATTGTGTCTGATGTCATCACCATGCAGCCGGTCGGCACTGGGGGTATCAGCTGCAGGGGCTGCCAAAGCAGGCCCTCATGTACAGGGGTTACAGCAGGGGATGGCATTTGACTAGAGAACAGGAGGGAAACAAGCAATATGGGAGAAGACCACACAGACTTAATAAATAACAAATTAAAAAAAAAAAAAGGAAACCGGGCACAGTCACCCAGGGAAGGGAGAATAAGGCTGTGCATAGGAGGGCAGCCAGGCATAATATTATAGTGGGCCTCTACAGGAAATTGGAAAGTGGGGCCCAGATCAATAGCACAAAGGCCCACAAGTGGAAGAGGTGGCAGGGAGGAGTGAGATTGGGGGGGCAAATCAGGCAGCTCCACTGGCATGGGGCGCTCAAGCTCGCCATAGCAAAGTATACCAGGCTTTTATCAAGATGACAGGGACAGGCCAAAGGGACCACAAAAAAAAAGAATAAACACAAAAAGGAAGGGGGGACAGGAGGAGAGGGGGCATCCAATACCCCACAGTACAGGTATACAGGGTGGATATGGTAACCTGGGGGAATAGGGACCACCTTGGTGATAGGTCACAGCATTGTTGCTAGGACCTTGATTGCTAATGATGTATTGTGTATTTTGAGTCTTGTAGGTTGGATAAAACTATCAGGAAGAATAAGCCTAGTAAAGAGGAGTGCTACCAAGCGGTAATGGAGCTGGTGAACAAGACAAACCAGTTGTTGGAGACTGCAGACCCACCCAGCCCAGCCAAGGGCAGGAAGTGGAAGGGGAAACCAGCAGTGGGGAGGGAAGGGTGGCAAACAGGAACCTAGGGCCCTGGCTGTGTCCAGGCCCAGGGAACCCAGTCCTGAGCTTGCCAGCCCAGTACCTTCCCCTCCTGCATCGGTGCCTTCCTCGGAGCATCCCCCAGTGCCTGCCCCACCACCAGAACCCTCAGTTCCCTTGGATACGGATCCTTCTGCCATGGTTCTGCCCCAGCATCCAGCTCCAGTACTGGACAAAGCTCAGCTGATTCCACTGGCGTGACCCAACTCCCAGAGGGACAACCACCCAGGTAATTAGGAAGTCTCACTGGAAAGCAGTGTAAGGGAATATGTGGAGCATGCTTACCCCATGAATGGCAACTCCAGCATTGCGATGATCCACACAGTGCCACCCCCGCAGTGATACCCCAAGGAGTGGCATGGAATCCTGGTCAACAGGGGCACAGTCGTCTGGCCTATCAGTGCAACACACCTAATGCCGGCAGAACCACACACCTGCAAAGGCCACAGGATGGCAGAGGAGATGTCAGCACCTGTGGGATGTCCTGGAAGGCAGTAGATATCCACAGCGACAGTGGCAATGGTGCCTGGCCCAGACAGGTGGCAAGCAGCATGGACAAGGCTGACACAGTGATGGGGATACCACAACACACCCAGCCAAACCCACACATTGTGTCACCATGTGCGCCCACATCCAGGTGGATGACTGCACCTGTGCAGATGGGGTGTATGGCACAGATGCCCACAGCAGCACCAACAAATGGGGCAGGGGGGCTGGGGGTGATGGCTATCAGGGCAGAGATGTGTACGAGCCTAAGAACCACAGTTATGCTCCTGACATACATGAGGAGTGCACACGGGAAAGACCAGCTAGCGTACCGCTGGTATGCGTACCAATGGGAGCACACCCAAGGGACACTCATATACTGGAAGTGTGTAGAATACAACAGTAGCCAGTAACACGGGCATATGACAACCATCGCAGAGCTGGAGGATGTGACCCTCACAGGATGACACAACCATGTGGCTAACGGAGCCACCATAGAGTATAGGCAGATACGTGTGGCAGTTAAGGAGTGGGCACTGGCAACCACTGAGAGCAGCCAGCAGGTGGTTGCCACAAGCTGCAGCTGCAGCAGCATCACCAATGCAGTAGGGGAATGACTGCCATCCATGGGCAACCTGAAATGAACCACCCAGAGGGCCAGGAGGGTGACACACAGCACACTAGTAGGGCCACACACCTCTCCCAGTTGACCATCCCAGAGGAGTACTGGAGCACTGATGCAGGTGAACCCTTCCTCCTCCATGACTCTGAAGGGGGTCTGCAAAGGTTCCTCATATTTAGCACTGCCCGCAACCTGGAGTATCTGGAACAGTGTCACACCTGGTTTGCAGGTGGAACCTTCTTGTGCTGCCCCTAGCTGTTCCACCAGCTGTAAAGCCTACATGGGGTTGAGGTGGAGATCATGATGCCCACAGGGTATGTGCTGATGGCGAGCAGGACCATGGGGTGTTACACAGTGGTCCTGCACAAGCTGCTGGAACTGTGTCTTGGACTGAGTCCACATGATGTCATGATACACTACAAGCTGGCAGTATACTGGGCACTGCGTGCTGTCTTCCCACAGGCCAGGATCAGAGGGTGTTTTTTCCACTTCATCCAGTGTCTGTGGCGCAAGCTACAGCAGCATGGTACCTTGGCACAACTCTATGTAATAAGTGATGAGTTTTCCCTACATGTATGGATGCTTGCTGCCCTGGCCTTCATGCCACTGGAAGATGTTGGTGCCACTTATGAGGAGCTCTGCACCTGGGAAGTGTTTGTCATGCATGAGGAGGAGATGGCACCCTTCATGGACTATTTTAAGGACTCCTGGCTGGGGCGCACAGTCCACAATGGTGTGCAGTGCACACCCCCCTACCTGATTGGGTATTGGAACTGTTATGCCACAGCATATGAGGGCCTGCCACACATGAACAACAGCATCGAGGGCTGGCACAGGTGAATCAATGCCCTGATAAGGACGTCCTGCCACACAGTGTGGAGCTTCATCGAGGTACTGCAGTGGCAGCAACAGCTGACTGAGCTGTGAATGCAGCAGGCGCTGCAGGGTGAGGATGGTGGTGCCAGCAGATTTTGGACCAGGGATTGCAGTACCAGGCTGATGGAGATCATGGAGCAGTACGGCTAGCGCATGCTCTGGGACTACCTGCTGGGCATTGCCCTTAACATCCACCAGCAGGTGTAATGAACTCTATGGGCCCAGCTGCATGATCCTGCCTTCTGGACTGTTGCCCCTTGGGGGGGTGTGGGCACCGTGGGGTGGCGGGCACTGTGTGGTGGTGGGCACTGTCTTTGGATGCACCAGGTCTGTAGGCCACCTGTTCCCCTGTTGTGTTCCTTGCACCAAGCACTCACATTAAAACTGCACTTCATCAGCCCTGTATCCTGTGTGTTCTGTGGGGGGTACCATGCCTGTGTGTGCCTTATGATACCTTCCATGCTGCAGCAGAAGTGAGCCAGCAGCAGACAATGGAGGCATGCACTGCCATGGGGTGGCACACCAAAGTATTTAGCAGTCCCATGATGGACTGCGCACAGTTGCACTGCACGTCTGTACATGCCTGACATTGGCCAGCAGCCGGTTCTATACATCCATGCAGCTGTCACACTGCCCGAGAGCCACACTACATGGGTTCCCTAAATACAGAACAAGGAAACATTACAATTCACCCTGCCTCAGTGCCTCGGGTGACCGCCCCACCCTCCTATGGATGGGCTGGTTACCTGAGGCACTGAGACAGGGCTAGTGTTATTGCTGCCTTGTTTCCCCAGGACTAGGACTGTTTCATATGCATGGCATCCATGTCTTGTGGCTCTCTGGTGCTTCTTCCTCCTCTGCATGGTTGTGTGGGACCCTTATGCTGGCTGTTCCTTAGGTGCCATGCTGCTGTGCACAGCTTGTCTTGGTCCTGCAGTGTGCCCTCTGCTGCTGGCACTGCTGTGTGGCTCTGTGTGGGTTCATCCTGCTGGGGGGTGGTGCTTTGCACTGGTGCTCAGTCCATTGGAGTAGCTGTCTGTGCTGTGCGGCCCCCGCTGGGTGTGGGGCCCCCCTGTATGGCACTGGCTTAAGGGGAGCCACTGTGGTACCCCTGGTCCTCAGGGGACTGCTGCTGTACCCACGGCCTGCTGTCACCATGGACCACATGGTGGTAGGTGCTCATCCGCATGCTGCCTGTCTGGTGTGCTCCTGCAGTGGGACATCATTGGCCCATTCACCGGGTGGTGGTTGTTGTGGGGGCTGTTGATGTACTACTGTATGTGGTGTGCATCTTGCGGTGGATTGCATGTCACTGCTGTGGTGTTGCTGTGTTGGCTGTCATGGTTCAGGGTGTCACACCACCAAGGTACAGCCTGTGGAGCAGATGCTCAAATCTATGGGGTACAATAATTTAGGACAATTAGAGAAGGTGTTGGGAGAAAACAGGGGAAAAGACAAAGGGGAGGGCACTGGAGCAGCAGCGGGGGGGGGGAGGCAGTTGTAGAAAGGGAAGCAGGTGCTGAGATTGGGGCACCAGGGGTTAGGATAGGTGATCACGTACCCTTAGCTATGAAGGAAAAAATTTGGAAAGGCGAATTTGTGGACATATTCGCCTTAGTCAATGTGGACAATATGGATGAATACAAAGATAAGGAGTGCTTTGAAAAGAAAGACATGGCTGCGGCCATTATTTTATTGGGAAAGGGCGAGGAAGACAAGTCGATGAAGGGAAAAACTTGGGATAATTGGTCCACGGGGTTCACATACTGTACTGCCATAGTTACAGAAAGGAAGCCAGAGCTGGCCACTCTCTTGTTGACATATTCACTAATTATAAAGAACACATATAAAAGGAGGACATAGTTGGCTAAAATACGACGAGAAGTTCTGGAAGAGAATGGCTCATTTTGGAGATGTACAGTAAAATAAGATGCAAGGCAGATCAACCTCTGGTTGGAAATCTGTACAGGGATAACCAGCAATGACAGTGAGGGGGACAAGAAAGGAGGGATGGCCCAAAGGTGCTGTTATGGTTACAACTGGGCCTTTTGTTCCTGGCTGAACTGCCAGTTCAAGCATGCATGTCCTAAGTGCAGGGGCACACACCTGACAACAAAATGCAGATGTAATTGGGACAAGGACAATGCCAACCATGACAGCTCATATCAACAGTCCTTTTGGGGTAACCATACAGGTTTGAGGGGTCAGCAGTGTGGGAGGGGGACAAGAGGGAGAGGGATGGGAGGTGGCAGGGGCCACGCATACTATAACCGTCAACAGGACAATTAAGTGGGGGGGGGTTGGCTGGGGGATTTGGTCTAGCACACACACCCTTAAAAGTGGTTGCTTTATAGGAATAGTTGCAGTTGTATCCAGATAGGATAGCAGCTGTCAGCCTGTTGATGGGGCTTAAAGGGGGTTTTAGTCTACACTTTGAAGGACCAAGAAAAGGGACAAGAGCAAAGAACCTGAAGTTGATACAAGGGAAAGAGGTACTGTTGGCACATAAAATTCAGAAAGAGATAGGGGCTGGCAGGGTGGAGGGCCCATTTGGCCACCTACCCTTGCCTGATTTGAGGATTTCCCCATTGGGACTGGTCCCAAAGAATCAGCTAGGGGAATATCGGGTAATTCATCACCTGTCGTACACAGATGGGGATTGGATCAATGACCACATCAGTGAAGGGGATAGTAGAGTGACATATGTCACTTTGGAGGAAGCAGTCAGATTGATTAATGTGTCATGGGGGCATGGTTTGCTAAGACAGACATTGAAGTTGCTTTTCACTTGCTGCCAGTCCAGACAGAGGATTGGAATCTGTTAGGTTTCCAGGTAGGGGATGACTATTATTTTGATAAAGCCATGCTCATAGGCTGCTCCATGGCTTGTGCAACATTTGAATTGTTCAGCACATGGCTGCAATGGGCAATTCAGGCCAGATATGGGTACCAGACAGTGGTCCATTTCCTAGATGACTTCCTGTTAATTGGGGAAGGATGAAAGCAGATGGAAAGGATGTTACAGGACTTTGAGGCCATGTGTAAGGAGTTGGGGGCACTTTGTTCCCAGACAAGACAGTGGGGCCTAGTCAAACAACTGAATTTTTGGGCATAGAGATAGATACAGAAAGGGAGTTATTCTGGTAACCAGATACTAAAGTTCAAAAGCTAAAATCATTACTAGAAGCAGTCAAAACAAGACAGAGGGTACAGCTGCAGTAGGTTCAGCAGCTACTAGGGCATCTAAACTTTGCATGCTGGTTGATTGCACTGGGCTGCACATTTACATAGTGTCTGGCTAGGGAAACTCAAGGTGTCTCAAGGCCAGACCACTGGGTAGACATTAGCAAAGGGACCAGAGAGGACTTAGCAGTATGGGGGATGTTTCTCAGCAGTTTCAACAGGAGGATGTTCTGGCAGGAGGACTGGGTTTTTAACACTGACCTGCAGCTCTACACAGATGTGGCAGGGGATATTGGCATGAGAGCTTATTTTAAAGGAAAATGGTTTGCTGTGGCATGGCCCAGCACTTGGTTTCAGAATGGCATAATGAGGGATATCACCTTTTTGGAGATATTCCCCATTTGGGTGGCCATGGAAACATGGGGAGATAAGCTCAGGAACCAGAAAGTCATGTTCTGGAGTGACAGCAAAGTGATGGTAGATGCTTTGAACAAAAGGGGGGCAATGTCTGAGAGGGTCATGATGGTGTTGAGACAGTTGATGTTTAGGGGGTTGACGTCGAATCTGTCATTTAGGGTAAGGCACATTGACGGTGTGGACAATGTGATAGCTGACTACCTCTCCCGCCTGCAGATGGACAAGTTTCGTGTTATCACACCAGCAGCAGAGACCAGACAGACAGCTATTCTGGACTACATCTGGAGGATTGGATTGGGGGAGCTGAACAGTTGTTCCACAACTCCTGGTTCCCCAGGACCTTGAGAGCATACAAAATCTATTGGTGGGTTTTCCAGGCATTTCTCAAGTGGACTGACTGCCAGGTAAGTGGGGCCATGACGGAGGCACAGGTAGCACAATTTATAGTACTGGGTTGGAAGAGTACTGTAACATGACACATGTGACAATGGGGGTACACTTGGCAGCAATAGGACAGATATGCACCCTGAAGGGATAGGAGGACTCAACAAAGAGCAGCTTGATCAGGCACATGATGTAAGGGTGGTTATGGGGGGCCAGAAAAGCCCAGGATGGATGGAGGCCACTGACAGAGGGGCTACTGGAAAAGCTTACTGGGGCATTGCACCACGTGTGCTCATCTTGTAGCAAAGTAGTTTTGTTTTGGGCAGTATATGTCACCATGTATAGCAGGGCATTCAGAGTCAGTGAGGTGTTAGAGCATGATAAAAAGGACACATCTGCAAGATTACATTGGAATGACATAGTGTGGACAAGAGAAGGGATATCAGTGCTATTGAGGTCATCAAAGAATGATTAAACAGTAAAGGGGATCAGGGTGTGGTTAAAATGGCATGAAAACAGAGCCGCATGTCTGGTAGGGGCCTTACAAGCGTATGTGGTTGGGTGCTCAAAGGACAAGAACCCCCTTATGTTTCTACACAGTAATGGGTCCCCGGTGATGGGTTCTCAAGTGGTGACAGTCCTAAAGAAGGGTTTGGCATTTATAGGGGAAAACTCAGAAGGGTATTCATCTCATTCATTCAAGATAGGGGTGGCCTCCGTAATGGTGGTGCAAGGAAGCATGCCAGGGTACATCAGACAGAAGAGATGGTGGGCTTCAAACTGCTATAAAAGATATGTGCTCAACTTGATGCATTAGTACTAATGTTGTCTTCTTTGTCCCCCTATAGCAGGTCTGTACAGTAAAATGATACTACAGGAAGATGGGGATCGATTGGGAGGGGGATGGGGGTGGGAACTACAGTGGAATTCCTGGCATTAATTTTGTCCTTATTTATGGTTCTTTTAGGGAGGTCAAGGAGGTTGGAAGCATGGATAGTAGGGCATTCCTTTATCCACTGGGTGGAAAAGTGGGCATCCAGGAGGCTCGGTGGGAGGCAGTTGTATTTGGATATCAGTGCAATCAAGTTGACTTGGCATGTCTTACGAGGCATAAAGTGGAGACAGCTGCTGCCGTCATGGAGGCAAATGAGAAGGGAACATAGCTGCCCGGATCTGACTGTGATTCATTTGGGAGGAAATAACCTGGAACCAGGCCTTGGTTGGACATATTTTATCAGATCAAGGAAGACATGCTAAGAATAAAAGAGTGGTGGCCAGAGGTTACTATGGCGTGGTCAGATATTACTCCACGGAGGGTGTGGAGACATGCAGCCAACCACAAGGCTATTGATAGGACCCAAAAATGCATGAATATGAGGGTGGGTCAGCTGTCTGAGAGTACAGGTGGCAGGGTTATACATCAGGGGGTTCTGGAGCATGTCGATGAGTAATACAGGTGGATGGAGTACACCTATCTGGTTTGGGTCTGGCAATGTTTAACTCTGAGATTGCCAATGTCATAGAGCCCTGGATATGGGAGAGAAGCATTTGAAGCAAGAGGGGAGGGAATCCACTGTCCACCGCAAACAGGAGGTGGACTAGTGGAAAATAGGAGAGGGGGGTAGGATAAAGTGGGGTAAAAGGGGGATAATAAAGGGGACATAGGCCAACCTATCAGGAAGAAGGGGTACAGTACATACACTTGTACCCCTTCCAATGGAGGAGGATGAAGAAGGTTGGCCCCCTATGATGCACATCTGGGGAGAGAAGATAAGAAATAAAAGAAAATAAACCAAGTATAAATTGTAAATGAATTGTTATGGGAGAAGGTGGTTTGGAAATTGTATGATGTATAAAAATGGATATAAATGTGATGGATGTGATTGATAATATGTATACCCAAAATGTGAAAAGTGGAATGTTTAAAAGAAAAGAAAATAATTAAGTAGATTAATTGCCAAATCTGAGCACCCACACAAGACTTGCCTGTGTCTTTAATGGTGGGGAACTGGGGGACAAAGAGGGTTGCCCAATTAAAAGGGCAGACTCAATTGTCCTCCGGCCCAGACAGGTTGTGTGTGTGTGTTGGGGGGAGTTGGCAAGATATAAGATTGGCAAGGAAGGAAGAGCTAATGGAAAGGGGGAGGAGGGGAAGGGGGAGAAGGGTATGGAATAGTGAGGTCAACAAGGGGACGGTTTAGTGACATCAGAACATGAGTGAGGTGGGAAATTGGGATTGGCTAAGACAACAGAGGGAGAGGGTTGAGCAATGCGGTATTTAAGGGCCTGCATAGGCCAGGGAGCTCTCAACATTTGCTCAAGATATTTTCCCACCCACCCACCCTCCTTGAAGAGGAAGTGGTTCTGACTGGTCTGACACTGCGGTAGGTGGAGCAGAGTAGACTGCAGGGGACTGCCAAGGTGGATGGCAGCTGCTCAAGAAGAGAGGGAAAATAGGGAAGGGATAGGATAAGGGGGTAAAAGGGTGAATAATAAATAGGACATAGGCCAACCCAACAGGAAGCAGGGGTACAGTGTGTATGCTCATACCCCTTCCAATGGAGGAGGATGAAGAAGATCGGCCACCCATGATGTACATTTGGGGGGGGAGAAGATAAGAAATAAGAGAAAACAAATCAAGTATAAATTGTAAATGAATTGATATGGGAGAAGGTGGTTTGGAAATTGTCTGATGTATAAAAATGGATATAAATGTGATGAATGTGATATATATATATATATATATATATATATATATATGAACAAAATGTGAAAAGTGGAATGTTTAAAAGAAAAGAATTAAGTAAATGAATTGCCAAATCTGAGCACCCACACAAGACGTGTCTATATCTTTAATGGCGGGGATCTGGGGGACAATAGGAAGTTAGTTACCCTTCAACATAACATACTTCCTAACAACCATAAAGAACATAACAGAGTGACTAAATAAAGCCACATAGATGGGCACATTTCGGTTGTTAATTTGTCCAACCACACACTGACTACTGGGGAATTAGGTGTACTTTCTAAGGTCCTCACTTTCTGCCCAACAAAACAACTGGACAGAATACAGTTTTGTGATGAACTGGAGGAATACTTCTGTAGATTGAGACTTAAAGAACTCTTTCATGGCAGAGAAATCACAGGCAGTGAAGAAATCACAAACAGTAACAATTTACTGGATAACAGAAAGAAATAATCTGATTTTACCCCCCTCTCTGGCAAAAGCAATTAATGTAGTTGTCCAGTTTCTTATTACGCCCACTTGGGGGGGCAAGTTGGTGTAATAAGAAACTGGACAACTACATTAATTGCTTTTGCCAGAGAGTTACTGGTCAAATCCTTAATAGGTAAAAGCAGGCCGATTACAACCTCTTTCTATTGGAATGGAGGGCTATACAAATGCTGAAACTGAACCACCAGATTGTTATAAAAAAGCTGATAAAGCCTCTGCAATGGTGATATTAAACTGATAGGACTATATTAATGAAGCCAACAGACAGCTAACTGACCTTACAGCAGCTATTACAGAGAACTGGAATGTGACCTAACTATAAACTAAGTGATTTAATTAGATCGTTTCCAAGCCATGTCCAAGACAAACTAAATGACCTTATTCCTGTTGAACCCAAGCCAGGGATATTCTACATGCTGCCTAAAACACATAAACTTGGAATCCGGGAAGACTCATAGTCTTTGGCAATGGTATCCTGACTGAGGGGATCTCAGGATTTGTAGAAACCATTTTAAAATCACTGGTTGTAGAAAAGAATAGTTATATCCAGAACACTGCACGCTTCCTGCATAAACTTTCTGGTTATAAGGACTTACCAACTAATACCATTTTAGCCACGATGGATGTAGCATCCCTCTACACTAATATTCCACACACAGATGCCATTACAGTCTGCCTTAAATACCTACATGAGAAAGGATTAGACCTAAACGACCTTAATTAGACCTTCTTTTTAGAGGAATGGTCAAATGTATGGCAGCTTAGATTCAGTGCTAAGAAGTGCAAGGTAATGCACCTGGGAAACAAAATCCCAGGGGAAGAGTACACAATGGGGGTGAGATACTAACAATGACAAAAATGGAAAGGGACCTGGGGGTAGTCATATCAGATGACCTAAAGATGGGCAAGCAATGTGAGAGGGCAGCAAGGAGGGCTGCGGGGATACTGGGATGCATAGGGAGAGGCATCACCAGTAGAAAACAGGAAGTTATTATCCTCTGTACAGACAGCTGGTGAGACCCCATCTGGAGTACTGTGTGCAGTTCTGGAGATCAATCTCACAAAGACATAGACAGGATGGAAGCTGTCCAGGAGGAGGAAACTAAAATGGTGCAGGGTCTGCACCAGAAGACATATGAAGAGAGACTTAAGGAGCTTAATATGTATAGCCTCGAGGAAAGGAGGGAGAGGGACATGATAGAAACTTTCAAGTACCTCAAGGGAATCAACAAAGTCCAAGAGGTAGCATCTTTCAAAAAAGGCGTGTAAGAACAAAAGGGCACAATTTGAAGATGGGGATGGCTCAGAGGTAATTTAAGGAAGTATTTTTCACAGAGGGTTGTGGATGCATGGAACAGCCTTCCAGAGGAGGTTGTGGAGTCAAAATCAGTGGCAGAATTCAAGCATGCATGGGATAGTCATAAGGCAATTCTGGGGGGTGGGGGTAGGAAGAAGTAGGCTGCTGGTTAACTAGGATCTGCAGCTTATCCAGTAGGTAGGGAAATGGGCAGACTGGGTGGGCCAAGCGGTCCTTATCTGCCATCAAATTCTATGTTTCTATGTTTCTATGTAAACATCGACCCTGAAGTGGTGGCGAAACATGTGGAAATCATTCTGAAACGTAACAATTTCAGCTTCAGTGGGAAACATTATGATGGAGCTATGGGAACCGCAATGGGCACCAGGATGGCTCCACAGTATGCTAATCTCTTTATTGCAAATTTGGAGGAGGACTTTTTCAGGCACTGTGCACAGAAATCACTCCCTTATTTCCATTACATTGGTGATTTGTTTATAATTTGGACAGAGGGCACTGACACACTTAGGGATTTCTGTCAGGAACTGAATAACCTCCACCCAAACCATTAAGCTTTCCCTGGAATATTCTGCTACCAGTGTTAATTTTCTGGACACCACTATCACCATCAAGGATGAAACCTTGCATACATGTATTTACAGGAGGCCAAGAGACAGACAGAGATACTTACATAGAAATAGTAATCTCCTGAGCCACACACAAAAAAAAATCTGTCATGTACAGTCAAGCACTATGGTATCACCATATCTGTTCTAATGAGGAAGACAGAGATACACATTTGGCTATGTTAAAATATACCTTTATTGAGCAGGGACATTGTTCTAGGGGAAATTGACAGAGTAGTAGAATGTGCAACACAAGTAACAAGAGAACAACTACTTCAGTATAAGGAAAGGACCACTACCAGCAGAATACCTTTAGTATTCATGTATCACCCTGACCTTTAACTTGTAAGTAAGATTATTAATGACCTCCACCCAATATTTAGTGAGGATGAGACCCTAAATTGTATTTTTCAAGAACTACCACTACTATCTTTTAAACAACCATCTAATTTAGCCAACCTGATTATTAGGAATAAGTTTGGGCCAGAACAGAATACCATGGCATTAAATGGTACATGACCCTGTAATCAACTCAGATGCAAGACTTGTGCACTCATGTCCCCTTCAGATTGTGTGGTTGCATCACAAAAACAGATAATTCCGGATACAGGGGAATTATTCAAATACATCAAAGAATGTTGTTTTTTTCATTCAATGCAAGAGATTTCCTCACAAAGGGTATGTAGGAGAGATAAAGCAAGCACTCCACACTAGAATGAATGTGCACAGACATACTATTAATTTGAAGATGGCTGAAAACTCAGTGGGGTGACACTTCTCTCAGAATAACCACTCAATCTCAGATATTGTCAGTAATGGTCTTAAAAGGACATTTCAAAAGTAAACAACAGAGATGGGCTCCTGAGATCAGGCTTATTTTACTTCTCAATATGGTGGAAGATGGCATGAACATAGATTTGGGGTTTGTGTCACATTATTCTCCTTAAACTTCCACAGACCTTTACTTCAAAGGATGGACATATAAGAGGACTTTAGCGTGTCTTTAGGTTTTTGTTTTAATGTGTATAAAGTCTATTTTAACTGATTATCAACATGTTGGTTTCTCACCAAAGAACAGTATGTGTGTGTGGGTGGGGTGTGTGTGTGTGTGTGTTTTATAGAGGGGAGGTTGTGTATGTGAGGAGAGTATGTTAGGGTTGTGGTTATATTAAGGTAGGCTTATATTCAG
This sequence comes from Neoceratodus forsteri, assembly GCA_016271365.2. Lineage (NCBI taxonomy): Eukaryota > Metazoa > Chordata > Ceratodontiformes > Ceratodontidae > Neoceratodus > Neoceratodus forsteri. The sequence continues at coordinate 357,104,824 of CM057456.1, forward strand.
GCACATGACATAATGATGTTGCTGTGTGTTAGGACTCTTAGTTTACACACATGTTGAACTCTTAGTTCACACACCTGGGCCCCTATGCACCAATGAGTCTGAATTACTCAACGGAGGCAAGTATACTGCACACTGAGGTCTGCACCTGCGGACAGGTGTGTGTCGTGAAATTCAACACCAACCACCACATGTCTGCAGCCCCGCCCCTGGTGCTCAGGACTCTGCAGAGCAGCAGGGGGCAGAGTCATGGACCTGGACCGGGTCCCTCAGTGGATCCCCTATGAGGCGGGGCATGTGTTGGCAGCATGCTTCATGGATGACCAACAGCAGGCAGCTGTGGAGGTGAGAGGAGGGCAACATCGCCAGCCCTCCTGAGTCGTGACACAGGAGTGGTGCACAGGGACAGGGTGGGGGTCTGTTGGTGGGGCTAGAGGGGCACTGTACCCCATGCCTTGGGAGATTGATGGTGGGGGTGGGACAGCAGTGCCGTTCAGGGGGGTAGCATCCTTGGGCCAGTGCCTCTGTATGGTTTGTGTGTTGGGTGGGTGTGGGTGCCTGGTAAAAGGTGCAATGTACTGATGCGTGCTGGGGCAGGTGGCACCAGGTGGCCTTGGGGGGATACAGCCACTGTGGTCCTGGTGGTGGTGTAAGCTATCCACCCTGTCTGTGGTGGAGACCCAATGTGTGCACAGGGTGCATGGGGGACTTACTGCAGGGTTCTTCCTGTCATACCCTGTGCCCTCGTCTGTACCCCCATGGCCAACACTATGCGCTGTTGTGCATGGTGTATAGTGCTCGCATGCCCCTAGCCTGCCCCCCACTCAGTGCAGTCCATGGTCATGGGGGATCAGGTGCATTGGGGCTGTGCAGTCCCCATTGGCGCATCCTGCATGGGGGGGTGCATTGGGTGTGGAGTGGCTATGTGCCCAGGATCCATGGGACTTTCTTCTGGGGGGTTAATTCCATTGGGTTTTTATTGAGATTCCTTAGACTGTTGCTTTACGTATAGCAGTTTGATTATATAGCGTCACTTTTTTGAACTTTGAATATATTAGGATGCATGATCTCACTCACTTGGGGGTTCTTGATGGGTTTAATTCCATTGGGTAAATAATGTAGTGATATGTATAAATGATAGTGTGTTAGGACTCTTGGCTCACATTCATAGTGAATATTTACTTCCTTCTAACTAATTATCTTCTGGGAGGGGGGTATTTCCATTGTGTTTTTATTCAGATTCCTTAGACTGTTACTGTATATATAGTAGTTTGATTATATACTGTCGCATTTCTGAACTCTGTACATATTGGGATGCATGATTCCATTTACTTGGGGGTCTCTGAAAGATTGAATTACATTGGGTTATATTATAGTGATTGGTACATATTGGACCCTTAACATATTAGGATGTGTGTTCTCATTTTTATAGGGATCCTTGACAGGTTTGCTTTTTAATTTGGCTCTTATACTGACAATTCATATTATCTTGTATAATATCATGTTACAGCATTGAAGATCTTAATGTTTACAGAATATAGCAACTAGGTGAGTGTATAATTGGAAAAATGTCTCCAGATAGGTTGTATACTGTATAAATATGTGAAACAGTTGCTCACACTAGGAAAACTCTACTTTAAACCCTCTTTATGCCACATATAGGCAATTGCTGTTATATATATATATATATAAACATAGCCGTTGCCGGGGGGTTCGCCTGGTTTGAAAGAATCCCCCTTTATTTTTCATTATTTGTAAAAAAAAAAGTTTAATCATTTCTGTTTATTTTTTTACTGTTACAGAGTGCTAATGCACACATGATGAACCTCAGCACTTTCTCTCTGCATGCGACCCCTCCCTTCTTCTGCTGCCAATCAGCTCCCTCAATAACAGTAAGATGACTGGAGCTGCTTTGTGAGTCTTTCTCTGCACCCTTCCCTTATGATTGGCTGGCCAATTGGAGCTCACATCAGCATCGTGAATGTGACCACAATACAGCACGGCCACTGCCTACAATTCACACTGTCAACTAGCACTGGAGGAAGATGAAGCATGGTAGCAGGCTCAGAGATGACATCACCAGGAGAGCAAAAAAGAAGTAGAGGACCTCTACTTATAATATTATCAGTCACAGGCAGGTAAATTTTGCTGGCCACTATTACCGAAGATGTGTCCCTTAATAACTGCATATTAAGGGATAGGCTGTGCAGTTGGGCAAGACAGCTTTTCAGGTGGCGGGCTGAAAATGTAGAAATAAATTATTTAAATCCCCCTCTATACAAAAAGCAAAGTTGTCATGCTTCATGTGCCTGTTTTAACTTTTTATAAGTAAAGCAAAAGAGGTACCACAGAGGAAAGGCAATGCAAGTGTTTGGAAGGGTCTGGCTGGGATCTGCACTGCCACCTCATTAATTGTGCTGTTCAGATAGGTCTTCACTGTGGTCCCATTTTCACGGACATTCAGTACCACTTTGGTCTGTGTCATCTGTGCCAGATGCCATTAAATCAAATAAGTTATGATGTGTTTTCTCCAGATGACCACCTTACAGTAGAATGGCATTTGTTGCTACAGTTCACTGTTTTGAACATACCTACTGTACTTTTGGAAGCATGGTGGGGTGGGGTTGGGGGATAGACATTTAGGAGATGGCAACTTTGCGTTGAATATCCCTGCCACTGTCAAATTACCTTTCCCCTCACTCCCTTTGTCATACCTACCACATTGGAGAATGGAGTGGGGGCAACAATTGTAGTACTCAATATTGAACTAAGACTTATGTTACAGATTTTTTTCCAAGCAGGGTGCCTAGAATAGAAACATAGAAATATAGACAATGATGGCAGAAAAAGACCAGAGGTCCATCCAGTTTGCCCAAGTTCCCTATAATCCCTGGAACCTACAATTTCTCCAGGGTGCTAAGCCTCCCTGTCCTCTTTCTAGTCACCTCCTTGGTCCTGTTGCCTCCGGTAACCACTATTCCCTTCATTATGTCCCAGCCCTGCTTGAATCCTCTGACTGTTTTTACACCCACCATTTCAGCTGACAGACTGTTCCAAAGTTCCACCACCTTTTCCATAAAGTAGTACTTCCTCACAACTCTCCTGAACCTACCTCCTGTTAATTTCCATTAGTGTCCGTGTAACCATGAATTGTTACTCAGGCTAAATAGTACCCCGTAATTCACTTTAATTCATTTCAGGAACTTGAAGATCTCTACCTCCTCTCTCCCTTCTGGTCTCCAATGAGTACATATTTAGTGCCTTGAGGCGCTCCTCATAGGATCTGCTTTGCTGTCCCTGAATTGTTTTAGTTACCCTGCACTGCACTGTCTCCAACCTATCCTTATTCTTTCTGAGGTGAGGACTCCAGAACTGGGCACAGTGCTCTAGGTGAGGTCTCACCAGGGATCTGTAGATGGGAAGTATTACCTCTTTTCTTCTGCTATCAACACCCCTACCAATACATCCCAGCATCCTGCTAGCCTTGCTATAGGCCATGTTGCACTGACTCAATTATTTAAATGGTATATTGAGCTGTGGATGGTAGGGGTAACAACAAGGGGTAGAGAGAGTTCAGATATGAGTTATTTAGACTTAAAATAAGCCACAAATGTACACCACTGAGCATACTATAGCCCATGGTTTCTGGGGCCTATCAGACCCAGACCCCTGCCCTAGTAGCAAGCCAGCACTGCAGTAAGTTCGTAGTGTACAATACCCAGCCAAAACCAGCTGCAGACCCTGTATTGAGGTTCAGTGCATTAGCATTTGCTCTCTCTATATATATATATATCTATATATGTACATATGTAATAGATAACTTACTCTAAGGTGTGCAGTCATGCTCTGATATATGCATGCCTTGGTGTACAATGTTAAGCATGAGTCCGCAGGCCGAGTGCATCTACCACTCAAGGCATGTGTATATCAGAGCGTGACCACACATCCTAGAGTGGGTTATCTATTTTATAAAATGGCAAAATTATTTTGGAGGGGGTAAAAGTGCAGGCATGCGGTCACGCTCTGATAGATGCATGGTCATGTGATGTGTTTTATACAATCAGAATGCTGGATTTGTTATTTACTTTGCTTCCCATTTTATAAACACACACAAACACACATGCACACACAATCTGAGACACCCAGATAGTAATAATTATCCTTAGAGCAGGAGGTGGAGGGGAGCTCACAGATGAGTTATTCTGGTTTAAAATAATCTACAAAATTAGCCACAGAGTATCTAGTACCCCAATGCTTCTGGGGCCAAGCAGCCCCCATACTCCTTTCCTACACACCAGTAGATACAGCTGCAGATATTAAAACTCATAACACAATATATCTCAGACAATGTCTTAGGTATATTATATTAACAGCATCATTTAGAGCTAGGAGTGTAGGAGATCTCAGATATGACTTCTTTAGCTTCAAAACAAGCCACAAAATGCACCACAGAGCAATTCTAGGATTCCATGGCTTCCGGGGTACTAGCGGCCCTAAGACCCACAGCTTTTTTAAAAAAGTTGCAGACTGCATAAAAAGAACCCCCTTATGAAAATCCTGGCAACGACTCAGTATAATATATATTTTTGCTTGTTTTAACATACATTAATATCACATTTTAACATGTACTTAAGTTAGTATTGAATCTAAAATTCTTGCTTTTCATTAGACTGTATTCATATTTTAGTGGAGCTTTCTGCTAGAAAAGTCCTTATTTCATATTGGTGTCATTTGATCTTGAAAGCCTCCTTAGTTTATAACAGACTGGTGAAATATGATTCATCTGATTTAAACTGCTGTTATGGTTTAAATGAGCATTTTAAACCAATGAGAATTATTTCTGTTTTTTTATGTATGATCTGGGTGTTAATAGTATGGGATTTTCTAAATAACTGTCATAGGCTTGCAAGGAAGGACTTGGTTGGTCTGAAAGTTTAAGCACTTTATTCTTTTTGTAACTCTAAGTTGGTCCAATAAAAGGTGTCAAAACATCTGCTTCTGGATCTGCTCTTACAAGGACTAATACAGCAACTAAACTATCTGTTTTATAAACTGAATAAAATATATTTAAAAAAAAGAGTTGAGCTGAGCTAGATAGATGTGGCCAGGCTGTCATCGTGAGCTGTCAGGAAGTCACTGATACTCAGCAAAGCAAATGTAAATGGATGTACTAATGGGGCAAAACTAAAGCAAACTGATGTACTGAGGGGCTAATATCAAGGCAAGCTGATGATTTGGGGGTGGAATTAAGGTTGGGTGATCAAAAGTAACATAAGTAAGAAAGGAAAACACTGCATGATTTTTCTGCAGTCCCCCAATTAGGTTACTGTGTGGGAATTACAAACCATTCACATTTCTGCTTTTGAATAGAACTTGCTGAGGAACCTTTATATGACATCATGATGATAGTTTCTTATCTTCCCACAGATATTCCTTATGTGCTGCCAGAAATGAGGCATGTGGCCACCTGTGTGTTGGACCTTCCTGATGCTGTCCCAGGCTAGGTGTGGGTCTCCTCATTAGTGTGGCTGAACAGCTCCAGTCCTCTGGGCTTTGCTTTGGTACTCCTTACCTTGACAGGATAAACAAGGATCCAGAGAAGTAGACAACAAAGAAAACTGACATTTGAGACTGAAAACAAGCCTGTAAACTAACTAACAAGTCAAATGTCAGATTTATCTTTCCTAGAATCCCATTACCTGTGTAAAAAGTGTTAAAGGTGCATACAAAACAGGAACAAGAGCCCACACACATGTCAAATAATGCTTGTCATGCATGTAACTGGGGCTTTCTCAAAGATGAGCGCCCCTGGGCAGAAAGCTATTTATACAAAACAATTTCAAGAGACATACAGTTCAACAGAATGCCAAGGGTCATCAGGTCACTGTCTAATAATCAAAAAGTGCTAATGTGCTCAATATATGCTCTCATAAATCAATACATACTATTAAAATCAAATTATTAAAACCATTTAATTTATACCAACTAAGAGATTATATATATGTATCTATAGATACAGGTATTGATATAGATATATTATAGTGGTGTGGTAGCACCACTATAGCTAGGTCTGAGTAGGCAGTTTAATTTTAAACCTCTAAACTTTAATAGCTTCAGACCCATTCAATGGAATTGCATGACATTTTGCATGCACAGTTTGGAGGTAAGGTCTCCTAATTCGCCAAGTTTCATTCTGGTCAGATGTGCAGATTCTGAGATCCAAAAGTGGAAAAAAGTGGAAAAATAATTTTTTTCTGCTTTTTGTCACTTACGTAGTGCCCAGACAGTTGGGAATTTTGGTCTAAAATTTTAATGGTCGAAAGGGCTTACCCCAGAATGATGCCTTTAATTGGTTTGGTGAAAAAAATATTAATCCATTCCAGAATTATAAGGATTTGAAATTTCCATTCTGAGCATACTCAGTCAGGTCTTTTGGATAGCCATTTGTTGCAAAAGAAGAACCCCCCACCCTTCAATGCTGCCTGTGTAATATTTTTTTCCCTGGTGTCCAAAGGCACTCCCCACCCACTGATTGCCATCCCTGTATTTTTTCCCTGTTTCCTCTAGTGTCTAGTGGTACTCCCACTCTTCAATGCCATCCCCATAGTGTGTGCCCATAATAAAGAAATCCTTTCCTCAATGTCTTCTTTTCCCTGGACAAAAAAGGTCTTTTGCTGATCTCACATACCCCCACCCCAACCTCCAACTGTGCACCCCCAGCCCACCCCCCACAGACCCTCACTCATCTGAACAGGTCCCATAGTGAAGAACCACTCTCTGATCAAAGACACATCTTGCTGCTCTAATCGCTGACTGCTACATGAGAAACTAAGGTAAGTGAGATGCTATGTATTTCAATGGTGTTTTCAATTTTGGTGCATAACTTTGCCATTTTTGCATATTGTGACACCACATTTTCAACATGGCCTTTTGGAGACCCCACTTCATGAACAATGTTGGTGGAATTATGAAAATTTGGCCTGAAAGGCAATTTCATGGTCACTTGGCAAAATCACTTTTTGGATGTGATTTGAAACTTTTCACCACTCTTGTTCATAAGGTGGGGTCATAAGAAGGGCATGCTGGAAATTTCCAGTCAAAATAAATTAAAATGGCAAAGTTATGCTCATCCGTTGACATTTACCTATGCTTACTCATAACTTTCATAATTTTAAATATTTTCACCCCATACTTTCAGCATATCCATTTCTTTACACCACTTCATGAACATGACAGCTGCCATTTTTCAAATCTTTGCTACGTCTTATCATGCCTCTGGCATGCAATGACATTGTGGTGGCATGGAATGATGTTTCAGTGGAGATTTCAAAATTCCTATTACTAGGTTCATGAAGTGGGGTAGTAACAAGGCTATGCTGACAATTTGGTTGCTGTCCCCTACACATTGAAGTGTAGGGCATGGAGGGCCCTGTTCTTCCACATCAACATACATATACACATCTATGGAGGATTGAGAGCACAGGGCCCAGAAGGACCTGCACTCCCATAGGCAAATAAGAATTGGATTACAGTATTTAAAAAAGTCTTGAAGGATGGGAAGCTTCCACAAACAAATATGAAATGATTATACTATCTCAAAAAGTATGGAAATTCTTCACAAAAAAACTCTGTTAATGTAACATTGAAGGTTAAGGTTACAGCAACAAACATTGGGAAATGCGGCTTTAGGGTGTACAACCCTACAACCCCATCCCATCCCTAAAACAAATCAGTGGTACAGTCTTCCTCGGGGTTGTCAACCCTAAAGCTCACCTCATTAGGTGTGTATATTTGTGGCATGTATAGCATGGGGTGAGCTTTAGGGTTGACAATCCCAAGGAAGACAGCACCCTTGATTTGTTTTAGTGTTTGGGTGAGGTTTACAGTGGAATACATACATATCTATATATATATATATATATATATATATTTATATTTTATGGCAAAAAAATCCATCTAATGCATCAGTTAGGGTTGTTCCACAGTGACAAAAACAAGGAAATTTGGTGTTAGGGTTGTCACCCCTTGCAACCCAAGCCCACCTTGTCGCCACCAACAGACATCAGAGTGTGCATTGGGGTCACCGGTCCTAACTCTCACCCCATCCCATGTGTAAACAAGCTGAGGTGGTGCAGTATAGGAGAATGGGGTAAGAGTTAGGGCTGACAACCCCAATGCACACCCCAATGCCTGTTGGTGGGGATGGGGTGGGCTTGGGGTGCAAGGGGTGACAACCCTAACACCAAATTTCCTCACTTTTTTCACTATGGAACAACCCAAACTGATGCATTAAACAGAGTTTTTTGCCATGAATTTCTCTTCTTTTTGAGAATGAGTACTATAAATAGTAATTTAATATGGTGGTGGGCGCGTATGGCCCTTTGGGCCCTGCACTCCCACCATGTGATTATTTGGCACATAGTAATGCTAACACTAACACAAACACAAGTGCAAATGGTAACACACATGGTGATTCAAACGTACATGATAACACAAATGGTAAGAGGAACGCAAGCGCTAACCTTAATGAAAACAGAAATGATAACGCAAACACTAATGACAACAGAAACGCAAACATTAATGAAAACAGTAACGTAAATGGTAATGCCAACGGAAATGCAAACAGTAAGAAAAATGCAAATGGTAACACAAATGCAAACAGAAATGCAAACGGGTAAGGAAACGGTGTCACAGAAGGAAACAGTAATGCAATCGACAACGGAAATGCAACTAAAAATGCAAATGCTATGGGCAACAGAAACGCAAATGGTGATGAAGACACAAACAGTAATGGTAATGCAATTGGAAACGCAAACAGTTATAGTAACAGCAACGATGACACCAAGTGAACAGTAATGCAAATGGAAACACAAATGCAAGTGCATACGGAAATGCAAATGGCAATGCACAAGGTCACGGTACCGCAATTGGAAATGCAAATGCTAATGGTAACAGCAACGATGTCGCAAAAGGAAAAGCAAATGCAAACACAGGCACATACAGAAATGCAAACCGTAATGCGCATGGCCATGGTAATGCAATTGGAAACTCAAATGGTAACAGTAACAGCAAAGATGATGCCAAAGGAAAGAAACGCAAATGGTAACAGTAACACAAATGCAAGCGCAAATGCTAACGCACATGATGACGCAAACATTAACAATAATGCAAATGGTAATGGAAACAGAAACGCAAACACAAGTAGGTATGGAAACGTAAACCATAACGTGCATGGTCATGGTAATGCAATTGGAAATGCAAATGTTAATGATAACAGCAATGATGATGCCAAAGAAAAGACAAATGCAAACGGAAGTGCATAAACAAACGCAAATGGTAATGCACATGGTGGTGCAAAACAAAATGCACACAGAAACAGTAGTGGAAATGCAAATGGTAACAGTAACACAAGCACAAATGAAAACACAAATGAAACTCACACAGTGGCATACATGGGAACGCTAATGCAAATGGGTATGGAAATGCAAGTGGGAACATTAACTGTAACATTAAAGGAAGCGCACACCCTGTTTTTGCCCAACAGTTGCATAGAGAAACACAGTAAGTACAAAGAATGCATGCATAATAATGGGCCTCGGAGCAGAAAATGAGCACTTGGAATACTAAATTGCTTATATCTCAGGAAACGTAGGACGTAGATAAAAATTAAAATTTCATATAAATTATGACTTTCCTGGCTAGTTTTGTACTTAGCCCCCTAGTGGTGGGGCTAAGCATTTCTCTGACGAAAAGTCTGTATCTTAAAGCGTTTCCGAGATACGGGCCCTGAAAGGTGCGGTGGACTTCGTAATGTTAGCCTATAGGAAAATTAATCAACTTCAGAGTACCATAACTTTGCATCCCTGTAATAATTTGTCACCAAACCACCAAAAGGCACATCTGTGGGATGTTGGCTTTCTTCCCTCCAAATATCAGTCCAAAAGACCAAACCGTTCTTTTGCAGCAGGGTGGCACATAATTCCTATTATTTTGGGCATAGTGTCACAAATCGCGACATTTTCTCCAAAAAAAAAAAATCCTGAAAATGTCACAGGTGCGACACTACTTTACGACACTACAGTTTACAAAAATTTTAAAAACATATTTCTGGGGTGTTTAACCCCTCAAAAAAGACATGACTACCATCCTCAGGGCTCGACTAGGTGAACACAAAAGAATTGTGTCCCTAGAGGGTCCCAAATTTAAATGCCAAGCATTTCTGTGACCACTAACTGAAAAAAAAAATGGCTGACTTATGACACTACAGTGGTCATTTGTGACACTAAAAACTGCATTTGCGACACTGTCAAACTTTTTGTTAACATTTCTCATTGACTATAATGGAAAACGTGTTTTTTGAATAACTTTAGAACTATTTAATATTTTTTCACGAAATTTTTGAAAGGCACATTGGGTACCCCAGCTGCATATTCCCTGAAGGTTTTGGACTGGTCGCACAAACCGCGTGACCTGTAGGTGCAAGCAAAGAATGCACAAAAAAGCCTAAATGAGACATGGAATGTTGCTTTATAACTCTGCAATTGTGTATCCAACCGATATGTAACTTGGCAGATCACAAGATCTATGGTACCGCTCCGTACCTGCTAGATTTCAGCCAAATCCATCATATGGTTATTAAGCTGCAAAATTTCACACTTTAACCTTAAATGGGGTTCTCAATCCTAACTGTAGTGTCACTACTGTGCCACTATAATATATATATATATATATATGCACACACATACTAGCATACTAAGATGCCAGCAGAGTAAGCTAAAAGGTTTATTGAGTCTGCTGGAAAAGCAGCACATGGTTAAGACACCATTGCTGTCCCTCACCTCCCCCATAATCCACCCTGACCCCTTCCTCACCAGAGTTACTCCCCCATTCCTGGCATTCCTTAGTTTTACCTTCCACGTATATCTGTCCCAGCCCCTCTTGAACCCCCCACTGTATCAAAAGACACCATTTCCAGAGGCAGTGCATTCCATGGATCCACCACCCTCTCAGTAAAGTGACATCTCCTGGTCTCACCCCTAAGCCTCCCGCCAACCAACTTAACAGAGTGCCCACTGATGATCCCCTCCTCCCTTAGCTGGAACACCCTATTAAGGCTGACCCTTTTCAGTCCTTGTAGATATTTAAAGATATATACTGCATATAGCTCAAGTGAAAATAAATCATGTATTCCACAATGTCCCTGTTATGTATTCCATTTATACAATAGGGATTCTTTAGGATTGTGTAAGGAGATTTGTTTTAAATTGTTTATTTAATTTTTCATGTTATCATACATGGAGTTTCTGTGGTTTTCCCAGGGTAGCTCGGCTTAGCATAGTGGTTGCTAAGCAGTTGCTATGGATGATCCAACTTTACATTATGGACAGTACATAATGAAAAAGTTTGATTCACAATTATTTTGTTTTTACATTTTTTGGGGGGAATTTGTTTGTCAGAAAAAGTGAATAAAAACTGAATTTTCTGCCATTTTTTGTGGATTATAAAAAAAAATCTAAAAGGCATCTATATATGAAACACCTCTCATTTTGTAGATAATTTTCTGCTGAGCAATTATTGTGCTCGACGTACAATGCTATCAGTTTTTGTTTTAAAGTTATTTGTATTTATTTGTCGAAAAAGTGCAAAAAAGACGTAACTTTCTGCTGTTTTTTGCTAATTCTACAAAAACTAAAAAGTATCTGTAAATGAAACACCACTCATTCTGTAAATATTTTTGTGTTGGACAACATTTGTGCTCACCGTGCCATTCTATCGATTTTCGTTTGAATGTTATTTGCATTTGAATATGATTGGTACTGCTACTGAAGCCGAACATTCTAAATTGGCTGATGACATAGCAACTGTGTATATAAATGAGTGATGACATACTTACTATACATATAAATGGTTTTATTTACACAGTAGCTACAATGCACATTATTTATGGCATGCATTTATTGTTCACACCTGTTGCATATATATACATATATACACATTCATTACAAAAAAACTTTGTTAATGCATCAGTTAGGGTTGATAGCATAGTGAAAAAAGTATGGAAATGTGATGTTAGGGTTACCACCCCTACCACCCCCCACCCCTTCACCCTCCACACACCATCAGATGTCGGGGTGTACCATGGGATCATGAGGCCCAACACTCACCCCATTCCATGTGTAAACAAGCTGACATGATACAGTATACTGTAGAAGAATGGGGTGACAGTTAGGCCTGATGATCCCATGGCACACCCCGATGTCTGTTGGTGTGTGGAGGGTGGAGGAGGTGGGGTGGTAGGAGTGATAACCCTAACATTACATTTCCACACTTTTGTCACTGTGCTATCAACTCTAACTGATGTATTAATGAAGTTTTTTGTAATGAATTTCCCTTCTTTTTGAGAAAGTGTAATGTAACCGGTAACTGGTATGTGTTTGTGGGAGCGTGGGCCCTCCAGGCCCTGCTGTCCCTTCACATTGCCAATTTTTTGCATAATGGTATATGTATGTAGGAGCGTGGGCCCTCTGGGCCCTGTGCACCCACTTACACATAAGTATGGAGCCATACAGCAGCCCCATACTACTGAAAAGGAACCCTCATAACACTTATTTGGCAATATCTCATTGACTGTAGCAACCATGAAAAAAATTCCACTGCAGTTGTAATCATGACTTTGAAACCTCCATGCAAGCTTAGTCCTAAAGGTGGACTAAGCTATGGATAGTGAAAAATCCGTATCTCAAATAGTTTTCAAGATATGGGTGCCAAAAGGTGCTGCGAGTGCTGCAATGTTAGCCTATGGGAAATTTCTCAACTTCAGAACACTGTAACTATGGGCCCATTGAATATTTTGGGACCACATCTGAGGGACCAGGGCTTGCAACCCTGCAAATATCAGCTCAAAAGCCCCAACCACTTTAATGCAGTGAGGTGGCAAATAATTGTTGCTTTTGGGTGCAGTAGTGTTGCAAATTGTGACACTTTCATAAAAATTTGCAACAGAATGAGCACTACACTTTCATGATTTTCAAAAGTGTCACATCTGTTCTGTCACAATTTGCGACATTACGGGGAGCCAATCACTGAAAAGGCATTTCTGGGGGAGGTCCCAAAAAAAAAGGTAGTGCTGTGATCCTAAGGGCCCAACTAGGTAAACACAGCTGTCAGTGTTTACCTAGGGGGCCCCAAATTTAAATGCCAGGTGTTTTTCTCTCTCACTAATTGAAAACAAGATAGCCACCACATGACAGTAAAAGTGCCATTTGCACCAGTAAAATGTACTGGTGGCAGCTTTCAAGAGGCACATATATTTTTTCCCTTTGACTATAATGGGAAAATTAAAATTTTAATAACTTTTGAATGGATTCATATTTTTTCACCAAATCTTCAAAATGCACATCAGTGACCTAGACTGCATCTTTCCTGAAGATCTCAAACCAGATGGCTAAATCATGTGGGCTGTAGCCATGAGCAAAGAGACATGCAAAGACCCAATTTTTCACATTTTTTGGTGCCCTGCAGCTCTGCAACTGCTCATCTGACCGTAACACAACTTGCCAGATCCAGAGATCTATGGAGCCCCACTGCACATGCAAAATTTCAGGCAAATCCATCATACGGAGGAAATGTTATCTAACTGCACAATGTTGGGTTTAACATATAAGTGGCAGTGCAACCCTAACTATAGCTGCACTACTGTGGAGCTATAATACATATATATATATATATATAAACTTTGTTAATGCACCATTAGGGTTGAGGAATCAAAAGTAGAGAAATACAAACTTAGGGTTCCCAAGGCTGAGATGCTACCAACCCTCAGCTTCCAACCCTAAGACCACTCCCATCCTTGGCTTCCAACCCTAAGACCCCACCCCCAACCATCATGCAGGAACAGGTGTGAGGGGTGTACCTTAGAGTTGTGAACTTTAATGCTGACCCAATTCTTCTATACCATACCATACCCATCTTACCTTGCTTACTCATGGAATGGGGTGAGCATTGGGGTTTGCAACCACAAGGTACACCACTTACACCTGTTCCTGCATGCTGGGTGGGGGTGGAGACTTAGGGTTGGAAGCCGAGGGTGGGGTCTTAGCCTTGGGAACCCTAAGTTCATATTTCTCTACTTTTGCTGCCTCAGCCCTATGGTGCACTAATAAAGTTTTTTTGCAATTCATTTCCTTACTTTTTGAGATAGTATAATAGTATCCTTATTTTATGGTGGGAGCGCAGGGCCCTTTGGACCCTGCACTCCCATCCCTCCATAGATGCATATATGTATCTAGCTGTGGAAGCACAGGGACTGCCGGCCCCTGCACTTCCAGTCATAGCACAACAGTAACCAAATTGTCACCATAGCCATGTTCTTATCCTACCTTATATTCCTGGTGCAGAAATGTTTTCAATCCTCGCCAAAAAATTGTAACTCCATGCAAGTGCAACACTAATCCACAGTGCAGGCACAAAACCACATTTCGGACAGGATTTGAAAAATGACAGCTATTATATACATGAGGTGGTGTAATAAGAAGGCTATGCTGAAAATTTGGGGTCAAAATATTTAACATTTCTAAAGTTACAAGCAGGCATAGCGAAATTGTGACAAATAGTCATAACTTTGTCATTTTTAATAATTTTGACCCAAAATTTTCAACATAGCCTTCTTATGACTGGCACTTCATGAACAATGTAACTGTGGTTACACAAATCCCACTGGAAAGGTGATTTCACCAAGTGAATGCAAAATCACCTTTCCAGTAGGAGTTGCCTAACAACAGTCATATTGGTCATGAGGTGGGGCCCTCAAAAGGCTGTGTTGAAAATGTGGGACCAAAATGACAAGAAACAACTGTGCTATGGCAAAATGTTGGACCCCCCCATTGAAATACATTGAAACGCATTTACTTTAGTTTCCTCATATTGCAGTCACCGGATCCAACAGCAAGACATGTCTTTGATCGGGAGAGCAGCTCTCAAACCTGGGACCTCCGGAGGTGAGTGAAGATCAGTGGGGACATCATAGGGTTGTGGAGAGGTGTATGCACAGTGGGAGGTCGGGTGGGTGGTGCAGGTGTGACCGGTGATGGACCTCTATTTTTTGCATGTTTACAAAAGGATACAAAAGACATTGAGGGACTTTTGTTTTATTTCACGTAAAAAAAATTAAAGAAAAAGGGACAGTGGGGGTATACCACTAACCGCCAATGAGAATTACATGGGCATTGGAGGGTGTACAGGCACCACTAGACACCAGAGATAAAAAAATAGGTGCATTGTAGACCACGTGATGCAGCTCACCTGAGAACAGCTTCTCTCAACCTCTCCTGCCATCTGATCCTGTTAAAATACCCATTGCTGTTTCTAAATCAACAGCAAGAGCTGTTAAAACATACCGGGACATCTGGTCATCTGCAAGGCTATGGAGATCGAAATGCGGAAGGCTCCTCTGAGACATAAGTCTCCTGTGACCCCAGAAAAGACCCCTAAAAAATCATGGGCCTTGCATACGAATGCTCTGCAGGGTGCAGTTCATCCACCAATGGAACAGGAACCGCTCACACTCTCCTGATTCTTAGCTGAATTTCAGCCCTATCAGGAAGAGCTACAGGGGATGGCTTCAGAGATAAACTCCCTATTACAAGCCATGGAGGATATCGCACTCCGAACATCCGACAATGAAGCCCGTCTTGCATCTCTAGAGAAATGGGCCGATCGAGTTGACCCAGAACTGGTGGCAGTCAGACAGTGGCTCAGCAAAATGTAGTGGAAGGTAGAGGACCTAGAGGGACGTAGCTGCAGGAACAATGCAGTCATCTTAGGCCACTAGAAACTGAAGAAGGCCAGGACACAATCTTATCTGTGCAGAAATTAGTGGAAAGAATCACAGGGCCATCCTCCTTCGGCCCTAAATACATGATTGAATGAGCACACCAAGCACTTCATCCAACTCCTCCACGGGGAGCCTAGCCATGGCCTTTAATTTTCCATTTCATGAACTACCTAGAGCACCAACACTTCCTCGCTAAGGTGAGAGAATGCCAGGAAGTCCAGTGGGAAGGCCATATAATTAGGATAACCCAAGACTTGCCAGTCTCTGTCAGGCAACGAAGAATGGCCTTCCAGCCCCTAGTTACGAAGCTGATTGCCACTGGTTTTAAATTTAAAATGACTTACCCCACAAAGCTTCAAGTCCTTATTGAGGGTAAACAGCAAACCTATGGTGATCCTGAGGCAGCTCGCAAAGGTCTAAAAAGTGCACTATCTGATCTGTTTAAGGGTACCTGGTTCTACCAGCAGCACCAGTGGGAGCTTTGTCCTACACTTGTTGGCAATAGAATTCTCGGTGCAAAAGACTAGATTTGTTGGGCTGTATGAGCATAATGTCAGAACTCACCAATACTCGTGGGGCATATCTTACCTTGCTCTTCGGCGATGTCCTTCAAGATTAATGGTTCCAACCAGGCACCTCAGACACTAGAATGGCACCTTCTTCTGAGTTGCCTCGCCCAATTTCCACTGTCTTTACAGACTCTCAAAGTTTGCGATCCTATGCAGGTGGATATCTGTTGCTGATTTAGTAGTATCATTTAGGGCTCCCCTGTTACTTGGCCTATTTCTACATTCTCATCACTAGAGGGGGATGTTCGCTGCAATTATATGTAATGTAGCTGGTTAAACTACATGAAGGGGCCCATTTCATTTTCTACATCACTGTTGCAATTTGCATTCTATATTATTTACCAGCATGTGTCCCTTAACTTATTGTACTTCATTTTATTTCATTTCATTGTAAATATCGGCACCTCCTGAAAAACAAGAATGGGTCCTTATCCATGGCCATGCCTAGGTCCAGTTGTTCGTGTAGTGCCTCTCACAACACTTCATAGCTAAGCTCCTCAGGACTGCCTGCTCCAGTCAGTTGTTGCTGCAGACTCTGGACTTTCATGGTACTTCTGAACTCTAAAAGTGAGCAAACATATTCAAGGGAATACACATTATTTGTTTAGTAGTAATTTTTTTTTGGGGGGGGGCTTCCCGGATATCAGGGTTATGTTATTATTATTGCCACTAGAGGGGGAAACTCACAGTGTTTGTAAGTGATGCAATTTGATCACACAAATATGCCCTGCCTTTTTCCCTGCAAAGTTTTGTTTTTGTTACTCTATTTAACAATAACAAGGGCCTTTCAAGTCACTGAGCAACATCAAGCTGATCTGAAAAGGAAAAGGGGGTCTTTATTTTCTAGGACACGCCTTGGTTTACATACTTATCTGTTGTTCTTAAGTAAGGTTTCTCTGTTTTAGGGACCTGTGTGTTAGTATTACACAACCTATAGGGACCTAATCTTACTTCGCCAGCCAAGTTTTCTCTTAATTGCTGGTAGATATTGACCAGAAGTTCAAAATGTTGTTATTGTTCTGTGAACTTCTCTCTTTGGTGTTAAATGTTTATGGGTTAAACTATAGCTTGTGGAGTTAAAATTAAGGGGTGGTGGGAGAGGGAAAGTGGCAGCAAGGGGTTCTGCAATCCAATGTCTAGAATAGTAGGTAGGGGTGGGTGGGTGGGCTGGGATTTATTTTGCATTGGGATGTAGTAATGTTATTTGTGTATTTAGGGGAGAGACTGAGGTTTAGGAGAGGGATGGGTGGGAAGAAAGCACAGCTTCTGGGTTCATCTAAGTATCAAAAGCTTTTTGCACTTACATGCTTACCGCCACTCCCCTGGATTGAGTTATTGACACAATATGGCTAATGATCTCATATTTGCCACATGGAATGTAAAAGGGGTCAGGAGGAAGATTAAGCAGTATAAAGTTTTAAAACATCTAAGTGTATTAAAAGCTCAAATAATTTTTTTACAGGACTCACATCTATTAGTTCCTGAAGCACTACAGTTGAGGAGACAACAGGTGGGACAGGTGTTCTCGGCAGGGGGCATCTCCCAGAGTTTTGGGGTCATGGTCTTAATAAATAGAAAGATACCATTTACTTCTTCTGAGATCATTAGAGACCCACAAAGTAGATTTATTTTGGTCCATGGTACCTTATATACCTTTGAATTCCTGTTAGGTAGCATCTATGGACCTAATGCTGATGCCCCTGGGTTCTTCATGTGACTCATAAATATTCTCATGCCCTTTCATTCAATCCCAATAATTTTAGGGGGCGATCTAAACTTAATCTTTGATCCAGCAATGGATCATTCTTACCACCCCTGAAAAGGGCTCTCTCCCACTCAGAGGGTGCTGAGAGAATTAGTGGACCAAATTGGTTTATGCGACATCTGGCTGCTTTATAATCCCAAACATAGGGGATACACCTACACTTACCCAGTTCACAAGACCTCTTCTCGTATTGACCATATACTCCTTTCTCAGTCACTCCTTTCTGGAGTCATGGCCTCCACTATTCAACCTGGCCACCCTTCCGACCCTTCCCTGGTCATATGCCATCTCTCCCTTACTGCTTTCCCTATAAGGGGAACTCGATGGAGGATTAATCATCAACTGCCGAAAGACCCAGGAGCAGTACAGCATTTATCCAATCATATTACCCAAATTTTTGAGACTAATGCCAACTCCATGACTAGACCAGACATAGAATGGTGTGCCTTCAAAGCATACGTAAGAGAAGTACTGATAGGTCTGGCTTCACAAAGGAAGACAAAACGCAAACAGCAACTGCTACACCTCCTCTCCTAAATTCGGAAGTTGGAGATGAACTTGGCCCCACATTCCTCTGAGGATCTTAGACAGGAATTGATTAAACTAGGGAGTTCCTATCTGGACCTTTTGAGAGAAAAGGCCAAATTTGTGATCCTGAGAACCAAGGTGGAGTATACTGATCAAGAGGAGAAAGCAGGGCAATTGCTCACTCTCAGAATAAAGCAGTGGGAATCTTCACAAGTCATCCCCCCTATTCATTCACAAGAGGATGGCTCTTTAAAAATGAAACCACCTGACATAATCACTGAATTTACCGGGTATTATAAACGGTTATATGGTCCCATGCCAGAACCGCCATCAAACCCGACTCTACATAACTTTCTGATGACTTCCCACTTACCTTGCCTCTCCGCAGCCCACAAACAAGTATTAATAGCCTGATCTCTGCACTTGAATTGACAGAAGTTATTAATAGTCTTCCTGTGGACAAAACACTGGGTCCGGATGGCTTCTCTTCTAATTTCTACAAAAAATTTCAAGCTAAAATTATCCCTTTTCTTCTACTGTTATACCAACATATCTTATCTGAGGCACATGTCGACCCAACACTATTTAAAGCCCTGATTGTGCTCCTGCCTAAAGCAGATAGGAAACCAGACCTAGTGATGAATTATCATCCCATATCCCTCCTCAATCAGGATATTAAAATCTCAACCAAGCTACTCGCAGATTGGCTCAGTCTCATACTCCCTGATCTCATTGGCCCTGAACAAGTGGACTTCATGAGAGGAAGATCCTTGGCAGACCATTTCTGAACCCTGTCACTTGTCTTCTTGATGTCCAGAGATGCCCCTTTTCCAGCCGTTCTGGTTTCTCAGGATGCTGAGAAGGCCTTTGATAGAGTCGATTGGAACTTTCTATTTTGGACTCTCAAAGTTTTTGCTTTCCTTCCGGTATTCCAGAAATGGATACAATCTTTATACCAATTCCCAACTGCCCGTGTTATCAGGAATGGAGTGATCTCAGAACCGTTCCTTTTACAATCAGGTACCAGACAAGGCTGCCCTTGTCTCCCCTACTTTTCAACATCTATCTCGAACCCCTAATCTGCAGACTGACAGACTGTCAAGAGATCCGGGGTATTAATATCCAATCCCAGGAAGTCAAGGTTTCCGCATATGTGGATGATCTCCTCCTTCAGTTATCTTACCCAGAGACTTCCATTCCATCTATGTTGATAATAATAGAGGAATATAGCAGGGTATCAAACTATAGACTGAATGTCAATAAGTCTGTGGTCTACCCCCTTAATCATAAAGTCTTTAAAGACACTATCATCTCATTTGGACTGTCCTGGTCCCAACACTCTCTTAGATACCTTGGCATTGAATTGGCCAGAGACCCATCTCTTAGTATTAAAAAGAATTTGGACTCTTTGGTACAGACCATTAAACTAGACCTAGACCGGTGGTCCACCCTTCCAATCTCAATATGGGGGAGAATAAGTTTGATCAAAATGAACATTTTCCCTCATTTATTTTACCCCCTTACTTTATTGCATATCTGGTTACCGAGGTTATGGTTTATGAAAGTACATGCACTCCTTATCAAATTTATATGGCTAAAGAAGCAGCTTGGAATAGCCTTTCACAAACATGCTGCTCCAAAGCACAAAGGAGGCTTATGTCTGCCTCATTTGGGGCTATATTACTGGGCCAATCATGCCACCAAATATCTTAGATGGGTGACACCAGGACACTCATCAACCTCCCTGTTATGGCTCAGAATTGAGCTAGCCCCCATTCACTCCTGTCATATATCACCAGGAGCACTTCTTTACACCAGGCTTAATTCCTTACCCGTAACTCTTAGATCTTCCCTGATAGCAGTGTCCATTAGAATTCATTCCCAGTTATGCACCTTTCTGAAATACAGACACAACCTTGACCCCTGCCAATCCATTTGGAGCAATCCTAACTTTAAAATTGATAATCAAGTCCTGACATCCAGGTGGTTACTACACTTAGGAGAGGGCCAAGTTTCTAGTTTCATAAAAGAGGACACCACATGGCTCTCCACATTGGACATTAGGAACAAATTCAATATCCTGAATCAGCACATATTTAAAGTATTCCAATTGAGACATCTTCTCATCAAAACACTGAAAGTTGTCCCTCCTCAAGCAGCTAAGTTATCTTTTCACAGTGAATTAAATCATCTGGTGAGTTCTCCAAAAGCTGTCTCTAAAACGTACATGATTCTTTATAACTGGCCTTTTCCAAACAGCTTTGGCCCCACAACCTACTGGACATCCCTCTTTCCTGAACTAAATATCAGTTAGCCGGCCCTGTGGCATACCTGTCATATATTTGTAACACAAGATATGTCACGCCTCATGCAATTCCAAATTTTGCATAACTTGTACTATTCCCCACAGAAACTATCCAGACTTGGCCTTACACCGTCCACTCTATGCTCCCATTGCCATCAAGGAGAGGGTAATCTACTTCACATTTTCTGGGCATGTCCCAAGGTGGCCCCGTTATGGACACACATAAAACAAAAAATAGATCATCTGCTAGGATTTTCAGATTTATTCACAGCAGAAATCTGTTTACTTAGGGATTACTCACAAGTTTCAGTTCTCAGTCATAAGTTTCACATGGCCCTTATCTCTATGTCTGTCAAAAAACTAGTATTGAGACATTGGAAGGACACGGAAGTAATCTCATATAACGAATGACTTCACAAATTGCTGGCAAATTTGCGAATGGAAAGGCAAACCTCTCTAACAGGATGAAAAGGTTTGGCAGAATTTGGGACTCCCTATATACTCTGTACTCCCTATAACTGATAACGTATGTATGCCTAAAATGAAATTTAAGTGCTCAGAACTTATCTTGCTGTGCTAGGAGGAAGGGGGGTGGTAGAAATGGGTGTTAGGGAGGGTTGGGAGAGAGGGGATGGGGAACAGGTCCAATGTTTTTCTAAATGGTTGTTTTTCATGTTTTTGTACCTGTGGCTCTGTACTGTACTTTGTAAAACCTTCTAATAAACTTTAAATTGAAAAAAATAGGTGCACTGTGACCCCCCCAATAAAAGCAGGACCGGGATAAAAGATTATGGCGATGGACATTTTCTTTTTACAGGTTTACAAAAGGACATAGAAGACACTGAGGAATTTTTTTTTCAGGAAAAAAAATAAATAAAAAGGGACAGTAGCGGGTATCACTAACCACCAATGAGACTTACACGGGTGTTGGAGGGTTAGGGGCACCACTAGACACCAGGTATAAAAAAACAGGTGCATTGTGCCCCCCCCCCCATAAAAGCAGGACTGGGAATAAAAGATTATTAAACATGTAATTTAAAAAAATCCAATAAATGTAAACAAAAAATAAGAAACAATATATTTATATTCATAGGGGAGGAGGGCTGCTACAAGATACCAGGACTATTCACAGTAGAATGACCAGCTGGATACTTTTTTTTTTGGTACATTATAATCCACATCAAGTTTTGTGGACGAGATGACCAGAAAAAGAATCCTTTTTCGCTATTGTGTTTCCTTATTCACCAGCCTTTTCTGTCATGGCAAACAGGAAAATTGGCTGACAAACAAGGATTCCTAGTCTGGCCATCTAGTCATGAAAAAGGAACTAAGCGAGTGGTGAAAAAGGATTTTAAATGTTAAAAAAAGTCCCTTGGGACATACGAAGGTTGGAAACCACAAAGCACAGCTCATTAACACCTGATGAGCTAAATACATAGTTTAATGTCTATAACAGACATCCCTGGGCATAGATAGTACAGTTCTTTGGACGCAAAAGTAAAAAAAAAGATGGCAGCTCATGAAAAAGGATTTTTTTCCTAGCGACTAACGATTGCTCCCTGGCCAACAAGGATCAGAGCTGCAAGAAAAAAGATCCTTTTCCATTCCATTCCTCTATCCAAAAGACTGAACAAAGTACGCTCAGAACCCAAAATTTTAAAATTAAATTACTTTGGAACAGATTAATATTTTAGTCGCCAAACCAATGCAGACATGATCTGTGGGGTAAGTACGTTCTGCCCTGAAAATTTCAGACCACAATTCCGAACCATTTTGATGCAGCATGATTACAAAAAAACTACAAAAAAGGTGAATTGACATATTTTCACTCTGTGCATCATGAACTCTGCCAATCTTACTGACACACAACTTGGCAGCTTAGGAGATCTACCCAGGAGATCACGCATGCAAAATTTCATGCAAATCCGTTGAATGGTTACAAAGTTATTAAAGTGTAAAATGGGTTGAGTAACATGTTTAATGTTAAACCTCAAATTTTGTACTTTAATAACTTTGCAACAGATCAATGGATTTGCACAAAACTTGGCATGTGCTGTCCCATGAGGTAGATCTCTTGATGAGGCAAGTTTGGTTATGGTTGGATGTGTGAATTTGAGATCTGGACAGTTGAAAAAGTCATAAAGTTGCCACTTTTTGCAGTTGTTTTCATCACCTTGTGCCCAGATGGTGCAGCATTTTGGTATGATTTTTGTATGATAGAAACAGCTCGGGTAACAGAACTACCATGTGTAGTTTGGTGAAAAAATATTAATCTGTTACAAAGTTAATACATTTTTCACTACAAATCACTTTACAGGATAGAGGGAAAAAGTTCGACAATGGATTTGATCTCACAGAAAAGGATTTGGTATTGCAAGACCAGTTCCTTTTTCACAAGAATAAAATCCTTTTTCATGAGGAAAAAATCATTTTTCACGAGCTGCCATTTTATTTTATTTTTGCCAACTTAATATCTTGAAAATACATAAAAATGTTGTCATTATACAAAACAAACATCAGAACCTAGCTAAATGGGCCCCATTTAGCTAGATCCTGGTGTTTGTTTTTCATAATTATGGCCAGAAATACTTTTTCTTGGCACCTGAAATCCTGGGTGCCCAGCTTAGCAAAAGGAGCATTCCACCGCATGCTCTGTATGAGAACAGCAGATTTTATTAAAGAGCTAGTGGATCCTGTGATTGTTTCTATACTATTAGAATGAGAGCAAACTGTTAATTCTATCGGGAATGTGCAGGTCTTTGAATAAAGTGGGGTTTCTCTTACCATTGTAGCTATTATTCTTTTTCTTACTAATCTCAGTCGCCAATCAAGTCTTCAAATGGGGAGCATCTGCAGTGATGAAGTCTGGCTGGATGTGAGGCTGTGTGGAGAAAGCCCTGAGCTAGACACAATGGATTGTCCTGTCAGGAAAGTTAGGTATTAGACTGTTTCAGCAATGTGACTGAGTTGTCTACAGTTTTAAAATAAAAGAGAAAATATGTACTGTAGGCCAAATACACTGTCACTAGGAGAAATGTTGCACATAATATCGCTGCTCCACTGCTGAGATTGTGAAAGCCTGTCTCTGATGAAATGACAGGATTCAGTAATTATTGTCCTTCGAGAAAAAATGTTCGTAAAAAAAAA
Organism: Neoceratodus forsteri; assembly: GCA_016271365.2. NCBI lineage: Eukaryota > Metazoa > Chordata > Ceratodontiformes > Ceratodontidae > Neoceratodus > Neoceratodus forsteri. The sequence goes on from CM057456.1 coordinate 357,128,967, forward strand.
AATAAGAAACATAATGAGATGGGGTTTTGATCTATTACTCTACTAGAAGGAAAGTGTTGTAGATGATGGCTGGGGGGTTGGGCGGGATAGGAGAAGGGATAATAACTTTGTCTCCTCTGTAAAGTACTATCTTGTCCTGATTTTCTGTCAGTCTTACAATGATTTGCATTGAATGTAATATTTAAAATAACGGTTGTATCCATTTCAGGAGTCTGTACCTCATTTGTTGTGTGGAATGTCACTGAGCGTTGCTTTACTATGAGGATGAAAACTATCAGCATTATGCAGCATATAGTCCTGACTTCATTGAAAGCAGTATGAAAAATTTTTTAAGAATTTTAATTTTTAGGAAATCATGGATGCATCTGATGTAATCTTTATTTTCCCAGTGGTTTACATCAGTTGAAATAAATATGCATGGTACAGTAGTTGCTAGTGTATGTCAGTTCTGCTGTATCAATACATGCTTCTTTTCATGAGGACTCACTTGTTCTGTGAACAACGTCTCCCTCCCACTATTCCCTGTTCAAATGGATGCATAGTCTGTTAAAGTACCGTCGGCATTGGTATAGTGAAACCAAACAACAAACAGCTCAGGGACTGTATGAGATGTTATGAAAACAAGAATGGTCTTTGACAGCCAAGTCCTAGTTGCAGCTGTTTAAAACAGTAGCTGAGCTGAGTTCCTCTTCCAAGCTTCTCAATGCATTTTAGAGCACTTTGTGCTCCAGCTTTGCTAATTTTCAATGTTTTGAGTCCAAATTTTCAACATAGCCATCTTTTCTTACCATCTCATGAACATGTCATTTTTCATATCCTGTCTGAAACATGTTTTCACACCTGTAGCACAGAATGGCATTTTGGCACAAGTTTGAAAAGTTTCACCTATGGGGTTTATGAAGTGGGGTCATAAGAAGACTATGTTGAAAATTTGGGGTCAAAATATGAAAAAATGCCAAAGTTATGACCATTCATTGCAATTTTGCTATGCCCACTCAACTTTGAAAATGCTAACTATTTTGATCCCAGATTTTCAACACAGCCTTCTTATTACCCCACCTCATGTAAGTCACAGCTGTTATTTTTCAAATCCTGGCCAAAATGTGTGTTTGCACCTGTGGCATGGAATGACATTGCAGTTGCACAGAATTAAGTTTTGCCGAGGATTTGAAACTTTTCTGTATGGGCTACATGGGGTGGGGTAATAAGATGGCTATGCTGACAATTTGGTTACTGTTGTCCTATAAATGGAAGTGCTTCCATAGCTACGTACATATACACATCTATGGAGGGATTTTGGACCCTGCACTCCCACAGAAAAATAAGGATTCTATTATACTATCTTGAAAAAGTAAGGAAATAAGTTGCAAAAACCTTTGTTAATGTTCCAGTTAGAGTCAAAGAAATAAAGGTTGGGAAATGAGGCATCAGAGTTTCCCTAACACCCACCCTCCCAAACCTGGCAGGAGAGCAAGTGTGGTGTGTGCCTTGGGCTTCTCAAGCCTAACACTCACCCCATTCTCTTAAAGTCCACACATCTGACTTTATTTACAGATGGAATGGGGTGAGTATTAGGCTTGAGAATAGAGATGTGTGAAGTGCACGTACTACACTCCATGGAAACATTTGCAGATTGCACTCAGTCTGCGATGCCCAACCCACAAATTTGCAGATTCATGGAGCACAGGATCAAATACGGAGTGCATAGAGACTTTGCTACCCCCCCAAAAAAAATATATGAATCCCTGGTGTGAGGTGTCTACTGCCCCCCCACCAATTGTGGGCCACAGTTAAAATAAAGTAAGTGACCTCCCTGCCACTGATCACCAGTCACAATAAATCCCTATTTGTTCCCTTCTCTGTATCTAGTGGCACCCTCCCACTGCTGATCACTGGCCCACTCCCACAGTCACCGATTGCCATCCACTCCTCCTGGTCAATCCAGCCCTGTTACCACACACCCGGTCCATATTCCTAATAATAAAAAACAATTAATTTAACCCCCATCCTGTCAGGTAGTGCCCCAACCCCTCTCCCCCAAAATCTGATCCTCAGAGGGCCACCAGCACAGCTCTCCACTTACCTCCATGGCCTGCAGCCCAACTGAGCTCAACGAATGAGCACATGCTTGTACAAACACACACACTCATTCATTGCAGCTACCGGTCATTTTCTGCAGCAGTTTTTTGGGGTACTAGAGAAGGGCAGTGGACTTCTTTGGTTGCTTGTGAGGGGGGCCGGGATGGGGGAATGGCATTATGGACCCCGGGTAGTGCCCAAAATCTGCTGCAGAAAATGACCAGGGGACTGCAATGAATGAGCACATGCTTGTACAATCACATTCTCATTCATTGAGTTTAGTTGGGCTGCTGGCTGTGGAGGTGAATGGAGGACGGTGTTGGTGGCCCACTCAGGGTCAGTTTTGGGGGAGATTGGGGTGGGGGGAACTACCTGACAGGGTGGGGGGTCCACTAAATGCCAGGGATTAAATGAAATGTTTTTTTTTATCATTAATTGTATAGACCGAGTGTGTGTAAAGGGTTGGATGGACTGGGAGGAGTGGACAGCAATCGGTGGTGGTGGAGGTGGGCTGGTGATTGGCAGCAGGAGGGAGCCACTATACACCAGGGAAGGGAAAAAATATATTTTTTTATATTGTGGATGCAATGGGCAGCATGGGGGGGCACCAGACACAGTGGGTGGGAATGGGATTTGTTGTGACCAACGATTGGAGGGGGGCCACTAGACACAAGTTAGGGAAGTTCAGCTGCCAGCTGGGAGGGGGGGTTGGCTTGTTATGGGTTTTTTAAGTGCAATTTGCACTTCAAAAATTCCCCAATACAAATGCAAAGCCATTTTGGTGATGTTTCCACCCCGGTAGCAATTTCGTGAAATGCTTTGGGAAGACGGATTTTGCGACTCTGCCTAAACTTCACAAGTGAAGTAAAACTTCGCAACATCTCTACTTGAGAAGCTGAAGGCACACCCCATACTTGCTCTCCTGCCTGGTTTGGGAGGGTGGAGTGTTAGTGAAATCCTAACACCTCATTTTCCAGTCTTTGTCACTTTGACCCTAAATGATGCATTAACAAAGTTTTTGCAACACATATTTATATACACTATGATAGAGTTGAGTAGGCACTTTAATGTTAAACTTCAAATTTTGCACTTTAATAACTTTGCAACTGTTCAACAGATTCGCATAAACTTTTACATGCACAATCTCCTGGGGGTAATTCTCTTGACTTGCCACATTTTGTTCTGGTCGGATTTGCAGATTCTGAGATCTGGATAGTTAAATAACCTGAAAATTCACCCATTTTTGCAGCTTTTATTCATCACTCTGTGCACAGACAGTGCTGAATTTAGGTCTGAAATTTTTATGGTAGAAAGAGGTTGGTTCACAGAACAGACCAGCATTTATTGGGTAAAAAAAATATTAATCCATTCCAAAGTTCTAGCATTTTCAAGGTCCAATTATTTTCAATGGGATTTTTATTTTCAGGATAGAGGAATGGAATGAAAAAGGATCTGTTTTTGTGAGGGGCCAAGTCTTGTTCACCAGGGGCCACTCCTTATTAGCCAGAAAAAAATCCTTTTTTGTGAGTTGACATCTTGTTTTTTACTTTTGCCTCAAAAAACTTCATATCTGTTGCCAGGGTTGTCTATCGGAGACATTAAAGTATGTATTTAGCTCATCAGGAGCTGATGAGCTGTGCTTTGTGGGTTTTGACCTTCGTATGCCCCAAGAAACATTTTTTTAACATTTAAAATCTTGGCATTTTGAACCCTGATGCTCACCCCATTCTTTTATTCTGTACCCATGTTACCTTACTTAGTCTTGGAATGGCGTGAGTACTAGGGTTTGAAACACGAAAGGTACATCTGTTATTCCTGTTACTGCATGCAGGGTGGGGTTTGGATCTTATGATTGGAAACCAAGGGTGTGGGTGGGGTGTTGGGGTTGGGAAGCCTAAGTTCCCCTCATGCCTGTTCCTGCATGTGCAGTGGGAGTGGAGGCCTTACGCTTGGGAAGTCTAAGTTTGCATTCCACTACTTTTAATCATTCAACCATAATGGTGCACAAAACAAGGTTTTTTGCAATGAATTTTCCTTATTTTTTCAGAGAAACTCAGCCATTGATAGGAGTTTTTCCATCAAATATTCAACATGGCCTTTTTGGGACCCCACCTCATAAACATTACCACTGTCATTTAGTTCATTTGTCCCAAAAGGTGATTTCACTCAGTGACTGTGCCATTCTGGACCACAGATGCAAAACCACCTTTTGAGCAGAATGTGAAGAATGACAACTTTATTGTTCATGAGGTGGTGTGAAAATATGTCAATGTTGAAACTTTGGAGTCAAAATATTGTAAATCACTAAAGTGATGCACCTTCATAGAAACTGTGCAATGCACACTTGTAACGCAGACATTTTTAGGAATGTTTTCAACAAATTTTCAACATGGGCTTTTTCGGACCCCATCTCATGAACATTGGCACTGTTGTTTCATCAATCGCTCCCAAAAGGTGATTCAGCACAGCGACTGCAAAATCACCTTTTGAGTTCAAGTAACCAAATGATAGTGCCACTGTTCATGAGGTGGGGTCCCAAAAAAACCATGTTGAAAATTGGTGCAAAAATACCTAAAAATGGCCTAGATAGCAACATGACACCATTGACTGTCATTATATGGTGCTTACCTTGATTCTTCAGTTCATATTTCAGCTTTGCAGAGAGCAGACATGTCCCAGTCCACAGAAGATGACAGTGCCAACCTCCGGGAGTAAATAGAGGGTGAGGGGGTATGGGGAGGTGGGAGCTCAGTGGGATGGTGGGGATGGGGAGGGAGATGACAGGGATGATGAAGGACTGTTTTATTTTTTCAAGTATTAAAAAAAGATGTTGGGGACTGTTTTCTTCTTTAAAGGGCATTATTAAATGAGTTTTGGGGACACTGGGAGTGGGCTCCCCAGTGCCCTTACACTGGCACTGGTGGGGGGTGCCTTTCAAGGGGGGAGACATATCAGGACACTGGGAGTGGGCTCCCCAGTGTCCCTACACTGGCTGGGGGGGGTGTGGGTGTCTAATGCCAACAGGAAGATAGGGCGCCCCTGTGTTGGCAAATATATAAAACATATGTTTGGAGACACTGGGAGTGGGCTCCCCAGTGTCCCACAGAGCTTGGGGAGCTTGAAATGCTAACATGGGGATTGGGCACCCTGATGTCGGTGAACACAATTAATATTAGAACAGGCTGGGAGGAACATCTGACACTGGGGGTGCTTTCAGTGCACTGGGGGTAGGTTCCCCAGTGTTCCACAGTAGTGGAGGGTCAGTAATTATAAGGAGTATACCTGGTAAAAAAGTATACTTCATTCTCTTCTCTCGCTACGTGGAGAAACAACATGGCCAGCAGCACAATGTGTTCAATCTAAAATCCCACATCGCAGCTTCTCCTGCGACACGCGATCCTTCGTTGTGCTAAAAATCTATTTTTTCCTATAGGAAACAATGGGAAATGCAAAATTTAATAACTTTGGAATAGATTAATATTTTCCCACCAAACCTTTGAAAGGCACATCTCTGAGGCCAAGGCTTTCTACCCTGAAAATTTCAGCCCAGAAGCTAAAGCAGTTTCTGAGACACAGGCGGACAAAAAAAGTACCAAAAACCCAAAACCTTCTTTATTTTCAACACTTTGTATCTCAGAAATGGCTAAAGCTACTGAGCCAAAAGTTCCCATATACAAACACCTATCTTGGGTAATTATGTCTGCCAAATTTCATAGAAATCACTTCAACCATTACAAAGCTATTAAGGTCCAAAAACTGTCCTTTAACATTAAACACTCTCATCAACCCTAATATACTGGCACTATTGTGCCAGTATGATATGTATGTGTGTGTGTGTATATATATATATATATATATATATATATATATATTTATTTATTTATGGGATATGCAATGGAATCAAATGTAATAAATGATTTATCTGCACAAGAGTAGTTTATCCTCTGGTAATGTCATGAGTGGTGTAAGCCATGAGTGAGGTGTCCAAGGTCTAACTGCTCTAGTGCAGGTAAATCGTTTATTATATAAGTTTTCCATTGCATATTACATTTATGCAATTCTTACGTTTTTGTTTTTGTAGGGGGCATTTGTTAGTCAAAAAAGTGAATAAAAATTTAATTTTCTGCCATTTATTGCTGATTATAGAAACTCTAAAAGGAATCTAGAAATTAAACACCTCGCATTTTGTAGATATTTTTATGCTGAGCAGTGTTTGTGCTCAAAGTACCGTATTATCATTTTTTTGGTTTTTAAGTTATTTGCATTTGTTTCATGAAAAAGTGCACAAAAATTGAATTTTCTGCTGTTTTATTGCTAATTATCAAACAATCTAAAAAGTATGAATAAATAAAACACCACTCACTTTGTAGATATTTCCGTGCTGAACAACTTTCATGCTCACAGTACCATGCTATCATTTTTCATTTTAAAGTTATTTACATTTGAATATGGTTAATACTGCTACTGAGGCCGAACATTCTAAATGACACACACAATGTATAGATAAATGGCTGATGACATAAGCACTGTGTGGATAAACAGCTGATGACATAAGCACTGTATACATAAATGAAATTTATGTACACAGTTACTCAGATAAACAGATTTATCACACTCCATTTATCTCCACCCCATTACATAAAAATATATATATATATATATATAGAGAGAGAGAGAGAGAGAGAGAGAGAGAGAGAGAGAGAGAGAGAGATCCATATATTCTTTGCAAAAACTGTGTTAATGCAACAGTTAGGGTTCAGATTAAACCGACAAAAGTAAGGAATGTGATGTTAGAGTTTCAAAACCTAACACCCTGCCCAACTCCTAAAACGAGTTATGGGCAGAGTCATCCTTGCCGTTGTCCACCCTAATGCTCACCCCATTGCAGTAACAAAAAAGGTGAGATGTGATGGAGACAGGTGTTTATGTTTCATGAGTGTACACAATGGGGTGTGCATTATGGTTGACAATGGCAAGGAAGACTCCACTCATCACTCACTTTAGGGATTGGGAAGAGGTGTTAGAATTTGAAACCCTAACATCACATTTCCTTGCCTTCGTCAATTTAATCTGAATCATTACTGTTGCATTAATGCAGTTTTCTTGCAATCAGTTTCCTTACTTTTTGAGATAGTATGATCATATCCTCATAAGCCTGTGGAAGTGTAGGGCCCAAAAGCCCCTGGGCTCCCATCCCTCCATAGATGTGTATGTGTATGCTGATGTGGAAGCGCAGGTCCCTCTGGGCCCTGTGCTTCCATTTGTGGCAAAACAGCTGCCAAATTGTTAGCACAGCTTTCTTAGTAGTCCAACTCATGAACCCGGTACTGAAAATTTTCAAATTCCAAGTGAAACGTCATTTTGCACCACCGCGAAGTCATTCTGTGCTACGTGTGCAAAAAAACAGTTTGGCCAGGATTTAAAAAAATGACAGCTGTCATGTTCAAGAGGTGGTGTAAAATGGCTATATTGAACATTTGGGGTCAAAATATTTTAAATTACCAAAGTTACGAACGAGCACAGTAGCATTTCAACATATGTACATAACTTTGCCATTGTTACATATTTTAACCCCCACTTTTCAACATAGCCTTCTTATGACCTCACCTCATGAACAAGGGCAGTGAAAATTTTCAAATTCTGCCCAATAGGTGGTTTCACCAAGTGACTGCGAAATTGCCTTTCAGAACAGGCTTTAATTATTCCACTGCCATTGTTCATATGGTAGAGTCCCAAAAAGGCCATGTTGAAAATTTGGGATCAAACTGTGCAAAAGTGGCAAAGTTATGCATCAAAGTTGAAAACCCCATTGAAATACATTGAACTGAACTCACCTTAGTTTCTCATATTGTAGTCGGTGGTTCAAGCAGCAAGATGTGTCTTTGATTGGAGAGTGGATCTTCACCCTTGGACCTGCTCAGATGAGTGAGGGTGTGTGGTTGGTGGGTGCTCAGTGGGCTGTCAGGATTGGGGTTCAGATCAGTGAAGGACCATTTTCTTTTTTACAGGTTTGTGAAAAAAGACATTTAGAGACATTTTTCTATCATCATAGCAGCTTAGTCAACTATGGGGATTGTGATTGGAGGGTGGGAGGTGCCACTAGAGATAGAAAATGGTACTGCATTTGTACTAGTGTAATCTACAGGTCTCCAGCACAAGGGGAAGAGCTGGACAGGGTGCTGCTAGATGCCACCCACAAAATGACAGCAAAAGGGGAAGTGCTACTGCTAGGAAACTTTAATTTATCAGCTATTGAGTGCAGCACCTATGCTGCAGCCACAACAAGGAGTAGAGACATACCAGATTCCCCACAGAGGTTGTGCCTCAGTCAGCTGGTGGTAGAGCCTACCTTCGAGAGAGCAATATTAGATCAGGTGCTTACCAGTGGGAACAGAGTTACAGATGTAGTGGTAGATGGCCATCTGGGGTCCAGTGATCACCCTATGGTGCAGATCAATGTGAGAACAGAGGAGGAGTCAAATCACAAGAAAGCAAGGGTCCTGGATTGCAGGTGGACCGATTTTGCTAAGTTTAGGGATTGCCTCAATACAGCACTGGCAGGGAAAGAGGAAAGTGATGGTTGAGGAACGATGGGCCATGGCAGAAGCAACAAGCCTTTGCATTAGGCAAGTAAGAAAAATGAAGAGAAAGAAAACAATGCTATGGTTTCAAAGGAAGTGGCTTGGAAGGTAAAAAAAAAAGATTGGCATTCAGGAAATACAAGGAAACACAGAGGGAGGAAGACAGGGGACAGTATCTGGGAAAGCAGAGTGAGGCTGGGAAAGCAGTCAGGAGTGCTAAGGCACAAGTGGAGGAAAGAACAGCCCAGGCAATAAAGAAAGGGAATAAGATCTTTTTTAGGTATATTAGTGAAAGAAAAAATTTCAGGGGAGGGACTGTGAAACTAAAAAGTGAAGAAAGGGGTGTGAGGAAGGAGACCTAGAAAAGGTAGCTGTCCTGAACAAATATTTTTGTTCAGTATTTATAGAAAAAGGGGAAGGGGAGGGACTGCAGTTAGGAGATAGAAGCACCACGGGGAAAGAGGTGGACATCAGTTTGTTTACAGAAGAGAGAGTCCTAAAGGAGCTAGCAAAGCTGAGAGTAGACAAGGCAGTGGGGGCCGCAGTTAGGAGATAGAAGCACCAAGGGAACAGAGGTGGACACCAGTCTGTTTATGGAGGAGAGAGTCCTAAAGGAGCTAGCAAAGCTGAGAGTAGACAAGACAATGGGACGAGATGGGATACATCCCAGAATATAAAAAGAACTTAGAAGAGAACTGGCAGCACCACTGACAGCTTTGTTAAACAAATCAAGAGGAACAGGTATGGTGATTGGAGGAGGGAGAATGTACTCTCTTTCCATAAAAGTTGGAGCAGGGAGGAGGCTGGCAACTACAGGCAAGTCAGCCTGACCTCAGTGGTGGGGAAACTGATGGAATCATTGCGAAAAGAAAAGATTGTGACAAATCTTGAAGAAAATGGAGCACAGGATCCATTGCAGCATAGATTCACAGCAGGAAGGTCTTGTCAAACAAATCTGATAGATTTTGTTTGACTGGGTAACCAGAATTTTATCAGGGTGGGGAGGTGGATGTGGCTTACCTGGATTTCAGTAAGGCCTTCAACGCCATTCCACATAGGAGACTTGTAAACAAGTTGAGCAGGCTTTGAGTGGGTCCCAGGGTAGTAAGCTGGGTCAGAAATTGGTTGAGCGGTAGGACACAGAGGGTGGTGGTAAATGGAGTGCAATCTGATGGGTGGGTGACCAGTGGATGTCACAGGAATTGGTGTTAGTGCCTGTCCTCTTTAATGTCTTCATAAGCGACATCACTGAGGGGCTGGAAGGGAAGACATACCTCTTCACAAGTGACGCTAAGATCTGCAACAGGGTGAGCACTCGTGTGTGTGTGTGTGTGTGTGTGTGTGTGTTTGTGTGTAAAAAATAAGAAGGAACCAAAGCAAGTTTGAGGAGTAGTACAGAGTGTGGTGGCTAGGGGTCAATGTGAAGAAGTGCAAGATTATGCTTTTGGGGCACAGAAATCCAGGGGAGGTGTACAGAATTGGGGAGGGGTTCTGACAGCCACCAAACAGGAAAGGGACCTGAGGGTGGTCATACCTGATGACCTAAAGGTGACCAGGCAATGTGAAAAGGCTGTAAGGAGAGCCAGTATGATGCTAGGGTGCACAAGGACAGGTATCACAAGCAGAAAAATGGAGGTGTTGATGCCACTGTACAGATCATTGGTGAGATCTCATCTGGAGTACTGTGTCCAGTTCTGGAGGCCACACCTCAGAAATGACAGAGTGGAGGCAGTTCAGAGAAAGACGACTAACAGGGTGCAAGGGTTACATCAGAAGATATATGAGGAGAGACTAGAGGACCTCAACATGTATTTGCTGGAAGAAAGAAGAGAGAGAGGGGGATATGATGAAGACTTGAAATACCCCAGAGGTATAAATAAGGTACAAGAGGGTATCATTTTTCAGAAAAGAAGAGGTTCAAGAACAAGGAGTTATGATATGAGACTAGAGGGGGTTGACTCAGGGATAACGTGAGGAAGTATGTGTTCACAAAAGGGTGGCAAATACATGGAACAGTCTCCCTGAGGAGGTGGTGGGGGTGACAACAGTGGGGGAATTCAAAAATGCATGGGATAGATATAAGGGAATCCTAGCTATAGGAAAGAGAGGGCAAGCTGCAGGTCAATGAGAGTCTGCAGTGTATGCAGTAGGTAGGGAAAATTGGGAAGACTAAATGGGCCTGTCATTCCTTATCTGCTGTCAAATTCTATGTTTCTAAAAATTATGTGAACAGCAATCAGAGGAGTGGGTGGTGCCACTAGACATCAGGGAAAGATGTAAACAATACGAAGACAGCAATCGGAGGTTGGGGGGTGCTGCTGGACACCAAGGAAACATTACACATTAAGAGGAGGTGATCAGAGTAGTTGGGGTGCTGCTAGACACCAGGGAATCATTACAAATTATGGGGACAGTGGCTGAAGGGGTGAGAGGTGCCACTAGACACCAGGGAAAGATTTGAACAAGATGGGGATGGTGATCAGAGGGTGGGGGTTGGAAATTGGTAGATTCAGTTCTGCTTCAGTTTGGACCACCTGCAGGTTTGCCATTTTAATAGAAACCACTTTGGGTCCATCATATAGGTGTCTAGCAGACTACAAATAGAGGTAAGTGACATGCCTCCACTACCCTTTACCCACCCCAATAAATCCTACTCCCCTCTTGTTTCCCCATTCAGCCAGTCAGTGTTTTTTTTTTAAATGATTCAGTTGGCACTTGGCATAGTGGCACGAGGCAGCAATATTTTTTAAATAAATAAAGCCTGCTGTGGGTGAGGAGGGTTGGAAGGAACTGGGGTGGGGGAGGATTGGCAGTGGGACTAACCTTGAATTAGAGTGCATTTTGTTAATTAGTTGATCAAAGGTAAAGTGTCCAAAGAAATTCCTCTATTCTTTGAGAAGTGCCATGGGATCTTTAACATCCACCTGGACAACCACCAGAATAGGCAGATGGGACCTTGGTTTAACATTTCATTTGAAAGATGCATTTCAGATGTGCAACACCCACTCTCATACTGCACAACAGTGTCAGTATCAGGACTTTAGGCTAAGTCCCTTGTGTGGGGCTAGAACCAACAACCTTCCAATCTTAGTATGTGTGCTCCCTTTACAGTACAGGGTACGTGTGTTCCCTGTCATAGTATATGGTGGCTGACCGAGGAGATGAGAAGAGGGCTATGCCAATCAGTGTATCGGCTTCCATGGCACTGATGAATCTGATAAGGTGGGGGGGTGGCAAGGTAGGGTGGTCGGCGCCTGTGATGCGGGGAGGCCAGTAGACACAAGGGAATACTTGGTATGATACAGGACTGGAGATTGGAGGGTATGTGGGACCTATAGACACCAGGGAATGGTTTAAAACAACAAGGGATGGTGATTGCAGGGTAGGGGGACCACTAGACACCAGGGACAGTTCTAAAATTGTACAGGACCAGTGATCAGAGGGTGGGGGGGCTACTAGACACTGTGGAATATTTGAAAGTTATATAGGAGGATGATCAGTGGAAGGGGTGACCACTAGACACCAGGGAAGGCTCTAAAATTATATTTGATTGTGATCAGAGGGCAGGGGACCACTAGACACTAGGGACGGGTCTACAGTTGTACAGGATGGTGATTGAAGGGTTGGAGGACCACTAGACACCATTGAAAGTTCTAAAACTGTATGAGACAGTTATCACAGGGTGGGGGATCACTAGGCACTAGTGAAAGTTCTGAAATGCTGTGGGACAGTGATTAGACAGTGGAGGGACCACTAGGCACCAAGGAAAGTTTTCAGCTTATACAGGGTGGCAATCAGAAGGCAGGGGGACCACTACATACCAGAGATGGTTTTACAGTTGTACGGGATGGTGATCAGAGGAAGGGGGACCACTGGATATCAGGGAGATTTTTACAATTATACCAAACAGCGATTGGAGGGTGGGGGGGATACTGGACATCAGGGACAGTTCTACAATTGAACCAGATGGCAATCAGAGCATTTATTTATTGAAGAGTTTTACCAGGAAGGCATACTAAGCAGAGAGCCACTTGATTCCAGATGCATCCTGGGGAGGAAGGGAATAATACAATACAATAACAATAAACAGAGGCAACTACAATACAAAAGGCTACAGAGCCAATATCCCAAAAGGTTACATGGTAAATGGGAGATCAGAGTGATAAGCAGGAGATTAGCACTTCAACTGTCACAAGATATTAAGTACCTTACATACATTAGGCACATATAATACATTTTGGAGGTGTGGGGACCACTAGACACCAATAACATTCTAAAATTATATGGGGTAGTGATAGGAGGGTGCAGGGACAACTAGACAGCAGGAATAGTTTTACAGTTGTACAGGACTGCAATCGGAGGGCAGGGGGACCAGTGGACACCAGAGAAGGTTTTACAATTGTACGGCATGGCAAACAGAGGTAAGGGGACCACCAGACAGCAGGGAAAGTTTTAAAATTGTGCAGAACAATGATCAGAGGGTGGGCAGTGTCACTAGACACCGGGGAATACTGTAAAAAAATATATTTTTATTGTTTAAGAATGTATGATATACAGTCACACATAAATAATGCTGTAACAACATAGAACTCTAGAATAATAGAACATACATTTTAAACATTTCATATAGGTCAATTACACATGTAGCAAAGAGTCAGTATCTTACAGCAAAATCTATTGGTTAAATCCATTATAGACTAGATATGTTTTAACTACATCCAAGAAACAATATTTCCTTCCCCCCTCCCCATCATCTTTTGGTAAAACTACCTATAAATGAAACAATGGTGGCAATGACTCAACTATTTCTCTTCAAGTAGTTTCCTGGTTGTCTTGAACTTATTCAATTTCTTCCCATAATGCTTCATGCTGAGCAGCTTCTCTAAACATATACCACCATTTCTTTTTATTAAATTTGTCTAATTGCGGTGTATTCCAGTTTTCCAGGATTAGTCTTTTAGTTTACCAGTGTACCGATACAAAGGAATTTGCTGTCTCTATCATTCAAATTGCTGTTGGCAGTGTTATTGAATACCATTAAATAAAATTTAAATTAAAAAAGTTTTATTCAAGATTTCACCCAGCAATTTATTTGTTACTTTCCAAAAATCTTGCACATCCTACATGTAACAGTAGTCTCATATATAATGATACAGGTCACCTACTTTCCCACAATAATGCCAACAGTTTTTAGGCCTGATTTTGCTGTTTCCTAAGATTTGTGGAGTAAAATAAGCATGATCAATAATTTTTTTCTGAATAGTTTTATTTTTTGAAAATGTATAATCTTTGTTTATTTGTATTCTAAGGTTCTTTCTTTGTTGTTCTGTGAATATTGTACCCCTTTCTTGATTCCATTTAAGACTGGCTTTTTCCAGGGGACTTTAATATTACAACTAAGCAGATTACACATTTTTGGGAATATTTTATTTACACTTTTGATAAACGTATTTTATTTTTTTTGTCTACACAATAGGTCCCCTTTATTTTTTGGAAAAATGTGTTTTTTTAAAATGTCTTTAAGTGTTAAATACACAAACACACTCTGGTTTTGTAAAAAAGGGGAATAATTTATTAAATTGTATTAGTGTTATGAATTCAGATGCATCTATTAATTGAAGCCATTTATGCAACTGTTGTTGCAATGTTTGCAGGCATTTATTTGTTAATCTATTCTTTTTAATGTCAGCATTTCCACAAATATTTATGTACAGCCATGGGTATAGTTTGCTGCTATCAATATATCTCCCTGCTTGTATAATATTGTTTTTGCTGATTCAAGAATAGGTGGAAGTTTGAAACTTGTGGTTATATCACTTAACCAGTTATCTGGGTTTGCTGGGTTAAGACCTTCCCCAAAAAATATTTTTCTCAAATAATATTATTTTCTGATGACAAAATGCCCATTCCCATAGTAATTTAGTATGAAATGAGACAGCATATCTCATAGGATTGGGACAACTATATCCCCTTCTTTTCTAGGAAAAGTCAATTGATTCCATGGGATTATAAGTTCCCCCCTCTCCACAGAAACCTAACAAAAATATGTTTTACTTATAAAACCAAGTAGCTGTAGGAAGTCCAATTATGTTGTGGATAACAAAAATTATGTGTAGTAGTGCAATCATTTTTATGGTTTCTATACGCCCCCATAGTGACAGTGAAAGCTGTTCCCAGTTCTCCAGCAACATTATCATCCTGGTTTTTGCTTGATCATAATTGATTTTAATGATTTCAGATTATTTGTTAGTGATATACCTAAATATAGACATTTACTACTTACAGTAAATTAGTTTCTAATTTCTGGACTGGTATTATAATTCTCCCCATATACTTCATTTATAATAGATTTTTGTTTATTAAGCATGCATCTGGCCAATAAACCATAAGTTTCAATTTCTCACAAAGTTATTGGGATGGTGTTCTTGATATCCTGTAAAATAAGCAGGATATCTTCAGCAAACACATTAAATTTAACATGCTGGTTATTATATGTTACTTCCCTAATTTCCTGGTTATCCCTTATTTTACGTATTAGAAAATGACAATAACCAATTCTTAAACCTGATTGGCTGAGACAGGCTCCAAGCTGGGCATTTATTTTTCAATAGATGCCCAGCTAAAAATAAGTGCCAGTCCAAGTGCCTCTTCACAGAGTAACATTCTCCAATGGGCCATTTTCTAAGCGCAATGATACCCTACAGGGTGGGCATTATTGGGAAATACCAGACCTTCCAGGGGCTATAATGTCCTCCACCTGTGGCATCAGGTCTCATTACGCACCTGGCCGGTCCGGTATTTCCCAATAATGCCCACCCTGTCAGGTATTATTGCTAACATAACAGTTCCAGAGACAAAATAAAAAGTACAGGAGAGAGGGGACAGCCTTGTCTAACTACATTCATCATGAAGAAAGATGGGCCCAAATAAGAACTAATTGCAAAATGTGCTGTAGTATTTTTATATTGAACTTTGATAAGATTAAGTAATTTTTCAGGGATGCCCAATGCTGCAGTACAGTGAGCAAAAAAGATCTGTCCAATAAGTCAAAAGCTTTAGATGCATCAATAGCTATTGCATGAAATTGTATTTTAGTTTTTTGTATATAATGGAACAAAGCCTGAGCTCTTCTATTAGCCTGTGATACAGTTCTGCCTTTAATAAACCCAAATTGATCATTTTTTATGCTGTTAGGTATTTCCCCTTTAAGTCTATCTACAATCAGGCATGCAATAATTTTATAATCTAAATTTTGAAGGGCTATTGGTCTATAGCTTTCAGTCTTAGCAGGGTTTTTATCTTGTTTCAAAATAAAAATAATCTTTGCTTCTTACATTGGGTGTGGTAACTTGTTCTCTTGTGAAGATATTTCTAAAAATAATGTATGCATCCATGGGAGAAGTTCATCCATAAATGCATAATAAAATGTGTTTGTAAGTCCATCCATGCCTGTGATTTTGTTTTTCGGCATCAGTTTAATTATGTTAATTATTTCCTCTTTAGAAAAGTCCTCACCATTACAAATTACTTGTGGAAGTTGGATGTTAGACAAATATTCTCTTATACCCTGCTCTGATAAGTTTAGTTGCATCTGATAGATTTCTTTGTACATATTTGATACAGCTTCCCCCATTTCCTTATCTGTATAATATAAGTTACCTTCTTCATCTTCTAAATAGCTTATTATGGTTTGTTCTCTTTGCTTTTTTAGAAGACAAACAAGCATTTCCCTGACTTGTCTCATTGAATACATTTTGCTTTATTTAATTTTTTTTACATTATGTGCTATTTCTTTATTCATTTTCTCTAATTTTTTCAATTTCAGGTCATACCATTCCTGCACATGTTTATCATAATTCAAAGCTACTAAGGAGTCCAATTCTATTGTTCTTTTTTCTGTTTGATAATTTTCCTTTTGCTCTTTTTTTCCTTTATGTGCTGCATATGAAATTGTTACCCCCCTTTATTATTGCTTTAAAAGCATCCCATAGTAATAATACTGGTTGTGAGCCATCATAGTTAAACTGTTAATATTCTTTTATAGCAGATTTTACTTTTTCTATAAAATTGATATCTTTAAGTAAATCATTATTTAGATGCCCTTGCCTTATAAAAGTTCTCTGTGGATAATGTATGCCTTTTTTTTTTACTTATTTTCTTTATTTCCTCGGCTGGGGGGTTGTGCCTTTGGTCTCCCCCTTCCAGCCATCCTTCATGGTTGCTGCCCCAGTCGTGGCCAGAGCTCACCTTCTCATTGCAGCCCTTCCCAGGCCAGATTGCAGTGGATACTTACCCCACCACTGTGAAGACCTGGAGGGCAGGCCCAGGAGGGAGCTGACTTGGGCACATCCATGGTGGCACCATTGGGGCAGCAGTCATGCTGCTGAGGGACTTTTTCTGTATTGGTAGCCCCCCTCCTCCGGAGCTGGCACACAATGGCATCAGTGATGCTGCAATGCACAATTCTGTATGTTACACGTCAGAAGCCTCCATTACTGTCCCTCTGTATTGTCCCTGAAGCTGCACAGCCTCCAACCACCACCAGGATCTGGCAAATGTATCCACCCACCCACCCTCCTCAGAGAAGGACAGCTGTCCCTGGGATGCTCAATCCTCCTCCTCCTTCTCCTCACAGCTGACCCCCGGTGGTCTGTGCCACTCCCAAACACAGGTCACTGGCATAGCATGAGGTGTGGCATCCAGCACCTCAACCCTCAGCACCACTGGGCCGGCCTGTGGATCATGTATATCTAAGTCAACTTCTATTACAACATGATCTGAAAAATTTATGGAGTTATTTTTAATATTCTGTACTGTGTATAAGAGTGTTTTAGATATAAAAACATAATCAATGCATGAAAACCCTTTACTTTTCTTATCATGATGTGTATATTCCTTTTCATGAGGGTGATACAATCTCCACAAATCTTCCAGGTCATGCATATGCAAAATGTTTACTGTCAAAGAAGTCTGATATTTATTTGCAGGTGTTGCTTTCAATGACTTGTCAATAACTGGGTTAAGTAATATATTAAAGTCGCCCATTAAAACTATATTTTGAGCTAGTATTGTAGTTAAGGCTTTGGTTACTTCAGCTAGAAAACAATTACATTGGATGAACGGGGCATATATAAACCCACTGTTATTATAGTATTTTTAATTTTGATTTTAAGGAGAGCTATCCAACACCAGGGAATACTTGACTTTTATAGGAGTGGACAGGCGGGTTGGGGGAAGAATAGATCATAGGTGCACAAACCTGCAACTGATTCCCTTTCAAATATACCCATAATGGGCATATAAATTGTACCTTAGTGCCTTATATGCCCAATGGGCTCATTTGCATGGTGCTGTCTGAATATCATGCCGGGAGCTACTGGGTCTGGGGGCACTGTTGCCTGCACTTCCAGGATCCATGTGGGGGTAGCTCTACTCAGCTTAGCGCTGCCCCAACATGCCACTATATTCAGTTGGATAGCGCCAGTGTGCTATTCAGCTGAATATGGCATCTTCTGGGTTGTGGACAATGGGCAAGCGCAACACAAACCTTGGAGCTCTGCTTTGTCCATTTATGAATATCTGACCCCTGGTTAATGTATTTTTCAGTTTAGCTGGGTATACCACTGTTGATTTAATTTTCTCTTTCCACAATAGTTGCTGTGTTTAACCATATTGGCCCAGATATTCAAAAGGGTTGCTCCATGCGCAACAGGGTTGCGCATGCGCAAGTCCTACATTGCGCCATTCTGCGATATTCAGCAGGAGGCAGTTGCTCCACTGGCAACAGGTTGCGCAAAAGAGCAATGCAAATGAATGCATGCTCAACAGGAGGGGGAGGAACCATGCATAACCTGCGCCAACCTGATATTCAGTCGGGTTGTGCAGAGTTGTGCATCGTAACCAACCTGCGCCTGCACAACCTTGAGCCAAAAAAGGATCAAGTTGAGGGCCACCACAGGTGAGCTGCTGTATTGCAGGCGCAACAGCAGCTGCCACCCCTGGCTGGCCCCAACTCGGGTCCTGTGCCCCCCACCAGCCCAATCGGGCATCACAGTTACATAAACCCCCACACATCTCCCACAGCCCGATCGCGGGCAGTACCGATCACATGAACCCCCACATCTCCCACAGCCCGGTCGGCGGGCAGAACCTGTATGAACCCCCAGTGCCCGATCGGCGGGCAGGAGATATAACCTTCCCCCAACTCGAATAACTCCCTGGTGGTCCAGTGGACCGTAAAGCCCGATCGCAGGCAGAATGTCACAGCACAACCCCCAAACATCTCCCTGGTGTCTAGTGTCCCCCCACCCACCACGAAGCCCCTCCACCCGGCTCCCCGCGGCGGTGGGCGACAGCATCCACCGCCTGCCGCCCGCCCGCCCGCCCGACTGACTGTCCAGTAGGGCTGCCGCCCAGTGGTGCAGAGCTACAGCCAATGGGCGTGCAGCCCACCGTACATGACAGTCCAGATTTGTGACAAATCTGGAGGCCGCCGATTGATCAGTGAGCGACGCTGATTGGGTAGAGTTACGCCACGGGCGCAGTTTGTTGTCACATACGAGCAGTCCAGACGGTGATAAATCTGACTGTTACATAGTACGGCTGCACGCCCATTGGCTGTAGCTCTGCACCAACTGGGCATGCAGCCCTACCGGACAGTCAGTCGGCGGGCGGCGGGCGGCAGGCAGGTGGATGCTGTCGCCCGCCAGCCGCGGGGAGCGGGTGGAGGGCTTCGTGGGTGGGTGGGGGACACTAGACACCAGGGAGATGTTTGGGGGTTGTGTTGTGACATTCTGCCCGCAATCGGGCTTTACGTCCACTGGACCACCAGGGAGTTATTCGGTTGGGGAGGGTTACATTTCTGCCCGCGATCGGGCACTGGGGGTCATAGGTTCTGCCCACGATTGGGCTGTGGGAGATGTGTGTGGGGTGACATGTACGTGTTCTGCCCGCGATCGGGCTGTGGAGATGTGTGGGGGCGTATGTACGTGTTCTGCCCGCGATCGGGCTGTGGGAGATGTGTGGGGGCGACATGTACGGTTCTGCCCGCGATCGGGCTGTGGGAGATGTGTGGGGTGTCATAACTGTGATGCCCGCGATCGGTTGCATTGTACGTCCGGTCCTCGACGGCTGCTGCCTGGCAGGGTGGCCAGGAGCAAGTCCTCGGGATCGGGCGCACCTACATGTAATGGCATGCAAATGGGGCCATAAATAGATGCAAATGGCCCCCTGCACCTTGCATAAATTATGGCTCCATTTGCATGTCACCTTTGAATATCGGAAATTTGGCGCATGGCGAATGGTACTTGCGCCACCGCAAGTTTAATGCTCAACTCTGGCAACTTGGTAGCGCAAGTTCCACTGCGCCATGCGCAAGTGCTGTGGCTCGGGGGTGATATTCAAAGGAGTTGCTCAACAGCACAACTCCTTTGAATATCACCCGGCCACACCCCTGCGCAACTATTTTGAGCGGCGCAGGGGCTTGCACCTCAGACTGGCACAGTTTGAATATCTGGGCCATTGTGTTCTTAATTTCCATAGATCCTTAGGAAGGTCTGGTCTGATTGATTTTATCTCTTGAAAGAACAACCCCTTTTTCTTGCGGTTGCATGTAAACTCTTCAATTTGTCCTCACTTTTCATCAGTTTTACAATGAGTTCTCTTAATCTGAAGTTCTCTCCAACTTCTGGTTTCTTTTCAAGACAGTGCACTCTATCAGTCTCCATCTGATTTCCTCTCCTAATACAGTTTTAAGTAACTTGCCTACCAAAAATGGCAAGGTTGTAGATTTTTGCCATTCTCTCACAAAGTCAAAGATTCATAAATTATTTTCCTCCTTGCCTTGTTTTTTTGGTCATCCTGCTTAATTTTACTTCTCAAATTAGTGCATTCTTTTAAACAGTTGATTTCTTTCAGTGGTGGATTTACCTTATATTCTAGGACAGACTGTCTTTTCTCTTATTGAGATACCCTTTCGATTTCTTTGTTTTCCAACTTTTCTGAAGTGGACTAGAATAATAGATTATTTGAAACTTGGTATACTTTTCCAAACTTTTCCTGAATCTCTTTGGTATTACAATAATGAACAGAGTCCATTCCAATAGATAGCTTGGCAGAAGACACCAGGAGAAAGGACTGCTGTATGACTGGACTCTGCTGGGACTAAAGAAGAAGAACTTTTGTACTTGGACCTTTAATTTAGGGTATAAAAAAAAACTAACAAACAAAATAAAAAAAAGTGTGTGTTTGTCTGAGTTAACTGAACTGAATGGGTATCTGAACAGTTATCTAGGTGTAAATCTCAGGTGATTGAAAGGACTTAATAGCTGTGAGGTTTAAATTACTTGTAGAAAGATCTAGTAAGTAGGGGGGAGTGGCTTAGCTAGAAGGAAGCTACATTTAAAGACTGCCTTAGAAAGATTTTGCTAATAGCTTGGCAGAAGACACCAGGAGAAAGGACTGCTGTGTGACTGAACTTCTCTACTGGGACTATATTGCCCTCCTTCCCTCCCCTCCACCCCCTCCCCACCCAATGCTCATTCTATTTTTATAGGCACAGGATTTGACTGACAACAGGAACTTCTTGTTTGGGAGCAGGAAGTGAGTGATCACAAAACCACCAAAGACCCACCATCCTAGAAGGGCAAGAGTAGCTCTCCGGCCCCCTCTAGCAGCTGGAGGTCTGCCTCTGAGCAAGTAAGTGGTCTACTGAGAAATATAGGATATTCTTGTCTCAGAACAGGACAATCAGGAGCTTAAAGGGCACACAGGCAGAAAGTAAGGACAGAGAGAAAAAAAACAGAGGAAAGAGTAAGGATTGCAAACAGTTAAGGGGCCAGAAATAAGACATGATTAGAGTGGTGCAGTGCAGTGGCTGTGTAGCAGCAGTCTTCTGGGAGACGTTCTGGAGGATGCAGTGTTATTCCATCTGCAGGCACCTCTCTGGGCTGAGGGAGGAGGTTGCTCATCACAAGGCTGAGTTGGCCAGGATTTGTGGGACCTCCTCTTCCATCCAGGGACCACCAATGCCACTGCCATTGCCTCAGAGGTTGCCAAGAAAGTGGAGCAGTTGGACCACAGTGGGCTCAGGGAGGGTGAGGGTGGTGGAACAGAGGCGCATCCCTCCAGTTGTACCTCTCCACAATTTCTATGCCATTCTGGCAAAGTGTGGTTCCTCTATGGAGGCACCCACAGTGGAGACCAAGGAGGATGCTGGGAACCTCCACAAAGGAGACCCACAGGAGGGTGGCAGGGGATCCTTCAGGGGAAGGAAACAACTCCTAGTGGGGGACTCCATTGTTAGTAAGGTAGAACTGGGGGAGGAAGGGGAGAGGGAGGTAAGGTGCCTGCCTGACACCATGGCTTGGAGGGACAGGGAGCGAATCTTCAGGATTGACGGAGCAGCTGCACAGGAGAGGGAGCTGGATGTCATTGTCCACTTAGGGACAAATGACCTGGCTAAGAAAGGGATTAGAGAAGTGCAGGAAGAGTTTGTGGAATTGGGGAGGGCCTTGGTCAAGTAGCATGCATGGTAACCTTCTCGGAGGTGCTGCCCATCTATGGCATAGGAGAGGTTAGGGTGTTCCACACCATGGGATTCAATCAGTGGTTGAAAAACTGGTGTGGAGCTCAGGGATTTGGCTTCATTGGGGACTGGGGTCCACCTGGAGTGATGCAACCCTATACTGGCATGATGGGCTGCATCTGTCCAGGAGGGGAACCAGGATCCTAGGTGATAGGTTTAAATTCTTCATTGGCAAGCATTTAAACTAGCCAAGGGGGGCAGCACTGGAAAGGAGCAGGGAAATCCTAGCCCCCCCAAATAATCACGGTAGTAAGTGCGGCAAACACCAACATAGAGTTGTCAATAGGAAGAAGGGATGGGGTAAATGGAGAAAGTGACAAAGGCAAGAAGGACAGGGATGGGGCAAAAGGGAGTAAGGCCATCAGGAAATGGAGGGTAATGAGTACCAATGCCCATAATCTGGGCAACAAGCTCCCTGAGCTGGTGGCCTTGATGGAAGAGGAATGCCTGGATATCATAGCAGTCACAGAAACATGGTACACAGAGAACCATAACTGGGATGTTAACATACCAGGGTACATAACCTACAGGAGAGACAGGCAGGGGAGAAGAGGGGGAGGAGCAGCTCTCTATGTAAAGGAAGGGATAAAAGCAACTGAACAAAAGAGTAAACAGGGAGGAGAGGAGGCACTGTGGATCACCTTGGAGACTGGAAAGGGCACCACAATCCACACAGGGGTTGTGTACAGACCCCCATGTCAGGGGGAGGGAATGGACAAGGATATGATAGAAGGCATTCTTAGAATGGCAGAGAAAGGGGAGATACTGTTGATGGGAGACCTGAATATACCAGATGTTAACTGGAGCACATTTGCTGCAACCACATCCAAGAGCAGGGCCATTCTTGATGCCCTACAGGTGGCAGGTCTCAGACAGCTAGTTTCGTAACCCACTCATGAGGGAGCAATCTTAGACCTCGTACTCTCAAATGGGGGCAGTGAGAAGATCTCAGATCTAGAAGTGGATTGCCATCTGGGAACAAGTGACCATCAAACAGTGTGGTTCACGTTAAACTCAGCTACAGAGTCAAGCCATACAAAAGTGAGGACTTTAGGAGGGCTGACTTTGTCAGATGGGAGAGTGCCTCAGAAAAGCACTAGCAAACAGGCTAGAAGGAGGCGTGGAGCAACAATGGGGAATCATCAAAACTGCCATCACAGTGGCAACAAGCCTTTGTGTGAAGCAAATAAACAAATCAAAATGAAAGAAAAAGCCACTATGGTTCTCAAAAGAGGTGGCTGTGAAAGTCAGGAAGAAAAAGATAGCATTCCGGAAGTATAAGGAAACACAGAAGGAGCAGGACAGAGAGCTGTACCAGTTAAGGCAGAAGGAAGCAGGGAGGGAAGGCAAAGGCCCAAACTGAGTAAAAGATAGCCAACTCAGTTAAGAAGGGGGATAAAACCTTTTATAGGTACATCAGTGAGCGTAGAAAGACAAAGGGAGGGATAGTGAGGCTGAATAGAATGAACGGTGGGTGGGCAGAGGGGGACAGTGAAAAAGCAGGGATACTGAATAAATATTTCTGCTCAGTATTCACAAAAGAGGAGGGGGAAGTGCCTAATCCAATTAACAGAAGCACTCTTGATAGGGAGGTCGATCCCAGTCCTTTCACAGAAGAAAGGGTTCTGCA
Organism: Neoceratodus forsteri; assembly: GCA_016271365.2. Lineage (NCBI taxonomy): Eukaryota > Metazoa > Chordata > Ceratodontiformes > Ceratodontidae > Neoceratodus > Neoceratodus forsteri. The sequence goes on from CM057456.1 coordinate 357,152,842, forward strand.
AGAACTCCTAAAACTGAAGGTGGACAAAGCAATGGGTCCTGATGGAATTCACCCAGAATTCTAAAAGAATTAAGGGAGGAACTAATGAAACCACTGGCTACTCTTTTTAATAAATCATGGGAGGATGGTGTGGTACCCAAGGACTGGAGGAAGGCGGATGTGATTCCCCTTCACAAAAGTGGGACCAAGACAGAGGCAGGAAACTACAGACCTGTCAGTCTGACCTCTGTGGTAGGGAAAGTGATGGAGTCACTTCTGAAGGAAAGAATAGTTGAGTACCAAGAGGCCAGTGGAGCACAGGACCCAAGGCAGCATGGGTTCACAGCGGGAAGGTCATGTCAGACGAATCTAATAGATTTCTTTGACTGGGTGACCAAAGTAGTAGACCAGGGAGGGGCTGTGGACATGGCCTACCTAGACTTTAGCAAGGCATTTGACACAGTCCCACACAAAAGATTAATAGTCAAATTAACCAGCCTGGGAGTGGGTCCCAGGGTGGTATCCTGGGTAAAACATTGACTGCACAACAGGACACAGAAGGTAATTGTAAATGGAGTCCACTCTGAAGAAAGAGGGGTTACTAGTGGGGTACCACAGGGTTCAGTATTGGGTCCAGTCCTTTCTAATGATTCATCAGTGTCATTGTAGAGGGAATGGAAGGAAAAGTATGCCTTTTTGCAGATGACACAAAGATCTGCAACAGGGTTGATACACAAAGAGGCGTGGAAAGGATGAAAAGGGACTTGGCAAGGTTGGAGGAATGGTCAGAAGTATGGTAGCTAGGATTCAATGCAAAGAAGTGCAAAATAATGCACCTGGGAAACAAGAACCCAGGGGAAGAATACACAATGGGTGGGTAGGTAGTAATAACAACAACAAAAAAAGAAAGGGACCTGGAGGTAATCATATCAGATGAACTTAAGGTTAGCAAGCAATGTGAAAAGGCAGTAGGGAGGGCTGGGGGTATACTGGGATGTATAGGGAGAGGCATTAGCAGCAGAAAACAGGAAGTTGTTATCCCTCTGTACAGACAGTTGGTGAGACCCCATCTGGAGTACTGTGTCCAGTTCTGGAGACCCCATCTCCGCAAGGACATAAACAGGATAGAGGTAGTCCAGAGGAGGGCAACTAAAATGGTTCAGGATCTGCAAAAGAAGCCATATGAGGAGAGACTAAAGGAGCTTAATATGTATACCCTTGAGGAAAGAAGGGAGAGGGGGGACATGATAGAAACTTTAAAGTACCTCAGTGGAATCAACAAAGTCTAAGAGGGTAGCATCTTTCAGAAAAAGAGACGTGCAAGAACAAGGGGACACAATTTAAAGATAGAAGGAGTGCAGTTCAGGGGCAATGTGAGGAAGTATTATTTCACAGAGACAGTAGTGGATGCATAGAACAGCCTTCCTGAGGAGGTTGTGGGGTCTAAAACTGTGGGAGAATTCAAGAATGCATGGGACAGACATAAGGCAATTCTTGTGGGGGGTAGGAAGAAATAGGCTGTTGGTTAACTAGGATCTGTGGTCTATCCTGTAGGTAGGGAAATGGGCAGACTAGATGGGCCAAGCGGTCCTTATTTGCCGCCAAAGTCTATGTTTCTATGTTTCTATTATCCTTCAGATCTCCTGCCTCATTTGCTTGCATTCCTAAGGCTGTATTTGATGTCCCACAATCACTTGCATGTGGCCCAGATGCTTTTATTTACATTATATATTTATTAAGTTTCTGTTCTTGATTTTCAGTTGTCACCTTTTAGATCTGTATTGCCTTTGAACCTTTGATATTTTCTTCAATGGCAGTATTCTCCTGATTTCCATAATGTACCTCATTTTCCAAAATATTGTGGGCAGATGTTTCTTCAAAGTCAATGGCTAACTTTTTAATGTCAGGAGCAATTGTATTTTAGTTGCATGTAGTCTTTCCATTCTTGTTTTTTGTTGAATCTCTTAAATATGTTTTATTAGCTTTTTCTACATTTTAAATTGTTTTGCTGTCTTTCGGGGTGGGGGGGGGGTCATACTGCTTCTTTCTCTCCCTGACACTGATTACCCACCTCCTCTTTCTGCATTGCAATACAAATCATGTATTATCTCGCAGAAATTTCAGCATTATTTTGATGTTACATATTGTCTTTGTTCTTTTATTTTATTCTTTCTCTTTTCCTGTAAGAATGTTTCCTTCACAAAATACCTCTGTACAATGCAACTGTATTCAATTGTGGAATCAAGTGTGTTTTAATTTTCGTTCTGCTGAGTGATTCTTTTTCCTGAGCAATTCCAGGAGTTACTAAATGTAATTTACCAAAATGTTGCTCAGTTCTTACCAGCCTCTAAGTTAAGTTCTTATTTATTCTTTCATGTATATTCCAGCTTAATCTGAGCAACCTAAAGGCTTTCTTTATCAAAATGTATTGCTGCTATTTTAATCCTGTTCCTGTTGAGCTTTTTTTTGTTTTGTTTTGTTCTGTTATGGGTTACACAAGTCACTTTTGTAAAGGAGATTCTTGTTATTTATTTATTTATGTATGTAATTATCTTTTGAATCATTCAGAAAGTCCTTTGAGCACAAGTGCTCATTTACAAAGGTTCCACATCTGAGAAAAGAAGGGAAGACACACGTAATGGTAAATAACCCAAGAGATAGAAACAGCAACTCCAGAGGAGCATAGTCAGCAGTAAACCAAATGATATATTAGGTACAGGATTACAACAATATATATTTCAGCAGGAATAAAGGAGATACAGTGCAAGCAAGACATACAGATTAACTGAAACAGGAGCATTTGGAACTTGTAGTGAGTCCTTTTCTCAGAGCATTCTTGAACTGGACAATTTTAGAGAGACTTAACTGGGTTTCTGGTAATTTGTTCAGCCACAAAGACAACCTTACAATGAAGTTAGCAATGCCAGCTTAATTGGCAAAGAAAAATCATAATCAGGTGCTGAGTTCTGTGTTGTAATTCCCAATTAATTCAATGGAACCCAACTGGGCAACTGAAACAGTACATGGTAGTCATGTGCAAAATACTGGCAATACTACTATTTTAGGGAGAGATCTTCATGTAGGCAGCTATCCCTGATGAAATCTTATGTGAAAGGCAAAGTGTCAGGCTGATAGACTTCTCTTTGACTGCCTCAGGTCTGCAAATAGTGAGTGGTCTTACAGTGCTGGCTCCAGAGTGATGTAATTGCACTTAATTACTGCAAATTATGGTGGAAGGCTAAAAGCTAGATAAAAGCTATGCTAAAGTAAAATAAAACAAGCAATAGTGAACTTACATATAATGTGCTTTGGACTTTTTTGAAAATAATGCTTGGGATCATGAAAGCAGGGGAACTGAAAGCAAGAGGAAGGTTAACTGTCTGGTAAAGTTACTTGCAGTGGAAGTAGAACCAGTGGACTTCTGGAGACTAAAGAACCATGATTTCTTTGGCCATACTATCTTGCATCCTGCCCTAGTCCTCCTCTCTGGGATAACCTCTGCCCAACGACTATGACTCCCAATCCCTGCATGACTCCTCTCCACCACCACTGCTTGTAGAACTAGTACTTGGTCACTGGCACTGTGGAACCTTTCCTGTTCACCCTTACCCTCAGTATTGCTTTCTCTTCCAGTTCTTTTCCTTGTGGTTTCTACATGACAGCAGATTCCAACACGCACATGCCCATCATCCACGCTGATACTCCCTCCTCTTCACCCTTACTGAGAGTACTAGTGCCTTACTGCAGTGGCCTAGTTCACATAGCTTTCATTCATTGGCACAAGAACAAAAACAGATTGATGTATGTGCCCCAGCCTGTGCCATCCAGCACTCAAAATATCTGTCAGATAAATCCTTTGTTTCACTGTAGTGAGAATTAGCAAATGTAATAATAATGCATGATTGTCTGATTATTTCTAAAGTTTTCTGTTCAAATGTCATTCTTTTTCACATAAAAGGAGCTCCTTCAGTAGCCATGTCCTTCCCCTGGGATAGAGTGAGAGAGTTGGAAACAACACTTACATGTGCACAGCACCAGGAGTTTTCCAGCATCACTGACTGATTGGCTGCTGCAGGTCATGTAACTTGCTAACAACTTGTACATGCTTAATGTGTGTTGTCTTTGTAAAACGTGCTGTGTCCTAATGTTAACGTGCATGACTACTGAAGGGAAACTTGTGTTTTCGGACTTGCTTCACTAATATACAAAACACTGGATTTCAACACATTCACCAAATGCAAATTCAGTATCAGCTCATACATTCCATTGACCACCAGTGAAATTGAGCACAACTTGATGAAATCAAGCACATTTTTTTATTGTGAATTAACAAAGATTCATCAATAAGAACCTTGAAATTACTGGCAAGTTTTTTACCCACGTGAAAAACAAAGAATTGATCCTGTTTTGTACTACTCTGGCTGACTTTTGCAGTGCTGGTCTGGATTGTATAAGAGGGTTGTGGTCTGCAAAGCCACTGGAAAGTGACATGTGGTCTTCCTTGTGGCATGCATCAAAGGGCCATACTGTAGATGTGTATGACGTACCTGTGCCATTTTATCATTTAATTTTCCACTGGATGATTTTCTTTCCACAAGGGACCATAAATGGGGAAAACTACTATAAACAGCTGCACTCACTCATAGGAAATCATAAGAACATAAGACATTTTCTGGCAGAGGAGACTGTGTGGTCCATCCAATCTACCCAGGTTTTCTACCACCCACTACCAATTTGTCTTGCTAAGGTGACTATACTGTCTATCCCATGCCTGTTTGAATTCACTGACCATCTTGGCTACCACTATGTTTGATGGCAGGCTGTTCCAAGAGTCCACCACCCTCTCAATGAAAAAGTACTTCCTAACATTTGTTTTGAATTTACCTCCCACCAGGCACATGCTGTGTCCTGTAGTACGTGTAGCCCTGTTTTCCCAAAAGAGGTTCCTGGTTTATACTGTGATGATCCCTTTAACAAATTTAAATGGCTCAATCATGTCTCCTCTGTTTCTTCTCTGCTTGAGGGAGAACAAAATTAGCTGGCTGAGCTTAGCGTCATACATTTCATGGTGCAGGCCCTGCATCATTCACCAAAAGAGCACTTTTTGGGTTGTTTATGACAACTTAAAATGGTGGAACTGCATGCCTATAAAACATTGCCCCTGCAACTTTAAAAACAAAAGAAAAATAAGAAATGCACCCTTAAAAAATGGCATTGGGTCAGAACACTGACAACTGGGTGTGTGCAAAAAAAAAAATTCCTCTGGTGGAATTTCTGTGAAAGTGCGGATTTAGGTTCTGCGAAAGTTTGGAAATTATTTTCGCAGCTTTCGCAGACATTCCACCTTAAAACTCCAGAATAAATATACAAACTGTGGGTTAATTTATTAAACTGTGGAAAACAAATCCACTGAATGGATCACTGCCAGTGGTCAGTTCTGAGGCTTTTTTTAACTGCAGTAAAATTCATTAATCCACCCACTGCTGATCAGAGGTCCCAGTAAATAATGAAATAAATAAAAACCTCCAATCCCTCACTCGGATGCTCCTGGTGTCTGGTGTCCCCTCCCCAACCCAGTGATCATGGATCCCAAGTAAAAAAATTCCTCATCCCTGGTGTCTAGTGGTTCCCACCCCCCACCTGGGGATCATGGCCCTTGGATCCTAGTAAAGAAGAAACAAAAACTCTGATCCCTCCCTGGTACCTATTGGACCCCCCTTTTTATCCTAGATCCCCTTAATCCACAGAAAAACAGCCAGCAGTCCACCAACTCATTCCCCCTCTATTCCCAATATTCCCTGGTGTCTACTGGATCCCCATCCCCAATCTCTTATAAAAAAAGTAATCTCAATTCCATGGTGTCTAGTGGACCCCCACCCCAACAGTTCATCTGCCACCACCCAACTCTTCCCCACCTTGCCCTTGAGCAGGCCACCAGCACAGCTCTCCTCTCTCCTGCAATACCAGTGGCCCACTGAACTGCCAGTGAATGACCGCGTGGTTCTACAAGCATGTGCTCATTCACTGACAGTTCATTAAACTGTGGGATAAAATAAATTCCATAGTTTATATGCATTTGTCTGCAGTTCACAAAAAAAATCTGCAGATCCCGGTGATAATCCATGGAAAATCCCAGTTTTGCCAATGGTGAAAGTTCTGCAATTTCTGCAAATTTTCTTAAATTTTGCAGAAGTTCCATGAAAGCAGAATTTGCAACTTTCTCCCACCCCTACTGCCAACCAAAACAGAGCAGTCAAGAACTGCACTGCAGAAATGCAGTCCATTTTTGTTTTGCAAGGGGCACTAGATGCTTACTTTGAGTGATCAGATCTCAGGGCAAAAGGAAAATTGTGGGGCTGTGTAATACTGTTTCCATGGCCCCATGTAAAAATAATCTAAGTCCCAAACTGGCAAAACAAAAGGAGACCAGGTTTAGAACCCTGGTCTCCACTGCTACCCAGCTGAGCCACTCCATGCCTCAACTTTCTTCATCACAGGAGTAGCTTGGCCAGTGACCCAAATCCTTCTGCCCTTGTGCTCTGCTAGCACCATGGACAGCAACCAGAGGGGCACTTACAGCATAGCGCTGCAAATCCCCTGTCGCTGTCCGTGGTAGCACTATTCAGACAAGTGCTATCTTCTCTGGTGCTATTCTGGTAGCACTATTGTAACTGGGTACGTAAAACGTTATAGATTTTATAGAAATGAAAGTTTGGTACCCTTGTAGCTTTGTAAATTAAAATCTAACTTCAGCTTATGGATACTGTTCTGATAGATGGATGAAGTATTCTTTGATATTTTAAACATCTGCTGTGAAGGCATGACCTTCAGTGGACACTTAGTCTAGAAGCTTCAAGGGAAGGAGGGCATTTGTTTTGTTTGTAAATTTGTTTTTCAAAATCCATTTTTTGAATAACTAATGAATAAGTCTGACCTTAATCCCACTGAACCCACCTCTACATACACTGTGTTGATATAAGGTACTCAGTTTAATGCAGTGCTCTGTATGCAGTTTGGTTGGTTTCTGTGTACATTAATTGTAAGTGTATAAGAAACATAAAAGAACAGATAATTCTACACAGACTAGGCTGCATACAAAAGGCTAACATTACATGGACCTTTGCCCAGAATATTCTTTCAGTGGACAATGTAACATTTGAAAAATTGCTATTCCCAATCTTTTGTTGCCATTAAAATGAAAAAAAAAATAATTAGGGTATCTTTTTTTGTGCAGAGGTTGGCATATTTCCAATGAAAATCAAGGATCACAGAGTTTTGAAAGAACTAACTGGGTCATTGTTAAAGTCACATTTTTTACACGGCAGAAACCTTCTGCATTTTTTAATGGTTATAAGGTCCAAAGTATAAGATAGTCCATCTATTATGGTATTTGGCAAGTTTTTCTTTAGTAACATTTAAAAGAAATGTAAACTTTGTGGGATAAAGTGTTATTTTATTTTTGCTTTTGTTATCCAGGTGAGCACACTGGGAAAACATATTCTCTTTTACAGATGTCACCCATAACACAGAAGTAAACACACAGGTTTACTGTAACATTATAACAAAATGAAATATGACTTAATACAGAGATTATCAGCATTCTTATACAAATTCATAAAAAATAATCTTTTTAAATACTAAGTTTTATTCAAGAAACAGATACACTATGAGTTCATTTTTAAATGTTCTTTTAACTTAATTCTCAATGAAGCATTGGACTCAATTTGCTTTATATCAAGATTTGATTTGATTTATTGATGGTATTGCAACCATACTGCAAGTGCTGATTAAAGCTTTATACATTTCGAAAAGATACACATTTTACATAAAATGAAAAAATATACAGTATAATTTCTTATACCTTAAATTACATCAAAGTCACAATTTAAAATAGAACTAATTCCATATAAAACACAGTAATACATGTTCAAACAAGCATTTGTCAATGCCGAATGTTTGCTTGCTGGCATTAACATTGGAAGTGCAGGAGTTAGACAGATGCAGACTAGGAATGGCTGTGAAGTATTGAAGTGACACCAACCCCACCACCACCCTGCAGAGATTGACAGGCATTGGGGTGTGCCTTTGGGTCATTGCCCATAATGCTCACACCATTTCACCTCACCCTACCCTGCAGACATAGACAAGTGTCGAGGTGTGCCTTGGGTGTTCGGCTTTACAGTCATCCCATTCCATAAGGAAATACACTGGAATGGGTGCATTATAGGAGAATGGGGTGAACTTTGGGGCTGAAGAGTCCAAGGCACACCTCAATGCCTGTCACTGGCTGCAGGATGGGGGTACAGGTGGAATGGCATGAGCATTACAGCCAGCACTTCAAAGGCACACCCCTGATGCCAGTCAGTCTGTACAGGGTGGGACGTTATGGTTAGAAACCAAAACACCCTGGGTGTTTGTTGGTATTTGCACTCCAAATTTTCAACATGACCTTTTTGTGATCCCACCTCATGAAAGCATTTGGGACCTCTGCTCATGAACAGTGGCCCTGTGATTTTGTTAATCTGTCCCAAATGTTGATTTTTCACAGCAACCATGCCATTCTGTGCCAGATGTGCGAAAACACAGTTCAGGCAAGATGTGAAAAATGACAGCTGTAGCATTCACAGGGAGGTGTGAAGAGATGGCAATGTTGAAAATCTGGAGTGAAAATATTTAAAATTCTCGAAATTACGAGCATGCATGGAAACTGTGCAATTCACGCTTGTAACACAGTCAGTTTGTAGAATTCTTTCACCAAATTTTCAACATAGGCATTTTGGGACCTCTGCTCATGAACAGTGTCACTATGATTTTCTTAATCTATCCCAAACATTGATTTCCCACAGTGACTGTGTCATAGTGTGCCAGATGTGCAAAACCACATTTTGGGCAGGATGTGAAAAATGACAGCTATACTGTTCATAAGGGGGTGTGCAAAATGGCAATGTTGAAAATCTGAAGTGAAAATATTACAAATTCTCAAAGTTACAAGTGTGCATAGAAACTGCACAATGCATGTTCATAACATAGTCATTTTGTGGAATTTTGTCACCAAATTTTCAACATAGGCATTTTGGAACCTCCACTCATGAACAGTGTCACTGTGATTTTCTTGATCTGTCCTGAACATTGATTTCACACAGCGACCTCTCCATTGTGTGCCAGATGTGTGAAAACACATTTCTGGCAGGATGTGAAAAACGACAGCTGTACTGTTCATAAAGAGGTGTGACAAAATGGCAATGTTGAAAATCTGGAGTGAAAATATTACAAATTCTCTAAGTTACGAGTGTGCATGGAAACTGCGCTACGCACACTCATAACACTGTAATTTTTTGGATTTTTTTAACCAAATTTGCTTTTTAGGCTTTTTGGGAGCCCACCTCATGAACAGTGACACTGTCATTTTGTTACTCAGTCCTGAAAGGTGATTCTGAGCAGTGACTGTGAAATCACCTTTTGGGACTGAATAATGACATGACAATGACTGAATTCATGAGGTGGGGTCCCAAGAACCCCATGTTGAAAATTTGGTGGCAAAAATCACAAAAATGGCAAGATATCCACCTAAGTTGAAAAAAAACCCATTTATGCCATTATACAGCTTTCCAGCATTTCTTCAGTTCGCGGTTGGCTTTGAAGAGTGCAGACGTGTTCCCGCTCCACCAAAGACTGTTGTGCCAGGCTCCAGCGGTAAGTATGGGATGCAGGGGAGTGGGGAGCTGGGGTGCACAGAAGGTGGGTGCAGGTTGGGGGAGAAGGGCACCACAGACAATGAAGGACCATTTTCTTGTTTACAGGTTACAAACAAAAAAAAAACTTCACAGGAAGTTTTTTTTTTTTAAAGGACAATTGGCACGCTGGAGTGGGCTCCCAGCGTGCCACCCGGGTGTTTTTTGGGGGGACTGGAGCTGATGGGGATTGGGCACCCCGTTAGCACAGAAAATGTGTCTGTGTTTGGGGAGGGTGCATGAGCCAAGGAGGATTGAGCACCCCCCCAGGCATACTACTATTATACAGGGGACATTATGCCGATAGCAACTGGGCTCCCCCATTGGCAAATAAACTAGGGAGGGGGCATGCCAGCAGGGGGATTGGGCACCCCCAACATTGGCTTTCATGTGGACTGTGAGAGGTGGACAGCGACAGCTGTCGCCATGTTTGACATGTTACACCACACTAGGCATGCTCTGCAATGATGGGTCGCTCCCTCATTGCAGTGGCAAATTTGTTTCAAGTTGGTGGCATGCTTGCAAACTAGTGTCACCACCAGCGTGCACCTGCATTGGTGACAGACAGCTGAGACCACAAAAGCAGTGGCAGCACTGACCACAACACTGCCACACCTCCACAACTCACTTCTCTACTAAGCTGCCACAACATGTTCTTGTGCTTGCCCACAAGCAAACATAAAAAGCCTCAACAAAGGCAATCCTAAATCATATCTAAATATTGCACAAAGATTTGCTGTAAATTCTCACTAATGTTTTTTTTCACATTAGCTGTTTACTTAACTGGTATCCAGTATTTTCATTTGGTAAAAGCAAACAATGGAGTTTATGCATTGGATCACATACTTTTCTAAACATTTCGCTTGCCATCTTTTCCCGTCTTACATCCAGCCTTTCTAACCTGCTCTTATTTAAAGGTTTGTTATAACTCACTTTCCACCCCAGCATTATTCTAAGTGCCCTTCTTTGAATCCTTTCCAAATCCTCAATTTCATTCTTTGTAAGCCCACCATGCCACACAGCTGGGCCATATTCCAAAACTGGTCTAACCACTGTAGTATAATAATATATAAAATCAGATAAATTTAGTCCAGCTGTTTTAAAGGTGGTCAAAAAATGTAGCTTACTACTGTATTTGCCTTTTCAACCATGGTTGAAACTTGCTCTGCCCAGCCAAAATCATCTTGAGAAATTATGCTCATTAATTTTACTTTACTAACCACTTCAACTTCCACACTTCCAGAAACAAATGATTTGCCCCCTCCCATTTATTTCACTTCTCAAAACATATCTCTTTGGTTTAACTCAGATTGATTTGCATGAAATTGTTTTTTGACCATCTTTCTATATGATTCAAATCACTTTGCAAAGTATTTGCTTCTGCATTTTCCCAAATACCTAAAACTGAGGTATCATCCACCTATTTTACACATAATTGTTCTGCATCATAGCTGCACAATATTCAAAGGGCTTCCGGTTCATATTTTATAGCATAAGTGGAACAAAGAATACATTTTTATTACTGCATCACATTTACAAATGTATCTCTTGAGGTTTTAATAATACAGTCAATGAATCTGGAACACCAGTGGTAATATTTTTACGCACCAGATTTCCTACATTCAATGTTCAATGTAAACTTTTTGTCTACAAGAGGACATTTTAGTTTGGCATACAGTTAATTAAAATATTGACCCATTTTAGCAGATGAGTGCATTGGTAAATTAGATTTTATAGTACCCACTCCTTGTTTGCACTTTTATTGTGGCAAGATCCCATATTATTAATTATGTAGCACCACCCAGTAAATTGAGGTGTAACCCCTCCTCTGCTAGGGGTTGTGTATGGCATGGCTCTTATGGGCAGACACTACAATGAAATTCATATTTACTCTGTATCTGGTGGGATTGGGACAATGGGAGTGACACCTTAGCTAGGGATGGGCCGATGCCAAATATGCATTTGGTGAACATGCAAAACTTCTGCATTTATGGCACCATCAAAGCAGGTCAGAAGGAAACCAGTTTCCCTTCAGCATTTCAGAAGTCCGATGTCATGATGCAGGACTTTTACAGGGATCCTACAGTGAGCATATACAAGTTGTTGGCAAGCCCCATGACCTGCAGCAGCCATTAAGGGTTGCTTGAGATCAAGAAATGTTCGCACTGTGCACATCTCAGAACCATTTCCAGTTCTCTTTCTCACACAGAGGAAGGTCATATTACTGGACAGTGCATTATCATTTCAGTTAGTTAATTGGTAGCACATTTAACTAGAGTCTCAGACAGACAGGCTGGTGAAATTAGGCTGCAGAGTAGAGGACAGAAGAAAGTGCACAGTATGAGCCTAGCCTACACTGCCAACTCAGGCCCAGCAGCAGCAGCAGATGGAGGGCAGAGGGAATTAAGCAGACTGGAAAAGATGCAGGATACATTTTTGAAAGATGTTTTGCGGTTATGTTTTTTTCCTGAGATCTGGTGGTGTAGAGGACACAGACATCTTTATTGATTCATTGATTCATTCATTGATTCATTCATTCATCCATTTTTATTTATTTATTTTTTGTCCCCTATAGCAGGAAAGGGGCAGAGTGAGTGTAACAGGACTGAGAAAGGTGCAGGGAGGAGTTTGAAGGAATGAAAGAAATTAATTTGACAAATAATATTACTGTTGGTGGTGCAGAACACAAAAATCTGTTTCTGTATTTTATTCTTTTCACCTGTGAGTGATAACTAAGTATATAACAGGCTGATGCAGAGTGACACCTAGTCTGTCAGTGAGGGTGAGGAGGAGGGTGTCAGTGTGTGAACGATGTGATGGGTGTGTTTGTTGGCTGTCTGTCACCATATGTTGTAGAAACCATTAGGATCCTCCTTGGGGCGCATAGCAAGCAACTTACACTGCTGTCCATCTACAACCCCCAAAGGACTCACCCCAGGGTCTCTAAGCAGTCATTGACTGCCCAGGTAGCCTAACCTTAAGCTCTGAGATTATACTACTCAGTGACTTTAATATTAACTGGCTCACCCCAGAGGCAAACCAGTTCAAGGATGCTATCCAGACAATCCACTTTACACAGATCATAGAAGCCCCCACCTGGACTAATTACCAGACTGGCACTAGCACCATGCTTGATTGGGTACTCACCAACCATCCAGAGCACACCTCTAATGCCTCTGTCCTCCCAGACAATATCAGTAACCACTCCCCTGTCATGTTCAACTGGACCAATAAATTCACCAAACCCCCTCCCAGAACAGTCACTAACAGAGTCCTCAGGCTCGGTCAAGCCGACCATCTAAGAGCTGATCTCCAGAATGCCAACTGGTCAGCTGTGTATTGTGCTCCTGACATGGATAGTGCATAGGATCACTTCATCCTCCTCTTCAATACTGTCTGTGATACCTATGCCCCCATTAAAAAGCGGAATGTGAAGGGCCATTACAACCCCTGGATGAGCCCTGACATCTTGGGTCTTATTAAAAACCAAGATCTTCTCTGGCATATAGCCAGAGCCACAGGGAAGCAGCTGGACCTCCTAAAGTACAAACAAGCCAGAAATAGCTGCACCAGGGCCATCTGTATAGCCAAGAACCTCTACTACAAGGCTGCCCTGTCCAAACACTGGAATAATGACTGTAAATTCTGGGCAAACCTTAAAGTGGTTACTGGCAAGGAGACCAAAACTGCTCCTGCCATGATCAGTGTAGATGGTTCCCCCATCTTTGACCCAAAAACTATAGCTGACACCATCAACCTAGCCTTCAGAGACCTCAGTCATGTCCTCCCCCCAACTTCTTCCATCCGGTCAACCCCGTTGTAGGCCCACAGTCCTCTGGGTATCCCCTCTTTCGGTTCAAGGCCATCTCTGTTGGGGATGCAAGGAAATACCTCTCAAAGGTGCTCAGTAAGGGGAGATTCAGTGGGGACACCTTTGATCTGAAATTAATCTCACTCTCTTTTGTTGTGAGGTATGTGAATATAGCAGGTGTGGCACATTGAGGTAGGCTTCTATTTAGATACATGGAGTTACAGTGTGTTACTACTCTTACTTCACACACATAATGGATATTAATTCCTCCTTACTTTCTACCTTCACCCAGGAGTGCGGTTGAATCCATTGCACCATATTCAGATTACCTAGCCTGTTACTGTACATACAGGAGTGTTATCATAGACTGTCACATATTTATTTTTTTAACTCTGAACATATTGGGGTGCAAGATCTCATTTGCACGCAGGTCCTGGACCAATCTTATTACATTAGGCTAATATTGTAGTGATCTGTGGATATGTAAGATTGTTAGACCTCTGGTCGTACACACATACTTTATATTTACTTCTAGTTACCTTACCCCGGTGAGGGTGGTGGTTTTATTTCATTGTGGTTCTATCCAGAATCTTTGGAGATGTTACTATGCAGATAGGAGTAAGGTTAAATAGTGTCACATTTTTGCTCTGTAGGAATTAGGATACATGATTCCTTTACTTGTGATTTCATGACAAGTTGAATTCCTTTGGAGAACAATTGCAGTGATTGATGTGAATAAAGGTTCATTGGGTGGGTGTGTGTGTGTGTGTGTGTGTGTGTGTGTCTCCTTAAAACTAGTTACCCCCCCCGCATTATGGGGATGTGGGGTTGGGTAGGGTGTATTGTGTGTGTGACGAGGAGGAGAGAAATAAAAAAAAAATGTTTTCTCTTATTCAGATTCCTTAGTCAGTTCCAGTACATCAAGTTGTTATACACTGAGAATTTATTGACATCAGTACATATCAGGCAGCATGGTCTTAATTCCTCGGAGGTCCTCAACAAGAGCTTTCTGTTTGACACCAACACTGTCAATTTATATTTAAATTATAATTTATAAAGTCCTGTCACTACACTAGAGGTTTTTGAAGTTTATTGGGCATGATATCTACCTGGAAAGTATAGCTGGGTAATGGGCTCAGCTAAGTTTTACACGTCATATAGTGTGCACTGATGTTCTTAAGACTGCTTTACTGGTAATTTCCTGTCTGTAATACATACATTGAAACTTCTTGGAGTCCTAAGACAATCTTAGTATGTCTTTAATCTGGGTGGGGGTTGTTTTTCAGTAATCGCATCCTTATACACATTGTGATACTCATAGCTTGATTTAAGAGTTATCTCCTTGAGCAGTGTTATCCTATGTCAATTAAATTTATATGCAACAGGATTCTTTGTATGTGTTTTGCACCAAGCACCTTTGACCCCAGGACCCTCCCAACTTAAGGTAAAATGGTACTGTTAAATGTCTCTAACGTCATCTTCTGTTTTTTTTGTTTGTTTTTTTAAAAAAAAAAATTTAAATGAGTATTTTAAACCAATGTGGATTTTTTCTGTTTTTTTCTGCATCATCTAGCTGTTAAAAATATTGTTTTTTTCTTTAATAGCTGCATTACGCTTCTGAAGAAGGACTGGTTGGTCTGAAAGCTAGAGCACATTGTTCTTGTTGTTACATTGATGTTGGTCCATTAAAAGGTATCAAATCATTTGCTTCTTGATCTCACTCTCTTTGGAAGAAGTCCTGTCCCCACTCACCTACATCCTCAACTTGTCACTTCAATTGGCGGTATTCCCTCAAAAATGAAAAGCTGCGATAGTCACTCCCATACACAAGAGTGGGGACCATGCCCTTACAACTATAGACCCATCTCCTTGATACCACCACTGTCAAAGATCCTTGAATGAATAGTTGCGGACCAACTGGTGGAATACCTTGACAAGTACAAACTCCTCTGCCCTGAGCAGCATGACTTTAGAACTGGGCATAGCACCACCACAGATCTTTTAGAGTTCATGGGTCACTTCCACAGTTATCTCACTCATGGACAACTTTTCGGGGCAATCTTTATTGACCTTACCAAAGCGTTTGCTACTGTTAATCATGCCTTTCTAACTGAGTAGCTTGCCACAATGGGCCTGGCCCCTGAGGCAGGTTTGTGGTTCTGCTGCTACCTGGACTGTAGATCCCAGAAAGTTAGAATCGGCTCAATCCTCTTGAATAGCAAGCCTGTCTGCTTGGGTGTCCCTCAGGGATCTATACTGGGTCCCGTCCTATTCAGTTTATTCCTGAATAGTCTCCCTCAAGCCAGCCAGTGCCGCATTCTACTTTATGCTAATGATGCAGTTGTTTTCACGCATGGCTCAAATCCTATTGAAATTGAGCAGCAACTCCAAAGTGACTTTACTAATCTTGAGAAGTGGTTCATAGATCATATTTGATGTTACTCTGTATGGCGCCTTGGTTTTTGAAAGGCGCCTTAAAAATTAAAATATTATTATTATATTATTTATTTATTATTATTATTTATTAATTAATCATGAACTATAAAAAAACTAAAACCATGCTGTTTTCCAGCCCCCTAAACAAGCATTGTGGCTACCCATTATCAATATGTAATGTTGCTGGGACCTCCCTGGATCTGGTCCAATATTTTAAATACCTTGGGATCACTGTTGAGAACTTGTTGTCCTACACTCTCCACATTGACAATATGGCCAAAGCAATCAAAAAATGTATTGGGCTGCTCTATTGTTATAGGCACAGTCTGACCCCTAAAGCCCTTAAAATAGCCATCCACAGCTCAGTGGGCTCACTCATTGACTACGGCCTGCCTATCTATGGCTCCGCCACTGACACTGCCCTCAGGCACTTAAAAAACTGCTTTAAACAAAGCCTGCTGGCTAACCATAGGGGCACCAAGGCTGACTCATACCTGTGACCTGTATACCAATGCACAATGGCTCTCACTCAATGTTCGGCTTAAATTCTAAACCTGCCTTCTGGCAAAAAAGGTCAGCCTTGGAACACTTCCGACTGGGATTTGTCAACTCCTGGTGCCTTGTATTAACCCATGGCACACACATAACTTTATCATCTTTTACTCAAATCAAAATAGGGTTGTGCAGTGATAGACCACATAAAACCAGGAGAGAAACAAAAAAAAGAATCTTTTTGCTAGGTAATGATAATGGGCCGGATTCTCAAAACACTCTGAATGTGCAAAACCATCCACAAGTCCCCAAAAGTTCCACAGTTGTGGAAAAAAAAGGGGAAATTGTGCTAAGTGGTACACACAAAGGGCTGGATTCTCAAAGAGAGCCAAAAATTCTGTAGTTGTGGAAAAATGGCTTGTAGCACAGTGGAAATTTAGTTGCAGCATATTCAGAAAGAAAAATTGCAAAACAGACAAGTTGCGAAATTCCGAAAGTAGCGAAAATCCACAACATTTTTTCTGCAGCTGCTGAAAATTCGCAAGTGTGGATCCACAGCTGAGGAAAAGGCTCAGCGGGAACAACAGGTGATACATATTAACTGGAGCAGTAGACTTTGACAGTCTTGCCATAGATGCAGCAAAAAGTACTCACAGAGAGACCAGCAACCAGTCCCTCAGCTGGGACCACTGCAGCACCACTGGTACCAGCAGAACCATGCAGCACAGTGGCTGTCTGTAACTGATGGTGGAACTGATGGTTGTGTCTCTCCCTGGAGTAGTTATGTTGCCTGCTTCAGTAGCACTCACTGCAGGCTGTTACCAGATCTGCCTCTGCTGCCTGTGGGGTGCCTTTATGGGCTGCACTGGGTCTTGTGATTGTGGTTTGTTGCCTTTCAATGAAAATGTGTGCCATTTTTGTTGTAACAACTGACACTATTATACACTCACTGGTGCACTGTTGCTAGGTGCCTGAACCTCCACTATAAATGTATCTCAATTGTTGGCACACTGCATTTTGCTCAGGGAGAGTTATGCCTCACCCTCTGTGGTGCAGCATATGTGCAACATTTTTTCCGTAACTGCAAAGAAACACTGGCTAAGAATAGCCTTTAAGGGGATATGCCATACTTTTCAATGGCTTTTTTCCCTCAGGAACTTTTGCAGCTGCACTTTTTTCCACAGTCCACAGTGTACTTTTTCTGCAGTCACAGAAGTTTTGTGTATACCACTCGGCGCAATTTCACCTTTATTTCCACATCTCCAGAACCTTTGGGGACTTGTGGATGATTTTGCACCTTCAGAGTGTTTTGGTACTCCAGCTCAAAACTTCTGCAGCTTTAGAAAAATTATAGGGCTGGATTCACAAAACATCTGAAGGTGCAAAACCCTCCACAA
The DNA here is from genome assembly GCA_016271365.2 of Neoceratodus forsteri. Taxonomy (NCBI): domain Eukaryota; kingdom Metazoa; phylum Chordata; order Ceratodontiformes; family Ceratodontidae; genus Neoceratodus; species Neoceratodus forsteri. The sequence goes on from CM057456.1 coordinate 357,170,688, forward strand.
GTCCTCAAAAGTTTGGCAGTTGCGGAAAAAAAGAGGAAATTGCATTGAGTGATATACAGAAATGTCCGCAGCTGCAGACAAAATACACAGTGGACTGTGGGGAAAAAAGTGCAGCTGCAGAAGTTCCTAAGGAAAGAAAGCCATTGAAAAATATGGCATATCCCCTCTAAAGCCATTCTCAGACAGTGTTTTTCCGAAGTTGAGGAAAAAATGTTGCACACATGCTGCTCCACAGAGAGTGAGGCATAACTCTCCCTGAGCAAAATGCAGTGTACCAACAATTGAGATACAATTATAGTGGAGGTTCAGGCACCAAGCAACAGAAAACCAGTGGGTGTATAGTAGTAGTATCAGTTGTTACAACAAAAATAGCACACATTTTAAAAGAAAGGCAACAAACCACAACCACTAGACCCAGTGCAGAACATGAAGGAGCCACACAGGCAGTAGAGGCAAAGCTGGTAACGGTCTGCAGTGCATGCTACTGAAGCAGGCAACATAAACACTCCAGGGATAGACACAACCATCAGCTCCACCATCAGTTACAGACAGCCACTGTGGTGCATGGTCCTGCTGGTACCAGTGGTAACCAGTGTTACTGCAGTGATCCCAGTTGAGGGACTGGTTGATGATCTAACTATGAGTACTTTCTGCTGCATCTATAGCAAGACTGTCAAAGTCTGCTGCTGCAGTTAATATGGATCACCTGTTGTGCCTGCTGAGTCTTTTCCTCAGCTGTGGATCCGCACTTGCAAATTTTCAGCAGCTGCAGAAAAAATGTTGTGGATTTTGGCTACTTGTGGAATTTTGCAACTTGCCTGTTTTGCAATTTTCTGCAACTGTAGAAATTTTCTTTGTGAATATACTGTAACAAAATTTCTGCAGTGCTATAAGCCATTTTTCTACAACTATGGAATGTTTGGCTCTCTTTGAGAATTTAGCCCCATACCTTTCCTAGGCTAAGGAAAAGTTAAAGGTGCCTTGAAAGATTGTGGGCTGTATTCTCAAAGAGAGCCAAACATTCTGTAGTTGTGAAAAAATGGCTTGCAGCACTGTAGAAATTTAGTTGTGGCATATTCACAAAGATAATTTCTGCAGTTGCGGAAAATCGCAAAACAGGCGAGTTGTGAAATTCCACAAGTGCTGAAAATCCTCAACATTTTTTCCACAGCTGTGAAAATAATATTAAAGGCCCAGCAGAACAACAGCAGGTGCTCCATAGTAAGTGGAGCAGAAGACTTTCACAGCCTTGCAAACATTGCAGCAGAACCAGCACTCCCAGCGAGGCAAGCAGCCAGTCCCACAACTGGGACCATGGTAGCACCACCTGTACCAGCAGGACCTTGCACCCACTGGCAATATGTATCTGTCGGTTGTGTCTCTGTCTGAGGTGTTTTTTCATCCTGCGTCTATAGCACAAACTTCCACCTCTGCCTCTACTGCCTGTGGGGCTCTTTAGTGGCTGCACTGGGTCCTTTATTTTTGTTTTTTTTTACTTTCATGTGAAACATATGCTATTTGTGTTGTAACAACTGACACTACTAAACATCCCACAGGTTTGCAGTTGCTGGTGCCCGAACCCCCACTATAATTGCATTCCAATTATTAGTACACTGCTTTTTTCTCAGGATGAGTTACGCCTCACTCTCTGTGGTGCAGCACGTGCACAACAAACTTTCCACAACTATGGAAAAACAGTGGCTAGGAATAACCTTTAAAGGGATATGCCATACTTTTCAATGTTTTTTCTTTGCTCAGGTTCTTTCACAGCTGCACTTTTTTACACAGCCCTCAGTGTATTTTTCTAACAGCTGTGGAAGTTGTGTGTATACCACTTAGTACAATTACCCATTTTATTCCACAGATGCACATGTTTTGGGGACTTGCACATTTTTTTTGCACCTTTCAAGTGTTTTGAGAATCCAGCCCAGTATCTTTAACTTTTCATTAGCCTAATAAAGGTATTGGGCTGGATTCTCAAAACACTTGGAAGATGCAAATAAAATGCACAAGTCCCAAAAAGTTGCACAGTTGCAGAAAACAAGGTTAATTGCGTTAAGTGGTATACACAAAACCTCTGCAGCTGTGGGAAAAATTCACTGTGGACTGTAAAAAACGGTGAAGCTGAGAAAGTTCCTGAGTAAAAAAAAAAGCCATTTAAAGCATGGCATATCTGTTTAAAGGCTCTTCTCAGCCACTGTTTTTCCACAGTTGCAGAAAGAATGTTGCATACATGCTGCACCACAAAGAGTGAGGCATAGCTCACCATGAGCAAAAAGCAGTGCACTAAGAATTGGGATACAACTATAGTGGGGGTTCAGGCATCAGCAACTGCAACCCTGTGGGCTGTATAGCAGTATCAGTTGTTACAACACAAATAGCACACATTTCCATTGAAAGACAACAAACCACAAGCACATGACCCAGTGCAGCCCATAAAGGAGCCCCACAGGCAGTAGAGGCAGAGGTGGTAACAGCCAAAAGTGTGTGCTATAGATGCAGGAGCAAGAAACACCTCAGAGAGAGAGACACACACACAACCAACAGATATTTATTACCAGTGGGTGCAAGGTTCTGCTGGTACAGGTGGTGCTGGTCCCAGTTGTGGGACTGGCTGCTTGCCTTGCTGGGAGTTCTGGTTCTCTTGCAACTTTTGCCAGACTGTGAAAGTATCCTGCTCCACTTAATAAGAAGCACCTGCTGTTGTCCTGTCTGCTGGGCCTTTAATATTAATTTTGCAGCTGCAGAGAAAATGTTGCCAATTTTCAGCCCTTGTGGAATTTCGCAGCTTGCCTGTTTTGCGATTTTCCGCAAATGATTAACTTTTGTTTGTGAATATGTTGCAATTAAATTTCTGCAGTGCAAGCCATTTTTCCACAACTATGGAATTTTTGGCTGTTTTTGAGAATCCAGCCCATTATCTTTATCTAACAAAGAGATTCTCCTTTTCATTCTCTCCTTGCATTTATTCACAAGTCCCTGGGCTCCTGATCTAAACACACCAGGCCAGATTTTCAAATGGCTTAGATTGCCTCAAGCTCCAGGTGCACCAAAGATATGGCACATGGGGCTTGTGGCAGTCAGCCAGATGGTGATCAGGATTTTCAATCTTATGCACTGATTGCCGCAAGTTAGACCAACATTTTCTGGTCTAGCATGCAGCAATCCTGGGGATGCTTTTTACGAGGCTTATGCAAAGAGTGGCGCAAGCTGCCATAAATTGAGTAAAGTGGTGGAACTGTGCCCAACCCACCAAAATCAGGCACAATTGTGGCAAAGGTGATTGGTGCAGCTGTGGCAAAAAAAAAAATAAGAGTTTGTCACAGGGCTTGATGTAAGCCCTGCATTGCCCTTTGAAAATTGGGCCCACCGTGTTGATTCCCCAGAGAGGCAGTCTCTGGAAGTGACCACTGGTACTTAAGGTTGGTAGGATAATGCTTTATTTTGCTGCCAGTGGCAGAGGCAGGCCAAAGAAAACCTATGCATTATCAAATTAAAAGCCCACCCACCCCACCTATGTGATGCAGCTGCACTGCTTGTCCTAATGTACTGTGGTACACTACCTGGTCCAATAGGTGGCACTGTTTTCTACTTCTGCTAAAGAACAAATCTTTTTTTGCAGCTTTATTTTTATTACCAAGCAATGACAAGGAAGTTACAACAGTGTATGACATCACATGCATATCATGAAGAAAGCAACATACACATAACATTATATACCATCCCATGACATGTTGGGTAATCAGCACAGAGAAGTCCCTTGAGGAAGGCCTTGAAGGAACATAGTTTTGGAAGTGAGCTGAGGTTCCAGCATTCTTAAACCCTGGAGGAACACTAAAGTATTTTCTCATTGTTGCCTCCTTCTAGCTTTAAGGCACTGCTATCTCGGTGGGACCTTTATTGAAGGTGGGGTAGAAAGGATGAAAAGGGACTTGGCAAGGTTAGAGGAATGGTCAAATGTATGGCAGCTTAGATTCAATGCTAAGAAGTGCAAGGTAATGCACCTGGGAAACAAAAACCCAGGGGAAGAGTACACAATGGGGGGTGAGATACTAACAACCACAAAAATGGAAAGGGACCTGGGGTAGTCATATCAGATGACCTAAAGGTGGGCACGCAATGTGAGAGGGCAGCAATGAGGGCTGGGAGGATATTGGGATGCATAGGGAGAGGCATCACCAGTAGAAAACAGGAAGTTATTATCCCTCTGTACAGACAGCTGGTCAGACCCCATCTGGAGTACTGCGTGCAGTTCTGGAGACCCAGTCTTTGCAAAGACATAGACAGGATGGAAGCTGTCCAGAGGAGGGCAACTAAAATGGTGCATGGTCTGCACCAGAAGACATATGAAGAGAGACTAAAGGAGCTTAATATGAATTGCCTCGAGGAAAGGAGGGAGAGGGGGGACATGATAGAAACATTCAAGTACCTCAAGAGAATCAACAAAGTCCAATAGGGTAGCATCTTTCAAAAAAAGAGGTGTGCAAGAACAAGGGGGCACAATTTTGAAGATAGAGGGGGCAGCTCAGAGGTAATTTAAGGAAGTATTTTTTCACAGAGAGGGTTGTGGATGCATGGAACGGCCTTCTGGAGGAGGTTGTGGAGTCAAAAACAGTGGTGGAATTCAAGCATGCATGGGACAGTCATAAGGCAATTCTAGGGGATGGGGGTAGGAAGAATTAGGCTGCTGGTTAACTAAAATCTGCAGCTTATCAAGTAGGCAGGGAAATGGGCAGACTGGGTGGGCCAAGCGGTCCTTATCTGCCATCAAATTCTATGTTTCTATGTTTCTATAAACTGTCATCTTTAGTTATGGTATGCATTACCCATTTGTTGCATGAGGGAGTGAACTGCTCTCCTCTGCCATTTAGGGAAAACATATTCTTTCTATCTTATAGAGCCCCCACACTAGATGCCTCCATTCGTTTGTTGTAGGGGGCCGGGGAGTCAGCCATTTTTTTCATTATATATTTCCTGGCTGCTGCAATCAAAATTCCTAATAAATATTTATTGTGGCTAGCTCTACAGCCTGGGGGAAATGTGAGGCATAAGAAGAGGGTTGATGTTAAAATTCCTGGGTGGTGCATTATTTCCTCTAACTCCTTTTCCAGTTCTGCCTTAAACTGTATCTGTGCTGAACAATCTCTTATAATGTGAGCATGGTCTGTCATTTGCTTATCCCAGTATCTCCAGCAGGCTGCTGTTTGGCCCTGCTGATGGTGGTCCATAATTAATAGAGTTCTGAAATACCTCACCATGTGTTTCCTCATATACACCTTCCACCCCCAAGAACTGGTTACTTTATGTAGTTCCCCCACAGTTTCATGTTCATTCTTCCCTAAACATTTCTACATTTAATTTCTCTTCCCATTTCAATCAAAGAATGTTAGCCTCTGAATCACTGGAGTCATTGATGCTATGATATCATCTAGAAATCAGCTGTTCCATGCTGCCTGATTTACTGTATTCTATGAAAGCCATAACTAATGGAGGGTGACCATCATACTTCTAACCTTCAGGGGATTCTATATAATGTCTTGTCTATAACTATTTATAAAAATCTCTTTGAGGGAAATAATACTTCCCCTAAAGGTTAATGAATGAGTCTATCACCATTCCATTGAAAAATCTGAATATGAATTAAAGGGAGTGCACACACCAGGTCTATAGCCTGGGTCCTGTGTGAGTGGTAAGAAAATCTCTGCCAGTTCTAGCGGGCATAAAAGACCATGGAAGGTGCTCAGATGAAGTGTCTTTCTTTTTTTTTAATTAAATATACTTTATTGAATTTCTTAAACAATATACAGACATCAGTAGACAAACATGCCATTAGGTGTCAAGTACAGATGCAGAAAGTATACTTTTAAAAGCATGAGGTACAACAATTGTCAAATGACATTATAACTCAATGTCTGTATCCCTCCTCCTCCCCCCACTCAACCCTAGCCCACCACCCACCCAATCCCCACCATACCCCACCGCCATTCCTTGTCACAGGTAAAAAATCTTATATAAGTCCTGGGTATCATCTCAGGTATGTCATAAAAAAAAAGAAGGCTAGGTTAAGAAGGGGCAATTATACTAGATGTTGCAGAACTAGATTGAATTAACAACAGATTAAAGAAAGGGTCCCAAATATTTTTATAGTTGTCTAATCTATGAGTCAATCCTGCAATAACATGTTCAGCCTGTATGGTGAACAAGGTTTCTTTGTACCATTCAGTGTAGGAAGGTGTAAGTGCATCCATCCAATGTCTGAGTAGCACTTTTTTGGTGCAGGCTGAGATTAGTGCCAGATAAGCTCTTTGAGTATGGCCTTGAAAGTTTGTGTAGTCCCCTAAAATACAGATCTCAGCGATAAATTTATCTGAAAGGGATAGTAACAGATCCAGGCAGGACTTTATACAGTTCCAGAATGGGGAGACTTTATCACATGACCATAACATATGCAACAGGTCTCCTGGGAACTGTAGACTTTTGATACAGAGGTTGGATGGAAGGATACCATCCAATGTAGTTTGATCAGAGTATAGTACAAGTTGTGGTTAATCTGAAACTGCATGTATCTATACCTATCCCATTTAGTGTACCTATATAAGTGCTTCCAAATTCTGGGCCATTGCCTAGAGGAAGTAGAAGTTGGTAGAGAATGGTCTTACCAATAACTTCTTTGTCCTTCTAATCCAGCTAGAGTATTTTGCAAACATTTGTATGCATAAGCAATTAAATGAGTGGACGGGAGGGTGTTAACATATGGGATCAAAATAGCTGATAAGGTCTTAGTCCATAACCCAGTTCCAAAATGATGCAGTAGCATATGAACAATTTGTAAGTATTTGAATGCATAAATGGGAGACCAATGATAAAAAGTACAGGCTTCCTGAAAATTCATCAATTTGTGATTGCTGAGTAACTCCTCCACTCTCTCAACACCCATGTTAGGGCAGAAAAGGTTAGGTCTGAGCAGCTTACCCAAGATTAAGAAGTTAGGATTGTTAAAGAGGGGTTGTGTTACACCTCTATACACTGGGGTTTTGAAGAAAGAATTAAGTTGATGTTGTGTAGACAGAAGGGAACCTAATGGGGAATCCTTCAACTTATTAGGAAGATACTTTCTAGGTATGAAGGGGAGGGCCTTCAGAAAACATCTTGTGCCATGCATAAAGATTTCTCAATATCCAACCAGAGAGGAGAATAGGTGGATTCAGGGGAATGACCTGAAGGGAGTATCCAGTGTCTCATTCTAGTAAGATGTATTGCCAAGTAGTATAAATAAAAATTGGGGCTTGTAGACCGCCATCTACTTTCTGACGGGTAAGTTTACAGTAATTCCTTCTGGACTTTTTCCAGGCCCACAGAAAGGAGTTGATAGTTTTATGAACTTGAGCAAACCAGGAACTTAGCAGAGTCCAGTTGTACATTTGCAAGGGATATATTATGCATGGTAGTATGTTCATTTTTACTATGCTCATAGGACCCCACAAGGAGAGAGGCAACAGGGACCAACGTTTGATGTCATCTTTTATAGTGCTTATGATGGCATCTAGATTAAGCTTTTTCATTATTTTGGGAGAAGAGTGAAGAAAAATGCCCAGGTATTTAAGTTTATCCGATTGCCACTGTAAACCCATGTTAATTATCTCCGATCTCTGGAAGTACTGGTTAAGAGGGAAGACTTCTGTTTTATTGAGATTTAGCTTGTAATTAGAGATAGTACTGAATTGGGAAATTATTGTAAGTGCTGCAGGGAGGGATTGGGAAGAAGATGAGATATGCAGTAAAATATCATCCACATAAGCAGAAAGCTTATACTCCGGATCTCCTATTGTGATACCCAAAACCAATGGAAAGAAATTTAGTTTTCTTATCAGAGGTTCTAGAAAAAGGTTAAATAAATAGGGGGAAGGGGCAGCCCTGATTAGTACCCTGCCATTGAATAAATGATGCAGAAAGCACCACATTACATTGGACGTGAGCTGAAGGGGAAGAATAAAGTATTCTTATCCAATTTAAAAATTCTTGAGGAATGCCATATTTAGGGAGTAAGGAAAATAAGTAGTTCCAGGACACTCTATCAAATGCTTTTTCTGCACCCAAGGAGACTAAGGCAGTTGGAATGAGAGAATCCTTGGACACAGAAAAAAGATAGGCCAGTTTCCTAAGGTGATCTGATGAGTGATAGCCCTTAACAAATCCTACCTGCTCTGCACTAATTAAAGAGTCTCAGACCTTACCTAGTCTGTAAGCCAAGATCTTAGCTAGAATTTTAAATCCATATTAATAAGGGAAATGGGTCTGTAGTTTTGTGGGAATAGGGGGTCTTTGCTTGGCTTGGGGAGGACTACTATGATGGCTTGGGTTAGAGAAACATCTGAAAGACCTTGTTCATAGAAATGTTGAAATGTGTTCAGAAGGATGGGTGCCAGAGTGCTTTTAAGGGCTTTATAAAAATTAGAGGAAAATCCATCTGAGCCTGGGGATTTGTCCAGCAAAAGTGAGTCAATGGCCTTCATAATTTCTTCTAGGCAAATAGGGTTTTTTTAAACTAGAAGATTGCAGGTCAGACAGTTTGGGGAGAGTAGTACCCGTAATGAAGGAATCCAGCAACTGCTGAGAGAAAGAGGAATCGGGAAGGGTATACAAACCTTGATAAAAGTCTTTGAAGGCTTCACAAATATCCTTAGGTAAAGTGAGGAGGGTACCTGTGGATGACTGAAGGGAGGTGATAATCCTATCAGAGACCTGGGACCTAAGTCCGAGGGCTAGGAGTTTTCTTGCCCATTCACCTTGGTCAAAATAGGATACCTTAGATCTAAGCATGAGGAATTCTGACTTTTCAGACAGTAACTGGTTATACTGAGCCCAAAGAGATTCAACCTTCTCTCAGTCTTCACCAGGAGCTAGGACCGAAAGATTCACCTCGGCTTTTGTAATCTGGTTGAGAAGAGAGAAGAGGACTTGTTCCCTCTGTTTTTTAAGTTTTGAGGCTAGGCGTATCAATTATCCCCTCAAGGCACATTTTAAGGAACACCATAGGACATCAACTTTAGACCTGGATAGGAAATTATCTAACATGAAATTAGAAATGAAGGATTGTGAGTTTTGTATGTAGTCTCCCAATTTTAAAATTTGGTTGTTGATTTTCCATAATCTATCTTGTGAAATGTTAGGTGTAATATCTAAAATTAAGTGGGCAACATGGTGATCAGAGAAAATTTTTAAGGAGTAGAAGGCTGATGTGATTCCAGGGAGATGATCAAGACTCACTAGAAAATTATCAATATGGGAAAATGCTTGGTGAATGAAAGAATGAAAGAAGTATTCTCTCCTATCTGGATAGGTGATTCTCCAGGAATCTGCCAGACCCAATAAGTGCATTCATTCGTGCAAGGCTTTTTGACCTGGGGACAAAAATAGTCTGGAATGGCCCGATCTATCAAGGTTATTTGATAGGACTTGGTTCCAGTCCCCTCCAAGAATTACTGGGATAGTGGACCAGGAAGCCAATGTGGACATTAGGCTGGCAAAAAAATCTGGGTCATCAGAGTTGCGCCCATAAATAGAACCAAGAATAATCTTTGAGTGACCCAGAACTGCCCTTAAAATCACATAACGGCCTTATAAATCTGAGATTTGTTGCAATAAACAGAATGGAATTCTACAGTTAATCAGAATGGCAGTTTCTCTTTTATGAGAATTAAAACCTGAGCCAAACACTTGACCCACCCAGAGCCTATGAAGGTAGTGCACCTGGGTGGGTAGAAGGTGTGTCTCCTGTAAAAAGACCATGTCAGCTTGTATACTACCGAGATGTAATAGCACCTAAATCCACTTAGTCTGAGTTTGTGCTCCTTAATGTTCCACGAACAAAAGTGGTAGCCTGACATTTTAGCTATGTAACATAACAACAAAATATGAGTTTATAGTAAGAGAGAGAAACCCAGAGAAAAAGTAACAGAGTTGAGCCTATGATTCATGTGACCCAGAAAAAATACTTTCATAGAAACCCCTTTACCTGTGGCAGGAGCCCATCCCACACACCCCTCCCAGCCCTGTTCCAAAAGCACAAAACCCCTAGAGAACATGTCAAACTGAACCCACCCCGAGTCCTTAACCAAGGCGAGAGTTCAATAAAGGTTAAAATTAGACCCATGATTAATCCCCTGGGAAACCCCACAAAGTAGGTGAAATCTAAGGGTCCAAAGGATCCCATACCAAGACAATAGATGTGGAGGTTCCATTCCCCTTTACAGCTTGTGACAGCAACCCCAACAAAAGCTCAGTTACAGCCCCTGCTGCCCCCACCCCAACTAGAACTAACTCTATAATTCTAATAGTCAGAACAATATAGGAATAGAACAAATTACAGCCATTAAGCTTATATTCTGTATAAGAAGAACACTATGTGGGTAACTAACATACACCTATTAGATATTACTATCCCATTTTAACTATGAACTAATGAAGGTATCATGATTTAACTATGTTTAGCAATACAGTTATAGTATTGAAATAACGCCCCTATGAGCATTCCAGTTTCATTTTAGGAACTTCCCTGTCGGTTAACAGGTATGTGCCAGGGACTAAAAAAGAGAAGAAAAGCCCAGGTCCGACCATGTGAAAGAGTCTCCAAGGGATTCTGCAGGAGAGGCATATCTGGCAAGGCAAAAATGGTCACAGAACGCTAAATAACTGTTCATGGATCAGGCCAGAGGATGACCAATTTACATCCACTGAGACCAGAAAGGGAAAATCAAAAAATAAAAGTTGGGCAATAAACATTCCTGGGTTGAGGAAGGATCAGCAGACAAAGGAAGTTCTCAGCATAACCCCTGTGTTTATTTGGAGATAGAGCAAGGCAGACCATAACTGGGGAGTAAAGGCGAGCTCGGTTTACAGCCCCTTGCAATCGTTCACAGGTTCGTGTTGCATCCTCACGATTATGCGCACAGTTTAGGAGCTGGTGCAAGGAACTCAAGGGAAACCAGCGCAGCTGGGGCAGAGCTCGAATCCAAATGATGAAAGGGAGGAGAGCTTCTTGTGCCAGGTTTAAGCCAAAGCCCATGGAGAGGGATGGAGAGCATCCCAAGTAGCAGTTCAACTGGGGTGTTCTGGAGCCAAGCTTCCAGAGAGGCATCTTAAGGGAGGGAAACTAGAAGCATATCTTAAGGAAGCTGGGCCAAAAAGCGGAGAGGAACTGTTGAGGTAAGCAAGCCAGGCATAAAACAATCATGGTATACCAGAGTAGTCAGCAAAAACAGAATGGCCTAAAATTCTTTTCCTTGTGAAACCCTCTATACTTCATAATATCTGCCTCAGATAGCAGAGCAAGGGGTCCCATCAAGGCAGAGTGAAATGGTCTGGGAACAGAGTCGCAAGGTCCCTGGTCGCAAGCTCAGCATTTTCGAAGGTTTTCCATGTGCCCTGGTGCAAAACTGAGAGCCTGGCCGGGTACAGCATTCAAAATGTAATCCCAGCTGCAATTAATTTAGTGATGGATGGGTGATATTCCGACCATTTTTGTTGCTGCTGGTAAGTCCTGGGAAATTCGGAGGGAGGAATCTTCCCACTTTAGCTCCTTTAAATCCTTAACGGTAGTTAGGACATGTTGATGGTATAAATAGTTAAGCAGGTGTAAGATGAAGGGCCTTGGTTTGGAACCTGATGGGGGATGGGGCTGTAATGATCTGTGGACCCGCTTGACAATGTAACTATTTGAGTGTGGTGGAGGGCCTGCTATTTTGGACAGCAATTTTTGGGCAAAGAGAGTAGGAAAATGACCTTCTGCCTCCTCTGGAAGGCCGAAAATCACCAGGTTATTATGCCTGTTTTGACCTTCCAGGTCTTCTAATTTCAACTCCAGCTTATTGATGTTCTGGTAAAGGGAGGCTAGTTCTGGCTCTGTACGGGCTGTTCAGCCCTTTAATGGTGTGGTGTGAGCAGAGACGTCTGCCAGGGCCCTGTTAGTATCCTTGAGGTCGGATTTTATGGTTTTGAGATCTGAAGCAAATTCCAGGAAAGCCACCTTAAGTGGTGCCATTTCAGCCAGGAATTTATCTTCTGAGAGGGGAGCTGCAGTGGTGACAAGCTGGGATCCTTTACCGGTGGAGGCACTCAGTGTCTTGGCTCATTTGGACTGCTTGTTCAGGGTTTGTGGTGATGTCCATGTCGGAGGGACCTGTTTCATTTCTGCCTCCATAATGCCTCAAACAACCTGCGTTACCGACCAGATAGAGGACCAGGTGGATCTGGGAGGAGTTGTCAAGCTGTAAAGTTGAATAGAGATAGTCAGCTGTAGTGCTAAAGTAATTTAAATAATATTTTTTAATGCATTGAGGTGGGAGCCGGAGAGCCACGCACCTGCTCAGCAGGAGTGCATCATGGCTGTCTTGAAGTGTCTTTCTGATTGCCTGCCATGTCTGTATCATTGAGTGCATTATTGTTGGTAGACTCCTTGTTTCATCCTTCTGCCCCTGTGTGTGAAAAAGCTGTAACCATACTAGGAAATGGCAGACTATGTCTTTCAATTTGTAAGCAGATGTGTGTAGTATGGAATATATGCCATAGCCAAATCACTCTGAGGTGTGTTGCTCAGTAGTAGTCCCAAAGATCTGGGACAGCCAGTCCTTCCAATGAGTTTGGGAGTTGTAGGAGGGTATATTTGATGTGTGGCTATTTCCCTGCCCATCTATACTTGGAAATCATGTGTTTCCAATTTTGCCAGGCTCCTGCTGTGATATGTAGGTGCAGGTTCTGGATCAAGAACAAAAACCAGGGGAGTGTGATCATCCTTACAGAGTCTATGCAATGTTTGTTTGTTGTTTGTTTGTTTTGTTGAATTTTGTTGACCCGGTAAGCTCACTGGGCCTAGAAGTCACTTTTTCAGGGTCGACTGGCGGGAGGGGGAGATACAGATGGTAAACAACTGAAATTGAACCAGATTAAGCTCTTGGTGGTATTTTTAGTGAATGAGGAAAATTTGGCCAGGACACTGGGGAAATTCCCCTACTCTTTTCGAGAAGTGCCATGGGATCTTTAACATCCACCTGAACTACCACCAATTCAGGCAGATGGGACCTCGGTTTAACGTCTCATCCAAAAGACGTTAAACCGAGGTCCCATCTGCTAAGATGTCAAATGGGAGGAAAGCCCTATGTTTGAGGTAATGAATCAGCTGTAATTCTGAGGACATACTGTATCATTAGCATCATATACTGTAAAACTTGTTCCTCTTTAGATAGTGAAGCATCCAGCTACATTAAAGCCTTTTGATACCATTTAATTGGGTATTTTTGCTGTTGATCAGGAGAAGGGGTGTAGTTAATGATTAGTAGTCTGTTTTAGTCTGAATTAATTTGCATCCTGCAACTTCATGCAATCAATGTAACAGGGAAAAAAGCTGCAGGTATAGGCTGTTCCAGGTTGGAGAGATAAAGCAGAACATCATCCACATATTGTGTGACTCAATGTTCCTGCCCACCTACCACCATATCTGTTTGCCTTATTAGTTCTGCCAATGGCTTAATGTAAATAGCAAAAAGTAATGAGGATAGGAGTCAACTCTGATGCGTGCCTGTACCAAGAAAGAAGTTCTGAGAGTGGTGTCCACTGGCTTAAATCATGGCACAGAGGGAATTGTAGAGAAAGCATATTTAACTGGGAAAACAGACTGGGAAACCTAGCCCTCACCAAGGCTGACAACAGGAAGGGCCAGGAGACCTGATTGAATGCCTTCTCAGCATCTGAACTAATTAATGTGGCTTAGGTATGGCTTTGTATGACATGGTGGAGAATGTGAATTGTCCAGCTTGTCTTATCTATTGTCTGATGTGACCTGACTAATTCGGTCTGGTCATATTTTATTAGGCTTGGAAGGACAGTTTGTCCTTTTTGCTAGCATGGACATAAATAAATTGTAGTCTGTATTTTACATGGAGATTGAGTGGTATGATTCACTGTGTTGTTTTTTGTTTCCTGGATTTTGGGCTAGCATAAATTGTATCAAAGTCCCACAGGTGTAGAGCTGGGTCCACCCTCCAGGACAGAGTTAAATACCTTAAGAAAGTGGAGTGCAGGTTTTATATACTTCTAGAACATACCTGTCTGGGCTTTCTGAGTTTTCTCTCTTTTCTGATGACTTGGTACTGGTCTTCCTCAGTTATGGGAATAAGTAGTCCTCCTGCTCTCTCAGGTATCAGTGTTGGGAGTCTGAGGCAGTCTGTAAAGGCAGCAATCACCTCCTGGCTTGCCTCCTGTTCTGGGGTATGTAGGGTTTTATAGTAGTCTATCAAAGCATTTGCAATATCTACAACCTTTGTAACCTTTGATTTCATTATGAGATGTTTTATGGAGGTGATGGTTGCCCTTACCTTCTGTTTATATAAGTGATATGTCAATATTTGTGTCACCCGTGGGCCCACTTCATAACACCTTTGGTGCAGAAAGGTGAGGGCAGTTTCAGTTTGCTTGGAATGCCACTTATCAGTCTCCCCCCTTACTTTTTTGATATGTATTAGGACTCAACTGTTTTCCTGTTGATGTAATAAAACCAGGAATTGGAAGATCTCCTCCAAACTTCAATCTCTGGAAGTGTTCTTTCTTTTTGGTACTGGTGTAGTGAATGAGGTGACCTCTCACTGTTGTTTTAGCTGTATCCCACTGCATATGTGGGGCAACATACTGAGGGGTTGGGGCAGATTTTCAAAAGGGGTGGACACAGATGTTGATGCATGCTGTATTGCATCTGTGTCATTCCACTTGAGTCCAAGCAGCCCTTCTGCTACAGTGGTACACAGCATAAACATCCCTCTTACTGCAGTACCTCATTAGCTTAAAGGGACACTCTCAGCTTTTAGATTATTTTTATAGCCTCAGTGGAAAACGATGCTTGCACATATCAGTATTACTGCACATGTCATTCTTTGATCCTACTCATCATAAAATGCTCGTTTTAACCTTTATTTGCCATACTTTGATATCTCCTCATCACAAGCAAAATCCTGGGTGGTCCCAAGATGCTGCACATGTATTTCTAACATGGCACGGGAGCACCAGTAAACTCAAGCATGAATGAGTTTGAATTTTCTCAAGTCATGTAAGCAAAAATGGTTTTATAATACAGCTCACTTGGGTGAGCATGAGATAGTAGATTTGTTGCTGAAATGAATGCTGTAACATAAATAAATATTTATTTGAAATGTTTATTTTATTTATTTATTTTAAAATTGATAACTTGGAAAGGCACACTGAGCCGAGACACATTTCCAGGTTTGACCGGGGGAAGGGGAATGGCATAGATTAGGAAAGGTAAAATTACAAACATCCAAAAATGCAAAATACAATAAACAAATCAGCACCAAGTGTACAAGATGTGATGACTCAACTGAGTTCTCAATTGCATTATGTACAAAATGAGCAAGAAAGCTGCAAGTGCAGAGTGCATAACTGGTAGGGTCAACAGTGCTTTGGATGCAGGGTGGAGCTCAAGGGTAATAGCACAATTAGCCTCAAATAAGGGAGACCTAGACATGAGTATAGAGTCAGTTACATGTAGGTAAGGTCAAGAGGGGGAGAGACAGATGCAGGGGGAGCAGAAGTAAGCCTTTATTGGTGTCTAAAGACAGGAAGTGAGGCTGCGACTCTGGGCATGTGTATTAGCACCAGCATCTAGTAGTTCTGGGGATGATAATGGCTATCCCTATCCATGTCTCCCCAGCATGGAGGAAGCATACACCGCTGAACAGTCATATTTCACTAGCATGGCATACTTAGGGAAGTCTAAATAACTCTCTTGTAGATAGATCAAGTTGGGTTTTTGTCTTTTGATTTGTAAGAAGATGTTAGTTCTCTTAGTTGGATTATTAAGACCTTTGATATTTAAAAAATGTAGTTACAATAGGTCGTGTCTTTACACTAGAGTTAAGCCTGAACCCATGGGGTCAGACCCCCTCTCCGAGTTCCCAAGGTCAGACCCACAACAATACATGTCTACTTTTTCAGGTTGTGCACAGCTTTTTAAAACAAGATTTAGGGAAAACAGTCACCAAATGGAACAGGGAAAAATGGGTGCCTGCAGGCAACTGTAAAACACTGAAACAATAAAACTAGGGGAATAGCCAAAGAAACAAGGCCTCCAAGGTAAAGACTCTGAAACAGAGTCTTAGGCTAGCACAGATTGTTGGCAAGTGTTAAGGAAATCATTGACATAGTAAGAGCTTCAGCAATAAAAACTGTGGGATAGGGATGGTGGGATGCAATAGTTATTTTTCCTGGGAGGTAGTTTTCACACAAAGATTCCAGGAAATATGGCAAAACTTTTTTTCTTTTATTTTAGGGGTGCTTTTCAATTTTATGGTGTTTTTGTAAGATTCAGAGTAAAAGTTAAGGCTTGGTTTGTTATAGGTATTAGTAATATTTAACGGTGCCTAGGGAAAATGGTCATCCAAAGGCCATTTAACCATGTTTGGCTACTAGACTGTTTGGCAGCCAGCTGTTCTGGGTGGGTCAGGGTCCAGAAATTGCCGATAAGGGGTTTATCCTTCTCTCTGATTCAGCTTTCTGGTCCACTAATACATACAGTGAATCACATACATCTGCATACACATTACAGTATAGGCTCATTGACAGGTCAGTCGGTGGCCAGCCACAGAAGTGAGAAGGGCTGTTCTGGCCCTGATTATTACTAGTACTGCTGACAACTTTAGGGTCAGGGAGGTGGGCATGGGACATACTTCTCATACATTCAGGCAACACTGGGGATGGTGAGGGGGACATGTAAGTTACATATTATTACGGTACTCATGGGGATAAGGAATCAGGACATTAAATATATTTATTGATGGACTCATCAGGAATCAGACATGTATGTCAATATGCACTGTACGAATGTACTAATCGGGTATCAGGGCATGCAATATATCTGATGTCCTCACTGGGGACTGGGGACCATGACATCTTGCCGCAAATGGGCAACTCTCGCAGAGGGGAATATTCTAAGTACCCCAGGGCTGGTCTAAGTGTACTTAGAATTTCTTCTTCTGGAAGAGTTCTGAGAATTGCATTTAGGGGGGTTGTGGCAGCTTGCATCTGCCACATGCCCCCTAGCACTTTGTTGTATCCCCTTTTCCGGATGCAGGGGTGGCACAAGCCCAGTTTGGGGCAGGCAGCCTGCAGTTGATGCAGGCTGCCTTTGAGAATAGCTCAGGGGCATTTCATGACACACGGTGCCACTTGCACCATTTATGTTTGTCGCAGGCACCTTGTGTCATACTTAGGACTTTGAGAATTGGGCCCAATGGATTTAGTAACATATTAGCATGAGATTTGACAGTTTTAATATGGAAGCTAGACTAGTTTAATTAAAAGTCTTGCAGCTAAACAGTAGATTATGACCTGGGCGAAAACACAGACAGATTTTTAAACAAGAAGAAAATTAATGACCTTTGAATTTAGAATGGAGAATGAGGATTCTCAGTAGGAGTTTGACATTTAGTATAAAAAGTTAATGTGTGAAAAACTGAGTACTGAGCAGGCACACATTTTTGGAGGTAGTTTTAGATGAGGAAATCAGGAGAACAAGAGGTTCAACGTTTTAAGTGTGAAAAAATGTCTATTGAGAGGCACAAGGCATCTGATGCTGGCCCTAGTGATACTGTTGGAATAATAAAGGGGTAGGCACAAAATGTGTTTTAGTGCTTAAGGACTTCTAAAAGAAAGAAATTCAAAGTCCCAAATGAAAGATTCTGAGCAGGTTTTCTTTTCTGGTGCCCTTTCAGATGGTTACCACAACAACCAGAATGCTAAAAAAGAAATGGCATCCACAGCAGCCAGTGTCCAAATTATACTAAAACATACTTAAATGAAGGTGAGAAGGGTTGAGTAAATTTTCTTCTTCTTTTGTAAAATAAAAGTAAGTGAACTGAAGAAAATGTAACTGTTTATAATACATGAGAATAAGTTCACGTTTTGACAGCAATAAGTACTAATAGCAAAATTAGTTAAGAGAGCACAGAAATAAAAATAGGGGATCTATTGAATTAATATTTGTATCATAATGAACACTGTATAAAATTTTTTTCAGAATGAAAGATAAGAGAAAGATTAAATGTTGAGACAAACATGGCCAGCACAGTGGGGCTGAGGGTTGAGGTGCTGGATGCTGCACCTCGCGCCATGCTGGTGACCTGTGTTCAGAAACAGGCACAGGCTGCCAGGGGTCAGCAGGGGAAGGGAAGGATTGAATGTCCAAAGGACTGCTCTCCTTCTCCGGGGAGGGGGAAAGCACAGCCCCACGTCACATCGCCTCCTGGCGGTAGCTGTGGTGCACAGTGCCGGGTGAGAGGGTAGGGGAGCTGAGTGCAGACGCTTCAAGGGGAGCATGCACGGATGCATCATTGCACACACCCGGTTCCATAGGGAAACCAACTAGAAAATCCAGGTGGGGCCTCCGCCTCTATGAAGCTCTCCCTGGGCTTCAATTAGCCACTGTCACCAGATTCCCCCAACCAGTTACTTGTACCGTGGACTGGATTGAGGACCAGTTCCATGGCTCCGCCCTCCAGGGGGGAAGCCAGGGGTGACCAGGAGATCACAGCAGCAACAGCAGGTGGAAGTCCAGAGGCCATGACCAGGGCAGAAATCTGTTGGAGAGCCCTGCCTCAAAAAAAAATGTTGAGACAAACATACAGGAGATAAATGGCAACCCATTTTTTAAATAAGATAAACAAGGACACAAGAATTTGAGAAATAAATACAAGAGTTATAATCTATTTACAATAATGTGTTTTCTTTCAGAACTCAACACAGTGTGGGTCAAATTATTGAATCTGCTAAATGAGGCAAGTATTTGGTTAAGATTTTTTTTATTTATAGTTTAACTTTACAATACATAAGTGGTACAAAAATTAAAGACCTATGTGTTTTATTGCAGAGTCATTTTCTAAGTAAAAAATGAAAATGTGGCAAGGAACACTATTGGAAAAAGTATTGCCAGTAATGAAGTGAGAAGGATCTATGCAGTATGGATATTTTTAGAGATACATAATTTGATACAGAATGGGGAGAATTAATATTGGAATTGGTGCTATTTAAAGTGATGGAACAACATTTGTCCCTATGCATATAGGAGCGGGAAGTACGTGCCGGAGGAGCGTATTCCAGCCATGGAGCTCCGCACCTGAAGACAGGTGTGCACTGGTGGCAGTCATGACTGCCAGCCATCTGTCAATGACCCCACCCCCTGGTGCACAGGACTCTGCAGGGCTGCTGGGGGCAGAGTCACGGGTATGGCTGGTCATCCAATCAGATGCCCAGACTGGGCACAAAGTGGATCTCCCACATGGTGGGGTGCACATTGGCAGTGTGCCCTGTGGATGTCCAGCAGCTGAGGGGGTGAGAGGAGGGATGTGCAGCTGACCATTCCTAGGGTGCCGACAGATAGTATGGGGTATCAAAGAGTGTGGGGGGTTGTTGGTGCCATGGGCATGGGGGGGCATGGTCCACCACATGAACTGTGGGATACTGGGCTTGGGGCTACCATGTGTTGGTGCAGGGGGTTCCAGAACCATGATTGGGGGACACTGTGATGGATCAGAGGCACATGCCCATACTGTGAATGGGGGTGCTGTGCTGAGGGGCGGGGAGTGCCTCTGGCCATTCATGGAGGGGGCTGCCATGTGTGCATGGGGTGCATAGGGGGCTTATGGCAAGGTTCTCCCAGGCATACCCTGCACCCCCTCTGCACACCCATGGCCAGCATTATGCACCTTTGTGCATGGCGCCTAGTGCTGGCATGCCCCCAGCCTGTCCTTGGTGCAGTGCAGTGCACAGACCTGGAGGACTGGGTGTATTGGTCCTGCATGCCCCCCCTTAATTCATCTCACATGGGGGGGAATGTTGGGCATGGAGTGGCTATACAACCCAGATATGCATGCATAGCCACTCCATGGAGATTGTGCATAGGGCCCAACAACTGCAAACTGGAGCAAAAGAAACCCTGAGATAGACCAAGGTGGGATTTTGTTGTAAGATTTTAAGGTGTTGGTGGTTATTGGTGTAAATATAAAGAGATGCCTTGAATGTACATAGTTTATAGAACAATTTTGTTGGAAAATAGTAAGAACATTCAAATGTACAGATTAGTTATGTATTAATCATGGAAAGGGGTGATGGATTATACTTCATGTTACTAAGAATGGGATTAATGAATGTTATATACATTAAAATGTATAGATTGTGATGAATTGGTGAGAGGGCTATGAAATGGAAAATGTATAATGTATTTTAATGAATTTATTAAATAAACTAAAAATATTTTACAGGTGTGTGGGTCATTTTCTCCATATTGATGTTGGGATAATACTTGAGGGTACTGTATATGGAGCAGGATGCCTCCCCATTTGTCTTTATGTTATAGATGTGAGGGTGGGCCACAGTGTGCTTTTGGAAACAGAAAATAATCCCAAGAGATTTATTGGTACCCACTGAACCAAACCTGGATTTTACAATGGCAGACCTTGAGAAGAAATGGGATGAAGTGAGAAATAAGTGCTCTTTAGATTTTATGTTATTGTTGGTGGAAACATTAAACATTGAAATCGCTAATGTAAGTGAGGAGTTAAAAATCATATTCGAACATTATAATAAGACACCATATATCAAATATTCCACAGAACTTTTGAATAAAATACAGAGGGGATTGGAGGTGCATAAGAATTATTCAATTGATCAGAAACTTAAACAACTTAAGAAGATATTTAAATGACAATAAAGATGGGAGGGTATATAGCTGGAACTGATTTTCACCCTGTCAACACCAGTACAGATATAATCCTGATGCATACAGCTCCCTTGACAGTTCTAATAGTAGCACTGAAGGAGACAGAAGACACCCAATGAATAAAGACCAATATTTTTTAGGAAGAGGGAGATCCAATTGGAGAGGCCCCATAAGCTACAGAGGCTGAGGCAGAGGCAGATGGCAAAAGGGTGGCAGACAGAGAAACTTGGCAGTGTCAGTGGCTCAGCAGGTAGCACACTCACCTCTGAGGCTGGGAGATCAGAAGGCTGTGGGTTGTAGTCCCACACCAGGCACTTGGGTTAATGTCCCAATACTGATACTACAGTGCAGCATGAGCGGTGTGCTGCACTCCTGAGGTGCCGTCTTTCAGATAAGACGTTAAACCGAGGTCCCATCTGCCTATTCTGGTGGTAGTTCAGGTGGATGTTAAAGATCCCATGGCACTTCTTGAAAAGAGTAGGGAATTTTTATGCAGTACTAAAGAAAATCATATTACAGAACATAGAAAAAAAAACTCATAACACAACTTAAACCCAGGAAAAAAAAGACAGCATCCAACACATATGTATAGTATGTCTACAAAACCCTTTTAAAACATACTCTACCACTTATTGAGACATGTATTAAATAGAATACCAAGATAATTAAACTGAAAATACTAAGAAAAGGACAAAAAAGGGAGAAAAAAAACTATAAAAATAACAACAGGGGGGAAGGAGTAACCAACAATTCCCATCCTTATTAATCCTATGTATGTTTCTACTCATTCTACCTCCATCATAATATATAGAACACGCAATTAATCCCAAAACTTACAAACGCACAGAATGTCAAACATACCCTAGGTATACTTATCCTTTAACACGGTTAGGACAATCTTTCCACCAGACTTCATACATCTGCACTGGAAATGTTATCCTTTCTTTTTTATAAATCCCTTGTATTTCTGTATTTATTCTTCCAATTAAACCTGCCACATCTATATTTTTTTACTGCAATGCATATTGGCATCTAATTTGCCATATAACCCACTTGATTGCTGTCTTAACTACTCTGAATGTCCCTTTTGGAATTTTTTCCACTCTTCTCCTGTAACCCCATATATCACAGTCTCATAATTAATTTCATTTACATGTGGTATTCTCCAATCGCCTGGCAAAGAATCCCATAGCTGATCAATATATGTACATTCAAAATATAAATGTCTCATCATTTCAATCTGATTTTTACATCCACCTCTTAAGCATATTCTATCTGTCAGAGCTTTGTGGTGATGATTTCCTCTGACATTAAGTCAGTCATGACAGCACATCCACAGAGTATCCCACATTTTGGGGGGAACACAAATTTCAGTAAGCTGGGCTGTAACCTCTGTGATGGAAATGTTATTTGGGAGAGTGAAATACAAAACTCTCTGCACCTCTGTTGCCAATATTTTCATATATGACACCTTTCTTGTGGTATATCATATGTCCTGTTCTGTCAAATTCCATCCTTTTAATTTTTTAAAAACCTCCTTTAAATATATGGACTCTCCCATCACTGGGGTTCTGCAATGGCCCCATGTTTGGGTCATCCATTTATCTTAAAACGGATCACACCTATCTTTAAAGAAACGTACTCACTCCATTTTTTTTACCAAGTATCACAGGAAGAAGGTTGGAATACATACATATATGGAGAAAAAAAAAATGACTGAATGCAACATGTCTAATCCTCCCTCCTGAATCGGTCTATATGTGATTTGGCGCTTCACCGGATTCAACCTGCTACCCTATAAAAGACAGGATGCAACACTATAAACTTTAGCTTCCAACTTATTTGGCAAAGAAAATATACTACAGGTAGTTAAAAAAGGGGAACAATAAAAGATTTATACATGAACCCCCTTTTTTTCCTTGACATGGGAAAAGTTTTCAAGCAATCTATTTTGTCCTCCACTTTCTCAATACAAGATTCCCAATTTAATAGAGCTGAATCTTTGGATCCAAAGGAAATTCCCACTATTTTAATGGGAGGCTTTGATAGCTGCATACCCCCTATTAGAATTTCTTCAGGAGTTCCGGACTGATTAATCACCACTCCCCCACTTTTAGTTTTATTAATCCAAGAACCTGATGCTTTGGAAAACATTTCAACAATTTCCAGGGCTTTCGACCTTGGGTCCCTGTTAGCTACAATAAGTGTAACATCATCTCCACATGCCATAACTACTGGAAATGGTCACTGATTTATCCCTGTAATATAAAGGATTTCCCCTTTAGATTCCAACCTTCTTAAGAGGGGGTCAATGGCCAATACGGAGAACAAGGTGCTCAAAGGGCACCCTTGTTGTACCCCTCTGCTGATTTTAATATGTCTCCCTGTCTTTCCATTGCCTACTGGATTTGTATGAGCATGTTTATATAACATTTCCATCCATTTCACAATTCCTTCTGGAATATCATACTTCCTTAATACCTCAAAGAAGTAATCATGCAGAACTGCATCAAATGCCTGTGATTGATGTAATGTGAGTAAAAACCCAGTAGCACTTTGATGACTAAACAATTCTCTGATGAGTGTTAAATTATCCATCATGGAACGCTGGGGTATACCACAAGTATGTGACATAGAGACTACATATTATGCGACTTTAGCCAGTCTTGCACATAAAATCTTGCTTAATAATTTCCAGTCAACATTCATTAAGCTAACTGGTCTCCAATTCACAATTTGGGCTCTGTTTCCTTTTTTAAGAATAAATATCAAAAGGCTATCAGTTAGAACAGTAGGGGAGGACATTTCCCCCCTCAAAGCTCATTAAACACCAGTAATAAATAGTCTCCTAGGAGTTCTACTGTTTTTTTGTAAAATTCCCCTGAAAGACCATCAGGTCCAGGGGAAGTCCCAGGTTTTAAAGCCACAATAACCATCAATAACTCGGCTTTGGTAATCAGGGTAGTCAGGAATTTGGCCTATCCTCTATGGATCTTAGGAATGTCCATATTATTTAAGAAATCCTCTAGGGAGGCTGAACGTAGTGTAACCTGTCAGAACAAATGCTTTATATGAGTTTCTACTACTTGCATTATCTCAACCCCAACTTTTATGAT
Source organism: Neoceratodus forsteri (assembly GCA_016271365.2). Classification (NCBI taxonomy): domain Eukaryota; kingdom Metazoa; phylum Chordata; order Ceratodontiformes; family Ceratodontidae; genus Neoceratodus; species Neoceratodus forsteri. The sequence goes on from CM057456.1 coordinate 357,194,580, forward strand.
GTGTCCAGTTACAGTTTGTAATTCCATCATAAATCTAGATTCAATACGGTGGTGGCAACTGTCATATGGATTTAGTTGTTGTGCCTTACCCTGGGTCTCAAATTGTTGCCTAAAAATACAGGGTCTGAGCCCTGTCATATTGAAAGCATTTCATATCCTTCCTAACTTCCTGTATTTGTTCCGAGAGATCCTCCCCTGTTTCAACTATTTGAGGCGTCATTATACGCAGTTTCTGTCTTAATTTGAGATCATTGAAATATTTAACATTGGCTGCCTGTTTCGCTCTTTTACTACAAAATAACTTTGTCTCCAGAGCCCTGCCCAATAAAACACAGACTATCATTTTCTGGGTGCTCAGTCGGCAATTAATTTATTATAATTTCTTCCCAATGTCCACTTCCACAATATTTTCATCTTCGTATCTTACAAACTTATGTTCATCATATCTTCATTATACACAATTTCCTCAAACCACATTTTTCCTCATTGTTTTTTCTTTCTTGCCCCCAGGAGTAAACCCGGGGGGCTGCCACACTATTTAGAAACAACCTTTTCATTCTTGTTTCTCTTCTCATCCCCCCAGACGTACATTTGGGGTCTGCTCTCTTCCTTTCTTCTCTCTTGTTGGATATGCATGTACACACATACCACTCCTCTGTCTGGTGTTGTTCTGTGGAGCTCTGAGTCAGATTATCCCACCCCCTTCTCATCCCCTTCCCCTTTTTCTTTACCCCTTCTTCTTCTCCTCTGTTGTCCACCTTCAGCAGTCTGCCCCTCTCCTGCACACCTACCCCCATACTTTTTCCACTAGCCCACCTCCAGCTTGCGATGGACGGTGGGCTTCCCCCCAAGTAGGTGCGGTCCTCCCTTTTTTTTGTATTTCAAAACCGGGCCCTTCAATTCCCCTCACCCTTGTGTTGGGCCAATGTCCCTCATTCCTGTTTCCAACTTCACTTGCTCTAGGGGCACAATTGCCCTACTCACATGTATCCACTACCCCCTACCAGGTAGCCTTGATCTGTGTCCGACAGTTCCACCCATTCTGGTTCTACGGGCTCCTGTCTGTTGGTTTTGCAAAACGAGATAAAGAGAGCGTCCTCCTCATGTCAAACATCTCCTCTCCTCTTCTGCACTGTGGTCCAATGACCTATTTCCCATTCATCATACCCATTTAGAGTAACTACTGGCCCCTTCGGGCTATTCTGCTCCTCCCTTTCCTCAGCAACCTCTGTCATTGCCTTATCATTGGGGAGAGAGGAGTTACTGTAGGGACTTCCCCTGTAATATGAAAACCTATATTCCTAAAGGAACTAGGATCCCCCGAGTCAAGTGGGTCCCACCCCCTTAGTTGTTCTCTGGGACCCTGTTCCCCATCTTGGCCCCTATCCCCCAAACATCATCGGGAAGGTATGGGACTAGGAGCCCCTTGGTTCCATCCCTCCTCTTCCAAGTAGGAATCCACTGTCTGCTGTATAACCCTTTGCCCTTTCCTCCTACCCACTGGGACTGTGTCCCTGTTCACCGGTTGCCCCAGCACCAGCCCCTGGCCACTACCTGTCAAGCCCATGCCATCCATTTGCTATTTGGCCTACAGTGATGCCCCTTGCTCTCCTGTGCTGTTCTGCCATTGTATGCGTCAGGCTGCTACTTTTAACTGCACCCTTGGCGACCGTCTTATCCCACCTCCCCCAAGGAGGCTGTCAGTCCTCGTGGTACTCTGTCACCAACAAAAACCCTTTTCCCTTATAATTTGTCAGCTGATTACTGCATGGGGTCTGCTAAATGGCTGAAACTGCTTCTCTTTCTGATTCCACGGAAACCCCCATAAATGATTGCCTGCGCTCCTGCTTTGGCAGTTATGCTTTCCCCATACATTATCTATTATTAAGGAGGCAGTATAGCGCAGTGGGTTAAGGCTCTGAGCTGCAGATCTGGAGACCTGGATTTGAATCCTATAGCCGCCTAAGTGCATACAGTGTGATCCTGAGCAAGGCACTTAACTTCCTTTTGCTCCCAGGTTGCATCTGGAAAGAAGCTTCAACTTAGTGTGCTACTCCTGGTTAAACAATGTTCCCTATTATACCATTTCCGTGGTGCACATAGCCTCTTATACCAGGAACAGTGAGCCAGTCTTGACCTCCATTAAACTGGAAGTGCATGTGGCTCAAAACCCACCTAGCTGCCAAACTGCGGCCTCATGGATAACACCACTGGGGTAAATTTGATGCATCTCCAGCCCTACTGTGGGACTTCCCACTGCAACCACACTTTCTGCCACCCCACTGCCAATTAGTCTGACTTACGTGGGCCGATATCTTTTTTTTTTTATTAATTGGCAGCTTTGAACTGGCCTATCATGGGGTGTCGAAGGAGTAACTAAATTCATTCTGCCAATCTGCCCCCTGCACTGGGTAGCTTCCATCATGTACTTGTGTCTTGCAGGTAACCCAGATGGTTGCTCTCTGTTAGGTTGTCCTGTCAACCCCTAGCCGCTCCGGCTAGTGATTAAAAAAAGAATCCCCCCTCCTTTTTTTTTTTAATGTTGATTTTCGAATGTTCCCCTTTTAACTGGTCTCTGTGCAGTCTTGTACTTCTAGTAGTGACTAGACTTAGGCCAAGCAACTCCCTAAGGTCAGGTTTGTTTATTGCATTGTATACAAGGCATAGACCACTCTGATTCTTCCATATTGCCAGACAAAAAGTTTAAGTGTAATTAGACTATCAGTATATTTTGTGCTTTTAACCCATGTTATACACCTTGTGGCCCTTTTCTGCACCTTCTCTCTCCTCCTTATTCCTTCAATTAGAATAGAGCCCCAGACTGGATACTGTATTCCACATGTGGTCACCCAAGCGAGGTATGTACTGTAAGAATGCCAGTTTTTTTGTCCCCACTTACTGTGTTCCTCCATATGAAGTTTCACCTTTTATGTGCTTTACTGACTGCTGAATACCTTGATCATGTGCTGTTATGGAAGAATTAGCTGAAACTCCAAAGTCCTACTCACTTTTTGCCCTGGATGTATATATATCTAATATATATGTGTGTATATATATATATATATATATATATATATATATATATACACACACACACACACAAAGTATATATATATATCGATATCTATATATATATTTTCTTTAATGCCTAAACCTGCCCTTCTCCAGGTTTAGGATGAGATAATTTCTGTAACCCTTTGCCTTCCAGTTTGCATATTACCCACCTCAGTATAGCTACCTATAATACTCCCTATTCTCCCAAACATTGCCAGTTTTGAACTCAAGCAGGTCTTCTATGTTTGCATCAAAGCAATACCTAGAATAAACAAAACAGGGCCAAGTACTGATCCATATGGGGCTCCTCTATGGACTGGTACCCTGGAGGAGGCTCCTCTCTTTGTCTACCACCCAGGTGCTTCCCCTTATCCTTACTTTCAACCTTCAGAGACCAGCTCCTTCTTGGCCCTATGCTTTCCCTGGCTTAAATCTCTTTCCCAATGCCCTGTGTCTAAACTCCCTCTCTGATCCCCCCCCCCCGGGCCCTGACCAACTGTTCCCCACCATCACTCTCTATGTTAAGTTGAGAAAGGGGGAAGGGGAAGGAAAAGGGGAGGGAAAGTCCACAGGCAATGAACAGTTCTTGCAAGAAATGTTGTTCTTTTTCCAAGTAGCCTATGCCGAGGTATCAGGAAATCATGATGGTTTCTCTGTCTCAGAGGTAAGCACACATGAGCAGTCTCAGTGTCTTACGCATCAAAGAAAATCGAGGAAAAAGGCAAGAAATCAAAGGGACAACAACATTATTGAAAGAGATAGCATTGAAGAATGCCATGAAATTGAGATATGCTTATATCTCTGAGATAAAGGATTTGTGTGGGATTTTTGAAAAAATTTCATCATAGAAGGTTGAGTTATTGATGAAAGACAATATTTGAATTCTGAAAAACCATATTTTAAAGGCATCTCTTGTGAAAGCCTACATAGTAGGTGAAATGTTGCGTTTATTGACACTTTTATACAATAAAGAGAGGAATTATCAAAATTGGACAATTTGGTCTGCACTCATGTTTCTTTAGCACCCCACCACCATGCAGTAATACCCTCTGGTGTGAAGTCCCTTCTTCCTGTGGGGAGAGGGCAGCCCAATCCTTGTTCCGAGCTTAATGGGCTCATTGAGGCTACTGTCCTGAGGCCTGGGGGGATCAGCAGGGGTAGTAAAGCTGTTGGGTCCAGACTAAGCACTGGTTCTGTGACTGATGTCAGTGGTGGCACTGGACCAGCCGACCCCTTGACTGCAGCTGCCTTAAAAGTCCCCCAATAACCTACCATGCCCTTTTCAGCCTCCCCAGCATTCCTCTCCACTCGACCACTGCCTTGGTAGCCCCCTTCCCACCGTAGAACATAAAGACTTTGCCATCCTCCTTTTTACTGGTGGTCTTTCTTGGGCCTCCTGCTGTGCGGTGCTGTACTTGACGCTGAAAAGAATTGCAGAAACTGTTAGTATTGTTCAACATATTTTTTTTTCAATTAGCCCCCCGACTCCCTCCCCTGGATTACTTTTTAGTGCGCTTACTCCATCCCCCCCATGAAAATTCTTAAGTGACTGTCTTCTTATTTTTTATTTTTTTATTTATGTATATATATATATATATATATATATATATATATATATATATATATATATATTTGGAATTATGGCCAGTTAAATCCCCTACTTTATTTATAGGATCATGGCCTACCCACCCCGGGTGCTCAGACCCCTGCTGTACTAACTGGGGCACCTCGTGCTCCCCTGGGTTCATATCCTATCCCCTGGCTCTCCCCCCTTTTTTTATTTGGTTAGTACGCTTAATTTCCCTCTACCTTCAGACCCTTATCTATATGAGTTGTGTGCCCTGAGCCCCCTATGAAATGGCTGTCCTTTGGATTGTTACTTGTGTCATTTTATTCAGTAATTGCAACAAATGATGCCTTTGTTGCCTAGATAGCTGCACAACTAAATCATTTTCTGAAAAAATAATCTTGCTGCAAATCCTCACATTCAGTCTCCATACTGACATCCAGGTCAGCCATTTCCTTTGATTCATTCTCCACTGCTGGACCTGCAGGAAGGGAGAACTGCTTGCCTACAAGTTCACCAGCCAACTGACTCAGCACAGGATCATCAGCCATCGCAACAGTGCCCCCTCACAAAAAGTAGGGGAATTTCCCTGGTGTTCTGGCCAAATTTCCCCCATTCACTAAAAAAAGACCACCAACAGCATAATCTGGGTCAAGGTCAGTTGTCATTCATCTGTATACTCCTCCCCCCAGATCATTCCTGAAAATAGACAAAAATGTGTCTAGTGCACTTACTCAGTCAACAAAAATTAAATAAATAAATATACAGAGCAAGGTGCTTCAGGAGAAAGGACAGAGTCAGAGTCAGAGTCAGAAAATGTATCAGGAACAGGAACAGAAAAAGTCAGAGAAACTAAAGGAGAGCGAGTAGTTGTGAAACCCTGACAAAAGAAAACAACTTTATTTTTAAATTGTTTAAATAAATTTTGATGAGTACAGAAGAAAGAGTATTACATTATGGCTTTTCCTTTTGTCCCTATGAAAAACTGAATATGTTTTATCTGAAACTTAATTTACAAAAATTCAATAGGAAACTGAGACTTAAATACTATTTTAGTACTATTGAGGAGACATTAGAACCGAATGAAAATTTGAAAAGACAAATATTAGCAACAAATTTGGATTGCAAATCACAGTTCCTCCCTCCAGAACAAATACCTGCTAGCATCAACACGTATCTGGAATTGGTGGACCGAGATATTACAAGGTTAGAAAAAAAGATGGGAGAAGCACATTCAGTCTTACAGAAGAGGAATAGGCTGCAATTAGAGGTTAGGAAAATGATAATTCTATAGTAATAAAAAAGAACAGACAAAGGAGATGGAATGTTAATGATGGTGAAGGAGCTTTATGGGGAGGAATGCATGAGGCAATTGAGTTGTGAGGAGAATTATAAAAAAGTGAGGAAGTTAGAATATTGATTGACAAAATTTTGACTGAAGGATTGGACAAAGGATTTATAACAGTGTGAATACAAATCACTGAAATGACCATATCCTGTTATGCCAGTATTTTACATTCTGCTCAAAATACATAAACATTTAGAAAGACTGCCTGACAAACCAATCGTAGTTAGCATAGGTTCCATATTGGAAGCATTATCTGTATTTGTGATCTACCATTGATAGCATCTAGTATTTAATACAAGGACATATTTGAAGGACACAAGGGATACAATAATCATTCTAGACGAATTAAAGAAAGAAAATGTAATCTGGGAAGATAACATTTTGGATACCCTAGATGTCAAGGACATATACATTAGTATTCCACATGCAGAAGGGATCATGGCAGTAAGAGCATCACTTGAATTAAGACAGGCACAAGATAAACTACCTAGTTAATTTTTATTGGACTTAATGAAGACAGTGTTTTTTTAGAAAAGTATTCTAGATTTGAAAACATTTATTGGCAAACTAAAGGTACTGCAATGGGTTCCTCAAAGGCAGCAAGGTATGGAAATATTTTCATGGATGATTTTGAAAGGCAATATATTTATAGTATTAATCAAAACAAATGGAGTGTTCAGATAAAACTGTGGAAGCCTTTCATTGATTATTGTCTTTGTATTTGGTCAGGAGATTTGAAGGAACTGGTGGAATTTTTAGCATACTTGAATGGCTTTACGTCATATCTAAAATCTGTCTCACAATACATCACAGAGTTAATTAACTTCCATGATCTCTGTATCTTTAAAGAAGGTTCTAAATTATGTATAAAGTTGCACTGTAAAGAGTCAGACAGAAATGTTTTCCTTCATGCAAACTGTTTTCATAAAGTGTTAAAAATAATATCTCCTCTGGACATTTTATAAGGGATAACTGTAAATGTACCAGAGACATAGATTACAAAATGGCAGGAGATTAATTAGGAGGGAGGTGTTTGTACAATGGGGATATGATCATATGATCATAAAATAGTGAATACAGCTAGGGAAAATGTGATAGAGAGGAAGAGATGTGAGAAAAAACTTTGAGACAGGAAACAAAATATAGGATTACAGTACCAATAAATTATGCACAACAATTTGGTCAGATTAAAATAATAATGATGATAATAATAATAATAATAATAATAATAATGTTGATAATGCTGCACTGGGATGTGTTGAAGGTAAATTCACAGGGGGAAAGCCTTTTTTTGAAAAACAAATAACAGCTGTAGCAAAAAGGGTAAAAACTTTAAAAGATAGATTTTGGAATGCCTTTCAAATAGAAAAAAAATGAGATTTTCAGGGTAGAACACAGATAATAGGCAATTACCCCTGTGGTAAATGCCAGAACTGTAATAACACCAGTAAAACTAAACCATTTATAACCTGTGTAGAAGTGAAGAAATTGAGATTAAACAGTCTGTAACCTGCCAAACTGAACAAGTCATATATCTTTTCAAATGCATATGTGATTTATTTTACATAGGCAAAATGACAAGACCTTTATGGTTATGACTGAGTGAACATAAGAGTGATATCAAGAAAGGAGATGAAATCTCTGTTATAGCTAGGCATTTTAATGAAAGAAGACATAATGTATCCACACTAAGGTTTGTAGGAATAGAAAAGGTTGACAATCCTGTTAGTGGTGGAAATGTTGACAAAAATGTTAATCATGAAAAGCATTTTGGATAGATAAAATTGGGACTTTGGTCCCTAGATATGGTTTGCATGTTTGATTCTCTCATCAAGATGGCGACCGGAATGGGTCAGCCTTAGTAGTAGCTCCTTTTGTTTGTTTGAACTTTAATTTTTGCTCATTTTCATTTATTTTGTTTTCTTTGTTGTTTTTAGTAAGTTTAGTTAGGGTATCTGTAGTGAAGTAGATTAGTGAGGAAGTGGACCAGGGCTTTTGTTTTATTTATGTATACCCCGGTTTTGTTGGAGTGATTACCGGTGCTGACTGCTGGCTAGCTATTCAATTTTGCTAGCAGCATTACTAATTTTCTCATTTGTCTGAAGTTGTGTTGTCTATTTGATGTTCTGATCACCATGTTCATGTAAGTGATCAATTGGCATTTTAAAACTTTATTTCAACTGATGAATCACTGTTCAGACTCCACTGGTACCAGTTCTTCTCAAGCGCTGAATTTGCTTTTGAGTCAGAGCAGAGGTGGAAGATCACTGGTTCTTTGAGGCAACTTTTGTATGGAATCCTGAGGGGATGTTCCGGATTGTATTGCAAGTGGAGGAAGAGAAGAAAGGGTAAACTTCAGCTGTGGAACTCACCGATAGTAAGCTGGGTCAGTCAGTGAGTCCATTCCATTTTATTCATCTTGGACCATTGCTGGAAGAAGGAGTTTATTTTTGGACTGTGGTGACCAGCTGAGCTTCTAATTTTGCTGACTGGAGAGTAGGAGTCTAGGTGAGGGCTGTCTGCAGGAAGGGCAGAGGCAGGAGCATATGCCATAGGGCATAGTGCTTGTGTTTACCTAGGGGCTTGTCAGGGGGCTTTGCTGGTGAGGCTTTGTCCAGCTGGAGCCCTGTCCTCTGGGTGGCATGCCCTGTTCTCACAGTGAGCCAGAACATGAGTGGGGGCTAGGTTTGGTGTATGGTCTGGGACATCATTTTATCTGCCCAGTTCCTCCTGTTTTTCCTCAGATTTCTACAGTCAGATAAGGTGGTTGGTTGGGGGTGGACTGCTAACAAAGTGGGTGTGGTATTCATAGCCAGCGGATGGAGGAGTTCTGACTGCCTGGAGCAACTTAATAAGGGGGGGGTTTGGAAGACCTCTGTCTAGGGCTGCCTGACCCTTCAAGGCAGAACTCCCTTGCCTCTTGCCCTGTCTGTAGGCTGGTTTCATCTTCGGAAGGAACTGCCAGACAGAACTTTAAGTGACCGTGGCTGGAGTCTGAGTGACTTTGGAATCCATCAGATAAGACTAATTGTTTCAGTTGGCCAGTGAGAGAGCCCTGGAATTCACTCTTATTTATTCTGTTTTGGACTGTTGTGGTGAGAGCACAGCATTTTGGACAAATTGTGGTGTACAGGTGGGGGTGGGAGTCTCACCTAGCCCAAGAACTGGTTTACAAGCGTGGCATGCTTAGCCCCAATCTGGATTATACAAACTCAATAACTCTGCTGGACTCTACATTGTTTTAGTGTTTTGTTTTAAAGGGGTTTTGATTTATTTATTTTATTTTTCTGTTCTTTTTTGGTAGGGATTTGTTGGGAAGTGGGGGATACAGATTTGAATGATTTTTGGGTATTTGTTGTGCTTTATTATTTAGACAGTTGTTGAGGGTGTTGGCAGTCATACTGATATGTGTTGGCTGAGAGCTCTCCCAGTTAGGAGCTACTCCTCTTCTGAGCTCAGTGGCCTCCAGCCTTTTGATTCCCCTCCCATCCAATGAGGTATATGGGCAATGTTGAGCTTTGGGGATTGTGAAGAAGAAGTGTAGGGCCAAGGGTCATGGACCTGGAGGGGGAGTGGAGTACAGTGACTGGATTGGGGTGGTGGGGCCCAGGGGTCACTCTGGTGTGAAATGGATTCCAGAGAGGGGTCCTCCCTGACTGATCCCCATACCCAAGGGCTCCACATTAGCACCCCACCCCAGCAGCTCATCCTACTCAGTCGGTGTTATGCAATGCCAGGTCCATTAAAAACAAGACAATGGTAATGGCTGATCTTGTTGGGTCATTGGACCTTGCTTGTATCACTGAAACCTGGCTGGATGAGAATTCTGGCCTTATTCTGGAGTCAGCTGTTCCAGCTGGGTTTTTGGTGATATACCATTAGAGGATAGATTGCAGGGGCAGACGTGTAGTGATCTGTTTGAGAATGGAACTGGGCCTTACTGATGTGTTAGTTGAGGAGCCCAAGTCCTTTGAGTGTATCATTGGTGCAGGTGTGGGGTGCAGAACCCTTCTCATCTACCATCCACCAGAGGGTGAGAAACAGTTTCTACTGGAAGTCGCGGACTTTATCATTGATATGGTGTTGGAGTCTCCCAGATGGATGGTGCTGAAGAACTTCAATGCCTGGGTCGATGATGAACTCTCACAATTTGATCAGGTCTTCCTCCAAGTAATGAATTTGTTGGGCTTCAAACAGGTGATTACCTCTGTGACCCATATTCTTGGTCACTCATTGGACTTGGTCTTCTTACTAGGGATGGAGACCTCTGACATGGTGGTGAAACCAGTTGGATAGTCTGACCATTACATCATAAGGTTCAATTTCATGGTTCCCCCCCCAATAGGCCTACCCCTGTGGAGATGGTCCAGTACCACTCTTTGAGGGGTTTGACCCCGGATGGCTGGATGTTGTTGCTGGACCTAGCAAACTTGCTGAGTGTAAGCACAGACCCAGAAAGCCTGCTACAAGCTTACAATAGGGCTGTGTTGGAGGCTCTGGATTCCATTGCTCCTGTTCATGTTTGCCCTTTCACTCTTAGCCCTCAGTCCCCTTGGTTTAATGGGACCTTGAGGGAGTTGAGGTGAGAGGGACAAAAGTTGGAACAAAGCTGGTGGAAGTCCGGTCATAATGTGGACAGACTTAGACTGATGTCTCATTATAAAGAGTATCAGTTGGCTAGTTCCGATAAGAAGGCAGAATTCCTGTCCAGGGAAATAACTGCTTTACAGACTTGATCAGCTCAGCTCTTTGGGACTGTGTACAGACTGTGCAATCCAGCCTGTCTCCAGTCATGGAGAGCATTGTCACAAGAGAAGTGTGATGAGTTTGCTCCGTTCTTTGCAAATAAGGTTATTGGCATCAGAGTGAATATCTGTGCAGCTCACTCTAATGGGGACTGTGGTGATCAGTGGGAGGTTGTGGCTCCTTGGTTTGTTTGGTTGGATTTTGATCAGTTGGCAATCGTGGATGTCATGAAGATCATCTAGAGTTTGCAGCCGACCTGCTGTGGCTTGGATCTGGGTCCAACTTACCTCCTTATAGGGTGTGTTGAGGTCATTGGCCTGGTCCTAGCAGAGATAGTCGATGTTCTTTAGAGACAGGTATGTTTCCGGACACCCTGAAGGAGGAGGTGGTGACACCCCTCCTTAAGAAATCCTCTCTTGACCCTGACTGTCTTGCCAACTACAGGTCTGTCTCTAACCTTCCCTTTGTAGGAAAGGTTATAGAGAAGGTGGTTGCACTGCAGCTGGAGGATCATCTTATCATCCATGAGATCTATGATCCACTCCAGTCAGGATTCAGGAAGAGGCAGAGTACTGAGATGGTGCTTGTCCGGGTACTCAATGATCTCCTGATAGTGAGAGATCAGAGTACACGTTCCATCTTGGTTCTCCTTGATCTCTCTGCAGCACTTGACACTGTAGACTATGGTGTGCTTCTGGAGCACTTGAGGGTCATCTGTGGACTGTCAGGTATGGTCCTCAGATGGTTCCACTCGTACCTCATCGGCAAGTTTCAGAGAGTGGCGTCAGGGATTTATTCCTCTGACCCAGTCTCCCTGCTGTGTGGGGTCTCTCAGGAATCTGTGTTGTCACCCATGTTGTTCGCAGTATACATGCTGCCATTGGGGGACATTGTGAGGTGGTATGGGCTGAGTTTTCACTGCTATGTGGATGATACTCAGTCTGCATGTCCTTTGTGCCCAGGCAGGATGATTCTGTCTTGGTATTTAACAACTGCCTCACAGAGATTCAGGACTAGATGAGTGCCAATTGGTTCAAGCAGAATCTGGGCAAGACTGAGGTACTGATTGTGGACCCAGGACATTAGATTGAGGGGAAACTGGCTTGCCAGTCTTCCGGGCTTGGCTCATTGGCAGCCAGCTGTTGACCTCAGATTGGGTGCATAATCTGGGCTTTATTTTTATTGATTTTATTTATTTAGATTCAGATTTAATACCTTTGAGCCATAGGCCCATTTACAAAGGTTCCAAGTCAGATAACAATATACAGAGATGTAGAATTAAATCGGTGAACAAAGTACAGAGAGAGGAAAAGGGGTGCAAATAGACACAATATATGTAAGGTAATTAGCAGTCAGTGGCTACACAAACAAAATGAAAGGTTGCTAAGTGCAATCAGAAAGTGCAGGGGATAGCAATGACAACTCTGCAATAGTGAGTGATTACAAACTAAGGGAACTGGGTGGTCAGGGACAGGTCCAGGACAGGGAAATTATAGTGGGGGGTGGGGTTGCAGCCAGGAAGGCATTGCTAAATGGAGAGCTGGTGGGGTGGGTGAGGGTGGGGTTGGGGGAGGTGAAGCTGCCAAAGGGTTGACACTTAAATCACACATGGCCATAGTCAAATCCTCTTTTTATCATCTGAGGAATATCACAGGATAAAACGCCTGGTCCCACCTGATGACCTTCCAACTTTGGTCCACGCCTTTGTGACCTTATGCCTTGATTACTGCAACTCCATTTACCTAGGGCTTCTGGGAATTGATATTCACTGCCTGCAGCTGGTGCAGAATGCAGCAGCCAGGTTGTTGAATGTATTACCTCGATCTTGCCATGTCACAGCTGTTGTCTGTGGACTGCACTGGCTGCCTGTTCAGTGGTGAATCACCTTTAAGGTCTGTTTGCTAACCTATAATGCCCTATATGGAGAGGGTCCATGCTATTTGCAAGAACTCCTGTGTCCTTATCGCCCCCTCTGTCCACTTCGCTCAGCTGACAAGGAATTGTTGGAGATTCTCAGGGTCTGACTTAAGACATCAGGAACTAGGGCATTTTCATTTGTGGTCCCAACCCTGTGGAATTCTCTACCTCATTCAGTAAGGGAGTGCCTGACTGTGGAGAGCTTCAAGTCAGCAACCTGCTTATTCAGGCTCACCTTCCTAGAATATGAATTACAGATTGTTAATGATTTCTGTTGTTCTTTGTCTTAAATATCTTATACTGTAATATGACTTTTTATGCTGTGTCTTTTTATCTTTTGTACAAGTGCTCAGGTATTTTGATTTGCTCTTTTAAAAAAATAATGAAGTTGAAGTTGAAATGAAGAAATAGCCTGGTCTGATTTTTATGCAGTAAATGAGGCTTCAAATTAATGTGGTTTTGAAATAGTAATAGAATACTGTTGATTGGTGTATCTGCACCATAGGTATTCTTCCCTGGGAGGTAGTTTTCTCACAATGATTCCAGGAAGTATTGGACATTTTTTTCCTTTTATTTTAGGGGTGCTTTTTCATTTTATGGGATTTTTGTAAGATCCAGAATTAAAGTTAAGGCTTGGTTTGTTATGAGTATTAGGAATTTTCAGCACTACATAGGGAAGCTTAGCTGACCATCTGAAGGTGAGTTTAGCCATGTTTGGCTACAGGATTCTTAAGACAGCCACTTTTTCTGGGTGGGTCAGGGTCCAACAATGGCCAATGAGGGGCTTATCCTGCTCTCTGATTCAACTTTCTAGTCCAATAATACATAAAGTAAATCACATGGATATGAAATATGTAAATTGTTTTAAGAGTTCAAAATAGAGTAATAAAAGTGCTTTACAACTCACAAGATAAGGTTTGGGGCAAAAGGTTTCTTGTGCAAATGGGCAGTGTTAATCCCCAGGAATGTTTGAAGAGGAATTTTAAAGAATAATAAAAAAAACTATGGTTAGCATTGTAACTGTAGAAGATAGTTTTAAAATACTGATGAACAATATGAAACAAAAGATAACGGATTTAGCAACATATTAGTATGAGATTTGACAGTCTTAATATGGATGATAGACAACTTTAATTAAAAGTCTTGAAGCTAGACAGTAGATTATGACCCAGGTGAAAACACAGGCAGATTTTTAAACAAGAAGAAAATAAATTACCTTTGAGTTTAGAATGGAGAATGAAGATTCTCAGTAGGAGTTTGAAATTTAGCATAACGAGCTAAAGTCTGAAAAAATTGTAGTGAGCAGGCACACATTACTAAAGGTAGTTTTAGATCAGGAAATCAGGAGAACAAGAGGTTAAAAGTTTTAACTGCAAAAAAAATGTCTACTGAGCAGGCACAAGCTCTTGGATGCCATCCTAGAGATATTGTTAGAATAATAAAGGAGTAGGCATGAAGTGTGTGTTAGTGCTGAAGGACTTCTAAAAGAAAGAAATTCAAAGTTCCAAAAGAAAGATACTGAGTGAGCAGGCATGCTTTTTTGGTGCCATTTCAGATGGCTACCTTAACAGCCAGAACACTATAAAAGTGATGGTGTCCACAGCCGCCAGCACCCACTTTATACTAAAACAGACTTGAATGTAGGTGAGAATGTTGGAGTACATTTTCTTCTTCTTCTTTTATAAGAGAAAAATAAGTGAATTGAAGGAAGTTTAGTTGTGTACAATACATGAGAATAACTTCATGTTTTGACAGCACCAGGTACCAATAGCATAATTAGTCAAGAGCGAGAGCACAGTAATTTTAATAGGGGATTTATTGAATCAATATTTTTTGCATCATAATGAACACTGTATAACAAAAAAATGTTTTATAATGAAAGATAAGAGAAAGGTTACATTTGGAGACATACACCCAAGAGATAAATGGAGACCCATTTTTGAAATAAGATAAACAATGTCAGGGATATAAGTATATGAGAAATAGATATAAGAGTTATTAAAACATTGGGGTTTCTTTCAGAATTCAACACAGTGTGGGTCAAATTAATAAAGCCACTAAGTGAAGTAAGTGTTTAGTTAAAGAAGTTTTTTTTAAGTTTATAGTATATAATGTGTAAGTGGTATAAAATTAAAGACCTACAGTATGTATTTTATTGTAAAGTAATTTTATAAATAAAAAAAGAAAATGTGGTAAGAAATACTATTGGCAAAGGTATTGACAGCAATGAGATGAGAAGGGTCTATGCAGTAGGGATATTTTAAGAGTTACAGAATTTGATACAGAATAGGGAAGAATTAATATTAGAATTGGTTCTTATTAAGGTGACAGAATAACATTAACTGCAAGTTGGAGTGAAAAAAATTCAGAGATACACCAAGGTAGGATTTTCTTTTTAAGATTTTAAGATAGTGGTGTGTATTGGTTTAAATATAAAAAATGCCTTGAATGTACATAGTTTATAGAATATTTTGTTGGAAAAGAAGAACATTCAAATGTACATATTAACTGTGTAATAATCATGGAAAGTGGTGATGGATTATACTTAATGTTACTGAGGATGGTACTAATGAATGCTACATACATTAATATTTATAGATCCTGATGAAGTGCCCAGAGGCCGGGCTATGAAACATCAATTGAATCATGGTGTATTTTAAAGGAGTTTATTAAATAAAAAACTAAAAAATATTTTATGGATAGATGAGTCATTTTGTCAATATTTTTGTTGGGAAAAACTGTGTGACCAGACTTGGAAATGGAAGAATATGTCTTTTCTTTCCATTTGTAACCAGATGTGTATAGAGTGGAATATATGCCATAGTCAAGCCATTCTGAGGTGTGCTGCTCAGCAGTGACCCCAAAGATCTAGGAGAGCCGGTCCTTCCTGTGATTTTTGGAGTCTTAGGAGTGTATATTCGATGTGTGGCAATTTCCCTGCCCATATATACAGTGGAAGATCCTATGTTGCCAGTTTTGCCAGGTTTGTGCTGTGATATGTAGGGGCAGGTTCAAGAACAAGAACAGAAACTGGGGGAGTGTGACCATCCTTACAGAGTCTATGTAATGTAAGATGTCAAACTGGAGGAATACCCAATGTTCAAGTTAATGGATCAGTTGTGATTTTGAGGGCATAATTAGCATCATATAAAACTTGCTCCTCTTTAGAGAGGCATAATACTCAGATACTTTAGAACATTTTAATCCCATTTCATAGGGCATTTTTGCTGTACATCGGGTATGGGGTATAGTTAAAGGTTATGTAATTGGGAAAAAGCAGCAGGTATAGACTGTTCCAGTTTTGAGTGATGAAGCAAAACATCATCCACATATTGTGTGACTCAATGTCCCTGCCCACCTACCCAAATCCCCATCACTGTATCCATTTGCCTTATTAGTTCTGCCAAAGGCTCAATGGAAATGGAAAAAAGTAATGAGGCTGGGGCCGATGGGTGTCTCTTTCAAGTGAGAAGTTCTGAGAGTGGTGTCTATTGGCTTAAATCATAGCACAGGGGGAATAATAAAAAAAAGCATATTAGACTGGTAAAACAGACTGGGAAATCTAGCCCTCACCAGCACTGACAACAGGAAGGATCAGGAGACTGAGTTAAATGCATTCTCAGCATCTAAACTAATTAATGTGGCTAAGATATGGCTCTTTCTGACATGGTAGAGAATGTGAATTGTCCACCTTATATTATCTGTAGTCTGGCGTGACCTGATAAATCCAATTAGGTCATATTTTATTAGGCTAGGAATTACAAAGGAGTCTGTCCTTTTTGTTGTATGGACATAAATAACTTGTAGCCCATGTTTAACATGGAGATTGAGTGGTACTATTTACAATGGTTGTTTTTAGGGCTGCAGTGGGTGGGGCCCTGAGGACCTCTTGCTATCAAAAAAAGACTCCACATTCCTTGCATTCATTGTGACAGAACAACCTGTTGGAGTTGCACCACAGTCGCCTTCACATCCATTATTGTGCGCTGTTCATTATCAATATTAGAAGCAGCACTGCACTATTTATATAAAATGTTTAATGATTAATAGAAAATTCAGGAAGATCAAGAGAGAGGTGAACAGGGAAAATTACCTAAGGTTGGCTAGTGAGGTAAGTAAGAAAGTCAGGCGAGCAAAGGCACAAAAGGATCTGCAGATAGCTGAAGGAATTAAGAAGGGGGAGAGGTCTTTCTTTCACTATATAAGTGAGAAAAGTGACAAGAAGGAAGGGATTGTTAGGCTTAGGAAAGGAGTGGAGTGGGTGGAGGATAATGGGGAAAAAGCAGAGATACTAAATGAATACTTCTGTTCCATCTTGACCAGGGAGAAGGATGGACCAGTGCCTACAGGAAGGGAAAAAAGGAGTGGGAGGGGAAGGGGAACACAGATGTTGTGATAGAGGAGGATACAGTGTGGGAGGGGCTGCTGGCATCGAAGGTGGACAAATCACCAGGCCCAGATGGAGTACATCCAAGGGTAATATAGGAACTGGCTGAGGAGCTGGCAGGCCCACTGGCAGACCTATTTAATAGTTCACTAGAGACAGGCATAGTACCACAGGACTGGAGAACAACACATGTAGTGCTACTCCACAAAAGTGGTCCCAAGGATGACCCAGGGAATTGCAGACCAGTCAGTCTGACCTCCATTGTGGGCAAGCTCATGGAGACCATACTAAAGGAGAGGTTGGTGGAATATCTAGAGAAGCATGGTCTCCAGGATGTGAGGCAGCATGGATTCATGGGGGGTCATGTCAAACAAATCTGATTGACTTCTTTGACTGTGTCACTAAGTCAGTAGATGGGCAAAGTGGTAGACATCCTCTATCTTGATTTCAGCAAGGCCTTTGACTCTGTGCCCCTACAAAAGGCATATCACAGGAAGTTGGTGGATCTCGGGGTTGGGGTAAAGATGGCCAGATGGGTGGAAAACTGGCTGAAGGACAGAACCCAGAGGGTGGTTGTGGGGAGAGAGAGTTATCTGGCACCAGCCAAGTAACCAGTGGGGTCCCACAGGGCTCAGTGCTGGGGCCGTTGTTTTTCAATGTCTTCATCAATGACATTGGATATGGCATTAAGGGCAAAATGTGCCTATTAGCAGATGACACCAAACTCTGTGGGAGAGTGGACACAGCTGAAGGGATACAGGACCCACAGGAAGATTTGGAAAAACTTGGGAGGTGGTCCAGGATATGACAGCTTGGATTCAATGCCAAGACATGCAATGTTTTGCATACTGGAGCCAAGAATCTTAGGACAGAGTACTACCTGGATGGAGTCCAAGTATTTGCATCACAGGAGGAGAAGGACCTGGGCGTGATGATCACTAGTGACCTGAAGCACTCCATGCAGTGCAAGAAAGCAGCAGCAAAGGCAAACAAGATGCTGGGATGCACATCTAGGGGATCAGTAGTAGTAGGAGAGAGGAGGTTATACTGCCATTGTACAGGTCACTGGTAAGGCCACATCTAGAGTATGGAGTTTAGTACTAGTGCCCACAGCTCAAAAAGGACATTAACCTGATAGAGAAGGTCCAGAGGAGAGTTACAAAGATGATAGCCAGTCAGCAGGGTAAGGCATATGTGGAGAGGTTGAGGGCACTGAACATGTACTCCCTGGAAGACAGGAGAGTGAGAGGGGACATGACTAGGACCTTCAAGAACTTGAAAGGGTTAAATATGGTTGATAAGGAGAGTCTCTTTAAGCTGAGTGGCAACCATAGCACGAGGGGGCACAGTCTTAAGCTGGAAGGTGGTAGGTTTAGGAGGGAGGTCAGGAAGCACTTCTTCACAGAGAGGTTGAAGGCAGTGGGAAGCTGTAAGAGAGACTGGGACAGGCATAGGGGGATGGTAAGGGTCATGGCTATGGAAGATGGGAGGAGTGGGGAAGGAAGGCAGGGACATTAACTCAAGCTATGGACCATGCAATACAAGCAGACTTGATAGACCAACTGACATTCTTCTGCTGGCTTCTTCATATATTTGTATGTTCATATTTTGTTTCTATCAGCAGTCATGGCACACTGAGTCATATTCAAGATGGCCATGGCAATTTAATGTGCACACACTAGTGGTAGTGCATGCACAGTAGAGTGTGGCTGCCATCTTGGTCAAGGCAGAGTGTACCGTATTCTGCTGTTTCTGCCTTTTTTTATTGTAAGTATTCCCGTCATCTGATCCTCCCTCTCAGCATCCACCCCCCAGAAACATAACAATGAAACTGGGTGTGCCCACTGTGGTGATTGTGTTCACAGTGATGATCCCTTTCTTTCTTCTTATATATATTATTTTCCCCCTCATCTGACCCTCCCACTCAGCACCTACCCCCCCAAAACGTAACAGTGGCATGGGGGGTTGCCCAATCACCCAGTGCAGGAATCCTAATTAATTTTTTCTCCGACTCCCCCTTGTTCACTACTGTGTATGTGTGGTTATTTCTGAGGTTTTTGTTTTATAGATTTATTGTCCCCTCCCTCATAGCACCCAGCACCCCCCCCAGAAAGGTAACAGTGGCACTGGAAGTGCCCAATCCCCCAGTGCAGCAATCCTCATTGTTTCTACCTGTGAATAAAAAGGTTCACCAGTGTTTTTTGTGCTCCCACCTGACCCTCCCAGTGAGCACCACCCCGTCCCCTTAATTACCCATTATGGGTCCAACACCATAATCTTCTCTGGACCACAGACACGTCTTCACTCTTCAAAGTCAGACCACAAATTGAAGAAACAGGTAAGCAGTTCAATGTATTTCAATGGTGGTTTGAACTTAGTGACACTAACTTGGCCAGTTTTTCATATTTTTAGCCCATATTTTCAACATGCCTTTTTTGGGACCCCACCTCATAAACAATGGCACTGTCATTAGGCAAATTTGTCCCAAAACATGATTTTTCAGTCCCTGCATGAAATCACCTTTCAGGTAAGAGCTGAACATTTTCTCTGCCCTTCTTCATGAGGTGGCATCATAAAAAGGCTATGTTGAAAATTTGGTATAAAAATATTTTAAAAAAACAAAGTTATTAATCTATATTGAATTTTGCGGACGCAGATTTGTAACTTTGGTAATTTTCAATATTTTTAGCCCACATTTACAACATAGCCATATTTTTACAGCACCTCATGAATGTGACATCTGTCATTTTTCTAATCCTTGCTAAAATGTTTTTTCCCATCCCAAAACGTGATTTTGGGGTCACTGCATGAAATCATCTTTTGGACAGGAGCTGAAAATATTCCCAGCCTTGTTCATGAGGTGGGGTCATAAGAAGGTTATGTTGAAAATATGGTGTAACAATATTAAAACACAACTAAGTTGTGAGCTTACATTACATTTTCCTAATGAAGTCTCATAACTCTGGTATTTTTCAATATTATTACCCCTTCTTCCTTACCTGCAGACCTATCGGCTCTGGCCAGAGTTTGTTTTTCCTGGGTTTTGGGATAACAGAAGTTGTAGCAAAGTCCACCCTCCAGTACAGAGTTAAACACCTTAATTAAGTGGGGTGCAGATTCTTCACAAAGCTTTTTATATACTTCTAGAACATACCCATCTGGGCTTTCTGAGTTTTTCTGTTTTTGATGGCTTGGTAGTGGTCTTCCTCAGTTAGTGGACTAAGTAGTCCTCATGTTCTCTCAGGTATCAGTGTTGGGAGTCTGAGGAAGTTGGTAAAGGCAGCTGCCACCTCCTGCTTGCCTCCTGTTCTGGGGTATAGAGGGTCTTACAGTAATCTATTAAATCAGTTGCAATATCTTCCCCCTTTGTTACCTTTGATTTAGTTATGAGATGTTTCATGGAGGTGATGGTTGCCCTCACCTTCTTTTTGTGTAAGAGATGTGCCAATATCCATGTCACCCATGGGCCCACTTCATAGCACATTTGGTGCAAAAAGGTGAGGGCAATTTCAGTTTGCTTGGAATGCCACTTATTAATCTCCCCCCTTACTTTTTTCATCTGAGTTAGGACTGAGTTGTCCCCCTGTTTGTGTGCTAAAACCAAGAACTGGTAGGCGTCTTCTAATTTTCAATTTCTGGAGGCATTCTTTTTTTTGGTAGAAGTGCAACAAATAAGGTGACCTCTAATTGTTGTTTTAACTGTATCCCAATGCATGTGTGGGGCAACATCTGGGGGGGGGCAGATTTTCTAAAGGAGTAGACACAGATGCAAATGCATGCTGTGCCTGCATCTGTGTCAGTCCACTTGTGTGCAGGCAGCCCTGCTGCTACAGTGGTAGCCAGCCTAAACTTTCCTCATCTGCAATGCCTTATTAGTTTAAATGGACATTCTCAGCTTTTAGCTTATTTTAATAGCCTCAGTGGAAAACAATGCTTGCACATATCTGTATTGGTGGACATACTGTTCTTTGGTCCTTCTCATCTTAAAATGTTCATATTAACCTTTATTTGCCATATTTTAATATCTCACCATCCTGAGTGGAGGGGCACTTGATGGGGAGGAGAGGTACTGACGGCCATCAAACAGGAAAGGGACCTGGGAGTAATCATATCCAATGATCTAAATGTTAACAAATGATGTGAGAAGGTTGTGAGGAGAGCCAGTAGGAATGTTGGGGTGCATAGGGAGATGCATCTCCAGCTGAAGGAAGGAGGTGGTGATGCCACTCAATAGAACACTGGTGAGACCTCATCTAGAGAACTGTTTCCACTTCTGGAGGTCGCATCTCCGGAAGGACATAGACAGAGTAGAAGCAGTTCTGAGAAGGGTGACAAAAATGGTGCAGGGGCTGCACCAAAAGTCATATTAGTGGATACTGAAGGATCTCAATATGTATTCCCTGGAGTACAGAAGGAAGAGGGGGTATATGATAGAGACTTTCAAATACCTCAGGGGTGTAAATGAGATACTAGAGGGTAGCATCTTTCAAAAAAAAAAAAGATGTTCAAGAACAAGGGGCTATGATATGAAAATATAGGGGGGTAGACTTCGAGGTAATGTGAAAAAGCATTTTTTCATAGAGAGGGTGGTGGATCAATGAAACACACTCCTGGCTGAGGTTGTAGGGGCAAAAATGGTTGGGGAATTAAAAAAAACACATTGAACAGACATAAAGGACTTCTAACAATAGGAAAGAGAGAGTAAGCCGCAGATTGTTTAGGATCAGCAGTATATGAAACAGGTAATGAAGATGGGCAGACTAGGTGGGCCAAGCGGTCCTAATCTGCCATCAAATTCTGTTTCTATGAGTGAAATACTGGGCGGTTTGCTGTTGCCATTCGTGCATGTCTAACATGGCACAGAAGTGCCAATAAACTTGCACATGAATGAGTTTGAATTTTCTCAAATGATGCAAGCTACAAAGATTTTAGAAAATATAGCACACTTTGCTGAGCATGAAAAGATGCTCTAGCATAAAGAGATATTTATTTGAAAAGTATATTTATTTTATTTATTTATTTTAAAATTGGTAACTGGGAAAGACATACTGAGCCGATGCTCATTTTCAGGTCTGACCCAGTGGAGGGGGAATACAGAAGATTAGGAAAAGCAAAATTACAAATATCCAAAAATGTGAAATTCAATAAACAAATCATTCCCAAGGGTGCAAGATGTAATAAGACAACTGAGTTCACAATTGCATTATGTACAAAATGAGCAAGAAAGCTGCAAGTGCACAGTCCATAATAGGTAGGCTCAACAGTGCTCTGAAAGTGGAGTGGAGGCCAAGGGCGATAGCACCATTAGCCAAAAATAAGGGACATCTAGCCATAAGGCATGCCTCAGTTACATGCGGGTGGGCTCAAGAGGGGAGTGACAGATGCAGGGGAAAGGTAAACTTAGTCATCGAGGCAGGGAGGAGCCGTGACTCGGGCATACACATAAACATCAGCATCTAGTAGTTCTGGGGATCATAATGGCTATCCTCTCCATCTCCATCTCCATCTCCTCTCCCTCTCCATCTCCTCTCCTCTCCTCTCCTCTCCCTCCATCTCCCTCTCCCCCTCCATCTCCATCTCCATCTCCTCTCTCCTCTCCCTCTCCCTCTCCCTCTCCATCTCCCTCTCCTCTCCATCTCCCTCTCCCTCTCCTCCATCTCCATCTCCCTCTCCCTCTCCCTCTCCTCTCCATCTCCATCTCCCTCTCCTCTCCCTCTCCCTCTCCTCTCCATCTCCTCTCCTCTCCTCTCCCTCTCCATCTCCATCTCCTCTCCCTCTCCATCTCCATCTCCATCTCCATCTCCATCCAGCATGGATGAAGCATATACTGCTGAACAGTCATGTTTCCCCAGCTCGGTATGCTCAGGGGAGTCTAAATGGTTCTCTTATAGATAAATTAAGTTGGGTTTTTGTCTTTTGATTTGTAAGAAGATTTTAGTTCTATTAGTTGGATTATCAAGACCATTGACATTTAAAGAATGTAAAGCTACAGCAGGTTATGCCTTTACAGCACTATAGTTATGTCTGAACCTATTGGGTCACACCTCCTCTCCCAGCCCCCTGGGCCAGACCATAATGATACCTCCTGTCTACTTTTCAGTGTTGTGCACAGCTTTTTAAAACAACATTTATGGAAAACAGTCACCAAATAGAAAAGTGAGAAATGGTGCTAACAAGCGGCTACCAAACACTGAAACAGCAAACTTTGGGAACAGCCAAAGAAACAGGGCCTCTAAGGTAAAGACTCTCAAACAGAGTCTTAGGCTACCACAGATTGCTGGCCAGTGCTGAGGAAATCCTTGACATAGAAAGGGCGCCAGCATAAAAAGTGCAAGATATGGTCAGTTGGGAGGACATCTGGCTCCACCCTTCCTTTTAGTAGTAGTATAGATAACCCAGGCCAGTAAGGATAAGAACTGCAAACTGCTGCCTTCTGTGGAACACAACATGCTCAGTGAGCAGGTAGTGCATACAAGAATGAGTAGCAGACCTGCATCATATGTTTCCCCAGGGTGATAGAAATAATACATGCATATGTAGTTTGGCTAGAAGAAATTGTTCCAGTCAAAAGTCATAATTAATCTAACAGGCAACCAATCAAGGAACAACAAACAAGCATACAGTCCATTCAGTGTTTGGTGACTAGAGTATGAGGTTAGTAGTGCTTATGTAACTGTAGTTTACTTTTTGGCTTTTCTCTGTTCCCACCCTTGGTATGCTAAATGGGTACTGAGTAGAGAATAGAAATCCCAGCACCAAGGGTAAGCAGAGTGCTGGAGAAGGAGGAGGCAGGGGTGGATGGTGGGTGTTTCACAATGTGCTAAACGGGAACTGCCATGGGAGGCTGGCCTTTATTGGGGGTGTGGGAGGAGCTATTTACCCCACATTGAATCTCAGGCTTTAGACCTCCCATTCAATGTTTTGGTGAACAGAGCATAGGGTTAGTAGTTCTTATGTAACTGTAGTTTACTTTTTGGCTTTTCGCTATTCCCACCCTTGCTATGGAATCCAGGTAGTTGGTAGGGAATATAAAGCCCTAAAAGATTACCTCCCCCAACTCATGGAGAGTATGACCAGTAGCACGCAGGAGAGGAAAAATTTCCAGGTGGAGGAAGCCTCTGAGGACCAATGGCTACTGACCCCCCATCCTCAGGGCAAACTAAGAGGAGATAATCGTAAGTTCTTACAACCATATTCTAGTTTCTGAGAAAGGTGAACTGTTTGTAGAGCCTCAGAGTCTGTTGTATGATGTGTTCTGGAAGGTTGATTCTCAGACTGAAGAGGCAGATCCACTCTGAAGGAGTGTCTGGATCCCGAATATGGATTAAGTCCAGCTGTAAAGGGGTGAACGTGGTCCAGGATTCCAATATGATATTGATAATATTCAATGGGGTTACAGAGTCAATGCGAGCATGAAGATCATGAGTTGATTAAATGAGCTGCCAGACTCTGAACTATGGGAAGTATGATGAGTTATGAAATTCTTAAAGTAGTCTATCAGACTTTGTAGAGGGTTTGACATTCAGATTAAGGTCTCAAGACTTGGAGTTCAGCAATGTGTGATATATCGCTATGTAGGCATCTATGGAGATGATCAAGAATTCAGACAGAAGCTTTAGGTGCCTGGTAGGAGGGATAACATGGAATATTTTAGACTAATGAAAGAAGGTGGTATATGCTGTAGGGATGGTAACTGGATATCGATGGGCATAATTGGAAAGTTCAGTGCAGTGAATTTTAGGGTTGACTAGCGTTATTGTTGCTATAATGAGATTTGCATAGGCTCATATTCAGGATGAACTTCTAGTGGAAATGGTGGATATGAGTATTGCTGTGACTTAATTGCCCATGGCAGGAGCTTAAGTGGCCATGTTGGCTTTTCAGTACTGGAGCATCGGATGTCGGAATGTTGAGTGGAGCTTGAGAATGGGTCTTTGAATAAGTCTATAGACTGATGTGGCAAAAGGAAGCTGAGATCTGCGTGGAATGCCATGGGTGCCTAGCATGCTTAGTTTGATATAGGACTGTTGTGGGGCATGACTGGGATAGTGAAACAGCCAGGTCAGTTGCAGATGTGCAGATTGAGGAATCAATGGAAGCCTGTTCTCAGTTATGGTATTCGCTGAAGGGAGTATGGGAAGTAAATCCTGAGGGATGAGTTACAAGGACTGCTGGATGGGTAGCTGGCATGATTTAGGGTAGCATGATACCAGGGGTCAGTTCTGGGACCTCTCCTTTTTAACACTTACATCAGCAGTATAGTAGAGGGTCTGAGGGGAAGGGTGTGCCTATTTGCTGACAATACAAAGATCTGCAATAGGGTGGACAACCTGGGGGGGCATGAAGGACATGAGGCAGGACCTGAAGATGCTGAAAGAGTGGTCAGAGACATGGCAACTGAAATTTAATGCCAAAAAGTGGGCTGTGATGCACATGGGGAGTAGAAACACATGAGCAGAATATACCCAGAAGGGGAGACAATCAAAGTAACAGAACAGGAGAGGGATCTGGGGATTATAGTCTCATCCAGTCTTAAGGTAGGAAACCAATGTAGCAGGGCGGTGGGAAAGGCCAATGTAATGCTGGCATGAATCGGCAGGGGCATTACTAAAAGAAGGAGGGAGCTAATGATGCCCCTCTACAAATCCATGGTGAGGCCTCATCTGGAGTAT
Source organism: Neoceratodus forsteri (assembly GCA_016271365.2). Taxonomy (NCBI): domain Eukaryota; kingdom Metazoa; phylum Chordata; order Ceratodontiformes; family Ceratodontidae; genus Neoceratodus; species Neoceratodus forsteri. The sequence continues at coordinate 357,220,271 of CM057456.1, forward strand.
GTGGTCCAGTTCTTGAGGCCACACCTCTGAAAGAACATAGATGAGATGGAGAGGGTTCAGAGAAGGGCAACCAAGATGGTGCAGGGTATGCAAGGGAAGACATACAAACAGAGGTGTAAGGAGCCGGATCTGTACACGATGGAGACTAGAAGAGAAAGGAGAGACATGATTGAAACTTTTAAATATGTGAAGGGGCCAACAAAGTAAGAGAAGGGTGTTTACTTAAGAAGTAGGAGGAGGAGGCTACAACTAGAGGGCATAGCCTCAGACTGCAGGGAGGAAGATACAGAGGCAATGTGAGAGGGTGATTTTTCAGACAGAGGGTGGTGGAGGCCTGAAACAGACTACCAGAATAGGTATTGTGGGCTGAATCTGTGGAGGGATTCAAGAGGGCATGGGACAGACATATGGGGCTGAGCAGCGAGGGGACGGCGATGGCTGGCAGAAGGGGGAAGAGTAGGGGGAAAATAGGGAAGACTAGATGGGCTGGTATGGTCCTTTTCTGCCATCAAGTTTCTATGATTCTGTGATGAAGAGATGTAAATAACTTTATGAATTATGATGATGTCCAGGGGTCAGGAACAGTGGCTCAGAGAGAGTAACTTTAACAAAGCAGCTAGACATCAGATATCCAATGATACGTGTTCTGGGATAGTAGCTGGAGGTGGTCTTAGGAGCATCCAATGGCTATTCTGGGAATACAAGTCAAATAACCTGGTCATACTGAGTCAGCACTTGTAGGGGAAGACTGTGAGGAGAAGGTATAATAGATAATACAAGTACTGCTATGAGGTATCCTGCGGTTCCCGTTATCCTTAACAGAGATGGTTATTATGGAGTTAGTACATCTCTGGAGGAATTAGGGTCACATTTCCATGTAAGAAGATAGGAGTGAAGGAGGCTCCACTAAATCTTGGATCCATGATGACATGGGAGGTAGTGATGCCCATACTGGTTGAATTAACAGAATACATAAGGAAGCATCCTGCAGAGTTGATTGAGAGAGGAGATCTTCTATAGTCCAGTCAAATGGGATTCCAGAAATGGGTATTGGGGAGGTTATTGAGAAGTATTGATGATTCTATGGTGATGTAAGAGTCTATAAGGCATGCTGTTCAAGGGATGTTGCTGGAAGAAGGTTTCCTCAGGTGTGAAGAACAGGGACTCTGTAGAGCATTGGAAGGGAGCTGTTATGATGGCCAAAGTAGGAGTATGAGCCAGACGAATGGATAGGAGTAGTTGATCAGGCAGGGATGCTGGATGTCGATAGTTGTAGGAATGCCCAAAAAGAGACACAGCAAACATTCAGGAGCCCTGAACCACCAGGGCAAGGAGGAAGGCAGTAGTCTGAGGCTAGAGGAAAAAGTTCAAAGCAGAAGACTACTAACTGAAGGATGAAACTGGATAAGAAGACAGGAGGGGCCAGGCAGTACTGACATCAGCAGGTGCAGGAATGGTACAGAACTGGGGGCAAGTGCCATAGTATACCAGAATAGAATGCAGGAAAGCTGCAACAGGCCTCGGGTGGTGGATCCATGTATGACCAAGAAGTGACTCAAGGCACAAGGTGCTACAAAGCTGAGGCATGATGTGCCCACCTCTGAAGGAGATGGTGAACGTAACATACCAATAGCAAAAGGCATTGTAGTGAAGGGGTATGAGGTTCCCACATCCAAAGGAAATAGTGTACAAAAATTGCTGATAGCAAAGGCGCAGCAGTGATGAGAAATAGGTTCCCACTTCCGAACGAGATGGTGAACTTGCATTGCTGACATTGAAAGGGGAGCAGTGATACATAGAAGTTTCCCACCTCCGAAGGAGATGTTGACCTGGAAGTGCTGATAGGGAATTGCACAAGAATCACTGATGGAAAACCTCTGGTTGGGATAAGGGGAGCATGAGGGGAAAACTTGTAGAAGGCTTCAGGCACACATCCTTGAAGAGGAGCAAATGACACATATCCAACGGGAAGCAAGGAGAATGTGGGCAGACATGTCCAAGAGGAAGGCAATAGGGAAACAGAGACATCCAGCATAGCAACAAGGGAGGAGATGGCAGCATGGAGCTGAAGGACTGAAGACTGAATGAGGCTGAGCCAGAAGGCAGCCACAACAATGATGCCCAGAAGCACAGGAAGAGGTGGAAGATGAGCAGCAAGAAAGTCCAGGAGTCTGTCAAACTGAGTGGAGGTGGAGAGAGAACAAACTGGCTGGGTTCAAATCCAGAACATGAGGAGGCACAGGCAGGAACAAGTACATCGAGTCCATGGAAGTGCATGATGAGGTAGGATATTGAAAGGAAATAGGGTATAGTAGTCCCATTCCCAAAGGGAATGTGGCAACCAGGTATCAGGGTAGAATTCAATTAGTTGAAACTAGATTGAAGACACAGGCTCCCACCTCTGGTAGTCAGGGCGAGCTAGCCTTCACTCGATGCTGTGCCAGGCAGAGTTTAGAGATGGAGACTGTTGAAAGCTGACTGGGAGTATAACTGGTTGAGTCTTAAGACAGAGGAAATGGTCTCTCATCCCTGGTAGATAGGGGAAGCCTACCTGCACTGCTATGCTTCAGTAGGCAGAGTTAGGGAAGAGGCTGTGGACTGCTGATATGGGCTGAGCAAGGAAAGGGCAGCCAGCTGCTGTGAGGTAAAAAGGGTAGTATACCAAAGGGAGCAGGGCAAATGGAATGAAGATAAGGAACAGGAGGAGGATGAGCATAAGGGGAACAAGAAACAGATGAACTGAATAAAATAATGTGCAATACCACATATTACAGGAAAAGACAGGAAGGAACATGACAGTGGAAAAGCACAGGGGAAATGTTACATGGGAGCTGGAGGGGAGGTAGGAGTGAGCAGAATTCCAATCTACAAGGAGAAGGAGTCAGGTGATGATGAGGACTGGAAGAGTATAAATCATGAGGGGTACAACTGGGTAAAGTTAGAAACTATAGGCTGAGCAGGGAATATGGACTCTGAGACTAGGAAATGGAAAGAAGGGGGTAAAGGCATGAGAAGCATCAGTGGTGGACAAAACTGATGGGGAAGGTCATGTGGGTAAGATGACAGTGCAATCGGTACTGAGGAACGTCAGGTACCTGACCTGGGAAACGTGGTACAGGGCTTATGCAGTAGGAAGGAATGGTGATGGAGATATAACATCGGGGCTAGAAAGCCCAAAAGAAGGAAAGGGGAGCAAGGGACAGGGGCAAGAACAAGGGACAGAGGGACGGGGATCGGGAAGGGAGGTCAAGATAAGGTTGGAACCAGCAGGTGAGGAAACCACTGAAGGGCCACTTCAGGACCAAGGCCCCGATTTTTCTGTGATTCCATGGCTGTGGAGATTGCTGCAGAATTTAATGTAAACCGTGGAACAAAATACAGAAAATTATTCTGTGGTTTACATAAACTGTGGAATATTATTCCATGGTTTACATGAACCGAGGAATTTTATTCCAGAGTTTACATGATGAATATATTGAATATTATTTTGCAGTTTATACCAAAGTGTTAGTATTTAGCCTGCCCTCTGGTGCAGTGGTAGCGCTACTGCTCATGATCAAAGCCACTGATTTACGTTGATTAAAACAATTAAATTCCGTTTTCAAGACTTAAGATTCCGGAATTTCACAGGTGATTGGTATTCTAATTTCCGGATTTTACCAGGATTCTGTTATCATTTTTTAGTATGTGCATAAATAATCAGAATTAAAGAAGGTTTCATATACAGAGCATTAAATAAAGCAAACTGAAAATAGTACAGGAAGGAATTAAAAGAAAAACACACTTTTTTATAGATTTACTGATCTGATAGAAAATGCCAGATTCCATGAAATCTTCATTTTTACCGGTTTTCAGGCAGCCCTAATTCCGAAATTTTAACGGATTTTCCGGTAAAAACCGAAAAACAGTGGCCTTGCTCATGATGCCTGGGGTTTGGGGATGAGCCTAGGAAGTTAAAGGGCTGGCTGAGGACAGGATTGGGTATCTATGAATTGCTCTTCTTCTCCATGGGGGGGAGTCACCAGTGTTCAGGTAACACCTCGTCATAGCCTGGGGCATGACAGCCAGGACAGACCGTTTGGGAGGTGTGTCAGTCATTCAGCTTGCAACCTCAATGTCATTGCATGACACATCTCCTGGGGAGGAAACAGGAAAATAGAGGTTCCGCTGGCGCACGATGATGTCCACCCCCACACTACAGACCCCGTGCCACCGATCAGGCTGTCACTCCCATTCTACTGTTCAGTCTTTGTCAGAGGAAGGGGCCCATCCAGTGGCTCCACCCCTGGGGGTAAGCCAGTTGTGTTCAGGAGTAAGTCCAGGGGTGAGTGGTGGGGTAAGCATGTATAGATTGGACTGATGGGAGCCGGCGGATGAGGAGATAAAGCATAATAAATTAAACAAAAAATGAAGAGTCAGTATAAACTGTGAGTAGAACAAATCTGCAGTTTACATTGGCTCTGACCAAGGAAAATTATTCCATGGATCATATAAACTGCGGTTAATCCACATATCATGTAAACCCAGGAAAACTATTCCATAGTTTACATTAAATCCTGCAGAATCCTTTTTGGAATTCTGTGGAATTTAAAAACAAAAATCTGAAAAGCATTTTGGAACAGCCCCTGCAAATTAGTTTGTCTGCCAGGGCTTTACCCTAAAAATCAAAACTGGTAAGCCCCCCCCCCCAAGATCCAGTTCATCCCCACATCCCTCCCTACCCCACCCTGAGAACTTCCTTGAGTCCCTTTATTTAAAGTAGAAATATTTTTTATCAGGTCCTATACCGTTGAGCGATTCTCATCCTCTAACTTCACTGCCGGGCCTGAATTCCAGTTTCTTGTCCCAGAAGTGCTTCCGCACAAAGGACTACTGGAATGAGAAACTGGCATTCTGGCCTTGTGGTAAAACTAGAAGGATGAGGATCAATACAGTGTGGTAGCCGATAAAAATATTATTCATTCAAATTTAATGGCCCTGGGGACTCTCAAGGATGGGGAGGGTGATGTGGCTGAAATGGATGAGGTGGATTTTTTACTTTCTAATACTAAGAATTCAGGAGTTCATTGACAATCTACTCTGGTTTGTAGGTCCCAGCCCAAAAACTAACATTTCTCCCCTACCTGGATGCTTGGGGGGGGGGGGGTTGATGACTGCTACCAAAGTCCCCAACTGCTGCCACAGAATTGCTGCAGAAATGGGAAACTAATGCTGCAGAAGTTCTGCAGCAGCAGGAGGACTTGCTGCAGAATTTAGACCCAAATTGCCGCAGAAAGATCGGGACCTTGATCAGGACAGACACTAGCAGCCAGTTGTGCAAAAGGACAGGTCACAAGCTAGGGACAGGGGGGAAAAAGCAAACTGAGGACAGAGTGGATAGCTACAGAAACAAAGGGTCTGAAAAGCATGCAGAGGTGGGGGGTGCAGGACAGGGGGCGGTGGAGTCCAAATGGCCTAGTAGAATAGGAGCAGGCCAACAGCAGACAGCTATGAGATACCATGGGAGGAGAGAAAACACAAAACTAGGACAGAATGCCGCCAACAACCCAGCCAGAGACCAGAGGTATGGAGCAGAGGATGACAGACTAATGAGGCGCAGAGAGTGGAACAACCAGGGGATCCAGAGACCACAGGTACAAGGCAGAGGGTGTGGGTCCAATGAAACATGGGGAGTAAGGGAGCGGAACAAACAAGTGGGCAGGGAAAGCAGCTGGAACCAGTTGAGGCAGCAGGCAGAGCTGTAAAAGCATAAGAGCAAAGGGGAAGGATCGAACGGTCAGTGAAATGGGAGGGGGGGGAAGGAAATCCAGGCAGGACAGGAAATGGGGAAGCAGGCTGGAGGTGAGGCGATGACAGCTAGCAGGGAAGACATGAAGGGGAGGAAGAACAAAGCCTTGAGGGGAAAGCAGCACAGGAGCAAGGGCAGAGATCAGGGAAGCACCAAAGGGGAAAGGAGCAGCGACCCCACCTGGAGCGGAGCCCGGAAATGGAAGAACCATGCAATGGAACCAGGGCAACACAGGAGAGGAGCAGCACAAGGTACAGGGAAGGGAAGAGAGATGGCAAGCAAAGGAGGCAGGAACAGAGCATAATACAGAAGGGAGGGAGACAAAACAAATGCCTGGACAAAACAAGAAGGGAGCAGGAGAGAAGAAATGAAAGGAAGCCCAGCTACACAAGCCAAGCAGGGGCCCAGCACTTGTGAATTGGGTGAAGTTCACAACACGCTAAGCAGGAACTGCCATAGGTGGCTGGTCTTTATTGGGGATGTGGGAGGAGCTATTCCCCCACATTGAACTTTGGGCTTTAGCCTTCCCACAATATTGATCTCATAGTTTTGCAAGGTCCTCTTATTCTTTCTATGTATACCAAATGGCTGTGCTATGAGACAAAGTTCCACATCATATCTGACTCAGGATATGTTGGGAGACCTAATGTTACACTGCTTCCCTGTGAGAACTGATTGTTGTGATAGTCCTGGCATTAAAGCAGGGGAAGATTATACTATTCTGAGCTTATGTAGTTGTAAAAAGAAAAAAAAGAAATAATGCCTGTCTACCTCCAATTTGAGCATTACATCAGTGCCGAGGCTCAGCATTCCACTCTGGAAGTTATTTACTAATATGCCACAGGGGTATATTTTGAAGCAGTCAGTCCCACACCATCCAATGTGCAGAATACTCCATTACCCCATTCAGATCCATGATGACCCCCCCCCGGGATCGAAGGACCCCCGCAGAAGAGGTCCAGAGCCCATGCTCACCCAGCTCAACCCCTGTGCCCATTCAGCCTCCCAGATCTGTAAAGCACAAACAGAGACCTCCTCACCTTCAGAGGAAACTGTTTTGTCTTACCTGAGTAGAGGAGGCAGTGTTTTCATCCACTACGCAGTAAGTCAGCCTTGGGGAGATTAACTCATGTGGTGCTGTCTCACCAGGCTGCATCCTGCTCAAATGCTCCCACACCCCCTCATCTTGGGATTCTCTGTCACCAGTTGCATTAAAGCTGGTGATCATCAAGAGGGCAAGGTAGGCTGTGATGGTTGACGGTCCCACATCCCCAGCTCAAGTGGCTGCCACACTGTTCTGCGTCATTGCTCATCTGATTCTGGACAACATACATGAAACTCCTACTTTTCCCAGGTGTGCAGCAATGCTTCACTGGACCGCTTTATTCTGTCTTTCCTCTATGGAAACTGCATCAACATTTCAGTTCATTAGTTCATCCCATTATTAGGACTGCAGTGTCTAATTGGACAATCAAGAAGGAGGCAGATCTGCCAGCACCCACATGTACCTCAAGGGGACAAAACAACCCATCCCAAGGTCTGACCACCATGTTGTAACTTAGCCCAAGCCCAGCACAGGATCTCCTTCCCCCAGTCAAAACAAGCCTCAATCCTGACCTTATAACCAGTATACAAATAATCATTTAATTATTTAAAGAGAGGTGGATTAATAATGGTTGAGGGAAACAAACTCTGAGCAACCAAGAGGATCTCAACTGTTTTTAAAGTATACAGTCTGCTTAATGCTTTAATGGTTATACTCAGCTGAGGCTCAGTCTCTAGCTGATGTGTGGCCTTCTGGTAATCAGTGATTTACTTCATAGTGTTACTGGCTTGTTTCCTCACTTCGAAGACCACCTTACACTGCCACACCATCTTGTACAATTTTTCAGCCACAAATTGGGTCTGTCCTGGGCCTCTTTTAGGTGCAATTCTGATGTCATTACCTGTAAGATCTTGGCAGGCCTCTTCTGCTGAGACATACATTTTGCTGACTTCCAAAAATTTAACAGTATGTTTTCCTGGATATGGAGTACAAAATTTGAGGTTTTGCACTCTGAGTACCTTAAATATCGATATGTAGTCCCTGCGCTTGACGTGAAGAAAGGGCGGGAAGTAATTATCAAAAAATGTGCTGCCCCTGAAAATGCACTTTCTTGAGCTCCATGCTTTAATCAGAAGCACTTCCTTTGCAGCCCGCCTCAGAAAGCACATCACAAAAGACCAGAACTGGGCCTCTGGGGGTCATCGGTTGTGGCCAACAAGCAGTGAGCCCTCTCTATGCCCAATTCTAGCAAATCTAGGACTTTTTTTTGGAACATATTTAATGACTAATGAGGCTCCTTTTGCTCCCTCCAGTACCTTCTAGAGCCAGAGATCGTTGTGTCTGTTTCAGCCCTCAGTGTCCTCCAGCTTGTCCCCAGTTACTAGCTCTTCTTGATGGAGCTGGAGGAAGGCTGCTTCCACGGTATCTTGCCATTTATCTGCTGCTGTTTCTTGCTCATCCCCATCACATCTTTTCTCCAGTTTAGTGATGTCTTGTCTAATAGCTGTTGTGGTGGAGCACACTTCTTCTTTTCAGAAGTTCCGCAGCTCATGGAGCAGCGAATCCATTTTCCTGCTGAAGCCCTTTAAAGATGAGGCATGCTTGGTGATTGTCTTGCAGCAGAAGTGTGTGGTTGCTGTGGAGGCCTGCAACCCATTGCTCTCCCAGCCATCTTCTCCAATCCTCTGCCATTGTCTGACCCAGATCCCAACCAGTGGCTACCTGCCCAACTCATTGTGACTCTGACAGCTCTGGACACAGGTTTGGATGAATATTTGTTGAGATTTAGCCAGTCTGTAAAGATTTTAATGAGGGTCGGTAGCAGAGCTAGTTGTTCAAGCTACCATCTTAAACACAAATGTCATTGGAAGTCCCAATAAAAAAATATTTTTAACAAGAAATGATATATTTCTGATCACCACCTAATCACATTAGTCAAGAGCAGTCAAAACTATTTACATTGCACCAAACACACATAATACATCCTTTCTATAAACATAATTGCTGCTAAGTATCAACTACATAAAAATACAATCACAACACATTCAGACACTTTAAACAAGACTTAGTATTACATCATACTTCAAGCAAATGAATGAATAATACCAATATTTATCACTCTGTAGTAAGCACAGCCAAACGTGGAGGAATGTGTGTGCTTATTATCCAAAAATTAGCTAAGCCATTTTCTGTAATGAACAACAATTATTATTTCATGCTATAGGTGGACTAGTGCAGTAACTTCCTATCCAAACCGGATTCAAAACCAACAAAGTTTAGGTCATGAAATGCAGCTGCTTTAGGCAAAATATGGCTTTGGATCTAGACCCACTGATGTTATTTTTTCTATACTCATTGGTCTCGACTCTCAAATTTCCTGGAATGGTGCAAGGGGCTTACACCACAAGGAATGGTGCAAAGTGCCCCTTTTGCCAAAAGATGCACTGGTAGCGATTCTCAAATGCAGCCTACAGCAACCGCAGGCAGCATGCACCAAAAGGGGCTTGCATCATCCTTGCAGCACAAAATGGGCTGCGGCATGCCACTAAGGGCCTTGCAGCAGATGCAGGCTGCCATATCCCCAAATTCAGGATTCTCAAAACACTCCCGGAGAGCAAATTTCTAAGTACCATTAGACCAGCCAGGGCTGGTGTAAGGGTACTTAGAAATCTTCCCTCTGGGAGTGTTCAGCAACTTGTGCCAATGTGCAATGGTTTCCCCCACCCCAGCCCCAATCCCCCTTAAGTAAAAACATCAGGTTCCTGGTGGTCTAGCAGCACCCCACAGCTGATTCCTGTAGCATTAGATAATGGTTCCTGGTGGTCTAGCATCTCCCCTGCCTGTGTCGAAGCTGCCATCTTATTCTCTGACTCCACAGCAGCCCCTTCATCTTCCCATATTTTGTTCTTATTGATGCTCTATGAGGGCTTAATCAGACTAAATGCAACTCTTATCACACCAACTGCAACTCTTATCAGACCAAATACAACTTTTGTCTTACAACTCTTCCAGATATACAAGGATACAGATGAGAGGATAAGGGGGCACTGAATGTCTTTGAAAGGAGAAAGATTCAAGAGATGTACTAGAACTATTTCACAGAATGAGAAGTAAGTTCTTGAAACATACTACCAAAACAAGTTGTGGCAGTGTACTGTGTTTCAGCTAGGACTACTCAGCTTTAACATAGAAACATAGAAACATAGAAACATAGAATTTGACGGCAGATAAGGACCGCTTGGCCCACCCAGTCTGCCAATTTCCCTACCTACTGGATAAGCTGCAGATCCTAGTTAACCAGCAGCCTACTTCTTCCTACCCCCAACCCCCAGAATTGCCTTATGACTATCCCATGCATGCTTGAATTCCACCACTGATTTTGACTCCACAACCTCCTCGAAGGCCATTCCATGCATCCACAACCCTCTGTGAAAAAATACTTCCTTAAATTACCTCTGAGCCCCCCTCTATCTTCAAATTGTGCCTCTTGTTCTTGCACACCTCTTTTTTGAAAGATGCTACCCTCTTGGACTTTGTTGATTCCTTGAGGTACTTGAAAGTTTCTATCATGTCCCCTTCTCCTCCTTTCCTCGAGGCTATACATATTAAGCTCCTTAAGTCTCTCTCTTCTATGTCCTCCGGTGCAGACCCTGCACCATTTTAGTTGCCCTCCTCTGGACAGCTTCCATCCTGTCTATGTCTTTGCAGAGATTGGGTCTCAGAACTGCACACAGTACTCAGATGGGGTCTCACCAGCTGTCTGTACAGAGGGATAATAACTTCCTGTTTTCTACTGGTGATGCCTCTCCCTATGCATCCCAGTATCCCCCAGCCCTCCTTGCTGCCTTCTCACATTGCTTGCCCACCTTTAGGTCATCTGATATGACTACCCCCAGGTCCCTTTCCATTTTTGTTGTTGTTAGTATCTCACCCCCCATTGTGTACTCTTCCCCTAGGTTTTTGTTTCCCAGGTGCATTACCTTGCACTTCTTAGCATTGAATCTAAGCTGCCATACATTTGACCATTCCTCTAACCTTGCCAAGTCCCTTCTCATCCTTTCCACCCCACCCTGTGCATCAACTCTGTTGCAGATCTTAGTGTCATCTGCAAAGAGACATACTTTTCCTTCCAGTCCTTCTGCAATGTCGCTTATAAAGACATTGAAGAGGACTGGTCCTAATATGAACCCTGCGGTACCCCGCTAGTAACCCTCCTTTCTTCTGAGTGGACTCCATTTACTATTACTCTCTGTGTCCTATTCTCCAGCCAATTCTTTACCCAGGCTGTCATCTTGGGACCCACTCCCAGGCTGGCTAACTTATATATTAATCTTTTGTGTGGGACTGTGTCAAATGCCTTGCTAAGTCTAGGTAGGCCATGTCCAGCCCCTCCCTGATCTACTACTTTGGTCACCCAGTCAAAGAAATCTATCAGATTCGTCTGGCATGACCTTCCGCTGTGAATCCATACTGCCTAGGGTCCTGTGCCCTTCTGGCCTCTAGATCGCGACAATTCTTTCCTTTAGAAGTGATTCCATCATTTCCCTATCACTGAGGTTAAACTAACAGGTCTATAGTTTCCTGCTTCTGCCTTGCTCCCACTTTTGTGAAGGGAATCATCTGCCTCCTCCAGTCCTCGGGTACCACCCCATCCTCCCATGATTTGTTAAAGAGGGTAGTCAGTGGTGTCACTAGTTCTACCCTTAGTTCTTTTAAATTCTGGGATGAATCCCATCAGGCCCCATTGCTTTGTCCACCTTCAGTTTTAAGAGTTCTTTCAGAACCCTTTCTTCTGTAAATGGGCTGGTATCAACTTCTGTATCCAGAGTGTTACTACTGTTTGTTTTATGTACCTCCCCTCTTCCTTTGTAAATACTGAGCAAAATATTTGTTTAGTATCTCTGCCTTTTCACATTCTCCTCTGCCCACCCTCCTCCCTTTATTAGCCTCACTATCCCTCCTTGGTCTTCCTTTGCTCTGATGTACCTATAAAGGTTTTATTCCTTCTTAACTGAGTTGGCTATCTTTTCCTCAGTTTGGGCCTTTGCTGTTCTGACTGCCTTCCCAGCCTCCTTTTGCTTTAACTGATACAGTTCTCTGTCCTGCTCCTGCTGCGATTCCTTGTACTTCCTGAATGCTTTCTTTTTCTCTTGAACCTTCACTGCCACTTCCTTTGAGAACCATAGTGGTTTCTTACATCATCTTGTTTTGTTTATTTGCTTCACACAAAGGCTGGTTACCTCTGTGATGGCAGTTTTTATTATTCCCCATTGTTCTTCCACCCCTCCTTCCCGCCCATTTGCTAGTGCATTCCTTAGGCACTCACCCATTTTGGCAAAGTCAGCCCTCCTAAAGTCCAGTACTTTTGTCTTTGTATGGCTTGACTCTATTGCTGTGTTTATTAGAACCATACTGTTGGATGGTCGCTAGTTCCCAGATGGCTACCCACTTCTACATCTGTGATCCTCTCCATCTCCATTTGAGAGTATCAAGTCTAATATTGCTCCTCTCGAGTGGGCTCAGTACTAGTTGTCTAGGCATGCTCCCTGTAGGGCATCTAGAATAACTGCACTCTTGAGTGGCAGCTGCAACTGCGCTCCAGTTAACATCTGGCATATTCAGATCACCCATCAGCAATATCTCCCTTTTTCTGCCATTCTAAGTATACTTTCTATCATTTTCTTGTCAATTCCTCCCCTGAGAAGGGTCTGTATACAACCCTGTGCGGATTGTGGTGCCATTGCCTGTCTCCAAATTTACCCACAGTGCTTCTTCTCCTCCCTGTTTACCCTTTTGTTCTGTTGCTTTTATTCCTTCCCTTATGTAAAGAACTACTCCTCCCCTCTTTTACCCTCCTGTCCCTCCTGTAGATAGTGTATCCTGGTATGTTTACGTCCCAGTCATGGTTTTGTGTGTACCATGTTTCTGTGACTGCCACGATATCCAGATGTTCCTCCTCCATCAAGGCCACTAATTCAGGAAGCTTGTTACCTAGACTATGGGCATTGGTACTCATTGCTCTCCATTTTTTGATGGCCTTACCTTCTGTTGCAGCATCCCCCACTGACCGTTCTACCTTGGTCTTTTTCTCATTTAGTACCCTGTTTTGTAGGGAGCTTTCTGGTGATAAATTCGGAATCATGTGATTCTGATCCATTTTTAGTATTTTGTTTCTTTGGTAATTATAGCCCCAAAAAAACAAAATCTGGTCAGAGCCGATATAGCTGTGGAGAGCTTTCAGGGGTGGCAAGAGCATTGAAAAGAATATGCAGTGCTCTAGCTGCACCAGAGTTAGATGTATGTAATACTGTAGCAATTACAGTACTGCACATGCATGATACTCACACATGTGCAGTTTGCCCCAGAGTCAGCTATGCTCAACATGGCAGTGTTGACAAAACTATGTATGCACAGTAGTTATGCATGCACAGTTTAAGTCAGCACCAAAATGTTGCACACGGCAGCCATCACTTCTGCAGTTGCAGAAAGGAATAATAGTGTGCGGGAAGTGGGTATGTTAATGAGGCCTGTGGATGGGAAGGGCTACATAAACAGAATCAATGGAACCTATGCCAGAGCACTGTGGCAACACATCAGACAGCAGTCCAGTTACGTCCTTCCACAGTGCTCTTATACAAATCTGATAATGGCATAACATCCTTGGAGCTTGGCCCATGCAGCCATAAAAATCAGACTCTGATGGAGTCTATTAACAAACTAGAGATCTGGTCTGGGACTCGCTCATCATCACATTCTTTTCTAAGCAGTAATTTCTGGTAAATGTGCCTTAATCATATTGATCTCAGTGTTGGTAGACTACTTCTGGTTTTCCCCTGATTGTATTAGGCGGGAGTAGTAGCAGTCTTGAAGTGGTATCTGCCAGTGGTGGTGGCATGCTTTGAAAAAGTGGTCCCCATGCTTGTCTGCACATTTTAGAAATGACCCCTTTCCTTGTTTTTACTGTAAAAAAACTGACCCCTTTAACACAAAAACAAGGAGTCAGTTACGGCCTCCACCCCCCCCCCCTTTTACTTCAGGTGAGGAATGTGATTATGGGTTTGCATCAGATGTACAACAGCAGCTATACTATAGATGCATAACATATTGTTAAACAGTAATCAACTGTATGTAAAAGCTTGTTTTTATTAAATGTGTGCTTTCTTAATGTTGTCAGTAGCACTCCACCCATTTGTACTCTGCCCCTAGATTTATGTGCCCCAAGTGCATTATTTTACATGTTTGTGTTCAAGACAAAAAGGCCTTTCAAATGAGGGTAGTCACTAATCTAAATTCCTTATAGTTTTTTATGTTTCCTTGTGCATGCGTAAGAAACATCTTGTGGCAGAACAACATTTCAGAGGTGTGTCCGGGATGAGTCCAATGGAACTCGAGCCTGTCTGAATACAACAGGACAACTAAACTGAGTCCCCTTAATCCCTACAAATGGAGGGCTGCTGCTCAGATAATTACTACAGCCAGTCAGGCACCACCAGGGATTTAAACCAAGAGTTGGACTATGGCAGGCAGCCTGCCATCCGCCTCCTCCTCCTCCTACACTGACTGCTAGCAGCACTTGCCCAGCTCCTTTTCTGCTACTGGTGCCCACCAACAGTCAGTAATGTAGGTGGGTGACCCCTTGGAATGGTCAAGCGAGCTCCTCAACTTGTTACTAGCCCCAGCAACCGATACTCTCTTTTGACTTCCTTCTGTGTCTGGTTGCATTTGCCTGTTTCCAAACACCCAATAAACTTTTTTCTAGTGTCTACTTAGATACAGCATATTAAATATATCAAAATAAAATACAATTACTTTCAAGAAGACAGAAGCCTTTATTATGGCTCGGCTTCAATGTATGGTTGGAGACCGTTGAAACCTTATCTTAATTGTTTTACTTCCTTATTGCTATTTTGTATTTTCAGGTTAAATCAAATATAATAAAATATAATTGTTTTTTGAGAAGACAGAAGCTTTTATTATGGTTCTTTTTGATTTGATCCACGCACACTGAAGTGTTGAAGCAGTGTGATCACCATGATTGTGGCAGCCTTGCACCGTTCCTCTGATCCTAAAAATATGTATCACAATGGTTGTGTAATTATAAGTCTATATTCATAACAAATGTACGTTTTTGTTACTATCATTTCAAATATCTTTAATTCTTTATAATTACACACTAAGAAGAACAGTCCTAATGAGTTCATTTAAGTTTTCATAATTTGTCCTTTTGCAATTTTAATGACCTCCCAATCCTGGAATCATCCATTTGTTTCATCTACACATTTCTTTGATTAGTTAATTAATAGTCCAAAAAGATTTAGAATAAAATAACTTTAGAGCAAAACTGTATAAACTTTGGGTTTGAATTTGTGCAACTATTAATCTGTCTCTTGAGTTGAAAATACATAGATTAGTTGTACATACTTTTGTATTGCTCCACATTTTTATTTCAGAAATTTGTAAAAAAAATGAAAAAAATTACACTCAACAGTCATTAAGATTTAAAATAAAATAACTTTAGAACAAAAATGTATAAACTTTGGGTTTGATTTTGCGCAAACACTATCTTCTCTCTGAGCTGAAAATGCATAGGAGATTACGTGCACATACTTTTGTACTTCTCCACACTTTTGCATTGGAAATTTGTAAAAAAATATGAAAAAAATAACACTTGACCTTTTGCACAGGTCTTGACCTCCCGTAAAGGGATTGGCTTAAAATTTATTTGGGAGCCATTCAAGAGTTATTCCAAGGTCAAGATTTAGTAAACTATACATTTAGTGTATTTTAATAATAGAAGTTGCCAAAGAGAACATAATAAAAGAAAAATCAGTGCTGCAGCTTAGATGCCTAAAAGTTTCACATACAGCTTTGTTTGGGCACCAGGTCTTTCTTCTAGATGTAAACATTGTTTTCTTTCTTTCTTGCTTCTTCCCCCTATCTGGTCAGCATCAGGATCTGCTGTTAAATTAGGAATGACAAGAGATTAACAAGGTGGTCTAGTATTTCACCTAACTGGCGTAGTGGTTTGCAAAAATTAGGCTTTTTAGAAGTGCAATTGGAGTTATGTCAAACAAATGTAAATATCTATAAAAGTATATGAGTGACACATAAACAAACATCATGAAAGCTGTTCAGGATAAAAAGACCTTTCAAATGAGCCTATTCATTAAACTATGGCCATCTGATTACCTGAATTTTCATTTTTCTTCACAATTTTCACCTTTCGGATGACTATATGTAAAAATATCTAATTAATTCAGATTAGTGACTACCCTCATTTGAAAGGTCATTTTGTCCTGAACAACTTTCATATTGGTCATGTATTGGTAACTTGTATACTTTCCGAGATATTAACATTTGTTTGGCATGACTCCTACTGTGTTCTCTCAGAGAGAAAAAAAATGAGGTCGTTTGGAAGACTATATTTCACAAAATATAAATAATTCAGCTTAGTGACTACCCTTATGTGAAAAGCCTTTTTGTCCTGAACAACTTTCACGCTGGTTGTTTTTGTGCACCTTGAATAGTTTTAAAGATATCTGGATTTGTTTGGAATGTGTGCATATTTGCTCTCAGAGAAGATCAGCTAGGAGTTCTGTGTCCAACATTCTAAAAAAAAGGTGGGAGTATTTCTTTAACTGCCATAGAAACATAGAAACATAGAATTTGACGGCAGATAAGGACAGCTTGGCCCACCCAGTCTGCCCATTTCCCTACCTACTGGATAAGCTGCAGATCCTAGTTAACCAGCAGCCTACTTCTTCCTACCCCCACCCCCTAGAATGGCCTTATGACTGTCCCATGCATGCTTGAATTCCACCACTGTTTTTGACTCCATAATCTCCTCCAGAAGGCCGTTCCATGCATCCACAACCCTCTCTCTGAGAAAAATACTTCCTTAAATTACCTCTGAGCCGCCCCCCCATCTTCAAATTGTGGCCTTTTGTTCTTGCACACCTCTTTTTTTGGAAAATGCTACCCTCTTGGACTTTGTTGATTCCCTTGAGGTACTTGAACATTTCTATCATGTCTCCCCTCTCCCTCCTTTCCTCGAGGCTATACATATTAAGCTCCTTTCGTCTCTCTTCATATGTCTTCTGGTGCAGACCCTGCACCATTTTAGTCTCCTCCTCTGGACAGCTTCTATCCTGTCTATGTCTTTGTGGAGATTGGGTCTCCAGAACTACACTAGTACTCAGATTGGGTCTCACCAGCTGTCTGTACAGAGGATAATAACTTCCTGTTTTCTACTGGTGATGCCTCTCGCTATGCATCCCAGTATCCCCCACCTCCTTGCTGCCCTCTCACATTGCTTGCCCACCTTTAGGTCATCTGATATGATTACCCCAGGTCCTTTCCATTTTTGTTGTTGTTAGTATCTCACCCCCATTGTGTACTCTTCCCTGGTTTTGTTTCCCAGGTGCATTACTTGCACTTCTTAGCATTGAATCTAAGCTGCCCTACATTTGACCATTCCTCTAACCTTGCCAAGTCCTTCTCATCCTTTCCACCCACCCTGTGCATCAACTCTGTTGCAGATCTTTTGTCATCTGCA
Organism: Neoceratodus forsteri; assembly: GCA_016271365.2. Lineage (NCBI taxonomy): Eukaryota > Metazoa > Chordata > Ceratodontiformes > Ceratodontidae > Neoceratodus > Neoceratodus forsteri. Next base: position 357,237,659 of record CM057456.1, read on the forward strand.
AAGAGACATACTTTTCCTTCCAGTCCCTCTGCAATGTTACTTATAAAGACATTGAAGAGGACCGGTCCTAATACTGAACCTCATGTAACCTACTAGTAACCCCCTTCTTCTGAGTGGACTCCATTTACTATTACTCTCTGTGTCCTATTCTCCAGCCAATTCTTTACCCAGACTGTCATCTTGGGACCCACTCCCAGGCTGGCTAACTTATATTAATCTTTTGTGTGGGACTGTGTCAAATGCCTTGCTAAAGTCTAGGTAGGCCATGTCCACAGCCCCTCCCTGATCTACTACTTTGGTCACCCAGTCAAGAAATCTATCAGATTCATCTGGCATGACCTTCCTGTTGTGAATCCATGCTGCCTAGGGTCCTGTGCCCTCTGGCCTCCTAGATACTCGACAATTCTTTCCTTCAGAAGTGATTCCATCATTTTCCCTATCACTGAGGTTAAACTAACAGGTCTGTAGTTTCCTGCTTCTGCCTTGCTCCCACTTTTGTGAAGGGGAATCACATCTGCCCTCCTCCAGTCCTCGGGTACCACCCCATCCTTCCATGATTTGTTAAAAAGGGTAGTCAGTGGTGTCACTAGTTCTACCCTTAGTTCTTAGTGATTTGCACTTATGGAAGGATACACTGAAAAGTCCAAAAATGTGTTCTATGGTATGCCATTCTTCTAGCTAAAGCAAGATGGCTGAAGGCTCCACAGCGAAAAAAAAAAAAAATTCTAAAAAACCCTTTTCAAATGTGGAATCAAAATCAGAATCCAATTCTGATTTTGCCTCTGAATGTAGTTCAGTTAAAGACTGTCTCCCCCAGTACATTATTATCCAGACACTTTCTACTTATGTGTCTGGGTAGAACTACTCACAGGACTTTCTTTAGGTCAGCCACTTGAAGTCACTGAGGGAGAACTGAGATATTCAGGAAGTATTTGGACTATTACAATGGGGCACAGGAGGGAAGGAGAATGTCAGGACCATGGCATAGCACACTTCTATGACACTAACAGGATTATTAAAAAGAACTGAACTGATATCTTCTTTGCTCAGTGGGGTGGTTGGAGCAGGACTAGTAGAAGTCAAGCTAAGGGTGCTGCCAGGGGGGTCTTGGGGCTATATTAGGTGGCCTCTGGACTCCGTGGAGGCTGGGGATGCTAGTGGGGTCATTTTGTATAGACTGGCACTGTTGGATTTAGACAATTGGGTTGGGCATCCTCTACTAGATGGACCAATTGACTGACCCAAATTGCCACCTCCAGTCTCAGGGCCAGTGCCCCTTCTAGCCAGGAGACAACAGCCAGAGGGACACCAGCACCAGCAGTCATAAGGTAAGGGGATGGATTGTGGAGTTTGGCTTTTTTCCTGTCCCGGGGACGTTATTGTTAATGGGCAGTCAGAGTCAGACCCAAAATCAGAATTTTCATTCCATCTACAGTTCCATTCCTGTGCTTTAACTGGAGGTAGAACAGAATTAGAATCTCCTAAATTCTGACTCCATGGTGCAGGATCTGATTGCAGGGAATCTGAGCAAGCCTAGTTTTGATCTTGCTTATGGTGAAAAACTTGGCTACTGGCAAAATAATCTGAAACTTTTCATGTTTTATATCCTTGATCTCTTCTAACTGTATCCTCCCTAAAGTTTAGGAATGCTTGCAGCTAGTCCAGCAATGTTGTTTCCTCAGGCAGTAGCACAAAATGTTGAACTCTGTAGCAGTGCTCCTTGCTTCAGGAAGGATGTAGTTGGATTAGATAAAAGACAGTAAACAAACAGGTGTTCATGTGGTAACACCAATATAGTACACAGTCTCTCTTTTGTTGAAAAAGAAATCAGATAAAAATCAGTTGCATTATCAAATTCTACAGAATGTGTGCAGTCATAAAATGTAATTTGACACCTGAGTTATCCCTTTAGGTATGTATTTTCTTACACAGGTGTTTGGTGTGTCATGATGTTTGGTTTTTGCTGTCATTTCTAGACTATTTTGTGTTGTTACAATGTTCAGTTTTTTACATTGGCTGTGCTTGTACATCCAGCATTTGTGGCAAGGAATAGGGGGATATTGGAGGGGTGTCACTGATGCAGTTCACAAAAGCAGGGGCTTGGTGGTCTACACCAATGACCACTCACTGTGGTCCTGACATCACTCACTGCTTGCTGGGTGGAAACTTCAGGTACTTCAAAGGACCAAAGCCACTCCAATCAGACAAGGCTTCAGTCCTTTGATTTGCATGAAGCCAGTCAGAAAACAGCTGAGCGGCTTTCAACCTCAGGAGACTGTCATCTGTAAGAAAGAAAATATCCATCGATGTCTGTTGCTGGCCCCCGTAACTGCCCCCCCATCTGACCCTCCTCTCAGCACCCACTCCCTAAACATAACACTGACACTGAGGGTGCCCAGTCCTGCAGTGATGACAACTCATTGTTTTTTTTTAATTTTATTTGTATAAATAGCCTGTAATAAAGAAAACCATTATTTTATGTCTGTTGCTGGTGCCCCTCTAACTGTTCCCAGGAAGTGTTCCCCCCACACGACTCTCCCTCTCAGCACCCCCCACCTCACACACACCCTACAAACATAACACTGTCACTGGGGTGCCCAATCCCCCAGTGTCATCACCTCATCATTTTGCTTAATTTTATTTATATAAATAGATTGCCTGTAACAAAGAAAACTTTCTATCGATGTCTGTTGCAGGTGCCCCATAACTGTTTCCCTCTGTCTAACTTTTCCTCTCAGCACCCCCCCCGCCACTCTCCCCATAAATGTAACACTGACCCTGTGGGTGCCAAATTCCCCAGTGTCATCACATGCAATATAGAAAATCATCCCTCATCATTTTTTTCAACCCTGTAAAACAGAAAACCATCCATTGTTGTCTGTTGCACCATTAGTCCCCCTAACAGATGCTCACACTCAGCACCCACCATTCCACATTCCCACAAGCCCTTACTTACCCATCGGGGGTCCAACGCCATAATCTTCTACGGACCACAGCGATGTCTTCACTCTTCTTTGCTGGACCTCAAACTAAGGAGATCAGGTATGCAGTTCAATATATTTCAATGGGATTTTGAACTTAGTGGCATAATTTGGCCATTTTTCAATATTTTTGCCCCAAATGTTCAAAATATCTTTTTTTTGGACCCCAACACATGAACAAATACAGTGACATTAGGCAAATCTGTCCTGATAGGTTATTTCACAGTCACTGTGTGAAATCACCATTCGAGGAGGAGGAGTTTAACATTTTCTTTGCCCTCCTTCATGAGGTGGGGTCAAAAACAACAAAGATATGAGACTATACTAAAATTTGCAAATAGAGGGTCATAACTCTGGCAATGTTCAATATTTTGACCCCACATTTTCAACATATTTATTTCTTTACAGCACCTTATGAATGTGACAGCTGTCATTTTTCAAATCCTGGCCAAACTGTGCTTTCATACCTGTGGCACGGAATAACATTTTGCCATGGATTTAAAAATTTTCATCTATCATGTTCATTAGGTGGGGCAATAAGGAGGCTATTCTGAATATCTGGTGTACAAGTACAGTAAAATGCCAAGCTTATGACTGAACATTACACTATTTCAACGTTCACTCATAATTTCACTAATTTTCTATATTTTGACTTCAGCCTTTCAACATAGCCATTTTTCCCCACCACCTCATAAATGTGACGTGTCATTTTTAAAATCCTGGATGAGATGAGTTTTCGCACCTTTGGTGCGAAATGACATTTTGGCCAATACAATATAAATGTTACATGTCATGTCTATAAGGTGAATCCTATAACAAGTATCTTCAAACTTTGGGGTCAGAATTACAAAAAACAAATTGTTTAACATGCAGCCAACATTCAACATTGACAAATGCGCGTTTTAACTTGTTTTGTATTTAAGATTTTATGAGTGGGGCACACTGAACCATGCAGAATGGCACAATATACAGTATATTTTTTTCTTTTTTCACATTTATTCTTAACTCTTTTGGTCTATGAGTTCTTTAATCCCACTTGTCTCTGCACTGAGATTACTGTACCTTTCTTTTACCCTTCACCATCCTGTTCTTCACTCAATAAGGGCCTTCCCCCTCCATCAAATTCTTTTCCCCCCTTACTGGCCTTGCTGTCTTCATGCACATATTTTTGGTATGTTAATTCTGGTAAATAACCTCAGGATTCAATTAGCTCAATCCTCAAATGGGCATAGATGGGCGGAAGCTGTGGCAGGCAGCAGCTTGCACCGGAGCCTCATGTGCCAGGAACCCTGCGCTGGATTCTCTGTCAGGCAGGGTGCCAGCAGCAAAGTCCTGTGGCTAGAAGCAACCATGGCCAGGTGCCAAACAGAGGGCACACTGAGAGGGTGTGCCGCAAGCCACAGGGTTGTCATGCCCTGCTCGCCCTGGTGGCCTAGTGGTCCCCCTCCCAATCCCTGCTGTTGCCAAAAAGTAAATAAATATTTCAGAATTCCCTTCCTGGTGGTTCAGTGCACCTCCATCCTGATCCCTGCTGTCACTGAATATTAAATAATATTTAAGAAGTCCCCTCCTGGTGGTCTAGTGGCTCCCCAACCAGTCCCTCCCCAGTTCAGAAATCAGCCAGTGACAGGCATGCCCCACCCCTCCCTTCCACAGCTGGCTGACAGACTAATCTGTCAGTGAGCACCTACTGTATAGAGTGCACAGTCATTCATGAGTGTGTACACTATACAGTAGGCAGTCACTGATAGTTCAGTCTGCCGGGCAGCTGTGAAGGTGAGAGGGGGGCTGTGCCATTTCCCAGCTGTGTTTTGGATTGGGAAAGGATTGGGGTGGGGGGCACTAGACCACCTGAAGGGGAATTCTTAAGTATTATTAAATTTTCTGAGACAGTGGGGCTTTGGAAAGGGGGGACACTAGACCACAAGGAGTAGAATTCTTAAATATTATTTCATTTTCAGCAGCAGTGAGAATTGGGGGTGAGGGCCACTAGACTGCCAAGAGGGGAATTCTGCAATACTATTTAATATTCAGTGTCAGGGGGATTCAGGGTGGGGTGGCACTAGGCCACCAGGGAATATACTAATTTCACTAATAGAGGAGTCAGGGATAGGGGCTTGAGAGGTGGGCTGCCGCATACCAGCACACTGTGTTAAACTCTCACATAGGGATATTTCTAAGCACCCTTAGACCAGCCCTGGCTGGTACAAGGGTACTTAGAAATTCTCCCTCTAAGTGAATTTAGAGAATCAGACATTCAGGAATGTGGCAGCATGCATTTGCTGTATGTCCCCTTGCCCCATGCCACATGCCACAGCCTATTTTGGGGCACGTGGGTGGTACAAGCCTGGTTTAGGGAAGGCAGCCTGTGGTTACTGCAGGCTGTCTTTATAAATAGCTCCCAGTGCAGCTTTTGGGGCAAGGGGCACTTTGCACCATTCTTTGTGGCACGAGCCCCTTGTGCCCTGCTGGGAGCTTTGAGAATTGGGTCCCTTGACCTTTTTCTTGACCTGCTGTGTTTTCTACTGTTAATGATTTTGTTTAATTCTCCTGCCACTGTGGCTAATACAATTTTTGATGCCCTGTAAAACCTGTCCTTATTTTGATTATTTTGCATTATCTGTTCACTGTCTTCACAGCATTTAATGTTGACTTGTGTACTATTTTTATTCCAGCTTGATATGTGTGTTCTTTCCTGTACGGTATGTTTAATCAGTTGCTCTGTTGTATATGAATCCTCCTCTACACATCTTTACCCCTATCCCAGATCCAACCTAGAAATGCACTGTTACAGTCCAGTATACCTTCCTGGTCAAAATGTGTAGAAAAAAAGAAAAAAATATATTTAAGGAAAAGCACATTTTAAGCGGATATCTGTACTGTAAGACATACGCTTCTTGTCTGCTGTGCATGACACCTACACTGGGGCCCAGTTAATTTATTTTTAACCGAAGTCTAAAACTTCCATGAGTTGAAATCAGGAAGTCATTCCAAATTTTTGGAAGTCAAAATACTTCCAAGATCCCACATTTGGAAGTCAGTATTCTAGGAAGGCCCAATTTATGGATGTTAATATAAATATTTGTGTTAAAATACAATTTCTTTCAGAAAAAACCATCATTTCAGACATCCATCCCTTCAGTTTTGAAAGTCATCTTACCCATTTTAAATTCAAAAGTCAGTAATCCTCTCCCTTTATTTTGAAGGTTTTTGTCTTATTTTTGGAAATCAAATACTCCCAAAATTGAGTTACCTGAATCCTTGCACTTACAGTATCTGTAGACAGCTTCTCTGTCCCTGAATGGACATGGGATTGCTCTCTTGTATAATCTTTGTGATGAAGATCACATTAAGTGTGCACTTGCAATGTAAGTAAGCTCCTTAGCTGCTGTATCTGACAGCTGATCTGTTGCCTGTATATCCACTCCTTAATGGAAATAAAGCAGCAGTGCATGATAGCAGTGCCAATTTTAACCTATACTTCTTTATTTTATTTTACATTGCCACCTGCTGTAAAGCAGGTAAAATGTCACAAGTACACTCAAGATGGCAAAATCAGGTGCAGTCGTGGCAATTGGGAATGTCACAGCTGCAACACTGAAAGGGTTTGATGCAGGGCTTTAAGTGAGCCCTGTGCCACCCTTTGAAAATCTGGCCCCCATTGTTTCAGATCACTTTTCTTATGACTATAATGACTTAGCATGCATCAGAAACTACTTCCTAACCTTATGGGATAACAAGTGTACAGTAACAGCTGAGAATACTGATAAAAACCTGGTGCTATATTTTCAGCATCCATGAAGATCGGATCTAGTCAGAAACACTAAACAATAATAGTGCAAACAAAAACAATGTGGAAAAAATATCGTGCACAAAAATAACAAACCAGATAGCTAACACACATAATAGCTAAAAAAACACACAGATGACTCAATATGACACACCAGACATTTATTTACAACATAATAAAGTCCATGCTACCCAAAGAAAATCATTAACAAGGAGCCTGTTCCCGCACAACTGAAGTTTCCAGCCGTACTCCTGGTTTGGGCCAATCTCCTCTCCAGCTTCCACTGGTCACCCAATCCCTCCCCCGCCGATCAGGAGAACCAAGACTCAGTTGGAAGGACCCAGCATTGTGCGTGGGGGCTATCCACTGGACCCACCTTTGTTCTCAAACAGTGAAACATTCAACGTTAATTGCAACAATGCCCACCTTTTTTGATGTGATAATAATTTCCATTCCCTTCGGGGTTTTTTGAATGGCGTCTAGTTCACTATTGGAAAACATACAAATTATCAAACATTTAGAGGCTTTTACTATTTGTAAGCTCATTGTTAATAATCAGAAGTGTATATACATATTCTTTCCAATTACCTGCATGGTTCACATTTTTATCAAATTTTATAGGGAAGCGACTTGCTTCTTCCTTTTGGACACTCTTAAATAAAAGTGTTAAACCAGTAGGGTAGCCTCTTCCTTCAAATGCAAAAAGGTAGTGTAATAATCACTTTGCCAAAATGAATTCAGTGTATTACTTTGTTTACATTGTACTGTTATATTATTAACATGTCCTATGTTACAATTAAATTACTTCAGTGTATATTTTAAACTACGCTGTCACTCATTTGTAAACCATCAGTTGGTTAAATCACAGAACTAGTTCACTTATTACACTTTTTCTTTGCATAAATGCAGCAGCAACACATGCCCATTCCCATCATACCTTTTATGGTTCAAAAGAACAATTTAAATATTCATTCCAAAAATGTCCAAACTCTGTTTAGCCAACATGTGCATGTTAACAGTAAGTTAACTCTATTCAGTGTGCATTTCATGCAGAAAAATGTCCAGAGACTGTTTTCACAATGTATGCATTTTAGCATTACATTAACTCTGTTCCTATGTGTATTTCCACTACTTTATAAACAACTGACACCTTTTCAGATCTCTCTAGCGCAAAACCCTGAAAAATGTTAACATAAAACTGTTAGGCTTTGTTTTTTCTTACCCTGATCTTGGCGTGCAACCTTGTACAAATCAAGTGCTCACCATTACTGTTTCTCACCTTGCTTTTATACTTAATGGTTTCCTAGGTGACCTATGGTATGTCATTGTTTCTTAGAGCATGCACCCAGTAGAGGAGATACTATTCAAGAAATTGGGTACTTCTACGTGTGTCTTAACACTTTGTTTATGTAGTCATGCACATTGGGTCAAAAAAGGGACTTCAACTCTTCGCTATCAGCACTTAGTTTCATGTTATTCATTTTGTTATTTATTTTAAAGTTTTAACCTAGCTCATTAGGGAAAATACCAGTAGTTAACCACTTTGATATTGGCTCAGAATCATACTCATTTTAAATATAGCAGATAACAATGTAGTTATAAACATGCGCACTGGAACAGTGGATGGACTTTAATTCTAATAGGAAATGACACCCTTTTAAACCCTATTTTCTATTATTGTTAAGGATTCTTTAAAAACAGTTCATATTATATCTTACATCAAATAACTAGTTAATAAACCAACTGGGCAGTATTTGAAAAAATAATATAAATGATATTTACATAAAAAAATGTCCAAACTAGTGTTTGCTATCGCTGTCTCATTTAGAAAGAAAATATTTTATAATTACTGGGTTCTGTTTTTTTCAATGGCAAAATCTGTGTAATAAATACCATAATACCTGAGTAGGTATTATGGCATTTACACGGTTTCTTCCCCTGCAAATGCGCTCAAGACAATACACAAATACAGCTTGAGTGTCACAGTGTCCATTTTTCCTCACAAACCACTGACTAGAAAAACTCACCTGCAGTTCTCTGTTTGTGTTATAAATTAAAGAATTTCATTAGCACAAGGTAAGACTCCAGATTCTTCTTTTTTTATTTCAAATCTCAACAGGAAAAAATGGAAACCTTCAATTATATATAACAAAATATGGGGTGCAGTGTGTTTCACTCAAATATAACACACCCTCATTGTTGGATGGCTATCATAAACCCGCTTGGGGTATATGTGCCATCCAACAACTCGGGTGTGTGTTAAATTCTCATAACACACTGCACCCCATACTTTCTCCTATATTTAATATACACATTTTTTTTGTTTATGAAGTTCCTTTTTTACTTTCAAAAGATAATTATCAGAAGACTGAATTGGGACAAAACAGGACCACACTAATGTGTGGAACGCTGGGTCCCTACCCACCTAGTCAAAAAGGACTATAATTGTGCCACCATCCATAAGCCACTGGGGAAGTAGAAATGATGGTAGTCAGTCTATGGCAGGATGTCAGGCTGGTCACTCAGACATCACAGCCATATATCAAAATAAAAAAACATACAGCTATTCAATCAACAAATTCTGACCAGACTATCTCCTCATTAATATCGTATTTTTTATCTAGTATACTGAAATGATCTATCCAGTATGCATCTCTTTTTAGGAGATAATTTGTTAAATTACCTCCTCTTGGGAGTGTTTCAACCTTTTCTAACCCTATAAATCTTAGGGATGATACATTTTGTCTGTTCTCCAAGAAATGTCTTGCCACTACTGAATCAATATCACTGCTACTTAGGGATATATGCACCATCACTTGTATGTGCAGCCCAGTCAATGGGTGCCCACCTTCCCTTTGTGGCTCCACTTACACTACCACCTGTGGTCACCAAGTTTTCAGTATTGCAGCAAAACCAGAAGAGTTCCCTCCCCAGAGGAGGAGGAGAGCATCCTGTGGGACACTCAATTGTCCCCTCAGCTGACCCCCAAGTGACCTCAGTCCATTCCTCAACCTGAGTTATTGGCATGGTGGCACGTGAAGTACAAGTGCCTCAGCCCTCTATGCCACTGGGTCAGCTGTTCTTTAACCTTTCTATAGACTTACAACAATAACAGAATTGAACAGATGTAGTAGTAAAAAAATTTATCACATGCAGTACCACATTTATGGTCTACTTCATCTGGTGCACATGTGAACTTGGGTATATGGATAAAACTGTATGCTCATTCAAAGAGCAGATACAAGAACATATTCAATATATTATAAATGGCAGAATGGATAAAGTGGTGGGGATACACTTCCTTGAAAAACATAACTCTGACCCCAAGGACTTCAAATGCATGGGAACTGAAGTTTGCAATTGTGGTATACGGGGAGGGGATCATCAGAACACCTTATTACAAAGAGAGGGTTTTTGGATTTTCAGGTTAAATACACTCAATACATCAGGTCTCAACGAGATCCTAGACTTAAAACCTTATCTATAATGAAGAATAACACAGATTGATATAATCATATATGTGAATCTTTAGCATAAACTCAGCACCACCTCCCCCCCATTCTTACTCAATACAAAGTACACATTAGGTCCTATTGTTAAACTGTATTTGGCCATCATAGTGAATTTAGGTGTTAGAATAAAATAGCTCTATATTTATATATAGATAAAATGTATTTAAGTAACAGAAAATTCTGGCTTAAAACTATTATTGTATACAGCTTCAGAATTAATTGCACTCTTTTGTTTTTTTGCTTTTAGGAGCTGGTCTGAAATGAATTTAACATGGCCATGAAGGTGTCAACCTTGGCAGTCTATGTGTAGATCTCCAGGAATGCTCTGTCAAAAATTTGGAAGATCACCTGACTGTCCATCGGGACATTGAATGTGGTATAGACTAAATAGTCAATAAAATTATGTATTTACAGACTTGAACTAAAGCATTTAAATCAAATGCTGTGACAAAGAACAGTTTTCTATTTTTTTAATTTTGTTCCCCTTTTTTTGTTGCTATAACTATAAGTTTAAGAATATTGAATGCTTCTATAATCTGTATGTGAAGAGAATATAGAAAGATTTTTTTTGTTAAATTGTTAAACACATAACATGATTGTAATTAGACCTTTGTGATGAGGTGACTGGCTGTATTATCTGTATTGGCTGAATAAATACATTTGAATTTACAACTTTGAACCCACGTCTTTCTGGAGTGCCTGTTTGTGGATCAGATTATTGATTGGGGATGGGACGTCCCAAGGAGCACCCTCTTATGGTATGGAGCACTCTCTATTTGGAACTGCTCTATATTAGTTAGATGTGGTTTCTTGAGCCAGCCCTTTTGTGCAGCAGTAGTGGTACCGCTCACAATGCCAGCATCCCAAGTTTGTGAATAAGCTTGGTTCACTAGGGGCTAGCTCAGAGGAAGGAGGATTCAAGATCCCCAGAATGGCCCTACTTCTTTGGGATGGGTAGGCAGCTGTGTTCTGCAACACAATCACTACCTAGCAAGGGCCTGATAGTATTGCAGCCTGGACCAGCACAGCTAGACAGGGATGCTGCCAGATGCAAGCACGTTACACACCTCAGAATGTGTGTGCATGCCATTACATATTGGCTTCCTTCAAGACAAAAATGGAGGAGAAAATGAGCAGAAGCCTGCAAGGCAAGATGTGGACATCTCCCGTATGCTCTTGCACTACCAGCCTGGTATCCACCCCTTCAGTGAGTAAGTGGTGGCAGAGTGAGGCCATGAGATGGCAGGTGATGGGTTGGGGGGTTGCCATTCAGCAGTGGGTGGACCGGAGGACACAGAGGACAAATACCTATATCAGAAAAGAAAATATGTGGTTTCCTCTACTAGTTAGTCCTTCTGTCAATAGAAAATATTCTTCCTAATTACAAGTGATGTTCAATCTCTTTGCACAATTCAGTTACCTTTCTACTGTTACCAAATATTACATAGTAAAAAATACAATACATTGCAGTCGTATTAACTACAGAAGAGAAGCTTCAACTGTAGATAATGATATCTATTAACTTCAGCCTGCACATGCATATATTTTCCTTTACAGCATGAGTCTCTAAACACAGACAACATGACTGAATCTCAAAGAGATTCATCAACAAGACATCAGGTAGGGTCTTGCTTCAGGAATAATATAATTTTATTTTCTTTTATATTTCACCAAATGAAATATATCACCAATTAAATTAAAAAGAAACTTTCATTTTTTGTTAAAAAGTAAACAAGGTCTATTCCTTCACAGCTTCACTAATAAACTCACATACACATGCCAACTCAATGTCATTTTGTTTCTCGCTTCACATTGCTTCTAAATTTTCCACGTCACCTAGTATCACTCACATTATGCAAAATTGGTTGCCAACAATGATATTCACTGCTCTATTTACCAATGGTAAAAACACAATACTCCTCTTCAATGGTGTGCACACAGTCACGTGTACTTACAAGCTGCCGGACAAACATTTTACAGTGCATTGTAAGGAATAAGCTTTGCCCAACTGTGCATAACTATGGGTTTCAAGATATCTCAGGGTTCTGGTGACAAAATAAAAACTGCCTCATGGTTCATAAATGTCTTCAGAACCCCCTGGTAGCTTAATGCCCTTATTTTGGACAATTGGGCATAGTTTATCCCTTAATTATTGAATGCATCATACTCAGAAACTGAATATATCATATCTTACACATTAAAATAAATGAGTTCAAGTATTATTTATGAATGGAATCTTTCCTGTAATTCTTGCTTTGGACAAATGTTTTAATTACTTAGATATACTGTTACCCCTTATTTGTTGTGCTTGTATTCTTCTGGCACTCGTTAGCACAACATTTATTGGCAGACCAAGTCAATCCACAAATGTAGTGCAGCTTTAAGATCAACTGTAAGTTTTTGTCACTTAGAGGTCATCATTCATGACAAAGTACCTGGGAGTACAGGCATGAAACATTGGACTCACACTAGCATTGTGGCACTTAATGAGCATTGGCAATAAAATGGATTTTGAACAAAACCATAGCATAAGTGTGTCTTTAGTGGCAGGTGACTGTGATGAGCCAGTTTGTTTTACTATAGTAGTGGCTTGAGCAGCCATTTATCTGAGTAATTCTCCCTTGTTTGTTTTGTATTTTACTTTGCAGTATACTGGACAATCACTTGAATTTTTCATTATATAGAACTATTTGGAAAATCTTACTTATGTGGCTCAGATATTTTAGAGGGAGATTTCCCTTTACTGGTTCTCTTGTCCTTAAAGCTGACTCACTAAATGACCACAGCATCATCCTTTACCACTAGAAATGCAAGCAATGAATATATGTGTTTTTTAAGTATTTGTGGTACTTTTCTGTATTTCTTGTATATATGTACTTTTTCTTCATCTTATATACAGTATCGTTACTATACATTTGGTGTACCTGGGTAGTGCATAAAAATACAGTAGGTCTCTGGTCTAGTGCATTTTCTCTGTCAACAAATCTTAAATAGATAACTAAGTAAATCAATCAATCAATAAATACAACAGTATCATTGTGGCTCAAGAAGTCTAAAAGTGTTTCCAAATTAGAGCCCAAGGCTTTATTTAATTACTGTAGCTCACCAGAATGAACGTGGCATGGCTAAACCTAATCACAGACATTTAAAGAGTTTTGAATTAAGTATGAAATAAGTTTACCAATGTATGCAACAAACTGCTGCCTCTATGTATGAGTCAGGGAAACCCATCACTGTTGGATATCAGCTGATAACCAAAACCCATCACTGTTGGATATCAGCTGATAACCCATCACTGTTGGATATCAGCTGATAATTTGGGCACGTGCATGAAAGAGATGGTACTAGAGCCAAGTGTAAATGGATGATGGTGACTGGGAAGTATTTTATCTCCTCAGGCAAACTGTTAAGCAAACTTCTTCACAAAGAATATTAAAACGAAATATGTTGATATACAGTAGATTGAATGTGATTCATTTAGCATTCTTACAATACTAACCCTAGTTGGTAAACATCTAGGTAAAATTCTGGCAGGACATCTAGGAGTATGATTGGACAGTTGATTTGTACTGATAGTCATAGCAAGACTTAATATTTATTTATTTCATTTCTTTAAAACATATTTTACCTGGTAGACAAACAGAGAGGAGAAGCCTCATTTCCAGTTGTGACTTGTGTGTGTGTGTGTGGGGGGTAGCATAGGAATTAATAGGGAATACATGCAATCTCAAATGAAATGCAATATACATTTTGCGAAGAAATGCACATTGTACAAAGAACAAGTAAGTACAACTACAATATAGCCCATGTATGGGTGTAAGGGAAGTTACAAAGACAGGAACAAAGAATTATGCTTGTAACTATCATAATGCTTAGATAATGCTTAAATCTAGAGCCACATGAGGACACTGAGCGCTGATGCTACAGCACAGACTAATTATGCTTACCTAAGCATCAGGAATTGCAAAGGGGTAAGCAGCACCAGCTGCTAATTTTATGTCAGGAGGGGGCAGGGATTGTCTGGAGCAGTTGTGGCAGGCCCACAGAGAGCTGGAGTGAGCCTTGATCAAGGCTGCAGCTGTGTGTAGCACTATGGCGATTTAGTGATTTTGTCAGGGAAGCTGTTTCAAATGCTACAGAGCCTATAGCTGATGAAGGCTTCCCCCAAACTGCATCTGCAGTGTGGGCTAAATAGCCAGTGATCTTCCTCTGACCTTAGCAAGCAGATCAGGTTAGAAGAAGGGGAGGGGAGGTAAGAGGTGCCTGGCCAAATTTGCTGGCTCACAATTGGCACCCACCAGATCTGAGTGTAGCAAATGTCTCATAGAAGGAGGGTCCTACACCACATCATTGTACATGGAACAGTGGTGGGTGCAGACAAAGCAAGCCAGAGGAAATCTGCACAGGGTGTTAAACAGAGTGGTGACTTTAGTTAGGGTGATGGAGGAAGCTCTAGAATAAACAACATTCCCATAGTACAACAGAAGTAGGAATTGTGCACTTGATCACCTGCTTCTTATTGGTTACCGGAAGGCAGCTCTTTACTCTGTAGAGGGCTCTGAGTTTAGTAAAACTCCTGGTTACCACATCTGTTACATGTCCGGAGTAGTTGAGATGTAGCTGCAATTGGAGATCCAAGTATCCATAGTGGATACAGAATCTAACCCATTACCCTGAAGAGTGTGTGGGTGGTACCCATGAGGGTGGTGGGGATTTTAGGCACTGTCTAGAGCTGAACAACATGGAGGCTGTTTTCTTGGTGTTTGTGGCTAGATTGTTTATTTGGAGTCACTTTTTCTAAGTTAAGAAGTCAAGTTGCAGAGTCTGTTTGATGGAGGTGGTGGAAAGGCCAGATGTACAGATGATGGTATTGGCGGCATACATGTGAATGTTACAGTTTATGAGGGCCAAAGGGAAATCATTGCTAAAGACTGGAAGAGGAGAGATCCCAGAACAGAACCTTAGGGACCCCCAAGTATGACCAGGAGGGAAGGAGACATAGTTGAGCCTAGCTTTCATCTTTTCAACAATTTTTCTGGGACTCCTGCCAGAGTGAGGATGTACCCCATATGAGTCCAGGTCTTTTTAAATCCCCACCACTCTGGCACTTCCTTCCCAGCTGTCCAGTCTGGGAGGACCCTGACCTTAACCTCACAGAGAGGCTCCCTGGAAGGATAGACCATCATCACCCTATAGTCCTTGGCCAAGACTTATACTGTAGGTTGTTTTGAGGGGAGGCACGCTGTGGATCCAAGATTCATGCTGCTGCCTGTTCTGGAGAGTTTCCTACTTTGTGCGTGTTCCCCTGAGACTCTGGCAGTGCAATTACTTCAGAGGCACGTCACACATGCTACCGTGAGCAAACGTGCTAACGTGTGCTTAGTCCCCTTACTCACAGGCACATGAGGTGTCAGAAGCACCCTAGGTGTCCCTGGTAAAACCATCCCCTTCCTTACTTTTATAGATACATAGATAGTGAAGATATCAAATACGTTCCCTCACCTAGAATCGGACATCTGACCCATTGCATGTAAAACAAGAACATATCCAGTGTGTCACCTGAGGAGCTTAAAGTTCTTCTGTAAATGAGCGTGCGTGCTCACAAAAACAGTCTTAGAAGAAAAAGACCATTAATCTCAATGAGAAAGTGTTAGCAGGCTCAATTATCCACAAACCACACCACTCTGTTTCTTCTACATACCGTTTCATTATAATCCATGATTTCCTGTAGGAAATGGAAGAAGTAATCAATAATACCCAAAAGGGTGGGCATTATTGGGAAATACCGAACCGCCCAGGGGCATAATGAGGCCCGACGCCGCAGGTGGAGGGCCTTATAGACCCTGGAAGGTCCGGTATTTCCCAATAATGCCCACCCTGGAGGGTATTATTGCTCTTAGAAAATGGCCACTGTAAAAGAAAAAAAAATGTAATAAAATAATGAACATAAACATGTTTACAATCATTTTTATAATAAAATAGTTCCTCCACCTGCAAGACAATGCTTTTTTGTGAGGTACCTACCCCCCATTTGTCTGTGTGGTAGGAGAGGACAAAAGAAAAGGGCAAAAGAAATTACTCATCTCTGGTGCTCGCTTCTCTGTGGTAAAGCAGAGACTGTGATATCTCCAACACACTACTGTGCATGAGAACAGCGGTACTGTGCATGAAGCAGGTATTTTCTTAATTTTCATACCGCAGATGGGGCGTGTGTGGTATAAAAACCAAGGAAATACTGCTGTTGTCATGCTCCATGGTTGTTTCGCCGATAACAGTTTGTATGGCAGTACAGCGAGCAGCTTTTAGGATCAGACTGAAGGATTTACTATGTAGTGCCATTTAATGGCAGAAGAGTTTTTTTTTTTTTTACCTGAGTCATGGGAGGATAGCGGCTGTTAACGCTGAATGCAGTACTGTTGGGGGCAGCTGTGCTTCTCGCTAAGCGAGAGAAAAAAACATGGTGGGTTTTTCAAATTTTCTCACGTGCTTTCAGCCAATTAGAAAGCAGGCTGGGCACCTCTGGAAAATGCTACACTGTAAAGTGGCACTTGGACTGGCTCTTATTTTTAGCTGGGCATTTATTGAGAAATAAATGCCCAGCTTGCAGCCTGTCTAAGCCAATCAGCTTTTAGAATTGATTCTTGCCATTTTCTAAGGGGCACTAAAAAGTGAACCTGACTGGGTCCAGAATTCACATTTGGATTGAACCTTTTCTTAAAGAACTGTGTTGAACCTGGAACTCATTTTTTCTGTTCAAGTTGTTTTTTTAAATACAGTTGGGCCCACTTAATCGCATACTGCTTATAAGAAAATCTCCCATAAACACATACATTTTCCATTCCCTGATTTCTGTCTTTTCTTGTCCATTATATGATGCTCATTTAAATGCATTTATGTCACCCGTATAAATGCATACATCTGAAGTGCTTTTCTTTGGCTTTTCAGTGACTGCAGCCATTCACACTCTATCCCCCCGCCTGCTCTCAGGTAGCTTTCAGTTATATGGTGATTACCGTGCAATGGAATGTAATCACCTGCTTAGCACCAGTATAAATCTCCAATCTGCCTAGTGTTTGCAGATTTCTAAGTTGCTTGGAGTTCCCATTGTTGCTGTGTGAAGATGGAGGATACACGAGCTGGCCAGTGGTGTGGAGGGCTGAAGCATCAGTGCCTTACCTCCTGCCATGGTGGCAACCCATGTCTATGGTGCGAGCAGGTGAAAGGGGGTCAGCTGGAGAAGGAGAGTTTGAGTATCTGGAGGACAGCTCTCCTCTCCTGGGGAGGGGTGGGTTTGGAGATTGGTGTATGCCTGGCCCCTAGTGGTAACTGGGGGTTGGCACCACAGTCCCTTAGACAGAGGAGGTGGAGGCAGAGCAGTTGCCTGACATGCTGCATTCAGAAACATGGGCAGCTCAGCCATTGGCGTCATTGCATGCTGCTGCAGCCGCACTCTGGGGTGGAGAAAAATCTGGAGGAGAAAACAGCAGCAGACCAGTAGAGTGACGCCAGACTTCCATGGGCTCTGCATCCAACCAGGTGGGCACCTCCTTCAGGAGATAAGATCCAGTGAACACTGGGGTGACAGCACTGTGAGGTCCGGAGGATGAGGGGCCAGCCAACTGAGGAGCATAAAAAGATTAAAAAAAAAAAAAAGATTGAGGATATACCAAAGGAAGAAAGGAGCTGTCTCTGCCAGAAAAAGTAAAGGCTCTCAATCTACTTTAAAGTACTGGCATGGGCACCTCTCAAATGGAAGTTGCCCAGCAGCTCGGTGTATCCCAGAGCCAGATTTGTAGGCTCGTAAAAACCAAAGCACAGGTTTTACAGGAGTACAACACCAATGGCAATATCGATAGGAAACACGAGAGGGAGGGTAAGGACACAGAAGTTGAAGACACCCTTCTCCGATGGTTCAAGCATGCCCATGGCTCTGACATGCCAGTTTCTGGTCTGCAATTGCAAGAAAAGGTAAGAAAACTGGCATGTTCCATGGGAAAGCTGGAATTTAAGCCTAGCAATATCTTGTTGTGCCGAGTTAAGATACAGCACAACATTCTCTTCAAAAAAGCACAATGTAATGATTCACATTCTTTTATTTTTCAGTCTCCTCTGGTATTCCAGTAAACTCAGTGGGTGCTTATGATTTACACTCTGGTAGAAAGCACCATTCTAGAACTCCAAGATGTAGTTTATGTCCCTTTCAACCAAAGTGTTCTTTAGAAGAACACAGATGTAGTGTGCCAACAATAGAAGAGCTTAACAAGGCCATAAACTACATCATACAGTTCTACAATGGTCTTTAGCATCATAGTGTACTGTAAGTCAAAAACAGACATTCAATTTACTAAAAGGTCAGTAAAGACTGAATTATAATAGAATGCAAACAAGTATTTATAAAACTGCTTCTATATAAAATTCAGGCTTACAGGTTAAATGCAGTTCTTTAAAAAGAAGCTAAAGTACTTTGGAATGCAAATGAGAAATTATCAAGAGGTGAGCATAACAGTAATAGGCACTGGCATACAAAACATTTAAAAAAAAAACAACTTTTGAAAACCTTTTTATTTCAAAAGTTTTACTGAGAAAAACCTACCAAGCTGGTAGCAACTCATTTTCAGATGCCTACTGAAGAGGGGGAGTGAGAATGTAAAAAGTACCATTTATGGTTGTAATTAAAACCAGAGGAGGGTCTGCCCATGCTGCTGGTGATTTGTAGTCTCTGTCACTGTAGTGACTGATGTTGCCTAACATTGGCTATGCTGTTTTTTTAAACATTTTTAAATAATAATTTGGAGTGCTTTAACAAATCTTGGCAGTGTGAGTGTTTTTGTAGACACCAAGATAGCGCAAGGAGGATCACTGCATAGGTTTCTTGCTAGTATTTCATCCTCCTTTAGTAAGGTTAAGTCAAGCAAATATAAAGATAAGCTTGACACAGCTCTGAGCAGGGTTCCTATAGTAAACACATGTCTGATGCATAAAAAATAAAACTATGTAAACATTTGTTGCTACATTTTATAAAATGGTGCCTGGCCACATCTGACTCCTCATTGGTCAGGACTCGGTCACATGGTACTGCACTAACTTAGCATATACTCCCACTCAAAATACATGATATGGGTGTATTAATTAAGAGCACGACCAGTTGCGGGTAAAAAGGGCAATATTCTAAATACATATCCTCAGGGCCAAAAAGGTCACAATGTAAATCAAACAACACAGCAGCATAAAGAAGAAATCATGCAAATTAAACACACACACACACACGCCCCGCACACAGCAATGTTCCTACTATAAAATACAAATCCAAAAGCCCCAGTACTGCTCAGACAAGAAAAACCTTTTAAACATCAAATACAGACACAAAATGTATTTTGAAACTATGATTCTACACAACAGAAGCATGCACATGTACGTCACTAAACCATCAGCAAAACTTCCACAAACATTGCTCTAAAAGATAATAACATGTCCACTTACCTAGAAACAAAGGACAGCTCAGACTCTCTGCTTGAACTTCAGCTGTCCCGCAGTGCATCTGATTGAGGTCACATGACGTCTAATCAATAGCTTAGACTACCAGGTCTGACTCAGGTCACATGGAAAGAACAAGAAGCACAGCCCTGGCTTTCAGCTTAGCTTCACAGATGACATGGGAAAGTACAGAAAATTAAAAGTCAGAAATACCTTTTTAAAAGTAACCAAATAACCCATTCTCTTGCAGTGCAACCACACCCAAATAGTGCAGCTTACCAGCTGCAAGTTGCAACCTAACCCCTGCTGCATATGTAATTATGTTAATGTTCTAACAGCAACCATTTAAAGACACAACACCAAATTACAACACTACTACACTGTTGAAAAACTGACATTATTAAACATTTTATAGGTGGAATAAGGCAATTCCATAGTGGGATTATGCTATGTTAATGTACTTCATGTTGGCTGAAGTCCCCTGCCCACTTCAACCCATCACCTGGTAGACTACCATAACATACATAACCCCCCTCCTTTGTCATGCCTTATTCTTATGTAACATAGTTTTGTGGTGATGACATAGTAATTTAGTAATTCAAGGTCAGAAAGGACTCTAAGTTGGCCTTGTGATGTGGAGGGCTGAGGCACTGATGCCTTAACTTCAGCCATGATGGCAACACAGATTTAGGAATGGATCAGGATCACTTGGGGGCCAACTAGGTGAGGGTGTATTGAGCATCCCAGGACAGCTCTCCTTCTGAGTTCCACAGCTAGGCTGCAGGTGGAAGCACTGGTGGGAGCAGCAGATGTGGGGGGATGCATGATGATGCATGATGCATGTAAATTAATATGCACACACATGTGTACATCACTCACAGATGTTCCATGGGAGAAAACAGAGGAGAATGCCTTGGCTCTCTCAGCATCCCCCTCAGGAGCAGCACATCCCAATGTGGCTGGCCACCCTCTGAATACTGCTCTGTGTAAGTGTTGGATAACCGGTAAGTCCATGAGGCAGGTTGTTGATATGGCTGGGGGAGATGCTGCCAGGACTGGGGATGCAGCCAGAGAAAGAGAAAAAGGGAAAAAATAGAAAGGACTCTAGGTCCATTCTGTCTGCCCCTGCTTCATAAGCAGATATGAATAAGTGTGTTGTGCAAGTGTATTAATTTAAAGAGTTTTCAGGATGAAGGAGACTTAGTTTCCATCTTGCCTGCCCATTCTGTTGCACAGCAGTGACTATGTACCAATATAAATATAAAAACAACTTCAAGCTTATCGAACAGAATGCTATCTTACATACACATACAATACTGTAAAAGTCTCAGTGCTGTTTTACCTCAGAAATCTCTCTAGTCACACTTTAAAAAAGTGAGTATTGCTAGCTCATACAACCACTTTGAAAGTTTCTAAAATTGCTATGCTTTCCAATGTTTGTATTATTCTGTTTTTTCTGTACCCCTCATTTAGGCTGGGCTCTCCTTTCCTTGCTGCCCTCATCCTAATCAAGGTGCATACTGTATGTCAGGTTCAGGAAGCATCCCTGGAATAAAGAGCAGTTACTTATCAGTAACAGCAGATTTTGAAGAGAATCTTCTCCATTGGGCTACACCTTTGGAACCATAGGTCACTGACATCAGGACCCTCCAAAAACGTTTGTCTAGTTGGGATCTGTCCACAATGACATGCAATGTTGGTGCCTATAATATGTGGGTGGCCTCTTTACTTCTCAGTTTCTTGCAGGAGATAAGCTTGGAGGGCCACTTACTGAGAGGAATCATGAGACCATAGCAGGGCCAGGCACACAAGATGAAGGTGGGACTGGTGACAGAAGGCACACATATAGCACAAATACAAAACCTTTGAAGGCAGCAGGACAGACAGTCTACTGATGCCTCAGAAAATGGGGGGCACTGACCCAGTGGAGGAGATGCTCTCAAAGATCTACTGTTACTGGTGAGTAACTGCTCTATCTTCATCAATTAGATCTCTTCCACTGGCCCACAGCTTTTGAACAATTACCAGTTGATACAAAATCCCCAGGAAGACTGGAAAGTCTATATGAGCTCTGGACAGGAAGCCTTGCAGAACAACAGGCCCAAACCTAGCACCTCTGTGGGAGGTAATGTCCAAACTGTAATGCTTAGTAAAAGTGTTTACAGTGCTCCATGTGGCAGCAGTATAAATGTCAGCAGCAGACACACCCTGTAAAGAGGCAATGGAGGTGGCCATACCATAAATAGAGTGGCCATGCACAGCCCCCGGAAGTTCCTGACTGTACTTATAACAGAACATGATACAGTTTTCCAGTCATTTGGACAGGCACTGCTCAGTCACTGAGATTCCTTCTCTGCCAGGGCAAATGAGACAAACAGCTGAGAGGACTTTCTATAGTCCTTTGTGCACTCTAGATAGAAACACAGGGTTCTAGGCACATCAAGGGTATGGAGCAATTCCCTACCCTTGTTGGTATGCTCAGAATAGTACAATGGTAAGTTAATTAATGGTCTGATTCAAGGAAAAATCAGACCCCACCTTAAGTAAAAAATGAGAATTTGTATGCCATGCCACCTTATCCTTATGAAAAACTCCGGTTGGATGGATACTCATAAGAGCCTGAAGCTCTGAAATAAGTCTGGCTGAAGTAAGAGCAACCAGAGAAGTGCCTTTCATGAAAAGAAGTGTAGTTTTCAAGTGGCAGCAGGCTCAAAAAGAGCTAAGGATAACTTTTCAACTATAAAATCAAGTTCCGACTGTACAACCAGTTTATGTATCAGGGGAACACATGCAAAATACCCTTCAAGAAGGTAGGGGAAATTTCCAGTTCTACCACCATGCATCCATTAGTAGGGGCATGGAAAACAGATACAGCAGCCATATATACCTTAATACAGAAATACTGCAGACTGAAATCTGACAAAGACAGGAGGTAGCATAGTACAGTGTTAACAAAACACATTAAAGGGTCCTCAGAGAGGGAAGCATATCAAGCAGTAAATTGCTTACACTTTAGGGAACATGTATGTCTGGTAGAGGGCTTTCTAGCTGCCAGCAATACATTAGTCACTTGAGGAGACATCTCAAAATGTGCAATGGCTATGTCCTCAGAAGCCAAGCATGCAGGTGGAGGACCTAAGGTCCAGGTAGACCAAGGCCCCCCGTCCTGAGACAGTAGACTCCAATACATGGGCAACTGAATTGGTGATTCCACTGCCATATACTATAGAAATGGAAACCATATGTGTTGAGGCCAGGAGGATGATTAGTATCAGGGTGGCCCCCTCTGCCTGCAACTTTAGAAGAACCCTCTGAATGAGAGGGGCAGAGGGAGTGCACAAAGTAAACTCCCCCTCTAGGACAGAGAGACAAAACTTCTTGCCAAAAATCTCCAGGCCCTGGATTGAGCAAGCCGAAATGTGTAAGTTTTGCATTGTGTGGGGAAGCAAAAAGGTCAAGTTCAAGTTCTAGAGGCCCTCATTTTACAGGGATGTCATTCACCATGGAGGTCAGCCATTCCCACTCATGTACCTGAGACTTTGATCAACTTAACCTGTCTGTTAAGAAGTTTTGGACTCTTGGGAGAAAAATGACTGTCCATTGCAGGCTATGAGAGACTGCCCATTGCCATACTATCTTTACTTCCCTGCACGGAGGGAATGAGAAAGTCTCCCCTTGCTTGTTGATATAGTGCATCACACTGATGTTGTCTGTTTGTATCAACAGGGGACATATAGATAGATGCTCTTTGAGGGCATGGAGCCCAAGAAGAACTCCCCTCATCTCCAGAACACTGATGTGGAGATCCAAATCGCAGTCTAACCACAATCTCTGGGTCTGGTACAGGCCTAGGTGGGCACACCATCCCTTACCAGAGACATTCATTATGAAAACATGCTCTGGAGTTGGGGAAAACAAGGGGACACCCTGCTGAAGGTGTAGGGGTTCCATCCACCACAGTAGAAACTTTCTTAAGGGGGAGATGACGAGGATCATATGCTCCTACTTGTCTATCGGTTGGTCTTACTGTACTTCAAGAATTCACTGGTGGATTCTCCTGTGCTGATGTGCTAATGGGATAGTTGTAATGACATTTGCCATCAGACCCAAGAGGCAGAGCTTAGTCATGGTGTACACATAGTGACTCCTGTGCATGAGCTGGGCCTAAGCAATCAGGGACTCTGCTCTCTCCTGGGACAGGAATGTACTGTCCACTGCCATTTCCAGTAGTGCTCCAATATATTAAAGGCACTGACAAAAAGTGAGAACAGATTTTGGTACACTGACTGTGATACCCAGGATCTCAAACATTGCTGTGCCCACTGTCCAAAAAACTGAATGCTGAAATGCTTCCCCGGGTAGACCCTGCAGGAGTCAGTCATCCTGACAGGGGAAGATAAAAGCTCTTCCTTCTGAAGAGCTGCTGCCAGAACTGTAAAGCATTTGGTAACTACCCATGGTGCTGAGGATAAGTCAAATGGCAAGACCAGGCGCTGATAATGGCAGTCCTCCAGGGTGAATTTGAGGTACTGCCTTTAGCATGTTCTGATTTTGTTATGAAGGTACACATCCATCACTTCCACAGCACCAAGCCAGTCTCCTTTCTATAGAAGCAGAATGAGAGCCTGAAGAGACATGATCCAAAAATTGTTGTATTCAATGAATTTGTTCAGGGCTCTGAGGTTCAACTTTTGACTTCCATGTCTTTTGCAGCCAGAAAGTACTTGGAGTAAAACTCCCTGTCCATTTCTCTTGGGGGAACGAGCTCTATGGATTTTTTATGAAGCAGAGACTGAACTTCTTCCCTTAAGAGGGACAGATGTCTGGAGGGTAATGAGAATGGGTGAAGGATGCACTCTAGGTTTGGAAAGCAATTCCATGGCATGCCTGTTTTCCAATGTTTCCATGACCCATTCATCTGTGGTTATCTCCCTCAGTTTTTGTAAATGAAGGAGATCCTTCCCCTCATTTGAACTCCTGGTGGCAGCTGTGGAGTAGGAGGAAATTGGGAGGCAGAAGGTGTTGGGGTGGCAGGGCCACCTGAAACAGAACCCTTGGAGGCCTTGGAATGGCCACTCTGGGCAACAGGTTCTGCTGTGGGACCAACACCTCTGCCATGGCATCCTCAGCCAACAGGCCTCCGAAAAGCATCCTTACCATGACCCCTGTACATTGTCAGGGGAGTCACGTACTTTACAGACCACAGCATCAATTTGGAAGAATGCATGTCTTTTGATGCATTATCCACATTGTGGCTGAACAGCTTGGACCCTTTAAAGGGGCACTAAGCATGGCCTGTTGCATATCTGAAGCAAATCCTGCCATTTTCAGCCAGGAATACCTTCTAAGGCATATACCAGAGGCAGCTGATCTAACCACAGTATCTGAGGCATCATATGCTAACTTTAGTAATGTTTATCAGTATCTGTTTTCCTGGCTCAAAAATGGAAGATATTTCTGATATAATTGACTCATTAATAACAGAACCTTCAAATGTTATTCTATATATAGAATCAAATAATGTTGGTTTCTGTCACAAAAAAAATATCTGTAGTGATATGTTAGAGTTAGCAAAATGTCTAAAACAGGAAGGCTGTAAAGACTATGTCTCCAGTATTCTTCCAATACCTAAAGCAAGACAGGAAAAAAATTGCACAATTAAACGCATTAATGCTAGACTTGAAAACTGGTGCTTACACGAATCAATTGTATTCATTAATCATTGGAATGGTTTCAGCAGAAACTTTCAATTGTATGCAAAAGATGGACTTCATCTAAACAAATTAGGGATTTATGAACTGTGTAAACATTTTCAAACTGCTCTTTCTTTGGTTCAGTTAAACTGGTAAATGTGGGGGAAACTATATATTCTGATTTCTCTTCAATGACAAGGAACACTCAGTCAATTTCAGATAAAGAATTAAAATGTCAACTTATTAACGCACGTAGTTTATGCAATAAGTTTGATGATTTACTAATTAGAATAAAGAATAAAGATCTAGATAATATAGGTGTTATCGAAACTTGGTGGCCAACTGAAATGACCTGGGAAAGTCAATCCCCAGCTATAATCTCATTTACAGAAGTAGACCAAATAGAAAAGGAAGTGGAATTGCACTATTTATTAAATCGACTATTAATGCTTGGAATATCTCTGATAAAATTAAATTAGATGACTCTATCGAATCCCAATGGGTAAGTATAAAAGTCCTTTTAGAAAGAAGTTTTCCTTAGGTTTATGTTACAGAGCATCAAACTCAAATAAATTAATAAAGGAATCTGTGACGAGATATCAGCAGCATCAGATTTAGGAAATATTATATTCATGGGGGATCTAAACTTAGGAGATATTGACTGGACTAATAAGTCAGCCTTTTCAAATGCATCAAAACATTTTCTTCATACATGTGAAGAATTGAATCTGATGCAATGTGTAACCACCCCTACACGAGGTAACAATATCTTGGATATTGTTCTAGTTAGTAATGATTTGGATATTCTAAACTGTTCTGTCACTACACTGTTAGGAAACAGCAATCATAATTCAGTTACATTTAGTTTAAAATTTGACTCTTTTATGCCAAATATAATTGCAGACATATTTGCAGCCCATAAAGCTAATATCGATGCTATCAAAATACACCTAAATAGTATCGATTGGCATACTCTGCTGAATTTTAATGACATTGAATTGATGTGGCAAACTTTTAAACTTACTCTCATTGATACAGCTAATAAATATATTCCCCAAATTAAAAAAAGTAGGAATGGCTTTAATACAAGTGGTTTTCTAAATCATAAAAATGCATGGTGAAGAAAAAGTTGTTTAAAAAAAATTTCAAAAAATAAAACTGAAATAAACAGTATGGCATTCAAGAACAGTCAGAAATTGTGCAAAAAAGAGATAAAAAAGCTAAATTGAAAACTGAAACATACGTAGCTTCCCAAGCCAATAAAGAGAGCAGCAAGATTTTATTTAATTACATTAATTCAATTAAAAAACAAGAATGACATGTAGACCCTTTAATAATTAATAACACATCTATATCTGACCCTACTAAAATGGCAGAGTTGTTTAACCAAGAATTTTGTAAAGCTTTTTGCAAATTTCCCAATAACACTAAATTTGATTTTCAAGTAGAAAACTGCATTGATATTTCTATTGAAACTATTGCAACAAAATTGAATGATATAAAAAGAGGCTCTTCCCCTGGCCCTGATAATATTACTGGAGACATTCTTTTCATTATAAAACATTATATTGGTTTATCATTAAAATTAATATTTGATAAAAGTCTTGAGGGAATTGTTCCCTTGGACTGGAAAAAAGCCAATGTTATTCCATTATATAAAAAGAAAGGAAGTAAAAACATGATAGATAACTATCATCCAATAAGTCTGACACCTATTATTTGAAAATATTAGAAAGAATTATTAAAGACAACTTGTCAGAACAACTGTCAGTACTGGATTCTAGCCAACATGGCTTTGTAAAATGTAATTCTTGCACTACCAAGCTTATAAGTTTTTATGATTACATTAGTATGAATTTGGGCAAAAAAGTGCCTTGTGATGTAATTCTGTTGGATTTTCACAAAGCGTTTGATTCTGCTCCCCATTTGGCATTAATACACAAATTACTACTATGTAACATTAATCCTTTGTACTCTTGATAGATAGCAAATTGGTTGGATAACAGAAGTCAAACAGTAATAATTGATGGCTGCAAATCACCATGGATAAAGGTAGAAAGTGGTGTACCTCAGGGATCAGTATTGGCACCAGTTATTTTTTCAAATATTCTTTTCAGATTTGTCAAAAAATATCCAAAGTCAAATTGTTAAATATGCAGATGACTGCAAGATTGCTAATTTCTGCAGGAACGAATAAGACTCAGAAATAATTCAGAAGGATCTCAACTTGTTAGAAGCTTGGTCTATTAAATGGAATCTGAAATTTAACATGACAAAATGTATTGTTCTTCATTTTGGTAAACACAACAATAACAGACAATATTCTCTCTATAATAACATTATTCTAGAAAAAAATAATGAGAAAGATCTCAGTGTTAATGTTGACATAGAGCTTAGATTTGATTTACACATTACTCAAACTATTTCAAAAGCAAATTCTATATGGTGGGCAATTACACATAATTTTACAACTAGAGATCCCTCGATACTTCTATCTTTATATCGAGCCTACGTTAAACCTCATTTTGATTTCGCATCTCAGTTATGGAGTCCTTATAACAAAGGAGATACAGGCAGATTAGAAAGGGTTCAATGTAGGATAACAAAATCATTCCTTAATTACAAAGTTCTCTCTTATAAAGAAAGACTTGCTGCTTTGAATCTTATGTCCTTAGAACAGAGGTGACTTAGGGGACACCTACTGTTTGTAAGAGACATAATTATGGATGCACTCAATGAATGAATGTGGTCTGGAATTTAAACAAATAGCAATCAATACTTGTGGTCATCCACTTTATCTTATGAGGAAAAAATGTAATACAAAAAAAGAGCTCATTTCTTTTCTCATCAAATAATTGGAATATGGAATAAACTACCCCAATCTGCTGTTATAGTAGAAAGTAAATCCACCTATAAAAAAAGATTGGACATTTTTCTCCAGGCTGGAAATACTAAATAATTTCTTCAGTTGTATGTAAGTTTGGGAGTTCAATGTGCTAGTTGCCTTTTACTCCTTTTTCATCTTTAGTATGATCTAGGCTAGCAGAGTAAGCCTTAATCAATTCTACCTCTGCTGGCCTATCTGTCAGTGTCTGCACTGTAGCCATAGCCAACTTACAGAAGCTATTCTGGTACCTAATCATATAGGCCTGAGAGTTTTCAATGTGAAGGCTCAAAGTGGAAAAGGCATAAGTCCTCATCCCCATTACATCAAATTTTCTGGACTGCTTGTCAGGAGACAGGGTGCTCATCACTCTAGGAGCCCTAAAGCAGTCATGGGCAGCCATGATAATTTCAGAGTTAGTTTCAGGATGCAAAGCATATTAGGGCTTGACAAACAGAGCAGGATACTGTTCGTCAGCCTTTCTTGGACTGGGAGAAGTACCAGGTCTATGCCAGGCAGCAAATGTAGCATCTTCCAATGCAGTGTAAACAGGTAGCACCACAACAATGGGAGCAGCTGACACCTCTAAGAACTCCATTAAGTTCATTTTACTGGTGTCTTCCTCTTCACCTTCAAATCACATCCTGTCTTGTATTCATTTAAACAAAGCCTACAAGGATGAACTCTCAGAATGGGACCTGGGCTTCTAAACCACAGAGTCCTCACTGCATGATGTCAAGGTTAAGCTGCAAGGTAAACCCTTGTCATAAGGTTCCTCACACCCACCTTCATCCTCAAAATCCTCATCCATTTCTAGGAGTTCAGGATTGTATTCTTCCTCATCATTTCCTCTCATGCCAATGGTGGCAATCAACAGAGCTGGCGACAAAGGCTATGGCTAAACCGACAGTGTAGCAGGTATGCATTTTGGTTTTATCAACAATGACTGTGCCGATGAGGTAGAATCAGCCAACGGAACCAACACTGCCACTTGCAGTGATGGAAAAAGATGTGTTAACATTTCTGCAAATGATGCCAGCATAACCTACAAGTCGATGATGCCTGGTTGGATGGTTGTGACTATAGATGTATATGGGACAGAACCCATTAATGATGGCTGCATACTGTCCATAGTCAGTATGGCTGTGCCAAGGCCTCAACCTTGGTATCTCAATGACCGTTTGGGGAGTAGTAGTGGACACCGCTGGGGCAGACGCTGATGAGGACTTACCCTCATTCAGTGGAGAGCTTGACCTCACCAATGAAGCACATTTCTCTTATGCTTAGGGTGGCTTAAAAAGTAGGGTTTTGGTAATGATTTTTCCTTTTCATTGGCCTTATCCATCATCCTTGCCAACCTTGGTGGTGATGCAGTCAGCGACTGCTGGGTGCTTGCCTACCCAAGGCAGGCATCGAGAGGGAGAACTTATTTTTGATCCTGCGGCCTTCACCTGTGCTTCCATGGCATTAATAGAAAGTTTCCAAAGCCTTTTCCAACACTGATTTCCAGCATTGTGGCATGGTTAAATTCCTGGCAGGTCTTCCAAGCCCTCACGTTGTGGGATAGCACCAATCAACAAACGCAAACAGTGTAAGTATCATCTTTGTAGATCTTGTAACTGCAGGTACAAAACCTAAACAAAAGTTCTTTAGATGTCAGCCTACAGGGACAATATCAATAGAAATTACATCTAAGCTAGAAATAAAACAGTGATGCAACAAAGCGATGGCATTGTTTCTCTGCAGGTTAAACCAGCATGTCAATGGTGAAAGAACTGAGGCGTTAGGGGCTGCCCACATTTTATAGGTGCCAACATTGCATGTCATCATGGGCAGCCCCCAGCTATAAAAAAGTTTCTGGAAGGTCCTGACGCTGATGGCTTACAGTTCAAAGGTGTTGCCTAGAGGATGAGATATCCTCAGTGAAGATTTTGGTATATTAAGACAAGCTGAGAAGAGTCTACTTCACTCCCACCACCACAGCTTTCACGAACATGCTTTTTGCTTCTTATGTCCCTTTTGTCATCTTTCTGTGATCCTTGAGCCCTCATAACACACATGCACACATCTCTTATTTTAAAATATGGCAGAAGATGAAGAAACTGAGTTCATTATTTAATGTCTTGTTTAAAATATATTAGTCATCTGCCTGTTTTAAGCATTAAGGCATGATCACGATTGGATTACCATCCATTAATCAAACCTGATGGGGAATCATGAAGCATGAGGTAAAGCCGAGTGCCTTATGCCCCTGGGGTAGATTAATGAAGGTAATCCAATCTCTTGGAGAGTGTAAATGATATTATTGAACTAGACTGATTTTAATTTTTTAATTAATGTTTTTAGATTTTACATTCTAATTATAAAAGGAGAAAAAGGTTAGAAGGATAAGGAGTTTGGCTTGGCAGAGAGCATCTTACAAGGCCTACACGATATACATTTTATGAAAACATACAGTACTTGTGCAGCCTCTTCACTTGGTCACATAGCACAACAATTCAGCATAACAAATTCCTTTCTTTTGTCAAAGTTATTTTATTCTGTGTGATAATGGCTGCCTTTCCCATCAGAGTAGTGCTACCAATGAAAACTGAAAACTGGCAGTTAGTCCCTGTGAGTAATGCAGCCACATTCACAGTCATTGATAAAAAGGACATGACGTAAAGTTCCAAATCCTGCAAAGCAGGGTGTCTGTGTGTGTGTTAGCAGGTGCATGTGTGGAGGGGAATGGGAACAATATCAATGACTAAAAGTAAGTATTTAAACATCTTATACCTCAGCAGCAATAGTCAGTGCTTCATTTGTCTGCCAGTAAATACTAAGCACAAGAATGAGAAAACCAAGGTTATGGACAGGTTGTTATAGAAACAATGGTTTATTGGGCGGCTGCAAGCACACATGAGTATTCTTGTTCTAAACATTTACCACAATTGCCCACTAGAATGTACAGCTAAAAGTAATTGAGCTGTCAGTCTTACTGGCACTGTAACACTAGGAAGGCACTCACACTTGACACTGCAACAAGAACAAGCATCGCTTGGATTCGCATTGCACAGGTAAAGATAGGATTGATTAAGGAAAAGCAGTGTGGAGAACATATTTTGTGTTAATGGTGCCAAAACAGAAAGAGTAAAGCAGATAAAAACAAGGGAACATCATGTTTTTGACAATCTATTTTTATAATATGAATAAGGCACTTGAGGGATTAAGGTAATGTTCAGTTAATCACCCACTAGGGGCATGCTGCAGTTGTCTGCGCCTCATGACACATTACACCCCTAGGTGGTAATTAACAGAACATTACCATAACCTGTCATGACTTATTGCTTAATGGTTTTCTTGTATCTGAGGGTTTTCAGCTGTTAACCCTTTTAGAATGTAGGCAGCCAATCACAAATTCTAATGTACAAAAATTGTTTTATAATGGTATGAAAGTACTGTACATTGTTTTTTTTACATCTATATGCTTTCTTCCTTAACCTAAAAAGCAACAAACAGTTAATTCAGACATTTATTACTTGTGTATGGAGTGAGACTACCTTTAAATCAAAGATAAACACAAATCATTAGACTCCTGGCATGGACCTGTTGTGGAGAACTTGTTTTCTCATAGTTGCTGTAAAGAAACAATTTATAGCCCTGGTTGAGATGGAGTGAAGGCACTATTCAGTAGTTCTAAATCACTGACTACCTGACAGCTGCATTTTGCTACTGCGCAGCAGCTAGAATTACATGCTGTGCAAATGCCAATGTACAACAAGAAAACAGAGTTGTTGAAATTAGCTAGACAATAAAAAAAAATGACACATCACAGAGAGTCTCATTCATGAGACATTTACTAAGCACTCTTGTGGGTCAAAATATAAAGTCCATAAACAGCTTCCAAGTGCAGTTGTACAAGTATAACAATCACGTTACTGCATATAGTATCTGTGAGTCGTCTGACAATACTTTTGATCAATATCAGCAGCCACCAGAGTGAGAAGGGTTCATATGCTTGCTCTATAATCCCTTACTGAAGCCCACTGATGGCCAGATGTGATGCAGAAGTGAGGTGAGCAGCTCCTAGGAAGAGATGATGCAGGCCAGGTGAGAGATTTATGAGCTAGTCCTGGAATCCCACACTAAAGCTAGCTGAGAGCCAGGTGTGAAGTAGAGGTGATGTGTGCAGCTCTTAAGGAGAGACAGTGCATGCCACCTGGAGTCAGAGGTTCACAAGCTTGTTGTGACGTTCCACACTGAAGCCTATTGGGTGCCAGATATGATGCAGAGATGAGGTGAGCAGCTCCTAGAGAGAGAAGTGCAAGCCACCGGAGAGACCTGGGTTCATCAACTTGCTCCATAATCCCACTGAATCCCATTGGGAGCCAGATGTGATGCAGATGTGACATGCACAGCTCCTAGCAAGAGACATTGCAGGCCACCTGAGAGACCTGGGTACTTCAAGTAAGTGTTTCCAGGTACAATACTTCTCATACAAAGTTCTTCTTTTCTCAGAGCATTATAAGTATTTGGAATACTCTACCGCTTCAGTTAATATTAAGTAGAAATAAACAGAATTTCAAAAATAATTTGGACAACTGGCTCTTATATCAAAAACATTAGATTTAGCATCTATGGGTTATACTGGATAGGAGCTTTTATGAGAGACTCCCTTTTGCTCCTGATTCCAACCATAGTATGAACCAAAGCATGATCAAGCTCTATAATTCTACAGTGAAGTCCATCAGGAGCCAGGCATGATATAGAAGTGAGGTGAGCAGCTCTGTGCAGGCCACCTAAGAGACCTGGTTACATGAGCTAGCGTTGGAAACCCACAGTAATGCCCATTGAAGCCAGGAGTTATGCAGAGCAGCTCCGAGGGAAAGACAGTGCAGTGCACCGGGGAGGCCAGGACTCATGAGTTAGCTCTATAATATGACACTGAAACCCTTTGAGAGCCAAGTATGATGCAAAGGTTAGGTAAGCAGCTCCTAGGCAGAGATAATTCAGACCACCTGGCATTCATGAGCACCCCACACCCACCAGCAAACCAAGGTACCAATGGGCTCTATCCTAGTGTCATCATTATTATTCACTTTATCAACTGTCTCCCAAATATCTGCCCATCCTCTAAAATGCTGCTTTATAAAGGTAATGCAGTCTTATATTGTCATTCTTGATCAGTGGAGGCAATCAGTCAGGAGCTTCAGGCAGACTTAAATAAAATCATGAACTGGATGCTTAAGCGCAGACTAATACTGAACATAAATAAAACAAAAAGCATGTTGTTTGGTGCCCTCTTTAGGATTAGGAGCCTCAAATCATCCCAAAGGGTGTCTGTTAGGATGGTCAATACTGTAACAAGTGACAGCCTTCAGATATCTAGCTGCACTCCCGTACCCTTCACTGAACTATTTCTCTCATTTTAATTTGCTTTCAACAAAAATTTATTGGAAACTGGGAGTTTATATAGGCTTAGACATTTTCTGGCAAATTACACCATATTAGCAATTCCACAAACAAATATTCTTCCATTCTGAATTATGATGGCATAATAGTTAATCAGGTACACAAGTCTGAATTAATAAAAAGTGAATCTTACATTAAAAAATTGAAAAATTTCCATTAATTGCTAATAACTACACCCGCTGCACTGTCTTCTTCAGTTTTAAATGTCTCACCTTTGCTCTCTGCTGTTTAAATACTCTGGCTTGTTTTACAAAATTATTGCTCCATTTCTTCTAATGACATGTACCTGCAAATCCCTCAGTTTCATACCAACATTGCTTAATGCTCCTTTAGCTTTACTGATCCTTCTGTGTGAAATATACATTCTTATTGCTATTAATTGCTGAATAACTTATTGCACTTTCAAGCTACTTTGAAATCATATCTGTCTGAAAGTTCACTGTGACTCTAACCTATGAATGAGCTACACAATCTACCTCCATAAAGCTATCTATTTCATTTGACTGAATAGTTGTTCTCCCTGTTGTAATAACGCTGACATTTAATGCTATCAAATGTGTTCTGGTTCACTCCTGTAAAAGGAAAGTATATTCCAGTAAGAAACCTCAGTTAACAAAATCATATCTAATCAAAGTAACATTTTACTTTGACTGCAATTTCTTCTAGAGTCAACTCTTACAACATGGGAAGTGCAACTTAATCTTTTTTACGGCTGCATGGATGAAGCCCTGCAGGCATTTTGGGATTACTAGGCAAGAGAGAGCAGGGAGGGATGACAGGATAGGATGACTTTTGTTCTTCCTGTGAGTAGTTCGGAATGGACATACATTAATGCTTTGGTCCAGGTTATCTCATTTAAAGCTGTGGTTTGTTTCTGTCTGCCTTCTTCATTTCCTGTCAGCCTGTCTGTACTACATCTGGACTCTTATTTCATTGCTATCTCTCTCTCTGCAGTCTGCCAGACAGAGCTAAACTGGTTCATGGAGAAATATTAGACAGAAAAAAACTTTTACAGATCAGTCTGACAGATTAGAGGTGCAATTACTGTAGTTAAGAAATATAACTAAAGAGATAAGGAAACATCCCTGAAATCCATAGGAGAGAATGGGTCAAATGTCACAGAATGGAATGTTCCTGCAGTAAATTGTCTAATATTAAAGAGCAAGTGCTTAGTATGAATGTATAGCTTAAGGAATAATGTTTTTTCCTGCCTCCACAGTCATTCAGTTGCTATTATTTGTTTCTTTCCTTACTTTTTCATCATTTTATTTTTATTTTGCCAACTGCTAGTGAAAAAAGAATACAATGGAATCCTCGTATTATGAAGTCAGAAGAAAAAATTACTCACCTTAGCAATGTTGTTTCTTCTAATGGAGTCTTGCTATATTATGACATATGCAGTGAGTCCCAACCTTCGAACTGCTCCGGAGGTGAAAGAGTTAACTTTCCATGCCAGGCATGGAATGCTGAACTCAAGCTCGGTTGAAAACTCTGTCTGTTGTTCTTCAAACTCAAACTGTCAGATCTTTACGAGCTAAACTCACTAAGGTCCTGTGTGGAAGCTGTAAACCTACACTAGCCAACTGGCTACTAAATATAACAACACATTTTTGGTCCCAAAACAAAGACTCAAGTCAGGAGACCAAAAAAATGAAAAACACAGCACCCAGTCACCCCAGAAAAGAGAGGGGTGAAAAAAACAAGGTGGACATCTACTAAGTGCCAACACTGCACTGCCCACCCACATCCCAAAAACAGAGGTTTTGAGAGGGGCAGGCAGGGGGGTGAGGTTATAATATAGCAAGAGTCCATTAGAAGAAACACCATTACTAAGGTGAGTAATTTTTTCTTCAAACAACATGAAGTCTTGCTATATTATGACATATGCAGACTACTCAGCAGTACCTCCATGGAGGAGGGGCAGAACTTACTTAGAAAATAGGCTCTGAAGCACAGCTGTGCCAAACCGAGCATCACTCCTAGCCTGGGTGTCTAGAGAGTAATGCTTGGTAAAAGTGTGAACTATTTTCCAGGTAGCTGCTTGACAAATCTCTAGAATGGGGATGACCCTGGCAGCAGCCAGGGAAGCAGCTGTACATCTGGTAGAGTGAGTCCTCAGGCCTGAGGGGGGAACCTTACCCAGCTTTTCATAACAGAATTGGATACAAGAGACAATCCACCTGGCAATGGATCTTTTAGTGGCAGGTTTCCCTTTACCAACCTCACTATAAGTGAGGAACAGTTGGAGGGAGTCAAACCTGTGACCCTTGGTATGCTCAGTGTAGTAACTAAGGGCTCTTATCACATCTAAGCTGTGCAGCCTCCTCTCGCCAGAGGAGGAATGGTCAGTGAAGTACACTGGAAGAGAAATAGATTGATTAAAGTGGAAATCTGAAACCACCTTAGGAAAGAACTTCCTGTTAGACCTGAGGACCACCTTATCTCTATGAAAGGAGATAAAATCAGGCTCCACTGACAAAGCTTGTAATTCACTTATGCATCTGGCAGAAGTGATGGCTACCAGAAACACAGTCTTCCAAGTCAAATACTTGCGGTCTGCTGAAGACAAGGGCTCAAAGGGAGGTTGCATAAGCTGAGCAATGCAAACATTAAGAACCCAGGCAGGGGCAGGGTCCCTGAATGGAGGCTTGGTGTGAAGCAATCCCTTAAAAAACTCAGAGAATACAGGATGAGCTGAAAGAGAAGATGGTTTACCTGCTGAAATGAAAGCAGACACAGCTGCCAAATGCACCTTTAGGGTAGCTGGTCTGAGCCCCAAAGTGTTCAAATGATCCATATAATCCAGGACTGTGGGTAAATCAGCAGATTCTGGGGAAATATGCTTCCCAGAGCACCATATGGAAAACCTCTTCCATTTGGAATTGTAAGTAGCCCTGGTGGAAGGATTCCTAGAAGCCTTCAATATATCCATTACACCCTGGGAGAGGTGTAGATCAGCAAATTCTAACTCTTCAAGAGCCAGGCCTTGAGATTGAGAGAATTGAGGTTCGGGTACCAAACCCTTCCCTGAGCACAGGTTAACAGATTGTGATTCCTGAGAAGACACAGGGGAAGATGGACTGCTAAGGACAGTAGGAGTGGATACCAGGGTTGTCTGGCCCAATCTGGAGCAATCAGAATCACTTTGCAGGATTGAGATCTGACTTTGACTAACACTTTGAACAGGGGAGGGAAGGGGAAGTCGAGACTTTTCCTTCCCAGTTGAGAACTAAAGCACCCAGAGGGACTGAGCCCAACACTGGGGGCCTGCAGCAAAAAAGGGGAAGTTGGTGATTGTCTGGGGCTGCAAAAAGATCCATCTGCTGGGTGCCCCACCTGGCAAATATTACCTCCAGGACCAGGGGATCCAGTGACCATTCATGATGGCCCTGGGAAATCCTGCTGAGAGCACCTGCCAGGACATTGTCCTTGCCTGGGAGGTGAACTGCCATAAGGGAGGTGTTCAGGAATAAGCCAGAGACCACAACTTCATTGCTTGAGTGCACAAGGCCATAGACCGAGTGCCTCCTTGCTTGTTGATGTACCACATTGTAGTGGTGTTGTCTGTTCTGACCTGTACAACTTTGTTCTGAACAGATTTGGAAAAAGCTTGAAGTGCTAGAAAAACTGCTCTGAACTCCAACAGGTTGATGTGGAGCAGAGATTCCTGAGGGGACCACAGTCCCTGGGTAGTGAGGTCGCCCATGTGAGCTCCCACCCCAAGAGGGATGCATCTGTAGTAAGAACTAAAGAGTGAGACTGAGAGACAAAGGGAACCCCCTGCCTCAGATTGCTCTGATCCTGCCACCATTGTAGGGATTGGATCAGGGTTCAAGTCACTGGGATCAATTTGGTTAGAGGGTCCTTTCTTTGAGACCAAAAGGCTCTCAAATGGAACTGGATGTCCCTCATCTGAAATCTGGCTCCTTGCACTACTGCTGTAGAAGCAGCCATGTGCCCTAGGAGCTGTAGAAAATGCCTTGCTGGTCAAGAGACCTGGAGGGTGAATGAGGAGGCCAGAGAGACCAGGGTCCTTGCCCTGTCCAAAGGCAGAAGGGCTCTGGCTTCCTCTGTGTTCAGTTCTGCGCCTATGAAGGTGAGGAGCTGGACAGGCTCTAGAACTGACTTTGGAAGATTCAGAAGGAAACCTAGAGAGGTAAGCAGTTGCTGAGTTATCTGAAGATGTAACTTGACTTGGTCTGGAGACTGGCCTACTATGAACCAGTCATCCAGGTAAGGGAAGATGGCAATTTTTTGCCTTCTTAGGTGGGCAACTGCTACTGCCAGGCATTTTGTGAATACCCTTGGAGCAGAGGTGAGGCCAAAGGGCATTGCTCTGAACTGGTAATGGCCTGAGGGCAGCTCGAACCTGAGGTACTTTTGATGGGAGCTTCTGATGAGAATATGGAAGTAGGCATTCTTGAGGTCCAGGGACACTAGCCAGTCCCCTGGCCTTAGAGAGGGCAGAATAATTCCCAGAGTCACCATTTTGAATTTTGGTTTTAAAAGTTGCTTGTTTAAGTATCTGAGATCCAGGATGGGCCGCCATTCTCCTGTCTTTTTTGGGGTAAGGAAGTACCTAGAGTACAATCCTTTGCCCTGGTGTAGGGGTGGAACCCTTTCCATGGCTCTGAGAGCCAGGAGGGTAGAGACTTCTGCCTCTAGGGCAAGTGCCTCTGATGGATTTGCAGGTGGAAAGGATCTGGTTCTCATTTTTGGAAATTTTTTGGAGCTGAGAACCAGTCCCTGGCTTACTACTTCCAGGACCCACTTGTCTGATGTGAGAGACTTCCAGTCCTGGACAAAGTAAGCCAGCCTGCCCCCTACAGGTAGTGGAGAATTGGCCCTGGCCACTCCATCAGGGTGTCTGCTTGGCAGGGGCTTTAGACTGAGGGGTGGAAGCAGGCCTGCTTGTACCCCATCTGCCTCTCCCTCTAAAGAACCCCCTCTGGTCGTAAGCTGACGAGGAGGCCTGGGCTAGGTAAAAAGGCCTATGAAAAGGCCTGCCCCTGCCCCTGGAAGGCTGTCTTTGAGGAGTGGCCTGCCTTTCCTTGGCCTGTGCACTCCTATAGGTGGTCCTATACTCATCCATTTTCTTCATGTAATTCTCTGTCTGCTCCCCAAACAGAGAATTACCCACAACAGGAAAATCCATGGCTTTAGTCTGGGTATCCCAGACAGGCTAGTACATCTGAGCCAAGTCATTCTGCTAGTGCCACAGATGTAGCCATGACTCTTGATGACACATCATTAGAGTCCACTGCAGCATGGAATTGCACCCCAGATGCCTTCACTATCAGCAGCCACCTGCTCCAGCTCTCATAAGCTGGCCAGGGACCCATTTTGCTAGAGCCATAACAGTATCCCATCTGGATTTCTGGTATCTAGCAACATAAGCCATATAATTAGCCTGTCTGAGTCCCAAGGATGCTGCCATGTACTGTTTCTTTGCCATGGCATCAATCCTCCTGGAGTCCTTGTCAGGGGGGTATGAGGCCAAGGGAATATTTGCCTTGTCACAGGCTGCAGCCTACACTACACCAACATGGCTGCATTGTTGTATAAGGAACTCCGTATTAGAGCCTGACAATGTGTACCTCTTGTCCATTCTCATATCAACAGGAGGTATAGTGTAAGGAGTTTTTAGAATTTTTACTGTCTGTTTCCCAAAAGATTTATGCAAAGGAATAGACAGCCTCCTGGACTCTGGGATATCCATCATTTCCACATAGTCAGGTTCCTCTTGATCTTCCACAGCTTCCTCCATAGGGAGCTGGAGGGTTTCAGCCACTTTTTTATAAAAAATAAAATGATAAGGGGACTCAGAAAGCCTAGGAGA
Organism: Neoceratodus forsteri; assembly: GCA_016271365.2. Lineage (NCBI taxonomy): Eukaryota > Metazoa > Chordata > Ceratodontiformes > Ceratodontidae > Neoceratodus > Neoceratodus forsteri. The sequence continues at coordinate 357,277,283 of CM057456.1, forward strand.
AGACACTCCTGAAGGTCTGTCTGGGGAGATGTCCAGTTCAATGAGCACATCCAGACTTTCAAATCCACATTCACTCTCCTCATACTCCTCTTCCCCCTTCCTCCGGTTCATAAAATTCCTCTAAATCATACTCTTGAATCGGTGGAACCGGCCTAACCGTACACTTACCTGATGGTGCCGGTTCGGTCAGAACCGGGGAAAGCGACTGGACAATTTTAATCACTTTGACTATTTCTTCAGTGGTTGGAGAGGAAAGTTTTGGCTCCACACAGCTGATTTCATTGTCCTTTTTATGGAACCGACTCCTCCGAGTCGGCTCTCCTTGCCCGAGAAGTCTCGCCCTGGTCGGTGCTACTCCTCCGGTTTGGTTGTAACCGAACCGGCTGGCCATCCGATCAACGGACTTCTTGACCTCCCATTCCCTGAGCCTACCAACTCTCTTATCCAGGGTAGCTGCAGGAAAATTTTTGCAAATCTGGCAGTCTGAATTGAGGTGGTCAAACCCCAGACAATAAACACAGGTGGTGTGGGGGTCAGCCTTGGCAAAGGCTTCCCCACAGACACTGCAGTGTTGAAACCCAGTGGGCCCGGTTTTTCTTTTGGGTTTCTCAGACATAGTGCCAATCCTAACCAAACTTGCCCGTTTATGGCAACCCGCCAAGCAAGACCCTCTTATCGGTTCCCAACCGTGTCACGGGTCATGGAAAAAAATGTAATAAAATCCGTCATTTTTAGAACCGATAAGAATCAGTAACCACACTCTAAAAGACAGATTAATATATTTCAAAACAACCTGATCGGTTCAAACCAAACCGATAACTGTTTATAAGTTCCACACAGAAGAATTAAATGTAAAAGCTATCTAGTACTTACAATACCACAGACAGAGCTTGAACCGACCGGTTGCAGTTTAAATTCGGTCAAAAAAACGAGAAAATAATACTTTAACCGACAAAATGAACCGAGCAGAAGGAGAAAATCTCTGGAGCGACTGTTCAGTGAGGCAGAGTAAAGAATCTGACAGTTTGAGTTTGAAGAACAACAGACAGAGTTTTCAACCGAGCTCAAGCTCAGCGTTCCATGCCTGACATGGAAAGTTAACTCTTTCACCTCCGGAGCAGTTCGAAGGTTGGGACTCACTGCATATGTCATAATATAGCAAGACTTCATGTTGTTTGAAACTGTTTACTGGCAAGGCTGTCAGTGTATTTCAAAGGGAAACTGCAAATCTGTTTTCAGATTTTTATGGGGAAATATTACTGTCTACCACCAAAATATTGTATATTTAATAGAAATATGTGATTTTGATAACCTGTGATCTTTTGTTATAATTTAGCGTGTGACATTTTCTTCATAGCCAGATTTTGCTTGGGAAGAAGAAAGAGAAATTAATTATTGTTTAAAAAAAATGTAAAGTCATAATAGATGGTCCGCAATAATGCAAACATATAAAGGGCAAGGTTTGTTACTAAAAGAAGTATCTATTTATTTTGAAAAAGATAGAAACACATATTTAGCTTCTTGTTGAAATACATTGTGCTCCTAACTAGCTGGCAGTTTCTGACATAACAGTACCAGAATTCTATTGAATTATTTTTTATGAGCAGTGTGAAAAGTAAAGGCAAAAATCTACTTGTTTCACTGTGCTAACACTTATTTTGTTGCAAAAGTATAAAGTAATTACTAACACATCAAAATACAAGAGATAAAATAATAATGTGTCTGTTTCTTAGAAGTAAACACCTGCTGTTTAAATGTCTTCCTGAAAGTAAATTGGGGAGTGTGAGTGTGTGTGTGTACTAAAAATGGCAGGTCTGCTGTATGAAATTAGTCTATGAACTCATCACCCACTGTCACTGTGTTCAAACTGTGCCTCTGAGTATCATTCCCCTGCAGGCAGTCCCTCACCTTTTACCAGCACACAGTATACCACCATAATGGGTGCCAGTTCACGTCATTGTGTTCATTCAGTGCTTCAGAGCATCAATCCCCAGTTCAAGCAGTCCCTCACGTTTCACCAGCATGCAGTATGCAGCTATTATAGGTGCCATGTCACCCTTCTGTGTTCATGTATTGCTTCTGATCATTGATCACCAGTACAGGCAGTCACTTCCTTTCACCAGCACACAGTACACAACAGAGATAGTGCCATGATGCCCCACTGTGTTCATGCAGTGCTTTTCAGCATCACTCCTCAGTGCAGGCAATCCCTATCCATTCACTAGTCTGCATTACACCACTGTGATTGGTAAATTGTTGCTCTGCAGTGTTCATGCAGTGCCTCTGAGCATCACTCCACAGAGCATGCACTTCCTCACCTTTCACCAGCACAAAGTACACTACAGTGACTGGTGTCATGTTGCTCCACTGTGTTCAAACTGTGCTTCAGAGCATCATTCCACAGTGCAGGCAATCCCTCACCTTTCACCAGCATGCAGTACACCACCTTGATGTGTGCCATGTCACCCCACTGTGTTCATGCAATGCTTCTGACTTTACTCCCTTGTGCAGGCATTCCCTCATCTTTTATCAGCAAGCAGTACACTGCCATGATATGTGACTTCTCACACCAGAGTGTTCATACAGTGCTTCTGAGCATTGCTACACAGTGCAGGCAATTCCTCACCATTCACCAGCATACGGAATGTAACCATAATTAGTGCCATGGCACTCCACCATGTTCATGCAGTGATTCTAAGCATTGTTCCTCAGTGCAAGGAGACCCTACCCATTCACCAGCGTGCATTACACAACCATGATGAGTGCCATGTTGCCCCACTGTGTTCATTCATTGAGTCTCAGTGATGCTACTCCCTTCAAGAAGTCTCTTATTTTGTTCATGCAGTGCTTCTGAACATCACTCCACAGTGCAGACAGTACCTCACATTTTGCCACCACGCACTACACCACCTTGATGGGTATCATGTTGCCCCACTGTGTTTATACATTGCTTCTTAGCATCGCTCCTCCATACAGGCAATCCCTTACCATTCACCAAAATACAGTACACAGCTATGATGTGTGGCATGTCACCCCACTGTGTCCATGGGACAAAGCTGTTTATCTCCTTCAGCAGCCTGACTTCCCACATCTGGACCAGTCTTCCCAGCCCCATCACCAACCTTCTCTGTGGCTTACCTTTCCTGGTTGTCCTCTCTCAGGACCATGGATTAGAGGCACCTAATTATCAGTGTGGGGCCTACTAAGGACAGGCCATCACTGTTCTACAGTCAGAGGACTGTTCCTCCTATTTTCTCCCTTTTTGGCCCAGACATGTGTATACACAGCCTCAATGGAGACATGTTAGGCATCAAGGTGTGGGGTCACGTCCCATGCTGTCCCATGGTGCTGTCACCTAGATTCTTCTCCCTGTCCTACAGATGTGCGTTCTCCTTTCCAGGCCAGTCCCCAAGTGACCCAGGTCTGTTCTTGAACCTGGGTTGCTGATATGACAGTCATTGGCTAAAAACCATTCAGCCAGTGGTTAAAAACTTGAAACAGAAATAGGCAGACAAATCTACTACTGGAAACCAGAATTAAACAGAGTAATGAGCACATATTAAAAGTTATCAGGCTGCTCCTTGCAAATGCCCTTTCCTCAGTGCAAATTAGCACAGTTCACTAAATTTGCTATACTCAAACATGTTTGGAGCAATGTGCGAGTACCACAAGCATGTTTGAACATAGCCCCCCAAAGCAAAAATGAGGCACTAAAATAAGCACTCAGCACAATTCACATCCCCCTGCTGTCCAAAGAGAAATACAGTATCTGGTCACTAAAAACATACAGGCTGTGATGGTGCCAACTCATTTAGGGTATCCCAGACCTGTTAATGTTACAGTAAGTACAATCAGGACCTCACTGAAAATGATATATTACATGTTAACTGACCTGTCCTGGGTAACTACATTGTAAAAATGCATAAAAGAAGGACCCCAGTAAAAATTAGATTCTGCATTTTACATGTGCTAAGTCTACTAAATACACTGGACAAAATGTGCAAAAGAAGGACCCCTCTGTAAATGAAATATTTTAGCTGTTCTATCCTACTAATGATACTCACACCCTATGTGTGTGCACAACTGCTGTAACAGCTGTATGTGTGTGTGTGTGTGTGTGTGTGTGTGTGTAACAGCTATATGTGTATATGTGTGTGTGTGTGTGTGTGTGTGTGTGTGTAACAGCTATATGTGTATATGCGCGTGTGTGTGTGTGTGTACCAGAAAAAGCAGATCTGCTGTATGAAACCAAAGTCTATGAACCCATCACCCACCAGTTAAAAATCAAACCTCTAAAACACATTGTTCGACAAATTAAATAGAACCATCTTATATATAATCACATTAAAAGCATGTAAAAACAATATCTGTCCATGTGTTGTACCTGAAACAACCAGGAAGCAGGAGCATTGACATGATATTAAAATGAAGAAGACTGAAAGAACAGTGGAAGAATATTTCTCTCAGGCTGATCACTCCATCATTGACCAGGTGCCATGTCACCCGACTGTGTTCAAGCAGTGCTTCTGAGCATCGCTCCCCAGTACAGGCAGTTCCTTACCTATCACCAGCATGTAGTACACAACAGGGATGGGTGCCATGATGCCCCACTGTGTTCACAGAGTGCTTCTGGGCATCACTCCTAAGTGCAGACAGTCCCTGACCTTTCAGCAGCACACAGTACACAAGCATGCAGGGTGCCACGTTGCACCACTGGGTGCATGCAGTGCTTCTGAGGATTGCTCCACAATACAGGCAATCCCTCATCTTTCACCAGCACACAGTACACCACTATGATGTCTCCCTTGTCACAGCAGAGTGTTCCTACAGTGCTTCTGAGTATCACCTTCCAATGCAGGCAACCCCTCACCTTTCAATAACACACAGCACACCACCGTGATTGGTGCCATGTCACCCCTCTGTGTTCATGCATTGCTTTTGAGCATCACTCCACAGTGCAGGCAGTCCCTCACCTTTCACCAGCACACAGTACACTACCTTGATGGGTACCATGTCACCCCACTGTGTTCATGCAGTGCTTCTGACATTACTCCCTTGTGCAGGCATTCCCTCATCTTTCACTAGCAAGCAGAACACCATGTAATGTGTGCATTGTCACACCAGAGTGTTCATACAGTGCTTCTGAGCATTGCTCCCCAGTGCAGGCAGTCCCTTTCCTTTCAACAGCACAAAGCACACCACCATGATGGGTGCCATGTCACCCCTCTGTGTTCATGCATTGCTTCTGAGCATTGCTTCCCAGTATAGGCATTCCCGCATCTTTCACCAGCAAGCAGAACACCACCATGATGTGTGCCTTGTCACACCAGAGTGTCTGTACAGTGCTTCTGAGCACTGCTCCCCAGTGCAGGCAGTCCCTCACCTTTTATCAGCATGCAGTACACCACCGTGATAGGTGCCATGTTGCCAGGTTGTGTTAATGCAGTGCTGCTGAACACCACTCCCCTGTGCAAGCAGTCTCTCACCTATCACCAGCATGCAGTATACTGCCTTGTTGGGTACATGTCACCCCACTGCGTTTAAACCGTGCTTCTGAGCATCACGCCCCTGTGCAGGCAGTCCCTCACCTTTTAGCAGCGTGCAGTATGCAGCTGTTATAAGTGCCATGTCACCCATCTGTGATCATGCATTGCTTCTGAGCAGTGCTTCCCAGTACAGGCAGTGCCTTACCTTTCACCAGCACACAGTAACGCAACAGGGATGGGTGCTATAATGCCCTACTGTGTTTATGTAGTGCTTCTGAGCATTGCTCCTCAGTGCAGGCAATCTCTACCCATTCACCAGTCAGCATTACACCACAGTGATGACTGCCATGTCGCTCCATAATGTTCATGTACTGCTTCTTAGCATCACATCACAGAGCAGGCTCTCCCTCACCTTTCACCAGCACGCAGTACACCACCATGATGGGTGCCACGTCACTCCAGTGTTCATGCAGTGCTTCTGAGCATCACTCCACAGAGCACACACTCCCTCACCTTTCACTAGCACACACCACACTACCGTGATTGGTGCCTGTCATCCCACTGTGTTCAAGCTGTGCTTCTGAGCATCACTTCACAGTGCAAGCAGTACCTCACCTTTCACCCGCACAAAGAACGCAACAGGGATGGGTGCCATGATGCCCACTGTGTTCATGCAGTGCTTCTGAGCATCACTCCTTAGTGCAGGAAATCCCTACCCATTCACCAGTCAGCATTACACCACAGTGATGACTGCCATGTCGCTCCATAATGTTCATGTACTGCTTCTTAGCATCACATCACAGAGCAGACTCTCCCTCACCTTTCACCAGCATGCAGTACACTACCATGATTGGTGCCATGTCTCCCCCACTGTGTTCAAGCTGTGCTTCTCAGCATCACTCCACAGTGCAGGCAATCCCTCATCATTCACCAGCATGCAGTACACCACCTTGATGTGTGCCATGTCACCCCACTGTGTTCATGCAGTACTTCTGACATTACTCCCTTATGCAGCCATTCCCTCATGTTTTACCAGCAAGCAGTACACCCCCATGATGTATGTCTTGTCACAGCAAAGTGTTCATACAGTGCTTCTGAGCACCACTGCACAGTGCAACCATAATTGGTGCCATTTTGCTCCCCTGTGTTTATGCAATGCTTTTGAACATTGCTCCTCTGTGCAAGCAGTCTCTTAGTTTGTTCATGCAGTGCTTCTGAGCATCACTCCATAGTAGTGGCAGTACCTCACATTTTACCCCCACACAGTACACCACATTGATGGTACCATATCGCCCCACTGTGTTCATGCATTGCTTCTCAGCATCACTCCTCCATGCAAGCAGTCCCTTACCATTCACAAGCATGCAGTACACAACCATGATGAGTGGTATGTCACCCCACTGTGTCCATGGTACAAAGCTGTTTATCTCCTTCAGCACCCTGACTTGCCCCTATCTGAGCCAGTTTTTCTAGCCTCAAACACACCTTCTCTGGGACTTACCTTTTCTGGTGGTCCTGTCACAGAATCTTGGATCAGAGGTGCATAGTCATCAGTGCGGGGCCTGCTACAGGGCAGGTCATCACTGTTCTACAGTTGGATATATTTTCCTCCTATTTTCTCCCCAATGGGCTCAGACACATCTGTTCTCAGCCTCCACAGAGACACCTTCAGCATCCAGGTGTGGTGTCCCTTCCAATGCTGTCCCATGGTGCTGCCACCTATATTCCTCTTCCTGTCCTACAGATGAGCATTCTCCCTCCCAGGCCAGGCCCCAAGTGACCCAGGTCCATTCTTGAACCCAGGTTGATGGCATGGCAGTCAGTGGCTAAAAGCAATTCAGTCGGAGGATGGCCCAGTGATGCAGAGGGCTGAAGCGCTGGATGCCTTACCTCTCACCACGCAGGTGACCCATTTTGGGAATGAGCAAGGGCAATAGATGATCGGTTGGGTGGAGAGAGTGGTGCAGGATTGAGCTGCCACTAGGCAGCTCTCCTCTCTGGGGAAGGTTTTGGGCTTCCCTCAGATCTTGGCTGCCTCACAGTGAAGGCCAGGGGCAGCACAAGCTGAGGGATCCAGGTATTAGGCCAATTGGGTGGGGAAGAAGGGGCCATCACCAGAGCAAGAGGGTGCGTGTGCACCTCCATGCACATGGGCCTCTCTGTCTGGGGCCCTGTGCTAATGGGAGAAAAATGTGAACAATTGATGGGGGTCACGGCAGAATTAAGCCTCCAGGCTGGCTCCGGGGGACCACCAGGACACGCATAGCATCCTAGGTTCCTGAACAACCCAGGAGTCTGGTAGGCTGGCAGACAAGCAGCAGCAACCCATTGATGGAGGAAGAAACACCTATATGGAAATAAAAAAGCTATTTAGTGAGTGGTTAAAAGCTTAAAAAAGAAATAGGCAGACAAATCTAGAACTGGAAACTGGAACTACACAGAGTAATGGTCTCATATTAAAAGATTAGCAGGTTGCCCCTTAAGTCTCTTCCCTTAGTGCAAATTAACACAGTTCACTAAATCTGCTATACTCAAACATGTTTGGAGCAAAGTGCGACTGCCCCCAAGCGTGTTTGAATATAGACTCCCAAAGCAAAAATGAGGTGTTAAAACATGCACTCAGCACAGTTCACATCCCCCTGCAGGCCAATAAGTGCAAATCAACACAGTTCACTAAATATGCTATACTTGAACATGTTTGGAGCAAAGTGCAATTGCCCCAAGCATGTTTTAATATAACTGTCCCAAAGCAAAAATGAGGCACTAAAACATGCACTCAGCACAATCCACATCCCCTGCTGTCCAACGAGAGATTCAGTATCTGGTCAGTGAAAACATATAGGCTGTGATAAAGTAAACTCATTTAGGGCATCCCAGAACTGTTAGTGTTACAATAGGTACAATCAGCACCTCACTGAAAATGAGATCCTGCATGTTACCTGACCTATTCTGGGTAACTACTGTACATTGCAAAAATGTATAAAAGCAGCACCCCAGTGAAAATTAGAGTCTGCGTTTTACATGTGCTAACTTGTCTAAATACACTGGAAAAATGTGTAAAAGCAGGACCCCACAAAAAAGAAATATTGTAGCTGCTGTGTCCTACTAATGACACTCATACTCTATGTGTTTGCACAGCTGCCATAACAACTACTGTACGTGTGTGTGTGTGTGTTTATGTTTTGTGGGCATTTTCAAGGGGGTGTGTATGTCCAGAACCAAAAACACTTTTCGCTGAATTACCTTGGTGTTTATGGTCTTGTTTTTTCTACTATTGTGGGTAAATGTGGGACTTTTATGTTATTTAATTATGTACAGTATGTATGTATGTATGTATGTATTTCAAAAATTTAACCGGGGAAGACATATTGAGCTGAAAATAACTAATCTCCGGATGCATCCAGGGAGGGTGGAGGGATGTGAGGTGCAAGAACAACATGGAACAATAACTTACACAATAAAACATCATGCAGCGATATCAATCAATCAATCAAATCTTTATTTATTCAGGCGAACATCGTTGAGCACAGCTCATTTGCAAGTTGGACCTGATAAGGTCAAGGTTAATAATTGATACATATACAGATATAATCAAACACTTATATATACAGTAAGAAAAAGGCAGAAATTGATAAAACATAACAGTACAAGGTAGGACAATGAAAGCAGACTAGAAAAACTAATGTATACAGTACATATCAACTTTGGAGGTATCATGACATACAATCAACATATGGCACCCAGAATTTCCAAGGTTCCTGGGCAAGCCAATGTAGACAAGGAGACACAGTGATTGAGTGACTGAGAGATGGTGAACACAGCCTCTCGGGAGTGACAAGGTAGGAATGGGTATGAGGGACTAGAACAGGGGCTGGGGCTAGTACAAGAGGTGTGTAGGAATGATAAGGGCTAAGTTAAGGGCCAGGAATGAGTGGATGAGGATTATAGCCAGGAGTTGAGAGATCTGTGGAGATAAATTAATCGGGAACAGAAATGTGATAATATGAAGGCTGCCTGAGAGGGAGATCAGTGGGGATAAGTTATAGGGAAGTGGACTGCCAAATCAGGATGGCTAACAGAGGGAGAGGGATAGGAATGTGAATAAATTAGAACTTGTGGAAGCAGTTGCATTTATCTGGGAAGAGACTTAGGTAAAGATGTTTGAAGGATGCTAATGATATCCAGTTAAACAGCTTCAGGGTCTTCTGTAAGGTATTCCATGATATAGCTAGAGTATAGCTGATAGCAGATCTCCCATGCCGGGTGCTGACTTTAGGCACCTTGAGCATGATGAAGTTGTGGCTTCTTAGTGCATAGGTACTAGCTCTGACCTGAGTGAAGCAGTCTAGAATATAGTTTGGAAGCTTCTTAGTCAATGCTCTGTAAGTCCACAATGCAGCATTTCTGTTTCTTCTGAGATGTAGGGACGTCCAACTGATAGCAGCATAGAGAGAGCAGTGATGAGTGTTAAATGGAAGATCTGTAATGAACCTTAGAGCTCTGTGGTATAGTGTGTCCAATTTGCTTAAGTAGGAGATGGGGCAGTGACTGTAAAGGAAATCTGCATAGTCAAGCACTTAGAGAAATGTGGCCTGAACCAACCTCATCTTGGAGTCTCTGGTTAGGAAGTGCCTTATTCTGAAGAATAGACTAAGTCTTTGGTGAAGCTTTTTTAGAAGTTCTTCAATGTGAACTGTGTAGTCAAGCCTACTATCTATCCACACACCCAAGTACTTGAATTTTTCTACATAGTCCAGGTTTTCTCCCAGGATAGTGAATAGCTGGGGGAGGTTGTTTAGTGAGGAGGGACTTGTATGGCTTTTGGTTGAGAACAGCATGCTTTTGTTTTCTTTGCATTTAAAAGAAGTTTTTTTTCCAATAATTGATGTTGTAATAAGAAGAATTCTGCTTGTAGAATTTCACAAGCTGTAGCTGGCGATGGGTTGCTGACATATAAAACAGTGTCATCTGCAAACAAGTGAACAGTGGCTCTGGTAAGATTTGAATCAATATTATTAATATAAATGGCAAAAAGGATAGGGCCCAGAATAGAACCTTGTGGAACTCCTCTTAGAAGTGGTTTTAGTGGAGATAGATCACCTTCGGCTTTCACTAGTTGTGTCCTTCCCGTGAGGTAACACCTAAACCATCTAAGGGGAGGATGGATCCAGGCCTATGGCGTGCAAGGAGGAGAGTAGCAGCTCATGGTCCACCGTGTCAAATGCCTTGCTTAGATCTAGGAATACAGCACAAACACTATTCTTTTTATCCAGTTCAGTTTGCCAGTCATTTGTAACTTTAGCCAGTGCAGAAATAGTACTATGCCTAGCTCTAAACCCAGATTGTGCTGGATTTAACAGATTAGTATCTTCAAGGTATTCTCTTAGCTGGATGCTCACTAATTTTTCTAGCAGCTTGGATAGCACTGGAAGGATAGATATTGGTCTATAATTATTGAGCTCCATGGGGTCCCCCTGATTTCAATAGGGGAAAAACTTGGGCTGTTTTCCACATAGCAGGAATAGAACCAGATGTTAATGACAGATTAAAAAGATGTGTTAAAGGAACTGCAAGTGTATGTATAGCAATCTTTAGAAAGTAGGGGTCAAGGGAGTCTGCACCTGCACTTTTTTTGATATCCAACTGCGAAATTAGATCCTCCACTTGTTTCAACAGAACTGGTTTGAAGGAGAAGGAGGAATCAGGTCTCTGAGACCCTGTGTACTGGGAGCTTAATTGTGCACGTAGCAGGTTAGCTGGAGAGGTATCAAATGCAAGGCCAGCAGTTGTAAAGTGGTTATTGAATGCATCCAGTATTTCCAGCCTGTCTGAAATGATGCCCTTACTGTAGTGCATTTGGATTGGTAGTGAGGTGCTTGAGTCTTGGCCTATTATACCCTTAATGGTGCTCCAGAACTTGGCAGGATTGTGGTAGGAGGAGTCGAGCTCAGCCCTATAATAGGCAGCCTTTGCATCCCGTACTTTCCTGGTACAGCTATTTCTGGCTTTCTTAAATATCATCCAGTCATTTGGGTTCTTAGTCTTCCTCGCCTTTTTCCATAGCTTATCTCTCTCCAACAGTGCTGATTTAAGATCAGCTGAAAACCAATGGCAAGATTTGTTTTTTATTCGAACACAAGTGATTGGTGCTTGAGTGTTAAGGGCACCTAGTATTATGCTGTTTAACACCTGATGTGCTTTTTCCACAGAGTCTGCTAGGTAGAACTCTTGCCATCTGGTAGAGTGATTTAGATCATGCAGATAAGCCTCAATATTGAAGAATTTATTGGATCTCCTCAGAAGGAATTTAGCTGGGGGCGTTAGTTTGTTGGATGATCTTACTCTAGCAATAAAGCAGTGGTCACTTATATCACTAAAAAACACTCCAGTGTGTGTGAATAGGTGGGGTTTATTCACCAGTATGATGTCGAGTAGTGTGCTGTTGCTCAGGTTCTTTTTGCTGATTCTTGTTGGTTCGTTTATCAGTTGTGAGAACCCATATGTGTCACAGAATGATACTAAGGGTGCTGCAGCCTTGGATAGCCAATTTAGGTTTATATCACCTAGAATTATGGTTTATTCAGTACCTGACTTGAAATATAAAATAAACAGTACAAAATGAATATGAACGAGGTTCATCAGACAGGTCACATTATATGCAAAGGTTTACAAGGACACAGCAGATAATCTGTCCCAAGGGCACAAGCAATAGTACTTTTCAACAGTGGGGGCACCAGGGGATAGGGCACTGAAGGAAGGAGTGCAGATGGGGAAGGAGAAGGAACAGTGCAGACAAGTGAGGGAGGAAGAAAAGAGGGAGAAGAGTTGGTGAAGTGTGTGGAGGGGCAAAGAGGAGGAGAAAGAGGGGAAGATGGTAAACTGAGGAGTGTGGAAAGGCTATGACTAAAAGGCAACCACAGGAGGAAGTAGTGTGGTCATGGAGAAAGAAGGAAGAAAGTAAACTGAGGAGTGGGGAAGGACTATGACTCAAGGACGGGCACATGAGGTAGTGGTGTGGTCATGAAGCAGAAAGGAGAGAGAGCATCTGGAAGAGGTGGAACAAATGGTTAGGGGAGAGAGTTCTAAAGTTTATGAAAGCAGAAAGAGAAGGCAGACTGACCAGTGAAAGATTTTACATCACAGTAATACAACTAAGTCACATATTAATTCTATATCTCTTCTTCCGAATCAGTCATTTCCCTAGTTTTTATTTTTGATAAGTTGCCAACTATTGTTGTTCTTTGCTCAGTTCCACAACTTTTTGCTTGGTAACTTATTTTTGTCAATTTATTCTTAAGACATAATTGCCATTTTTATCTTTGTTACATTTATTTGATTTCTATGAACTTTGCATGCTGTATTTTTGTATGTTATATTTTCCCCTTTCTCCTTCCCCAGGACACAGCTATTACTAGCTCAGTATGTCTTTCTTTGTAAAACCTTTGACATAAATATATATTTAATCATATTAATGCATTAGCAGCCATTGTGCCTCTGACCAGAGTTTGTTTGCACTGGAGCTGTGCCTAAATGTTACTTTTGCTTCATGGATATACAGTGCATTGTAGAAGAAATCTACTTAGGCTCATGTTCTTTGGTACCATCAGTTGTTAGTCTCTGAATTATACATGGAATGTATTTGAAACTGAAAGACACATCAGTCACAACAGACAAGTTAGAAAAAAAGTTGCAGGAGGCACTGTCACAGTGGCCATTTATACAGGACTGAACTAGACTGGGAAATTTAGGGTACTGCTAAAACTAATCTACTGCAGGCGCAGAAACATTTAAGCAATATTCCCTGACAGGGTGTGGGTATACTAGAAGATTTACCACGGCTGGTGTGGTTCGGTCCTGAGGCACAGCCGAGGGACTTAACCACACCAGTAGTGGTAAATCCTCCAGTATACCCACTCCCTGGAGGGGTATATTGCGATTATACAAAGGCCCTGCTTGTTTTTTTCACAAAAAGAAAAAAAATTAAAACGTCTGTTTGTTTTAAAAGTTGCTGCTCATTTGTTTTTCACTGCAGCAGTAATGCTCGGATTTTTTTTGCAAGTTCTGCGCATGTGCTGGAGGATCACAGATTCCACCGCCACTGTTCCGAATTTTTTTCAGCTTCTTTGCTTTGGAGAGAATGAACTGCATTTTATTTCTTTTTTTCTTTCCAGTGCTTCATTTTTTCAGAATGGTGTGGCAGTTTTTCTGAACTTTTCAGGCTAGTGACAGACTATCGGATGTGGGGTAAGGACAAGGTAATCTCGCTGTCATCTGTGTGTTTGGCAGTGGTGTGTTTGTGAGGAATGGAGGGATTTGCCAGGGAGTTCCTGATGTGGCTGAGTGGTGGCTGGCACCTTTTCCAGTGGGTACTCTGGAGGATTTACAATGCTGGAAAGGTGCCAGCCAGCCAATCAAAATGCAGGATTCTCTCTTTTTTTTTTTGCCCGTTGTATAATATTACTCTTTTTAATGTTCCTGTGCAGTCATAGTCATTTTACCATCAGAAATTAAAAATCACTCTTATAGACATGCATCTTACTGAGAATGGTATGACCAGAAAGTGGAAAACATACTTTTCCTTCTTCTTATTATTGAAGGAACAAATCATATAGTAAATTAAGTCCGAGTTTCACAAATGTTTGCATGGTGGTATGCGGTAGCTGGGTTAAACCCTGAGTCCTTCTGGAGAAAAATGTAATGACTATTTTCCCAGAATAATTCAGTGCTTATCTGTGCAGCTGTGTGATATGAAATAGGCTGGGAAGCAAGTTTAAGGTTAAAGTGCAGATCCTTCAGTAGTTTATATGTAAAGGGGCTGGTCTTTGAAACAGAAGGGTATGAATTTGATGGACAGAAGTTTTACAATCATTAATATAAGTAATTTCATGGCTAAGTCAGTGATCCTTCTGCAGTGTGCTGAATAGGAAGCTGGGCTTTGGAACTGAAAGTAAGAAATTCAATTTCCTCAGCTGGTAGAATTGTCATGAACATTTATATCAGCTATATTTATTTTGATTTATTTATTTTTTGTTTACCGGGTAGGTGCACTAGCCATAGCAATGACTATTTTCAGGCATGACCCAGGAGGGTACAGAACAGCAATACAGGAAAACATTTCAATACAAGTACAAAAATAGTTGACAATAGTATACAGAGCAATTTGCAAATGTAATACCAGTGTAGAGAAAAAAAATAATAAAACAGGAGCAGTTTATATATGCAGTATATTACATGCAAGCTCAGCAATCATCAAAGAACCTTCTGTAGTGTAGTGGTGAAAGCACTGGGCTTTGGAATAAAAGGCAAAGAGTTACTGTAAATCCCCATAAGTAGGATTTCCATAAACATTTATATTATTAAAGCATATGCTTCGCACTCTGCAATATATACATCTAAATTACAGGAATATATTTTAGGAGCAAAAACAAGAGATTATTGAGGTCAATAACATAATTGTTGCTACAGTGACAAAATGTCTTATACGTGCAATAAAGCTGCCCCACTAACTATGGTGCTGAACTAAAATACACTTGTTACACTGATAAGTTTGCACAAGGAAAAAAATTACTATCGAACACAAATTAGGTGAAAGCTAATAAAGGCAACATGAAATGTGCCAGGAAGGAACATTTCTTTCCTCCAAAAATGTTTTATTTACCCGAGTTTGTTTTCAATATAATTTTGTATTCCAACTCCACACCACCGTGGATCACTGCTCCAACAAAAAAATGGATAAAAATATACAAGACCATTAGGATTTGAACAGTGGTCTCTTGGGAAAAATACCAACTTATTGAATTCTTACCTGGATTTAAGGCCCTGATCCTTTGATTCCTAACACAAGACATAACCATTGCACTTTCAACCTGCAGTGAAGAAAAGAGTAGCTCATGTGGTATAGAGGCTGTCACAGTTAGAGTTGTGAGGAGTTTCTTCTTCAAATGCAGACTTTTGTGAAGAGCCAATATCTTATGAAGCTCCTTGAAGCTCTTCAAAAAATCATCCCGAAACTTGCATTGCACTTTCAACCTGCACTGAAGAAAAGAGTAGCTCATGTGGTATAGAGGCTGTCATAGCTAGAGCTGTGAGGAGTTTCTTCTACAAATGCAGACTTTTGTGAAGAGCCAATATCTTATGAAGCTCCTTGAAGCTCTTCAAAAATATCATCCAGAACCTTGCATTGCACACCTTTCCTCATAGAAAAAATGTGTGTCTTTGTGGTGAATTTTATATTGCTTGTGGAGAACTACTTATGCTTGAAAAACATTGTGCTGTAGGGCAAATATGTCATGATGCAGAAAGAGTTGTGATGCACTTTTGTTTCCTTGCAAGGAGTTCTGGGAATTTGGAGAGTAGAAAAAGACAAGCATTTGTCAATGCTGAATGTTCACTGCAGGTAAGGCATTGCTTTTGTACTGTTTTTTTCAGTATTTTACCCCAAATTTTCATTGTAATGTTTTTATGAGCACTCTTTCTGAGCACGACAGGTGTCATTTATAAAACAATGGCTGAAATATCACTGTGCACCACAAGTGTCAAAACACATTTTGAGTATGATTTGAGAAATGGCAGCTGTCACATTCATATGGTGGTGTCAAGAAATTGCTATGCTGAAAAGGTGGGGTCAAAATATTGGAAATTACCACAATTATGAGCATGCATTGAAAAATTGCAATGTAGACTCATAACTTTGTTGTCTTTTCATATTTTTACCCCACATTTTCAACCTAGCCTTCTTACTACCCCATATAGCCTGCTTATGAGCCCACCTCATGAACAAGAGTAGAGAATATTTTCAAATACTCCCAAAAGATAATTTTGTACCACAAATGCAAAAACACATTTTGACCAGGATTTGAAAAATGACAGCTGTCTCATTTGTGAGGTGCTGTGAAAGAAATGACTATGTTGGAAATTTGAGGTCAAAATATTGAAAATTATCAAAGTTATGAGCCTGCGTTTGCAAATTTCAGCATAGACTCATAACTTTGTTGTTTTTTAATATTTTTATGCCACATTTTCAACATAGCTGTCTTATGACCCCACCTCATGAACATGGGTGGAGAAAATGTTCAACTGCTGCTTGAAAGGTGATTTCATGCAGCGAATGCAAAATCATCTTTTTGACAGATTTGCCCAATGTCACTTATATTGTTCATGAGGTGGGGTCCCAAAAAAGGTGTATTGAAAATTAGGGCAAAAAAATCCAAAATTGGCCAAGTTATACCACTAAGTTCAAACCCCCATTGAAATACATTGAACAGCATATCTGATTTCCTCACTTTGCAGTCCAGCTTTGAAGAGTGAAGACATGTCTGTGGTCCAGAGAAGATTATGGCACTGTGGGTAAGTAAGGAGCTGGGTGGGGTGGGGTGGTGGATGCTGAGTGGGAGGGTTGGGTGGGGTGAATTAACAGCACAACAGACATTGATGGATGATTTTTCATTTTTTACAGTTTACTAAATAAAATGCAGAAGGAAGGTGTTCCTTAGTTCAGGTTTTGACACTGAGGGATTGGGCACCCCCAGTGTCAGTGTTATGTTTGGCAGGGGGTGGGGTTCTGGGAGTTGAGTAGGAGGGTCAGGTGGAGGGGGAGTGATAGTTACAGGGCACCAGTGGGGCTACCAAGAATGTAATCCCCCTAAACTGGAAAGCAGAGAACCTTTCCCCCTGAAATCCAGAAGCTTTACTTGGATGATCTCTGTTTCTGCTGCCTGCCCTGGAACCTGGGTTATAGTTTAATGTGTTCAATGGCTAAAATGCCAAAATGGGGCCATGGCTGTTTTAAATGTCACTTACCTGGTAGCCGTGCATGCACACTGGGTAGCGGACACCATGTTTGTTTACATCTCTGTGGTCTAGCTTCTCAGAGCCCACCAAACTGCCACCCCCCCAAACATGCCAGGAAGAATGAAACAGTAGTTGGACCTTGTCCCCTCTCAGAACATGTGCCAAGATCACCAGATTGTAGCAGCTGGCACCAAAGAGTACAAATGGGGCTGGCTGGCCCGAATCCCACCAGGGACTACTGCTGTGGGACAGCAAGGGGTAGAGGGGGACCATAACCCTCACCAGGTAAGCCCAATTCTTTTATTATTTATTTATTGTTGTCTTGGAAATACACCTTTCAGCTTGGAGCTCATTTACAAAGATTCCACTTCAAGTGAACAATAGAACATTACAAACATTACAGTATTGAGACAGTGGACACAGTACAAGTGCAGTATTACAGGCAATAAATAACCAAACAGAGAATACAAAGAAAAGCAAATCATTAGAATACAAGGTTGCAAAGCATGAAGTAATTAAGCAGAAAAATTAATTATTTGTCTAAGCTCAAGAGCTTCAAGCAGAATAAATAGTTCATTGTCTAGGCTGAAAGAGAGAGAGAAGGTTGGGGGGGTGGGGATAAGTGCCACAAGGAGGAAAGCAGAAGTTGCTAGAGATGGGGAGGTTAGGTGAAGGTGGAGGGTGGCAGGGGGTGACATGTGGGGGTGGTCAGGAAAGGACCAGGGGCTAGCAATCACAACTGCTTAGTTCAATGAGGTGAAGGTGGAGTTTTCTCTTGAAAGGCCCAGCTTGGGCTAACTTAATATATTTGGGGAGAGTTCATTAAGCTACAGAGGGGTGTGGTATGCAAAATATATTTGCACCTGAGAGGTACAAAAGACTGGGACATGAAGTGATTGTCTGGTGGAGCTTCTTGTACGGAGGGGGTTTGGAGCTGTGGAGAGGAGGTCCAGGATGGCAGGCGGAGATAGGCCAAGGCAGGATTTTGTCCCTAGTAGACACACCTGGTACCATAGTCTGCCTTGAAGGGTAAGCCAATTGGTCTGTGCATACAGGTCACATGTATGGGTTAGTCTATTAGCACCCAGCAGAAGCCTGCAGGATTTGTTAAGGGCAGTACTAACCAGTTTCATGTTACGATAGTGATCACAAAACAGAGATCACTATCTCAGTGAGTGTACATCGCTGAAAAACAAAATGGCTATATAAACTTCTCAGAGACACCACAGCTCCCTGCACCCCCCGATTATAGCTTGCCAACTCCAGGAGGGTGCATGTCGAGGAGGTGGAGACAGTCCAAAAAAAAGTTTGGGCAAAAGCATAAAACATTACCTCTCCCTAGCCTTGAACCCTGTACCTGCTGCACCATAGCTAGCCACCCTCACCATCACACCACATGGCTAGCTCAACAGCAGCATGCCACACTGCACCATACAAACCCTCTTTCCTATCCCTCCCCTTCCAGTCGTTGTCCTACAGTACTGCAACCTTTCCTCGCTCATCCCTACCCTCACTGCACCTGTCTGTGCTACTCTTACAGGGTAGCACACATGTCAGATACTGCAAATGAGTCACTTATAACAGAGTCACTCATTTGCAGTTGCCACCTTCACTGGATACCGCACTAACCCTTTTAAGGGTGGAGTCAGGGGCTGCTCCATATACCACTAAGCCATAGTCAATGATAGACAGTATGGAGTTTTTGTGGTGAGTGACAGTGCCTCTTGGGTCAGGCAATGATGATCTCTGTACAGTAGGTTAACAGTTTGGTCAGTGTGCTGAGCAAAGGATAGTGCGCTGTCCAGAGTGACGTCCAGATATTTAAAGGATTGTACCTGCTCAATTTTAGGGTGTGAAGGCTCTTCAGGATTGTCATCTGGAAGTTCTTATGTTTATTGTGAGGGTTTACAAATAGCATAACTTTAGTTTTTTTTTGTAGTTCATTAACAGCTTGAATTTGGAAAAACCAAGCTTCCTCCACAGTAAAGTCATTTTGAAGGAGAGACTGAAGTTTGAACGGTTCTGGTCTTATAGAGAATTTCACAGCATCATCAGTGTAGAGGATAATTTGCCCTTTACAGACAGAAGGGAGTTTATTAATAAAAAGGCTGAATTAAAGGGGGCCAAGAATAGACCCCTAAGGAACACCCATGAAAACATAACGGCTGTTGGAGAGGGTGCCATCTATTTTTACTCACTGGTATCTATTGCTAAGGTAGCTCTGAAACCAGCCTACCGCTTCAGCAGAGAGGCCAATGGAGCACGATTGATAGTAACAAATGCTTTGGGGGGCTTACCCAGGATGGTTTAATTTTTTTACATTTTTGTTAAAAACAAATATCACAGGATATGGGGGTCAGGGAGGACATGCGGTGAGGGAGAAGGGAGAGACAGAGTGAGGAAGAGGAGGCATAGCTGAAAGCCGCTCAAATGTTTGCCGAGGCAGCTTCATGCAAATCAAAACTGAAATCCTCTCTGATTGGAGTGTCATCGGTCCTTTGAAGTACACAAAGTTTCAGACCACCAAGCTGAGAGTTGCATGAGGACCACAGTGCATGGTCATTGGTCTGCACTGCTGAGACCCTGCTATTTTGAACTGCAATGGGCTTGGCAGTGACACACCCCTCAAAAGTGCTCTCACAGCAAAATGTTCCCTGCACATGTGTGCATGGCTAGTTCATGTTCAATTTCAAGTTTATTGCAGGAAAACTCCATTGAGCAAGCTCATTCACAAGGAGGCCCTGTGACATAAACACTTAAAGTACAAACATAGATAGGTAATAACAGTATATACATGAAATGCATGCTACATGATACAGGCTGGATATACATACAAGGGTACCACATAGGGTGACCGCAGGTGGTAAACATTAATATGAGACAGAGAAGCAACTTACAGGTTGCATACTGATAAATGAAACATGATGACTGGTGTGTGCAATACATATATTTTAGCAGCTAGAACAAACAAACAGACTACAACTGATATGGGGGGGAGGAGTGATTTAATAGAGTAGCAGTGGAGCGTAAGCATAGATAAAGCCAGGAGTAGAAGGGGAAGGGAAAGCAGTTAATATGACAAAGCAATTATACCTTACCAGTGGATAAATATGGCACACATGGGGAAGGAAGAGACTTAATGACAGTTACAGGTGTCTTTATTTTGGCTGAACTTAGCGATTTGTAGAAGTTTATTGAAACTGTGTTAGTTTCAATACGGTTTGTAATTGGTTCCAAATGGAGGAAGGGCATATGCAATAGCACGTTTACCAAAGGAGGTCGCATCCTTGGTATGTCAAGCATAATAAAGTCAGATTTTCTTAACAGTATGCACTATGTGAGATACTAATAGGGAAGAGAGATAGCTTGGCAATTTCTGCAGGAGCAGTTTAAGGTCCATAGCCAGCATGGAGCAGGTGTCTAGTAGTAGGGATGTCCAACCAACAGCTGCATATAAGTCACAGTGGTGCGAATGGTAAGGGAGTTGGTAATGAACTGTAGCATACGGTGATAAAGGATGTCCAGTT
Organism: Neoceratodus forsteri; assembly: GCA_016271365.2. Taxonomy (NCBI): domain Eukaryota; kingdom Metazoa; phylum Chordata; order Ceratodontiformes; family Ceratodontidae; genus Neoceratodus; species Neoceratodus forsteri. Next base: position 357,298,086 of record CM057456.1, read on the forward strand.
TACTTAGATTTGCAAGAGTGGTGGAGGAATAGATTACATCGCCATATTCGAGTAGGGGAGAAAAGTGGCCTGTACAAGCTTGTTTCAAGTTTCAAGGGGAAAAGGGCCTATTTCTGTAGAAGAAACCTAACTTTGCTTTTAACCTTCTAGAACATCTTCGACGTGGTCATTGAAAGATAATTTATTGTCGATCCAGATACCCAGATATTTAAATTTGGTTACAACTTCCAGAGGCTCGTTTAGCGTGGTGACAACAATGAAGTCTTGGGCAAGGGTATTGGGGGCCTGTGACAGCACTGCGGGAGAAAATCATCGCTTTAGTCTTCTTAGCATTGAGCAGAAGCTTTGCCTTTATTAGATTATGCTCAGGTTGTGCAAAGTCTGCTTGAAGCACTCCCTTGACTTCAGATAACGATGAGCCAGAAGTATACAACACAGTATCATCTGCAAAAAAGTGCAGATTGGACGTAGATATGTTAGCATTTAAGTCATTAATGTACAAAGAAAACAAGATAGGGCCTAAAATGGATCATTGGGGGACTCCTCTTGCAACTGGCAAGGCAGCAGAAAAAAAGCCTTCCGCCTTTACTTTTTGGAATCTTCCAAATTAGGTAGCTAGAGAACCACTGGGTGGTATGGTATGTGGCACCCAACTTTGCAAGGCAATTGACTAATAGTTTGTGATCAACAGTATCAAAAGCTTTGCTGAGGTCCAAAAAGACTGCACCAGTTACCTTCTTAGCATCTATAGCAGAGATCCAATCATTGGTTACTTTGCTAGTGCAGTGATTGTGCTATGATTAGCCGGAAACGGATTGAGCTGGGTTAATGAGAGAGAAGGTTTCCAAGTGAGATTTTAACTGAATATGGATCGGTTTTTCGAGAACTTTAGAAAGGATAGGCAATATGGAGATAGGCCTATAGTTATTTACATTGCATGGGTCACCAGATTTAAATAGAGGGAGGATATGTGCTGATGTCCAGCAGGACAGCACAGTAGCAGATGTAATGGAAAGATTGAAGATGTGGAGAATTGGGGCAGTGAGATGGGCATAGCCTGACCTTAGGAAAAAGGGTTCCAAGCCATCGTCCCTGCACTTTTTGGTGTCTAAGTTAAGAAGAAAGCTTCTACTTCTTTATAAGTTATCTCATGCAGTTGGAAGGGCTGGGTGCAGGACTAGATGTAGGGGGAAGGGTATGCTGGCTCACCGCAACACCAGCATAAGGTGATGAGTCAAAAGCTAATCCAGCTGTGGCAAAGTGGGAGTTAAATTCCTCCAGGATTAGGGACTTGTTTTCCACAATCTTGCCACTTGCAACTAACTTTGTTGGGACAGAGGGGGCCATGGGCCGTCATTCTATAGCTTTGATAGTCTTCCATATTTTATGAGGGTTACCTTTAGCTTGTTCAAAAGTAGAAATATAATAGTTAGCTTTAGCAGAGCAAAGTTTTTTCACACAGTTATTCTTGGCTGTTCTAAAGGCCTGCCAATCCGAAGATTCTTTGGAATGTCTAGCTTTAGCCCAGAGCTTATCTCGAGCTATAAGGGCTGCCTTGAGATCCGAGGTGAACCAGGGGTTGGAATTGTTCCATACCCTTACTTTGATAAAAGGGGCATGCTTATTTATTATTGTAGTGAGTTTGTCATTAAGGATGTAAGCTGTCTTGTTGACATCTTTGGCTAGGTAGAGATCTTGCCATCTGATCATGCTCAGGTCAGATAGGAAGTTTACTGCACTGAATTTGCGAAAGGATCTTTTTGTTATAAAGATGGGTTGCGGCCGGGCCTTAATTTGAGATCTTATGCAAGCAACAATTCCATGATCGTTCATGTCATTGTGAAACACTGCCGAATTTGATATTTTGTGTGCATGGGTGGTTAGTACCACATCTAGAATGGAACTGTTGGCAGTATTTAGAGTGTTGTTCCTAGTGAGTTCACTGACTAATTGCCCAAGACCTAGCTCGTCACAAAGGAATTTGAGGCCGTGTGATTTAGGTGACAGCCAGTCCATATTTAGATCTAGAAATATTGTTTCAGTTTTTGTGTCTATGAACATGGATTTCAAAAGATTAAGGACTTCATCACCACCAGACAGGGGTCTATAGCCACCTAGGATAGTGATACATTCCGAGGAGGGGAGATGAAGGCTCAGCGAAACTAACTCAAATTCCTTGGCTAGAGATTTGCAACTAATACTGGTGACCGAGTATTTAGATTTGGCATAGATAACCACACCCCCGCCTCTAGACTCTCTATCTGCTCTAAATAAATTGTAGCCCTGCAGTGATATTTGTTGATCAGTGTTCGTCTTTTTTAACCACAACTCAGTAATTATGATAAGGTCAGGGTTAACATGTGCAGCCCAGGCTTGCAGCTGTACAAGTATTTTATGCAGGCTTAAAATGTTGACCATCATCATTTTGAGACCTGTGGCCTCAGCAAAATCGATAGGCGAGTAGAGGCGGCACCACTGTAATGACAGTTGATCGTGATCAATGTAAGTGCTTGAATAGACATAGGTGAGGACAGTAGCAAGGGGGTGTAGGCTAACCAGGGGGAATAGGCTAAAAGGGGAGAGGAGAATGACATAGTGTCTTCACGGTAGACCGTTATAACATTAGGTATTGATAAGGTACATTGGAGAACTGAATTGCATTGAGGTACTTCGGATTGCACTGTATTACTGAGAACTCTGCACCTTAGGAGCAATAAAAACACAATAAGGAGAACTATGGTCCCAGATTGAGTGGTCTCGTGATTTGTATTAGTGCAATATTTTCTAGGCAAGTAATTTGCCCACCTAGGTACTCACTTAAAACCTAGATGAGAAACTACAACAGAAAGAGGAACAAGGAGAGCAGGAGCAGCTTAGTTAGTGGTGGAGCTCAAGAGATATTCACACAGGGCAGTCTTATTGGCCACACTCAGATACCAATCATAGGTTGGCAGCAGTCGAAATTAGGCCAATGAAGCAGTAATGTGATATAGGAGGTGGATCATGAGTGTATTTAAAGGAGGCCTGGGAGAGGGGTGTGGTGAGGGTGGGAGAAAATTTCAGGTCAGAGAGAGAGCTGAGAAGTCAGAATTAAGAAGGAAACACTGTAACAGGCTATAGAGAAGGTGCCCCAATTAGAGCAAAGCAGGCAAGCGGGTGTGCACATCACAATCCCCCTATGGCAGTGCAGCACCAATCAAGGGTGCTCAGGCGTGCTGGCTCTCTGCAGAGGATTCTATCGGTATCTAACGGTATGACAGTGCAGCGTAGGTAATAATAGGGTGCTCAGCGTCTATCTGACTTAAGTCTGAAGGGTGGATGGCAGACACTGACTGGCTAACATAAAAAGAATTGAGGACTAGAGGTATATTGACAGCAAGACAATAATCTGTAGCTATCATGCTATGTGTTTTCTGGTGTGAGGATAAGCTGGTAGAGATGGGGTCCTCTGTGATAAAGAAGGACCCATTACTATATCTAAAGGGCCCAAACAAGGGCCTCTGGCAGACACTGGCTAACATAAAAAGAATTGAGGACTAGAGGTATATTGACAGCAAGACAATAATCGGTAGCTATCATGCTATGTGTTGTCTGGTGTGAGGATGAGCTGGTAGAGATGGGGTCCTCTGTGATAAAGAAGGACCCATTACTATATCTAAAGGGCCCAAACAAGGGCCTCTGGTAAAATGAACAACCCTGAGGAAATGAATTTCCAGAAGGGTGGATGAGCATACCAGAGTAAAGCAGTCAGTGACCCAAATAAAGCATTGCAGGGATGACCTACACCATCGTCAGCCAGATGACATGGCAAAAATCTTGGCAAAGGTGGAGCTCTGGCAGCACCAGTGAGAACTTGAGAAGGAACCTGATCCTTCAATAAGTCATTTAATTTAAAAAGGTTTCTAAACTGAAAAAAGAGAAAAAAAATGCTTTCATTATTTGTTTGTCCAGTTTGTACTGAAGGAAATAAGCAATAAGCCATTATGGGGTGTGCATTTGTCTGGAATTAATGAACGCCCCCACACCAGAGTGCATTGTGAAGCATAATTCTGCATGCCTAGTGTTTTATAAAGTACCCACAACATTCATTAATTCACAAGAAAACATATCCTGCCATTGCTTCTTGCCTTTATAAAATGTATAAAAACAGTAATTTAACAAAAAACAAATGGAAATATCCAGCATGAAACACAACAGCTAAACCTATGAATGCCCTTGGTGCAGCCTGAGTAGTGATGGCTTTGGATGACTGGAGGAGCATAAAGAGAAATACAAAATGTAAATATATATTATCAGAGTAATAATTACAGAGAATGTGCAGGTGGTTTTCTATTATGTTCTGTTTAAGAGTAACGCATACTATATTTTATTAATTAACTAGTGCCACTTAAAGGTGATGATGGTGAATTGTATGCCCCCCCCAATCAAGGTCAACTGACTTTGAAGGAGAGGAGAGGAGAAGAGGAGGAATGTGTACCTGGAATCAGCTAATCTGATTCAGGTAATTGTAAATACACAGCCCCAGTAGGCCAGGATCAATGCAGCACTTGCTTTCTTCCTTGCACCCCTGCTGCCAAGCGATTGTACAACACCCCTAACCCACCTCCATATCCTAGATGCACAAAAGCCACCCTAACCCTCTCTTCTCGCCTGTGTCCAAGTCCTTTATTACTGATTTACAATCAATAAGTAATCCTCCAAGCTGAATTTTCACAAATGTTCCCCTATTCATCCTGGCAACTTACAGGTCACATTTTTTGCAAGAAAACCACTGCCATGCAAGACAGAGCAACACTATTACCCAGTGGTATAAATACTCAAGAGGTTATATCCATCAAGTAGTGACCCAACATATTAAACCTGCTATTATTGGCAACTTTGTTTACAAGAAGATACTGGGGCATTGGGTGTTGGCTTTTGTGCGCCTGCAATGCATTGGATGACTAGGCTTTTTTTTTTACAAATTGATGAGACTTGGGTGGGGTGGTGGTGGTTCGTCTGGTAGATGGAGCAGAAGACAGAAGGGGAAGGAAGGAAACATATTCAATTCAGTGCTTTAGAGTAACTGGTAATTGCTATTTTTCTTTTAAACTTAGATTGTGGGCTTCTAGTGACACTGTACTTTCTTTGTTGTCTTTACTTATAATTGTTTTTGGGCTGCTGAAAATTTAAAACACAGTGGTGGTGTAATTCTGTGCTGTCTTTAATTGCTGCAAATGTTCACCCCCCTCCCTCCCCTTCCCCCAACTCTTAATTATATGCCCTGTTAAATCTGATTGACAGGAGCTAAACACAGGGTATAGTAAGGGGTGTGAAGTAGGAGGGCATAAGGGGAAGAAGCCCACCTCAAGCACGACAAGTGTTTTGACTCATTTATTTATTTATTGGTTTCTTTTTTTTAAGAAAATTATCTGAGGATCAGTGGCAGGATTTTTAGGACAGTAAATTAATAAAAAGGGAACTAGGAGAGCTTCAGTAACGAACAAGTAGTGAAATCTGCAGTATAATGTGGGGAGTTGTGCAATGCAGTGGCTGTGGGAGCCATATTCAGGCAGACCTTCTGGACACTGAGGTGCTACCCTATCTGCATGCATCTCTCTGGACTGTGGGATGAGGTAGCCAGACTCAGAGCCGGAAGTAAACTGGGTCAGGAGTACCATCACCCCTATCCAGAGACCACCCAGTCCAATGCAACTGCCTCAAAGGATGCCGAGAACGAGGAGCACTTGGATGACAGTGGACTCAGCGAGGGTTAGAGCAGTCAGGCAGAGGCACATCCCAGATCCTATTCCACTCAAGAACTCATATGCCACACTGGCAAATGAGGACAACCAAATAGAGGTACCCAGAGAAGTGGAAGGAAAGGATGTGGAGGTTAGCCAAGGAGGTGACCTCAGTGGGAAAGCAGTGGACCCCAGAGGAGGAGGAAGCGAATCCTGGTGGGAGACTCCATCATAAGAGGGATCCAGCTAGGAACACAGGAGGGGGAGGACAGGGAGGTGAGGTGCCTACCAGGTGCCACGGCATGGTGGGATGGAAGGAAGATCCTGGGGATCACTGGGAAGGCAAGACAGGAGGGTGAGCTGGATGTCATTATCCACCTAGGTACTAATGACCTGGCAAATGGGGAGTCAAAGGAAGTTCAGGAAGAGTTTAGGAAATTGGGGAGGGGTCTCAAGCAAGTAGCTTCTTCTGTCACTTTCTCAGAAGTACTACCAGCAAGAGGTAAGGGAGAGCATAAGAGTGCATGCACCAGGAACTTTAACTCATGGTTGAAGAACTGGTGCTGTGAGGAAGGGTTTGGATTCATTGGTGACTGGGGACCCACCTGGAGGGATGGAGGTTTGTTCAAGCCTGACGGCCTGCATCCATCCTGGAGAGATCAAGCACTCAATGATAAGTTTAAATGCTACATTGACAAGCATTTAAACTAGCAAAATAAGTGGCAGGCCAGCAAGGAGGGTACCTACTTGCTCACCCCTCTCAGCTAGCAGTGGAACCAGTGAACCAGAGGAGTGGCTATCTCTGCAAAGCAGTGTGCAAAAGATGGAAATTAGTGCCCAAGAGGTGGATAGGCAGAAAAGGGCAAAATTCAACAGAAGGGCAGACAGCAAGGAGAACCAGGGATAAAGGACAACCAAGGAAGGGGCTGAGTAGAACAGTGAAACAGTCTAGGAGGTCAAATCATGGAAAGCCATGTGTGCAAATGCCAGGAGCCTTAGCAACAAGATGGAAGATCTGTGAGCTGTCATGGTGCAGTCAGACCTGACATTGTGGCCATCGCCCAAACCTGGTGTAATGATAACCACGACTGGGAGATGGCCATACCTGGCTACAACATATTCAGAAGAGACAGAGCAGGCAGGAAGGAGGAGGAGTGGCACTGTATGTGAAAAATGACATAAGGGCCACAGAGATCCAGGAGGAACAAAATGGGGAGAGATACTGTGGGTTAAGCTGGAAAGGAAAATGGGAACAGCCATCCGCACAGGTGTGGTCTATAGACCACCAGCCCAGGAGGAAGAAACAGATAGGAGTTGATGCTAGCCATCCAAAGGATGGCAGACAAAGGTGAGTAGTACTGGTTGGAGACTTCAATATTCCAGATGTGGACTGGAGCATCCCAGCAGCAGCATCAACTAGAACAGATTTATCCTAGACTCCCTTCAGGGTGCCTTCCTCAAGCAACTGGTCATGGATCCAACTTGGCAGAAGGCAATACTGGACCTTGTGCTCACAAACAGGGACAGTGTGATAGGGGTAACAGTGGGGGAGCACCTGGGGAACAGTGACCACCAGTCATTGTGGTTTGAAATCACAGAAAGAGCAGAACCAAACCACACAAAAACACATATCCTGGATTTTAGGGGGTCAGACTTTGGGAAAATGGGGAGATACTTGAAAGAGGCATTAAGGGGAATGGGACAGGAATCAGAGGTTGAGGAACAGTGGGCAGTATTTAAAATGGGGATTACAGGAACAACAGAATTATGCATTAAGCCGGTTAGCAAAAGGAAAAGGAAGAGGAGACCATTATGGTTTTCCAAAGAGGTAGCAAAGAAAGTGAAAGCCATAAAGATTGCATTCAGGCAATACAAAAGACACAGGCAGAAGGGGATAGGGAGAAGTACCAGGAGAAACAGAAGCAGGCAGGAGGTCAGTAAGGGAAGCCAAAGCTCAGACAGAAGAACACATTGCAAAATCAGTGGGTAGAGGACAAAACCTTTTACAGGTACATACGTGAAAAAAAAAGACAAAGGGAGAGATAGTGAGTCTGAAGGGGAGGATGGGGCCCGTGGAGGATGACAACAGTAAAAGCTGACATATTGAACAGGTATTTCTGCTCAGTTTTACTGAGGAAGAGGAGGTAATGGGTCTGAAGGAGTACAAGGGGTGAGAATGGTGCAGAAATGGACACAAGTCCCTTTACGAGAAAAAGTCCTGGAAGGAACTGGAAGTAATAAGAGTTGATAAAGCAATGGGGACAGATAGAGGTGCACCCCAGGGTCCTTAAAGAACTAAGAGAGGTGGTGGCTGAACCTCTGGCTATCCTGTTTAGCCAATCACTGGAAACAGGGAGGCACCCAAAGACTGGAGGACAGCAGATGTAGTCCCCTTATACAAAAGCAGGAACAAGAGGAAGCAGGGAACTACAGACCAGTCAGCCTCACCTCGGTAGTGGGGAAGATCATGGAAGCACTACTGAAGGAGATTGGTGGAACATCTGGTTGTCAGTGGACTACAGGACCCAGGCAGCATGGTTTCACCAGGGAGGTCATGTCAGACCAACCTCATTGAATTTTTGACTGGGTGACTAGAGATGGATCAGGGGAGGGCAGTGGACATGGCCTATCTGGACTTCAGCAAGGCCTTTGACACTGTGCCACATAGAGACTATTACACAAACTGGGAATATGGGTGTGGGCAGGACAGTAGTGTGGTGGGTAGGTAACTGGCTGGGTGGCAGGACACAGAAGGTGGTGGTAAATGGCTTCCTCCACAGAGGAAGAGTGATCAGTGGGGTACCACAGGGATCGAGTGCTGGGACTGGTCCTATTCAACATCTTCATCAATGACATTGCACAGGACCTAGAAGGCAGAATTTCACTGTTGCTGATGACACAAAGCTCTGTAACACAGTAGACACACCAGAGGGTGTAGACAGAATGAGAAGGGACCTGCAGAAACTTGAAGAATGGTCAGGGTTTGGCAGTTGAAATTCAATGCAAAGAAGTGCAAGATAATGCATATGGTGCACAAAAACCCTGGCACAATATATCAGTTGGAGGGTGAGGATATAGCATGCACCAAGCAGGAAAGGGATCTTGGGATTATCATCTCTGATGACCTCAAGGTAGGGAAACAGTGTGACAAAGTAGCAGGTAAAGCAAATAGGTTGCTGGGATGTATAGGCAGGGGCATCACCAGCAGGAAAAGAGAGGTCATAATTCCGCTATACAAGACACTAGTGAGGACTCACCTGGAGTACAGTGTACAGTTCTGGAGACCATATCTACGTAAGGACATAGACAGGTTAGAGAAGGTTCAGAGGAGGGCAACAAAGATGGTGCATGGATTGCATCACAAGTCCTATGAGGACAGGTTGAAGGAACTGAACATGTACTCCCTGGAGGAGAGGAGGGAGAGAGGGGATATGATAGAGATATACAAGTATCTTACAGGGAGGAACAGGGTGCAGGAATACACTATTTTTAAGCGAAAAAGATGTTCTAGGACTAGAGGGCATGGGATGAAGTTGGAGGGAGGACACTTCAGAGGAAACATGAGGAAGAATTTCTTCACAGAACGGGTGGTGGACAAGTGGAACACCCTACCAGAGGAAGTGGTGGGGGCTGAAACAATCACGGGATTTAAAAATGCATGGGATAGACATAAAGGAATTCTGGAGGTCAGGGGTAAGGGGCAACAGACTTCTAGGAAAACATAAACTGAACTTACAAGCTCAAATGGGCAGACTGGGTGGGCCATAGGCCCTTGTCTGCCGACACTGTCTATGTATCTATGTATCTATGTAAGTGTTGCAGCTGTAAGCTTGTAAACAGTGGCTGCATTAATTTCTCTGTTATGTTTTTGAGAAGGGATTGTAATCTGATGTTTTGCCATTTTGTAATTTTGTGAAATGTATGGGACCTTATCATGGTGTGTTTTTATTTAAAGAAAAAAAATGTACAGCATGCATAAGATGCAGTCCAGGATGATACCTTAATCTAACAACTCTGTACCACCTAGTGCAGAATTTGATCCTATATCCACCAAACACAGTCTCTGAGAGCTCAGTCAGGGGGGCTCACGCAATGTAAAAAAATCACCTGTAATGAACATGCGAGTTCCGGAATGAAATTTGGTACCGATCCCAAGATATTGCTGTTTTTCTGTGGTGCCTCCTGTGAGACGGTGGGAAATGGAAAATGGCACAATGGGCAGCCCGGCTTTCTCAGACACCCTGGAAATTTAAATGATGCTGCAGCAGGAATTAAAAGAAATATCCTCCTTTAGTCCTTGGTTGCCTCTCTGGAGGAATAGATATTCGAATTCCTGCAAAAGTCAAGGGACACACAGACTTTCTTGTCATATATAGATGACAAGGACATATGCCATGTGGCACAGATACAAGAACTGAAGAGGATGGTGGCACTGCTCTGGGAATGGGAAGAGGACTTTGAGAACTGGAACCACTGTAAAAATGTATGCTTTATTGAATTTCCAGAAAGTGCAGAAAATACGGATGTAACAGAATTCCTACAAAGTATGCTCCCTCAGCTACTCTTCTGCTTGTGGAAGCCCTGCCTTGAGACTGAATGGGCCCATCAAACCCTCAGTCCACAGCCTAAGATTGGGGAATGACCACAACCCATTCTGGCTCAATTTTTGAGGTTTCCAGATAAAGAAGAACATTCTTTCATTGGCTAGGGACTGAGAGCCCATCAACTGTCAGGACTGTTAAAATCCTTATATTTTCTCATTACTCCACTGAGCTTGCTCAAAAACAAAAAAAGGATTTGTAGGGTCCAAGAAAGTACTCCAAGTGTAGAACATCCACTGCAAATTATACTTTCCAGCTAAACTGACTATTAATAAAAACAGTGCCTCCCACACATTTCATACACCAGAGGAAGTGGCCAATTACATTCAGAACTGGTCTGACCATGCTGCAACAATACATGCATGGTGCCATTCCACAGAGGGAATGCAACTCACCAAGGATGGATCCTGCACAACTCCTGATCACACTACACCCCCTTCAGACCTCAAGAATATGGAATGGCAGACTAGCTACTAGAAGTAAAAAATCAAACTGCAGGGGCAGAGACCGTTATAGATCCAGGCACCTCCTTGGCACACTAGGCAGCAATCAGAAACCCCAGCAGACACTGTAGGTGTTCAGCAGCAAGCTTAGACTCCACAGGGGTGCAAGCACCAAAGCAAGCAGAAAAAACCCAAAACACACCAGAAGAAGTACCACTACCTGCTTCACTGAAGAAACCAGCACCTTGCAGACAACAGACAGCAGAAGATACTAACTCTCATTCCTTGGACAAAAGTATAGCAGAAACGCCGCAACAAGAGGACTACCAGGGAGCAACTTCTTTCCAAGGGCTGGACTTATGCAAACTGGACCTATACACTTTTTTGTGTTTTTTTAAACTTCTGACAGTATCCAGCCATAAGAAGGTCTCCCTACTTCAGCTGCAAAGGCATTGGAAGGAAGGTACCCTCATGTTTGTAACTGAACAGCTCAGACACAAAGGGCAACACTAGGAGGCATATATCAAGTGTGGTTCAGCCCCTAGCCTTACTGTCTGCTGAGCTTCACTGATCTTCATGAACTGGGAGAGAGACCACTCATGGAGGGAAGGCAGACTCTGAAAGATGTAGTAGCAGGGATTCCTTGACAGTAGTTCTAACTGTATCATACTTGGAGTGCACAGTCCTGGCTCCTTTCTCCACTGAGGCAGCTTCTCTCCTCACTCATTCTGCTCAGACCCATACAGCAGCTGCTGTCTTTGCATAAGATGCTGTTGGAACACTTACCCAGAATTTCTGGCTGCAGTATGTAAATCAGCTGTATCCACTACTGAAATAATGCTCAGCTAATGGAAAGCTCTCAGCCGGAAGCCACAGCTCAGACACAAAGGGAACCCCTAGAAGGCATATACCAACAGCGGTCCAGCGCCTAGCCTTGCTGTATACTGATCTTCATTGACTGCTGTACCTACTACTGAAATAGTGATTGGCTAATAGAAAGCTTAGCCAGAAACACCTAGCAGCAACAGTTCAGACACAAAGGGCAACCCTAGGAGGTATATGCCAAGTGCTGTTCAGCCCCTAGCCTTACTGTCTAAAGAGCGTCACTGATATTCACCGACTGGGAGAGAGACCTCTCATGGAGGGAAGGCAGACTCTGACAGGTGCAGAAGCAGGGATTGCTTGATAGCAGTTCTATCTGAATCCTCCTTGAAGTGCACAGTCCAGGCTCCTTTCTCGGCTGAGGCAGCTTCTCTCCTCGCTCGCACTGCTCAGACCCAACCAGCGGCTGCTCTCTCAGCATAAGGAGCTGTTGAAACATTTACTCCACACCCCCTTGATATAAAAACAAGTTTCCTTTCCATCCTATCAGTTTTGTGTGTACTTTGATCTTATGTGCAGTTGATGTAACAAGGGCTTGGTACTTCTAAAAGGCAGAACATCACTGATTGTTTTTACTGGTAGCAAAAACAAAGGTTCTGCCCACCCACCCTACCTCCTAATCCCCCCAGGTTGTCCTCCTTTATAGGGTCTACATTGCTCTGCCCCCTTCCTACATCTCCTAATTACTAATTACAAAAGCGGGGCATACATACATACATACAGCTCAAATGTAAAGGACTCAGACACAAAGGGCACCCCAGGAGGCATATGCCAAGAGCAGTCCAGCCCTAGCCTTAGTGTCTACTGAGCTTCACTAATCTTCACTGACTGCTGTACCCACTACTGTAATAGTGGTCAGCTGATAGAAAGCTCTCAGCCAGAACCAACTAGAAGCAACAGCTCAGACACAAAGGGCAACCCAAGGAGGCACACGCCAAGTGTGGTCCAGCCCCTAGTCTTATTGTCTACTGAGCTTCACTGATCTAACAATGATTGCTGATATACATACATACATTATGGTAGCATGGTAGTACTACCATAGTTAAGGTTGAGTAGCACTTTTAAGGTTAAAGGGTGAAATTTTGCACCTTCATAACTTTGCCACTGTTCAATGGATTTGCCTGAAATTTGGCAGGCATGGTTGGGCATGGTAGATCTTGGGATCTGCCAACTTTTGTACCGGTTGGATATTTGGCTGCAGAGTTATTAAGTGACATCCAACTACACTATTATGTTTTTTTGCGAATTGGGAGGGCCACTACACCACCAGGGATACAGGGATCATCATGCACACTATCATGATGTGGGGGACTGTTAGACTACTGGGGGTATTGAAAATTAATTTTTATTCAGATGGGGCAGAACGAAGGCCCCTGAGCAAAACCCACCCTTATGTAACTTTCTAGGGCACCCCTGGGCTACAAAAAACTATTCTGACATCTGGCCATCTCGTCCCTCACTCTTTGTTTGCGAGTGAGCAATTTCTTTGATTGTGAGCCTGCAAATTCTTTGATCGTGAGATTCTTTGATCGCGATCATGCATTGCAAGAGAGGGATGAGATGGCCAGATAAAAAAAATCAATTTTCTCAACTCACGGGTGTCCTAGGAAGACAAATAAGGGTGGGTTTTACTCAGGGGGCTTAGTTCTGATGAACCATGGCAGTTTACTTCAACTCTTTCAATTTTGTAAATTACAAAAGTTTTTATTCTTTGTTTGTGACTCTGCAAATTCTTTGATCGTGAGCCTGCAAATTCTTTGATTGTGAGATTCTTTGATCACCATCATTGATCGTGGGGGCAGGACAAGATGGCCAGATTTTTTATAATGGAATAGATAGGGAAATTTTACCAAACTTTAAAACTGAATATCTCAGAAATGGTTTGGTCTGTTTTTTTTTTTGCTCCTCTGCTCCCCCCCAGCCAGCCTTTCCTCTGAGCCTCCTGTGGTCCTTCCATCTGCCTGTCTTCCCTGATGCTGACCTTTGCCTCACATTGTGACCCCCCAGAGGTAGCCCGGCATATCCCTTTGCTGGATGGTTCCCCCTCCTCCGAGATGGAAGGCACCATAGGGGCTGTCCAGCACACTAGGCAATTGGCTCTGGGTGTCACTGAGATGGGTCAGTCGTGAGGGCTGACAGTAGTGAGGGGGCCAGAAACCATCATCTGGCTTAGACAGTGAGCTATTTCCTAGGTTTCTCCCTGGAGAGTGACGTGCCACTGACATCAAGGTGAACGCAGACGTCCGTCACTCCCCCAGCGATCAGAACCCTGACGTCCTGCTGTGCTCCCAGCCTCTGCCAGGGGCCAGGAGGTGCCCAGTTCACATCCCCACCCTCCCCCCAGAGATGGCGAGCTGTCTGCAGACGCTCCTTCCTTCTCCCCCAGCCGGCCCTCCAAAGACCCAAGTCCATTCCCGAACCCAGGTCACTGGTGTTGCAAGCAGAAATCCAACTGCTGCACCAATGGGCTGGCGGTTTGGTCTTTTTAATTGAAATTTGGAGGGTGTTTATGGCATATCCTGTGCAAGTAAATTACATAGAAACATAGACTTTGATGGCAGATAAGGACCGCTTGGCCCATCTAGTCTGCCCATTTCCCTACCGATAGGATAGGCCGCAGATCCTAGTTAACCAACAGCCTATTTCTTCCTACCCCCACAAGAATTGCCTTATGTCTGTCCCATGCATTCTTGAATTCTCCCACATTTTAGACCCCACAACCTCCTCAGAAGGCTGTTCCATGCATCCACTACCCTCTCTGTGAAATAATACTTCCTCACATTGCCCTGAACCACCCCTCTATCTTTAAATTGTGTCCCTCGTTCTTGCACATCTCTTTTTCTGAAAGATGCTACCCTTTTGGACTTTGTTGATTCCACTGAGGTACTTAAAAGTTTCTATCATGTCCCCCCTCTCCCTTCTTTCCTCAAGGGTATACATATTAAGCTCCTTTAATCTCTCCTCATACGGCTTCTCTTGCAGACCCTGCACCATTTTAGTTGCCTTCCTCTGGACTGCCTCTATTCTGTCTATGTCCTTGTGGAGATGGGGCCTCCAGAACTGAATGCAATACTCCAGATGGGGTCTCAACAACTGTCTGTACAGAGGGATGACCACTTCCTGTTTTCTGCTGCTGATGCCTCTCCCTATGCATCCCAATATACCCACAGCCCTCCCTACTGCCTTCTCACATTGCTTGCTAACCTTAATGTCATCTGATATGATTACCCCCAGGTCCTTTCCTTTTTTGTTGTTGTTACTACCTCCCCCCCCCGTGTATTCTTCCCCTGGGTTCTTGTTTCCCAGGTGCATTATTTTGCATTTCTTTGCATTGAATCCTAGCTGCCATACTTCTGACCATTCCTCCAACCTTGCCAAGTCCCTTCTCATCCTTTCCACGCCTCCTTGTGTATCAATCCTGTTGCAGATCTTTGTGTCATCTGCAAAGAGGCATCTTTTCCTTCCAGTCCCTCTGCAATGTCACTTATGAAGACATTAAAATGGACTGAACCCAATACTGAACCCTTCGGTACTCCACTAGTAACCCCTCTTTCTTCAGAGTGGACTCCATTTACAATTACCTTCTGTGTCCTGTTGTCCAGCCAATGTTTTACCCAGGCTACCACCCTGGGACCCACTCCCAGGCTGTTTAATTTGACTATTAATCTTTTGTGTGGGACTGTGTCAAATGCCTTGCTAAAGTCTAGGTAGGCCATGTCCACAGCCCCTCCCTGGTCTACTACTTTGGTCACCCAGTCAAAGAAATCTATTAGATTCATCTGACATGACCTTCCTGCTGTGAACCCATGCTGCCTTGGGTCCTGTGCCCCACTGGCCTCTAGGTACTCAACTATTCTTTCCTTCAGAAGTGACTCCATCACTTTCCCTACCACAGAGGTCAGACTGACTGGTCTGTAGTTTCCTGCCTCTGCCTTGGTCCCACTTTTGTGAAGGGGAATCACATCTGCCTTCCTCCAGTCCTCGGGTACCACACCATCCTCCCATGATTTATTAAAAAGAGTAGCCAGTGGTTTCACTAGTTCCCCCCCTAATTCTTTAAGAATTCTGAGGTGAATTCCATCAGGCCCCATTGCTTTGTCCACCTTCAGTTTTAGGAGTTCTTGCAGAACCCTTTCTTCTGTGAAAGGACTGGGATTACAGTGATTATCTGTCAGGAAAAAAATTTTTTGCCGGAGATATGGCTTGACGCAGTCTACATTCTGTGGATAGCATTTTGCTCCTACACTGCACCATCTCAGCTTGTTTACATATGGGATGGGGTGAGACTTAGGGCCAACGACCCCAACGCACAGCCCTATGCCTGTTGGTGAGGCCAGGGTTGGGGGTGGGTGCAAGGGGTGGGAACCCTAATGTTGAATTTCCTCATTTTTTTTCACTGTAGAATAACCCTAATGGATGCATTAATGAAGTTTCTTGCATAGAATATTACACACACACAAACAACCCGCTGAGCAGATACACACCCCAGTGAAATAGCAGGCCTCCCTTTTCTTTTGTCCGAAGAGTGCCTCTAGGTAATCTACTTCTCTCTCCAGGAACTTAAACAGAGAAATAAAGGCCACTATGAACCTCTTGAACTGCAAAAACTGTGGCACACTTTTTACCAAGGACTTAATTTACAGAGTGGGGCACTGTCCAACATGCTTCACAATCAGAGACCTCCGATCACAGCTTCATGCAGCATGGGCTGAGATGAAATACCTCCATGATATACTAAATCTGCCCCTCACTGGGCAACAGCATAAAACCTTTAGTTTCAAGGTGCACTACACCAGTACACCTACCCCAAAGCACATACAGTCCGGGGGCTGGCAACTGGTCAGGTCTTGTACAACTAGCACAAAATCCTCAATACAGAAAGGTACCAAACCTATTCAAACATCAAATAGGTACACTGCACTATCTACCATGATGAATAGCATAACAAGCATCAAAAGTTCTGTGAACCCAGAGTGGCGCACAGAGAATCAGCACACAACTAAACCCACTAAAAAGGACAAAAAGAAACTGGTACTAATAATTGATAACTCAATGATTAGGGTTGTAAAGACTCACCTCCAACAGGACCATGCTTCAACTATGGTAAGGTATCTCCCCAGAACATCGGCAGAGACACCAATTGTAGAGAGGAAATCATTCGAGGCATTGATCAAGACACACATGTCATTCTCCACATAGGTATGAATGACCTAACCAGTAAGTCAGTAGAGGAAACTAAACAAAACCTCACCAGGCTGGGCGACAAGGTGCTTCCCCTTTCGTCCACTATCACCTTCTCTGAAAGTCTGCCAGTCTGGAAAAAAGGAGACAGCAGGCAAAAGATCAGGGAAGGGGACATCTCCAAGCTGAACACCTGGTTAAAGGACTGGTGCCAGGAAAAAGGTCACCACTTCATTGGAAAATGGCAGGACTTCTGGGAACAGGAGTTCTTTAAATTCGATGGCTTACACCTCTCAAAGGAGGGGACCCAAGTGCTATGGCAAAGATTTGGCGTTCACATTGGTCAGTTAAACTAGTGGACCCCCCTGTCCACTAATTTAACTGACCGATGTGAACGTCAAATTTAAATTTAAAGAACTCCTGTTCCCAGAAGTCCTGCTATTTTCCAATGAAGTGGTGACCTTTTTCCTGGCACCAGGCATCCCTAGCACAAAAGGGGGGTTGCCAAATGCAGCTCACCCATCATCAACTAGCTCAGCACAAGGATGCACCAGTCATACTTGGACCAAACATCGCACCAAATGTACTCAGACCAAGCATTTCAACCAAATTACACAACCAAAACATATGAAAAATGCAAATGGCCAAAACAGAAGAAGATGGAAAGCAATATGCATCAATGCTCATAGTCTGCCAAACAAAATCCCTTATCTCACAGCCGTAATGGCAGATGCACAATTAGACTGAGTCACTGTGTTTCCATTTCAAGAGATTTAGACAGATGGTATACACTCCCTCTATCCTTACAAGCCTGAATAAATGTGATTAAAATGAACATCCTTCCCCGAATCTTTTATCCCCTCCATATGCTTAATGTATACATCCCATCCACATGGTTCAAGAAACTCCATACTCTTATTTCTCGCTTTCTCTGGAAAAAGAAGTGTTCATGTAGATCTTATGTTAAACTAGGAACCCCAAAGAAATTGGGAGGACTCAAACTACCAAACTTGTATCTATATTACCTAGCTAGCCACATTTCAAAATATGCCCGATGGCCTTTAACCCAGACCTCTTTGACCCCTGCAACATACACATCCATATGGCTGAAGATTGAAAGGGTCTTGATTATATCATCAGAGATGTCCCTAGAATCCATTTATTTAAATCCCCACACAAATTACGCCCCCCAACTCAAAACCATGGTTATAGATATATCCCTTAAGGTACATTTCCAGCTCTGTAGATCCATGCAGTATAGAAATACTCAGGATATATCTCTGGTAACCTTAATTTCAAACTCCAGGGCCTCACCATCCGTATACCAGAATTAAAGGGGAAATGCATCTTTGACCTTTATGGGGAAGGGAAGTTACCTGAAAGCTCCATCTTACTACGACACCTTGGGCTTCCACAGTCACGAATCTTTAAAATTTACCAGCACCATCACATGTTAATAGAGTGGTTTGGAACAACAGACTGGGTCACTAACCAAGCAGATTTCCTCTCCTCCATTCACTCTCTTGCGTGGAAGCCCCACTCAGTTTCACAACTAGTGACATTTCTCTTTCCCTATATCTACCCCAATGTAACTGGTAAATCCCATTACTGGGACAAGACATTACCTGCTCTGCCCCAAATGTGGGAGCGCATCTGGCTTGACCTGCAACAACACCTTACCAATGATGGGTTACTCCTGACCCAATTTTACATACTCCACAACATCTATTTTACTCCAGTGCACTTACATAGAATGAGGAAACTTCCCTCAGCAATGTGCTCTAGATGTGCATAGGCTGAAGGTTCATTTCTTCATGTTCTGTGGGAATGTAGCAAGGTAACCTGATTATGGGAAAGAATAAAAAACACACTTGACCCCTTATTGGGACTAATGGAATATTTTTCCCCCCAAAATTTGCATTGTGGGCTCCCTCTCAACAATTCCCATCAGGGAAAAAAGGTTTCATATTTCCTTAATTTCCTCGACAGTTAAACTCCTGATTCTACATCACTGGCTTGACCAAAATGAAATAGCATATTCAGAAAGGCTAAATGAGATCCTGCACAGCCTGAGAATCGAGAAATCGATAGCTACCCTCAGCAATTGTCCTCAATCCTATGATAAGACATGGAATAAGTTGAAAACTCTCTTACTGTTGCAAACAACTCAGGCAGTTGGATAAATGACAGGTCTCAATCACCATACAAATGCTTTTGAGTCAGTATGAACCCAGTCCTTTGGAAAACATATCTTGACTAATATAAACCATATGTAGCTACCTTCCTTAATTTTGGTATCTGAAGTGGGAGGGGGTTAAAGGAGGAAGGGGGGGAGGGGAGAGATATGAATGCTTACCTGGCTATTTTCACTACATGTATGTTTACTCAATGATTATGTTTTGTATCTTATCATACTGTTTTGCTTGTCTCAATAATACAAGCTAAACCAATAAAGATGACTTAATTTAAAAAAAGACTGGGTCACTGTTATGGAAACATGGTTTGCTGGGAACCAGTCTTGGGATGTCATCATACCAGGGTATGCATTATTCCAGAAAGATCACAAGGGAAAGGGGGGGTTGCATTGTATGTCAGAGATGACATATGCACAACAGAAATCCAGGGAAAACACAGTAAAGCAGCAGCCCTTTGAGTTACACTAGGAGCCGGGGACAAAGCCCCTATCCGGGTTGGAGTCATATACATGATGGTGGATGGGTGAGTTATTGCTTGTGGGGGACTTCAATCTACCAGATGTGGCTAGGTCTTCTTCATACACAGCATCCTCAGACCGGAGCAAAGAATTCCTTTCTGCACTAATGGGAGCAGATTTGCTTCAGCTGATGAACTCACTCACCAGAGACAAAGCAATATTGGATCTAGTGCTGACAAACAGCAAAAGGATCCCAGAAGCAGAGGTGAGAGCCAATCTAGGGACCAGTGATCACAGTTCAATCTGGTTTACTGTGAACAATATGGAGGAAAATAGTAACACCAAAATAAAACTACTAGATTTCAGAAAAGCCAACTTCCCCAAAATGAGAACAATGGGACCAGATTCTAGAAGGGTTATGCCTGGCGTAACAGCAGTTGCGCCAAGTAGAATGGCGCATGCAGCAACTTACCAGCAGTTACGCATCGCGCATTCTACAAGTGGCTCTGTGACATGTTGAAGGCCACTTGCCCCGAACATCGGTTATGCCGCATAAACCCCCCGCAACATGGCGCTAGGGGGTTTATGGCAGCAGTTGTGCCCCATTCCAGAAGAGCAGCAACAAAGTCCTCAATGTCGGGATTCTATAAGAACCCCTGGAGGACAACTGGCAACCTAAGTTATACCAGCTTTTGGCTGGTATAACTTACAGACACCCCCCGGGGTCCTGAAGACCCATCAGCTGTCCAGCAGTCAGTGCACAGTTTCCCTCCCCCCCATGCCCAGCATACCCCTGTGGGCACCCCACAGGGCTTCCCACCTCCCTGCCCCCCAAGTCTGATAGTAATAGCCCCACAGGGCTAGCCACACCAACTGCCCTCAATCCCTACAGTAAATGCCCTGCAGGGCTGCCCACACCCCATCCTCTGAATCCCCCTCTGCAAAGTGCCCCACTGGGTGGCACAGTCAACTCCTCCACCCATGCCCTGACCTGGAGGTGCCAGCCGCAAATGCGGCATATACCCTGCAATGCCTTGGTAGTCTAGTGCCCCCTCCGATCATTGTAAAATACATAAATAGCACCCCCTGTATCCCTGGTGGTCTACTATCCCCAATCATTGTAAAATACATAAATAGCATCCCCATATCCCTGGTAGTCTAGTGTCCCCCCCGATCATTGTTAATTAATTAAATTGCACCCCCGTATCCCTGCTGGTCTAGTGCCCACGATTGTTGTCAAATACATAAATAGCACTCATATCCCTGGTGGTCTAGTGCCCCCCTGATCATTGTAAAATACATAAATAGCACCCCCATATCCCTGGTAGTCTAGGTGCCCCTGATCATTGTAAATTAATTAAATTGCACCCCTATATCCCTGGTGGTCTAGTACCCCCGATCGTTGTAATGAAAATAGCACCCCCATTTCCTGGTAGTCTAGTGCCCCCCACCCAGCCATGCCAGACCACCCAGCACACCCACCTGTCCCCAGCCAGTGACTGGCACAGCCCACATCTCACCTCCATGGTCAGCCTTCTGACTGAGTCCCGTAGAAGTGCGTGCAAAGACGCACTGAGATATATAATATCTGAGTGCATCTTTACAGTAAGCCCTACAGAACTCAGTCAGCGCTGGCTGTGGAGGTGAGAGTTGACTGCCAATCGCCATCTGGGGATGGGTGGGGTGCTAGGTGATCTGGCATGGCTGGTGGGGTGAAACCACTAGACTACCAGGAAATGGGGTGCTATTTATTTTCACTGCAACAATCGAAGCCACTAACTACCAGAAATAGGGATGCTATTATTTCATTAACAATGATGGGCCTGCAGACTACCAGGAATTAGTGATCTGTGTTTAATACAATGATGTGGAGAACCTCTAATTCTGAAGTGTCGCTAATTGTATGCGCATTGCGGCTGGCGATTCTGGGTCGGTGTACAGGTGCAGGGGTACCTGTATGCCGGCCTGTGGGGCAATTTTGCAAGATGGATCGGGGGATGGGTGGTGTGAGCCCAAGGGCACCCAGTGGCTTGCTGGACATAGAGAGGGCATTTAGGTCCTGCAGTGCGGCTTGTGACTTGCTCGCCAGGTGCGCCCGCAGTTCCGCGTACCTGGTCACATGTCACAAATTGCAGGACTTTGCTGCAGAGACCATGCCCCTTCTAGAATAGGGTGCAGGGTCAATGTCACAGTTATGGGTGGCACAAGTTGCGTTCAGTGGCGACTTGCACCACCCTTCTAGAATAGGACCCTATGATCACATCCATGCTAGAAGGAGTAATCAGATGACATGTAGAGGACTGTTGGAATACTCTGAAGGCTGCTCTGCATACAGTAACAACTGTATGCACTAAGCAGATCAGTAAGACCAAAAGAAGGAAAAAGACCACTCTGGTACTGTCATGAAGTAACATCCAAAAATCAAAGAGGAAAAAAAAGGCTTTTATACAGTTCAAGCAAACAAAACATGAAGCAGACATGGAAGAATACAAGAACAAATTAAAGGAGGCAGGGAAAGCTGTTAGAAGAGCAAAAGCACAGACAGAAGAGAAAATTGCACAGGGTATTAAGGAGGAAGACAGAACCTTCTATAGATGCATAAGAGAAAACAGAAAAACTAGGAGAGGAATAGTCCAACTAGCAACCAAGGAAGGTAAGATGGCAGAGTGATGAGGACAAGGCAGAAGTGCTAAATGAGTTCTTTTGCTCTGTCTTCACCATAGAAGATGGTGGCAGAGGTCCTACACTGAGCAGGACTAAGGAAGATACCCAGGGAGCAGATACTAACCCCTTCACAAGGAAGAGGGTCCTAAAAGAGCTTAATAAACTGAAAGTGGTAAAAGTCATGGGACTGGATGGCATACTCCCTAGGATATTGAAGGAGCTGCGAGAGAAACTGGCTGCACCGCTGGCTGAACTCTTCAACAAGTCACTAGACAGTGGAAAAATACCTCAGGACTGGAAACAGGCAACCGTTGTGCCCTTACACAAGAATAGAAACAGGGAAGAGACAGAAAATTAATGCCCTGTCAGTTTGACCTCAGTTGTGGGGAAAATGATGGAGTCACTACTAAAAAAGAGGATGATGGTGTACCTAACAGATACTGGAAAAATGGCCCAAAGCAGCATGACTTCACAGCAGGATGCTCTTGTCAAACCAACTTGATCGACTTCTTCGACTGGGTCACCAGAACATTGGATCAGGGAGGGGTGGTGGACATCGTATACCTAGATTTCAGCAAGGCCTTTGACACCGTCCCTCACAAAAGGCTAACCAACAAGTTGGAACATAGGTGAGTTGGCCAGAAGATGGTCAGCTGGATCAGTAATTGGCTGAATAATAGGATCTAGAGAGTGGTAGTCAATGGACCATTGTCAAAGGAGGGTATGGTGACCAGTGGCATCCTGCAAGGATTGGTACTGGGACCGATCCTATTTAACATATTTATAGCAGACATAGAGAATAGACTAATAGGGAGGGTTTGACTGTTTTCAGATGATACAAAACTCTGCAACAGAGTGGACACAAGGGAAGGAGCAGACAACATGGAAGCTGAACTTAGAAGGCTAGAGAATTGGTCCAGGGACTGGCAGTTACAATTTAATGCCCCAAAGTGTAAGGTAATGCACTTAGGAAAAAGGAACTCTGGAAAAAAGTACACACTGGGAGGACATCAACTTGAGGAAACACAAATGGAGCTAGATCTCTGCATAATCAGCACTGACAAATTAAAGGTAGGAAAACAGAGTGAGAAAGCAGCACAGAAAGCAGGTGGCATCCTTGAGGTATAAGTAGAGGTATTTCTAGTAGAAAGAGGGAGGTTATCATGCCCCTCTATAGGTTCTTGGTGAGGCCACACTTGGAGTACTGCATTCAGTTATGTAGACCTCACATCAGAAAGGACATTGATCATTTGGAAATTGTGCAGAAAAGAGCTACTAAGATGGTGCATAGACTGCATCATAGGTCATATGAAGCCAGGTGCAGGGAGCTGAACCTCTACTCCCTTGAGCAGAGAAGAAACAGAGGGGACATGATATGAGACTGGTAGAAAAAAGGTTCAAAAGCAACCTCAGGAAGTACTTTTTCAGAGAGAGAGAGAGAGAGAGAGAGAGTGATAGACCCCGTGGAACAGCCTGCCCCAGGAGGTGGTAGCATCAAAGACAATCAGGGAGTTCAAACTTGCATGGGATAGACACAAAGGGCATTAGGACAAACACTGCATAGGGAGTGGGGCAGTTTATAGGGCAGACTAGATAGATCGCACGGTCCCCATCTGCCGATGCTTTTCTTAAGTTTTTATGTTCTTATGAATCTCACCACTTTCTCCCTCTCCCCAGACTCCTATGATTCCCACCTCACTGTCCTCCAGCCCTCATCTCCACTGGCAAGCTTGTCAACACCTGCTACCTGCTACCTTCTAGCTCTTTCCCAGCCCCTTGTTGTCTCTTTTCTTTATGTGCTTAAATTGGATGGTGATTTTTGTAATGCACAGGGATATGTGTATGTATACTGTGGTCACTCTACTTGGGGGGGGCAGGAGGGGTAGTAGGCCTTGTTGTCAGGGCAGTCCAAATCCTTTTAACTGGAGGGACTGAGATACAGTCCCAAACTTTGGAGGTAGCGAGTGGCACAGGGAAAGGGATCACTCTGTTGTTAGACTTAATTTTAACTGACCTGAGCAGACCAGTCATGCTCTTTCTCTTACTCAGATGCTCTGACCTACTTCCTTATTCAAACTGGAAATCTACAAATCTCAGCCAGTCTCCTTGGGTGAGTGGCCTGGCAGGAC
This sequence comes from Neoceratodus forsteri, assembly GCA_016271365.2. Lineage (NCBI taxonomy): Eukaryota > Metazoa > Chordata > Ceratodontiformes > Ceratodontidae > Neoceratodus > Neoceratodus forsteri. The sequence goes on from CM057456.1 coordinate 357,322,362, forward strand.
CAGCAGGTAACTCAGGGGATCCCCTTCACCATGCCCATTTGGCTGCTCCCACCTCTCACGCTCAGCTGCAAGGCTGCAAAAGTCAATGACGAAGGCCAGAAGAGTTTTGTGATCTTGCAGCAGTGTGATGACCCTGGGTGGTGTGAGACACGGATCAGTGTGAGCACATCATGAGGTGAGTTACCAGTTAGAAGCAGTGACCTTCCTCTCAAAATGACCTCAGACCTCCACATTCCACTTTCTTTTTGATGGTGTGGGCAGGCAATGGACATCTCTGGTTGCAGACAGAGCCAACCTACCTGGTCAACAAAAGCTAAATAAATAAATAAACCTCAGTCATCTCACTGTGTACTGAGGAATCCACAGGTATGTGAGGCTAGCCAGCAGAGCTTCCTATTTTATGCACAGTCCACATGGAAAGCTTGCCACTAGCCAGATAATCCTTCACACAGTCAGATATCTTGATCAAGAGGAGCTAGCCCCCTTACGCATATGGCACACAATGGCACCTCAGATGGCTGGCATGCATACTTGTACACTCTTCACCAACTCACCCCTTCCCCCACTCTTATCTGCTGGACTGGCACCAGGTCTGTAGCCACACGATACCCTACCCTTTTGGTAGGTGCACACATTTGAAAAGGGTTCTGACTAGAGGATTTTCATCACCTCTCAGGCTTAGACCTTTCCTTGAAAGATATGTTTTTACATCATACTATTGATTAAATCTGGTATTTTTTAAAACTTTTTTCTATTGTTGCATAATTGTATTATTTTTATTATTGTTATTAAATGGTTACTATAGTTGTGATAAATACATAGATGTAGTAGTGTTGGGGTGTCAGCACTTAGGCATAGTGGAATAGGGCATTGGTTGCAAGATAACAGGGGCAGCACATATTCTCCTTGTAGTTGCCCTACATCTACAGCTCACTAACACCCTAATGCAGACACCCGATTTCTAGCGAAGTTTAACATCAGGTTCAGCATGTGTTACATAGTAAGCCATCTGCTGTTATAATCTTTACTGGTCCAATTAAATGGGTATCATGAAACATCAAAGGAATTATATCCCCTGTCAAATGATGGACGATCCTAGACCATCTCTGCAGGGTGGGGACAGGGATAGCCTTTATACAAGTGACCCATCTCACCCCCTCTGAGACAGCCAAACTACAACTAAGCTGGGTCTCCAAGGTTTTTGGTAGTGTTTACAACTCTAAGAGCAGAGGGGTTGCTATCTTGATACATAAAAGTGTTCCCTTTCAGATAGATCGAGTGATTCAGGGCCCAGAAGGTAGATTGGTTATAGTACAGGGAATGCTACAAGGCATGTTGGTCACTTTGTGTAATGCCTAAGGTCCCAACAAAACAGATGCTGCCTTTTACACATCCCTAGCCCAAATACTTAAACCGACCTCAAAGGGTAGCTGGCAATGGGAGGGGATTTTAAACACCACAGTGGATGATTTCTTGGACACAAACACTGCCTCAAAGGGACCCTGCATGCCAGCTGCACAAGCATTCCCATGTCCTACCGCATCAACATGTCATGGACAGAACCATGCATGGAATACCGCATGGAACATACAGTGTGGTGTACTAGTGCGACAGGGTACAAAACCCCGCAAGGCACATATGTTGCATGCAGTTTTGCTCCCTATCATACATGGGTGAGAAGAAAGAGTGATGGGGAGGTCAAGACCTCTGTTAGGGAGGTGGTCTGCTGAGCTGATGCTGGGGCTCAGTGAGATGAGCTGCAGCAGTGCAGGGTTGCTATACGTCTGTGGACCGGGGCTTGAATCCCGCTCCCAAACTTTTGTGAAACCGCATTGTGCAGTTTCTTTTTTTTTTTTTCTCCCGGCGGTGTTTCTCCCCATCCACATGTTGAACACCCCCCAGAGCTGATTATATTAATAGGGGGGTTCAGGGGTGCACTAGTTTCTTTAGCTGAAATATGTTTTGGCAGTTTGTCTCAGTGGCATCAATGTATCTACTGTATTTACAGCATGGTACATTGCTGCTGTGTTATGTCTTACAACATAATGACCTCGTGCACTCACAGGTTTGGCTGAGAAGCTGTGCCTTACAGATATTTAGTGGCTGGTACATTCCAGGACCGGGACTATATTTTTTATTCACCACTGCACCACTCTTACTCCGGGATTGACCTGTGGCTGATCCCACACCAATGGGTCCCAAAGGTATCTGAGGCAGATACTAGGGTGGTAATCATTTCAGAGCATGCACCAGCCTCTTTTACATGGATGTCAGCAGTCTAGTTCCCCATATAAACAATAGCAATTCAACACCTCCTTCCTGCAAAACCCACTTTTCTGCCAAAATCTCCATTAGGAGGTAAAAGAACTTCCTAGACCACAACCATCCAGGAGATACTACCTCAGCTATAAGATAGGATGTCTTGAAAGAGTTTATCTGGGGCAGATGTATACATTATGGCTCCCATACCAAAACCAAGGACTCATAGACCTAGGGAAACAACTGGCTGCCCTCACAAAGCTAGAAAAGACCTATAGAGGGAGTCAGAATCCCTCCCAATCTCTTGGCTGATATCATAGGCACCCATTACAAAATAAACCTCTACCTGCATCAATGCGTTGAATTTGCCTTATTCAGAGTTCACCAGACATTCTGAGAATCAGGAGAAAAGCCAAGAAGACTCAGCATACCAGTTAAAGAAATGACTGGAGAAGTCCAGAATAGTGGCAATCTGCACCCCTGTGGGTACCCTCAAAACTACAGCCACAGAGATTAACCAGGCCTTTGTGGACCTGTATAACACCCTATATAGACAAGAACAAACTCCCTCTAGAGTGCAGCTAGCCACCTTCTCCTATCCCAGCAGCTTCCTTCCATAACTAATGACCTTAATGAGGAGGTTGAAGCCCCCTTCTCACTAGAGGAACTGGGGGCTGCCTTAAAGAGTATGCCAGTTGTTAAAGCTCTGGTCAGGATGGCATCCCTGCTGAATTCCTTAACACTTTCAAGAACCTACTGTTACAGCCATTAGCAGATGCCCTAATCAAAGCTTGTCAGACTGGTACACTCCCTGACTTGATGTGCACAGCCACGATCTCCTTGATATCCAAGCTGGGTAAAGACCCAGGCCTATGTGGGAGTTATTGTCTAATCTCCCTCATTGCAGCTGACTGCAAAGGATACACCAAAATGATAAGTACGAGGGTACAGAAGGTCATCCACAATATAATAGACAAAGACCATGTGGGGTTCATTCCACGAAGGAGAGGCACCGACAACATGAGACTGCTCATCAACACCCTATGGAAGGCTTCATGCATCAAGGATCCAGTTGTGCTCATTTCTCTGGATACAGAGAAGCCTTCAACAGGGTGGAGTGGGATTATCTCTTTCACATCCTGGCATTCTTTCATTGGGCATATTCGGATCCTATATAATGTGCCACAGCAAGAGTCACTACTAACTCTGTGCCCTCCCCCGCCCTTCCCCCTAGGTAGGAGAAAAAGACAAGGCTGTCCTCTGTCCCCTCTCCTATTTATGTTAGCCTTAGAACCACTGTTACAAGCAGTCAAACAAGATAAGTGCATCCATGGCATCCCCTATATGGAGAACACAAGGCACTAGCATACCCGTTTGCTGATGACATAATGCTGACCCAAGGGAGTCCATGCTGGCCACCTGACCCTCCTGAAGACTTTTGGTGCCATATCAGGATACAAAGCTAATGTGGCTAAGTCACTCATCCTTCCTTCGGCAGAAGCACAAACACAGTCCAGATTCCCCTGAGGCCTTCAAGAAGTGGACAGTTCCAGCAAATACGTGGGCATCCATTCTCATGGATGCTGAAGGACTTGCGTAGACTGAATATCCGCCCCTTATGGCAGAACTGGAGCAGGATCTTGCCAGATGGAACCACCTGCATCTTTCTCCCTGAGGTAGATCACATGCCTTCAAAATGATGGTGATGCAACCAGGCCGGTGGTGCTGAGGGTTGAGGTTGTTGTGTCAGAATTAATTCAGTAAGTTACCCCACCACTTCAGGGTCAATGTTTTGGTCCAGTCCTTTCTCATGCAGGTATTTAAGACAGGCTGAAATGCCATCTGTGTGCAGAATATTAGTGTAGAGGGAGTGATACATCCATCATGGCTAAAATGGTATTAGGTGGTAAGTCCTTATAACCAGAAAGTTTAAGCAGTAAGTGTGTAGTATCCTGGATGTAACTGTCCCTTTCTATAACCAGCAGTTTTAGAATGATTTCTACAAACCCTGAGATCCCCTCAGTCAGGGTACCATTTCCAGAGACTATGGGTCTCCCCGGATTGCCAGGGTTATGTATTTTAGGCAGCAAAACACATAACAACTTCAGCTTCAATGGTAAACATTATGTTCAAACTATGGGAACAGCAATGGGCACCAGGATGGCTCCACAATATGTTAATCTCTTTGTAACAAATTTGGATGACTTTTTAAGGCACTGCACACACAAACCACTTGCTTATTTCCATTACATTGATGATTTGTTTATAATTTGGACAGAGGGCACTGACACACTCAAGGATTTTCATCAGGAACTTAATGACCTCCAACCAACCATAAAGCTTTCCCTGGAATATTCTGCCACCAGTGTTCATTTTCTGGACACCACTGTCACCATCAAGGATGGAATCTTACATACATGTATATGCAAGAAACCAACAGACAGACAGAGATACTTGCACAGGAATAGTAATCACCCTAGCCACACAAAGAAATCTATCATGTATAGTCAAGCACTTCAGTATCACCGTATCTGTTCAAATGAGGAAAACAGAGATACACATTTGGCTATGTTGAAAAAAAACCTTTATTGAGCAGAGAGACTCTTCCAGAGAAATTGACAGAGCTGTAGAACTTGCAACACAGGTGCCTAGAGAACAACTACTTCAATATAAAGAAAGGACCACTACCAACAGAATACCTTTAGTAGTCATGTATCATCCTGATCTTGAACTTCTATGTAAGATTATTAAGGACCTCCACCCAATATTTAGTGAGGATGAGACCCTAAATTGTATTTTTTAAGAACTATCACTACTATCTTTTAAACAACCACCTAGTTTAGCCAACCTGATTGTTGGGAGTAAACTTGTACCAGAACAGAATACCAGGACATTAAATGGTACACGCCCCATAAGCAACCCAGATGTAGGACTTGTGATCACATTTGCACTTCAAATTGTCTGGTTACATCACAAAACAGACAATTCAAGATACAGGGGAATTATACATGTGCATCACGGAATGTTGTTTATTTCATTCAATGCAAGAGATGTTCACAAACAGGGTATGTTGGAGAGACAAGACAACCTCTCTGCACTAGAATTAACTCACACAGACATACTATTAATATGAAGATGACTGACAAACCAGTGGGGCAAAACACTTCAATCAGACTGATCACTCCATCTCAGATATGTCAGTTATGGTCTTAAAAGGACATTTCAAAAACACACAACATAGACGGACTTTTGAAATCAGGCTTATTTTACTTCTCAATATGGTAGCAGATGACATGAGCATTGATTTGGGTTTCATGACACATTACGCTACTTAAACTTATATACATCTTTACTTCAAAGGATGGACATTTTATGGGACTTCAGTGAGTTATTGTTTTTGTTTTTATTTTGATAGAGTCCATTTTAACTGGTTATCTACATGTTTGTTTCTCTCCTTAAAAACAGATGTGTGTGTGGGGGAGGTAGGGGATGGTGGGTTGTCTTGTGATGTTGGGGGGATTGTGTGTAGGTGGGGGTGGAGTAACTGTGTATGTGTGTTGGAGGTAGGAGGATGGTATGTTTTTTGTGGGGAAAGTGGTTTGTGTGTGGGGGAGGGAGTGTGGAAATTAAGTGAGTGGGGGGTTGGGGTTGTGGCTATATTGAGGAAAAGCTTATATTCAGGTACATGTGTGTTAGGGCTCTTGTTTCTCATTCATAGTGAATGTATACTTCTTTATACTAGTTATCTTTTCCCTTGGGGGTGTTTAATTCCATTGGGTTTTGATTCAGATTCCAAAGACTGTTACTGTGCATATAGCAATTTGATTACATTCTAACACATTATTGAACTCTGAACATTTCAAGATGCTTGAGAGATTTATTTATTTGGCACTAATTCTCATAATTGATATCATCTTGTGAAAAAATATTGTTACAGTACTGAAGGTCATGATATTTATGGAGTTTGTAACTGGTTGAGGGTATAGTTTAGAAAATGTCTCCACATAGGTTTAATACTCTATAAACTGTGAAACATTTGTTTATACTAGAGAATTATTCTCTATACCCTCATATTTCCATATATGTAAAATGTCTGGTTTATAGTTTTTTAGCATACAATACTATCATATATTAACATATACTTATGTGGGTATTAAATCTAAAGGTCATGTTTTGTTAGCAAAAGTCACCAACGATTGGCTCACTGCGCAGGATTCAAAGCAAGTCACAGGTGCCATATTCCCAGACCTCAATAAGGAATTCAACACTATCAACCACAATCTTATCCTTAGTGGATGATACCACACTACAATGGTTCTCCAGTTACCTTACAGGTAGATCTCAGAAAATCAAAATGAGTGATCAGGTATCTGACTCCCTTCCCTTCAAATGAGGTGTTCCACAAGGCTTCATTTTGAGCCCTATATTATTTTCCATTTACATCAACTCACTAGATGCTAATATCATCAAATCCAAAATACAACTTTTCGCAGATGATACTGTTTTACATACTTCCAAATTTACTTTAGCTGAAGTACAGTATGTGATGAACTCCAAGGTGATTTTACACAGCTAGAGCACAACCTTATCAGCTACAAGCTGTTACTCAATCTGAAGAAAGCCAAGGTACAGTACTTTGTACCTAGTAGCAACAGGCCCTTCCCTCGATACAGTGTGACACCTGTACCTATTGTGACTATCCTAGGTGAACCACTAGACATGGTAAATAAATTCAAATATGTGGACGTATGGATAGGCAGTTAGCTTTCCTTTAGTGTACACATTGACTGCCTTTCTAGCAAGCTGAAAGCAAGGATAGGCTTTTTCTTTAGGAAGAGAGTGCTCTTCCCCCTTACATCAGATGCAGACTAGTGCAGGCAACATTCCTCCTAGTCCTAGACTATGGTGACATCATCTATAATTGTGCTGCTGTTCCAACCTCCTCAAGCTTGATATACTGTTCCATCAGGCTCTGTGATTTATTACTAAAGCACCATTCTGGATGCACCACTGCGATTTGTACAAAGAAGATGGTTGGCAACCCCTCACCACCAGGTGGTTACTTCACGTAAGTATCTGGACCCTCAAAAGTCTACTAAACAAAGTACCTGCCTACATCTCCTCACTTGTTAACATTTCCCATTGCTCCTATTCTCTTAGAAAATCTGACTACATCATCCTCAATGTACCTCAGATGCATACCTCCCTCGGCATGGGTGCCATTAACTATGACATCCCATCAGCATGGAATCTCATCCAGATGGCACTCAGACTCACCAGTATTATCTTTACAAATATCTTCAAATCCCTGAACTACAGATTCTTCCCAGTAGTCTGTCACTGCTATAGGAACTAATACCCCCTGCCAGGTTTTCAGCTCTGCCTTCAAGGGTAGTATCCACTGTCTTCTCATATTCTCCTCCCCTTCCCTCCCTGGTCCCCACACACCCCTGTCTTCCCAAGTCCATCTTCAACCCTACCGGCCAGGCCATCCATGTCTTGGATCCCATATTAACCCTTCATCCCAGCCCACCTCTCACCCTTGTTGCTCTTCATCCTCTCTTAACATTATAGCACTTATCCTTTGCTGCCATACCCACTTGTGACCTCCATGACAGTCTTTACCCAGCTTACCCCCTCAGTCGGTATCCTCACTTGTCTCAATTTATTTATGTTCTGTCCACACTCTCTGGATTTTGCCAAAATTTGTAGCAAGAACTTACTGTCACTACTGTTTCCTGTCTCTTGCTTTCAACATGGATTGGTTCCTTTCAGAACTGTAATTGCCAAATGCCATGCTTTGCATTGCCTGTTAAGAATTATCTCACTGTAACCTTGCACTATATTCACTGTATGTAATCACCTCAGACTTTGTATTGTATGCATTTCATGTAACTATGTATGCTCAAATGTTTCCTGTTTTTGTATATATTGTATATTTTCCTTTTTATGTATCAGACCCTCTTTGTGAATGAGCCTGCTCAATGAAGTATTTCCTGCAATAAACTCGAACTTGAACATTTTTGAATTAGCATGAATTCACATAACACACTCATTCATTCATTATTTCAGATAGTGGGACTTTCTACTTGAGTGTGCATGTTATCTGCTTTTACTGACATTTGACATTTGACCTTGAAAGGTTCCTCAATAGTAGCAGACTGGTAGAATCCAGTTTCTTCATTTCAATGTCTGCTGTTTTTTAAAAAAGGAATTTTAAACAAATGAGAATTCTTTCTGGTCTTTTTTTATGTATGATCTGGGTGTTAATAGAATGCGTTTTTCTAAACAACTGGCATACACTTCTGAGAAGGACTTTGTTGGTCCAAAAGCTTAGGCACTGATTTTTTTTGCAACTTCTGTGTTGGTCCAATAGAAGGTATCAAATCATTTGCTTCTGAATCTGTTCTTACAAGGACCAATACAGCAACTAAACTAATTTTGTTTGTCATCACTGGAGGAAATAATTTCCCCTTGAACTTAGAGGGGTCTTTTAGGGCCAGAGAAATTGGTTTAGTGCCTATTACTTCCTATTCTGCCTCCACCTGGGGGGGGCAGTTAGATTGGGAGATTGGGAGTGAGCCAATGGAGAGACTGGCTAATGATTTGTGCCTTGTGGTAATTTTCCATCCAAGACAAGTTCCAGTCACCTTTTTGGAGAGGGGCCTGCAGTACCTTTTTACTGACCCTTGAGCATCAGTTCCCACACAACAAATGTTGTAATCTGTTTATCTATTGTATTCCAAAAATGTTTAGGGATTGCTAGAGGCAAGTTACTGATACACTAAAGAATCCATGGCAGTCCCATCATTTTAAATGCTGCTATTCAGCCTGGAAGGGTTAGATAAAGCTTGTTCTATCTTCCTATACCTGCCCTGAGGGATTCTGTTATGGGAGAGAGGTTAGTTTTTATCAGATTCTGGACTGAGGGTGTGATTTGCATTCCTAGGTTTTGAATACCACTTTGCACCCTCTGTAATGGGAATAGACAATGGGACAGAATTGCCCAAGCCTTGCCCCTAATTACCATGCTTTGTGATTTGTCCCAGTTCACCTTAAATCTAGATATTTGACCAAATTCTTCTAGAGTTCATAATGCTTTTGGTAGAGATTTCCTCACAGACTCTTGCGTCAGAAACAAGTCATCTGCATATAAAAGTGTCAGGTACTGTTTTGCCCCAGTTGTGATCCCCTGAATTTGCCTATCCTGTCACAAAGCAGCACTTAGTGGTTCCATAGCTAAGATGAAGAGTAAGGAACTTAAAGGACATCCCTGTCTAGTACCTCGGTGGCATGGGGAGGTCTCTGAAAGAAAATTTTAAATTAATGCAATAATCAATCTCCCACCACATTCACACCAAGCTGAGCAAACATTTACACATTTTCAACCTGCACAAAGATTTTAAATTTGGCTGACTCAACTAATAGCTTCACTGCAGTGAACAAACAGCTGTAAATAGTTTCCCATATGGCAGTTTTTTCTCAAGAGACACCAGCCTGAGTCTCACAGATAATTTGCCCTTCTTTTCAATGACCAAGGACACCATTTTCACAAGCTCATCCTCTCTTCAGACACAATATTCTTTATGGAAAAAATGCTTCTTGACTATATTAGTACTTATAAAATGTAAAACACATATTATATGTTTCAATGAAAATACTATAACATACATTTTCAATAAGAAATGAAAAAGGCTGTGTACAGCAGGGCTGCATATCACTAATTATGTAAGGCATATTACAAAATACAAACACTGTGCTGTACAAATCATTGATAATGGACAAACTTGATCACCCCTACATAGCTGGTGACATAGTCTGTGACTTCTTTAGGATGCCCCCAGAGAAAGACACAGATCATGTTTCTTTGTAAGGGTGACCTGTTTGTCCATTGGTGATTTGTACAATACTGTTATGGCTGTGTTAACAATTTGTACTATGTCTTAAAATACTCGTGATATACTTGCAGCCCTGATGTATACAGCCTTCTGTTGTTTCTCAAGAATATTTTGGTTGGCTTATTTGCTGTTGCACTACCTGAGTCTGAGTGCTTACCTCCTTTTTCTCTGTTCTTTTATACATTACAGTATCTATTGCACTGGATATATATGAATATATATATATATATATATATATATATATATATATACATATATATATATATATATATATATATATATATATATAATAAATTGAAAAAAAACTATGTTAATGCTCTAGTTAGGAATAAAGCCAAAAAATAGGGAAATGTGTCATTAGGATTTTCAATGCTAATAGCCCACACCCAACCCTGCACACACCAACAGGTGACAAGGGGTGCCTTGGGTCATCAGCCCTAATGCTTACCCAATTCCATAAGTAAATTAGCTGAGATGGGTATAGAGTAGGAGAATGGGTGAGTGTTAGGGCTGATGACCCCAAGACACCCCCAATGCCTGTTGGTGGGTGTGGGGAATTAGCTTTGAAAATCCTAATGACAGATTTTCCTACTTTTGTGGCTTTATCCCTCACTAGAGCATTAACACAGTTTTTGGCAATTTATTTTCTTACTTTTTGAGATAGTATAATACTATCCTTATTTGTCTGTGGGATGCCTAAGGCTCTCTGGACACTACACTCCCATCCCTCCATAGATGCATACATGTAAGTAGCTGTGAAAGCACAGGGACCTCTGGGTCCTTCGTTTCCATTTATAGGACAACAGTGACCAAACTCTCAGCATAGCTATCATATTACCCCACCTCATGTACCCAGTACATAACATTTTTGAATTCCCTGCAAAACTGTAATTCTGTGCCACTGCAACACCATTCCATGCCAGAAGTGTGAAAACACATTTTGGTCAGGATTTAAAAAATGAAAGCTGTGACATACATGAGGTGGGGTAATAAGAAAGCTATGTTGAAAATCTGGGGTCAAAATATTTAAAATTTCTGAAGTTACGAGTGGGTGTAGTGAAATTGCAATGAATAGTCATAACTTTGGCATTTTGTTCATATTTTTACCTAAATTTTCAACATCGTCTTCTCATGACCTCACATCATAAACCCTTAAGGTGAAAATGTTCAAATTTATGCCAAAATGCCATTCCATGCCACAGGTGTGAAAACACATTTCTGACAGGATGTGAAAAATGGCAGCTGTACTGTTCATGAGGTCATGTGAAAAAATGTTTATGCTGAAAATTTGGAGTTGAAATATTGAAAATTACCAAAATTATGCACACGTGTAGAAACATTTCAATGAATGCTCATACTGTAACTCAGCCAATTTTTGGAATTTTTTCACCAGATTTTAACATGGCCTTTTTGGGACCTCACCTAATGAACACTGGGGTGGAAAAATGTCATTATTCAGTCCCAAAAGGTGATTTTGCACTATGACTGAGAAATCACCTTACGGTTCTGATTTATGAAATGACAGTGCAGTGTTCGTGAAGTGAGGTCCCAAAAAGGCCATGTTGAAAATTTGGTGAAAAGATTCCTAAAAATGATCAAGTTATAAACATAAGTTCAAAACAGCATTGAAATACATTATATGGCACTTACTTTGATTTCTTAGTTTACGGATCAGCTTTGAAGAGTGAAGAAAAGTCTCAGTCCACAAAAGATGACAGCCTATGACCTCCAGTGGTAAGTATAGGGTAAAGGGAGTTTGGGGTGTTGGGTGCTCAGTGGGAGGGTCAGGATAGGGAGGGGGATGATGATGGACCGTTTTCTTTTTTTCAGGTTTAAAAAAATACATCGGGGAATATTTTCTTTTTGCAGGTACAAGTAAATAAAAATAATTTTTTTGAAACACTGGGGGTGGGCTTCCTAGTGTCCCACACTGCTGGGGGGGCTTGCATTGTCAACTAGGGGATTAGGCCCACCAGATGTTGGCACTATAAATAAAGCAACAGGCTGTGGGGTGGGGTGATTAAAATAAAAATTAGGGGATGGTGATCAGAGGGTGGGGAGGTGCCACTAGACACCAGGGACAGTGATCAGTGGGTGGAGGGTGCCACTAGACACCAGGGACAGTGATCGGTGAGTGGGGGGTGACACTGGACACTAGGGAAAAGAATGGCTCACAGCTAAAACTGCAGCTGATAGCAAGACTTCAGCTGCAGCTGCAGAAGTCAAGAAATTCCCAGTGTTCTCATATAGAGAATGCAGGGGAATAACTCCTCTCACTAAACTGGGCACCCAGGATTTTGGGTGCCCAGAAAAAGGATTTGCAGGCACAGTTTTCAAAAACAAGCATCAGAATCTAGCTAAACGCATCTCATTTAGCTACACTAGGTTCTGATGTTTGTTTTTAAAAATCTCAGTTGTTTTATGTATTTACCCTAAAGCTTACCCCATTAGGTGTATATATTTCTGGAGTATAAGAAATTGGGTGATCTTTAGGGTTGACAACCCCAAAGAAGACTGCACCCCTAATTTGCTTCAGGGATGGGGTGCGGTTTTAGGGTTGGAAGCTCTAAAGCCACATTTCCATACTTTTGTCACTTTAGCCTGAACCATAAATGTTACATTAACACAGTGTTTTGCAAATAATTTCCTTACTTTTTGAGCTAGTATAATTGTATCCTCATTGGTATGTGGGAGTGCAGGGCCCTCTGGGCCCTCTGTTCCCATCCCTCCTTAGATGTATACATATATGTTGCAGTGGAAGCGCAGGGCCCAGAACATTTGTATTAAAACAGGAATTAACTTTTCAGGATAGTCTTCTTATTACCCCACCTCTTGAACCTGGTAATGAAAATTTTGAAATCCTTGCCAAAACATGATTCCATGCCATCACAATGGCATTGCATGCCACAGGTGTGAAAACACAGTTTGGTCAGGGTTTGATAAATGACAGCTGTCATGTTCATGAGGTGGTATAAAGAGATAGCTATGTTGAAAATTTGGGATCAAAATATTTAAAATTGCCAAAGTTACGTGCAAGCATAGCAAAATTTCAATGTATGCTCATAACTTTGCCATTTTTACATATTGTTACCCAAATTTTCAACATTGCCATCTTATGACCTCACCTCATGACCAAGGGTGGTAAAAATGTCCAAATCCTGGCCAAAAGGTGATTTTGCCTAGTGACCGTGAAATCGCCTTTCGGGACGAATTTGCATTATTCTACTGATGTTGTTCATAGAATCCATGATCAGTATTAATAATAGTCAGATTATTATATAAACTAGCAAGTGCCTGTAACACAAATCTTTTTTTCTCTGATTTGATTCAATGGAATCATATAAGAGAACAAAAATGCTTTGAGTTACAGTCATCATCATCATTGCTGTTCTTAAAACATGATAAACTAGCTTTGAATATCTGATCTTGAAGCTTGGCAAACAGCAAGATGGCCATGTTTGTGCTGTCTGAATTGACACTATTTATTTATTTAGTTTTTGTTGACTGGGTAAGTACACTAGGCAATACATTGCCTATTTTCAGGCATGACGTAGGAGGTTACAAAACTGTGGAACAACAGTAGAACAACTAGTCAGCAGAAAACAATGCAGTTTATAGGAAGGATGGGGTAGGACAAGTTATCAGAAAACAATACAGTTTACAGGAAGGATGGGGTACAAAGCATAACATATTGAGCATTGTCTGATTCAATAAGTACAAATAACAATGATGACACATTCAGAAAGATTTAATATTTGTATTACTGTTTCATCAGGGTTATGTGATTTGGTGATTTGGTGTAAAAATAAATAATAATAACTTTATTTTTAAAGCACCTTTCTATGACCAAGGTGCTGTACAGCTTTAAGAACAGATGAATTCCAATAAAAACATAAAATTACAGATACAGTCCAGCCAGAAATATAGGGAGCACTGGGATGAGGTGCAGATTCAAATGATATTAAACTTGATTATTTCTTAACTTGAATCGCACTCACCACTCAATTAAGACAGCAACCAAACTGTTATGAATGCAGTTAAAACAGTTGACAAGTGCTTCTGCACTGTTACCTGATGTCGTTCATTCATGTTGGAATGGAATAAACTGTCTTAATTGAGTGGTGAGTGTGATTCAAGTTAAGAAATAATCAAGTTTACTATCGTTTGAATCTGCACCCAATCCTAGTGCTCCCTATCTTTCTGGCTGGACTGTATCTGATTATAAAATCACAGATCACAACTTTCTGTTATAATACAGTTATTTATCACCTTTGACTGTTGATGTAACATGTAACAGAGAGTGCCATTCCAGTGCATTGGCACCTGTTGTTTGAGCCTATGATGTGGAAGGTTTTTCTTTTCCTTGGCTCATTCAGCTCCTTTTTTGCCATGAAGGAATGGCAATAGTATAAACAAATCCTTTTGCGAACACTCACCAATGCCTCAGCTTCTTCCTCCTTCTTCAGAAAATCTTGTACAATCATATTTATCCATTCTGAAAGGCAAGGGACCTGGAAGACCCCCATACTTTACTGATCTCCCAATGTTGGACCCACTGGCAATCACTACAAAGTCAGGTGACCCTAGCAAAGTTGTGAGCCACTCATTAATATTTCGATGAAAAACCTCTAAAGTATTCACACTGATATGTGTGTGTGTGTGTGTGTTTTACACTGTACAGTACATCCACAAAATGGAATGCTGCCTAATCTTTTAGGATGTCTCTTTTATTGATTTGGTGGATGCAGGTGGAGGTGTGAATGATTCCCAGAGTACTGTAACATAAATACTTATTGGAATGGACAATTCTCAACATGTCTGCCATTAGGGTACCTTGCCCAAAGCATACTGGCTCAGTACCTTCCTCGCTGACATACACACATTGTTGTGCAATTTCAGCATGGCTACTGTTGAAAAATAGGTGTAACTAGGCATTTTCCATTTTGGACAGGTTTGTTTGTGTGACCTATGGGTCCAAGGTGGTCCAACGTAACACCTGATTTTGCTTTGCCCTTGTGTTGCACTAATTCTTATCTATGCTAAAGGAACAAAAGTACTGTTGTCTTATATGCAATATAAACTACTGTCAACAAAGCTGTACTCAATCTTTAGTCCTGTTTCAGTGTTAAAGTACATTACAAGATAAGCGGTACAGGCATGCAATTCTTAATTTACGCATGTGAAACTTTAAGACTCATGTTCCATCTAGTGGTTTTATTACAAAACCATTGTTTATTAAAATGTAAAATATTTCTTTATATAATGCATAATTTCTCACCTTGTGAGACATCTGACATAAATATTTGTAACAACTGTGTGACTTTGAAGCTCTATTAATATTGTATTGGTATGATACTCTTGTTATCTGTATATCGTTTGTTGTCTATTTGAAAGTATGGGCTCTAATGAACTAGAGCATAATTCCATCTTGTGGACTTTGGAAAAAAACAACCTTATCAAATGTGTTTTGGTGGACTGTACACAAAATTATGTGAGGTCACCCCTTGGTCTGTTGACATATTGGGAGGGATGCTGCTATATTGGTGTTTTGGTGTATAAAGATGTGACCATTTTCTGGAGGAGTGTGTGCATGCATATGTAGTATTTTTGAACATGAGTATCTAACTGTGATCCCAGGAAGTAGTATTCTTCAACATCTAACAATACTGCATCATCCTGATACCAAACTACAGCTGATGGAAGGAAGAAAAAACATCCAATCTTAGTCTTCCCACACCCCTGGAAGCAGAAGCCCGCCTACAGTGAAGTGCCACCAGGAGGAGTTCACATCAGATTTGCCTAAAGATGCCTAAATCTAGAACTAAACCAGGTGACACAACTGTTTTCATGACCAACTGTGAGCCCTTGCCAAACAGTCCCTAAATTTAATAGCCTGAGTAACATCTTGGTATTGGGTAGGTGAATGGGACCGAGATTAAGAGTTATCTTGGGACTGAAGGCAAAGCGTGGTAGACAGGTAGCATATAACTGTTGCTAAAGATTGTTAAACTGTTACTATTGTATCTGGACTATGCCCGTTGCCAGATTTCCTCTACTGCAGAGGCCAGCTTCCAATTATATACCATCTCATATCAATTTTGATTGATGCTGTTATTCTCAGAAATATCTTTACTAACTGTTGCAAGCTGCAAGAAAACAAATTCAGCAGACCCTTCCCCAAAAACTGTTACCAGAAATATTTTACTAATGTATTCAGATGGGTATCACTCTACTTGCATAATTACTTGATAATTGTCAAAATAAATATGTTTTTCTTTTCAAGTCTGTGTTACATAAATAAAATGCCAACTGAATAACTGAACTTTCTTGAGAGTGATATACCATGGTTTCTTATACACTTTTCTTCTTATAAGAAATTCACAACATTGAGGGATTCATGTGAGGTTCTAACAACTGGGATTAAGAATTGCTCTTGAGCTAGTATAAAATAAGCAGATTGCCTCCCACAGATTTGGCTTTCAAGGTTGGGTTGTGGTAACACAAATTAGGTCATCCTACTCACATGTTGAATAAAGCAACAGTGGCAACAGATCTGCTGCTAACATTGTAACCATACCTGCATTATGTGCAAATGCCATGGTTGGTCCATATAGTACTTAGAATGTAATCCAATAAAGTGAAGCAGTGTGGCTCGATGTTGTGCCACTCTCACTGCCACTGCATGACTGTCTTTGGTTAAAGGGTTCTTCTATTTTCTGATAGTGGGCATTAATGATAGGTGTCATGATTCAGTGATGGCAGGTGATCACAGGTAGGATTCTATGTCAAAATTGCTATTGTCAGCACTTGAATTTGGTATACTTGTTCATATTAAAGGAAAACTACACCCAAAACTTGAAAAAATATATGCTGTGCAGGGTGTTTTAATTTGTATGTGAAGTTCTAGTGTTTCCTTCCCTCTGACTGGTATTAGGAGTTTTTCCTAAATTAGCCTGCTAGCTTTAGGGTAGTTTTACGACCCCTGGAGATCTCCATATCAAATAGGTTTATTGCATTTCTTTGTCCTACAATGCACCTTGTTTCATGTAATGCTGATGTAGCAGAGCCCATAAATCCAGCAGAAAGCACTGCATTACAATCAGTTCACAACAATAGAGATGGCTATATTTTAAAATCTGTAGAATTCAGCTTGGTGACCACCCTCATCCTAAATGTTTTACTGTCCTGAAAAACTTTGCTGCTGGTAATTTTTGTGCAACTTGTAAAGCTTCCAAGATATTTAGTTTGTTTGGCATGTGTGTGCTGAATGTTGGGTCTCTCTTACATCACAGTCATGTGAGACAAGATGCACTGTGGGAACAAGAAATACAATTACACTATCAGGTATGAAGATCCCCAAGGGTCGTAAAACTAACATAAAGCTGGCAAGCTAATTTGGGAAAAACTCCTACCAGTCAGAGGGAAGGAAACACTAGAACGTCACATACAAATTAAAACACTCTGCACAACGTACATTTTTTCAAGTTTTGGGTGTAGTTTTCCTTTAATTTGATGGGTGTTTACTGATCTCATACTGGTTGAAATGTTTGTTGCCTGGTTGAATTCATCCTTTCTAGCAAGTACTCATGATTGTTCTACTTTGGAATCACAATACAATTAAAAACTGAAGCTATGTTTTGTACCTTAGTCCTTTTCTTAAAGTTTGACAACTAAGCAATGTGGTGATTTGATAACAAATGACTTGTCTGTCTTCCCTTTCCCAACATTGATCCTGATTTGACCCTGCTAATCTGTTAACTGCAAAGATGGCAGATAGCCTGGTTCTTATCTTTTTTATCTGCTGTGAAAGAGCACCATACAGACAAGCTTTTCTTTTTTTGTAGTAGAGGCAGAAACTGTAGATCTTGGGCCTGCTGAGGGCAACACTGGCCTGGGAGGATGTGGGGTCTTCCATAGTGGAGATCCCAAGAAGGATGGTTGAGGACCCCAGAGAAGGAGGACACAACTTCCAGTGGGGGACTCAGTTGTGAGGCGTATAGATTTGGAAATACAAAGGAGGCAGAGAGGGAGGTCAGCAGCACCACAGTCCAGAGGGATTGGAAAAGGATCCTGGGGATTGCCAGGGCAGCAGGATGGAAGGGAGACCTGGATGTCATTGTGCACCTGGGGACTAATGATCTGGTTAGAGATGGGGCTGGGATAATGCAGGGTGAGTTTATGGAGCTGGGGAGGGGCCTAGAGAGGTAACATGCCGAGTGACTTTTGCTGAGGTGCTGCCTGTCTACAACAGGGGAGGAAATGTATTTGCACACCAGAAACTCCAACTCATGGTTGAATGAATGGTGCATAGAGGAGGGGTTTGGCCACATTAAGGACTGGGGACCCACCGGGATGGATAAGAGCAAATAGGGAGGATGGCATGCATCCATACAGGAGGGCAACCACAGTCCTTGATAGATGGTTTAAATGTTACCCCAATGAACATTTAAACTAGCCAAAGGGGTGTCAGAAGGAATTGGGGAGGCAGAAACTGACCCCCCCTTCCCACAGACTAATGTAGAGAGTAAGGAGAACCTGAAAGAGAGGATACCCACCAGGGTGCACATTAACAAAGGAAGCAGGGTGATAGAAATGAAGGAGGATGAAAACAGGAGAATTAAAAAGAGGGGGGAAGGAGGGAAGGTAAAAGGAAACTAGGGGTATCAAGCAGAGTGGTAACAAAATCTGGATGGCCATTGCATAAATGCTAGAAGTCTAGAAAATAAGAGTACAGACCTATAGGCCATCATGGCAGAGGCTGACCTGGTTATTGTGGACATTACCGAGTCATGGTGCACTGAAAAACATGACTGGGACTTGGCCATAGCAGGCTATACACTGTTCAGGAAGAACCAGGTGGGAAGAAAAGGAAGGGGTGTAGTGCTTTATGTGAGGGAAAGCATAAAAGTGATGGAAATACAGGAATTTGGAGGGGGGGACAGAGGTACTGTGGGTCACCTGTAGATGAGGAACAGAGCCACTATTCATATTGGTGTGATCTACAAACCTCCAGCACAAGGGGGAGGAGTTAGATAAGGTACTGGTGGAAGTCATTCGCAAGATGGCAGAAAAGGGAGAGATGTTGCTGTTGGGGGACTTCAGTCTAATGGATGTAGACTGAAGCTTCCCATCTGTGGCTTCAGTGAGAAGCAGGGACATAATGGACTCCCTGCAGGGGCATTCCTCAGGCAACTAGTTAGTAAACCCATCTGTGATGGGGTGATACTGAACCTGGTACTCACTAACAGGGACAGTGTTGCAAACATCAAGTTGGGAGGCCACCTGGAGACCAGTGATCACCATTCAGTGTGGTTCAATATAAGGCCATCTGCAGAATCAAACCACACATGGGTGAGGGTCTTGGATTTCTGTAGGGCAGATTTTATAAAGATAGGTGAATGCCTCAGGGATGACCTCAGAGGGAGGAATGACCTGGGTGGGGTGGAGGAACAATGGGTAAAGCTAAAAAGGGGCATAGTTAAGGCAACCATCCTCTGCATCAAGCAAGTAAGCAAAAGCAAGAGGAAAATGAGACCACTATGGTCCTGAAAGAGTAAAGGCTAAAACGGTAGCATTCACAAGGTATAAGGAGACAAAGAGGGGGTAGGATAAGGAGGGATACCAGGGGGAACAGAGATAAGGAGGAAAGCAGTAAGTAGTGCAAAAGTGCAAAGTGAAGAGAGAATAACCCAGGTGGTAATGAAAGAGGACAAGACAATTTTTAGGTATGTAAGCAGAAAGAGGAAGACCAGCGGAGAAATTGTAAGGTTAAAAAGGGAAGGGGGGGACTGTGCAAAGGGGGTCCAGGACAAGACAGACATCCTGCAAAAACTTTTGTTAACTGTTCATAGAGGAAGGAGAAGGGGTAGCAATTGCTGCTGACCACTTGTCTAACACATCTAATTTTCAAAACTGCCTAGCTGTTATTTGCTTGCTATCATGCACTGCTTAACTACTGTGCCAATTTTGCTTTTGCCCCCCCAGCTGCAGTGTGCTTTGGACTCCTCTGCCTGCTCCAATTCCCCCTCCATCTGCTACTCCCTTCACCCCCTCTACCATCCGGCTCTCCTACCCTCCCTTCCCTCCACCCCTCCACCCATCCCCCTCTCTTCCTATCCTTCTCTCCTCCTCTTTCCCTATCCCCCCTGGTCTCCTACTGTCCCCTTCCCTCAACCTAGAGTTTCTCCACCATGCCCTCCTCTCTCCTCACTGCTCCTCTCCTCCCTGATCTCCAACCCACTTGTGCTCCACTATATATACAAAGACAGTAAGAGAGGGAGAGAGACTAGTGATTCCAGAGAAGTTAGTAAATAAACCTTGCAGACACCACCACAGTGACTACCTACAGTATACAGGAGCAAACGTGTTGGGAAATATATTACTGGCTGTTCAAAGTTTGTGCTTTTAATGTTTCTGTATAGCTGTAGTCATTCTAGCTAGGGCTGGGAGAACTTAGTGAAGTTCTGACCCTTATTAAATAATAACTGGAAAATGGTAAAGTTCTGATTTGTTCTGATTAGTTCTGATTTATTGACAAATAGTTGAAAAAATGTGAAACAATGCATAAAAGTGGCCAAAGTCTGTCACATTAGGCACAGAGGCCCAAGGAAAATAATTTAATGGATTATTTGTATAAAAATTAATGTAAAACTCCTAAATAAAAGAGCAGTCATTCACTACTAGTCCATTCATGGCTGGCCTGTAATGGTGGGCATATTCTGCTTGGGTCCATGGCATGGGTGTGCTGGGAGAGATGGAGAGAGAGAAAGAGAGATGGAGGGAGAGAGAGAGAGAGACAGTGAGAGAGAGAGAGAAGAAGAGAGACAGAGATGAAAATATCTACAGTGTATCATTAGCATTCTAATCTGCAAAAAACTAAGATCTCTCTAACAGACATGATGTCCTTCTGATGACTCCCACCCACACCCACAGGCCAGGGACAAATTTACTTTTATTCGTGACTGTATGCACCACACCGACAGTACAGCAGTCCACCACCACTTCCTTTCAAGATTACCTAACTCCTACAGTACAGTTACTGTTAAGTGACCAAATTCAGCAACCATTAAGTGTGCCTCAGAATTTGAATTGGAGATGCAGACACATCTGGTGCATAGCCGTATGCAGCACAGTCCCACACTGGGGTTGGTTAATGCTTATACATAATGTACTATAACATGATATACTATAAAACTAATGATAATAAGGAGGAATAATGGGAAATGAGTGATGATGACACTTGTGTGTAGTTGTACTTTACTTGTGTTGTAGGGTAAACAACCTTCTACGAGTCACAAAGTTGGATTGTGTCCCGTGGACCACCTACAGCCAGCATCACAGACACATCAACGTGTATATTGTTTGTCCAAACAGTATTTTTTTTTTAATACATGAAATCGTGAAGAAACATTAACAAGTGATCGTTATTGGATGGCACAAGTCAAAGATTTATTTTGCCAACCTGCTGCCCTTGCCTTGTACACACAGCCACACTAAAGTCAGGAAAAAAAATATTTGGGATTTCTGGTACTGTTAAATTTCTCTTGGGCCCCCCTCTAGTCTCCCTTTCTCCCCTCTGGGCAGCAAAAGTCGAAGATGTATTTTGCCAACCTGCTGCCCTTGCCCTGTACACACAGCCACAATGAAGCCAGGAAAAAAAAAATATTTGGGATTTCTGGGACTGTTACATTTATCATGGGCCCCCCTGCAGTCTCTCTCTCTCTCTCTCCCTCTGGACAAGATCATAAATGAATGTTATCAAGTGATTGTGATTCATGATTGGATGGCACAAGTCAAAGATTTATTTTTCCACCCTGCTGCCCTTTCTCTGTACACACAGACTCACTGAAGCCAGAAAAAAAATGTGGGATTTTATGTAACTATAACATTTCTCTTGGACCCCCAGTAGTCTCTCCCTCTCTCCTCTGGATCAGGAATGGCACATCAAAGATTTTGCCAGCCTGCCCTTTCTCATACACACAGTCAGCTACACTGTTTGAGGCCAAGAAAAGAAAAAAACTTTCCTTTGGGATTTTCTATATCTGTAAAATCTCTCTTGGGCCCCCAGTAGTCTCTCCCTCTCTCTCCTCTGGATCTGGAATGGCACACATCAAAGATTTTACCTGCCTGCCTGCCCTTTCTCATGTACACAGCTACACTGACTGAGGTCAAGAAAAGAAAAAAAAACTTTCACTTGGGGTTTTCTATAACTGTAAAATCTCTCGTGGGCCCCCAGTAGTCTCTCCCTCTCTCCTCTGGATCTGGAATGGCACAAGTCAAAGATTTTTCCAGCCTGCCCTTTCTCATGTACACACAGCTACACTGTCTAAGGCCAAGAAAAGAAAAAAAAATTCATTTGGGAGTTTCTGTATCTGCAAAATTTCTCTTGGGCCTCCAGTAGTCTCTCCCTCTCTCCTCTGGATCTTCTGCAATGGCACAAATCAAAGATTTTGCCAGCCTGCCCTTGCTCATGTACATACAGTCACACTGCTTGCCTTTTGTATCCCCCACCAGCAGCCACCCAGGCCACCATTATCTCCCCAGACTCTCTGGATTCCTCCTTTCTCCAGTCCCGCCAAGTCCCAACTCCTGACCCACCTTCACCCTTCCCCGATGATCAGTTTCTCTCCCCCTTGTCCCATTAAGTCTCCTTTCTCTGACTCTCCCTAGTTTCTCTACCCTCCCTTCATATATTATTTTTATATTTGTGTTTTTTTTTTGTTTTGTTTGGCAACTTTTTCTGGCAGCGTCTTTGCTGAGGGGCTTCTGCTCCTCTGACCATACTCATCTCTTGTCTGAGGCACATTGCACACTCAGCATGGTTATATACCATGAGTGCACCGCATGATCGTCTGTTGCCTGACTGGATGCCGCCAGCCGCCTGTATGTGGAGTGAGTGTGCTGACAGCATCCCCATGGCAGCAGTAAACAAAATGGCAGTAATGGCATTTCAATGAACCTGGAACTGGACTTCTGCAGCGAAGTCCATATTTATCCAGGCCCATGGATTGTGGGTTCAATCCAGTGGTCCAGATCTCCAGTGGAACAGTCCACCCAGCCCTAATTTTAGCATCATATTCTAAAAAACATTTACTGTACATAGGCATTCAACTTTACAAGAATAATGTAAAAAAAAAAGAAAAACATATTCTTCTCCTCCTTCTCCTCATTTTCAGTTTCAGTTTATTTATTATACGGGAAAGGCCTGTGAACAAAAATTGCCCTTTTTCACAGACTTACAGTTTAGGACAAGCACAACAAATTATGCATAACACACATTACAACAAGAAAAGCAGTAGGTATAATCAGTAGGCTGGCCACAAAACAGTGTCAGTTAAACAGTAACAAAGACTAAACTGACACAGAATTTAAGGCCCATGACATGCCGTGCAAAAATCAAGAATAGCAGTCAGGTTAAAAAAGTAGACTGGTAACAAACGATGTAAGTTCAACAGTATCAAGGACTAAATTAAAATAAAAATAAAAGTTAAAAATGGAAGTGCATAGTAGGGGTGAAGTGCAAGTGGGGAAAAGTAGATTGAAGTAGAAGTAGACAGAGATGGGAGAAAAGCTAACCTGAACAGGGGAAAAGGCGATGAAGGCACTGAGAATGGTAAGAAGAAGGTGGGACAAGGCAAGGGGTGGGGGAACAGTAAAGTAAGAGGACATCTGCAGAAAAAGGACAGGGAGAGGTGTTTCCTTAAGTTGTGTTTAAAGGTAGAAGTAGTTTGACAGTGTATGAGAGAAGGGAGGTAGGCTGTTGAACAGTTTCATGCCCTTGTAGAAGAGAGTGTTTTGGCCATGGGAGGTGTGGTAGAAAGGGATGGTGAAGGAGAGGGAGGAGGAGGAGCATCGGGTGGTCTAGGGGGGACTGACAAAGGGAAAATGGATTGGATGCTGTGGGGGAAGGATGCTAGGGATAGCTTATGAAAAAGTGAAGATTTTGCAATTAAGTCTGTCCTCAAGGGGGAGCCAGTTTGATAGCCTGTAGAGGTTGCAGTGGTGGGTGAGTCTGGGCAGCTCAGAAACAAAATGGATCATATTATGGTAGGTGGTACAGAGCTTGTTTAGACTACCCATGGAGAGGGGCAGGTAATAGACAAGAGTGCCATAGTCAAACAGTGGCAGTAAGGAGATGGTAGCAAGGAGAGTCCTTGATTCAGTGGTGAAGAAAGGCCTTGCCCTGTAGAGCATGCCTATTCTCTGATGGGTTTACTTGATTAGTTGGTTTATGCAGGTGACAGTCAAGGTGCAGGCTGAGATATTTGAATTCGTTCACTGTCTCTATCTGGTTGCAGTCATTGTCGTCCAGAGTGAAATCAAAGGAAATTGCTTTACGGGAGTTTGAGAAAGCCATGGCCTTGGTTTTCTTTGCATTTAGAACAAGCCCTCATGCTGACAATCAGGAGTGGAGAGAGAGGAAATCATGCCGTAGCTTGTCACATAGGGATGAGGGGGTCCTTGTACTTGCAGAAAAGAGCAGCATCGTCCACATACAGGATAAGTTCAGTATGCAAGCAGATATCTGGGAGGGAGTTGCCAACAAGGGTGAAAAGAAGAGGACCAAGGATGGATCCCTGAGGGACTCTGTATTTTATGGGGCAGGAGTTGGAGAGGACACTATTAATGGTGGTTTAATGGGACCTAAGGCTGAGGTAGTTGCAAAACTAGCTTGTGATGTCAGAAGAGAAATGTAAGCTAGCAAGTGTAGTGAGAAGGACATTGTGATCAATGAGGTCAAAAGCTTAAGTGAGATCCACAAAAACTGACCCAATGTAGAGGTCATTATCTGATGCCATGTTGATGAAGTTAGTAAATTTAATGAGGACTGTCTCAGTGTTATGGCCTGCTCTAAAACTGTATTGTGCCTAGGTGAGTAGGTCATATTCTTTGAGGAAATCAATGATTTGTGTATGAACATTTTTTTCTAAGATTTTTTTTTTTAGTCTTTGGTAACTGGGTAAGGCCCAAGAGGCACAAGTGCCTGCTTTCAGGGGTGACCTGGGAGCATTGGGCGGTTAAAAGACTTGCTCAAAGTCACACAGTATGCAAGTGGAGGTTGTGAGAATCAAACCCAGGTCTGGTTGGCTGGATGTACCAAGCTCGTTCATAGCTCATTACTCTAACCACTAGGCCATACTGCCAGCCCATTTTTGGAAAGGGGGGGTGAGGACGGAAATAGATCTATAGTTGCTGATGTCATCTTTTTGACCTGATTTATGGAGGCAGTAGTTAATGGTCCATTTCCAGTTAAGGGGGAGAGTGCCAGAGCAAAGAGAATCATTGAAGATGTTAGTAAGAGGGACAGCAAGGAATTCGCAAACCATTTTAAGGATCCTGTAGTCAATGTCATCGAGGCCAATGTGGGCATGGGGGTTGGTTGTTTTGATGAGTTTGACAATCTCAGAGCAAGAGAGGTAACAAAAGTAGAAGCTAGAGTGGGGGTTCATGGTGAACTGAGGGGCAGGTGAGGGAGTAGGGGGAAGGTTGGGTTTATATTTGTCCAGATTACCAAAGAGATAATTAAACAGAGTTGATACTTCAAGGGGATCCAAGACCACTTGTCTGTTGGGGGAATGGGATAGTTACTCATTGTAATGCTCTCTACCAATGAAGTCATTAAGGATATTTCACGTGTGCTTGGGGTTTCCCCATAAGCCCCATTGTTTTTCAATGAGGAAACTGACTTCAGCAGCTCCTACAGTGGACGTACAGAGGTTCCAAAGGGTTTTGTAATGTTGAAGGTGGTGAGGGAGCTCCTCCTCCTCCTTGCTGATGAAGCAAATCATAGAGTATAGTAAATGAAGTTTGATTTTCACAATAATGTGCATGTTTGTAAAGCCTGAAGTGAATTATGGAATGCACATAGAAAAAAAATGTTCCCACATTTCATGCATATCTATGATATGCCATATATTAGGATGGAAGTTCAAGGTTGAGTGTGTGAACCTCCTGTAGTGTAGTGGGGAAAGCACTGAATATTACAACAGAAGGCTGAAAATTCACCTTCTAAAACTAGTGGAACTTTCAAGAAAATTTAATTTACTAAAATACATGTTTCAATATAATTTAAGGCTGAATCAGTGAACCTTCTGTAGTACAGCATACTGTTGACGAAGCTAAGCCTTGAAGTAAGTTTAAAGTGTTTCACAATGTGACTCCATATCAGTTCAGCTGTAAAAGGAAATATAAACTGATCTCATTGCTGAGCATTCTAGATATCTGTGCCCACAAGACCTGCTCTAAGAACAGTTTTAATATTCTTTTCCCTTTCCCAGCTGAACTAATCAGGATCATTTTGTGTAAGACATGTTTAACCACAACCTTGTCAACCAGCAGTGAGTATAACCTAGTGGTCAGAGCACAGGATTACGAGTCTGGAGATGCAGAAATTAAACTGGCTGTTTTAAATAATAGTCAACTGGTGATTACTGATTACTTGGCCCTCCCATCCATTCTTAATTCCACACTTGGGGGGGGGGGGGCAAGTAGTCACCAGTGGTGACTTATTTATATTGGCAAGTTAAATGTTTCATTTGCAGCATAATTTTTTTAAAACTGTAAGCAACTGCTACTAGCCATTTTTCTTACTCGTACAGAAAAATAGACTCTAGGTTTGCATTAGCAGATGGTCCAGGCCTTGATGTGCTGTCCAAACATTTCCCATCATAAATTCTTTCTGTGTTTCTGTTATTAAACATTAGATGAATATCTAACTTCACTGTTTTCCAGTTTGCATAATGCATTTTTGTACATCAGAGTCTTTTTCTCACTTGGCTTTTTTTTACACACTGTAAATCTTACTGAACAGAATACCCTGTGCATAAATGATCTGAGATTCCAGTGCTGAGACTTGGGGTGTTAAGTTTGTATCTGACTTGAGGAATCTTGATGAGTCAACACAACAGATGGGACTGAGATAATAGTTTTGATAAGAATGGCATGCTTCCCCACTAAACAACAGAGAGATAGTGTAGTGTATGTTGATGGCAATTCCATATGGATGTGAGGGTTGCAATAAGTGGGGCACAGAGTTGTTTAGAGGTTATGTTCAATGAGGAAATTGTGGATGTTATCCAAAGTGGAATGATGAGTAAGAAATTCACTATTATATGAACTGGGGGGGAGAGGAGGAGAGGAATAGTTTATAGAACAACAAAGGATTCTTAATGTTTGTTGATGTTTGTTTTCTTTAGCTTTGCCAGGCTCTGCTGTCTAAAAGAACAGAAACAGAGAAACATAGGCAATGATGTCAGAAAAAGTCCAACGGTCCATCCAGTCTCCCCAAGTTCCATATCTAACCCTGTGATCTACTATCCATCCAGAGTCCTATCTCTCTACCTCCCTTCCCTATTTTAATTCCTGATTCTGTTGCCCTGAAAAACTTTTATACCCTTCACTCTGTCCTAATGGTGCTTGAAACCATCAAATGATTTAACATTGACCACTTTGGCTGGTAGACTATTTCACTGAACCACCACCCTTTCTGTAAAGTAATATTTTCTCATGTCCCTCTTGAACCTCCCTCCTGTCAGTTTCCACTTATGCCCTTGTGACCTCGAACCAGCATTCAAGCTAAAACGTTTCTCACTGTTCACTTTGTTTATTCCATTTAGAAACTTGAAGGTGTCTGTCATATATCCCTTCTCCATTCTGGTCTCCAGTGTTCTCCATGTTCAGTTCCTTGAGGCACGAGTCTTAAGATGTGCCCTGTTGGCCCTGAAACATTTTTGCTACCTTGTGTTGCACCATCTCTAGCCTTTTACTATCTTTCCTGATGTGAGGGCTCCAGAACTGGGCACAGTACTCCATGTGTAGTTGAACTAAAGATCTATAAAGTGAAAAGTATTACCTCTTTCCTCCTGCTGCACAGCATCCTACTTGTCTTACTATCGGCTTTGCTGCACTGGGTGTATTGCTTGAGGGTGTCACTGATGACAACTCCTAGGTCACGTTTCTCAGCAGTAGTGCTGAGTCTCATCCCACTCATCCAGCAGGTTTAAAGTAAGTAAATAGAGAATAATGCATATGTAGGTGGTTGATATGGAGTTTTTTACACACCCAAGATGTGTGATAATATCTAAACCTTGAGAACGAAGCTCGAGAGGTTTATATATTATCACACATCGAGGGTTTGTAAAAAAAGCTCCATATCAACCATCTACATATGTTTTATTTTATATAATTGGAGAAAGAATAAAAAATGGTTCTCATTTGTACATAGCAGAAATCACTCCATGTGCAGCATCTACATACATTTTATTTCTTATAATAGAAAGCAGACAAAGCAGATTTTACCACATATTTTACATCCAGAGGAGTAAACAGAATGTAGTAACAATTTAATGATACCTTTTTATATGTTCCTTTTGTGGGAAAGTTTAAATCCATCATGGCTGCATCATCTAGATGCCTCGGGATAATTTCAGTCCGAGGGGGAAGTTCATGAGACTTAAATGTAACTCTCTCTGATATGATCAGCAAGACACAAATTACTTTCTAGCAAATAATTTTTATATTATTTAGTAAATTACATTTAAATTAACTGACAACTTGTCATTTTAAGAAATTCTCAAGCGTTGCTTCCTCAGATCAGAGGTGAAAGGTCATCCAACATGGGAAAATAGTAAGGGGCAGTGGTGAAAGTACGTGTTTCGGATCTACCTTACCCAACTTGAACCCGAGACCATAAGGTACCACACTTAAAAGGCAGTTTAGTGAAATTCCTGTAAAACATTATTTTTGTCTCTGTCCCTGTCAGTGCTGCAGACGGCAAGAAAACAGTTCTCCATTTGGACTGCTGCAGGCTTCTCGGTGGGTTGATGCGAGTTTTTTCATATCAACCTGCGGGTTGATACGACTTTTTAAAGTACTCAAAAACAGGTTGATAACAGGGGTCACCAGTTATTAATAGAGTATACTCTATGTCTCTGTCCTTGATTAGAAAATGCATATTGTTTACTCTTTTTAAATAGATTTGATCTGACACATAGTAACTATGTATCGTACTTCAGAGAATATTGTGCTCTTAGTCAAGCACTGACTTAAAGCTTTGGTTTGTTAAGGAACATATTTATCATGATATAATAAGTGACAAGCAATGTTTTCTATGTGCTCAGCCAATTAATATTTTCCATAATAATCAGTAGGTTATTACAACATTCACATGCTCAGCTTGAGCGCTACATCACAGAATCTCACGCTGTCTGTGGATGGGTTGAACAGTTCCAAAAACATGCCCACTCTATCTGTCCATTAGTGAGGAGCTGCCACAATGACACTCGTCTCTCCTATACATTTTTTTTACTATTTGTCATAGGTCATTCATATAAACTATAAAAAAAAATGTATCTGGTTGATCATGCTATTCTTTGGTTTCTGGCAATACTGTGACAAAAACAGGACCATGGCAGATAGCCAACAGTACTACTTAAGCACGATCACAATCCCAAAAATCTTCATTCTGCAGTAGCAGTGTGGGAGAGGGACAGTGTGTGTTTGTGTGTGTCTTACACACACACACAAACACACACACGTTGTCACAACCTTTGGACTTAGGCTGAAAAATATTGCTCACCAGTTATATAAAATAAAAGATGGGAAAGTGTGTGAAACTCAAATTTATTGCACACCTTTGGTGTGGGAGGCTTTAATAAACACTTGGGCTTTGCCCTCTTAGTTTATGTAGCATCCCACACCTCTGATGTGCATTAAATTCTCATATCACACACTTCCTCATCCTTTGTTCTATATATCTATACATACTCTTTTGTTACTTATTAATGTAATTAATGTTCCTGAGGTGACTATACGAATTACTTTCTAATCAGAGACATTTGGGTTTTACAAAAGTAAAATTGGGAGAGACTATGTCAGTAAACTAACTGTGTATAGTTAAGAGAATTAGATCCTATTGTCCTGCCAAGGCTGATGGCATTTTTCAGGGCTTGCTGGAAGCAACAGCCAAATAGAAATGAGCAAGGATGGATTATTTCATAAACTGTTCGGTCTGAATCATTCTGAACTTATTAAATCAGTGTGTGGACTCCGTAGAATCATATGACGAAATAACTGAATATATGCTAAAATCTAAATGAAGAAACATAAATTTAGTTTATGACTGGCCCCATATTGGCCAAGAAATACACAAGCCTGAGTATTCATAACAAATGATACCCATAGAGGTTTTACAGTACAATGGCAACAATGCAAATGTACTTACATATAGCCTTGATGATGCTTAAGAATAATAGTACACAAGAGTAAAGTGAAGAATGATGAGATGCTACAGTGTAAGATCAAGGCTTTCATTCCACACTGAAGATGGCATTGTACTTAGACTGACATAAATGATTTTGGCACAGAAGCTTATTATAAGATGTAAAAAGTCTGCCCAGGGCTGTTGCTGTTACCTGTGATAGCAAGATAATCGTGTGTGTACCTAAAAATAGAAATAGCATGTGTCACAGGAGAAAATGTAATGGGTATTTTGTCCTAATAGCCCATTTTTTCTCTACTGCCAAAGATAGTGATTACTGAGCAATGATTCAAGCAAGGCACCTTATTGTCTTGGGGAAACTTTGAAATGTTTAGTTGCCCATGAATTGTTTACTGACAAACTTACCCGCATTGTGATAAGACATGGTGGTTAACCAGTCAGCACGAATCATTTGCAAAACTACACATATCAACACCTAATCTGAATTCACTGCTCTGTTGAACCACAAAGAGGCAAGTCACTGTACTATTTGGATTTTCATATCACATTATTTTTACATTGTGAGGTTTACAATCTTGCTCAAGTAAATATAAAAATGCTGGAAAATATAAGAAAACAATGGATCATGTATTTAGAATTCTTTGTTATTACACTGACTTCTACAACAGAATGTTACACAATAAAAAACACAGTACTGTGGGCAGAGATGGGTCAGTCGGGTCTACCACTCCTGTGGGAGGGAGGGGGCCAGGGGGTAGTTAGTATTTCTTTTTTTTTTTTGTCTTTATAGTGTTGTGTCAGTTGTATGTGGTACTTGGCTTTGCATGTATTTTTGCAAATGTTTTGAAAATCCCAATAAAGCATATTAAATTAAAAAAAGTGCCAGTCCGGTGGTGCTGAGGGTTGAGGCACTGGATGCCACACCTCACTCCACACCAGCGACCCAGGTTCGGGAACATGCCCAGGCTGTCAGGGGTTAGCCGGGAAGGGAAAGGATTGAGCATTTGAAGAACTGCTCTTCTTTCCCTGGGGAAGGACTGGGGTCTCCATCGCACTGCAGTGGCCCCTGATGAAGATTGGGGGCACTACAGGAGAGGTTCACTTTTGGGGCGAAGTGTGGCAGCTGTCAGCACGTAGTGCCTTGACATCACTGCATGTCTGCACTTCAAGGGGTACAAGCAGGGGAAAATGGCAGATGACCAGGCAGCTTGATAGCCACACCTCACCACCCAGGGGGCCTGTCATGGAATCGCACTGCAGTAGTGATTCCCAACCTGGCACTAGGGAGATCCCCTCCACGGGTATGGTGCATGCCAGCCAGTATGTGAGTGATCCTGTGGGCTGAATGGGGGTGAAGGTGGTGGCTGGATTTAGGCAGGTCGGGCTGTGGGGAGTAGAAATAAGATATATAAAAAAAATTATAAAAAAAAAAAACAACAACATGGTACTGTTGGCTGGGCTGGACTGTGAACTTGAAGGACTGAGTCTGCAAGTCTTAAAGGTCTTCTTCTAACCAGTATGGAGGACAGGAAAATAAAATTAATCTTTTCCAAATCTGAATGTTAGACACAAAGTTTCTTAGAATAAGATTTTTGCTAAGTTAGGCTTGAGAGTACATATTTTAATGACTTTCTCCACCTATTATTAAAATAAATCTTGACGCTCTAGAGAGTGTATTAATGGACTTTCTAAACATGTTATTTAGTGTTTATCTTTAGTCAAACTGTACAATTAAATATCATCTCTCAGACCTCTATTATGCCACTCAGACTATATCTCAGACTTAGAAAATGGGAAAATGAAATGTTGTGTTCTACTTGTTTTTTGCCAGTCCATGGGCATATGTTTAGGTGCCAGTACTGTCCTGAAAGAAAAAGGCCCACCCATTTTACAGAGGAAATTAAAGCACACTCCATAACAGTAGAGAATAGAAAAATAAGGCATGTCGAACTACTCTGGACTAATATTCAAACTGCTATTAAGAATATCACAGTAGGTGTAACCTGCAGACCTCCAAATTTGAATAATGAAGAAAATAATGCATTTCTTGCAGCACTAAATGAATTTGAAATCACAGTGGACTTCATTCTAATGGGGGATTTTAATTAGCCAACAATTGACTGGGAGGCACAACAAGGGAAATCCAGTTTGGAAAATAATTTCATTGACTATATTACACATAAAGTGAGTATGGATCTCCATACTCCCGCCCCTCTCCAAAGCCCTTGAAAAACTGGCTGCCACGCAAATCACTGAGTACCTGACCAAGCACAACATCCTCTGCCCTGAAAAACATGGTTTCTGTACTGGACACAGTACAGGCACAGCACTAGTTGAATTTTCAACATTCCTACACTCATCTCTGGACTCTGGCTCCCTAGCCGGGGAAGTGTTCATCGACCTCTCTAAGGCTTTCGACACTGTCTCCCACCCCCTCCGGTTGGATGCCCTCTGCCACACAGGCTTCGCTACTGGGCCACTCATCTGGTGCACCAGCTATCCATCTGCCTGCTCCCAACATGTCAAAATTAATGGAACACTTTCAAAAACATGTCCCATCTGCTCAGGTGTTCCTCAGGGCTCCATCCTGGGACCCCTACTCTTCTCGCTCTACCTTAACACCCTGCCCAGTGCATGCACTGGGAAAATTCTGCTGGTGACACCATCATCTTTGCCACCCACTGTAACCTTAACTCCCTCCAGGACTCCCTGAAACTTTCCTTTAATGATGCCGAAACCTGGTTTAAAGAGCACAGACTGGTCATAAATCTCAAAAAAACAAAAGCAATGCTCTTTGTCTGCCCCAAAACAAAGCCAGCAACTTCCCACTCCATATCCTCCCATGTTCCAAACAGCCACTAGAGCAAGTACACACCTACAAGTACCTTGGGGTCACCTTTGACTCGGCCCTCACCTACCACACCCACATTGATGCACTTGCCTCAGCTACCAATGTGTGGCTAGGTATCTTATACCACTACAAAAACTGCCTCCCCCCCACTGCATTCTGGCTTGCGGTGACATCCTCTATATTATCCCTGGTTGACTATGGACTACTGGTCTACGGTGCTGCCAACACAACTGCCCTCAACAAAATCCACCTCATCCTAAACAAGGCATGCAGGCTAATTACTGGGGCCCCTAGGCTCACACACTCATGGCAGCTCTACGGTATGGCAACATTGCTGAACCTAGATGAACGACTGTGAGATCAAATGTGCCTAATAGCAAAAAAAAATCTTCTACGGCTATCCCCATCCGGGCTGACAGCCTTCCTCCACCTAGCCCAACCTTTGGTCTGTACACGGACCTCCTGCAAGGCCACTTTTCTGGTACCAAGATCTAGGACCTCCCATGGACAGAGATCATTCCACCATAGAACCCCTTCCTGGTACAACTCGCTCCCTCTCCCCATCTCGGATGCCCCCACGATTTCCAAATTCAAAACTGCACTCCAAAGCAAACTATTCAACACGCATAGTTGCACCTGTCTATAATTTGAGGTGCAACCCTCTGTGCCTTGACAATACCCACTGGGCAGCATCCCTTTTCTGTTTATACTGCCATTATTCCTGACGTATGTACCACTTCTAATTAAACTGCTACTACTCTGCTGACTGCTCTTAGTGTCTTACTAGTATGCGCCACTGTAACCAATCAGGCATCTCAGTTTGATTGTCCTCATCCCATGTGCATGCTATCTATGTAACCCATATCCTGGAACCTAAAATGCTTGTACATGTATTTGTCATGTTCATTATCACATGTGACTGCATACTATGTAACCTATATCCTGGAACCGAGAATTGCTTGTATTTTGTATTTGTCCTCAATGTGGTGAAGTACCTTTGGAAATGAGCCTCTGGCTCAAAGGTTGTAAACCGATGTGCAAATAAATAAATAAAGGGTTGGACCAGCTGGTTGTTAGCCCAATGAGAGGTGGAAACACCTTGGACTTATTCCTAACTAATATTGAGCAAGACACAATCAATATTCAAATTAGTGACCCAGTAGGTGACAGTGACCATAATACTGTGTTCATAACTATTGACCATAATGAAGCTAGCATTAAGGAGAAAACGAAAAAAGGGATTATCGAAAGGCAGATTGTCATTCTATAAAAAACTATTTAAATTCTTGGAACTGGAAACAGAATTTAGAAGGGGCAGATATGGACAGTATTTGGTTAGAAATTAACAACAGAATACAATATTGCCTTGAACAATGGGTTCCAAAAGTGAAAAAAATATAATGCTAATCTTAGAATACCCACATGGTGGGGAAGAAATATTAAAAACAGTATTACAAGAAGGAAAATGAAATATGCAAGGTATAAAAACAATCCAATTAATGAGAATTGGGTTTCCTATAAGAAAGAGGCAAACTGTACAAAGAGGCTCATAAGAAGGGCCAAACAAAAGGCAGAATTACAGTACATATGGCCACTGTTATCAAGGATAATAAAAAATCCTTCTATAATTAAATAAGGTCATTAAAGGGAAAATGAGTTGGAACTGGGCCCTTAGAAACACAACTGGGAGTACTAAATAGGGAGCAAGATATTGCAAATAAGTTTAACCGATATTTTCACAGTATGTATCAATCAAGAAATAATAATGATTCACCAATTGCGAGTGCACAGGATTGTTGGGATGATTTAGTAATTGTTTTCTCTGAAAAAGAAGTCATGGATAGATTTATTAAATTAAAGAGCAATACATCAGCAGGAATAAATCCAGGATGCCTTAGTAGGCCCTGTCACCATACTGTTTAATGCATCCATCAGGGAAGGGAATACCTTAAAAGAGTGGAGAGAGGCAAACATTATACCTATTTATAAAAAAGGGGGCCAAAAAAGCAGTTAGCAATTATCAACCAATCGGTCTCATGTCAATTTGAGTAAACTACTTGAGGGCCTGATCCAAGAGTGCATTGTCAAACACATGAAAGATCTGGGGTACTCAGATATAAATCAACACAGATTTACTAGTGGGAGATCATGCTTAACTAATCTGCTTAGTTTCTTTGAACCCGTAAGTGCAGTGTTGGATGGAGGCTTGCCTGTGGACATAATCTTTTTGGATTATACTAACATACTAACATACTATTTGCCAGCAGATTAGGCCTTACGGTCTATCGAGTCTGCTCGAACCTAGATCCTTAGTTGGGTGCCGAGACCCTCCCATCCCTTGTGCTCCAGAAACTCCTATCATCCATCCCCACCCCCCCAGGACAGGCCATCATCTGATACATCCACTTTCTGTGTCTGTCCCACCCTCTCTTGAAGCCCTCCACTGTGGATCTCTGAACCAGCTCACCAGGCAGTGCATTCCAAGGGTCCACCACCCTCTCAGCGAAAAACCTCTTCCTCTTTTCCCCCCTCACCCTTCCACCTTCCAACTTCAAACCATGCCCATTAGTGATACCTCCCTGCTTTAGTCTAAAGATCCCCTCCATGTTTACCCTATTTATTCCCTCGAGGTACTTGAAGACCTCAATCATGTCCCCCCTGTCTCTCCTCTCCTCCAATGAAAACAGCCAGAGCTCCTCAAGTCTGTCCTCATAAGTCAAATCCCCTAGCCCTCATATCATCTTTGTTGCCCTCCTCTGTACCCTCTCCAGGAGCTGTATGTCCCTCTTCAAATGTGGTCTCCAGTACTGTACACAGTACTCAAGATGTGGTCTAACCAGTCCATTGTACAGTGGCAGAATCATTTCCTTGCTCCTAGAGGTGATCCCCCTTATGATGCATCCCAACATCCTGTTTGCCTTGCTAGCTGCTCTTCTGCACTGCTCAGAGTTATTCATACATGTATCCACCATGACCCCTAGGTCTTTTTCCCCTATTGAGGCCTCCAGTGCCTCCCCTCCCAGGGTGTACCTGTGTTTAGGGTTTCCCCGACCAAGATGCAACACCTTGCACTTGGTGATAATGAAATTTAATTTCCATGTGTGAGCCCAGCTTTCCAGGGTGTCCAGGTCCCCTTGCAGGGCCAACCTCCCTCTTCTCCTCAACTACTGCTCCCATCTTGGAGTCATCCGCGAATAGACTCATTTCACACCCTATACCCTCCCTGATGTCCGATATGTATGCATTAAACAGGATCAGACCCAGGACCGAGCCCTGTGGTACCCCACTACCTACCTCTCTAGGGTTCAAGAGCTCCCCACAGACCACTACTCTCTGAGTGCATCCAGCTAACCAGTTTTCAATACATCTGACCATCAAAGGGCCTACTCCTAACCCCATCAGTTTCTCCACCAGACCATTGTGGGGGACAGAGTCAAACGCCTTGCTGAAGTCCAAGAATAATACATCCACAGGCTTACCCCGTCCAGTTCTGATGTTACCCATTCATAGAACTCCACAAGGTTGGTTTGACATGATCTACCTGGCACAAACCCATGTTGCCGACTATCCAGACCTCCCACCTCCTCCAAGTACACCCCCAATCGTTCCTTTAGTTTATTATGCCAAAGCGTTTGATTTGGTGGCACATGATGTGCTGATCAAACAGCTAATTTCTATCCAGATGACTCAGAATATAGTGGCATGGGTGAATTCATGGTTGACTAACAGATGTCAACAAGTAGGAATCAGAGGATTTACATCAGACTGGAGAGAGGTTACAAGTGGGGTCCCTCAGGACTCCATGCTTGGCCCCTACCCTTTTTAACATAGTCATTGCTACCATGAAGGTAACGGATATCTGGATGGGAAAGTATGCTGATCATAGCAAAATAGGAGCAATTGTCAACAGTGGGAAGGCAGCACGTGACCTACAGGACAACCTCACTTCCATAGAATTATGGGCAAATAACAATAAGCTCCAATTCAATCAGGAAAAGTGTAAAGTAATGCACTTGGGGAAAAACAACCAGCAATTTAAGTATCAATTGAATGGCATATTCTTACTTACAATAACAAATGAGAGGGATTTAGGAGTAACTGTGGATATTAATTTAACCTTTGATATAAATACCAGACATAATGTAAAACTGGGTTATAGGATTTTGGGATTTATTAAAAAGAACATCAAGAGCAGACACCCAGAGGTGATAACGCCTGTGTACACAGCCCTGGTGAGATCGCAACTGGAGTATTGCTCACCCTTTTGTTCTCCTGGGACAATTAGACGTAAAGCTCTCATAGAGAGTGTTCAGAGAAGGGCAACTAAGTTAGTTACATCCATTCATTATAAGAACTATGGAGAGAGAGTGCGAAATCTGGGAATGTACTCTATGGACTATAGACAGCTTGGGGGGACTTAAGCTTGGTATTTAGAGCCACAAAAAGATATATGTGGGAAACTATTGGTCTTTCTGACCACATAGGAATACGTAGTACACGTACCCATAATTTAAAAATAAGAGAAGATATGAATAAAACAAACAAAAAAAAAATGGTGGTTTACTCAGAGAGTTGTGAAATGGTGGAACTCATTGCCTGAGCCTGTGGTTCACAGTACAGCGATAGATGCATTTAAGAACAGTTTAGTTATCTATATGGGAGATAAAAAAATATGAGTATCTCCACTGATCTAAGTGGCAAGCTACCAAAGGGTCGTCTGCCCTCTAAGCTTGAAATACTCTACATGATCTGGAATTTGGACAAATCACATCCAGAATTCATTAACCAGTTGACTAATTCCTGATTTCCATCACAGACACAGCTGCCACCTTTTGTCTTACATTAAACCCCTCAACTAGGCACTAAAAATAAAAGTTATTTAAATTGTAAACAGCAAATAAAGAATTAAGTGTTCTTTCTACTCATAATACCATACTCACACATATAAAAATTGTAAAAAAAAATCAAACACTATTTAATGTTTAAAGTTTATACTGCCTGGTGGGCAAAGTGATTGCACCCCATTTTCCCAAGGTTTGCGCCCATGTGCAATATTCAAAGAGGGCCGGAGCACACACTAAAAGGGATAGTGCAAGTGCACGGAGATACTGTAGTCAGTGTACAAATGGGGGGACACAAATGTGAGAACAGCAGAATATTCAGCGCATTAGTGCTTCAAAAAAGGAAGACCACTGGCAATTACCACTAGAAAAAAGCCAACTTACTTTGGGCAACCCAAGTGGCCATCATAAACACTGCTGCTGGGCCGGCCCGGTGGTGCTGAGGCTTGAGGCACTGGATGCCACACCTCATGCCACACTGGCGATCCGGGTTCGGGAATGAGCCTGAGTTGTCGGGGGTCAGGGGAAGGGAAAGGATTGAGCATCCCCAGGACTGCTCTCCTTCCCCAGGGAGGGGGTGATCCACCAACTGATGCACTGGTGACCTCTAGTGGAGGCTGGAGGCATTACAGTGCACGGTCACAAGATGCAGAGGATTGGAGCTGCGGCGTACGTCATTCGGGGGTGCGTGGGAGTGTGCAACAGCCAGACTGGATGTCATTGCACATCCGAACTCCAGGGATACACAAGAACAGGGAAAACAACATGGATAGGCAATGGCACCAGTCCCCATGCCCATCACTGGGCCAACTCTGACTGACCTTCCAGGTCCTCCACGGCCGGTTCTATCCTGCAGCCAGAGTCTGTTCAAAAGAGCATTGAAGAGGAGGAGGGCAACCCACCCTGAGAGGGTTAGACCAGGGGTACTGGCTGCAGGAAGGAGGAGGAGAGAGGAGGTACAGCTTGAGGGGGCCTCTGGTGGGCAGGACACGGACTCAGATGCCTGAGAGAGGTCCATGGGGCTGCGACCAGAGGGAAATAAATAAAAAAAAATAAACACTGCTGCCAACAAACAAGTTGGCGTTGGGGGAATACACTTGCTCCATAGTATCTAGTGGCACCTCCCACTCTCTGACCCCTGTCCCAATATGTGTACATATTCCCTGGTGTCCAGTGGCCCCCCAACCTCTTATCCCTGTTCCTGTATGTGTAAAGTCATTCTCTGGTGTCTAGTGACACCCCCACCTGATCACCATTCCTGTCTGTTAAGACGTAGTCCCTGCTGTGTAGTGGAACCCCCACCCACTGATCCCAGTCACCATACAAAATAAAACATTCCCTGGTAACCAATGGTACCTCCTGATCCCCCATACAAAATAAAACATTTCCTGGTGTTCAGTGGTACCCCCCCCACTATCACCATATGAAATAAAATATTGCTGGATGTCCAGTGGTACCCCCTACCCTTCAATCCGCATCCTCATACAAAATAAAACATTACCTGATGTCCAGTGGTACAACCCCTTGATCCCTGTGCCTGCAGGTTTTGAGAAAGTCCCTGGTGTCTAGTGGCACCCCCACCCTCTGATCACTTGCCACAGTTTATTAAAAGAAGTCCCAGGCATCCAGCAGCCCAGCACCAGGGACTATCTTGAAACTTATAAGTACAGGGATCAGAAGGTAGGGTGCACCGCTGGATGTCAGAGAATGTTTTATTTTGAACAGGCATGAGGATCAGAGGGTGGGGGCTACCACTGGGTGCCAGAGAATGTTTTATTTTGTACAGGGACAGGGATCGGAGGGTGGAGTGTGCTGCTAGACACCACAGAGTATCTTGGAACCTATGGGGATGGGGACTGGAAGGTGGGGTAGGTTTCCACTAGACACCAGGGACTGCTTTATTTTTAACAGGGCCAGGGATCGGAGGTCAGGGGTACAAATGGACTCAAGGGAATGTTTTATTTTTCATTGGGATGGGGATTGGAGGGTGGGGGGGCACCACTAGACATGAGGACATTTCTAATCTGTCATTGAGATGGGTGATCGGGGTGGGAGGGCTGGTCACAGGAGGACACTAACCTTCCTCTGCTTCCCATGCAAATGAGCCCATAATGGGCATGCATGTGGCCCATTAGGGCCTTGTATGATGAATGGGCTAATTTGCATGGTGCTGGCTGAATATTGTGCCGGCACTATTGGGTCTGGAGGTGCTGTTCCCTGCACTTCCCAAATCCATTTTGTGGCAGCATTACTTGACTTAGCACTGTGCCAACATGCACCTATATTAAGTCAGATAGCGCCATTGTGCTATCTTACTGAATTTAGCATCCTTGGGGTCATGAGCAGCGCAGCGCAAACCTTTATTCTTCACCTTTGCCCATTTTTTTATTATTGAGCCCCATGTGCTTCTTTGATGGCCATGAAGAATCGTCCTCATATTCTAACCATCTTGACCAGAAAATATCTGCTGCTAACCCTGGCCCAGATCAAATTGAGCCATTTGCTCCATATGAGGCCTTTGTGCATCTGTGTTAATGTATGCTAGTGGAACACTGCAGAATTCAAGCATTCTGTGTTAACATTCCATATTTGTGTCCACTGCCCTAGATAGCTTCTGCCAGAGACTTGGCAGAGAACAACAGGAGCAAAGGAGTTGCTGTGTGACTGGACTTCTTTACTGGGACTAAAGAAGTAGAACTCTACTACTGGGACTTTCAATTTAGGGGGAAAAAATTAGTGTGTTTGTCTGAGTTGGCTGAAGTGAACTGTTATCTGAGCAGTTATCTAGGTGTAAATCTCAGGTGGCTGAAGGGGATTGTTATCTGTGCAATTTAACTAAGTGTAGAAAGACCTATTAAGTAGGGGGAGTGGCTTAGCTAGAAGGAAGCCAAGTTACAGCCAGATTTAAATGCTGCCCTAGATAGCTTCTGCCAGAGACTTGGCAGAGAACACCAGGAGGAAGGAGTTGCTGTGTGACTGGACTTCTCTACTAGGACTATATTGCCCTCCTTCCCTCCCCTCCCCTTCAAAGCCAGTTCTTCTTTTATAGGTACAGGATTTGACTGACAAGAGGAACTTCTTGTTTGGGAGCAGGAGGTGAGTGAGTGATCACAGAGCCACCAAAGACTCACCATCCTAGAAGGACAAGAGTAGCTGTCCGCCCCCCCAGCTGCTGGAGGTCTGCTGCTGAGCAAGTAAGGGGATTACTAAGAAATATAGGATCTTCTTGTCTCAGAACAGGAAGATCAGGAGCTTAAAGGGCACAGAGGCAGTAAGTAAGTAGGGAGGAAAAAAAACAGAGGCAAGAATAAGGATTCCAAACAACAGTGAAGGGGCCAGAAATAAGACATGATGGGAGTGGTGCAGTGGCTGTGGAACAGTAGTCTTCCAGGAGGTGTTCTGGAGGATGCAGTGTTGTACCATCTGCAGGCAACTTTCTGGGTTGAGGGAGGAGGTTGCTCATCTCCAGGCTGAGTTGGCCAGGATTTGTGGGACCTCCTCTCCCATCCAGGGACCACCAGGGTCACTGCTGTTGCCTCAGAGGTTGCCAAGAAAGAGGAGCGGTTGAACCATAGTGGGCTCAGGGAGAGTGATGGTGGTGGAACAGAGACACATCCCTCCAGTTGTACCTCTCCACAATTCATATGCCGTTCTGGCAAAGTGTGGTTCCTCTATGGAGGCACTCGCAGTGGAAACCAAGGAGGATGCTGGGAACCTCCACAAAGGAGACACACAGGAGGGTGGCATGGGACCCTACAGGGGAAGGAAACAACTCCTGGTGGGGGACTCCATTGTTAGGAAGGTAACACTGGGGGAGGAAAGGGAGAGGGAGGTAGGGTGCCTGCCTGGCACCATGGCTTGGAGGGGCGGGGGAAAATCTTCAGGATCGCCAGAGCAGCTGCTCAGGGGAGGGAGCTGGATGTCATTGTCCACCTAGGGGCAAATGACCTGGCTATGAAAGGGATCAGAGCAGTGCAGGAAGAGTTTGTAGAGTTGGGGAGGCACCTTAGACAAGTAGCACGAATGGTAACCTTCTCGGAGGTGCTGCCTGTCTCTAGTGTAGGTGAGGCAAGGGTGCTCCACACCATGAGATTCAATCAGTGGTTGAAAAACTGGTGCAGCGCTCAGGGATTTGGCTTCACTGGGGACTGGGGTCCAGCTGGATTGATGCAGGCCTATACTTGCATGATGGTCTGCATCTGTCCAGGAGGGAACCAGGATCCTAGGTGATAGGTTTAAATGCTTCATTGGTAAGCACTTAAACTAGCTAAAGGGGGAGGTACTGGAAAGGAGCAGGGAAATCCTAGCTCCTCCCTAAAAAAGTCAGGGTATTAAGTGAGGTAAACGCAAAGATAGAGATGTCAATAGAGAGAAGGGCATGGGTAAATGGAGAAAGCAACAAAGGCAATAAAAACAGGGATGGGGTAAAAAGGAGTAAGACCATCAGGAAATTGAGGGTAATGAGTACCAATGCCTGTAGTCTGGGCAACAAGCTCCCTGAACTGGTGGCCTTGACGGAAGAGGGATGCCTGGATATTGTAGCAGTCACATAAACATGGTACACAGAGAACCATGACTGGGATGTTAACATACCAGGGTACACAACCTACAGGAGAGACAGGGAGGGGAGAAGAGGAAGAGGAGTAGCTCTCTATGTAAGGGAAGGGATATAACCAACTGAACAAAAGAGTAAACAGGGAGGAGAGGAGGCACTATGGGTCACCTTAGAGACTGGAAATGGCACCACAATCCGCACAGGGGTTGTATACAGAACCCCATGTCAGGGGGAGGGAATGGACAAGGATATGATAGAAGGCATTCTTAGGATAGCAGAAAAAGGGGGTATACTGCTGATGGGAGACCTGAATATGCCAGATGTTAACTGGAGCATGTTTGCTGCAGCCACATCCAAGAGCAGGGCCATTATCGATGCCCTACAGGTGGCATGCCTCAGACAGCTAGTTTTGGAATCCACTCATAAGGGAGAAATCTTAGACCTCATACTCTCAAATGGGGACAGTGAGAGGATCTCAGATCTAGAAGTGGGTAGCCATCTGGGAACAAGTGACCATCAAACAGTGTGATTCACAATAAACTCAGCTACAGGGTCAAGCCATACAAAAGTGAGGGTACTAGGCTTCAGGAGGACAGACTTTGGAAAAATG
This sequence comes from Neoceratodus forsteri, assembly GCA_016271365.2. Classification (NCBI taxonomy): domain Eukaryota; kingdom Metazoa; phylum Chordata; order Ceratodontiformes; family Ceratodontidae; genus Neoceratodus; species Neoceratodus forsteri. Next base: position 357,365,594 of record CM057456.1, read on the forward strand.
GGAGAGTGCCTTAGAAAAGCACTAGCAAACAGGCTAGAAGGAGGGGTGTAACAACAATGGGGGAAACATCAGATCTGCCATCACAGAGGCAACAAGCCTTTGTGTGAAGCAAATAAACAAATCAAAATGAAAGAAAAAGCCACTATGGTTCTCAAAAGAGGTGGCGGGGAAGGTCAGGGAGAAAAAATAGCATTCAGGAAGTATAAGGAAGCACAGAAGGAGCAGGACAGAGAGCTGTACCAGTTAAGGTAGAAGGAAGCAGGGAAGTCAGAATAGCAAAGGCCCAAACTGAGGAAAAGATAGCCAACTCAGTTAAGAAGGGTGATAAGGGCAAGACCGGTGGCACTGAGGGTTGAGGTGCTGGACGCCACACCTCACCCCACGCCGGTGACCTCGGTTTGGGAAAAAGCTGGGGATCGCCAGGGGTCGGCGGGGAGGAAGAGATCGAGCATCCAGAGGACTGCTCTCTCTTTCCAGGGGAGGGTGTGGGATGCGCTCGCTCATGGAGCGACCTCTGGTGGCAGCTGGAGGTTTGCCAACTGAGAAAGCATGGCGTGTGCCATGGAGTGGGTGGAGCTACGGCACTATGTTGCCTCGCTGGCCGGGCTCCAAGGGGGGGATGAAAAAGACAGAAAACCCCCAATCCTGGGGATAGATGAAGGCACCTCAACCTTCCATAGTCCACACTCCCAACTCCGGGCTATCTCCTCTCCACTGCCAGACTCATGTGCTGGGCACTTTGCCCTATAAGAAAGAGCACCCTGGGTGATAGCGTGGCCCTACCTCCAGAGGGTTCAGACCAAGAGGTGGTGCTTGATGACACGAGGGGAGAGGAGGGGTCATGGAGGGAGGTAGAGGCAAGGAGCTCCCAAGGTCACTGGAAGGAATTCTCCAGGAGTTGGAGATAAATAAAGTTAAAAAAAAAGAAGGGGGATAAAACCTTTTATAGGTACATCAGGGAGCATAGAAAGACAAAGGGAGGGACAGTGAGGCTGAATAGAATGGACGGTGAGTGGGCAGAGGGACAATGAAAAAGCAGGGATACTGAACGAATATTTCTGCTCAGTATTCACAAAAGAGGAGGAGAGGGAGGTGCCTAATCCAAGTAACAGAAGCACTCTGGATGGGGGGGTTGATCCCAGTCCTGTCACAGAAGAAAGTGTTCTGAAAGAACTCCTAAAACTGAAGGTAGACAAAGCAATGAGGCCTGGTGGAATTCACCCCAGAATTCTAAAAGAATTAAGAGGAGACTTAGTGAAACTACTAACAACCCTTTTTAACAAATCATAGGAGGATGGTGTGGTACCTGATGACTGGAGGAAGGTGGATGTCATTCCCTTTCACAAAAGGTGGACCAAGACAAAGGCAGGAAACTACAGACCTGTCAGTTTGACCTCTGTGGTAGGGAAAGCGATGGAATCACTTCTAAAGGAAAGAATTGTTGAGTACTTAGAGACCAGTGGGGCACAGGACCCAAGGCAGTATGGGTTCACAGTGGGAAGGTCATGCCAGATGAATCTAATTGGTTTCTTTGACTGGGTGACCAAAATAGTAGACCAGGGAGGGGCAGTGGACATGGCCTACCTAGACTTTAGCAAGGCATTTGACACAGTCCCACACAAAAGATTAATAGTCAAATTAAACAGCCTGAGAGTGGGTCCCAGGGTGGTAGCCTGGGTAAAACATTGGCTGGACAACAGGACACAGAAGGTAATTGTAAATGGAGTCCACTCAGAAGAAAGAGGGGTTACTAGTGGGGTACCGCAAGGTTCAGTACTGGGTCCAGTCCTTTTTAATGTCTTTATAAGTGACATTGCAGAGGGATTGGAAGGAAAAGTATGCCTCTTTGCAGGTGACACAAAGATCTGCAACAGGGTTGATACACAAGGAGGGGTGGAAAGGATGAGAAAGGAGCTGGCAAGGTTGGAGGAATGGTCAGAAGTATGGCAGCTTGGATTCAATGCAAAGTAGTGCAAAATAATGCACCTGGGAAACAAAAACCCAAGGGACTATTACACAATGTTGGGGGAGGTAGTAACAACAACAGAAATCGAAAAGGACCTGGGGTAATCATATCAGATGACATTAAGGTAAGCAAGCAATGTGAGAAGGCAGTAGGGAGGGCTGGGGGGATACTGGGACGTATAGGGAGAGGCATCACCAGCAGAAAACAGAGAGCTGTTATCCCTCTGTACAGACAGTTGGTCAGACCCCATCTGGAGTACTGCATCCAGTTCTGGAGACCCCATCTCTGTAAGGACATAGACAGGATAGAGGCAGTCCAGAGGAGAGCAACTAAAATGGTGCAGGGTCTGCAAGACAAGCCATACGAGGAGAGATTAAAGGAGCTTAATATGTATACTATTGAGGAAAGGAGGGAAAGGGGAACATGATAGAAACTTTTAAGTACCTCAGTGGAGCCAACAAAGTCCAAGAGGGTAGCATCTTTCAGAAAAAGAGATGTGCAAGAACAAGGGGACACAATTTGAAGATAGAGGGGGTGCGGTTCAGGGGCAATGTGAGGAAGTATTTTTTCACAGAGAGGGTGGTGGATGCATGGAACAGCCTTCCTGAGGAGGTTGTGGGGTCTAAAACTGTGGGAGAATTCAAGAATACATGGGACACTCATAAGGCAATTTTTGTGGGTGGGTAGGAAGAAATAGGCTGTTGATTAACTAGGATCTGCAGTTTATCCTGTAGGTAGGGAAATGGGCAGACTAGGTAGGCCAAACGGTCCTTATCTGCCATCAAAGTCTATGTTTCTATGTTTCTATGTGTGTGTGGAAGGGGAGTGAGCACTCAAGTGGAGGAATACTGCAGAATACTGAATTCCTAAATTCCAAGGTAAATAAAACCTCTACTGAATGCCTCGAAAGGCAGATGACTGACAGGTAAAAAAACATCTGTGGAGGGACTTTCTAAGCACTGTTTCTTTATAAGAAAAAACATGTATAGCTGAAGCTTCTACATGTTTTTTCTTAAGATTTTTTCCCTGGATGGAGCACCAATACATTCAAAACTGTAAGAAATTACCAGATAATTGGTGTTATAAGTAGAATATTAGATGCCCACAAAATCTTTCTTTTTTATGCACTATTTTATTATATTTCTGTTTCTTTTTTATGCTCAATTCATTTTCTAAATGCAGTAAGACCCTTCAGGGTGTGGGATATTGGTTGGCACCCTTGGCCTACCAACTGACACTGTGACCTAGTTTTGTAGCTACCTCTCTAACCGATCCCAACTCGTAAGTATCAACGGAGCACTGTCTGGCACCAGAAATGTCACCATTGGTGTACCCCAAGGATCCATACTAGGTTCATTGTTATTCTGCCTATTTGTAAATAACCTCCCCACAGCCTGCCCCTCACAGGTCCTCCTCTATGCAGATGATGTGGTCATCTATGCCAGTGACCCAAACCAAGTGACTCATACAAGAACTCCAACATAGTTTTGGGGCATTGGAAAAGTGGTTCTGTAAAAATAAACTCCTGCCGAACTACAAGAAAACAAAGACCATGCTATTCGCTGGTCCTCAAGCAAGGAAAAAAAACCTTCCTCTTATTATCACAAATGAGAAAGGTGTTGTATTTAGAACATGTTACCTCATATGAGTACCTAGTGGTAATAATGGATGAGTCACTCACATTTGGCCCCATCCCTGATGTAGATTCTATTGTGAGGCTGACTCACTTAAAATTAGGAACACGATACAGGAATGGGCACTACCTCACACCTGCAGCTAAGCGCACTATGGTAGCCAACTCAGTCCTCCCAGTGCTGGACTACAGGCTGGTTGTGTATGGTGCAGCCACTGACATGATCCTCAACAGGGTCAGACTGGTGCTAAATAAGGCCTGTCGGTTCATCCTGGGAGCAGACAGGCTCACACATGCCTGTACTATGTACTTCCAAACTGACTGACTGACTCCCACTACAAGATAGAATCAAGTACCAGGTTTGCCTGCAAAGAATGAAAGTGCTCATTGGACTCACCCCCTGCCATACAAAACTTCTTGTGCCCTATAAACAATCAATTCTCAACCAGGAATAGGTCTTGGACAGTACTGTCTGTACTCTTTCATAAGACTAGTCAGGCCCAATGCTCTTTCACCTAAAGAGAACCACTTTGGTTAAATGAGCTGCCAGAATCCTTGCTAAACCTCCCTAGCATTTCCCAATTCAAATCAGGGCAGATAAAGTTTCTTTCACCAGGCTCCAGTTGTGACTGCACTCATACCTAACAGAATGTCAGCCCTATGCCACATGGTACAGTCCACATAAGTACTGACTATCATGATGCAACTCCTTACCCTGCTATTTTGTAAGCAGTTGAATTTCCTGTTACACATTGTGACAAGACTTCATTGGACCTTCATGCTGTACCTTCTTTAAGCTACAGTAAGGAACTTCCTTCCTTATGATGAGGAACCTTTGTAAAACACCTATGAGCTCAAAGGTGTATTCCAAATAAATAAATATCAACTATTCTTGGGGCTGTAGGGCCTTCCTTCTGCAGGGTCAGGCCTTATTATGGCCCTACATGTACAGGTATCCACCAACTTATCAGACTTATGTTAGTGTGTGTGTGTAAATATGTACAGTGTGTGATGAATGGCAGATTTGCTCTATCTTCTGCAGGATTTGCCAGGGATTAACATTACACAAGAGTTATCACACATAAAGGGTAATATGGGTATCCTTCACAATACATATTAAAATAGCAGTTAACCCCTTGCAGAGAGATTGTATATTAAACTGCTAGGTCTTTACCTCCTACCCTTGAAGTATTTCATTACTTTAGAGTAGATATACTCAAATTTCAGAAGGGGGCCTCAAATGGAAATGGGGATACATTTACTTTCCTGCTTTCTTTCTTAGCCATCTAATTCTTTATATAATATGTAAAGATATCAACTGGCAAAACTGTTCTCTGAATGAAACAGGACACATATCACCCCCTGAAGAAGATGTAGAGCAAATTGGTACATTGGGGAGGTCTGTGCTAGCACTTTAAGCCTTGGGTTCCCTACCCTTTTTTCAGTATACTATAGAACACTCTGAGAGTCAACGTGGGTAGGTGCACCATAGCAGCATGAGTTCCAGTCTTCTTCTCTTGGTTTTGTTTTTCACATTTCATGTCTATATATACTAATATAAGCACAGAGGGGAATCTTCTTCACTTCCAAGGTACAGCACAGCAGTTTTGCTCTGAATATCAATATACATATATCCAAACAATATTTATAATACCTGTTTAACACAATTAATCTTTTCCAACCAACCAAACAAACAAACCAACCAACCAACCAAGTAGGACACATTGCACAGAGAAGTCAAGCTCCCCAAATAAAGGAGTAAAGTAACTCAGCTCCATGTAATTTTTTACAAAATATAAAAGCCATGTTTTGCTGAAGTAATGGTTCTTAAATGCTGTCAGTAAGAAGCACAGTATGGAGAGTTATAATGCTTGCTATTGTGAAATGGGATACAAGGTCAGCATTCCAATGGTGTTAAAAGGGACAAAATAATATTAATGATATGTGATTAGGAACAGTCTTTTGCTGGGCATTTTAAATCATGCTGTTAAAAAAAATGATGGCGCTTTTAAAGGTTAAAAATTACATTCGGAATGAGAAGTGACGATTGGTGACTGTGGAATTAGGCAGGACAGACTAAATGATTTCAAGTCTGACTAGAGCTTTAAATTGCAAAAATGTAATTATTTTGTTAAAGGTGAAATTGTGAACTAAAGATAGTATTAGATTGGTAACAAGGTAATATGAAAATTCTTATTGTAGATATATAGAAAACATGGGCAGTGAAGAAGCCAGGGGGCTTCATGAAGTAAGCTAGAGACCTTATTTTTCATGTTGGAGAGATGATACCGTGTTGAAAGCTGACACATTGATTTCTGTTTATGGTGTATTAAAGATACTGTTGCTTTATATTGCATTGTGAAAAGATTTCACATCTTTATGGAATGGGTGGAAAATTAGGTGAGAGTTTTTTGTAAAATTTGGCATGTATTTTAAATCATTACTCAATGTTAAAAAATTATTTGCACTTCATAAATATTTTATTTAGGAGAGCACATAATTAATATGCTTTAGCAAGCAAAATTAATGGACTGAGCACCACTAGCAGCAAGGTGGACTTCTCTCAATATTTATATTTGAGAACTATAATATTGTAAGTTACTACATGAGGATATGTTGAAATTTATGTTACCAATGGTATCAGTCACATAATGGCTGGCATAAGTTTTTTTTTTGGTATTATTATTTGTGATAGAGTAAAAAGTATAAAATTAATGTTGCGTAACTAGGAGGAAAGTTACCTCTTCTCAGACTGCTGATCAAAGGTGAAATTTTAAAGCTTTACATATTTCACCATTTATAAAACCTGAAACAAGTAGTGGGGTCACCACGAAATGTTGATCCCAGTGAATGCTGATATTTGGTGACATAAGTGGAATTTTATGGGAAAATTATTAAAACTTTATACCAGTAAGTGGTTCTGTCATCTCCATTCCTGCATGGAGAAGCAAAATAAGTCACCCCCCCTTAAAAAAAAGACACAAGCACAAAAACAAACAAACAAAAAAAAGAAAGAACTCATAACAAACAGAACTACAGCTACGTTTCCTCTTCAAGGAATAGCAAGAATGTTGGGTCAGAGAATAAGGCAAACGTACACACACACACACACACACACACACACACACACACACACACACACGCATACACGCACACACACGTACATACACACACACACTTCCTAAAGCAAAAACACTTAGATATACCACCTCATAAATAAACAGAGTTACATCAATCCTTTAAAAAAAAAAAGCAAAATGATAGAGCAGACAATAAAGCAAAGTCAGTCTCTCCCACACATAAAAAGGCTGAAGCACACAGCTTAGGTCTTATCATTTCATAACTAACAGAATTACAACAAACTCAATGTCTTCTAAAAGAAAGTGACAATTTTACATTGCCGTAAGAGGTTTTTTTTTTACAATTTATATTTCTGAGCTACCTGTATCAGCTCTGATGGGGAATCCATCAGTAACTTCCCAGATCCCTGCCTACCTTGCTGTCATCTGTCCCCATGGAGCAGTCAATGATACAGTGGTAGGGACCTTTCTGGTTATACCAGGGACCCACCAAGGAACCAGCACCGGGGCCATGCTTTTTTCCATGTTGTGCCATCCCCTTAATATGTCAGCATGCAAGGGGGATCAATGCACATATGCACAGCATGCATCCCCAGTCCAACATCTTCCCCTCCCACTTTGACTTCCTCAGCTGCACAGAAACCAGTGGTCACCCAGGTATCAGTAGAGCAATAAGGAAAGCAGACCTCCCTCTATAGAGAAGATCATCCCCAGGACACTCAATCCTCCTTCCTCTGATTGGCCCCCAGTGACCCAGGCTCATTGCAAAACTTGGATCACTGGCATCCCAAGTGGAAGCTCTACCACTGACAGGCTAGCTTTTGCTGTAGGATTTGATAACGTAAATCAATTAGTCAAGCAGGCAGTCATTGTCAAGTACAACTCAATCACAAATATGTGGTCAACCAGGTAGGAACAAAACATGCGACAGAGAAATTTTAAAGAATAATAACATCCTCCAAGGTATCCAACATGCAGAAATAGGCTACTTGTGTGGTAAATGCACTCAGTTTCCCCTCGTACCATACACTATGCACAATACAGCTGAATATGTCAGCACAACAAGGCACCTAATTTGGTATAGTTGCTAACATACATGCAGCCTCCCGCAGCAACCTTCTGTGAGGCAGCATGACAAAAGCCTTACTGAAACCTGAAGCTGAGTAAATCTACAGCATGACCCTTATTTGCTACTCTCATTACACAGTCAAAGAATACTATCAGGTTGGTCTGACAAGAACTCCCTACCAGAAACCCATGCTGTTTACTGTCCTGGAGTTTGTCTCGCTCCAGGTAATCCACTAGGTCCTCTCTGACTAGTGTCCCAGTTAGTTTACCCAAAACAGAGGTAAGAATGACAGGTACAGTATGTAATTACTCAGTTGCTCTTTGTGCCCCCACCCCCTTTTGTAGAACAGAATTATATCCACTACCTTCCAGTATTTTAGAACTACCCCTATCTGAATTGAGCTATTGGACAGTCCTACCAGGGGTTCAGTTAGTCTCACTGTCTTTTCAAACCCTTTCACTAGTAAATACCTACTGCCTCATCTCTGGGACCCCCCTTATAGCCACCTTTATGTAACTCTTTGGCAGAGGCCTGCTGTCTTCCCTTTATGAATACAAAGCAGAAGACATCATAAAGAATGGCTTCTTTTTTACTCATCCTTCTCTATTATGATACCTCCCTCTGTTGACCTAACAATTCCCAAAAAATCAGAGCACAGCACCAGCAGAAGGGTGTGGGGTGATAAGAGATTGCTAAGCTAAGTCAGTGGTGATTTTGTGCTCTTCTAACCAACAACTTGCTGTAGCTGTTCTCTTTCTTACAGGAACATGAAAGAGTGCCATTTTCAGCAGTTGGGGAGACAGGAGGACCATGTGACACCACTCAGCCAATCAGGACTGAGCAAGAAGACAAACAGTAAATAAAAAGAGGAGTTCATTTTTAATGAAGGCACTGTTTGAAATGGGTGTATACTGCCAGCTGCAGGATGTGTGGTGGTAAGAGATTGCTAAGTTAGCAGCATTTTTTATGCTGTTCTAAAAATAAGTTGCTTGCAGCTGTTCTCCTTCCAACAGGAACAGAAAAGAGCACAGTTGTTTGCATCTGGAGGGACAGAAGAACCACTTGACACCACTCAGGTCTGAGCAGGAAGGCACACGGGATAAAAAAGGGAACATTTTTTCTTAATCAAAGCCCTTTCTGAAACTGGAGCACAGCTCCTGCAGCAAGGTGTGGGGTCATAAGAGATGGTTATGTCAACAGTGCTTTTTGTGCTGTTCTAACAAATAACTTGCATGTAGCTGTTCTATTTACTACAAGAACAGATGAACAAAACTGATAATTAATACCTGTCATGAACCAATAAGAAATTTTCAGAATGCATGCTTTCAGGCTACACAGTGTCCTTCTTCAGGTATGGTACGTTCTACACAAAGCAAGCTTTTATTCAGTGGGTAGTGAAATCTACAGTATTGCTAACAATTAACATATGTAAAAAGAGTTGTAGATCTAAAGGTACAATGGCTTTTAGGAGGAGTTAAAAAAACTCTTTTGAGATGTAATGAAGCCAGGATACTGGAGTCAGAGGAAATGGTGTGGTAGAGGGAGAGAAAGAGAGAGAGAGAGAGAGAGAGAGAGAGAGAGAGAGAATAAGAGAGGAAGAAAGAGCTAAACACCTTTGGCCCAACTTGCAAAGTTCACAAAATGGCACAAGGAGCTTGCGACACAAGGCATGGTGCAAAGTACTCCTTGTGCCAACAGATGCAACTGAGTGAGTCTCAAATGCAGCTTGTGTCGGCCACAGGCTGTGTGCACCAAGGGTGGCTTGTGCCATGCTTGCAGCACAAACTGGGCTGCGGCATGGTACTAGTGGGCATGCAGCACACAGAAGCTGCCATATCCCCTAATTTGGGATTCTCAAACTCGCCCAGAGGGTGAAATTCTAAGTATCCTTAGATCAGCCAGGGCAAACAGGAGAGAAAAATGTAGGAAAATGAAGAAAAGGGTCCCAAAAAGAATAGCGTGAACTAATAGAGCTATTCTTAGCCAAGTCCTCCCTCTCACGTGTTCGTCAAGGGCTTGCTTTGTCCTGCTGAGAGAAAATGTTATCTCTCCCTACGTCTGCTTTTAGATGCTGTTCTTGTATTTTGCCCCTTTTCCTGTGTCTAAAAAAGGGTTAGATACTGGAACCCTTCTTGTTTAAAGAATGTCAAACGAATTGGTGTGTAACCTGCAAAATAGCCGGCTGGCATTAAAAAATCTCTTTTATTTTCATCCCTTATGTTGAAGACTCGCTGGGTTGAGGTTGCGAGTCTTTTTTGTGTAGCTAGCATTATCCAGGAGATAGGCATGTTTTTAGCAAGTAGCCGCAAATATAGTGAAACATTGCATTTTGGCTAAAACTAAAAAGCTAATAATTGGTTAGCTGCAAATATAGTGAAACATTGCATTTTGGCTAAAACTAAAAAGCTAATAATTGGTTAGCTGCAAATATAGTGAAACACTAGCATTCTGGCTAAAACTAAAAAGCTAACAATTGGTTAGCTGCAGATATAGTGAAACACTGGCATTTTGACTAAAACTAAAAGGCTAATAATTGGTTAGCTGTAAATATAGTGAAACACTTGCATTCTGGCTAAAACTAAAAAGCAAACAGTTGGTTAGCACAGTCAGTAGGTAGCACATTAAGCTTTACAGTACATGTGTTCCCAATCAGAGGAGGCCTTCTAGAAAAGTGCAGTCTCCTATAGGGAGTTGATGACACCCTCTCTGTGCTATTTAGGTGATGCTAGATGTCAGTCACCCAAAAATGGGGTGGAGTCTAGACTCATTAACACCCTCTTTTGAATAAAAGCAGATTTAGTGTGTGTTACATAGAGAATAATGGATAGGTAGGTAGTTATAATGAGGATTTTACACCCCCCCAATGGGTGGGATGCCACATAAACCCCAAGAGCATCCTTTATTTTGTATAATTGCTGGGGGCCATTTTTTCACCACAGCAATTATACAAAATTACTGTATTTCTGTAGGGAGTCAAGCCGTGGACTGTTGGAGTTTTAGCGAGGTCCATAGCGGCTGGCTCATAAACGTAAGCAACTTTTTTTTTTTTTTTTAACTTGGGGGCCGATTAGGTAGTTGTTTTTTTTGTTGTACCCAGTAGTATTCAGTTAAAATAAAAGAACTTACTGCCACCTTCTATTGGGGAAGTTGAGAGTGCTGAAGAGCGGGGACAGACCGTGCAGAGAGCAGGAATTTTGCGGCAGGCGCATGCACTGAAGTAGGGACACCGGGATCATGAATGTTGTTGTAACCAGCTGGTTATAATGTTAGAATTATAACCCAGTTTCCCCATGGGAAAAAATGTAACCAGTTCTAATAATGAATTTATTGTTGTTTTCTGTTATCCAGAATGGATAATTTTGTACTCTTAAAGTGGTTAGTCAGTAACTATATGTCTAGCTAGACTGATATATGAAATATTTGAAATAAAGATGATTAAAGGTGGGCCTTGCTCTTTAGGGAAGGAGTCTGGGTGTTTTAAAAACCCAAGATGCAGCACCTTTAGATCAGATGTAGCCTGGAGTTGGTGCTGCTAACATCTCCAGTTTAGGGTTCTCCAAAGGGAGACCCAACACAGACTTTATTAGCGTTCTAGCTACCTGTAGACCCTGCGCTGTATTTTTGCTTTGGTTTATTTCTCTTGATTTGCTGATGGTATCAAGAAAGTCATTATTTTGTATCACAGTACATTATTTATTTCTTATTTTCTTTATTTTTTAATAAAAACAACCACTTCTTTTTAGATGTGGTGTACCTGATATGCTGTGTCTTGTTTGATCATTACTACCCCATGACACACTATAAAAAAGGAAAAGATTGAAATACCAGTGGGACAGCATTTCTCTCAAACTGATCACTCCAACTCTGTTCTCTCTTTCCGGGTTCTTAAAGGACACTTCAAAAATACACAAGAAAGGCGAGCTTCTGAGCTCTAACTTATTCATCTTCTGTATACTAAGCATAATAGAATGAATATAGCCCTCAATTACATGACCCATTGCAAATTTTACTGACAATATAATTTTGTTGTTGTTCAGGTGCATATGCATTCCCTTTGTATATGTTTATATTCATTATCTCTTACATTTAATACTGTGTATTTCTATTGTGCCTTATACATTAACTTGGTTTAATTTATAGCTTTGATCATACTTTTTATCTATTGTATTCCTATGTGTATTTATATTTATGCAGCATAATATATATAAAAAGACAAAGAACCTCTGTGCGCAAACACTGAGGCAAGGGTTACCCCAAAGGGCATTTGGCTGGGAAGCCAAGTTTCAAGAAAATACAAAATCACACATGCCGCCACAATGCAAAGCATCATGGGCTGCATATGCAAATCACCACAGAATGTTATGCTGGTCCAACTTTAAGCAGAATTGCATGGTGCCGAAAGGCCTCTCACACAGTTTGCAAAGGGTGCTAACAGAAGACATAGACACATGTTTCGTCCTACCAGGACTCATCAGTATGCCTCGTCTGTTTGACACCCCAGTGGAATGGAAAAGCTAACCTTAACGCAGTGTCTCTTATGTCTTTTAAATAGTTTTTTATTTTAATGGGCTCACCACAATATATCCAAGGCACACTGCCTTAAGGTTAGCTGGACCATTCCACTGGGGTGTCAAACAGACGAGGCATACTGATGAGTCCTGGTAGGATGAAACACGTGTCTATGTCTTCTGTTAGCACCCTTTGCAAACTGTGTGAGAGGCCTTTCCGCACCATGCAATTCTGCTTAAAGTTGGACCAGCATAACATTCTGTGGTGATTTGCATATGCAGCCCATGATGCTTTGCATTGTAGGGACATGTGTGATTTTGTATTTTCTTGAAACTTGGCTTCCCAGCCAAATGCCCTTTGGGGTAACCCTTGCCTCAGTGTTTGAGCACAGAGGTTCTTTGTCTTTTAAATAGTTTTTTATTTTAATGGGTTCACCACAATATATCCAAGGCACACTGCCTTAAGGTTAGCTGGTCCATTCCACTGGGTTGTCAAACAGATGAGGCATACTGATGAGTCCTGGTAGGACGAAACACGTGTCCATGTCTTCGGTTAGCACCCTTTGCAAACTGTGTGAGAGGCCTTTCGGCACCATGCAATTCTGCTTAAAGTTGGACCAGCATAACATTCTGTGATGATTTGCATATGCAGCCCATGATGCTTTGCATTGTGGGGGCATGTGTGATTTTGTATAATATATATATATATATATATATATATATATATATATATATATATTAATTATAGGGTGCGGTCATGCTCCTATATTTAGGGTTATGAAGCCACTTCTATGTTAAACTGAAAATGTTGTGCGTTAATAACTTTGGACTCATTCTATGGATTTGCAAGAAATTTGGTATGCGCAGTGAGGCATGGTAGATCTCTTGATCTCCAAAATTTCATTTCAGTCAGATTTACGGTCTTTTGCACACCAAAACGCTGAAAAATGCACTTTTCGCCAGTTATGTGGGCAGTTTTGGGGATTTTGTCCATGGTGCTGCACAGCTGTCATGTGGCATGCTGCTCTGTAAGTGGGCTCATCTGAAAGCGCTTTAGTCAACAAACATGCTGCTTTTCATTTTGTGAAAAAATATTAATCCATTCAAAAGTAATTGCAGTTTTAAGTTCCCATTATAAGTCAATGGGAAAATTTATATGGTTGTTTTGCAAACAAAGAATGTTTTTTTTGACATCTAGTCCTTCCTCCCGATCAAAGAATTTGCAGGCTCACAGTCAAAGAATCTTTGACGCCGAGAATTCTTTGATTGCAATGGCCACCATCTTGTTTTAAGGTTCCAGTCAGAAAAATTCAAATATCTCAGCTCAGGAGTGACTCCTGAAGTAAAACATGGATGGGTTTTACTCAGGGAGCTTCGCTCTATTGAGCCATGCCTTTGGTTTTGTTCAAAATGGTCAAAAAATAGAGTTTCACACATTTTTATTCTTTGATCGCAACTCGCTAACGATCTTTGTTCGTGAGCCTGCAAATTCTTTGATCAAGAGATTCTTTGACCATGATCTTTGATCGTGAGGGAGGGACAAGATGGCCAGTTGAAAAAAGCATATTTCTCAGCTCAGGGGTGGGTTATTAACAAAAATGAGGGTGGGTTTTGCTGAGGGGGCTTTGTTTTATCAAACCATGCCAGTGGTTTCACGCATTTATGTCTAAAATTTGAACTTCTTCATTTTTTATTCTTTGATCATGAGCCTGCAAATTCTTTGATCATGAGATTCTTTGATCATGATCTTTGATCGCTAGGGAGGGGCTAGATGGCCAGATTTTAATACAACAGATAGGCCAATTTTAACAATCTTTAACTTTAAATATCTCAGAAACGGTTTGGTCTTTTTACTTGAAATTTGGAGGGTGTTGACAGCATGTCCTCTAGATGTGAATTACAGTGTTTACATGTTGGACAACACATTTACTGTGAACATATTGTGTGGCGCAGTTTACATTTGGTGGACAGCATTTTCCATTCTCGTACTGGCTTGAAATTTATACGGTACCTAGCCTTACTGCCATGGATCTACTTTTCAGTCATTAGGTGTCTAAAATCTTAACAGGTGAGGAAGTCTGCCACTCCAACGAATGAAAATCTCAAACTTTCTCATGTTGTATCTCGGAAATGGTTTAATCTTTTATATTGAAATTTGGAGGGTCTTCAGGAGATGTCCTGTTCATGTGAATCATGGTGTTTAAGTGTTGGAAAATTAATTTGCTGCGGACAAATTGCATGGCACACTATATGTTTTGCATATGGTGTTGCATTGTGGTACTGAGTTCACATTTATAGGGTGCCTAGCATTACTGCCATGGAGGTAATTTCCAGTGGTTATGTGCCTGACATGTAAACAGGTGTTGAATTATGCCACTGTGGTGACTGACACTTTGCTTTCTTTCAATGTGGTTGGAGCTTTTGGGCTTCATGCTCCCACCCATATGTGCTCCCAGCAATACATATGATAGTCAGTACTTGTAGTCTTATCTTACGCAGAAATTTATAAGTTGGTGGGAGTGTGGGGCCCAAAGGGCCCGCGCTCCAACCAACTTCCATGACTTTTTACTTTTATATTCTTTCTCAAAAAGTAAGGAAATTCTATGCAAAAAACTTTGTTAATGTATCATTTAGGGTTAAAACACAAAAAGTAAGAAAATGAAACTTTTAGGGTTGACCCCTCCCCCCCTTGGACCTGTCCATTGTCTTGAGATTGGCAGCTGACGGGGTGTGTCCTTGGGGTTCTGAGGCTTAAATCTCATTCCATTCTTCTTTTCTGTGGCTTGTGAATATGATTACACATGGAATGGGGTGAGATTTAGGCCTCACAACCCCAAGGACACACCCCATCAACTGTCAATCTCAGAATGATGGGCAGGTCCAAGGGGGGGAGGGGTCAACCTTAAAAGTTTCATTTCCTTACTTTTTGCGTTTTAACCCTAAATGATGCTTTAATGAAGTTTTGTTGCATAGAATATATATATATATATATATATATATTTGCAAAAACATAGTTAATGCATCAGTTAGGGTTGATAGTACACTGACAAAAGTTTGGAAATTCGGTGTTAGGGTTACTAACCCCTATCACTCCATCCCCACCCCCACCCTCCACACACCAACAGGCATCAGGATGTGCACTGGGGTCGTCGGCCTAAGTCTCACCCCATTCCATGTGTAAACAAGCTGAGGTGGTGCAGTATAGGAAAATGGGGTGAGAGTTAGGCCCAATGACACTAATGCACACCCTGACAACTTTTCTTTATTTACTGCCCCTAGGTAAACACTGTCAGTTGTATTTACCTAATCGGGGCTGAGGAACATACTAGGGGCATCAGATTTTCAATCTGACCCTCAGAAATGCCATTTTCATGATTGCGTCCCCGTAGTGTCAGAAATTGCGGCTGAAACAGATGCTTGTAAATTTTGTAATTATTGCCCCTGTGAAGCAGACAGTGACTGGAGGTGGTGTTTAGGTGGTGGTTTAGCAGTACGGGATTGCTGGCCACCAGAGGGGTGTTGGCATGCTGGTTGGAGATGGAGGGGCAAAGAGATTACAGGGGTTGGAGGTATCTATGGACCTGCTATCGGTAGGCAGATGCATACTTTCATTGGTGACCATGACAATCAGGTGGTGGGAAGTCCACTGGATGCCAGAGAGAGAGAGCAATAACAACAGGATTAGTGATCTGTGGTGTTGAAGCTCTGAGACTGCTGCATATTGGTGGAGTAAGAGGGGTTTTTGAAGAAACTGCGGATAGAATGGTGACAGGCATTAGTGAGGAGCATATGGATCCTTGCACTGCCAGTATCAGCTCCATATTTTAAGGAGCTATTGTCACCGAGTTGAAGTTTAGTTTGGATTATTTTTTATTGTGCATGGAAAATAAAGGTTGGTGCAAGTGAAGGAGTAGAGCTGAGGTGACAGAAAGTGCAGAAGATGCGAGTCACAAGAACAAACAAGTACTGTGGGCTGGCTGGAGACTGCTGATAATGGAACTTGCAGTTGTTTGGAGGCAAAACTACTGTATGTTTTATTTAAAAAGGTACATATCAGGAAGGGATTGAGGGTGGGGGTGCCAATAGACACCAGGGTTTAAACGGGGGATACAAAAAAAAATTGAGGGGGACCAAATGTTCCCACAACACTTTTGTTTTGAAGGAGAGAAGGTGGCCAAAAATCAATCCTTACTTGCCATCTCTTTTCCTTGTTCTGCACCACGACTCATTAATCAGTTGGTAGACAAGGATTCCCAGTCTCACCATCTGATCACAAATTTTCATAACCAGATGGCCAGACAGGAATCCTTGTCCACCAGCCAAATTCCTTGTCTGCCATCCTGATTTGTCACTGGCAGAGAAGGATCCCTAGTTTGGCCATCTGGCTGTGAACATTTAAGACCAGATGTCCTGGAATCCTTGTCTGCCAGCTGATTTTCTTGTCTGCCAGTGACGAATCAGGATGGCGGACAAGGAATTTAGAGAGTGGTGAACAAGGACTAAACTAAGTAAAAAAAAAATTTCTGGGGTCATATGGACCTGGAAAACCACACAGCCCAGCTAATCAACTACTGATGAGCAGCAATCACACAATAATGTGTGAAACAGCAACCCCTGGGCAGAGTTATGATGGTTTGTAACCAAGTTCAAAAAGTCTTGCACTCACCACCACCATATAGATGCTGCTCACAAAGGATAGGTGTGCAATAAACATTATTAATGGTGCCAACTCATATGCCTTGACACATTTCAGAAATAAAACAAATTCTTTTATCAAAAGACATGTAATAGTAAAATTTGTGATTATGACAGTTTGTTCAGGACAAAATAAAAAAAAACAAGATGGCAGCTGGAGAACAAGGAATTTTTTCTGGTGAGCCAGGATTGTCAACTTACAAACCAGGACTGGCCCCTGATGAATTAGGATCCTGTGTTGTCCAGTATTTAAATAATATTTATCACAAAGTTTAGGTGTTTTGATACTATTGGGAAAGAGTTATGTTATGAAAAATAGAAATCCCATTGAAAATAATGGGACCATAAAAATGTTATAACTTTAAAACAGATTATTATTTTTTTATCACATGAATGCTGATCTGTTCTATGACCCAAGCTCTTTCTACCATAAACATTTCAGATCACAATTCAACACTGTCACTGTGCAGTGCGATGAGAAATAAACTGCAAAAAGTGGCACATTTTAGTTTTTTTCATGATCCAGATCCCAAAATTCACAAATCCAACTGGAAAGAAACTTGGTATATCAAACATTTAACCCAGGAGACTGCACATGTAAAATTTCATGCAAATCAATTGAACGGATGCAAAATTATTAAGTGCAAAATCTGAGATTTACCATAGAAGCAGCTGCTCCACCCTAACTATAGGGTTACTACTATACGTCTGCACTTTGTTAATGCACCAGTTAAGATAACTTAATGCCACAAAAGTATGGAAATGTGGCATTAGGGTTTCCAACCATAACTCCCAACCCCCAGCCCCCAAACAGGAAAAGGAAAACATATTAGAGTTTTTGGTCTCCAGAGTCTTGAGGAGTCAGTGGTTGGGTCTTCCTTGGGGTTATCAACCCAAATACTCACTCCTCACCCCTAGTCCATAGCCTCCAGCCTGAAGCACAAGGCACAGCTTCAAGCCAGTGCTTCATGGTGATGCACTCTTCAAATATAGAGAAGTGTGTCTTGCAAGCAACATGCTGCCAATACAATTTGTTGTAGCTTTCTTCATGCAGATCCTGCAGGCCCTGTGTGAAGAAAGGAGATCATATGTGATGTTGTTTGCGCAGGGAATGGGGTGAACATTGGGGCTGACAACCCCAAGGAGAATCCACCACTGATTTACCAAGACTCCAGAGACCCCAAACCCTAATATTTTTTCCTTTCACTGCTTGGGGGTTGGGAGTTAGGGTTGGAAACCCTAACACCATGTTTCCCTACTTTTGTTGCATTAATTTACCCTAACTGGTGCATTAACAAAGTTTTTTTTGGAAATAATTTTATTTTCTTTTTTTTTTGACATAGTGGAACCGCATACTCCGGGACCTGTGTGAACAGGTGCAGATGTGCAGGGACCTTTAGACCATGTGGTGTGGTAAGACTTTGTCCACCTACAGAACTGCAGGGCCTGGCACATTTCTCTCTTTACACATTTTCTCTTTATACGTTCACTCTTCGTACATTCAGTGCACATTCACTCTTTACACATTCAGTTTTCATACATTCACTCTTTTTTTATTTGACCCCAAATTTTCAAGATAGCTATTTTATGACAGCCATTATAAACATGACATGTACCATTTATAGTATATTAGTGGAATATCATTTTGCATCACAAGTGAGAAAACACATATCAGACAGGATTTAAACAACAATTTGTCAATGCCAAATGTTGTCTTGCTGGCGTTGGCATTGGTAGTTCAGGAGTTAGAGAGAGATGCATAATAGGAATGACAGTGAAGTATGGAACCAATGTCAATCCCATCCCACCCTGCAGAGAGTGACAGGCATTGAGGTGTGCCTTTGGGTCATTGGGCATAACGCTCATGCCATTTCACCTAACTCTACTCTGCAGTCTCTGATATGTGTTGCATTGTGCCTTGGGGTCATCAGGCCTTATGCTCACCCCATTCCATAAGGAAATACACTGAGATGGGTGCAGTATAGGAGAAAGGGGTGAACTTTGGGGCCGAGGAGTCCAAGGCACACCTTGATGTCTGTCAGTGACTGCAGGGTGGGGGTGGGGGTGCAATGGCTTGAGCATTACAGCTGATAATCCAAAGGCACACCCCTGACACCTGTTACTCTGTACTGGGTGGGTCATTACAATTAGAAACCCTAACACCCCAGGTGTTTGTTGGTATTTGCAATCCAAATTTTCAACATGGCCTTTTCATGACCCCACCTCATGAAAGCATTTGGGACCTGTGTTCATGAACAGTGATGCTGTGATGCTGTTAATCTGTCCAGAATGTTGATTTCCCACAGTGACCATGCCATTCTCGCCACGTGTGAAAACACAGTTTGGGCAGGATGTGAAAAATGACAGCTGCACCCTTCATAAGGAGGTGTGAAGAGATGGCAATTTTCAAAATCTGCAGTGCATATATTAAAAATTCTTGGTTACGAGTGTGAGTGAAAACTGTCAATGCATGCTCGTACCAGTCATTTTTTGGAATTCTTTCACCAAAATGTTAACATAGGCATTTTGAGACCTCTGCTCATGAACAGTGGCACTACGATTTTCTTAATCTGTCCCAAACATTGATTTCCCACTGCGACTGTGCCATTGCATGCCAGATGTGCGAAACCACATTTTGGGCAGGATGTGAAAAATGACAGCTGTACTGTTCATAAGGAGGTGTGCAAAAATGGCAATGTTGAAAATCTAAAGTAAAAATATAAAAAATTCTCTAAGTTATGACTGTGCGTGGAAACTGCGCAATGTACACTTGTAACAGTCATTTTGTGGACTTTTTTCACCAAATTTTCAACATAGGCATTTTGGGACCTTCGCTCATGAACAGTGTTACTGTGATTTTCTTACTCTGTCCCAAACATTGTTTTCCTACAGCAACTGTGTCATTGTGTGCCGGATGTAGAAAAACACATTTCAGGCAGGATGTGGAAAATGACAGCTATACTGTTCATAAGGAGGTGTGAAAAAATGGCAATGTTGAAAATCTGGAGTAAAAATATTAAAAATTCTCAAAGTTATGAGCGCGCGTGGAAACTGCGCAACGCACGCACACAACAGTAATTTTTTGGAATTTTTTCAGTAAATGTGCAACATAGGCTTTTTGGGAGCCCAGCTCATAAACAGTGACACTGTCATTTCATTAATCAGTTGCAAAAGGTGATTCAGCGCAGTGACTGCTAAATCACCTTTCAGGACTGAATAACAAGATGACAGTGACTAAATTCATGAGGTGGGGTCCCAAGAACCCTATGTTGAACATTTGGTACCAAAATTCCCAAAAATGGCTGAGATATGCACCAAAGTTGAAGAAAACCCATTTATGCCATTATACAGCTTACCAGCATTTCTTCAGTTTGCTGTCCGCTTTGATGAGTGCAGACGTGCTCCTGGTCCACCAAAAATCATTGCACCAGGCTCCAGAAGTAGGTATGGTGTGGGGGTGTGAGTGGGGAGGTTGGGTGTGCAGAGGGTGGGTGCGGGTTGGGGAAAGGGCCGAAGACAGTGAGGGACCATTTTCTACTTTACAGGTTTTTAAAAAAAAAATTGAAACATCACGAGATGGTTTTCTCTTTTTACAGGTACATTTGGCATGCTGGGTTGGGCTCCCAGTGTGCTAGCGGTGTGTTTTGGAGTGGGGGACTGGAACCTATGGGGACTGGGCACCCTGTCAGCAAAAAAAGGTAATTGTTTGCCGGGGGGGCATGATGCCAAGGGGAATTGGGCACCCCCGCAGTAAACAAATGGTACAAGGACGTCATGCCAATCGGGATTGGGATCCCCTGTTGGCAAATGAACTGGGGGGGCATGATGATGCTGACAGGGGGATTGGGCACCTCCAACATCAGCTTTTCTGGGGACTGTGAGAGTCAGATGGTGACTGCCGCCATGTTTATTAAAATGTTACACTAGGGAAGGCACACCCTGCAATGGGGGTGCTCCCTCATTGCAGCAGCTAAATCATTTCAAGTTGGTGGCATGCTTTTGCATTGCTGTCATAGACAGCATGCAATTTAATTTGTGCCATGGAGCCCAGCCCAAAAAAACAGTGGCGCCACTGGCCACAACACGACCGTGCTTCCAAAACCTGCTATTCCAAGCTACCCCAATATGTTGCTAGCATATGCGCAAGACAACATAAAAATGACTCTTATCACGTTTATGAGGTGGTGTGGAAAAATGTGTATGTTCAAAGTGTGGAGTCAAAATGTTGAAAATTAGAGAACTTATGAGTGAACATTGAAATACTGCAACATTCAATCACAACTGTAGAGAAAGTTCAGCACTCGTGGAGACCAAAATTCAGTGTAAATGAATACATTTTATTACTGTGCTTGACCTCCCAGACAGCAACCTTCTTCCCCTGCACTTTGACCCTAACACAGGGTCTTTCTCAAGGGGCAGGTTTGAGGAATAACAGAACACTTACAAATGTATACAATTAAATTTAAAGGGACACACACCCAATATGTGAAAAGTGAATTACAAAAGTGTACAATGATTTTTTGTCACACGGAAAGACACTAGAATAAGTAATTATTATCACATACAAATCCAACTTCTGCTTTTATATATTATAAATTCATACAATTAACTGAGTCTGTAATAAATTCAAGACTTATATATTGTTCAAGAATTGTATGTTTAGTGACCAACAATTTAATAAAGAAAGCTAAGAGATTAAAAACTAGAAAGGGGGTCGCAAACACACTTGTACTTTACTTAAACTGTCTTATTTTTAAGCAGTTCCTTCTCATGTAAGTGATGCTATTATTCCTCCAAAGTAAACCATTAGTTGATAAGATACACCCAAAAGTACACAAAAAGTAGGGGTTAAAGGAGAAAAAAGGAGGGGGGTCTCTCTCTTCTATGAGATGGCCAACCCCAGTCTTGTGTTAATCAAAATGTCACATGGTAACATTTCTGCAAAATATATATCTTTTTTAAAGCAAAAAACTTTGGTCGATGTTATATTTACTTCTGCATTATGTAGTCAAAATATAGGAAAAATATAATATGGGAAACAAATGTAATAATAACTTTATATCATAATATTAATTATACAGGTGTAATGTAAAGCATTATATGGAATCTTAAGGAAAGGGTGGATTTTTTTTTATTCCATTTTACATTCTATAACAAGGGGGAAAATTTCAGATAGAGCAGAGAATACAGATACAGACAAATGGAAAGGATCAAATAAGTGATGGGTTACCCTATCCCATAGTCCACATCTATGGACTAGCTCTGTGCAACATGGGCTTGCAAATACTGAAGCTCTCACTGAAGCAATTAGTCAGATTTTGGGTCCAAAGAGACTCTTCATTTCTGGTGAGCACTGTTCCTGTAAGCTTCTTGTTGATCTCCTTGGAAATAGTGGGGATTGGTTATCCCGGTTATACTGTAAAATGTGGATCCTGCACCAGCGAGTGCATGCAAACCCAAGCCTTTGGTTCTTCTAGCCTCAGCCTCCCCATAGTCAGTTTAACTGTCCATAAAATGTAGACATCAATGTTCTTCCCCAGCACACTAGCCCCCTCTCTTGTTAGGTGAAGGCTGTCACCCTTGGAGAGTTTCCTGTCCCAGAAACCACCCCAGTTCCCCACAAAGTGATACCCCTCCTCCTCCTGGCACATCCCTTCAGCCATCCATTAAGCCCTTTTATCTCCTCCTTCCTTATGCTATTATTCTTATTTCCGCTACCCAACACAGGGATTATCTAGGGAAAGGCCAGGGAAGCACAAGTTCTCCTTCAATTTGTCCTGCAGCCTTAGGAGTAGATGGAAGGTTTGATACCTTTTATTGGACCAACAAGTGTCTTGTACAAAGATGGAATTATACTCAAGCTTTCAGGGCCACACATGTCCCTTCTTCAGGTGAATAGCAAAACTGAGCAACATAAGCAGTATTTATATCTGCTGTGGAACAATTAAAAATCAGGAAATGAAGTAGGAAGGTGACAAAGAGGACTAGAGATGAAAGTCAAAGATGCAAAGTAAAAACATGAGAAGAAGTGAGGAGGGGGGCTGAGTAGGAACAGGTCAGTAGGAGATGAAAGGAAGTTAAAGGGAAGACAAAAGCACACAGATAGGATCTGAGATCAAAGGCTGGCTGTAAGGGTAGAATAGACAGGAGATGCCTAAGAGATGCAAGAAGTCAAGAAATTAGGAGAAACAAAAGAATATAGGCCTAGATAAACACAGTGTGAAGTGGTATAAACAGAGGTGTGAAAACAAGAGGGAGTGGGAGGGACTGAGCTAAAGAATTATTAGGAGAGGCAGGGAGGATGTGAGGTACAGGTAAAAAAAACAGATCAGGCAGAGCTCAGAAAAAAAAATAATAATAAGAGAAATACAGAATCAAAGTGTGATAAATAAGGACATGATTTAGTACATGATAAACAAGAATTACAGTTGACCATAGTGTGTCATTAAACCGATGTCCCGATTCAGTCCAGAAATGTTAGATTTAAATTGTTTAATATATTTCAATTCCCATGTCCTTCTGTCTTGTGTGTTTCTGGAGTTGTCTCTTAGTATTAAGAAGGATAAATCCAAGACAGAGTGATCCATTTGTGAAAAATGGTTACCCACTGGAGTGTTGATAATTTGGTTTACTATTGTATGACAGTGGTGATTCATCCTGGTTTTCAGTGGTTGGCTAGTTTCCTCAATATAGCATTCATTTGTGCACTTCTTACATTGAATTAGGTAAACCACATTGCTGGATTGACATGTGTAGGATCCATTAATTTGTATTATGTTGTTCTGGCTTGTCTTAATGGTGGTCTGTGTGCATATGTGGGTGCAGGTCTTACATCTTGCCACGTTGCATGATGTTGTCCCTCTTGTTTTTTGGTTATTTTGATCTGCTGGGAGTTTGTTATGAATTATTATGTTCGAGAGGCTGGGGCAATGATAGGTGGTTCAGGGAAGATGTCTTTCAATGTTTCATCTTCTCTCAGCATGGGTTGTAGCTCTTTGACAATTTCCTGAAGGGGTTTTAGCATGGGGCTGTAAGAGACCACTAAGTGTGTGCTGTCAGTTTGATGTCTTTGCCTGTATTCCAGCAGATTGTCTCGTGGTATATGTTTGGCCCGTTCAAATTCTCCGTCAATTTGTCTTGGAGAGTGGCCCTGCTGAATTAGGGAATTCCGAAGAGTGGAGAGCTGTCTGTCTCTTGTTCTCTCATCAGAGCAGATTTGATGGTATCGAATTGCCTGACTGTAGATTACAGATTTTTTTTTGTATGATTTGGGTGGAAGTTGGAATTATGCAGGTAGCAGTGTCTTTCAGTGGGTTTTCTGTAAAGAGCAGTTTGTATATGTCCATTTTTAGTGATACTGAACGTGGTGTCAAGAAAATGTATGCTGGTGGTGGAGTATTCAATAGTGAGATTTATAAAATGGGCAATAGAAATTCAGAGTTCTGATTGGCTGAAACCAGTTTTCAGCCATGTCCTTATCAGGACATATCAATGTCAGCTGGCACTTTTCTTTCCGGGGGGACCACACAACAGGGAAAGATCAATAACCTTTTTATACTTCAGATAGTATTTTCCATACGTGGAAACACCACGCAGAACCTGTACTCGCTGACTAGCACCCCCTCCCCGGGACCACGCTGCAACCAAACCCAAATAAAGGGAAGGGTCAAGGGAAGTAAAACAATTCAAAAACTAGCCTAACCTGTATGGACAGGAAAAACAGCAAAGTAGAAGCCGCGGGTTTAAAATCCCACCACTCAACCGACAGCGATCCTCCGTCAGGGATCCCGCCTTAGAGTGCGCTGCACTTTTAAATACCGACTTCAGCGTATTTATGCTCCCATTCCAAAAAATATCATCTGTCACCACAAAAGTGAACAGTTTCCTTTTCTCCATCAACCTAACATTTTGCGAAATGCGAAGCACAAAACGAGTTTGTATGGTGGCTGCTGAGGGACTTGCTTGCTCCCAGTCAGTAATCCATTTAATTTAAATAAACGCAATAAACTGTCGAACCTCAAAAAATTAAAAAACAGCTTTCTCTATCTTTGGGGAATGGGAAGGGAGCCAAGAAATACTGCAAAGGTCAATTCCCAATGCCTGCAACTCAAACTGTCTCGGTGATTCAATGCCTGTAACTGAAACAGCCTGCGCAAAGTAAGAAATATTAAAAAAAAAAAACATGGGTTTGAATATGTGTCTGTGCATGAAGTAAAAACATGGTTTGAATATTTTTCTGTGTGCGACTGATACTTGGGGACTTTAGACAGAAACACTAGTCAAGCACCTACATTAAACATCTCCAGTAAAACACAATGGCAGGAACTACTTTTTATTATTTTTTTACTGATCATATCATTATACTGTTTTTATTTCCACTTTCTACTTTCTGTTTTTTCAATTAACTTCTTTACTAGAGTGCCCATTTTATATGCAATAAACACCTGTTGCGTGAGCTTATCATCGATAGAGCATGCCCAGTGGGCATTAGGCACCGGGCACAAGTGCCCCCGGCCTTAGTACACCCTCTGGGCATGCTCTTATCAGGCGATAACTACACCGTCATGTGTTATTGCTTCTTATGGAATGATGAAAGTTGTTAAAATCATGATGGAATTTTTTGGGAGAGTCTTCACCTTCTGTCCAAATCAAGAATATGTCATCAATAAAACGGAGGTAGACAGATGGATTATAAGGGTGGTGTTTAAAAAAAAATCCTCCTCTAAGCAGGCCATAAAAAGATTGGCATATTGTGGTGCCATTTTAGTGCCCATGACTGTCCCCATGATCTGTAAAAAATGCTTGCCATTAAAGGTGAAGTTGTGTGTCAAAATCAATTTTAATAGGGTGTTGATAGTGGTTTCTGTAATGTCTCCTGTGGATGTGTTTTCCTTGAAAAATTTCTGACATGCTGCTATGCCATCTTCATGAGAGATGTTGGTGTACAAGGCAGTGACATCCATTGTGGCTAGGATAGTGT
The DNA here is from genome assembly GCA_016271365.2 of Neoceratodus forsteri. NCBI lineage: Eukaryota > Metazoa > Chordata > Ceratodontiformes > Ceratodontidae > Neoceratodus > Neoceratodus forsteri. The sequence continues at coordinate 357,391,525 of CM057456.1, forward strand.
TCGGTGGCAGTTGTCCAATGTGTTTCAGTTTCCTGAGGAAATCGGTGGTGTGCTGAATAAAACTGCTTGTAGCTCTTACTAGTGGTTTTAAAATGGATTAAATGAGTTCCGAAATGTTTTCAATGAGTGTGCCAATGCCAGAGATGATGGGTCGTCCTGGATTCCCTGGTTTTTGTATCTTGGGTAGCATGTAGAATGTCTCTGGAGTAGGTTTGTTTGGAATTAGTATTTTTAACTGTTCTTGGATGTTGTTAGGTAGAGACACATGATGATTTGTTTAAGTTTTTCTGTATATTGTATAGTAAGGTCTTCGGTGAGTTCTGTATAGTAGGTTGTATCTGACAGCTGTCTGTGTGCCTCTTTAATGTAATTCTCTGTGTTCATCACAACCACAGCTCCACCCTTATCAGCTTGTTTTATTACAATGTTATGGTTGTTATTTAGAGTTTGTATTGCCCTCCTGCAGCTTTCAAAGTTATACTTTCTGGGTTTCCACAGGCTGATTCACCAGATCATTGATAACCAAGTCTATCAGCACCCCCAGCTCCCCCTTCCCCTTGTCCACCATCCCCCCTATCTTATCAATACCCTGGACGGCTGATACACCAGGAAGGTACTTGATCATCCCCCCCTTCCCCCCTGCCCATCGCTTTCCCTACCCTCTAATCATGACACAGTACAAAAGCTACAGATCACACTACAATGAGAGCCACACTAGGGAGAAAGCACGCAGCCAAAACAGGATCTGCCAAGCAGCTAAAAAACAGCATGGGAAGCAACAAGGAGAAGAGGATCGGGATTGAAAGTGCAAAGGAAACTCAGGAATGGAATGCATTAAGCCTCAGTGCAAACAGTCTGGCCAACAAAATACCAGACCTCACTGTCACAATAGCAGAGGCAGGACAAGACTGGGTTGCTTTGATCAAAACATGGTTCACAGACAACCACAATTGGGATATAGCTATCCCAGGGTATAACCTGTTCAAGAAAGATCAAACTGGAAAAAAAGGAGGCTGGGTAGCCATTTATGTTAAGGATACCCATCAAAGTGATGAAAATACATTACTCAAAGGGGGATGCGGAGGCCTTGTTACGATCGAGGCCAGAAATAGGGCATCCGAGTAGGGGTAATCTACAGACCCCCAAATCAGAAGGATGCCATGGACAAAAAACTACTGGATAGCATCCAGTGGATGGCAGACAAAGGGAACATTGTGCTGGTGGGGTACTTCAATCTACCAGACATAGATTGGAGATCCAACATGGCAGAATTGGAATGCAGTAGGGACTGCCTGGTTGTGTTGCATGGGGCAGGTCTGAGTCAATTGGTTAAGACACCCACAAGAGGAAATGCAGTCCTGGACCTGGTATTTGCAAATAGCAAAAGGGTCCTAGGTGTCGAAGTGGGGAACCATCTGAGAACCAGTGACCACTGCACTGTGTGATTCAGGAAAACCAAAGTTGATGACTCAGGTCACTCAAAACTGAAAGTGCTAGACTTCAGGAGGGTGGACTTCTCAAAAATGAGGACCAGCCTAAGGGACAAACTTGATCACGTGTCAGGAGAGAGTGTGGAGGAAAGTTGGACTAGATTAAAAGAAGCAATTGCCTTGGCCACATAACAGTGTACCCATCAGGTTAGTAAGACCAAAAAAAGGGAGAACCTACTCTGGTTCTCCAAAGAGGTTGCAGCCAAGGTGAAAGACAAGTGTAAAGCATTCAGAAAGTATAAAGAGACAATGAATGAGGGAGACAAAACAGAGTATAAAGATAAACTTAAGGAGGCAGGAAGGGTAATAAAAAGCGCTAAGGCTGAAATGGAGTTAAGAATAGCTCAAGAAGTAAAGAAGGGTGATACACCTTCTTCAGGTACATACAGGAAAAAAGAAAGACCAAGGGAGGAATCATCAGAATTGCAGCAAAAGACAGGCAGCACACAGAGGAAGATGCAGAACAGACAGAGGCACTCAGTGAATACTTTTGCTCAGTCTTCACACGTGAAGCAGATGGTGATGTTCCAATGTGGAGTAAAAAAGACTCACCAACTGGGGGAATGGACACAAAGCCCTTCACAGAGGAAAGGGTCCTGGAAGAGCTCAACAGGCTAAAGGTGGAGAAGGCAATGGAGCCAGATGGTATGCGCCAGAGAGTACTGAAGGAACTGAGGAGGGAACCAGCAGCCCCCCAGCCAGACTGTTCAACCAATCTCTTTTTTTGAAATTCAACATTTTATTTGGTTTATACATTCGGCCTAAAAAGGATGTTTTACAGAGGAACATAAAAGCAGAAGACAGAACCAGAAATTGCATTAAATACACACATAGTCAACCCCTTCCCTTCCCGAACCCACCCCTCCCATGGTATCAGAGGTGATGTGCTCCCTTCAGTTGTAAGATAAACCTTCTCAGACATTTACAATACCTTTTAAAGGGAGTATAGAGTGTGCAGTTTACACCAGTATCTCTCAAATTAGGATGTCCTGTTGTGTATACTAGCGATTACCCTCTCCACTGAGAGACTAAACAAGAGTTCCTGCAACCACTCCGTGTAAGATATGGTGTCACTGTCTAGCCAGTGTCTAAGTACAAGTTTTTTAACTGACATTGAAATCATTGCTAGGCGATTTTTCCTTTCAGTGACACCTATATTGGAGCAGTCACCCACCAGACACGCCCTCGGTTCTATATATTCAGTGACACCCAATAGAGGGGCAACTCTCTCTTTTATAACGGCCAATAAAGGGGATACTTTGAGGCAGCTCCAAAAGATGTGGTATAAGAATCCTATTTCCTGCATACAGCATTTACAATTGAGAGAGAGGGACTTATCCATTCTATCTAGTCTGATTGGCGTGCAATACATATTGTTAAGAATCTGAAACTGCATCAACCGTAATCTGTCTTGCGATATAAAATGGTGGGTATCTTGCCAGACTTTCTCCCAGCTGATTATTACATCCGGAAACTCGGAATTCCAGTAGTAAGAGGACCTGTCTTTGTTTGGAAAGGCTTTCCCAAAGAGAAATTTGTATACATTAGAAACCGCATGTTGTTGGGTGACTACTACACTGAGAGATTTTAGGAAGCCATCTCCATCCCCTGTTGCTTGTTTTATTTGGGATGCGATTAGCTTGTGTCTGAGCTGAAACACCTTAAAGCATGAGTTGGGGCCTAGGTGAAATCTGCTGAGGATATCTCCTGTTGTCTTGACGTGACCCCCCTGCCAAAAGTCTGTAATCTTGGCCTGTGCGAGTTGGGGAAGCCAGGCAGCCGTCACCATTCTCCCACCTTACTTGAGGTTTGGGTTACCTACCAAAGGCTGGAGAGGGTCTAGTGTATGCTTGTATTTGAGGGAAGCACACAACTGGGTGTGAACTTTGATTGAAGTTCCAATCTGAGTACCAACCAGTGACTGTGGAATCAGTTTGGTGGAAACCTGGTAAAGGGTGGGGGCAGAGATGTTTACTGAGGAGAGGAGGTCGCTTTCCAACTTTAACCAGATGGGTATGTATTGATCCAAGGATAAGAAGTCTAACCTCTCTGACCATCTTATGTATTTCGCAGCGTGAGAGGCCCAGTAATAAACTTTTAAATGTGGGAGCCTCAGACCTCCCTTTATTTTAGGTACTGTGAGCTTCCCGTATGCCCTACAAGCTTCCCGTATGGCCTACAAGCCTGCTTACCCTTCCATAAAAATTCGGTAATCAACGAGTGAAGTCTGGAGAACCAGATCTGAGGTAACCAGATGTTCAGCAGGTTGAGGGGGTAGAAGATTCTTGGCAAAATGTTCATTTTGATGAGACTCACTCTCCCCCATAGGGATATTGGCAATGTTGTCCATCTGTTTAAATCCTGACAAATTACTTGAACTAATGTGTCCAGATTGTGATATCTTAAGGATTTAGGGTCTCTGGTTAAGTATATCCCCAAGTATTAAATTTTTTTGTGCTCCCATCGTAGCCCTAATCCTTCAATTACCTTTCGGTAAGTGTGGTAGTTAAGAGGGAATACTATAGTTTTTTCCAAGTTCAGCTTGTAGTTGGACATGGAGCCAAACTCTTGAATCAAATTCAGGACTCTGGTGATTGACGCCCTCAGGTCAGAAAGATGGAGGAGGATATCATCAGCATAGGCTGAAAGTTTGAGTTCCTGTCCCCCCATTCTAACTCCTTTAATTCCTGGGTCCATTTTAATGCGGTTCAAAAGAGGCTCCAGGTATAAATGGAACAATAGAGGGGATAATGAGCATCCTTGTCTAGTATCTGAATAAAGGGGGAAATAAGAGGAAAGGGTTCTGTTACAATATATATGGGCAGTGGGGTTGGTATACAGGGCTTTTATCCATTGCACAAAGAGAGGAGGAAAACCGAACTGAACCAATGTCCTGAAAAGGAAACTTCAATCCACTCTATCAAATGCTTTTTCTGCATCCCGGGACATCAGTACAGCAGGAGCAGTATCAGCACAGGATGTAGAGAAGATGTGGTCTAATTTCCTCACATGGTCCGAGGCAGATCTGCCTGCCATGAAGCCCACTTGTTCTGCACAAATCAAGGAGGGCATAACCCGACCTAATCTGTTAGCCAAGATGTTGGCCAGAATTCTAATGTCATAGTCCAACAGTGAAATAGGGCAGTAGTTCGATACCTGTTCTGGATCCCTCCTCTCCTTGTGCAATACCACTATTAGGGCCTCAAAGAGGTGTAAGTCCCGGCATTCGTCCGTCAGAATGGTCTGGAATAAGCATAACAGCCATGGGGTCAGATCCTCCTCCAATACCTTAAAGAAGTTAGCAGAGAAGCCCTCCAGTCCTGGGGCTTTGTCAAGTGATAGGTTACGGATGGCCACTCTGATTTCTTTCTCTGAGAGTGGGGAGATCACAAGGAATTGCTGTTCCCTGGACAGGACTGGTAGATCAATTGAACCCAGGTATTCATCCATCTGGTCTGCTGGGGGTCAGGTCTGATCCCATATAAGTCTTTGTAGAAGGACTGGAATTCAGCAGCTATGTCCTTCAGCTCAGTCAAGAGGCAGCCATCTGCCCTGGAACAAACTGCATTGATTAGCCTTGAGGTTTCTTGCTTCCTCATCCTCATGGCCAGTAGGCGACTTGCTTTTTCACCTTGATCGATGTAAGTGGAGTTTGTTTTAAGAAGTGCGTATTCTGCCTTAGCCGTTAATAAATCATTGTATTGTGCCCTGGCGTGGACCAGTTCCTGATGGGTCATTTCCGTGGACACTTGGCAGATGTACTTCTCCAGGTGCTGAATTTTGTCTAATAGTTCCTCGGCCTGGCTTTCTCTTGTACGCTTCTGTACCGAGGTGATTCTGATTAGTTCCCCTCAGATACAACACTTTAGGCCCCCCCATTCTACATCAGAGTGGCCCGTAGAATTTATATTAATTTGTGTATACTGTGCAATAGTAGGTTTTGACTTGTCTAATACCCATTTATCTTTCAAGGGACTATTTTCCAGACTGTTTCAACCTTTTGGGATGGGATCAGAGGGATGGTACAAAACACTAAGGAGTGGTCCACTATGACCTCCGGGACTATTTGTGATGCCATGAGGCCTGGGAGAAATTGTTTACTCACCAAGAAGTAATCCATGTGGGAGGAGGACTTATGTACAGGAGACCGGAATGTATACTCCCGCAGATTAGGGTGTAAAACCCTCCAGCAGTCACACAGACCTAGATTATCCATCATTTCCCTGATAGCCCTCTGAGCCGGAGATAGACTGGACTTCTGTTTGTCCATCTTACCCATGTCTGGGGAGAAAGAGAGGTTCCAGTCTCCTCCCAGCAAAAGAGGGACTGAGAGGAAGGGCAACAAAAGGTTAAGAATCTCCATAAAGAAAGAAGGGGTATCTATATTTGGGCCATATATGGATCCCAGGAGTATCTCAGACCTCTCCAGTGTCTCCACCACAAAGACGTATCTACCCAGAGGATCCATGATACACTTGCTACATTTAAAGGCCAGATTCCTCAACACCAAGACTGCCACCCCTTTGCTCTGTGAGCTGGACCCAGCAGCAAAAACGTGCCCCACATGCAACCTTCTTAGCCATATGGCTTCCGATTCTAATAGGTGGGTTTCCTACAAGAAGGAAATCTGCCCCCTGACTGTTTGCAAGTGTTTCAACAGTTTATACCTCTTCTTTTTGTTTAGTGCCCCTTTGACATTCCAAGACACAATATTTACTTTACTAGCCATAATGCTCTGAACATCCGAAACTGCTTTAAAATTCCTCTTGTTTCTCTATTGAACCCTTTATACTGATACCATGGGCCCTCCCTTCTACCCCCCTTTATCCCATAACCCATAACCAGGGACCCTGGTTTTCCATTTTTACCGGTAACACCGGTAACAATCACGGAATCCTGCTTGGTTTGCGGATTTTGAATTCTTGTACCAGTGCCTCATGGAAATTGCATCTCCCTACACAGAATCCCCAAGATTTCAGCATCTTTTTACATTTTTTTATTTTCTTTTTCTATGCCCCCTTCTCACAGCATCAGTCTCCACTTTTCAGAGATCCCTAGGCTGAGTATCCCCTAGCTTCAACCCAGGTAATGCTCAGGAGCTCCTGTGAGCCTGCCCCCATCCTGCCTGGGTTGTACACCCCAGGTGGGAAGGGAGAGGACCCCAGATCACCCCTCCACAGCCCTTTAATGTGTGTTGGGCAGCCCAGTGGCCTCTCATGGAACCTGGTTATGAAGTCTGGGGCAGCTGGGTCCCTTCTACCAGCAGCCGATGTGGGTTGATTGTTAATGGTTTTCTGGTCTCTGTCCCTGAGGGCAATAACACTCAAGGGGATCCAAGGAGGTAGGGCACATAGAGACATGCCGCTGCTCCAGATCCTGGCTTGCTTCCTCTCTTCCCAATTGCTCTGTAGCCCCATTGCACCACCATCCGTGGTCACCCAGGTGGCAGTAAAGCAGCAGGACCTGCAGGCCACCATTCCCAGAGGAGGAGAGTGGCTCCCAGGTGCTCAATCCTACTCCCCAGGCCAGACCTCTAGCAACCCGAATTCACTTTCAACCCTGAGTCCTTGGCATTGCAAGCAGTAGTGCTACCACAGGCTATTTACAGTGCCCTGTCAACTATACACTCACTTTGGTGTAAGAAAACATAAGCAGATGGAGAGGCAAATAATTAAGTTTTAGTAAAATGTAAAGTGCTTACTGTTCATAATTTGCACTGTAGGTACTGTCCACTATTACTGAAATCATATATTTAACATTATATATGGGTGTTATGGCTGGCAGTATAGCCTAGTGGTTAGAGTAACAAACAGTGATTGAACTAAGTCCATCTAGAAGACTTGGGTTTGATTCCCACAACCTCTACTTGCATACTGTGCGACTCTGAGCAAATCACTTAACCTACTCAGTGCTCCTGAGGTGAGTCACCTATGAAAACAGGCAGTTCTGCATAGTGGACTTACCTGCTTTACAAAAAAATAAATACCAATATATGTTTACTACATCATACAGTAGCCAGGGTACCATGTAATTTACCTGAGTTTTACTTGGCTGCAATGATTTTGTATAGGTAAATATAAATGTTCAAATACATTTTATGTGTTTTATAAGCTTGTTTTTAGACTTTAGCCAGGTTTTTATTGTATTTTTTGCATGTGAACATCTAGGTTGTAGATTGCTAAGCGCAAGATCATTGTTACCAACTAGCTTATTCAAGTTTATAATCAGCAGGGCCATCCAAAATCCTCAGTTGTTTGAATGAAAACTAGTCTGAATGAAAAGTATGTTCACAAGGCAGAAACTGCCTTACTACTTACAAAAAATACTTCACAGTTAGCACCCCATTTAGGTGAATGGAATCATTTGCACCGTCTCTCCCACCTACTGTTTCAGTCTCTGTGACAACAAAAAGTTTTTTCTGACAGACTGCTTTAATAAAAAGCAAATGTTAAGTGTTTAAGTGTACTTATGCTTGGCCAGTGGATTTGAAAGCACATTCAGTGACACACAGAATGTAAGACCCCAGGAGAAGTATGATGCTGGTGGGCAGAGTGGTGCTCAATTCACATCTTAGCTCAGATATGAAAACCGAGAGACACCCTTTTCATGGAGACCAAGTGAAAAAAAGCCATCCATGTGTTTGTGAGATGCATGATTTTCCAAAGAAGGTCCTCCATTAATCACTTGTGAATTTTTTCAGGTGAAGACACTTTATTTCAAAGAAGCAAATTCAGGCAGTTTTATTTTGCTCCTCCCACCCCCTGGCCATCCACTCCTTCAGGTCTGCCAAGCTCCCCTCCCTCTGCTGCTCAGTTCTGACCATCATCCACTGACCCTTATGGCCATGCTACCAGGTAACCCAAAGTAACCCTTCATTGGGTGGACCCCTACCCATGTGGGAGGCTAGCAGGGGAGGACAATCATCCTAAAGAGCTTCCTGTATATATCCCAGGCATGGAAGGGGTCAGAACAGATACATGTGTCTGGCGCTTCATGCTTATGGAGGGACCAGGAGCCATCATCCAGGTAGCCAGCAGGTGTTTTCCCACTTTTATGGGAGTGTGACAGGCCACATGATGTCAAGGCATAAGTTTATGTCCATCACGCTCCCTCCCGCAGCGAGGGCCAATGTGTTGCCATGCCTCCAGCCTCCACCTGGTGCCAGCAAATGCTGAGCTGTGAATACACCCTCCCTCCCAGGAGAAGAAGAATGGTCGCTGGATACTCAAGCCTTCACTCCCCCCCCCGACCGGTCCTCCAACACCCAAATCTGTTCTCAAACCCTGGTCAGTGGCGTCACAGGCAGAAATCCAGTTCAGGCAGTTAAATGATAGGAAAAAACAAAGGTGGCCCACCTTAGTAGTGGTGGTTCAGATTAATTCACATCTGAGTTCTAACAAGCAAAGAGACTAAGTAATTTATAACTTGTGCATGTGGGGTGTGGGTGTTGTAGAAAGGGGATCATAGTGCTGTCAATAGTGCCATCACCCCTGAGGGATGTGGACTGCATTGTTGCTACTGTCATCACACCTGAGAGACAGTGGCTGTAGTGCTTCTGCCATAACAACTGGTGGATGGGGAATGTTGTACTGCTGCCATCTCACTTGAGGGATGGGGGCCATAGTGCTGATACTGCCATCACACTTGAGGATTGCAAAACATAGTACTGCTGCCACAGTGCTGCTGCTTCCATCACACCTGAGGGATGGGTCTGTAGTACTGTTGGTTCTGCCATCGCACCTGAAGGATGGGGGCTGTAGTACTGCTTCCATCATGCCTCAGGGATGGGGGCTGTAGTGCTGTTGCTGCCGTCACATCTTGTATCTAAAACAACTTTAAATTGATACAAGGATGTGCAATAGTGGAGGTCAAAACTGCTAAAATGCATGATAGCAGAGTTAAAAATTGTTCAATGCAGTACACAAAAACAAGAAACGGTAAAACTGGATTTTGACTTAGCAGACACCGGTGACAGTATCGTTTTTTATAATACGCAAAATGGAATTTGCCCTTTTTCAATCCCGGCAAACCAGTGTCCCTACCTATAACAAACAATTTAAACAAATTCTGAACCACCCCTTTCAGTCCCCTAACATCCAAGTTAAGACCTTTATATGAAGTATGTAAAAAAATACCTTTCATCCCGAACTCCAATAGTACAAATATTACTGTCAACCCGAATGAAAGGTCTATCCTCCCCTTCAATATAATATGTAATGCTGCCAGCTAGAGCATTTAATGTGCTCAATTTTCACCCTCTCTTTAACTTAAACAAACGATTTGCTTGAAAATATTTGACCTCCTGGCAATCAGCCTGGAATTAGAAAACTTTAGTATAACAGCATATTAGCTTGAGATGAAGAAAAAATAAGAAAATAACATTCCATCCAGCAATCCCCCATCAGTTGAAAGCCTCCAGAACACAAATAACTCTGAATACTTAGAGAATGCATTAAGGTTAGATAAACTCCTCACTTTATGTTGCCTTGTATAAGTATGTGTGGGAAATGGACAGTGGCCAAAGACCACACAATACACCCGCAAGCAGCCAAAACCAAAACCAGATGAATGGAGAGCAACACACTGCCGGCAGTCATTGAAAAGAAAACAGCTCTGTGTTGAGTAGGATAACTCGAGAGAGCCATGTTGTGAGAGGCTGCAGCGAGACTGCATGGCGCTGCTGGCAACTCCTCGAATGTTTGTGTTTGTGCTGACATTCTGCTGTAACTTGAGCTGCTGCACCCTCTCGAATGTGTGCACCATCGAGGAGCACTGTAAATACCCAAAAAGGAATGGGAAAAGGAGTGTAAACAATAATGTTGCACATCCCTATGCCAAAGGGCACCAGGGCAAGAGGGGGAGAACAGTCTAAGGGCCAGGTCAAAAGTCTGTGGTGTGCACAGTGTTGGTCGTGCTTTAACCTTGATGCTACTCGTACTTTACCATGGGCTGTAAGATCTTTGAATCACAGTCTTAGTAATTCCTGAGGCCAGAAATCACCCCCTACCTCAATGTCTGCAAACGGAGGTCAGCCCTTGATTAACAAAGTGCATGGACCGATAGTATCATGCCTCATGCCTACTGTCATGTCACTTTTAGAACAAATCGGGCAGTAGCCCTTACAGCTCCTCCACTGCTTGCTCATTGGTCTCGAAGGAGCGCCACTTCTCTTGTACTCGAACTTGGAGCTGTGCAGGGTACTGCATTTGAAACTGGATTCCAGCAGTGATCAGGCGAGTTATCGTGGTGTGGAATGTGCCCCTTTTTTGCCTGATGGAAGCCGGTAGGTCCTGTGATATTCTTATTTTGTGACCCTTCCACATCAGGGCTTGTACGCCCTGTAGCTTTAACAATATATGCTGCTTATCTAAATAATTTAGTAGTTTAAGCAAGAAGGGCCATGGAAGTGAGCCAGGGGTTAGCTTAGGGCAGAGAACTCGGTGGGCTTGCTCCACAATGTATATGGGCCCATTAGGAGAGGGGCCGGTGACTTTATCCAGTAACTTCTGGGTGAAGATGATGGGGGAGGAACCCTCTTCTTCCTCCAGTAGTCCGATGATGACCAAATTGTTGCGGCGGCTGTGACCTTCGAGGTCCTCTAGCTTGTGCTCCATTTTGGACATCTGCTTCTTGAGGGCTACGATTCCTGGGTCCACAGCTGTTCACCACCTTTCCAAAGAGACAGCCCTTGCCTCCGTGTCCCTTGCCTGTCTCGAGATTTCTTTCAGGTCTTGCTTTAGGGCAGGCATGTTGGTCGTCAGTGTTAATAGGGCTTCCCGAAGTGACTTCATCTCTGCCAAGAAGCATTCCTCTGTGAGTGGGTTTGCAGAAGATTTTGTTGCAGTAGAGACCGCTGGCTTTATAGGCTGCTGTCTAGATTTCTTAGCGGCCTTGTTAGGAGAAGCTGGAGGAGTATGGTGCGATAGATCCTGCTTCATCTCTGCCTCCATTCCGAGGATGTCAGACTTTCTTCTCAGTGGAGTGTAGGTTTAGCTTCCAGTAGAAAGGTTTACTGTGAAAATAAAAACTTTTCCAGGTGATTTTGAGATGTTTTGAAACTGAAAAAATTGCACGGTATAGCAGGAGAAAGACGAGTGTGCTGCTTCCCCATAGCCAGTCATCACGTCTCCCAGCTGTTCAACCAATCTCTGATGAGTGGGGATGTTCCCGAGGACTGGAAAAGGGAAACGGTGGTACCGCTCTATAAGAGCAGAAGCATGGAGGAACCTGTTAATTGCCGACCAGTTAGTCTCACCTCAGTTGTGGAGAAACTGATGGGGTCCCTGTTGAAGGACAGGATAGTAGCCTTCTAAGAGGAGAGTGGTCAACTAGACACAAAGCAGCACAGTTTCATGGCAGGGAAGTCCTGCCAGACAAACCTGTCAATTTCTTGGCTTGGGTCACCAAGACTTTAGACTGGTGGGGCAGTGGATGTGATATTTCTAGACTTCACTAAGGCCTTCGACTCTGTTCCACACAGGAGACCGGTCTGCAAACCTGAGACCATGGGAGCTGGGCATAAAGTAACACGCTGGGTTAGAAACAGGTTGAATGGGAGGCCACAGAGAGTTTTAGTTAATGGCACACTGTCAGAAGAGGGTAAGGTTACCAGCAGGGTGCCACAGGGCTTGGTGCTGGGGCTGATCCTTTTCAACATATACATTAGTGACATCTCTGATGGACTGGAGGGAAAAGTATGACTGTTTGTGGATGACACCAAAATCGGCAACAGAGTTGACACATCAGAAGAGCAACAGCAAATGGAATCTGATCTCTGAAAACTGTAGGAGTGGTCAAAAAACTGGCAATTGAAATTTAATGGAAAAAATTGTAAGGTCTTGCATCTAGGAAAGCGTAACCCAGGGAAAATGTACTCAATGGGGGAGGGCAGCTGGCAGCTACCAGGCAAGAATGCGATCTGGGGTTATCATCTCAGATGACCTAAAGGTCAGCAAACAGTGTGAAAAGGCAGCACTAAAAGCTAGTGGCAGCCTGGGATGCATAGGAAGGGGCATCACAAGCAGGAGGTAGGCAGTTATTATGCTTCTGTATAGGTCCCTGGTAATATATCACTTGGAATATTGCATACAATTCTGGAGGCCACACCTTAGGAGGGACATAGATAGACTGGAGACAGTACAGAGTAGAGCAACAAAAATTGTGCTGGGCCTGCATCATAAGCCGTATGAGGCGAGACTAAGTGAACTCAGCTGATACTACCTAGAGCAGTGCAGAAATTGGGGTGATATGATTCAGACATTTAAGTACCTGAAGGGAATAAATAAGGTTCAGGTGCAAAACCACTTTCAGGTAAAGGATTTTAACAGGACAAGAGGGCATGGCCTTTGCCTAAAAGCAGGAAGATTCAGAACCAACATGAGGAAGTTATATTTAATGGAACATGTGGTCAAGTCTTGGAATAGCCTGCCTGAGGGAATGGTGGGAGCAAACACAGTGGGTGAATTCAAGACAGCATGGTACAGACATTATGGGATCATCAAGAAATCAAGTACTACAGAGGAGGTTTAGGAAGGGGGGTAGGAAACCACGGGCAGACTAGATGGATCACATGGTCCCCATCTGCTGGCAATTTCTATGTGTCTATGTATCTCATTGAGTCCTCAGTGACTAAGACACGCCTTGCTAATTTCCTATCACTCTTCCCCACAGGTGCTATCAAGTTGTCCTGCACTCCACCCAACTGACTCAGTCCCCCCAATGGGGTCAGATACCTGTGCCTCCTCCAGGGGTGGAAAGCAATGTACTGTTGGCATGATGTGGGTTTGGTCTACCCCTTTGTGCCTGCCCATGCCTACCTTCCCCCTGCCCTTCCCACCAGTCACTAGCCCCTAGGCCAGTGGATCTCTGGGGGAGTAGGGGGTGGGCACCAGCTGAGCTGAAGCCATGGATAAGAAAAGATAAGATATCTCATCTCTTGTGGCTACCAACTGAGCATTGAGCTCCACAAATGTCCAGCCAAGGGGGCAATGTCTGCTTCACCAGAACATAACCCTGGAGAAGAGTGCCCACAGTCCCCACAGCTATCCCCCCACTGTGCCTCTGCTCCACTCTGCTTCTATAATAACCCCTGGACCACTGGTGATAATCTTCTTCCTACTCTCCCCCTAGTACCCATTAAATAGAGCCAATCTAGCCTACCTTTTAAAGGGAGTTTTCCTTAAATTCTTGCCTTACATGGTTTCCTAGCTGTCCCTCCTTTGGCTGCTTCCTTGCACCTCTACCCTATATAGGTAGCTTAAATATAACAAGCCTACAAAGTAATTATTAATACATTATCAGTAATATACATAAACCCACACAACTGCCAAGTTGGTATACCCAAGATTGAAAGCTGCTGGTATTCCCTATACTGACAGGTCTAGTAGTTACAACACCTGTAGCTTACCTGATACCTGCACCTGCAGTCCTGGTGTTTCCTGTGAGTTCCCTGCAGATGCTCGCAAGCCAGACTTCCACTCATGCTCTGTGGGTTGACTCAACTTGAAGCTCCTTTCAGTTCAAATAAAGTTCAGGGTAATGAAAAATATGACTTTGGCATTCAATTTATTGCGGAACACAGTGGAGGTGATTGGGGGGGGAGGCGGATTTAAAATACCCTAACATTGCATTTTCTTACTTTCCATGCTAAAATAATATACAAAGCAGGTGCTCAGTTGGGCATAGTCTGGAATCTGCAACTTGCCACAGGGCCATATGCAATACTGGTGCACTGTTGTGCACAGGCTAGATTCTCAAAGCCCTAAGATTGACACAAGGTTCCTGCGCCAAACATAAATGGTGCAAGTGGCACCTTGCATCAAAAACTCACCCTAAGCTATTCACAAAGGTAGCCTGCATCCACCACAGGCTTCCAGCCCCAAACAGGGTGTGCGCTGCCGGTGCAACCCAAAGTGGGCTGTGACAAGGTGCTAGGGGGCATGAAGTTGTCACAAGCTGTCACATCCCTGAAAGTGCTATTCACAGAACTCTCCCAAAGACAGAACGTCTAACTACCCTTAGACCAGCCAGGGCTGATCTAAGGGTACTTAGAATATTATCCTCAGAGAGAGTTGCTTGTGTGCTGCAATGTGCTGCCTGTCCCCAATCTCCAATGTTTTTATTTATTTATTTATTTATTTATTTTTGTTGACTGGGTAAGTGCACTAGACAAATCCTGCCTATTTTCAGGCACGACCCGGGGGAGGGGGATACAGATGAATGCCAACTGATCTTGAACCAGATTAAGCTGTTGGTGGTATTTTTAGTGAATGAGGGAAATTTGGCCAGGACACTGGGGAAATTCCCCTACTCTTTTCGATAAGTGCCATGGGATCTTTAACATCCACCTGAACTACCACCAATCCAGGCAGATGGGACCTCGGTTTAACGTCTCATCCGAAAGACAGATGTTACCCACAGGAATAATTTAAATTAACACCCTACACTGGTGGACTTACGGACACCCCTCCCTGAACACCGATGGTGCAGTATTAATTATAAATATTATCTCTCATGTCACCCTTCCTGAACCCCGATGGTGCCAGTATTAACAATAAGTAGTTTTACCCATGACCCCCTCTCCCAACCCAGATGGTTCCAGTAGTAATAATAGGTATCATCTCCCATGCCCCCGTCCAAACCCTGATGGTGCCAGTACTAAGAATAATTATTATTACCCTTGCCCCCCTCCCCAACCCCAAAGGTGCTAGTACCAATAATAACTAATACTTTCCCTGCTCTAGTGGTATAGTGGCCCCCCCAACCCAGCAGGTAGTGTCCACCACCCCCACTTCCCCCATCCTGACTCTGAGCCCGCAACCAGCACATCCCACTTCACACTTCTGTGGCTGGCTGCCGACCGAACTGTCAATGAGCACACTGTAAAGTGTATGCACTTTTCGATCAATGAGCACATACACCTTACAGTAATCAAGTCTTTAAAACAGCTCACCAGCAGTTAAGGCAGCAAATGAGTCTTCAGTTTTGCTTGTGATACTGATGCACATCCACAAAAGGACATACTGTTATCATACATTGTAGGAACCATCTATTCAAACTGAGCTATTTTTTATGGCTGCAGTGGATGTAGCCCTGAAGATGTCTTGCAAGCACAATAGAGAAAAGGGAACTTTGCAGATAACCATTGGACTTATTAAATAGCGGAGATGAACAGCAATCACTGCATGTTCACCACACTGTTTTGTCCATTGGTACCGATGAAACATAGCACTGTCTGCCGTGTCCAAGATGGCAGCCAGAGTTATCTGTGCATGTGCGTTGAGTCGTGCATGCACACTGAACTGCAGCGATACCGTCCTCAATTTCCAAGATGGCCCCTGGAGCGCTCTCTACATGTAAGGTGACTCACATATGTGCACTGGGCTCCAGCAGCCATCTTGGACACAGTGGACTGTGCTGCCATACTGCCAGAGTTCAGTGCGCATGTGCAACTCAACATGTGTAGATTACTCCAGACACCATCTTGGACACAGCGGACAGTGCCATGTTTCACCCACAATCTCAGCTGCAGCCGTACTGACTCTGGAGAGATTTTGTTTACTACTGGGACGGTTGTTTTTAAACATATTGACTTCTTCAATGAATTCCAGTTTTAACAGCCTTCCCATCAACTGTTAAATATTTTGGTATGCTACATATACAGTATAACAGGCCTTGGCAAACAAAATCAGATTAAAGCCTGGGGTGCAGTTTCAGTTTAGTTAGAATGATCTTTATTGAACATGGACCATTACTAGAAAGTTCTGTACATTTCTTAGGGAAATGTTGTAGATTTAGGTCTTCATAAACTTTGTTAGCACACTGTTTTTATCCCCTCTAATTAATGTAAGCCAATTCCTATAAAATGATGATGGCAAATTGCCATTTACACTAAAAGCATGTTTTTTGATCAACACACTTTACTTTTGCAGCACATTGACCTAAGAACTTAACAGATTATTCAGTATAAATCTTTATCAGCACCTAATACACTAGATGCCTTTTAATTGTAATGTGGTTAATGTGGATGTCTGTTTTAAAGGGACATCACACCAGGAACCGGTTAAGTTGCAATTCATTCCAAAGGAGGATCTGATTATTTAAAATGGACAGGCCATCCCCAAACTCTCCCCTGCAGTACCTTTCTGCATCCTTGCTGCCATTGAAGACACTACCTGCCCCATATTTCCAGCTTCTCAACTTTTCAACTACCTTTCTTTTTGGTACAGCTGCCTATTTACATGCCATACTGCCTTGCTAGTGCTAGGGCTGGACAAAAAAAATTAACTTTTGCCAGAAAAATGTAGGTGAAATTACAATTCTGCTTCCATGGAATTTTGTAAAATTTTGACAAAAATTTACAAAATGTTGCCAGAATTTAAACTTCAGTTATTTCCAACTTATTTCAAAATTAGAAGTCCATATTCTACCACATTTGGCATGTTGAGAGCCTCCTACCTCATAAAGACTTGTACCATCTACTACCAGTCTCGAACCTTCCATTTTTAGGGAAGATTATAGAAAAGGTGGTGGCCGTGCAACTTGAAAGACATCTTGTCTCTTTCTCTGCCTATGAGACTTTCTAGTCTGGGTTCCAGGTGGGGCATAGTACAGAGACAGCACTGACAAGGGTGCTAAATGATCTCCTGATGGTGAGGGACAGGATAGCCTGTACCATCTTGGTTCTCCTGGACCTCTCTGCAGCATTTGACACCATGGATCATGAGGTGTTGCTTGATCACCTATGGTTCTGGTGTGGCCTGTCCGGGTATTGTCATCCACTGGTTTAGGTCATATCTGACAGAGAGAGAGAGTGCAATGGGTGAAAATGGGACTTGTTTCATTGAACCCAAAGTCTCTGTGCTGTGGGGTTCCGCAGGGTTCGGTCTTGTCTCCCTTGTTGTTCACGGTGAACATGCTTCAATTGGGGGACATTATTAGGTGGTACAGGCTGGGTTTTCACTGCTGTGCAGATGATACAGCTGTACCTGTCCTGTGCACCTGATAATCAGTTGTCAGATTCCATTTTTAACAGCTGCCTCGAGAAAATCCAGTCGTGGATGACTCACAGCTGGCTTAAGCTTAACTCAGACAAGACCGAGGTACTGGTTGTGGATCCAGGTCATCGGGGAGGGTGTTGGGGGGGTCACCCCTCCAGCCGGTGTTGGGGGGTGTTCCCCTTGTCCCCTCTCTAGACAGGTAAAGGATTTGGGTGTGTTCCTAGAAGACAGCCTGACATTTAATGTTCAGGCATTGGTCGTGGTCAAAAGTGGCTTTTACCATCTTAAGGACATTGCCTGAATTCGAGCCTTGATTCCCCTGGAGGACCCGACCATGCTGGTGCATGCTTTCATCACTTCCAGGCTGGACTACTGTAATGCCCTGTACATTGAGTTATCTGGAGGCAACCTCCACCAGCTGCAGCTGGTGTAGAACACAATGACGAGACTTCTGACTGGGATGAGGAGAGCTGAGCATATCACCCCGGTCCTCCTCAAACTGCACTGACTGCCAGTCAGATGGAGGGTTGACTTCAAGATAGGGCTCCTTATCTGCAAGACCCTGCACAAAAGGGTCCCTGTTTATCTGCAAGATCTTCTTTTTCCTTACCGGTCAACCCATGCACTCCGTTCTGATGAGGGAGGCCTCCTTGGGGTTCACAGGGTTAGGCTGTGGCACTCAGAAGATAGGGCATTTGCAGTGGCAACACCTACCCTGTGGAACTCCTTACCAGATTATCTAAGGGAGGTCCCCTCGGTAGAAGCCTTTAAAAAAGGATTAAAAACATATGTGTTACAACAGGCCTTTATCGACTGAATTTTAGTTTAGAATTGTAAGATAGGTCTTTTAGATTTGATTTTATATTGTATTTATATTTGAGTGTTTTTCTTGCATGATTTTAAACAACTGTATTATTATTATATTATTGTTTTGCTGTACAGCACTCAGGGTCCCAGGAATTGGGCACTTTATAAATAAAAATATCTATCTATCTATCTATCTATCTATCTATCTATCTATCTATCTATCTATCTATCTATCTGTCTGTCTACCATGTTTCAGACCTCTAGCTGTAAAGGAAGTCGAGTTATAAGCAGCCAAACATTTGGGATTTGTTTTTATTAAAGTTTGCAAGTATATAAACTATGCAGTCGTAATCCCCTATTACTGAATAAAGAATGCAACGTCAGCAATTCTGGTAGGTCCATAAACCAGGAAAGTGAAGTAATGTGTGTCAACTTTCTCATCTCTTACTTAAATGATGTCCATATTATAAGCAGCTAAAACTTGCAAAACTGTAAAGTCAAATGTTATGAGATTTTGTGGAAATTGTTAAAATTTGTGATACTTTTGTGGAAGTCATATTCATACATTTTCCTAGTCATACTCTTGAGCTGCCATGGAGGAGGAAGTAAAAGGATGGGTACAGTGGAAATAAAGTAACTTTTATTGGTGGCTCCATAGCAAAAGTACTTTGTTGCCCAGCATCAGGTATGCTCATGTCTAGCGACATCCAGAGTGAAGAACCATTAACAAGGCCACTGTTTGGTTTTTACCAGAAAACCCGGTAAAATTCTGGAATTTGGACTGCCTGCACATGGGTAAAAAACAAAATAAAAGAATTTTGCATTTTATATCAGATCAGAAAACCTACAGAACTTGTGTTTTTCTTACGGTTGCTTCCTGTACCATGTTCAGTTTGATTCGTTTAATGCTCTGTATATTAAGCATTGTTTTATTTTGATTATTTATATACATATTAAAATAATGACAGTTTAATCTCAGTAAAATCATGAAATTAGACTAAAAATCACTGGTGCAATTCCCAGAATATCAAGTCCTAAAAATTTAATTTTATTACTTTAATCAGTAGGAGAAAATAGCAAAGCACCCACAAAAAAAAAAGCCCTCACTCTTCAAAATATATACCAAAGCACTAGTTTATTTCATCATCTCTTGAACAAACCCTGAACCAGTAGCAGTCACGTAACAGTTTAAGTGTGGCGCTCACATGATGACGTTTCACCTAGGACTACTAGGCTTCATCATGATCTGAACTGTTAAGCTTCTCCAAAAAGCTGAATCTTCAGACCCCATTTGAAAACATCCACTGAGGGGGCCTCCCTCAAGAACCTTGGAAGCAAGTTCCACAGGACCTGCACCACCATCTCAAAGGCATGATCACCTAATGTTTTGAGCCAGGCCCTGGGAACCACTAGGAGGCCCTCCTTGGCAAAGTGGAGAGAGGGTGAAGTGCTAACAGGAATCAGGAGGTGATGCAGATAGCCTGGACCTGGACCATATAAGGTCTTACAGGTAAGCAAACCCACCTTGAAGAGGTTCCTCCACCTCACTAGTATACAGTGCAGACCATGCAGAACTGGTGCATATGATAGAACCTCAGAAGGCCCATCAGCAACCTGGCTGCCATGTTCTGCACCAGTTGCAGGTGGTGCAGGACCCCTCTGCTGACCCAGAGATATAGAACATTGCAGCAGTCGATTCTGGATGTCACAAAAATATGTACTAGTGATGACATGTCATCTGGAGGGATTAAGGCTTTAATCCGGGCAATGTTCCTAAGATGATAAAAAACAGTCTGGTACAACAGATGACACCAGAGCCTTGAGTGTCAATCCACTGTCTAGGATCACATCCAGATTTCTCACTTTTGCAGATGCCAAAAGAGGGACCACGCCAAGCAACAAGCCTGCTCCAGCCCCCTTAGCATCCATCTCCCTCTGATGACCAGCTCAGTCACCAGCACCTCTGGCTTACCTGTGTTGAGCCTCAACCAGTTGGAGGACATTCAGTCCTGGATCTCATCCAGACATTTATTGAGTACCTCCACTGCATCATGTGTCACAGGCGCAAAAGACATATACAGTTGGGTATCATCTGCGTAACAGTGAAACTCCACACTGTAACATCTCACCCAGGGCAGCATGTACAGTTCAAACAACATGGGTAAAAGGACTGAGCCTTGGGGAACTCCACAAAGCAGGGGCTTCAGGCGGGAAGAAAAACTCCCCATCACCACCACCCTCTGCACCCTGCCTGTGACAAAGGACTCAAACCAGCTGATGACAGTGCTGGTGAGTCCATGGAATCCCCTCAGATGATCCAACAACACTACATGATCCACAATGTCAAATGCTGAAGAGAGATCAAGGAGAAAAAGTATTGACTATTCCCCTCTATATCTAGCCCTGACAAGATCATTTTGCACCTTGACCAATGCAGTTTCAGTACTGTGTCTGGACCTATATCCAGACTGGAGGGGCCCGAAAATTTCAAAGGCCATGAGGTGTGCCTCAAGCTGCAGAACCACTATTTTCTCAGTAAACTTACCCAAGAAGGGAAGGTTAGAGACTGGTCTACAATTCGCTAAGACATCAGGGTCGAGAGAGTTTTTTTCAGAAGGGGCTTTACCAGTGCCACTTTCAAGGTGTTCAGAAATACCCCCTCTGAAAATGAGCACTGGATTATTTTAGTGAACACTGGGCCAATGGACTCGATGCATCCCACTAAAAGACAGGTTGGGCCTGGGTCCACTTTGCAATATATCTGTCACAGCTTTGAAATCACTTCACAGACCTCTTCTGCCCCCACTGGTCTGAACTCACTCCAGACAAGGTGAGTGCTCTCAGAGAGATCCAACACACCACTGTTGGGGCTGAGGTATCCTAGCTGGGTAGATCACGGCCCTGATGGAGGATACTCTGTCAGAGAAGAACAGAGAGAACTCCTCACACTTAGCTGTCAAAACTTCTCTAACTGGCTGAAGGCAGGCCAGATAGAGTAGCCTATCTACAGTCTGGAAGGCGCTGAGCAGGAGAATCCCAACAATATGCTATTGAGGAGCAATGTCCAAAGGATCTATAGGACTGCAAACAGCTCAGCACAGTTAAATAGATTCAGTGGTGATAAGTGCTTTGTGAAAGTTAAATCACATAATTTGGATTCTTATGCTTTCATTAATTTTTAAGGTATTTTCAATGTAAATTTTAAACTACCAAACCAAATTTTAATGAGCTTTGTTAGATTCCAGGACCCATGGGCAGTGGGTATGCATTACAAATTAGGGACATAAACCTGTAATAGTAGTTGTCCTACAAACATCCACATTTGTGGAATATTCCACAAAATTTCACAAAAACTTTAATTGTTAAATCATGAAACACTGTAACTTAAAATTTATTTAACCAACTCCATCCACATTAAGTAGCTTCTAAGATCCTTTCAAAATATAATGCATGTTAATTTGCAGATACAGTATCTAGCTCCACAGGTGGCTGAGATGAAAGCAATGAAATATTGCCAAACAATTTTGCAATAAAGAAATAAATAAAATGGAAGATTTTGAGCTCCTATAACTTTACAAGCACTAATCCAAATGTAGTGGAACTTGGCATTCTCCTAGGACTCCTTACACAAAGTTAGCATGGTAATGTTTAGGTTTCTGGATGCAAGGACAGCTGAATTATGATCAAATAGTGCATTTAAAAAAAAATCATGAAATTCACAGAATTTAACAAATATTCCACAAAACTTAAATTTGCTAATTCCACCCACCCTAAGCCAGTGATAAAATCGACGCCACACTGCAGTCCAGTGATCAGAATGTCTTTTGTTGTGTTCATGTAGGAAGGCAGAAACCTCTTCCAAGAGTGCAGTAGTGAGGCAAAGAATACCACACATGTCGGGTGGAAGACAGGGTGTGCATATGTGGGTAGATGCTTAGAGGTACATTAGAAGTGCACAAGTTAGTAAACTGGACATTTTCTTAATTGGGAACAAAAGATGTCTATGCAGCAGTCCTCCCTGAGAGTCTTCTACTCTACTCTCCTATGGGGCCCTCTTGAAGTATAGGCTTCTAAATGTCCCCAGACTAATGAAATAGAATCTCTACTTGTTTAGCATCAAGTCATACTTCATTTGTATGCCCTTATGCTGCACTTAGTCCGATTTAATATACTGGCACTGCTGAAAATGTTTTTGCTGTCAGAGTGAGTTGCTTTTTTCTAATGAACAGGTAAACTGTGTCTTCTCTGTTTTATACACTATGGGCCTGATTCCAGAAGGGGGGAACAGGGCTTTACAACAAGCCCTGTGTCTGCTGTAAAGTGCTCCGCAAATGCATCAAGGCTCCTGGATGCAACTCTGGGCTATTCCAGAAACATTGATGCATATGCAACAGTACCTGCTTTACAGCAGCCTGCCCCATTGCCAGGGTCTACACATGGATGCAACATTAGACCATCGGGGAGATGGTCTAACCTTGTTTCATTGGGAACTTGCAGCATCAGCTTCTGGAATTGCATGTTTGACGCAAGTCAGCACTTGCATCAAATGCCATGTCACAAGTCCCCTGCGTCGTTCTGGACCCGTTCTGGAATCGGGCCCTATGCCTTACTCTGAGGATTTTCATTCATTATAAAGACTGCTGATTGGTACAACTCTCTGATAATTCTCAATAATTGTTCCAGTGAAAATAGCTTTTATTATTAGCACGAGACACTGCTGAAAATAACACAACATACTGTACATAAATTAGAATGATGCATGGAGAGTAGTGTGTAATGAATTTCTTTGACACACCCAAAGCGTCTGATGTCTCTTAGACTATGAAAGTGAAGCTCAAGTGGTAAATATTGGCATCACACACTAAGGGTGTGTATAAATGCTCAAGTTACAACACTCAAGTTTTATTTTTCATAATTACTTACAGTCTTGCATTTTTGGAAGCCATGTGCTCACCTGTCAGGAGGAAGTAAAAGTGTTTTTCTCATAGCTGATGGTGTATGCTCTCCATTATATATGCCTCATGGTACTAGAGCTGTGTGGCATGTATAGATCTGATTCTGAGTAATTTTGTTGAATTTCCATCACAATATCATGAAAGTCTGCCAAAATTTAAATTGTCTAATATGTTTTTCTAATTTTAAAACCATTTCTCCAAATGTCACTAAATTTGTAACATATAAAGCTCATATGCCAATAAATATATGTACTACAATTAAGATCACTAGCTTTTTTGTCAAAATTAAGAAACTTTATTAAAGATTTTGCAGACTACAAAATACAACCATCAAACAAACAACAAGAACAATCACAACAGGGTCCCACAAAACAATCAACAAAATAAAATAACAACTTCAATCACCCTCTCTAAATGGGTATGCCAACTGTAGGTCAACACCATGACTGCAAAGACCAGCACAGGGACAGATTTCACCTGAAATCATTGGGTCACTGCACTGGTCCCTGCAGACACTGGTGCTGCATCTCCCTGTGTTGGGCCCCCTCTATATTTAGAGACCTGGGTGTTCGGGGGCACAGCCCCCCAAAGAAAATATGCTGACATCCCTGACAGTACAATGCCAACACACAGCATTGTGTCTGTCACTATCAGGGATGTCGGCGTCCAGGATGTTGCAGCACGATAGTAAACCCCCCCAAATGTATCCCCCCACCCCTCCGTCCTCCCAACCCCCAGGGCACAGCCGGCTCACAGGTCCTATCCCACCCAGTTAGTCACAAATAATAAGTAAATGGGAACAATATGCCGTGCATGTAAAGAACCTGCATTGCACCCAGAGCCCACACTATAGAAGAGCCTCTAAAGGACCCCAATGGTCGTGGTAGAGTTCCAGCTGATTTACCCGTGAGCTATGTGTTTCTCCTCAACCAAGGCCTGGTGGATTTCCTGCTGCCATTCAACAAACAAGGGAATATTCGTATCCAACAAATGACAGAGGATAATTAATTTTGCAGCAACTGCGATAAGAGCCATATAGGCCTTGCTGGGTCCGAAGAGGTCTTTGGGGGGATTCCAATCAATCAAACCTCAGGTGTGAAATATGGGGCCAGGTCAAGGAAGGGGTCAAGAGCATTGTGGACTGATGTCCAAAAGGGAGCTACTCTCGGGCAGTCCCATAGAATGTACTTCAAGGAGCCAATATCCGTCTCACACTGAGTACAAATTGGTGAAGGGGTCTTCCCCATTCTATGCAAACACTGAGGAGTAAAGTATATATTATGGAAAATACAGAATTGCGCAGAGTGCTATCTATCTTGTTTTATATATTTATACAATCTTTTGCAGAGCACCTGCCACTCCCCAGGGGCTGACTGGAAGTCTAATGTATTTTGCTAATAAAAACACACACCCCGCCGAGTTCGGCAGGGTCCCAACTCTGTAGAAATGAGTAAAACTTAGAAATAGAGTGTGGTAACTGTGCTAGTTAAATTAGGTCTGATAGGAAGGGGAGTGTGCGAGGGGGACCATGGGCAAGTGTCCAAAAATCTAGTAAGCACACCTAAGAGCTATAAATGTTTAAAGGGGTGGTACACTGGTATAGTGAAGTGCTGCTGTATATCAGCAGTTGACATTACTGTACCTTCAACAGTAAGGGCCACAATCGAAACCTGTTTCAGAGGAGGGCAAAAAGAAAAAGGAATAAGATGGTTCACTATCCAGACATTAAGGTTTCCGAGGAGGGGTCGTGATAAATCCTTACTACGATCAGACCGTAACTACACAGTTGCTTGAGGGCCTCAAGAGACCATATCATAGGGGTATTGTGCAAGGGCCCTGGTAAAGATGAGGGTTTAAGATAAAGTATGCTGTTGAGTGAAATGCCATAACGATGACATAACTGCGCCTCTAGGGAAAGCCAGAGAGTATAGTATGAGCGCCCCATGGCAACCACCGGGGGATAGGCCCACTGAAAAAATTGGCTGCCATGAAGGGTGCAAATATACAGGAAGCAATTGGGGAGGCCCGCCCATTCCTTGGGCAAGCTAAGCTTGGAGTAGGAGCGGAGGTTCAATCCCTCCCACTAAAGAAAGGCTGAGAGCAGACTTTGAAGACAGGTAAACCACCCTTTTGGGAGATACAAACCTAACATACTCAAGGGATACAGAACATGGGGGAGGTGGTTCATTTTAATGATGTTGACTCTACCCCAGGTAATAATGGGGAGGGCCATCCATCTCTGGAGGTTATCCTTAATGGCTCATAAAATAGGACTTGCATTCAATCTAAGGAGGTTGGAAAAGGAGCGAGAAAGATGAATTCTCAAATAGGTGATACACTTGGGCTCCCAGCGAAGGCCTAGGTCTAGAATCTGCTGTCTAAAAACATATGCATTCAGAGGCAGGACCTGGGTTTTCCATAAATTGAGTTTATAGCTGGCCACTTCAGAAAAACAGGCAATTTCACTCAACGCCATGGAATCAATTGCAGAGGCTGCTCAACATGCAAGAGCAAATCATCAGCATATGCAGATAATTTATACCTGCTGCCTCCCACAGAAATACCCAAAATCTCAGGGTTGTGTTGTAACCTATAAAGTAGGGGGTCCAGGTATAAATTAAAAAGAAAAGGGGAGAGCGGATAACCTTGTCTGGGGCCATGCTGTAGTGCAATAGGGGCTGACAATACTCCATTACATTTATTACGAGCTGTCGAGTTGGTATAAAGCACCTGACCTACTTACTAAATGAAGAGGGAAAGCCAAATTTCTGCAATGTGGCAAAGAGAAAAGTCCAGGAAACCCTATCAAAAGCTTTTTCCGTGTCCAGGGAGACCAAAGCCACTGGATTCTTGCTCTCCCCAGAAGCAGAAACAAGTAATTTGCTGGTATGATCCCAGGAGTGCTGGCTTGACACAAAACCGACCTGCTTGGGGGAAACTAAGCTCTCCCAGACCTCAAGAAGGTGATTGGCCAAAACTTTAGAAAACATTTTAAGATCAGAGGTAAGAAGTGAAATAGGCTGGTAACTGCCTGATAGCAGCTCATTCTTATCAGATTTCAGATTGAGCACTATCCTGGCATGAAAGAATCAATCCTCCTTTAAGCCTGCAGAGAGTAGATAATGAAAAGATGGGACAAAAAAGGGTCCAAAATATCCACATAAGTAATATAAAAAACATTAAGAAACCCATCAGAGCCCGAAGATTTCTCCATTGAAAGCTGTGCAATACCCTGCTGCACCTCTGAAACCAATATGGGTGCTTGCAGAATGTCCCGCTGTTGTATTGAGAGTGAAGGGAGCAGGAGTGGATCCAGATAGGACTCAATCTTCTGTTGAAGATCATCTGAAATTGGGTCTTGACTGTACAGGGAAGCATAAAATTGCCTAAATATCCCCGCTATTCCCCGGGGATGTGTAGTGACAGGATCCTCCCTATTAGGACTGAGACCAGGAATTACTCTGAGGGACTCAATATGTTTGAGACGGAGTGCCAAAAGCATACCTGCTCACTCCCCAGCCTCTAGCTAATGCATCTTTGTGCACTGCAAAGTGAGTTCCGCTTGCTCAGCTAATAAATCATAATGCTGTAATCTAAAGGAGTGTAACCTAACCTGTACTGTCACATCTGCCTGAGAAGATAAAACTAGCTCACAGACACGAATCTGAGACAGGAGGTCCTGGGTTTTTTGGGCCCATCATTTTTTAGCAGTGGTGGCCAGTTAAATACATTCTCCCTGAACCCCACACTTGGTGGCTGCCCAGAAGATGTCCAAAGCAGCAACAGAGCCATCATTTTCTTTTAGAAAATTAACCAAGTAGGAGCAGATGGCTTCCCGGGAAGCAGGGTCCATAAGATAGTACGGATTAAGATGCCATGTCCTGTCTTGCTCCCCCAAACCATGCACCATGTGATCCAAGATCACCAGGTGGTGATCAGAAATGAGCATAGGTTGGATGGAGCTAGACAGGAGGCCAACTAGGGAGGACTTGCTTATTAGGAAACAATCGATTCAGAGTATGAGGAGTGAGGGGGTTGAAAAGAATGTATATTGATGGGCAGAGCGATGCAGCAGGCACGATGGGTCCACAAGACTCAGTGTATCCAAAAATTATATCAGACTTCTTTGCCCCAGGGAAATTCCCAGTTTAGATTGACTGGATCTGTCTAGATCAGATTGCAAGCCTGTGTTCCAGTCCCCTCCCAAAAATAGTGACGTGTGCCTAAAGCGCTTCAGACAAGATAACAAATCCATAAAAAATTGTGGAGAATCAACATAGGGGCTATATACTTAGCCCAATGTTACTTCTCTAGAGCAGAGATGACCATGTAGGAACAAATATCATTCCTCAGGGTCCCAACTTTCCTGCAACAAAGTAAAAGGGAGAGATTTCTGCAACAAAATTGCCACCCCTGCTCTTTTCTTACTCTCTCCCTTCCCAAACACTTGTCTCACCTATTCCCTGCTGTCAGAAAATCATGGAAAAGGATGGACACAAAGTCAGGATTCAAGGTTTAAAGCACCAGGCAAGGCCAATACTTTATTTACAGCAAGAAATCAAAATAAAAGCAGACTGGAAAGTGGCAAAAATAAAACAAAAGCATAACATGAATAACAGTTCTCTAGTCAGCAGCTAGAGCTCCAGATGAGATCAGCACTCCACCAATCTATCCACTCATCTGAAGTGGTTACACAAAATAGCTTCATTTATACCAGTGGAGTCAGGTGGTTTACCTTAACTCATTGTCTCCTAGAAATGCCTGTAGGTGTCAACAAATCTACTGCAGTGTGTCCCAGAACGCCTACAGAAGTCACCTACAGACTTCCCATGTGCCCTAGAAACGTCTGGAGAAGTCACTCACATGTTTTAATATTACTTGCCAGCCAGAATTAAGTAAGCAATAAGACATGACAGGGTGTGTATGGAACAGATTTTACTGCATGGCTAGGGGTGTAATAAGGCACAAGGCCTTGGCCGAGTGCCTTTAGCCCCTGGCGTATGGTAAAATCTGTTCCCTGCACAACCCTGGAGTGTCTTATTGCACTTATAAAATGGGCTGCCTTTTTTAAAAAAACTTTCTGCAGTTAAAAAATCATTTTTATTTGTGGTAAACAGCATTTAGTTATGCTGATTTAACATAAAATAGTCCTTGCGCGTACCTCATAATTGTCATTATGATGTCATGTCTGTACTAGACAAAGTTAGAGAACTTGTAGAGAAATGAAAAACAGGGGGCACTCCATTTAATTCACTGTAACTTCGTTACTGTATTATGTTGCATTTTGGTCCAGAAAAGCACAATGTGCCTAAGATCGCAGGTACTACCCACGAGCGCAGTAAGGTTAAGTGACATACGGTCACAGACGATGCATGTGGTAGTGGGATTCAAACCCAGGTCTGCTGGGTCTTTAAGGTCACAGTCTGATGCTCCAACATTTAGGGTAGACTTCAATTTTGTTTTGTGTGAGGATGCATCGTTCGGGTCACTGGGGCCTACCAGTTAACAAGCCCCACCGGCAGCCGGACAAAGACAGCGCCCGCAGCAGTAGTGCCTGCAGCAGCTCATGTGGGACATGGGCCAGCTGCTTCTGTCTCTGTCACACCCTGAGCTGCCCACGACTGATGAAGGGACTTTATCTGAGACAGCAGAGGGTGAGGCAGCTCCTCTACCTGGCGTTGCTAACCTGAAGCTCTGATGAGAAACCTCCGAGTTCCGCTGTACCCACACAGTTCGCTCATTCACCACTTCCCTCCACTCTCGCTTTCTTGCCCCTGCACCTGAGTTGGTAAGCATGCTCTCTCTCTCTCTCTCTTTCTCTCTCAGCATTGCTGTTCATAAAAGCAGCCTGCGTGTTTTTTTCCCTCGCACCGGAGTGGGTAAAGAAAAGATGGCTGCCAGTAAAAATGCCAACATTCTATGGCACAAGAATCTTGGCCTTTTTACTGCCAGCTCCTCTTTTTTTTACCCATGCATGGAACAGATTTCATGCATGTTGAGGAATGTTTCTGATTGGCTGGAACAGCCTACCCATTTTATAATTAGAATTGACTGCATAATACTATTAGAAAGGTAAGTTGTGCTGAACAACTTTGCCATTGACACTTCATGTGTAACATGTTCACATTAGGAGTTATTCACATTTGTTTGTGACATTTTGTCAATCTAGAACCACCTAAGCACTTTGTAGAAAACACACATTCTGGGTATCTCAGCCAGTATAAAACAAAAACCGAACTGAGTACAGTTGATTGCATAGCACCGTTGGAAAGGCAATTTTGTATGGAACAACTTTGCCACTGATACGTTGTGTGTATCATGCATACTTTAGGAGTTGTATGCATTTTTTTAATGGTACGTGTGTATGGTTCAGATTTGTCCCTCAAACCTCACCAACACACTTTGATTCAAATGGGGAAAAATTATGTTTAATACTACAGAAATAGCTGTATTTTTTTTTACAAACACATTATTAAAATTACATCTAATGTCTGGATGCTTAATTTGGTGTTGCTATGTTACATATTTCCCAACTCAAAAAAGGTTTATGGTGCATTTTTTTGTGGGAAAAATATTTTGTTTTGCTGTTTCGACCAGCACAGAAGTAAAACTAAATTACCCATTATTCCTTGCATGCCAGCATTGGAAAGGTAATTTTATGCTAAACAATTTTGCCACTCATACTTTATGTCTAGCACTTACAGTTTTTGTGTTAGTAGCATTTGTCTGCGGCATGCCAATTATGGCTTGATTTTGCTTAGAAAGGCCCAGGATTCACTGTTAACAGTATACAGGAGACAAGTTCTGCAACTTCAGAGAGCTCCTGAGGAGGCAATGAGTTAAACTCCACCCACTACTGTTTTAAAACATCTAACTTCCAAATAAACCAACAGTTTTATGAGAAACATACAGTAAAACTGAAAAAAGAAGTAGTTGCTAATAAT
Organism: Neoceratodus forsteri; assembly: GCA_016271365.2. Classification (NCBI taxonomy): domain Eukaryota; kingdom Metazoa; phylum Chordata; order Ceratodontiformes; family Ceratodontidae; genus Neoceratodus; species Neoceratodus forsteri. The sequence continues at coordinate 357,421,719 of CM057456.1, forward strand.
AAGGCTTTTAAATCTTGACATTTTAGCTGTTTTGCTAATATTTACAAAAATCCTTAGCAACAGGCCCCTCCCCTTGAGCTTGCCAGTATATAGTTATGAAGGAAAAGGCTGGCAGGCTCTTAGAAAACAATGGGAAGCCCAGGGGTGAGGACCTCCAGCTAGGTATGTAAGAACTCTCTGTTACTATTCTTTATGCAATTCGTTATGCAAAAACAGTTGTGCAACAGAAAGCATTTGCCATTCACATGCTTTTCATTATGCAGTAAAAGTTTTAACTGAAACCTTTTCCTGATAACAGAATTATAAAACATTGGTGCACTCAGAAATAAAACACCTCAACTTCATATCTTCCAGAACTAGATATGACTACTCTACCCATTTAGAAAGAGTAGCTTTGTTTTACTTTTCTAAATAATGTATGTCTCAGTAACTTCAAACAAACATACATTCTGTTACAAGGAGTGTCAGTCAGGTCACTGTTTCTATCTGCTCCAATTTACATAACAAACATAAGCGCTCCCTGTTTTTAAAACCTACACCTTCACTGTACATTCTTAACACAAGTTTTTTCTTTTACCTTATTTGAATTCAGTTTTCTCACTTTGTCTTTCTTGCATTCGAGAAGTGTAGTGTTTGCTTCCTAACTTGCAAGTCTGCCAAATACGAATATCCTGCTGCAAGATTGGCTGCTGGTTGTGAGGGACAAGGGATGTACAAAGAAAAACATTACAAGATAAGGTGCTAGCATGGTGGTGGGGGGGTAACCCCAGGAAACAAAATAATGCTAAGCGCTTCAAGAAAGACACTACCTGGTTTACAGAGCTTTTCTAAACCTTCCGGTAAATTACAGGGTACAGCTATCGTCTTCCCAGCTCAGCAGTAAAAGCAATGATGCTTTTATTCCCTAAAGACAGCACTCTCTGTGTGCTATATTCTAGCATCTTTTAAGCCTAACACAACCGTGGTTGCTGCATTTTTAATTTTTATTTAAGCCTTTGCCTACAGACACAAATAGAAGCTCATGAAAAAAGGGGGGTACCAAGGGTTGGAAGACCGATGTATACTGGGTCCAGTTAGTGACAGCACAGAACCTTCCCAGTTGGCCTAACTGGAAAGGGGGAAAAGACAGATTTACATAGACAAAGTGCACAGGACGATAGAGGTGCTGCTGCAGCAGACTGTTGTAGGAAGAAGAAAAGAAATGGATACCAGTTAACACACAGGGTCTCAACAGCCCTATGACACCTGAGGGAGAAGGGAAATCTCCCCCCCTGCAGGTGGGTTTCTTGCAAAAATGCTATACCAGGTTGAAGCTTATTAAGTTGTTTTAAAATAATGGACCATTTCCCTTTACCTTGGGTCCCTCTAACATTCCACGATATAAACCTAGTATGGGTGGCTATCTTTTAACACCAACATATGAGCATGCAAGTAGAAAGAGGCATCACGGTCTATCAAGTCTGTTGATTGTACAGCTAGCCCCTCAACTTGCAGCTGCCCCACCCACCCCTTCCCTCCTCATAATACCCCTTTTCACTCTGTCCCATCCTCTTAAAACTGTGTACCATACTACAGGCTACTACCTCCTCCAGCAGAGTAGTCCACTTATCTACCACCCTCTCAGTGAAATATTATCTCCGACTTCCCTCCTAAATCCCCTCCAGTTTCATGTGATGCCCCTCATGACCCTCCCCTTCCAAATCTGGAAAATCCCTTCTGTGCTAGTCTTGTTAATTCCCTTTAAATATTTAAAGATTTCAATCAAGTCCCCACATCCCTCCTCTCCTCCAGGGAATACATGTGCAGCTCACCCAGCCTCTCCTCATAGGAGTACCCCTCTAATCCCTGGATCATCTTTGTTGCCCTCCACTGTACAACAATCTGACATCCTTCTTCAGGAATGGGCACCAGTACTGCACACAGTATTTCAGGTACAGCCTGACCAGCGAACTGTAGAGGGGCAGGATCACCTCCCTATTCCTGGAGGAGATTCCCCTCACTATGCACCCCAGCATCCTGTTGGCTTTTGCCGCTGCCTTCCTGCATGGAGCTGAGTTGTTCATACTCCCTATTACAAGCACCCCTAGATCCTTTTCCTCCTCAGTGCATTCCAGCTGTACTACCCCCAGCTGATAGCTCCTCCCCTGGTTGTTAGCCCTGAAGTGCAAGACCTTGAACTTTTTGGTGTTAAACTCCAATTGCCATGCATCCAACCACTCCTATAGTTTGGTCAGGTCCTCCTGCAGTCCCCTCTACCCTTTGATATCATCTATCGCAGCTCCCATCTTTGTGTCGTCTGTGAAGAGACTGATCTTACTCAAGACCCCATGAGAGATATCAACTATGAATATCCCGAACAACACTGGTCCCAATACTGATCCCTGCAACACCCCGCTCGTCACATCCCTTGGTAATGAAAGTTCCCCACCCACCACCACCCTTTGCTGCCTTCCCTTCAGCCAGTTGGAGATCCAAATTAACATTGTTGTTACCACCCCTATATATTCGAGCTTCCCCCCAGCCTCCCATGTGGCACAGAATCAAAGGCCTTGCTGAAATCCAAATACAGGACATCCACCACATGGTCTTTGTCCAGTTCCCTTGTTACTCAGTCACAATACTCAGTCAGGGTTGTCTGGCAGGATTTGCCTGAGACAAATCCATGCTGCTGATCATCCTGGAGACCACTGATCTCCAAAAAGGTCACCAGCTTCTCTTTTAGGATCATCTCTATGTGTTTTCCCACAATTGATGTGAGGCTCACTGGTCTGTAGTTGCCTGGTTCATCCTTAGGTCCACTTTTGTGAATGGGTACCACATTGGCCATCCTCCAGTCCTGTGGTACCCATCCAGTATCCAAGAAAGTGTTAAACAGGTCAGCCAGTGGTCCTACCAGGATCTCTGCTAGTTTCTTAAGTACCCCAGGGTGAATGCCGTCTGGACCCAATGCCTTTTCACCCCTCAGAGCCCTTAGTCCTTTCAGCACCCTATCCTCTGTAATCCCTGTATCAGTCATCTCCCCCCCGCCCACTCCTCCTTTCCCAGGTGGTGTCTGCCCCCATTTCTTCTTCGTGAACACAGAGCAGAAGTAATCATCTGGTGCCTCTTCCTGGTCCTCCCTCTTCTCCACCCAGTCCCCATCCTTTATAATCCTCACAATCTGATCCTTGTTTTTCTGTCTTTCACTGATGTATCTGAAGAAATCCTTTTCTTCGTTCTTAATGCCCTGCACCAGTCTCAGTTCCCTGGAAGCCTTGGCCACTCTGACCAGCCTGACAACCTCCCTGGACTTCTTCATATACACCTCCCTGTTATCCCCCCCCTCCTTTTTCTTGAGTCTCTGAAATGCCTTTTTTTTGGCCCTCACTCCTTTCATGACCTTCTGCATCAGCTAGCCGGGTTTTTTTGCCCTTCCCTTCTTACTTCTTGTTCTTGTACATGTCCCTGTCGCCTCTACCAGCCCTCTTTTAATAATATCCCAATTTTGGCTAGCATCCAAACATGCTAGCCAAAAATGCATTGAAGACAGTGAAAAGGAGAGCTACAAAAATTATACACGCCCTACAGAACAAAAACTATGAAGAGTGTCTGCAAAACCTGAACAAGTACTCCCTTGAGAAGTGGAGGGAGATGGAAGACATGATTGAGACCTACAAGTTCCTAAATGGAATAAACTAGTTGCAGGTTCAGGAAGTGTTCCAAGTTAGAAAGCACACAAGAACAAAGGGGGCACAACATGAAACTGGATGGGGACAAATTCAGAGGTAACACATGCAAGTTTTTCTTTACCAAGAGGGTGGTGGATGCATGGAACAGCCTTCCTCAGGTAGTGGTGGGGTCAAAAACAGTGGTAGGTTTCAAGAATGCTTGGGACAGGTACAAAGGCACCACCACACTGACTAGCAGTTAAGGGAGTGGGGTAGGCCTATGGGCAGACTAGATGGACCGTATGGTCTCCTTCTGTCGTCACTTTCTATGTTTCTATCCATGCATGGCTGAATTTCTGCCAGATGCCTGCCAGAAATTTCCCCTGTGCTTTTAAAGTCTGCCCCCTTAAAGTCAATCACTCTGGTATCCATACCCCCTGCTTCCCTGCCCATGTTGAGCATGAACAATACTGTGTGTGGTGGTCACTCCCAGCCAGAAGGTCCTCCACCTCCAGATCCCTTACAGCCTCCCCATTTGATAGAACCAGGTCCACAGTCCTATCCAGTCTAGTTGGCTTGCTGACCAACTGCACCTGAAAGCTGTCCTGAAATGCCTCTAATAGGACCTGTTCCTTGCACTCTTGGTGGTTGGAGTGCTCCACTCCACCCCCGGTAGGTTGAAATCCTCCACCACCACAATGTTCCCTTTCCTACAGACCCTCCTGATTTACTCAGCTTACTCCCTACCCAGATTACCCCCTCAGGCTGGTGTCCTGTACACTACGCCCCATCCTCAGTGTCCTACTTTTTGAGTCTTGAAGCTGCATCCATAGGGCCTCTGTTCTGTCTTCTTTCCTTCCCCTCTTCTCTTATGCACCTTATCCCCTCTCATACATATATTGACACGCCCCCTCCCTTTTCCCTTAGCTCTATCCTTCCTGAATATCCTCTACCCTGGGATCATCAAATCCCATTTATGGTACTGGTGGCCCATGTTTCTGTGATGGCCGCAATGTCCACCCTCCCTATTCCCAAGAAAGCCTGTAATTCCACTGATTCGTTACCAAGGCTTCTCGCATTCAGTGAGACCACCCTCCAACCATTTTCTGCCTCCACCCCTCCCTGAATAACTCCCCTCCTAATTATCCTGTGCCCCTGCCCCAAGTTCCTCCCTGCTATCCTTGGGGGGTAAACTTGCTTGGCTCCCCACTCTGGGATCCCTGCCAACCATCTGTCCACTCACCACCACCCCACCTAGTTTAAATCCATCTTCATAACTATGTATTCCCTACCCTCTGCTTTAATACCCCCTTCCACTCCCCACTCCAGTGTAGCCTATCCCCTGCATAAAGTTCATTGTTGTCCCAGATTCCGTCCCAGACCCCCACCAATCCATATCCCCTAGACTGACACCATTCCCTCAGCCATGTGTTGAACTCCCCAATCCTTACTTTCCTCACCATACTAGCACAGAGTACTGGGAGCATCTCTGAGAAGGCCACTGATTCCCCTAGCTCTCCACACAGCCTGCCCCATGCCTTGAACCTCTCCTTCACTACTTCCACTATCTCCCATGCCAGGTCATTCATACCCACATGCACCATGATATGCAGTTTCCTCCTGCTTCCTCCTAACACACTTTAGAATTGACTGCCCCACCCTGCTTGCAGTTAAGTCAGGTATGGACTCCACCCAGACGCGACTATGCCATTCTCCCTTGCTGCACCATCTAATCCCTTGAAGTATAGAGTCCGACAGCACTAATACCCCTCCCTCCCTCTCAATCCTCATCTCCCCCCCCACCCTTTTACTTTGGTATCTACTGCAAGAGTCTGCCCCGGCTGAAACCCTGTCCTTCCCTCCTATGGTCCCCCCCCTCCACCCTGGACCTATCCCTGCTCCCCCTTACTGTTCCGCCACACTCCTCCCATCCTTCCCCTTCCCCCTAGTCCCCCACTCTAAGTACCACTCGTTCTCTGCTCTGGCATTGCTCCTCTCTGATTTACCGTTGCTCCCTTTGTCCATTCTTCCAGCTGTGCCCCTCCTCCCTTACCCCTACCACAATCCTCTGCCTGACTACTGAACCTTGTGCCATCCTCCCACCCCTTACCTACCCCTCCTGGAATACCTCACCCCTCCTCCAATGTCACCAGCATATATAATATCTGCCCTCTCTGCTGTGCTGGGTGTGTCTCCTTCCTCCTGCTCTTACCCCCTCCTGTGCTAGGCCACCTATTTGTATTGCTTCTGCCCTCCTGTCCCCTCTGAACCATTGTTCCATCCATCCCCCCAAGTTTCTGCTTGTTGATATGTTTCTGATTGCTTTTATGCCTTACCTCATAAATTGACTTGTGATAACTAGCCTTATACACTTACTTTGTATAACTGATTTCCTCTACTGTTACCTGCGGTATGTCTACTGTATTCTCTTGATGTATATACTCAATGTAATTAATGCTCTACTGTTGTCTCCTGTATGCTTATGTGCCTTTTTAAATGTGATTAATTCTGGGTCAGCTCTGAAAAAGGGACCTTGTTGTCTCAGTGGGCCTACCCCGTCAACTAATTTCAATAAATAAATAAATGTGGTGTCCTCCTGGTACCCTCTTCTCCAGATCCCTTCCCCCTTCCCCCAACCTCCCCAACTCTCTACCAAGCCACAGCACTTCTTCCTTGAGTCTCCTCAGCCTGTGACAGATCAGACTCCCTCCTAGCTTCCATGATACATTCATCCAGACTGCCACCCCACTACCATTGCAACCCACTGTTCTATCCCCGATGGCCCTCTATTGTCTTACTGCCCCCTGTGCCCTCCTCCTTTGCTGACCCATCCTCCCCTTCTAGTGCCACTCCACCCCCTGTGTGTCCTTCCCCAGCTCCCTCCATTTGCTCACCTTAGCGTTGTTTTACTCCCTGAATACCCCCTAGTAGCTAGACCTTATCTAATGTGTCCTTAAACCCCTGCACTGTTTACTACAGATGCTAGATTTAAAATCCCTTTCCCATGTAGTGACAGCAATTTGAAACTTCCCCTATGACCCCCACAGTGCTTCCTGTGAAGACAGTAGAAGTCTGAGTACTCCTCAAATGCAGTATATAAAATTGAATTTACTCCTAGATCAACAGCTACAAACTCCACCAATTGCCATACCAATCACTTCAAGCTCCCCTTAAAATACAGAGCCCAAACAGTTTCACCCCCCCCAAGTGTCAAGTTAACAGTCACAGTGCCCCTGCTTCACAGCAGATCCTCCAGAAATGGTAAAGAGCATACAAGAGGACAGGACTCATAACCCAAAAATTCCTAAGAATGACTAGTGAATACCAGCTAAACCAGCTGTGCCCCTCACCCACAACTCCCTCCCCTGCCCCTGTTTCAGACCCCAGCACCCCCATAGCCTTCCCCAATAACCCCCAACAACTAATTGCCCAAAACAGGCTATAACAAACCCTACTACCTCCAGTCCAAATGACTGAACTCCCAAAATATCAAAGTCCATGATGCATGTAAGACTAAGCCCCTCGTGCCCTCCCTAACCTCCCAAGCAACCCTGTGTCTGTGGGGCTGTGAAATTTCCATCAGTCCCTAAAGACCACCAAAATGCAAACACCCCAAAACAGACAGGGGCAGCAGTCATTTTTCTACCCCGGTCCCCCAACATGCACCCCACATAGTATGCAAACATATTAATGAAAACAGGAAAAACCCTAAAATTACCCATATAAGCCCACTGACCAGAGATCCAACTGAATAAAATTAAACCAACAGCTTCAGAATTACAGTGCACCCAATATTCAACAATCTAGGTCTAGAAAAAAAGTTCCAGAACATCCCAAATCAGATCTAAACAAATAAATGGAGCTAGACACACTATGGAGAATAGAACGCTGAACTAAGCCAATTGCAGCAAGGAGAGTCCAGTCCAGTAGGCACACTGTGGAAAAAAATATAAAATAAGCAGATCGTGGAGAGCCTTTCATTACCGCTGCTCTGGAGATGGATAACAAAACAAGTGCCAGACTACAGGAGCCAGCAAACCCTATCAGAGTCTCTGTTACAATCACTACAAGCAGCATTAGAATCAAGCATGCAGGGAAGCAAACATAGCTACCACCAACACCAACTAGCCACGGAAGGTGGACGGTACAGATCAAGCCCAGCCAAAAGTCTTATGCATGCATATGCAGCTGACTCATCAGCACAAACACTGCTGCCTACCATTATAACAGAGATAAGTAAGCAACGCTCACATAGGTCCCCAGCACAAATATTACCTGGTGCAGATCTTGTGATTCCCACAGGAGGTGAGTGAGAAACCAGTCCCATAAATGTCCCAGGGTAAGGAATCTGTTGTTGATGAGACTGCAAGGCTTAAAGCTTCTTGGGGGGAATCCATCACAGATCACGAAGAGAAAAGGCAAAAATGAGAAACTCCAACATGTAACAGCAGATCACAACTTAAGCATCACTGGTAGCAACAAAAAGAGTCCAACAAATCAGGCTGGCTTGAAAAGATTTGGAAGGATTCCAGGCATGTCATGCTTTTCTTGGTCAGCCGAATCATAAGTATAAGTGGTCCCTTTTCTTGAAAATTGCAGTCAGGCTAGGTATAGCATTCGGAAACAGATGTCCGCTGCTAGAGGCTTAGTTACTAAGCCATGGTACTCTGCTCCTTTCTTGGGTACAGAATGAGGAAGATCTTGCACCGCCCTAATGGATGCCCCTTCCCAGGTGACCGACTGGAGTTCACGGATCATCGTCAACAGGTACTGTCAGTCCAGATAATTAAAAAAAATTTAAAACTGAATGGCTGGGGCTACCGGAGGCATGGCTAGCACTCTATGGACCCTCTCCACCATGAAAGTTGGATTATTAGGAGAGGGACCCACTAGTTTTTCACAAAGCTTCTACATAAAGAGGATGGCACTGTGGCCCTCAGCTTTCTCTGGTAGCCCCAAGATCACCACATTGTTTTGCGGGCTCCTCTCTTCAAGGTCTTCAATCCAGTCCTCTAATTTGGCCACTTTTCTGCAAAGGGATGATAGGTTGGCTCCATGCAGGCTCTCCAGTCATCAAGGGAGCTAATCCTGGCTTCACTGCCCCCCATACGATGAGTGAGCTGATCATTTTCAAGATGCAGAACCTTCAATTCTACTGTTAGAGCCTGGAGGGTCTCCCTCATAGGAGCAAACTCGAAGAAATCTTTCTTTTGTGAAGACCACAGGCTGGGCAGCAGGGTGGCTGGAAGTTGCAGCTTAGCCTTACTCTGTTTAGCTTGTTTGTCTCGTGTTTGTGGCAGTGTTTGCCTTGGGGGAGCGGACAGCTTTTCCGTGTTCATTCTGTGCCCTTCAGTGATCGAGAACTGCTCCAAAACAAAAGTAAACGACTGTAACCACACAAGGCAGTACATTATTAAGCAGTCTAGGCAGTTTGTACTATAAAAAAGGCAAAAATCAGGGCTGAAGAGATCGGAAAGCTCAGTGAAGCTTCTATCCACTACAGTGCATCACGTGACATACAGATCACTAGCTTTAAAGGAAACTGAGTTACTGTTAGCCAGGCCTTTTTAACAAATTTTAAGTTTCCATTTTATCCATCTAATTTTAAAATTACTTTTTTTCAAGTTTCTCAACATTTGAAACATTTGAGGAACTGCACTGAATATATTTAAGTGACAGATTTCAGGTTTCAGGCTTTAAGGAGAGATAAGTTATAGGGTAGCCAAACATTTGTCAAAATGTAATTTTCAGTTATTTATACCTAATTTTAAAACAACTTATCCAATGTTCACCATTACTTTCTAACATACCTTACGGATATGTGTACCACGTTTCAAGTCTCTAAGTTAAACAGGCATATGTCAATGCTGAATATTTGCTTGCTGGTATTGGCATTGGTACTGCATGAGTTAGAGAGGTGCATAATGTGAATGGCAGTGAAGTATTGAACTAACGCCAACCTCCACCCCCACCCTGCAGAGGCTGACAGGTGTTGAGGTGTGCCTTTGGGTCGTCGGCCATAATGCTCATGCCATTCCATCTCATACCACTCTGCAGACACTGACAGGTGTCATGGTGTGCTTTGGGATCTTCGGCTCTTATGCTCACCACATTCCATAAGGAAATAAACTGAGATGGGTGCAGTATAGGAGAATGGGGTGAACTTTAGGGCCGAAGACCCCAAGGCACACCTTGATGCCTATTAGTGGTTGCAGGGTGGGGGTTAAGGTGGAATGGCATGAGCATTATGGCCAAAGACCCCAAGCCACACCCCAGATACCTGTCAGTCTGTACAGGGTGGGGCATTACAGTTGGAAACCCTAATGCCCCAAGCGTGCATTGGTATTTTTGCTCCAAATTTTCAACATGGGTGTTTTAGGACCCCACCTCATGAATAGTGGCACTACCATTTCATTACTTAATCCTGAAAGGTGATTTCACACAGCAAATGCACCATTCAGCACAACAGTTGCAAAAAGACATTTTGGGGAGGATGTGAAAAATGACATCTATATTGTTTATGAGGAGGGGTAACCCGTGAAGTGGGTGCATGAGGAAGGGCACCATCCATTACGATGACACCTTCCCCATGCAGTCCACTCATGGCGATGGACAGGTAGGGTGACCGGATGAGGGGGTGGGTGAACTAGGTGACAGGATGTCGCTATACATATGTGCAGGGGTGGGAGCGAGCATGGTGAGCATGGGCTGGGAGGGTGGAGGGGCTGGGGAGTGGCACTGTGATTGCCAGTCGGAGCTGCGTCGGGGTGTTGGGGATTAGCTAATGGCTGGGGTGGCAGAGGTACCAGGTTCGGGTCCGGGTGCTGGTGTGATATTTATTAAGTAGGGGGTGCAGGGTGAACCCCCATGAGGGGTGGGTGCGCAGCCCCCTCACAGAAAGCAGTAAATATGTCCTGGTGCCATTGTGCTGGTGCGCCGGGGTTGTCAGAGTGCTAAAAAGGTGTTTGGCACTCTGACTGAGCGATAACGGTGATCACCTTTAGGCATGCGCCGTTATCACATAGACCCATGAGCAGGTATGAAAAAAATGGCAACGTTGAAATCTGAAGTGAAAATATGAAAAAGTGGTAAAGTTACAAACGTGCATAGAAATTGCGTAACACACGCTCATAACGCAGTCGTTTTTAGGAATTTGTTCCCCAAATTTTCAGCATGGCCTTTTTGGGACCTTTCTTCGTGAATAGTGGCACTGTGATTTTATTAATCTGTCCAAAAAGTTGATTTCGTACAGCTTCTGCACCACAGGTACAAAAACAAGTTTCAGGCAGGATGCAAAAAATGACAGCTGTACTGCTCATAAGGAGGTGTGAAAAATGTCAATGTTGGAGATTTGGAGTGAAAATACTAAACATTGGCGAAGTTATGAGCGTGCATACAAACTGTGCAATGCACGCTCATAACACAGTCTTTTTTTGGAGTTTTTTTTTACCAGACTTGCAAAATAGACTTTTAGGGACCCCAGCTCATGAACAGTGGCACTGTCATTTTGTTAATCAGTCCCAAAAGGTGATTCCGCACAGCGACCGCAAAATCACCTTTCCAGACTGAGAAACAAAATAACAGTATCAGTGGTCATGAGGTGGGATCCCAAAAACCCCATGTTGAAAATTTGGGCCAAAACTCCAAAAAATGGCTGAAATATCAACCTAAGTTTACCCCCCCCCCATTGACTCCCATTATAGGGCTTACAGTAATTTTCTTCAGTTTGCTCTGGGCTTTTGAAGAATGCAGACATGTTCCCGGTCCACAGAAGATCACAGCACCGGACCTCCAGAGGTAAGTATGGGGTGAGGGGGGTGCAGGGAGGTGGGGTGCACAGAGGAGGGTTGGGATGGGGAGGGCACCACAGGGATGATGAGGGACAGTTTTCTTTTTTACAGGTAAAAAAAAACACATTGGGGTATGGTTTTCTTCTTTTACAGGTGTAATTTTATGAAAAATAGATCTCAGCATACTGGGGTGGGCTCCCAGTGTGCCAGACTAGTGGAGGGGGGAATCAATGTCGACCCAGGGATTGGGCACCCTGAGGTTGGCTGGTAAAAAAGGGGGCATGGGGGCCCATCCAACACTGGGAGTGGGTATCCCAGTGTTGGAAAAACATGTTTACTTTGGCACACTGGGGTGGGCTCCCAGTGTGTCACAATAGTCGGGGGGTTATGCTAGCATGGGGATTGGGCACCCCATTGTTGGCATTGGGGGGAGTGTGTGGTGGGCAGCAAGAGCTGCCAACCATGTAAAGCTGTGCGGCTCATTTTTTATTTCACTGGGAATGGCACTCTGAGCAAACAAGTTGTGTAAGTCCAGCCATGTACATTACTGTGCACTGTAATGTGCATGGCTGGAATGTTCCTGGTTGCCAGGAAGGGGAGGGAGAGATCTGCTGCTGCAATAACAAAACTGTCCATGATTGGAGTGGCAGATTTCTTTCAGGCCTGGCACTCACTCTGAAACTGCCATCATCGACAGCTTCCCTGTTGATCGGTGGCCAAGGGATGTGCCCCTGAAAGTGTTTGCTGGATTGGCCAAACACTGCCACACATCTGCAATACTCTACTCTCCTCAAAATGTTTCTTGTGCACTGTGCACACAAGCAAACATAAAAAGGGACTGAATTATAAATAGCCAAATTTTCATACAGTTTTAAATTAGATGTTGCAGGTATGTAATTTGTTTTCCTCCTGGGGATGGAAACCTCCGACTTGGTGGTGGAACCAGTCAGTTGGTCAGATCATCACTCCATATGGTTCAATTTCTTTGCTCCTCCTTATAGGCCTGCCTCTGTGGAGATGGTCCAATACCGCCCTTTTTGGGGCGTAACTCCAGATGGTCTTTTGGCAGAACTGGAACTATCAGGATTACTGGATACAAGCGAGGGTCTTGAAAACCTTCTACAGGCCTATAACAGGGCTATAGTGGGGGCCCTTGATGTCCTCGCTCCTGTCTGGGTTCACCCTCTCACTCTTCACCCTCAGTCCCCTTGGTTTGATGGGGTTTTGAGGGAGTTGAGATAAAAAGGGTGGAGGTTAGGACATAGCTGATGGAGAACCAGCCTGGATGCCAACAAACTTAGACTGACAGGACATCTTAAAGACTATCAGTCAACAATCTCCTGTAAGAAGGCAGAATTCCTGTCCGGGGAGATTGCTGCAGCTCAGAATTGAACAGCTCAGGTCTTTTGTACTATGGACAGACTGTGCAATCCAGCCTGTCTACAACTTCAGAGAGCGTTTTCTCATGAAAAGTGTGAGGAGCTTGCTCAGTTCTTTGCTGATAAGATTGCTGACATCAGATTAGAGATCCGTTCAGATCATTCTGTGGGGGAGGATGGTGGTCGGTGAATTGTCACCTCACCAGGGCTTTGCTAGATGGAGTTTGAGCGGCTGAGGATTGAGGATGTCATGAGGATTCTTAGAGACATGCGCCCAACCAGTTGTAGTTTGGATCTGGCCCCACTCACCTTTTACTAGGCTGTATTGATGTCATCAGCCCAGTCCTTGTGGAATTAGTCTGGTGTTCACCTGAGATAAGTGAGTTCCCTTGCTCCCTGAAGGAGGCAGTAGTAACTCCCCTGCTCAAGAAATCATCACTTGACCCAGACTGTCCCGCTAACTACCATCCGATCTCTAATCTTCCCTTTGCGGGGAAGGTTATTGAGAATGTTGTGGCACTGCAGTTAGAGAATCATCTTACCATCCATGATATCTACGATCCTCTCCAGTCCAGTTTTCGTAAAAGGCATAGTACCGAAACTAACTCTGGTTCAGGTGCTCAATGATCTCCTAATTGCGAGAGATCAGAGATCCCATACCATCTTGGTTTTTCTTGATCTCTCTTCAGCTTTTGACACTGCGGACCATGGAGTGTTGCTGGGTCACCTGCAGACCATCTGTGGCCTGTCTGGTATGGTTCTCAGATGGTTTCATTCATTCCTCACTGATAGATTGCAGAGGTTTGTCTCTGGTATCTTTTACTTGAAGGCTTTCCCCCTGCATTGTGGGGTACCATGGGGTTCCATGCTGTCCCCCATAATGTTCTCAGTGTACATTCTGCCATTAGGAGACATTGTGAGATGGTATGGGCCGAGGTTTCACTGTTATGCAGATGATACACAGCTCTACCTGTCTTTTGTGCCCAACTTGGATAGTATGCTCTCGGTTTTTAATAACTGCCTAGCAGAAATCTAGGATGGGAGGAGCACCAGCTGATTAAAACTCAATTCAGGCAAGACCGAGGTGTTGATGGTGGATCCTGGTTGCTGGATAGAGAGGTCGAGGATGGAGTGCCCCTCAGGACTGTGGTTTGGGGGTCCCAGTTACCGACCTCTGAACAGGTGTGAAATCTGGGGGTAATTCTTGATGATGGTCTGACACTTCATTCACAGGTGTCAGCCATGGTTAATTCCTCTTTTTTTCATCTGAGGAATATTGTCCGGATTAAGCACCTAGTTCTGTCTGGCGACTTGTCTACTCTGATCCATGCCTTTGTGACTTCACGCCTTGACTACTGTAATTCCATTTTCCAAGGGCTTCCAGGGGTTGATATCCATTGCTTGCAGCTGGTGCAGAATGCTGCAGCAAAGCTGTTGTCTGGGTCATCTCAATCCAGCCACATTACATCTGGGCTGCATGAACTGCACTGGCTGCCAGTTCAGTGGTGGATCACCTTCAAGGTCAGTTTGCTGACCTACAAAGTCCTACATGGACAGGGACCAAGCTACCAGCAAGATCTCTTAAATTCTTATTGCCTCCTCCAACCACTTCACTTGACTGATGAAGGATTGCTGGAGATTCCCAGGGTACACTTAAAAACATCTGGATTGAGGACATTTTCATTTGCAACCCCTAGCCTGCGGAATTCTCTGCCTCACCGGATATGGGAGTGCCTGACAGTGGAGAGCTTTAAGATCACCTTAAAGACTTCTTTATTTCAGCTTGCATTTGGGATTGTTGGTAACTGATCTTTATTGTAATTTTTTTGATTTTATCTGTATTTTAATACTTTAAGGTTTTAATTGTTTTTACTGTACAGCGCTCTGATACTCAATGAAGAGCACTCTATAAATAAAGTTTATTATTATTATAAGTATAAGCCCCTGAAACTTTAAAACTAGAGAATGAAATGCCACTAAGTTTGTCAGGTTCGAGGATATCAAAAGGAGGATTTATGTGTCAACGATTTGATCTTTTGTGCAAAGATCTCCATGTTCTACATTACCAAAAAAGACAAAATAGAATCAGTACTTAAAGTTGAATTCCATGAGTCTTTGCGAAAATAGTGGAATTTCTGATAATATTGTGAAAGTCACATCAATGAATTCTGCCCAGTCACACATCTGACTTTCCTTTGAAGATCTAGAATAAGTCTAGTGTGAGCAGTACACTGGTTGGATTCACATGGGACTCCATTTTAGAAGTAGCAGGATAGATGGAGGGGCATAGCAGGACCATGATGTTGATGTGGATAAGGTGATTTGCCTACCTCAAGCAGAGATCAAATGAGTGTGACCCACAGCCAAGCAGTGCAACTACAGTAAATGAACAAGCTGACTGTTGTGCTCGTTGTTATATGAAGTGCAATTGCTGAGGACACAATGAGGTCATTTATTGAATTAGAGATGTTTATTATTTATTTAGATTTTGATAACCCGGTAAGCTCACTGAGACCAGAGGTCCCTTTTTTCAGGAGCAACCCAGATTAGTTACAGACAAAAATTATTTTATTTATTTATTTATTTTGATTAGGATTAATACCTTTGAGTCAAAGACTCATTTTCAAAGGTTCCAATTCAGGGACAAACAGAGCAATACAAATACAATTCAATACAATACAATTAAGATAGCAGGGAAAAAAACATGGTAGGCATCATGAAATCATCAAATGTCACATGAGGTTCAAGACTTGCTAGTTACAGGTACAGCTTAACAATAGAATAAATTACATTACATTAAATTGTTGCAGGGAAGGGATACACAGGGAGGAGTGAAACATGCCAGTCATATGGCCGTGTTAGGTTAGGGGATGATAGGAGAGTGGGTAAGCAGCCAGGTTGGTGTTGTCAAAGTAACTAGAGGTGGTATGGGTTGGGAGTAAAGGGGGAAGGTGGTGTAAGAGGGTAGTAAGTCGAAAAAAAGATGGGGGAGGAAGTGGGGTGGGGAAGAGGTAAAAGGGCGGAGGAAAAGGCAGGAGGAAAATGTTGAATTAATTACTTGCAGTTACAGGTGGTTACATTCTTAAGGCGGGACCATAGCCACTTTTTGAACATGCTCAGCTTTGTGTTTCCTGTCAGCATGTCGGGCAGCTCATTAAACCATTTGGGGCCCTTAAAAGTAATGGATTTTTGGGCCAGTGATGTGCGCTTGGAAGGGACTTGTAGTCCTCCTGTAGTCTCATTTCTTGTTTGTTTAGTATGCACAGCCTTCTTGAACAGACAGCTTATGAAATCCGGCATGAGGCCTAGTTGCGCTTTTTTTATGATCAGGCATGTTTGGTATTGGGCTGTTAGGTACAGTAGAAGCCAGCCCGTCTTAGCGTAGAGTGCACAGGTGTGAGTCCTTTGATCTGCCCCAAGTGCCAGATGACATGCCCTGTTCACGAGTTTTTTTTTATCCTGTTTAGGGCAGTATCTGATCCTGCAATGTATATAGGTAAGCCATAATCAACGGATGATAATACTGAGCTACCTGTGGCTAATTTGAGGGCTGCAGGTGTCATCGAGTGCTTGTTTCTGTGCAGGATGCCCAGCTTCATGTTGGTAGTTTTGACAACTTGATCAATGTGGTGGGAGAAATTGAGCGTGTCATCAAGGTAAACACCCAGATATTTAAACGAGGGGACTTGTTCAAGTGTATCACCCTTTAGGTTCAGAATTCAAAGGGGACATACATTCCTTTTGTTCTGTGGGACTGAGAGCAGCATGCTTTTGTTTTTTTTATGGTTTAGTAGCAGTTTATGTTGCCAGAACTAGGTTTCAAGTTTGCAGAAACTATTGAGTAAGCCTTCCTCGATGGTCAAGTGGTCCTTACCTGGGACCGATAAAACGGCATGATCTGCATATAATACAATGCTAGCCGGGCAGGCTTCGGGGAGGCGGTTAATGAACAGGCTGAAAAGGTGCAGTCCAAATATAGACCCTTGCAGTACTCCAAGAGCTACTACCTCAGGGTCAGAGAGTGAGTCTCTGATTTTAACGCATTGAGTTCTTTGCGTCAGATAGCTACAAAACCAGGAGACTGTATCAGGGGCCAGTCCCAAGGAGAGAAGTGTGTTTAGCAATAGCTGTTGATTAACTGAGTCAAACGCTTTTGTAAGGTCAATGAAAACTGACCCCACCACCATCCCTTGGTCAAGGGCGTTGTAGATCTGAGTGATGTAATCCACGAATGCGGTGACGGTAGAGTGTTTTTTGCAGAAACCATGCTGATTGCTGCAGAGTAATTGGTGATTGTCGAGGAAGTCAGTAAGTTGTTCAGCGACTATTCTGTCTAGAGCTTTAGAGAGTGGTGGGAGGATAGATATTGGCCTATAATTGGTGGTGAGTGTTTTATCCCTGGATTTGAAAACTGGTGTAACCAGGGCAGATTTCCAGGCATCTGGGAACACACCCAATCTTAAGGAGGCATTAAAAACCTTAGAGATTGGGGCTGCTAGTACATCAAGTGTTATGGCAACCAACTTCATATCTATCAGATCACTCCCCATTCCGGTCTTTCCGAGGACCCTCTTTACTTGCTTGATGGTTTCAGACATTGAGACTTGACTAAAATAGAAGAGTGGCAGCCCTACCCTCTCTGATGAGGGTATGGAGTTTCCATGAGGTTGGTTATTCATTGGGTTAAGGAACTCACTGGGAATCACCCGTGATAGATCAGTGAATGCTGTATTGAACTCGTTGGCAATCAGGGGTTTCTGGAGAGACCCATAGCCAGTGGTGAGTAGGTCCAGTGATGCCCTGGAGGTCCTTCCAGTGAGGGAATTTAGTGTGTTCCAAAACCCTTTAGAGGACCCCCAGTTTTTGTTGAGGAGGTCCTTGAAATAGCTTGCTTTTGCCGAGCGAATGAGTCTAGTGCAGGAGTTTCTAGCAGCTTTGTATGCAGATACATCTTGCAGCTTTCCTGAGTCCTTAACTTTGTGCCACAGGTTGTCTCTATTACGCATGTGGTCTAGGAGTGAGGTATTAAGCCAGGGGGTGTGGGTTCCTTTTACTTTTTTGGTTTTTATGTGGGCAAAAATATTGCACGCCTGAGTAAATGAAATTCAGAAGAAGTCAAAGGCAATGTTGCCATCAGTTGCAAGGTCAAGTGGTGGCCAGTCAATCAGGGATAAGTGGAGTCTGAAATCATCAAGTAGTCCAGGTCTCAGCACCTGATTTGTAGTGACCTTCAGTGGACACTTTGTGAACTTGTTTGCCCAAGTGCACATGACTGGTGAGTGGTCGCTGAGGCTATCAGGCAAGACCTTAACATCTGATATGTGATCCGGGTTGGAGCAAAGTAGCCAGTCAATGAGTGTACTGGTGCCTGTTTTGTAGTTTACAAATATTGGCAGGAGTACACAGTAGTACATACATTAGTAGGAGTACACACTAGCTGGAGCATACATTGGACAGGATATAGAGTACGTTACAGAGCATGTCAGTTACATACACACAATAACATGGCAAATAAATCAGACATATGACATCTTAACCAACAATGCTTTAGGGGAGAGGTAGTAACAGCAATATGCAGGAATATTGCCAGCCAGTAGGCTGATTGCCATGGGACAAGCAAGTTTCAGCTACCAAAACTAAGTTCCAGACTAGCTGTTACAGCCACAGATACTAAGCTCTAGCAGGTATACTTTCAGGCTGGACTTAAAACCCTGAATAGTACAACAATTAGACAAGTCAACAGGGAGAAGGTTCCATAAATGTGGGGCAGCGTATCTAAAGGAGCACTTGCCATAGTTAGTTCGGGCACGAGGGATGTCTAGGGGACAGCCAGTGGAGGATCTCAGGCCCTGGCACTGGACTTTGAGATTTAGCAGCCCACACAGGTGAGGAGGAGGGCCAACAGTGGTAAATTTGAAGGTCAGGCTCAAAGAGGAGTAGGCTAGCTTTTGTCACATAGAAGGCCAGTGGAGATCAGCGAGGACCTCACAGTTCTGACTTCCTGGGGGGGAGGGAGTTGGTGGCAAAATGAGCCACCCTGTGGTAGAGCATAGTAAGCTTTCTTTGTTTGCCCTCCCTCGGGGAATGCAGCAGGGGAGCCCCATAGAGGAGGGAGGGGAGTAGGCTGCAGTTAGATATGGCACAAAGAGCCTTGAGAGAACCCAGCCTATAGAGAAGTCCTAACTTCTGGTGGGTGGACTTAACAACAGAGTCAATATGAGGCTGGATGGTCATCACCTGATCAAGTGGGACTCTGAGGTACCTGATCTTGTCTGTGACCTCTATTCTCTTTCCTTGGGCAGTATGAAGCTGAAAGATGCCACGATGGTCTGAACCAAGGCATCTGGACCCAAACAGGACTGCCTTCATTTTTCTTCATTCATTACAAGTGAGTTTGAGGAGAACCAAGCTTCCAGTGCAGCTAGACTGGCCTGGTGATTGGCACTGATTATGCTAGGAAGTGGATCACTGCAGTAGATGACAGTGTCATCTGCATAGAGGATAAGGTTGTTCCTCCCAACCCCCTCTATATCATTGACAGAAAGAGTAAATAACAGGAGAACAAGGATCAAGCACTGGGGGTACCCCGGAGATTACCGGTTTAGCACTAGACTGGGTTCCTCTCCATAGGACTTTTTGGGTTCGGTTTAGCAGATAGCTCTCGAACTATGTAGCAGAGAACCTGTCCAGTCCAAGTAGGTGAAGTTTAGTGTGGAGAAGTGCATGGCTGACGAAGTCAAATGCCTTGGATAAACCAATGGCTAGAGCCCCCCGTTGGGGAACCTTGGTCCATTGCATCAAAGATGGCTGATGTGAGCTGGATAAGAGCTGTATCAGTGCTATGGCCTTTCCTAAAGCTGTGTTGAACGTCAGCTAGGAGTAGGTGCCTTTAGAGGTAGTCCTGTATTTGATTGTAGACCAATCTCTCCTGCACCTTTGCTAGTGGGCAGAGAATGGAGATTGGCCTGTAGTTCCCCACATTGTCCCGGGGCCCTTTTTTGTGAATGGGGACAATGGTTGCCACCTTCCATTTATCCGGGACCTTTCCTTTGAGGAGGGACTTGTTGATAAGCGGGGCAACTGGGTGGGAGATAGCTGGAGCTGCAGCCTGCAGGAGTCTAGGTTCAAGCAGGTCATGTCCCAGAGAGGAGTCCAGGTTTATACGTTGCAGAAGGGGAAGTACCTCGGCGGGCTTGACCAGCTTCAAGTGAAACTAGGGTAGGGAGTGTTCCCAGGCGGTGCCTCTGTTGCTGGGGGTACCAGAGGGCAGGTGGGGTTTGGTTCCTCCAGGATTGGAGAAAGCAGCACTAAACACTTCTGCAATTGAAGTGGGATCATTGGTTAGGGTATCACCGACCAGGAGCGCACCCTCTTGGGCACTGGGGGCACCCTTTATCAGCAGGTTAATTTGGCCTCAGAATCTCTTGGGATCCCGTAGGTGCCTAGACTGGAGATTTCGTAGGTATTTAGATTTAGCCAACTTGGAGGCTTTCTTGCACTGATTCCTCAGTTCTCTATACCTCTCCCAGTCAGTTTTCCAGTCTGTGGATTTGTATTGACCCCAGGCCCAATCCCGAAGCAACATGCTCTGTTTGAGTCTAGGGTTAAGCCATTTGTAGCATTTACCCTGTACCCTCAGTTTCTTGTGGGGGGGTGTGTATATTGGCCTCTGACGTAAAAGTGTTGTTAAAGAAGACAAGCACTTCATCTAGGGTAGGGAGGGAGATAAGGGGATCCCAGTTTATGATGCATAGGTCAGAGCAGAGAGCCTCTGAAGAGAAACAGCTGCTGTTTCTGGCTTCAATTACTTTGGCAGGCAGTTTGGGAGGCCTGTTGGACCAGATGCAGAAAATTGGAGAATGGTCACTCAACAAGTCTGCCATGACCCCAGCAGCCTATATGCAGTCTGGGCTAGATACTAGGGCCCAGTCAAGCAATGAGTGGTTACCAGTCCTAGCTTTATGCCTTGTGGGCTGGTGGATAACTTGGGTCAGATTGGTGTCATGTATAGGGTTCTTGCTGGCAGAGGCCTCTAGTGAGAGCCAATTTGGGTTAAAGTCCCCCAGGAGAATTAACTCCCCCAAGGAGTGTTCTGCCAAGGCATGAGTTAGTGATTCGAGGGAAGATATAGCCATTTGGGGTGGGAGGTAGGCACACCCAATGTACAGGGGTTTGGTGTCTCCAAGGAGCACCTTCACAAAAATAATCTCATTCACAGAGTTGTAGAGGGGAGAATGATCAATCTGCATTGCATTAAGACCACTCCGGGTGTAAATGAGAACCCTCCCACTTTTCTTCCCAACACAGTCCTTCCTGAAAGCATTAAAGCCAACTAGGTCCATTTCGTGAGGAAGGATGCAGGGTTTGAGCCAGGTCTCAGTCACTGCAAGTATATTGGGTTTGTAGAGCATTGTCCAGTTTTTGAGGGCATGGATTTTGTGCCTTGGGCTACCTATATTCATGTGCACCACTTTGAGTCCCCTGGTACTGGTCCAGAGAGGGCAAGTGAGATTGCTGAATATGGTATTTGAGGGGTAGGTACCAGGGTTCGATTCCACATCCCTCCCAAGGCAAGCTTTAGTCAGGCCAGGTAATTGATAATTCTGGTGGGAGTAGGGAGGAGCCTATTTATGTCACTTAGAGAGAGGTGGAAAAATAGGTTATAGCAGTTACCATGTCTGGTTAAGCCTTGCATGGATAGTAGTAGAGCATTTTCCCCTTCCTCTAGGATATCTGGGCGTACTGGGGAGTGGCGACTGGGATTGGCTTCTGGATTAATGGGACTATAGTCCCAGGAGTAGAGCAGGTCAGTCCCCAGTATTAGCACCACATAGGTAGCATCAGACATAAGGCCCACAGTCCGCATGATAGAGTTTACGTAGTAGGTGGGTGGAAAGAGAAAAAGAAAAACTTCCCCTCACAGTAGTAAAGGAATACCCTAGACTAGGTGTAGCTGGAGGGGCAGGTTCAGAATGAAAGATTAGATCCAGCAGCTCCAGGTTAAAGGATACAGCAGGTCAAGTGTGAGCAGAGCAGGGGGAAAAAAAAACAGTAGCAGTAAGGATGGCAGGTGTATCTCAGACACTTTAATCCCAAGCCCGCAAAAAGCAGGAGTTAAAATATGGTGAATACTTCAGACAAGGATTCAGACAGAGCTGTAAAACCACAGCCAGGGAAACAGAGAGCAGTCTTTAAGGAGAAACTGTCTTATAGTAAAGATGTCTTTAAGAGGAGGGCAGGATCAAAGATCAACAAAGGGGATGGGGAGACAGAAAGCTTTAAGCTCAGAGCACTAGTACTAGGAGCCAATGGGGCAGGATGGGGTAGGGAAAGGAGGAGCTTAGTGCATTTAAGGGTGGCTGAGGGGAGGGATAATTTGGCAGCCAGAGCAGCAGCCTCGCTGTCTATAGGCGTACCTGATGTTTGATTCCAGGAGGCTGGTGGCAGGCTCCTTGGAGCTGAGAGAGGCACAGAGTGGTGTCCATGCATGCAGGAGGCAAACCACGGGTGCAGTAGGTAGTCGAGTAGGCTACAAGAGCGCCTGTTGGAAAAGGGACAGAACAGGGATTTATAGCCTTGCAAAGGGGTTGGAATGATACTAAGATTAGCACAGAGTCAAAAGGGCTGCAATTTACTAAAAGAGGGACAAATAATGGCTCAGGAAGCAGACAAATAAGCACCAGCTCTGTAACAGAGATTTTTAAACCGAGGGCAGGAGGTCACAACTAAGGGAGAAATGAAAATGGCAGCTGCTCTGGATTAAAATACAACAATTCAGTATGCTATGTAGACTTTCAGCTAAGAAATCTTGAACTCTAAATTCTGTAAATTCTCTAAAACCCTGTAAGTGCAGGGTTCCAGCTGCAAGAGAGAGAAAAACACATTTATTTTTTACTAGTTCCAGAGTGTTTGAACAGAGGCAGCACAAATTAATTCACTGGCTTAATATCTAAGAGCTGAGTCCAGTACTGGGAGAGCAAAAAGCCAGTCTGTTGGGCAGTCAGAAACGCTCCTGCTCAGGAGGAGCCAATGAGAACTTTCCAGGGAAAGGTGCTGGTTTTTGAAACATTTGGCAGCCGGAGCAGCAGCCTCGCTGTCTATAGGCCATACCTGATGCTTGATTCCAGGGGGCTGCTGGCAGCAGGCTCCTTGGCGCTGAGAGAGGCACAGAGTGATGTCCAGGTGTGCCGGAAGTGAACTGCAGGTGTGGTAGGTAGCCGATTGGGCTACAAGGACGCCTGATGCTTGATTCTAGGGGGCTGGTGGCAGCAGGCTCCTTGGCACTGAGAGAGGCACAGAGTGGTATCCAGGCATGAAGGAGGCAAAACTGCGGTGCGGTAGGTAGCTTAGTGGGCTAGAAGGATGCCTGATGCTTGATTCCAGAGGGCTGGTGGCAGCAGGCCCTTGGCACTGAGAGGCACAGAGTAATGTTCAGGCATGCAGGAGGCAAACCTGGTGTGGTAGGTAGCGAATGGGCTACAAGGATGCCTGATGCTTTATTCCAGGGGCTGGTGGCAGCAGGCCCTTTGGCACTGAGAGAAGCATAAAGTGGTGTCCTGGCATGCAGGAGGTGAACTGTGGATGTGCTAGTAGCTGAGTGGGCTACAAGGATGCCTGATGCTTGATTCCAGGGGCAGGTGGCAGCAGGTTCCTTGGTGCTGAGAGAGGCACAGAGTGGTATCCAGGCATGCAGAAGGTGAACTGCAGGTGTGGAAGGAGGCAGTATAGCGCAGTGGTCTAAGGCTCTGAGCTGCAAATTTGGTGACATCCAGCAGACCTGACCTAGGTTTGAATCCCACAGCTTCCACTTGCATACTGTGTGACCCTGAGCAAGTAACTTAACCTCCTTGTGCTCCCAGGTCGCTCCTGTAAAAAAAGCTTTCAGCTTAGTGTGCTATACCTGGTTAAACAACCAATAAAAATAAAAGGTAGCTGAGTGGGCTACAAGGACGTTCCTAAGTGGGAATGCTACTCAGAGTGAGGCTTTTGTGCTCCTGGAGCCTGTGAGAAATAACAGTGACAGGAATTTAACAAACTTACTTTTGCTACGATCCTGTTGAAAGAGTGAGGATCTTATATTTCTGGCAAATTAGAGGGCATTCTGGGGCAAGGAATTCCTGCAGCTCAGAATGCACTGCAGTTAAAGCAAGAGGAGGGAGTAGTGGTCACATCTAGGAACAGGGCAGTCTGGGAGGATTTAAACTAAAGGTTTGAGATTGGGAAGGCAGATAATGCAGGAAGTCACCACTGGCAGGAGTTAATGTAGATGCATGAGATCACCAAGAGAAGGACAGTTGAGCTGGATAGAAAAAAATAGTAGACCCTCAGCTGGAGCAAGGAAGCACAGGGAGACAATTCCATCTTGATTGCAGGTCATGCAAGAATCACACCCAGCAAAAGTTGACTAGTCTGAGAGCCTGATGTACCTGTAAGTGTGAAACTTAGAGACTGTCATGGAAACAGTTGTGGAAGAAAATGACTGGTTCACCAAGAAGGAGCAATTCTGGCTATTCCAACTGGATATGTCTGTAGTGAAAAGTAGGAAACCAGGTGGACAAGCAGTTTCACTGAGTCTATCAGGTAAAGCTAAAAGGGATAAATTGGAAGGGGAAAAAAATAGTCACCCAGGAAGGAACTAAAGAACTGCAAACAGATCAGATCAGCTTTTCAGCTGCAGTAGTGATATGTGCTTTGTGAATATTGAATTTCATAAGTGGAATTCTGGAAGCATTACCTATGTCATGACCATAAATAATGGAGAAAATGTTTCCAATAATAGTCTGTGGTATTTCAACTGTAAATTTGAAACTACTAAACCAAATTTCTCCAACTTTGCCAGATCTCAGTATCTAGTGACAGGAAATATGCATGCCAAATGTCAGGTCTATACCTCCAACAATAGGGAAGTTACACATATCCACAATTTCAGAAAATTTTCAAAAAATGTCACAGGTCATGATATACTGAAACTATAGACCCCTGTAACATAAAATTACTCAACCAAATATCTCATTAATTAATAGTTTCTAGGACAGTTCTAAGAAGGTTATGAATGACAGTTTGAACAAGGTGGCCTTGTGAAAAGCAGATATATATTTTCAGAAACTGTATCACCACAAAATGCCAGATTTAGAGTCTATACAGGAACATATGAGCATACAAAAATAGTAGTAAAAAGCCTTCTAGTCTATCTAGTCTGCTCAATGTTTAGCATGTTCTTTGGACACAAAACAAGTAATCACACCAAATTGAAGGTCTCTAGCTCAATAGAGTTCTGAGTTAAAACCAAATAATTTTCACAAATTTCACATTTCATGGAATTATGCACAATTGGGGGAATGTCATAGAATGCCATCAAAATTCAGTGAATCTGGATTATCTAATTCTGCACAGCTTTATTACAGTACCTGTGCGTGTAATGAAGAATTCTATTACTGAATTTTGGGTTGTTATAAAGCCTTGCCAGTAATTACTTTATGCAGTACATTACTATTGATCTTTAAGTTAAATTAAAAATAAGCCTAACTTAATTCCTGACCTAGGTAATTCTTGTCTGTAGCTTTATCTCAGCACAGCCCACCTCATACCTGGATGGCCTGCCGCCGACTGAACTGTCACTGAGGTGTGCTATATAGTGTACATTGATTGACTGTCAATACAGCACACAGTATGCGCTCAGTGACCGTTCAGCTGGTGGCTGGCTGCAGAGGTGAGAGATGGGCTGTGATTTTTCTGGCTGTGTTTCAGGATGGGGGAGCAGGATTGTGGGCACTACCTGCTGGTGGGGGGTCCACTAGGCCACCAGGCAATGGGGTTTGTCTTGAATATGACTACGGGGACATTAGGGATCAGGGAGGGGGCCACTAGACCACCAGGATGGGTTATATAATTCATTGCGACTACAAAGACATTGTGGATTGGGAAGGAGGGCTGGCAGATCACCAGGATGGGGTATATAATTCATTATGACTACAGGGACATCAGGGATTGAGGAGGGGGTCACTAGACCACCAGGGTGGGGTATATAATTCATTATGACTATGGGTACATTGAGAGTCAGGGAGGGGGCCATTAGACCACCAGGAAGGGGTATATAAATACATATGACTAGTGCACCATAGGGGCTGGGGAGGGGGACCGTGGCACATTGCTGCAAACAGGCCAACTCTTCCAGAGGAGAATTTTCTAAGTACCCTTAAACCAGTCCTGGCTGGTCTAAGGGTACATAGAATTTCTACCTCTGGGAAAGTTCTAAGAATCCCACTTTCAGGGATGTGGCAGCTTGCATCTGCCACATGCCCCCTAGTGCCATGTTGCAGTCCATTTTGGGGCGCACATGTGACACAAGCCCCGTTTGGGGCAGACAGCCAGCATTTGATGCAGGCTGCCATTGAGAACACTTCCAGTGCATCGTTTGGTGCAAGAGGCACTTTATGCCATTCATTGTGGCACAAGCTCCTTGCTCTGCACCAGAAGCTTTGAGAATCGAGCCATACATTTTCACACTGCTCAGTTTATTTAATCCAAAGAAAGGTGCAGACAGTGACTCTGCATGTAAACTACACCCACAATTGCCCATGGATGAGGGAAAGGAATGAACAGAGGTGAAAGGAAAGGGACCCAAACTGGTATTTAGATATGAAGTCGGCACAGTGAATCTGGGGATGTGAGGGAAGAGGTAGAACATATAGGGATGACTAAAGAGAGCAATGATGAGTTTGAGAGGGGTAGTTGGTAGCAAAATGGTAGAAGTTGTTACACAGGGTATCCAGCCTGGCCAGGGAGGTGGAGGGGTGGTGCCATAGACCACTATCACATAGTCAAGGACCAGGAGCACCACTCTGGTAACAAGCACTTGGTGAACCTGTGGAGAAAATCATCTTTATTGCAGTACAAGTCACCATGTTTAGGGTGGGGCTTGGCATGGATTGTGTCAGCATGGGCTGAGAAGATAAGCTTGCTGTCCAGCCACACACTGAGGTACTTAAATGAATTAATAACTTCTATAGGGGAGCCATCCAAGGTGGAGAAGATGAGCATGATTGGAGTCTGATGTATTTTTGACTGGTGCCAAAGGTGGTGAACAGTTTTTTTTTTTTTTTTGCATTGATCTGGAGTTGGTTACTTGGAACCAGTGCAGACATTGTAAATCTTGCTGAATCAGGACTTCAACAGCCATAGTGTAAGAACCAGAGGTGTAGATGAGTGTGCCCTCTGCATACATGTTGGCACAGGCTGAGGGTAGGTCATTTCAGAAAATGGAGTAAAGTATGGGACCCCGGATGGAGCCCTGTGGGACCCCAGCCTGAATGGGAAAGGGAGGCGACACGTTGCTACCACCCTGTAACTGTAGATAGCCCATGAGGTAAGAATGGAGCTAGTTGACAATGCTGATTATCCAGGAGGAGAAGGTGAGACACTGAGCTGAAGGCCTTGAGCAGATTGATGAAGATGGCATCTGTGATGTGCCCCTGATCCACCTCTGAGAAAATACAATCAGTTACAGGCCACAGGGAAGAGACAGCAGAGATACTTCTGGAAGCAAGCTCAGAATGGGAAGAGGAAATTAGAGGAGAAGAAGAGGAAATTGGAGGACCGGGTGTCAAACAGCTTCTCTTGCAGCTTAGCAAGGGAAGGGAGGAGGGGGATTGGGCAGAAGTTACCAGGGGAGGCATCTGTTTCACACTGTTGCCAAGTCTCTGTTTAGCCAGACATTTCTAACAGTCTGAAATGAATTGTGTTTAACAAAGCTTTCTCATATTTAAAATCTAATTTAAATAAAATCAGTATGGGTTTCACACCATACTGTAAGTAGCATGGGGTATACTGCTTTTGTCAATCCTTCTCCCTTGGTGCAATGCACTTAGATGGAACTAATCACAATCATTCCAGCTTTTGATTTTTAAAGCATGGGATACAATTGCTCATAAATACCTGCTGATCAAGTTAGAAAATGCAGATATTTCTGGATCTTTATACAACTGTTTCTTTTATTAGCTTCTTCTCAGGTCAGGAAGTACTACTGTTAATGATGTTTCCTTCTACAAAGATAATGTTCCATTTGTGGGTTCCCAAGTCTGTTATGACATCCCCTTCTATTCCTACTGTATACTTATGATATTAACTACTGTTTTTGAAATTCAAACCCATATCTAAGCTCGTCCTTATTGCTGGTGATGATACAACATTACAGAAGCTCATGTATTGATAATTGGCCTAATATGACATTCATTCAGATGTCTATTTACTGCACAATTGGTTTAATTGAAACTGTTTACTACCACTGCTAAAAACATAACATTATATGGTGATGTCCAAAGAAATGATCCACTATGATTTTTTATTTTAAATTTTTTATTTAATGGTCTTTTCAAATAATCTCCTGCTTTTAATTACTTTACTCATCATACATAGAACTAAAAAGCATGCCTGATCTCACCAGGTCAGTATGATTTACTAGGAAGCCTGCAGCAGAATTGGCAAGATAAGTTGAATGTTCCGAAAAGTGTGACCTGTGCTGTTGTTTAGGCATACTATTCTGTTGTTCACCCAATCTTAGAATATAATTCCTATAACTGGAATATAATTAAAGAGGGACTCTGGCCAAAAGTGCTACATTGCAGAATTAGAATCAGCATACCTCCAATAAATCCCATACCAAAAACTAGGTTTCTACTTTACTTCATTTTAAAGTTATGAGCTTTTTTGTAACCCTGATTTCCTACCTGTTCAAAAAATCCAGTTTCAGTGGAGAGCTGCTGCTGCTGATGTCATCTCCTGAACTCACAGTCTAGTCCTCCCTGTCAGTAAGCGTATACAGTAGGACCTGTTTCTCCAAAGTTGAAAGTGATTTATGGAAGGCTGCCATAGCAAATGGGCATAGTAACCTGTAGGAGTTGTGAATCAGTCTCCTATCATTCAAACTGTCAAAAGTACTGTGTTCCGTGAAAAGAAATCCTTTTATCTCAGTGCTCCATTTCGAATTGTGTAGCCCTGACCCTTTTTTCTTAGTGCTGCAGCCCTCAGCCTTTACATCTTGCAAGGGAAACAGGGTTTTAAAGTGATTTTTCAAGCTTTGCCATAGCAAAGGGGAGTAGTAAACTGTACTAGACTGTAGGAGTTGTGATTCAATCTCCTACCATTCAAACTGCCAAAACGTGCTTTTTTCCATGAAATAAATGCTTTTATTTCTGTGCTCTGCTTCATTTACATAACCTACCCCTTTTTTTCTCAGTGCTGCAATACCCAACCTTTACATCTTGCAAGGAAAACAACATTTTTAAAGTGATTTAGCAAGCTTTGCCATAGCAAATGTGAGTAGTAAACTGTACTAGCCTGTAGGAGTTGTTATTCAATCTCCTACCATTCAAACTGTCAACAAGTGCTTTTTTTCATCAAATAAATGCTTTTATTTCTGTGCTCTGCTTCATTTGCATAAACCGACCCTTTTTTCCTCAGTGTGCCACCCCCAAGTGTGACGTCATGCAAGGGAAACAAAGTTTATTAGCACTGTTTTGAAACAGAGGCCTCTGTTGGTCAGTTTTGGTATTGCAGACATATACACTACCAACATAGGAGACTACATCCCTCAGTAAAGAACTCCTGTCAGCTAGATACTATATGCACAATGCCTTGTTTACAAAATAAACATATAAGATTTTTTTTTGTTGAAGCCACTACAGAGATATGAGACTGCACCTCACAGTAAGGGAATTGGAAAACAACTTCTTATTGTACCCACAATGCTTGCTATGTACATCTACATATTAGGTGCAGTTACCACCACCAAAATAAGGACCTGCACCTCTGAGTAACTAACATTTAAATCACCTTTAGAATTTACCCAGAATTCATTGGTGCTGTATGTAAAACATTGACAGCTCCTTTGCATGACATCGTTCTGGGGGTGTGGCCACACAGAGAAATCTTGAGGGCAGGCAAAAACAAAGTGCTGATAAAATATCAACAAAGCTGACTATGACAGATTTTTTTACAAAACAAATTACAACCTCAACATCTGCAACATGGCTGGCAATGATATATTATGTGAAAAAGGCATTTGAGGAACTTCCATAAATCACTTTAAACTTTGGAGAAATAGGTCATACAAGCTTGCTGACAGGGAAGACTAGACTGTGAATTCAGGAGATGACATCATCAGCGGCTCTTCACTGGCACTAGCTTTTTGAACAGGCAGTAAATTTTGGATTGTAAAATGACTTGTAATTTTACAACGTGACTTAGAGATCTCATTTTTGGCATGAGGCTGATTGGGTCTATGCTGATCCAAATTCTGAATTTACTGATGCCAGAAATTTTGACCATAGTCCCACTTTAATTTTCTGAGTGTGATCTGGAAAGATATAACTCATCTTGACATAAGGCTACATTATGTATAACATATAAACTTATTCTTGGATTATGTGTACAGTGAAACTTTATGGGATGGATTTTCAAAAAAACTGAAGTATTTTTTTTAATGAAATTTCATCCATTTGTGAAAAAAGCAATGTCACAGCCCGCATAAAAGTTGATCTATCGTTTTGTGAAATTATGCAAAATTGTGGTGATAATGCTGGTATGTGTATCACAAACATGACACAAGCATCACTTTTTTATGCAAGTGTATAAAGCATATATATAAAGAACCTCTGTGCGTAAACACTGAGGCAATGGTTACCCCAAAGGGCATTTGGCTGGGAAGCCAAGTTTCAAGGAAATACAAAAATAACACATGCCCACACAATGCAAAGCATCATGGGCTGCACATGCAAATCACCACAGAATATTATGCTGGTTCAATTTAAAGCAGCATTTTATATATATATATATATATATATATATATATATATATATATATGTATATATATATATATATATATATATACACATATACACACACACATATTTATATCACAGTGGCTAGAACTTTCTCAGTAGGATATCCTGTGTTATTTCTACTGCAGTGAGGGTAAATCCTGATGACATCAGCAGAGTGAGGATATTGACATTTATCCATACTCTGCTGATGTCACCAGAGTGAGGATAAATGCACTGCAGCTTGCATTCTAAAGGAAACTGCTTCAGGAAAAGTTTCTCTTTCTCACTGAAGCTGCAACTTACTCAATTACCTTTGCAAAAGACTCTCACCTATGTCCCATTGTGTTTCTAATATTCCTAGCTCGTTACTGTGCTGATCTCAGCTTCAAAACAACCCAAATTCTAAATTGAACTTTTACAAAGCAGTTTCTGTTTCTCAGTGCTACCTGCAGCAGTTTTTCTTTCTCACTGAGCCTCTGACTCACTCAATTAGCTTAGCGAAACACACTTACCTGTGTTTCTGACTCCCAGTCCATTCAGAACACACACACACACACACACACATAGAATGAGCAGGAAACATACAGAATCATGAAACATTTTCCTAATGCTCCCACCCCTGTGGTATAAATTGCACACATGATGGGCAGATCATGGGCTATGGAAAATATTGTCGCTCCTACAGAGTGAGCTGTGTATTTTCACTTGTGCCTTTGGCACTCATGAGAATCCACAGCTCACTCTGCAGGAGTGAGAATATTTTCCATATCCCATTCAGCCCATCATGTATCCCTATTTATATATATATATATATATATATATATATATATATAAGCTTTATACATGTGCATAAAAAGTGATGCTTGTGCCATGTTTTGATCCATTTGCTATATATATATATATATATATATAGATAGATACATAGATAGATAGATATATATTGCAAATAGATCACAGACATGACATATATATATATATATATATATATATATATATATATATATATATATTCAGTGTTAGAGTTGAAAACCCCTTGGACCCCGCCCATTCCCCAACCTGACATTGGGGTGCACATTGGGGTCATCATCTAACTCTCACCCATGACATGTGTAAAGCAGCAGCAGTATAGGAGAATGGGGTGAGAGTTGGGACCAATGACCCCAATGTTTGCCCCAATGTTGGTTGGGGGTGGGTGGAGGGTCCATGGGGGTTTAACCCTAACACCAAATTTCCTCACTTTTGTTGCTGTGGAACAACCCTAACTAATGCATTAAATGAAGTTTTTGCCTCTAATTTCCTTCTTTTTGAGAATGATAACAAGAAATAGTGAATGTAATGCAGCGGCGGGCCTTGGGGCCAAAGGGCCCTCACCACCACATGATGTCTTATGGCATAGTAATAGGAACAGCAATGCAAACAGAAGCGCTAACAGTGGTGCACATGGTAATGCAAGCTTAATGAGAACAGAAAGGGTAATGCACATGGTGGCGTAGACGCGAACGGTCTGCCACATGATGTGCTGTCACATAGTAACATGGTGCCTGCAAACGGAAATGTCAATGGGCATGGTGACGCAAAGTGAAACAGAAAGAGAAACAGTATTGTAGACACAAATGGTAAAAATAACAGAAACACAAGCGCAAATGAAAACGCAAAGGATAATGCACATGGTGGCATAGACGTCAACAGTAAGTGAAACGGGTATGGAACCGCAAGCAGAAGGGCAACGGTAACAGTAATGTAAGGGCACAGGCTGGTTTTCCCCAAAAGCTGCATAGAGAAAGACAGTGAGTACGAAGAATGTATGCATAATAATGGGTATCGGAGCAGAAAATGAGGACTTGGAATACTAAATAGGTTATATCTCAGGAACCGTATGACGTAGAAAAAACATTTAAAAGTCATATGATTTATAACTGTCCTGGATAGTTTTGTACTTAGCCCCAATTAGGGAGCTAAGCATTTTTCTGACGAAAAGTCCATATCTCTCACCGTTTCCGAGATACGGGCTCTGAAAGGCGCAAGAAGTTCGGAGTGCCATAACTTTGCCTCCCTGTAATATTTTTTCACCAAACCACTGAAAGACACATCTGTGGGCTGTTGGCTGTCTTCTCTCCCAAATGTCAGGAAAAAAGACCAAACTGTTATTTTGTAGCAGGGTGCCAAAAGATTCCTGTACTGCGTCGGGTGCCGTAATGTTATCCTATGGGAACAACTGTCAACTTTGGAGTGCTGTAACTTTGCCGTCATGTAATATTATTTCAATACAGCACTGAAAGGCACATCTGTGAGATGTTGGCTGTGTTCCCCTCCAAATTTCAGCCCAAAACTCCCAACCGTTCTTTTGCAGTGGAGTGCCAAAGAATTACTGTTATTTTGGGCATAGTGTCGCAATTTGTGAAAGCTTTCGAAAAAATTGGCGACACTTTCATGAGTGCGACACTACTTTGCGAAAGTACTTTTTCCATAAATCTGAAAAACATATTTCCACAGTGACAAAAGCGAGAAAATTCAATGTTAGGGTTGAAACCCCCTTTGCACCCTTCCAGCCCACCCCCCCAACTGGAATCGGGGTGCGCATTGGGGTCATCGACCCTAAGTGTCACCCCATCACATGTGGAAAGAAGCTGAGGAATAGGAGATTGAGGTGACAGTTAGGACTGATGGCCTCAATGACCCGATTCAGTTGGGGGATGGGCTGGAGAGGTGCAAAGGGTTTCAACCTAACATCAATTTCCTTACTTTTGTCACTGTGGAACAACCCTAACTGATGCATTAAATGGAGTTTTTGCCTCTAATTTCTCTTCTTTTGAGAATGATAATGAAAATAGTGAATGTAATGCATCAGCGGGGCCTGGGGGTGATGTCTTGTCGCATTGTAACATTGTGCCCTAGCATAAATCATGTCCATGGTGATGCAAAGCGAAACAGAAAGAGAACAGTACTGTAGAGGAAATGTTAAAACAACGGAAACGCAACCATAAATGAAAGCATAAAGTAAGCATATGGTGGCGTAAACGTGAACTGTAAGTGAAACGGGTATGGAACCGCAAGCAGAAATGGTAATAGTAAGAGTAATGTAAGCACACAGGCTGGTTTTCCCCAAATGCTGTATAGAGAAAGACAGTGAGTAGAAAAATGTATGCAAAATAATGACTCTCGGAACACAAAAATCAGTAGTTGTAATAATAAATTGCTTATATCTCAGTAACCATACGACATAGAAAAAAAATTTAAAAGTCATATGTATTATCACTTTCCTGGCTAGTTTTATACATAACCCCCATGAGGGGACTATCATTTTTTGACAAAAGTCTGTATCTCACACCGTTTTCGAGATACAGGCCCTCAAAGGCGTGGTAAACGCCGTAATGTTATCTATGGGAAAAAAAAAGAAGTTCGGACTGCCATAACTTTTGAACAGTTTAATATTTTTTCACAAAATCTTTGAAAGGCACATTGGGGACCCTGGATGCATATTCTCTGAAGATTTCGGGCTGGTCTCGCATAAACCGTGCGACCTGTAGGCGCGACAGCAGAATTCCAGAAAAAGCGTGGCGATTGCAGATCATGCTTAATAACTCGAGCGTGTATCCGACCAGTACAAAACTTGGCAGATCCCAAGGCCTATGGTTCTTGATCACGTATTCAAATTTCAGGCACATCTGTCAAACAGTTGCAAAGTTATTAAGGTGCAAAATTTGGGGTTTAACATAGAAATGACTCCTCATCCCTAATTCATGACAGCACTATCATGGTTGCCATAATATATATATATATATATATATTACAAATGTTCCACAATCTCTGAAAAAGAAAATAATGTTTTGGCATTTTAGAAGAAACAGCCACAATGTAAATTGGGAACTATATCTGCATCATCACATCTGAAAATCTAGCCTTATGTGCAGCAGACCAAAATCTCAAATCATCTAATGTATATCCTTTCCAATACTTACAGGTTTATTAAATATTCTGGGCTTCAGTCTCAAAAAGTCGGTGGAAACCTTGCCAACTGTGGCTTGTGCCAATTGCTGGCACACCAGGGACCCTGCACCCTATTCTATATTGGGTAGGGTCCTGGCATCAAAATCTCATGGCTTGCTGCAAACTTGGCCCTGCACCAAACAGAGGGCACATCAGAAAGGCAAGCCATGGGTGGGCTGTGTGGCAATAGCACCATGGACAGGTGCCTGGTGGCTAGCCCCCCCATCCCCGATCACCAATCACCATGCAGAATATAATAAATTTCCTTGGTAGTCTAGGGGTCCCCCCAGCCCAATCCCTGATCATCATGCTATAAGTAATAAATATCCCTGGTAGGCTAGTGGTGTCCCCAGCCCCGATCCCTGATCACCATGTCATAAGTAATAAATTCCCCAGTAGTCTACTATAGTCCACTCAGCCCAGATCCCCAATCACCATGTCATAAATAATAAATTTCCCTGGTAGTCTACTACGGTCCCCAGAGCCCCAATCCCTGAGTCATAAGTAATACATTTCCCCTGGTAGGCTACTACAGTCCACCCAGCCCCCAACCCCGATCCCCAAGTAAAATATGAAAACACATTCCCTGGTAGTCTAGTGGTCCCTCCACCCCGAACCCAGGTGGCA
The DNA here is from genome assembly GCA_016271365.2 of Neoceratodus forsteri. Taxonomy (NCBI): domain Eukaryota; kingdom Metazoa; phylum Chordata; order Ceratodontiformes; family Ceratodontidae; genus Neoceratodus; species Neoceratodus forsteri. Next base: position 357,456,969 of record CM057456.1, read on the forward strand.
GTGCCCACTCCATCCTCATCCCAGAGCTCATGACCAGCACAGCCCTCCACACACCTCCACAGCTGGCTGCCAACTGAGTCATCAGTGAGTACATACTGTATAGTACGCACTCATTGATAGCTCAGTTGACGGCCAGAATTGGAGGTGTGTGGAGGGCTGTGCTGGTCACCAGCTTGGGGATGGGGGGTGTGGGGAGGTGGGGCACTGCCAACTAGAGTGGGGGGTGGACCAGTAGACTACCAAGGAATGTGTTTTCATATTTTACTTGGGGATCGGGGTTCAGGGCTGAGGGGATCATAGTAGACAATCAGGAAAATCTATTACTTATGACAAGGTGATTGGGGATCAGGGCTGGGGGGTGTGCCCTAGACTACCAGGGACATATTTATATCACAAAACAGAGGATTGTGGCTGGGTGGCATTTAATACACAGGGATCATGACTTTGGGACATTGGCACAACCCCCAGAGGACAACTAAGTACACTAAGTACTTAGACATTTGTCCTCTGTGGAGCTTGGGAAGCTTTTGGAATAATGATTTAGGGGATGTGGCAGCTTGCATCTGCCACAAGCCCCTAACTGAATCTGCATCCCATTTTGTGGGGCAAGGCTGGTGCAAGCCTCCTTTGATGCAGGCTGCTTTTTAGAATAGCAACAGGTGCATCTTTTAATGCAAGGTGCCACTTTCATCAGAAATGCTTGATGCAAGCACCTTGCATACTTCTAAAACTTTGAGATTCAGCCCCTCTGGGCCAAGCCCTGTGTCCTGCAAAGTTTGCTGCATCTGCTTCAAGGTTGGACACAACTTGCAAATTTTAGAATCTTGGAAGCAAGTTGCAACAATGTTGGCATTTATGACAGCTTGTGCCAAAGCTGTGGTGCAAGCCCTGGTAACAGGCTCCCCCTTGGACTCTAAGGTATGCCAAGGGGAAATGGTGCAACTGTGCTGCATCAACAAAGGGACTCATGGCAGAGTGGTTGCAACCTGCTTCTTTCAAAAATTGCACTGTGGCACAGATTTTAACACTCATCACCACTTGTGTCAAACTCTCTGCTGCAAGTCCCTTGCGGCAAACACATAGGGTTTGAAAATCAAGCCCTCTGTCCTTACTTTTGCTAATTATCTTTGGAACACTTACCAAGTACTATCCCACCCTCTGACATAATTCATAAATTTCAATCAGCTTGGAGCAGTCAGAAAACTATTAACGCACATGGTGTCACTAGCACACACAGCATGGTTTGAATTTGTCTCTATATATTTCAGTTTTATTTGTATAGTTAGCTGTTTTTATTGATTTTGTATTGTGCCTTCATTGATGCTATGCTGTAGATGAAACTTGAAGGGCTCACCTTATTTCAGTGCTTGTACACTACTGGGTTTCATCCTTTATGTATAGGGAACTATGTATGGGTATCTGATAAGAACTAAGTGGTTATTTCATCACGTGAAACTGGGTCAGGATAAACTATGAGGCTGAAGGCCAAGTGTGTCTACTGACCCTAAATTCCTAAGATAAAATTTATACGAGTTCTTCACAGCACATGTTTAATACTATAGTATATTGCAGAGAAGAAAATATACTGAGACTACTGACTGCATCAGAGTTTTATGTTTTAAAATATCCAGGCCAGGTTTAAGTGGGTTGTATCTAAAACAGGCATTTGTCTTGTGTACCTTCCAGCTACCAAAAAAGAAAAAATAACTAAATTAATTAGAGCATTCGTAAAGATGGTGGAAGTCCAACCAGAGTTTACGGCAGTCATGGAAACATGGGTGATGCAGAACTCTGCCTGTGACACCACTGTACCAGAATATGCCTTTCTCAGAAAGGATAGGTATAGAGGCCTGGGGGATAGGTAGCACTTTACGTTAAAGGCAATATAAAAGTGAAGAGAGCCAATAACTTGGAGGGGAAGGGGAAATAGAAAGTGTGGGAGCAGTTGGCAGTTGAAATCAGGAAGAATCTAAGAGCATAACAGGTTTAGTGTGTCAGTGTGGCTCAGTAGCACATCTGCCTTTAGGCCAGAGGGTTGTGGATTCTGGTCCCCTTTTAGTATTGCGCTCATATAATAAAACACTGGCACCCAAGTGCAGTACAAGGGGTGGCTGTACTGCTTGGGTGTGCCATCCTTTGGATGACATGTTAAACCAAGGTTCTTCTACCCATTTCTGGTGCTTCATTGGAGGAAGTAAAAGAACCCAAGGCACTTTTTGCAACAGTAGGGAATTTGACCCTATATCCTGGTCAATCTACGCTTTCCATAACTCGTTCATTCAATTGTCCAAGACTATGTGTGGGTGTTGATGTATAAAAAGGCTACCACCACACTTTCAATCACTTCCCTACCAGTGTCTCATTGTAAAGTGTTTTGGGATACTATGTGTATGAAAACTGCTATATAAATGCTGCTTCTTTTGCTTACAGGCCACCAGACCAGCCCAAGAAGGAGAAAGGGCAGCTTGGGCAATAAATCAGAAGGACTGACACCCTGGGGACTATGGTACTAATGGCAATCTTAATCTCCCAGAAGCAGAGGGAGAAACATAAACAGCTAGGAGTACACTGAATCAAACTCTTTTAGGTTAATTATGAGTGATTCCTTGTACAGTGGGTGAAGGAACCCACTAGTGCGGAAGCTATCCTTTATCTGGTTCTGTTGAACCAGGACATTGTGGATGAGGGTAGGGTAAGGGAACCCCTAGGAACAAATGACAACTCAGTTTGGTTCACCTTGGCTCTAGATAACCAGAAGATGAATCCTAGGACAGCAGCCTTGTGCTTCTGGATGGATTTGAGGACAATAAAGTGACCCTGCAAGAAAAACTGAGGAGCTGCAAAAAGGGTTGAGGAAACATAGAAACATACTTTGTCAGCAGATAAGGACTGCTTGGCCACTCAGTCTGCTCATTTTGTCCCTGCCTTTACTGTAACCGCATAATCTGATTGATCCCCGGCTCCCCCCTGCTTTCCTACAAAGATTCCTCTGTGCCTGTCCCATGCATATTTGAAGCCCACTACAATTTTCACCCCACCAAATCCACTGGAAGATTGCTCCAGGAGCAGGTCTCCACCACTTTTTCAGTGAAGAAGTATTTCCTCACATCCCTCCATAATTCCCCACTTCAAGCTTCACTCCATGCTCCCATGTTCTTACACATCTTCGCTTCTGAAAAATACCACCTCCTGTACCCTGTTCATCCAGTGAGTTTTAATTGTAGGTCTCTATCAAGTCCCCCTCTCCCTCCTCTCCTCCACGGTGTACATATTGAGATCCCTCAGTCTCTTCTCATAGGGCATAAGATGCAGCCCATGCACCATTTTAGCTACCCTCCACTGGACTCTCTGTACCCTGTCTATGTCCTTCCCTGAGATGTGGTCTCTAGAAATGGATACAATACTCCAGGTAGGGGTTTCATCAATGATCAGTGCAATGGTAATGCTACCTGTCTCCTGCTGGTGATTTCCCTTCCTATGTACCCCAGCATCCTGCTGGCCCTGCCTACTGCCATGTCGCACTGCCCCGCCACCTTGAGTTCATCAGATATTATAACCCCAAGGTCCCATTCCTGTTTAGTGACTGTCAATGCTTCTTCCCCCTTTTTATACATCACCCTTGGGTTTCTGTGCCCTAGGTGCATGATTTTGCACTTTTTTGCATTTAAACACAGCTGCCATACCCTCCACTATTCCTCAAGTTTTCTCAGGTCTCTACTCGCTCTCTTCAACCCTCTGAGATATTTAACAATTTTAGATTTTAGTGTCTTCTATTCCAGGTCTTCTGCAATGACACTTATGAAGATATTAAAGAGAACTGGTCCCAGTAATGAGCCTTGAGATATTCTGTTTGTCACTCTCCCTCATTAGAGTGAGTGCTATTTACCACCACCCACTGTCACCTATCTACCAACTAATTCTGTTACCTGTTTACCACCTTGGGTCGACCCACAAACTGCCCAATTTATTTATAAACAAAATATCCAAATATCACACTAAAGTCCCGAGAAATAAACCAAGTCCACTGCAGGTATACTTTTTTCAAGGTTTCTTAATTCCTTCTGAAATGCAGTTTGAGTTCACTACTGTGAGGTATATAAGCCTCCTATGTGGTACAGTTTCAAAGGCCTTGCTGAAATCTTAATAGGCCATGTTCACCACCCCACCTTAATCTACTTCCCTGGTCATCCAGTAGAAGAAATCAATCAGGTCTATCTGACATGACCTCTCTTCTGTGAATCTGTCCTGCCTCAGATCTTGTAACCTGCTAGATTCAATATACTCCACTAGCCATTCTTTTAATAATGTCTCCATTAACTTCCACATCACTGACATTGGAATTCTTGGCCTATAGTTGCCAACCTCCTCCCTGTTGCTGCTCTTATAGAGTGAGACTACATCTGCCCTCCTCCAGTCCTCCTGAACCACTTTTTTCCAGTGAGTTGTTGAATAGGGTTGTCAGAGGTGTAGCCAATGCCTCCCTGACTTCCATCAGCACCCTTAGTTGTACCCCATCTGGCCCATAGCCTTATCTACTTCTGGACTGGAATGTTCCTCAGCTCTCTTTTCTCTGTGAATGGACTTGTGTCTATCTCCCTTCCTCAGTATTCCTGCTGCTTCTTTTAGTCCATTCCACTCTCTCCCTGTGAAGACTGAGCAGAATACTTCTACTCAGGATATCTGCTTTTCCTGATCATCTTCTTCTGCATAGTCTCCCTTTGCCTTCTTAGCCTCACAATGCCCCTCCCATCTTCCTCTTTTCGTTCATGTGTCTGAAAATGGTCTTGTTCCCTTTAGCTACCCTAGCTATGCTTTCCTCTACTCATGCCTTTGCACCTCATCGCATTCTTTGCTTCCCTCTGTTTTCCTGGTATACCTCCTGTCCTCTTCCATCTGCATCTCCTTGTACCTCCTGAATGCACCCTTCCCTTAATAACCACAGTGGCCTCTTGTTCTTTCTATTTTTACTCATTTCATTCTCACAGTCTGCAATTTGTTGTCTTCACTTTGCTATCCCTTAGTTTTGCCCACTGTTCCTCCTTCCCCCAGGCACTCCCTCCCCAATAGGGTGTCTCTGATGCATTAATCCATTTTTAAAAAATAGGCCTTACTGAAGTCCAGTACCCTAATCCTTGTGTAGTTTGTCTCTGCTACCATCCTTATGTTAAAGCACACTGTATGGTGACTGCTGGTCCCCAGGTGGCATCCTGCCTTGATGTTGGTAACATTCTGTCCCTGTTTGTGATATGTCCAGTATTGAGCCATCTCGAGTGGGCTGTCTGACTGATTGCCTGAGACATGTCCCTTGCAGGCAGTGTAGGATGGCCCAGCTTATAACTGAGGTAGTGGCTGGGAGGCTGCAATCTACCTCTAGCAGATTCAAGCCCCCCACTAGCAGCACCTCCCCCTTTTTGCCATTATGATGATGGCTTGCTCACTGCCTTATCTAATTCTTCCCCTGTGTTGGAGGCCTGTATATCACCACAGTGCAAACAGTGTCTAGATTCTGTCTCCAGGGTGATCCACAACACTGCCAGTCCATCTTTTACCCTTAGTTTCCTTGCATTTCTTTCACTCTGATCCCTCCCTCACATACAGCACAACCTTCCACCCGTTCTCCTTCCCTGTCCTCCTTGAACTGAGTGCAGCCTGCTGTAGCCTTGTCCTAGTCATGGCTTCCTGTACACTATGACTCAGTAATGGCCATAAGATCCAGGTCCTCTTCTGTTATGATGGACTCCAGGTCTGGAGTTTTATTTCCAAGACTGCTTGTATCAGCACACATGACTCTCCACAACTTGCTACCACTCTGCTTGCAACCTCGTTCCTGCCTTTGTTGCCACTTGAAACTTCCCTCTCCCTCCCTTCCCCCACACTACCTTCTTAGTGCCTTGCTTCCTCAACCCATTCCTTTCAACCTCTTCTGTTCTTGTCCCTCTCATCCCCTTCTATGCTTCTGCTTCCTTGAACTTGTGTCCTGGGAGTGTCTTCTCTCCTCAGGCCCTCTCTTGCTGTTGCTTCTATTGTGGGGGGCAGTTTATCCACCTCCCCCTTTGCTAGTTTAAATGTTCATCAAAGTAACATCTAAACCTTCCAATGAGGTATATGGTCCCCTTCCTAGACAGATGCAAGCCATCACCTCTGTATAGATCCATATTTTCAGATTGGCCCCCAGTCCCCAATGAAGCAAAAACCCTCCTCCCTGCACCACTTTTTCAACTAAGTGACAAAGCTCCTGGTGCCTTGTACTCTAGCTAGTGCTGGGCAAAAATGTGAAAATCCATTTTGTGCACTTTTCATGAAATTGCACCATTTTAATGTAATTTCACTCAATTTTGAAAATTAAGCGTGTTACTGTATTCAGTACCATGTAGATTTTTTGAGCAAAATTAAGAAAATTGAGCAACTTTGCAGCACCAAATTTATAAAATTGCACACTTTTGAAGCTTTAAGCTCAGCCTGTGACAATAGTTTCTGAAATTGTACATTTTAAAAAATTCCCATTTTTCAAAAATGTGTACTTTTGAGAAAAAAAGGTGCTGTTGACTGAAACTGCACATTTCTAAAACCTCACATTTTAAAAATTGCACAATTTGGGAAAAGATGTGCAATTTTGGAAAAAAGGGGCAGACGAAATTGCACTGGATTTGAATGCAATTTCATGAAAATTGCATAAATGAGAAATTGTTGTTTTGTGCAATTTCGCAAGAGTACTAGAAATTTTACCCTGAACCCTATCCTCCCCATGGCCATAGACAGGTAGCACCTCAGTGAATGCCACTGTTCATGCTACTTTCCTTAGGCTCCTCCACAGATCCCTGAGATCTCCCTGTACTACTCCAGCCACCTCACTTCCCAGGTGGATAATGATATCCAGCTCCCACCCTGTCCTGCCACCTTAGCAATGCTTAGAATCTGCTGTTGATCCCTCAAGCTGAGGGTTCTAGGTGGGCACCTAACATTCCTCTCTCCTCCCCTTCCTGCTATCAAATCAATCCCCCTGATAACTAAATTCTCAAGCAAAAGTTGCTTTCTCCTCTGCTGAGGTCCTCTGCCTCCCACCTTGGGAATTCTCCTTCAGAGAACCCCCACATCCTCTCATACTACCACTATGGGTGCCTTCTCATGGCAGTTCCATCCCATCAGAATGACAACAATTCTGCAGCAACACAGGCTGATGAATGTTTTCCTGACCTGCCACCACACCCTCCCAGAGGTCACTAAGGTCCAGCTGGCCCTTCGCTGTCTAGGCAACCTCTCAGGCAATGGCAGCAGACTCACTGGCCCCTGGGTGGGGCAAGATGTAATTTGTATCCTATCCAGCTTGGCATGGAGACCAGCAACCTCTGCCCTCAACCCAGAGAGGTGCATGTAAAGGGTGAAGAACCTCAGTCTCCAGAATGTCTGCTGGAAAACTGCAGCTCCGCAACCACTGCACTGCACCACTCCCATGTCTGCTAATATCAGTCACTCCCTTCTGTTTTCTAAATGTAACTTTCCCCTACTGTCCATTCCCTTTACTTACACTTTTCCAGTTGCACCCTCAATCAGTATCTACTTTAACACTTTACCCAATATATGGTGTTACCTGCTTTCCATTTAAACAGTTACTATTTCTAGGTAAAGCTCTCACTTTTCCCTCCTGCCTTTTTACCCCTCCCTTTTTATAACTTCCCCCTATTGTTCTTCCTTAACTACTACTTTACTCTAGCCCCAGGTAGTGTGCCTCCTGTACTCCCACCTGTAGTTGTTATCTGCTTACTTGATTCCCTGCAATTACCCACTACTCCACCAGCTGTAGCTACCTTTAACAGTAAGTAACAATAAGCTTAAGAGTACCTTAGCTTTTCTTTTGTTCATCCAGCAGAGCCCTCTACTTGCCTTCAGTCACCTGCAAACACCTGCCAAAGTCTAAGACCCCAGTTACCTGTTGCTACTACTCTCTTCCCCTCACACTTGGGGACACAAGCATGATGGGACACAGTGAATGGGAGTTACTTTATCTAGGTTAAACAGAATCAAAATGGATCTGGGGAAACACAACACTACTTTCACAGATTACAGGTATCTCCCCTTTAGCTGCCTCATGTGCTAAGTAAAAGGGGGGGGGGGAGATTTAACAGGCTCTACCCCTCTGCACTCCCCAAAACAGTGCTTCTGAAAGCAGAATCAAAATGGATCTGGCTAAAACCTGGCACTGCTTTTTCAAAAGGAAGTAGAGAAAATGTGTAAACTCAATAATGGTAGAATTTCGGAGACCACTAAGTAAGCATTAATCCCCATGAAAGGAGGCATTTCTTAGAAATTAATGCCTCCTTTCGAGGGGATTAATGAGCTTGTAAAATGGCAATCGCTGCCTATAACTATTGTTAGAAAACAGAAACAGTGCAGGATATGTTGAAATTTTTTACGTGGAAATAGGGTCTCACAATAGAAATAATGACAAAATTTAGCCATGTGCATTAACATTATGTCTGATACAGACTAAGGATCATACTAAGGATAAGGAGGAGCAAAAGGCTAATTGGCCCATCAAGCTCCTAAATTACAAGTAGTAGGTTAAAGATGTGTTTGTAATCAAAAAAAATCCAACCTATTTTTAAATGTATTTTTATTTTGACTGATAATGACTGATAATGGCAGTTTATTCCACAGACCAACAATTCTTTGCAAGAAGAAGTAGGCCCTTTTTTAGAATAAAATTTGCTTCTCATCAATTGGAGTGGATGGCTTCTAGTATTGGCTGATATTTCTTTGAAATCTAGACCACATTCCAATGTTAACTCTGTATCTTGCATAATGTCCCATGTAAATAAAAGATCCCCTCTAAGTCACTGCTGTTCCAAAGACATTAGATTAAGTTTTAGTAGCCTTTCCTCATAAGTAAGAGTTTTGTCCAGAATAATTGTTTTTGTAACTCTTCTTTGTAGTTTTTCAATTCTGTTTACATCTTTCTGCTTAAAAGGGCTCCATAGTTGAGAGACATAATCAAAGTATGGTCTAACACAGGCCCAGAAAAAGTGATAATAGAATGTATGGATCTCTGGAAGTTATATTATGCCTTATTGCCCACCAAATTCTATTAGCTTTACTAATAATGTTTGTAATGTGTTGATCAAAATTTAAATTGGAATCAGTAATGATACCAAGATGTCTTTTATTATCCTTATTAGCTAACACTTCATTGTACAAATAATACTGTTTTTGGGATTGTGTTTACAGAAATGTATTAACACTACATTTGGAGGTGTTAAACTTCAGGTTCTGTTTAATAGACCAGGCCTCCAAAATATGTTAGTCCTTTTGGATAGCCTCAGAATCTATAGACGTACTGCAAATGTTAGAAAGTTTGCAATCATTCACATATTTTGGAATATTACTTTGAATGTTGTGTGATAAATCAGAAATGAATATTTTAAAGATAGCAGGTGCTAAAACTAATCCCTTGAGGGACCCACTTTCAACTGATTGCCAGTCGGACTTATGGCTGTCAACAATAATGCACTGTTTTCTGTCCTTAACCAGTCGGCTATCCGATGTATAAACAGGAACTGATATTGTGAGTTTGCAGTTTTGAATAAGTGCCCAATGAGGTGCAGAATCAAGGCTTTTGAAATCCAACAGAACCACATCACAAGAAATTTTTTATCAAGGAAGTTATTAATAAAATCATAAAAGCTCACTAAATTGGTTGCACATGAATGGCCCTTTACAAAGCCATGTTGGCTAGAGTCAATTACTGCCAGGGACAGGCAAGTTCATCATAATTATTCTCTCTAAAATTTTACCAAAAACAGGGTGAGACTGATAGGACAATAATTGTCAGTAGTGTTCTTTTCACCTTTTTAAACATTGGGACCATATTTGCTCTCTTCCAATCAGATGGCACAAGACCTGAATTTAAGCTTTTTCAAATATTATCTTGAGGGCAAACACAGATAATCTTTCATTAGTAGAATGATGTCTCCTGATATATCATCTGGACCAGAAGAGGAGCCTTTCTTAATTTCATTGAGTTTGTTTTTGATGGTGTCTAAGGGAATATCCATTCTACCATGTATGGGGCTTAAGTAAATATCATTGCTACATAAAGTTTTACTGAATGCATTGCAGAAATGTGAATTGAACGCATCTGCCATTTCCATCGGTTGAGATACTACTAAGTCATTTATAATTAAGGGTCCTACCTTACATTCTTGTTTGTTTGTTTTTTAACTCTGTTTGTAGCCCCCCTAGCCTGGAACTCTCTCCAGGCCACTGCTCTCACCAGCTTGCTCTACTGCCCGCTGTGTTCCTTCTGTCATCTTCAAGTACATTACAGTTCTCTGAGTTGGGGAGGACAACCCCAGAGAGACCCTGGGGGCAGTGGCGGGGGAACCTGCATTGGGCATGTGGCAGTGGCATTGGGAGGGCCTTTGCCTATCCAGGGCTGGAGGGTGTTTCCTGAATTGTACCCAAGATCCTCCTCCCCCTGCATAGGCATGTATGACTCAGGTGCATGGCAACCCTGCCTATGTCAGCCACACACTTACGTGCAGGCCGGCGGCTCAATGGTACCTCCAGTCTCCACCGGGGGTCACCAGAGCACTGGGCTTCCTCAACCCTCCCACCCAGAGAGGAGAGCTGCCTGAGGGTGCTCAATCCGTCACCCTCCCCTGCTGACCCCCAACTCCGAGCTCGCTCCTGAACTCGGGTCAGTCGTGCGGCGTGAGGTGTGGCATCCAGAGCCTCAACCCTCAGTGTCACGGGCCACATTCCTGTTTTTATAGAGTTTATGTAGCTAAACATAATTTTGCTATTCCTTTTTGTGCTTGCAAAGCAATGTATTTTTCTGTGTCCAGTTTTGCTTTTCTGATTTCTTTTTGCATTTCATTTGAATTTTTGTAAATGCTAGCAAAGTTCTTGCACACTTGTTAGCAGTGTATTTCTTAAACATTTTATTTTTCTTTTAATAAGCATCTGGACCCAAACAGGACTGCCTTCATTTTCTTCATTCATTACAAGTGAGTTTGAGGAGAACCAAGCTTCCAGTGCAGCTAGACTGGCCTGGTGATTGGCACTGATTATGCTAGGAAGTGGATCACTGCAGTAGATGACAGTGTCATCTGCATAGAGATAAGTTGTTCCTCAACCCCTCTATATCATTGACAGAAAGAGTAAATAACAGGAGAACAAGGATCAAGCACTAGGGGTACCCGAGAGATTACCGTTTAGCACTAGACTGGGTTCCTCTCCATAGGACTTTTGGGTTGGTTTAGCAGATAGCTCTCGAACTATGTAGCAGAGAACCTGTCCAGTCCAAGTAGGTGAAGTTTAGTGTGGAGAAGTGCATGGCTGACGAAGTCAAATGCCGTGGATAAACCAATGGCTAGAGCCCCCGTTGGAGAACCTTGGTCCATTGCATCAAAGATGGCTGATGTAGGCTGGATAAGAGCTGTATCAGTGCTATGCCCTTCTAAAGCTGTGTTGAACGTCAGCTAGGGTAGGTGCCTTTAGAGGTAGTCCTGTATTTGATTGTAGACCAATCTCTCTGCACCTTTGCTAGTGGGCAGAGAATGGAGATTGGCCTATAGTTCCCGATTGTCCGGGCCCTTTTTTGTGAAATGGGGACAATGGTTGCTCTCCATTTATCCGGGACCTTTCCTTTGAGGAGGGACTTGTTGATAAGCAGAACTGGGTGGGAGATAGCTGGAGCTGCAGCCTGCAGGACACAAGGATTCAAGCAGGTCATGTCCCAGAGAGAGTCCAGGTTTATCGTTGCAGAAGGAAATACCTCGCGGAGCTGACCAGCTTCAAGTGAAACTAGGGTGAGGTGTTCCCAGGCGGTGCCTCTGTGCTGGGGGCACCAGAGGGCAGGTGGAGTTTGGTTCCTCCAGAGTTGGAAAGCAGCACTAACACTTCTGCAATTGAAGTGGGATCATTGGTTAGGGTATCACCCTGACAGGCACACCCTCTTGGGCACGAGGGCACCCTTTATCAGCAGATTAATTTGGCTCAAGTCTCTTGGGATCCCGTAGGTGCCTAGACTGGAGATTTCCGAGGTGTTGAATTTAGCCAACTTGGGCTTTTCTTGCACTGATTCCTCAGTTCTCTATACCTCTCCAGTCAGTTTCCAGTCTGTGGATTTGTATTGACCCAGGCCCAATCCCGAAGCAACATGCTCTGTTTGAGTCTAGGTTAAGCCATTTGTAGCATTTACCCTGTACCCTCAGTTTCTTGTGGGGTGTGTATATTGGCCTCTGACGTAAAAGTGTTGTTAAAGAAGACAAGCACTTCATCTAGGGTAGGGAGGGAGATAAGGGATCCCAGTTTATGATGCATAGGTCAGAGCAGAGAGCCTCTGAAGAGAAACAGCTGCTGTTTCTGGCTTCAATTACTTTGGCAGGCAGTTTGGGAGGCCTGTTGGACCAGATGCAGAAAATTGGAGAATGGTCACTCAACAAGTCTGCCATGACCCCAGCAGCCTATATGCAGTCTGGGCTAGATACTAGGGCCCAGTCAAGCAATGAGTGGTTACCAGTCCTAGCTTTATGCCTTGTGGGCTGGTGGATAACTTGGGTCAGATTGGTGTCATGTATAGGGTTCTTGCTGGCAGAGGCCTCTAGTGAGGCCAATTTGGGTTAAGAATCCCCAGGAGAATTAACTCCCCAAGGGTGTTCTGCCAAGGCATGAGTTAGTGATTAGAGGGAAGATATAGCCATTTGGGGTGGGAGGTAGGCACACCAATGTACAGGGTTTGGTGTCTCAAGGAGCACCTTCACAAAAATAATCTCATTCACAGAGTTGTAGAGGGAGAATGATCAATCTGCATTGCATTAAGACCACTCCGGTGTAAATGAGAACCCTCCCACTTTTCTTCCCAACACAGTCCTTCCTGAAAGCATTAAAGCCAACTAGGTCCATTTCGTAAGGAAGGATGCAGGGTTTGAGCCAGGTCTCAGTCACTGCAAGTATATTGGGTTTGTAGAGCATTGTCCAGTTTTTGAGGGCATGGATTTTGTGCCTTGGGCTACCTATATTCATGTGCACCACTTTGAGTCCCCTGGTACTGGTCCAGAGAGGGCAAGTGAGATTGCTGAATATGGTATTTGAGGGGTGGGTACCAGGGTTCGATTCCACATCCCTCCAAGGCAAGCTTTAGTCAGGCCAGGTAATTGATAATTCTGGTGGGAGTAGGGAGGAGCCTTTTATGTCACTAGAGAGGTGGAAAATAGGTTATAGCAGTTACCATGTCTGGTTAAGCCTTGCATGGATAGTAGTAGAGCATTTTCCCCTTCCTCTAGGATATCTGGGCGTACTGGGGAGTGGCGACTGGGATTGGCTTCTGGATTAATGGGACTATAGTCCCAGGAGTAGAGCAGGTCAGTCCCCAGTATTAGCACCACATAGGTAGCATCAGACATAAGGCCCACAGTCCGCATGATAGAGTTTACGTAGTAGGTGGGTGGAAAGAGAAAAAGAAAAACTTCCCTCACAGTAGTAAAGGAATACCCTAGACTAGGTGTAGCTGGAGGGCAGGTTCAGAATGAAGATTAGATCCAGCAGCTCCAGGTTAAAGGATACAGCAGGTCAAGTGTGAGCAGAGCAGGGGAAAAAAACAGTAGCAGTAAGGATGGCAGGTGTATCTCAGACACTTTAATCCCAAGCCGTAAAAAGCAGGAGTTAAAATATGGTGAATACTCCAGACAAGTTCAGACAGAGCTGTAAAACCACAGCCAGGGAAACAGAGAGCAGTCTTTAAGGAGAAACTGTCTTATAGTAAAGATGTCTTTAAGAGGAGGGCAGGATCAAAGATCAACAAAGGGGATGGGGAGACAGAAAGCTTTAAGCTCAGAGCACTAGTACTAGGAGCCAATGGGGCAGGATGGGGTAGGGAAAGGAGGAGCTTAAGTGCATTTAGGGGTGGTCGAAAAATTTGGCAGCCAGAGCAGCAGCCTCGCTGTCTAAAGGTCGTACCTGATGTTTGATTCCAGGAGGCTGGTGGCAGCAGGCTCCTTGGAGCTGAGAGAGGCACAGAGTGGTGTCCATGCATGCAGGAGGCAAACCACGGGTGCAGTAGGTAGTCGAGTAGGCTACAAGAGCGCCTGTTGGAAAAGGGACAGAACAGGGATTTATAGCCTTGCAAAGGGTTGGGAATGATACTAAGATTAGCACAGAGTCAAAAGGGCTGCAATTTACTAAAAGAGGGACAAATAATGGCTCAGGAAGCAGACAAATAAGCACCAGCTCTGTAACAGAGATTTTTAAACCGAGGGCAGGAGGTCACAACTAAGGGAGAAATGAAAATGGCAGCTGCTCTGGATTAAAATACAACAATTCAGTATGCTATGTAGACTTTCAGCTAAGAAATCTTGAACTCTAAATTCTGTAAATTCTCTAAAACCCTGTAAGTGCAGGGTTCCAGCTGCAAGAGAGAGAGAAAAACACATTTATTTCTTTACTAGTTCCAGAGTGTTTGAACAGAGGCAGCACAAATTAATTCACTGGCTTAATATCTAAGAGCTGAGTCCAGTACTGGGAGAGCAAAAAGCCAGTCTGTTGGGCAGTCAGAAACGCTCCTGCTCAGGAGGAGCCAATGAGAACTTTCCAGGGAAAGGTGCTGGTTTTGAAACATTTGGCAGCGAGACAGCAGCCTCGCTGTCTATAGGCCATACCTGATGCTTGATTCCAGGGGCTGCTGGCAGCAGGCTCCTTAGCTGAGAGAGGCACAGAGTGATGTCCAGGTGTGCCGGAAGTGAACTGCAGGTGTGGTAGGTAGCCGATTGGGCTACAAGGACGCCTGATGCTTGATTCTAGGGGGCTGGTGGCAGCAGGCTCCTTGGCACTGAGAGAGGCACAGAGTGGTATCCAGGCATGAAGGAGGCAAACTGCGGGTGCGGTAGGTAGCTTAGTGGGCTAGAAGGATGCCTGATGCTTGATTCCAGAGGGCTGGTGGCAGCAGGCTCCTTGGCACTGAGAGAGGCACAGAGTAATGTTCAGGCATGCAGGAGGCAAACCTCGGGTGTGGTAGGTAGCCGAATGGGCTACAAGGATGCCTGATGCTTTATTCCAGGGGGCTGGTGGCAGCAGGCTCCTTGGCACTGAGAGAAGCATAAAGTGGTGTCCTGGCATGCAGGAGGTGAACTGTGGATGTGCTAGGTAGCCGAGTGGGCTACAAGGATGCCTGATGCTTGATTCCAGGGGGCAGGTGGCAGCAGGTTCCTTGGTGCTGAGAGAGGCACAGAGTGGTATCCAGGCATGCAGAAGGTGAACTGCAGGTGTGGAAGGAGGCAGTATAGCGCAGTGGTCTAAGGCTCTGAGCTGCAAATTTGGTGACATCCAGCAGACCTGACCTAGGTTTGAATCCCACAGCTTCCACTTGCATACTGTGTGACCCTGAGCAAGTAACTTAACCTCCTTGTGCTCCCAGGTCGCTCCTGTAAAAAAAGCTTTCAGCTTAGTGTGCTATACCTGGTTAAACAACTAAATAAAAAAATAAAAGGTAGCTGAGTGGGCTACAAGGACGTTCCTAAGTGGAATGCTACTCAGAGTGAGGCTTTTGTGCTCCTGGAGCCTGTGAGAAATAACAGTGACAGGAATTTAACAAACTTACTTTTGCTACGATCCTGTTGAAAGAGTGAGGATCTTATATTTCTGGCAAATTAGAGGGCATTCTGGGGCAAGGAATTCCTGCAAGCTCAGAATGCACTGCAGTTGTGCCAAGAGGGAGGGAGTAGTGGTCACATCTAGGAACAGGGCAGTCTGGGAGGATTTAAACTAAAGGTTTGAGATTGGGAAGGCAGATAATGCAGGAAGTCACCACTGGCAGGAGTTAATGTAGATGCATGAGATCACCAAGAGAAGGACAGTTGAGCTGGATAGAAAAAAATAGTAGACCCTCAGCTGGAGCAAGGAAGCACAGGGAGACAATTCCATCTTGATTGCAGGTCATGCAAGAATCACACCCAGCAAAAGTTGACTAGTCTGAGAGCCTGATGTACCTGTAAGTGTGAAACTTAGAGACTGTCATGGAAACAGTTGTGGAAGAAAATGACTGGTTCACCAAGAAGGAGCAATTCTGGCTATTCCAACTGGATATGTCTGGTAGTGAAAAGTAGGAAACCAGGTGGACAAGCAGTTTCACTGAGTCTATCAGGTAAAGCTAAAAGGGATAAATTGGAAGGGGAAAAAAATAGTCACCCAGGAAGGAACTAAAGAACTGCAAACAGATCAGATCAGCTTTTCAGCTGCAGTAGTGATATGTGCTTTGTGAATATTGAATTTCATAAGTGGAATTCTGGAAGCATTACCTATGTCATGACCATAAATAATGGAGAAAATGTTTCCAATAATAGTCTGTGGTATTTCAACTGTAAATTTGAAACTACTAAACCAAATTTCTCCAACTTTGCCAGATCTCAGTATCTAGTGACAGGAAATATGCATGCCAAATGTCAGGTCTATACCTCCAACAATAGGAAGTTACACATATCCACAATTTCAGAGAATTTCCAAAATGTCACAGGTCATGATATACTGAAACTATAGACCCTGTAACATAAATTACTCAACCAAATATCTCATTAATTAATAGTTTCTAGGACAGTTCTAAGAAGGTTATGAATGACAGTTTGAACAAGGTGGCCTTGTGAAAAGCAGATATATATTTTCAGAAACTGTATCACCACAAAATGCCAGATTTAGAGTCTATACAGGAACATATGAGCATACAAAATAGTAGTAAAAGCCTTCTAGTCTATCTAGTCTGCTCAATGTTTAGCATGTTCTTTGGACACAAAACAAGTAATCACACCAAATTGAAGGTCTCTAGCTCAATAGAGTTCTGAGTTAAAACCAAATAATTTTCACAAATTTCACATTTCATGGAATTATGCACAATTGGGGAATGTCATAGAATGCCATCAAAATTCAGTGAATCTGATTATCTAATTCTGCACAGCTTTATTACAGTACCTTCGTGTAATGAAAATTCTATTACTGAATTTTGGGTTGTTATAAAGCCTTGCAGTAATTACTTTATGCAGTACATTACTATTGATCTTTAAGTTAAATTAAAATAAGCTAACTTAATTCCTGACCTAGGTAATTCTTGTCTGAGCTTTATCTCAGCACAGCTCACTCATACCAGATGATTAGGGCCGTCGTGACTGAACTGTCACTGAGGTGTGTGCTATATAGTGTACATTGATTGACTGTCAATACAGCACACAGTATGCGCCAGTGACCGTTCAGCTGGTGGCTGGCTGCAGAGGTGAAGATGGGCTGTGATTTTTCTGGCTGTGTTTCAGGATGGGGAGCAGGATTGTGGGCACTACCTGCTGGTGGGGGTCCACTAGGCCACCAGGCAATGGGGTTTGTCTTGAATATGACTACGGGGACATTAGGGATCAGGAAGGGGGCCACTAGACCACCAGGATGGGTTATATAATTCATTGCGACTACAAAGACATTGTGGATTGGGAAGGAGGGCTGGCAGATCACCAGGATGGGGTATATAATTCATTATGACTACAGGGACATCAGGGATTGAGGAGGGGGTCACTAGACCACCAGGGTGGGGTATATAATTCATTATGACTATGGGTACATTGAGAGTCAGGGAGGGGGCCATTAGACCACCAGGAAGGGGTATATAAATACATATGACTAGTGCACCATAGGGGCTGGGGAGGGGACCGTGGCACATTGCTGCAAACAGGCCAACTCTTCCAGAGGAGAATTTCTAGTACCCTTAAACCAGTCCTGGCTGGTCTGAGGTACATAAATTCTACCTCTGGGAAAGTTCTAAGAATCCCACTTTCAGGGATGTGGCAGCTTGCATCTGCCACATGCCCCTAGTGCCATGTTGCAGTCCATTTTGGGGCACACATGTGACACAAGCCCCGTTTGGGGCAGACAGCCAGCATTTGATGCAGGCTGCCATTGAGAACACTTCCAGTGCATCGTTTGGTGCAAGAGGCACTTTATGCCATTCATTGTGGCACAAGCTCCTTGCTCTGCACCAGAAGCTTTGAGAATCGAGCCATACATTTTCACACTGCTCAGTTTATTTAATCCAAAGAAAGGTGCAGACAGTGACTCTGCATGTAAACTACACCCACAATTGCCCATGGATGAGGGAAAGGAATGAACAGAGGTGAAAGGAAAGGGACCCAAACTGGTATTTAGATATGAAGTCCCAGTGAATCTGGGGATGTGAGGAAGAGGTAGAACATATAGGGATGACTAAAGAGAGCAATGATGAGTTTGAGAGGGGTAGTTGGTAGCAAAATGGTAGAAGTTGTTACACAGGGTATCCAGCCTGGCCAGGGAGGTGGAGGGGTGGTGCCATAGACCACTATCACATAGTCAAGGACCAGGAGCACCACTCTGGTAACAAGCACTTGGTGAACCTGTGGAGAAAATCATCTTTATTGCAGTACAAGTCACCATGTTTAGGGTGGGGCTTGGCATGGATTGTGTCAGCATGGGCTGAGAAGATAAGCTTGCTGTCCAGCCACACACTGAGGTACTTAAATGAATTAATAACTTCTATAGGGGAGCCATCCAAGGTGGAGAAGATGAGCATGATTGGAGTCTGATGTATTTTTGACTGGTGCCAAAGGTGGTGAACAGTTTTTTTTTTTGCATTGATCTGGAGTTGGTTACTTTGGAACCAGTGCAGACATTGTGGAAGTCTTGCTGAATCAGGACTTCAACAGCCATAGTGTAGGAACCAGAGGTGTAGATGAGTGTGCCCTCTGCATACATGTTGGCACAGGCTGAGGGTAGGTCATTTCAGAAAATGGAGTAAAGTATGGGACCCCGGATGGAGCCCTGTGGGACCCCAGCCTGAATGGGAAAGGGAGGCGACACGTTGCTACCACCCTGTAACTGTAGATAGCCCATGAGGTAAGAATGGAGCTAGTTGACAATGCTGATTATCCAGGAGGAGAAGGTGAGACACTGAGCTGAAGGCCTTGAGCAGATTGATGAAGATGGCATCTGTGATGTGCCCTGATCCACCTCTGAGAAAATACAATCAGTTACAGGCCACAGGGAAGAGACAGCAGAGATACTTCTGGAAGCAAGCTCAGAATGGGAAGAGGAAATTAGAGGAGAAGAAGAGAATTGGAGGACTGGTGTCAAACAGCTTCTCTTGCAGCTTAGCAAGGGAAGGGAGGAGGGGATAGGGCAGAAGTTACCAGGGAGGCATCTGTTTCACACTGTTGCCAAGTCTCTGTTTAGCCAGACATTTCTAACAGTCTGAAATGAATTGTGTTTAACAAAGCTTTCTCATATTTAAAATCTAATTTAAATAAAATCAGTATGGGTTTCACACCATACTGTAAGTAGCATGGGGTATACTGCTTTTGTCAATCCTTCTCCCTTGGTGCAATGCACTTAGATGGAACTAATCACAATCATTCCAGCTTTTGATTTTTAAAGCATGGGATACAATTGCTCATAAATACCTGCTGATCAAGTTAGAAAATGCAGATATTTCTGGATCTTTATACAACTGTTTCTTTTATTAGCTTCTTCTCAGGTCAGGAAGTACTACTGTTAATGATGTTTCCTTCTACAAAGATAATGTTCCATTTGTGGGTTCCCAAGTCTGTTATGACATCCCCTTCTATTCCTACTGTATACTTATGATATTAACTACTGTTTTTGAAATTCAAACCCATATCTAAGCTCGTCCTTATTGCTGGTGATGATACAACATTACAGAAGCTCATGTATTGATAATTGGCCTAATATGACATTCATTCAGATGTCTATTTACTGCACAATTGGTTTAATTGAAACTGTTTACTACCACTGCTAAAAACATAACATTATATGGTGATGTCCAAAGAAATGATCCACTATGATTTTTTATTTTAAATTTTTTATTTAATGGTCTTTTCAAATAATCTCCTGCTTTTAATTACTTACTCATCATACATAGAACTAAAAGCATGCCTGATCTCACAGGTCAGTATGATTTACTAGGAAGCCTGCAGCAGAATTGGCAAGATAAGTTGAATGTTCCGAAAAGTGTGACCTGTGCTGTTGTTTAGGCATACTATTCTTGTTGTTCACCCAATCTTAGAATATAATTCCTATAACTGGAATATAATTAAAGAGGACTCTGGCCAAAAGTGCTACATTGCAGAATTAGAATCAGCATACCTCCAATAAATCCCATACCAAAAACTAGGTTTCTACTTTACTTCATTTTAAAGTTATGAGCTTTTTGTAACCCTGATTTCCTACCTGTTCAAAAATCCAGTTTCAGTGGAGCTGCTGCTGCTGATGTCATCTCCTGAACTCACAGTCTAGTCCTCCCTGTCAGTAAGCGTATACAGTAGGACCTGTTTCTCCAAAGTTGAAAGTGATTTATGGAAGGCTGCCATAGCAAATGGGCATAGTAACCTGTAGGAGTTGTGAATCAGTCTCCTATCATTCAAACTGTCAAAAAGTACTGTGTTCCGTGAAAAAGAAATCCTTTTATCTCAGTGCTCCATTTCAATTGTGTAGCCCTGACCCTTTTTTTCTTAGTGCTGCAGCCCTCAGCCTTTACATCTTGCAAGGGAAACAGGGTTTTTAAAGTGATTTTGCAAGCTTTGCCATAGCAAAGGGGAGTAGTAAACTGTACTAGACTGTAGGAGTTGTGATTCAATCTCCTACCATTCAAACTGCCAAAACGTGCTTTTTTCCATGAAATAAATGCTTTTATTTCTGTGCTCTGCTTCATTTACATAACCTACCCCTTTTTTTCTCAGTGCTGCAATACCCAACCTTTACATCTTGCAAGGAAAACAACATTTTTAAAGTGATTTAGCAAGCTTTGCCATAGCAAATGTGAGTAGTAAACTGTACTAGCCTGTAGGAGTTGTTATTCAATCTCCTACCATTCAAACTGTCAACAAGTGCTTTTTTTCATCAAATAAATGCTTTTATTTCTGTGCTCTGCTTCATTTGCATAAACCGACCCTTTTTTCCTCAGTGCTGCCACCCCCAAGTGTGACGTCATGCAAGGGAAACAAAGTTTATTAGCACTGTTTTGAAACAGAGGCCTCTGTTGGTCAGTTTTGGTATTGCAGACATATACACTACCAACATAGGAGACTACATCCCTCAGTAAAGAACTCCTGTCAGCTAGATACTATATGCACAATGCCTTGTTTACAAAATAAACATATAAGATTTTTTTGTTGAAGCCACTACAGAGATATGAGACTGCACCTCACAGTAAGAGGAATTGAAAACAACTTTTATTGTACCCACAATACTTGCTATGTACATACATATTAGGTGCAGTTACCACCACCAAAATAAGGACCTGCACCTCTGAGTAACTAACATTTAAATCACCTTTAGAATTTACCCAGAATTCATTGGTGCTGTATGTAAAACATTGACAGCTCCTTTGCATGACATCGTTCTGGGGTGTGGCCACACAGAAATCTTGAGGGCAGGCAAAAACAAAGTGCTGATAAAATATCAACAAAGCTGACTATGACAGATTTTTACAAAACAAATTACAACCTCAACATCTGCAACATGGCTGGCAATGATATATTATGTGAAAAAGGCATTTGAGGAACTTCCATAAATCACTTTAAACTTTGGAGAAATAGGTCATACAAGCTTGCTGACAGGGAAGACTAGACTGTGAATTCAGGAGATGACATCATCAGCGGCTCTTCACTGGCACTAGCTTTTGAACAGGCAGGAAATTTTGGATTGTAAATGACTTGTAATTTTACAACGTGACTTAGAGATCTCATTTTGGCATGAGGCTGATTGGGTCTATGCTGATCCAAATTCTGAATTTACTGATGCCAGAAATTTTGACCATAGTCCCACTTTAATTTTCTGAGTGTGATCTGGAAAGATATAACTCATCTTGACATAAGGCTACATTATGTATAACATATAAACTTATTTTGGATTATGTGTACAGTGAAACTTTATGGGATGGATTTTCAAAAAACTGAAGTATTTTTTTAATGAAATTTCATCCATTTGTGAAAAAAGCAATGTCACAGCCACCATAAAAGTTGATCTATCGTTTTGAGAAATTATGCAAAATTGTGGTGATAATGCTGGTATGTGTATCACAAACATGACACAAGCATCACTTTTTATGCAAGTGTATAAAGCATATATAAAGAACCTCTGTGCTAAACACTGAGGCAATGGTTACTCTAAAGGGCATTTGGCTGGGAAGCCAAGTTTCAAGGAAATACAAAATAACACATGCCCACACAATGCAAAGCATCATGGGCTGCACATGCAAATCACCACAGAATATTATGCTGGTTCAATTTAAAGCAGCATTTTATATATATATATATATATATATATATATATATATATATATACACACATATACACACACATATTTATATCACAGTGGCTAGAACTTTCTCAGTAGGATATCCTGTGTTATTTCTACTCAGTGAGGGTAAATCCTGATGACATCAGCAGAGTGAGATATTGAGATTTATCCATACTCTGCTGATGTCACTCAGAGTGAGGATAAATGCACTGCAGCTTGCATTCTAAAAGGAAACTGCTTCAGGAAAAGTTTCTCTTTCTCACTGAAGCTGCAACTTACTCAATTACCTTTGCAAAAGACTCTCACCTATGTCCCATTGTGTTTCTAATATTCCTAGCTCGATCTGTGCTGATCTCAGCTTCAAAACAACCCAAATTCTAAATTGAACTTTTACAAAGCAGTTTCTGTTTCTCAGTGCTACCTGCAGCAGTTTTCTTTCTCACTGAGCCTCTGACCACTCAATTAGCTTAGCGAAACACACTTACCTGTGTTTCTGACTCCCAGTCCATTCAGAACACACACACACACACACACATAGAATGAGCAGGAAACATACAGAATCATGAAACATTTTCCTAATGCTCCCACCCTGTGGTATAAATTGCACACATGATGGGCAGATCATGGGCTATGGAAAATATTGTCGTCCTTACAGAGTGAGCTGTGTATTTTCACTTGTGCCTTTGCACTCATGAGACCACAGCTCACTCTTCGCAGGAGTGAGAATATTTGCTATCCCATTCAGCCCATCATGTATCCCTATTTATATATATATATATATATATATATATATATATATAAGCTTTATACATGTGCATAAAAAGTGATGCTTGTGCCATGTTTTTGATCCATTTGCTATATATATATATATATATATATAGATAGATACATAGATAGATAGATATATATTGCAAATAGATCACAGACATGACATATATATATATATATATATATATATATATATATATATATATCTATATATTCAGTGTTAGAGTTGAAAACCCCTTGGACTCCCTCCATTCCCCAACCGGCATTGGGGTGCACATTGGGGTCATCATCCTAACTCTCACCATGACATGTGTAAAGCAGCAGCAGTATAGGAGAATGGGGTGAGAGTTGGGACAATAACCCTAATGTTTGCCCAATGTTGGTTGGGGGTGGGTGGAGGGTCCATGGGGGTTTTAACCCTAACACCAAATTTCCTCACTTTTGTTGCTGTGGAACAACCCTAACTAATGCATTAAATGAAGTTTTGCCTCTAATTTCCTTCTTTTTGAGAATGATAACAAGAAATAGTGAATGTAATGCAGCGGCGGGCGCGCGGGGCCCAAAGGGCCCCACACTCCCACCACATGATGTCTTATGGCATAGTAATAGGAACAGCAATGCAAACAGAAGCGCTAACAGTGGTGCACATGGTAATGCAAGCGCGAATGAGAACAGAAAGGGTAATGCACATGGTGGCGTAGACGCGAACGGTCTGCCACATGATGTGCTGTCACATAGTAACATGGTGCCTGCAAACGGAAATGTCAATGGGCATGGTGACGCAAAGTGAAACAGAAAGAGAAACAGTATTGTAGACACAAATGGTAAAAAATAACAGAAACACAAGCGCAAATGAAAACGAAAAGGATAATGCACATGGTGGCATAGACGTCAACGGTAAGTGAAACGGGTATGGAACCGCAAGCAGAAGGCAACGGTAACAGTAATGTAAGGGCACAGGCTGGTTTTCCCCAAAAGCTGCATAGAGAAAGACAGTGAGTACGAAGAATGTATGCATAATAATGGGTATCGGAGCAGAAAATGAGGACTTGGAATACTAAATAGGTTATATCTCAGGAACCGTATGACGTAGAAAAAACATTTAAAAGTCATATGATTTATAACTGTCCTGGATAGTTTTGTACTTAGCCCCAATTAGGGAGCTAAGCATTTTTCTGACGAAAAGTCCATATCTCTCACCGTTTCCGAGATCACGGGCTCTGAAAGGCGCAAGAAGTTCGGAGTGCCATAACTTTGCCTCCCTGTAATATTTTTTCACCAAACCACTGAAAGACACATCTGTGGGCTGTTGGCTGTCTTCTCTCCAAATGTCAGGAAAAAAGACCAAACTGTTATTTTGTAGCAGGGTGCCAAAGATTCTGTACTACGTCGGGTGCCGTAATGTTATCCTATGGAACAACTGTCAACTTTGGAGTGCTGTAACTTTGCCGTCATGTAATATTATTTCAATACAGCACTGAAAGGCACATCTGTGAGATGTTGGCTGTGTTCCCCTCCAAATTTCAGCCCAAAACTCCCAACCGTTCTTTTGCAGTGGAGTGCCAAAGAATTACTGTTATTTTGGGCATAGTGTGCAATTGCAGCATTTGAAAAAAAATGGCGACACTTTCATGAATCGCGACACTACCTTTGCTGAAATACTTTTTCCATAAATCTGAAAAACATATTTCCACAGTGACAAAAGCGAGAAAATTCAATGTTAGGGGTTGAAACCCCTTTGCACCCTTCAGCCCACCCCCAACTGGAATCGGGGTGCGCATTGGGGTCATCGGCCCTAAGTGTCACCCCATCACATGTGGAAAGAAGCTGAGGAATAGGAGATTGAGGTGACAGTTAGGACTGATGGCCTCAATGCACACCCCGATTCCAGTTGGGGGGATGGGCTGGAGGGGTGCAAAGGGGGTTTCAACCCTAACATCGAATTTCCTTACTTTTGTCACTGTGGAACAACCCTAACTGATGCATTAAATGGAGTTTTTTGCCTCTAATTTCTCTTCTTTTTGAGAATGATAATGAGAAATAGTGAATGTAATGCATCAGCGGGAGCGCGGGGGTGATGTCTTGTCGCATTGTAACATTGTGCCCTAGCATAAATCATGATCATGGTGATGCAAAGCGAAACAGAAAGAGGAACAGTACTGTAGAAGGAAATGTTAAAACAACGGAACGAAAACGTAAATGAAAGCGTAAAGTAAGATATGGTGGCGAAACGTGAACTGTAAGGAAACGGTATGGAACCGCAAGCAGAAAATGGTAATAGTAAGAGTAATGTAAGCACACAGGCTGGTTTCCCCAAATGCTGTATAGAGAAAGACAGTGAGTAGAAAATGTATGCAAAATAATGACTCTCGGAACACAAAAATCAGTAGTTGTAATAATAAATTGCTTATATCTCAGTAACCATACGACATAGAAAAAAAATTTAAAAGTCATATGTATTATCACTTTCCTGGCTAGTTTTATACATAACCCCCATGAGGGGACTATCATTTTTTGACAAAAGTCTGTATCTCACACCGTTTTCGAGATACAGGCCCTCAAAGGCGTGGTAAACGCCGTAATGTTATCCTATGGGGAAAAAAAACAGAAGTTCGGACTGCCATAACTTTTGAACAGTTTAATATTTTTTCACAAAATCTTTGAAAGGCACATTGGGGACCCTGGATGCATATTCTCTGAAGATTTCGGGCTGGTCACGCAAACCGTGCGACCTGTAGGCGCGACAGCAGAATTCCAGAAAAAGCGTGAACGCATGTGCAGATCATGCTTAATAACTCCGAAGCCGTGTATCCGACCAGTACAAAACTTGGCAGATCCCAAGGCCTATGGTTCTTGATCACGTATTCCAAATTTCAGGCACATCTGTCAAACAGTTGCAAAGTTATTAAGGTGCAAAATTTGGGGTTTAACATAGAAATGACTCCTCAACCCTAACTATGACAGCACTACCGTGCTGCCATAATATATATATATATATATATATTACAAATGTTCCACAATCTCTGAAAAAAGGAAAATAATGTTTTGGTGCATTTTAGAAGAAACAGCCACAATGTAAATTGGGAACTATATCTGCATCATCACATCTGAAAATCTAGCCTTATGTGCAACCAGACCAAAATCTCAAATCATCTAATGTATATCCCTTTCCAATACTTACAGGTTTATTAAATATTCTGGGCTTCAGTCTCAAAAAGTCGGTGGAAACCTTGCCAACTGTGGCTTGTGCCAATTGCTGGCACACCAGGGACCCTGCACCCTATTCTATATTGGGTAGGGTCCTGGCATCAAAATCTCATGGCTTGCTGCAAACTTGGCCCTGCACCAAACAGAGGGCACATCAGAAAGGCAAGCCATGGGTGGGCTGTGTGGCAATAGCACCATGGACAGGTGCCTGGTGGCTAGCCCCCCCATCCCCGATCACCAATCACCATGCAGAATATAATAAATTTCCTTGGTAGTCTAGGGTTCCCCCCAGCCCAATCCCTGATCATCATGCTATAAGTAATAAATATCCCTGGTAGGCTAGTGGTGTCTCAGCCCGATCCTGATCACCATGTCATAAGTAATAAATTCCCAGTAGTCTACTATAGTCCACTCAGCCCAGATCCCCAATCACCATGTCATAAATAATAAATTTCCCTGGTAGTCTACTACGGTCCCCAGAGCCCCAATCCCTGAGTCATAAGTAATACATTTCCCCTGGTAGGCTACTACAGTCCACCCAGCCCCCAACCCCGATCCCCAAGTAAAATATGAAAACACATTCCCTGGTAGTCTAGTGGTCCCTCCACCCCCCGAACCCAGGTGGCAGTGCCCCACTCCATCCTCATCCCAGAGCTCATGACCAGCACAGCCCTCCACACACCTCCACAGCTGGCTGCCAACTGAGTCATCAGTGAGTACATACTGTATAGTACGCACTCATTGATAGCTCAGTTGACGGCCAGAATTGGAGGTGTGTGGAGGGCTGTGCTGGTCACCAGCTTGGGGATGGGGGGTGTGGGGAGGTGGGGCACTGCCAACTAGAGTGGGGGGTGGACCAGTAGACTACCAAGGAATGTGTTTTCATATTTTACTTGGGGATCGGGGTTCAGGGCTGAGGGGATCATAGTAGACAATCAGGAAAATCTATTACTTATGACAAGGTGATTGGGGATCAGGGCTGGGGGGTGTGCCCTAGACTACCAGGGACATATTTATATCACAAAACAGAGGATTGTGGCTGGGTGGCATTTAATACACAGGGATCATGACTTTGGGACATTGGCACAACCCCCAGAGGACAACTAAGTACACTAAGTACTTAGACATTTGTCCTCTGTGGAGCTTGGGAAGCTTTTGGAATAATGATTTAGGGGATGTGGCAGCTTGCATCTGCCACAAGCCCCCTAGCACAATGCTGCATCCCATTTTGTGGGGCAAGGCTGGTGCAAGCCTCCTTTGATGCAGGCTGCTTTTTAGAATAGCAACAGGTGCATCTTTTAATGCAAGGTGCCACTTTCATCAGAAATGCTTGATGCAAGCACCTTGCATACTTCTAAAGGCTTTGAGATTCAGCCCCTCTGGGCCAAGCCCTGTGTCCCTGCAAAGTTTGCTGCATCTGCTTCCAAGGGTTGGACACAACTTGCACCAAATTTTAGAATCTTGGAAGCAAGTTGCAACAATGTTGGCATTTTATGACAGCTTGTGCCAAAGCTGTGGTGCAAGCCCTGGTAACAGGCTCCCCCTTGGACTCTAAGGTATGCCAAGGGGGAAATGGTGCAACTGTGCTGCATCGCCACAAGGGACTCATGGCAGAGTGGTTGCAACCTGCTTCTTTCAAAAATTGCACTGTGGCACAGATTTTAACACTCATCACCACTTGTGTCAAACTCTCTGCTGCAAGTCCCTTGCGGCAAACACATAGGGTTTGAAAATCAAGCCCTCTGTCCTTACTTTTGCTAATTATCTTTGGAACACTTACCAAGTACTATCCCACCCTCTGACATAATTCATAAATTTCAATCAGCTTGGAGCAGTCAGAAAACTATTAACGCACATGGTGTCACTAGCACACACAGCATGGTTTGAATTTGTCTCTATATATTTCAGTTTTATTTGTATAGTTAGCTGTTTTTATTGATTTTGTATTGTGCCTTCATTGATGCTATGCTGTAGATGAAACTTGAAGGGCTCACCTTATTTCAGTGCTTGTACACTACTGGGTTTCATCCTTTATGTATAGGGAACTATGTATGGGTATCTGATAAGAACTAAGTGGTTATTTCATCACGTGAAACTGGGTCAGGATAAACTATGAGGCTGAAGGCCAAGTGTGTCTACTGACCCTAAATTCACAAGATAAAATTTATACCGAGTTCTTCACAGCACATGTTTAATACTATAGTATATTGCAGAGAAGAAAATATACTGAGACTACTGACTGCATCAGAGTTTTATGTTTTAAAATATCCAGGCCAGGTTTAAGTGGGTTGTATCTAAAAACAGGCATTTGTCTTGTGTACCTTCCCAGCTACCAAAAAAGAAAAAATAACTAAATTAATTAGAGCATTCGTAAAGATGGTGGAAGTCCAACCAGAGTTTACGGCAGTCATGGAAACATGGGTGATGCAGAACTCTGCCTGTGACACCACTGTACCAGAATATGCCTTTCTCAGAAAGGATAGGTATAGAGGCCTGGGGATAGGTAGCACTTTCGTTAAGGCAATATAAAGTGAAAAGCCAATAACTTGGAGGAAGGGAAATAGAAAGTGTGGGAGCAGTTGGCAGTTGAAATCAGGAAGAATCTAAGAGCATAACAGGTTTAGTGTGTCAGTGTGGCTCAGTAGCACATCTGCCTTTAGGCCAGAGGGTTGTGGATTCTGGTCCCCTTTTAGTGTGCGCTCATATAATAAAACACTGCTTTTAAGTGCAGGTACAAAATGGGTGGCTGTGCACTGCTAGGTGCCATCCTTTGGATGACATGTTAAACCAAGGTTCTTCTACCCATTTCTGGTGCTTCATTGGAGGAAGTAAAAGAACCCAAGGCACTTTTTGCAACAGTAGGGAATTTGACCCTATATCCTGGTCAATCTACGCTTTCCATAACTCGTTCATTCAATTGTCCAAGACTATGTGTGGGTGTTGATGTATAAAAAGGCTACCACCACACTTTCAATCACTTCCCTACCAGTGTCTCATTGTAAAGTGTTTTGGGATACTATGTGTATGAAAACTGCTATATAAATGCTGCTTCTTTTGCTTACAGGCCACCAGACCAGCCCAAGAAGGAGAAAGGGCAGCTTGGGCAATAAATCAGAAGGACTGACACCCTGGGGACTATGGTACTAATGGCAATCTTAATCTCCCAGAAGCAGAGGGAGAAACATAAACAGCTAGGAGTACACTGAATCAAACTCTTTTAGGTTAATTATGAGTGATTCCTTGTACAGTGGGTGAAGGAACCCACTAGTGCGGAAGCTATCCTTTATCTGGTTCTGTTGAACCAGGACATTGTGGATGAGGGTAGGGTAAGGGAACCCCTAGGAACAAATGACAACTCAGTTTGGTTCACCTTGGCTCTAGATAACCAGAAGATGAATCCTAGGACAGCAGCCTTGTGCTTCTGGATGGATTTGAGGACAATAAAGTGACCCTGCAAGAAAAACTGAGGAGCTGCAAAAAGGGTTGAGGAAACATAGAAACATACTTTGTCAGCAGATAAGGACTGCTTGGCCACTCAGTCTGCTCATTTTGTCCCTGCCTTTACTGTAACCGCATAATCTGATTGATCCCCGGCTCCCCCCTGCTTTCCTACAAAGATTCCTCTGTGCCTGTCCCATGCATATTTGAAGCCCACTACAATTTTCACCCCACCAAATCCACTGGAAGATTGCTCCAGGGCAGGTCTCCACCACTTTTCAGTGAAAAGTATTTCTCACATCCCTCCATAATTCCCCACTTCAAGCTTCCTCCATGCTCCCATGTTCTTACATCTTAACTGAAAATACCACCTCCTGTACCCTGTTCATCCAGTGAGTTTTAATTGTAGGTCTCTATCAAGTCCCCTCTCCTCCTCTCCTCCACGGTGTACATATTGAGATCCTCAGTCTCTTCTCATAGGGCATAAGATGCAGCCCATGCACCATTTTAGCTACCCTCCACTGGACTCTCTGTACCCTGTCTATGTCCTTCCCTGAGATGTGGTCTCTAGAAATGGATACAATACTCCAGGTAGGGTTTCATCAATGATCAGTGCAATGGTAATGCTACCTGTCTCCTGCTGGTGATTTCCTTCCTATGTACCCCAGCATCCTGCTGGCCCTGCCTACTGCCATGTGCACTGCCCCGCCACCTTGAGTTCATCAGATATTATAACCCCAAGGTCCCATTCCTGTTTAGTGACTGTCAATGCTTCTTCCCCCTTTTTATACATCACCCTTGGGTTTCTGTGCCCTAGGTGCATGATTTTGCACTTTTTTGCATTTAAACACAGCTGCCATACCCTCCACTATTCCTCAAGTTTTCTCAGGTCTCTACTCGCTCTCTTCAACCCCTCTGGAGTATTTAACCAATTTTAGATTTTAGTGTCTTCTATTCCAGGTCTTCTGCAATGACACTTATGAAGATATTAAAGAGAACTGGTCCCAGTAATGAGCCTTGAGATATTCTGTTTGTCACTCTCCCCTCATTAGAGTGAGTGCTATTTACCACCACCCACTGTCACCTATCTACCAACTAATTCTGTTACCTGTTTACCACCTTGGGTCCGACCCACAAACTGCCCAATTTATTTATAAACAAAATATCCAAATATCACACTAAAGTCCCGAGAAATAAACCAAGTCCACTGCAGGTATACTTTTTTCAAGGTTTCTTAATTCCTTCTGAAATGCAGTTTGAGTTCACTACTGTGAGGTATATAAGCCTCCTATGTGGTACAGTTTCAAAGGCCTTGCTGAAATCTTAATAGGCCATGTTCACCACCCCACCTTAATCTACTTCCCTGGTCATCCAGTAGAAGAAATCAATCAGGTCTATCTGACATGACCTCTCTTCTGTGAATCTGTCCTGCCTCAGATCTTGTAACCTGCTAGATTCAATATACTCCACTAGCCATTCTTTTAATAATGTCTCCATTAACCCACATCACTGACATTGGAATTCTTGGCCTATAGTTGCCAACCTCCTCCCTGTTGCTGCTCTTATAGAGTGAGACTACATCTGCCCTCCTCCAGTCCTCCTGAACCACTTTTTTCCAGTGAGTTGTTGAATAGGGTTGTCAGAGGTGTAGCCAATGCCTCCCTGACTTCCATCAGCACCCTGAGTTGTACCCCATCTGGCCCCATAGCCTTATCTACTTCTGGACTGGAATGTTCCCTCAGCTCTCTTTTCTCTGTGAATGGACTTGTGTCTATCTCCCTTCCTCAGTATTCCTGCTGCTTCTTTTTAGTCCATTCCACTCTCTCTCCCTGTGAAGACTGAGCAGAATACTTCTACTCAGGATATCTGCTTTTTCCTGATCATCTTCTTCTGCATAGTCTCCCTTTGCCCTTCTTAGCCTCACAATGCCCCTCCCCATCTTCCTCTTTTCGTTCATGTGTCTGAAAATGGTCTTGTTCCCTTTAGCTACCCCTAGCTATGCTTTCCTCTGCTCATGCCTTTGCACACCTCATCGCATTCTTTGCTTCCCTCTGTTTTTCCTGGTATACCTCCCTGTCCTCTTCCATCTGCATCTCCTTGTACCTCCTGAATGCAACCCCTTCCCTTAATAACCACAGTGGCCTCTTGTTCTTTCTATTTTTACTCATTTCATTCTCACAGTCTGCAATTTGTTGTCTTCACTTTGCTATCCCTTAGTTTTGCCCACTGTTCCTCCTTCCCCAGGCACTCCCTCCCCAATAGGGTGTCTCTGATGCATTAATCCATTTTTAAAAATAGGCCTTACTGAAGTCCAGTACCTAATCCTTGTGTAGTTTGTCTCTGCTACCATCCTTATGTTAAAGCACACTGTATGGTGACTGCTGGTCCCCAGGTGGCATCCTGCCTTGATGTTGGTAACATTCTGTCCCTGTTTGTGATATGTCCAGTATTACGCCATCTCGAGTGGGCTGTCTGACTGATTGCCTGAGACATGTCCCTTGCAGGCAGTGTAGGATGGCCCAGCTTATAACTGAGGTAGTGGCTGGGAGGCTGCAATCTACCTCTAGCAGATTCAAGCCCCCCACTAGCAGCACCTCCCCCTTTTTGCCATTATGATGATGGCTTGCTCACTGCCTTATCTAATTCTTCCCCTGTGTTGGAGGCCTGTATATCACCACAGTGCAAACAGTGTCTAGATTCTGTCTCCAGGGTGATCCACAACACTGCCAGTCCATCTTTTACCCTTAGTTTCCCTTGCATTTCTTTCACTCTGATACCCTCCCTCACATACAGCACAACCCTTCCACCCGTTCTCCCTTCCCTGTCCTCCTTGAACTGAGTGCAGCCTCGCGTAGCCTTGTCCTAGTCATGGCTTCCTGTACACTATGACTCAGTAATGGCCATAAGATCCAGGTCCTCTTCTGTTATGATGGACTCCAGGTCTGGAGTTTTATTTCCAAGACTGCTTGTATCAGCACACATGACTCTCCACAACTTGCTACCACTCTGCTTGCAACCTCGTTCCTGCCTTTGTTGCCACTTGAAACTTCCCTCTCCCTCCCTTCCCCCACACTACCTTCTTAGTGCCTTGCTTCCTCAACCCATTCCTTTCAACCTCTTCTGTTCTTGTCCCTCTCATCCCCTTCTATGCTTCTGCTTCCTTGAACTTGTGTCCTGGGAGTGTCTTCTCTCCTCAGGCCCTCTCTTGCTGTTGCTTCTATTGTGGGGGGCAGTTTATCCACCTCCCCCTTTGCTAGTTTAAATGTTCATCAAAGTAACATCTAAACCTTCCAATGAGGTATATGGTCCCCTTCCTAGACAGATGCAAGCCATCACCTCTGTATAGATCCATATTTTCAGATTGGCCCCCAGTCCCCAATGAAGCAAAAACCCTCCTCCCTGCACCACTTTTTCAACTAAGTGACAAAGCTCCTGGTGCCTTGTACTCTAGCTAGTGCTGGGCAAAAATGTGAAAATCCATTTTGTGCACTTTTCATGAAATTGCACCATTTTAATGTAATTTCACTCAATTTTGAAAATTAGCTGTTACTGTATTCAGTACCATGTAGATTTTTGAGCAAAATTAAGAAAATTGAGCAACTTTGCAGCACAAATTTATAAAATTGCACACTTTTGAAGCTTTAAGCTCAGCCTGTGACAATAGTTTCTGAAATTGTACATTTTAAAAATTCCATTTTCAAAAATGTGTACTTTTGAGAAAAAAGATGCTGTTGACTGAAACTGCACATTTCTAAACCCTCACATTTTAAAAATTGCTGAATTTGGGAAAAGATGTGCAATTTTGGAAAAAAGGGGCAGACAGAAATTGCACTGGATTTGAATGCAATTTCATGAAAATTGCATAAATGAGAAATTGTTGTTTGTGCAATTTCGCAAGAGTACTAGAAATTTTACCCTGAACCCTATCCTCCCCATGGCCATAGACAGGTAGCACCTCAGTGAATGCCACTGTTCATGCTACTTTCCTTAGGCTCCTCCACAGATCCCTGAGATCTCCCTGTACTACTCCAGCCACCTCACTTCCCAGGTGGATAATGATATCCAGCTCCCCACCCTGTCCTGCCACCTTAGCAATGCTTAGAATCTGCTGTTGATCCCTCCAAGCTGAGGTTCTAGGTGGGCACCTAACATTCCTCTCTCTTCCCCTTCCTGCTATCAAATCAATCCCCCTGATAACTAAATTCTCAAGCAAAAGTTGCTTTCTCCTCTGCTGAGGTCCTCTGCCTCCCACCTTGGGAATTCTCCTTCAGAGAACCCCCATCCTCTCATACTACCACCTTAGGTGCCTTCTCATGGCAGTTCCATCCCATCAAGAATGACAACAATTCTGCAGCAACACAGGCTGATGAATGTTTTCCTGACCTGCCACCACACCCTCCCAGAGGTCACTAAGGTCCAGCTGGCCCTCGCTGTCTAGGCAACCTCTCAGGCAATGGCAGCAGACTCACTGGCCCCTGGGTGGGGCAAGATGTAATTTGTATCCTATCCAGCTTGGCATGAGACCAGCAACCTCTGCCCTCAACCCAGAGAGGTGCATGTAAAGGGTGAAGAACCTCAGTCTCCAGAATGTCTGCTGGAAAACTGCAGCTCCATAACCACTGCACTGCACCACTCCATGTCTGCTAATATCAGTCACTCCCTTCTGTTTTCTAAATGTAACTTTCCCCTACTGTCCATTCCTTTACTTACACTTTTCCAGTTGCACCCTCAATCAGTATCTACTTTAACACTTTACCCAATATATGGTGTTACCTGCTTTCCATTTAAACAGTTACTATTTCTAGGTAAAGCTCTCCTTTTCCCTCTGCCTTTTTTACCCCTCCTTTTATAACTTCCCCTATTGTTCTTCCTTAACTACTACTTTACTCTAGCCCCAGGTAGTGTGCCTCCTGTACTCCCACCTGTAGTTGTTATCTGTACTTGATTCCCTGCAATTACCCACTACTCCACCAGCTGTAGCTACCTTTAACAGTAAGTAACAATAAGCTTAAGAGTACCTTAGCTTTTCTTTTGTTCATCCAGCAGAGCCCTCTACTTGCCTTCAGTCACCTGCAAACACCTGCCAAAGTCTAAGACCCCAGTTACCTGTTGCACTACTGCTCTCTTCCACTCACACTTGGGGACACAAGCATGATGGGACACAGTGAATGGGAGTTACTTTATCTAGGTTAAACAGAATCAAAATGGATCTGGGGAAACACAACACTACTTTCACAGATTACAGGTATCTCCCCTTTAGCTGCCTCATGTGCTAAGTAAAGGGGGGAGATTTAACAGGCTCTACCCCTCTGCACTCCCCAAAACAGTGCTTCTGAAAGCAGAATCAAAATGGATCTAGCTAAAACCTGGCACTGCTTTTCAAAAGGAAGTAAGAAAATGTGTAAACTCAATAATGGTAGAATTTCGGAGACCACTAAGTAAGCATTAATCCCCATGAAAGGAGGCATTTCTTAGAAATTAATGCCTCCTTCGAGGATTAATGAGCTTGTAAATGGCAATCGCTGCCTATAACTATTGTTAGAAAACAGAAACAGTGCAGGATATGTTGAAATTTTTTACGTGGAAATAGGGTCTCACAATAGAAATAATGACAAAATTTAGCCATGTGCATTAACATTATGTCTGATACAGACTAAGGATCATACTAAGGATAAGGAGGAGCAAAAGGCTAATTGGCCCATCAAGCTCCTAGAATTACAAGTAGTAGGTTAAAGATGTGTTTGTAATCAAAAAAAATCCAACCTATTTTTAAATGTATTTTTATTTTGACTGATAATGACTGATAATGGCAGTTTATTCCACAGACCAACAATTCTTTGCAAGAAGAAGTAGGCCCTTTTTTAGAATAAAATTTGCTTCTCATCAATTGGAGTGGATGGCTTCTAGTATTGGCTGATATTTCTTTGAAATCTAGACCACATTCCAATGTTAACTCTGTATCTTGCATAATGTCCCATGTAAATAAAAGATCCCCTCTAAGTCACTGCTGTTCCAAAGACATTAGATTAAGTTTTAGTAGCCTTTCCTCATAAGTAAGAGTTTTGTCCAGAATAATTGTTTTTGTAACTCTTCTTTGTAGTTTTTCAATTCTGTTTACATCTTTCTGCTTAAAAGGGCTCCATAGTTGAGAGACATAATCAAAGTATGGTCTAACACAGGCCCAGAAAAAGTGATAATAGAATGTATGGATCTCTGGAAGTTATATTATGCCTTATTGCCCACCAAATTCTATTAGCTTTACTAATAATGTTTGTAATGTGTTGATCAAAATTTAAATTGGAATCAGTAATGATACCAAGATGTCTTTTATTATCCTTATTAGCTAACACTTCATTGTACAAATAATACTGTTTTTGGGATTGTGTTTACAGAAATGTATTAACACTACATTTGGAGGTGTTAAACTTCAGGTTCTGTTTAATAGACCAGGCCTCAAAATATGTTAGTCCTTTGGATAGCCTCAGAATCTATAGGCGTACTGCAAATGTTAGAAAGTTTGCAATCATTCACATATTTTGGAATATTACTTTGAATGTTGTGTGATAAATCAGAAATGAATATTTTAAAGATAGCAGGTGCTAAAACTAATCCCTTGAGGGACCCACTTTCAACTGATTGCCAGTCGGACTTATGGCTGTCAACAATAATGCACTGTTTTCTGTCCTTTAACCAGTCGGCTATCCGATGTATAAACAGGGAACTGATATTGTGAGTTTGCAGTTTTTGAATAAGTGCCCAATGAGGTGCAGAATCGAAGGCTTTTTGAAATCCAACAGAACCACATCACAAGAAATTTTTTTATCAAGGAAGTTATTAATAAAATCATAAAAGCTCACTAAATTGGTTGCACATGAATGGCCCTTTACAAAGCCATGTTGGCTAGAGTCAATTACTGCCAGGGACGAGGCAAGTTCATCCTTAATTATTCTCTCTAAAATTTTACCAAAAACAGGGGTGAGACTGATAGGACAATAATTGTCAGTAGTGTTCTTTTCACCTTTTTTAAACATTGGGACCATATTTGCTCTCTTCCAATCAGATGGCACAAGACCTGAATTTAAGCTTTTTTCAAATATTATCTTGAGGGGCAAACACAGATAATCTTTCATTAGTAGAATGATGTCTCCTGATATATCATCTGGACCAGAAGAGGAGCCTTTCTTAATTTCATTGAGTTTGTTTTTGATGGTGTCTAAGGGAATATCCATTCTACCATGTATGGGGCTTAAGTAAATATCATTGCTACATAAAGTTTTACTGAATGCATTGCAGAAATGTGAATTGAACGCATCTGCCATTTCCATCGGTTGAGATACTACTAAGTCATTTATAATTAAGGGTCCTACCTTACATTCTTGTTTGTTTGTTTTTTTAACTCTGTTTGTAGCCCCCCTAGCCTGGAACTCTCTCAGGCCACTGCTCTCACCAGCTTGCTCTACTGCCCGCTGTGTTCCTTCTGTCATCTTCAAGTACATTACAGTTCTCTGAGTTGGGGAGGACAACCCCAGAGAGACCCTGGGGCAGTGGCGGGGAACCTGCATTGGGCATGTGGCAGTGGCATTGGGAGGGCCTTTGCCCTATCCAGGGCTGGAGGTGTTTCCTGAATTGTACCCAAGATCCTCCTCCCTGCATGGCCTTATTCAGGTGCATGGCAACCCTGCCTATGTCAGCCACACACTTACGTGCAGGCCGGGCGTGCTCAATGGTACCTCCAGTCTCCACCGGGGGTCACCAGAGCACTGGGCTTCCTCAACCCTCCCACCCAGAGAGGAGAGCTGCCTGAGGGTGCTCAATCCGTCACCCTCCCCTGCTGACCCCCAACTCCCGAGCTCGCTCCTGAACTCGGGTCATCGGTGCGGCGTGAGGTGTGGCATCCAGAGCCTCAACCCTCAGTGTCACCGGGCCACATTC
Organism: Neoceratodus forsteri; assembly: GCA_016271365.2. Taxonomy (NCBI): domain Eukaryota; kingdom Metazoa; phylum Chordata; order Ceratodontiformes; family Ceratodontidae; genus Neoceratodus; species Neoceratodus forsteri. Next base: position 357,494,626 of record CM057456.1, read on the forward strand.
CTGTTTTTTTATAGAGTTTATGTAGCTAAACATAATTTTGCTATTCCCTTTTTGTGCTTGCAAAGCAATGTATTTTTCTGTGTCCAGTTTTGCTTTTCTGATTTCTTTTTTGCATTTCATTTGAATTTTTGTAAATGCTAGCAAAGTTCTTGCACACTTGTTAGCAGTGTATTTCTTAAACATTTTATTTTTCTTTTTAATAATTTTCTTTAAGCTACTAGGTAACCATTTAGGATGTAGACAAGATCTTCTTTTCTTTATTTTTGGAATGAATTTGTTGACTGTATCTAAGATAAAAATGTTAAATGAAATCCACATATCTTCTCCATTATCATAGCTTAAATGAGTGACCCAGTTAACATTGGCCAGATGATTGTTTAAAGCAGTCACAGTATATCTGCTTCGTGTAGTGCATATAAATTCTGTCACTTTTGCTAAATGGAGAAACGCCACACACAGATTGAAAGTAAGTGCATAGTGTTCACTGTTTCCTAAAGGTGCTGAGACCTTACAGTTAGTGATACTTAGAGATTCATTACAAAGGACGACATCCAGGATGTTCTACTCCCGAGTTGGAGAAGTTACATATTGAACTAAATTCATCTCTTCACAGACATGTAAGAAGTCTCTTGAAGCTTAAGATGTGGCAGATTTATTTGCCCAATTAATGTCACTCAGACTTAAATCCCCCATAAATATGATATTGCCTATATCTGCTGCTGATGCCATTTCTGTAAGGATCTCACTTAATATTGATCTCTGAGAGTCATGTGCCCTATAACAGAGCCATAGTATAACGTTTTTGTTCTTTTGATTTTTTTACATTCAGCCAAAGTGACTCAACAGTGTTTAACTCTTTTTTGAGCTTGTTTGAGATGTTACTCACTGTTAGAGATGAGTTGATAAATATAGCAATACCCCCACCCTTCCAATTTAATCTGCTTAGGTTAAACAGGGTAAAGCCAGGAATAAACTTATCCCAAGCAGTGTTTTGTGGCCACCAGGTCTCAGTAATAACAATTGTATCTGGACTTTCATTTTTTGCTCTTAATACAAGTTCATCAAATTTATTTCCTAAACTATGAGCATTTATCAGATGGATTTTTAATTCATCTTTTAGAATCTGCTGATCAGTTATTAGTAATCAGTTATTAAGAAATACTGCTCTGAGTTTGCTATTGGTATAACATTAACATACCACTCTTTCAAACTTTGTACAAAATACTGTGTTGCTGATAATAGCACTCGTTCTAATTTTGAAACAAAAATGCTGAGATTTCTTTTTTGAAATTGTATTTTATCCTCCTCCTAGCCTACCTCCTCCGACCCTTCGGCGTTGTCCCACTGACATCCCTACCCGCAACCCAGCTCGCACAGTCCACAGGCCCCCATGGAGCCACGGCCCCTCCCAGGCGGGGGCGAGGTAGGGGTTCCCCGTAACCCACAGTTTCGTTGGCCCGTGGACTGTATCAAGTGAGGCGCGGGCGATGTGAGCACATCCCGGTCCCGCTTCCTCCCGGACGAGGCAGGCTCCATTTTCCTGTTTTCTCCTCCCTTAGCAGATTGCGATCCCCTAGCGTCATGGCGTGTGCGTGATGTCTGCTCTGTGGCGGCCGCCCGGCCAGTCCCTGCAAGGCATGTGCTTTCAGCCTCCGCCTGGGTCAGAGTCAGAAATGCATTATCTCCTCCTGGAGTAGGCGAGCTGTCGTTGACGCCAAGCCTAACTCCCCGGCCGACCCACCAGCTACCCGAGTCCGCTCCCGAACCCAGGTCGCCGGCGTGGAGCGAGTGTGGCGTTCAATGCCTCAGCCCTCTGTGCCACCGGGCCGGCTAAATGCTGAGATTTCTGGGCAGGACTACATTATTTGCATATCTTCGTAAAGATTGCTATATTGCTCAGCTGTGACATTACTTTATTGTTACCTTGCAAATCACGACATTAAGATTTTAGATTGTAATCTTTGAAAGAAAAAAAGGAAATTTATTCACACTTCTTGTTTACTAAACTCAGATGAAAGACACTTGTGGTGTGTGCATAGGAACACAGAAATGCTAATTTCTGCATTGCTATGAGATGAGTGGCTTACCTCCGACAACGCTTGGTACAGAACTAGAACAGAAAGACCTGCTTGCTGTTTTTCAACATCGTGGTCCTCTCTTACACTCTGCGCACTATGTTTGCAGGATGATTTCCTGAGATTTGGTAAATTCGGCCCACAGACTCGATCGACCCATGAGTTCATCACTACTGCACCACATAACAAGGTACTGGAAAACCTTATTCATTTTTGTTCCTACACTATGGCCATGTTAGGAGCACTGTCAACAGGTGGGTGGGTGGGAAACAGAAAACACTGTTATTGTATGTGTCAGTCACAGGTACTACCTCAGCGGGCATATCTAGGGAATTAATGCACACTAGTTTTTCAATCACATGGTGTATATTGCCAAATTAAGTTGTTGTGTTCTTGGAAAAATTAATGACCATGTTACAAAACTTACTTGGATAAGTCTCCAGGGTCAGATGGATTACACTGCCAGAGTGCTGAGGAAATTTGGCAAAGGGAGTTATGACAGCAGGACTTGCATTGCTCTTGATGGTCTTGTTCAGTCATTCTCTGGTAATTGGGGTAGTCCCAATGACTGGAGAAGCCCCGATGTGAGATTATCATAAAAGATCATCTGGTGGGATTTCTTGAAGCAAATGGGTTCCAAGACAGGTGACAGCATAGCTTTGTTTAGGGCCAGTCATTCCAGACTAACCTGATTGAATTCCTCAACACTGTTAGAAGAGCAGTGGACATTGGCCAGGCAACCAATGTGATGTATCTAGATTTCAGTAATGCCACTGACTCAGTACCCCATAAATGACTTGTCAAGAATCTGAGAATCTAGAGGGTAGGGTAAACAGAGAAACACAAATAATGACAGAAGATCTAGTCTGCCTTAGTTCCCTATCAAACCATGGGACCTATTGTTTACATAGGGTACTAGCCCTCACTATCCACACCCCCCGTTCCCCTCCCTTCTGCCATAGTAACCACTATACCTTCCACTATGTCCCAGTTGTGCTTGAAACCATTTATGGTTTTGTGCTCACCACTGTGGATGGCTGACTGTTCCACAGTTCCACCACCCTTTCTATAAAATTAAACTTTCTCATATCCCTCTTGAACTGCCCTCCCATCAGTTTTCATTTATGCCACGTGACCTTGAACTTTTACTTATGCTAAATAATTCCTCACAATTTACCTTGTTTAATCCTTTCAGGAAATTGAAGGTCTCTATCATATCACACCTCTCTCCTCTGGTCTGCAACAAGTAACAAGTTCCACGCATTAAGCTTATCCCTGTAAGATCTGTCTGCTGGCCTGGAGTCATCCTGGCCTCCCTTTGTTGCACTGTCTCTAGCTTCTCTGTATCATTCCTATGGTTAATACTCCAGAACTAGGCACAATACTCCAGCTGTGACCTCACCAACTATATAAAGAGATACTGTAGTAATACCTCTTTTCTTCTACTGTCAGAACTGCTTCTGATACATCCCAGCTTGCTGTTTGCCTTACTATAGGCCTTACTGCACTGGCTTGATTGTTTGTTTAAAGGAGTCACTAATGATGACTTCTAGGTCCCTTTCCTCAGCTGTAGTGTTCAGCTTCCCCCCTCCCATCTAGTCCTTGGACTTTTGTTCTGTAGGTGCATTACTTGCTGGCATTGAATTTCAAATGCCAAACCTTAGGTCACCTCTCAAGCCTTTGCACTTTGGTCACTCTGCATCTCCCTAATTCCTTGATTGCTAGCTACTCTCACATAGAACTTAATGTCATCTGCAGAGCTAACAAGCTGGGTAACAAACTGGTTTGGTAGAAAGACTCAGATGGTGATGTAAATGGGGAACATTCAGAGGTCAGTGAGGTCACAAATATAGTACTACAAGGGTAGGTGCTGGGACCGGTACTAATTATTGTGATCATAGGGGAAGGAATCAAGGAAAAAGTTTGCCTTTTTGCAGACTGCACTAAACTCTGTCAGGGTAGACTCCAAGGAGGGAGTTAGGGATATGAAGAGTAACCTAGAAAAGTTGGAGTTGTAGTCCAAGTTAAGGAATATGAAGTTTAATAGGAAGAAATTCAAAGTTAAGCACCCAGGCAAGGGCAACCTAAAGACTGGTTATTAATTATAGGTTGGAAAAAATCAGTCTCACCACTGAGGAAATGGATTTAGAGATTGTCATTAGTAACAGTCTCAAGTCAACAACCCAGTGCACTAGATTATTTGGGAAGGCAAGCAGGATGCTGGGATGTATAGGGAGGGGGTTCTCCAACAGCAGAAAAGAGGTGCTTTTCCCCCCTATGAATCACTGGTGAGGCCACACCTGGACTAGTGTTTCCAGTTCTGGACCTCACGGCTGAAAAAGGTTAAAGACTGTCTAGAATCTGCCCAGCAGTGGGGTATAAAGATGATTCAGAGCAAGCAGGGAAACTCATATGAGGAACATTTAGCCTGCCTGAGCATAGAGTTTTGGGAGGCCAGAATGAAGAATGAGAACAAGTTAGAAACTTTTAATAAAATTCCATGTGGTGAATTAATTCCACCTTGTTTAGGGACCCTGATATCCTTGCAGCAATCAAAACCTTCCTTCAGAATTTTGTTTGGCCACTGAAGGTTCTGTTTCCTCAATGGATATGTTGTGGGGTGCTGTGAAGTGTGCTGTATGGGAAGGGGGGATTTATTAGACTTACCGCAATAAAGAAGAAAGAGAGGGTGGATAAGACGGATAGACTGCTTCAGCAGATTAGAATCCTTGAGGGTTCCCTTTCTGCTTCCCCGGACTCTGACATTTGTCACCAGCTGAGTGCACTGAGGGCTCAATATTTTGGTGTTTTGGCTGAGTTGGCTGATCTTGCTCTCGAATGCATGAGACTTCACTATTTGGAGTCCGGAGAGAGAAAGCCAGGAGGCTCTTGGCCCTGTGTCTCTGGCAGTCTGAAGCAAGAATGGCCATACACTCTCTTCAGCCAGACCTACAGGGGTAGATCGTTACCAGGCCCTGGGAGATTGCTGATGCTTTCTGCCAGTATTATCAGTCTCTATATGCTGTCGAGTTCTCCTCCTCTGACCTCCCAAAATGTATTGCTGAATATTTGGAGGCATTTCACCTTCCACAGCTTTCCCCTTCCCAGAGGGACCTTTTGGACTCCCCCATATCCAAGGAGGAAGTTAGGGCAGCTATTCAGTCCCTTCCCGATGGCTTTCTTAATAATTTTTATGCTGAATGTGTCGAGCTGGTGACCCCCATTCTAACTTGTTTGTTTAATTATTTGCAATCTTCAGCTTTGTCTGATTTCTCATTTCTCAGGCGTAGATATCCCTGATTCCCAAGTTGGGTAGAAACCCTTTGCTTCCCAGTAGTTACAGGCCCATATCCCTGCTCAACTCAGATTCGAAAATTATGGTGAACGTTTTGGCAACTCGCCTGCTTCAAGTCTGGTCTGGCCTTATTAGACCAACGCAAGTTAGGTTCATGGCTGGCCGATCCTCATCTGGCCATATTCAAAAGCTCTGGTATCTAATCTCCACATTGGGTGAGGGCAAGGCTCCTGCAGCCTTGGTCTCATTTGATACGGAGAAGGCTTTCAACCTGGTCTCTTGGTCCTTTCTTTTTGCTACCATCTGTAAATGTGGCTTCCCTGAGGGCTTCTGTGATTGAGTTTGTGCCCTATACTACAACCCAACTGCTAGGATCTGCTGCAATGGGGTCTTGTCTGCACCACTTACCTTGCAGTGGGGGATGTGGCAGGAGTGTCCTTTATCTCCAGTTTTGTTTAATCTTTACCTCAAACCCCTGCTGCACACTCTGCAGAACAACCCTGCAGTTGAAGGCATTTAGGTTGGTGGAATTAGTTGCAAACTGTCAGCTTATGCCCACAATTTACTCCTCTATTTAGTAAACTCCCATTCTTCTCTTCCTGCCATACTTGGTGAGATCCACAGATTTTCAGAGGTGGCCAGTTACAGACTTAACCTTAATAAAGCAAAGGTCATGCTGCTCAATGCTTATGTCTCTCATCAGCAGATTTCAGATTTGGGGCTGCTCTGGGAACCACACGCTCTTGCCTACTTGGGTATCAGGGTTACTTAGCACCTTGCTGCTCTGGGAAAAGAGAATGTTGCCCCCCCTTTTTGAAAGATGTGTCTGCGGACCTCCAAAGATGGATGCATCTCCCCCTGTCACTGTGGGGAAGGGTGAATGTTATTAAAATGAATATCCTACCCCGTATTTTATATTCCTTGGGAATGTTGGGTCTCTTCCTACTTAAGAACTGGTTTGTTAAACTTAATTCCTCCATTTCTGCTTTTCTCTGGAAGCAGGGGGCCACCCGAAGAGCCTCTTACAAACTTATCCTGTCTAGAGAGAGGGGCGGCCTCCGACTTCCAAATTTTTTCTTATATTATTGCACCCTGCATAGTTCTAAATGTTTCCTTTGGTCTTCTTCACCCTTCCTCCTGACTCTGTGGTTTACTGGCCACTGTGGTTGTCCTTGGAACAACATATTTGTACACAAGTGGGTCTTCAGCTTTCCAGCCTCCTTTACCTTAAATTTTCCCAGTTGCCTCTTAAGCTTTGTGGTACACCTTTGGGGTGGTCTCTCAGAGCCCTGAGGCAACTTTGTGGGTATATGGATTGGGAATGGGGAAAGGATCTGTACCAGCCAGTTTTGGGGAATCCCAACATCCAGATTATACATCATCCCATTCCTATTCAGTTTTGCCCCCAATTTAGGTTTGCCCCTCTTTCATCTTTGATTGATGGAGATGAGATGGTCCCACTCTCTGTTGTCCAACATAGGTTTGCCCTCCCGGTGTTTCATCCCTTCACATATTTGCAACTTACCAGTGCTATTGCTTCATTTTTGGGCCCTCACCCCTAGCCATCTTCACCTGTGGGGGCTCTATCAGAGCTCTTTCACATGGCGGTACAACCCCAAGCTGTCTTCAGTTTTTATCGTTTTTTTCAACTGAAGGACCTGGCCAGCCTGGATGGTATTTGTTACTGTTGGAAGCAGGCATTATGACTCCAGGTGGAGGTTAAGGTCTAGCAGGGTGTCTGACAACTTCTACATAAATTTATTAAGCAGGACCGATACCGCTTGTTGCAGTTTTGTATCCTACAAAAGCCTGTATGTCATGGCTGCCAGGCTCTATAGGATGGGAAAGCATGCCTCCCCAACTTGCTTCCATTGTGGTGTAGCAGAGGGCCACCTGATGCATATTCTCTGGGATTGCCTGAGGATGCGCCCCTTCTGGAACTCTATTAGGCTTTCCCTGGACCCACTTCTGGGGTTAGAATCTTTTTTCACCCTGAAAATTTGTCTGGTTGGCCTCTATCCGGAGGAGCTTTCTGGACCCCGGCATGCCTTTATGTCCCTGATTTCTATAATGGCAAACTTAATTATTTGTCAGTACTGGTTGGATGACACCATCCCATCCTTTAGAGACTGACACCAGGAGATCCTGTTGGCCCTCAAGATCAAAAAACAGATTGCATGTAGGCAAGGGCAGCCTCTTTCTTTTCACTGTCATTGGGATCTGCTTTATGCCCTGGTATCCCGGTGGGTCAGAAGTTGGTCAACTGGGTGGCAAACTGGTTGACTGGCAGAAAACAGAGAGTGGTGGTAAATGGTATACAGTCAGAAGAGATGCAAGTCACAAGTGGGGTACCTCAGGGATCAGTCCTGGGGCCAGTCCTATTCAACATCTTCATTAGTGACCTGCAGATGGACTAGAGGGTAAGGCTTGTCTGTTTGCAGATGACACCAAGATCTGCAACAGAGTAGATGATCCAGATGGGGTGGGCAGAATGAGAAGAGATCTGGATAAACTAGCAGAATGGTCAGAAGAGTGGCAACTGGGATTTAATGCAAAGAAGTGCAAAATCATGCACATAGGGAAGAGAAACCCTGAAGCCACTTATAGGCTGGGAGGGGAGTTGCTAGCAGTCACAAAGGAAGAAAGAGACTTGGGCATCATCATCACTGATGACCTAAAATCATCCAAGCAGACCTCTAAAGCAGTAGGTAAGGCTAGGGGGTGTTAGGGTGTATTAGTAGGGTATCACAAGTCGTAAGGGAGGTAATAATCCCTCTGTACAAGACATTAGTTAGGCCCCATCTAGAGTACTGCGTGCAGTATTGGAGGCCACACCTTCACAAGGACATTAACCAAATTGAGGCAGTCCAGAGAAGGGCAACCAAAATGGTGCAGGGACTGCATCAGAAGACATATGAGGACAGATTAACGGAGCTCAATATGTATACCCTTGAGCAAAGGAGGGAGAGAGGTGATATGATCGAGACATTTAAACACCTTAAGGGCATAAACAAGGTGAAAGAGTCTAACATGTTTAAATATAAGAAAAATAGCAGGACAAGAGGACACAGCATGAGATTAGAGGAGGCCGATTAAGGGGAATATGAGAAATTCTTTTCACAGAAAAGGGTGGTGGATGCATGGAATGAGCTTACCACAAGAAGTGGTGGCTATGAATACAGTGCAGGGCTTCAAACAGGCATGGGATAGGCATAAGGGAGCAATACAAATGACTATGAATAGATAGGTCACTGACAGAGCAAAGGCCGATGGCACATTTATGAGGTAGAAAAAGAAATGGGCAGACTGGATGGGCCTTACGGTCCTTATCTGCCGTCAACTTCTATGTTTCTATGTATCCATCTCGGGTGGTTCTCAGGACCTCCAACCTACTTCTTCTTCATATTGTTATATTATACACTGAGAATTTATTGAAATCTGTATATATCAAGTTGCATGGTCTTAATTTCTTGGTGGTCATTGACAAGTATTTTTTTGTTTGGCACTTATAATGCCAATTTATATTTATATTGTCATTTATAAATTCCTGTTACTATACTATAGGCTTTTGAAGTTTATGGGGCATAATATCTAGTTAGAGAGAATAGTTAGGTATTGGTTCCAGCTAAGTTTTACATTCCATACAGTTTGTAACTATTGCTCTTTTTAGGAAACCTTTACTGGTTACTCTTGGTATGCCATATATAGTTGCTTCTTGCAGTCCTATCTTGTGGTGCTTGTTTTAACTTACAATTTTGGTATGTCTTTAATCTGGGTGGGGGTTGCTTTTCAGTAACTGCATTCTTATACACATTGTAACACTCATAATTTGATTTAAGAGCCCTCTGTTCAAGTAGTTGTTATCTTATTTTGAAAATATCTCTAAGTCAATTTAATTTACAGTGGTCATTACTGAAACATTGCCCGGTACTGTGGTGTACCACTCAGTGTCGCAAAGTACTGCTCAGCGTGGAGCGGGGTACCGCTTGTTGCAGCACAGTATTGTTGTTATTCAGTGCAGCATCGTTAGCTTTGTAATACACTTCCTCCCTAATCCACCAGGTGACAACTGCAAGTCATCTAAGTAGTACTGAAACCTGAACTGTTTTTCCCCCTCTAGGCTTACAGGTGTACCAGCTGGTGGCATTGATTTCATATAAGGTACTTTGATGATTCCAATAAGTTAATTCCCCTCCCAGTGCAGAGCATATACCGTATGAAGTGCAGCCCCCATTATTTGTGATGCCCAATTTTGAGGTGCACTCAAGTGTTGTAGATCATCCTATTTATTTATAATATTTTGATGTGGGGATGGACACAGTATCGTACTTTGTGTGCCTGTTTATGTACACTCCCGTTGAATAATGTTCTGACTTATTCTGCAGCCCATTACCCATTCAAAAACCTCTAATTGCAAGAGAAAGCTGCACCATTGCTCCATTATTTGTTTCCCATGTGATAGCTGCTGCCTAATGTGCATGAAGGCTCCATAGCCTGGGACTCTGTAAAATTAATGTACTGTATGTGGGGCTAAAGGTCTTAATTTATATTTAGGAGTCCCTCTAATTATAAGCAGCAGCTGATGGAAGTCAGAAAACACCATTCAAATGACCTCCCTCCATCATTAAATGAGCAACTCCATACACAAGGAGAGGAGAAAATTTGCCACTGAAGTCAAAGACATTAATATAAGACATTGTCTCTCATTGAAAGGGGAGAGAAAGGGAGAAAGCATGGTGCCAGTAGTTGGAGGCCACCAAGAGCAATCCTACTGGCTCAGAGAGTCAGGGCCATACATACAGTTTCAATAAAACATGAAATACACTTCCAGTATCTTACTGGTCCTGGCAATAGTATAAGTACAATACTGTGGGCCCTTTGGTGTATCATGATCCTTACTCCACAATGATCGGGGGGGGGGAGACATCAGCTGAACAATTTAGCAAGCCCATCCTGCTCCATGAACTCCATCCTCTTTCTTAGCTTCATACTCTGGGTGAAATAAAAAAAATATTAGGCACACAAAAAATAGAAAACTCGGAGCTGGTCTATACAGTGAAAGAACAGCAAGCAGCCTTTTTTAACACACTATTAAATGTCCATCCAGCAGTCCTCACAAATGTGTTATTTATTTAGGTTTTTTCCCCCGCAGGGAATGGAGGACTAGACAGTTCTGCCTGTTTTTACCATCCTTCCATGGAAGGGGAATACAGATGGATGCTAACTGATAGACAATCAGATTAAGCTGTTGGTGGTACAGTATTTTTTGTAATTTTTAGTAATTGTGCTTCACCTTATTCCCAGTCCTACAAATTGCCCTAATTAAGAACACTTAATTTTTTGCTTAAATTCCAGCATTTTCCTTTTTCCATCTTGCTAAATATGCAGCTCACCACACATATTATATATAGTGCTTCTTCAAAGTAGGTGGTGGCAGAAAAAAAATAGTATTTTAAAATATGCATGTTACTACAAGCATAATGTAAGACCATGACAGCTTACCAGATTATTTTTTTAATTAAGATATCAAACATCGGTTTAGCTTACATCTGAGAACAAAGTGATGGAAGTCATGTTTAATTACTGCATGCAAGCCTGGCTGATTTTCTCTGATAGTCTATCAACAGTTTTCCATTTTTAGGACAAACTGCATGAACAAAACGGCTTTTTCCATGCCCAACACTGATGCCTTATATTCTTGTCCAATGCCAAGGTTTCCATTGAATCTGTTTTTGTTTTTGTCTTTTGTTTTGAAGGTCTACTGTTTGCCAATGCAATTTTTAGGTATTTAGTGAAATGCTAGTGCACCACTGCAAACTGTCAGTATTTAAGTGTTGAGAGAAATGTTAATGAACTACTATATACTGTACTTATTCTATGCACTTATTCTGCTACACAGTGTAGTATCTTTTATACATTCAATAAACCCTTTCCTGCTCCCCACCCCCACAGACATTTCACCCCCACAATAAATCCCCACACATTAGTCTCTGACTATGTTTCACAGCAAGTAGAAAATACCTGAAAAAAATACACCATTTTTAATGTTGGGGGAGGTGGGCTCCTGGGTATGTGAATTTTCTTCCTCACGCCCTTTCGCTATTGGTAAGGAAGAAACTGTGTTACTGAACTTGGGCAAACTGTGTTTGAATTTTGTACAGCAAATAAATACACTGAGGCAATTTCAGTTGTAGAATTTTAATAAAACCCATCCAGAATCACTCTCTGGCAGCAGCTAATATACAGTATGAACAGCTGAAACTGTTTCTCATACTGTCTTTTTTCTATCCCCTACTGCAAGATATCATGGAGATGGTACATAAAACAGACAGTTACTTTGAATGTGAGTATATGGTGCAGTGGAATAATGCAGAATACTGTGAGAGATAAAGCCCTGAAAATCATCAGAGTACATCATGTACTACATATGGGAACTCGTGCCTAGGTGCATTAATTGTGATAACACCCTTCCACACCACCCTCTGCCAGCATCCATGTGATGTTAGGGGTTGAAATGTTAACCATGGAAAAGTGCTACCAAAAATAATCAAAGCCAGACTCTATGGACAGACAGACAGAATTTCTCTGTCCTTTGTTCTAACTTACTAAGGATATTTTCATGCAGGACTAATAGATAAAATAATTATAAGTTTTAAGTTGTTTCTGGTTCTGCTTTTTGAAAACGTTCCTAGAGATGCCAGTTGCTTTTGAACTTTGAGGTATACAACTGAATTTTTTTCTGCCTTGTAACCATATTTAATTTAAAGAAAAAGTAGTTAGTGAATTTTATATATTAGGTACAAATGTATTGCTGGCAGTCCAGCGGTTCCCTCCTCCCTTCTCATGCTCCAATCCCTCCCCCTCCCACTCTCCGATTGTGGTGCCTTCATCAAGAAGGCAACAGTTTCTCACCAGTTCTATTCTGAACTACAATGGTAATTATTCCTTTATTGTCTTTAAGATATATTACATACCTGTACATGTTGCACCCCAATGATAACCAAAGATAATTCTGGGGTAAAAAAGCAACATTCAGGCCCAAAAAATTACACCCTTAAAACAGTGTGGCCAATCATTTTTTTTAAACCTTGTCATTAGGATGCTTGACGATAGGATTAATGGATAAGTATCACTTAGATAATAGCTGTAGACAATCCTGGGGCAGAAAAAGCATAATTCTTTTCTGAAAATTACATCCCTAAAACAGTGTAGTCAAACGCTTTTTTTGGAAACCTTTACTTGATAACCCAGCAGAGATGCAAAACCTTATTTGAAGTGCAGGCCTACTTGTCCATCCAGTTTTGCAGCTAGGTGGACAGAAGCATGGTGGGGTTAAATGGCTTGCACAAGGTCACATGTGGCTGAGGCGAGATTTATTTTATGCTATTTTTACTTGAAACAAAAAAACACACAAAATCGTCTTTCTCTCTTTCACACAGATCTGAATCATGCATCTCCTTCTGCAACCCATCACAAACCCTGCATGCTTCCAGCTCTGCACCATAATATTCTAAGTTATTACAGCATAATTTCTTTTTGTAACTTAGTCTAAATGGTTAGCATACTGTATGACCTTTTTTCTTCCCTGATTGAGTTACAGTATCATATTATTATCATCTAATAATTCAAGCACTTGCAAGGATTGAACCAATATGAATTTTATAGTACTGGAACATGCTAAACAGTTTCCATTTCTGGAGATTATTCTGAATTTTAAAGTACAGTGCATCATTTTAACTAGAGGGTAAATTTGTATGCCCCCCCCAGCCCCAGCAACACAACACACTCAAAGATTTGTCGCTGTTATTAACAATACTGTATGTATACTTCCCCAACCTGTACCAGTATATTGCTAAAATAGGAAATCAATGTGATCAAAGAGAAAAAAAATGTTTACCTATCAGCTTTATTGCTGATTTAGGATTGTTTAAGAACAGGCGTTCCTGAACAGCACTAAAATCACTGTTTTGCTGCAGTTACTGTGTTTAATTTTTGATGCCCAGGTAAGCTGGCCATTTTAAAACATCAGTGTTTTATGTCAATTATGCTTTTTCAAGGAGGGTGGGCCTACAGTATGTGGTAAGTATCAGAACAGTAAATATATTTATGTATATTTGATTATATTACATTCATCTTCATCAGGGACTGAATATCCAGACCGTGTAAATGAAGTGGCTACAAGTAAAGCACAAATGTTATCAGTAGCATGGTGACACATTGTTGAAATAGTTCTTTGTTCTTTGAAACAGTGCAACATTTTTAGAATATTTTTTTAGACAAATACAATGTTGCAAATGGAACAATTTGTACAATGTATCAAGTGTCAGTCCTTGATAAAGAATATGGTATAAGCAAAACTTGAGCAGTTCTGTTAGACTTTGAATTTGTCTCCTGAAAACATACAGTGCAGTTAAATAATGGTACTTTTTATGTACAGTACCTTTTTACATTTAACATTGGGTACCTACACTAAATTGCTGGCATCATTTTAAATACAGGACTACTGTCCTAGTAAGTGGCGTAGGCTGTTTTTTTTTCTTAATTAGATGTATTTTATGATATTGTTTTAAATATAAAACGTTAGTTAGATACTTTTATCATGCCTGAAAAATCTAGCTCACTATATATTATTTAAGATCAAGTACCAGGAATGCTATGGAGTTTAGCATCTGCCTCAGTATTTATCCATTGCAGTGCTGCTGTAAGATGCAGAGGAGGAAAAAATTAGGTTAAGTAGCTGCTAATGGTCTTAACTGCCACATTCTACACCTCACAGTTTGGCTGCTTTTACAAAGAAAGGGATAAACTACAGGACTTGAAGTTCTTACAACCACTCCTCCCCCGTACTCTGTTGTCACAGCTGAGTGAGAAGGGTGTCTCTAATGCTGTCTACAGGGCACAGTGCTGTGGCAGCAGGATGTTAATATGTCTGTGAAGTGTTTTTGAACTGAATGTTATGTGAGATTTTAAAAAACATATAAAACAGTTTTCAATTTGTATCTGTCTGACAAATTAGAAGTACCCTGTTGGGCTCACACTCTAACACAGCTCAGCCAACAGCAGTAGATTCCAGCTACAGTGTGTATGTGAAGCAGTACTTATAGCACAAAACTGAAACCTATTGGTCTGCCACCCCAATTCTCTCCCCAGTTTCCCAGTTTGGTACTTTTTCTAAAGCCTACTCACTAGCATCTCAAAAGATTTGGAGTTCAAGAGGGTTGTAATAAATATGAATTTGTACATGGTCTGATCATTCTTTTAGCCCTGTGGCAAAGTCCTTCACGTTCTCACAGTCCCTTATTATTTTCTAACTTTTGTGAATGCACAGTATACAGTATGAGTACCTAGTTGGGACTTGCCATAGTGGGCTAACGGTACATCCTCGTTTGGTTTTACACACTGTATTACTAGATCGTCTTCTATTGAGATATCGTAAAAAAGATGATTGGATAAGGTAGTATAGTCATTTATACACTGCATATGATATCTTTTTGGTTTCTATTAACATATACAGTATACATATATCATTCAAGTGCTGTATTAAATAGGGATCATTGGTGTTTGAGACCAATTAATACAGATTCTATAAATTTGAGATCGGGTTGGATAAGTATACTTTTTTTGCTTGTTGTATGGGCCCTGCTATCCTAATAGATATTATACGGCACAGTAGATATTATGTTCCCCATTCCAGTATTCCATTGCATTTTTTTTGGGTGGGGGGCTGCTGTTCCTAAACATCTCAAGTGATTTTGATTTAAGAGGGTTGTTTTAAATGTGCAATTTTGAAATATTATTTTGCCCTGTGGTTGTAATCTCCTTCAGCACATCTAGTGTGCAGCAGCATGCAGGCAGAGCAGGCAGACAGCAGCAATTCTAGAAAATACAAAATCACACATGCCTACACAATGCAAAGCATCATGGGCTGCATATGCAAATCACCACAGAATGTTATGCTGGTTTAACTTTAAGCAGAATTGCATGGTGCGGAAAGGCCTCTCACACAGTTTGCAAAGGGTGCTAACAGATGACATGAACACGTGTTTCATCCTACCAGGACTCATCAGTATGCCTCGTCTGTTTGACACCCCAGTGGAATGAACCAGCTACCCTAAAACGGTCTGTCTGGGTTATGTTGTGGTGAACCCATTAAAATAAAAAAAATATTTAAAAGACAAAGAACCTCTGTGTGCAAACACTGAGGCAAAAGTTACCCCAAAGGGCATTTGGCTGGGAAGCCAAGTTTCAAGAAAATACAAAATCATACATGCCCACAGAATGCAAAGTATCATGGGCTGCATATGCAAATCACCACAGAATGTTATGCTGGTTCAACTTTAAGCAGAACTGCATGGTGCCGAAAGGCCTCTCACACAGTTTGCAAAAGGTGCTAACAGATGACATAGACACGTGCTTCATCCTGCCAGGACTCATCAGTATGCCTCGTCTGTTTGACACCCCAGTGGAATGAACCAGCTACCCTAAGACGGTATGTCTGGGTTATGTTGTGGTGAACCCAATAAAATAAAAAACTATTTAAAAGACAAAGAACCTCTGTGCGCAAACACTGAGGCAAGGGTTACCCATACTAGAGATGTGCTGTTGTTTCTTTATTTGGTTCTATGTCCATGACATGCAGCTTTTACAGTGGAGAAATGAAATGTGTTTTGAAAACAAATGGTGCATTTTAAGTAATGGAATGTAAAAGAAAAAATGCCTTCAAGCCTATTAGTGACTAATGAATAAAAAATAATTGGATATGCTGAACAACTTATACAAGGTAAACTGAGAAGTTAAAAGGCAACTCTGCTTATTGTACACAGATTGCTTTCATCTATGGTGAGGTGTTTGGTGAAACATGCATGATAAATCTTGCTTTTCAGAAATGACAGTGGTATTTTTTTTCTTTGTAATATCTCTTGAACTCACTTTCCTTCTCCTTAAGTGCCTCCCAAATGCTTTTAAGCATACTGTTACTACTTCAGAATATAATTCACTGTCATGATCATTTTAATCAGGCGTGTTTCACCAAACACCTAACCCTCAGTGTAAGCAGTCTACAGCATGTACAATTGGCAGACTTGCCATGTAACTACAGTGTTATCATATTTTGTTTTTTCACAATGAATTTGATAGCTCTAGTTTTTATATATTGCATTTTGGAATCCAGACAGACTACTACAGTCCCTGGGCTCCCTGTGCCGCTCTTTTGGCTGGCAAACGATTGCTAAATTTAAGGCGCCAGTACTCTGCAGTGGCCCCAGCTCAATCAAGGTATCCATACATTCATTTCATAATATTAAATGTTTATGGAAAGGATTCATGCTGAAGATGTGGAAAAAGATTCAATTTACAGTATGCTGACGTCTGACTAAACTCTCTCCCCTGCTATTCTAAAGTGTCTGGTAATCAGCCTGCTAATTGCTTTTCTCTTTCAGCAAGAGCTAGGTGTTAATTATGCCACATATTATATTGTATTTAGGTCTTCAATTCATACAGTTCAGAAGTTTAGAAACTGGCGAGAGGATGGCTCTTCGTGTTAAACAAAAAGCATTATTTAATACAGTATTTCTAGAAACAAATCAGTACTATCTGCAAGATGAAAGTAAAACTAAGTGACTTATTAATGCAGTTTCTGACTGTGTCTGCATGTGCACATAAACTGCATGATATTGTAATGTGCAGCATGTTCAAACATGGCAGATCACTATCTCCTGTTAAAAAATGAAGTCTCTAAAGCATCAAATAATTATTGCACAAATAAAGATTAGGGAACCTAAACCTTCTATCAGTTAAAAATAACATATATTTGAGTGTTATCTTTGCAGCTAACTGTAGATGGATAATGACTGTAAATAGAACTCTGGGGAGGTAGAAACAAATGTTGCAGGGCTTAAGGAAGTTTACGTGTTTGGTTGGAATTATGTATGCCCACGATTAAAGGTACACAGGTCAGAATATAATGTACAGGCCCAGGCTGCTGCTGAGACTGAGACAGGGAGAGTGAGAAAGCAGCCCCAGCTTCCTTGAATCAAGGAGGTTATTTTCTAGACTACAATGAACTGAATTATTACTTTTTGGACCTGTGTAAGTAACTAGTATTGATTCTGTTTTTGGGGTGGACTTTTCTTAGTTTTAACTTTAATTTGCCAGGGAGGAACTGTAGCTGGGAGATATTTGCAGTCAGCTGTGACTAGACCTGTTACTTAAAGGAAATCTCCATGTTAAAATCAGAAAAAGATATGTAGTAGTCTTTTTTTCTGTGTTCTAACCAGTTCCCAGTGTTTTCTTTTCCTCTGGCTGTGAGAGATGTTTTTTCTAACTTTCCCTAACTGTTTTATTGCCCTTGGAGGTTGCCATTCTGGTTTCTTTTATGGCCTTTAGTCTTCCCAGAGTGCCCTTTGGTGTGATGTCTAATTGCCGCTGCAGGAAGCCAGTGTCTTGTTACAGGGTCTGTCACAGCTCAGCCACAGAGAAAATACTTCTTCCAGAGAAGACACACTACTAGATTTTGGGTGAGTGTAATCAATATTACTTGTTGATATCAGTACCTTGTCCTGCTATGTTCTGCTGTGTGTGTGTGTGTGTTTGAATCATGTCACTGTTTACTCTATTCCTCTCAGTCACTTTCAGTTTTTGCACCAGTACTAAGTAGCAAAAATTGAACATCACCTTATACGTTGTAACATAGCAGGACAAGGTACTAATGTCAAAAAATAATAATGATTACACTCACATAAAATCTAGCAATGTGACTTCTCTGAAAGAAGTATTATCTTTGTGGCTGAGCTGTAACAGACCCTGCTAAATCTAAGGGCATAGCCACATCATTGTCACATGAGCCAGGGTGCATCGTAGGAGAAAGAAAGCCAATAAACCTATTTGTGATGGAGATCCCCAGGGGTAGTAAAACTACCATATAGCTAGCAGGCTAATTTAGGAAAAAATCCTAATAGCAGACAGAGGGAAGGACACACTAGGACTTAACATACATATCAGAACACTGTACATAACATATGTTTTTGCACATTCTGGGTGGACTTCTCCTTTAACCTTTGTAAAATAGGCATCTGAAAGGAAGGAAGGCACTCCCCGGGGTGGAGGGTAAGAGTTGTAGGTGATTGTTTCCGGACAACATAGGTTTACTCCCACCCACCCTTCCCCTCACCTGCCCCAAGTGCATAACTTCCTTTATAGCAGGGGCTCTGACATCACTTCCCCAAAACTGCTAACAACATACACCTGTTCATATCCTTAAAGGCACAGCACACTGAATAGTGGGTACAGACACTCACAAGCTTGCACACACTAAAACAAGAACAAAATACAAATAAGCATCTGTAACTGGAAGGGTCACAGACATGTAGGGAGTGGTGCAATGCACTGGCTGTGGAGCAGCAGTCTTCCGGGAGACAGTCTGGAGACTGCATTGCTGCCCTATTTGCAGGCACCTCTCTGGTCTGAGGGAGGAGGTTGTTCATCTTCATGCTGACCTGGCAAGGATTTGGGAAACCTACTCCCCCACCCAGGGACCACCAAGGCCACTGCCACTACCGCAGAGGTTGTCAAGAAAGAGGAGAGGTTGGACCATGGTGGGCTCAGGGAGGGTGAGGGTGGTGGAACAGAGGCTCATCCCTCCAGTTGTGCCTCTCCACAATTCATTCACCACTCTGGTGAAGCATGGTTCCTCTATGGAGGCACCTGCAGTGGAGACCAAGGAGGATGCTGGGAACCTCCACAATGGAGACCCACAGGAGGGTGGCCCAGGACCCCACAGGGGAAGGAAACAACTCCTGGTGGGGGACTCAATTGTTAGGGGGGTAGATGAGGGAGGATGAAGAAAGGTAAGGTGTCTGCCCAGTGCCAAGGCTTGGAGGGACAGGAAACAAATCCTCAGGATCATGGGAGCAGCAGCAAGGGGAAGGGAGCTGGATGTCATTATCCACCCGGGACAAATGACCTAGCTGAGAATAGGATCAGAACAGTGTAACAGGAATTTGTGGAGTTGGGGAGGGGCCTTAGACAAGTAGCACACACAGTAACTTTCTCAGAAGTGCTGCCTGTCCATGGCATGGATGAGGCTAGGGCAGTCCACACCATGGGATTCAATGACTGGTTGAAAAGCTGGTGCAGAGCTCAGGGATTTGGCTTCATTGGGGACTAGAGTTCCATCTGGAGGGATGCAGGCCTATACAGGTGCGATGGTCTGCACCTATCCTGGAGGGGAACCACGATCCTAGGTGATAGGTTTAAATGCTTCAATGGCAAGCATTTAAACTAGCCAAGGGGGGAGGCACTGAAGAAGAGAAAGGAAATCCTAGCCCCCCCAAAAAAATCAGAGTAATTAGTGAGGTAAACACCAAGATAGAGCAGTAGATAGGGAGAAGGGCAGGGGTGAATGGAGAAAAAGACAAAGGTAGTAGGGACAGGGATGGGTCAAAAAGAAATAAAGCAATAAAAAAATGGAGGGTAATGAGTACCAATGCCTGTAGTCTAGGTAAAAGCTCCCAGAAATGGTGGCCTTGATGGAAGAGGGATGCCTGGATATTGTGGCAGTCACAGAAACATGGTACACAGAGAACCATGACTGGGATGTCAACATACCAGGGTACACAATCTATAGGAGGGACAGGAAGGGAAGAAGAGGAGGAGGGGTAGCTCTCTATGTAAGGGAAGGGATCAAAGCAACAGAACTAAAGGGTAAACATGGGGGAGAGGAGGCACTGTGGGTCACCCAGGAGACTGAAAATGTCTCCACAATCCGCACAGGGGTTGTATACAGACCCCGGTCTCGGGGGGGGGTGGACAATGAAATGATAAAAGGCATCCTTGGGATGGCAGAGAAAGGGGAGATATTGCTGAGGGGGGACCTGAATATGCCAGATGTGGACTGGAGCACCTTTGCTGCAGCCGCATCCAAGAGCAGGGCCATTCTCAATGCCCTACAGGAGGCATGCCTCAGACAGCTAGTTTTGTAACCCACTTGAGAGAGAGCAATCTTAGACCTGGTACTTTCAAATGAGGATGGAGAGAGGATCTCTGATCTTGAAGTGGGTAGCCATCTGGGAACAAGCGACCACCAAACACTGCGGTTCACAATAAACTTAGCTGTAGAGTCAAGCTTACAAAAGTGAAGGTACTGGACTTCAGGAGGGCTGATTTTGTCAAAATGGGAGAGTGCCTCAGAAAAGCACTAGCAAACAGGCAAGAAGGTGGGGTGGATCAACAATGGGGAAACATCAAAACTGCCATCACAGAGGCAACAAGCCTTTGTGTGAACCAAATAAACAAATCAAAATGAAAGAAAAAAACACTATGGTCCTCAAAAGAAGTGGCAGGGAAGATAAGGGAGAAAGATAACATTCAGGAAGTATAAGGAAACACAGAAGGAGCAGGACAGAGAACTGTACCAGTTAAAGCAGAAGGAAGCAGGTAAGGCAGTCAGAATAGCAAAGACCCAAACTGAGGAAAAGATAGCCAATTCTGTTAAGAAGGGGGATAAAACCTTTTATAGGTACATTAGGGAGCAAAGAAAGACTAAGGCAGCGATACTGAGGCTGAACAAAGAGGAAGGTCATTGGGCAGAGAGTGACAGTGAAAAAGCAGGGATACCGAACAAATACTTCTGCTCAGTATTCACAATGGAAAAGCAGGGGGAAGTACCTAATCCGGTCAATAGAAGCACTCTGGATAGGGGGGTTGATTTTAGTCCTTTCACAGAAGAAAGGGTTCTGAAAGAACTCTTAAAACTGAAGGTGGATAAAGCAATGGGGCCTGATGGGATTCACACCAGAATTCTAAAAGAACTAAGGGAAGAACTAGTAACACCACTGACTACCCTTTTAATAAATCATGGGAGGATGGTGTGGTACCTGAGGACTGGAGGAGGGCAGATGTGATTCCCCTTCACAGAAGTGGGAGCAAGACAGTGGCAGGAAACTACAGACCTGTCAGTTTGACCTCAGTGGTAGGGAACATGATGGAATCACTTCTGAATGAAAGAATTGTTGAGTACCTAGAGGCTAGTGGGGCACAGGACCCAAGGTAGCATGGATTCACAGCGGGAAGGTCATGTCAGACAAATCTAATTGATTTTTTTTGACTGGGTGACCAAAGCAGTAGACCAGGGAGGGGCTGTGGACATGGCCTACCTAGACTTTAGCAAGGCATTTGACACAGTCCCACACAAAAGATTAATAAACAAATTAGCCAGCCTGGGAGTGGGTCCCAGGGTGGTAGCCTGGGTAAAACACTGGTTGAACAACAGGGCACAGAGGGTAATAGTAAATGGAGTCCACAGTGAAGAAAGGAGGGTTACTAGTGGGGTACCACAGGGTTCAGTACTGGGGCCAGTCCTTCTTAATGTCTTTATAAGTGACATTGCAGAGGGACTGGAAGGGGAAAGTATGTCTCTTTGCAGATGACACAAAGATCTGCAACAGGGTTGATACACAAGGTGGGGTGGAATGGATGAAAAGGGACTTGGCAAGGTTGGAGGAATGGTCAACTGTATGGCAGCTTAGATGCAATGCAAAGAAGTGCAAAGTAATGCACCTGGGAAACAAGACCCCAGGGGAAGAGTACACAATGGGGTGAGATACTGACAACAACAAAAATGGAAAGGGACCTGGGGGTAGTCATATCAGATGACCTAAAGGTGGGCCAGCAATGTGAGAAGGCAGTAAGGAGGGCTGGGGGGATACTGGGATGCACAGGGAGAGGCAACACCAGTAGAAAACAAGAAGTTGTTGGCCCTCTGTACAGACAGTTGGTAAGACCACATCTGGAGTACTGTGTACAGTTCTGGAGACCCCATCTCCACAAAGACATAGACAGGATGGAAGCTGTCCAGAGGAGGGCAACCAAAATGATGCAGGGTCTGCATCAGAAGACATATGAAGAAAGACTAAAGGAACTGAAGATGTATAGCCTCGAGGAAAGGAGGGAGAGGGGGGACAAGATAGAAACTTTCAAATACCTCAAGGGAATCAACAAAGTCCAAGAGGGTAGCATCTTTCAGAAAAAGAGATGTGCAAAAACAAGGAGGCACAATTTGAAGATAGAGGGGGGACAGCTCAGAGGTAATGTGAGGAAGTATTTCTTCACAGAGAGGGTTGTGGATACATGGAGCAGCCTTTCTGAGGAAGTTGTAGAGTCAAAAACAGTGGGGGAATTCAAGAATGCATGGGACAGACGTAAGGCAATTCTAGTGGGGGGGTAGGAGGAAGTAGTCTGTTGGTTAACTAGGATCTGTAGCTTATCCGTTAGGTAGGGAAATGGGCAGACTAGGTGGGCCAAGCAGTCCTTATCTGCCATCAAATTCTATGTTTCTATGTTGCTGAAGAAACTGGGAGAGAATTTGTTAAATGTTTGTCTCATTCAAACACTACGCAGGATAACAGTGGGATGTAAAACCCTTTATTTGGCTGAAGAAATGGAAGGATCTATGAAGACTGCATGATTTAGAATTATTTTAGATGTGTGGATAGCGAGGTATTGCTATGTATAAAATATACAGCATGAAATATATAACTAGGAAAATAATTACAGTATATAAAATGACAACACACAAGAAAAAATAAAGACTTTCACTCAGAGTAATCAAAAATGAAAGTGTGCATGGTCATAGACTCTATACTGATGAATTAACAAACTTTACTAGAAAAAAAAGGCTTTCACAAAGTTTAGATTTGAACTACTGTATTTCATAGTAAAATTCTGCTGGCATGTTATGATAGAAATACTAGCCCTAGAACTGGAAGTTGTAAAAGTAGGAAGGGAGGACGTTAATCATGCAATTTTTCTGCGTCCTTGGCATACAAAAGCCAAGACATTTTCTATACACATTTTCTTAATTTAACCCCCCCCACCCCTTTATAATTACAAATCAGGTCAAAGTCATGCAAGAGTTTTAGTTGCTGCAGTGATTGTTTCTTTTTTAAACATAGTTTTTATTAAAGTACTGAGGTTCTCAAGAGACAACATAGTTGTATCTGCACACAGTCTTCTAAGAGTTACTTTTGCTTGGTCTCAGTGGCAACCCCCCCGCCAATAATGATTCTAATATGCAATCATTAGTGGTCCTCCCCAAAAGGATCAAGGACATTCCATACAAGGATCTTCAGGAGATAATGTCAGGTCTTTTATCCATGATATAAAGCAACCAAAGATCCCATCTATTTTATTTTGGGAACCAAGCGTTTGTAGTTGTGAAGTGAACTTCTCCGTCTTACAGATGTCCTAAATTGTGTCTTCCCATTGTGTAACTGTTGGAGGTTCTGTTTTAAGCCATAATCTCATAATTACTTTTCCTCTGCTGCTAGGAAGATGCCCAATAGGTATACAATTATTTCATTTTGTATATGGTGAGGATAACCAAGCAATAGAGACACTTTAGGCATCAGGGTACCATAATTTTGAATAATGGCATTTATCTCCCTTTCTACTTTCTTCCAGAATGTGTAGAGGATTGGGAAGGACCAGAGGCCATGTGTACATGTAGCACTACTGTGCCTAGGAAATATCCACTGTTTGAGCACACTGCAGCATCTTATAGCATATGGAAATAATGTGGTCTGTCAAAGACTCTCATAGGATTGTGCAGATAAAGCGTATTTGTATGTGGGGGGAGGGGATGTTTCCTCATCTAAACTAATTTATTTTTTGTTAATATAATTTATATTTCTATTGAACCTTTTTTACATAGTCTACATGATCCATTTCAATACAGAAATAAAGTGGAATTAACACAGCTAAAGGTGGTCAAGTGTCATTATTACAAGCTGGCACTTATAAAGTTGGGTCTTAATAAAAGGCTATGGAAGCCACACCTTCATAGAAACATAGAAACATAGAATTTGACGGCAGATAAGCACCGCTTGGCCATCCAGTCTGCCCATTTCCCTACCTACTGGATAAGTTGCAGATCCTAGTTAACCAGCAGCCTACTTCTTCCTACCCCCACCCCCTAGAATGGCCTTATGACTGTCCCATGCATGCTTGAATTCCCCCACTGTTTTTGACTCCACAACCTCCTCCAGAAGCCGCTCCATGCATCCACAACCCTCTGTGAAAAAAATGCTTCCTTAAATTATCTCTGAGCCGCCTCCCCATCTTCAAATTGTGCCCCCTTGTTCTTGCACACCCTTTTTTGAAAGATGCTACCCTCTTGGACTTTGTTGATTCCCTTGAGGTACTTGAACGTTTCTATCATGTCCCCTCTCCCTCCTTTCCTCGAGGCTATACATATTAAGCTCCTTTCATCTCTCTTCATATGTCTTCAGTGCTCCAGTGCAGACCCTGCACCATTTTAGTTGCTTCTCCCTGGACAGCTTCCAACCTGTCTATGTCTTTGCAGAGATTGGGTCTCCAGAACTGCACGCAGTACTCCAGATGGGGTCTCACCAGCTGTCTGTACAGAGGGATAATAACTTCCTGTTTTCTACTGGTGATGCCTCTCCCTATGTATCCCAGTATCCCCACAGCCCTCTTTGCTGCCCTTTCACATTGCTTGCCCACCTTTAGGTCATCTGATATGACTACCCCCAGGTCCCTTCCCATTTTTTTTGTTGTTGTTAGTATCTCATCCCCCATTGTGTACTCTTCCCATGGGTTTTTGTTTCCCAGGTGCATTACCTTGCACTTCCTAGCATTAAATCTAAGCTGCCATACATTTGACCATTCCTCTAACCTTGCCAAGTCCCTTCTCATCCTTTCCACCCCACTCTGTGCATCAACCCTGTTGCAGATCTTTGTGTCATCTGCAAAGAGACATACTTTTCCTTCCAGTCCCTCTGCAATGTCACTTATAAAGACATTGAAGAGGACTAGTCTAATACTGAACCTCATGGTACCCCCACTAGTAACCCCCTTTCTTCAGAGTGGACTCCATTTACTATTACTCTCTGTGTCCTATTCTCCAGCCAATTCTTTACCCAGGCTGTCATCTTGGGTCCCACTCCCAGGCTGGCTAACTTGTATATTAATCTTTTGTGTGTGACTGTGTCAAATGCCTTGCTAAAGTCTAGGTAGACCATGTCCACAGCCCCTCCCTGATCTACTACTTTGGTCACCCAGTCAAAGAAATCTATCAGATTTGTCTGGCATGACCTTCCCGCTGTGAATCCATGCTGCCTAGGGTTCTGTGCCCCTCTGGCCTCTAGATACTCGACAATTCTTTCCTTCAGAAGTGATTCCATCATTTTCCCTATCACTGAGGTTAAACTAAGAGGTCTGTAGTTTCCTGCTTCTGCCTTGCTCCCACTTTTGTGAAGGAGAATCACATCTGCCCTCCTCCAGTCCTCGGGTACCACGCCATCCTCCCATGATTTGTTAAAGAGGGTAGTCAGTGGTGTCACTAGTTTACCCTTAGTTCTTTTAGAATTCTGGGATGAATCCCATTGGGCCCCATTGCTTTGTCCACCTTCAGTTTTAAGAGTTCTTTCAGAACCCTTTGTTCTGTAAATGGGCTGGTATCAACTTCTGTATCCAGAGTGTTTCTACTGTTTGTTTTAGGTACCTCCCCCTCTTCATTTGTAAATACTGAGCAAAAATATTTGTTTAGTATCTCTGCCTTTTCACAGTCTCCCTCTGCCCACCATCCCTCCCCTTTATTAAGCCTCACTATCCCTCCCTCCCTTGGTCTTCCTTCACTCCCTGATGTACCTATAAAAGGTTTTATCCCCCTTCTTAACTGAGTTGGCTATCTTTTCCTTGGTTTGGGCCTTTGCTGTTCTGACTGCCTTCCCAGCCTCCTTTTGCTTTAACTGATACGGTTCTCTGTCCTGCTCCTTCTGCAATTCCTTGTACTTCCTGAATGCTTTCTTTTTCTCTTGAGCCTTCACTGCCACTTCCTTTGAGAACCATAGTGGTTTCTTACATGTAAACTAATTCCAAAAGCAGAGGTGAGATAGTGACAGTGTCAAAGTTTGTGATGTACAGTAATTTGACTAGGAGGAATCTGGCACAATATGCAGGGATACTGAGCCAATGTGCACTAAGTTTTTATAGTATGCATGTTAGTGAAGGTGGTGATGCCAGAAATGCAGTAAATATCTAATGGTGACTGCTGTGATCATGGTAAGAGTTGATGTAGCCAAGGTCCCAAACAGTAGAAGGTCAATCGGTGTGTCCAACAAGTGCAATTCTGTTTCTACACATCCAGGCCTTTGTGGTGGTGCTTTCCATGTTAATACAGTATGTGTCTGAGTAATGTTACTTGCATGTACTGAGTCAGTTTAAGGAGAGCCAACTTTCCTTGGTAGTTGTAAGTTAACATATGCTATCCTTGGTCCCCTGTTCTAAATATATTTGGATATCCACTTATTCCTTTTGATAAAGACAGTAACTACATGCTGGACACTGGAGCTGTTCGTGTAAGGGCAGTAGGGCACAGGCATCAGCAGTTTAAGAAAACTGAGTTTTGCGCATTCCCCGCTTCCGTCTCAATTTGCTGTGGAACACAGGGTGAGCTACAGTAGATAAATTACTGCAGGTGTCTTGCCAGATTGGTTACAGCTTCCAGATTGGTACCTGACAGGAAAATCTCCACAGAACTGCAAAAGCCAAAAAATGGTTGTAACATACAATAGGTTGCAGGAATGCTAGCTGGTGATTTAATCCTGAACTGACTAGCTGATCTGGGATGACACCGGCACTGTCAGCACTAGTCATCATTTGACACACAGGGCACACCACTGATCTGATAACCTGTAGATAGAGGGAAATGCTTGCTTTATTGACGATCACATCAGAGGCAAAACTGTATTTCTGCAGACAAACTGTGTTGTGATAATGATGCTTGTTTTTTGTAATTTAAAAAGTGGATGCACAATCTGTTGAATAAATTAGCAAACTTATGTTACAGCATAATCAATACATTAGTGCCATGTACAAAGGGAGCTCCGATATTGGTGACCATTAACTGACACTGAACAATATAATAAAATTCTGAATCAATGATCTGAAGTGACTGTGCTGCCACTGACAGTTCACCAGGTGTGCTTCATTTGGAATGGAGCCCCCGTGGGGCAAAATGCCACATCTGCCTGCATCATCATTATGGTGGGGGCAGGGGTGCTACTTGATGACAGGTCTTTATGTGGCTCAGTCAGCATAGATTAGATTTGAATCTGAGGGTGTAAAATTTCAAATGAAGCATGCCTGGCGATCTGTCATTGGCAGCACAGTCTGTTCAGATCACTGATTTGGGGTTTCACTATATCATTTAGCTTCAGTTAATAGTCACCAATATCAGAGCTTCTTTTGTGTGTGGTAATATAGTTAGAGATTATGCTGTAACATAATGACTGCACACTGTGGTCCGCTAGTTTATTCAACAGAATGTGCATCCACTTTTTAAATTACAATAACCAAACATCATTGTTCCCTTTCCACTTTCTCCCTGTGTTCTGGAGGCCTGAACATCCCCCAGTACTTATTGCTGTGTCGTTGCCTGTCTTGAGGTTGACCTACTGCACAGTGCCTCTGCTTCACCTGGATACCAAGCATCTTTGTGGCCTATATACTGTACTGTACCTTCACTTACAGAAAGCTCCCGCCCCCCCGAAAGAGCTCTATTTGACAAAGTAAAAATAGGTTGCACAAGTGACAGGCTGCTACTGCCTTGCCCAGCACTTTATTGGTGTGTTCTTGCTACTTCCCATTGTGTTGTGTTACACCAATTAGATGAATAATATTTTAATCGGTAGATAGCATCTATTGTATTTCCAAGTTTGCGATTTCACACACAATCGTTTATGCTGCCATGTTGTAGCAGATTATGAAAAAAAAATGAACAAAAAAACCCCACAGAATTTAGGCAGCAGACTACACACAGAAGCATACTGTACACGTATTTCCTACTTTATACATTAATGGGCTCACTCCCCTTGCAAGTAGCAATCTTAATTTCACGTAAAGATATTGGGAAAATATCTATATTAATATTACAATATGCACAGCCACTACAACTACATACTTTCACCAACAAAGTATGGTGAGCTGCCTGTCTAATTGCATTCATAGTTAAAATACCCCTATATGGAGTCCAATATGTCTGTGACTGCCCAAAGCACATATAGAAGCACCGATTGCTGAATCAATAGTACATGCAGCAGTATTATTAAAATTTGGCAGATATGGAATAATACGAATAGTTGTTATACTAAACCCGCTAACAAAAGATTGCGTATATCCATTTATCATTCTAGCCCTATGAGGTATTAAAACAGTCCCAATTTCCCCAAGACAAACATACCTTAAATCACTAATCACATACTCCTATGGGTCAACATTCTTTGTGGCACAGGATTTCATGGACTACATGTAATTAATGAGTCAACCTTCCCGGCAATATGCCTTCTATGACAAGTACAATATCACTTCACCTCAGGACATCACTTTTGATTTGAAGCCACTGCATGATATTGACACTTCATTGATGTAGTAGATTGCACAACAAACATTTTATTTTTACAGTAAATGATTACAAAAAATGATATATTATGTTACATACAGTACAGAACAGTGTGTTATGTTCCTCACAGTAAAATGGGTGTTTGGGGCTTGGGGGGTCACCATGGGACAAATATTTTATTTTAAAATGGAGGGATTGGGGCTTGCATGTGTGGGTCCACTAAACCGTTTGGGAAGATATGTAAGTTGAAAAATTGGGGGACCAGGCTTGCGGGTGGGGGGGACTACTAAACCTTCAGGGAAAATATCTGATTTTGAAGTGTGGGATTGGGGCTTGGGGTCAGGAGGACCACCAGGGGACAGATATTTTATTTTAAAACAGGGCAATGGGGCTTGTGGCTGGGAGTCCAATACAGTATTCTCTAAAAATGAAAAGGCTCAAACAGGGATGTCCTGACTTGGATTGTGGACTGTGGAGACACCTACCAGAAATATGACATTTATTAAGAAAAATTAAGCTGCAAATATTGCCACCAGGCACATTTAAGTCTTTGCAGAAGTGAATTCAACTAAATTACCTAATTAAGAACTCTGTCACTGCTTGACACATTACTGAGCGGTAACAACGTATTTCTCATTACTGACTGGTATGCTTCTCAACATACCATGCCCACCTCAGTATACCGAATTACTGAGCAACTTCTCTGTAGAAACCACTGTATATGTAGTGGAATCCTTTGTATGTCTTCTGTGCTAAGCAGCTCTGACGTTTAGACCATCTCAGCTGAAGGTGAAATGTAACTATTAAGCTTCTCTGACATCTTCTTCTGTTTTTTTTAAATGAGTATTTTGAAACAATGGGGTATTTTTTCTGTTTTTTTTTTCTGCATGATCTGGGTATTAAAAGTATTGGCTTTTCTAAATAACTGTCATTACACTTCTGACAAAGGACTTGTTGGTCCGAAAGCTAAAGCACTTTGTTCTTTTTTTTACATCTATGTTGGTCCAATAAAAGATATCAAATCATTTGCTTCTGGATCTCTTCTTCATAAGGTAACTTTCATTCAGTTCTATCTGGGAACTGTGTAGATAGATAACTGTTATGTATCTTAACATGCCCTTGTTCAGGGGTCATGTTTCTGGTGCATTCGGGGGTGGTTGGGGTTGTCTTTTGGGGGGGTTATTGTTTCATTCATTCTGCTGCCATATTTATGAGCTCATGTATTTTGTGTTTTTTGTTGTTGTACTGTTGAAAATCAATAAAGTTTAGTAAATTGCAAAAAAGAAACCTTTAAGCATCTGAAAAGGATAAACATGGTAGAGTATCATGACTTGTATAAGCATAGCATGGGATCAGCAACTAAGGGATATGAGTATAGTGTGAACTGGTGGGCATGATATTGATTCAGAAAGTACTTCACATAAAGGGTGTGGATGAATGAAATTGTTTTCTAAAAGAGGTGACAGGTTTCAAGGGAGCACTGGACAGTTATAAGGGGTTGGTGAAAGCTAAGACAGAGAATGGGGTGGAGAGTGGGGGGGGGGAGGTTAAACTACCAGTTGACATTCAGCCTAGGCACAACTAAGTTTAGGTTGGTACAGCTTGGGTCAGAAAATGGACTGACAAGGTGGATTATGAGTCTTTGTGTACCAAAACTTTTCTCTGTTTCATTATATTTAGTTATCCTATTCTAAATGATAGCTCCAGTCCAGGGTTACCCCATATTGAATGATAATTCTGGTGCTTCAGTCTACTCTTTTGATGACTTGAACAGTAGCAGCTCTATGGTACTGTTAACCTATGATGGAAGCAACATCTGACCCATACAAACATGTAAGTTGTTCTTTCTTAATGCACTTCAAAGAAAAATATGTAAGCACCTCGATACCTTGTGTGGTGCTTTACTGAGTTTATAAAACATGAAATGAAGAGTAGATAAGCATCCACACCTTGGGCTGGCAGTCAGAATGTCTAGACTTATTTTATTACATCCTTACTATACAAAATGTGCAAATGAAAACACCGGACAAAATGGCTAGCAAACAAACTAACATTTTTCCTGGTGTGCTGCCAGGCTTCTTCAGAATCTGAAGAAGCCTGGCAGCGACCGAAGAAATGTTGGTTGTTTACTACTCATTGGTCGTGTTTTGTTGTACATTTTATATGAGATGTAATAAATAAGTCGTTATTCGACTCAACAAGTAATTCTATCTCTCTTCATTCATGTTCTTAATTAGATTTGGCTTGGCAGACTTTCAGTGTATGTGCATGTGTGTGTGTGTGTGTGTGTGTGTGTGTGTGTCTGTGTGTCTGTGTGCACTTGCACTTAGAACAACTAGTACATGTTCTGTATATCAGACTTAGGCATTTTTTAATTACCTGGCTGCAGTTTATTTCAGTTCAACTGTTTGCCTTATGAACATGCTTCAGAGGTTTGTAGTTGATAGGTTTGTTAAGATTGCTTTTTAACTGTAGGTCTTTTGTTGCATATGCATGTTCATTTTTATGAATGCATAGCGAGAGCTATGTACAGTCATATAGTGAATGGGTGGAGGAGTAGAAAAGGAGATAACAAGTCACAATTGTTTGCTCTGCATTTGCTTGGTGAGAGCACTTGAAGCAGATACAGTTGAGGAACCAGTCCACTTTCTCTCTCTGTCTCCATTCGTCTCCCCCTCCCAGTTTCCACTCCTCACCTAGATCTACTTCAGTCTCATCCCCCACACTACAAAAAAGTACCTTTCCCAGATCACCAGTGCCAGCTGCTCTCTCTCATTCTTTATAGTAGCTTCTCTTGCTGTTGCCTCTGACCCCCTTCATGCCTGGGAGCAGACAGTGCAACCTGACTTGTTTTGCTGTCTCTCCCCTGTCTGTATCACTGTGCTCTTCTCTGTGTCTCTTTCTTTCTGCCACCCCCATTCTCCATGCCAACCCACTAGCTCCAGACCCACACAGATTAACATACAATTTGTTTCATTTTGGTTTTTTCAGCTCACACTTTTTTTACTGGTCCCAGCTCTGGGGAATGAAGATCCTGGTACCACTGCATCCCATCAACATTTTTCTGGAACGTAAGTTCAAAAATTTCTATAGCCAATGTATGATTGCTGGTTCTTTGTACATAGCAGATAGCACACTACCACCCAATTATCACAGCCAGTTACAAGCCAAAGCCTCATTTGCATTTCATCTTTCATGAGTAATACCTGTAACCTGGTTTTATGCTCCTCATGGTGCATAGCAGACAGTGTACCTCCACCTGATTCTCACTGACAGTTACACTCCAAAGCCCCATGTATGTTTCTGCTTTTCATGAGAAATACCTGAAACACAGTTTTATGTTCCTCATGCTCAATATGACTTTCTTGGGTTGAGACTATTACAGCCACACTCAGCCTTACCTGTCATTCCTGTGGCAGTACTAATGTCAGAAAAAAACTCCAATAGCACAAGGAAGACTAGATCAGAGAAATGACAAACAACCTATTCTGTGGCTACAAACTCCAAAAATGGGGTAAAAATATACAGGCATGGCTTTCCATAATTTAATTGAAACTAACTAATCCACCAAATGAAAATTTCTGTCAAATTGCTACAACTTGAACTCCAGTACTTACTCCACTAACATCTCCTACTATGTTACCAAAAGAGTCAGACTGTGGTAGAAGACTCTTTCTGAAGAAGCAACTGAACAGACAATTGGCAATTCCCATTCAGAACAAAGATTCCAAAGAAACACAGAAGCTTCCTTCTCAGCCTTGTCAAGCAGCTTCAGAAATTATGCCTGAAGTGGAGTGTTTGCACCAGAGAGGTGCAACTGAAAAACCTGATATTAAAAACAGCAGCTTTCTTCATGCAGGAAATGCTGAGGGATACTGAAAACAAGAAGGACAGTGCCCAAGGGGGGTTGGACACCATCACCTAATTTTCTGGGATGATATGTGATTTGCCATTATGAGATTTGACTTGTACAACTCAAAACAAAATAAAAATAAAGTTTCAAAAAAGAAAAACGAGGACAGAGGGCCTACATCTCAAGGTAAGAACACTCACTCCTTTATTTGACATTTCTCATTGGCAAAATGATCCTGCTAACATTGATAGTCTGAGCAAAGTCAAGTTGATGGAAAATGTAAGTGCTGGACATAACCTTGATGCTTCAGGAGTGGAAGTAACAGATAAAGGGGAAAGAGTGGAGAATGAGCCTTTAAGTGCCTTAAAGTAGAACTTTACAAAGTACAAAAAAAGACATTTGAAAATCATGTACTAGAAACAATGGTACCACACATACAAAGAAGCACAATTAATTATAAGCTGGCCTGCTCCATTGGTAAAGACAACCCTGTAAACAGGTCACAGATTTCAGCATGCACAGATAATAATTAGTTGCAATAATAATAAATCTTCAAGAGACTCTTCTCCGTTGAGCCACATCATGGCATGGCAAGCCATCAATGTCAGAAGAGGAATTAGCCTGTGTTCTCCCTCTGTCTCCTCCTCTCCTCACCCAGATCTACTTCTTACTCAGCACCTCCACACTACAAAAGAGTCTCTTTCCCCTGACTGCCAGTGCCAGTTGCTCTCTCTCTATCTCTCTCTCTCTCTCTCTCTCATTAGTAGTTACTCTCACTGTTACTTCCATCCCCCTACATGCACGAGAGCAGACAATGTGATCTATTTTTTCCTGCCTCTCCCCATCTCTATCATTACGTTCTTCTCTGTGTCTCTCTCTTTTTTGCCCCCCCACCACCCTGTTCTCAGCCCAGACCCATTAGCTCCAGCTCTAAACAGGTTAATATACAATTTGTTTTGTTTTTCAGACTCACAATTGTTTTGCTGGTCCTGGGTCTGGAGAGTGGAAATTATAGTGTGATTGAGTCCCACTGGGGAAGGCAGGGTCTGTGACATCCAGTTCATCACCATGTCCGTGGTACTGAGGACAGCTCCAATCTTATGCAGTGACACATGCATCTTGGTCCCTGCTTCTTTCCCTCCCTGGGATGCCCCCATTCTCCCAAAATTAATTACCCAGCTGCTCCTCCCTTTGCTTGCACATGCTTGGAGAGCAAAAAAAAAATTGACTGTGAAGAAAAAAAAAGACAACCTGCTACTTTGCCTGCCTAAGATCTCAGAGACAGAGCAACAATGCCATCTAGGTGGTGAGCCGCTCAAGAAATTAGGGTGGGGATGCTCCCAGTGGACATCATTAGCATGTCTCCTGGCACACAAGCATCAAGTTGCCATCTCCATGGAGTGCCTGGGAGACTGGGGCTACACAACAAAGAAAAATACCCCAGCCTGCAAGGATGAGGAATCCCTTCTTTGCAGGCCCTGCATCCCCCTCCCCACACACTGTGCTTGGCAGATGCCTCTGGACTTAACATCTCCTGGGTCTAACTGGGGAGCCAGATCTGAGGGACTATGCCAACAGCCCTAGTTAGCTTTTGGCATAGAGCAGCAAGAGGAAGGAGGCAGCTGTTTGAACTTTTCTATTCAACTACTGGGACTAGGAAACTAGAACTTTACTACTGGGACATTCAGTTATGGTGAAAAAAACAAGAGTTAGTGTGCTTGTCTGAGTTGGAGAAGGGAACTGTTATCTGTGCAGTTACCTAGGTTAAGAGGAGAGCAGTATATTAGGAGGTGTGGCTTAGGCAGCAGAAAGCCAGATGTCTACATTTAAAACTTCTCTGGTTAGCTTTTGGCAGAGAGCAGAAAGAGAAAGGAGGCAGCTTATAGAACTTTACTTCTCTACTACTGGGACTAAGGAACTAGAACTTTACTACTGGGACCTTCAATTAGGGTAAAAAACAAAACTAAAAAACAAAATAAGAGTTAGTGTGCTTGTCTGAGTTGGGGGAAGGGAACTGTTATCTGTGCAGTTACCTAGATGAAGAGGAGAGGTATAAATTAGAGAGTGTGGCTTAAGCAGCAGAAAGCCTGGAGTCTGCATTTAAAACTTCCCTAGTTAGCTTTTGGCAGAGAGCAGCAAGAGGAAGGAGGCAGCTGCTAGAACTGTAATACTCTACTAGTAGGACTAAGAAACTAGAACTTTACTACTGGGACCTTCAATTAGGGTAAAAACAAACAAACAAAACAAGAGTTAGAGTGCTTGTCTGAGTTGGGGGAAGGGAACTGTTATCTTTGTAGTTACCTAGGTGAAGAGAAGAGCTGTAAATTAGGGTGTGTGGCTTAGGCAGCAGAAAGTCAGGTATCTACATTTAAAACTTCCCTGGTTAGCTTTTGGCAGAGAGCAGCAAGAGGAAGGAGGCAGCTGCTATAACTTTATTACTCTATTACTGGGACTAAGGAACTAGAACTTTACAACTTGGACCTTCGATTAGGGTAAAAAAAAATAAACACAAGTTAGTGTGCTTGTCTGAGTTGGGGAAGGGGAACTGTTATCTGTGCTGTTACCTAGGTGAAGAGAAGAGCTGTGAATTAGGGGGTGTGGCTTAGGTAGCAGAAAGCCAGGTGTCTGCATTCAAAACTTCCCTAGTTAGCTTTTGGCAGACAGCAGCAAATGGAAGGAGGAAGCTGCTAGAACTTTACAACTCTACTACTGGGACAATATAGCCCTCCTCCACCCACCCTTAGCCAGTTCCACTTTTATAGGCACTGGATTTTACTGACAACAGGAATTTCCTGTTTGGGAGCAGGAAGGGAGTGATCACAGAGGCATAAAAGACTCACCGTCCTAGAAAGAAAAGAGTAGCTCAACCCCCCGGCTGCTGGAGGTCTGGCTTTGAGAAAGTAAGAAGGAGACTAATGAGGAATACAGAAACTTCCTTTCCCAGAACAGGAAGGGCAATAGCTGTAAAGGCATGAAGGCAGTAGGAAAGTAGGGAGAAAAAACAAAACAAAAAAGAAATGAAACCAGGAGAGAAGAGAGTAAGCATACAAAGCAACAGGAGAGGGTGCACAAATAAGATATTATGGGAGTGCTGCAGTGCAGTGACTGTGGAGTGGCAGTCTTCCAGGAGACATTCTGGAGGGTGCAGTGTTGTCCCATCTGCAGGCATCTTTCTGGGCTGAGGGAGGAGGTTGCTCTTCTCCAGGCTGAGTTTGCCAGGGTTCGGGAGACTTCTTTTTCCAACCAGGGACCACCAGGGCTTCCACAGCTGCTGCAGAGGTTGTCAAGAAAGAGGAGCAGTTGCACCATGGTGGGCTCAGGGAGGTTGAGGATGGTGGATCAAAGATGCATCCCTCCAGTTTTACCTCTCCACAATTCATACGCCATTCTGGTGAAGCATGTGTCCTCTATGGAGGCACCTGCAGTGGAGACCAAGGAGGATGCTGGCAATCTCCACAAAGGAGACCTAAAGGAGGGTGGCCCAGGACCCCACAGGGGAAGGAAACAACTCCAAGTGGGGGACTTAGTCATTAAGGGGGTAGAACTGGGGGAGGGAGAGGAAGTAAGGTGCCTGCCCAGCACCATGGCTTGGAAGAACAGGAAGCAAATCTTCAGGATTGCAGGAACAGCAGCATGGGAGATGGAGCTGGATATCATTGTCCACCTAGTGACAAATGACTTGGCTGGGAATGGGATCAGAGCAGTGCAGGAGGAGTTTGAGGAGTTGTGGAGGGGCCTTAGACAAGTAGCATGCATGGTAACCTTCTCGGAGGTGCTGCCTGTCTATGGCATGGGTGAGGCTAGGGCACTCTGCACCATGGGATTCAATGAATGGTTGAAAAACTGGTGCAGAGCTCAGGTTTTTGACTTCATTGGGGACTGGGAGTCCACCTGGAGGGATACAGGCCTATACTGGCATGATGGTCTGCATCTGTCTGGGAGGGAATCCAGGATCCTAGGTGATAGGTTTAAATGTTTCATTGGTAAGCATTTAAACTAGCCAAGGGGGGGGAGGCACTGAAAAGGAGCAGGGAAATCACAGCCTCCCCCACACAAAACAGGGTAGTTAGTGAGGTAAACACCAAGGTTGAGAAGTCGATAGGGAGCAGGACATGGGTAAATGGAGAAAAAGGCAAAGGCAGTAAGGACAGGGATAGGGCTAAAGGGGGTAAGGCCATCATAAAATGGAGGGCAATGAGTAGCAATGCCCATAGTCTGGGTAACAAGCTGCCTGAACTAGTGGCCTTGATGGAAGAGAGATGCCTGGAAATCATGGCAGTAACAGAAACATGGTACACAGTGAACCAGAAATGAGATGTCAACATACCATGGTACGCAATCTACAGGAGGGACAGGGAGGGAAAAAGAGGAGGAGGAATAGCTCTCTAGGTAAGGGAAGGGATCAAAGCAGTGGAACTAAAGGGTAAACAGGGAGGAGAGAAGGCACTGTGGGTCACTCAGGAGACAGTAAATGGCACCACAATCCACACAGGGGTTGTATACAGAACACTATCTCAGAGGGAGGAAATGGACAAGAAAATGATAGAAGGCATCTTTAGAATGGCAGAAAAAGGAGAGATATTGTTGATGGGGGACTTGAATATGCCGGATGTTAACTGGAGCATCTCTGTTGCAACCACATCCAAGAGCAGGGTCATTCTTGATGCCCTACAGAGGGAATGCCTCAGACAGCTAGTGTTGGAATGCACTCGGGAGGGAGCAATCTCAGACCTGGTACTCTCAAATGGGGATGGAGAGAGGATCTCAGATTTAGAAGTGGGCAGCCATCTGGGAACAAGCGACCACCAAACAGTTTGGTTCATGATAAACACAGCTGTAGAATCAAGCCATACAAAAGCAAAGGTACTGGACTTTAGGAGGGCTGACTTTGGCAAAATGGGAGCATGCCTCAGAAAAGCACTAGAAAACGGGCAAGAAGGAGGGGTGGGGGAATAATGGAGAAAAACCAAAACTGCCTTCACAGAGGCAACAAGCCTTTGTGTGAAGCAAATAAACAAATCAAAATGAAGGAAAAAACACTATGGTTCTCAAAAGAGGTGGCGGGGAAGGTAACGGAGAAAAAGATAGCATTCAGGAAGTATAAGGAAACACAAAAGGAGCAGGACAGAGAACTGTACTAGTTAAAGCAGAAGGAAGAGTAGAAGGCAGTCAGAATAGCAAAGGCCCAAACCGAGGAAAAGATAGCCAACTCAGTTAAGAAGGGGGATAAAACCTTTTATAGGTACATTAGGGAGAAAAGAAAGACTAAGGGAGGGATAGTGAGGATTAATAAAGGGGAGGGGGTGGGCAGAGGGTGACAGTGAAAAAGCAAGGATAACAAATGAATA
The DNA here is from genome assembly GCA_016271365.2 of Neoceratodus forsteri. Taxonomy (NCBI): domain Eukaryota; kingdom Metazoa; phylum Chordata; order Ceratodontiformes; family Ceratodontidae; genus Neoceratodus; species Neoceratodus forsteri. Next base: position 357,532,613 of record CM057456.1, read on the forward strand.
CTTCTGCTCAATATTCACAAAAGAATAGGAGGAGGCGGTACCTAAACCAATCAATAGAAGCACTCTGGATAGGGGGGTCAATACCAGTCCATTGAGAGAAGAAAGGGTCCTGAAAGAACTCCTAAAACTGAAGGTGGATAAAGCAATGAGGCCTGACGGAATTCACCCTAGAATTCTAAAATAACTAAGGGAAAAACTAGTGACACCACTGGCTACCCTTTTTAACAAATCATGGGAGGATGGTGTGATACCTGAGGACTGGAGGAGAGCAGATGTGATTCCCCTTCACAAAAGTGGGAGCAAGACGGAGGCAGGAAACTATAAACCTGCTAGTTTAACCTCAGTGTTATAGAAAATGATGGAATCACTTCTGAAAGAAAGAATTGTTGAGTACATAGAGGATAGCAGGGCACATGACCCAAGGCAGCATGGATTCACAGTGGAAACGTCATGTCAGATGAATCTAATAGATTTCTTTGACTGGGTGGACAAAGTAGTAGACCAAGAAGGGGCTTGTGGATATGGCCTACCTTGACTTTACCAAGGCATTTGACATACTCCCACATAAAAAAATTAATAAACCAGGTAGCCAGCCTTGGAGTGGGTCCCAGCATGGTAGCCTGGGTAAAACACTGGCTGGACAACAGGGCACAGAAGGTAATAGTAAATGGAGTCCACTCCTAAGAAAGATGGGTTACTAGCGGGGTACCACAGGGTTCAGTACTGGGACTGGTTCTTGTTAATGTCTTTAGAAGTGACATTATGGAGGGACTGGAGGTAAAGCATGCCTCTTTACAGATGACACAAAGATCTACAACAGGACTGATACACAAGGGGGTAGAAAGGATGAGAAGGGACTTGACAAGGTTGGAGAAATTGTCAAAAGTATGGTAGCTTAGATTTAATGCAAAGAAGTGCAAAGTAATGCATCTGGGAAACAAAAACCAAGGGGAAGAGTACAAAATGGGGGGAGGTACTAACAACCACAAAAATGGAAAAGGACCTAGGGGTAAGTCAAATCAGATGGCCTAAAGATAGACAAGCAATGTGAGACTGCAGTAAGGAGGGCTGGGGGGGGATACTAGGATGCATAGGGAGAGTCATCACCAGTAGAAAACAGGAAATTGTTATCCCTCTGTACAGACAGTTGGTGAGACCCCTTCTGGAGTACTGCATGCAGTTCTGGAGACCCCATCTCCACAAGGACATAGACAGGATGGAGGCAGTCCATAGGAGGGCAACTAAAATGCTGCAGGGTCTGCACCAGAAGCCATATGAAGAGAGTCTAAAAGAGCTTAATATGTATATCCTCGAAGAAAGGAAAGAGAGAGGGGGGACATGATAGAAACTTTCAAGTACCTCAAGGGAATCAACAAAGTTCAAGAGGGTAGCATCTGTCAGAAAAAGAGATGTGCAAGAACAAGGGGACAGAATTTGAAGAAAGAGGTGGGATGGCTCATGGGCAGCGTGAGGAAGTATTTTTTCATTGAGAGGGTGGTGGAAGCATGGAACGGCCATCCTGAGGAGGTCACGTGGTCAAAAAACAGAGGAGGAATTCAAGAATGCATGGCACAGACATAAGTCCATTCTGGTGGGGGGGTAGGAGGAAGTAGACTGTTGGTTAACTAGGATCTGCACCTTATCTAATAGGTAGGGAAATTGGCAGACTGGGTGGGCTAAGGGTCCTTATCTGCCATCAAAGTCTATGTTTCTATGTTCAAACCATTGGGCACTGCAAGGCTGATTGAGTAAGTCCCTGTGACAGCAGGATGAAAGAGCTGGGGAACGGAGACTGATGGTGAGCAGGCTGGGGATCCGGGATAAAGTGCATTCAATAAAAAAAGAGAGAGACTGACTGGGAAACAAAGAGCTTTTCTTCCATATAAGCCAGCCAACTCAAATAAATCCACTCATCCTATCATACTAATCACTTACAGCCTTGGTGATAATCAGCTTGCTATAGGCCAGAGACCAACACAGACTAAATAGGAGGGAGTACTATTTTTGGAGTTTAATAGCCAAGTTACCTCTAGGGATTCCTAGGTTAACTGTAAGCCTCATTGGCACTGAAGTGGTAATTCCCTTTCCCCATCATGTCCCATTCAGTCTGAGCTTTTTGTAAACCCTGACAACACAGCACTGATTCTAAAAATAATTATAATGGCTATGGGTTCCTTGACCAATCAAAACTGTTATTTACTTGTCCTCGTCCCCCCATACAACTACTTTGGAATTCAGAATGTTTAGAATCGTTGCTGCCTTTTTAGGTCCTGTGAAAATTCCTGCTACAGTTTATTTATTTTTTATTTTTGACCAGGAAGGGCACACACATACACTAAGCTACAATAGCTTGTTTGTAGGTATGTCCTAGGGGATGGGTAACAAGGACCTGATTTATTGACAGAGGAAGGTTGACTATGACATGGGGGAACCTCTCTACTATTTACAGTTGCATAGTGAGAGCTATACTGATGTATTGCTGACGTAGGAGGAAAGAGGATTGGGGGCTCTGGAAGGGCATGACCGAACACTTAACACATCATGTAATGTTTGCTCAATGCAGTGGAGCTGAAGGACACAATGAGTATGCATGAATCAGTGCACTTCCTCTCTCTCTCTCCCTCCCACTCTTGCTTGTTTCCATTTTTCACTCATTCCTCCAGCCCTGACGCTGTCTCTAAAAATAAAAAAATAAAAAGTCAGGTCTCCTTCCACTTTCTGGTTTCGGCTCCCACTGAGCAGAGAGGAATTCACTTGGCTCCTTGGATGTTTTCCCCTCTCATGCTTGCCATGACTCTTATCTTAAACAAAAACTTCCCCTACTACCTCTCCTCACCAGTCACAGCTCCACTTGTTTCCCCTCAGTAGCTCTCCTACTCACCAACCTGCTGTTCCCAGTAATTTCTCACCTCCCAACTCTTTTTCTGAACTCCCCCAACACCCCCACCTATTATATCTTTAAAATTTCAGATTGCCTAGATAGTCAATACTATTGCATTAACAGTCACTAAGGCTCTGACCAGAACATCTTTGTTTTTTGTAGCAGTACTTTTGTTCTTCAGGACTGTCTCATTTAGTGCGGCTGTGTTCATTTAGGGGAAGGTAATGTTACTTCATGCTATAGGCAGGTTTCTGATACTCTGGTTTTGCAGTCAGAGTGTGTGGTGCCATCAGTGGGTGGACAGATTTACTTTAATTTTACAGGTAGTGACCTTTTAATTTGTGTTTGCAGGTGGATAACTGTTCCTGGGCCAGGAGTGGCCAACAGAATGTTGATTAGTTGTCAATCATCTATTACCATCTCCTAGCTGCTGTAGGAGAGGGTAATGGGCTTGCCCATCATTTGTTATCCACCCTAGGAGTGCTAGCAGTGAGTAATGGGATTTCTCAGTAACTGGAAATTAATGGATAATGGGGATAGAGAATGGAAAGGGGAAATTGTTTAACCAGGAAAGGCACACTAAGCTAAAGCTTGTTCCCAGGTGCAACCTGGGAGCACAAGGAAGTTAAGCAACTTGCTCAGGGTCAAACAGTATGCAGGTGGGGGCTGTGGGATTCAAACCAAGGTCTCTAGGTTTACAGCTCAGTGCCCTAAACCACTGTGCTATACTGCCATCCCACAACCCCCACCTGTATATTGTTGTGTGACCCTGAGCAAGTCACTTAACTTCCTTTTGCTCCCAGGTCGCACCTGTAAACAAGCTTCAGCTTAGCGTGCCTTTCCTAGGACAGGGGTACTAACTAAGGCCGCCCCCTTTCCCTGATGTTATATGTCTTGGCTATTGAGCAGTTGCTGGCAGCAGTCCATCAGCACCCCTCCATAGGGAGAATATTAATGGGGAAGCAGGAGTCTCATACTCTGCTGTATGATGATGATCGCCTGGTCCTCCTTGGGATGCCCCCAGAAGTCTCCTGGCACTGATGGCTCTTCTTAGTGTCGTTAATGATATCTTGGGGGCTGAAGACCAGCCAGACAAAGATGGAAATCTTACCACTTCTCCTTTCTTGCCCATCCACTATATATGTCAACATGGACTGAAGAGGGCCCTACACAGTATCAAACACTTGGGGATTTGGGTGCACCTATCTCCTAGTGAGATGGTAGCAAAAAACAACACCCTTTTGCAAAAATTGAAGGAAGACTGCAATAGACAGAAATTGTTCTATCTCTCTCTGGTGGGGACATTCTCAGCCATAAGTATGATCATGGCACCCAATTGCTGCATTGATGGTGACTATTCAGACAACATGGTTTGGCAAGATGGACAGGCTTGTAGTAGCTTTCTCTGAGAAGGTAAGGTCTCAAGGTATAGCAGGACTAAACTCAGGATCCACAGGTGAAAATGTGGTTTGTCACAACCTTGGTTTTATGCTTATTATGTTACTTTTAGTTGTGCACAAACTTTGTGTGAACTTGAACTCCAACCTCCCCCCAATGCACCTCCTTTATGGCTGTCTATAGAGACTGACATCCTTGGCAGGTTACCCCCCCCCTTTTGTCTGGCACTTGGTCACAACAGCACCACAACAGTGCCTGCAGTATCAGCACATGGTAGCAGTCTCAACACACAGGCAGGACTGCTACCACACAAAAAAAATAAAGTTATGGGGGCTCTACCCCCCACACACCCAGTAACTAAAATAATCAACTCTGACTCAGAATTGGATTACTGGGAAAATTGTAATGTCAGGGGAGCGGGGTTTGTCTGCAAGATGGGACTTAGTAAAATCTGACACCCAACTTTGAAAAAAAAAATGATCGGATACCAGGATTAGAACCCTGCTCTATGTCTCAGCCCCCTCCGCCATAGGAGCAGCATGGCCAGCCTTTGATTTTTTACTTCCCTTTCCTGACTTCCAGTGCAGTGGGCAGCACTTACTGCACTGCGCTGTTCTACCCATGTTGCTGTCCACGATATGCTCTTTATACATTGCACCTCTTACATACGCTGTAATTGATGTGCTATTCTAACCGGGAACCCTTTTGTCTTACACTTCCACTCTAGAAAGCTTCTCCAGAAAAGCCCCACTCTCCTTCCCTCTGTCAAGGCTTAGAGAATGTTGGAGCAGTGGCTGCAAACACCCTTGTCACCTTTTTCCCTAATCCGCCTATGGAGTAATCCTCTGCATAGAGGTAAGTGTTATGTATTGGAAGGACTGGGTGAATGCAAGTATTACCTGTGTGTGAGACTTATTCAAACTCCTCTCAGATCACTTGGATTTATTTGTTAATTGTTAAGGTTGTTACAACTTAAGACAGAAAGATATCTGGATATCTTTGCAAAACCACAGTGCCAAAGATGCCCTACAGAATTATCTGCCTCCTCACACCTGTCACCATCCCTCAGACCCTGTCTCACTGACTAACACTCTGCAGGGGGACTGCTGGGAAGATCTATAGATCAGTAATTGATAAACTGCCTGATCCCACAGGGAAGGCCCAGCAGAAATGGGAACAGGCGTTATGCACTCCTATTTTAGAGAATCCATGAGCTGCCTTATGAAGGCTAACTCATTTGGTCTGCCCTGACTCTGGAAGCCTACTGTATTTATTCAAAATAGTGATGCACTTCTGGTATTGAACGCCCAGTTACAGAGTCGGGGCTCATGTCACATCATGCCTGCTGCTGGAGATACCAAATGAATGGAGTAGACCTGATGCATATACTGTGATTTTGTGCAAACTTAACTGGGTTAAAGCAGGAGGTTAGTATCTGCTGCATGAAAATTCTGCAGGTCACACTTCCACTACACCCACCTCTGTACTTCTGGGCATCTCCATGATGGACTCATCCATATCTGGTTTGCAGCTTAAAGAGCTAGCGTACTGCCTGGAATTAATAGTAATTTTCAGATGCAGTCAGCTATCACTTCCTGTATCTGAAGTATTTTTTTTTCATTTTTTTGTTTGCTAATTAGAAGTTTTTCCACCTGGCAGTACTGGGCTGTTGTGTGGAACAGCACTTTGTTTGGAGGTTAAAAAAAAGTCATTTCTGTTTTTCCCACTACATCATCAGAAATGTGACCAAATACACTGGGGCACCACAATACTTACAGTCTGAGCAGTGACTTTTACAAGTTATCAATCAAAATGCAGGAAACTGTGATGTCACTGGTGACCAAGGAAAACCAGTCCCTGTTGCTTCATGTGAAAGGGTTCACCCATGCTCCAGCGACAATGAAGTTCCTGGTGTAAAGTACAGTGCCAGCACTTCAGTGACACCAGGCACCATGCTCTAACTATCTGCTGTCCGGCAGTAGGACCATTGTCCCCTGCCCCCATTTATTTATATAACAAACTCTGGGTCTCATCCCAGTGGCAAAAAGGCTGAGCTGCAGATCAGCAACATTACCCAATGGCAAAAAATCAAGGTCGCATGAGAAGCGTGTGGCATTATTCCGCCGGCAACATCATGGGGCAATAATCAGTCAGCACATTAATGGGATACGATGTGAAAGACAATATTCTGGCAGTGAGAAATAGTTCTCCCTGGTTACCTGGCAAACTATGGCAAACTATATACAAATACTACAAGGTGTGGGCTACCTTCCACAACTCCTGTTATGCTGTCTCTGACTCGTCCTAGATGTTGCCCAGAACAAGTGTATTTGCTCAATCCAAGTAACATGTACATCTGGAGATTGTCTCCTGCCCCCCCAGCCTGACTTTAGACTGCCCACAATACATGCAAGAGGTGGCAGTCTCTGAGCATGCTCTCCCTCCAATCCCCCCCTGACCCACCACCCCTGCTCTCCCCACTACCTGGTGCTCTGGATATCTCCCATGTTATGTTTCCAGTGCTTCTTTGCAAATTTGGTTGTTCACATACTGTTATTCCTCTATTGTGGTTGTATTTGCCAATTCTGTTAAGTGCTGTGACATTCTGTATGGGCTTGTTTATTGATGCATCCTGTGATCTCTGAAAATATGGAAAAGTTAAAAAGGATTAACTGAAAAACACATTATAATGGTTGATTAAATATGATTTAGCTACTGTATGCCCTTGTTATATTATCAAATTAAAGAAAAGCAAGCCACATTACTAGTAGTTACAGTATTAATTGTATCTCCTTTCAGATCTTCCTACATTATATGTGTGCTGATCTCCCTGTCCTGAAAGTCTTTTATTCTAAACAGCAGCAAAACCTCTCAGAATGTTAAAACATTGTACTGATGCTGGTGCTATGAAGAACTAACAACTCTATGAAATACCCACAAAGGTCATCATATGGAGGTCCAGCAGCAGGGAATGTCAAATTACATGTCTTAGGTAGAAACAGATGACAGGGAGCAGGTGAAGACTGAGTTAATGACCCCTGTGCTTCTTGTACAATCTTATCACTGTGCATATTTCCTCTATAGCTTTAACACATTATCTTACTGTGTTCTGAAATCAGTGTTTCAGAGAACAGTTGGCCTTACAGACACCTATGGTTTGAAAATGAGAATTTACTGCACTGTGGGTGATTGGGCAGACAGGCTCAAATGATCCATCTGTGACCCTCACTCTATTTTCAAAAGCTGAAATCTGTCCACTCTGTTGCTGTAGATTGTCTGATAGATAGTGTAACTCTTTCTGAATTTCAGATGCATTAGTGTAGAAAAAAAAGACACAATTGTTTTTCTGTTTTTAAAGGCTTTTTTGCTTTTCTGTGTGTGAATTTTTTAGTGCTTATGAAAAATGCTGGATTGACAGCTCAGGAACCTGAAGTCCTGTATTTGCCCACATGACAGGTACAGCATGGATGATCACAGTATAAGCTTCCGCACTCCACCAGTGGAGGGACCGCCACAAAGGTGAGGAGATAGCCCAGTCTCCATGCCCATTCAGTCCTCAGTCTCTCATGTGAAACTGCCAACAAGAGTGCCAATTAGTACCAGAAAAGATGTATTTGTGGCAAAAAAAAAATGCAAATCATGACTTTTCATCACAAACAGATATAGCTTTTGGAAATAGCAGTAGAACAGCTTGGACGCAATTGAGCAGATACAGTTGCATGCAGATATTACATTTGCATCTGTGCCTGAGCCTTTTGAAAATCTTGCCCAACTTCTCCAACATATGAATTATTAGTCATAAAAAGGTCATGGCTCATAAATGATTCTGCGGCAATGATAGCTGTTATTAGACACTTCCCTCTCTCCAATTGTCTCTTGAATATATTGCTCTATTTACTGCATTAATAGAGCCTGTTAGGTTAGGTTAGGGATCTCACTAGGTGCATAAAGGGTACTTGAATGAATTGACTAAGTTACAGTTTTATTCTTTGAACGTGCTTCAAATAATTGCAGAGACAGTAGAGTTGAATTTTATGATGGCTGACATTCTTCGCACATGTTCTTAACTACAATCACAATTGGAACAGTGCTGTAATGTAAGTTTTATGTTTAATCATTTAAATACGTGTATATTTCTTTGATATTGTATGGCATTTGCTATAAAATCAAAGAACCTAACTTATTCTGTGTATTAAAAGGTCCCATGAAAGTTGTATAAGCATTACTTTTTGAAGCTGAAATTAAATGATGAAGAGATAATGAATATTTGTAAGCTGCATAAAACTGCAGGGATAATAAAATGCATATTTTGGTAAAGTTATTAGCACTTAGCCAAATGCATGAAACAGCACACCACACATCTCTAACAAAAAACATATTACCTCAGTTCAGGTCGTAGCGTTCTTCTTTTAATTTAAGTTGCAGTTCAGTACAATGCACAGCATGACATTTGGTGAACCTCAAAATATGTTAGGTTGACATCTTATTTATTTATTTGAAAATTTGTAACTGGAAGAGGCACACTGCACAAAAGCTCATTTCCAGATGTGACCCGTGGGATAAGGAACAAGAAATATAATGATAAACGCATGCACGGTATTAAGGACTAGTACAAAATAGAGTAAAAACAGTACAATGTAACAATGAAACAAATTAAATAGGATCAGACAAACAATTTCTAATAGTAAAACTGGGAAGGATCAGGGAGGGGAATGGCAAGAACATGAGGGAATGGGGAGAAGTTTTAGCTGGTGCCTACAGGAGAAAGGGAAGGGGGAAGATGAAGAAAGGAAGGGGTCAGGTTCCAGAGGGAGGGAGGAAAGGCAATAGGAGAAGGCTGATTGCCTAGCAGAGGAATAAGGGTAGGGAAGGGAGAAGGGAGAAGGTGCAAGGATCTCTGGAGCAGAGACAGTATGAGGTAAAGAGAATGGCAGAGAGGAGTGAGGACAGGCAAGAGGGTAGGGTCTCAAACCAGAATTTGGAGACGAAGACGGCATAGTGAGGCTGGCAATGTGAGGAAAGGGAGAGGATGGACAGTGTCTGTGGCGGTGTCACCAGGAAGTCCACAGGTCTACACAGCACTCTACCCATGGTAACTCTGAGGAACATGTAATGCACTGTGAATGCAAACAGAGTGAGTTATACTATACTCATTGGGTGTAACTGTGTGGTAGAAGGTATTGTTACTACTGTATGTAGGGTGTCTTTCTTCCTGCAGTGGGTAACAGGTACAGCTGAGTCATCCAGGCTGCAACTTGCCTTGCAGTAGCTCTGCAGCAAGCTGCAATATGCTGCAGGGAATGGTGCACCAACCTCCCCATATCGGCCATGACAGTGCAGCGCTGTTGGGAGGCTGGAACTGGGAGGCGCTGTACTGGTCAGTTGTGGGGGCGCTGTATGCTTGTCAGAGGTGAGCAGGATAAAAGTGATAAGGTGCAGGAGGTGTCCTAGGTTTAGACAGGACCTGGAGAGAGGCCAGACGTGTTTGGTCCCCGTCCCCATGGGTCCCACCAGACTGAGTGGGCAGGTAGCCAGTGGGGCTGCAATGTCTGCCAGTCCCCTTACAGTGGTGCTTTGTACTTTGTGCTTTCCCAGGTCGTGCCTGAAAATAGTCATATCTGTGGCTAGTGCACCTTACCCAGTAAACAAAGACTAAATAAAATGCAAAATTGATCAGAAATAAAACCTCAGTTATAGTGGATTTGATTTTGATGGTCGAACTGGCTTGCATCAAGGAGACCTGGGTGGGTGGTGATGCCAGGCCGGTTTTAGAGGCAGCCACCCCCTCGGGTACTGCATAGTGCACTGCCCTAGGGTGGAAAGCAGGGGTGGGAGAGTGGCCATCTGCTTTAGATCCAACCTGGGTTTCACTGTGCACCCAGTGGGAACTACCAGGTCCTTCAAATGTGTGGCAGTGTGTGGGGATCTGGATGCAGGCTGCAGGATTCTCCTGATTTTCCACCCCCTGGGGCAGTGGAAGAATTCCTGCAGTAGGTGGCAGATCTCATCATCATGAAGTGTTGGAGGACCCAAATATTTAGTGTTGGGGGACTTCAACGCTTGGGCAGACAATGAATCCTCCAGGCTTGGTGCCAATCTCCTCCAGATGATGTAATCTCTATGCCTATTGCAAGAAGTTACTTCTGTGACCTATCATGGTGGACACATGTTGGACCAAGTGTTCTCACTGGGGCTTGAGGTAGGTAACCTCAAGACTGATCAAGTCAGTTGATCTGATCATTGCACAGTGATGTTCTGCAGAGAGATGGTCAGCTACCGCCCTTTGAGGGGATTGTCCCCTCAGGGTTTTTTGTTGGTGGCTGATCTATCTAGTGTAGGTGTTGCATGTGAGAAGGGCATGAGTGATGCAATTGCCACCTATAATAGGGCAATGTCCGATGCACTCGATGCCCTTGCACCTGTCTGTGTATTACCCAAATCCTCTCACTTGAGGTCTCCTTGGTTTGATGGGGAGCTCAAGGTGATGAAGATTAAGGATCGGAAGTTAGAGTGCTGCTGGTGGAAGACCAGGCTAGTGGATTAAAAACTAGCCCTGCGTACTCACTACAGTGAGTATCAGGGGGCAATCAACTGTAAAAGGGCAGAGTTCCTGTCCAGGGAGATTGCTGCAGGCAAGAACCAACCCACTGTGCTATTTCTGACTGTAGACAGGCTATTACACCTGGTCTGTCGGCAGCAAAAAAAAGCCTTTTCTGTTTCTTTGTGTGAGGAGTTTACTCGGTTCTTATCTGACAGGGTGTCCTCCATCTGGCTGCAAATTCCATCAGTGAGCCAGATTACAGCCTGCAGTGATTGCTGTGGGCATCATAGAGGAACTCCACCTGTTTGGGGTGAGTTTAAACCGGTGGAGGTGACTGAGGTCATTGAGGTCACTTCCGGGCTAAAGCACACATATTGTGAACTAGACCCAGTGCCGACACTTTTCTTGATGTGCTATGTTGGTTCCATTAGCTCAGTGTTCACCTTCATTGTCTGGTGCTCTTTGTCAGAGGAGGTCTTCCTGGATTCCTTGAAAAAGGCTTTGGTGAGATCCCTTCTGAAAAAAATTTCCTTAGACCCTGACATCTTGGCAAATTATCAACCTATCTCCAACCTCCCTTTTTTGGGTAAGGTTGTAGAGAAGACTGTGGTGCAACAGCTTGAGGAGCACCTTGTGACCTTTGACATCTATAAGCCATTCCAGTCTGGATTTCGTGCTAGGCATAGCACTGAAAAGGCATTAGTTCCGGTGCACAATGACTTCCTTAGGGTGAGAGATAGAGAAGAGGGGTCAATTCTCATTCTCCTCAATCTCTTCTCAGCATTTGACACAGTGGACCATGCTGTGTTGCTTGACCATCTCAGGGAGCACTATGGGCTTGCTGGTACTGTCATCTGCTAGTTTGAGTCCTACCTCGTAAACAGGAGGCAACAAATAGTGATGGGGAATTTCATCTCCTCCTCGAGCCTCCTGTCCTGAGGAGTACCTCAGGGTTCTGTCTTGTCACCAATGTTGTTCGTTGTGTACTTGCTGCCCCTGGTTGAGCTCATTAGGAAGCACAATGTGGGTTTTTATTGCTACGCAGATGTTACCCAGTTGTATCTTTCCTTTGCCCCTGGGACATCCGATGCTGTGGAAGTGCTTAATAGCTGCCCAGCTAAGATTAATGACTGGATGTCCTCCAGCTGGTTACAACTGAACCCTGATAAGACAGAGGTCCTGGCTGTGGAGTCAAACCAAAGGCATGATGGGACTACCTCTGGTGTGGCAACTGGTCTTTTCCTGGGGCAACAAGAAAACTCTGGCACTCACCACCTCTCCAAATGAAAAGCGAACACTTGGATAAAAAATAAGAAACTTTATTACAGCAGATAAAAGCACGCCTGACGCATTTTAGACAAAGCAGTCATTTTTCCAAGGCTGTCCAAAACGAGTCAGGTGTGCTTTTATCTGCTGTAATAAAGTTTATAATTTTCTAGCCAAGTGTTCACCTTTCATTTGTAGAGGTGGTGAGTGCCAGAGTTTTCTTGTTGTTCTAGTATTTTTTTTCTCTGAGCACCACCCTCCCAGTGCTGCCTCTTTCTTCTGTTTTTATTTCTTTTCCTGGGGCCTACACCGTTGATGGCTTCCTCTAGGGTACGCGATCTGAGCATGTTCCTAGATGACGGATTGACATTTGAACCCCAGGTGTCATCCATTGTCCAAAGTAGTTTTTACCATCTGAGAAATATTGCTAGGGTCAAACCCCTAGTTCTGCTTGAGGACTTCCCTATCTTGGTATTTGCCTTTGTGACATCTAGGCTTGATTACTGTAATGCGCTCTACTTTGGGGTCTCTGGAGGTACCCTCCTCCAGCTGCAGTTAGTGCAGAATGCTGCCACCAGGTTGCTGACAGGACTTCCTAAGTTCAGTCATGTAATCCTGGTGCTGCACAAACTGTACTGGCTGCTGGTCAGGTTGAGGGTTATCTTCAAGGTGGGCTTGCTCACCTTTAAGGTCCTGCATGGACTAGACCCTGGCTATCTGTCTGACCTTTTTACACCTGCTGCTCCTGTTTGTTCCCTCTGTTCCTCCTCATGTTTCCCTGGACAAGGTTAAAAACTGCTGGTGACAGGGCATTCAGTGTTGCCGGCCCTGTCCAGTGAAATTCACTATCATCTGCTGTCAGGGAGGCCCCTTCAGTTGTGGTCTCCAAGGGCTGCCTAAAGACCTTTTTGTTTGCTCTGGCTTTCCCAGATATAGAGCTATAGATAATTGTTATCTGATCTGCCTTTGATGTTTGCTTTTTGTACTCAGTTTACTGATTTTATTATATTTATAATGTTTAGCTATATTTATATATTTATGTACTGTCCTATCTCTTTGCTGTTTATATTTGTAAGGCACCCAGAGCCTCCAGGATTGGGCACCTAAGAAACAAAATTTGCCTTGCCTTGTCATGCCAATTCAATGGTAATTAAGCCCTTTTGTCATGCACAAATTTGTGAGATGTCTTATTGCACTGAATCCTTGCGACTCCACTGTAGGCAAGGCCCCTAGAATTTTGCGGCTACAGAATTTTGTACAGGACTTGCAACCTGTTGCAGAATATCTGCAATGCTGCAGAATTCACTGTTCTTGGTGATTCTTTATTAATATTTCCAGTTTATCCATAGCACCTGGTTCCCTTCCCCTATTTTTATATCCAAAACCCATCTATGCTCAGCATGTGATGTTATCAGTGCTATCACATTATACATTAGCTAATGACAGGGCTGCATTCTGCCACAGAAATGGATAGTCACTTATGTCTACCATAGCTCCCACTCCCAGAGGAAGTGGCACAGCACATCAGGTACTGTGACATTTGCTCAGCCTGTACTACAGCCTAATAAAATTTTCAATCTTAAGTCTTTACACTAGGGCCAACTTAAACAAATATGTAACAATAGCAAAGACCTGTTAACTCCATACCTTACTTTGTACAGATTTACTTGTGCCTTTAAGGTATAGGGATGCCGTCTGAAATTAATAACTGGTAAAATGAATTCACCTGTCCATTTTAAGAAAAGTAAAGTAATTATGCACAGAAAGTTAGATTATAATAATGTGTAGACATGTTGAAAGAACAAATCTACTAAATGAATAACTGCACTGTACACATTTTGCCAGGATTATTGATTACATGTTATCACAGGTTGGTAGAATTACCTAAATGTTATGGAGAAATGTTGTATACAGGGCCAGTCAATGGGCCAACTGGTAGCATGTTGTGTTCCCTTTTTTTTTTGTAAATGATATTTTATTGAAGTAGTCATTTTTTTTAACAATTCATATACAATTGGAAATTAGGTAATAATTTCATCATAATACAGCTCTGCCAGAAACCAATTTGTCATAAAATATCTGATATAAATCCACATTAAATATTGGTATATTTAGTTTTAGGGGCGGTATCAAATCCAGTAGCTAAAGGCAATAGAGGTATCATTTTATACTATGTTGAGAGTGCATAAATACAATATTATTAAGTTGTCAACACTGTAAAATCATTTATTGTCCATTGATCAATTTCTTTATTAAAAGATTTCCACACAGAACAGAAATCATAGAAATATTTTTAATTATAAACTGCAGTCAAAAAAGGTTATTTCCATTCAAATTTTGGGAGGGGGACTAAGATAGTATCACATTCCCATTTCTTGAGTATTAGGGCCAGATATTCAAAGCTTTGCGTGGTCCGCAAACAGTTTGCATGGGTTTAGCGTGGGATTAATGCGGGACTGCCATATTCAAAAGGCCACATAGTGCGGGCAAAGTGCATTAGTGCTGAGCAAAGCATAATTATATGCAAGGGGAAAAGTGAACATGAATACAGGTGCTATGATATATTCAGCGACTAACGCTGCACTAAGGTGTTTAGTGCAACATAGCGTGACCCTTAGCGTGGAACAAATTACTGCACAGGAAAAGCTGGTCTTAACCCTGAGCATACAGCTTTGCACGTCATTGGTGCATAGCACAGTGCTTGCGCAGGATTAGCACGGCTTGCACAACCCTAATATAAGAGCATGACACTTAGAAAATGCTTGACATGGAGGACACATGCTGCTCACTGCTGGCACCACCATGATGCCAACAGCTGCCACTGGACCAAGCCAAGCACAGACAGTAAGGGGGAGCTGACCCACAGGGGACAACTAGGCAGTGTGGCCATACAGCACACACCTGCAGACCATACGTCTGTGGTGACCAACAGATGCCAGCACACACATGCAGCACTGTGGGCATGGCAGCCATTGAGGGGAGGGTGTATGGGTGGCCAGACCTAATTACAGACCAGGTGTGGCCACATGGCTGGGACACAACATGCAGTGCACATGGGTCAGTAGTGGGAATACCCCACCACCTGAGTGCCTGTCGGAGCATACATGCCTCCGCAGCCACATACCGCTCAACTGTACAGAAGCCACAGCACACACAGCTGGCCATGCAAATGTCACTGTGAGCATCCCATGCCACAGGTGCAGCATCTGTGGATCATACAATGGCAAAACAGTACTGTCCACCATCAGTAATCACCTGCATGCTGGGCCTGTCACTGTGTACAGTGCAGTGGTCATCACTGCCCTACATACCATAGGCATTGCTGTGTCCCTCACACTATCAGACCCCTTGCTACTGCAGTGTCTGCTGTGCACTGTAGCATGGCCTACAGTGCGACGGTTGCATACAGCACCACCACTGCCTGTGCCTCTGCTGTGTTCTCCCCTGGGGCACACAATGCAATGCTGTACTGCATACATGTAGCCTGCAGCTATCATCATGCACTGTCAGACTGACCTACAGGTGGAGCTGTGGCCAGACCTGGCCAGCCCCTGTACTTCCAGACTGACCTACAGGTGGAGCTGTGGGACCCTGCAGTAACGCTGGGCAAACTGCATGCAAATCAGGGTATGATGAGATGCTAATCTGGCTGTTTGCCCAGAGACTACCTAAGTAGGCTCATTTACATGTCACTTTTGAATATGGCAAATCCTAGCACCGGGCAAATGAGTTAGCACCAGGCTAACAGCTTAGCTGCACGCTAAAGCCGCGCTAATGGTTTGGGGATGTTTATAAGTTTTGATCACTGTTCTTTCACATATGCTGCTGCCTGCTGCTGTACTGGGTCCACGCATCTGCTGACACACACATTGGCCAAATAGTTAATCTCTACCTACCCTCACATCACTGTGCACTGTGTTGTTGTTGTGGTTTGCACTTCCTGGTTGCTATATTCAGTGCTGCCTTATTCTAGGGCTACGTTTGCCCTGCACTCCCAGCCCTGTTTGCACAGCCTCATTCCCATGCTATATTCAGAAGCTGTTTGCCCCAGGCTTTTCCTTTTGAATATAGCTTGCTTTTGTGCTCCGGGCTACGTTTGCCTGCCAGGCAGTGTTACCTTAACAGAGGGGCAAAGCTTTGAATATCTGGCCCTTAATCTCTTAATTGAAATTATGTTTGCTTTAAGAATGTGTCTCTATTCTGGCTGTATCCCCATGATACTATACATTTCCAAAATTGTATATCTAGGATCCTTCCAGTGTGTGTGGAAATTCAAAGCCTAATTTATCTAGGATTTCAAAAGCAGAGGACCACCAACTAAAACTTAATTGGCAATCCCAAAAGACATGTAACATATCTGCTTTTCCAGCCTTACAATGCCAAGATAAGTTACTGGTTCCTGTATTCATTCTGTACAATCTATAGGGGGAGTAGTAGGCCCTGTTAAGACTCTTGTACTGTATAACTCTATTCCTGGTAAATTTGTATTGGGAAATTGAATCACAGGCTAAGATCCATTGTTGGTATGTACAATTTTGTTTAAGCTCTTTATCTCATTTTTGGAAAGTTGTTTTGTAAATTTTGAAATGAGATTTATGTCAATGTCCTATTAATCAGTCAAATAATTTGACTGATTTATTTACTAAAGTTTTCTGCAGGGCCTGCTCCACCTCCCTATTATTAGGTGCCATTTCCCACATATTATAATCCTTACTATATAAGCTGCTAAGCTGGTTAAAGTAAAAATATTGACTATTACATAATGAAAATGTATCTCTAAATTGGTTCCAGGTTAGGTTATTCCCCTTCCATAAAAAGCTTGCCATCTAATAATGCCTTTATCGTCCTATAACTTGTTTACTAATAGCTTCCCTTCTAATTTAAAGTTGGGATTATTCCATATTTTATTCCTGGGTGATAAATATAATTCCCATTTAGTTCTCTTTGTATATTTAATAAATCCTTCTGCTATATTCCTAACAATCAAGAGTTTGACTTTATGCAACTTCCTGGATGAAAATGCAGTTTGAGTAATGTCTACTTGTTCTATAGAAAATTATTTGATTAAATTATTTACGCAATTTAGATTGGTACTGGGATCTTTCTCATGTGCCCATTTTATTGACATCTTCATTATACAGTATAGGAAAAATAACATCTCTCAATATCAGGTCATGCTAAACCTCCTTGATCTTGAGGTAGGCAAAGTTTATGCCAAGAAATTCTGGCTGGTTTATTATTCCAAATGAATATTTTGATCTCTCTATTTATCTGATTAAACCAAATTTCTGGAATAGGGGTTACCACTGTTTGTAGTCTGTAAGATAGAAAGGACACTGTCATCATTTTTATTATTTGGATTTTCCCCCACATGGCAAGTGGTATTTCACTCCAAAAGTGTAGCGTATATTTTAATGAGTTGGATAGTTCTTTGAAATTTAAAATGTATAAGTTGTTTAGTTTATTGTAAATAAAGATTCCCATATGTTTCATGCCATCTGTTTTTATATTGTTTTTTATATACTGCTGTATTTTTTCTAGATATTGAACATGAAAGGTAATCATTTCTGATTTATTTTCATTTATTTTGTAACCTGCCACATTAGAAAATCTTTTTATTACTGTTATTAATTCTGTACACTACATTCTGGTTCCTGCATTGTCAATAAAATCTGCAGATGCATTACGTTTTGTCTCCTCCTTATCTATCTTTATTCCCCTGAATTTTCTTATTGAATCTTATTTAATTTAATAAAGGTTCTAGTCCCATTATAAATAAAGATGGCGATAGTGGGCAGCCTTGCTGGACTTCCCTATGAAGTTCTATGATCTCTGAAAAATTAACTTTTATTTGTGCTAATGGTTTATGATAAATAGTTTTAATGTTTTGAATAAAATCAGCGGGGAATCCAAAAAAGTTAAAATACCTCACACGAATAGGCCCATTCCAGCATATTGAAGGCCTTGGTGCCATCCAATGCCACCAAGGCTGCCGGGACACCGGAATTTTCCAAATACTCTATCAAAAATTGGACTTTAGCAGCCCTGATTGAATAATTTTGCAGGGGATAAATTACGCTTCATTATAATGAATTAATTTGTCTGGTAAGGGGAGTATCCTATTATTAAGTATTTTTGCGAATATTTTGTAATCCACATTTAATATTGCTATGGGTCTATAATTTTCTATTCTATTACTTTCCTTTCCTTGTTTTAATATTACTGAGATATAGGCTTGGTAAAAAGAATCTGGCATCTTATTTAACCATTGTATCTGGTTAAACAGTTTGTGTAATACCGGAATTATTGTTTTTTTCAAATGTTAAATAGAATTCCACTGTAAATCCTTCTAACTCTGAGCATTTTGCTTTTGCCATCTGATGTGACATGTCTTTAATTTCTTCTTCTGAAATGGATTGGGATAGAGATTCTGCCTCACAGTCAAATATTTTTAGCTTTATAAATTTCTCATAATCCCTTACTTCTTCCTGTGATGGGGGCAATCAGAAGCATATGGAGAAGCATACAATTTGGAAAATTCTTTCAGGATCTCTTTTTGATCAGTGAAAATCTGTCCCTCTGCATTTTGTATCAAGTTAGTTTCTGCTTTTTCATTTTCTAAGGCTTATAACCTTTTTGCTAGAACTTTACCTATTACTTCACTATTTGTTTTCCAGTTCTTATTATATCTTGCCAATTTTTCTTTATTTCTAAATATTCTGTCATTTCAATTAATTTCCTAAGCTCTTTCAGTTCACGTTATTTGGTAGTGTCTCCACTTTTAACTGCTAATTCTAAATTATTAAGTTTAGATTCTATTTCCTTCTTTATTTTTAATCTTTGTTTATTTTTCCAGGATGCTTCTGAAATAATAGCCCCCCCCTTACTGTTGCCTTAAAAGCATCCCAGTGGTCTACAATATTCTCCTCTGAAACTGTATTATTTAGCATAAAATATTCCATAGCTTGAACAATTCTTTGTCTAAACTTTCCATCTTCTAATAATTTATTACTTAATTGTCACAGAGTACTTTTGTTTTTATCTTTAGTATTCAAAAATATATTACAGGTCACTGGACTATGATCTGAAATGAGCCGAGTTTCTGTATTAGCTATACTTTCAAGGCTCTCTATTAATAATTCTCTAGACATAGATATGTAGTCTAATCTAGAGTGTATCCCATGTCTGGCTGAATTGTAAGTGTAATCTTTACTCCCCCCATGCAGTTCCTCCATATGTCCACTAGATTATTGGAATCCCAAAAAATGTGTAATAATATTGCTTTGTATTTATCCCAATTAGTTCCCTTTGAAGTCTTATCTAATGCACTATTAACTATACATTTTAAATCTCCACTTAATATGAGGTTCCCCAATTCCAGGTAAATATAACTTTATTCCGTTCAGCCAAGAAGTTGCCATAGCCTTTAAATGATCCATATATGGAACCAAAAATAATACAGTCCCTCTATTGTCTAGTTTTGTATTTACCAGTATGATTATACCTTTTTTTACTAGCCACTGTATTAATGATTTCCCCTTTAAAATACTTATCAAATAGAATAGCCACCCCTGCACTTTTCTTATTCTCTCCATGTGAGTAGTATAGTCAACCAGGCCATCTTTTCATTCACTTTGCTATCACCTTTTCATTCAGAAAAGTTTCCTGAAGCATAGTAATATTAGATTTCAGTTTTTTAATTCTGACCAATATCCTCATCCTTTTTATTGGAGAGCTAATACCATCAACATTCTGTGTGCATCCTTTAACTGACCCCATCTTTATAAGTCAATATAATGATTTCCCTTATAACCTGTTTATTACCCTGGTCTTCCAAAAATGTTTTAATTTGTTTTTCTCATTCCCCCCATCCCCCTGATCATATGTGCCAAAGAACAAGTTCAAGCATAGCCCTCTAACACTCTGGGAGACAATGGTTAAGAACTGGGCTAGTTCCCCCACCTCGTCATTTCTTTTTAACCTTTATTCATAAACCAATTCCATTTCATTTCTCAAATGGTACATCAGCCAAACATTAATAAAATAAAATTTCAGCCATCTTCAAAGGTAGAAAATGTTGTGGGCAATCTTATTTTTAAATCAGATGTGGCTTCTGGCAGACAGCTGTAAAACAAGGTTTGATTATTTAACAGTACTTTCAATTTGGAGGGAAAAACTACCTAAGCCTTTATCCCTTCTTTCCAAATTTTCTGTTGAATCTCTCCAAAATGTTTTCTTTGGTCCCACAGTGCTTTGGAAAAATCATTTTTTTAAGAAATTTCCTTGATCTTTATAGGTTAATTTGTTGGTGCCATAAAAAGCTTTCATTATACTGTCCTTCACCTCTGATGTTAACAATTTAACTACTGCTGGTGTTGCTCTTAATTTTTATTCTTCTTTTCTAGACCTTAACCAGAGTACTCTGTCAATAATTGGGATGTCAGTATCTGGATCCAGGATTTTTGAAAAAATATCCAACATTATACTTTTAAGTGATGTTTCTTTCTCCCATTCCGGTAGGATTCCAAAGATCTGAATAGTTTTCCTCCTAGCTCTGTTTTCCTGATCATCTATTTTCCATCTTAAAGTGTCTAGCTGTTTTTTCAGGTCTTTTACTTCTTGGGGTAGTGGAGCTGCCATATCTTCTAAATCAGATTGTTTCTTTTCCAGTTCACTAATTCTTTTAATCCCCTGCTCCAAGTTAGTGTCTAATTTCTGGATGTTATCAGACAGGGACGCTATAGAATCTGGCAAATGATGCAATTTTTCAGTTGAAGCTTGTAAAAGTATTCACATTTTTGATCGATTGCATCGCGCACTCAGGGGGTACTTCTTTGTAGGGTTCATTCTGATTTGGGCCTGTTCTGGCTTCTTTCTCATTTGAGCTAATTGGGCCAGTCAGTTTTCCCTGTAGATGGCTCACTCAAGACTGAATCATCAACTGAAAAATGTGTTGGCTTCACCAAAGGGCCTGGCGATAATTCTCCCTCATTTTTAGAGGAAGCCATCTCAATTTCTTGTGAACATTGCCCCATTTTAGTCATTGTGGGGGCAGCTTTCATCTTTCTTTCTTTCCTCTTCTCAGTCTCAGGTTGGACTTTAGGAGCCATTTTGATTAAATTGAGATCATCTGGTTTGCAGCAATTTTTAAAGGGGAATTTTAATTGCTTTCATTTCCTTCTTTTTGTTTCAGATACATTTTTAAGTTCATTTTCAGAAATGTTTAAAATATTTTACACATTTGTTTTACTCCCAGAGGCCTAAAAAAGATTGGAAAACCCATTTTTACTTAGCTCTTTATTTTGTTCACCTTCCTACATGTGCAGTCACTTCTTCTCTAATGTAACATTTAAACTGGCTTAATTTTAGTTAATTATTCCCTGCTATAGAGAAAGTTCTTTCTGTATCTTAAGTTTCATAACAACATTCAATTTTCACACTCTCAGGCAGCTTCCATACATATAGTAATTCAGAGATCAGAAAAAAAATGGAAAATACTGGACAAAACAGGATTATTTAGCTTATTTTTATAGCTGGCATCTCTCCTCAGTTACTCATCTGGATTTTTAAAGAGTTCTTTCTCTTTCAAGTTTATTTTTGTACAGGTGTGTAAACTGGCATTTTCTTTGGTGAAGCGCACTGATTTCAAATGTTCCTCATGGACCAATTCCGGTAATTTTTCAACTCTGGACTGCTACTGCTTACAGTTCATTTTATACAGGCATATGGACTGATGTTTTTTTTTGTAAATTGTGTATGTTTGCCTCCAACCGGCATGGTCAACAAGAATTGGGATAATGCACAGGCTTCAAACATCCATTATGGACTGATTCCTGTAGTTATTCAATTCCAGACCACTACCATGAGTAAGCGAACAAGCTCCCTGGACTCCAAAAGAAGCTCTGAATCATCTTGGAGGTGTCGCCACCATTTTGTTTGGCCATACTCAGTTTATTATATCATCACACTTCTTGCTTCCGAATATCACTGCAGAAAGTTAAACACACATTTTCCACTATCACTGACACAGAGGAACAGGGATACATGCCAAAGAAATACTGCCCAAAAAATGTGTACTGAGTTCCGGAGGACACCAAGACACCAGCACGGCATGGAGGGGTGCAGTCATCTCGTGCTTCCTAGTTCATGTTCCCATGCATTTGCATCACCATGCTACTCTACCCAGGTAGCATGTTGTGTTCCCATGCCAGTGACTCAGGTTCGGGGATGAGCTCTGGGAGCTGGCTAGGCTGCACAAGGATGGGGGGAAGCCCTGTTGCACACCATTGCTCTGAGACTGGGAAGGAATGGTGCAGTGTTCTGTCATTTGGGTGACACCTTGTGATGGGCTGGGGAGCATTTTCTCAAGAGCGGTTCACCTGCATGTCATGGCCTGGTGGGGTTATATAGTGTGTCAGCAAAAGAGGGTTGGCATGAAAAATGAGCCATGAAATAGCTCCTCTGTTTTGTGTATACCACTTCCAAAGGGACCTGTATGAATTAGGATGCAAGTTTACGGTCCCAAAAAGGGGAATTTATTTTTTAAAAAAGGTATGTTACAGGTTGCACATAAAGTGATACACAGTGGAGAACTCATGAGTGCTGTAAAAAGCATGAGAATATAGGTAACTTATTTATCACATAAGGTCCACTCTGCATATTTCATTTATGCAATAGGATAGGACCTTAAGTTATAGATCTTTTTTTATCTTTTTTAAAAATACAATTATTTCTAAAAGTCCAAGTTTTTTTTTGAACTAGTGTTACTGTGCATTCCACCATCCAGATTGCCATGGTCATTGCCATGGACATGAAGACAGTATGTCAAGCTGATGCTGTGATGTGGCAGTTCATTGGTGCCACAGAACAGCTGCAGAAATTACAAACCACTGCTGCAGAAGTTCTGTGGCAAACTGTAACCCTGTCACAGAACTTGGTCCCAAAGTGCAGCAGAAAAGTAGGAGACTTGACTGTAGGATACTCTCTAAGGAAAATCTATGTAGGGAGAAAAGGGACCAAGTAAGATACAGTGACCTTGGGACAGGTAGCATGGGTGCTGTCACCAGGTATTTTAGAACTCCTAGAAAAATCCTATCTAGGATACCCTGGTGAATTAGTCCTGGTAGAGGAGATTGATTCAGCATCTCTAGTAGAAAGCAAGGTGAGTGGACCCTAGGGCATGGCATAAATCTAGGAATACTAGTGGTGGAAGATGCAGAGAGTAGATGGTTGACAAGTTTGGGGGAGCAGGGGCATAACATGATGCAACACCTGTGAAGCAGCCATTTTAGGGAGGTCATCAAAAGATGGTGGTGCTGCCATAGTTTTGAAGCACTCACTGCAGGACTAGCCACAGTAAAGGCTGAACTTGGCCTTCTCCAGAGCAGGTCTGAGTGGCAGCAGGAGCACTCAAACAACAACAACTCCTCTTCCCCAAAGGATGCAAGAGTTCAGACTGGGGGTGGAATATAGTTGGCATCAACAGTGGAGGGGGGGGAGATAAAAGGTCCATTCAGGCAGGGGCTCGGTCCCTGAGGTGGTGACAATAAATAACTTTGTTCTCCGCCTACAGTAATTCACCAAATATTTACTGCACCAAAGAGGGCAGATACGGTACTTGAGAGAACACTGTATAGTAATACTTTGACCCTTGATCAGACTTTTATATTGAATAGATATATTTTTCTAATCTGAAAGTCCCTTTGAATGCTCATGAAACACAATTTCTCATATTTTCCACACCTACTATTAGAAGGGTTAGTTATTGCAATATAGCCACTGTTTAGTAAAATCAGAGCAAGGGGCAGCTTGGTTTTGGAAAAAAGCAATTACCCAACTTTTAGATATCATGTTAATATTATACTAAAGAAACTAAAATTCAGACTGAGCTTTTCTGTGGGCCAAGTGCCGATTTTTGACTGGGTATTTCACTCTTCCCCCATACTGCCATTGCCACTGCCACAGCCATACCTTGCTTTCTGCAACAAACAAGAACTGCACTCCAGGAAATGAAATCAGGCCAGAACACAAAAAGGAAGCATCATTTTCAGAAATGTTTAATGTGCAAATGCATGGTTTGAGGATATGATATCACCCCAGTACTTCGACCAACACTTGGTCTTTGTCAGAGAGTGGCCACTGTCAAAGACCAAGTGTTAGTCAAAGTGTCAGGGCTTTGTCACATTGCTTTTGATGTGCATTAAACTTTTCTGCAAATAATACTTCCTTTTTGTGTTTTGGCCTGTGTCCAGTTTCTGGAGTGGAGTTCTAGTTTATTGCTGTGTTTTTGGGCTGCCCACCCAAATCTGCACTGCCTCTGTCTTCCTAGATATGCTGCATTGTTGTGTGACTTCAGTGCCTTACTTTCTGGCCAGAAGGGCAGTCAAGTGTCTGCTTCACTGCTGATGCCAGTTTCATTCCTTTGCCAGACTGTACAAGGTGCACAAATGTCAGTTGTTCTTTACCCTATCCACATCAGGAGCTGATCACTTTTGTGACATGTTCAGACCCCCACCACCCACCACTACTCTCAGGGAAGGACACCCAGTTGTGCACACTAACTATGATCTCCCTGGTGGCCATATGGAGTGCCAGCACAGCATCACTGGGACAGAGTTTAGATTGAGTCTTGTCTAATGGATACAGCGTGTTTTACATCTCATGCTAAAAGGCTATTTGGTCAATTTTCTTTGACTATATTAATGTATGCCTTCTGCAGAGCACTCCAAGTGTCCAACATAAAAATACAGCACCAGTCTAATAAAATGAAAAGGGTTAGCATAAATATATATTAAAAGCTATATTGTAAGGCAGTGTTTTTAAATGAATCCCAAAAACAGAACGGGGATGTCCATAATTAATGTAGCCTGGCACTTCCAACTTTTAGGTCCAACTACAGATAAGACCGGTCTTGTGTTGCCATGACCAATGAACTACCAGCAAACCATCCCCTTTAAATATGGGAGGGAAGGGTGGGGTGTGGGTTGGTGGCAAACATTGTCTGGAGGTTTGGTGGATAGGATGATTAGAATTCATGCCAGGTCTTGTATCTAAAAATCTACAATGCATACATTGAAGACAATTCAATAATTATGCATGCTCTAATAGTTATAATTTTTGGACCACTTGGTTAGGCAGGACACTATTTCAAATAAGAATGAATTTCCATTATTTCACTCTTTTTCCCGGTTAGGTAGTCCACTCTGAGGAAAACCCAGCATGGGTGAAAACATTGGAATTATATTTGTTATAAAACTGCAAAGATAAATCCTGCACTGTGGCTTGTGGGATCAAATAACAAACAATAATTCAGCTGCTGTATTGGTGTATAAACAAACATCTCTATCTTAACAAAAATGCAGAATTTAACATTTTATAAAAACTCTGTGTAACCATGCACTCACATTAAGAGTAAAACATATTCATCAAAGCAACAAGAATATGAAACAACACAATTACCTTCTACCTTGGTGGCAGCTAGGGTGTCTGCTAAAAGATTTTCTGAAAAAAGGAAAAGGTTGTACGTAACTCACCTTACTGCAAGAAAACTGAGAGTGTGTAACTTGTGGAGGAAACAGTTTTTTAATTTGTGTATGGGCAATTTAACTTAGAGGAGTGAGGGATAATAGTCCATAGGAGTTAAAACAAAGTATTTTGATTTAGGGGTAGAAAGGGGTCTAATTTAATCTAAGGGTCCAGGTGATTCTCTGTAAATGTAAGGTTCAAAAATGTTCAGGGGGAAATTGGTCACATGGGTGTAAAGAAGCCAAGGATTGCAGTTGAATGGGTATACACAAATTAGTGAGTAGTTATGGTTGTGCAACATTGTTGATAGTCTGAAGGTAGCTGAATATGTCATTTGACTGTTATACATGGATACTGGGTCTGTTTGCACTCTCTGTCCCAGTGGAGAACTACCACTCTTTGGGGGTACTGTGAAGGCAAAGAAAGACTCTTAAGGAGGGTTCCATCCCTAGAGGTGCCACATAAACATTCCTTTAGGCTAAAGGTACCTTAGGAAGGAGCCCCAATCAGACAGGTACGCATCTGGAGGAGAAGGGAGTGATGGTGATGTTGAAGACATAGTGCTTCCAAGTGAAGCTGGAAAAAGCTGGTTTAAATAGCTCAGGGGGGAGTAGATAGCTCCCACCTATTGAACTGCAGGCATATTCTTTATGTTCAATGTGCATGCACAAATTAATGAGAATTATGCTTGTGCAACATTGTTGATAGTCTGAAGGTAGTTGAATGAAATATGTGGATACTGCGGCTGTTTGCACTCTCTAAACCATGGAGGACTAGTGTCCTGTCAAGGTACCATGAAGGCAAAACAGACTTCTTCAGGAATGTTCCACCCCAGAGGTGCCATGAGAACATAACTCCTTTAGACTAAAGGTTCTATAGGAAGGAGCCTAAAAGTACTGCATGACAGGTGGTGATCACAGAGACTGAGTAGAGTACTGACAGACAGCAATTGGTTATGACTGATTACAGAGATTGATTTGAGCACTGACTGATAGTAAAGGGTAGCTGAGAGTAGACAAAGACATGACTTCTGTAAGGAGAGAGGGAACAGCAGGGTTGAAGGTTAAGAGAGCCACCATCAAACTTCAACTCACAGTAGAAACCTATTACTAGGGTAAATGCTATACTTATTTCAATGCATTTATTACATTATGGCTTTCAGCACTCAGGAGAGACAAAAATGCTGTGGAGGAAAGCTCTGCAGACCCACGGCCTTAGCCACAATCTTTACTAGCACTTATAATTGTGACAGCTCAAACGATAATTTGGAATTTGAAATTCAGGGGAAGATTTTGAAGGGACAACTCTCTTTCTATCCCTCTAATGGGAATAACATTGTGGGGTGCTGCTATTTGATCTCTGTAGCTAAAAAAGTTCCCTGTGAAGGAGGCCCTCTCATTAAAGCATGAAATGAGGAGAATAGTAACTGCTGAATGGTTGACATCCAGTCTTGAGGGCGCCAAACAATGAATGGAAACTAAAGGAAGGGGATTCAGAATCAAACTAAGTGGACCTTAGACTGATGCAGGAACAATAGTTTTCAGAGGTGCTGCTAATGTGGTCTGCATAGCTAAAGGAACCCCTGCGAGCTTAGGGCCCCACCCTTTGGAAACTGAAGTCTTAAATACTACACCTTGAGGTGTTGCGGCTGAACGTCTTCACTGCTAAAGCTCCCCCCAGAGCTGTTTCTTGCGACCTAAGAATTTTTAGGTTGTCAAGCAGCTTTTAGGCCATGAGAGAAAATATTAAGGTTGTGAGGAAAGCCATATTGTTTTTGATTTGGGAGAAAAAAAATCAGAAAAGCATGAAAATGATGCTTTAAAAAAAAAATGCTGAACCTACTTAAACGGGACTCGTTTTGCTACATTCTGAAGTTAGTTTGACAAATTACCCAGAAATGTGTGTTTGGGCAACCCAGAAATGTGAACTAAGAATACCAACTTATGACATAAGAATACCAGCCATTGACATAAGAATTTGTACTTGGTACCAAAAAATAACTATTAATCAGTCATTTTTAAAGTTTTTTTCCATCAAATTTACATGGCTTTTTTGACACCATCTCATGAACAATGGAGGTGACATTTTTCAAATCCAGCCTGAAACGTGATTTTGCAGTCAGTACCGGGTCAATCTGCCGTATACTTAATGGCGAAGTCAAAACTGTGTACCCCATACAGCACAGGGAACTGGAGTGACAGGGTCCAAAACACCGCAAAGCACAAATATAGCAAGCACGATTTTGTACCCTGTCGCGTATGGCTGGTGTGGAGGAGTGACACAGAGGTTAAGACCTCTGATGGGGAGGTGGTCCACTGAGCAGCCACTGTGGCTCAGAGGGATGAGCCGCAGCACTGCAGGGCAGTTATGTGTCTGTGGACTGGGGCTTGAATCCTGGTCCCAGACTTTTGCCAACTGCATTGTGTGATTTTTTTTTTGCCCCCCCCCACTGGTGTTTCTCTTCATCCCCATGTTGACACCCCCCCATCCCAGAGTTGATTATATTAATGGGGGGGATCGGGAGTGCCACCCCCTTTAGAAAACAATGAAGTCCTCTGCTTTTTTCACTGATTTTGCTGTTTACCATTGTTTTTCAGCACCGGCAATGTATCCACTCTATTGACAGAGCGGTACACTGCTGTGCTGTTTTTGTTTATGGCGACATGACCCTATGCCTTTCGCAGTCATTCTGCAAAATCACTTTTTGGGCAGTATTTGAGAAATTTCACCTACCAGGTAATGAGTGGGGTCACAATGAGACTATGTTGAAAAGTTGCGGTCAAAATCTTACAAAAACAACAAAGTCAGGGAAGAACATATACATTTTTCAACTGACACTATTTTCAATATTTTTACCTCACAATTCTAGCATGAGTATTTCTTCAACTCACCTCATGAATGTGACAGGTGCCATTTTCAAATCCTGCCCAAAATTTGCTTTTGCACTTGTGGTGGTAAATTACATTTCTGCATGTATTTTAGAATAGACACCTATCATGTTCAAAAGGGGGGCATAAAAAGACTACGTTGAAAATCTGGGGTCAAAATGTCAACAAAAACAACAATTATGAAGAATGTTGTGTACAGGGCCGACCATTAGCCCAGTGAGCAGCATGTTGTTGTTCCTGAATGGGGAATTTGAGTTCGGGATGAGCTTGGCAAGCCAGCTGGGCAGCATGAGGATGGGGGCTGATGCAGTCATGCACCACTGCTCCTAGCCATGGAAGGGATTGCATAGTATTCTGCCACACAGGTGGCACTTTGTGGCAAGCTGGGGAGCCTTCCGTCAAAAATGGCTGACATGCATGTCCGAGCCTGATGGGGCTACATACTGGGGGGTAGTGAATCCCCACCCTTTGTGTTTGTCTATGGCCAGATATATGGCATATAGCTGCACATTTCTGTTTGCATCTTTTCTTGCCCAGTCCAGGATAAATCATGCACAGAACCTACAGTCTGTCTGATACTGAAAGAGTAACCTCAAGCTGCTAAACCGTATAAAATATGGAGTCTCTTAAGATGTACTATAACAGGATGATACAGTGTTAGGTCAGCCCATGTAGATATAAATAGAAAGAGCATCAGGCTTGCAGCTGAGCAAATACATTTATGTAAACGTATCATTAACTTAGGCAACTTGGGCAACAGCAGATCTGTACTTAGACTGCTAGTTAGTACTGTAGGGGCTCTCAGCATGAATCTAGTACAGCCTAATTTCATGATATATTTACAAAAACCTCCTTTCTTAGCTGCAGCCCTGAGGCTCTTTCTGTTCAATGGGGCTAACCTCAAACTGCACCATGAGTCAGAACAGGGCCAACTACAAGATTTTTAATAACTGGGAAGCATTAGATTATTTATTTGCACTGAGGTCATACAATGTTTTGGGGATGTAATGTAAATGAGTGACAGAACAGAATTTGTAAACAGTGAAGGCCGTATTTCATGGGAGAAGTTGGATTCAGCTGATGCATAAACAGAATACAATACAGCCCCTCCAAACTGGACACAAAGTAAAACCCAAAAAGGCAGCAGCCAAGCATGATGGCAGGATGAGAGACAATATTACTAATATACATCATGTATAAAGCATTTGTCAAAATCCCCAGGATCATCCCAAGAGGATATAAATGGCCAAAAAGGCAGAAGGAGTTGAGGAAGCTGCTGTGTATGGCATGTGACGTAGTCATCTACACACCCATAAGGGCTTAAAATGAGGACTGCCATATTAAAGGGACACTGTCAGCCCTTTTTGCTTCATATTATTTCTAGTTGAAAACCCACATTAGCTGCTACTTGTTTGATCTATTTCTTTTCTTAGTAGAACTAAAATGCATGGGAATGGTGCAATTATGTCCAGCCTTGTTTTGCATCAGTTCTTGATCCACTCTTATTGAATACATTCTGAACGTTAGGAACACCCCCAGACAGTGCAGGGACTCATGATGCAATAGTCCCCTATCCTCCCATGGTATCACTAGCGGCTATATTCTGTCGAGGGCATTCTCAAGACCAGGAAAGATGCATTGGAAGTTGATCAATGAATATAACCAAACATGTTTGTGTGTGATAACACCAGTTACCAGTAATGTTGGCAGTCTGTTTTTTACTTCTAAAAAGAAAAAAAAGAATCTGCATCAGACTACTAACTACATCAGCAATTTCTACAGAATGAGAGCAAACATAACATGTGATTTTATGACTGCATGGGTGGAGCCCTGAAGGTGTTCTGAGATCACTATAGAGGAGAGGGGATCATGAGCAGAAATGGTCCCTGTATTCTCCTACAGTGATGTGGTGTGTTGTCCAAACTGCTCCCACCATTGGTGGTATATGATGCCTCCTTCTCCCCTCACCTACGTGAATGCAAGTCCCCTTTGTGGATTGGTCACCCCCCCAGCACACTATTTTATCATTCTACTTCCTGACTCAGTTGTGTGCATCAGCTAGTTTTTCTATTCAACCATTTCTCTCACTATAACATGGCAGATATTATTGTAGAAGAGAAAAGCTGCTCTGGCCATGGCCACAGCACTTTTTCTGAACAACTCCCCCACCAAAAAAAAGTTCCTCACAACCTGACCAGAAATCGGCAAGCAAGTCTGTCACTCAGCCACACTCTGCTGATCAACAGCAGCTGTATGGAGCCAGACGTCAAGAGCACAGAGCTGTAAAAGGTAACCTAGAGATCCAGCTTTGAATCCCACAGTCTGCATTTACTCACTGTGCAGCAATGAGCAAGTCATTATTTATTTATTTATTTAATTTTGGTAACCAGGTAGGCCCACTGAGACCAGTATTAGTCCCTTTTTCAGGGGCTACCCGAGATTAATTACACATAGTACAACAGGATAAAACATTGACATTAGATCCAACAACATAACGATTATTTACATTTCATGAGAGATGGCGAACATATTATGAACAAACTACATAAAGCGACTAGTGTTGGTTCTCATATACATATTAGGTACGGTCAACTATCATATTCCAGGATCATGCAAACAACAGGATAGTTGAGATTCAATGATTACAGGTGCATTGGTTTAATTCCAGCAAGCGTGTTTTAAGTCCCTTTTTGAAGCCCCCTTAGTGATTCACATTCTTGGAGTTTAGGTGGAAGTGAGTTTCATATGGGAGGAATGAGGGACGAGAAGGCCCTGGAACCTTGGGAGGACTGCGTCCAGGGAACCATGAGGAGCTGTCTGCTTGAGAACTTTAATGTCCTGCTGTTCATTTTAGCTTGTAGTACCTCTGCCAGACTAGGCAGTGCAATAGCCAGCCTGAGTTTGTAGGCTAGGCATAGTGGTGAATATTGTAGTCTACCTTCCAAGGTGGGCCAATCAAGGGCTTGCAGGACATGACAGTGGTGTTCTCTTTGGGGTGCCCCTAAAGCAAATTTGCTGATCCTGTTGTATAGGGTCCTAAGTTTATTCATCTCAGTGTTTTTAACAGAAAGGAGCACAGGGGAGCCATAGAGTAGTTTGGGTAGCAGGGTACCAAGGGCAATCTTGGCACATGACCCCAGGATAAGGTAAGGGCTGAGTCTGTACAGGAGACCAATCTTTTGGTTCAGTGTTTTAGATAGCTGATCTACATGGGTCTTGAAGGTGAGTTCTTGGTCTATGGTGAGACCTAGGTATGTCAGTAAATCTACTACATCAACCTTTGCCCCGAACAAAAGAGAGAGGCCTAGTATATTCGTTCTATTAGGTCCAAGGCTTTTAGGCCCGAACAGCATCCCTTTGGTTTTTCTGCTATTCAGTACAAGTTTACTTTTAGACAGCCATTCCTCCAGGTTCCACAGGTCTTTGGATAGCATTCTATTTAGTTCATCAGGATTGTCAGTTGACCTGTAGATAACTATATCATCTGCATAGAGGATGACCTTTGCATCTTTGCTGAAGGTCAGCAGTTTGTTAATAAATAGGGAGAACAGCAGTGGTCCCAGGATAGATCCCTGAGGGACACCATCTCTTATTCTGATCTTGTCATTGAAACCTTTATTTTCCATAAGTTCTCTGTCTCGTTTATCTTTGTCTACCAATGATATACAGTGATGCTTAGTTCTCTGTGTCTCCAGCCTCCACTTCTTGGCTTGCTGCATTTCACAATGAGAGACATAGAAACTGATGTAGAGAGAGAGAGTGAAGGAGAATGGGAACAACAGAGTTTGATACTTTTAATTGGAGAGCGACAAAGACAGAGTAACAGTCGGAGACAGAAACTGACATATTGTAATTGTTGCAGTGTGATATGTGTCTGCACCCCCCCCATGTACAGTACCTGCTCATGTGGTGAACTGAGATTTTTCCCCTGTTTGCAATCCTCTTCCCAGTCATCCGTTACTGCATTTCAGAAGAGAATGAGGAAGAGTGGTATGTACTCTTGATTGCTGGCAATGCGAGAGAGAGATATATTGACAGTGAGAGAGAGACCACACAGGTAGTACTGACTGCAGTCTCCTCACCCTCTTCACACTCGAGTCTTACAATAAGTAACAAGCAGTTTTTTATGTCTCCACTCCTGCTTTCAGTGAGATAGAAAATGAGCATGTCACCGGGCTGCCTGGAGAGTGAAAAAGACAGGCAGCGAGTGGAGCAGCTGACTACACTGTGACTTGCCAGAAGTGCTGCCAGCCTATGTTATTTATCTTAGAAACACGCAAATATCAGACATTGTTTTGGCAGTGTATTTCTGGTATTTGTATGTTCATAAAAGTAAAGAACATATGCAGGAGTTGTGGAGAGCACTTCTCAACTTGACAGGATACAGGGGACTTCTCCCTATTTGAAGAAGAAACACCTTTCTGCATGTTATTATTGTTTTTAAACTTAAGCACCTATTTCCCAAGGGTCCAAAGGTATATATTAAAAAGTTTCAAAATTATAACAAAGCTCTATGCTCAGTCTTACCTGTAGTCACCAGAATGACAAAGTGTGAGTGCTGTACTGAAACAAAACGTACAACATAAACATTTCATTCTTTGCAAAATGCTATGTTAAAATGTAATCCACTCTTTCACCTTCAAGTCAAAAGTCTTTATTTATTTATCTTTTTGAGAATACCCAAACTATTTTGATCTTTCAAAAGGTGTCCATTTTCTGTTAGTCTGGTTGATCTAGGCACTGCAGGTTATGAAGCTAGTCCAGTGTGTCTGCAAAAGTAAGTGCTGTGACCATAGATTGGTCAGCAGTTTTAGGGGGGCGCAAGTAGCATCAAAATATTTGGAGACACAGGAGTAGGAAAGCTATTAAATGCAGGTGCATATCTTTATCTGTATATCTTTATCTAAAACTGCAAAAAGAAGGTATTTATTACCTTGTGTTTTACTACATTTTAGGGGAAGGCATACTGTTTGCAGTGCACGCTTGCTTAGCATTTTTTGTAGCTGAAAATAGGCCCCCTCCCCAATCTATAACCATTTGTTGTTGTGTTGGTCAGAGTGACCTATGGAAAAAATTACAAGTAGACCCCACAGTATAATATCCCGCATTCTCACCTTGGTTAACATCAAATATTGATCACAGTTTAGTTAACCACTACCACTACCAAGTGCATCATAGATATCTGTCCTAAACTGAATCACTTTTCCTTATGTCTTGTTTTTCTATATTAATCAGCAAAGATTATGTTTAGCTTACACAGCACTAGTGAAATTGGGAGCTAGGTCTGCATCCACCTAAAAAAATACCTGTACACATTTTTTCCTCTTTTTTTTGTATTGCATTTTCAACTTGAGATGTTGTGTGCTTAAAAAGTCCTGATCCGGTTACAAAATTGACTTACATGTCCCTAGTATTCAGTATGGTGGTTATTTCTGTATATATGTATTAATTCGTTTTTTTTTCTTGGACGACAGATCCAGGATTAGTTGACAAATATTTGTGGAATTCAGCACCTCATTAGATGCTGTCCTTACATCTGGGTAAACTTTGTTTTCAGTTCAGTAGGCATGTGATCATTTATTTGCCAGCCACAGATTACAGTAACCATAAAAGTAGGTTTATGCTTTTATTGAGTATTGTTAGCCAGTTCAGAAATCATCAAAGCACAAGTTGAAGTGTGAAGAGTTTCTGCTCAATCCATTGTTGTACTTATAGAGGAAATCTGCTTTTTTTTATTCTTCTGGAGATTCAACATACAATACAGAGTAAATAACTTTTTGGGACATGTTACAGTGAAACAGAACAAGTTGTCATTTTTTAATTCACAGGTATTAATCTGTGTTGTGCTCCGGATCATTCATGATTAATATCAGAAGGAAGCAAAAGTGATCTATCAAAACATTATTTTTTCTGAGAATGTTTAGATACTGATCTGTGGAAATCAGTGCTTTTTACTATTTTTTTTGCCCAGTAGGGTCCTGTTTTGACCTGCAGTTCTTGCACCACTGGGTTCAAGTGTTAATAGATCCTCAGCATGACAGCTTTTGTTAAGCACAGGTTTCCCCATTGCCTGGAAGTACAGGGCAGTGAATGGGGCCAAGGGGCATTATTTCATGGGGCTTCCATGGAGTGCATAACTGTGTTTTTACGGAATAGAGCACCAGTATCAAAATAGGGTAGTAGTAAAGTAAATTAGGTTTTTACATGCTGATTTTTTGATTTTATAAAAACAAATTAGGGTGATGGCCAAAAATATACTGTAGGTTGCATTGATGCACATAAGGACCGGGGTTGGGGTGGGGATGATCCTATGGTAAACTGAGGATAAATGTCCTTGTTATGAAGAGATCATAACAGGATTTCATTGCCTTACTACCCCATAAAATGACACCCCTTTAATGAAAGTCCCTCCTGTTCTACAACAAAGCTGCATCCACTGGGTTGGGGTTAAAAAAATATAGATATTTATTTTTTTGTTTACCAGGAACCTCATCCAGAATAGGCAGATGAGACTTTTTTTTGGTAACCAGGTATGGCCAACTAGGCACAATGCCTGTTTTACGTAGGTGACCTGGGAGCATAGGGGAAGTTAAATGACTTATTCAGGGTCTCAGTGTGCAAGTGGAGGTTGTGGGAATCAAACTCGGTCTTCCGGATGTACCAAGCTCATTCTCACCACATTAGTTCAGCCTCTAGGCTATTTTGCCAGACTCAGTAATGGCTTAATGTGACATTCTAAAGGTGACACCTCAAGAGTTCAGTGCCCCCATGCTGCACTACAGTGTCAGTATTGGAGTATTACACAAAGTTTCTGGTGTGAACTTACAACCCACAACCTGCTGATACTATGTGGCCCTCCATGCTAAAATAGTGAACAGGGATCACAATTAAGTTTCTTCAGCCATTAACCAGCAGGGCTAGTCACTGGGGAAAATCTACTTGCCCCACAGACTTTTTCACTAGCCCAGCTTGCATATTTACTGAAGTGTTACCTTCTCCAGTATAAGCCCGCAGAGCTAGTTAAAGGGAACTCTTACAAGCATGACACAAAATCTACAAGCAGTTGGTTAATCTGGAACCCCAGTTACATATTTAAGTTCCCCACACATTTTTAGGGGTCCCATTCTTGAAAAAGTAGACTGTATAGAAAATGATGAATGGAAAACTCAGTTTAAAAACTGGGCTTTAAAAATGTGGATTATCTTTGAATACACTTGTCACAAACCCACTCCTGAGGGTCAAGACCACTGGGCTCACAGTGCCCAACCCTAAGTGCAATCTGTGACCGGGAGAGGGAAACAACGAGACCCACCCCGTGTGCTTCTAGAATGCTCACCATGGTCACGACTGAACACTCCCCACGAGTTTCCAAGGAAACCCTCTTTACTTCTGGGTACAGTATAATACAGTCTTGAGTCTTGTAGCCAAATAAAAACCCTCTCTTGATTATCACACAAGGAAGGCGATCCAGCATTATAACATCTTTGGGGCAGTGTTGTAATGCTGATTTTTCCTTCTCCCACAAGGCGTACAATAACCTAGTTCAAATTCCCACAGACTCTTCTTTGATACTTTTGTATTTCCCATATCTTTATCCAGCCTTTTCCCATGTTACAGATCTTTGACTTGGTAGCTATGGATGACAACCCTTTAGCAATAACAGTTTAGTCCTAGATTATTTATAACCTTCTACAGTTACACACACACACACACACACACACACTATAAGAAATTCTCGCAAGTCAAGTTTTCTTAACTAAACAAATGTTCTTACTAAAATAATTACTAATGATGTATTTACAACTAAAAGATTTGTAACGTTGGCAAATTTGTCACAGAATAAACAGAAAAGTTAAATGTGGACTGTGTACAAAAAAGAAAATGCCTTAAAACTGTTAGCTGAGTTCTACCTTAGATATGAAAAGTTCTAAGTCCAGAGAATCACTGGTTTGCAGAATATTTCAGTTTTTCTGAAGCAGCCTTTGGTTCTTAGGCAGTTTCTATGCTGGCAGTTGCTCCTGTGTTCAGGAGAGAGAGTCCGAGCAAATGACTCTGAATGTCTGTATTTCAGCACTTAAATAGGGTTGACCAACCACAGACTGTGAATAGAGGGTGGCCCTTCCATTTCAGGCCACTGGGTGTAACTCCTGCACCTTCCCCTCAAGACTTATTACAGGACACATATCTTCACTTCCTGGCACTTATAAAAGAATGCCAGTGCACTTTGGGAACCTTTTCCATCACCTCTTGTCTAAGACCATTTCTCTTTTGATCTAAAAGGTTTATGACCAGTGGAATAGCTTCTCTCATCCTCGGATTTTATTATACCAATTAGCTAAGCAGGGACCTCCAACCCTTTGAAGATGTACTTGTCAATTCCTGTCAGTAGACTGTTCTTAGATATGGAAAAAACATAATTTCCCTAGGAGGCTGTACTTTTCAGCTTCTTGATTGAATTAGGAATGCCACACATATGGCAAGACCTTCTCTCATTTCCTGGGGTTTTTCAGTAATCCTGTGCACACCTTGCTTTTTTTTAAACCTGGCATTCCTTTGTGGCATTTTACCATACTCAAAATCACATAAGAAAATCAACATATAACAGATATATTTGTAAAATAATGACTGGCAATGGCTAGCTCACCACACCCCTGGCTGGTACCAGTTTTGACACCTGAATGAATGGGGAACACTGATCTTCATAGTGATTGTACACTGGCCACTGACTTAACACTTGACTAGAAGAGCAGGGGATTCAAAGATGATCCACATTTCAACCCCAGCTTTTTAAACTGAGTTTTCTATTCATCATTTTCCATACAAACAATCTATTTTTCATGACTGAGACCCCTACAAATTTGTGGGGAACGTAAATCTGTGTGAAGGATTCCAGACTCTTGCCCCAAAAATATTTGTCTGAAGCTCTGCCCAGCACTCTCACAGCTTCTAATCCAGAGTAAATTGTTCCCTGGGTGCAGTATACACTACAAGGATTTTTTTCTCTGTTTTTAAGGTTACACTTGTGTGTTCTTAATTACTTGTATTTGAATGAGCTTATCATTAGATATTAGATAGCAGGACATGCATTTTCCCAGCTAAGAGCAAACTCCAGGGGTATAACCAAGTTTCGAAAGTACAGGTAATTTTATAAAAAAACTGGTGTGTTTGTGCTCAACATAGCTTAGGATTGCTACTACAGTTCTTAACTACATCAGTGTACTCTCTTACACTCCTCATGGAATTCTGTAATTTCATGCAAATAGTCTTGAAATGGGAGACTTGATAACAATGTCTAACTTCTTACAAAATCATGACTGCTTGTAAATTTTATGTGTGCACAGAATAACCATGGAAATCACCAGTACTGCAGCAAATTATTGTCATCTTTGTGAGGTGGGGTGGGGAGTAGAATTTTCCTAAGAGCTTCCCGCCGATTTAGGAAGCAGAGCCACTGTTGCTGTCTTCCTCAACCTCAAGTAGTTCATTTTTCTTTTTCAAGAATGGTATTGTAGAAAATCTATATATTTTCCAGAAACATAGTGCAGGTTTTGAAAATCTCTGTTAGTGTGTGTGTGTGTTTCTGAAAATCTTGGGTAGAATGTGCGTATGCGTGCAGGGCTCTAGATTTTTTGGGATGAGTACTGTACTCCTCATTTTGAAAGTGAGGTTAGTAAAGGCAAATTCAGATGCCTACAAATGTCTGAATGGAGTGAAGTGAGGACTACAGTTTTTTTTAGTTAATTTTTATTGCAGATCACACAACAGATTATTACAGTACAGGACCATGTGAGTTATTCAATTATGTTATACGGAGTACAGTTTGTTTTGGTCCAGTTACAATTATTAAAACAATGTAGTTCTTTCCTAGATAATAATTGATCGGGTGCCAGCAGTGCTCCAGATAATGGCAGGTGGGAGTAATTTACTCACCACTTTTAAAATACTGTCGCTTTGCAGCTGTGTCACATTTACCAGTCTTACTGAAAACTAGTGTCTTGGTATTGGCAGAGAGAGAGACAGAGAGACAGACAGACAGACAGACAGACAGAGACAGAGAGAGAGAGAGAGCCATCCAGTTTGTAGCCACAGATGTACCAGGCATTTGTAAAAAGAAAACATCAGAAGTCTTTATATGTTCACTTGCTTGCTTGTTAATTTTATTTATTATTGACTGTGATTTGCTAGCCTTTGGAACCTAAATAATTTAGCAACATAATTTTCTACAGAGGATACAGCAAGAAGCCTTTAGATGAAATTCCACTGGAGTTTCAAATTACTTTATCACTCCCAATTATGTGTGCCTGCAAGGGGGGAGGGGTGCATTCATTTATCTTCTCTGAAGGGCTGGTTTATGTTAACCCTTTCAGGATCTAACTAACTATTAGTGGAATTTGATCTATAGGAGGGGCACATGCTAGGCAACTAATGTTTAAGGGTTTCCAGAGGTTGCAAGGCAGGCATCATAGGAGATTGCAAAGAAATAATAGCGGTGTCAACTGCAACATATGGCTATCCTGGAATGTATACCTCTCACCTTGCCAGGACTAAAATAAGGGACACTGCCCAGTAAAATCAGGGACAATGCTCACAATCAGAGACACCATTCTTATTTGAAATACAATGCAGTGTCACAATTTGTACATCTATTCAAATGTACTCCACAACCTGTCCTAAGGGTATTATTGTGCACTGGCATTAATACATACTGTACTCTCTTATAAGAGGCATGCATAGATAAACCAAAAGTTAACTGGCAAAACAGAATTGCAGCCATGTTACAATTGAGTTTCCAAAAATGAATAAAGTGGTTAAAAATAACAAGGTCTCAAATTGTAAGCAGCATCATTTACTGTGTGTGTTATTACTGTGTAAACAATGTCTGGGTTATTAAAAATAAAACAAAAATAAATACAATCCCATATTGTAGCTTATTCAACATTGGTATACAGCTGGATACCATGATGATAAAGTAACTTCATATAGTATGTACTGTACCTATCATGGTGTCACCACTCTATGAGTATTATATTGCTTCACACATGTTCCCCTTGATTTTTTCTCCCTCACTCAGTGTCTATATTATTTCATAGACAATGACCAAAGAAAAAAGACCAAAGATCCATCTAGTCTGCCTAAACTCTGTCTTTGCTCTGGGATCTGTTGTCTGTACTGAGCACCCCCTGGTCCCCTCCTTAATGCTGCTGACCTGAGCAACATCCCAGCAGCCCTTCACTCCATCCCAGCCATGCGTGAAACCATTTATGGTCTTGGTACCCACCACCTATGCTGGCAAACTGCTCCATAGCTTCACCACCCTTTCTGTGAAATAGAATTTCCTCACATCCCTCTTAAACCCTCACCCCTCCAGATTCAACTCATAACCTCAGGTTCTTGTTTGTCAAAACATGTTTGTTTACAGTCCTTGATCAACTCCTACTGCATCTTTCCTGGACTTGGGACCCCCCCAAATAAAACATAATTACACAGTGGGAGGGGATGAGAATATGGCATGACAAGTTGCTGCATTGTTTGGGGGTGTTTCTTAAGTTCAGGGAGTATACTGTAACAATAGGTCGAGGATCTGAAACAAAAGAATTCTGGGTATAGTAACACCGTTAGCATGCATTTCAGGTCTACTATGAATGGAGCAGATAAAAAAAACAGCAACATTAGTTGTTCAGCTGTGTCTTCACTAGTTCTTGCTGTGTCCTCCGTGACTGGTGGACATGGGACTACTGTATTAGCATCAATCACATGTGCAGCTGGGGGGAAGGACTATGCATTTTTGTTTTCTGGCTGCAAGGCTAGATTGCATTTCAAATTTTAGATGCAGGTCAGACTTATGTCAAAACATACTCCACATCCATATTTTCACAGGGACGTTTATGTAGATGTTGGTTTGCAACCAGAATAGGGTTATCAGTACCTACTGAAGTTTTGGGTTCTGGCTCTGGTTTAGGACTTTTCAAATAGCTCCAAGGTTCTAATTTTCTCCAGAACTCAAAATAATGTGTGTACTGGACTAAAGAGAAAGCACAGGTAGATACTGCATGGAGAAAAAAGCATAGAAAAAGACGTGCCTTCTCAGCACTATAATAACATTGTTTCACTGCACATGGAGAACAAGAGGAGAGGCACTGTGTGATTTAAAATGTAAATAAGTCTCAACTGATGTTTTGTAGTTTGGCACATCAGCATATGCAAGTATATAGAGTAAGCAGCACATTCTCATATGTGTGGCTCACTAAAACATTTCAGCATGTAGTTCCCAATAATAACCCCCACACCGCCCACCCCGACTGGTGACTCCTGTTTTTCAAATGCTGAAATAAAAAACACTCAGTAGTTAGAACTCATGGACAATTTTTGTATTTATTTATTTTTTATTTGGATTACAAGTACCTTTGAGCTAAGAGCTCATTTACAAAGGTTCCATGTCAGTGGGTAATGAAGACAAATCCAGACAAAAAGTTAAAACTAGGACAGGGCAGAAATTACAGTAGGAGGGAATTACATAATTTTTAATTACAATAGGAAGAAGCTACAATATTTAAACTACACATTGTAAAGAAGACACAGTATAAATTTTGAGGCACAGTCACTGAGAGCAATATACAGTCCACTAGGAGTCCAACAGGCAAGTAAGTTTCAAGGTGAACAAGATACTTGGCATTAAGTCTGAAGGTATAGCAGGGGTAGCAGGGCCAGAAAGGGATGAGTGTGGTGGGAAGCAGAGGAGAGAGGAAGGCAGGTTCTGGGTGATAGAGACAGACGAGGTGATAATGGCAAGGATTCAAGTGTGAAGATCAAGTCTAGAGTAGTGAACAGTCAAAGGTGTACAGAGTGCTAAGAGGTGCTGTCAAAGCTTATGATTAAAAAGCCCAAGCCTAGATTCAGCAAGTACATCACAGTCAAGAGAGTTGAGCTAAGTGGGGGCATGGTGCTCAAAAGATCTCAGACCTTGGGATGTGCAGCAGAAAAGGACCTTGTAAGGCCTACTGTAGTTCTAAATGTATAGACTTATACCTCTGTATCATGTATTGGTGTCATGTAAATTACTTTTGTACTCAGGTCACACCTGAAAAAGGCATATTGGGCACCAATGTACCCACCAGGGATGTGCGAGTTACAAATAGAATTTCCTGAATTCCATGAATAATACACCATTGGTCATTCAGATACGAATAACGAATGGTGGCACTACTCATGCCTAGTCATATTCGGGAAATACCACTAACAAAAAGAAAGGAAAAATCTGCCCCCACCTCCTCCTCAGTCCAATTATGTTAAAAACAACTTCCACCCCCACCCTCTGCAACAATCCCACTCTCACTGCTCTCCCCCAGCACCCACAATTTTGCTTTCATTAAAGAAAACTCCCATGTTGGATGACTGACACAACCTCCCACCTCCATGGCTCACCGCTACCTTCTTTTGCCATTTTTTAATTTAAAAAATCATTCTCATACTCCAGCAGCAGCACCCCAAGTCCCACCCTCCTCACCCCAACACCTAGATTTCATAAAATTTACTGTCTCCCAGACACGAGAAGGTGACTGACACAACTCACCATCCCTCATGGCTGGCTGTCCTCTTGTGAGTGATATGATCAGCTGTTTTACTATGTGAGCAAGTGTGGGAGTGCTTGTTGCAGAGGGTAGAGGCAAGGGGTTGTTTTTAACATGATTGGGCTGTGGAGGAGGGTGGGAGCAGTTTTTAATCCCCCACAGGTACACGAATAATGAAAACAATTACCACATTTCTGAATATTTGGGGCTCC
Organism: Neoceratodus forsteri; assembly: GCA_016271365.2. Lineage (NCBI taxonomy): Eukaryota > Metazoa > Chordata > Ceratodontiformes > Ceratodontidae > Neoceratodus > Neoceratodus forsteri. Next base: position 357,574,891 of record CM057456.1, read on the forward strand.
GGGCTCTGTATATGAATATTCAGGTGAATATTCAATATAAGGTATTCACCCACACCTAGCACCCACCTGGTTATCAAAATAGATAAGTAAAATAATAAAAATAAATTATAACTCAAACCCCTAGCTTCTAAAAGGGTTCTAATCTTTTTTCATTTGCTTGTGCAGGTGCAAGAAATGTTTTGTTACACTTAACAGCATTTCAGAGGTGTGTCACTGCCGAACCATTGCAGCTCAAACTGGAAAGGGCACGGCAGTCCAGACCAATGACCATGCACTGTGGTTGTGACAACACTTGCCTTGTGTAATTCAAAGGATCAAAGCCACTCCAATCAGTGGGAGTTTTGGTGCTTTTATTTTCATGAAGGCAGTTAGCAAGCAGTTGATCAGCTTTCAATATCAGAAGCCTGAGAGATGGCTAGAATATCACAGGATCTGTCTATCTATCTATCTATCTATCTATCTATCTATCTATCTATCTATCTATCTATCTATCTATCTATCTATCTATCTATCTGTCTGTCTCTATGTCCATCTATCTCTCTGTTAAACAGACCAGGGTGTCCACTCCCAGTGCAACTTCTTTTTTCATGTTTCATCCAGGTTGCTTGCTCACCTGCCCTTCCCATGTTTATAAATATTTTTTTAAATATAAGTGGTCTCGGGTGCTCACTCCGGTACTGCTTCTCTTGACCTCCTTCCCCTTCAGGTTACTTTCCCCCATTCCTCAATGAGCTGGCACTGAGGTGCCCATTCTCAGTGTCAGAATGTCCTTGAAATAAAGAAAACTTCCCCTCAATTTTTTTTATTTTCTTGTTAAGCTGTAAAACAAAAAAATTCCCTCATTGATCTACCTCTCACACACATATACACCCATCCCACCCTGAACTCATATTCAGCAGTCGCCACTTCACACTCCATGCACACACACACACACACACACACACACACACACTCATTCACCCATTCACCTGAACAGGTCCCAGGTTGAAGATCCACTCTCCAATGGAAGACACATCATGCAGATTGAACCACAGATGACAATATGAGAAGCTAAAGTAAGTGCAGTTCAATGTATTTCATTGGGGTTTTGAAATTTGATGCATAACTTAGTCATTTTTGTATGTTTTGGCCCCAAACTTTCAACATGGCCTTTTTTGGACCCACCTCATGACCAATGGAGGTGGAATTGTGCAAATCAGACCTGAAAGGTGATTTTGTGGTCATGTGATAAAATCACTTTTTGAGTGAGATTTGAAAATTTTCACCACCTTTGCTCATGAGGTGGGGTCATAAGAAGGCTATGTTGAACATTCAGGGTCACAATATGTAAAAAAGGAAAAGTTATGCTGTGACAAAAACTGCCCCTTAGACCATCCCAGCTTACATGGCAGTTTTGTCTGGGACTTCAAATACTCTGCCACCACCTGATTTTATCAGAAAACCCCTTTTGACCTCTGCTCAGGATCAGAAAGGTCAACACAATAACTTTTAGTAGAGTGTACTTCAAAGATAGACTGCAAACAGGGTCCAGCAGAAATAATGAAAGAACCTTTTAAATAATGAGGCAGACACTGGTTTTGTCAAAAATAGATTCATTACCAGAAGATAACCAAAATGAAAAATAAATAAATACTATAGGTATTTACTAACAAGATGTATTTACAGTATGACAAAAGGTTTACACATTTACTAAGAATAGAAAACAAGTTAAACAGATGATTTGTCAGAGAACCTCAAACTTTAGCCTCACTTAAAGTCTCTTTACCTGCTGCTAGCTACAGAAGACATTCCACCTAGGCTGTTCTTCCTTACCAAGCTAGCATCTAGCAGGGTCCTCTTCTACAGATATTGAATGTTTGAGAGAGAGAGAGAGTTTTCTGCTCCTTCCCTTTTTGTGTACTCTGGGCTATCCCTGAAGTGACAGCCCCCTCAGTATCCCCCACCCATGTGAGTGTGTGTGTGTGTGTGTGTGACCTCATCCCCTTAGCCCTTCCTTGATATTTCTTGAAGTTTTATGACATGCACCTGGGTCCATTGCCTGACATGAGAACATATCCCAGGAATGCTTTCCCATTGGGATTATTGCTTAATTTTCTCCTCCCTGCTCATCCTGTCAGCAATGGCTGCTAACCTTCCCACGAGAACATCGGCACCTACACAATGGGTGACCAGCTCTCCTTAGCTAACTGTACATGTGACCTTGCAGCCATCTTGTGTCCCTATCAAACAGAACCTTTAACGAATGAACATTTAAACTAACAGAAAAAGAATAAATGGATCTGGTCAAATTTCCTGTCACATATGTGTATACATTGAAATTTTTCTACTTTCACTTGTAACTAGTAATTTAAAGGCATGGGGTCATAATGTCATTTGACAGAATGCTGTGCAGCAGAATCACATTGCGGAGATTTTGTTTTATTTATTGTTCTGTGTGGAGCTCCACTCCACAGCCCCCCGTTATGGGGAGGCTGCACCCCCAGGAGCCCCCCACTAAAGATTCCAACTCCGGGGGGGTCCAACTCAGAGTGTGCACAGGTCTGGGATTCGCCATAATGCTGTACGCTATTAAGCGTATGACATTGTGACCCGGTGCATAATTTAAAATTTTTTTACCCCATATTTTCAATGATAATTTTTTTTCATACCACCTCATGAATGTGACAGCTGTTATTTTTCAAATCCTGGCCAAAATCTATTTTTATACCTGTGGCGCAAGATGACGTACAGTGACATGGCATGGAATGACGTTTTGGTGGGGATTTGAAAATTTTCACCTACTGAGTTCATGAGGTGGGGAAATAAGAAGCCTATGCTGAAAATTTGCTGTACATACGTAGTCAAATGCCCAGGTTATGACTGAACATTACACTATTTCAATGTTCACTCATAAGTTCACTAATTTTCAATATTTTGACTCCAAACTTTCAACACAGCCATTTTTAACACCAGCTTATAAATGTGACATGTGTCATTTTTTTTAAATCCTGGATGAGATCTGTTTCCACACCTGTGATGCCAAATGACATTTTGGCAAATATACTATAAATGGTACATTTCATGTTTATAAGATGAATCATAAAACAAGTATCTTGAAAAGTTGGGTAAAAATTAATATATATAATAATTGATTAACAATTTTTGTGTGTATTGCCATTCTTCACCACAGTGGTCATGCTTTGTGATCCTGTGCTGGTGAGCTAAGTCTGGGGATGAGCTTAGTGACCCAGCTGAATGGGATGGGGGAATTGTGCTGCTCTGTGACCCCCCCCAGTCAGGGAATGAAAGACGCAGGGTTGTCTGCATGGGCCTAGGTACCATATAGTGAAGGCAACTGTCCTCTTGGTATAGGGTCCCTCACCTCTCCACCTGTGGGTGGCAGAGTGCCTTGTGCATTGGTTGACAGATGCACTTGCTTTGCCCTGTGCATCTGTATCTACAGCCATATAGAAGTGCAAGGAACTGCCCACCAGACAGTCCCATGAATTCTTCACATCCATCACTGCACTCAAGTGCAGGGCCCCTTGGATGGACTCTTTCCTTGGTGCAGGGCATCTGCATCTGTGCACTATCCAGTACTAAATACCTGCATAGAATATACTAACAAGCAAATGTTCAGCATTGACAAACGCTTGTTTGAACTAGTGTTGAAAACCAAAGTCCCGAGTCCCAGTTTTGATGCAAGCAGTGTCTATCATCCAGTAACTAACTTCCATTGTTCCATCACTGGTTTTGAGCAAGTTAAAATTAAGCAATGGAAAAGGTAGTTATAGTTACCCTCAAAAAGCTGATCTAAAAGTTTAAAATTGTAACTCTTGATGTTGTAAACTAGGGACCCCACATTCCCATACTCCTCTGGTTGTTTGCCACTATAATCTTACCAATTGCATAGTAACAGAACATTGTGATGGTGGAAGGGAGCTATGGTTCATCTTGTCTGCCCCTCCTACTGTACAGCAGTGACTATACCCAATTTGAGTATGGGCACACATTTAAGCTTAACAGCTGGAATACTACTGTACTAATGCTGCACAACCCTCAATGCCGTTCTCCCTCTGGAATCTGTTTGGTCTTGAGTGGAAAGCCTGAACAGTGCCAATTCCACAACCACTCTGAGTAGGTTATTCCATATTTTAACCACCACATGTGTGACATAATGCTTTCTAGTGTTTCCCCTACTTTTGCTCCCCACCTATTTGAGTGCATGCCTTCTAGTTATGCTTGCACTTGCCATTTTAAAAATCTGTGTATACTCCACTCTGTCTATCCCCTTTAGTGTTTGGAAAACCATGATCACAGCCCCTCTCAGCCTTCTCTTTTTTTACTGTGTGCTAGAGAACAGAAGCATTTTGATCCATGTACTTAACCACCACATCTTTTGCGATTGATACAGAATCTTTTCTAAGCACCAAGATAAGGTTCACAGGTTTGCAGTTACCTGGGTCTCACCTTAAAGAGCTAGTGTACTGCTTAAAACTAATATTAGTTTGTAAAAGCAGGCAACCATTACCTTTTATATTTGAGGTACTTTTTATTTTCCTTTTGTTTGATTGGAAGATTCTTTACCTGATGTTAGTAGGTGTGATGTGTTGGACAGCACTCTGTCTGGCAGCTGACATAGTTGTCTTTGTTCCCCACTGCATCATCAGTATTGTGACCTCACTGACTGTGACATCACTGCTACTTAGCAACAGCCACTCACTGGTTGCCAGATCAGTCACCTGTGATGTTACTGTCAGGGAGAATCAAAATGCTGATGATGTAGTGTGTTGGGGGGATTGAGATAGATATGTCAGCTGCCAGGCTAAGAGCTGTTCCACACATCCAACACAATATTATGACATAGAAGTATTTCTATTGAGCAAAAAGAAAAAAAATACTTCACAAATAAAACGTTAGAACTGACTAGTTTTAAACATTTGTATTATTTTCCCATCTGCCTGTTTTGGCTCCACTAGCTTGTTAACCCTTTCTTGAACAAGAAAGGACATTGACTGTTTTACAGTCCTTTGGCAATGACCCTAGCTCTATGGAGTCCTGAAAATATCAGTGAGGGCCCTGTCGGAATCCCTTTTATTTCTGCTATAACTAATGAGTGGATACCACTGGAACCCTATGATTTTCCCAGATTCACACCCTCCAGATTATTTACCAACTAATTCCGGTGTGATCAGGTCTGTCCCCAATTTGTTCTGCACTTATTCCATAACTTTCACACGCAGGTGGCCATGACCCCCGAACTCCTGGCTGAATACTGAAACAGGGTTATAATTCAGTGCTTCTGCTATACCCCCTGCTTCACTTAATGCTTCTACCCCCTCCAGAGTGACTAGCAGCCCCCACTTTATCCACAATCATTGTTTTGTTTTGTATGCAGTGTTGTAGAAGGGTATATATTTTTTTTCATTTTAAAGAAGAAACTTACTTTATGTTTTGCTATACTTTGATTTTTTTCCCCTTGCGTTCAAGCAGTGGAGACTTGTGTCCAAAGTCTAGCACCAAACTAATTTGTATCCTCACTGAACTTGTCTGGACATGTCAGACTGAATCCAAAAACTGACAATTTAATGTAAGAAACTGGTTACAATGAAAGAAAGCTACGTTCAGGTTTGGACTTGAAACTCTTGAATACCCTTTGAAAGTTATGAAACAACTTTTCAGCTGACTGCTTTTTACTAATTTGTGCTCAGATGTCAGGCTACAATATACAACATCATCATAGACCATAAACCATCATAGGCTAACATCCACAGCCTTCTCCATAAGATCATTTGCAACCACTTATGGTTAATCTCAAGCTTGATATGTTCATGTTCCCAGAGTCTTGGCTCATTCCCAGGATCACTGATTCCTCTATTACCATCCCTGGTTTCACCATTGTCCAACAGGATCAAATGAAGAGGGGTGGTGGAGTAGACATCTACCTATTCTAAAACATCCAGTATGGTAGTTACAGTTCTTCCTGTGATCACTCAATAGACCACATGCAGAGGCATCTCAAGCCAGAGAAAAATGTACAGTACTTGTCATATAAGGTAAACAGAACATTTATTAATAGTAGTTCCTATTCTAGTTTTTCAAATCTTTATTGCTAGTTAAGGACCTATGTCACATGAACCTGTATTGTGTCATTCAGTAATACAGCTTTTGTTTCTAGTGTAAAATAAACTAGTCATAGCAATTCAATGGTCCCATGCTAAAGAGCTCCTTGACATGTTGTGACAGTGTACCCATTATCTCTGATCTCACTTTATGATGAGTAGCAGATAAAGTGCTTCTATTATCATATAGCCAAGTTGCTCAGCTGATTGTTTTAGAACAAGGATTTCAGTCTTTTGCAGTGCATACTCATGAAACCTGTAAATAAGGCACTCACATGACATACTGTAGAAGTTGACATCCTCATAGATCAACTTTCTTCCATTACTGAAGCATTTAAAAGGACATTTTCAGATTTATCTAAATAAAATGTAAACTTTTCAATTAACAGTTTACAGTCAGTAAGTGACAACAACTATAGGTCCTTCCCCAAGAATGGGGTTACCTCCTTTCTACTCTAAGATTATAACATATGACAAAATATTTAAAAAGCATGAGTTCACTTCTAAGAGACAACTGTTTATTTTATTTTATTTATTGTGTTTTGATGTGTTAGTAATTACTTTCTGATTTTATAATAAAATATTTTGTTGTTTAATAAAACAAGTGGGTTTTCACCTTTCCTTTCAACTGTGAGTAAAAAAGAATTCAGTAGAATTTTGTATTGTGATGTCAGAAACTGCCAACTAGTTAGAAGCCCAATGTATTTCATTGAGAAACTAAAGACATGAGTTTATATTTCTCAAAAGGAACAGATACTTCTTTCAGCAACAAACTTTGGGCCAGATATTCAAAGCATTGCTCCTGGTACAAATCCGTTGCACTGACATAGTGCTGGATTTTCACCAGGCTGCAATATTCAAAAGACCTAATAGTGCTGGCACTGTGTGATAGTGCCGACGCTACTAGGAAATGTATGCAGGGGGTGGGGGCAAGGGGAGTGGCCATGACTGCCAGTGCAGCGGCATATTCAAAAGTATAGCACAGTGCCAAAGGACATAGTGCCACCTGTAGCGCAGTGCCGCATAATGCCTATCAAAAGCATGCAGTATTGGGACCATGTGTCCCCCCCACGCATGATCCCCAACCCTCATAGCAACGTTAAGTGAACAGTTTCCCTGGTAGTTCAGTGGTTTCCCCCCCACCCCCCAGCATGATCCCCAACCCCAAATCACAGAATTTCCTGGTACTCTAGTGGCCCCCCACCCAGCAGTGATGGCCCCACTCCTCCAAATAACATCCCGCGAATGGAGCCAGTGACCGGCTCAGCCCTCTTCTCACCACGGCCTGCCACCAACTGAGGCATGAATAAGTGGTACTGCACTAGTCTATTGTGTCAGCACTGTGCAATCTGTTTAGCCCTGAGCAAAACTGTCATCAGCGTAGTACAGTTTTGTAGTGTGTGGCTTGCATTGTTGTTTGCAGTAGGTTTGAGACATCTCTTTGCAATCAAACACAATGTTCTCCACCTGCAAAACTGGCTTGCACCAGAGTCTATTGAGCTGCTGTTGCAGTTTGTACTTCCCTGTTGCTCTATTCAGTGATGTCTTATTCCCAGGCTATTTCACCACTGTACTTCCAGCCCAGTTTTCCCAGCTTCCTTAGCACACTATATTCAGCAGGTTTAGCACTGGGACTAATCCTTTTGAATATAGCGATCTATGTGTTCCAGGCTAATTTAACACACTGGGCAGTGCTATTTAGCCCCAGGGCAAAGTTTTGAATATCTGGTACCTTGCCTTTTATATGTTTAAACTATTGTGGTCCATTGGTAGAATTTTATAATTTATTTTGTATTTCTTTGTAAAACAGTAATTGGCTTCTCTTTTCTTCTTCCTAAGTACACTTGGGTTATCAAAAATTGTAGCATGTTAAATCATTACAAAAGAACATTGGCTATAAAAAAATCACATATTTCAATTAAATCTATATTTTTTTGTGGAAAGAAGTTTTACTTCTACATGCAAGTCTGAAAACAGATTTGCATTTCCCATTGAAATACACCGCCAGCCTTGGCAGTAAAGCTTTTCTGACTTCCTAATAAAGGATTTCATTGGATTATTTTTTCCTACTAGTACTGTAGCTGGCAAAATTAAAATAACATGATAAAACAGCAAGAAAAGACACAACTAAAAGCAAACAAAAGATTACCGAGGCATCACAGGCCCCAAACCTTCATTCTTTGAGATGCTGAATTCATCCTTATGAAGCACATGCTGTTTACATTAAGACAGCTACCTGAAGAAAGAAGTGCTGGGACTGATGGTTTAAAACCAACATTTTTTAAATTCTTTGGTAACCAGATAAGGCTCACTGGTCAAGTGGTTTATTTACAGGGGCAACCCAGGAGCATGGGGGTTAAGTGAATTTCTCAGTCACACAGTATTCTGGAAATCAAACCTTGGTCTGATGGATGTACCAAGCTCATTCATAGCTCATTATGGCAAAATCTAGGCTTCACTGCCTGCCCCCAGTAATTTGAAGATTCACTGCACCCTACATAAGTGATCCACTAATAACCATCTTTAATATGTCACTAATAACACATACTTTTTGAAGCACATGGAAATCCGCTAACAAGGGCCCTATTTTGAAATCAGGATCTCCATCTGACTTAGGGGACTAAAGTCTTATTTCCATTTTATCACCATCAAAGAAGCTCCTGTAATGGTTGATCTTTGAACAAGACAAATAATACTTATTAAAACAAAATCTTCTCACCCCTGAACAGCATAGATTCTACCTGAATATCAGCATATGAACTGTCTTGCTCAGGTGTTTAGACCATGTGAGTAGGGCTATGCATCCATTAGACTGCTAAAGATATGAATGCACTTTATATTCTAGCATCTGTTACAAGATGATATATAGGGCTGGATATTCAAAAGGGTTGCGCCATGCACAAGTCTGAAATTGCAACATTTTGCGATATTCAGCAGGAGGCAGTTGCACCCTCCAAGTCATGCTGAGCAACAGCACAATGCTAATGAAGGCATGCTCAACCGGAGGGGGAGGAACCATGCATAAACTGCACAGCCTGATATTCAGCCGGGCTGTGCAGAGTTGTGCAGGCGCAACCCCCTACCTGCGCCTGCACAACTTTGAGACAAAAAAAAAGGATCAAGTCAAGGGCCACCCACAGGTGAGCTGCTGCATTGCAGGGTGCAACACAGCAGCTGCCAACTGTGGGTGGCCTTCCACTTGTTCCTGTGCCCCTGCAGCCTCATCATGGGTATAATAGTAACCCCGTAGTCCGATCGCGGGCAGAACACACTCCCCCACTAGCCCGATCGTGGGCATAATGTATAAGAACCCCGACTGGCCCCATCACGGGCATACTGTATAGGAACCCCCATTGGCCCGATCGCGGCATACTGTATAGAAACCCCCCAACTGGCGGATTGCAGGAATAATGTAAGAACCCCCGACTGACCTGATCACTGGCATACTGTATAAGAAACCCCTGACTGGCTTCAATCGCGGCATACTGTATAGGAAACCCCGACTGGCCTCATCGCGGGCATACTGTATAGGAAAACCCCCGACTGACCCGATGTGAATTCATTCATTCACATATCTGGACTGCCTTGTATGGTATGGGCTGCATGCCCATTGGCTCTTACTGAACCAATAGGCGTGCAGCCCTGTCGCTTTGTCCGGTCAGTGGGCGGTGGGGCGGGTGGTGCTGCCACCGCTGGCGGGACGGGGAGCGGGCAGGTCCGTGGTGGTGGGTGGGGGCTACTGGACCACCAGGGAAATTGGACTTAGGAGGGTTTGACTCTAATGCCCACGATTGGGCTTCGGGTCCACTGGACCACCAGGGATGTTGGTATTTGGGAGGTTGAACTCGTTCTGCCCATGATCGGGCCAGTCGGGGGTTTCTTATACAGTATGCCCATGATCAGGCTAGTCGGGGGTTTCTATACAGTATGCCTGCGATCGGGCCAGTGGGGGTTCTTATACAGTATGCCAGCGATCAGGCCAGTCGGGGATTCTTATACAGTATGCCCGCGATCTGGCCATTTGGGGAGGTTTACATCATGCCCGCGATCGGACTGCGGGGCTTAATACTGTTATGCCCATGATCGGGCCAGTGGGGGGGATTTACTTCATGCCCACGATTGGGCTGCAGGGGGCGTCGGTCCCCGATGGCTGCTGCCTGGCAGGGCGCTAGGTGCAAGTTGTTGGGGATCGGCACACCTGCATGCTAATGGCATGCAAATGGGGCGGTAAGTAGATGCAAATGCCCCCCCCTGCACCTTGCATAACTTATGGCCCCATTTGCATGTCACCTTTTGAATATTGAAATTTGCACATGGCGCAATGGAACTTCGCCACCGCATCTGAATGCTCCACTATGACCCTTGCGGTGGCGCAGTTCCATCGCGCCATGCACAGTGGCTGTGGCCGGGGGGCGGTATTCAAAGGAGTTGCTCAATAGCTCAACTCTGTTGAATATCGCCCCAGCCACACCCCAGCGCAACTTTTTTGAGCAGCTCAAGGGCTTGAGCCACAGAATGGCGCAGTTTGAATATCCAGCCCATAATGTATTTATCTGTTTTTAAATGTAACTTATATGTGTTGTACTATTTTTGGTGATACACATTTAAATAAATGAACTTTGAGTAGGGCTATGAACAATGGACTCCTCATAGGAACTAATTCCATGGACCTGACCAAAACATTTGACCATGTAAATCATAACAAGCTGTTAAAATGTTTATCATTATTGAGTATCTCTGATTTCCCACACTATTGAGTCAAGGGTTTTCTTCAGGGAAGCATGCCACAGGTTTGCTTTGACAATGTACGGTATATTCAAGCCCTTGGGCATTACTACACAGCATATATCAAGGATTTATGTCTGGGCCAGTGCTGTTTACTTTTTTATAAACCTGCTACCAAAATTGTGTTCTCCCATGTGATCCTTGATGTATGTTGATAACAAAAAACTCTCCACCAACTCTAGTTCATTACTGGACAGAAATCACTCTTTGAACAAAGATTTTCCATTGGTACATTCATGGTTACTGGAAAACAACCTTGTTTTAAATGGCAAGAAAACTAAATGTATGCTGTTCATCTCAAAGAGCAGATTAAGTAGTATGTCCATGTATGTATGGATAATTGCTACAGTATCAACAACACCCCCTCTTGCGCAAGTGGAGCTTTTAATATATTGGAAGCCTACCAACTCCTAGTCTTAATTCTTCAGAACACAAAATATCAATGTATAAACAAATTAATCAAAAACTGGGAACCCTTGATAGGCTCAAGAACTGTTTAACAAAAGACTCAAATTTGTCTGTTACCAGGGGAGTAGTGTTTTGAAACATAGAAACATGGAATTTGAAGAAAAAGATTGCTTGGACAACCCATTCTGCCCAAATGGTCCCTGCCTAGTCTAACTTTGCAGACCCAAACTGGTCTCCGATAACATTCTCTCCTCCCTGCCTAAAGATTTACTAATAGTCCATAAGTCTATCTGATGCTTGCTTGAAGCCCCCTGCTGTTTTCACCTCCACCACATCTGCTCACAGTCTATTTAGGTACAGTATCTACCACTCTTTCAGTGATATAGTACTTCCCCACATCCCTCTTAAACATCACCCCACAGTTTCATCACATGTCCTCTGATTTTGGTGTTCTTGCTCATTCAAAAGAGACTCCCTTCCTGCACCTTGTTCACACCATGAGGTACTTTTAGGTCTCTATCATTTCCTCTCTCCTCTCCTGTCCTCGTTATACCTGTTCTGATGCCTCCATCTCTAATCATATGGTGTTTGGCTCAACCCCTGTATTGTTCTAGTTGCCATCCTCTGGACTGCATCCGCCCTCTCTATATCTTTTCTGAGGTGTGGCCTCCAGAACTGGACACAACACTCCAAGTGAGGTCTCACCAGTGAGCGATACAGAGGCAACACCACTGCCGAACATACCTCTCCCAAAGCAGCCCAGCATTACACTGGCCCTACCCACTGCTTTTCACACTGCCCTGCCACTTTGTGGTAATCAAGGCAAGGCAATCTTTATTTCTAAAGCACCCATTTCCAAAGCATCTGAGCACTGTGCATAGCCAATGTGTAAAATCTAAACAAAAACTATTTCAAACAACACTTTAAAATACAATTAATAAAACTGAAAATACAAGACACAGATCAATTAGATAGCTAGGAAATATGCCTGTTTGAACAGAAATGTCTTAAGAGAGGCTTTAAAGGCCTCCACCATGTTGGCTGTGCGAATATATAATGGTAATGCATTCCATAATATTGGAGCAGTAATTCCAAATGCTCTGTTGCCTGAATGTCTTAGCCAAGAAGAGGGAGCACCATGCAGGTCTGCATTGGTGGAGTGGAGGAGCAAACTGGGTGGGAGGGAACAAGGTACTCTTTGAAGCAGTCTAGTCCCAAATTGCAGAGAGCCTTGTAAGTTAACAATCAAATCTTGAAGGTGATGCACTACCACATAGGCAGATAGTGCAGTGCACACAAGACCAGCGTGATATGGTCACCCCATGAGGAGCCAACTGTAATTCAGGCTGCAGCATTCTGGACAACCTGCAGGTATCACATCAAACCTCCAGATAGCCCTAAGTAATGAGTGTTGCAATAGTCCACCCTAGAGGTGATGAAGGCATGGATGATCATCGCCAGGTCTGCCTAAGCTAGATATGGCATGATCCTGGTGATATCTCGAAGATGGAAAAAGCTAGATCAGACCACAGTTGACACCAGTTGCTCCAGCAACAATCTGCAGTACAAAATGACACTTAGGTCCATCACTGTATCAACAGCCATGAGGAATTGGCCACCTACTGAAGGGAGAGCCTACACCTCCCACAGCTGCCGAGCACCAGTGTCCTGGTTCAATCACAATGACCTCTGTTTTCCCCAGGTTAAGACATAATCATTTCAAGGCCATCCAGTCATTTATTTCAGCCAGATAGTGACTCAACATTGAAGCAAGAGAATCCTGCCCAGGAGAACAAGACATGTACAACTGAGTATCAACCGCATAGCAGTGAAACCCAACACTGTACCACCTAAAGATCTCCCATAGCAGCAGCATAAACACAGAAAACAAAGGGGGTGCAAAAAGCGAGCCTTGAGAGACTCCACAGGATAATACATAAGCCCCCAAAGTTACAAATTACCCAGGGCTACCTGCTGTGTTCTACTAGCTATGTAGGACTCAAACCAAGTAAGAGCTATACCGGTGAGACCCACATAGTTCCTCAGACAATCCAAAAGCACCCCAATGGTCAAATGCTGCTCAGAAAATAAAACAATGCCCTTGATCTCTCACTAGGAGAAGATTATTAGTTACCCTGATGAGAGCAGTCTTCGTGCTGTTACGGGGCTGAAAGCCCAAATGGAGAGGTTCATGGATGGAAAATACAATAGATGGTCTGCCAGCTGCTCTGCCACTACCTTCTCAATAACCTTTCCTAAAATGGGAAGGTTAGAGACAGACCTATAGTTTGCTAGAACATAAGGATCCAAGGATGGCTTATTAATGAGGGGTCTGACCACAGCCTTTTTCAAGGCAGATAAAAAGGCACCATCCCTCAAGGAACCATTAATAATCTCTGCAAACACTGGGTCCAGGACCTCGCTACAGTCAAGAATCAGCCATGTTGGTCCTGGTTCCAGTATATGCCTGATGAGGTGCAAACTAGCAACAATATCAAGCACCTCAGCCTCAAAAACAGGTTGAACCTCCTCCCAGACAGGCAGATCTACATCACCAAAGGTGCAACCACTACTGGCCCATGATGGGCCGCTTGAAGAAATACCCGATCTAATCGCCAACATCTTGTCAGTGAAAAACTGTCCAAATTCCACACACTTATCTGTGAAAAAGGCTGCAAAGGACTGCAGATAGGGAGGATGTAACAACCTGTCTACAGTGCGAAAGAGCTGTGCTGGACAATTTTTCTCTGCAGCAGCTGACCTTAACAGGAACTCTGACTTTGTCAGTATGATTGCCCGTAGATACTCAGCATACTGAGCTCTCAATGTTAACCTGTCTTCCACAGATCAAGAACTTCTCCAGGAACACTCCAACCTTCATCCCTTAGTCTTCAACCGATGCACTGCTGCACAGTTCCATGGTGAACTACATTGGGACATCAAAGGACAAAAGTGGTAAGGTGCAATCAAGACTAAGGAGGCCACAACCACCATATTATAGTGCTCCATGGCCACCTCAGGAACCTTTGCATAAGCCAGCAACATACCGAAGACATCAAGTACCTCCTGGAGTTTGCGAGGATCCAAATTATGTTTCGGATGGTACCAGATAGTCTCACCAGAAAGAGTGGCCAAACAGGGAACCTGATATTGGAATGAAACTGCATGATGGTCCAACCAAAAGACTGGTACAACACTGACCGTACTAACATCAAGTTCTGATAAAAACATCAGGTCCAATGTGTGACCACGCAGTTTCAGAGGTAACAGCCTCTGTTTTTCCCAGCGATGACATCAGCTGAATGAGTTTCTGTCCAAATTGTGAGGCTTCATCATTGACCAAGGCATTGAAATCCACCAGCCCTAACAGTCTTGGGGCTTCCTGTACTTGTTTATCAATGATGTTCACTAACTCCTGCAGAAAGTCACTCCCACCACCCTGAGGTCGGTAGATGAGAATGATCCTGCCACTGACACCTGAACCACATCTAGCTACCATGCATTCAAAGGATCTGAAGGTTCTTATGCAGAGTGTCGTGAATCCCTGGGTGGATCTAAAACAGACGGCCAACCTGCCCCATCTGTGATCCCTTATCAGGCAATGTACCATGGAGAAACCTGGCAGGATAGATGACTCAGAACAGGTACAGAGTCATCACCCAACCAGGTATCCATGATATAAACAAGATCAGTTGAGGAATCATCAATGAAACCCTCCATCACTACTGTCTTGTTCCTCAGTGATCCTGTATTACAAAGAATGGCCCAAAGGGCAGAAGTACTACTGGTCGGATGGACTCCTACCTCCTCGTTGATATTGTGCAGGGCCCTGGGGAGGGGAACCAGACATGACAGGCCCTGATCCTGATTCCATCTCATTGGGCATTTCCTAGTCCCTACCACATCAGAATGTCCAATCAGATATGATAACCCCAAGGCCCCTTTCATGCTTAGTGACTGACAGTACCTCCCCACATCCTGTTCTCAGTTTATGGGTTCCTATTCCATAGGTGTATAATTTTGCTCTTTTTGACATTGAACTCCAACTGCCATATTCTTGACCACTCCTCAAGTTTACCACTATCCCAACACCCCCTCCTGATTACCTACCCTATTACAGATTTTAGAATCTTCTGCAAAACAGTATACTTTCCCTTCCAGTTCCCCACTTATGAAGACATTCCAGCATTAGACTACTACTTAAATTAATTTTGCCTCAACCACTGAATTAAATTGACTGAATGTGGTACACAAAAACATCTGTTGTTAGGTATTAGCTGTAAATCACAGACATCATCACTGTGACCTGTACTCCTCACTATGTTGGTTAGCACATGATGCTTGCTGGGCTTTTTGACTATACACTATGATAGAAAAATGTCTAAGGTTTGCTCATAATTTGCCCCATGTTGAGCTGTTGCCCCTAAACCAATATCAAGATGCCATAGATCTGCTGATCAACATTCACTTACCCGAAGGCACATTTAAACTATTATTGGCCAAATAACTTTTTTTTTATTTTGCCCCCAAGCAAAGGAACAATTTATCAAACAGCTTGTGTAAAGTGTCTATCTACACCTTGTTCAAATACAGTTTAAAAAAATGTCTGACAGAAAGTTATATACTATATGCAAGTTTTTTAAACTTTTATAACACTACATCTTTGACATTATCTATGTTATGTATGTAATAGTACCTGCATATTAAATGGCTTCTTTCTTATTATACCATCATTGTTATGGCTGTGGGTGGTGCCTACAGCCATTTTGCTATCTGTAACTTGAAAATGGAGTTTCGTGGAGCACTTTTGTTTGGACTTTTCAATGTATCCTTTCACATCTACAAATCACTATGACAACTGAAATAAAATAATCCCTTCTTTCTGTTTGGAATGTTGGAGACATAACTCCAAGCTGCTTATCTGATGGCCATTAAGAAACTGAAACAGCTTGTTAAATATTGGTTGCCTATTAAACTGGAGATTTGTTTACCCCCTTCAAAATGCAACAGCTTGCACATTTAAATGATTAACATTTAAACATTTTTTACTACTAACTTCAGTTGCGGATGAATATCTTTCAAAAAAGATTCATACCTCATAAATGTTACCCTTTCCCAGCAAATCTTGTAAAGATTTACATTGCTTTAACCTCTCAAGACCTAACTGATAAAATGCCAGGTCTTCAGTGAACTACACAGATTAAATACAATAAATTTATTTTTGACAGAAAAGATCCAGAAGCAAATGATATGATACTTTTTTTTGGACCAATATACTGTAGCTGTTACACAAAAAAGAACAAAGTGCTCTAGCTTTTTGGACCAACCAGTTCCTTCTTCAGAAGCTTTATGACAGTTATTTAGAAAATCCCATACTACTGTATTAACACCTAGATAATGCATAAAAAACAGAAATAATTCGCATTGGTTTAACATATACATTTAAAACATAACAAAAGATTACTTCAAAGAAGCTAATTAACACCAGTCTGATTTTAGCTGAGAAGCCCCTGAAGGTCAAAGGTTATCAAGAAATATCAGCAAGTAGAAAGTTCTTCTCACATGAATTTTAAAATGACTCTGTACCTTTCAAAGAGGCATTCTACTGATCACAAAACCTTGGAATACTGTTCTCCCTAATACATGCAAGATGACCTTACAACTTTTATTGCAAGTGTCCTTGTGTTTTAAAGACCAGTCAATGAAGGGGGAAAATGCTGAAATGAGGTCTAATTGCAAGTTAAAAACAAGCCCCAAATTAAACATACACACATATATTCATACACACATACATAAACACACACAAATATATATATAAATATATATATATATATATATATATATATATATATGTATGTATAAATCCATACATATGCACACATACATATATGGCATACAGAAGGTTTAAAGTGAAGTTTACTCAAAGTGAGCAAATGTTGCACACAAAATGTAATAAAGAACTTAGCTTGAGGCATTTTCCCAACTATACTCTCAACCAGTTAATACATTGCATAAACATTAAAGCCTTTAGTGTTGTAACAGGATTTATATCATGATAAAATAAGTGGTAAGTGTAAGTCTCAAATAAAAAAAAAAACTACTTGTCAAGGAACCCCAAGAAAATGAGACCATAAGCCTGATATGTATTTATTTCAGCACAGTGTCAGTGTATAACAAACATGTACAAAATCATAAGTTTAATGAATCTAAATAAAAACTCCTAGGAATAAAATCCCCTCCCTTTCCCTGGGAAAGATAACAAGTAGGAATGAAATATATGTACAAGAGTCCTAATACATCATCATCCACACCAGTCTTTGCAATAGTTAAACAAAGGAATTAAACGTTTTATGAACCCGCAGGTAAATGAGATATGCATCTTAATATGAACAGATTTAAAAATGTGACAGTATGTAATCCAACCACTGACTACTAGTAGAAGGAAGTAAATGTTCACTGTACATACAAACTAAGAGTCCTAGCCACAGTAACATCATTATGTCATCTACCTGAATAAAAGCCTACCTAAATATCACTCTGATCCTGCCCTCTCGGGCCCCCTGCTCCATTCGGCCATGGCATGGCTCCACCAGCCGCTCAGCCACACAACTCCAGGCTGCCCGCAGGACACAGAAGCTGGATCCTGCCCTCTCGAACCCCCTGCTCCCTTCGGCCATGGCACGGCTACACCAGCCGCTCAGCTGCACACCTCCAGGCTGCCCACAAGGCACAGAAGCTGGGTAAGATTTCCTGACTCCATGGGGCCATTGTGAGCTGCCGCCATTGGCTGCTGCACGCTGCAGTTCCTCCTGATTGGACCTCTCTCCGCTGTGGTACTCCGAGATTGGCCCACTGCAAGTTTCCTGAGTCGGGGCTGCTGCGCCCATTGTTTTCAAGTGGCTGCGGACTAAATTTTACAGCCAGCCTTGAACTTCCCTACTGGACTATATGTTAATTTGTTTTTCTGCTGCTCTGCTATGCTTTGTGTCCAGAGTTGAATCCGAGGAATTGTGTACTGTTTTTAAGTATCAGCTCTGCAGTGCATCATAACTTTCCCTGATTTACTCTTTCTTCTCCCTCACTCCGCTATCTCCATCGGGCTTGAACTGCCCCTCTCCTTTCTCCCCAAACCTTGTGCTTACTGCTCTCCTTTTTGCTAAGTCAGACCCCTGCCCTTCAGCTCCCCCCATGGCACCAAGCCTAGGCTTTGTGTTGCCTTGAGAATGTTGGACCTTGCCGCCATGACCCCCCCTACTCTGTCCGCCACCACCGGCACACAGCTCCCAACCCCCTGATTTAGCTTCCTTTTGTCTCGGGTCCTCTTCCACATCTAAATTATCTATTTCTTCCCTCTTTTTTGAGATCCTGCCCTCTCGAGACCCCAGCTAACTTCGGCCGCAGCACAGCTCCACCAGCTGCTCGGCCGCACACCTCAAGGCTGCCTGCAGGACACAGAAGCAGGGTAAGATTTCCTGACTCCCCAGGGCCACTGTGAGCTGCTGCCATTGGCTGCTGCATGCTGCGGTTCCCCCTGATTGGACCTCTGTCTGCTGTGGTGCTCTGAGATTGACCCACTGGAAGTTTCCTGAGTTGGGGCTGCTGTGCCCATTGTTTTCAAGTGGCTGTGGATGAAATTTTTTGCTCGCCCCCTCCCCCACCTCCGACCTTTATTAAATAGTCTCTCCTGCCACTGCTGGTTCGCTCCTCCCTCTTGCTCATCTCCTATAGGGTGTACCATCCTTAGCCCTTCCCTTCTAGTCCTTTCCCCCACCTACCCACTCTCTCTATCCTGGCTCACTATTTCCCTGTGCTGCCCTCCCCCTGCACCATTTTCATCTGCTCTCTTTACTAACACTACTACCTCCCATTTTCTGGCTCTCTCCTTGGCTCTCTATTCCTTTTAACTGTCCCTTATCCCCAACAATGACTATCCCTGCGCTCCCTCTCCTCCGCCCCTTCCCTGTCTAGCTTCCCCCTACACCCTACTTTTTTCCCTGCTCTCTCTCTCCACTACCTCCCTTTGTCAAAAAATCATGCACTCTCCCTGTAACCCGTTCCCCCTCCTCCTCCCCTTCCTATTGCCCCTCTTTCCACTACTCCACCCCCCCAGAGCCTGCTTCCTCTCTGCCCCTACCAGTTACCTACCCATTCCTACTTATCGACACCTAGGTACCCTACATATACAACTCTGCTACTCGCCCCGGGGCCCGCACACACACCTACTGAATTGTACTATCTCACCTATGGGCGCTGGGTACTCACCACCTACTCTCACTGCTCTCACCCTGAACATCCACCGTCTCCTCATGGCACGCTCTCCCAACTCACGCTCTCTGCTGTCACTAAGGCGAAAATGCCTTGCTAAGGAATTATGCATGAGTACTCTAAAGCTTATCCTTCTTCTCCTACTGATGTCTGGCAACATTCACCCAAACCCTGGCACATCTACCTCAAAGGCAACTAATCAGAGCAAAAATGCAAGAGCCCTCTCACTCATCTCACTCAACATTTGTAGCCTCCTCCATAAAATAGATGCCCTTCAGGCTTTTGCTTGCCAACACAATCCAGATGTATTAGCAATTGTTGAAACTTGGCTCTCCCCATCAATCCCTGACCATGCTATCGCCCTCCCTGGGTACAATGTTTTTCGCCTTGATCGTGCAACAAAAAGAGGTGGCGGTTGTGTCATCTATCTAAAGGATACCCTCCTGGGACATCACATCAGCTCTGCTCCCCAGACCACTATGGCACAGATACTTCTTATTAAAATCCTTCTTGGTGCTCTGAACAAAGCTCTCACTGTTGTTACGATCTCCGTTCCACCTAAAGAGCAAGATAGTGGGCTCAATGCAGTTCTTGACTATGTTAAGTCTCTCCCAGGCACCGAAACTATCCTTCTCAGGGATTTTAATATAAATTGGTCTACTGCTGAGGCTGGGGCCCACAGGGATGCTATAGCAGCAGCTAACCTCACCCAAATGGTCCACTCCTCTACCAGGAAAAACTGCAAAACTGGAACCTGCACCCTGCTGGACTGGATCTTAACCAGCCACCCCACCTGGATTACAAACACCACAGTCCTCCCAGACTCCCTCAGTGACCACTCTCCTGTTAGCTGCTCTTGGTCCAACAAATTCTCCAAACCCTCCCCCAAAAACCATCACAGCAGAGTTCTACCTCATTGACAGTTATCACACCTAAAAACTCACCTTCTCCTACAGGACTGGTCACCAGTCCTCACAGCCACTAATGTGAACACTGCCCTCTAACATTTCATCAGCACCTTTAATGAAGCCTGCAACATACTTGCCCTACTAAAAAAGAGAAAAGTAAAGGCTCTCTGTAACCCCTGGCTCACAGGTGACCTCCTAAGGAGACTAAAGGCAAGGGACCACCTTTGGGAGCTCACCAGAAACATTGGAAGACAAATCAACATTGATAACTACAAACGTGCACGGAATGACTGTACCAAATCTATCCGGAAAACAAAATCTGCATTCTTCAACAACGCTCTTGTAATCTCCTGGGGCAATGGAAGAGACTTCTGAAGTAACATAAAAAAAGTGACTAGGCAGCAGTCCAAATCCCCCCATCCGTTCTCTGCATTAATGGTATAACCACTCAAGACACAAAAATCATTGCTGACAGTTTTAATGCTGCTTTCACAGACCTTAGTTCTGTACTCCCACCTGATTTCTTCATAGATGATGTCACTCCTAACCCCCCTGCCCTCACTAGCCACCCTACTTTTAACTTTTAGTCAGTCAAGATGCACCAGGTATGCAGCTATGTTACCAAAGCCATTAGTAAGTCCAGATCTAGCAACGACTCACTTGACCTCAGACTTCTATCACTCATCCTTGATAAAGTACTTCTACCCCTGACCAGGATCTTCAACCTCTCCCTCAGACTTAGCCAGTTCCCGGATAAATGGAAATCTGCTACGGTCAACCCCCTACATAAAAATGGCATCAAAACAGCACATGAGAACTTCCGTCCAATTTCCATCCTTTCTCCACTCTCTAAGGCCCTGGAAAGTATAGTTGCAGACCAGCTTACTTACTTTCTGGACATGCAAAACATCCTGTGCAGGCAGCAACATGGCTTTAGAAAGGGTCATAGTACCACCACAGCAATACTTGAATTTTCCAGCACCATCCACCACTCACTGGATAATAGGAAACAAACTGGGTCTGCTTTCGTTGATTTAACAAAGGCCTTTGATACCATCAGTCACCATCTCCTGCTTGTCCAGCTACAAACTGCCGGACTCTCACCCAACTCTGTGAACTAGTTCAAATGCTGCCTTAATAACCAGTCCCAAACAGTGAAAATTGTGGACACTCTCTCAAATGCCAGACCTGTCCGCTCTGGTGTCCCTCAGGGTTCTATATTGGGGCCCCCCTCCTCTTCAGCATTTTTTTGAACACAATGCCAGACTCCTGTCCAGAAAAAATCTTGCTCCATGTGGATTATGCCGTTATCCTAACCTCCCACCATGATTCTAATCAGCTACAGGAGAACCTCCAGCAGGGTTTCACTGCAGTCAAAAACTGGTTCTTAAAACATAAGCTGATCCTGAACCAGAAAAAAAACAAAGACAATGCTTCTCAGCAGCCCAGACAGCAAGAATAACCAGTATCACCTCACCATAAAAACCAAGGAAGGAGTCACCCTAGAACAAGTCCACACCTTTAAATACCTTGGCCTCACCCTTGACTCCAAACTCTCCTATGCTGACCACATTAATAATGTGGCAAAAGTGGCTAACACCAGACTGGGCCTACTCTTCCGCCACAGGAAGCATCTAACCACTGAAGCCCTGTCTGTTGCCATCCAGAGCTCTATCGTTAGTATTATAGACTATGGACTCATTATCTATTACTCTGCCACCACCAACTCGCTCAAATGTGTTTCTACCTCCCTGAATAATGCCTGTCGACTTGCCACTGGAGCACACTGTTTAACCCACACCTCCGACCTCTACTTCCAAGCTGGATGGCTGCAACTAAACAACCAAATAAAGTATCAAACCTACATCGCAGCAAAGAAAATAATGATGGGCATTGCTCCGCCAGGAGTCAGCTCCCTCCTCAATCCCAGAGTGAACAACTGTAACACCAGGAGTTCAAAACCCCTAATCCTGCAAATCCCTTACTGTTGCACAACCCAAGGCCAAAGGTCCTTTGCCTTTAGGGCCCCTAGCTGGCTAAACAGTCTCACAACTGACATCTCTAACTCTCCTACACTGGGCAAGTTCAAGAATAAGCTGTGCCTCTCATTAGCAGGCTCAAGTACCTGTGAATGCTCTGTTTAATGCACCTCTGCCCAAGCCTCTACTGTCTGCAGTGGACAACCTACATAGCACTTCATTCCTACCTTGCCCAACTTTTGCTCTTACCCCGCTCTCTCACGACAAAAGCCCTTTGGCTGCCTTTCTTTGTCCCCCCCCCTTTTCCTAACGCCTCCTCACACTAACTTTTTCATTCCTTATTTGTTACCTACATCTTCCCATTGTGTCACCTACATCTTCCCATTTGTGCTTCCTGTAAAGTCCTTGTAATATCATGTTATGACAATTATGTTACCATTTGTTTTATCATGTATGTAACCTGTATAACTTGTATGCCTGTACCTACTGATGTGGAACCTTTGTAAAAGAGCTTTGGCTCAAAGGTATTTTGTAATCCTAGAATCAAATAAACAAAATAAACAAAATAACTACACATCCACTGTACCCACAAAAATCACCCCAACACCCACATAAAATTGCTCCATGCTACACTCCCCCACACATACATGTGTACACACAGACACACAAACCAATGCAACACAACACACATGTACACGTGGACACACACACACACACACACACACACACAACACACAAAGAACACATACACAAACACAAACACAAAACACACACAAACACACCAACCGAACACAACACACACGCACACACAAAACACACACAAACAACATAAACATACACACACACAAGACACACACAAACACAAAACAAACACTAACACACACACACATACACATTCACACAGTGCTAAGGTGAGAAGCCAACATGTAGATAACCAGAAACTAACAAAATCAAAGGCTCGCTGAAGAACTAAAGTATTTATGCCCATCCTTTAAAGTAAAGGTCTGTGTAAGTTTAAGTGGAATAATGTGTCATTATATATATATATATATATATATATATATATATATATATATATTTATATTTATATTTTGACAGAAAGGGCTGTGGCCTGCTTCCCAAACATAACAGATAAGAGCTACTGAGCTCTCTTATAGTAAAAGAGTCTCTGTGTGTGTTGGGGGGAAGAAACAGTCACACTCTGGCAAGGGAGACCTCATCTAATGAATTAACTGCTGATAAACCATGAGTGATACAGAAGCAAATGACTTGATACCTTTTATTGGAGTAATTGGACCAACATAGATGTAACAAAAATAACTTATACCATTTATAAAATTCCTGATCAAACAACTGCAAACAGAAGACTGTTTTTTTTTTTTTCTTTTGTAATATGATATACTGAGTGTGCATTTACTGACTTGCTGCATCAGGGCCTTGACAAAATAATAACATTTACTTAACTTATTTAATAAGATTCCATCAGGTGGAAGGAAGAAAAACCTATAAGAATTTGTCTGAAAACTAACAACTATAAGATGCAAAAATAGCATGCATGTGTGTGTGTGTGTGTCTCTGTTTGCAATAAATTTGTTGACAGGCATTGCTAGTATCTTTTGAAAGACTGTCTGACCTGTGATTACTAATTTTGAGTATAGTTCATGAAATAATAAGCTTGATATTTGTTATTTCATATAGTCCCCCATTATGCCTCATGCGTATCATATAAATCCAAAACATTCCAAAGCCATTGTGACATATAATATTAATACTGAGCAGCAAATCAGAGCTCTTTTCGTAATAAAAGGCTGCTGATATAATAAAGAACAAAGTCATAAATAAGGAACCAGTGGCTTATGGAAAAGTCTACAGGGATTTATACAGGGATTTGATTCTACCTTTGTGGGGAAAACACAGGGAAAATGAAGGTTTCTTATAGAGTAATGGTTATTTGGATCCAGGAGCACTGAATATTTCTTATCCTATATTTTGTATCCTGGATAGGGCAGGGGAGATGCTACATCTCATTGTCACTGGGATGTTCATTTACACATTTTTGCACTGTATTTACCCAGGCTGTCCCAGATTAGATGCAATATCTTGTTTTCAGTGAGGTCATGATTTTACCATTTTTATAATGTATTTATTCAGGCTATCTAGTCCAGGGCCCCCCATATTCAAAGGAGATACACAGTGCATTCCAGTGGAAAAGGGAGATGTGCTGCACAACTCCAACAATGTGCACCACCGTGGTATTCAAATGTGCGGGATGCACCAGTAGCAAGGGAATGGGCCGGGGCATACACAAATGGTATGCCGTTAAAGTTGAGGGGACAATCCCATGCATATGCTGTGCTGCAGCATATTCAGTGGAATGTACCTCTTATAGTCCAGAGCACTGTGGCCCACAGTTAGTCCACAGATAGTTGACCTAACCTGGCCAGCCACCCTCAGGCAGGCTGCAGATGTGCACCCAGGTGCACAGCAGCCTGGCAGCCCCGGTGGTTTAGAGGTACCCTCTTTCCATCCCCAATCTAGTCAACTGCATCCCTAAATAGCTCCATAGTGAAGGGCCCCACCCAGAACCCCATTGCACCAGAGGAAATCATGGTCCATATTCGTAGTCTAGAGGACTCCCATCCACCATCCCTGTACACAGACACCCTCACTCCCTCCATACTCAACCTGTTGCAAAGACTGGCACTGCCTTCTGCACCCCGCCATGACCAGCCATTGGCTGCACTGAACCCAGGCTAGGGACCTGCACTCTGGAATGACCCAACTGGCTGTACCATACATTGGGGCACCATGCCAGCTGTGGATCCACCAGTGTATACAGCCATGTGTATGTCCCTGGCAAACTGAAGAGGGAATTTATATACCTCCAATGCATGCCTTGCTGATACTGTATCTTCCTGCTGTCATACACTGCTGTAAGTCCACACTCTCCCCTGTTCTCCTGTGTAACATGCCACCCTCCAGACTGCTGAAGTATTCCGGGTGCCATGGAGTGCAGTATCCTGTAATGTCATTTGCAGTGTACACTTCATGCTATGGATAGTTCATCTGTAGTTCCCAATTTTACAAATGAATTGGAGGTCAGCTGTAACATGCCTATTTTGGGAGCTGTGTGAGTGGTTACAACATCGGATGTCACCCACATCGAGCAGTGCAATGGCACCTGGATGATGGATCCGCATGCCAGTGGCAGAGAAGTATGGCCACTGGGTGTTATCACCCACGCACAGCTCATACCTACGTGTAACACATTCCAGCATTCTACTGTGAGTGCTGTGCCACCCACTGATAGGGTGGTGTGATCCTATTACAGAGCCAGTCATCACAATGGGGTGGGTGGGGCAGAGAGGGGGGTGTCTGTGCACCGTTGAGGGGGAGCGGGGCCACTACACTATGGACATGGACTGTAGGTATATTCAGGTGCAATTAGGGATAACATTGGGGTCCCTACAATACAGAACCAATAAAGCCTGGACTCTGGTACAATCAGGGCTGATGGAACAGGTGGAGGGGGTGCCACTTTACCACCAGAGACTTCAGGGCCTGTCCCACATGGAAGCGATCAGGGTGGGGCTTGGGGGAGAGAGCTGCTCTGGTGCATTCATCCCCATGCCAACATGTAAATGGGCTGGTAATGAGCATGCACAAGGCCCCTTTTCACCCTGCATGCTCAATTAGTTTATTTGCATTCCTGGGCTGAATATCACCCATGGGGGCTGCAGTGCATACTAGTACGTGCCACACATTCTCCCTGGAAGGTATTCAGTCAGAGTCACCCTGGATGCACCTGACTTGGTGGTCGCCTGCACTGTGACTCCCATCCAGGCTCACATTTTCAACAGGAACAATGAAGCCCACCTGAATGAAGAGCAGTGTTACAGGTTTACTGCATGACAAAAGGGATTAACTCCCTTTGAAACTGCATTCTTTTCTGCAGTAACCCTGCTGCACAATTCTGCAGTGCTGCGCTTCATCCTGGTGGGCTTCACTGTATGCATACCCTGTACCGGTGTCACATTCTCTTTGAATATTGTATCAGTGCTGAATTGTGCACCCTCTTTGTGCAATGCATCTTTCTGCTCATGCATCGATCCGGCACTTAATATATCCCCCCAGATGTAAAATATTGTTTTTAGTGCATTCTGATTTTACACAGTGCAGCAAGATGTTTCAAGATTTTGTCTATAATTTGTTGAAATAAGGAAGGTGTAGAGGCAATGCTTAAGGGCAATGTTATATACACTGGTATAATTTTACTAAACCATAAGGGTCAAACCTGATGAGAAAGGACTTGGAGATAGTTTTATAAACTGCATCCACATAGTCAAAAACAGGGGAGCTCATCTGATGGACAATCTTATGTCATACAGGAAGGAGGAGATAACCATTTTTGTGGTAGGTGTGGCACCCAAAGGCAGATTTTTTTGTGGATGGAATCAATGTTGGTGGAGAAATCAAGGGAACAATCCAGTCTCATACTGAGGTACTTAAAGAGGAAGAATTATTCAAGGTGGGAGCCATCCATAGTCATGAAGACCAGGAGTCTGTGGAGTCTAGCATGTCTCAGTTTACAGCTATATGTCATAAAGACTGTGTATTTGGTATTAAACAAGAGTTGATTCAAACAGAGCCAGCAATAGATATTAAAACAAACTCTAGCAAGAGCCATTATGGCTGCACCTGAGGTCCAGTGGAACACGGCAGACTATGATGACATGTCAAAGATGGCGGCATGGAGTTTCAGCACATGCACAAATACTCACAAATGCACAGTGAACTCCGGTGGCATGGCAACACAGTCAGTCATATCCAATATGGCTGCAAGAATTCTCTGCAGATGTGTAATGAGTCACACATGTGCACTAGGCTCCAGCGGCCATATTGGATACATAGGACTGTGCTGCCATGTCACTGAAGTTCCTGCGCATGCTTGAGTCATCGCGCATGTGCAGAAAACTCCATACCATCATCTTGAACACAGTGGACAGTGCCATACAGTTCCAGTACCAACAGACAAAATAGTGCAGTGAATGTGTGGTGATTGCTGTTCATCTCCACTATTTAAAAAGTCCACTCAGTATCCGGTGGGCTCCCTTTCCTCTAAAGAGGTCGCAAGATGTCTGCAGGGCTATGGCCACTACAGTCATAAAAATAATACTGTGGAAATGCTTCCAGCTTGGGGACAGAGGATTTTGAGGTAGAAGGTGCAGTGTCATCTGCATACATATGAGTGTTTGAGGATACGTAGGCTTAGCATAGGTCATTTAAAAATATATATATCAATAATGAACACGGGATAGAGTCCTACTCTTGAAGGACATGTGAATGCATGGTGAGGGGAGAGGGTGTCCCTGACTTGGACAGATTGGAAACTATCATACAAGTAGGAGCACAACTAACTGACTCAGAGGTCAGAGACAGATGCACTAGCAAGTTTCTCAAGTATATAACAGAGAATGAACCATAGCGTTGAAAGCCTTAGCCAGGTTGACAAAGACAAAAAAATTAAACTGGCTCTGACTGACCCACCTCAGGATCAAATTTGTGAGCCAGAAATGGGACAAGACAGTGGAATGGAATCTGTGGAAGCCAGATTAGAAAGGGCAAGGAAAGGAGGAGGAGTAAAGCTGCATGGATAGTGGTCATTATTAAACATGTAGCATAGCAGCACTGTACAAATTTAGTTGTCAGTTTCTGAGTGCTACATCACTGCACCATTCTCACCTCCTCTTTGTAGCCTCCCATAAAAGACTATATGGTAATAGCATACTGCTGAAGAATGGGGGGAACCCAAGCGGCCAGGGGAAGAACCCCCTATGATATCATTACTGGTGGAGTCAGAAGGGTGTCTGTTGACTGGGACTGCAGCACTGTGGTAGATACATAATAATTGTTTGACATGTAAGGGTGGGTGTGGGCAGCAGGCAGTGGGGGGCTTGTGGTTTACATTTTGGGGAGACATTTGAGGGCCTGCGGTCATGCTCAGGGGCCAGTATGATTGTTATTTGGTGTTGAATGTTGGAGATATTGCTCCTTTGAATGAGTGGCATAGCAAAGATAAGCCACGAATGCAAGGGGACAATAACACTAACATTCACAGCAAATAACATTCATAT
Organism: Neoceratodus forsteri; assembly: GCA_016271365.2. NCBI lineage: Eukaryota > Metazoa > Chordata > Ceratodontiformes > Ceratodontidae > Neoceratodus > Neoceratodus forsteri. The sequence continues at coordinate 357,603,471 of CM057456.1, forward strand.
TTTGTGCTACCTTGCGGGATATCCTATGTATACCGTGGGAGTTTGAGATTTATGTGATATTTTTATGCTTTTAAGCTTTTCCAGTTTAGAGTGTCTTTCTGTTAGTGCTTGCTGAGTCAAGGTGATTGTCTCAACGGATCCATGACATTCGATCTACCAAATATTTGTCGACCGACTTTACAGAGTCTCCCTTATATTGACCGCATTTTGTGGTCAGCATAAAGAGTCAATGAAGACACTGTTTTTCTTCGGGGCTTTGCCTGACCCCATGTGGGGCTTCTGACCCTACACCCCGCTACTAAAAATAATCAACTCTGAGTCGGAGTTGTTTCAGGAAGGGAGTGCACTACGCTCGGAAAGCAGTGCTGGTGTCCCACACCAACACTACAGTGACCTGGCGCTTTTGTCACTGTAGTGTTGGGTGCTGTCGAATTGTTGAGGTAGACGTCGGTATACCGTTTCAACCACTGTAATCATCAGGTCTTTTATTGCTGTATTTTTTGTACTATTTTTTATTACATGGCAGATTGATTTGTAAATAAAAACACTGAAGCATGCTAAGCTGTTAGAATGTGAATGAAGAAGCACAAGCACGTAGTGTGTGGCATGACAAGTGGTAAAATAACATAGCTAATGGTAAAATAACACAGCATGATAGAAACATATAAAGATAGAATATGTCAACAGAAAAGGACCTGTAGGCCCACCAAGTCTGCCCTATTTTTACTGCCTATCACTGCACCCCAGACTCTGTTTGGTTAAAGTGTCCCTCCCTCCTCTCTCACCTCTACTTATTGTACCTATGTGCCTATCCCATGCATGCTTGAAGCTCACCACAGTCATCACCCCCACCACCTCCTCTAACAGGCTGTTACAGGCATCCACCACCCTCTCTGTGAAGAACTATTTCCTCACATTCCTCTTAAACTCCCCCCCCAGGCTGCATGGCATGCCCCCATGCTCTAGTGCACCTCCTCTTATTTAAGATACTCCCCTCCTGCACCTAATTCTCCCCCATGAGATACTTACTGGTCTCAATCATGTCCCTTTTCACTCTCCTTTCTTGTATTGAGTACATGCTGAACTTCTGCAGTCTCTCCTTGTATGATTTCTCATGCAACCCCCACACCATTTTAGTAGTTCTCCTCTAGACCTCTTCCATCCTGTTCATATTCTTCCAGATGTGTGACCTCCAGAACAGGACCTGGTACTCCAACTGTGGTCTCACAAGTGAGTTATACAGGGGCAACACTACCTCTCTTCTCCTGCTAGGGATCCCTCTCCCTATAATCACAGAATGCTGCGTACCTTGTCTGCTGCCCTGTCACACTGCCCTGCCACCTTGAGATCATCAGATATGATGACCTCAAGGTTCCTTTCTTGCTTGGTAACTGTAAGTAACTCCCCAGCAATCTTATACACAGACCCTGGGTTTCCCCTCCCTAGGTGCATGACTTGGCACTTTTGGACATTGAAACCCAGCTGCCACTCCCTCTACCACTCCTCCACATTTTGCATTCTTTCAACCCCCTCCTGGGTGTCCACCCTGTTGCAGATTTTTGAGTCATCCTCAAAGAGACACACTTTCCCTCCAGTTTCTTTGCAATATCATTTATGAAGATGTTGGAGAGGACAGGGCCCAGTACTGATCCCTGTGGTAATCCACTGGCCATGCTCCCATCCTCAGAGTGACTTCCATTTACCACCACCCTCTGTCTCCAATCTTTCAACCAGTTTGATACCCAGTACACAGCCTTCTTCACCTCCCCAATGCTACTATGCTTCTTTCTCAGTCTCCTGTATGGAACAATGTCAAAGGTCTTACTGTAGTGTAGAGAGGCCACATCCACTGTCCTCCCTTGATCCACTTTCTTTGGTATCCAGTCAAAGAAATCTATGAGATTTGTTTGCCATGACCTCCCCTCTGTGAAGCCATGATGACAGTGGTCCTGCAGCCCATATGTCTTTAGGTACTCTATTAGTCTCTCCTTCAGCAGGGACTCCATTAACTTCCCAACCACTGATGTGAGATTGACTGGCCTGTAATTACTGGCCTCCTTCCTGCAACCCCTCTTGTGCAGAGGGACCATATAGGCCCTTCTCCATTCTTCTGGAACCACTCCCATCTCCAATCAGCTGCTAAATAGCATTGCTAGAGGGGAAGCTAGCACCATGCTCAGTTCCTTAAGTACTCTTGGGTGGCTGGCCGAGTGGCACAGAGGGCAGAGGTCTTTTGAATGTCTTACCTCTCCTACACTGGTGACCCAGGTTTGGCAATGAGCTTGGACTGCTGGGGGTCAGTCAGGGAGGCTGGAAGTGAATCAAACAGCCACTTGGCAGCTCTTTTCTCCCAGACTGGGGAGGCAAGCCTTTCTGGCTCTTGGCTGCCACCTGGTTGAGGCTTGTGGCAGGGCCAAGTAAATGGAGGGCTAGTATTAGGCCAGTGGTGGGTGAAATGGGGTCACCAGTTCTGGCACTCATGCCATCTCAACACACATGCATGGCCATGTCACTGGGGCTCCCGGGGACCTAGGGAGGGAGAAAACTGGGGAAAAGCCCACGTCCCCCTGTTGCCATGTGTGATGGCCTTTGGGGGACTCCCCAGGTCCTGCTCCGTGTTGATCCCTGCTGGTGTGGCAGCAGGTGCAGCATCAGACAGGACTGGGGGACCCTCAACACAGGGTCTAATGGCAGGAGTAGGTGACAGCAGCTGGGCAAACAGCTACATATATATATTTTTTAATTTTTTATTTTTTATTTTTGCAATTGCAATCCTCTGTCATGAAATATCAAAACAGACTGTTAGTTTACAGAATGAAGTTATTCAATTAAATTACATTTTTTAGGTACCTCTACAGCATATAATTAAATATCTACAAACAGATATAAAGCTATTAAATATTTAAATATTCTAGTCTATTACAACCTAAGGTTTATATTGTAACACTATATATTTTTGAAAGTATTCTGTTGCCTGTAGCATTTATTATTTTCTATATAAAATTTTATCACCATGTTCCCTTGTTTCTGTTTAATTAAATCTCCCTTCATTTACTGGTTTTTGGATTGGGTCCCATATTTCCCAACATTTTGAAATTTGCTTTTTAGTGTAGAAATGTGTCTTTTCCAATCTCATTGTTTCTAAAAATAGATTTTTACATAGTTTAATGGTTGGAACTGCAGCCTCTTTCCACATATGAGGCATACAATGTTTTGCATTCAAAAATGCTATACATAATATGACTTTATTATGATTTGGGATATTTTGTATTGATGATGTAGTAAATAGAAACAGCTCAGATCTGTGAATGACACAAAGTTGTGAATGAAAGTGTACAGTACACGCTGCAAGTCCATTGGTCGACAGTGTGTACCAATGGGCTTACGGGAGTACAGTATGCTGTCATTCATTGACAGCTCAGTTGGTGTGCAGCCTTGGCAGTGTGTGGAGGGATGTGCTGCTTGCTGACACCATGGACAAGTGGCCACTCTGGCACGGGGGAGTGGGGTGGGTGTGTGTCCCTCAGTCAGTAGGGGGGTACACTGAACCACCAGGGTTACAGGGATTTATGCTATTGGACTGTGATCATGTTTAGGTAGGGAGGGGGTACCACTAGACTACCAGAGATATGAGGAGGCAGCTACTATTCCGATCATGGACAGGGATGGGAGGGTACCACTGGACTACCAGGGATATGAGGGGGGGCAGCTACTATTCAGATCTTGGATGGGGATAGGAGGGGGGTACCACTGAGATATGGGGTGGGATACATTTATTCTATTCACAGATGGGGATAGGGGGTAGCCACCCATGGGCTGTCAGGTGCAGTGTTGCGCTATGCAATACAGTAGCCTGCCTCTGAGTGGCTATGACTTAGGCATGGTTTTTCTATGTCTATCTTTGCGTGGCACTTCTCTGAGATGTGCAAGGAGCTGTGCAGCACATCTCAGCTTAATATGGAGATGTGCCGCGTATGCAGAGGAATACCCCCTCTGGATGCACTGCAAACATTATCTTTGTACTGCGGCCCATCCAGACTTGCACAGCGCTTAACCCCATGTTGAATATAGCCATGGGGCACATTTTGGGAATGCGCCGGTGCACCCCCTTTGAATATCCAGACCATGGTGAATAATATATTCTGTGAAGGATGTAAAACTGTATTTGATTCATTTTATTCCATATTGTACATATTTCATCCCATTTTTCACTGAGATGCTAATACTTAAATCATCTTCCCATTTTTGATTTAAAGTCTGTATCAATTATTTTTCATTGCTAACAATAATGGAACTTACTTTTGATATCAAATTTTTCCTATGTGTGCTGTATCCATAACATCCATAATGGTGTTATGTGACATAATTTCTCCCCTTTGCTGTAAGTCTACTAATGCTGATCATATTTGTAAATAGCTAAAAAAAACACATTTCTATGCAGACAAAATTAGTCTTTCAGTTGTTGGAAAGATTTTAATGTCTCATTGTTATATAAATCTGCTCTAGAGGTAATGTTAAATTCCAACAATTGTTTAATACTCTGTGAACTGAACATACGGTGGAAGTTATTTTTAAATAAAAGCAAGGACTTACTACTCTTATTCCCCCCCCCATTATGTTAATGATATTATTCCATATTTTACAAGTATGTTTAAAAAATATGTTGTCTGGGCCCTTAATAGTCTCAACATTAAAATTTTGTGAGAGCAAATGCATAACACTTTTGGGAGATGGATTTCTAGATTTGAAATAGGCCCAAGGCATAATTGAAGGAGACCATAGTTCTTTCAGGGGTTCTATAACTGTCACCCAATGGTAATATTGTAAACTGGGTAACCTAAGACCCATTGTGCATAATTCGATGTCAGTTTTTGCTTTGTTTAGTCTAGGGCTCCCTTTTTTCCAGAGGAACTTGGTGATAATGCCTTCTATTTTCTTTAACGTCTCACTTGTTATCATCAAAGGTATTGCTTGAAAAATACATAAAAATCGAGGAAGTGTGTTCATCTTAATTAGTTGAATTCATCCTAGTAAAGAGAGGTGGAGACACTCCCATTTTTGTAAGTCCTGCTCAATAGCACCAATTAAAGGATTCACATTTATGTTCAGCAATTTATTCCATCTATTGGTAAGATGCATTCTCAAATAAGTTACTTTATTGTAGTAGGAAAATTATTAATATTAAAATTATATCTCGGGTCACACCTGGAAACGAGCCTCAGCTCAGTGTGCCTTTCCTGGTCATCAAAATTTTAAATAAAAAAAAATTACATTTATCTGGTTGAATTTTTTCCAGTTCACTAGATATCTGGAGCTTTTTCCATGCTCCTTAACCAACTGAATTACAATATATAATTATTTTTCTGGGTTCTTTAAATACAACAAGATATCATCTGTGAACATTGATATCTTAAAAGGTTTCTGCTGTACATATTTGAATCCTGAAATATCTCCATTTTCCCTTATAGCATTAGCCAGAGGTTCAATTATCAAAGTAAATAATAGGGGCGATAAAGGGCACCCCATCTTATACCTCTGAATAGGGAAAATGTAGAACATATAGTGCCATTGGTCGAGATTTTTGCCTTAGGTGTTTTGTAAATTGCCTGAAGCCAGTTCAAATTTTTTTCTCCTGTATTGATGGCTTTTAATACATCAAATAAATAATGCCACTCTACTCTGTCAAAAGCTTTTTCTGCATCTAGGGACACCACCATTGCATTTGGATCTTGCACTTTATAAATTATATTTAGTGCATTTCTAATATTATTATGACACCTTCTTCCCTTGATGAACCCTGTCAGGTCATCCCCAATCTGGGTGGGCAAAACCTTTTCCAGTCTTGTAGCCAAAATCTTTGCAAATATTTTATAGTCAGTATTGAGTAGTGATATTGGGCGATAAGATAAACATAGCATTTTATCTTTGCCCTTTTTGGGAATGACCATAATAAGAACTTTGTCAAAGGAAGAGGGGAGAGAACATTTAAAAGCATTAAAAGGGGGGTCGAGGGAAGTACCAGGTAACTATAGACCCATCAGTTTTACCTCAGTGGTGGGAAAATTAATGGAGAGTATACTAAAGGAATGATTGGGGGTGTACTTGGAGGAGGTGGGAGGTCTGGATAGTCGGCAACATGGGTTTGTGCCAGGTAGATCATGTCAAACCAATCTTGTGGAGTTCTATGAATGGGTAACATCAGAACTGGACAGGGAAAATCCTGTGGATGTATTATTCTTGGACTTCAGCAAGGCGTTTGACTCTGTCCCCCACAGTGGTCTGGTGGAGAAACTGACGGGGTTGGGAGTAGGCCCTTTAATGGTCAGATGGATTGAACACTGGCTAGCTGGATGCACCCAGAGAGTAGTGGCTGGGAGCTTCAACCCTAGAGAGGTCGGTAGTGGGTACTGCAGGGCTCGGGTCCTGGGTCTGAGCCTGTTTAATGCATACATATCGGACATCAGGGAGGGTATAGGGTATGAAATGAGTCTCTTCGCTGATGACTCCAAGATGGGAGCAGTAGTTGAGGGGGAAGAGGGGAGGTTGGCACTGCAAGGGGACCTGGACACCCTGGAAAGCTGGGCTCACACATGGAAATTCAATTTCAATATCACCAAGTACAAGATGTTACATCTTGGCCGGGGAAACCCTAAACACAGGTCCACCCTGGAAGGGGAGGCATGGAGGCCTCAATTGGGAAAAAGACCTAGGGATCATGGTGGATGCATGTATGAATAACTCTGAGCAGTGCAGGAGAGCGGCTAGCAAGGCAAGCAGGATGTCTGGGATGCTTCACAAGGAGGATCACCTCTAGGAGCAGGAAAGTGATTCTGCTGCTGTACAATGGACTGGTTAGACCACACCTTGAGTACTGTGTACAGTACTGGAGCCCACACTTGAAGAGGGACATACAGCTCCTGGAGAGGGTACAGAGGAGGGCAACTAAGATGATATGAGGACTAGGGGATTTGACATATGAGGACAGACTTGAAGAGCTCTGCCTGTTTTCATTGGAGGAGAAGAGAGACAGGGTGACATGATTGAGGTCTTCCAGGACCTCAAGGGAATAAATAGGGTAAACATGGAGGGATCTTTAGACTAAAGCAGGAGGTATCACCAGAGGGCATGGTTTGAAGTTGGAAGGTGGAAGGTGAAGGGGAAAGAGGAGGAGGTTTTTACTGAGAGGGTGGTGGACCCTTGGAATGCACTGCCTGGTGAGCTGGTTCAGAGATCCACAGTGGAGGGCTTCAAGAGAGGGTGGGACAGACATAGAAAGTGGATGTATCAGATGATGGTCTGGCCCAGGGGGGTGGGGATGGATGATAGGGGTTTCTGGAACACAAGGGGGGGGCTCGGTACCCAACTAGGGATCTGAGGTTCGAGCAGACTTTATAGACCGTAAGGCCTAATCTGCTGGCAATTAGTATGTTAGTATGTTAGTATTACTGATAATCTAGGGCTCACAATCTTATTGAATGGCTTTTAGAAATCAATGCCTAGCCCATCTAACCCTGGAGACTTCACTGGTTTCAATGTTTTAATTGCCATCTCCACCTCTCTGCTATCTATTACTTCATTTAACATCTCTTTCTGTTGCTCAGTTAAATGTGGAATAATAAGAAACTTGGTCACACCCTCATTGTTGTCCTGTGAACTATATAATTTTTCTTAATAATCTACAAATTCTAAATTGATGTCTGTCTCAGAAGTTTTAAGTTGATCTGATGATTTAATTTCTGCAATGCTCCTTTCCACTTTTTCTTTTTGCAACATTTAGGCCAGAAGTTTACCACCTCCATCTACTCTGAGCAAAATTTTTTTTATCATGTACACATCATCAACCTTTCCATCTTTTCATTGTAAATTCGATTGTATTCATGCTTACTTTTTTCCAGTCTTTTTAAATAAATGTTTAAATGAGTCTAACTATGCAGCTTTTGAGCTTCTAATATTTATTTTTCTAACTGTTCTACTCTATCTTTCTGTTTTCTTTTTCTATTGACTACACAGGAGATACTTACATAGGCCTTATATGCATCCCATATTATATTCATAGATGTGTTTCCAGTGTTGTTTTTTGAGAAATATATCTCAGTTTCTCCTGTTACTTTGATAAAAAAAGGCCTCTTCCTTTAGTAGCAAAGGATCCAATTTCCAAAACCCCTGTTTGGTGGTGTCTCTGCAAGCATCAGCTGCACTGGAGAGTGGTATGACAGATGAATGGGCTTATATTCTATGTTAGAGATGTCTTTATATAGCTATCTTGAACCTAATATCATATCAGTTCTGGGATGGGTTTTGTGCCTATGTGAGATGTATGAAAATTCCCTACTGATGGGGTAGTTTATTCTCCAAAAATCTATTAATGTGAGATCCTCCATGCTGCTAAGGAGAAACGCTGCATGCTTATAACTATATTCCCTTTTTTTGGGCTGTAGTATTGAACTGTTCCTGGAGAATTAAATTAACATCTCCTCCTATTAAGTACGCTCAGGAAATTCCATGAGTTTCATGAAAAACTCTGATAATGTGCCTTTAGTGTTGTCATTCAGTAAATATTGAGATGTTATCATAGTCTTAGTTCCCTTAACATTTATCGAAGCTATGACACATCTTCCGTCTTTATCTGAATACTGTTTATCTGTGTTTACTATTAGCACCCTTCTGAGCAGGATGGAAACACCTCTGGACTTTGATGTATATAAAAAATGTATACGTTGTCCTCTCCATATTTTGTTTATTTTTTCTGCTTCCTTATCTATCAAATGTGTCTCTTGCAGACACATTATATCTATATTTGATTTTTTTATATAATTCAGGACTTTCTTCTTCTTAGTTGGATTATTAAATCCAATAATGCTCCAGGTCATCATTTTTAATTCAGCACCCATTTTACCATATTTCTACTAATCATAGCTTGTTGTAATGGCCTTCTATTGTTCTTAGTTCAAAATAGACAACCATTACAGTTTTCCATTATTCTGTGCTGAAAACACTTCATCTCTTTATACTGTATTACTTCTCTCACCCATCCCATTCCCTGTCCCCAAAACATTATCATACAAAATAAACAATAATAACTATTCATTCCCTTACCCTCTCATTCGCTACAGAATGCTCCATTGAGGAACATCACAGATAGCAGCTCTTCAATATCCATACTAACCTCTCTGTGCAAGATGATATGTTAATCCCCAGAGCTATAAGAAACACATTTCCTCTCCCTGAAAAAGAATAATGCCCCCTCCTCTACTTGTTTTTGTCTTTTTTCTTCCTCTTCCTCCTTCCCTTCCCCTTCATTTTCCTTCTTCATTCACTGACATCACGATGTCTACCTGAAAATAAAGGAAAAAAAAACAACAACAACAACAAAAGGGGTCTATATTCCTTCAAAAACATGTTAAATTGTAATTTTAGTTGGTTCATTTTCATCCTGTCCAATATCATCAGGGTCTTGCTTCCCTTGTGTTGACTTGTTAGTCATCTGCTCTTTAGTTGGTATATTTTGATCCCTTCTCTGCTGAGTTTCCTTTTCTCCTTCATCTTGTTGTTGTACTGTTTGATTACCATCAGTTTCCTTTGAAGATTTTTCTATGTTTTTGTTTTCCTTACTGAAGTGTTCTCCAGATGTTGCTCCATTTTTTCTCCATTCCTAGTCTCATCTGAATGATTTTAATGTCCATAGTTTTGCTGATTTCTGATTACTGTAATCCCCAATATTTCTTTTGCAAAAGCTTCTGCTGCTTCTACTGTATCAAAGCTTGATAAAAAAATTGTTACTATATTTGGAAGCATATGCTGGAACTTAATATGTATTTCCTATAGGTCTGTTTTCAGAGGATTGTACAGTTTTCTTTTTTGCATAGATTTGGTCCAACATACGGAAATGTCAAAGCTTTATTTTCCATGGATAAAAAATAATTTCTTTCATGTGTGGGTCAGTACTTTTTCCCTGTCTTGAGGTCTCAGAAATCTTATGGACACAACCCTTGGAAATCTTTGCACAGTTCTTGGAATTCTTCCTGGCAAACGATGTGCTCTGTCAATTTCAGTTTTGTGTTCTTGTACATCTTGCTTGAGACTTTCATTTAACTATTCCTCCAGATATTTCTGTACATCCTGACCTTCTATACCTTTAGGTATGTTTAATAATTTTAGATTGTTACATCTTGAGCACCACTCTAAAGTTTCAATTTCCTGTTTCATTTGTTGAAGATCTTTTGTATGCTGTGATAATAATCTGGAGGAGGGGTCATCACCAGAATTAGGATGCAGAAGTTTGGTGACAGCACTAAATGTGCAGGAATGGTGGATACAGCAAAGGTGGAGGAGAGGTGATGCACTACATGTGGACCTAAACACATTGGGGTGTGGACCAGGTATTGAGGGTTAGAGTCAATGTATCATGTGAAAGGTACTATACCAGGGGTCAGGAATATGGGCTGTACATACACCATGTGGTGCAACAGTGAAACGCTAAACTGAAGAAAAGGACTGTAAGTAGAAAGCAGGCAGTGTGCTACCATCATCAAGAAAGAAAACACATAGTTTGGGTGCATGTCAAAGAAGGTGATTCTCCCCTTGTATGAGACCTTGCTTAGATCCCGCCTGGAGTACTGCACTAAATTCTTGTCAACAGAGTACAGAATGGACATTGAAAAGATCTGTATATTTTACCTGTTTCATTTTTGGTAACCAGGTGCTGTACATACACTAAGAAATAAATGTCTGCTTTTTAATTTTTATTTTATTTTATTTATTGATAACCAGGTAAGGCCCACTAGGCAAAAAGTGACTGTTTTCAGAAGCAACCTGGGAGCATGGGAAGGTTAAATGACTTGCTCAGAGTCACACAGTATTTTAGAGGGGCTTGCGGGAATCAAACTCAGGTCTTCTGGATGTACCAAACTCATTCATAGTGCATTACTTTAACCTCTTGGCTATACTGACAGCTCACAGTATGGCATGTCCCAAGTATTACAGAATACACAATGCATGCAGCACTCAGCAGGGATATGTTAATTTTCCACCACAACCCAGGCATTGCAGAATACACTTCACATATTGTAGAAGGTAGGGCATCAGATTGTACATGGCCTAGGGGCAAGATCTATATAAATTTAGTTTAAGTAGAGAAGTCACCATATCTTATGAGCAGATACAGACTGTTGGACTTACAGTAGGCAGTGTTTAAGTAACTGTGCTTTAAAGTGCTGGCAGGAATCAGAGCACCTAACATGAAGTGGGAGCCAATTGCAGACATTGGCGGTGCCATACGAGAAGGCTGCTTGGGTCCATCCTAGCAGAACACCTACTATAGGCTCCTGAAATAAAAAGTTTCACTAGAATGCAGGTTATAGGATGTTGAAGGGAACTGTAACAAAATATACAAGCAGGTAGGGGTACTGACCCTGATTACTTTGTTAATAAAGCAGCCCATGATAAAGAAGCATTTGCAGGAAGGGGATACTCATCTCAGGAGTGAATAAAAGGCACAGTGGTAAATGCGAGGATCAGCACACAGAACAGAGTGGCTGATAATATGATATACTACATCCCATCTTGCTAAAGTAGTCTTGGAGGAATTAAATAGACTAGGACACAATAAGTAAGACTGGGCAGTCAGGCACCATTGTCTATAGCCTGACAGGTTTTAGGAATAAGGTTGGATCTCATCCTGAATGCATTGCCTAGTTTAGAGTGAGTTATATGTGGACATGACATGTGAGGTAAACTCAAGAGAGGTGTCTAATGTAACACCAAGGTATTTAAAAGAGGATACTGTACCTCCTCAAGTAGGGACTCATCAAGGCAGGCCACAGAAAGACTGCAAGACCCAAACCAGAGTTATATTTAGAGACAAAAATCAAAGGTTTAGCTTTCCAGCAATTTAAAATCTGTCTATTTTGAAGCAGACAAAACTGGATATTGCTAAAGCCATTACTGACATGCAGCAAAGATCACATTAAACTGATTGTTGGCTTGTTGGCAGATTATTAGCATGTGAATCCTAAAGCTCTGTATAGAAAATTTCTTAATGGCTGATATCTGGTTGTTAGCTGGTTTCTGATGAACTCTGAATGAGCTGCCTGAATATACTTTCCGTTAAAAGCCACATTTTGCAGCTGAGGGGAAAATTCAAAACAACTAGTTGGCAGCTGATTGCAATCACATCAAGTGAACAGGGAGCAAACTAGCTCCAAAAAAAGGTATAATGTGAGCAAGTGCAGTACTGACAGAAGGTCAATGGATTGTACGATGGAAGTAGACTACGAGGTTGTCTGCATGAAGGATAGGAGGCTGCTGCAATGAACCTTAATCTTAAAGAGGTCATGGGTCACAGTATCAAGCCTTAGGGGACAGCCTCAGAGATACTTGTCAAACTTGAAACTGCGAGTCCAATCTTAACCTGCCGGCAGCTCCATAAGGTAGCTGTCAAATCATTTCAGAGTGGAATCTGAAACCTCTAATGCACAGAGCTGGTGCAGTTTGAGAACATGCTTTTCATGTTTGGTCCAATACAGGGCCACCACGTTGATTACCAGCTTAGGGGACAAGACCTAAAAGGAGATGTTGAATACACTAAAATTATTCAGATTAGTGAAGAAAATACTGAGAAGTAACGTGATCATGGTTTCTGAATACTAAAGGAGACAGACGGGGTGAGTTATCCACATATGTTTCAGCTAGGAATAGCAGGCAGAACAATAAGACTTGCATACAAACTGAGGGAAGTGAGGATAACAGGAAACATTACAAATTATTTCTTTTGTAGGATGGTCAACTACAGGAACAGAGTAACTGGTGAGGTTGTGAAAGCTAGCACAGTTCAGATTTTCAAAGCAACATTGGAAATATTCCTGAGTAAGAATGGCATTTAGAGTTACGCAGTATGAGTAGGGGTTGCATCCAATTAATAAGCTTGAATATATGCCCATACTCAAATTTGGTATATTCACTACTGATGTCAGATGGCAGACAAAATAGATCCCAAGTCCCTTCTGTCATTACAGTACTATGTCACTATGTTCCATTTAAATATACTAATAAATTATTATAGATAAAGGTTTAATTAGTAATACTAGTAGAAACACTAGACACTTACTGTACGTGTGCTTATAATGCTGCCGGAGACCAAACTTGTAAGAGTGATCAAATGTGTATTCTTAGGGTATGAGAACCACAGATGGGAGGTAAGCAGTTCTAATACCCCAAGGAGGTACTGTAAGTGAGACCACTCTTACAACCATAAGAGTGGTCTTGGTGGCAGTATTACTATATTATTGATCAAGACTGATCAATAATATATTAAAGTTTTATAAAACCTACTCCAACATGCCCATTTATAGGGCAGTAGAGTGTGAGGCACTCTTCACAGAATAAGAGGGTTTGACATGCTGAGGAAAGAAATGCTCCCAATTGGCCAGGAGTGCTCCCTCCATCTATAATTGGCATAATATGCTTTGATAGAGACTGAGGTATGACAGCACAAATTTCAGGAGTGCGGTTACACATTCTGGGAAGACTGCTGGAAATTAATTTTGGAAAGCATATGGCATGCAGATCTGGGAAAGTGCAGAAAACAAATTTTGAGGAATGTAGGAAAGCAAGCTTTTGGACCAATATGGGGCACAGACTTTGGCAGGGGGGCAGCCCCAACATTTCAGAAAAGGTGTGGGACACAAACTTGGGGAGATTGCAGGGGTTCCATGCTTCAGGAGCGGTGAAAATGTAGTAAGTGGTGCAAGACAGAAATATTAGGAGGGTTGCAGTGCTCAAATTTCTAGAGGGTGCACAAACAAAGTGAAAAGGGGGAGGCTTGAACATTTCAGGAGGTGCACAATTTCCAGTTTTTGAGGGGCGTACATTTTGGAAGTACATTGATTGAATGTCAAATCTGAATGGCAGTTGGTTACTTTTCTTACTGGTTCAAGTTCATTTTTCTCATATAAAGAGAAAAACTGTATTTTAATACATCAGTATGGGATAAGATTTCATGGAAGTGAAATGTAAACACGTTTTGACCTGTGGGTTGTAATGAAATAACCACATGGGTCTGGTGTAGGCTGTTAATAGCCATTCTTATTGCTCAGTTTTGCTCCTATTTATTTCATAAGTTGTGTTCATTCTTGTGTGCTATTTATCCTATCATTTGTGTAAAGCACATCCAAAACTTTTTTTTAAAACAAATGCCAGGTCAAGAACAAAAAAAGTTGCAAAAAAATCCTGTGCCCTATGACTAACATACATGCTCCAGATCCGGTAGGGACATGACATTTAAATAAATGATGGAAAAATACACTCAACTGAAATAACCCATAATTTGCTATCACCAGCATTACAGGAAGCTATATATTAATGCATCTTAGGCTTAAAATTAAATGTCAGATATAATTTGGTTGGGGAAACATGTAGGTCATGGCAGCCTTCAGTATGAACTCAACTGCAAAGCTGTCTCAGAATGGTAGTTGCCAGTACAGAAAATTGTCTCAGACTGGTACTGTAGCAGCAAGTACAAAAAAATGCCAGACCATGGAGTAAAAGTTGAGGGTTATGGGATCTCAATTCTTAGAGAATGTATCACCTAAAGAGCTTTAGGAGCCTCTGAAAATACAAACTATTATTTTTTTCTGTTATTTGTCCAGTAAAATGAGATGTTGCATGAAGAATGGCAGTGGGGCTATTATGAGTAAATAAATAATAAATTCCCGGGGATGAGTAATGCCATCAGGTGGCTAGAAACCAGAACCATGAACCATGAGATCCCAAGTTCCAGTCCCACCAACAGTCACTGTCTCACTTGGGAAAATGGAGCAAGTCACTTGACCTCCCTGTGCTCCATTCCCTCACAGCTCTAACACTGAGTAGAAGCAGAGCACAGAAATGCTATGTCTCTGCCTGGCAACATGAGGGGGAATAAAGTAAAGTGCAAAACCACAAGGCTGAGTTGTCTAGGACAAAGACTGCCCAGCTAATGCATGCCAAAACATAAGAAGCCAAATCTCGGGCATCTGTTTACAGTACTGATACTAATGCAAAAAGCATCATGTGGATTTACAGTTCAGAGTTTCTGGTGATCAGCTCCTGCAGGTATATGGAGCATCAATCCAGTGCTGGCTTTAGAAGCAGCACATATCCAAAAAGACAAGCTTGAACATATGAATGTACAAATCTGCCAGCAGAAGAAGGCCCTATAGTCTATTGAGTCTGCTCGATGTGGACTTCCTTTTTTACAGCTGCAGTGTGCATAGCCCTGCAGACGTCTTGCAATCACAGTAGAGAAAAGGGAGCTTACCAGATACCGAACAGCCTTTTAAACAGTGAAGGTAAACGTCAATCACTGTCCAGCCATTTGTCAATCAGTGGAACATGGCACCGTCTGCCCTGTCCAAAATGGCCGCTGGAGTTCTCCGCACATGAGAGAGTTGTTGCACATGTGCAGAGCACTCCAGCGGCCATCTTGGACATGGCAGAATGTGCCACCATGCCCGTAGAGTTCAGGGTGCATGAGCGAGTCATTGCACATCTGTAGAGAACTTCAGTGGCCATTTTGGACTTGGCAGATAGTGCTGTGCTCCTCCGTGACCTGGACTGCAGTCATACTAGCTCTGGCCAGAGATTGTTGTTTGACTTGTGCATGTGCACTGAACTCCAGAGGCATGGCAGCACAGTCTGTCATGCCCAAGATGGCTGCTGGAGCCCAGTGTGAATGCATGAGTTGTGAAACACTCCAGCTGCCATCTTGGATATTACAGACTATGCTACTGAGCCCCCTGGAGTTCAGTACACATAAGTGAGTTGTCGTGCATGTGCAAAGAATTCCAGTGGCCATCTTGGACATGGCGGACAGTGCCATGTTCCTCCATGACCTCGGCTGCAGCTGTACTAACTCTGGTCAGAGTTTGTTGTTTACAGTGGGTCCACAATAGCTGCACTACTGGTGTAATAAAAACTGCTGAAACATAAAAATGTTGCCTACCTTAGTAGAAGTAAGAAACTGTTTATTTGCAACATTGCTAGTTCAGAAGTCCACATACTGTATCAGGCAATACAGGTCTGAGCTGAAAAAGAAGTGCACACCACATTCCCAAATGTCAGCCACTGTTTTCTGCCAGACCTTGATTGTGGGAACTAACTGCAAATACTATTTTTTTCAGTTCTGTATTGTCTGATATGTGGACTTCTCAACTACTGACTTTGAAAATTAAATAGTTCTTACTAATAGAAGCTCTGAGCAAAGGAAAAAAATCACTATTTTCAGTTTCTGTGAAGTGCAGAAATTTGTGTAGCAATACAAATGTTTCACTTTGTAGAACCCCAAATCATGAAGTTCACAATTTGGGTAGTTAAAACCTATGCAAGTTTCAGAAATTCCCTACTACCCAGCTCTTTTCTCAGATGTAATGGTGTGAACTGTGATTTATGTGAAGTGACCATATTGCAGGCACTTTCTAAAGAGCGTTGTGGCCAATTTTACCTAACTTCATCACTGAAGTTAAAACTTCCCCCACTCCTAACTACTGGTAAGATAAGCAACATTTTAATATTTCAGTGTTTTTTTATTGTACAAGTAGTGCAGGTTTTGTGACTATTGAACATGTCTTTCTGCATGTAATTGGTTGTTTCAGGTTACACATTTACAGGACTTGTAAAAACAAGTGTAAATCTTTACAGAACATTCCATCCCTATTCCCCCATTTTAACTTATTTTATCAAAACTAGGCATTTAAATGTACTCATATACAGTAGATGTTTTATTCTCTGTCATTATATTGATAACTGAGCATTAGACAATCTGGAACAATATATATTATGCTTTATTTTCAAGCATTTTAAACTGATTGAAAAATAACAATAAACATTTGTCAAGGTAAACCTTAATGAGCCATGGAATGAAAAGGGGTTTTAGAACAAAACTGCAAAATGTGGAGGTGCAACATGGAGTGCAAATGGCAGTTCATTATGCCTCCATACTTTCAGGCCATACACAAAAGCCATTTTTAGTTACAGGTGGGAGAAGTCCCCCCTGCAACTAAAAGACAACACAAATCAGTCTGCCTGACATTGATGAATAGAACAGGCTTGTGCCCACTAGCATACTGCTTAGTAACACCCACAGATGTCTGAATATAGCATAGATCCAGTAACACAGTATTATGCATTGCTCAGAACACATGGGCACTAATGCTGCTGCCTGGAGTGACCCTCCTACCCTCCCAACCCTGAACATAAAGTTCCATTTCTAGATAGGTGATCCTTACATTTTTATTGATGTCCATAGCAATATAAACTACCAATGTTCAGTGGCACTGCACCCACTACATAAGCCATTTGCATGACAAGTATGCCAACTGCCTCTTCCCTGTATGGTCCCAATGTGTTTTTAGACCTCATAGGGACAGGCTGTCACCCCCACTGGACATCACACACTGGGATTACAAAGTCTTAGCTGTTATTAACTGAGACATAGAAATATAGAATTTGCTGGCTGATAAGTACTACTTGGCCCATCCAGTCTGCCTGTTTTTCCCTGCCTACAGTGTCACCACAGATCCTACTTGGTCTCCAGCCCATTCTTCTACCCCACCCCATTTCTTTCCTGTAAGATTCCCTTATGCCTATCCCATGCATTCTTGAATCCCACCAATATCATAGCCCCCACCACCACTGCTGGAAGGCTGCTCCAGGAATCTACCACTCTTTCTGTGAAGAAGTATTTTGTCACATCTCTCCTGAATGTACCCCCTCTAGCTTCATATCATGACCCCTTGTTCTTGAGAACCTTTTTTTAAATACTTCCCTCCTGTACCTTATTTACCCCATGAGGTATTTAAAGGTCTCTGTGATATCCCCCCCCTTCTGGCATGTACATATTTAGGTCCCTTAGTTTCTCCTCATAGGGCTTCTGATACAGACCCTGCACCATTTTAGTTGCCCTCCTCTGAACCACCTCCATTCTGTCTATGTTTTTCCTGAGATGTGGTCTCCAGAAGTGAACACAGTACTGTAGGTGGGGTCTTGCCAGTGGTCTATACAGAAGCAACACCTCCTCCCTCTTCTTGCTGGTGATACCTCTTTCTATGCACCCCAGCATCCCACTAACCTTCACAACTCCCTTGATGTGCTGCTTGGCCACCTTAAGATCACTGGATATGATTACCCTCAAGCATCTTTCCTGGTTGGTGGTCATCAGTACCACACCACCCATTTTGTACTCTGCCACTGTGAATCTGTGCCCAAAGTGCATTATTTCATACTTTTTCACTTTGAGACTCAGCTGCCATATCCTTGACTAATCCTCAAGTTTTCTCAGGTCACTGCTCATCCTTTTCACCCCCTGGGATGTCAACCCTATTGCAGATGTTGGTATCATTCACAAAGAGACAGACCTTGTTTTCCAGCTCCTCTGCAATGTCACTTACAAAGATATGAAAAGGGGCTGGTTCCAGCACTGATCCCCGCTGCACCCCACTGGTCAGCCTCCAATCCTCAGAGTGAACTCTGTTTACCGCCATTCTCTACTACCTATCCCCCTAACCATTTTCTTACCTAGTTTGATACCTCTGGACCCACTCCTAAGCTACCCAGCTTGTTTACTACTAGTCTTGTGACCCACAACACTTACCCATTGTATGACTCTGACTAAATTATTTGAAAACCAAAAACATAGAAAGGTGAAGGCAAAAGAAGACCAAGGTCCAACTAGTTTGCCCATTTGCTACCCATGTACAAATGGCATCCTAAAACTGCACAAGGTAACTTCACTAGTCATTTAACTATGTTGCATGCTTTCTTAAATCATGTCACTCTTTTGGCCATTACCACCTCTTCTGGGAGGCTATTCCATCTAGCTACTAGTCTTTCAGTGAAGAAATACTTCCTGTTGTCCCTCCTGAAACTTCCCCAGCTAATTTCTATTCATGCCCTCTGGTAGTGGTATAACGGCAGCTCTTAAATATGCTCCAACGATATGCCTTGTTCACCTCTTTCACATGGTAAAAGGTTCCAATCATTTGACCATTCAGAGCTTCTTTCTACCCAACTGTAGAAGTGAGCTTAAGCAGGGCCCCACTGAAAACAAGATGCTGCATACCAGATGAGATAGCCAGGGTGAATTAATTGTCAAAAAAAAAGATAAAAAAAAGGAAATGACAACCAAGGAGTTATTTGAGAAGTCCTACTTAAGCATGGTTTCTACTGTATTTCAAAGCAGGACAATGTAAAGTACTGGAATAATAAGCTTCACACAATCTGTAACTAACATCATAACTGTAGTATGTTGCAGATCAACATGGGCTTGTATGTAATCACCAAAACTCATGGATGCTATTGTGAGCTGAATTATATAGTAGCTTTGCAAGGGGAAAGAAAGTCTCCATCAGTCAACAAGCATTCACATTAATTAATAGCTAGTGCAGTAGCAAGAGCAAAAGTTACATCAGCATTTGAATAATGAAACACGACTCTTTTTTAATCAAGAAAAGCTCCTGAATAACCCCGGGTTTCAGTGAAACTATATTTTTGTTTAATAAGGGGATGGTATGACTTTGCAGATAATGTTTTTATGGCATGGTAGTTTTTATCACTGTTTTATCACCTTCTGTGATTTGTAATTAAAATGGGAAATGAACGGGGTGTGCCACATTAGCCCACATAAACTCATCATAAAAACCAAAAAATTGTTTTTGTTAGATTGATTAGACACCTTTATTAGGCTAACAAGTCATTCAAGGTTCATGCATTCAAGGCATCTACATCCTCTTTATCAGGTAATCCAGTAAAGAGATACTAGATGCCTCAAAAATTTGGATCTTAAACATTTTATTAGCTTAATAAAGGCAGCATACTGCAGCTACCTAAGAAAATAAATTTTTTTGTTGGTCTCATAATCAAAAAAAATATTTGATAAATCTCCCTTATAAAATGGGAAGGGAAAATCCTGCATCCTGATTAGCTGTTGCCTGTGTATTAAACCTGTATAATACACAGTTAAAAACAAGTGCCACCAGCTTGGATGCATAGGAAACCACGGGGCACTTGTACAATTTTCAAAATGTTATGAATCTCAGTGGCCATTTTTTTTAAACACTGAGCATTTCCGGCATGTTTACAAAATCCCAAGTGCTGAACAGTATTTAAATACAATTACACTGCTGAATTAGTTAGTATTGTTTTACTTTCTCTTTGACTTTTTTAAAATAGTTATACAGTATTTCCTTAACAATATCTTGTTTCATGGCCAAACTGTGGCTGCCGCCACTCGCTCGCTCCCTCAGACATGTTACTGCTCACATTCTTAGTTTCCCTGTCCCCTGCAGTCCTCTAAACAGACCCAGGCAAACAGTGTAAAAACAGATACTATTTAAAAATGAAGTCTCAATTTTTCAATGTTATTTTTCAGTATTCTATGTCCTATCCTAATTGTTGATGCTTGTGCTCTTACATCCAGTATTGACAGTCTGACCTTCCTCACAACCACAGCAGTTCTCGCTCTGATTTCTCTCTCCCACCCACGCTCAGTACCTGCACTGAAAAGTAAGTAAAAATTCACACTCACTTTCGGCATTGCCGAAACCAAACCGCAAAACTTCTGTCTTTGTGTTTATTCCCGACTTCTCTCTCACACCCATGCTCATTACCAGCTGGATCAACAGCATTACAGAAACCAAACTGCAAGACTGACCCCCTCTCAAAGCTTAGTCTCTTACTCCTTATGAGCTGGTGCCATGCCACTGTATACATTCCAATTCTCTAGCTGTTAAAACTAAAGATTCAAAACAAAACATGCACAGACATGCTACTGTATATCTGAGGATGTATGTGGGAGGGTGGGGAGGAGTCAAGCCCTAAGACTGCAGTAAGATAAAAAAACTACAACTATGGTGACGAAAGTAGGACAAATACCCTAAAGTCACCCCCCCAAAAAAAAAAGAAATACAACAATCTTTTGCAGGCAGAGAAACTATTTTGCAGCAAAATGTATTAAAGATTTAATTTTTTTCTACGTAAACACAAAAAGTTTAATGATTACATGAATGTGAAATAAAGGGACCCATTTTATAAGCGCAATAAAACACTCTGGGGGATGTGCATTAGATAGTTCTATTGCACAGCCATGGCCCGAAGGCTCTCAGCCTGCAGCCTTGTGCCTACTACACCCCGATTGTGCGTTAGAACTGTCTAATGCACACCCCATCATGTCTTGCTGCTTTCTTAACCCAATTCTGTCCCCATGTAGCCTCTTCTACCGGTGTCTAATGACAACTACACACAACTGAAGACTTGCTGCTAATTACCCAGCAGTCCTCCTGGCATTTCATGTAATGTCAAGGACAAGTCAAATACACTGTGTACTGAATAATCTTCCTGATTCGAAATCTGCAGTTCCCAATCTCTTCTCCAATGAACCCGTGCAAGGTTAACTTCTCACACAGGCTATTAGATACATTATTCCTTATGTCAAGACAAACCTTTTCACTTAATCTGTTGTTCCCCAGTTAAGATATTTATTAAAGAAGATGACAAATGCCGCTAGAGTTCTGAAGAGACTTACAATATTATAGGCACGACCTCTGACTATGGTACCAAAAATGGTCTCTGTTCCATGCACTCCCAGGCCATCTGCCCATCCTACGTCAAGTGTTGCAGTGGACAGTAGCTGTCTAAAGAGGCCTACAAGTTGAGCTCTGTGTTAATAGTGGTGATGTGAAACAGTATCTAGGGTCAAAGGGTTGGCTATCAAAGAATCAGAAAGTGACATTACACTGCCTATCTTAAGTAATGGAAATTCACAAAAAATTTCACCTGTTGACGTTTTTCAAATTCCAGTTTGATGCGGGATTTGATGCAGTTACAGGTATCCTGATATGTCTGCTGTAGAGCGAGTTCCATGAGGTGCTTGTGATAGGCTCCTGCCAGGTTCCCACAGATAAAAATGATAACGTTTGCCAATATCTGAAATAAAATTAACAATAATTTGGTCATTTTAATTTATAGCTGACAAATTGTTCTCTATATTAATGCTCTTCTGCCTCAGCATGTTACTAGAAAAGACTGTTCCTCACCAGTTTACTGACTATGTCAATAAATACAACTTTCACTGCTCCCAGCAACATGGATTCAGGAAAGGCCTCGGCATCACCATGGCTTTGGTCTGTTTGTCTGTCAATGTCCTCCACAACATGGACAGTGGAATGCTTACTGTAGCTGTATTTGTGGACCTCTCCAAGGCATTTGATTTGGTAAACCATAACATTATCCTTGACAAACTCCATTGTCTTGGACAATCCCCTGCCATCACGGACTGATTTTATGACTACCTCTCTGGTTGCATCCAAATGGTCTGTATGGGTAGTGCCACCTTCTCTTTCCTACCTGTCTCCACTGGAGTACCCCAGGGATCTATACTGGGGCCCATTATTTTCTCTCCATTTATCAACTCTCTCCCAAGACTGTCTCTCCTACCACTCCCTACTATATGCGGATGACCTTATCCTCTACCTTAGCAATAAATCACTGAGTGATCTTTCCATTTCTCTTACCTCTAATTATGCTCAAGCCCATAAATGGCTCACTTCCAGTTGACTGGTGGTTAACACTAAACAGACTAAATCAATGCTCTTTGGCTCACAGCCTAGGTTAGCAAAGCTAACAGAAGCTCATAACACCCTCAGCATCCTGCCTCCTGATGGCTTACCCCTTGGGACTGTTAACTCCTTTAAATATCTGGGTGTCTCCTTGGACCCTGTTCTCACTTTTTTCAACCATATAGAGACCCTCATCCACTGCATGAACCAGAGACTGGGGGTCAGCTACCACTTGTTCAGCTGTCTCACTCTGGAAGCCTGACTTGTAATTGCCCAATGCAATCTCCTCCAATTACTGGACTATCGTGCCCCTATCTTCACCCTAACCTCCTCTATAAACCTATCTTGACTGAATACCACCTACAACAACATCTGCTACTTTGCCCTTATGGCCTCTTACACCACCCAGCACTGCACCCTTTAACAGGCCCTTGGTTGGCTCCCCCCTCCAGCTAGATGTAACTATCTTCTGGCCAGCACTGTTGGTAAGGCCATCCTTAATCAAGCTACTTCTCCTCTCTCTCCTCCTTCCTTCGGCCTAAAGAGTCACTCCAGGACCTCCACCTCACTGCTGACTCCATGCTGATCTGTCCTCAAGTCTCCTGTAGCATGGGCAAATGGTCTTTCTCCTCTGCCACCCCAATGCTCTGGAATAGCCTGCCCCTCAGAACCTCTGACTCCCCACAGCATTTCCTTTCTCTCCTCAGATCTCACCTATTATCCTCCACCACCTGCTCATGCTCCTGCTGCCATGGCTGAGTGAGCTCTATTTCCCCACCCCTGTCTACTCACCTTTAATTAACCCTCTTCTTGTAATCCATCCTCTGCCATGCATTCCATAGTATGTAAATTGTATTTAACTTGCCTGCTAGTCATAGTGTAATTCTACTACTTGGGTTGTATTATTGTACTGTAATGTCTCTCACTTCTCATTGGTTATTAATGTCTCCTTATGCCTTGTATAATATTTTCTTGTGCTTGCACTGTTCCAGTGCCATTCTACATGGCCTGGGTCATGCCTGTAAATGGTCCATTGGACAAGTGCACCTACCCAGTTATGTAATAAATAAATATGCATTTTGTTTCTGGATAGGGTACAACATGCATTAGGTAATAATGTGCTTCTTGTTTCACAACAGTACAAATCCCTGAGATGCATCACCATTCACCACAAGTGATAAGGGGAGCAGAAAAAGTGAAAGACATAATGCCAAATACAATATGGATTTATTAACTAAACATGCACATTGTATGAGGTCCAGTCAATTAATTCAAATGTTTGCATTTATAATTATTATTTTGTAGTGTATCTCAATAGCTAGGATCATTTAACAAATTGAAAAGCTGATATTTTAAATTATCCATTGTAGTGTACCCTCTTTAGACAGTAACATATTGTAGGCAATCACTTCAGATTCCAGTGTAATTTCCAGCATGAGCCTTGGGTAGTGAAGTTACAGTAGTACACAGCTACAGTACTGAAGTAATCACTAAATTATACTAATAGAGCCAGGAAAAATGATCAAACTCAGAATTTGTGGAATCTTCATTAACTTTCATGAAATTTCACAAAATTTCATGAACTTTTTCAGAATTTTCTGAAATTCATTAATTGGCTGTGACTCAGTCACTGTTACAGTTAATGGTCTGAAAGTTGGCATGCTCATTGTCTGGTATGCATCCCAAAACTGAGACAAGTTTTATAATGTTTGGATGAAGGGTGGAGATGTTATAAGGGCTCACAATCTGGCAGTTTAATATTCATGTGAAAATTTCTGAAAATATTTTTGTATTTTGCAACTTAGCTACCTTTGAGTAACTGAAAACTTGGATGCATATTTTTTGGAAGAGTCATAGAAACTTCTAAACAGAGAAGTTCTGGTTATGTAAATTGTAAGTTTTAGCCATGACTTGCCTCCCAACATGACTTCCTGGATCGTCAGCATGGCAGCATGATGCTGTGATGCTGGGCCATGGGGCTTGCCTTAAAGCATAATATTTAGGGTCAATGAGCCTACAACATTAATAATATTCCATTCTCTAGCTTTAAACTTGTACAGGCTTAAAATTCAGCTGTTCGCATAATTACGAAATGTAATTTTAAAATTTCTGAAAGTTTGGAGGCTTATAACTCAGTAACCTTTAAAGTTATAGAACTGCAATATGGCAGACATATGTATGGGAATTGGTAAAGTGACCATACCAAATTGGTGCAATGTGGGCAAATACTTTTAATTTACATAGTTGTTAACTGTAATTTTAAAAGTATCAAATGTTTGGAAGCTTATAGCATGGTCATCTTTAAAGACAGATATCTGAAACTTGGTACACATCTGTATGAACATTTGCAAAGTAAATATTCTGACAATGGTGCAATTTATACAAATGCTTTTTAAATTAGATGGAAATAACTGAAATCACAATTTTGGTGAAATTTCATGAAATTTTGTGGAAACAAAATCAGCATTTTGCCAGAAGTTCGCTGGCAGAAGATAACTTTCACCCAACCCTAGATACTAACAATTACTTAAAGAGCTAGCAACACAAAAGTAGCAAACATAAATTGCCAGTTCTTACTTTTTTATTTATAAAGATTGTTTTCCTTTTCCCTTTTGCTTAAAAGTTTTTTTTTTTACCTGAGAATATTAGGTGTGATATGAAGAGCAGAGCTTTGCCTAGTGGCTGACATATCAAGTTCTGTTTCTCTTCATATCTCATCAGCATTGTGATCTCACTCACTGTGACATCTTAAGTTATTAATTTGGCAGCAGGTGAATGGTTCCTTCTGGGTAGCTGTGATGTCAATGTCAATGAGGTCACAATGTTCAGGCATGGCATGGCAAAGTAATTTTATTAATAGAGCACCCTTCCCTGAAGAATCAGGGTACTTCACAATAAAAACAGTACGATAACTTCGTAACAATTAAAATAACAGCAGATAACAAGCAATTTAAAACATAAATTCTAGCAGTAATTAAAACAATCGGGAAAATGCTTCACTGAAGAGGTGTTGTTAAATAAGTTTTAAAGGCCTTCACCATGCAGGCTGATGTAATATGCTGTGGCACAGCATTCCAAACAGTAGGTGACACAACACAAAATGCTCTGTCCCCAGATTGTCGCAGCCATGATACAGTGACAGGCAGCAGGCCTGCATTGGAAGAACAGAGGGAGCAAGCTGGGTGATAAGGAACTTCGAGGTCTTTTGCATAGTCTGGTCCCAAACCAGTTTATGAGGCATGAAGGGGAATAGGCCTAACTATACAAAATCACACATACTACAACAATCAAAGCATTATGGGAAGTGTATGCAGATCAGATTGCAAATTGCATGAGAGGCCATTTGGCACCATACACTTCTGCACAAAGGAGGCCAGTTTAGTTTTTTTCACAGTGATTTACATATACTTCCCATGAGTCCTTGCACTGCTGGGCTTTGTCTGATTTTGTATTTCTTTAAAACCTGGCTTTCTTGTCCATTGCCCTTCCAGGGTAACCCTTGCCTCAGTGTGTTTGTGCTGAGGTCATTTAGAACTAGATATGATGTCTCTAGGCCCAGAGCTATTCCACACATCACACCTAGTATGACTGGGTAGAAAAACGTCTAACTAGGAAAAGAAAAAAGTACCTCAGTTATCAAAAGCTATAGCTGACTTCTTTTAAAATTTAAGATTAATTTCAAGCAGTACTATAGTTCTTTAAATATAAAGGAAACTTACTACAGATACAATTGTTGTGCAAACAATTTGCAACAAATGCTATGCCCTTCCTGCACTTGGACCTTACAGATATCTGGAGTGACATCTTTTATTTCCATTAGCAGATGATATTGCCCATCCCTTAAAAATAATCTTTGAATGCTTTTTGGCAGTAAATTATGCCCCAGAATAATGGAAAAAGGCAAATGTTATACCCACAGATAAAGAAGACCCAGAAAATAACTGGGAGAATTATCGACCCATACGTTTGACCTCTTCCATTTGTAAGCTCATAGAGAGTCTCATAAAAGATATTATTACTCCTACACTTAATAACCATGACCCGGAGCAACATGGCTTCATGAACCAGCTGTGTTTTTATGAGCATATCAGCTCCTTTCTCAACCACAGATTACCCTGCGACATCATATTCATCAATTTCAGTAAGGCATTTGATGCCATGCCTCATTGGGCTCTTATCAAAAAACTTCAAAAACTCAATATAAATAGTTTCATTATTAACTGGATTAGCAATTTACTTCAAGACAGAACCTAAAAAGTAATCATCAGTGGTTCATCATCCAATGTTGGAAAAGTGTCTAGTGGGGTGCCCCAGGGCTCAGTCTTGGGACCTTTCCTTTTCTGATATGACCAAAGACTGTCATTCCATCACTACCAAATATGGAGATGATGTCAAAATTGGGGGCCCATGCACAAATCAATCACAAGTCACCGCTATTCAAAATGATCTTGAAATTATTTCCTCATGGGTAAATTCATGGGGGATGATACTGAATACAAATAAATGTAAGTTAATGCATTTAGGGCCCAGAAACTTAAATTATACGTGTAGATTGGCAGGTTCTGCACTTATTAGCACATCTGATGACAAGGACCTGAGCATTGGCAGTGTCAGTGACTCAGAAGGTAGCACACTTGCCTCTGAGGCTGGGAGATCAGAGGGCTGTGGATTCAATTCCCACACCTGGCACTTGGGTTATTATCCCAATACAGACACTGTAGTGCAGCATGAGGGGGGGGCTGATGCACTTCTGAGGGTCCATCTTTCTGATGAGATGTTAAACCGAGGTCCCATCAGCCAGGATTGGTGGTAGTTCAGGCGGATGTTAAAGATCCCAAGGCACTTATCGAAAAAAGTAGGGGTAAATTTTATTCAAAACAAAAATTGTGATACATACAGTATACATCATACACCCACAATAATAAGGCCCATTTCTACAATCCATACAATACTGCCAAAGAATTGTAAGAAGGAAAACAAAAATAAAACTTGTGAAGACATACAGATAAAAAAAATAGCATTACAAACTTAAAGAACCATACAAACTATAACTGCAAACTCTAGATATGTCTCCTTATCCTCAAGGGCTCCAAACAGGTCACCTCGGTTCTCTTTATATATAGCATGTGCAGTTTGTTCTATAATTATTTCACTATGACATTCAATCAAGTCTCAGTTGTGCCTAAACTGGTAATCCTGGTCATATTTCCCCATAACTCTAATACAGCCCTCTGGGATAGGTTACTACATTCTGTAATATACACAGTATCTACATCCTTCACAATTTTCCCACATAATTCCATGTAAGAGCTCTCTTTCTGTTGGAGTGTGAACAAACACCTGACCATCCAAATGTTCCATTTAATGACAACAAATAATAGGTGAAGAATACTTAAGTTCCACTTCCTCCAATCTGTGGTGACATAACCATACATTATGTTTTCATATGTTATCTTCTTAAACAAGGGCTCATCCCAGGCCTCAGCTATGTATTCCCAAAACCCTTTAATGAAGGAGCATTGGAAAAAAAGGTGCTCAATTTTTTCTAAAACATTAATGCACTGTAGTTTACTGCATATTCTTTCTTGGAGCTGTTTATGTTTTTAATTATTTTTGATATTTATCTTTTCGTGGCACAAGAGCCAGTGAAAATCCTATATGTGAACTGGAATCCTTGGGTTATGGAAGAGGGTTTGTAATGAGTTTTGAAATTGATCTGGGCATTTCTCAAAGGGTACTAAGACCCCACATAGTGTGTTTCCTAGAGTTTTGTATACAACTTTATGTGAAGAAGCAGAGATAATCTGTTGGGTAGACACCCTCCATTGTTTTAACCTAAGAAAGGTACCACTAAGATACTGCAAACACTCAGGTCCTTTCAAGTTCCTTAGGGTATTCTGTTCCCATGAGTGAAACCGTGTTTTACAATTCTCATACAACTAGAGCTCCCATCCTTTACCAACATTGATTAGTAGAAGTTTTAAATTAAACATGAAAAAAATGCTGTTGAAAAATAAAATGGGATTGATCATATTCAGACCTCCCTCTCAAATAGATAGATATAAAATATTCATTTTTATGGTGTTAAGTCTGCTTCCCCACACACCTTGAAATAATATGCTTATTAATGAAGTTTCAGGCTTTTAGGAATTGGGAAGACATAGCTGAGATACAAAAACACTGGTATCAGAAAGGTTTTTATTAAAAATACCCTTTTCTTTTTCCCAATCTTATTTCTATTCCGGTGTGCTATTTTCTTTCTACCTATCTCCAGTTTCTCTTCCCAGTTTAAAACATCCATATCTATGGCCCCAAATGTTATACCTAGGATTGGTATAGGGGCTAATGTAAGTTGCAAAGGGTCTATAGTGTCATCCTGCTGCATACTATTTCCTAACGCCTCCCCAAGGCATTTCTCCATGTTTAAAGAAGCACCTGATGTTGTTCCAAAAGCTGTACATAGAGAAAATGCATGCTGGACCAAAGGTTGATCTGCAGTTAGTATACACACATCATTAGCATATGCTATGGCTTTAAAAGAGGCTTGAATACTCTGACTCACTATTGGGGAGATGGAAATTGACCTGTTCATCTTTTTTGACAAAGGGTCTATGAAAAAGATATATAATAAGGGGCTCACATGCTTTAAAGGTTCCAGATGTCATCCCATGGGTTTCTTTGTTCTCATTTAGTTCTACAATTTCCATATTTTGTTCTCCATCTAGTCGATTACCCATTTTGTCAGTCTCTAACAGTGTTGAGGTGTGGGAGGAGACTAGCTCCCTCACTTCCACAGCAACCTGTCTTCCTCTAGGACTCCTGTCCACCATCTTGGTCCTGCAGGCAGAAGGGTCCCCCTTGCTCACAGAAAGCAAGGCCCCCTGCAGGCAGAGTAGGGAAATTTCCCTGGTGTTCTGGCCAAACTTCCCCTAATCTCTAAAAAAAAAATACCACCAACAGCTTAATCTGGTTTAATTTCAGTTGGTTACCATCTGGATCCCCCTCCTCCCGGTCGCCCCTGAAAAGGGGACTTCTAGTCTCAGTGGGCCTACCGGGTCAACAAAAATTAAATTACAATTTCAAATTATGTGACCCATAATAAACATATACAGGGAGTTATCTATAGATCTAACAGGGTTGTCTGGTCTATTCTGTGAAATATCAGATCATGGGATCCTGAGGTGTTGATGCCCTTATATAGGTTATAGGTTAGCCCGCACCTAGAATATGGCTCCCAGCAATGGTGCCCTTATAAAAAATATGTTGGGAACACACTTGAAGAAATTCAAAGAAGGTTTACAAAACATGTTTCAGGGCTTAAAACGGTAACTGTAACATACAAAAATAGACTGAAAACCTTAAATTTTATGTCTTTATCCACCCGTCATCTTAGAGGTGACCTTATGTTTCTTTTTGACATTGTTCAGGACCCTTATCTTACGACCAAATTAGGGCTAGAGTTTAAAAACTATTCCAATGATATTAGAGGGCACCCATTACAATTAATAAGGAAACTATTTAAACATACCAGTCATAAATACTTATTTATCCTTAGAACTGTGGACCCCTGGAATAAATTATTATTAGAAGATGTTATTAGTGAGACTAAGAGTATCTTCAAATATCGATTTGATAAACTGATCAACACAGGTTACAATCTAGCTTATTATTCACTGGCTTAGAATAAGAGCATTATGGGCTCTGGCCTCCTTGCTCTTTGACTCACCTTAGTAGTATATAAAGTCAGATATCTTGTACACCAGTGCAGAGCATGATTACAACAAAGTATTCCTCTCATTATCAACCTACACAGACCAGGAAATGTCTCACTTACAAAACCCAGACAAGTAGCCAAGATTCTGATTCAAATAGCTCCAAATGGTCTGTTTCAGATAAAAGGTTATGCTGGTTGCTTCCACAGCCTGCATACACAGGGCACATGTAGCCCAACTGTAACATGTTATACCTTGCTCCTTTTTGACATGCTATATTGCTTGCATTTATTATCTTTGGGTAGCTTTTTAATGTACTATTTCTTTACACACACACACACTCACACACCCAACCAGGATGCATGGAATAAGTTATCAGCTCAATATGTCTTTCCTGATATACATTTTAAAATAAATAAATAATTCTGAGGTGAGAAGAGGCATCCTAGTCACAAACCAAAAGCAAAAAGTGAGCAGTAATTTTAAAGAACAACTCTGTATTATAATAAAAAGCTTAAAAATTCTAAAGTTACAACAATTATAGTTTAACTTTATTGTTATCTAGTTAGTATTTTTTTATCGTTCCTTTCCTTTTTTATCTCGACCTTACTTGTGCTATTAATATAATCTAGCGTGCATTATTTAACTCACACTGAATGTATCAATTATATTCATGTGTTTAATAGTTTATGTATTTTGTATTGTTATTAGTGTTATGGTAACTGAATGGATTGTACTTTGGGATCTCATTGTAAATGAGCTTTGCTCAATTGAGTCAATGCCCTTTCATCATCTATGAATGAAAATATACTATTACTTACTGTTGGTCTACTAAATTCTGTAAATAATGCAGCAATGTATCGGACTCTCCCCTTCTAACTACACAATCGCTATTTATGACATTACAGTTTGTCATGGTGAGCACTATGATGTCATAAACAAAGGCACTGAGAGGTTTACAGGTCAGAAATAAATGCTTTCAAATGTTTTCTATACAGACATTTTAGATGGACTACCAAGATGTGCTGTTAATATTGGAATGGATCCTGGAACATAAAAACAATATATTCTCTAGTAAATTGTAACACATGAAACATCTTACTGAT
Organism: Neoceratodus forsteri; assembly: GCA_016271365.2. Lineage (NCBI taxonomy): Eukaryota > Metazoa > Chordata > Ceratodontiformes > Ceratodontidae > Neoceratodus > Neoceratodus forsteri. Next base: position 357,634,875 of record CM057456.1, read on the forward strand.
AAAAACACATGTTGAAGTGCAGAGTTGCTCTTTAACTGGACTATAACAGCAGATTATAAACCTACCTTATGAAATGTTCAGCTGGGAATCCCATGTTCAGAATGGTCCTATAGTGACTATTTTTCTATTGTTAATTGACAGCTAGCATAAACAAAACCTGGTACTTGCTGTACGAGTGCAGCAACTACAACTGTTTCTAATTAAAAGATGTCTTTCATGACTTTATTTAATTTTTAAAACACATCAGGAGGTTACAAAAGGCAGTATGGTCCTCTGTATATATGCCTCACCAGTCCAAAAATTACTCAAGTTGGAGAGCACTCATACCTACACCTCTGGCACTTCTCTAACATCCAGGGGCATTATCTAACTGGTAAGGTCCTCTCTGTCACACCTTATTACTTTGTTAACACAGTTACATAGTAGTTTATGGTCAGAAGGACTCTAGGTTCATCATGTGCCCACATGCTTCACAAGCAGGGATGAAGTACAGTAAGTATGCTGTGCACAAACCTACTGATGTATAGAGATTCCTTACCCATTCTACTACCCACGGTACCCAGTGATTCCCATGGTAGTAAGCTGAAATGCATCCATGTCTATCTTGATGGTCTCTGCTTTCTTCATGTTCACCGTCTCTGCTGGTAGACTGCTCATAGGTTCACTGCCCTGTGGTATAGAATCCCCACCTCCTTGTGCACATGTTTAAATCTATATAGCAAGTCTTTGTTTTTAATAGATTTCTTCATGAGTGAAACAAAGTATTTAACTACGATAAAGGGGGGACTCTAACCATAGACATAGATACTGTAACTATACTTAGACAAAGACTAGATACAGATGCTTCAGCAGAAAAATAATTTAAGTTCTGTTTAAAGTGATTTAACAGTTTTCTGCAAAGCACTGAGAGTTGGCTTTAGCAGAATTCATGTCTCATTGCATTCCAAAAAATATGAGATTTCAGGACACTCCATTCATTATTACCTTTTTTAACTGGGTTTTGGGGTTATTTTTTTTGATTCAGTAAACTTTATTCAACTTTTATAGAGAACAGACATTAACCATTACAATAACAAAGAAGCACCACTAAACATACAATAGAACACCATCCTTTATTACTGAAGACATACTGTATGCAGAAAAGCAGGCTCTTTGCCCCTCTGAGTTTATCTGTTCCTGCTGCTTTTCCTGCTCCAAAGCCATGTCCTGTGCCACCACAACCTGTTGTCCGGAAAAAGATTCTTACTACCCAGGCAGAGGAGTGTGACTTCAAGGCAGGAAAAGCAGCAGGAACAGATGATAGTAAAAAGGGTTAAGTGGCAGTTTTAATGCAACACGTCCTGGGTTGCTCCTGAAAAAAGGGATGCAAGTCTCAGCAAACTTACCCGCGCACCAAAATCCAATATGTAAATAAATAAATCTTTAGTAATAAATAAAGGAATGCCCAGAAATTCATATGTGGGGGAATTTTGTGTAACTCTGTTCTGCTGGTGCCAAATATAGGTCTTTTGTAAGAAATCAGAAAATAATTTTACATTTTTTTTTCTGAGGAGCCCCAAATCATTGGTATTATTTTCACTTTAACGTAATGGTTTATTCGATATGAACAAAAATGTGCCTGTGGATGGACACTGAACATTCTTGCAGTTCTGGAAATTTGCATAAATTACAATGTGATCCCCATCACGTGCATTTCACCAGGGAGCACAAAGAAAGCAGCAGTAATCCACCATGAGACACATACAGTGTGGTCAACAACTATATTACATTTGTTCAGCATTGCAGAGGTGCTCTGCTAAGGTAAAATAAAGAAAATAATAGATGAATCAGAATGTACAAAAAGGTTACACACCAACCCAGGGGATACTTATGACATTATAAAACAAGACAGTGAAGGTTTCAGAGACAGAGGCAGTTCATGTTTCCAGTTTTGAAACCATTTGTTTGTGCAGAATGTAGTGATAGAACATGCAGTTTCAAGTATACACATTTGAGTAACTGCTTCTGATATTAAGATGCTGTTACACCATCACTCTGATGGCAGAAGGAATGTACAACAGCACCCTGATTTCAGAATGATGGTACAAAAAGGTTTTGTTTTCATTGACATGTATAGAGGAAGTGAGCAGCCATACAGTGTGTAAGGGTCTGATCCACAAAGATGGATATATGCTCGAATTGACTGTATCCTGATCATGCTGCTCTGCACCTTAAAGCCCTTCCACACCAGACAGATCCATAGCCCCTTCCCCATTAGACATTGCTGGTGTGGATACACACATTGGGACAGGGGATGGCAGGGTGTAGCTGTGGTGGCCTATGGGCATCCAATCAGATCCTGTGACAGGCTGCATGTGGATCCCTGACTTTACATAGAGTAGAAGATGGCAGGATACAGCAGTTCTCGAGGACTGTCATATCCCTATCATCTAGTCATCTGCAGGTGCTGAAATGGGCACAGCCCATTAAAGGATCGGCCCTTATGTCATCCTCACATAGGTAAAAGATTTCCTTTACTGAAACCAAGTTGTGGTGATATCACATGATAACATCTCCACCTAGCAAACAGTATTACTAACTGTTACTTTTTACTACTCTGTAATTCATTTGACAGTAGCATGTGCACTAGAATTTGGGAAAACACTCTTTCTCCGGTGGTTAAAGGCACTTGACTACATCTTGTGCCTCAGTGTTCCCAGGGTGTAGCGTTGTCCAATGTAGGGGTGAGCAGAAGGGCCTGTGTCAAATTCAGTTTTAATCTAACTCAGCATCCCTTTTCTTTGGTTCATCGTCTGTGATTCAGCTGAACAAGTCTGGCTCACAATGTAGTAACTGGCACGGAGGTAAAGCAGACCACAAACAGATGTGCATGAACCCCCCTTCCCCCAAACCAGTTGTTTCCTGCTCTCCATGCTTCTCCTCTGTGCTCCCACACATCTTTCAAAATTGCAAGTTTCTGGTTCTGTGCTAGAAGTGGATCACATCTTTTTGCACAGTCACTCTTCCGTAGCCTGAGACCCATTTATTTCATAGATGGCCCCCCCTCCTAATAATAATCCATATTTTAAATGGGGGGGCAATAGTTAAAAATCCTGGTTAAGCTGGCCAGGCAGCATAGTAGTGGGGTTTCTGTGAACTACTCTGGAGACCTGAGTTAGGGAAAGGACTCTGGTGGCAGGGGGCTAGCTGGGAGAGGAGCGATAAGCATCTCATTGGATAGCTCTCCTTCTTTAGGAAGGGGGATTCTTTCCTTCACTGTTTGACTGCATGCCAGTGGCAGTCCTAGTGGATAATCAATACTGCATACTGTTATAGTCCTGTCCCCAGGCCACAAACCCAGTTCATAAAGTCTGTCAGATGACTGAATGCATAAGGGGGTGGGCAGTGGCAGAGGAGCGTATCAAACAATGGGGTGGGGCAGAATTTCAAAGAATACCTCGGGCTCGGGCACTGTTCAATTCAATGTCTGACCCTTCAGCTACGAAAGTGTAGTAGTAAAACATTTGTATTTATGCAGGCATTAATTTGTCAAAGAAAATTCACCATTAGGGCCATGATAACCCTGTTTTTGAGGTGGTCCTGTAGATGTCATTACAAAAAATACATATGTTAAAACAATCTCATGTCATATCAAGGCCAAAATTACATGATCTCAGCTCACATCAAATACATCATACACCAATTTTAAAAATTGACAATTATAAGACAAGGAGTGAGGTTTCCTAATAACAAGCACAAACATGTACTGAATCCTGTTTTAATTTGGATCTAAATGCTTCTATGGACAGATCTAACACACTCAAGTAGTTTGGCAGGCTATTTCAGGTAATCGTGGATCTATATTTAAAAGTAATTTTTCCAAAATTATGTTTTACCCTGGGAACCATTAAGGTTTTGTTATTGTTTCTTAGGCAACAATTTTGGTTTATCCATTCTAAGGAATTTATAAACCTTAATGGTTTTTCAGTTTTCAAGATTTTAAACAACAAGATCTCCCATACTCTATTCCTTTTTAACTGTAAAAAGTTCCAGGTTAGACTTTGATAAAGGATGCAATAGTGTGTGGCATAGTCACATTTTCAAACAAATCTTGTTATTTTCTGATATATGACATCCAATTTGTGCAATGATTTTTACTAAAGTGATTAAAGATATGACTTCCATATTCTAAAATTGGTATAATAAGTTGGTTTGACACCAGCAATCTTTTTTAGTCATACAATGGGATAGTTTCCTTAGCACCCCTAATTTCATATTTATTTTTTTGTCAGTTTATATATGTTGTTCAAAACGAAGGCCCTGATCAAATGATATACCCAGGTACTTATATGTCGATGCCTGAGTTAGAACTTGGCCATTTCTATACTTGATATCAAGTATTTCTATTTCTCCATGATTATTTCTCCTTGAAGAATTAAATAACATGGTTTGTGTATTTTTTATATACATAAATAACTTCTTGGACAAAAAACATTGTTGTAAATTATCAAAGTCTATCTGGAGTTTGAGTTCAACTTGCATTTTATTTTCCCCCTCCACTACCAATACAGTGTCATCTGCATATAAGGTTATGTTTGTGTGGGTTCTGAAATTTCAGAGATTGTTCAGATGAACCAAGAACAGTAGTGAACCCAAAATTGACCTCTGGGGTACACCTTTGGTTACGGGGGCTAAATCTGATTTACTACCTCCCAGAGTTACAAGTTGTAGATAGTCTTCTAAATATGAAATTAACCATCTCAGGGGGTTGTTCATTACCCAATGTCTTCCAGACAATATATCAACAGATTATGGTCTACTAAATCAAAAGCTTTAGACAAGTCCATGAAGACTGTGCCCACGGCATGACTCTCATCTAAAAGAGAGGCAAGCTGGTAGAGAAAATCTGTGAGCGTGGTCTCTGTGGACTGTCCCTTTCTAAAGCCAAATTGAATAGGTGTCAACCTTCTATACTTTTCTAACTATTCCATTAATTAGAAGTGGACCAGAAGTTCCATGATCTTGGATACAATGGATAACAAAGCAATAGGTCTATAGTTAGATGGATTAGAAGCATCGCCCCCTTTACAAATTGGAACAATCTTGGCCTGTTTCCATTTTCTGGGAATGACCCCCTGGGTTAAACTCAGATTAAACAAATTTGCTAAAGGCTGTGTGATCTCGGTTACAGAATCCTTTAAAAATTGAACCTCAGTATTGTCCAGACCACATACTTTGTTGTTTTTTTAGTTTATTGCCGCTATAACTTCTCCTTTTCTTATTTTTTTTAACCTAAAGCCTGGTATATCATTAGTTTCTTTATTTTCATCTTTAGATGTTAGAGGTTTAGTTTTTTGAAAATTACTAGACCAATGCTATGGACTCAGGCCTTCTGACTGGAGCTGTTTTCATAGACATGACAAAGACCTTCGACTTGGTGAACCACTCCATTCTCCTTGCCACCCTGAAGTCTTTGGGCTTTGCACATAATGTTGTCAACTGGTTTAATAGTTACCTGTCAAACAGGGTACAAGTTGTAAAATACAATTCAACCCATTCAAACCTGTCAGCAGTGAATATTGGTGTACCACAAGGCTCAGTTTTGGGGCCACTGCTATTTTTTATATGTATCAATAACATCACCTCCAATCTTACTTACACCTCCTCCCTCCTCTACGCTGATGATATAGTCTTATACATCAGCATGAAATACATCTCTGACATCAAGCTGTGGCTCTTCACTGATGTTCAGTGCACTCAAGCCTGGCTCTCACATCACAAACTAGTCCTTAATGAGGCCAAAACCCAATCCATGCTATTTGGGACACATTCTAAACTCAAAACCTGCCAAAATAATTTCATGGTCTCTTGTCTGGATGGCTCCCCTATTGGTTCAATGACCTCATTTAAGTACCTGGGGTAACATTGGACCAGTCCCTAAACTTTAATCTTCACATCCAGAACTCATGTAAATTTGTCAACTCTAAATTAGGTATAGCGTACCAGACCAGGTATGCACTAACCTCTGCAGTGAGGCTTGCCATTGCTCATGGTATTCTTCTACCCACCCTTACATATGGAGTTGTGACCTATATTACCTTACCTAAATCCAGTCTCCATAGATGGGATGTCACCAATAATAATATCTGTCGCTATGCCTTCTTCTTCCACTGCCTCCTCTATTCAGATCTAAACTGACTGTTACCAAATGCTGCTAGACTTTACTCCCTTAGGTTGACTGTCAACAGTATTAAGTTGTCTCAAACTCCAAAAACCTTAGCTAATCTACTTGTTCCTCAGACATCTGACTATGGCCTACACTCGGCTGGAAAATCCCTTCTATGTGTCCCAAAAACTAACACCACCAAAGCCACCAGTGCTTTTGCCCACCATGCTCCTCAGATATGAAACTCCCTCCCTTTAATGATCTTCCAAGCACCCTCCCATAACACCTTTTAAAAAGAGTTCTGTAGCTACCTCATTTCCAATAATCAATGCCCTTGCTTCAACCCCCCCATCACCACTCCTACTCTCATCGCTGTGCACTTGATCTGCTTTCTACCTAATGCCTTGCATTTAATCCTCCCCCTGCCTGCCTGCCTGCTTGTCTCCCCTCCCAACCTGATGTGCTTCTCCTCGTTGGTTTGTTATCTCAAACCCTTTGCCCTGTCCTACTATATCCAATTCTCAACTCCTTAGATCTCTGTAATCATTGCCAAGAAGCTCCTACTTGCAATACTCTGTGCCCTATCTCCCAAACTAAGTCAATGTTTCTTCCCTAAGGTTCTGCCTACCCTATGTTATTTTGTAATTTTCCCTGCTTATTATACCTGATAGGCCCTGCTCATTATACCTGATGGTTCCTTGCAAGTATGTAGTTGTTTGTTTTCAATGAACCTTTTGCTGAACTTTGCATCATGATAATCCCTTGCAAATATGTGAGCTATGTCCTGCACCTGCCAACAAATTGCATTATTGCATGTTTTGTCATGAATCATACTGTTTTGTACCATGCTCTCATCATCTTGCTTGTATTTTTACTGTAAAACCTTGTTTTGTTTCTGTGTTTTATGTAATTCCACTCTGTAACCTCCTGGGTCATGCCTGAAAATAGTAATTTCTATGGCTAGCACACCTACCCGGTAAACAAAAACTAAATAAAATGAATAAATAAATAATTATCCGGGTCTGGGAGATTTATAAAGTAGCCATTCAGAATTTCTGTAGCCTTTTGTTGTGGAACACTTTCGCCATTTTCCACAAAGTTTATATAATTTTGGCCTTTCCCAAGGTTAACTAGGCTTTTTATTAGATTCCAATAGTGCTTTGGCTTAGTAGTATTTTTTATTTTCTGTTTGCTCTAGAGCCTTTCACCCAAAGAAGGACACCACACTCAGTATTGCTTTTGGTTGCTCAGTCAGCATAGCATTTATTAAAACTTTGTCATTCAAATTTTCATCATCAATACTGAGTTCCTTTACATGCTATATTTAAAACATTTATTTTCATATTCTTTTTATTCAAACTATCACAATTTATATAATATTTTCATCGCATTTCATATCACATTTTATATCATATTTTCCATCCCTCTCCACCCTCCGGATGTAAACCCGAAGGGGTCTTTCTTTCCTGTCTGTTTTCTCTTTCATCCCCCCTGATGTAGACCTGAGGGGTTATCTCTTACTGTCTGGGCCAGGTCCAATTCCTGCCCCTCATTTCCATTCCTGGGTGTTCACATCCTTTTCTCTTGTCCGGACCAGGTCCAATTCATGTCCCCCATTTTTAATCCTGGGTGTCCATACCCTTTTTCTCTTACATCCCACCTTGGTGTAACTCCAGAATTTTTCCCTCCCCATTCCCCTCTAGAAAATATTTTCTTTTACATTCTTCCCTCACTGTATACCATAATTCCTTGGGTGGCGGTGGGCAATCAATATTTTGCCTAGCAAAAGTGAGGGAGAGCCTCCTTGTGCAGCCCATTCTATTCCTCCTTTTGCATCCATCCCTTTGCTCTCTTTCTCTCTCTCTCTCTCTCTCTCTCTCTTTCCCTTCAACCTATCCCCGGCTCTCTTTTCTTAATGACCCACCCCAATTGTGAAGTCATCGTCTCTGGAGCCAAGCCCCCTTCTTCCCTGGCCTTCCCCCTATGACCACTTTCCCAAACCCTGCCCCTTGGTTCCCAGTTCTCCCTACCCCGTCCTCCATTCTCCGTTCCTCCTTCTAGGCTTCCAGGCCTATAACAATGGGGCTTGTCTTTTTAGAGACAATCCATGTTGTTCTAGAGCCTTTCACCCAAAGAAGGACACCACACTCAGCATTGCTTTTGGTTGCTCAGTCAATAGCATTTATTAAAACTTTGTCATTCAAATTTTCATCAACAATACTGAGTTCCTTTACATGCCATATTTAAAACATTTATTTTCATATTCTCTTTATTCAAACTATTACAATTTATATAATATTTTCATCGCATTTCATATCACATTTTATGTCATATTTTCCTTCCCTCTCCACCCTCTGGATGTAAACCCGAAGGGGTCTTTCTTTCCTGTACATTTTCTCTTTCATCCCCCCTGATGTAAACCTGAGGAATTATTTCTTACTGTCTGGGCCAGGTCCAATTTCTGCCCCCCCATTTCCATTCCTGGGTGTCCACACCATTTCCTCTTGTCCGGGCCAGGTCTAATTCCTGTCCCCATTTTTAATCCTGGGTGTCCATACCCTTTTTCTCTTACACCCCACCTTGGTGTAACTCCAGAATTTTTCTCTCCCCCCTCCCAAAAATATTTTCTTTTGCATTCTTCTACTAGCCCATCTCCAGCTTGCGTTGGAAGGTGGGCTTCCCCTCAAATGCCTTTCTCCCGTGAAATCATCAACCCTGCATCCATGTCTCCCTTGATTATTGTGATGATGATTTGTTTTTCCTTCTCTACCAGCTGGGTCCCTCTGTTCTATACCACCCAACTGTTATTTTACTTGTAACATCCTGCTGCCATCACATTCACCAGCCAAACCTTGCCAAACCTTTTTTTTTGGTTCTCTCTCTCTCTCTCTCTCTGGCCCCTCTCTATGGCCTTGTGTTCCTTGAGCATGCCCCCCATCCCCTTCTTACTGCCATCTTCACTATCCAACCTAACTCTAGGTCCCTCCCCTCATGGACTCTCTGGTCATCCCACATCTGCTTAAATATGAATAACCACCAACGTGCCCTAAAATCACTTGTCACCCAGGTGCACCATAATACAGTTATGTTCTGAATTAGTCTGACTGCTTCCATCCATCCATGGCAATAACAGGGCCCTCAACTGACCCCTTCCATGCCCTTCCACTGGATCCAAACCTCTTGTTACTCAAAATCAATTGTTCACACCCCCTGCCCCCCCCCGCCTTCTGTTCAGCCTGATCTTGGCATACCATATTCGGAAATGTCTCCTGCAGCTCCTGTACTTCTCTCCTGCAACCGGTCTCTACAACACATAAACAAATCATGTGAACCATTCATTTTGATATGCATACTGCCCCCCCCACCTGCTCCAGTTTCTGTGGATAGAAGAAACAGTTCCTTAGTGATTTCCCCTTCTGCTGTTTTTTTTTTTTTTTTTTTTGCACGCGGCTGGGTGTTCCCCCACTCAATTTTCTCGAGCCATCCTACAAACACTCATTGGACTGTGGCCTCAAATGCTGCTCCCATCTTATTGCATCTGATAATTAATTTTCTGGGTTTTCCCTCATGGGGCCATGCTCTCTTTCTTGCACCCAAACTTATGATTCCCTGTTGCACCTTCCATGAACTGGGCAATGAGCCACTCATCTGTGCCACTGCAGTGGAACATGGAACCCTTGGTATGTTGGCAGACCTACGGCAGCACCTCTAAAAAAGTCCCCCACCGAACAACTGTTCTGAAATGGGTCTTCTCCTGACCCTCTCTTTTTCTGCTACCCCCTGATCATGCTCTTCCTGATCACTCCCCTACTTGTAACCTCCCCACCTTTTGCAATACTTATGCCACCCCTGTGACCAGGTGGACCCCCATGATGGCATAGGCCATCCCTTTCTATACCAGCATCAGGACCTTGGCTACCTGTCGATTCTTGATTGTCCCACTTACATCCCTGTTGCTCTGAGCTCTGACAGCTAGAAAACCCTCTCAAGTGCTCTCCTCCCTTACCTTCATGTCCTCCCTGACCACTACCACCTGCCCCATGGTGTGGCCCTGTTTAGCACTTGTCATGGGTCGAGCAAGAGGCCATGTACTCACCTGCCTGACCCTATAAACCTTGCTAGCAAAGGTGCCAATGCTCCAAAATTCGCTGCAGCATCACTCGTTTTTTGATTTATTTTGTCCCTCAAAGCTCTTAATTTATTCACTTTCTGCCAGTGGAGACTCACACATTTTTCTGCACCTATTCCTAAAAACCCCTAGATTCTTAACCGTGCCTTGGTCCTCTGTCCTTTCCCCCTGCCAGTGTCACCCTAATACCCCTAATATCCGTCTTCAACATTCCTTCTCCAATCTTTTCCTCCCTCGTGTCCCATTGCCTCTAAATCACCTTTTTTTTTTGGTACTGTACTGCTGCCCAATACCACAATATTCTACCCTCCCAATGGCCATAGAAGCCTCTCCCCTAGACCTGAGGACAGAACCTATGACCCAAAGATGCCATGGTGGAAGCTTCAGTACTTCTCAAACCCATGGGACACCAGAGCAAAGGTCAACTGGGTGATGGCAAACTTCTCCAAAGCTGAACCATTCCCTTCCATTAGGTAGTCCTGCAATAACCCGGTCACTCCAGACCCTGTTGTCCTATCCACATCCCTTTATCCCCCACAAAGGGTGATGCTGTATCATGCCTTGCTGACTGTCTCCCTACTACTCAAATGTTCTCTTGATGTGGGAGTGAAGGTCCTCACACCCTCTCACTGGTGCTAAAGGTCAGAAGCATACAGTATGCCGCTTCCCATACTTAATTTTTTTTTTTTTAATCCAACCTGCACCCCCAGCAGCTCAGGCCGGAAGTGCAGTGCTACATAATAGCATCCATTAGGGATGATTCGGTTCTTTAATTTAAAGATTTTTATACAGATATTTTTTTTTTTAATACTATATGTGATCCTACTAGGACCTCTATCATGGCCTACCAACCGTCGTATCTCACATCCTGGCACTGTTCTGTAGCAAGAACACACCATCCCTCACAGTTATAGGAAAAGATACATTCAGCTGGTTCATCCCTACCCTCTGGAGAGAGCTATGACACATATTACGGCTTGATTTTTGACCAGCCAAATGCTTGTTACGTGCTTCTTGCTTTCCATTGCCTTGATGGGTGTAAGGGCTGAGAAATTCCCTGGCACCTCCTGCTATACCCCGACATTACTCCTCCTCTACCATATCTCCACTATGCTATATATCCCCTGCATTATTGTACTGGTTGCGTTATGTTTTTCCCATGCCTAATTTCTGTTCATCCTTCATTTTTTTTTTGTATTATGATTCTGTTGTCATCTTTTACCACTATGTCACATCCAGCACCCATTGTGTGGTCTGTGTCATGCATCACTGAGAATATATATATATATATATATATATATATATTTTTAACTTTTTCCTGCTGTAACCAGGACCTCCTTGTGAATGAGCATCACTCAACGGCCCTTTTCGTGGTACAACAAATAATTATCAGTGAAGTGAAAAATCAAGAGTGGGCAAATGTAATGCCTAGATATTTGAAAAAAACCTACTGTATTCCTCACCCAGAGAGCTACCCAAGTGACAGGTTTGTAATTCATTCCAGCCACCACCAAATGCTGGTGCATACCAAAACAACACGGCCTATATTCGTCAAATACCTAACGCCAATAAAAGGGGATTATTTAAACAGCCTGCTCCTATCATAACCGTAACTTTCTTTATCATTGGTTGCTTGCTTGAATAGTCTTCCTGCAGAAAGGTTAACTCACACATGTCTTCCAGGGAAAGCTATCTGGAATGCTTCCACAGTAAGCCCTCTACCTGGAGTGAGCAGGTAGTTCCCACTGACCTTTTAGGCAGCTACGTTAGTACTCATATTGTCTCAGCTTATGACTATAACACCTGTGTTGTTAAGTAAACTTCAGCCAACTATCCTTTTTGTAATTTACAGGATATTTCCTATCAAGTTCTGATGGTGCAGCCCTAGCAATTGTAACCATATTGTAGGTACTAACTTAGCCTCTTGGAAGTCATATGCCAATAATAACAAGGCTGCTTGAGTCTAATGATTTTGCTGCCACATTCTCAAATCGTCCCCCTCCCACAGCAGAGTTACATGGCTGTAATCCAACTGCAAGAAAGCGTTCATCCCAATAATGCCCACTGACAATATCCCGCCTCCTGTGACCGCAGCATGTTGCCATGGAAGCAACGCAGTGGATTTATTTATTATTTTTATTTATTTATTTTTTTTAAACCTATTTCTCCCCTTTAATCAATAGTAAGCTGATCTATTCCATGGCCGTGCTAGGTAACCGTGTCTTCCCCCCCAATGAAAGATCCCTTTCTATTATGTTATTTTAATATTATTTACTATTCAGTTTGAATTGGTAGGGCCTGTGAACACCTTAGTTTCCCACCCTCCTTTGTTTTTTACCCAAGCCTGACAGCCACAACACAGCCTGTACAAAATGGCGACCGCCACATGGCCTGACCCAAAATGGCATCCCACCACATGACCGCACTCTCAGCCCTTTTACTACATTTACAGAAAACTCCTTCTTGCACTTCCTAGTGCTACCCCCAACATCAAAAGCATTCAGACTGGCACAATAGCTGCAGCTCTAAAAACCCTTATCCTTAAATAATTTTTACTTTCTTGATAGATATCTCTATTAACATTATATCATTGTTAGGTTAATACTGTGTGTTTCATCCATAACTTTCCTTGTTATCCATCTATATTGTATCAGATTTTGTAGTCACAAGGAACCCTTTCGTGAAATAACACCCAACATGAGTACTGTACTGCCAGAAGCCCCATGTGCTATATTTGTCCCATCCCTTTCTGTCTTTTTTTTTTGTTAGCCATCAACAAAACACCCCATTATTTTTTCAGGTGCATCCTATCTTCTATCTGTATGTCTCCCGCCACTATACTCATTCCCCAAAATGGCGGGCGCCACACAATCCCAAGTCAAAATGGCGTCCACAATAATCCCAATATTGTCACGAACAGAATAAAAAAAAAAAAAAACAGCATTTTGTGCAGGAAAAAACACCCTCCACCACCGATTTCTTGTCTCTCAGAGGATCATACTGCATGTTTTTTCTGAGTAATTATGAGTGGGGTGCAAACGCTGTCCTACAGAATCCTATCTCTTGGTGATGGGCTCAAATCTTTGCTAGCTTGTCTTTTAAAGCAATTGCACCCCCTCTCAGTATTGCAGAGTAAATCTGTTTTGGAATACCCGCTCCCAACTTCAGGAAGGTGTCCGCCCTACGGCCACATTGGCCAAACTTAACTGAGGTCAAGGCACTTCCTTTTTTTTTTTTTTTTTGAACGGGGATTGAGATCATGGTGAGACAGGGAGATAGAGCCCTCCGTCCCGCGACTCCCCTGTACCACCACCTGACCTCCAGGTCACCTCTTCCCTTTTACTGCCTGCAGCTTGTATGCTTAGTGGTCCTTGTCTGTGGCCCAAAAACCCACGGTCGCTCTCTCCGCCACCAGCCACTACACCTTTTTGCCAAACCTGCCCTTCCTCCTACCACCCAATATAATTCCACTGCCTTCTGTTGCTTGTTCCCTGAACCACCTTTACTGAGCAAAGTGGGACTAGTATGCGGCACCTCAAAATTTCACTCAGAAACTGCTTAATCCCCTAGCCCTCCTGGACTGCCCACCTGTTTTAAAAACACAGCCCATCTGCTCCCATGCAGGTGATATCTGGCCTCCCCATTTTGTTCATGAGCAGCCACCCCTCCGGTGTTTTCCTGGTTGTCTTCCTCTCATTCTTTCCTTCCCGCCCCCAACAGTAAATGTGCTACCATTACTGCCTAATTTTTGTTTGTCTGTTTTCAGGGACTTCTAGCATACACAGTTACATACCATCTTACTTGCATCTTTAGCTTGCCTGCTCCCACTGCTTAAACCTCTAACAGCAATTTCTGCTATACTTAGCTACTTATTTCACCACATACCTCAACCTACCTCCAATAATATAGATACATAACGGGCCCCCTAAATACCTTTTGTTTTGAAAACACTTTTTTTTTTTTTTTGGATTCATCAGTGTTTAAGCTTGCCCTTTGCACTGTTGCAGTATTTCGCTATTCCTTTCCTTTATTTATTTATTTTTTAAGCTTCATATAACTATTCCTTTATTAATTAAAAAAACTTACCTTACCCATAAATCTTTCTGGAACTCTCTGATTGATGTGCTAAGCAAAAGTGAGGGAAAGCCTCCTTGTGCAGCCCATTATATCCTTCCTTTTGCACCCACTCCTTTGTTCTCTTTCTCTCTCTTTCCCTTCAACCTATCCCTGGCTCTCTTTTCTTAATGCCCCACCCCATATTGTGAAGTCATCCTCTCTGGAGCCAAGACCCCCCTTCTTTCCCGGGCCCTCCCCCTATGACCACTTTCCCAAACCCCGCCCCTTGGTTCCCAGTTTTCCCTAACCCCTTCCATATTCTCCGTCTCTCCTTCTAGGCTTCCAGGCCTATAACAATGGGGCTTGTCTTTTTAGAGACAATCCATCTTATAGTATTGTCTCTTCAGTTTTCTAATTTCTTGTTTAGCTTTATTTTTGCTTTTTTAAACTTCTCCCAGATCCCCTTTTGTAATGTTTTATTTTCAGCTTTCCACAATCTACCCTTCTTCTTTAGTAATTTTTTTTATTGGATCAGTTAGCCATGGAAGGTGCTGAGGTTTATTTCTTTGTTCCCTAAGGGGAGCTCATTCATTACATGCTTTTAGGAAGTTCTCAGTAAACTCTTCTATTGCTAAGTATATATCAGGGATAAGAGCTAGAAGTATGAATTTTATTCAAAAAGGCTTGTGGACTGTAATTTTTATAACTTCTCTTCATAATCCTGGGGGGAGTAACTTAGTCGATTTTTCACCTTTCCGTAGTTTGATTTCACATGTAATAATGCAATGGTCCCCTACGTTTGGTGGACATACCTTCTTTCTCAAAACCTCCATATCAGAAGTTACACAAATTAGTTCTAAAATATTTCCTCTTTTTTAAACAATTTTTTGTTCATTTTTCAAACTTTAGACAGACATACATATACCTGGACAAGCCAGGGTACACAGTTCCAAACTGACTGTGTGAACTATATACAACCCACCTATGTACATACACAGCAGATGGAACCCTCTTCTAGAATAATATTATATTCCTATATCATCTATATCATAAAGTAACAGGGTCCACAGATGAATTTAATCAGCTTAAAAATAACCCCAATACCATTACACCTGCTACCCTATAGATGGTATCAAACCATAGGCTCCTTTTAAGAAGCATTCCCTCCAGGAGGTGGCTCCCTGATGTGTCCCCTGGAAAGAGAGAGAGTCCCCATTCCCCCATATATCCTGGCAGACCAATACCATCATCCTATTACCCTTGTGTTTAAACCACAACATCTCAAGAACAACTGTTCAAAGAGTCATTTAGACCAACATATTACCATACATAACTGTTTCTCACTCCAGCATAACTTTCTCCTGCTAATCACAACCCAACAGACAGGCCTGTGTTTGAGTGTTTATGCCCTACAGCACATAATTCGCTTCTAATGCCGACCACCTTTTAGCATATAACCCTTTTCTCCCCTCCGAGCATAGATGCCTCTTTATTCTACCCAAAGCCCCCATAAGATCTCTCACCCATTGATCATAAGCATAGACATGATCATCCTTCCAGTGTTGTAATAAAGGGGATTTGACTATCGCTGCCATCAAAGAAAGATGGTATTTAGGTGTAACACTAGAGATTTGTGAGAAATCACTTAAAACACAAATCTCCAGCATTATAAATTCTGAATAGTCCAACAGTGGGTCCATATGCTGTTTAATTTCACCCCAAAGAGGCAATATTTTACTATATTCCCACAGCACATACAGGAGGTCACCTATTCCCATCTCACATCTAAAACACAGGTCTGTCTGTCTAAGATTTCTATCACATAGTTTTGCAGGGGTAAAATACATATTAGAGA
Organism: Neoceratodus forsteri; assembly: GCA_016271365.2. NCBI lineage: Eukaryota > Metazoa > Chordata > Ceratodontiformes > Ceratodontidae > Neoceratodus > Neoceratodus forsteri. The sequence continues at coordinate 357,651,060 of CM057456.1, forward strand.
CAATAAAAAAGTGCATACTCTTATATTTGGGAATAGATATATACTTGCTACTCTTCCAGATATTATCCCAAGCAAGGCTCTGAGGAGCCATCGTTTTGTCCCAATATGAAACTTTTATAGGTGAGTTCGGGCTAAGATAATCCAAAAGCACCTTATATACTTGTGAAAGAGAGTTAGATTTCGGATCAACTTCCTTTAACTTGTCCCACGTAAAAGAATTATCTGTAAAATCCCCACGCCTTTTCATTACCCCCTCCAACATTCGTGTAAGCTGCAACTTATGAAAAAAGGACATTCCTTCACATCGGGCCGGAAGGGCCACTCTATTACCCTGGATGATATCTCTTAGCTTCAGACCCGACACCTGATTAGCCCAACATATATTAATTACCTGACCCCAATTACTAAATTGGGATTACCCAGCAGAGGTTGGCCTCGGGCCTTCATTTGATCCTTTCTCTGTACAGGAGTAAGAAATGACCACCAGGCTCCTGTCAATTTCGCAATTGGATTCCCATATACTTTTTAAAGACCTTTTTCTGCATTAGTGTACAACAATGCCTCCAGAGAGAGGCCGGAATCTTTTAACATTTGCCTCTCCATTTGTAGCCAGATTGGTATGTAAGTCTCCCCTTCCAGATTTCTAACCCATCGAATCATGAGACCCAGCTGTTCCACCACATACAGTAGTATACATGGAGATCAGGCAATTTAACCCCTGCAATGTATGCGGTAAGCACAAAACATTATGCTTTTTCCTAGGGGGTTTAGCGTTCCATAGAAATTCTGAGAGTAGCTTCCTAATTATACCGAACCATATTTTGGGGATGCTATATGGGGCTAGGTACACTGGATATAGCAACCTGGGCAGTAGATTCATCTTAATAAGACCCAATCTAGCCATAAAGTTCAGAGGAAGTTTATTCCATCTTAGTATGTCCCCTTTAATTGCTGATATAGCCCCTCCATATTTGTTTTAGCCCCTGCCTCCATATTCGCTGTAATCCAAATACCCAGGTATTTAATCCTGTCTATCCTCCATTGTAATCGCAGTGGTGCAAAGTCTGCCCTATAAACATATGGCGCAAAGGGAGGATCTGAGTCTTAGTCAAATTTAATTTGTAATTTGAAACTTTAGAAAATCACCCTATTAATTCTCTCATTCTCTCAAAACTTAATGCCAGATCTTGTAAGTCTAGAAGTATGTCGTCTGCAAAACCTGAAAATATTAACTCCCTCCCCACCATCTTAATTCCCTTTATATGCATGTCCATATTGATAACTCTCAACAGGGGCTCCAAATATATACTTGAACAATATCGGTGAGAGAGGGCATCCTTGTCGGGTCCCATTTTCCAGCTGGATTTCTTGAGAAACATAGCCATTACACAATACCCTGGTCATTGGGGCTGCATATAGGTTTTTGATACCTCTGAGTAGACCCACTGGAAAACCCATCTCCTCCATTGTAGCAAAAAGAAAAGGATGGGAGACCCTGTTAAAGGCCTTTTCTACATCTAAAGATATCAAGGCTAGGGGTAATTGAGAATCGGGCGCATAACTGGGTATATGGTGTAATTTCCTAAGAGCATCATATGCACCCCTCCCTGGCATAAATCCCACTTGTTCCTGACTAATTAAACTTGAGGTGATACACAGAATTCTATTGGCCAATATTCTTGTAAGGATCCTAATATCTTGATTCAGTAAAGCTATAGGCCTGTAATTGCCAACTAGATCCTTGAGCTTATCTGGTTTAGGAACCAGTGTGATATATGCCTGATACAATGGAGGATGACACACCCTCTCTTGCATTATAGTACTAAAAAAATCTTGGAGTATGGGAGGTATAGTATGTATATGTGCCTGATAAAACTTAGCTGTGAGACCATCTTGCCCTGAAGTTTTACCGGTGGGTAGAGATTGCACCACCTCAATTATCTCAGATGCTCTTATGGGAGCCGCTAACTCCCTGGCATGTATTAAGTCTAAGACTGGGACTGGAATTCCCTCCAAAAATGTTCTGATTTCCTCCTCCCCAGCAAGATTTCCAGCCTGGTATATTTCTTTAAAATAGGACGCAAAGGCATCCGCCATTTCCTGAGGATCCGTTAAAAGCTTTCCATCATACTGAATAGAAGTAACTGTTCTATTCGCTTCCCATTCCTTGACTCTAGCCACTAGGAGGCACCAAGGGACATCTCCTTGCATTAAGTATTTAGCTTTAATCTTTTCTAACCAGGATTCCACTTTTACCATACAAAATATCCACCAATTCCCCTCTCAAGCTTGTAAGTTCAGCGTCAATTTCCCCCGAGGACCCTTCCAGTGGAGACAGCGAGTCAATTCCTCTTTTGCCCTTCTCAGTCTATTTCTTTGTACTGCAAAACCCTGCGCTACCCCCGCATACAACACCTTACAGGTTGGCCACACCAATTTTTTTATTTTGCAGCGTAGGTAATTGTTGCTGGATAATCTCTAGAAGGGCATCCTCTAGTTTCTCCGCACTGAAGTCTCCATCAATAGAGAATCATTCAGCCTCCACCTATATGATCTAGGAGGGGTAGGACTTGGTTCCCATGTCAAATGAATAGGGGAATGATTGAGATAATTCTACCCCCTGTTGTCACATCCTTAACCTCCCTGAGTGCCTCCCTGTTTATCAAAAAAAAATCAATGCGAGATTGACTCTTAAGGGCCGCTGAGTAAAATGTCATATTGTTGCCCCCAGTAGAGTGGATCCTGATCAGATCTACCAATGCTGTAACTTCAAGTAATTTGTTCAGGGCAATCTGAGCCCTGGTCAGAGGCCCTCTGGACAGTGGTATCCTGTCCTCCATCTTGTTAAAAGAAATGTTCCAGTCTCCTGCCAGAATAAGAGAATGTGAGGATAAAACAGCAATATCCCTTTCTACTGAAGCAAAGAAATCAGGGTTAGAGGGAGCTGGTCCATAAATAGAAGCAACTGAAATTGCCTTACCAGACAGGGTGCCAGAGAGATAAATCCCTCTACCATCCCCCCTTGCAATCACTTGCTTCAGCTTGTACAGACAAGTTTTCTTTATTAAAATCACCACACACCCCCAATGCTCTTTCTTTACCTACCCCAAAAACTTGGCCCACCCATAGCCGCTCAAGACAACTCAGTTCCTCTGTCAGTAAATGGGTCTCTTGCAGAGCAGTGATATGAGCCCCCATTTGATCAATATGTCTCAAAATTACCATTCTTTTACGTCTACCCTGAGTCCTTTAGTATTCTATGAAATTATTTTGACACATGACATTATCAAGCATCAAAATTATTTTAATTAAGCCATCACTCCGTGCCCTTTCAAGGTCTGCTTCCCACTCTCTCCCTGTATTGGACTCTCTCTCTTTCCAGATCCCATTACTCCCCCTCCTCCCCCTGCCCCCAATCCTTAGATTGCCCTCCTGCCAGATATCAATTCATGGATGAACCTACTCCTGTGCTCCACCCAGCCCCTTCCATTAACTAAGCATCTCCTAGGACCTTACCCATAACCAAAAAACATCTAATACATATTTACCTTTCTTCCCCTGGATCCCTCTTTCCTCTTTTCTACTGTTCCCCTCCACCCCTCCACTCATCCCTCTCAGGATTCGGAAACTGCCCATACCTCCTAGGTAAATATACTTGACTATTATCCTTCGGACTTCAGTTTGGCAGTAGATCAACAAACCTAAACAACTCTCCAATCACTGTTTCCCTTCTACTTGGGATATCCCTCCTGCATTTTGAGAGTTAACAGTGAGCTCCTGAGCCTTAGTCCCTATCCCAATGCCACTCTCATCTCCCATCCCATAGTGATGGGAGCCACCCCTCCTCCATCAATTGCCTCTTATACCACCCATCTCTCCCTTTCCTCTTTCCTTCCTCTCTTAACCACCTGAGGGAGGGTCCCCCTTTAAGTTCTAAGTTCTAAACTGCACCCACAGGAACCCCTCAACATCCAACCCCATATCCCTAGCCAACTTTTTTGCTTCTGCCTAATTCAACCCATGCAGCTCAAAATTGAAATCCATCTCCCTTCACCCCAAAATTGACTCTCAATAACCAACCAGTCTTATTTTAATCCCTTGAACCCAACATTTATAACTTTTAACTGAAGAAAATAGATAACAATATAAGCTTGTCATATCTTTTCACTCTCCAAAGTCCCAGTTGTTTAGATCATAGCAACCCCCTTCTTGTCTGCACAAATTCAGGTCAGCACCTTGAGTAACTCAGGGAGTTCCACCTGCAAGCCTTCTAAAGCGTCCCGTGCAATTAAGTATCTCTTCTCCCCAGCTTGAAGTCGCACCATCAATGTTACGGGGTATTGTAGGTGGAATTTAATTCCTGCAAGGTATAACTTTTTCTTGATCTCTGAGTATTCCTTCTGCTTCTCCCTAACCATTGGTGTTTGATCCTGAAACAACCAGAGAGATGCACCATTCCAATGTAAAGTCTTATTCTGTCTAGCAGTAAACAGCACATGTGACTTTTCTTTATAATTAAGAAAACGCATAATTATCACCCAAGGTCTTGCTCCCGGTGGGGGCATCTCTCTTAATGCTCTATGAGCTCTCTCCAGATTATAAGCTTCCCCAAAATGGAGTAGGGCCCAGCAATTTAAGCAGCAAGTCTTGTATGAAGGAAACACAGTCTGACCCTTTGGCCCTCTCTGGTAGCCCTGCTAATATCAGATTATTCCTCCATTTCTCGATTCTTGATCATCCATTCTCTCCTCGAGTTTCTTAACTTGTTTTCTGATAACCACCAACTCCTGTTCCATCATGGATACTTTCCTTTCCTGTGAGGAGATCCTAACTTCTGCATCCCCCATTCTCTGTGCAAGCGAATACAATGCCAGTTTCACTGCTGCAAAATCAATCACCAGCCCCAGTAGCATTTTTTTAATTTCTTGTATGTCTTCGGTAGTCTTACAAGCACCCCCTTCATTTCCTAGCTCATCCTCCTGTTCCTTTGGAGTAGGAGATTGGGGCTTTGGTCTTTTAATTGCAGGGGTTCTCACCACCAGAGGCTCCATGGCTTCAGCTTCCATCTCGATGCTGTGAAGCGGCCTGTTACTGCAGCCTAAAGCACGCTATCCATAGAATCGCCTCCACTTCCTTTTCTCTCAATCCTTCAGCAATGCCGCCAGAAATCAAGCCCACAGCACCTCACCAGTTAGATATATGTATTTTTAATCGAACTTGACAGGTCCAGGAGATTTTATTGCCTTTTACCTGTTTTGGGGCCTCAGAGCAGCACAGAAGACGTCTATTCAGACTCAGCTCATCACGTGATCTTCCCAGTTCTAAAATATTTCCTGGACCTGTAAGTCTTCCTTTTCTTGTAGGGGTATCAATTATTTGCTCTAATAATAAGTTCTTTTAAAGAGTCTTTTAATTCCCCCCCCCTTTGACCACCCCAGGCTATGTTGAAATCCCCCACCAAAATCAAGTTTTTGATGTGCTGTTGCCTGACCCCCCCGACCCCCTGGCTCAGAGCAGGCACACTGGGGAGGGGTGACAGAACTTGCCTTCATCATTCACAAGGGCAGTGGAGCTGAAGTTGCTGACCTCTCTATGCACAGTCCATTTAAAGGTATGTCAGCAATTATGTACTGTTAACTATTTCTTCTGAAGCGACAGGTAGATTGGAAATAAATCACTTTAAGGTGATGTATTATTGAATTTCTGTATGCCTGAGTTGTTATTGTGGCCTCACATACTGAGAAGTGTACCATCACTTTTGATGTTTTTTTTTTTTGTAGCCTCTGGTCCAGCAGCTGGTCAGTGTGGTGCACAAAGCACCAATAACAAGCACAATTCTCTTGTTTTGATGTGTTTACTTCTGTCATTCCCCTCCTACAGTGTCCCTGCTCCCAATCTTTATTCCTAGTGTATGATCAATATTATGAACTGGATAGAGAAAAAATCCAGTTCTCTGATTGGCTGAGAGCTTGTCTCAGCCATGACTTAATCCCACCACATTCTTACATTGAAAAAAGTGCCATATGTGATCATTTGACAGCACTGCACAGTACTCTGCCTCTTCAGTTAAGCTTGAATAACAGTATCACCTGTGCCAGCAACCACAAGGAACAGCATCAACCACACTTTCTATGACCAATGACAACATACTGTAACAGATCCTTACTTTATTTTATCCCCTCCCTCCCACACACGCAACTTCAACATTAATTATGCTGTGACTTACAGTACTGCTTCCACTCAAGCACAAGTAACTCTGGACAATGTCAGCTGAAGCTGCCTCTGACAGTCCAAGACCCCAGTTAAAAAAAGGGGAAAAGCATCACCACAACAAAGACAGTAGTGGGACAACTCTTTACAAACTGCTACAGCCCTCCTCGGCTGAGAGACACTCACTGAATCCTGCAGCTGGTTATTAGCTCCTGATCCTGCTGTGGCCCCTAGTAAAAACAGTGTGACAACATAAACCAATGCCACCAACTGTGGCTCACAGCTACCACCAGATCACACCAACAAAACATTGGCGACCTCACCTGCTCTCTCCAAACTCTGCCATGACAATTCTCCTTTCTCCTCCATGGCTCCCAGCACCACAACACATCTATGCAAGTGGACATGGTGCAAACAACAACAGTAACTACAGTACAGTATACCCAAGTACTTGCTATCTCCAGCATTACAGAAGCGCCACCTACTGACCTCCATTGTCAAAGTATTAACTTTTTTGTATGTATCCATTTATGTTGCAGTTAATTTAAAAATATTTTTTAAATGATTTTTTTTATTCTTCATTAATATACACACAAATCAAGTTTATAATAGCAATAATACACTCCAAAGTGTGGCATATCATGGGATATCATTACATCTTGGGCGCACGAGGCACTCGGTCTGCAGCCTTCTGCTTGATGTGTATTATTGCTTAATTGCATGCTGCTCTGCCCCCCCTCCTCCCATTCACTTACCCTTTTCTTAAAGTTAGTCAGGTGACTAAATACATATGGGAGAGAGTACACTGTCTGAGGGGGGTGACAGACTAACCTTCATTCTTGACTGTTGCTCCCACTGAAAAAATGGATTTATGGTTGGGAGGATGTCCATTTATGTAATAAAGGTAGTTTAGGGATTGGAAGTCAGGCTATGAATGGAATATTTATGACTATACATGCAGGACTGATGGCATAGTACCAGTAACTAGCAGTTTAACACTGATATTATCCCCTGCTATCATCTGGGCTTATTGGGTTCTAGCACAGGCTAAGAGAGAAGTGGAAATGCTTTGTAATACATTGCAACTCAGTGAAGCCACTGCAGTGGAGTCAGTAGGAGAAGCTGATAGCCCAGGAAGGTGCCTAAAAAGCATCCTGCACCCAGGTACTATACATTTTATTTCTGTGGCCTTAAAAAGTGATGGAGTATAGTGGATAATAGAGCCCGTTGGAGTTAAGCTGTATTAGTTCTTAAATATTTACATGAGCTGCTTAAGAACAGTCATAAAAATTGATGATGTGCTGCATTAGCAAAACAGCTGCAATCTATTTTACTAGGGCATTACAATTTTGTATTAAACCATGTTTTTGCTGACTTCATACTTGATCATGGCTAGAGGCATGTGAAATTGGCGAACTTTGCTTGTTGGATGAACCTGCATATTTACCGCAATTCATAAAGTTGATCTGCTCACCAAAGTTCCATTTTGCAGTATGGGGCTAACTTTGCAAATGGCAAATTTGGCAACTCTTCTGGTGAAGTTTGGCCCACAGGCAATGTTTGCAATGTAACATGGGATTAGAGGTCACATGGTACTGAAATGATCTGTATGTCATATGCTCAGTACAGTCTTATGCAAGAGAGAATTGGAGAGAAGTCTGCCCCTGCTTGCCTGAGCAAAAAAAAAATCTTTAAAGTACTCCAAAAAATGGAGTATTTTGAACCAAATCACTCACAGAAAATATGTAGAGTGCCCTGTGCAGCTAGAGTACCATTGCTTGTTCATAGTTTTGCAGATTTGCTTAGTTAAAAGTAATGGGTTTTCTGTTGTCTAGTAAAGCAGCACTGTGTGGAGGAGTGGAGGTTTTTCAGCCAGAAAACAAAGCAGCTTTGTGAGCACTAGTCTAATATGATTTCCTCAGTCTTTCTTCTTAATAATTTTTGTCTGGAGTCTATGATTTGTCATTTTATTTCTGTTGTACAGTTCTGTGTGCTTAAATGAATTATTTGTCAGTCTGTTTCTGTATTATTTGTAGTTATTCTGTTTAGTTTACGAAGCAACAGTATTGCATACAGTTACTTGTTTTGAATTACCCCTGTCATATGTGTCTTATCAATCCCCAGCATGTTAAAAAAATAAATATCACTGCCAAAACTCCCTTTTTATGTTTGCTTGCATGCATGTGCAAGAAACATTATGTGGCAGCTTAGGAGAGAAGCAGGTTGTAGAGGCGTGGCACTGTGGCAGCCAATGGAGGCACAGTGTGCTGATGACACTGGTCTCCAAAAGTGCCACCAAGTTGAAACATTTTCACCACAGCAATCAGGGGCCACTTCATCATTGCAGCGTCAGCCATTCCACTGCAATGAGGGAGCAACCCGTCATTGCTGGGTGGTACACTGCTTATTGTAATATTGTTTGTGAATGCAGTGGCAAGCCACTGTCAAGTTCGCAAACAATATTACCCCCCAGTGCCGAGGGGGTGCCCAATCCCCCTCGGCACCATGTGCTCCCATAAACAGATTTTTTTTTTGCCAATGGGGGGCCCAATACCCATTGGCTTCATTCACCCCCAGAGTAATTTGCAGATGAGGGAACCCACTATCCATTGGCATAAGTTCCCCCCCAAACATTGAGTTTCTGCCAAGGGGGTGCCCAACCCTTGGCTCTTGTCCCTCATGTGCCAATGGGGGTGCCCAATCCCCCATTGGCTACAGCCTCCCCAGAAAAACACTCAGGTGGCATGCTGGGAGCCCACCCCAGCGTGCCAAATGCCCCTGTGAAAAAAAATACTGTCCCGCTGTTTTTTTCCCCCTGGAAAGCAGAAAACAGTCCCTCACGGTCTGTCCTGCTCCCTCCTCGAAACTGCCCCCACCCTCTGTGCACTCTGCCTCCCCTCTCATCCCATAGTTACCTCCGGAGCCTGACGCGATGATCTTCAGTGGACTGGGAACACGTCTGTACTCTTCAAAGCCGACCGTGAACTGAGGAAATGCCAGTAAGCTGTATAATGGCATAAATAGGGTTTTTTCAACTTTGGTGCATATCTCAGGCATTTTGAAGAATTTTGGCACCAAATTTTCAACATGGAGTTATTGGGCCCCCTCCTCATGAGATCAGTTACTGTCATGGTGTTATTCCGTTCCGAAAGGTGATTTTTGCGGTCACTGCTTGGAATCACCTTTTGGGACTGATGAACAAAACGACAGTGCTAGTGTTCATGAGGTGGGCTCTCAGAAAGTCTATGTTGCAAATTTGGTGGGAAAAATCCAAAAAATGACTGTTTTATGAGTGTGCATTGAGCAGTTGCTATGCACGCTCATAACTTTGTGAATTTGCAACATTTTCACTCCAGATTTTCAACATTGCCATTTTTCTGCACCTCCTTATGGACAGTACAGCTGTCATTTTTCACATCCTAGCTGAAATGTGTTTTCGTACTTCCAGCGCAGAATAGCGAGGTCGCTGTGGGAAATCAGTGTTCGGAACACATTAACAAAATCACAGTGACACTGTTCATGAGCAAAGGTCCTAAAATGCCTATCCTGAAAATTTTGTGATGAAAGTCCATAAAATGTGTGTGTTGCGAGCGTGTGTTATGCAGTTTCCATGCATGCTTGTAAATTCGCAAATTTGCAATATTTCCACTCCAGATTTTCAGCATTGCCATTTTCCCACACATCCTTATGAACAGTACCGCTGTAATTTTTCACATCCTGGCTGAAATGTATTTTCTCACTTCCAGAGCAGAATAGCACAGTTGCTATAGGAAATCAGTCTTCAGGACACATTAAGAAAATCACAGTGACAGCGTTCATAAGAAGAAGTCCTAAAATGCCTATGTTGAAAATTTTGTGACGAAAGTCTATGAAATGAGTGTGTTATGAGCGTGCATTGCGCAGTTTCCATGCACGCTCATAACTTTGCAAATCTGTTATATTTTCACTCCAGATTTTCAACATTGGCATTTTTCCACATCTCTTTATAAACAGTACAGCTGTCATTTTTCACACCCTGGCCGAAATGTGTTTTTGTACTTCCGGCTCAGAATAGCGAGCTCGCTGTGGGAAATCAGTGTCCAGGACACATTAAGAAAATCACATCGGCACTGTTCATGAGCAGAGGTCTTAAAATGCCTATGTTGAAAATTTGGTGATGAAAGTCCATAAAATGACTGTCACATGCATGCATTGCGCAGTTTCCACATATGCTAAGAAGTGTGATCATTTTTACTATTCCCACTACAGATTTTCAACATTGCCATCTCTTCACACCCCCATATGGATGGTACAGCTGTCATTCTTCATATCCTACCCGATCTGTGCTTTTGTACTTGTGACGCAGAATGGCACGGCCACTGTTGGGAAGTTCAGGACACATTGACAAAATCACACTGCCACTCTTCATGAGAAGAGGTCCCAAATGCTTTCATGAGGTGGGGTCACAAAAAGGCTATGTTGAAAATTTGTAGTGCAAATACTAACAAACGCCTGGGATGTTAAGGTTTCTAGCCATAACATCCCACCCTGTACAGACTGACAGGCATTGGGGTGTGCCTTTGGATTGCCAACTTTAGTGCTCATGCCATCCCACCCCCACCCAGTGACAGGCATTGAGGTGTACCTTGGACTCTTCAGCCCCAGAGTTCACCCCATCCTCTTATGCTGCACCCATTTCAGCGTATATCCTTATGGAATGAGGTGACTGTAAAGCCAAACACCCCAAGACACATCTCAACACGTGTCAGTGTCTGCAGAATAGAGTGAGGTGACATAGCATGAACATCATGGGTGAGGACCCAAACACTTACCCCAATGCCTGTCCATCTCTACAGGATGGAGGTGGGGTTGGTGTGAAGTTCAATACTTCACTGCAATTTCTATTCTGCATCTCTCTAGCTCCTGCATTTCCAATGCTAATACCAGCAAGCAAACATTCAGCATTGACAAATGCTTGTTTTGGTGGTTTTACTGTAGCTAATGTTCAGTAAACCATTCTGTTCAGATTCTGATCACACTGTCATCCTTCTAGTGAGGTGTCTGCTGAATCTGATATTTAGTTTTACTGCAGTGTTTATTTTTATTACAATATTAAAAATATAAAATATAAAATGACTGGAAACAGATGCTCGAGTAAAGGGAAAGGTGCTGATGAGTCAAGCAAGAAGCGTGTAAGTTCTACAAAGCAAGGAGTTGTTAAACTAAAAGAAAACTACCTCTGCAGCAGCTTCATCCATGCGATCAATGTCCGGTAGTAGTAGCGAAAGAATAGTTGGTGGAAGTGGCCGTGGCGTTAGTGCTACAAAATTATTCTCTGACACATTAGTGGCATCCATGCTGGTGGGTGCTAGGGGAGGCAGTGACAAGAGGACCAGTCCAAGAGCTAGAAAAATCTCTGGCTCAGGGACCATGGTCAAGGAGGAAGTTACTAGTGTTCCCATGACTGATGGTGGTGGTGGTGACACTGAGCCTGATCTAGATGATAGGTTCCCATTCCCAAAAGAGAGTGCTGAGCTTGACCATGAGATAAAGTCTGAAGAAGGAGATTTGATTGTTATACAGCCAAAAAATACAAAATTTAAAAATGTTTCTTTCACTAAAGATGATGAGAGAGAAAGAGAGTGTAGTGAAAGTGAAGTTGAGGAGGACAGAGCTCAGGAAGAGGAAATTATGAGCCTCAATGAGGATGATGATTTGGAGCCCCTATGGGGACCACCTATAGGAAACTAAACAGGAAGGGTGATGCTGCTGAACCTGTGGTGCTTTGTACAACATGATTATGTCACAGAATTACCAACTAGGGTGTGCAATTCAATTGTAAAATTGTAGTCAGATAAATACTTGTTATATTGACATTTGTTATGGATGTATGTTATGCATTCCTCATTCTTGGGACCCAGGTAAGGTTTTATGCTTCCCTGTCCAAACAGATATTACAACCTCATGACTGGCTAACATGTTAGGCCTCAAGACACAATATGTCCATACATATGGCTGTGAGGTTTACATCCCCCTACTCCGCGTTAGATAGCTACCAAATCTGAGCTCAATATATAAATGGACAGTAAGTTATATCAGGTCCCTTGTACCAATGGAATGATTTTGTCTTTTTTTTTGGGGGGGGGCTATAATGTTAACAGATGACTACTTTACACTAATGTATGGAATGCAATTGTATGTCTGTATGTTTTTCACAAAAAGCAACAAACTTTAAGTTATTAAAAAAACACCATAAATCACTGCTTTCTTTTGAGCTGCATCCATTAATCCCCCTGAGTCAAATGCCACCTGACTGGCAATGTCACCATGATAAGTCCAGATGTGGGGTAGCCCAGCACCCAGAAAGGTCTAGTTTACACTGCATAGCATGCTTTTTTTAGTGGTATGCCAAATACCCACCCAGTTATGTAATTGCATGGAAACTGAATGCAGCAATCATCAAAATGCTGGCAACTGATCTACTGCCATTCTTTTTTTGTGGAGAGCATGGGATTAAGAAGGTTGGTGGTGCATGCCTGTCCCAATGGGCAGATTCCCTTACAAATGTACTTTTCTAATGATGCCATTCCTGAATTTCATGGAACTGTGTTACACACAGTAATCCATGCTCTGCTACATTCAGAATCCCCATGCATAATCTCAGTATGGATATGTGGACCAGTGGCCAAATAGCTGGTAGCTCCTGTCTGTGCATTACAGCACACTGGGCACAGGTGGCACTGTGTCACAATACCACCGGCCAGGATAGCGCAGTCAACAACTGCATGGCAAAAACAGAGCCACTTTTTTTTGTGGGGGGCTTCACCCCAGCACCCCTGATGTGGGGGGCTCTGCTCCCACACCCCCTGTACTAAAGGATCCTGACTCCAGAGGGAGCAGATCATGGGGCAAGAGAAAATTTGTGGGTCCGTGGAATACTGTTTCCACAGACCCTTGTTAAAAAAAAAAGTCCAAAGACAGAAAAATTCAGGGAGACCAGGATTAGAACCCTGATCTCTGGTAGCACCCAGCCAAGCTGCTCCTTGTCTCAACCCTTCACACCATGGGAGGAGCTTTTGACCAACTATAGGAATTCTTACCTCCTTGTCCTCTGTTAGGACCACAGACAGAGACCAGGGAAGTGCTTGCTGAATAGTGCTGTGAATCCCCCATCACTGTTCATGGTAGTGGTATACTGACTTGCACTATGTTGAGCAGTGCTATTATTGCAGCACTATTGTAACCAGGAACTGGCACAGATACCTAGGTAGTATTAGACTCTGGCCAGGAAAAAAATTGTACAAAGTCCAATTACAGTGGTAGCAACACCCCAGTTATTTGCCAGTATGCCACACTGGCAATGAAGAGTGTAAATGGATCACACATGGGTGGAAAATGTTCAGTGTTTTTGGTGACTACAGTATGGGGTTAGTAGTGCTTATGTTTACTTTTTGGCTTGTCTCTATTCTCACTCTTGGTAGGGAGGCCAGGTAGTGAGTAGGGAACAGAAAGCCCAGCACCAAGGGAGAGCAGAGTGCCAGAGAAGGAGGAGGCAGGGGTGGATGGTGGGTGTTTCACAACACACTAAGTGGGGAACTGCCTTTAGAGGCTGGCCTTTATTGGGGATGTGGGAGGAGCTATTCCTTCACATTGAACCTCGGGCTTTAGCCCTCCCATTCAATGTTTTGGTGAATAGAATATGGGGGTTGGTAGTATTTATGTAACTGTAGTTTACTTTTTGGCTTTCCTCTATTCCCACCCTTAGTAGGGAAGCCGGGTAGTGAGTAGGGAATAGGAAGCCCAAAAAGATTACCTCCTCAAACTCACAGAGAGTATGACCAGTAGCACACAAGAGAGGAAAAAAAAAACAGATGGAGGAAACCTTTGAGGACCCATGGCTACTGACCCACCTATCCTCAGGGCAAACTAAAAGGAGATGATACTAGGTTCTTACAACTATGTTCTAATTTCTAAGTGAGGTGAACTGTTTGTAGAGATGATGTTCCATCTTCAGAATCTGTTGGATGATGTGTTCTGGAAGATCAATACTGAGGCTGAAGAGGAAGGTCCATTCTAAAAGAGTGTCCGAATTCCCGAATATGGATTAAGTCCAGTTGGAAAAGGGGTGATCGTGGTCCAGGATTCCAATGTGATATTGGTTGACATTCAATGGGGTTACAGAGTCAATGTGAGCATGAAAAGCATAAGTTGATTAATGAGCTGCCAGACTCTGAACTGTGGGAAGTATAACGGTTATGAAATTCTTAAAGTGATCTATCAGACTTTGTAGAGGGTTTGACATCTGGATTAGGGTCTCAAGGCTTGGAATTCTGCAATGTGTAATAAGTTGCTATGTAGGCATCTATGGAGATGATTGAGGATTCAGAAAGAAACTTTAGGTGTATGGTAGGAGGGGTTAATATAGAAGATTTTACACCAATGAAGGAAGGGTGGTCTATGCTGTAAAGATGGCAACTGGATATCCATGGGAATAATTGGAAAGTTCAGTGCAATGAATCTGAGGGTTGACTAGAGTGTTGCTATAATGCGATTTTCATAGGCTCATTTTCAGGAAGGACTCCTAGTGGGAAATGATGGATATAGGTATTGCTGTGGCTTAATTGCCCATGACAGGAGCTTAAGTGTCCATGGTGGCTTTGCAGTGCTGAAGCATCCAATGTTGGAATGCTATGGGGAGCCTGAGAATAGATCTTTGAATAAGTCTATAGACTGATGTGGCAAAGGGAAGTTGAGAGCTGCATAGAATGCCATGAGTACCTAGCATGCTTAGTTAGATATAGGACTGTTGTGAGGCATGACTGGGCTAGTGAGACAGACCGGTCAGTTGTGGATGTACAGATTGAGGAATCAATGGAAGCCTACTCTCAGTGATGGTATCCACTGGAAGGCGTATGGGAGGTAATTCCTGAGGGATGAGTTAGAAGGACCACTGGATGGGTAGCTAGCATGATTTGGGGTAACATGAAGAAGCGATGTAGATCATTTTATGAATTATGGTGATGTCCAGGGGCCAGGGAATGGTGGCTCAGATAGAGTAACTTTAGCAAGGCAGCTAGGCACCAGATATCCAGCAATACATGTACTGGGATAGTAGCTGGAGAAGGTCTTAGGAACATCCTATGGCTATTAAGGGAGTACAAGGAACATGATCAAACTGAGTCAACGCTTGTACATGCCTTTGTGCTGTCCAGGCTTGACTACTGTAATGCACTCTATCTCGGGGTCTCTGGGGGTACCCTCCGCCAACTGCAGCTGGTGCAGAATGTGGCAGCGAGGTTGTTGACAGGACAATCTAA
Organism: Neoceratodus forsteri; assembly: GCA_016271365.2. Taxonomy (NCBI): domain Eukaryota; kingdom Metazoa; phylum Chordata; order Ceratodontiformes; family Ceratodontidae; genus Neoceratodus; species Neoceratodus forsteri. Next base: position 357,666,566 of record CM057456.1, read on the forward strand.
ATACTGTCATATAACCCTGGTGCTACGTCATCTGCACTGGCTGCCGGTTAGGTGGAGGGTCCTCTTTAAGGTGGGTTTGCTCACCTTTAAGGCCCTACATGACCTGGGCCCTGGCTACCTAAATGACCTTCTTACACCTGCTGTCTCGGTCCATTCCCTGCATTCCTCCTCTCTGGGCCTCCTTGTGATTCCCAGGACGCGGTTAAGAACTGCAGGTGACAGAGCATTTAGTGTCGCTGCTCACATCCGGTGGAATTCGCTTCCTATAGTTGTTAGGGAGGCCCCGTCTGTTGAGGCTTTTAAGGCCCATCTTAAAACATTTTTATTTGATCAGGCATTCCCTGACCATGTTTTCTAAGCTGATATTGTTTAATTTTTAATAAGGAAACAAACTGTGTAGTAAAATAAGGTTTTAATTCTTTGGAGTTGTATATTTTTTATTAATTATATGGTGTTGTGTTGTATTTATTTGATTAATGTACGGCACCCAGAGCCTCCGAGATGGACGTCTTTTTTAAATAAAATTTGCCTTGCCTTGCCAAGACTATGAGGAGAAGGTAAAATGGATGATACCAGTACTGCTATGAGGGATCTTGCGGTTCCCGTTATCCTTAACCATGATGGTTATTATGGAATTGGTACATCTTGGAAGGAATTAGGGTCACGTTTCCAGGTAAGAAGATAGGAATGAAGGAGGCTCCACTAAATCTTGGATCCTATGAAGACATGGGAGGTAGGGATGCCCATACTGCTTGAATTAACAGAATACATAAGGAAGCATCCTGCAGAGTTGGTTGAGGGCTGAGATCTTCTATAGTCCAGTCAAATGGGATTCCAGAAGTGGGTCCTGGGGAGGTGATTGGAAAGTATTGATGATTCTATGGTGATGTAAGAGTCTATAGGGCATGCTGTTCAAGGAATGTTCTGAAAAAAGATTTCTTCAATTGAGATGAACAGGTACTCCATTGAGTGTTAGAAGGGAGCTGTTATGATGGCTGAGGTAGGAGTATGAGATGGATGAACAGGTAGGAGTAGGTGATCAGGCAAGGATGCTGGACGTTGGTAGTTGTAGGAATGCCCAAAAAGAGACATAGCAAATGCGCAGGAGCCCTGAGGTACCAAGGCAGCAAGATGAAATCATCAGTCAAAGGAGTGAGGGAAAAGTCCAAAGTAGAAGTCTATTGACTAGAGGAAGTAGCTTGATAGGAAGGCAGCAAAAGCTGACCAGTATTGACATCAGCAGGTGCAGGAAAGGTACAGGACTGGTGGAGTCACCACAACATACTGGAATGAAATGCAGGAAAGCTGAAACAGGCCTCGGGTGGTAGAGCCATGTAAAACTGAGAAGCAAATCCAGGGACAAGGTGCTGCGAAAAGTTGAGGTATGAGGTCCCACCTCCGAAGGGGATGGCAAATGTAAATGCTGACAGCAAAAGGTGCTGGAGTGATGGGGTACAAGGTTCCCCTGTTTGAAGAAAAATGGTGAACATAAATTGCTGATAGCAGAGGTGCATTGGTGATGGGGAATGGTTTCCCACCTCTGAAGGAGATGGCGAACTTGAACTGCAGACAGTAAAGTTGCAGTGGTGAGGGGTAGGGAGTTGTGTAAATTATTAAAGAATAGAGACTCTTAACCCAAAAGAACTGTTTCAAATAATTTTTACTGAATGAAATTCAACTCATATGATGATCAGGTGTGTTCCCTCCTCTGCACTCATATTATTATTATTATTATTGTCATTTTATTATAATACTTATTGGTTGACTCATTTTGAGCAAATTTTCTCTTTTCTAATAGTAATCTTGTTTGTTTTGTTTTATATGCAGCAGTTGGTTTTGAGGTCTGAGGAAGGAACACGTTAGTTCCGAAAACACTCACCTAACTTAATAATAAATGAAATATGAATACAAGTGCAGTTTTAGAATTGATGTACTACTACAAAGATCTTTATAATGGATTATATGAGATGAATTTCATTCAGTAAAAATTATTTGACACAGTTGTTTTGGGTTGAGAGTCTCCATCCTTTAATAATTTACACAACTTGGATTCACCAATTGGTAGACTCTCCCTTATTACAATTAAATTATCTGTTGACATTAATATATTTTTCTAAAAGGGAACCAAGGAAGACCTATTCTACAATTTTTTGAGGAGTAGGGAGTTCCCACCTCTGAAGGAGATGGCGAACTGGAATTGCAGACAGGAAAATGTACTGGAATCACTGATAGGAGACCTCTGAATGGAGAATAGGGCAGCAGAAGGAGAAAAACTGTAGAAGGCCCCAGCCACATGGGGCGTGGCCTGACCATTGAAGAGATGGCAGCTTGAACCTTTGTCTCCCTCTCTGTCTGCATGAAATCTGCAGCTGGCTTCCCTGATCTGGGGGTGTTAATCTAATGTAAAACTTGCTACATGCCGTAACCCCCTCCCACAACTGTCCGGTGTGATAATTTCTAGTCCTGTCACTTGGTTATTACAATTTTAAGCACCGGCGAATACGGGATTCGCTCCGGACAGTAGGCCACACAGACTGCATTCTCATCCACTGCCTTGCTACCCATGGTGGAAGTCCATCTCAGGGGTAAAGCTCCATGCAGCAATGTCAGCTTGGACCACGCTGCCCTTCATCATCTCTCACAGCTCAGGATGGCTCTTCTCCCCAACCAATATGGCCCTCTGCTGCCCAAGCGTGGTTCCCTGCCACAACCTGATTCTGTAGGAGACTCCCTTCAGTATATAACACAGATGCTGGAGGCCCTTCTCACTTGGGTGGATGGCATCAATGTGGCAGTTACAGGGACAGTGTCAGATGTGAAAAAATGAGAAGATAAGATGAACGTGGCAGAACAAAAAATGGAGGACCTGGGAATTCAGCAGGGCAAAATATAGCAGTACCTGCAGGCCCATGAGGCTAGACTGGCCAGTGTATGGGAGAGGGCTGAAGATCAGGAGAATCGAGGGTGCGGAACAACATCCATATCATAGGCATCCTCGAAGGCTCTGAAAGTCAAAACATGGAGAGGTTTTTAAATGAAGTTGTCCCTGTTATGCTCGTGGACAGATGGAAAGAACCCATGGAAGTGGAAAGAGCCCACAGACTGGCATCTCAGCGAGAGCACCTCAGGCAGGCTTCCAGACCCATCATTGCATATATCCTGCACTATTCCACCAAAGAAAAGGTTCTACGGGCTGCTAGAGACATAGAAGAGATTACCTGGCAGGGGGCCCGAATCTCCTTCTATCAGGACTTTTCCCAGGAGGCAGCTGCTTGCAGGAAAGTCTTCCTACCCATCAAGAAGTTTATGCAGCTGAATGGCTTTAGATGTAGATACAGGTACCTTACCTCTTTACAGGTTTCCAGAGACAGGAGGGAACTGATGGCGTCTTATCCAGAGGAAGCTGAAAGGTGACTGCTTAGATTTTGGCCTAACCTGTCATACCAAACTACACCTCCCAGACACCTCTGGGAGCCTAAAAAGTCACTGCAACATCAGTGGAACCTTTCTGCAGGGAAGGCATTTCCAGGAGACCAGTTTTCAGACCAGACTGTTCCAGTGTCTAATGGCTCCCCCAGGTCTGGCCACAAGAGCTCTTCTACCCCTTTGTCTTCTGCTCCCTCTTTCCATAACTCTCCCTCAGCAGCAAACCCCTCTTCACTAACTCCTCAAGAATCCAGTGCCACACACCACTACAGGCAATGCTCCAGAAGAGAGCACCACTTCTCTCCTGATCAGTGCCTGGCTGCCCCTCCAGCTGAATTCCCCCCCGGGATGACTCGCCGTCGAATGAGGAGGTACCCCAGCTGGCAGCATCCAGCCCTGAAAGCATGGACACTGCTAGTTGTAAGAACTGGTCAGAAACTCCACCTGAAGCTACAGCTCCTGGTGTTGAAGACTCATTTCCCATTAAGCCTGGACTGAAATTTTATGCTGCAGCGCTGGCTACAACCACTCCTGCAAACATGGATGTGATCTTTCCAGCACCCATTACACCATCTCCAGGACCTACAGGCTGACTTTGGACTGGTGGTTAAGTGCTGTCACTTTATTTATTTTGGGGTGGGTCCCACTTTAAGTCCAGAAACATGTTGGGGCTTCAACTGTTAACTCATGAGGGTGTCCCCCCCCCCCGTTACCTCGTAGCCTGTCTGCTCATTTAATGGTTTCATGGCCTTATGGGTTTATTGCTGGGCAGCACAATAAGTTTTAACTGCCATCCCTTGAGTGAAGAGTTAGGCATGGGAAGTCTTTGCTCCCCCTACTCCTCCTCCTCTTGCTTACCCTAGCTCTGACAGGGCAGGGGCTGACCCGATCATATGCCACTTGGTCACCTTTTCCTTCTTCTCCTCTACTCCTGTGTAATTAATGGGCAACTTTAGATGGTCCCCCAGATGGTACTGATCCATGATGTGCCTGTGATATGGCTATCTGCCAATCAGTTGGGGGTTCTCCCCACTCCCCTCCTAACCCTTCTCCTCCTTCTCCTTCCCTTCTCTGACTCCCCGGTATCATGAAATTCAGTTTTGGGGATTACTGCAGCCAGGAAGGAATCTTCCTTCTTTGGACCTTCATCAAGCTATCCCCATACAGGTGCTCGAGTTAGCGTTGCTGAGGATCCCTGTCTGTCAGGAATCTTCTTATGCCCTGAGCTCCACACCCTTAGTGTATTCACTGTTTACAGTGTTTACTTCTGACTGCCTCACTCTGGTAGTTTATTCCTTGTGTGTTCTAGTATTAGTGAGGTGAGTTCTTTGATTCACTGTTGTCATTTATACAGTGTATTCTTTTTGTTTTCTTTTTCTCCTCCACAGGTTCTTGACTGTATCCTAAGAGTTGAATTTATTCTCCTGTGCACTGATCTATACAGCGGTTACACTTACCTTTGACAGAGTGGAACTACCCTTCCTGTATCCCTAGCCTCTCCTATCTGTGCAGGTATATCTCCCTAGTCACCCCAGTAATACAGCTGGTGGGTAAATACTTCTTAGCCTCTCTTTCACACTCAGCTACAATGTCTTCTGCCCCTACCAGTGGGGTGCATCTTATCTCATGGAATGTTAAGGGACTTAACCACCCCGTCAAGTTCACCAAAGTCTTACAACACTTGTGCTTCCTGCAGGCAGATGTTGCACTCCTACAAGAGATGCATCTCACTGTTAGGACTGCTCAGTGGCTTTGGAATTCCTGGGTGGGCCAGGTCATAGCCAGTTCTGCTTCCAAGTCCGGGGGGGTTGCGATTTTGATATGTCATTCCTGCCCCTGGACAAAGGAGGAGGTGCAAGCTGATTCCCAAGGACACTGGGTGGTCACCAGACTCTTCTTCCCAGGGGATGGCCTTATCCTGGCCAACGTGTATGCCCCAAATGTCAACTGTGCTGAGTTTTCCCCAGTGTGAGTCAGGCTATTTCCTCACTCTCAGCTGACCGCCCACATTTCCCAGTCCTGACCAGGGGTGACTTCAATGTGGTCCCAGACATATTTGTGGACAAGCCAAAACCCACCCACCAGGCTCATCCCAAAGCTCAAATGGCTCTACAGGAGCTGGTGGCTGAATGGGGCGTCATTGATGTGTGGAGGCAAAACCATCCCATGGGGCATGACTACACATTTTTCCTCTGCTGTCCACAAAACTCATAGCCATATTGACTTCTGGCTGGCTAACACAGTGGCTGTCACAGGGGTGTCAGATATGTGAACAGACAATATTCTGATCTCAGACTATGCACCTGTTAGTTGTACGTTCACCCCTCCAGTACAGGGTGCCAATGGTACCAGATGGAGGTGCAACTCACTCCTGCTCCGGGACCCTGCATTTTGTAAGATCTTGACCAAAACAACTAAGGACTACTTTGCTTCAAACTCCCCCAGTGAGGTGTCGGTGGGTACTGTGTGGGAGGCCTTTAAGGCAGTCCTCCATGGCTCTATTATTTCCTACACAGCAGCTAAAAATAGGGCAAGATGATCGACCCTAGCACAGTTGCAATCTGAGCTCTCAGTACTTGAATCCCATTTCAAGGAATCCGCTGCCACTGCCTGGGATCAATCCTTGGTCAGGGACACTGTAGGAATCTAGTATCAGATCAACACCATCCTGCAACAAAAGCAAAGTGGTTGTTACTGCACTCTAAGCATTCTTACTGGGAGGGAGGGGAGAAGGGGGGGCAGGCTTCTGGCTTACTACCTGAGGAAGCAATAGACATCCTCCCGGATCCATGCCCTTCGGTCCCCCTCTGGAAAGGTGGTCACTGATCCCCAAGGGATTAATACCTCCATGCAGCAATTTTACCAAACATGTTATCAGTCTCAGGACTCTATGGAGCCCACTCAACTCTCTCAGGCATTGAACCAGTTCTCTCACTCTGTTTCAGTGCCCCGTCTTACCCCGGCACAGGTGGACTCTCTGGATAGGCCCCTCACAGCTGAAGAGTTGCGTCTTACTCTGTCATAGATGGCCAAGGGTAAAGCCCCAGGTTCTGATGGCATGACTGCTGAGCTCACTCAAACATTGGACCAGGAAATAGCCAACCTTCTTCTCTGTGCTCTGCAGGAAGCACACGCAGCTGGTGTCCCCCCCCTACTATGAGGGAAGCCCTAATAACCCTCCTCCCTAAAAAATCGAATGACCCGTTGGATTGCACCAATTACTGGCCCATTTCTCTTCTCTCAGTCAACACAAAGATCATGGCAAAAATCTTGGCCAGCAGGATGATGGAAATTCTACTCTGTATTGCCCACCAATCACAAGCCAGGTTCACAAGAGGGAAATCTGAGACCGATAACACACAACTCTTACTTAATCTCAAGTGGCTTGCTTTCATTCCGATATTCCCATGGCAGCACTTGCTGTTGATTTTTACAAGGCATTCAACTCCATGGAATGGGGCTACCTCCATGAGGTACTTCATATATATGGCTTTGGCCCCCATTTCCACCAATGGGTCGCTACCCTGTATAGCTCACCAGTGACAAAGATACTAACCAATACAAATATCCCCCCTTTTGTCCTGCACAGAGGCATGCGTCAAGGGTTCCCCTATCCCCGTTATTATTCCTGACAGCATTGGACCCCCTTATAAGGAAGCTCATTGCCTCTAAAGAGAAAAGAGATCTCTGGCATTTCTATTCCTGGGGCAACCCACCTGGTGGCCTCTTATGCAGATGATCTATTGCTTACCTTATCCCAACCTCAGAACTCCCTATCCAGGGTCCTGACAATCTTACATGATTTTGCTGGACTCTCAGGGCTGCTTATCAATCAGAAGAAAACTATCCTAGTGCTGTTAAACTCTCTCTGTTCCCAAGACTGTCTGCAGGGTATTGGCTTGGTGTGTGCCTCATAGTGGTTCACCTATCTGGGGGTAGTGCTTCCTTCTCACTGGAGCAATCTGGAATCAGCCAATTTCTTTCCACTAGTTGCAACCCTGTCAGCAGAAATTGACCACTGGTGTAAACTCAACCTTTCCCTACCAGGCAAAGTTGCAGCTATCTGTATGCTCTTTCTCCCCAGAGTTGCTTACCTACTTAACAAAATACCTATCTGTCTTTCTCCCAAGCTATTTAGCTCTCTCAAAAAGCTGATATCTCTTCTCCTTTTGAGAGGGGAAGCTGCCTAGATGGAACCATAACAAACTACGAGCCCACTGGACTGGGGGAGGCTTTGGCCTCCCCTGGTTACAAGGCTATCATCTAGCCTATATGGCTGCACAGGCCACAAAATGGTTTGTTCCCTCCCACACTCCCCCTCCCCCCTGGGTTGATCTGGAAGCCAGAGTCCTGGGTGGTTGCCCCCTTAGTGAGTTGCTGATAGACTCTGACAATGAGTGAAACCAGACATGCATGGTACAGACTCATGGCTCTCTCTCATACTCTGTATGTGGCATGGGCTTCCCCTCTGAGCTATGTTACCTCTGGAACAACTGACTCATAACCGTTGGCAAGAAACTACTCCGCGAGCCAACATGTGACGCATGGGTTATCACACACATGCAGAACTTGTACCTGCCCGACTCCTCTGAGCTGATTTCCTTTGAGCAGCTCTGATGCTGATTTAGCCTTCCTGCTAGATATTTTTGGAGATACCTCCAACTCCATAGTGCGGTATGTGCCCTCCACTCAAGCTCCAGTTCAGATGCCAAGTGGTGATGGTTAACCTTCCTGCATTAATCAAACTCAGCCCAGGGTCTGACAGGGCACTTTTATAAGGTGTGGCAAGATTCTCAGCCAGATTTCATGGACGCCTGTAAGCTCAAATGGATGGCTGATACCCAAGCTACCATTCCTCAGAGTCCTGGTCTTGCTGCCTTAAAGCTGCCCATCTGACATAGCGGAATGCCAGAAGCCAATTTATGCAAACAAAATTCCTGCACAGGTGGTACAAGACCCCAGATGCCCTTCACTCTAAAGGGCTACTCCCCCACTCCAAATGTTGGTGCTGCCAGCAATCCCCTGTGCATCTCCTGCACGTGCTGTGGCAATGTCCCCACCTCGCTACCTTTTGGGCCTCAGTCACTGAGGACTGTGTTAAAGTGTTGGGGAAGCCAATCACTCTTTCAGACCCAAGGTTGCTATTAGGTGATCCCTCTTCATTAGTCACACTGATCAAGGGACATAAAGCATGGGTCATGCTGGCACTGCTCAAAGTCAAATGGCTATTGCTCATGCATTGGCATCATATGACACCTCCAGCCCTCAAGACTTGGTGTGCCGCCTTGGCTAAGCTGGCCACCTTAGAAAGATTATCTTACTCCCATCATAGGTAACTGGTTAAGTACTCTCAGAAATGGGATGCGTAACTCCACTCATCCCTTTGCAAGACTCCTACACCCCCAGTCAACCCTCCCATATGTTTTGGACTTGTACAGGTCGGGTCTCCACTGCAGTCTTCTGGGAGGTCTATGCTCTCCACTAGACCTTTTGCCTGACAGGACATGTTTAGCTATCCTCTAGGTATGTTGTCTATTTTTTGGACCTTATATTGTATGGCTTGGTTCACTATCAGCAATGTTCGCATAGTCTGTCTGTCCTTTTGTACTTTTGCAATGCTACACTGCTGTCTTATTTGATGTGTTGTGATCTTCTCCCTGTGAAGATGGCCCCAGCCACACATCCTTGAAGATGGGCAAAGGGCACATATCCAGCATGAAGCAAGGAGGAATGCAGGCAGACATGTCCGAGAGGAAGGCAATAGGGAAACAGAGTTATCTGGAGTAGCAATGAGGGAGGAGATGGCAGCATGGAGAGATCTAGAGATTGGAGGAGGCTGAAGCAGAAGGCAAGCCATAATGCACAGGAGAATGGGAGGAGGTAGAAGGTTTAGCAGCAAGGAAATCCAGGAGTCCAATGGACCGAGTGGAGAGGAAGACTGAACAAACTGTGGGGGGCAAATCCAGAACAGGAGGAGGCCAAAGGCGAGGGCAAGTACATTGAGTCCATGAAGCTATAGGATGTAGTAGGGTGAGGCAGTTGATTGAAGGCAAGTGGAGTATAGGGGTCCTGTTCCCAAAGGGAATGTGGCAATTGGATAGTGGGTATAGAACACTGTTGGTTGAAACAGTAGATTGAAGACACAGGCTCCCATCCCTGGTAGTCTGAGTGAACTAATCTTCACTCCATGCCACACCAGGCAGAGTTAGGGACGGAGACTGTCAGACGTTGACTTGGAGTATAACTGATTGAGACTGAAGGAAGAGGAAACAATCTCCCATCCCCAGTAGACAGGGGAAGCCTATCACCACTGCTATGCCTCAGTAGGCAGAGTGGGGGACAGAGACTGGAAAAAACTGTTGCTATGGGTTGAGCAAGGAAAGGAGCAGCCACAACTGTGGAGGAAAAGTAAGCAAACAGACAGGGGCAAGATGACGGGAATGTAAGTAGGGAACAGGAGGGGGATGGGCAAAGTAGGGACCATAGAACAGACAAAACAGAGGAACAATGGAATAACAGACAATGGCAAACAACAAAGAAAGATATGGGGAGAAGTGCTATTATGAAGTGGCAAAGGAACTACAATTTGGGACCCGGAGAGGAGGTAGGATGCAGGAGCTTCAGTGACAAAGGTGGAGGAGGCAGAGGGGTATGAATGCTGGAAGGGTATGAATTACCAGGGATAGTATGGGTACATTCAGAAACATAAGGCTTAGCAGGGCATATAATGCTGAGATTAGGGATGGCACAAAAGGGAAAAGCAGGAGTATCAATAGTAGTGGATAAAATCACAAGGGGAGGTGGATTGCAATAGCTGAGAGTGCAGCAAGCAGAATGTCATGTCAGATGCCAGATGAGGAGACACATGGTTCAGGACTGAGCCAGCATGAGGAGCGAGAAACCCAAAAAGACAGGGGAGAAAGGAATAAGGGCAAGAACAAGGGATGCGGTAGTAGAAGAGACTAGGAGGAGGGGGTTAAATCAAGGGGGATAGGAAATGGATGAAACATGGCTAATAAGAGCAGACAACAGGAAGCAATACAGAATAAGAAAGGAGCACGAATGTGGGAGGCTGGAGAAACCCCCTACATGGGATCCAGGAGTGTGCATCTATGGGAGCCCAATCAGCAAGGCAGAGGAAACATAGGGGAATAGGAGCTTTGGAAGGGGACAAATCAGGAAAGGTACAATGGGGAAATTCAGACTCAATAGCATGAGAGTGGCAGGTGAACACTGACTTGAAAATGGTGCAAACAGGGTAAAAGCAGGGGAAGCATAGGTGGCAGACAAAACTGTTAGGGAAGGTTGGTGCAACAGATGACAGAGTGCTATTGGTACTGTGGACAACAGGCATCAAATGAGGGGAACATGGCTCATGACTGGCAGAATTGGAAGGAGGAGCAACAGAGAGTCAGGACAAGGAGCTGAAAGCCCAAAAGAAATAACAAGGAAGAAGGGGAAGAAGGAGGGATGGGGGGTACAAAGACAACAATGGGAGGGGTGAATTTCTATTTATTTATTTATTGTTTTGATTGCCTTGGTATATAATGGAAGTCCCCAAATCAGTCAGGAAGCAGAACTGCAAAATCACAGGAGGGACAGGGATGAGAGACTAAGGAGTCAGAGGCATGTCCTCCTGTGGAGAGACCACAATGCACATTGCAGAGCAAATACACAGGCTGGTGGAAAAATAACACCAGGGATGGACAACTGCAAAATGGCAGAGGTGAAAATGGCAGTCCAGGAAGCAGCCCTATGTTATGGAAAGGGCCATAAGGGAACACCAGAAGTCACCTGCCGGAGAATACATAATAGTGTTACTGGCCAGAGGAGGAAAGGTAGAACAGCAGCATCACCCAGAACCATGGCGCAGCCTTCAGGCAAAGCAAGCAGGCATCAGGGCAGGCAGTTGTGGAGCAGCGAATCAGCACAGGCAATCCACCACCAAGTGAAAGTGCAACTATGAGGAGAAGTTCCAAATGAGGGCAAAATACAGTATGGCATGCAGACAGGCAAGAGAATGCTGACCAGGTGGACAGTTCCCAACCAAGGTGAAATGCATGGGAAAAGCAGATGCAAGTGATGAAAGGAGTCTGCTGGACAATGGGCAAAAGTGACACTAGATGCCAAATGCCATGGAAACAGGCACAAGCAGAGACAGGGACCGAGCAAGGAGGGGCTTGGGAAGGGGTCCCCATGACCTGACAGCAGAGGGCCAGGATGGAGCATCAGGGCACACAGGGAATGGGAGAAGACTGGGGAGTGAAAGCCAGGGCAGGAAGAAGACAACAAGGAAAAGTGCGTGTGTGTGTGGGGGGGATGGAGGGCAAGAGGAAAGGGAAGCACAACACAGCAGGGTAAAATGGAAAGCAGGAGAAAGGTAATGGGAAGGGTGGGGAAACAAGAAACAGAAACAAATGGGGCAGGCCGGGGAGGAACAAACACGCAACATGAGAAGGGGAGGAAGGGAGAAGGCAGAAGGTTAGGAGTGAAGGGGAAAGGAGCACAGGAGGAACACAAAAGAGGCCCAGCCCAAGATCCACACAGGGAGTCCAAAGTACCAGGATTCTGCAATGCACTAAGCGGGGAACTGCCTTGGGAGGCTGGCCTTTATTAGGAATGTGGGAGGAGCTATTCCCCCAAATTGAACTTCGGGCATTAGCCCTCCCATTAGAATAGTTCCTGACTGAGACTGATGATAGGATGCAGCCTGTGGTGGTAGTACCAGGGGAAGGGGGTGACACGGGGCATCGAGCTGCTGCTTAGTGCGGAGGGCAGGGGACAGCAGACCTTGAGACACTTGTTTATCACTCAGTAGCCTCATTTTAACTCAGCTTTGCCTTGGTGTACCCAAGGGTGAAGTTACAGGCAAAGTTGCCAAGAGAAGTTGCTAGAGTCAAATTTCTTATTAAACAGAAAAAATCCACAAATTTATTCACGAAGGTGAATTTGTCGAATTCACATTAAGTTCACTGGCCAATTAAAGCTTTGCAGAATCTCTAGTAGTGGTAGGATTGACTGGATTGAAATTTCTATGTCTTATCTGAGTGACATTATATGTCTTATGTTTGAATAACTTGTAAGCAGTATTTCTTTTTCTCCTTTGTAATTTTTTTCTTGTCCTCTGATTCCACACTATGCTTTTCCTGTATTTCTGTTCCCCTAGGAGCTCACCAGCTATGTCGTAACAAAGTGACCTACCAGAGTAACATTGTTAGGTTTTGGTGTGTGTGACATGATCCATAGGTCTTAAAACTTTGATGTTGAATGTGCTGAGTCCTTTTATACACAGTATCTCATGATAAAATATACAATATATACAACAGAATAGCAACACATTATATTCAACATTTATTCAAAATGTTCATTTACAACACAGTGAATTAATACTGTCTGCTTTGTTCACTTTTTGTAGGATGGCCACAACTTCTTATAACAGGGTGAAGGGGAGGGTCTGGGTTGACAAGGGGGGGGCAACTGTAATCTCTGGATCAGGGCCCTGTAATAGAGCAGACTAGTTAGATGGTAAGGCCATCTTCTGCTGGCTATCTTGTGTGTTCATTTGCTCAAAAACAACTAAACTCATCAGCTTCAAATTCCCAGGTTTTGTTGCTACTAGTGGGGTTGGTAGCTATGATGTCTTCATTCCCAAGTCATTGCTCTAAACACTGGATCACCTTCTGCCTCTATATGTTGTTTATGGAATAAGCGTGAACACATATTGGAACATTAGGCTTATTTTGGGATATACTAAATCTACAAAGCTTTCTGTTTGAGATTGCGAAATGCAGACATCATTTTCCTCCAGTATTTCTCTTTGCACCTTGTAAGGAAACCCATTTTAATCTCCAGCCCCCACATATGAGTTTCCTCCAAACTAGACAGCAGCAGAACTCAGCATTTCCAATTCTAATGAATTCTGCTGCAGACATCAAAATTCTATGAACTCCATATTGCTAAATTTATACTTCCACTGTGTTCTGACTTTTTTTTTCTGGACAATTTGCAGTGAAAAAACTATAGAACTACTATCGCTTCTACTTTTGTATGATAATATTCTACATTTCACAGTGTGCTTCATGCATAATGACTGTATAATGAACACAATTTGATGCATGGAATTATCCCATAAAATTAAGAAGTAGCACCATTTATTTTTTTGTTTCCCTCAAATCATCAAGAAATCTTGCAGAACCCTATGAATTATTAATTACAGATTACAAAAATTCCAAGGACATTCTCGTAGATGCAGAAATATTTGCATTCCTTAGAATGGCACTGGTAGAAAAAAAATGCACAGCTCTACCTCACTAGTGATGCTCCTTATTATATACTGGTGTTAACAACATTTTATATAACAACTGTAGTCAATAGCACAGCATGCATCTTGTTTCATATTTCGAAGTGGAGGCTGACATTTGGTGGTTGGCAAGGGGCAGCAAAGGGCATATTTGTCCATAAGGCACTTTCTGTTTGATGACTGCAGATGGTCTTGTTAATAATACAGTGAATAATTGCAGCAGTAATACAACTTGAGATTCACAGGTCACACTGTTTAAAAAAAAATCTGGCCAGTGCATCCATCTGCAAAAACAGATTGTTCAGAGAGGCCATGTAGTTATTGTACAGTTATGAACTTGAAGACTTGGTCCAAACACTGCCGTGCACTCACTGTGTGACCTTGAATAAGTCACTTAAACTCTGTGAAGTCACTTTACCTCTCTGTGCTTAATAATCTCTCTCTCTCTCTCTCTTTACTTTACCTAAGTAAGGTCTCCTTAAACTCTCTGAATCTTTTTTTGCCTTTCTGTGTGCACCTTGTGGCTGATACAAGTGTGTTTGCATTCTTGGGATACAGTGTGTAATGAATGAAATGTGCAGTACAATATGAAAACATAATGAATTATTTGCCGTACTAGTTCCATTCTGTCTGGTCCTCATACATTGCTACTTGTATCAGAATGTGGTTATAGTTTTGCTGATGTTATGTAACTGATGTACATACTAAAGGATTGGCCCTCAGGCCTTTTCTTTCTGCTGTGTATGACATGCTGATTTAATATTAATTCAATGCAGCTACCTTGGGTTGTAAGATTTAATACTGTGCCTAACTTTCCTTCTTTCTGTTCTTTGCAATTTACCAATTCCACTTTATATTTCTTAATATGCTATTTTAAGATATTACCAACTTCTTTTATTCCATTTAAGATTAGCAGTGTGGTCCCATTATCGTGGAAAAGTCATGTGTGCAAGTTCTGTAAAAAAAAAAAAAGCCTACAAAACTGATATGCTTTAAAATACATAACATGTTAACTTTGTAGTGGCCCTGAGCAAATCCCTTAAAGGGACACTGTCAACCCCCTTAGGCCTCAAATTGTCCCTAGGTTAAAAAAAAATACTTTATGACTGCTCACATTCTGTAGAGACTGCTGATGTAGCTGGTAGTTTGATTATGATTCCGTTTTTTTCTTTTTAACAGTAAAAAATAGATTTTTTATTAATTTAGTTTTTGTTGACCCGGTAAGTGCACTAGACAAATTTTGCCTCTTTTCAGGCATGACCCAGGGAGAGGGGGACATAGATGAATGCCAACTGACCTTGAACCAGAATAAGCTGTTGGTGGTATTTTTTTAGTGAATGGGAGAAATTTGGTCAGAACATGGGGGAATTCCCCTACTTTTCATTCAGCAGAGAGTGCTGTGTCTCTATGACAGAATGGAAGATTCCAGAATGGACACAGAGACGATTGGTGCTCCAGTGACTGGTGCTGGTAACACCACAACTTGAACAGTCTCTTCCACAGTGGTGGAGAACCCCAGTGCTTCGATGTTTTGGAGAATCATGGTTCAGAGCTATTATTGAATGGAAATGCACTTCTTTCTCTACATGAAAAACAAGGCATTTTACAAGAAGAATTGTGAAAGATTGAAATTATTCTGCTGCTTTCGGAACAGTTTTTGTCAGAGGAATAGGCTAAGCGAAAAAGACTTACCAATGTTTTGCCTGATTTGCACCAAGCCTCTGCTGAAAAACTCTTTGTTTTGGGGTATAATGGGAAGGCTACACAACACTCTGCTCCTGTTTCCATACAAATTCCTGCATCTCGATGCCGGGGTGATGACGTCACTCCTTGGTCACGAGAATGGGTGCTGGAGAATGCAGTATGGACCCAAACTGCAATGGGTGAATGGATTTCACAACCCATAACATCTTTACTGCCACTTTCTCCAGGAAAAAGTTTTGCCTTAAGAAATTCAAAAAGGGCAACAAATACATTAGGCTCCACTTGCAGCGATGCCACTACTGGGGGCACAATCTTCTCCACAGTCTCTGAAATTGCAGGGAGCTCCAGTCAAGACTGATCCATCTGCCTCAGGTAGTATTTCTCTTTCTCCATTAGACTTCCAGCAAAATGTTTTTTTGGACACACAGCAAGGGCTGGTTGGTCAGGGTGGTGAACATTTAGGTTCACATGCATCTGCTCCAGATGAAGGAAGGGGCCCAACACAGCAAGAAAGTAATGAGAGGCACAAAAAATTCACAAAGATTTGCCAGTAATTCTAGCAAACCCCTTGAACTGGCAAAAAGGTGGAATGTTGTTCATTTGAGCTATCTGGGAGGGCTAGATGACCCTCCAGACAGGCATTATGTAGGACAAATATTGATTAAGGAGTCTTTGGGCTTTACCCCCAAAGATATCTATGCTTTGATACATATCTCCGGAGAGTATTTGTTTGACATTAGTTTTAGAACTCCTTAATTGCTGGAATGTTTCTGGGCTAAACATATGTCATTAAAGACAAACCCCCTGTGGACCCGCTTCCAGGTCATACCGCTGACAAAACAGGCTTTTTCGTTTCACTACTATCCTGTTTCATAGTGAAGGGGTTAACATCATACATATTCTCTACTGGCTTGAACAACGCTGTGACTTACAAGGCACACCTGAACCATTCTTTGACAGTGAAGGTTTTTGGACTGGTGACTGGAAAATGAAAGTTAAACTGTTTCAGGATGGGATAGATTTTACTCACTTACCTAACTGTTTTTTTATTGGTCAGGATAAGGGTTTCATCTTTTATCCTGGGCAGCTTTGAAGATGCTACAAGTGTGGGTCTGCTCAGCATATCAGTACTTTCTGTGCTGTGATGCAGTACAGGGTACACATTGTAGTGAAATGGGGCATTCTGGCTATCACTGTGTTAAACCTTCCATATGCTCCTTGTCTGGGGATACGGGTCAGACATTCTCTGATTGCTCCAAAGCTGCACATAATACTGATGATGAAGATTTTAGCATTCAGGATTTTTATTTGTCAAAGGCAGCCAGAGATGCTGTGGGTAGGTTTTCTGATAGGCCTCGTCCTGGACCTCAGCCTCAATGACAATACCAGACCACCTGCACATATAGGGATGTGACTAGGCAATCAGTTTCTTCTCCAGAGAATACCTCAGAGAGTCTTCCGGTATTGGAATGGCTGACTCTGTGCCACCAGAGGAAAATCTGCTTGAACAAGATGTTAGCTGTGTTGTTTCTCCTCAATCCTCTACTTCTATGCCACCAGCACCCCCGCCAGATATACCATTTACTTTACTAAAAAAAGGAAAGATTTCTTCTGTACCACAGACAGGCTTGGTTACCCTGAGCATCCCTACATCTAACAAATTTACTGTTTTACAGCCCAATTGCCCAGATGATGATTTAGACTCAGACACTGCTTCTCAAACGTCTTCTCAGATGGAAGTTCTCTCAGAAAAAGACCGGGCTAAAGATTCTACAAAAGACCCTAAAAGGAAATAAAAACTGGGCCCCAGTTTGGGTTTATGGAAGAGCTCTAGGAAAAAATCCTCTTATGTGACTTAACACTTTGTATTCCACCTCTTTAAGATATGACCTTAATATTGTTAGTCTCAGTGTGAACAGTATCAGATCTGAGCACAAATGTCTCGGCAACTTTTGCCATGTTTGCTAATTTTGTTTATGTTATTGTTTTTTTTTCAGGACACCAGATTGTATGACCTCTCAGAATTTGACATGGCCTCCACTGCCTGGGTGGGGGGTCCCCAGTTACTGGTCAGGAGGGGAGGATTTATGTTGTGGTTTGGGCATATGTTTCACATTTCCCATCTGGGAACTAGTGACCATCGAACAGTATGGTTCACAATAAACACAGCAATAGAGTCAAGCCATACAAAGGCAAAAGTACTGGACTTTAGGAGGGCTGACTTTGTGAAAATGGGTGAGTGCCTAAGGAACGCACTAGCAAATGGGCAGGAAGGAGGGGTGGAAGAACAATGGGAAATAATAAAAACTGCCATCACAGAGGTAACAAGCCTTTGTGTGAAGCAAATTAACAAAACGAAATGATGTAAGAAACCACTATGGTTCTCAAAGGAAGTGGCAGTGAAGGTTCAAGAAAAAAAGAAAGCATTCAGGAAGTACAAGGAATCACAGAAGGAGCAGGACAGGGAACTGTATCAGTTAAAGCAAAAGGAAGCTGGGAAGGCAGTCAGAACAGCAAAGGCCCAAACTGAGGAAAAGATAGCCAACTCTGTTAAGAAGGGGGATAAAACCTTTTATAGGTACATCAGGGAGCGAAGGAAGACCAAGGGAGGGCTAGTGAGGCTTAATAAAGAGGAGAGAGGGTGGGCAGAGGGTGACTGTGAAAAGGCAGAGATGCTAAACAAATATTTTTGCTCAGTATTTACAAAGGAAGGGGAAGGTACCTAAAACAAACAGTAGAAACACTCTGGATACAGAAGTTGATACCAGCCCATTTACAGAAGAAAGGGTCCTGAAAGAACTCTTAAAACTGAAGGTGGACAAAGCAATGGGCCTGATGGGATTCATCCCAGAATTCTAAAAGAAGTAAGGGTAGAACTAGTGACACCACTGACTAACCTCTTTAACAAATCATGGGAGAATGGGTGGTACCGAGGACTGAGAAGGGCAGATGTGATTCCCCTTCACAAAAGTGGGAGCAAGGCAGAAGCAGAAAACTACAGACCTGTTAGTTTAACCTCAGTGATAGGGAAAATGATGGAATCACTGAAGGAAAGAATTGTTGAGTATCTAGAGGCCAGAGGGGCTCAGGACCCAAGGCAGCATGGATTCACAGCGGGAAGGTCATGCCAGACAAATCTGATAGATTTCTTTGACTGGGTGACCAAAGTAGTAGATCAGGGAGTGGCTGTGGACATGGCCTACCTAGACTTTAGCAAGGCATTTGACACAGTCCCACACAAAAGATTAATATACAAGTTAGCCAGCCTGGGAGTGGGTCCCAAGATGACAGCCTGGGTAAAGAATTGGCTGGAGAATAGGACACAGAGAGTAATAGTAAATGGAGTCCACTCTGAAGAAAGGGGGGTTACTAGTGGCACCACAGGGTTCAGATAGGACCAGTCCCTCTTCAATGTCTTTATAAGTGATATTGCAGAGGGACTGGAAGAGAAAGTATGTCTTTGCAGATGTGACACAAAGATCTGCAACAGAGTTGATGCACAAGGTAGGTGGAAAGGATGAGAAGGACTTGGCAAGGTTAGAGGAATGGTCAAATGTATGGCAGCTTAGATTCAATGCTAAGAAGTGCAAGGTAATGCACCTGGGAAACAAAACCCAGGGAAGAGTACACAATGGGGGTGAGATACTAACAACAACAAAATGGAAAGGGACCTGGGGTAGTCATATCAGATGACCTAAAGGTGAGCAAGCAATGTGAGAGGGCAGCAAGGAGGGCTGGGGGATACTGGGATGCATAGGGAGAGGCATCACCAGCAGAAAACAGGAAGTTATTATCCCTCTGTGCAGACAGTTGGTGAGACCCCATCTAGAGTACTGTGTGCAGTTCTGGAGACCCAATCTCCGCAAGTATATAGACAGGATGGAGGCTGTCCAGAGGAGGGCAACTAAAATGGTGCAGGGCCTGCACTGGAAGACATATGAAGAGAGACTTAAGGAGCTGAATATGTATAGCCTCGAGGAAAGGAGGGGGGGACATGATAGAAACTTTCAAGTATCTCAAGGAATCAACAAAGTCCAAGAGGGTAGTATCTTCAAAAAAGAGGTGCAAGAACAAGGGGCACAATTTGAAGATAGAAGGGGCGGCTCAGAGGTAATTTAAGGAAGTATTTTTTCACAGAGAGGGTTGTGGATGCATGGAATGGCCTTCTGGAGGAGGTTGTGGAGTCAAAAACAGTGGTGGAATTCAAGCATGCATGGGACAGTCATAAGGCAATTCTAGGGGGGGGTAGGAAGAAGTAGGCTGCTGGTTAACTAGGATCTGCAGCTTATCCAATAGGTAGGGAAATGGGCAGACTAGGTGGGCCAAGCAGTCCTTATCTACCGTCAAAATCTCTGTTTCTATGTTTCTATGTAAGGTCCAGGATATTGGAGACTGAATTTGTCCTTGCTGGAAGATTCTTTATTCCTGCAAGGTTTACGACACATATTGATAGCAAGACAGTCAGTATATTTTTATGTGACTCTAAACAACTTTGTTGGGAAGATGGTAAGCAGGATTTCCGGGAGTATTATCAGAAAGTAGGACAAATCAAGAGAAAATATCTGAAAGATAGATATTGGGAACTTAGTCACAAACTCCTTTCATTACATTCATTACAAAGGTTGGGGGTGTTTGTTTCCACTGAAGATCTAGCAGCTATCAAACAAGAGATGTCAGTATTATAATATACTGTAATAGGATGAAGTCTTTAGAAACGGAACAGAGATTTGCTACCTCAGGTAAACAATCATTTACAAACCCTTTTCATTGCTGTACTAATCATAGGCATGAAAGAAATTCAACAACTTAAAACACAGGAGGGGACAAAAGTGGTTTCTGGAAGGGATATTCTAAAAGAAGTAGAATAATTTCTTGGGGATTTGTTCACGGCAGATCCAGAGAGCTCGGATCAAAATAGGTAGGGAAATGGGCTATGAGATATGATTGGTTAAATGGTATAGATCCTCCAACTATTCGTGAACAATGTCTAATTTCCCTGACAGCTCCCATCACAGATTTGGAACTCAGGTCTGTCATTTCTAATTTACATACAGGAAAAGCTCCAGGCTCTGATGGCCCTCCAAATGAACTATACCAGTTTCTAACAAAACCCTTCTATCAGTACTAACTGGTATGTACAATGCTTGTTTAACCCAACTACACTTGCCACTGCATATGAATAAGGGTTTATTGATTTTATTATATAAATCAGGAGACAGAGAATTATTGAAGAATTGGAGACCAATTACTCTTTTAAACACTAACATAAAAATTCTTACTAAAATCCTAAGTAACAGAATCAGTATGGTTTTACACTAAATATTTTTTCCTACGCAATTCTGTTCCATTCCTCATAGACATATTACAGAAGGTCTAATTTTGCTTAGGGAGATCTTTGAGAAAGGTATGACAAAGGAATTGTTAGGGTTTCTAGTTAGCTTGGACCAGGACAAAGCCTTTGATCGGGTGGCACATGCCTACCTGTGAAGATGATTACACAAGTTCATTTTCCACTGGTACTGATGCAGTGGATCCAGTTATGGTATACTTCAGTGCTAACTGCACCTTATGTTAATGGATGGCTAGGTAAGTATTATACATTTACTAGGGATGTATGACAAGGATGTCCACTGAGTCTGTTGTTGTATATTTAGACATTAGAACCTTTATTATATAAGATACATCATCAACCTGATATTAGAAGACTATCTCTCTCTCTCTAGTAAGGATGTAGAGATTAAAACAGTGGCTTACGCTGATGATTTGTGTTTTGTGTTGGCAGACCTTACATTGGGTGGAGTACTGGATCCGGTGTTGGAAGTCTTTACCCAGTGTATGGGCTCCAGCATAAATCAAGCTAAAAGTAAGTGTTTGCCCATTGGGAACCATGCCAGACCATGGACTGAATTTCTGGGTACTCCAGTATCAGATGCGCCTTGCAAAACGTTGGGTATTTACCTTGGATCTGGGGATTTGGGCTTTCTCAATTGGGATAGTTTACTGGGAGAAGCCCAACAAAAAGTGCAGAAATGGAACAAATGGTTTCTCTCAAAGAAAAATTGGGTGTGTATGATTAAAACCTTCCTTCTTAGTAAGTTTTTACACCTTAGTTCTGTGAATATGTTTTCAAGACAACTAGAGACGAAATTCTTTAGTATTTTCTTTCTTGGCATATGGGGCAGTCGTCTGAACCCCATCAAAGGGGGGTTACATACCTTCCTGTTAATAAGGGAGGTTTGGGCATGATAAATCCCATAGTCTTCTTCTTTAGTACATTTTTTCAGACTACTATTAAGACCACTTTTACAACACCAGAACAAAATTTGGATTACTTGGGTATGGGATCATATTGGCCCTTGGGAAGATGTCTGGGATGGGGAGAAGGTAAAAGCTAAACAAAAATCTTTACAGGGTCTACCTAATTATTTTCATCATTGTTTAGGGAAGGTAAAGCTTTTGGAGTTTGACTAGAAATAAGTGTTTATCTCTTTCAAGAAAGGAGCTATATACTCACGTACTGGATAGATTTGTTCTGGACACCAAATTGTGGACAAAGACCTGTCACTGAGTTAAGACAGATTGAGTCCATGTTGCAGTTACACCAGACTCTAGTGTATTTGTGGGATGTGCTTTGGCTTAGTGCTCATGATAGATTAAATGTTAAGGGTAACCTTAAGCATAAGGATCTGATGGAATGGATTTGTCCTAGAACTGATTTTTGTGTCGCACAGATTGAAACCATGAAACACCTATATTTTGAATGCCCCTGTATTCTACAATTTTGGACAACTCTGCATAGATATTGGATAGTTTTCTCTTTTCTTAATTTAACACCTGATATTTTATTTCTAGGTGTCTTGCCTAAGGCATGGTCCTTTTATAATCAAGACATGATGTGCTTAATTTTAATTTGTTTGAAATATCACGTGTGGACTGTATGATGCAAATGGTCTTTGCGGAAACAATATATCACTCTAGAACCCCTTTTCTGGACAGTACATAAAGCTATTGTAGCTCTTAGACAAACAGAAACATCCAAAGTCCCCCTTGATGTATTTAAAACATGGTGGGGAAAGATGAATTGGTTAGACACTGGTTGATATTCAACCAGACCAAGATCATACTGCATAGCTTAGTTTATATGGTTTTGGCATCCTGCTATAATGTTTAGATTTTCCTATGGACTTTTACACAGTTTTGGTTTTAGTTTTTTCCCACTTTCTTTTGAGTACAGTTTAGTATCTGGCTATACTTGATTATGCTTTCAAGTCCTTTTTCACCATTGTCTGCATCTCTACTGTGTATTAAGTGGTTGCTATGATATGAGACAAATATATCCACTGTTCTTTTCAATCAGGATAGTTTTTTTTCTCCTGTATTTTCTACCAAGTAATTTGGATTTTTCTTTGCAGTATGTTGCAAAGCCTTTTTTGAGTTTCTAATTTTTGTTTCCCATTTTTGGTTTTGTGTGAAGTGAATGCTATTATGTATAGTTTGCTTTTTAGTTATAATAAAACATCCCCCTACTCTTTTGGTGGTAGTGGGGGAGTTCATTTCAGTTTTATGATTTAAATTTTGGCCTCTAAAGATTTTGTTGAAAGCAAATTACATGGTGTATGAATGTAATACTTGATTTCTCTTTTTTATGATTTATGTATTATTTTGTATGAAGTTAACACTGTTTGTTATTATTTGTTGTTGAAGTTATAATAAAAATTCCTCTACTCTTTTTGAGAAGTGCTATGGGATCTTTAACATCCACCTGAACTACCACCAGAACAGGCAGATGGGACCTAGGTTTTAATGTCTTATCGAGAAGCAGCACTTCAGGAGTGCAGCACCCCCTCATGCTGCATTACAGTGTCAGTATTGGGAAATTAACCCAAGTGCCTGGTGCAGGGATAGAATCCACAGCCTTGTGATCTTCCAGCCTCAGAGGCAAGTGTGCTACCTGCTGAGCCACTTACACTCAGATTGCCCACCATATTGGTGTTACCACAGAAAAACATGTTTGTTTACATTCTTTGATCTTCCACTGCATCTTTCTTGGGCATGGGAATGCCCCCTAACATAATCTAGCCACTCTGATGCTGTGGAAGGTGAGGAGATTATTGCATCATGAGTGACTGTACTGTTTGAGGGTATTCTTAATGTTCAGAATGAATGAGTTCAGAATGACTGGGTGGGCCAAGCGGTCCTTATCTGCCGTCAAATTCTATGTTTCTATGTTTCTATGTTTCTATGTAATAGGAGTAGCTCAAGGATTTAAAGCAAAACAAGGTTGGGTTTAATTGCACCATTCCCATGCATTTCAATTCTACCAAGAAAGGAAGCAGATCAAACAACCAACAATGTGAATGAATTTTACAAAAATAAGCAATCATAAATTGTGGGTTTTCAACTGGAAAAAAATGCAAAAGAGGCTGGCAGTGTCCCTTTTACTTCTGTCCTTTGCTATTATAATCTTTCTTTAATCTCTCTCTGTCCTGTGTTAATCTCCCTATTCATTAAAAGTGGCAGCAACATCCTCTCTCCCTTTCCGTTTTGGATTGTAAAATGGAATTGTACACTTTTTTGTATGAAAGGTGCTATATAAATACAAATTCTTTTCCCATAAATACTACCTAAGTTGCCAAACTGCCATTTCTTTGCTTCAGTGCACTAAATGCTTCATTGGCTAATTCAGACTGTAACTGGGACAGGTGTAAAAGGAAGAGGAGATGCTGCAAAGTTCTACTTTGCTGGCGAAGTTGCAAACAACTTTGCACATTGCCTACTTCACCACTTTGTCACTTTGCAATGAGTTTTCCTGTGGAAATGACACTTTTCAGGTGAAGTCAGGCAAAGTTAAAGTGAACTTGCAACTTTGCCATCATATTTGCATACCTTCTCCAGAAAAAGTGCCACTTTGCCCATGAAAAACTTTACAATGTTGGCAGTTCGCGCTTTGTGAATTTGGCAAACTTTGCAAATTATTTTGCGGAGTGAAGTTTGCCAGCTTCACACATCCCTCAAAGGAAGTCATCTTCACTTTGTGAATTAGAATTGGGATGAAGAAATGTAAACAAATGGTGGCTTTGGAAGAGTTATCAGTCAATCAATTCCTGCAAAATGATACCATCAGTTGCATACTGTAGTTAAGGCTTAAAATATGGATTGGTGCATGCATTTAAAACAATTGAGGGAGTTTAATTCTAGTAGAACTTACATCTGAGCTGTACACTGATTAAAGAAAAAGAGTCAGCATGGTACAGTGCCACATTATTACTGTCAGAACAGGGAGGTGTTTTAGTTTCACTGAAACAGTGCTGTACAGTACATTGGTTTCCAGCAGCTACCTGGTTATCTTATTACTGTAGTTGTTGCTATAATACTGGAAAAAGACCTATGATTGAGTAGGGCAGGAAGTACAAAACATGAAGGGCCTGATTCTAGAAGGGATATGCCAGGCGTAGTGTGACTTGCACCAAAACAAATGGCGCAAGACGCAAGATAAGCCAGCAATTGTGACATGCGGTAGTCTACAACATGCACGGATAACATAAGAGAACACCCTATGCCAAAGGCATCCTGTGCCACATTTGAAACATAACCCCAGAGATGCATATGTGTACTGCGAGATGCGCCGAACAAAGCAAGGTGATAGTGCAGGAACGGTATTCTAGAAGGCAAGAAAGAACAACATACACCAAGAGCAAGTGGCAGAGATTACACCAGATGTGAGCAGATATAACTCAGCACAGTATAAAAGGCAACCAAGGAGCTAAACAGGCCGACACACTGTGGAGCAAGCAGAGGACATGAGTGAACAAGAGGGAATGGCAGCCCCAATAGCCTTACTGGGCATACTGCTGGCAGCAGAGAGGTGGCATCTGCGGCACAGGGAGGGCATGAACCAGAGGAACAGGCAGCCACAACAGCAGCCAAGAAGGGCCAGGCAAATAGCACCACAGGTATACAGGCCCAGGAAGTCATACATGGACTGCATTGAGGAGCAATGTATTGCACGCTACCGCCTGCCAAGTGCAATCATAACTGAGCTCTGTGAAGATGTCAGGGAAGAGCTCCAGAGCACCACTCATAGGGGCACCCAGTCTCTGTGGAGGTAAAGGTCACTGCAGCACTCTGCTGCCTAGCCATAGGGACCTTCCAGACCTCAATAGGTGACACAGTGGGCATCTCGCAGCCTGCCATGTCTTGATGCCTGAGGCAGTTTGTGGATGCGATGTTGCGGTGGGTGGACACATACATCCCACAGGATGATCAGCAGCAGCAGGCTGTTAAGCCGGCATTCCATGAAATGGCACAGTTCCCACATGTGTTAGGTGCAGTGGACTGCACACATGCACCCATCAGGGTACCACCAGGGCAGGCAGACGTCTACATGAAAAGGAAGGGGATACACACAATGAACATGCAGGCCATGTGTGATGCCCAGTGCCGGATCCTGGATGTTGTGGCACAGTACTCCGGTTCCTGCCATGACTCATACATACTACGGAACTCTGGGCTGCATGAGGTATGTGAGGCAGGACACATCAGAGGAGGTTGGCTCATTGGTAGGTACAACTGGCACATGGGGCCACACGACAGCACAGGCATGGCAGGCAACCACAGCAGAGCACTGACAATGTACCCACAGTCCCAACAGCGGACAGTGGATATCCACAGCTGCCATGGGTCATGACACCCCTCTACTACTAGCACACAGCCACAGAGCACAGATACAATGATGCACACACAGAAACAAGGGCCATGATAGAATGCACCTTTGGCATTCAGAAGGCATGGTTCAGGTGCCTGGACCTGTCGGGGGGTGCACTCCAGTACAGCCCAGAGATGGTCTGCAAGATGTTCCTCACATGCTGCATCCTGCACAATCTCACACTGAGGAACAGTGTACCACTGCCAGACATGGAGGACGTGGACTATGATATGGATGGACACCAGCAGAGCAGGCCCTTGAGACAGCCACAGGCACAAGCCACATTGTGCCATGCAGGACAATGGGACAGATAGGCCCTGATTGACCGTCACTTTGCAGAAGACCAGTAACACCATACAAAGTGCACCGGCAGCAATAGGGAGGTGGCGTAGTGGGGGAAGACCAACAGATGGAGATGCTGCTCAGTGCTGGGGACATGCAAGGGCAACACTGTACACATCTGCCAGTGCCCCAACCCTGCTCCCAGTGGCAGGTGGAAAGACCACCTGACCAGGACCTGTGGGCAATGATGTATGGCACAACCAGACTACACTATCTGGCCACTCTGTGAAGTGTGTGGCCCACAACACAGTGGAGTACTGTACACACGTGACAGAGGAGTCAACATCACATACCCTGCCAGCACTGTAGACATGACATGCACACACCACTAGAGGCCTGCCAAGGGCACACACAGTCAACAGTGCAGTTGCATGTGGAACATGACACAGGTGCATGGAACACACAGACAGGCCTGACAAACACCATGCAAGTGCATCAGAAATGTAGACGCATATCCAGCAATATGCCATCGCATGCGGAAATGCAGTATGCAACTGCAGTATGCGTACAGCGTATACACGGCTGTGGCCTACATATGTAGCACATGCAGCACATGCACCAGCCATGTGCGGTTGAAAAGTAACGATGCCATAGGCCTGCAGAGGTACAGGGGAGCCTGCACACAGCAGACAGTGGCCACAGACCATCTGAATAGTGCTTGCAGGCATGACAGGGACTGCACAATGGCCACATTAAGTGGCAGGGCACCCAACTACAGTGCAGCTGAGACTGCACAACTGATAAATAACACTGCTACCACCAGGGTGAAGGGGCCACACACCTAGGGAGAGGGACAGGGTGTGGAGGGCCATCAATACATGCCTGCAGGAGATCTCAGGTGTGAGGAGGACCATCAGGCAGCTCAAGCACAGATGGCAGGACCTCTACAGGAGGGACAGGCCACTCCTGGTGCATCTCATGGACATGGCTGCCAGACATGATGCTGAAATGAGAGGTGGATGTACACCCATGGAAGGTGAGTAGTGCTCCCCATCCATACAATGACACCCAGCAAGGTTGAATGGCCACGTATGCATGACATTCACACTGACCTGTGTCCCTCTCTCATGTTACAGGATGGAGTGGTAACAGACATGGGCCAGCAGGAGGACAGCCAAATCACCGCCTGCCACGTGTGCACCTGCATGGACAGCACAGACACCACCACCACCGAGGAAGGTATTGGCCATGTGCACCAGTGGACATGAGTGCAGCATGCCACAGGGACACGCTGACAGCATATGTACCATCACAGAATGACCTCTGCCATGATAGTGTAACAGGTGTCATGTTCCCATCACAGGTGGGTGACTGGCAGTACCAGCACGCTACAGAGTCCTACAGTACTCTGGGCCATGGTGGAGCAGAAGCACCAGGATGCAATAGCATACAGGGTAAGGACAAGGCATATGTGGAGGAGGGCACGCCCACTGCCACCGGAAACATCTAATGAGGATGAAGATGATGGGCGGCAGGAGGTGGAAGACACTGCAGAGGCAGTGCCTGTGGCATTGGTGCACATGGTGACAGAGGATGCACCCAAGGCAGAACAGGCCATGTCTGTGGAGACAGGTGGCCCAGGCCCTGGTGGGCAACCATGGATACCGGTACGGCTGACACAGGGGACCACCATGGCACCAGTCTGCAGGATGTGGCCACAGTAGAAGATCCATGCCTGGTGACAGACTGACAGGGGCAGGAGGATGCCACAGAGGTGGGCAATGCAGAGAAGCCAGAGGCAGGGCCCACTGATGAAGACAGGTTTCACAGTGGTGAAGATGTGGCCCTGGCTGTGGAAGCAGCTGTGGGGGACGTGGGCCAGCGACCATAGGGACAATTGGCCACAGACAGGGATAGGTGACTGGCAGACCTTGCTGGGGCCATAATGTCCGATGTTGCCCATCTGCATGGCTCACTTGGTTCCCTGTTCACCGCCCTATGGGAACAGTAGTGGCCACTGTAGTATGATGTGGACATGAGGGCTGTGCAGGGTGGTTGACCTGATGTGTAGGGTGGGGATCCATGTGCAATACACTGTTTGCTGTTGTGTGGGCTGGGAGGTATAGCATGCCAGGTAGTTAGTGGCATGTAGGGCACTATGACTGTAGTTGGGATACTCTGTGGCACTGTACAGTGCTGTTGTATGGGGGGGAGGGTGTCACGTTTGTTCATGTTGCTGTTTGCTAATAAAATGTTAACGTTGACACGTTACACTTGTGGTGTTGTGTATTTATTACTGGTCCATAGCACCTCCCCTACATGTGTCCCTGACATTGTACACATGTGGCTGCATGCATGCAGTCAGTCATGCTGGTGGATGTGTTTCTACAACCCAGGTATGGTGCCTATTTGCCAGCTGGTCACTACACAGCCATCAGCGCATCACAGATGTACAGTGCAGCACTCCACAGTGCACAGCCAGGAATGCACTGTGGTATGCTCTGTACCCCTGCCCTGTGAATACAGGGGTGGTGCCCCACCGCCCATTGGCCTGCATGGCACAACACCACCTGCCTGTGTCCATCGACCAGCTGGTGGCACTGTTGGCACAGTGTTGTGGGGTTGCATTCCACAAGCCATCCGCAGAGGTGTGCCTCCTGGTGCTGCATACCTGTCATGGTACCACTGTGATTATACACCAGTGGCCATGGCGGTGTGGGGCCTGGTGGTTACTGCAGCATAGCAGGTGGTGACACTGTGTGCTACATGACAGAGGCCCAAAAGTACTGCCTGCTGACCATCATCTACAGTATGAATGCACAACGGCATTGGGGCCCAGGCAGGTGCCTGCCCTGCTTGCGGGCAGGTGTGGCAGGCAGGCCATGGGTACATTGCAGTGCAGATACGGTGTGCTGCATTGCACCTGAGGTGGACATGTCGGTATGTACAGCATCGTGTTGTGGCCATTACTGTGCTGTTGAGCAGCGTCTGGTACAGTGTTTTGTGTGTGTGTGTGTGTGTGTGTGTGTGTGTGTGTGTGTGGTAGAGCTGGCAAAGGCTACACTATGGTGTTGGTGTGTGGTGCAGGGTATGGTGTGTGCAGCTATGCAACCTTTGACATGTGCATCCATCTGTCCCCTGCAGTGACAGGCACAGCGGCAGTGCGCATGGTGGTACACACTGACATTGGTGGCTATTCACTGTTGCCAGACACACACAATGGCCATATGGCACTACATGGCAGCCACTGCAGCAGCACCACCGGTACACGACAGTGGCTGCGTGCAGCACTCATCACCATGTGTACCTGCTGCAGCACACCCATACAGGTACCAGGGACGTGTGGTATGGTTGTACCACACCACCACCCCAACCCTGGATGGACACTCCACACATCTGAGGAGTACCACAGCATACTGATGGAGCGGCATGCCCACCCAATGACCACAATGTCTGGCATGGCCATGGTGCAGTGCTGTGCAGCACATAGGCAGTCACCCATACACCCATTGCACCACCACCACTATGGTACCACATTGCACTGCATATTGTGGGGCGTGTGGTCCCCTGTCATGTGTGGCTCCAGTCACACAGGGGCACATGGTGCCCTCCATGCCATGTGGTGTCCCGATGCCCGTTTTGTCATGTACGACACAAACACACTTATGGCATGACCCTGAACAGCCCTCCCCCCCCTTGGCATGCTGTCCCCGCCCATGCATCGTGGTGGGTCGACCTTGCACACACACACACACACACACACACACACACACACACACACACACCAGCCATGTCCCCAACCATTGTAGGTCTTGTCTACCATCTGTCAGGGGATCACACACACAGACCCACAGCATACACAGTACACACTGAGACAGGCATTGGTGTGTTGGTACTCATGCTTTACTTCTGAACTGTGCAGTTCACCCTACATACATACAAACAACCCCCCCCCCATCAGTGTCAGGTGCATCCTGTGCATCTGTGTCTGCCTGTCTTCATCACATTGTGCCCACACCCATATACAGTGCTGTGCCAGTGTCCCTGTGTGCAGTCCCATGTGTGTGTGGCCACAGTGTGGCATTCATGTCCAATGGTGTGCACCCCTACACACTGTCCAAAGGCTGTGAGGGAGTGGTGGTGTGTCACGCTGTTGTGCATTGTTGCCATATCAGTCATGTGCCACTGCCACCCTCTGTGTGGGATGTCTGGTTCCATTGGTTGCCATCACTGTCAGATGTTGCAGGTGTTGGTTGTGCCCGTTGTACCCTTATGCTTCACCTGGGTCCCATATCGGGTGCCTCTTGTGAAACACCATGTTGTTCCCTGCACTAGGGGCACTCCTGTTGTGCCCCTTGGCCTCCTGCCATGCTTCCTGGCTGGGTCTCCAGTCCCTGGCTGTTGCTGGTCTGGCTTCAGGGGCTCTGCATACAGGTCAGTTGTGCCTGCATCTGTGGTGGTCACTGGCACACTGCCTGTGGTGCGTATACTGGTATTCTGCTGCTGTTCCAGTGTGTAGCTGTGTTCCTGCACTGTGGCTCCCTTGGTTGGCTGTGCCTTCCTGTTGCACATGGTGTCCTTGCTGGATGATGCCTGGCTGTAGGTCCACAGGCACTGTCTGGGTTGCTACAGCCATGGTGCTGCTGGAGGGTCAGTCCCATGGCTGTGCTGTGTGCTGCATGGCTGTCATATGTGGTGGGTGTGTTGCAGCCTCTTGCTGTCTGGCCAGCAGGGCAGTTGCCATGGCATGCAGGGCCATTGTCATTGCCTCCATGTGCTGATGTTGCTGCGCTATGTATTACTCTACAGCAGCAATGCACCACAGGTGTGCCTCCATCTGCAGCTGTGCCTGATGCACTAGGTCATGCAGGGCCAATGCAATGTCCGTCAGACCTGTGGTGCTGTCATGTGTCTCTGCCTGTAAGGCACTGTGGATCTCAGACATCTGCCCCTCCAACCAGTTGTGATGCTCCTCCATGCTGTTCCACAGGAGTCCAAGTTCCCCTGTCAGCTCAGCCTGCTTCAGTACTACTGTCTCACAGTATTCTCTGAGATATTGTGACGTGCTGACGTCACATGGCTCTGTCCATCTGCCATCATTGGGTCAGTCCTTTAGGTTGTCCAGTGGTGGGGGGCTGTCCTGGTTGGTGCTGTGCTCATGGAGGTTTGGTGTGCACACTGTGTCCCTGGCGCCATGCCACACTCGTGCCCTGGAAACCATGGTATCTGGTGTACTGCTGTCCTCTGTGCTCCCTTGTGTGGCCACCTGTGTGTTCTCCTGTTCATCCCTGCCTCCCCCTGCCCATCTGCTGCATCGCTCAACCAGTCCTCCACACCAGCACACTGACATCCATGGCTGATGCTGCATCCTCCTCGCTGTCACTGGGGCCCTCCTGGGCGGCGGGTGATGAGATGCTGCTGATGTCACTGCCACTGTCCTCCTGGACTATGTCCTCCTCCTGCAGTTCCTGTTGTGAACCTGTTGCTGCCTAGACTGTGGTACCTGTGGGGAGATTGCAGATTGATCATTAACTGTGTTATAGGTGGTCCAGTGTGGGCACGCACATACATGCATACATGTCCATACCCACAACCATGTATTGTTGCCCCCCTCCGCTTACCTCTGGCATACTGCATCCTGTAGGTGTCTAGGTTGCTGTCCCCGCTAATGCTGCAGTCATCCAGGAGTGTGGCCACCAGCTGCTCCATGGCTGACAGGGGCTGTGTCATGCTGGTCCTCCTCCAGTGCCCTGGGCAGACCACCGATTGTGTGCCAGCTCTGCTTTACCACCCTCTTCATGTCACTATTCTTGTTCTGCAGGTCCTGGACTGTGCTCCTCTGTGTGGCCACTGCATTTACCTTTCTGGCCAGCCTATCCCAGGTATGCGTTCTTTTGCCCTTGTTGCCTTTTCCCCACCCCTGCTGAGCAGTAGGGGTGCCTTGGCATACATCCCTTCTATGAGGATGTTGGTTTCCTCATGGGAAAGGTTTCTTTTTCTTTTCTGCACCCTTGCGGCTATTTGCACCACTTCCTGACCCCCTCTATGCGCTGCCTGCTCTGCCATGGCTTTCGCTCTGCTCTGGCCACTGTTCCTGTGGCTTGTGCGCCCTTTTATGCTGCATGTTGTAGCTGTGACATTGCATTCTGTGACATGTCACAACTGTTCTGTTTTATAGAATATGGCATATTCACTTTGTCGTACTTGCTGTGGTGCATGTTGCGCATTTGTGTACGTTACGCATGTCACATCTGTGTCTTCTGGAATCTGGCCTGATGTCAGTAAGGCAGTGTAACTTCCTTTGGAAGAAAAAGTCAGACCTTCAGTTTTTACCATAAAAAATTTGCAGAATCCTTGCACTTCATTTACTTGTATGATCTTTTATCTCTACACACGTAAGTACTTTTTAAATGTTTAAACATGGTCCTAGTTTCAAAATAAAATGTGCTGTGGGCCCAATTCAGTTACAGGGTTCAAGTTTAGGTGGCAGAGACACATGGATTTATTTGGGGCAACGAGGGAAGTGGATAAAACAGGAGGAAGAAGATGAGTGACCACTAGGTTGCCAAGTCTCAATGGTTAGGCAGGGATAAGGACAGACAAGATAGACCACGTGACCTTCTTCTACCATCAAATTCTATGTTTCTAGACAGAACTGGTGTGTATAGTGCTGCCCCACTGACGCCCCCACTACCATCTCATGATCTACTCTCCCTATTCCACCCCACCACTCCCCAGTCTCCCTTAAACTTATTTTCATTTATTTATTTATTTAAGTCTTTGATAACCAGGTAAGTACACTGATCCAGGGGACTGTTTTCAGGCACAACAGCAGCAGGTGACAATACAGAAGGAGAAAATGTATAATACAATGAGTCCAAAAACAAAATGCATATACAGAGTAAGGTACAACAGGAGAAAGCAAGTAATGGAGCCTGTACAAATTAAATCTAACAATCAGCTCATCAGCATAAACTTAAAGAGAAATAAAACAAACTGTGCACTATTTACAGTAGGATAGGTAACAAGAACAAGTAAGTGCAAAACATAGGAGACATGCGAGACACTGATTGAGGGGGAGTACACAAACAGGTGTTGAAGGAGATTAGACAGATCACAAAGATGGTGCAAAAGTATGCACATGGGTGGCCAGGCTATCTAAACTGAAGTTGAACTGGAGTGGTCAACGGGAAGGAGGGGGAGGGGTTAGGCGAGAGAGCAAAGGAACTTGGCTTCTTTAAGCAGCCAGGATTTGAGGTGCGATTTGAAGATAGTGTGGGTGTCAAAGGAGCAGATGGGCACAGGGAGACTGTTCCACAGAGTGTGAGCAGGTACAGATAACACATTACCACCCATGGCCGAGAAGACTTTAGGGATATCCGGGGACTGAGGTTGCATGCAAGCATCTTGAGGGAGTTCTGGTGTTAAGGAGGGACATATAAGGGGAAACATTGCCAAGTCTGATGATGCTGTCAGAATGCAGCAAGCACATAGTCAAATCTTTGGTGTAGTGGGAGCCAGCCTAGTGGCTGGTAGAGGTGGCAGTGGTGGCTGGAGTAAGGCACCAGGAGAGAGAAATGACAGATGTTATTATATGTTGAGCAGAGTCACGCACGCACGGCCGAGGACGTACTTGAGTAAATGGGGGAGCATTAATCAATAATGAGCAATAAGCTGCCTAAAGCAATGGCAGTGTGGGCTCCCCTGGTCAGGAATGACTTAATCTGATAGGCCATGCCAAGTTTCTGGTTTACACAATGGATGACAGAGGTAACATGATCGGTGTAGGAGAGGGAAGGGTCTAGGTTCACACTCAGATATTTAAAAGTTGGAACATTTTCAAGCATAGTATCATCTGGGGTGATTACTGAGAGGGAGGATCCACTCTTGGCAACCTTTGATAGGAAGGGTTTGGATCCAAAAGCATGGATTTAGTTTTTTTTGACATCCACAAGTGAGCGGTGTGACTGGAACCAGGTGTGAGCGGAAGTGTCGTTGCTGGATAAAACTGTGGATATATTCTCAAGAGCCTTGTCATTTGTGAAGAGGACAAGGTCATTGGCATATAGTAGGGCATTGCAAATAAGACAGTTAGAGGGGAGAGAATTAATAAACAGTGAGATTGATAATGGGCCGAGAATGGAGCCCTGCGGTACACTGGTTATAACTGGGAGGGCAGGAGAGGTGGCAGGACCAACACATACTGACTGGGATCTGTTTGAGAGGTAACATTGGAACCACTGAGCGGTCTCAGTCAAGCAGCCAATGTTATGGAGGGAGGAGAGCAACAGGGCATGGTCAAACCAAATCAAAAGCTTTAGATAGGTCTCCCAAGGTCCATATTCCTATGAATATGATTTGCAAACAGGGCCAAGGCAGATGTGGTGGAGTGATACTTATGGAAGCCGTTGCTGTTGGGACATAAGATTGTAAGTGTCAATGTGGGTGGACAGCTGTCAGTGTTTGATCCTTTCTAGGAGCTAAGATGGGGAAGCAAGGATACAGGCCAGTAATTATCTGTGGATAACGGGTCATCAGTTTTAAAAATTGCGACCACCTTGGCATGCTTCCATGTACTGGGCACCGAGGAGGTGGTCAAGGCCTGGTTGAAGAGGTAGGTGAGTGGTTTGAGGATGACTGAGGATAAGAGTTTGAGCAGCACAGGAAAAAGACCATTGCTGCCTGGGCTACCCCGGCTAGGCAGGCTCTTTTGTATGTTAATACTGCCATGGAAGAAACCACTCCCAGAGTTGTAAAAAGCAGTCCCACATGCCTACCAAGGCATAAGAATTATAAAATGAAGGTGAGCAGTTCTTAATCATAGACTGCAAACAAGATCATTCCCACAACTGCAAGAGCAGTCTCCATGGCAGTATTAATATAAGGGAGGCAGTATAGTGCAGTGGTTTAAGACTCTGAGCTGTAAATCTGGTGACATCCAGCAGACCAGACCTGGGTTTGAATCCCACATCTTCCACTTGCATACTGTGTGACCCTGAGCAAGTCACTTAACTTCCCTGTGCTCCCAGGTTGCACCTGTAAAACAGCTTTCAGCTTGGTGTGTTACTCCTGGTTAAACAACTAAAATTAAAAAAAAATATATATTATTGATGGAGCATATGAATAAATATTTGGCCACCCTGACTGCTGCCCACCAAGTGGGAGTATCACCACCAGCTGAACCCACAGCAGCACCTCAGGAGCACTGAGTGGCTGGCATGAGGAGCTGAACATATTTGCAGGCAGTTCACTTGCAAATAGTTATTGTTAGTCTCTTAAAAAATTATATTGCTGTGTTGTTTTTGGTTTTGTTGACATTTTTTACATTCCTAGCTGTTGTTCTGCAACAAAATTTTTAATGTTACAATTTACAGTAAGATCTAAATGTTTCCTTTTTGTTGTGGCAGCTGTTGGGGTGTAGTGAGCAAGGGTACCACTGGGCATCAGGGAGATATTCTAGCATTGATGTTTGTCCACTGGGTTCTGGGGACACAGAGTTATTTGTCTTATGATTCTAGGAACAGTAGTAGGTGACATAGGGTTGATCACGCACACTGGTCATCTTTTGTTCAAATTGGCACCATGTATGCCTTTTGAAACATATGGGGTTGATGCATGTAACCCTGGCCTCCCTTAGTTTACCTGAGAAAGTGATGTTG
This sequence comes from Neoceratodus forsteri, assembly GCA_016271365.2. Classification (NCBI taxonomy): domain Eukaryota; kingdom Metazoa; phylum Chordata; order Ceratodontiformes; family Ceratodontidae; genus Neoceratodus; species Neoceratodus forsteri. Next base: position 357,702,642 of record CM057456.1, read on the forward strand.
GCATGGTAAAGAGAGCCTTCCATGTCTAGTGCTATATCAGAATCACCTGGATTTCCCTTACAACCCTTGCTATTTCCATATGCCATATCCAGGGGAATAGGAAGGGATGAGTGTTGACCTGGATGAAGTCTCTGCAGACTTGGGCAAGGCGTTAGGACTTGGGCAAGAATGGCATGAAAGCAACAAAGCATCCTTCTTCTCTATACTTAGCTCCTCCTACCATGGCTACCAGCTCAAGGTCAACATCAGAGTGTCAGCTCTGAACAGGGTTCAAACAGGTGAACAGCCTCCACCCCCTACTAACAGGAAGAGGGGTCTGTTACACATGCATCACTGTCTGTACTGCTTAAACGATGGCTTTAAAGCATGAAACAGTGCTGTGGAATCAGCCTTGATAGTGCTTTCAAAACCATATGAATATATCAATGTGCACTAGTGTGCAGTATATGTATGCCAGAAAAGCCTTCATCTGAACGTGTGCCTGGGAGACATTAGTATGCCATTCACATACTAGCAGTTAAGCACCACTCTTGCTGAGCCTTTAAATATGGCACTAAGCATGCAGAAAACTGACTGTCAGACAGAAAAAGGTCAGTAAGTGTGTGGCATTATGTCTGTTAGTGCAGCGCTGTTTGATTATGCTGGCATTTGCTCAGAGATGATTTCAGCAGGGCACAATGACACCAGCAAATGTAGAAAAAAATCATAAGTAAAGTAATAATCATAACAAATAACAGCACACAACTGCACCCAGATGCCTCTATAAAATTAACTCTTAATTAAAAGTGCAGCATGGTTCTTCATTTCAAAGCAACTGAAGTATCAGTTTCTGCTCACAAAAATGGGAAACTGATTGAGCTGAAGAAGCCTGTAGGTTTCCCTTCATCAAAGGTAGACCGGCAAAAACTGTATACACTTGGGGGGGGGGGATCCATTCAAGAGAGAAGAATGCTATGGTGGCAAAACTCACTTTATAAAATGGTTAGGGTATTTTGTAGGTCAGATTTTCAAAGCCCTTGAATCCTGTAGCTGCAGGAAAAACTTGGTGCAAGGGGCATCATAGTTTTCCCCACAGCTATGGTGTTTTCAAAAAGTGAAGCCAGTTTACAACAGGCTCCATGATTTATGACAGCTTGTGGCTGGTCCCCCCCCACCCAGCTGCAGAAAAAGTTATGGTCGATGGGACACAGCTGCGGGGGATGGAACATTCAAATCTCCACAGCTGTGCAGATTTCAGTCTGCAACTGGTGTTGCAGAGTGGGACTTAGTCTCAGAAACTCCATAGATACATAGACAGTGTCGGCAGATAAGGGCCTATGGCCCACCCAGTCTGCCCATTTGAGCTTGTAAGTTCAGTTTGTTTTCCTAGAAGTCTGTTGCCCCTTACCCCTGACCTCCAGAATTCCTTTATGTCTATCCCATGCATTCTTAAATCCCGTGATTGTTTCAGCCCCCACCACTTCCTCTGGCAGGATGTTCCACTTGTCCACCACCTGTTCTGAAGAAAATTCTTTTCATGTTTCCTCTGAATCATCCTCCAACTTCATCCCATGCCCTCTAGTCCTGGAACATCTTTTCGCTAAAAATAGTGTTTTCCTGCACCCAGTTCCTCCCTGTAAGATACTTGTATGTCTCTATCATATCCCTCTCTCCTCCTTTCCTCAAGGGAGTACATGTTCAGTTCCTTCAACCTGTCTTCATAGGACTTGGATGCAATCCATGCACCATCTTTGTTGCCTCCTCTGAACCTTCTCTACCCTGTCTATGTCCTTACGTAGGTATGGTCTCCAGAACTGTACACTGTACTCCAGGTGGGGCCTCACTAGTGTCTTGTATAGCGGAATTATGACCTCCTTTTCCTGCTGGTGATGCCCCTGCCTATACATCCCAGCATCCCATTTGCTTTACCTGCTGCCTTGTCACACTGTTTCCTACCTTGAGGTCATCAGAGATGACAACCCCAAGATCCCTTTCCTGCTTGGTGCATGCTATATCCTCACTCCCCAACTGATATATTGTGCCAGGGTTTTTGTGCCCCATATGCATTATCTTGCACTTCTTTGCATTGAATTTCAACTGCTAAACCCTTGACCATTCTTCAAGTTTCTGCAGGTCGCTTCTCATTCTGTATACACCCTCTGGTGTGTCTACTCTGTTACAGAGCTTTGTGTCATCAGCGAACAGTGAAATTCTGCCTTCTAGATCCTGTGCAATGTCACTGTGAAAATGTTGAATAGGACCGGTCCCAGCAATGATTCCTGTGGTACCCCACTGGTCACTCTTCCCTCTGTGGAGTGACAGCCATTTACCACCACCCTCTGTGTCCTGCCACCCAGCCAGTTACCTACCCACCACACTACTGTCCTGCCCACACCCATATTCCCCAGTTTGTGTAATAGTCTTCTATGTGGCACAGAGTCAAAGGCCTTGCTGAAGTCCAGATAGGCCATGTCCACTGCCCTCCCCTGATCCACCTCCCTAGTCACCCAGTCAAAAAATTCAACGAGGTTGGTCTGACATGACCTCCCCCTGGTGAAACCATGCTGCCTTGGGTCCTGTAGTCCATTGACAACCAGATGTTCCACCAATCTCTCCTTCAGTAGTGCTTCCATGATCTTCCCCATCACCGAGGTGAGGCTGACTGGTCTGCAGTTCCCTGCTTCCTCCTTGTTCCCACCTTTGTATAAGGGGACTACATCTGCTGTCCTCCAGTCTTTGGGTACCTCCCCTGTTTCCAGTGATCGGCTAAACAGGATGGCCAGAGGTTCAGCCACCACCTCTCTTAGTTCTTTAAGGACTCTGGGGTGCACCCCGTCTGGCCCCATTACTTTATCAACTCTTATTACTTCCAGTTCCTTCAGGACCCTTTCTCGTGTAAAGGGACTTGTGTCCATTTCTGCACCATTCTCACTCCTTGTACTCCCTTCAGACCCATTATGTCCCTCTTCCTCAGTAAAGACTGAGCAGAAATACCTGTTCAATATGTCAGCTTTACTGTTGTCATCCTCCACGCGGCCCCCATCCTCCCCCTTCAGTCTCACTATCCCTCCCTTTGTCTTTCTTTTTTCACTTATGTACCTGTTAAAGGTTTTGTCCCCTCTACCCACTGATTTTGCAATGTGTTCTTCTGTCTGAGCTTTGGCTTCCTTACTGACCTCCCTGCCTCCCTTTGCTTCTCCTGGTACTTCTCCCTATCCCCTTCTGCCTGTGTCTTTTTGTATTGCCTGAATGCAATCTTTTTGGCTTTCACTTTCTTTGCTACCTCTTTGGAAAACCATAATGGTCTCCTCTTCCTTTTCCTCTTGCTAACCTGCTTAATGCATAATTCTGTTGTTCTTGTAATCCCATTTAAATACTGCCCACTGTTCCTCAACCCCTGATTCCTGTCCCATTCCCCTTAATGCCTCTTTCAAGTATCTCCCATTTTCCCAAAGTCTGCCCCTAAAATCCAGGATCGTGTTTTGTATGGTTTGGTTCTGCTCTTTCTGTGATTTCAAACCACAATGACTGGTGGTCACTGTTACCTAGGTGCTCCCCCACTGTTACCCCCATCACACTGTCCCTGTTTGTGAGCACAAGGTCCAGTATTGCCTTCTGCCGAGTTGGTTCCATGACCAGTTGCTTGAGGAAGGCACCCTGAAGGGATTCCAGGATAAATCTGCTCCTAGTTGATGCTGCTGCTGGGATGCTCCAGTCCACATCTGGAATATTGAAGTCTCCAACCAGTACTACCTCACCCTTGTCTGCCATCCTTTGGATGACTAGCATCAGCTCCCTATCTGTTTCTTCCTCCTGGGCTGGTGGTCTATAGACCACACCTGTGTGGATGGCTGTCCCCATTTTCCTTTCCAGCTTAACCCACAGTATCTCTCCCCCATTTTGTTCCTCCTGGATCTCTGTGGCCCTTATGTCATTTTTCACATACAGTGCCACTCCTCCTCCCTTCCTGCCTGCTGTGTCTCTTCTGAATATGTTGTAGCCAGGTATGGCCATCTCCCAGTCATGGTTATCATTACACCAGGTTTCAGTGATGACCACAATGTCCAGGTCTGACTGTACCATGACAGCCTCCAGATCTTCCATCTTGTTGCTAAGGCTCCTGGCATTTGCACACATGGCTTTCCATGATTTGACCTCCCTAGACTGCTTCACTGTTCTACTCCAGCCCCTTCCTTGGTTGTCATTTATCCCTGGTTCTCCTTGCTGTCTGCCCTTCTGCTGAATTTTGCCCCTTTTCTGCTTATCCACCTCTTGGGCACTAATCTCCATCTTTTGCACACTGCTTTGCAGAGATAGCCACTCCTCTGGTTCACTGGTTCCACTGCTAGCTGTGGGGGGTGAGCAAGTAGGTACCCTCCTTGCTGGCCTGCCACCCCTTTACTAGTTTAACTGCTTGTCAATGTAGCATTTAAACTTATCATTGAGTGCTTGGATTCCCCTCCAGGATGGATGCAGGCCGTCAGGCTTGAACAAACCTCCATCCCTCCAGGTGGGTCCTCAGTCACCAATGAATCCAAACCCTTCCTCACAGCACCAGTTCTTCAACCATGAGTTAAAGTTCCTGGTGCATGCACTCCTATGCTTCTCCTTGCCTCTCACAGGTAGTACTCTGAGAAAGTGACAGAAGTAGCTACTTGCTTGAGACCCCTCCCCAGTTTCTTAAACTCTTCCTGAACTTCCTTTGGCTCCCCATTTGCCAGGTCATTAGTACCTAGGTGGATAATGACATCCAGCTCACCCTCCCGTCTTTCCTTCCCAGTGATCCCCAGGATCTTCCTTCCATCCCTCCATGCCGTAGCACCTGGTAGGCACCTCACCTCCCTGTCCTCCCCCTCCTGTGTTCCTAGCTGGATCCCTCTTACGATGGAGTCCCCCACCAGGATTCGCTTCCTCCTTCTCTAGGGTCCACTGCTTTCCTCGTTGAGGTCACCTCCTTGGCTAACCTCCACATCCTTTCCTTCCACTTCTCTGGGTACCTCTATTTGGTTGTCCTCGTTTGCCAGTGTGGCATATGAGTTCTTGAGTGGAATAGGATCTGGGATGTGCCTCTGCCTGACTGCTCTAACCCTCCCTGAGCCCACTGTCATCCAAGTGCTCCTCGTTCTCGGCATCCTTTGAGGCAGCTGCATTGGACTGGGTGGTCCCTGGATAGGGGTGATGGTACTCCTGACCCAGTTTACTTCTGCTCTGAGTCTGGCTACCTCATCCTCGCAGTCCAGAGAGATGCATGCAGATAGGGCAGCACCTCAGTGTCCAGAAGGTCTGCCTGAATATGGCTGCCCCACAGCCACTGCATTGCACCACTCCCCACATTATACTGCAATTCCACTACTTGTCTGCTACTGAAGCTCTCCTAGTTTTCTTTTTATTAATTTACTGTACTAAAAATCCTGTCACTAATCCTCAGATATTTTTTTTTTTAAAGGAAAAAGAAACCAATAAATAAATAAATGAGTCAAAACACTTGTTGTGCTGAGGGTGGGCTTCTTCCCCCTTATGCCCCTCCTACTTCACACCCCTTACTATTCCCTGTGTTTAGCTCCTGTCAATCAGATTTATCAGGGCATATAATTAAGAGTTGGGGGAAGGGGAGGGAGTTGGGCGAAAATTTTCAGCAATTAAAGACAGCACAGAATTACACCACCACTATGTTTTAAATTTTCAACAGCCCAAAAACAATTATAAGTAAAGACAACAAAGAAAGTATAGTGTCACTAAACGCCCACAATCTAAGTTTAAAGGAAAAATAGCAATTACCAGTTACTCTAAAGCACTGAATTGAATATGTTTCCTTCCTTCCCCTTCTGGCTTCTTCTCAGCCCCCTGTGTCCTGATTGTCTGAAAGGGTTTGGAACCTAGGTCCTTATGGGGTGACAACCACCGTCCAGACATATTTTTGGTAACCAGGATGCAGCACAACTAGATATCTATGCCTGCCAGAAATTTATGGGAAAAAAAGACAATTTCTGGCACCCAAAACACGCATATACCATTTAACATTACTTTTAAAAAATGGTCAAAAAACATATTTCTGCACATCCCATCCTACCCTCTCTCCCACAATATAAATACCCTACATATTAAATCAGCAACCACATTCGTCCTTAAATGTTTTTTTCTTCCTATAACTTTTTATTTTGCAGGCCTCTTCACCTCCCTCTTCATTAGTTCTGATGAGCTGCCACTTGGTGAGGCCCCCACATAACTGCCCGCTGGTTCCTGCCTACTCTCTCGCTCACTCACATTTCTTTCCAGACACAGCGAACCACGTGTGTCGGGAGGGCTGCCTTAGGTACACTGACATGGTGTAAGCCAACTAAACCCCTCCCAGAGAAAAACTGCAGCCACTTTTGTGGCCCAATGGCCAGGTTTGTTCTCTCTCTCTGTTTCTCTCTCTCTCTCTCTCTGTTTCTCTCTCTCTCTCTCTCTCTCTCTGTTTCTCTCTCTCTCTCTCTCTCTCTCTCTCTCTGTTTCTCTCTCTCCCTCTCTCTCTCTCTCTCCCTCACTCTTACTCTATCAGTGAGGCCCAGTCTGTCTGTTGCTCTGTTCATGGGCTGCATCGCTCTCTCCACTGCTGTCATCATGAATGCTGATGCATTGCTCTGCCTCCCCTGCACACCTCGCTCAAAAAAACAACAAAAAGAGACAGGTTTTTTTTTTAATTATAATTAAACTGAAAAAGAACAAATGCCTTACAACAGCACCAGATAGTGGCACACACCTGTAACTGGGAATTCTAGGTATTATGGGGACAGCTGTAATATGGAACAGTACTTACTTTCTGAACAGTTTCAAGCAGCAGTGCAACAAAATTGGGCAAAACATTGACCCAACTTTTTTTTTTACTATAAAAGATTATGGATGTCTTCCAGTTTTATTTGGTGGTATAATTTTCTAGTTTTGTCAAAATCTGAGTATTTTATAAATGTTTAAATTTAATTTTTTTTTCTCAAGAAAAAGGACAATGGTTTCAAGTATCTTACAGGGAGGAACAGGGTGCAGGAAAACACTATTTTTAAGTGAAAAAGATGTTTCAGGACTAGAGGGCATGGGATGAAGTTGGAGGGAGGACGATTCAGAGGAAACATGAGAAAGAATTTCTTCACAGAACGGGTGGTGGACAAATGGAACACCCTGCCAAAGGAAGTGGTGGGGGCTGAAACAATCACAGGATTTAAGAATGCATGGGATAGACATAGAGGAATTCTAGAGGTCAGGGGTAAGGGCAACAGACTTCTAGGAAAACAAACTGAACTTACAAGCTCAAATGGGCAGACTGGGTGGGCCATAGACCCTTATCTGCCGACACTGTCTATGTATCTATGTATGTATCTATGTTTCCACATTTTGCTAGAAAATAGCATTGTAGACCTGGCAAAGGTTAGACTTGAGAAAAAAAAAATCTCATGGGGCCAGATTTTCAAATGTTCTGAATTGCCTCAGGCTCCGGGTGCACCCCAGATATAGTGCATCGAGCTTGAGGCAATCTAAAGGGATTTTACACACCTTGCATCCAATCGCTGCTTGCTAGGCCATCTTTTTGTTGTCTAGCTTGTGTCCTTGTTTGGCACCCCTAACGTGGAGCTTGTGACTTGTGTGCCGCTGCAGGACAGTAAAACCGGGTGCTGTTGCAGCAATCAGGCATGCGCAGCTGCAGTGACACAAGCGTTTGGTGCAGGACTTGACATAAGCACTGCACCACCCTTTGAAAATCCGGTCCCTGGCACGTGACATAGATGATACCTAGAAAAGTGGATGTGTCAGGGATGCTAATATTCCTATTAGTTGCAGCTTTTTGGAAAACACATTTTTCATTGCACTTCTGCTTAAATTTTTTTCTTTCTTTTCTCATTTAATTTTGAAAGCAATTTTTACATGAGATGCAGTTTATAAGGGCAATAAGACATTTTAGGTTGGTGGTTGTCATGAGAAAAACACCCTCCCAGGTGTTGAATGCCTTCAGCGCAAGTGTCTTGGGCCTCACTATGTACCTGATTGGGTGTTTATCCTTGACAGTAACCTCCCTATCATGTATTACTGCTTACACTTTACAGTTTGGCTCCTGGAAGACTGCTCTCTAACAATACATATCTACATAGACCTGATGGCAGTAAAAGGTTTATTGATCCATCCAGTCTGCCTACCCTACCTAACTATTCTGCCCGGGCCCTAGTGGCCATCCCACCACTCAAATTTCTGATCCCCTTGCTTCTTACTAATCCCATATGCACTGTCTCATCCCTGCTTGGAACTGCTTACTGATTTGACCTTTACCACTTTGTATGTTAGCCCATTCCATTTGTCCATCACTCTTTTACTATTTTATTTTTATTTTATTTTTTATTTTATTGGAGAGATCAGTTTTACAACCTTTGAGTCATGGACTCGTTTACAAAGGTACCTCGTCATTTGGGGGGGGGAGACAACAATTAAGTGAGTTAGGGACAGGGATGAACATACGGGTGAGATACATAAACACACTTGGAGATTACAGGCAGCAGTTATACTGGTACAAACATGTGTAAAGTTACACTAAATAGTTCTTGCATCTCCACCCTATTTATCCTATACAGGTACTTGTACATTTCTGTCATGTTACCTCTTTCCCCTCTCTTCTTGAGGTTATAAATATCCAAGTCCTGTAGCTTCTACTTGTATGCCCCATATTCCTTGGACTATCTTTGGTTCCCCTGTGCTGCACTGCTCCCACTTTTTCATAGTCTTTACTCAGGTATGGACTAGTGTGCCTTGTGCAATACTCCACAGGTGGCCTCACTAATGACCTGTACAGTGGGTGGTCCGCTCCTGATTTCTCTGCTTATCTCCCTCCCTATACAGTCCAACATTCTGTTTGCCTTCCCACAGCTCTGTTACAGTTTGTTGTTGATTTTAGAATCTCTGATATGATGACTGCTATGTCTATCCCTACCACTGTGTTTTCTGGCACCCCCTCTCCCTCATTTCATACTGCATTCCTGGGTTCTCTTTTCCAATGTGCATCACCTCACACTTTTGTAACAGATCTTTGACCAGCTTTCCAGCTGGCTTAGATTCTCCCTGATTTCTCTTATCCCCTTCTCAATGTCAACCCTTGTGCAGATCCTCATGTCATCTGCAATGAGGCAGACCTTGCCCTTAATGCCTTCCCCTATGTCACACATGAACACATTGAAAAGAATATACTGACTGCCCTGTTCTCCCAGTCAAAGAAGTCATTTAGACTTGTCTGGTAAGACCTCTACTTTGTGAAACCATGTTGGCTTAGGTCAATTAGCTCATTTTCCTCCAGGAATACTAGTTCCTCCCCTTGTATAGACTCCATTACTTTTCCCATTATTGACATCAGGCTTATCTTTCCTTATAGCCTTTTGCGGAAGTACCCCATCTGCTGTCCTCCCATCCTTAGGAACCACCCATGTGGCCAGTTCGCAGTTGAACATGTCTTCCAGTGGTGCTGCCATCACTTCTGCAGCCTATTTGAAGATCCTAGGCTGCGAACAATGTCATAACATTGTCTTTGCCTCCAACACCTCCTGTGGAAGGCTGTACCAGGAATCCAAAACTTCTCTCCTGAGTCTTCCCCTTCCAGCTTCATAGCATGTTCCCTTGTTCATGAGCTCCTTTTTTTGCAAAAAATACTTCCCTCCTGTACCTTATTTACCCCTGTGAAGTATTTAAAGGTCTCTATCATATCCTCCTCTCCCTCCTTTCTTCCAGGGTATACATATTGAGGTCCTTTAGTCTGTTCTCATAAGGCTTTTGGTGGAGACCCTGCACTATTTTAGTTGCCCTCCTCTGGACTACCTCAGCTCTATCTATGTCCTTCTGGAAATGTTGTCTCCAGAAGAAGAAACAGTACTCTAGGTGGGGGTCTTACCAGTGATCAATACAGGGGCAACACACCTCCCTCATTTTACTTGTGATACCCCTCCCTATGCACCCCAGCATTACACTAGACTTCCCATATGCCTTGTCACACTGGCTGTCCACCTTCTATATGGTTGCCCTCAGGTCTCTTTCCTGCTTGGTGGTTGTCAGTACCACTCCACTCATTATATACTCTGCCTCTGGGTTTCTTTGCCCTGATGTGTTAGTTTGCACTTTATATTAAAATCCAGCTGCTGTACCCTTGACCACTCTAAGTTTTCTCACATCTCTGCTTGTCCTTTCCATCCCTCTGGAGCATCCACCCAACTGCTAATTTGGTGTCATCTGCAGAGGCACACCTTCTTTTCCAACTCCTCTGCAATGTCACGTATAAAGACATTAAAATGCATTAAAGAGGACCAGTCTCAGCACTGATCCATGAGGCACCCCGCTGGTCACCCTCCCTTTCTTGGAGTGAGCTCTGTTTACCACTACCCTCTGTTGCCTATCCCCTAACCAATTCTTACCCAGTTTATCACCTTTGGACCCACTCCTAAGCTACCCAGCTTAACTACTAGTCTCCTATGTGGAATAATGTTGAAAATAACTGACATCTAGGTGGGCCACGTCCACCGCTCTACACTGATTTTATACCTTGTTAACCCAGTCAAAGAAATCTATCAGATGTGTTTGACATGATGGCACCTCTGTGAATCGATGCTACTTCAGGTCTTGTGACCCACTGGATTCAAAATACTCCACAATCCTTTCCTTCAGCATGGATTCCATTAACTCTCCCACTGCCAGGCTGGCTGCCCTGTGATTGTCAGCCTCCTCCCTGCTGCCAATTGTATGAAGTTGAACTGCATTTGCCTTCTTCCAGTCCTCTAGAATCACTCCTGTTTCCAGTGAACTGTTAAATAGTTCTGTCAGAGGTGCAGGCAATATCTTCCTTAGCTCCCTCAATATCCTTGGATAAACCCCATCTAGCCCCATTGCTTTGCCCAATTTCAGATTAGTGAGTCCCTTCAGGACTCTCTCCTCTGAAAATGGACTAGTGTTTACCTGTCCCACTCCAAAGCTCATGTTACCTTTTTGTGGCCGATCCCTTTCTCTTTCCTCTGTGAACACCGAACAAAATATTTATTCAAAATGTCTGCCTTTTCCTGGTCCCTCTCTGCACAGTCTCCCCTTTGCTTTTTAACCTTACAATCCCTCCCCTGGTCTTCCTCTTTTTGCTTACATGCACATACCTAAAAAATGTATTGTCCTCTTTTGTTGTTACCTGGGCTATTCTCTCTATAGTTTGTGCATTTGTGCTCCTTACTGCTCTCCCTACTTCCCTTTGTTTGCCCTGATGAACCTCCCTATCCTTCTCTCTCTGAATCCCCTTGTACCTTCGGGACATTATCTTTTTAGCCTTTGCCTTTTTAACCACCTCTTTTGAGATCCTTAGCGATCTCCTTTTCCTCTTGTTTTTGCTTACTTGCTTGACTGCAAGGATTTGTCCCCTTTGCCTCCTTTTAGCCTCGCCCACTGTTCCTCGACACCATCTGGGTCATCTCGTCTGGCAGGTCGTCCCTGAGGCATTCCCCTATCTTTATAAAATCTGCCTACCTGAAGTCCAGGACCCTCACCCTTATGTGGTTCAGTTCTGCAGCCATCCTTGTATTGAACCACACTGTACAATAATCACTAGTCCCAAGGTAGCCTCCCACCTTGATGGTTGCAGCACTGTTTCTGTTAGTGAGTACCAGACCCCCAAACACTCTTGGGTGCATCCTATCTGGCCCCAAGACCTTATCTATCTGTAGGGCTGCTAACCTTTTTCTGACCCTTTCACTAGTAAAACCTGCTGTCTCATTTCTGGGATCCCCTTTTAACTGCCTTTATGCCGCTTCCTGGCAAAGGCCCGCTGTCCTCCCAAGTGAATACTGAGCAGAAGTAGTCATTAAGAATTGTTGCTTTCTAACCATACTTGTCTGTCACCCTGTGTTCCTCTGTTAAGCTAAGAACTCCCCCAACAGTCTTTCTTTTTTCCTTTATATACCTGAAAAGTTGTTTTTCTTCATTCTTCTCACCCCAGCTTCTACTTATACCCGATGAAGGCCTTCTTTTTTGGCTCTCACTGCCTCTATGACCTTTTCAGAGAACTCTATTTGTTCCTCATACCTGTTTCTTTTGGTAACCATTCTCATGCATGTCTTTATCACATCAAAAATGATCCCTTTTATTTCCCCCCAATCTTTCTTCACTCCCCTGGTACTGTCTACTCCAATTAACCTGTTGCAGACTAATTCCTTCATCTGGTTAAAGTCTGCCCTTCAGAAATCTAGAACTTAAGTCTTTCACAAGGGCCTACTGGTACCAATGACCAGCTCAAACCATATGGTGTTATGGCTGCTGGACCCTAGTGTTTCCCCAACCTGCACTCTGCTTACACTTTTTGAGATGGTGAGCACCATGTCAAGAATGGCAGCCTGTCTTGTGAGTTTCTTGACCAGATGTATAAACATGCAGTCCTTCAATGTATCTCGTAGGTCCTGGCTTCAGACACTTCTAGCTACTGGAATGTCCTGATCAATGTCTGACAGTGTGGTATTCCTCACTACTACCACCTCCCCCTTTGTACCCCCTTCGCTTCTTCTGCATCTTGTTCCCTATCACTCTTGTCCCCCCTGCCCTGGTGGTCTGTAGAACACCCCCATTTGTAGTTCCTTACCTGATGCCTCCATGAGCTGAACCCACAGCAATTTTACTGCCCCATTCTCTGCTCTGATGGATCCATCCTCCACAGGCTTGATTCCCATCTCTGACACAGAGTGCTACCCTTCCTTCTTTATCTCTCCTCCTGTCATGCCTATACATAATGTAGCCTGGGATCATCATATCCCAGTTGTTATTCTCTGTGTCCCAAGTTTATTTTCTACAAAAGCATTTCTTCCTCAGCCTGTTAGTCCTAATCTGCCCTAGCTCATCCTCATTTAACAACCACTGCCTTCTGGGACTCACCCTCAGCATTTTTAGTTCATGGATTGCTCTTCATGGCAAGACCATGGTAGGGAGGCCTGTCCCCCCAAAAAAACACATATCCAGATCTTCTGCAGGGAGTCCTGGGTAATGGTGCAGACCAGAGGACAAGTCCAGTATCATCTGCTGCCTTTTTTCTGTTTTTCTCACCTGATCTGATGGCATGCAATGAGTGGCGGTGTGTGTGCATGTGGAGGCATGTACACACCATGCCCTCTGACACCTGCTGTCCCTGATGTGTTGCTCCCACTGCCCTACCACTATACCTCCACATGGTGTCAGCCTTTGAACGGTGCCACAGGAGCTCCCCTACCCAGAAAAGAAGAGAAGAGCAGCCCTTCAGACAAAGTCAGGTCACTGGTGTGCAGTGTTCAGCATCTCAGTCCTCAGCACCACTAGACTGGCTGTGGCACAGGTTCTGTAAAGGCTACAAATAGAGTCTGCTACCATCAACAGGAGCTCACTGACTTTGTCTTCCAGGCTCTTGGTGTTAAGGCAGACTGCATCCCATTTTTTGCATACACTCTTTTTGTGTTTTTTACTTGACTTTCCCTTTTATTTTTTCCTGGCCTCCTTAATTTCTTGTTTTTCCCATTTTTGGCAGGCTTAGTGAGACCCCTTCCAAGGCATCATTCTGTATCCTTTTATGAAGTTGTACCCTGCAGCTTTATCTATAATGCATCTAGCCTCCAGTTGAGGGGGAGTCCCAGCTATAGGAGCACCTCATGACCTTTGATATCTATGAGCCACTCCAGTTGGGTTTCAGAGACAAGCATGGTACTGAAATGGTATTAGCATGGATGCATAATGATTGCCTCAGGGCAAAAGAGAGGGGTGAATGGTCAATTCTAGTCCTCCTGGATCTCTGATCTCTCCTCAGCCTTCAACACTGTGGATCACATGGTGCTGCTCGATCATCTCAGAGAGTATTGTAGACTCGCCGGCACCATTATCCACTGGTTTAAGTCCTTTTTCTCAGGCAGGAGGCAATGGGTGGTTATGGGAAACTTATCTTTCACCTCAAAGCCCCTGACCTGTGGAGTGCCTCAGGGATCGATCTTGTTACCCATGTTGTTTGCAGCGTACATTCTGCCCATGAGCAAGCTCATTAGGCATTACAGTGTGGGTTTTCACTGCTATGCAGATGATACCCAACTGCATCTGTCCTTTTCCCCCCGGAACATCAGACGTTGTAGAAGTACTAAACAACTGTTTGGCTGAGATCAATGACTGGATGTCCTCCAGCTGGTTGTGACTGAACCTGGACAAGACGGAGGTATTAATGATTGAGTCAGGTCGTGGAAGTGCCACTTGCGCCAGGATGCCGGGTCTTCATCTGGGCCCAATGCCATTGTTGGCCTCCCCCAGGGTGAGTGATCTTGGCATGATCCTTGACGACAGACTGACACTTTTTTTTTTTTGCAATACTTTAACGAGGAATGCTACACTAAGCTGAAAGCTTGTTTACTGGTGTGACCTGGGAGCACAGGGAAGTTAGGTGACTTGTGCAGGGTCACACAGTATGCAAGTGGGGGCTGTGGGATTCAAACCCAGGTCTCCGGATTTGCAGTTCAGAGCCTTAAACCACTGCGCCATACTGCCTCAGGTATTGGCTGTCATCCAAAGTGACTTTTATCACCTGAGGAATATCACCAGGATCAAACGCCTGATTCCATTGGCTGACCTGCCCACCCTGATACATGCTTTCATGACCTCCAGACTTGACTACTGCAATGTGCTCTACCTCAGGATTTCTGGAGGTACCTCCACCAACTGCAACTAGTCCAGAATGTCACTGCCCAGCAGCTGACTGGTTGTTTGAGGTCCAGTCATGTGACCCCAGTGCTCCGTTCTTGGCACTGGTTGCCTGTCAGGTGGAGGGTTATCTTCAAAGTGAATCTGCTTGGTCCTGGCTTAGCTCCTGACATCATGAACTTTGGCCCACTCCCTCTGCATCTTGACCAGGGGCCTCCTTGAAGTTCCCAGGACCAGGCTGAGAACTTCCGGCGACAGGGCCTTTAGTGTTGCCTGACTTGTCCTGTGGAATGCTTTACCTCCAGCCATTAGGGAGGCCCCTTCAGTTGAGGCTTTCAGAAGGGGCCTCAAAGCTCACCTTTTTACTCTGGCCTTCCTGAGTGATGTAGTCTGACCAGTGCTCTTTTAATATGCTGATAATTTTATCCTATGCTACTTATTTATTTGCTGCAATATGTTTTTATTTCGTTTTTACTTGTTTTGCGCCTGTTTTTATCTTGTGTTTTTAATGTGAAGTGCCCAGAGACCCCGGGATTGGTGCTATATAAATAAAATTGCCTTGCCTTGCCTTACAGCAGTGCAAACCACAATGCAATGCAATACCTTTCAGTAAATGATGTATAATAAAATACTGCAGGGCAAAAGAGATTAGATACACTGTTCCCTGCATCACTCTGCAGTTATACTTCAGTAATACTGCAAGATATTGTGTTGCATCCTGGCTAGAGCTGCTGTAGGTTCCCCACTTCATGACTTTTCTCAGCAATATCCCTAACATAAGCCTCTCCTTTAGTCAGTTTAACTGTCCACCAATGTAAATGTCAAATGTCTGCCTCAGCGCACTAGTCCCCTCTCTTCTTAGTTGGAGTCCATCACCTTTAAGGAGCCTCTTTTCACAGTAGCTTCAGTTCCCCACAAGGAGGAATCCCTCCTCCTTTTGCCATCCCTTCAAACACCCATAAAACTCCTCAGTCTTCACCTTCCTCGCTCTGTACTTCCTATTCCCCGACCCCACACAGGGAGGAATTCAGAAAAGGCCAGGGAAGCCAAGTGCACCTACAATTTGTTCCACAAACATAAAAAATTCCACCTCACTGTCTCCACAAGATGGTTTGCCAAATTGTTGGTAAGCATGTGTACCACTTCCACACACCCTCCTTTACCATTCTCCCTATATTATCCCTATCCCAGATTGTCATTCCAACCACCCCCTTTCCTTCCTCCTCCACCACCATCTTCTCCACCCCTCTAATCACTGAGTCCCCCATGACTAAGATACTCCTTACTTTATTCCTCTTGCTCTCACCTCCTGGTGCCACTAAGCCACCCTGCCCATTCCTCTTGACTGATTCAGAGTCCTTCCCCTTGAAAAAGTCAGGCATCTGTGCCTCCTTTAGAGTTGCAAGTCAGTTTGCTGTCAGTATTTTGTGGGTTTGGTGGACCACTTTGTGACTGCTCCAGTCTCCTTTTCACTTCTTCTGCCTCTCCCCACCACCATCCAACCTCCTAGGTCAGTGGGCCTCTGGTGGAGTGGTGGTGTGGACTTCAGCTCAGCTGGTGTCACAGCTGAGATATTTCCTCTGTTGCTGCTACAATTTGAATATGGAGCACCCCAAAGGTCCTGCATATGGGGCAGTGTTCCTGCCTCCAGAGCGTAACCCTGGATATGAGTGCCTCACAGTCCCTGCAGCTGACTACCACCCCACTCTACCTATGCTCCATATTGTCTGCTGTCTCCTTATACACAATAACTGCTGGACTGCTGGTACAGCACTTTTCCTTCTACCTGTCTATTACCATTTAGCTTGGGCCCACACTGGCTTACCCTATGTAGGGAGTTTAACCTACGGAACTGCTTTACATTGTTATCTGCCCGATATGCCTTTGGATTCCTCCCTTATACCCCTACCATATATAGATAGTTATCTATGGTTTTCTTATGCCCCCTGCCCTAGATAGGTAGTTGGCTATGGTTCTCTTATGCCCCCTGCCCTAGATAGATAGTTGGCTATGGTTCTCTTATGCCCCCTACCCTAGATAGGTAGTTGGCTATGGTTCTCTTATGCTCCCTGCTCTATATAGGCAGTTGGTTATGGCTACTAATTAGCACAGATTTAGTATTGTAAGTATATGCAGTCAAATACAATACTGCTGTACCGTAGGTAGAGAATTACTAAAATCTCTTTCAGAAACTGATCTGCTTACAATCTGTGGCTTACTGGATCCTGCACTGGCAGAGTCCCTTATGGTCCTGTGGTCTCCCTATGAATGCCACTTAGACAGATGTCACATTCCTACTCTGTGACTCTCTGCAGAAGCCCCATAGACAGCTTCCACACTCCTACTGTTACAAGCTGTGGATGATCCTTAGATATATGGCACACTCTTACTCTGTGACATTCTGCAGATGACCATTAAATAGATATCACACTCCTACTGTGACAGTCTGCAGATGCCCCTTAGACATAGGGCTCATGCTTAATCTGTAACACTATGCAGATGCCACACTCCTACACTTTGATACTTTGCAGATAAGCCTTACCAAGACACCTTACCCTGACCTTCCAAAGTTTTAAAGCAACCTTGAAAACTTATTTATTTAGCCTAGCGTACCCTGTTTTTTAATGATGTTATGTTGATTGTTTTTATTATATTGTTTATTTCTTGAGTATTTTAATTATTCATTGTGCAAGTGCCTTGGTTTTGGAAATGCACTTTTTTATAAATAAAGCATGATTTGATTTGATTTGATTCTCTGTGACACTCTGCAAACACACCTTAGACAGATGCCACACACTTACTCTGTGACACTCTGCAGATTCTTCTGAGGCAGATGCCACTCTCCTACTCTATGAAACTCTAATGGCATCCCTTAGACAGATGCCAAAATCCTACTGTGTAAAACTCTGCTAATGTCCCTTAGACAGGTGCTACACTCCCACTCTGTCACACTCTGCAGATGCTCCTTATACAGATGGCACACTCCTGCTCTGTGACTCTCTGCAAAGCCCCTTATACCGATTCCACACTTCTACTCTTTAATATTCTGCAGATGAACCTTAGACAGATGGCACACTCCTACTCTGTCACACTCTACAGATGTCCCATAGACAGATGGCACACTTCGATGCTGTGACACTCACACGGGACACTGGCAAGTGTGGGGCTTTAGTCTCCTGTCTCCTCTAAGCCTGCTTCAGCTCCTCCCACAAAAAGACATCTGTTTTACAGCTTGTAACTACCATTTAACTCACAAGTAACTGCAAATATTCACATGGCTAGTTCCCCTCCCTGGCTAATAAGAGTTACAGAAATTTAAAGAACACCCCCCCCAAAAAAAAAACTGAATAAAAAAGAATTACAACTGCTTATCACTCACACACATCCTTTAAGTATAAAATGAAATAAATTTACTTTCCTGTTTAAGGTTACCTTGTCTGTTCCCCTTCCTCTCAGCTCTCTCAGAACTCAGAATCCACTGACCATACTTGGAGCATTTTCTCTTGATTATCCACCTCTACCCTGATTCTTTCTATTATACAATATTAGTTCTGTCATGATTCTCTCTGCTATAGAATATTAGGCCAATAAGCAATCTATTACTACCACCAATTATTATATTATATGTAATAATTCATATATATTATATTAGTGGTACTTGTTCAGCTGTTATATTTTGTATATTATGTATTGCTATTAGTTTTAATATTCTTCAGTTTACTTTACATATCTGTTTCCAGTACTGTCTCTAAAGAATTTTGCAACATTGTATGAATCATGTCTTATAACAATAAATTGCATTATACTGCACTGTACTGTATGTTTAAGAAATTACTTTTTTTTGGAGTCACAAATCTGGAGCCCTGTACTCTGTTGCAAGGGCTGGCACTAAATGGTCATTGTGACTATTTAGGGAAATCTATGACTTTGTTTTCTCATTGAGCTGTGTAGTACAGTGTTAATTGCAATCTTATCCAGCGTGGTTGCAAAACTGTTTGTAACCTTATAGAAAAGGGATGGAGAACTGCAGTGCTAATATCCCGCAGGGCCATATGCGGAAGTGTGGTAGCCCTCACACCCACCTGATTTCCTTTATACAGGAAGATGGTAAGGGGGGGATGCTGCAGTGCTACCATTTGAAATGTTGAGGGGGCTGCTGAAATGAGGATGTACGAAAGGAATAGGGCTTGGAGGGAGTACCACTGGAAGCCAAGGAATGTGATTTGCGGTTACAGCACCAGCACGGGAATTAGGATATCACAGGTCTGAATCCTTCTACAGACAAACAGTCACTGTTTGACCAAGGCATGTCACTTAATCTCCCAGTGTTCCAGACCACCTACCTTCAGAAATGAGTAGAAACAGGATCCCACTGGAAATGAGATATTGCATCACAAGCCCAGACACATGAGCCATCAGGCCATAGACCAGACCAAAGGAACCAGTGGCCCAGTGGGGCCACTAAGGTATGTGGACAGATTTCCTGGTAGCACACCTGTTTGATGTCATTAGTGCTATGCCATGCTGCAATATCATCACTAGCGCAAACCAGCATGTTAATGCATGCAAACCAAGTGTGAACCCTTCAATATCTGAAATCTGGGTTTGTTTCAGACACTGCAACCAGGGCAACCCTTCCCCCACTGCAGCACATGCAGCTTTTTGAATAGTGCAAATGAGTGGTAGCACAGGTGGAGTGTGGGTCTGTCATAGGTTTGTGCTGTCACTCCTTATAACTGCACATAAGGTCTCTGATGTGGTATACATATCTTTAGCATCTCATCCATGACACGTCTCTAGCACTGGGGAACAGAGAGGTGCTAGATTATTCAACAGTTGTATGCATAGTTGCCCGAATTGAGGCATCTAATGTATCAGAGTACATATATTGTGCAGTCTACACACAGATTCATTATATCAATTGAAAGGTTACATTGTGGAGGAGACACCTTGTTAGAACAATCACAGTGACAGTTCTATCATTGCTATGGATGGCATATCCTTGATACCAATGTGTTCAGCAAGATAGTTTCACCAAAAAGAGAAAAAAACACTTTCAAACATCCTTTGAAGGGATATTTTGTATTCCAGGCATTTTGGCTTAAATCGAGCCATAGAAATTCCTCTTGCTCTCAGTGGCAGATGGTAGACCTGGGTTACCAGCTGGAGCCCAAACAGGGGAGGGAGGGAGTAACAGCAGGGTGGGTCAGACCCAGACCTTAAACCAGCTGAAGCAGAAGAGGGGGATCAGAACCACATCCAGAATCCACAGTAGTATCAGAGACAGCTGGGGACTGACATAGAGAAGAGTAGAGGTTATAATTAGGCAAGTAAAAGTCAGGGTGCTGGTGGACAGCCTGTGGCTTGCCTCAGTCTGGATGGATGGACCTGTATGGATATAGAATTAGTTAAAAGAGAAACACATTAAATAGTCATTTTATTCTGAGATCCCCTTAGTTAATCTGAAAGTAAAGCCTCCACAACATTAGTACTTAAAGAATGCCAGTCTGCTTTTTCTCCAATTTTTCTATGCTGCAGAATAAATAAGGAAGCGTTTTATTTTTATTTTTTTAACTCAGTGGTGGGGGGAGTCATCCTCTCAAATGAATGTTTTATTCTCAGTCCTTGACAGATCTTGCAAAACGGCACACAACTTAAAATGTATTTTACCCAGGGAGGGCCCATGGATTGTAAAGCCACATCCTCCAACTAAAGTATTTCTTCACCGTCATTGCAGTGTGGATGCTCATTTTAAAGTTGCTGCCTTATTCTTCTTATTGAACATTTCCTAGTTTTTTATGGCTCAATGCAGACATTTGCAGTTCGATAAAAAGCAAATTCCCTCCTCACTCAGAACATAAACACAGATTCTCAAACCCCCTGTGAACACAGAAGATGCAATATGCAGAATTTCATGAAAGTTAGTTACAAATGCAGAAATTTAACCCCACAACAATTGCTCTCAGAAGGCAATCTCCTACCCATGTGCCATGCTAATAATTTGAAAAATAGTGTAAAAGAAATTTGATACCAGAAATATGATTCCAATTTATTGAAGCAGCAGGTGTGAATACCATTTTGTATGTCTAATGAGGGCTGTGTGCTTTGCAACTGGCTACTGTACCAGATGTTAATCTCATAGAAATGCCTGGGACAGCTAACAACGACAGTACACCATTGTTTAAACAGCATCTTTTGTTCTTAAAATACAATTTTTTTCCTCTTGCATGGCAGGCAATTTTAAGAGATTAGATGTATAATTGCAGTAACAATCTCACAAGTTGGTATTCATGGGAGTTAACCACTCTGTTTGGGTTAATGGCCTCAGATCATCAACACCTCCCAGCTAGTGTTAGTACACTGGAAATGCCCTATTGTTATGGTGTTATTGCTTAAATATCTACATGATTTCTGAACCTGCAGATACCACATCACATAACAGATAATCTAAATTACTTCCAAATTGTTTGACACCTTTCTTTATAGACTCAATTCATCAACAAATAAAGCATTGTAGTGAAAAGTCAACCCTTGTTCTTCACGGAAATCCATGCAAACATATGACTTAGCCAGGAGAGGAAGGCCACCTGGCCTATCGAGTATGCTCAATTGTGGAGCCTCTAATCCAGAGATTACAGTGGGCCCTTCCTGTCAACCCTGACCTTCCCCATCATCCAGCCTCACCCTTTCTTGAACCTGCCCTCACCGCCATCAGATTGTGACATCAGATGGCACCACTTGCTCTGTAAAGAAATGTCTGCTGACCTCCTTTTTGAACCTTCCCCCCCAGTTTGTAAAAGAGGCCCCCTTGTGGTCTTGTTTTCATTAAGACAAAAAAGGTCCCCGATATCCACCTTGATAATATTTTTTTAGGTACTTGAAGATTTCAATCATATCCTCACTCTTCCTCCTTTCCATGAGTGAGACTGTATTGAGTTCTCTCAGTCTGTCCTTATATGTTCTGTTCTGCTGTCCATGAACCATCTTTGTCACCCTTCTCTACACTGCCTTGAGTTTGTTGCTATGCTCCCTCAGGTAGGGACTCCAGTATTGCGCACCATACTCTAGGTGCAGTTCTACTAAAGATCTGTACAGCTGCATGCTAACCTCCTCTCTTCTGCTTGTGAACACTATTGTGATACAGCCCAGTATTCTGTTAGCCTTGGCTGCTGCTTTTCTACACTGCGTAGCCTGCTTTAGGCTGCTATTAATGGTTATCCCCAAGTCCTTTTCCTCCTCTGAAACACTGTCTTTGACCCCATTATACACTGTGCTCAGCTCTCAGGTTCTTTACTCCTATGTGGATGACCTTGCACTTCTTAAAACAGAACCCCATCTCAGCTGAACTTTTGCTTTATCACAGTTCAATGGTCAAATAATGTCATTGTGCCCTTCTCTGGTACAACATTTACAGCTTATCTGAAATTCTCCTCCCACGTGTTTTTTGCTGGGTGGCCACGAACACGACAATCATTTCAATTTCTGAACTGAAAAGACAGCTGCGGCACAGCCAAAAACAAACAGATCGCCACCGAGAACCAGGCCCACAAAACAGATCCACCCCAGCACAATAAGTTAACAAATGCATTTTATTTTAATTTCACTGAGAGTTTAATTTTGCTTACTTTCATAGCTGTCACTGTTACAGACTGTTCCTTACCAATAGGGGTTTTGTTGCTGCTGTGGTTACAGATCACTGCTGAGACCACTTTCACGTTTAACAAAAAAAATGTAAAATCAAAACAACTATACACAGCGAAATGTAGCGGCTATCAATCATTGGCACAACAATCCTGTGTTGCCACCTCAAGGTTCTGATAACATCACTGACCTCTCAAGTCTAGCTCTCGAGGTCAGTGATCAGAACCCAGCTGTAGCAAAACAGGCTTGTTGTGCATGGTTGCCCAATCACTATCCTCTATTCTCTTCACCTGTTACTACTATGTGAAAGTGAAAGTGAGCATATTTAAATCATTGTTGGTCTCTTGAGTCTGGTGGTGACGGTAACTCTCCCCCAGAGAGAATCATAGGAAGCTTTTAAACAGTAAAGTCTGCACTGATTAAAAGGGGCAGCATCAGTTTGAATGTCTGTGCTCTGCTAACATTCGTGAATTTTTCCTAAGCTTTATGTCCTTGATTTTCCATCATTGACATCTTGGGCATGGCATTTTTTTCAAAACAGCTTAAGGCTGTTGCAAAAGTTGTCCGATAGTTGATAAAAATAGTTTCTTTACATTAACCATTTCTTTCTTTGGGCAAAGAAACACACTTTATTCTATGAAACATAAATATGTTACTGTATCCAAGAGCAGTCAAAGAGCATGCTGTATTAAAGTATTGCACAGAGTAACTAAAAATTCAACTTCTACTTTTAGGTTTGATCAGCAATATAACTGCTGTAAAACTGGAATCAGTAAAGCGTATTACAATTTGATACAAAGAACCTCTGTTGTGGCAGGAGATGCCTTCATCCATGGGGGGGCAGTAAAGTATTTTTTTCTACCTATATTTTTATGGCTGCATAGTAAGAGCTATACTGACTTACTGCTGACTTGGGGGATATATTGAATGCATCACATTATATCTCCTCCGCGCTCAGCCCTCCAAGTTGAGTTGAAGCACATATAGTACATGAAAGAATCGGTGCACTTTCTCTTTCTTCCCTCATGTTCCCTCCCCACAGTGTAAAAACAGACAAACAAACAAACAAACTTCTCCTTCCCTCAGCTGCTTCTTCACTCCTACCACCCCCCATTCTCAGCCCTGACACGGGATCCATATAAAGATCTTGCCCCCTGCATAATGCCACACCCCTCGTTGGTCTTAATCTGTCAGAAGCTCCTCTTCTCTCCATCCCTTTGCAGGCAGCAACAGCATTAGCTCCCATACTCTCCATCTACATAGATTGTTAGAACTCTGTTTCTGTATCCCACAGTTGCATGAGCGTAGGAAATAAAATTAGCATATTCCAGGTGATGGTGATGGATGCAAGATTAGACTGTGTAGCATTACAGAAATGTGGGCTACCATATTGGGATTATGCATTGGTGGGTTAGAGATAAGGACAAGGGGGTGGGCAGCTCAGCTGTTTATGCCAGGGAGATCACAGAGGCTGTAGAAGATGGGTCCATCATTAGAGTGGTTAGAGAGACAGAGTCACTCTGGATACACTTTACAATGACATCAGGGAAAAAATTATTTATGGGGTGGTCTATAGACTCCATGAGCAGGAGGATGAGAGGAATAGAGATCTAGTGGAAGAAACTGAGGAGGCAGCCACAAAGGGGGAGGTACTGTAGTGGTTGTGGGGACGTCAGTCTACAAGACATAGACTGGGACTTTCAGCACCTAAGAGTAGTAGACATCAGGCCCTGCTAGTTATATTGCAGTACTGCCTACTGTAGCAGCTAGTCAGGACCTCCTAGATACTTGGCAGACTGCCATTCTTGACGTGGTGCTTACAAACTCAGAAATGGTTTGTGGAGTTCGTGTTGGGGAACCACTGGGAGCAGTGACCATAATATGACATGGTTTGAACTGGCCCTGTGTAAAGGTATACCCTTTTCAAAGGCTGTGGTTCTGGATTACAGATGAGCAGATTTTGACCTAAGGAGGGAATTATTCAGGGGAAAGCAAGTAGGATTGTTAAGGAAGGGGAAATTGTTTAACCAGGAAAATCACACTAAGCTGGAGCTTGTTTCAAGCTGTGACCTGGGAGTAAAAGGAAGACCAAATTGGGGACTACAAATCACATCAGTGTATGGCCATAAGGTACAGCAGAGGCAGCCAGGATGCAACACAATACCTTGCAGTAAATGACATGTCACAAAATACTGCATGACAAAAGGGCTTAATTGCCATTGAATTGCACTACTCCCCACATAATACTGCTGCACTCTGCAGTAATACTAGAAGGTATTGCATTGCATCCTGTCTGGCTCTGCTATACAGATGTGGTGGTTTGGGGGCAGTTTTGGAAGTAGTCCCAAATGGGCTAAGGCTCTGTGCATGGTATAGAGCCATGCCACTGGCCTGATACCAAGAAAATACCCTGTGCTTGTTGCATTCCACCGTGTCAGGTGACTACTCTACATAACATCTGAAATACCATTTGCATAATGAAGTCATGTGACACTGATACTCCACCCCTGCCCAAATTCTCTGGCTTTGTGCATTACTATAAAGTGTTGGGGTGAAATGGGGCAGCCTTGCATTCCCTGATATTATGCCAACACACTTAGCAATTGTGTACTATACCACTGTGGCCCCATACAATCACACTTTAGTTAGCCACTTTAAGACACTGTTCTAACTTGCCCCCATTTGTGCTTTTGCAAAACAGTGCGAGAGGAGAGGGTCAGGTAAGTGGCAGCCAAAGTAGCAGAAATCATGGGGCCAAAATCACTAAGGATCCTAACAACAAAACAACACATACAGTGAAATGGGGATTGGGAATGGCATTCCACTTTGTTCCAAGGATAGGACTTTTTCACAAAATTGATCATGGGCAACTGGACCACCAGGTATGTCCAGCGAGGGAAACAATCATCTTAAGGTAACAAGGCTCACAAACAGGTTACAAGTTGTGGGACTGAAGAATGATGGAGGTTCTACACCCTCATGTCACACCCTCTGTCATGCCACAGGGTCTGTGGTACTTTCAGTTTTTATGTTCATCTTTGAATCCCCATTTGCAACCACAAATATCTGATAATCATTATTTGCATTGTAACTTACACTATAGTCACTTAATTACCACTTAGTTGACAACCAAGTGTCTAAATTAACTAGCAATTACTTCAAAGCATGAAGTCCAAAGAATTTATATATCCAAATCCAGCCCTTAAAATGCATAATTTTAAACAAAACAGCCAAAGAAAAACTTATTAAACAATGAACTCGCTGCAATTAAAGTTTAATGTGGACTGTACAGTATTTGTTTAAGACTCTCCTCCCCAGTCAGCTAATTCTGAACTTTGTGTACAGCAGTTTTCACGGGTGGCAGAATGGGGAGCCTCTGTGCACCCAAAATTGTGCCATCCCTAACTGTAACTATGTTTGTGGCCTCAGGTATCCACTTTAATACTTGTTTTCATAAATATAACTTTTCAGGGATTATGATTCACAGCACATTATGCTTTTTTATCCCCGTTTTCCTTTTCAGGGTTTAGAGTAAATCTAAGCAGCCTAGCCAAGAGTCTATATAAAAATCATTTGAATGCCTCCAACTGACCTCCTAGTGCTTATTTATGACATCATAGGTCTTACCATGACAACAGATTGTTAAGTCACAAACACCCACTGTGAGGCTAGTTAGGGACAGTTAGATGCTTTTCTTAATTCAGTGAAGTAAGTCCTGCAGTGCCTGAAACATTGTATTTTTTAATTATTTAAAATGTTTTACCAGGAGAGGCATACTGAGCAAAAGTTCATTTCCAGATGCATCCTGGGGGTATTTAGAACATTCACAGGACAACGTTAACAGACACTGAAGGCATTAAAGTAAAACACAGTTGTAAATATAATAGTTTGAAGCCTTTTAGTTTAGTTGCCTTCTGTTTAAAGGTAACAAAGCAGACCTTGAGCAGGACCTAGTTGAAGCATTTGCTATAAAGTGACTGTTCAGGGACAAGGATTTTGTATTTATTTTTTATTTCTTTCTTTGGTATTTGGAAAATAACTTTTGAGCCAAGGCTCTTTTACAAAGGTTCCACGTCATGTGAACAGAGTATAGACATTCAGTCTTGAAGGTTACAGAGTTTTAGGACATTTGAGACACTGAACAGCACAACAATCAGGAAAATGGAAGAATAGCGATAAATGGGAATAGCGACTGTGGGAGGAAAGAACAGTGAAGGTGACTGAAGGGGGTGGGGGATGCTGTGATGTTGGGGATGGTAAGATGTTGTGGGTTAAATAGAGTAGTGCAGTGGAGTGCTGCAGAGCTGGCCACCTGGAATGCTGGAGTGAGTCGCTGCCTGAAACACTGAGGGTTGTGGGTTTGTGACTGGATGCAGACATTTCTTCTTGTATCTTGGAGTGGGTGTTTGCAATTTTTGGTGGGTTCCCTGTCCCCTGTTCCCCCGACTGTGGTACCCCAGTGATGGTAGCCCCCCTCCCGTGAATTCCCTTCTCAGTGTCTGCTCCCCGAGTTGATTATAATAATTAGGATGCGCATAGCCCTGCATTAAATATTGCTAATTTGTGGCCTTTTTACTGTTTGACATGCCATCACTCTTGTGGGGTTTGTTGATTTGGGTATGTAGCAATTATCAGATTCAGCGAAATGTACTCGCTCCTATGCGAGTCACCATTCTGTTTTCACTATCATGACATGGAATCCTTTCTGAGCAGTAGAAAATAAAACAAGCATTTGTCAATGCTGAATGTTGTCTCACTGGCATTGGCAGTGGTAGTGCAGGAGTTAGAGATGCATAATAGGAATGGCAATGAAGTATTGAACTGACGCCAACCTCACCCCCACCCTGAAGAGATACATTTTCAACATAGGCATTTTGGGACCTCCCCTCATGATCAGTGACACTGTGATTTTGTTAATCTGTCCCAAAAGTTGATTTCCCACAGCAACCACACCATTCTGCGTCACAGGTGCGAAAACACATTTTGGGCAGGATGTGAAAAATTACAGTTGTACTGTTCATAAGGAGGTGTGAAAAAAATGCCAGTGTTGAAAATCTGGCATGAAAATATTGCAGATTTGTGAAGTTACAAGGGTGCGTGGAAACTGCGCAACGCATGCTTATAACACAATCATTTTATGGACTTTCATCACCAAATTTTCAACATACAAATTTTAGGACTTCTGCTCATGAACAGTGTCACTGTCATTTTCTCAAACTGTCCCAAAAACTGATTTCGCACAGCGACCGCACTATTCTGTGCTGGAAGTGCAAAAACACACTTCGGCCAGGATATTTCTCCTCCTAAAATAATCCACACCAGAGTGTTAAAGCAGGGATACCTTGAGCTACTAAAGACACACCTAAGCCACCTGGACTGGACACCAATTGACTCTGCCATTGATGTAAACCAAGCCTTAGACCTTTTCATCAGCCACTTCATTGCGGCCTGCAATATCTTTGCACCTCTCAAAAAGCTGAAGGTCAGGGGGCAGAGCTAACCCTTGGATAACCCCCGATCTAATCACTTTACTCAAACATAGGGATCATCTCTGGCTCTGTGCCCATGCAACATCCAAACCTGGGGATATTCATAAATATAAAGCTGCCAGAAATGAGTGCACGCGGGCAGCTAGGAGAGCCAAAAGCAAATACTTCAAGGAAACTCTCTCCAATTTCTGGGGTGATGGAAAAAAATTTTGGAGTAACTTGAAAGACCTTACAGGCAAGGACCCTAAGTCACCACCCACCATGCTAAACATAAATGGAACACCAACAACTGACCTGTACACCATCACCAACACCTTTAACAATGCGTTCTCCAACTTGGATAGTGTCCTCCCCCTTCTAATTTCTTTGATGCCCCCTCTGGTAGTAACCCTCCTGCAAC
This sequence comes from Neoceratodus forsteri, assembly GCA_016271365.2. Classification (NCBI taxonomy): domain Eukaryota; kingdom Metazoa; phylum Chordata; order Ceratodontiformes; family Ceratodontidae; genus Neoceratodus; species Neoceratodus forsteri. The sequence continues at coordinate 357,730,824 of CM057456.1, forward strand.
TACTCCGCTGCTACACCCTGCCCCACAATTCTACTTCAAGGAGATCCCAGTACATGAAGCCAGAACCTATATTCAGAAGGCCATTCACAATGCAGGCTACAGCGGTGACTCCCTTGACCTGAAGTTGTTAGCACTTGTCCTTGAAGAAGTCCTTGAACCCTTGACAAAGGTCCTCAATCTATCACTAAAGATGTCCCAGTTCCCATCTCACTGGAAACAGGTGACCATCACACCGATACACAAAAGTGGAGACAAATCACTGCACTCCAACTACAGACCTATCTCCATCCTCCCTCCATTGTCTAAGGCCCTGGAGCGCATTGCCTCAGACCAATTAGTCAAGTACCTGGAAAAATACAACATCCAGTGTCCTGAGCAACATGGTTTCAAACGGGCACAGTACCACCACTGCACTATTAGAATTCACAGGCTTCATCCATACCACACTTGATCAAGGAAACTGTGAGGGCAGTATTCATCGACCTTTGAAAGCCTTTGATACTGTGAACCACCCACTCCTACTCAAGCAATTATCAAACATTGGGCTCTCCAATGAAGCACTGCTCTGGTTTTCAAGCTACCTTGGGGAGAGGGTCCACAGGTTAGGATTGCTTGGTGTTACCTCGAAGAAAAGCCAGTCCTTTCAGGGGTCCCACAGGGGTCCATCCTGGGCCACTACTCTTCAGCCTCTTCCTCAATGACCTTCCCAGTGTCTGTCACCAGAAATTACTGCTTCTACTGATGACGCAGTCATGTTCACCAACCACCAAAATGCAGAGCTCCTCGAGAAACAATTACTGCTCAATTCATGCGCATCAAGAATGGTTCAGTCACACAAACTGGTCATGAACTACAGCAAAACAAAGGTTATGACCTTCTACAATGCCAGGAGCAAGTACAAATCCGTGACCTCACCATCCTAAACCAAACAGGGACATTACTTGAACACGTTCCTGATTTTAAATACCTAGGTGTCACATTGGACAGCTCACTGTCCTACCATCGGCACATAGATTCTGTCGCCAAAGCCACCAACATCCGTATAGGCCTGCTCTACAGGCACAAACACTGCATGACTCCTGACACTCTCCAGTTGGCTATCAACAGCTCTGTCACCTCCATCATCGATTACGGGCTAGCAATTTATGGCTCTGCCTCCGCCTCTGCCCTCCGCAGAATTACAGTTGCACTCAACAAAGCATGCAGGCTGCTAACTGGGGCTGATCGACTTACACACACTTGTGACCTGTACACTCGGGCAGGATGGCTACCTCTCATCAGCAGGATACAGAATCAAACCTGCCTCTTAGCCAAAAAAGTCCTCCTCGGAGTCATGCCCCCGGGCATTGAAAGGCTACTTATTGACCACCACAACACCCAGAGAACTAGAAGTTCACAACAACTAACCTTCCTTGTCCCCAGATGCCGGGACTCACCAGGGGCCAGAGACCTTTGCCCACAGAGCACCACAGTGGTACAATACTCTCAACAAAGAAACTCTTACTGCTGCTGCTCTTGGCCCTTTTAAGAGACAACTCCGACTTCATCTAATTTCAACTAGTCATTGTGACTGCCTTGCCTAATCGGGGGCCCACCGTTCACTGCCCTCCACTTCCGTCTTGAAAGCTATCTCTCCCACCTTGCCTCCTTCTACCTGCCTACCCCTTGCCCCTCTCCTTTTCCTCCTGGGCATTTCTGACTTTTATCCCCTCCTCTCTTTCTCTCTCCCTTTAGAGCTCTTACCTCACCCTCTACCCTCCGACAATGGCCTTCCTGCCTGCATACCCATTCCTCTCACCTGCAGTGCTTATTTCAAGATTGCCCTTGGCTGGTTATGTCATGCTACCTAACATTTGGCACATTTTGAATTACTGGAATTTCCTAAGCCTCATTCTCTTACTTCTTGTTATTGTGTAACTATGTACTATTATGTTGACCTTTGTATGTATGTATACCCCATTCCTTCGACTTGGAACCTTTGTAAACGAGCAGTTCCTGCTCAAAGGTATTTGTAATCCTAGATTTCAATAAAATAAAATAAATAAAAATTATTTAAAATGACAGCTGTACTGTTCATAATGAGGTATGGAAAAATGCCAATGTTGAAAATCTGGAGTGAAAATATTACAAATTCATGAAGTTACAAGTGTGAATGGAAACTGTGCAACGCACGCTCGTAAAACAGTCATTTTTGGATTTTTTTCACCAAATTTGCAACATAGGCTTTTTGAGAGCCCACCTCATGAACAGTAGCACTGTCATTTCGCTAATCGGTCCTGAAAGGTGATTCTGTGCAGTGATCGCAAAATCACCTTCTGAGACAGAATAATGCCATGACAGTGACTGAATTCATGAGGAGGGGTCCCAATAACCCCATGTTGAAAATTTGGTGCAAAAATTCCAAAAAATGTCCGCGATATGCACCAAAGTTGAAAAAACTCTATTTATGCCATTATTCAGCTTACCGGCATTTCTTCAGTTCGTGGTCAGCTTTGAAGAGTGCAGACATGTTCCCAGTCCACCAAAGATTGTTACACCAGACTCTGGAGGTAAGTATGGGCTGAAGTGGGGGGTGTGGGGAGGCAGGGTGCACAGAGGGTGGGCGCGGGTTGGGGGAGGGAGTAGGACAGACCGCAAGGGACTGTTTTCTTCTTTTACAGGTTAAAAAAAAAACACTGCAGGATTTTTTTTTAAAGGGGCATTTGGAACACTGGGGTGGGCACCCAGCATGCTACCAGAGTGTTTGGGGGGGCTAGCCAATGGGATATTGGGCACCCCCCTTGGCACACAACAAATTGGGGGGCATTATGTGGACAGGGAGTGGGCTTCCCCATCTACAAATGAACTGGGTCAGGGCATGCCGATGGGGATTGGGCACCCCCCAAAAAAAACATCATGGCAGGCAGTGGCGGCAGTCACTGCCACTAAGTTTACTTGAATGCTTCACCAGGAAAGGCACGTCGAGAGATGCCGCTGTGTGACGAGCTTAGCTGTCACTGCAGTGGACCTTTTCTTAGATGTGCTCACCACACTACATGTTGCTGGTGTGGCACCTGCATGCGCCTTATTGGGGAATGAGGGACGCACCTACTAATGCGTGCCCTGCATTCACCCACAGTGACCACACCTCCAAATCTGCTACTACTGCAATATGTTGGCTGGCACGCAAACGCAAGCCAACATAAAAACAGGAGCTCACAGTTTCTTTACAGTGTAATGGCTTATCAACACTAATCTCTTTTGCCACTGTTGCAAATGTAGCACTCTACTCTGGACTCACCTAGAACTTATCCAGTTTTGCCAGGCTTGGTCACTAAGGCAGTGGGGATGGGAAACCAAAACCCTGCAGGAGTTTTCTGCTTATGTGTGGGCACTACTCATAGTATTTTCATCAAGCTTCCAAGCCTAGAAGTTTACTTACCTTTGTGTTAGGTCCTCCCCACCTCCATCCATAATGCAGAGCTCCCATGGGTAGATGTGTCTGAAGTCACTACATCGCCATGCACCACACTCTGACATATGGATGTGTGAACAGAACTAGAACTCTGGAGTTGTGTAAACATGGCTGATGTGAAGGGATTGTTAAATGATGAAACCAAAACCGCCAATGAAGGCAAAGTGAGAAAATGGAGTTAACTGAAATGATTTAGAGGCTTTCAATCTGCTTTTGAAGAGCACTGGTACTATAAGTGGCTGATGTGATGGGATGCCCACACTTGAAGACAGAGTGCCAGATACTGAAAAAAATTACTCATGCAGTTTGATTCCTCCAGCAAATTTTTAAACACATTTTAAACTGTAAATTGCCTACACAGAATTTCTAAGGACAAAGCTAGAGTTTTCAGGAATTGTAAAGTCTCATGGCCCTACAAGATTTGAGTAGGGACTACAGTTTTCTGCCATAAATATGTTTACCATTTGCTGGGGCAAACCTAACTGCAGATACAAAACAATTTGAATATTGTATCTGGCCAGAATCTTTCACATCCTAGAGGAGAGACCTACTATGGGCTATTATTTCAGGTGACTGAAACTTTTTATCTGACAGTGTTCTGTTCATTACAAATAAGTGGTCACCCAGTGCGTATAGACAGAACATGCTAGCATTGTCTCCTTCAGAGCTGCATGACTGGGTGCTGACTACCCATAACAAACTGTCCTCCACTCCAGAGCTGCATACTTGGGTATTACCCACAACATTCTTATTTATTATGGTATAGCATAACAGTAGTATCTTTCCCTTTCACTCAGAGCCCAGACCAGACTGCACGACTGACTATCAATGGAATGTAGGCCTAGAGGGCATACAACTACATAATGAATATCTCTGAGTGACAGCAGGCTGACGTGTATCTTGGACTCCTGAGGTGCCCTTAGGCAGAGCACAAGGCCTTTTTTTCTCAAAATGGTCTTGCCATCCTAAGAGGGAACATTTGTGACTCTCTATAATATGGGCATGGGAATGTTCAGGGAGATTTCACTCCAAAAATAACATAAATCCTGCTAGCAAGAATAAACTTTCAGCAAGGTGAATGTACAAGTAAAGACTGGTCTATAAACATCAGGAGTGGTGTGACTGGGACTATGCCCTGCATGCGATACTGCATTGCAAATCATGTTTTTTAAAAATGGTCTTCACTGTTGACCTGAATGCCTGAATGAAAATGAGAAACTATTTTACTTAAGAACCAGTGGGATTGTATAAGGGGTTTGGCATTATACAACAAAGCATTACCCTGCCCTATCATAAATTGATGCTTTATAGTTTCAGTGGAATACTGCCAATAATCCAGATGGAATGGCACTTCTTTTAAAATGCATCCCAGAATTATTTGATACGTTCTATGGAATTCCGAAAGTGTTTTGATTTAAACAATGCATTAGTTTTTGTCAGTTGTCAGTTTACAAAAACCTAATCCACGGTTTACTTAAACTATGGAATACTTATACATGGTTTATATACAGTAAACTGGGAATTACTAATCACTAAGGTGATTGTGTCACTCGGTGAAGTGCCACAGGTGCTTAAAGAGGGACTTAGAGGAAGGGGGAAAGGACAGGCCCCAATACTCAAGAAATGGGTCAAGGTATGTTTAGAGAAGTTCTTTGCAGTCCACATTCATACAGATCAATAGCACAAGTTAGTACCATGTTTAGGTCAGCAGACGGATGGGAGGGGGTGATGGTTAGTTGCAGGAAATGCAATGTTTTTGTCATCCAGAGATGGATCTGGATCCATGGAGGATGCCCAGTGTGCAGGTGTATACCATCGCAACAGTGACACGTTTACAGCGCTGCATCAATATAGTGCCAAATTTTGGTGACTGACATATTCAGTGAACTGTCTGTTCCCCCATCCCCAAGGTCTGCCCCCCCCCCCGAGTTGGTATATTTAGTAAGGGGTGTGTGTGGGGGCACAGCCCCCTGCAAACAAAGAGGTCGCCGAATATGACAGTAGCCAAAATCTGGTGCTGTATTGACTTGGCACTGTAAATGTGTCACTGTAATGCCATGGAACCATGTGCAGGAGGATTGAGGCCCTTGCTGATAAGCTCAAAACTCTTGTGGCAAAGTGATGTTTCTGAAGATCATCTCAGAGTGACGTGTCATGGAGACTGCAGATTTGCTCCCCCAGAGGCCCACCAGGGTCATTGTGGGTAGATGGAATGTGGTGGGTAAGGATGAGGAGGGAGAGGAATTAAACTATAAAGGGTGGAATTCCAGGGTAGAGACCAGGAACCAATTCAGACTGCTGAATCCAAAGGGGAAAGCAGCCCTGGAATCCACAGCACAGGAGGCCGCCCCAGATTAGTGTGCACGAAAGGGGATTGGACATGGCAGGAGTAAGATAAGGATTCTAGTACTGGGAGACACATATAGTCAGAGGTATGGGGAGGTAGGTGTAAGCCACTGCTCAGGAGGACAGAACTGTCTGCTGCTTTTTCAGGGGCAACACTGGGCAGGGTACTCCCTTGCGTAGAGAAAAACATCAAGGTAGAAAATAGGAAGCCAGATGAGATAGTTCATTTAGGCACCTACAATACAACCTGGTGGGCAGCAGCATAGATAGGGTAAAGGACAGCTTTCATGAACAAGGCAGAAAGCTGAGGGTAGAGGCAGAGGAGATAGCCTTTTGTTAGGTCCTACTGGCGCTATGTGAGGGTGAGGATACTTAGGAGAAAATTAAGGAATTTAACATGGCTTAAGGGCTAGTATGGGAAACAGTGATTCTTCTTTTGGGGCACATTCCTGCAGGAGTACTGGTTGCTAGATATGGAAGCTAGGCATCTGAGCAAGGATGGCACCAGTGCACTGGAGTAGGAATTAGATGTGAAAATTGGCAGTTTTTTTAAAACTAGGGAGGGGGTGGTATGTACAGACAGGTCTCAGATCATATACAGTGCACATGCACAGTGCTATAGTGACTCTTCCTTTACACCCTAAGAACAATGTCTGTTGCTTGGCCAGTGACAAACATGGAGTTCAACACATGGCTAAAGGGTTAATGCTAGGAGTCTCAGAAAAAAAAACATGGGACCTCCAGGCAGTGATGTCATAAGACCAACCAAGTTAACAGCAGTTATAGAAACATGGGTAAAAATAGAACCATGACTGGGACCTCACTATCCTATTTAGAATGAATAGGGGAAAAGGCCAGGGGAGGGATGACCCTTTTCATTAGAGACAATACACAGCAATGGAAGCCAAGGACCTTTGGGGATGAGACTTCTCAACCTCATTCTCTATTTAGGTAGTTATTTGGAATAGTAATAGGAATAGCAGTAATGCATCACTGGTAGGAATAAGAAGGGGGGCTCAGGGGGCTTTGCCCCTCCCAAAATAAAAAAATCCACTGTGTGTGTGTGGAGTCAGGGTATGGGGGGGTACAGCCCCCCGATCGTCTCTGTTCCAGTTAGTGCTGAGACTGGTAAGCTGTTGACTGTTGCCTAGCAACAGTCAGGTAGCTGATATCACTATCTTGTACGCCATATTTGTCCCTCAAAAACTGCAGCTGCTCCTATCATTGTTCTACATGAAATATTTTTATATCCTTATGTTCAAAATCAATAGTTTATGGAAATGAAATGTAGCCATCAACCTGAATACACCAAGAAGTAACCATGAGTCATTTAACAGCAACACCACTGTTTTTCATTACTGAAGCATGAATTAACATGCCTTGAATTTGCACCGTGTACTGAGTACACTTGTCCTCTTAATAATTATAATTATATAATCTATTAATTCAAAATAATATTCTTCATCTTTCAGACATAATATGTCAACATTATGGTTTAGGAATATAATAACATAATGTGGAAAGTTGTTTTGAAAATAGCTTGATAAAGAAAGCATTTTACGTCATACTGTAATACAAAACAGCAAAGTCAAAGTAAAGGTCACTATACAAATACTGCTAAGTTACTGTAGAGAGAAAGTCAGAAAAAGGTCACACTTGACATTAATAGTAATAGTAATTGTATTTGTCCCATGCCTTTCAGAATGTCAGGGTACTTTAACAGTAAGAATAAAAGCCACGTACAATAAAACACAATTAAGAACAGAGAGCAATAAAATTCATTTCAATAAAATCAGACAGGATAGGCTTGGTACCAGAGATGGGATTTTAAGGCCTGTTTAAAACCCCTCATGGTCACACACTCCCGACGCCGACAGGTAGAGAATTCCAGGGCAGGGCTAAATGCATAAATGCACGAGCCCCTGATGATTTTAAAGATACCCTTGGAATCTCTAGCAACCCCTCATCAGCTGAGCGGAGCAATTGCTGGGGCAGTAAGTAACCAGAATCTCTTTCAGGTAGTCCAGGCCCTGTCCATGTAGGGCTTTATAAGGCAGAGGTCCAACTTTAAAAGTGATCCGCCACTGAACCAGCAGCCAGTGCAGTTCACGCAGCACCAGAGAGATGTGACATGTCCAGGGAGTTCCCATCAACAACTGAGCTGCAGCATTCTGCACTAGCTGCATGCGGCAGATATCAACCCCAGGTAGCCCTAGATAGAGATAGTTGCAATAATCAAAGCGCGAGGTCACAAAGGCGTGGACCAGCGTAGAAAGATCGCTGGATGGAACTAGGTGCTTGACCCTGGAGATGTTCCTCAGATGATAAAAAGAGGACTTGATGACTGCTGACACCTGGGATCACAGTGTCAGCGCATCATCAAGAATCACCCCCAGCTCTCACACCCATTCAGAGGTAAGGAGTTGGAAGTCCCCAGGAAAAGACCTGTAGGCAAACCCGCTCCTGACCCTCTATCTGGCGACCCGGGTCCACAACCATCACCTCAGTCTTTTCAGAGTTCAACTTCAGCCAGCTGGAATTCATCCAACCCTGGATTTCAGTGAGGCAGATGTTAAATACCGAGAGTGCTCTATTCTGGTCAGGTGCAAAAGACAGGCAGAGCTGGGTATCATCAGCATATCAGTGAAACCTCAGCCCATACCATCTTGCAATGTCTCCGAGGGGTAGCATGTACACCGCGAACAACATGGGGGACAATACTGAACCCTGAGGAACCCCACATGACAGAGAGACCAGGTCAGAGGAATAAATCCCCGACACCACCCTCTGAGTTCTACCAGTGAGGAAAGATTTAAACCACCTGAGGACTGTACTGGACAGGTCACAGATGAACCTCAGGCATTCAAGCAGAACCCCATGGTCTAAAGTGTCAAATGCTGATGAGAGATCAAGAAGAACCAAGATGGAATGGCTTTTCTGATCTCTCGATATCAGAAGACCATTGAGCACCCGAACCAGTGCAGTCTCGGTACTATGCCTCTTTCAAAAACCAGATTGGAGAGGTTTGTAGATGTCATGGATGGTCAAATGGTTCTTCAGTTGTAGAGCCACTACTTTCTCAATCACCTTCCCCACAAAGGGGAGGTTAGAGATAGGTCTGTAGTTGGCAGTGCAGTCTGGGTTCAGAAAAGCTTTCTTCAAGAGGGGTGTCGCCACCGCCTCCTTCAGAGAGCTAGGAAACTCACCCAACTAAAGGGAGCACCAGACTATCTGTGCTAAGACTGGGCCAATGATATCACAACAACCCATAATCAGGGAACTTGGGCCCGCATCTAAACTACAGCACATAGGGTGCATACCCTGGACAATCCGCATAAAATTAACGAACTCCGGCCGGTCGAAGGTACTCCAGGAAAAGTGAGGGAAAGTGACCGAGCACCAATCAATAGCATCTCCCATAGATGGAGCCCAGTCCTGATGTCAGCCACCTTATCTGCAAAGAATCAAACGAGCTCATCGCATTCCACTTGTGAAAAGGCTCTTCGCAACTGCAGGCAGGCTGGGTTGCACAGTCTGTCCACAGTTTGAAAGAGCTGAGCCGGTCAGTTCGGGAGCAGCTGCAGTCTCCCCTGACAGGAACTCTGAATTCTTGCAGGAGATTGCAGATTGATAGATTTGATAATGCTCCATCAATCTAAGATGGTCGACCTCTAGGGCGGATTTCCACCAGCAATGCTCTAACCTTCATCCTAGTTGCTGCATCTCCCTCAAGGTCCTATCAAACCAAGAGGATCCAGGATGAAGGGAGAGAGGACGAACATGGATGGGAGCAATACAATCCAGAGCTGTAGTAATGGCCTTATTATAGGCCAGAACCAAAGCTTCTGGGCTACCACTTTCTCCAGGAAGTATACATAGGTCAAGTACTGCCACCAGGCCATCAGGGCTTACATCCCATAAAGGGCAGTATCTGACCATCTTGACAGGGGTGAGCCTACGAAGGGGGGGGGGGCATGGAAACTGAAACCCACGGTGTAGTGATCAGAGAAAGACCAGGTCAAGAGAGTGTCCATGTTTGTGGGTAGCACAGGTAACAATCTGTGTAAGGCCCAGTGATGTTATCAGCTGGAGGAAGTGTTGTCAAAATTGTGAGAGTTCGTCGTAGACCCAGGCATTGAAGTCGCCCAGGACCATCAGCCTGGGCGACTGAAATGCCATGTCAACCACAAAGTCTCCTACTTCCTGAAGGAATCGCTTCTCATCCCTGGGTGGATGGTAGATGAGGACGATCCTACAACCTACACCTGCTACTACAGTACACTCAAATGACCCAGTCTCCTCAACTGGTACACTTGTGAGGCCCAGTTCCATCTTGAAACAGACCGCAATTCCCCCCCTCCCTGCAGTCCTGTCTCAGGCAGTGTATCACCAAGTACCCAGCCAGAATTGCAGCCTCCAATGTGGGGCCAGCATTCTCATCCAGCCAGGTTTTGGTGATGCAAGCCAGATCAGCTGTCTCAACAAGATCTGCAATAATTGCAGTCTTGTTTTTAATAGATCTGGCACTGCATAGCACTGCCCGAGTTGGATGAGCTTCCGGGGGACCACCCGGACTGCCTGCCCACCAATAGTAGTGGTGTCCTTGGGTATGGAAACCAGGCATGGAGGACCATGCTCCAGGATCCATTTCACCCCAGGGCATCTTCTGGACCTAACGACCCTGATGTGAGAGATCTGCTCATTCCTTCTCCACCGTTCACACCCCCCAGCCCGTCCCCCTCCCCCCGACGGGCAATTCCCAGCGCTCTACAGTGCTGGTAAGTTGAAAACTGCAGAGAGGGGGAGATAAAAGGGCAGAGTGCATGAAGGGTAGAGGATGAATAGCGCACGACCATGGGGCAGGCCTCTAACACATAACACTAATACTAACCCAATCAGAACAAAACTACGCCAAGCCAAAACAAAAAAGAAAACCCCCAACAAATTATCTTAAAACAAAACCCAGAAAATAAAACAATTCAACGCTCCACCACTCTCACTTAGGGAGAGTTAAATAAGTGAACAAAGCGTTAAACAAGCAACCATACAAAGAAATTTTACTTAAATTAAACCCCTATCAGAATCGCTTCCTCTCTCTCACACCGACAGGCTAAAGCTTCAAGCAAACAAATCAAAAATTATAATAAACAACCCTCAATTTCCCACCCCCCAATAAATCAAATATATGGAAATAAATTAAAAATAGGAATGACTGAATCAAAGTCCAGGGACAGCGGTAAGTCTACTGGAAGGAAATCCAAACATTGAATAAAGAGTCAGTCTTCTTAAACCTGTAACTTAAATTCAAACATGCAGAAAGCAGACCAAACAAAAGTAATGAGTGTCTTCAAGCCCCCAGGGCACTCTCACTGCCCAGGGGGACTAATAGAGTACAGGTAATACCAGTCACTGAAAAAAAATGATCAGTTTTCTTAAAGGGTACCTAAACAAGCAGTTTTTTAAAACTGCAAACTCCAAAATCTGGCTTTATATCGAGGTAAAGTAAAGGCTGCTATTTACATTCATGCAAAAACTGCATTTATGTAAATAACATAAATGCAGTTTCATAGCTTTTGAAAAATGTAAACATTAGCCTTTCACTTTCAAAAAACAGCCTTGGTTTCTCCCTAAGATGTCTGTCAAGTGTGTTAAGTGATGAGTCATGATGACATCATAGGAGCCAGAGACAGAGATCCACATATATTTCTATAGTGCTAACTAGTTCTTCTTTCCCTCTTTATTTTGAATTGTTATACCAGAATGATCAACTCCATGTATTAACTCTTGGATTATTTTGATCAGTACATGTTAGGCTATGATATTGTTCATTTTGTTTACTTTAACTTGCGGAAAATGTTTTGCAATCCAGCTGACTTTTTCTTTGGCAAACTGCATTACAGTACAACACTTCAAATACCTGATGATCAAGTAGTTGAATGATGCACTGAATTTTGTATTTTGTTAACCATGAGAGATGCACTAAGCTGAAAGCTTGTTTACAAGTGTGGCCTGGGAGCACAAGGAAGTTTAGTGACTTGCTTAGGGTCACACAGCAAAGTACCGGTCTTGTTCAGTTTCAAAGCTCATGCTCTCTTGTTAATCCACAACTAAGGCTTTCTTTTCCATGTGAACCCCCTGCACCTAGCCTGCCTTCTGTTGCATACCCCACCATCCATACTTGTCCTTAGTACTGCCTGGGGCCTCATATGAGCTTGCGGTCTCATGAAGAGAATTATCACACCTCAGATTGTAATCTTGTACCTCAGAGAGTTTTGCACACCTATACTGATACGCATCATTAGCTGGCACTGTTAAAAATGCCTCCCAAATCACTCTCCAGTCTACATTCTCAATGTTTGACTTCTGCTCCCACAGGAAACAGAGTGGATCACCACCCTTCTGCACAGTGACGGTAGTGTGTACAGTTCCCCTGTTGTGTTTTTTTCCCACCCATTAAGCAACAACTAGGTCTTCCTGGAGGGGCAAGCAATAAGCATCATGACCCACCAGAAAAACTGCTGCTCATGCCCTCATAAGGGCTGCACTTACAATGGATAACAATTTTATTAGCAGGAGAGGAATACTAATACCTTGAGTGAATCCACCTGACTTCCAGTGTCAGACTACTCCTTTACCTGTGATCCGCAGAACCCTGCAAGACAGTTCCCAGCAATTCTTCTCCAGTACTTGTCTGTGCTGCACTCCACAATGCGAGTTGGCTGGCTACCACCCTTCCAAATCTTGAATGAGCTATACACAACTCCCTCAATACTGTCCTAACAAACATCAACATCCCCCACCCTAGGGTAATCTCCCTACACTGAATTCAAGTAACAGTTTAGGTGCAGCTCTGTCACTCTGAGTATTTGTCATTGCTGGCTACTGTCATCCACAGTCAGGAAGTGATCATGATGCTGACAGCCCCGCATTTCAGATCTCACAGTGATCTGCTCAGCGTCCTCCTTCATGTCTTCAACTAACCTGAATTTAGCTGTATCCTGCTGGAATGGTCTCTTCAGTCCTTCTCTGGCATTCATTCTTCTCACCTGCTCCCCACACCAAAAACTGGTGAGTTCACTACCCTTCCGCATCATGAATGTGTTTAGTACAGTCTCCCATGTTTTATTTAAATATTAATAATAAACACGATCTTCTGGTATGCCAGGCTGATAGCAGCATGGCGCAAGTGGAAAAATAGGCTTTCCTACCCATATAAGATCTAAACCACCTATGATTAGGCACTATTAAATGAAGTGCATAATGATGTGCGCATCAATCATTTAATAGCCCCTAATCAAAGGTAGCCTAGATCTTTTAAGGATAGGAAAGCCAATCATTCCCCTTGTTCCCTGCTGTTATGAGCCTGACTTACTGGAAAGATATGTTTATATTTGATATGTCAAATAAAACAGGGACTGTACTACATGCATTCATGATGCAGAAGGGTGATGAGCTCACCAGTTTTTAGTGTGAGGAGGAACAGTAAAGAATGAATACCAAAGGGGGACTGAGAAGGCCACTCTTGCAAGGCACTGCTATATTCAGGGAAGGAGGAAGACAGAAGGAGAGAAATATGAGCAGATTACTGTGAGAAATAAGATGTAGGGCTGCCAGTACCTTGATCACTAAATGACCCCGTTGTCCTGGCCAACATTCCCCTTCCCATAAAACCAGCTCATGCAATTGTCCAAGGCTATGTGTGGATATTAATGTATGAAATGGCTGCCACCACACGTTCAGTCACTTCATTAACAGTCTAGTATTGCTTGTAAAGCACTTTGGGATGCAATGTGTATGAAAACCACTATATAAATGCTGATTCTTCTTATTATTATTTCCCATGGAAAAAGAAGATGAGACACACATATATTTGAGTTTCAAGAAAGTATGAACTCTAACATTGGACTGCACAAGAACTTTGCTACAAAAAAAGTGGTGGCTGTACAGGGTGGTGAAGGGTGTGGCTGCACCCCTCCCCAACATAGTAATGTACTTGCCTGCTGCTGCTGCTGTATTTCACTTTGTTGAAGAAGTCTGATTTATTGATTGTACAAATGTTTACATTCAAACTATGGATTACATTTGTAGGTTCTGTCAAAAACGTACTAGAAAAGAATAATAGCAGAAAATATAAAGGTTTAATAAAAATGTTAAAAAGTGCATATTAAGCATGCACACCACCCCAGCACCCCCCATTGTAGCATCCTGGATCCACCATAACCACTAGACCACCAGGTTATTCAAAATTTGTACTGCACTGTTGTTTGCCACAGAGAAAGTCGGTTAGATTAAAACACATTTTCAGCATGTTAAAGTAAACAAAATGAACAGAACCATAGCCTAACATGTGCATTTTATAAAATAATGCACATGGTTTTGACCATTTGGGAGAAACAGTTCTATACAAAGAGAAATAAGAACTAGTTAGCACTACAGAGAGCAATATATCTCTCTAACTTTGGCTCCAATGATGTCATCACATAACAGATTTGGCGGCCATTTTAGGAAGCAGGTAAGATAGTTTTTTTGAAATTGGTAGGCTGATTTTACAATTTTCAAATGCTCTGGAACCACATTTAGGTAAATTATGTAAATGTAGTTTTAGCATTAATGAATACAGCAGCCTTTCCTTTAGTCACCTACGGAGTCAGATTTTTGAATAGTTTGATGTCAAAAAGTTGTTTAGGTATCCTTTAAAGCTGTAACATAAATCCAACAAACATTTGGCAATGCCGAATGTTTGCTTGCTGGCATTGGCATTGGTAGTGTAGAAGTTACAGAGCTGCATAATAGGAATGGCAGTACGTATTGAACTGAAGCCAATTCTAGCACCACCTTGCAGAGACTGACAGGCATTGACGTGTGCCTTTGGGTCCTCAGGCATAACAGCCACGCCATTTCACCACACCCTACCCTGCAGATACTGACAAGTGTCACGGTGTGCCTTGGGGTCTTTGGCCCTTATGCACACCCTATTCCATCAGGAAATATGGTGAGATGGGTGTGGTATAGGAGAATGGGGTGAACTTTGGGGCCGAAGAGTCCAAGGCATACCTCGATGCCTCTCACTGGCTGCAGGGTGTGGAATGGTATGAGCATTACAGGTGAGAATCCCAAGTCACACCCCTGATGCCTATCATTCTCTACAGGGTGGGTATTTTCACTCCAAATTTTCAACATGTTTTTTTTGTGACCCCCACCTCATGAACAGTGGCAATATCAGTTTGTTAGCCGAAAGCTGCTTTTGCACAGTGACTACAGCATTTAGCACCACAGGTGCAAAAACACATTCCAAACTGGATGTGAAAAATGACAGCTGTACTGTTCATGGGGAGGTGTAAAAAATGGCAATGTTGCAAATCTGCAGTGAAAATATTAAAAAAACTGGTGAAGTCACGAGCGTGCACAGAAACTGTGCAACGCACACCTGTAATGTAATTAGTTTGGGGGTCTTTTACAGCAGATTGTCAACACAGGCATTTTGGGACCTCCGATCATGAACAGTGACACTGTGATTTTCTTTATCTGCCCCGAACAATGATTTCCCATAGCGACCATGCATTTCTGCCGTGAAAGTGTGAAAACACATTTCGGCCATGTTGTGAAAAATGACAGCTGTACTGTTCATAAGGAAGTGTGCAAAATGCCACTGGTGAAAATCTGGACTGAAAATATTACAAAGTCATGAACTTATAAGGGTGCGTGGAAACTGTGCAATGCTCACTCATAACACAGTCATTTTACGGACTTTTGTCACCAAATTTTCAACATAGCCATTTTAAGACCTCTGCTCATGAACAGTGTAACAGTGATTTTCTTAATCTGTCCCAAACATTGCTTTCACACACTGACTGCACCATTGTGCGCTACATGTGCGGAAACACATTTTGGGTGAGATGTGAAAAATGGCAGCTGTACTGCTCATAAGGAAGTGTAATAAAATGGCAATGTTGAAAATCTGGCGTGCAAATATTAAAAATTTGCAAACTTGCGAGTGTGTGTAGGAACTGTGCTCTCCTAAAACAGTCATTTTAAGGAATTTTGTCACCAAATTTTCAACATAGCCATTGTAACACCTCTGCTCATGAACAGTGTCACTGTAATTTTCTTAATCTGTCCCAAACATTGATTGCGCACACCGATTGCGCCATTGTGTGCTACATGCAGGGAAACACATTTTGGGTGAGATGTGAAAAATGACAGCTGTACTGCTCATAAGTAGGTGTGGTAAAATGGCAATGTTGAAAATCCGGAGTGCAAATACTAAAAATTTGCGAACTTACGAGCATGCATAGGAACTGCGCAACGCACACTAGTAAAACAGTCATTTTTATGAATTTTTTCACCAGATTTGCAACATAGGCTTTTTGACAGCCCGCCTTATGAACACTGGCACTGTTGTTTCATTAATTGGTTCAAAAAGGTGATTTCGTGCAGTGACTGCAAAATCACCCTTCGGGCCTGATTAACACCAAGACAGTTCAACAATTCATGAGGAGGGGTCCCAAAACACCCATGTTGAAAATTTGGGCCCAAAATTCCAAAAAATGCCTGAGGTATGCAATAAAGTTGAAAAAACCCTATTCATTACATTTTACAGCTTACCGGCATTTCCTCAGTTCGCGGTCGGCTTTGAAGAGTGCAGACGTGTTCCCGGTCCACCTAAGATCGTCATGCCGAGCTCCGGAGGTAAGTATGGGGTGAGGGGGGTGTGGAGAGGCAGGGTGCACAGTGGGTAGATGCGGGTGGGCTGGGAGAGCGCCGAGGGAATGTTTTCTGGTTTACAGGTTTTTGGTTTTTTTTAAAGGAAGACGATGCGGGACGTTTGCCATGCTGGGGTGGTCTCCCAGCATGGCAGCTAGAAGGCTGTTTGGGGGGGCTGGAGCTGACGGGGGATTGGACACCCCTCATCGGCCATATGGACGTGTGCCATGCTGGGGTGGGCTCCAGCGTGGCACCTGCAAAGCTTTTTTGGGGCATGGAGCCGACAGGGATTGGGCACCTCTGCCAGCCATACAGTATGTGCATGGGGGGGAGCACGTGAGCACACAATATGCGTGCGTGCGTGTGGAGAGGGGAGCTCTGCTCACTGAAGCGGAGCTCTCCCTTTCAACTGTATGCCTCTGCATTTTCAACTGCTGTCATAGACAGCTGGAGCAGTGATTGGAGAACCACAACCACGCCTGTAAACACACTGACTGAATTGGAAGACGCTGACGCACCTACGAAAAACTCGGATGATGGCACTATGTTTCTTGCACATGCGTGCAAGCAAACATAAAAATGCAAAAAATGAGTCAAACAAAAATAATGAGTTTCTTCAGCCCCCCCAGGGCCCTCTCACTAGATTAGTGAAACACAGGCAATGTCAATCACTTAATAACTTAAATCTGGACCTGCAAAAAGCAGATCAAATGAAGATGATAGAAATCTTCAGCCCTCGAGTCCCTCTCACTGCCCAGTGGGACAAACAGAACACAGGCACTCTCACTGCCTGAACCAAGGGATAATGCCAATAGTAAATGTTTTCAGCTCCCAGACCCTCTCACTACCTGTGGGGTCTGTCAAAGACACAGGCCCTCTCACTGCCTGCCAATATACCAGCAACAAATAATAAGAAATTAAAGATTGACCTTATGCAAGATATCTTCACAACAGGAGTCCTCTTCTCATGGTCCATTCAACGCAGGAGCGGCACCCAAAAAATCCCATGCAAGAGACCATGGCTGAAAATACTCGCAGCCGCCACCACGGTTCCCCACTGACACCAACCCACCAGTTGGCCCCTCAGAGAACATAGGAGAACCGATGACCCGGTCCATCAGCTACCCAACAAAACCGCAGCCTAGTCCACCCATGCAGCCATGGAATCCAGCCGACATCCACCCCACAGGGTCAGGACCACCCACTGCACAGAGGTTAATCAGCCTCCTGTGCCCACCAAAGGCGCCGTCACCATCACAGGACCTTCCACTCTACACACCCAGTCTACGGCCAGAACAGGGCCAGAAAAATCCTCCCTTGCACTGCGCTAATCCTGGTAAGCCAATTTCTTTGAACAGCCGTCCTCCTCTCTTCGAACTCTTCCCTCGTGGGCTTCCCAATTCTAGTCCCGGCCAGACAAAGATGAAAGCAGAATGGAATAAGCGACAGGGAACCTGCAATGATCCAGTCCAGGTAATTTCACATCAAAAGTGCACAAAAAAACGAGAGGCACAACAAGAAATCTTATTCAATCAGGGTGACATCAAGACCAAAACAAAATGGCCCCAGTGCACACTACGAGGTTGTTTTAGGAGCGTCCCGGTATCGCTCTGCAACTAGCTAGATCACAATTAGCCCATATTAACTGGCAAAAAGTGGAGAGGAATGGAAAATAAAAAATAAATGAAAAGGCAGCAAGGAAAGCAAAAATAAAGCAGCAATCATGGACTAGCTACAGAGTAGCTTGCAGCATGCCCAGCCCGGCGGCCATCTTTTCAGGGTCCTGCATGATATGGACTAAATGTCCAGCCCCCTGCTCAACAGGACTGCTGTAGGGGGGACTGTTGCCTATGCCTAGTCATAACCTAGTCCCCCTAAATATGGGGCAAAGAATGAATGGGGGTTGTCACCAGTTGTGTTTTGTTTAAAAGATAACCATTTAAATAGTTCTTTTGTAACTTTTTCAGAGCTGGAAGGAACATTCGTTAGCTACTTCTCTCACTTATTCAGAAAAAAATGTGTACTGGCTCTGCATCAGCAGTGAGGTAGTCCTTGATGGGCTGTCCAAGCTTCTCCTATCCCAAATGTTTTCTTTGGTCCTATTAAGCTATCACCCATTTATATCACTGTCCATTTCATCAAACTTGGCTATTCTTCTAAATTAGAAAATGCTCATAAGGAGCATTTCACTTGAAACAGACAAACTGGTACACATACCATGAGCTTCATAATCCATAACACAATTTCTGTACTAGCAGAGGGTCAGTAGTCACAACAACCTTTCCTCACCACACCACATTACTTTTCACTGAGCTTCTTTACTGAGTTTCTTCACATGCAGTAAAAACAGCAGAGGACTTAGAGTACGCTATCCACGCAAAACCTTGGACTCCACATAAATTAAATATTCTAACTCCACGGAGGATGAATCTCTGAAAACTGTCCACAGAACTCATTAGGGGAAGTTTCCCAAAATGGAATTCTGTATTAAAGGTTAAAAGTTTGTACAGAATTTGTAGAGCGATCACCGGCTGAACTCCTGGTGTTGATCTTTTAATCAGTGCGGTTTTGACCACCTACAAAAACAGCAGCTACATCATAAACATTACAAACATACAGTAGAGGCAAGGAATCCAATTCTCCTTTGTCTGAAGGATGTTATCAAAGTCATACTTGAAGCACACAATTTTAGTTAAGAAACTTTCAACTTTAAACCCCCAACTATTGCACATATCCCTCTTCGGCTCTAGCACGTCACTTACATTTCAACATCATCACAGGACGTCTTCATGAGAGTAACCTTAAGAGCAAGTGATTTAAGGCAACAGTAACATTACTTCACCCCTGCCCTACACAGTGCTATCTAAGGGTGCTATGCATAAAGGGGCTGAAATTACTTGGGAAATGGTAGTAAGTGTGACATGCAGCTACACAGCATGCAAGGCAATACCGATACATGGCATGCACGAAAGGCAGCACATGATGCATACGTAGAGAGGGTGGGAGTGAAGGCAGCAAGTAGTGATGTGCACAGGCCACAGAAGCCTGCCCTGGATACGAGGGACCGCCCCTTGACCCCACCATATAAGGGCATGCCACACACACTACACAGCAACATGGATGTGAATGCTGCATAGACAGTGTGGAAGACAGAATGGCGGACAAGCAGGGAGGTGCAAAGAGGACCCCACTACCACCGACAGCGGTGGACAGGCCACCCGTACGAGGTGGTGGGGCATGCGACACGGCAGGACAGGGACGGCACACAGCCAAGGTACTCCAACTTCACCGGCGGTCAAGTTGTTGTGATGGTGAGCAACATATAGTAGCACTACGCCCACCTGTATGGGTCCCAGGCACTGACAACCACCCTTGAGGTCAAGGCCAGGCTGTGGCTGGAGATCCAGGCCAGTATGAATGCCACAGAGTAGAAGACCCGCACACTAATGGCCATAAAACACAAGTGGCAGAACCTGCGTGCTGCCATCAATAAGAGGGTGGCAGCAGGCACACGGGCATGGCATGAAACCGGCAGCAGGCCCCCAAGTGTTGACACACAGCTCTCAGCTGTGGAGAGGGTGGTGGCAGATACCCTAACTGATGTGGCCTTCCACAGTGTGGTTGGAGGGGGTGGACAGCAGAGCAGGTAGGTAGGGGAGGCAGTATAGTGCAATGGTTTAAGGCTCTGAGCTGCAAATCTGGTGACATTCAGCAGACTAGACCTGGGTTTGAATCCCACAGCTTCCACTTGCATACTGTGTGACCCTGAGTAAGTCACTTAACTTCCCTGTGCTTCCAGGTCGCACCTGTAAAAAAGCTTTCAGCTTAGTGTGCTACTCCTGGTTAAACAAATAAAAAAAAAAAAAAGGTATCAGCCATGTGATGGGGATGAATGGGTGGGGTTATCGAAGGTGGCAGTATCAGTGTCACCCTGTCCCCACAGACAAGGTCCCAGTGGCACAGAGGGCCGTGGAGCGCAGCACGCAACTCAGTGGCACCGCAGAGGTGTGCCCATCTCAGAGCACTGGCAGCCAGCCGGAGGAACTGTCAGGTATGTATCACACATATAGGCATGTCGGGAAGGGGGGGTTATCACACCGCTGACACCCACAGCTTGTGTATCAACAGGTACAGAAATGGATGCTGAGACACAGCAGGACAGTGACACCAACAGCGACTGCACCGTGACACCACAAGAGGAGGAAACCCAGTCAGGGAGTGACACACTGGCTAGTGGAGGGCCATATGATGGCCAGGGGACTGTCCAACAACTGCCCCATAGGGCAATTGATGACATGCAGTGCATGGCCACAGGTGCCGGTGACACACAGGCGGCAGCGCACAACATGCCGGCACAGGGGGGAAACACCGTGGTGGGGTCAGATGACAGTGGTGGTGATGAAGGCTCCTCGTTGAGGCCAGCACGGCGCAGACATGCACCCCAGCACCAGGCATACATGACTGACCAGTACTGGGTGTTGCAACAACTGGAGAGGGACAGACTCGAGGAGCAGAGCAACACAATAGCCGCTACTGATGCCCTGACAGACATCTGCTGTGACATATGTACTGGTATCCTCCGTGGCGCCATTGTACAGGATCAAATCCTGCAGCACCTGAGGAACAGACCCATGTCTCCCTGTGCCGCAACACACACCCACAACCTTGCACCAGTGATGCAGCCACACAGTGGACACCCACTGCACATGGTCCTGACCAGGCACATCGTGAGCGGCATACTATCCAGCCCTCACTTAGTGAGCGTGCCCCAGAAGTGACAGAGGGTACCAGGGACATGGACGAGGGGGATGCCACAGTGGACATGACCAGTCAGGACACTGCCACAACTGGACTGTCGCTGTGTTTAATGACACACCGACATGGGACAGGTGCAGGCTCCGCTGTTCGGCACGGGCAAGGACCGCCTCCAGGCACCTTGGTACACATGCCTCAGTGGAGCTACAGGCATCGCCTGATGGGCACAGCACCAGGTAGGGTCCAGTGGTGCGATGCATTGTACACATGACCCATGCACACCTAGGGTGGCACAGCCCCCCTGACACATGACCACTCAGAACAGTGCTTTATCATTGTGCGCCCCCCACTGCCATGGGACATACACTTCACCAATATGGATACTGTACATGACCCACTGTTATGCAGGAGACAGCTGCTTGCAGCAACACCCACATGGATGAGGCAGTGTGCCTACTGCAGGGCATGCTGCCCCATCAGCAGGCAAATGTACCCACAAGCAGCACCTGCCAGGCTGCATTGCTGCCTGCCTTCCACAGCTCCTGGTGAGGTAGCACATCACCCACCTCATCCGTGGGGTCAGTGGGTGCCACCATTGGCATGGGCACATCACCACACTTAGCTATGTTCTGGAGCATACAACATATGGCGAACATCCTGCACGCCTTCATGGGGGATGACATGACAGTGCCTACTGAATGGTCCAGGCAATGAAAATGTATCTTGAGCAGCCCAATATTCCTCTTGACGATGCCTGTTGTCCTCCTGTGGGCTGTGTTGTAGGCCTTTTCGACAGGCGATGCTGGGGCAAGTATGGGTGTCATCAGATAGGGCTGGAGGAGGTATCCACTGTCACCTGCAGAGGTGGAGAAGACAGTGTCAGTGGCATGCCTTACTGCCATGCTTCAGAGCATCTGATACATGCATGTGCTGCATACTCACCCAGCAGCCAGCCATCCAGGGGCTGTTGCTGCAGCATGGCACTGAGTCCGGAGGCATCTAATTATGTAGGCGTCATGCGTGGACCCTGGGAACTTGGAGCGCAGGTTTGTGAAAATGCCCTTTGCATCACCTGACAGTTTATGCTGTGGAATCCCTTGTGGTTATGGTATGGCTCCTCATTAACCACCGGCATCAGGATAGCGATGTGTATCCTGTCAATGGCCCTGTAAACGTTTGGCATGCCATGCATGCCATAGAATGCCTGCTTCGTGGCACACACATCTGCCACCATGGTGGGGAGGTAGATGTGCTCCTCCAGGTTCAAGAGCAATGCATCTGTCACCTGTGCCACTGCCCTAAACACCGACAACTGGCAGACTCCCACCATGTCCCCTGTGACATGCTGGAATGCACCTCTGGTATAGTATGTGAGTGTGCACATCACCTTGGTCTCGAGTGTCAGTGGCATGCCCTACTGCAGTGCCTCGGAGCATCTGTTGCATGCATGCGCTGCATACTCACCCAGCAATCAGCCATCCAGCAGCAGTTCCCACAGCATGGCACTGAGTCCTGAGGCTTCCAGTGTGTAGGAGTCATGCATGGACCCTGGGAACTTGGAGTACACATTTGTGAAAATGCACTTCATATCGCACACCACCTGACAGTTTATGCTGTGGAATCCATTGTGGCTATGGTATGCCTCTTCATTAACGGCCGGAATCAGGATAGCGATGTGAATCCTGTCAATGGCCCCATAAACATTTGGCATGCCATAGAATGCCTGCTTCGTGGAATACACATCTGCTGCCATGGTGGGGAGGTAGATGTGCCCCTCCAAGTTCAAGAGCATTGCATCTGTCACCTGTTCCACTGCCCTGGACACCAATGACTGGCAGATGCCAACTGTGTCCCCTGTGACATGCTGGAACGCACCTCTGGCATAGTATTTGAGTGTGCACATAACCTTGATCTCAACAGTCATGGCCCATGAGCGCCACGTCCGTGAAGCAGTGTCAGCATGGACCTGTAACAGAGCTGTGACATGATAGCCCATGGAAAGTGGAACCATTCCAGGCAGTGTGTATCCCACCATGTGGCCACATCAACACGGTGTGGCCACAGGAGATGGCCCCGCTGCCTGCATCCCATCTTCTCGATAAGGTATACATGCAGTAGCACTCCGGGACACAACACTAGGCTAGAATCCACTTCCTATGGCACTGTGCAGCATGTAATGCGGTCCCCTTTAAACCGATGTGTGCGACCATGTGCCCTTTTAAGGGGGCGTGTGCAGAGCCACCTCCACCACACCCATGGATGTGGCGGTGACACATGCCACATGCGGCACCATTCTGTCTGTGCAGCCATGAAGCTGTTAACAGTGGCAGTCATGACAGGCATCTTCCCTGAATGAAAGAAAATGTTCCCAGCACATCTCTACTGTGTGTCTGAGGACAACTTCATAAATAATTGGGGAACAGGGGACTTGTGGAAGACACGGGGCTTTGACAAGGTAGGTGTCACAGAACGGGGAGGGGGTCTGTTCGGCGTCTGTCACAGTACATGGAACATGTCCTAATTCTACTGTCCATCTTCCTCACACAGGACTGGCAGGGTAGGCCACAATGCCAGGAGCTGACACTGCTATAGCAGCCTGATGGAGCACTCTGCTACATCTGGTCCCCAGGGCATCGGTACATGGCACAGTTCCCAGATTATCTGCTGCTGAAGGGGGCAGGCCCAATGCTGTACTATGAGAACAGAATCACCTGTATGTGGGAGGTGAACATCCCATCCACAGTAAGTTCTGTGGTGTGGGCCCAGGGCTCCAGTTCCAGGCCAGCGGGGGGAGTGAGGCACAGTTGTGATGATGCACTGACGTGTCTGCATTTCTCTTACAGCACTACAGGGAACCCATCCGGAGGATGATGCTCCACAACGTCAGTCGGTAAGCATGGGGGGCCACCATGGTCTTGGACATTGGGGGGATGGGTAACTGGAGTTATGCTAGGGGTGGTGGGTGTGGGGCCATTCAAATGGGCACGGCCCATGCAGGGGGGGAGGGCATACTTTATTCTGTGTTCAGTACACATCTGCATGAATAAAGATATCTTTATAGATTCTGTGTGTATTCACTGTCTCCGGGGGTGGGCATGGGGTGCTGTGGCTTTGCAGTGGGCTGTGCCCTTGCATGGGTGGGGGGAGTTCTGTTCTGAGGTCCTTTCCCCTGCTGTGGGGGCCACTGTGCCCATGCCCTTGTTGGAGGGGTTGCCATGCCCTCTTGGGGGGTTGGCTGTGCCATGGGCCTTGCCCTCGTGGGGTGGCACTGTGCCCATGCCCACACTGTGTGCCATGCAGGTGGGGATAAGCTGTGGGCCCTGACCTTGGCGGTTCACACCACACCTAACAGTGGTGGTACTGGTGTACGCGGCATGGGCCTGTGTGGGGCCCTACATCAGCCACACACCATGCGGCCTGGTGGCCTTCACTGCATGCAGTCATGCCCAGCTGCACAGGAACCACTGTGTATGCACATGCGTGGTGTGCCGGGGGGGGCCTGTCCATCGGTTTGTCCCCTCCACAAGCCATCTAGACAGGGGCACATACTGTTATGGCAGCTTGTTCCCTGGTGTAGTTGTATGCCTTAGGCCCTGCATACCTGGGTGTCGTAGGGTGGTTCGTGCATGCACACTGGGGCACGCTGCATGCCTCTATTCGTGGCCACACCCCTGCAGATGTGCTGCGCATGTCCTTCATGGAGAGCTGCGCATTACCCTATGCATGTCTCTCTACCCATACAACTCAACTAATTGTGCATTACCTCACAATTCACCTAGAGCCATGCGCACTGGGGCATCATAGTCCATGGCGTGCACACCAGTGTGCACCATGGACCGTTCATGCATAGCGTGCAATATAAGTAAACACCTATAATTAAGATACCTACATGCCATAAATACCTATATAGATGCATAATAAATAATCACCAACGTATATACAATACAAAAATTAATTGTTTGAAACTACCTTTCAAAAAGAGAAGCTGAAAAACAAAGCCACCCATACAACCCCCCCCCTCCCCAGAAAATATGTTAGCAAATACCCAATGTTTTCCTTTTCACTGGGGAATAGCTAACTAAAAAGTTAAGCATTAATATTAACCATTGGTTGAGGGGTTTTACTCAGCTAATGTGTAGTCCTTGCTACTGTATCTAGCCATTAGTAGAGAAATTATTATTATTTTTACTTCTGCATTAGTTGAGAAATCAGACTTTAAAAATACTTTAGTTATGGAGTGATTGAATTTTTTAATGTAAACATAATCCATCTTAAGGGTTAGTTGTTTATTGACTCAGAAAGTTTCTCAGTTATTAATTACTTGAGATTTTAACTTTGATTTTTTTTTGCTGTTTCTGTCTCTCCAGCATACAAGAGAAGTAGTTTGCAGTGAAACCAGTATAATGACTGTACTGGCATATGCCTTGAGAGAAGAAATATCCAAATAGTTTGGATTTTTTGTGCATCTTTCAAAACCACATACACCATGTATACTCTCAAGCCTTTGTAGAGCACGGCATTATGTGAATGCAATTCCTTGTGTAAGTCCAGCTGGCAATGCTTCACCAGAACAGACAAAATGTGATTTATCCCCTTTGGGACTCCTCAGTGTACTGTAGTCATGCTCGCAACAAAGTACCACATCAGAACTCCAATGTACGCAAGCCCAGTCCAGCCCACAGGGTCCCCTCCTACCCCCAAGCTCAGCCCTCGGGGTTGCCCTCCTGCACCCGCACCAAGCCCTCTGGGTCCCCTCCTGCATACAAGCCCAACCCACTGGGTCCCTTCCTGCACACAAGCCCAGCCCTGTGGGTTCCCTCCTGTACACAAGCCTAGCCCCCCTGGGTCCCCTTCCTGCACTCAAGCCCAGTCCTCTTGGTCTCCCTCCTGTATATAAGACCCACTTAATGGGTCCCCTTTTGTACACAAGTCCAGTTTACTGGGTTCCCTCCTATACACAGGTCCAGTTTACTAGGTTCCATCCTGTACTCAAGTCCAGCTTGATGGGTCCCCTCCTACTCACAGGCCCAGACCACTGGGTCCCCTCCTGTACACAAATCTAGTCCACTGGTTCCCTTCCTGCTCATAAGTTTAGCTCATTGGGTCTCCTCCTGCACCCAAGGCCAGCCTTCGGGATCCCCTCCTCTATTCAAGCTCAGCCTAAGGGCCACCCCTCCTTCACCCAAGCCCAGCTCACTAGGTCCCCTCCTGTACATAAGCCTTGCCCACTTGGTTCCATCCTAGACCCAAGCCCAGCCCACTGGGTTTCTTCCTGGACACAAGAAGAGCCAACTGGATTCCCCTCCTACACCTAAGGCAGCCCACTAGGTCCCTATCCTGTATCCTGCACATCTCAGTGGGTCCCCTCCTGTATACAAACCCAGCCAATTGGGTCCCCATCTGCACCCAAACCCAGCCCACTGGGTTGTCTACTGTACACAAGCCCAGCCCACTGGATCCCTCTTCTGCACCCAAACCCAAACCACTGGGTTTTCTTCTACATCTAAGCCCAGCCTGCTGGATCCCCCTCCTGCAACTAAGCTTAGCTCTTTGGGTTGCCCTCCTGCTCACAATTCTAGCTGTCTGGGTACCCTCCTGCACTCAGGCAAAACCATCAGTGTCCCAGGGCATGGCCAAGTTTTGAACCAGTATGGCAGCATAAGACTGTTGCTCCATGAACTCGGGGATGAATCCTGTGGCATCCTACATTGAGGCTAACTCCCTCTGCCAATAGAGGGATCCTAACACCTACAGGAGTGTACCTGCACTTTTTACAGCTACTTTGGTCGAGATTTTCCTCTCTGCTACCCAGCTCATCGTTCCTTGCTTGCTGCAGTGGAAGACCTGGGAGAGCAACATGACCTACACCATGCTACCGCCTGGAGACCCAGCGCAAACAGAACAAATGTTTTCCCAGTTACTTACCCAGATGGCACAAATGACAACGGCGATCAATGCTAATACACGTACTCTACACAGCACTGAAACGTGGATCTTCCATACTGAAAGGCGGCATAGCTCGCATGATGTAGCACTACAAGAGATGACCACTACACTATGGGAACAGGCCAAGACCATCCACCAGATTCAAGATAAAGTGGATGACCTGGAAAACTGCAGCCGTCACAACAACTTACAGTTTCTGGGCTTCCCAGAGGGGGCTGAGCAAAAGGACCCTATTGCTTCTCTCCAACACTCCCTTCCACAGCTCTTGGGACTTCCAGAAGACACCAGGCTCCAAACTGAAAGAGCCTACCATTCACTCACCCCCCCCTCCACAGCCCGGAGAACGGCCCCAACCCCTGCTTGCACGTTTTCTGGATTTTCGCCAAAAGAGACAGTGGCAGCAGCGGCCAGGAATCTACGACAGCTATCCTGCCAAGGGAACATAATTCAAGTCTTTCAGGATTATTCTAAAGAGTTTATTTATTTATTAGATCATCGGTTTTCAGACCTTTGAGTCAAAAACTCATTTACAAAGGCACCTCATCAAGAGAGCAATACATCACAGCAAACAAAACAGTACAGTACATAAAAATTAGATTAAAAGAGCAACCAGTGTTACAGAAATTCACTGGTGGTACAGGCTTAGTAAAAGGTAGGTCACAGTAGACTTAATATAGGTACACCACTTGTCGGAGAGGTGAAAAGAATATACAGAAGCCCGTAAATTAATGTACAAATTGATCATACCGTTCTCCCTGTGGTATCCAGCAACTATGAGGGTGGTGCATAATGGATCCCCACTCCTATTTGCCTCTCCAGAAAGCCTTATGGACTTCCTATGCAAACTTTACCCTGCAGAGTTCCGAAGTCCCACAAAGATGAAAGGGTCTGTTCACTCACTGTATGAACCAGAGGCCACAGAATCTGGTGCTGCACAGCTTAATACGGCTCCCTCTCCTGAAGTTAGAGTGATGCCTTTCTCCCTCCAAGATTCAGGAAGCGCCATCCTTCCCAAAGACATATGAGGCATCAGCACCCTTCTGACCAGGTAAGCACCACTAGCCTGGAGCAAGCGAGCAACTTAGGAGCTATGCCGGACTTCAGCTTACAGCCCTTCTTTTCTCTGAACCGCTTTGAGGCTCTCCAACCGACCTCCCCTGATACACAGGAACTAATTGAAATGGACCCACCCAAGCTGAACTAAATCAATCAACTCAACCTGCTTCAATGGGCAATTCCTGGGCTGACATCATAGCAACAGATCCAGTGGTAGTTCCCAAGAAGAACGCAGCTGGCCCTCCATTAAACCCTAAATGGGCTACACTAGCACCAGACCCACAGCGTCTGAAACTTGTTGGCGCATCTCCAGAGAACCCACCCTGAGCCTTGAGATAAGTACTGTTATCAGTGATACAGTAAGGGTGGATGATGGGGGGGTATACCGTTAATCTAGGGGTGAAAATTATATACCTTTGGGGCCCCCTCACCCTTCACCACAAGTGGGCACACCTCTCTGACCTTTCTCCTTTTAGGGGAGGTCATTTTGTGTCCTGCAGCAAGGATTTCAGACTGTAGAGCTGGACTATAAGGTTTACTCCTGCTTGTTGCTTGATCCTGGGCCAATGGCCACATTAGCTTGCTGTGTTCTGCAGAATTTAGAACATACCACGCCTGTTATGTATAGGGTCTCTCTTTCAGAACCATGTGAATATCACAGGCCACTCAGCACATAAGGGAGGGGTCTTCTTTTGTGAGGTGCTCAACACCATGCTCTAGTGGCCACTTCTAGCTTTATAGGGAATGCTCTAGGAGGGAATTTCTCTCCTGTCTCACAGTCGCCCCTCCCTGGTACGTAACCCCTCAGCTTGGCAACCAATAGCTACCCTTTATGACAAAGGGCTTTTGCTTTTTGTGGCAGCTATACCTTCCCCTGCGCTCCTTAGCTAGGGAGTTTGACTTCCCTTCCAATGTCTCCTGTACAGCAGACTTGCCTACTTGGTGCCGGCTGGGGACTGACCCTCTCTGCAGTTGGGATTGTTTTTGCCACAGAGCAATCTGCCCTCACAATTGCCCTTTCACAACTTTCCCCAGTAGTTCGTGTGGTGACCAGGAAACATCTCTTGTGTCAAGCAGAGTGGCTGGTAGTATTTCCCCCACAGAGGTCAGAGGGAATCTTGCAGGTTATACTGCTGACTCTCCACCTCTGTACTTCTCAGGGGTTATGACTAGATTTGTAAATATGTTAATGCTGTGTTCTTACAACTGGAATGGATGTTTAGAGTTATTTCACATGATTGTTTTTAACCATGTTGCATGGTATAAGGGCATGGTTATTCCTGGGTATATGTTTGATATATACACCAAATGTTGCCTCAGGAGGACTTTATCTTGCAGATCCTCAGATCCCACATCAGTCTCTTCTTCTCTGGTTCCCACATCCTTATATTGCCCTTGCTACCTAGCAGATGATCATGGGCGGCCTCAGTGCACACACCCGGAACATTTGGGATCTTAATACCCCAGTAAAGCGTAAACAGGCGCTATAACACCTAAAGAGTCTGAGGTCGGGTCTTGCTTTTCTGCAAGCAACTAAACTAAACAAGCAGGATCATGATAAGCTATGTTGGGATTGGGTACGACAGGTTTTATTCTCGTCTGCCCCCACACGCAAGTGGGGCATGGCCATACTATTGCACAAGAATCTCAAATGGATGGTAGCTCAGTCCAAGCACGACACTGAGGGGTGGTCATCCTGCTGAATACCCCAGAGGGATCATTTAGTTCTTGGCAATGTCTATGGCCCTAACGAAGACCACCCTGAAGTATTTCATGCTCTGGCCCAAGCTCTGGGGTCTTCGGCCCAACCTAATGTTCCAATTATTTTGGGAGGATACTTTAATCTTGCCATAGATCTGCACATGGACAGGAGCTCCACATCCCCAGACCAGCACTGCAAATCTCATCTTTCCCTATCCAGCCTTATGGTTGATCTAGGCCTACAGAATACTTGGTGCATACACCACCCTCGAGATGGGGATTACACCTTTCTTTCCCCAGTGCATCATTCTCACAGTAGGCTTGACTACTGGCTGGTCTCTCTGGCCATCATGCATAGCTCCATCGGGGCAGAGATTTTTTCCATGGTCATTTCAGACCACTCCCCAGTGTACCTTCACCTCCTCCGTGGACCCCAGACTCCTTCCACCCCTAACTGGTGCTTGGACCCACTGTTGTTAAGGGACCTCAACTTCCAACCATGGCTGTTGAAGCAGGTACAGAACTTTGTTAGAGAAAACCTGCCCTTAGATATGACCTCTGGAACCACCTGGAAAGCCTTAAAAGCCACCCTTATGGACTCTATAATGGGTTATGCAGCTCGCAGCAGGTGTCAGAGGGAGGCACTCCTTAAAACCTTGGAGGACCAGCTGGCGCACCTAGAATCTGAATCCAAACATATTCCCCACTTCAATACACACACTCCACTAGGCTGTCATATTATTCAAATCTGCCTGCAAATTAATGATCTTCTGGCCAGAAAGGCTGAGATTGCTATATTACGCCTAAAACACAAGTTCTGGGAGGGTGGAGAGAAGGTGGGAAGGTCTTAGCCTACAGGCTTAGGAAACAAATGGCTGAAAACTATATCCCGGGGCTCAGGGCTAAAGAGGGGGAGATCCTCATGAAACCAGCACAGATTACTGGAATTATCCGTGGATTTTATAGAGAGTTGTACACCTCCTCCAGATCTCTGGATCTTCAAGGCGTTCTCAAATTCTTGTCGTAGCTTCCCTTCCCCCACCTTTCCCCTCAGCAGACCACTATGTTGGAGGCACCTATCACTCCTATTGAAGTGACCGTGGTTCTACAGGTCCTGAATAGTGGAAAAGCACTGGGGGGAGATGGCTTCCCTCCAGAGCTTTGGCGAATGATCTCATATCAGGTTTCCCCTCTACTCAGCTCAGTATTCATCGCGACTTTACTCTCTCTCTCTCTCTTTCTCTCTCTCTCTCTCTCTCTCTCCTTCCCCCACATCCCCACCCAGCTACCGTCCAATTTCATTGATAAACTTGGAGAGTAAGGTGATCGCTAAAATCCTAGCCACGAGACTGAATCCCTTCCTCCCCTTGTTAATCCACCCCTCTCAGGTTGGATTTGTCCATGGCCATTATAGCAGAGACCATATCCGGTCTATGATCAACATACTATACCATGCTAAGGATAGTCCCACTCCAGCTGTTGTGGTAGCCATTGACTTTGAAAAAGTCTTTGATTTCCAGGAGTGGGACTATCTACAGCAAGTGCTGGTGTACATGGGATTTGGGGAACATCCACCCTCTATCATAGCCCGACTGCACAGGTGCTAACAAACTCCATCCTGTCCAAGCCCTTTCTGCGGGAGAGGGGTACCAGACAGGGGTGTCCCTTATCCCCATTGCTATTTGTGCTGGCAGTATAGCCTAGAGGTTAGAGGAACGAGGTGCGAATGAGCTTGATACATCCACCAGACCAGACCTGAGTTTGATTCTCACAACCTCCACTTGCATACTGTGTGACTCTGAGCAAGTCACTTAACCACCCAGTACTCCCAGATCGCCACTGAAAACAGACACTCGTGCCTAGTGGGCCTTACCCGGTTACCAAAAGACTAAAAAAAAAAAATTGTCTTGGCAGTGGAGCCCGTGGCGCTTGCCATACGCTACTGTCCAAGGGTAAGGGGAATTACCGTTGGTGACCAGACTTATTCAACTTTCATGTACAATGACTATCTGTTAGTCTCACTAGCAGATGTGCAATCTTCGCTCCTGGCCCTGCTCTCCCTGTTAGTTGAATTTGCTGCTTTCTCGGGCCTAAGAATGAACCACTCTAAAACAGAGGTGCTTCCCGTAAACAAATACTGTACTGAAGGTCACATTGCCCCTTTTGGTTTGCATTGGTCTCCAGATTCTTTAGTATATCTAGGGATCCACCTGTCTCCAGACTTGACCAGCATCTGGGATCTGAATCTCAGACCTCTACTCGCGGAACTCAAGACCGAATGTGATCGCTGGCAATCCCTGCACCTCACGCTGGCAGGTAAAATCTCTGCTCTGAAAATGATTGCAGCCCTGAAGCTTTTATATGTTGTCTCCCACCTCCCTCTTGAATGTCCGGTTTCATGGTATAAAGCCATTGATTCCATTTTTGCTGGCTTTATCTGAGAAGGATCTAAGCCCCAATACAGTAGGAATAAATTTCAGGCACTTTGGAAAGTGGGGGGCTGGTCTGCCATGGATAGAGGGCTATAAATGGGTGTACTCTGCTGCCCAGACCCCAAATGGTTTCTCCTTCCCTCTTTGTATGCGCTGCAATGGTTGCATATGGAGGCGGCTCTAGCCCAGGTCCAGTCTCTCCCACTCCTTCTGTATAACCCATTACCTAAATGATTATCTTAACATCCTACCATAGCTCCAGTGGTGCGAATCTGGCATAGGGTCCATAAGAAATGTCAGACTAATCCCTGCCCCATGTCTTGTACCCCTTTATGGGGTAATGAATGTCTTCAAGCTGGTAACAAACCCCTGCTCTGGCCTATCTGGATGAGAAAAGGAATTGCTACCGTTGCAGACCTTCCATCCCAAAATGGGCTGGACTTGAAGTCTTTTCAGGAATTAGATCAGGAATACCATTTGGGCAAGTCCTTCTTTTGACAAGTCCTCCAACTTTGCAGCTCGATTATGGCATACCTCAAAAGTCAGTCCTCTGGGAGTCACAGACCGTCACCTCTGCATAAGTGGCTAAGACTCAGTAAGGGGCATGCTAGCACAATTTATTCCAGCATCCATGATCGGCTGCCCTCCCAAAGTCTGGATTCTAAAGCTAGATGGGAAAAGGCCCTTCAACAGCCTATCACAGAAGCACAATGGAGACTTTGCTAGAGGCAAGCCAATGTTGCATATTCTGATGCAAGAAGTCAGCTTATACAGAACAAAATATTGCATCACTGGTATCGGACCCCTGCTGTTCTTTTTAAACTGAATTTGGTTAAAGACAACCTTTGCTGTAGATGTCAAACCACAGCAGGAGACCTATACTATATAATGTGGCAATGTCCATGGCTACATCCCTTCTAGACATCAGTCAGCAAAATGGCAATGCAACTGACCAGCACTACTGTCGGTCTGGATCCCAAACTCTGATTTCTGGGGCTACCACTATCAACAATTAGGCTGAAACCACAATAATAGCATTGGCTTGCCCTTCTAAGCCTTCAGGCTAAGTGGCTAATTCTCTGCCACTAGAGAACTCCGGGAGTGCCTACCATGCCTGAGCTACTCAACTCATTCACTAAGATAGCCGCATTAGACCGGCTATCTCATACAGTCGCTAATACCGTTTCACAATACCATAAGTGCTGTGGCCCCTTTCTTACCTACCTATATCCAAGAACTGGTGTAGGATGATCCTCGGCCATGCCTTGGACCCAGTACACACTGCTCCCCCATAGTTGTTCCCTGTCACTTACTGACTGAAGCCCTCCCTCACCCTGCTTATTTTTGTTTTTCTAGCCCAAGCCCTTCATGTATCTAGAATCTGCCTGCAATCTGGTTCTGTTCACTTTCAGTGCTGTCTCACAGGTTAAGAGAATACACCCCTGGCTCCATGTTTGGGGCCTCATTTGGTATAAGACCTTGTTATTGTTTCTGACTATTAGATGTAAGGGTGGTGGTTCCTACTGTATTTTATGTCTTTTACATCTGTATGCTATCAGTTCAGATGAAAAAATCTCTGTACTACTCTCTAGACCTGTACACTGCCCAATGGTAATGTATTTGTCTCCTACCATTCACTGTACTCTATTTACTTTATTGAGGTTTAAGTGTATTGTTGAAAACTCAATAAACATTACTAACGTCAAAAAAAAAAAAAAACTCAGTGTCCGTTCCTGAACACAAGCTCAGCCTTCTGGTTCCCCTCCTGCAACTAAGCCCACCCTCTGGGACCCCTTCCTGCACCCAAGTTCAGCCTCCTGGGTTCCCTCTTGCTGTCATGCCCAGTCTTCTGGGTCAACCTCCTGCACACAAGCCCAGCCAGCTTGCCCCCCCTTCTGTACCCAAGCCCATCCAGGTGGGTGCTCCCCTACACCCAAGCCCTGCCGGTTGTGTCTCCCCTTACACCCAGGCCCAGCCCAGTAGGTTCACCTTGGTAAGCAAGCCCAGCCCACTGGGTCCCTTCTTTTACCCAAGCACAGCCCAGTTGCTCTTCCCTAAAACAAAGTCCAGTGGTTACCTCCTGCTTACGCATCCAGTGGGTTACACGATCAGCTGATTTAACTATGAGCAACTGCATGAGTGCTTTCATTCAGAAGAAGGCAGACAGACATAGAGGAGGGTAGGTTACATCAGTCACATTCTTCCTCTTTATAGACACCACTCATTGGCTTTTGAGTGATGAGGGGGTTGTGAGTGGGAGTAGGGTGCTGCCATGGTGAGAGGTGGGAGTCATATGTGATTTAGCACAAATAAACCCTAAAAGACTGTAGCTAGCTCTGGAGGCAGGCAGGTTGTGCCAGCTGCATATTGTGGAAATTTTTTTTTTAAATAAAGCCAATTTAATGGAAACTGTAGGTGCTGGGGGGAGGAGGGGGTTGGATTCTAACAGAGGGTGGGGGACAGGGACTGCATATCGAACAGGATATAGGGTGGGGGATGTTTCTTTTTTTATTGTATTCCCAAATAGGATAGGCAGGAATAGTTCATTATTTGTGGCATTCAAGATTTATTATTCATTACTCACACACACCTAGCCACCTTTTTTTCTTTAATGACTAAAGCCCTTTAAGGATATGGCAGTCCTTGGAGTACATGTTTTTCTTGGCTCAGTATGCCTTTCCTAGTTACTAATTTATAACAAGGAAGGAAGGAAGGAAGATTTGTATATCTTTTTGGTTGTGTGCAGAGAAGACTTTAATATGACGGGCCATATGCATGCCTGTGGTTATCACCTGAATTTCTGCAATGATTTTAGGCACTGAATACAAATCTGCCCTGTCTCTATAAAATAATCTCAACTATGGTTTCCAGTATGCACCAGGTACATCCTGACTCTGGCCTAACCAGACTGCCTTGCTCATGTCCTTTGGAATCTTGTAGCATTTTACATTCATGTTCAGACTGGATGGATTAGAAGTTTTCCCTTGGCTTAAATGTGTCTCTGCTAGGTAAGAGGTTTAACATATCTCTTATTTTCTAACTGAAATGCCAAGTTCTGCAGTTTTCATCTGATGTAGAGTTTCTGCATTACTCACATGGGAGACTTGAATTCAAGCACAATGAGTATTATTTTGTGACTGCATGGATTTGTGTCAAATGGATGGGGTCAGTAGATACTGCATCAGTGTTTTGTCACTGTATTTTTATTTTCCAGCAGAAGCAAAAATCTCAGATGTGGCTGTCTCACATTACTGTACTGACCAAAATGTGTCTCCTTTTTAATTCAAATATTTTGAAACAGTAATTGCTGTAATTATACAAAGGTTACACGTATAGTAGAATAGCATTTGTAGGTATAACAACAAAGGACTGCATTGGGGTTAATCAGATGTGTTTGATTACTAAATAATGTGTGCAGCTGTCAATGAACATTAGCTTCTGTGCTATGCTGTATTTCCTGTTAAGTGTGTGTGTGTGTGTGTGTGTGCATGTGTGTGTGTTTGTATGTGCACGCACCCTGGCTTGCTTTTGATAGGGAAGGGGTTTGCATTTGGATCGCTCGGACAGTATTGTTAAAAAAAAAAGTAATTTTTTTGCCATTTACAGTCAGTGTGCATTGGGGGGTGTACGTGTGCCTTGGAAGACTTTTACTGGAACAGTGGTCTCTGGATCGCTCGGCCGGTATTGATTAAAAAACCCAGAATTTGACTTTTATGTCATCTCCAGCCATTGTGCATGGGGGGGGCGTGTGAGTGTTCAGTTGTTGACCAGCATCTCCAGTATTTTGGCCTACTGCCTTTATAGCAGCATGCTTGAAAGCATGAATAGTGCTGCTAATCAAGTAATTAGTGTTTGATGTGTCAAATTTGAATATGTCATTTTGCTTTTGTTGTTTCCCACATACGTTGGAGGGAGGGGGCCTGGATCACCAAATTTGAATACATAATTTTGTTAACTTTGCTGCCAGTGTGCTAAGGGAGGGGGGAATAAATTTGTTTATGTTGCAGTCGGCATATGTAAAGAAGAATTAACATTTACTGTGTAATTTGCTTTTGCACACATTCTAGCTCAAAGCATTTTACACGCGATGAGACTGGTAGTGTAGTGACTGTAAATGTGTAGTGGCAACCAGTTCACACATCAACATCCGCATGCAGCCTTGTACAATTGCATGAGCCAGTTTTATGGAAAGAGGAATGTTGGTCAGGGCACCATGGAAAATACCCTACTCTTACAAAAACTGTCATGGGTTCTTTTACTTCCACCTAGACACCCACCAGGATAGCCCCAGAGATGTGAGGATGGGACCTGAGTTTAATGGAGTTTAACACCACATTTGAAGAATGACACATCCTGACAGTATATCATCCCCCTAATACTGCGCTTGGGTGTCAGCAGGTATGGTATGATCCCAATCCCTGTGCAGGGCTAGAACCCATGACCTTTGGACCCAGAGGTGGATGTGTTACAGACTGAGCCATGCTGGTACCCTGAAAGTACTGAATGAAAAATGCTTCTGTTTTGTATTCATGGTAGACGGGGAGGAACAGGGACCACAAATAGGCATCAGAAACAATGGGGGGGTGAGAGGTAAACAACAGTCCTTTTACAGAAGAGAGAGTCCTGGAGGAACTCACAAAACTGAGGGTGTACAAAGCAATGGGACCAGATGATATACACCCCAGGATATTAAAGAAATTACGGATGGTGCTAACAGCATCACTGGTAGCCCTGTTTAGTGAGTCGCTCAATACAGGGGTGGTTCCAGAACACTGGAAGGGGGCAAATGTAGTCCCTCTTCACAAGAGTGGAGGAAGGGAGGAAGCATGAAATTATAGGCCAGTTTGTCTTACCTCAGTAGTGGGCAAGATTATGGAGGTGCTGCTTAAGGAAAGAATTGTGGAACATATGGAAACCATGACAGCACAGGATCCAAGGCAGCATGGATTCACGGCAGGTAGGACATGTCAGACAAATCTGACTTTTTAACTGGGTGGTGAAGGTGATGAATTAGGGAGGAGTGGTGTATGTTGCTTACCTTGATTTCAGCAAGGCCTTTGACACCGTACCACACAGAAGACTGGTTAACCAGCTAGGTAGCCTGGATGTGGGCCACAAAGTGGAAAACTAGGTTAGAAACTGGTTGAGGGACAGGAAGCAGAGGGTGGTAGTAAATGGGATCAAATCCAAAGAAAAGAGGGTGACCAGTAGGGTGCCTCAAGGATAAGTTCTGGAGCTAGTCCTTTTTAATGTCTTTATCAGTGACATTGCTGAAGGGCTGGAGGGGAAGATTTGCTCACAGCTTCAGTTAACTCCATTTTGGGAGTATTTGACTTCCAAAAATTAGTAAAAAACTTCCAAAATAAAGAGGAAGGAAGTCATTGATTTTCAGATGTAAAACCAAAAGTTAGAGGACTTCCAAACTTACAGGCTTGAAAGTCAGAAATTATGGATTTTTATGAAAGAAATGTATTTTACCACTAATATGTTAACATCCATAAATTTATCCTTTCTAGAATATCGACTTCCAAAGATGGGATTCTGGAAGTATTTTGACTTCCCAAAAAAATGGAATGACTTCCAGATTTCGACTCCTGTAAGTTTCAGTCTTCCACTGAAAATAAATTAACTGAACCCCTGGATTTGCCTATTTGCAGATGACATCTAGATCTGCAAAAGAGTAGACACCCCAGATGGGGTCAAATGTATGAGGAGGGATCTGAGAAAGCTGGAAAAATGGTCCAAAGTGTTGCAATTAAAATTTAATGCAAAGAAGCACAAAATCATGTACCTAGGACAATGAAATCCTGCAGAGAATTACAGCATTGGGGAGGGGGGAGATTACTGACGTTACCAGGGAAGAAAGGGAGTTAGGGATAATCATCTCAGATGACCTAAAGGTGGTCAAACAGTGTAAAAAGGCTGCAGGGATGGCCAGTGCAATGTTAGGGTGCATAGAAAGGGGTATCACTAGCAGAAGAAGGAAGCTGGTGATGCCATTGTACAAAACACTGGTGAGGCCTCATCTAGAATACAGTGTTCGGTTCGTTAGGCCGCATCTTCACAAGGACATAGACCGGGTGGAACTGGTCCAGAGAAGGGTGACCAAGATGATGCAGGGATTGCAACAGAAAACATATGAGGACAGATTCAAAGACCTCAATATGTATACACTGGAAAAGAAGAGGGAACAGGGGGATATGATCAGAACCTTCAAGTATCTAAAGGGCTTGAACAAGATCCAAGTAGGTGACATCTTTCAGTACAAGAATTGTACAAGGACAAGGGAGCATGATATGAGATTGGGGGGGGTAGGATAAGAGGAAATGTGAGGAAATTCATCTTCACAGAAAGGGTTGTGGGTGCTTGGAATAGCCTACCCCAGGAGGTGGTGAGTGCTAACACAGTAGGGGGATTCAAACATGCATGGGATAGACATAAGGGAACACTAGATGTGGGGAAGTGAGGCAAAAGACAATGACCAAGTAAGGTCAGCAGCGACTACTAGGTTACTATGTTAGACTGAAAAACCACAGAACTCAACCCAGTCATGTGAAATAACTGCAGTCCACACAAAAATTTTGAAAACCGAAGGGTTGAAATGTTAGTCTTTTCACCTCCTGTGTGAGGTACACTGCTGAGTTTTGCTGTTCTTAGTAAACTGCTGAACGTTTTTGCACTAATTTTTGTGTGGACTGCAGTTACTTCGCATGACTGGGATGAGTTCCGTGATTTTTCAGTCTGTCTGGTCTCAGTTTCACGTTGAGCTCACCCAGTGCTGAGCGGCTCTTTTCTCGTTGTGCTAGGTTACTATGTTAATTGGGGAGGATTAGTATACTGGATCACTGAAACTGAATATATAATTTTATTAATGTTGCTACCAGTGTATATGAAAAGGTGGTGGTGTGTGCTCCAGATTAGACATCATTAAAATAAACTGGCATAAAGTGTGTGTG
Organism: Neoceratodus forsteri; assembly: GCA_016271365.2. Classification (NCBI taxonomy): domain Eukaryota; kingdom Metazoa; phylum Chordata; order Ceratodontiformes; family Ceratodontidae; genus Neoceratodus; species Neoceratodus forsteri. The sequence continues at coordinate 357,770,174 of CM057456.1, forward strand.
TGTGTGAGTGTGTGTGTGTGTGTGTGTGTGTGTGTGTCTGAATTTTATACAACAGTTTCATTTTGTATTACCCATGGTGGTGATGACAAATAATACTTTTGTTTCTTTGTTTTTGTGACACTTGTATTGGTGAAACCAGGACCAGACTACAATGGTAAAAGCTGGATTTCCTGATCCTGACAGACTAGTTGAATCAGTACATCATGTACGATTTGGTCATTCCAGCTGTACTGGATTTCAACACTAGGTTGATGAAAACCATGGAGACCCTCCAAAGTCTTTAAAAGGTGCCTGACCCCCAGACCAGCCTTCCTCTACTGAACCGCCCACCCTGCACCTTCCAGATACTTCTAGCTGCTGAACCAGCCTCCAACCTCCAGTTAGCCATGCTCCCAGTAGCTAAACTACTATTTCGGCCTCTGATCTCCAGCTGACCACCCTCCCAGTAGCTGGGCAACCCTTCCAGTACCAGCCTCCATTCACCCAGTGGACTACCTTTCCAGCCCCCAGACCAGCCTCCCATCTCTGGAGTGACCAAGCTGGGTGCTTAAATGACCACCCTCTGTATCTCCATGCCTACCCTAGAGATGGGCTGGCTACCTTGGGGGCAGGAATGCCCACCCTGGGGCCAGAACACCTGCTCTGGTGGCTGGAATGCCCACCTTCTGTGCCTCAGCACCCACCCTGGTCGCCAGAATGCCCACTCAGAGTGTATGACTGATCACCCTGACTACCAGAATACACACCATAGAGAGGCAGTGCCCTCCCAGAGGGGCTGAATATCCACCCTGGGTGCCAGAATGGCTACAGTAGGGTTAGAGTACCCACCCAGAGCAGAGCTACAGTATGTCCACCATCTCTTACATCAACTGGTATCCACATTGATGGAGGCCATCATGTTTTTTACATAACTCGTGTGTTCCACCCCTTTTATAAAAACACAGTGGGGTAGCCACTCTTTACTTGCACTATCACACAGGTCAGTGTAGCAGCATTGTCAAAGGGGCAGGGAAAGGCCTTGTTATTAACAGTACTGGTATGCAAATCCATGGTGTGTCCTACATAGTGCCTCCATAGTACCCTCACCACCCAGTACACAAAGTACAGTGCAGAGATCTCATGACCACAAGAAGTACTATAAGTACTTTTACAAGGGTTTGCTACCTTGTGAGCTAGAACATCCATTCATGCAAGAGTAACAGTTATGTGGTACTCAGGGCTGCTGAACACTGGAATGCTCCGGAATGGGGCTATAGAGAAAGTTTCTTCTGTGTACCAGGAAGGAAACAATTGCCAGTAATTGATATAGGGTCACTAGACCACAAAGGTACATTAAAATTCAGACTTGACGCCGGCCTGGTGGCTTAGAGGGTTGAGGCACTGGCGCCTTACCTTGACCCATGTCGGCGACCCAGGTTTGGGAACGGACTCGGGTCGTCAGGGGTCGGCAGGGGGAGGATAGGATCGAGCATCTGATGGACTGCTCTCCTATCCTGGGGTGGGCTAGGGCTTGCCTTTGCTCATGCAGCAGCCCCCAATGGAGATTGGAGGCACTACATGAAGCAATGCAAAGGGGGAACAAGAAAAATGGAAAAAACACTCCAGAAGTTAGCCAGATGACAGCTGCCGGCCCCAGGCATCCACAAAGACTCCCTGAGAGCCACGGAATACCTCAGCAGCTCCCAGGACCAAGAGATAATAGTGTGCTGGTTCCTGCCACCAGTGCCTTCCCCCTCGGAGGAGTGGGGACCCATCTGGTGCAAGGATTACACCGGACTACCCCGTGGAAGGCTGCAGATGTGAGTTAAGCGGTGGCCGAAGGGAGTTAGTGTGGGATTGTCTGGGACCATGACAGCCCGAGGGACAGGCAGCTCAGGGGCATGTAGGAGGCGTTAAAACAAATAATGCAAAAAAAAAAAATTCAGACTTGACATTCACAAGAAATATGTACAGAGGTAGGAGTCTTGAAGGTGTTGTGTTGATGACTATGGCGGTAGAACAAAGTGTCTGTTGCATGGATCTTGTCAAGCAAACCATGCACCTGGTGCCATCCCATATTCCCATCCCAGCTGTGGTTATAATCCACCGTGGTAGTGCTTGCACAGACTACATGTTGCCACTCACATCTGGATTAGTGGGCTGCATAATGAAGACATGCAGAGTTAGTGTCTGAACACCCATTTGGTGGAGGTACAGGTCATCACCAATGTGGTCTTGAAGGTTGGTTCAGAAGGTACCATCCATGTCTGGGGACAATAGAGTGTACCATGGCAGAGTTATGGGTCTGAGATTAAGCACAGCTGACATACGACTTAGTCCGTGCACATGCGCAGATGCACTGTTTATGGACTTAGCTACTGTCAGATCACGTCCTGTATCACTATACAGTACTATATAATAGCAATACTGGACATATGTGAGGCAGATGATGGCCATACAGCAAGGAAGGTGAGTGTCGGGGGGGGGCAGGGTGCTACCTCGACAAGGGTGGGACCATCAGACATCAGGGAAAATAGCTGTGGATTGGGTGAGGGAGGGGAATTAGCTTAGCAGTTGCAGATTGGGTGAGGGAGGGGGGACCACTTAATGACTGGGAACCATTAATTAGCTCAACAGTCAGGCATCGGGTTATTGGGGGACCTAAGCTCTCATGTCCCATGGATTTGACAGCATCCCTGCCAACCACAGGCTGTAGTGTGGCAGTAAAAGAAATTATTCAAATGCATTGAAAAAGGATTTTTCCAGACCCAGCATGCTGGGTTTCCCACTCTATACTGGCATGCTGGTCCAGGGTAAAAAAGGCAGGTGGGGTAAAGCAGGTGGGGGGTAAGAAAAATAACTTTGCCATGTAAAGTTGGTGATGACATCAGGAACTTATAAACATGGAATTTATCAGAAGAAAAGAACTGCTTGGTCCGCCTAATATGCCCAGATGGTTCCTGCCTAGTCTGTCTCTGCAGACCTTAACTAATCTCTGGAGACCCGCCCATCCCCCCACCTATTTACTAATATTCCTCTATGTCTATCCCATGCATGCTTGAAGCCCCGTACTGTTGTCACCTGCACCACTTCTTCTGGTAGTCTGTTCCAGGCATCCACCACCCTTGCAGTGAAGCAGTACTTCCTTACATTCCTCTTAATCCCTCCCCACCCCACCCCCAGCTTCATTGTATGCCTTCTGATCCCAGTGGTCTTTCTCATTTAAAAGAGACTCTCTTGTTGCACCCTGTTCACCCCATGAGGTACTTGGATGTCTAAATCATATCCCCTCAATTTGGTTCACAATGCATAGCACGAAGTTCCCGACTTCACACCAACTTCACTAGCACTGCTACCTGGAAATGAGCCATGACTCAGTGTGCTTCCCCCAGTGTAAATAAATAAATAAAACTGGGAATTAGTGAAGGCACCAAGTTTTTTGCTTGCTGGCTACCCATCGGATGCTGCTGATGAAGGCATCAGGTTGCACACATTCAAATGTTGTTGCATGTTGTCAGGTGGAGCCTCCTTCCCTCCCCAGAGCGGCTCCAGCTGGCTCTGCCACCTGTTGTTATCCAGGATGCAGATGTGCATTGGAGCACACTTGCCCTCCCTCCCTCACCAGAGGAGGAAAGCATCTACTGGGATTCTTGGTCCTCCTCCCCCAAGGCTGGCCTGTGACACCCTGGGCGTATTCCAGAACTTGTGTCACTGGCATCACTAGCAGATCTGCCACTGTGCTGGCAGACTTGCTTGAACTGATCACCTCTGAGATTCAAGACATGTTCCTGCCTCCTGCTTGAGGCCACCAGATCAAACATCTCTACCTGTTCTATCTTCCAAATACCCTTGAGTATGAGGAAGGCTGGGATCCTGTCTCCTCTCAGCCTCTATTTCTTCTAGTGGGAACATGTGAAGGGCCCCCGACCACTTGTCATTGCTCTTGTCCCCAGCCCCCTGATTATTTTGGAGGCTCTGCAGTGCACCCCTCTAGACTGCTGCCATATTAGTTTTGTGTTCAGAAGCCTGGAATTGCACACAAGTCTCCAGATGGGGTCTGATTAGGGCTTTGTAAAGTGGTAGGATTAGTTCTTCTGCCTCGCTAGTCGCCTCCTGTTTGAATGCATCCCAGGATTTTGCTGGCCCTCTTTACAGTAATCACACACAGCTTATTATGCTTCAGTACTATATTTATTATGACTCCTAGGTCCTTTTCCTCTTCCACTGCAATAAGAGGAGACCCACACGGTGTGTATTCCCCACCTCATGTTTCTCCCCAGTGTAACACCTTGCATTTGGCTACACTGGATCTGAGACCCCAAGAATCCTAGGAATTGATCTGCCTGTTCAGGTTCTCCTGCTTTACTGAAACATAAACATTGAAACATAGAAGTTGTTGGCAGATAAGGACCTTTTGGCCCACCTAGTCAACCCTATATTCTCTCCTGTTTGTGACACTGCAGGCCCTACTCAATCTTCGGTCTTCTCCCCCACTTGCCTCACTTCTAAGGTCCCCTTGTGTCTATCCCATGTATGCTTGAATCCTTGTATCATTTTACTGGAAACATTTAATAAAATGGTGCCAAATCCCCTTCTCAGTGAAGATGGGGCTTCTCTGTAGCTGATGCTGTTTTTCTGTGGAGGCTTATTTTAAATCAGAGTCAGATAGCACAGCATTAATGACTGAAAAAAATGAATGTGGTTGAGCTCTCTGTTGCACTTTCAACGTAATGGAGTCTGTGCAGCCCAAACTGGCAGGGTGCTGATGAGTTTGATAAACAAAGAACTCTTTTCCTAATTCATCCACATAATGCATGAGATGTGTAATGTGCTCCCCGTGATAGAGAAAATGCCCTGGAGTTTAAATACTCTGCCAGTCTGCAGAATTCTACTCCTGAACTGGAGTGTGGAAGAGCTAAAAATAGTGCGCTTGGTGTTTCAAGGGCCTGGTCTCCTGCAGTGGGTTCAGCATGACAGCATTTACCTGCATAGGGAAAAGTAGGACTCTCAATCAAGGCTGTCAGAATTAGTCTAAGAAAGGTTATGCCTCATGGAATCTTCAGACCAGCAGGATCACTTACTTCTAAACATTTCATTTTTTCTTGTACTGATATTATAAAAAGGGACTATAGAGTTCAGTATCTTGATTGCTTTGCCACATTCCAAGAGCCTTATATTCTTTTTCTAACACAGTATACCTGCATATACTTATGACACAAAACATCAAACGACTCTAAAGTGAATAGTAATTTTTTTTTGCTTAACCTAATTTTCAGAAGAAGGCTTCCATGGGTTTCATTCAAAGTCAGATTATTTCCCTTAGGAGGCAGTATAGCACAGTGGTTCAGGGCTCTGAGCTGCAAACTTGAAGACTGGGGCTTGAACCACACAGCTCCCACTTGCATACTGTGTGACCCTGAGTAAGTCACTTAACTTCCTTGTGCTCCCAGGGTACACCTGGAAACAAGCTTGTGCTTAGTGTGCCTTTCTTGGTTAAACAGTTCCCCCCTTTAGTGGGGCATGTTGTACTGGTCTGTAGCTTGTGGCACATTATACCCCTGGTGGGTGATTAACAGACTGTTAATCATCCTGCTTACATGCTTTATCCAACCTGGTTAAGACTCTGATAAAAGGGGATCTACGACAAATTCATTGATTGCAGTTGTATGTAAACTCGGTCAGAACACTAAATGGCTTGTGTTTCCAACTGGGTTGAAAGTAAGCAGTTCAAAAGAACTGATGCCTCTGTAGCCCAATTCAGCTGCGTATGTAAACCCTTTCTTGTTCAGATTGTTTGTGGGTGCACGTGCATTTTAAAATGATGCCTCTAATGTGGATGCGCTACACATTTGCACGGCCACCACAGTCATTCCAGAGACATGCATATAAACTGAATTATATCACTGGAACCAGAATCAGCTGTTCTTATAAACAGAAAAGACTCATTGACATTGATCCATGTGCATCAGTTGCATGTGAACATGGTAAGTGTAACCTCTGGTCATGCCTTATTGCTTAGTGTCTCTCATTCTAGTTCAGAATTAAAACCAAAATCTAGGACTTGAGGGAGTACTGACAACTCTGACAACCCCACTCTCATCTGCAATGTAAACCTCCTGATTCCTGATCCACTGAAAACAATATATTTAAAAAAAAATTAAAGCAGTAAATGTATTAGTCAGAAAACCAATAACGTAAATTTCTGAGTCAAGCCAGTATTTAAAATTGTAATCATCCAAGTTCAGTACTTCATGCATGAAAAAAAAAGAACTAGGGTCAAATGCAGAAAATCATGGGCCCAATTCGCAAAACTGAGCACAAGCTGCATCAAAGGTGACTTGCATCAACTGTCGGTGTGCCAGGGGTCCTGCCCCAGATTCTATGTTGGGTAAGGCAAAGTCCCGCAGCATGTGGCAGTTGTGGCTGTGCACCAAACAGATGACACATCTGGATGGTTTGCCATAAGCTGCAGAGTAGCAATGCACCACTCTAGGACATCCCTAGTGGCTAGTGCCCCCCACCCTGATCAACTTTATTAAATTTTAAACACGGCCCTGGTGGTCTAGTGGACCACTCTAGCCACAATGCCTTTATAATAAATATAAACAGGTCCCTGATGGTCTAGATGACCCCCCTCAGCCCTGATCTCCTTATAATAAATATAAACATGTCCCTTGTGATGTAGCAGACCCCCCCAAGTCCTGATCCCCTTTTAGCAAATATAAATACATCCCTGGTGGTCTAGCAGACCCCCCCCATTCCTGATCCCCTTATCATGGGGATCATAGATTTTATACAAGCCAGGTCAGGTATAAGTCCGTGTACAGCTCACCCTCAACTCAAAGGGAATAACATTTTATAGAGTGCAAAAAACAGTGTCTGTCAGATCGATTCTTGAAGCAGTGCATTGTATCGCTGCCCACAACTTCAAGTGGAAGTCTGTTCCATAGACCCACCACTCTTTGGGTAAAAACTGCCCTTTTTGGTCCTACTTGTTTGTCCCCTTAATTGTAGATCATGTGATCTCATGGCATAGTCAGTATCCTTACATTTGAACCTCAAGCATTCCCATAGGTCATCACTGGTGTATGCTCTAAAAACCAGACACATATCCCGCCTCAGATGTCTGTATCCCAATGAGTACAGATCATGAACCCTTAATCTGTCATCATTGTGCATATCCTTGACAGACCTAATCATTCTGGTTGCTCTCCTCTGGACACTTTCCATTAAGTTAATGTCCTTCTTATTAATCGGAGATGAAAATTGTAAGCAGTATTCCATTTGGGATCTTACCAATGACTTATACAGCAGAATAATCACCCTATGGTCTCAACTGGAAATTTGTCTAGCTATATATGATAGTATACTCCTAGCTTTATTAACCTTGACTTGACAGTTTCTGCTGTTTTTGAGGTCACTGGTGATAACTATTCCCAAATCCTTTTCCTTGGTAGTTATCTTAAGCACTTTACCTCCTAGATAGTACAGTGCCATAGGGTTTGAGTGGCTAGAATGCATAACTGCACATTTATCTAAATTCAATGCCAATTTATGTTCATTAACCAATGTTTCCAATCTCAATAGTTCCTGCTGAAGAGTTAGTGTGTCTGAATCATTTTGAATTGTGCAGTCAAGTTTAGTATTATCGGTGAACTTGGACATGCAGACCATATATCCACATTTCATTGAAGAAATGCACATGTTAAATAAGGTTGGCCCCAACACTGACCCCTACGGCACACCACTGAAGACCCTCTCCCAGCCAGATGCACAACCTCTAATAACAACCCTCTGTTTTCTTCGTGACAGCCAAGCTTCAATCCATTTGATCATTGTACTATCTATTCCCAATCAGGCTAATTCTGCAACAAGCTTCCTATGAGGGACCTTGTCAAAAGCCTTACTTAGGTCCAAGAAGGAGGCATAGTACTGAGACAGTGCTGGTTCGGGTGCTCAATGATCTCCCAATGGTCAGAGATCAGAAGAACAGTTCTATCTTGGTTCTTCTAGATCTCTCTTCAGCATTTGACACTGAGAACCATGGGGTTCTTCTTGGTTGTCTGAGGTTCATCTCTGGCCTGTCGGGTACAGTCCTCAGGTGGTTTACATCTTACCTCACTGGAAGAACTCAGAGGGTAATGTCTGGGATTTATTCCTCGGACCCAGTCCCTCTGTCATGTGGGGTTCCTCAGGGATCGGTGTTGGCGCCCATGCTATTCGCAGTGTACATGCGGCCCCTTGGAGACACTGTAAGGAGGTATGGGCTGAGGTTTCATTGCTATGCTGATGATAGCCAGCTCAATCTTTCCTTTGCACATGACCAGGATGGAGCTCTCACAATCTTTAATAACTGCCTCACAGAAATCCAGGAGTGGATGGATTTGAGCTGGTTAAAGTTGAACTCGGGAAAGACTGAAGTGCTGGTTGTGGACCCAGGAAACCGGATGGCGGGGGTGGAGGTAGGTTCACCCTCAGGGCTTTTTCTTGGAGGTCTACCACTCCTGGCCTCTAAACAGGTGCGTAACCTGGGGGTAATTTTTGATGAAGGGCTGACACTGCATGCACAGGTGTCAGCCATCATCCAGACCTCTTTTTACTATTTTAGGAATATCTCCAGGATTAAGCACTTTGTTCTGTCTGGTGATCTCCCTACATTGGTTCACGCCTTTGCGTCCTCGTGCTTGGATTACTGCAACTCCCTCTACCTAGGGCTTTCTGGGGTAGAAATCCACCGTTTTCAGCTAGCGCATAACACGGCAGCACAGCTTTTGACAGGGACCTCTTGGTCCTGCCATATTTCCCTGGTGCTGCACGGTCTGCATTGACTGCTGGTACAATGGCGGATCACCTTTAAAGTCTGTCTTCTGAATTATAAAGCCCTACACGTACAGAGCCCTGACTACCTGAAAGAGCTTCTAGTCCCCTACTGCCCTGGGCGATCGCTTCACTCAGCTGATGAGGGGTTGCTAGAGATCCCAAGGGTGTGTTTAAAATCATCTGGGGCCTGGGCATTCATGCATGCAGCCCCATCTCTTTAGAATTCTCTACCCCGCCAGTTAAGTGAGTGTGCGACCGTGGAGCAATTTAAAAAAGACTTAAAAACCTACTTATGGACCCAAGCTTTCAGTGATTGATGTATTTGTTTTAATTTAATGTGTACTGTTTAATTTAAGTTAATTGTGTGTTATTTGATATGTTTTCATAATTGTGAGGTGCCTTGGTTTTGGAAAGGCACCATAAAAATAAAGTTTTATTATTTATTATTATCAAGAAGATCACATCAACTGACAGGCCTATATCCAATTCTTTGCTGATTAGCTCATAGAACTGTATTAAATTAGTTTGACAGGAACTGCCAGGCATAGATCCTTGTTATAAAGTATCCCAACCATTGATGTCTTTTAAATGGGCCTCTGTCATGTCCTTGATGATGCCTTCAAGCACTTTACATAAGACAGATGTTAGACTAACAGGCCTGAAATTGCTGTACGGTTCCCTTCTACCCTTTTTAAATATTGGGACCACAGTGGCTTCTGTCCATGCCTCAACCACTTTGCCCATCTTGAGTGATTCATTCAAAATATTGATTATATGGCTAGCCAACACATCAGCTAATTCATGTAGGATCTTTGGATGCACTCCATCCGGGCCTGGTGATTTGTTCTTATCTAATTTTTTTAGTCTATCCAGTATATCTAATACATTTAGATCTCAAATCGGTTAATCACAGCATGTCTATTCCTGAATCAAAGGGGAGAACTCTCATTAAATACAGAGACAAAATATTAATTAAGTATCTCTTTGTCTTCCATTTCCAACTCACCATTGCTTTTAATTAATGGACCTACTTTCAGGTCCTTGCCTCTTGTGGTACTTACATAAGAGTAAAAGGATTTATAATTATACTTAACTTTATCCACTAGATTGATTTCTGTTTTTTTTTTTCTTTCAAAGTTATTTTCTTACATTGTCTGGCTACCTCAGTATAAACTTCTCGGTTCATATTTGAGTTGTCTTTTAGCCTTTTTTATATAGTTGCTTCTTTTTATTAGTGATCTTTATAACATTTCTATTATACCAAGGCAGGATCCGACCTCTTGAATTGTATTTGTTTCTGATTGGAACATACGTATCAACTATATTGTTTAACTTATCTATAAGTGTGTCCCACATTTCATTTAATGTTTTATTTACAAATGATTCCTGCCAATTCCATTGGCTAAGCTCTTCCCTCATAGAGTTATAAGTTGCTTCTTTGAAACATTTATAGTTGGCATTCCCTTTGATTGCTATATTTGCATCTTTAATCCCAGTTTTATAATGTCATGGCCACTGCTTACAAAGGATATGTGGTGTGACAGTTGATAATTTGTTTCCCCAAATTATTTATTACAAGATCTAACGTATGCTCCCCCCTTGTGGGTGTTTTAGCATGTTGGTCCAGGACAAACTCCCAAAGGACATTAATAAATTCAATTTCAATTGTTTTTTCCAGAGCTGGAAAGCCAGTCAGTTGTGAGGAAATTAAAATCTTCTAAGATCAAGATCGCCTTATCCATATCCACATTAGACAGATATTCTAATAACTTAATATCCATATAATGTGAATATGATGGTGGTCTATATACCAGTCCCAATAATATCTGCTTATCAATATCTGGCATAACTCTTAATCACATAGTTTCAAGTCTGTCATCATCAGGGTCAATTATAGGTTCGACTTTGATAGTCTCTGCTATTCCCCCTCCTATCCTATGTTCTCTGTTTCTGTTGAAGAGTTGATACCCAGTGATAATCCTATACCAGTCATCAGATTTGCACCACCACCATGTTTCAGTGATAGCACACAAAGCAATAGCATCGGATTTTAATATTATTTCAAGTTCCCCCTTTTCTTAACTAAACTTCCAGCATTAATTAATAAGCAATTTCACTCTCTTTTAGGTATTTTTATTTTACTAGGATTTGGAGTTTTAGATTGCCTGTTTGGAGTATAACATTCCTTTCCCCAGCATATTTAGTATAAATGTGAATCAATACTTTTCTTTGTTCTATTTGCAAAGATTCGAGTACCATATTTATTGAGATACAAACCATCAGGCCTAAATAAATCCACATTTCTGAAGGCGGTCCAGTTTCTAAGGAAATAAAACCCTTCTTTTATGCGCCAATGTCTGAGCCAAATATTTAAATGTGGGATGGCTCTGCTCCTGGCAATTCCAGCTCTGGACACTGGTAAAATTTCAACAGTGATTACAGAACATCCCTTCCCTTTTAAAATCATACCCAGTTCTTCAAAGCTCATTTTTATGTCCTCTAATCCCCTTCTCCCCACGTCATTTGTGCCTATGTGTAAGACTAATATGGGATTAGATGGATTGTTAATATATGCTCCCATTGTTTATTTAATGTCAGAGACCATTGCACCTGAGAGGGACACAACATGTGTATTAACCTTTCTGCCTTCTCATATAATTGTGTCTGTGAATTTCAGCAAGAGTACCCAATGACCACTATATCCCTTTGGTCCACTAATAAATTACTATTGAAAGTCTCATTTCCCTGCTGTTGGGTTACTACCTGAATACCAGTTTCAATATGTGAAGTAATTCTATCTCTCATGGGCCTACTATAAGGTGTTTTAGCCTGAGTACTGTTGCCTGACTCCTTTGTACCATGTGCATTGGGCTTGGAACTCAGTGTACTTATAACTTGAACATTGATTCCTGTCAAATCTCCATTTGTGTCAGCATCCTTCGGTAAATCTTTGTCTATATCAGATTCCTTTTCCTTATCTATGAGAAGGGGCACATTAGTTGCCTGACTTTTATAATACTGGTTCCCCTCATGAATATTGTCATCATTAACAATAAAGCTAGTATGATCCATTAAAGGCGTAAACCTATTAAATAATGTTATATCCATCCCACCAAATGATTGCTGCCTTCTCCTCTTGCATACACGTGCACCTACACCAGTCATCTTCTACCACTGCTCCATAATTGTCCAGTTTAGTATTTGTTACTCTCTTCCATTTATTGCCACCCTCTTCTCGATTGCAGTGTGTACTCTGATCTAAATTACTCTGTTCAACTGAAGTAATAGTATCATCAATAAATTTCTCTAATTCCCAGATCTCTTTAGTTTCACCTGAAATGTTTTTTCCATTAGTTTGTCCTTTACTACTATTTAGTAAGCCATACAAATCAAACCTCCTCCTTAATTCATCAGTTTCTTTCTGCTGTGCAGTAATGAGTGAACATTTTTCACAGATATAATTAGGAAGATTTTTAATAGCTACATATTACAAGAACAGCATAAAATACAGTCCAACTCCATAATATACAAGCGATTCTCTGATCCCCAGAAGTACTACTTATGTAATAGGATTATGACTAAATGGCAGTGCTTAATGGAAACAAAGTTTTAAATTTCTGTCCACCTTCCTTGTCAAATGCAGGCAGGTGCTGCTTGCCTCTGCCTCGAGCTGCTTCCACTGCACACTTGCCGACGCTCATGAGCGAGCTTCCTTTTGTGCTGGTAGGAGCAGAAGCTGGTCCCTTTACCACTTCCGATAAACTGATCTGTAGCTCCGAATTAAAAAACACAAAAGGTCTAAAAGTATTAAAATAGTAAGAAAAAGTGTCTTGGCTGTGAAACAAGCCTATGCCCGACCTTAACTTTGATCATTCGCTTCACTCTGCACTATGACCCTTGGCTGAACGGTACAGGAATTGGAGGGAAGTTGTCTAGCAACAGTACACCTCTCTGTATTCCTTACTCTCGAAGCAGGCACCCACTGCTCCTCACAAATTCACCTGGTAATAAGCTGGCCTGGTGATGCTGAGGTGCTAGATGCCACACCTCACACCATGCTGGTGACCTGGGTTTAGGAATGAGCCCAGGGTGCCAAGGGTCAGCAGTGGAGAGAGAGGATCGAGCATCCAGAGGACTGTTGTCCTCTCTCAGGGATGGAGAGACTACCATCCCATTCATTGATCGCCCTCTAACAGTGGCTGGAAGGCAATACGGGTCCAGAGGCACGTTGTTGACATGTGACATTGGTGGGGAGGTAGGAAGGATAAAACTGAGTAGGAAAATGGAGCTGGCAGGCTCCGTGATGGCCCCCCATAGCACCCATCTCAGCCCCCCAGAATCTGGATGTTGGTCTCCGGGGGAAGGGGAAAGTCGATGCACCTCACCTCAGCCCTGTCATGGGAGGGAGGGTAACCCATGGGGGATCACCGGGAGGGTTGGGCATGGGATGGTGGGGCTGGGGAAGGGGCATGAACCACCTGCCAGGCTCCCAGAGGAAAAATAAATAATAGAAAAAAAAATTCACCCAGTATTGGTTTGAACAGTCATTCTAGTTCATTTCAAACCACATCTGTTCAGAAATGTATCTGTTGCTCACCCAAGTGAGTGTCCTTTGGTGCTGATAGGCACAGAAGCTACTCCCTTTACCATTTCCTGTAACCTGATATGTAGCTCCTAATTAAAAAACACAGACGGTCTAAAAGTATTAAAATAACAAGTAAAAGTATTGTGGCCTTGAGACAAGCCTATGCCCAACCTTAAGTATGGTCATTCGCTTCCCACTGCACCACGACACTTGGCTAAATGGTACAGGAATTGGAGGGAGGTTGCCCAGCAACAGTACACCTCTCCGTATTCTTTGCTCCTGAAGCAGACACCCACTGTTCCTCACAAATTCACCCAGTAATGGTTTAAACAGTCACTTCAGTTTGTTCTGAAAGACACCTGTTCAGAAATGTATCATAATTAATATAAACACATTCCTGGTGCCCTAGCAGTCCTTCCAGCTCTGATCCCCTTTTATTAAAGTTAAACATGTCCCTGGTGGTCTAGCAGACTCCCTACCCTGAGCCACCCATATAGGCATAGATATCATTCCATGGTGGTCTAGTGGAACCCCACCCCTCACCTTAGCAGGCAGTACCCCTCCACTCTGCTCCCCCATCCCGAACCTGAGCCGCTAACTAGTATAGCCCTCCATTCACCACCACGGCCAGCTGCTGACTGAGCTGTCACTGAGGGCATACTGTATACAGTATGTGCTCAGTGACTGACAACCCACTGAACTGTTAACCAGTGAATGTGTACTGTATACAGTATGTGCTCAGTGACAGCTCAATCAGCAGCTGGCCATGGTGGTAAGTGGAGGACTGTACCAGTCGCTGGCTCAGGTTCAGGATGGGGTAGTGGCATGGTGGGGCACTGCCGGCCAGTGTGGGATGGTGGGGGTCCAGTAGACCACCATGGAATGATATCTATGTCTTTATGGGTGGATCAGGGCTGGGTGCCTGCTAGACCGCCAGGGATGTGTTTAACTTTAATAAAAAGGGATCAGGGCTGGGGGATCTGCTAGGGCACCAGGGATGTGTTTATATTTATTTTATGGGGATTGGGGCTGGGGGGGTTCACTACACTACCAGGGACATGTTTATATTTACTAAAATTGGATCAGGGTGGGGGGGTAGCTACACCACCAGGGACATGTTTATATTTATTATAAGAGGATCAAGGCTGGGGGGGTCTGCTAGATCACCAGGGATGTGTTTACATTTAATAAAAGGGGAGCAGGGCTGGAGATGTCTGCTAGACTACCAGGAACATATTTATATTTTTTAAAAAAAGGGATCGGGGTGGGGGGGTCCTCTAGCCCACCAAGGATGTGTTTGTTTAATAAAGGGGGATTGGAGCTGGGGGGTCTGCTAGACCACCAGGGATGGGATTAATATTAATAAAAGGAGACTGGAGATGATGGGGACTGGGACACATGTTCCCTCCCACCCAGGGAGGGCTCTGTGAGTGGTACAAGTGTACCAACCCTCCCAGAGGGCAGAATTCTAAGTACCCTTGCTGGTCTAAGAATATTTAGAATTTTGCACTCTGGGAGGGTTTACAGAATCCTGAATTAGAGGATATGGCAGCTTGCTTCTGCTACATTCCCCCTAGCATCATATCATAGCCCATTTTGTGCCACAAGGATGGCACAAGCCCCCTTTGGTGCACACAACCTGTGGTTGACAGTGGTTGCATTTGAGAATCACTTCTGGTGCATCTTTTGGCACAAGTGACACTTTGTGCCATTCCTTGTGGCACAAGCCCCTTGCGCCTTTCTGGGAGCTTTGAGAATCAGGCCCAATGTATCAACCAGAAATGCAATAAACATGAGATGCTACTGTACATGTATTTCAAAATATGAATATTGGTTGGTGTGCACACAGGGAATAGTCTCTAAAGGAACAATTGCATAAACGGAACATTCACACTTCGGACAAACACACAGGGATCCTATTTCCAATCTTCAACTAGCTGATCACAGCTCCAAATTATTTCACTGGAAAAAGTATTGAAACAGCTATCATGGCCATCTCAGGAACACCCGATAGCTACATTAAATGATGTTTTCCCTTACCCAGGCAGCAGCAAATACATAGGCCATAATAAAAGACAGGGTGGGCAGTGTTGGGTTATACCCATCTGCTCAGGGCATAATGATGCCCAGTGCCACAGGCAAAGGGGCTTACAGCCCTTGGAAGGGTGGGTATAGCTCAATACTGTCCACCCTTCAATGTACTATTGTGTTTAGAAAATTATTTTTACCATGTTAAAAAAATAAAATGTTTGATGAAATAAAAAAACAACAACATGTTTTAAAATGACAGAACAATTAGAAAATGATAGAACAAAGTATTTGTCTTAACTCGTTGTCTCCACAGGGGCTCTCTGAAGTTGCAGCGCTTGTCTCCTGTATACTGTTAACAGTGAATCCTGGGCCTTTCTAAGCAAAATCAAGCCATAATTGGCATGCCGCAAACAAATGCTACTAGCACAAAAACCATAAGTGCTAGACACAAAGTATGAGTGTCAAAATTGTTCAGCATAAAATAACCTTTCCAATGGTGGTATGCAAGGAATAGTAGGTAATTTAGTTTTATTTCTGTGCTGGTCCAAGCAGCAAAACAAAATATTTTTTCCACTAAAAAATGCAGCATAAACCTTTTTTTGTTGGGAAATATGTAACATATCAACACCAAATTAAGCATCCAGACATTAGATGTAATTTTAATAATTTGTAAAACAAACAGCTATTTCTGTTGTATTAAACATATTTTTCCCCATTTGAGTCAAGGTGTGTTGGTAAGATTTGAGGAGAAATCTGGACCATACACACCAAACCATAAACAAATGCACATAACTCCTAAAGTATACATGATACACAACATATCAGTAGCAAAGTTTTTTGCACACAAAATTGCCTTTCCAATGGTTCTATGCAATCAACTGTACTCAGTTCGGTTTTGTTTTATACTGGCTGAGATACCCAGAATGTGTGTTTTCTTCAAAGTGCTTAGGTGGTTCTAGATGGACAAAATGTCATAAACAAACATGAATAACTCCTAAAGTGAACATGATACACACAAAGTGTCAGTGGCAAAGTTGTTCAGCACAACATTACCTTTCTAATTGTACTATGCAGTCAATTCTAATCAATTCTGGCTGGCAAATAATATTAAAACATGTGAGTGACTTCTCTAGATGTTTCTAGGGCACACAGGAAGTCTGTAGGTGACTTCTGTAGGCGTTCTGGGACACACTGCAGTTAGATTTGCTGATGCCTACAGGTGTTTCTAGGAGGCAATGAGTTAAATAGTCCTTTCACTGGTAGTTTTTCAGCGTAGGGCATTGCATTACTAAGCAATGTGGTCTAATATAACCGGTTGCTTTTTTCCAGCCCTCGTGCTGATTTTGGTTTCCTGTGCTTTTGGTTTACTGGAGTAGCAGTGATGAGTGTGACTGGTAACAGGTGGGTTGAGGCATGATCAGGACAGACTTGGAACTGGGCTGAAATGTATTTATTTATTTATTGAATTTTGTTGACTGGGTAGACCTGCTAACACCAAAGGTCCCTTTTTCAGGAGCAACCCGGGAAATGCAGCCTTACTGTTGGCAGTGCGGGTGAGGTATGAGCGGTAGTGATGGTGGCAGAAGTGCTTTCTTGAGATTATGACAGTAGCACTGAGGCAGTAGTCTGGGGAAACAAACGATGGAAAAGGTGGTACGTGGTTAGGTGTGTGTGGAGAATGTTCAATATGTTGTTGTTAGTGGCCATAGTGTTACTATGATGTTGTTAAATGTCACATCCTTTGAAGTGAGAGAAAACATGGCATCCTGTTAAAAAAATAATTTTTCCATGACCAACTCATGGATAGTGCTTGTAAATGGTGAAGTTTGGTACTGGGTCTTTTTTCAGAGGGCTCTGTTGATTCATAAATGTATGGGTCTGGAGTACTGTCAGTCAATCAGGATTCAGGAATTTGCTACCCCATTTTCTAAAGTATATCGTTATCTCTCCCCATGATAACAAGCACTGTTGGAGACCCATAACAATTTCTACATTTAGTATATATAGCTATGACCCCGGTTCCACATCAGAGTTACATCATTATGTACCTTTGTTCTGCCCCCTCCAAGCTACTTAACTCCAATGGAAATCAATATTGGTGACCTCTAGCATCCCAACATGAAAATAAAATATTTACTCAATGATAGCAGAACCCAGATTTACTTTTGAATGCTACACTTGTCAGGGCAAACTCTGGCCTTTCTTTTCTACATTAACATAGAAACATAGAATTTGTTGGCAGAAAAAGACTGCTTGGCCCTCCCAGTCTGCCCAGTTGGTCCCTGCCTAGCCTATCTCGGCAGACCCTAACTGGTTTTGGGTGACCCTCCGCACTCCCAGCCTATTTACTAATATTCCCCTATGTCTCTTCCATGCATGCTTGAAGCCTCATTCTGTTTCCACCTGCATCATGTCTGCCAGCAGTATGTTCCAAGCATCCACCACTCTTTCAGTGAAGTAGTGCCTTCTTCAAATGCCTCGTAAACCCGTCTTCAGCTTCATCGCGTGTCAACTGGTCCTGGTGCTCTTCCTCATTTGAAAGAGTCTCCCGTCCTTCACACTCTTCACCCCCTGAGATTTTCACCCCCTGAGATACTTATAGGTCTTTCTCATGTTCCTTTCACTCTCCTCTCTTCCAGGGAGTACATGTTGAGATCCATCAGTTTCTCTCTTCATAGGTCTTTTGATGTAACCCTATTAGCTGAACTAACTGAGTGAATCCATTCAATAGTATAGGAGAGAAGGCAACCCCTTACAGTTTTTGATA
This sequence comes from Neoceratodus forsteri, assembly GCA_016271365.2. Lineage (NCBI taxonomy): Eukaryota > Metazoa > Chordata > Ceratodontiformes > Ceratodontidae > Neoceratodus > Neoceratodus forsteri. Next base: position 357,788,356 of record CM057456.1, read on the forward strand.
TTGTTATGTTTTGTTATGAAAACGTTTTGAATGAAGCTAGTACAGCCTCCCTCCTATTGAATGCAATAGTGTAGCTAGCTCAACAGTAATGTAAAATGTGCAGGAACAGTAACTGGCCTAATGAATAAAGACTTCAAAAGTAAAGCAGGTAGGCTGGCCTGGTGGCACAGAGGGCTGAGGCGCTGGACATCTTACCTCGCACCACATAGGTGACCTGGTTTCAGGAATGGAATCGGGTCATTGAGGAGCAGGCCTGGGGGGGAGCAGGATTGAGCTGCCTAGCAGCAGTTCTCCTCTCCCAGAAGGGGGGCCACCCTCCCGCAGTTCTGCTGTCTCCAGGTGGCGGTCCGGTGGTGGCACAGGAGGGTAATGTGCGACCGGTAGAGTGGGGCACCCACAGTGCATGATGCATGCGTTACTTCACACACATGCTCATGCAAAGATGTGAGGGTGGGTGAAAAAGGGGAAAAATGGCTGAACAAATAATTGAAAAAAAAAAGAAAAAGTAAAGCAGGTGGACTGACTTGACTCTGGAGGCACACTAATGTTTCTTCTTGACAGAGCGGGCATCTGTATAGAGATTTGGGGGTGGGTAACTAGTTAGTTGGAAGGGACAATTAAAAAATTAAAATTGTTAAGCCCTAATGTGAAGTGGGAGTACATGTCTTTACACGGCATGGTGAAGTCAAGTAAATGGGTCCTTGTTGAAGGTCTAAGTGCAGTGTCTGGGGTGGAAGGACTGGGATGCATAGTACAATTTATATTAAACTGTCATGCCAATCAGTTGCTTTTGCATTTCTCAGTGAGTTGCATAAGTGTTTCTGGATCCAGCACAAAAACCTTACAGAAACTATTTTCTAAGAGTTGCAACTTATTTCTTTCATTTCAGTGTGACAGAATTGCAGATGCATTACAGTTAAGTTGCAAAATAATTTCTTGTAGATGGCCCATCGGTGCAGCAGTTGGATTTCCATCTGCTATGCCAGCGACCTGGGTTTGGGAACAGACTTGGGTCACTGGAGGGCCAGCCGAGGGGGAAGGAAAGGAGCATCCTAGGATGGCTTGCCTTCTCTTAGGGGAGGGTGGGGAAGCACCTCGGTGCCTACTGGCCCCTGGCGGAGGCCGGGAGCACAGCACCGCTGCCTGGGCTGAAAATAGCTGTGGAGTGGTGGACATCGGCATATGCCTTGACATCAGTGCCACTCCATTCCCGGGGAGAAAACCCAGAAAACTGCCCTGGCCAATCAGATAATGGTCCCTCCAGTCTTCTGCTGCCGCTGAGCCTCGATAGTTGGTCCTGCCTCAGTGGTACCTGGGCCAACTTGGAATAGTGTACTGGATCCTGCCAGTGGTGTCTTCCCTCTTAGAGGAGGGGGACCCATCTGGCGAAAGGGATACGCTGGATTACCCAGGAGGAGCCATAATGTAAGGTAAGTGGCTAGTGAGAGGACGGGGAAGCAGACGGTGAAGACCTCGAGAGGGACTCAAAGGAATGGCTGACCAGGGGTGAGGAGGAGTGATAAACAAAATCATACAAAAAAAATAACTTCTTTAAGTTTGCTCTTCAGCTGAATAAGTGCTGACAACACGTAACGTGAGTTGCCAATACATAACCAACTTTAAAAAGAGAATGTTACTAAACAATACTGTATGTGCAGTTAGAAGAGTAAGAGACAAGATTGCTTATTACTGCAGATATTTTGGTTTCTAAATGCCCACCATGACAGTTTGGGAATGTTTTCCCAGCTAAATTAAGTAAATAGCTCTAATCAGAATCATTCTAGACAGGTAGGACCCTCCTGATCCACAAAATACATTCCATGTTAGCAAACCATTGAGTAGCCTAATTTGCAAGCCTCTTGAATATTTACTTGGCAGTTTGCAGCTTTAACATAAGATCACTAAGAAGCCTAAATCTATTGATCTTCTCTTACAAAACCCAAATAAAATGTGTGTTGTATACATATTTTAGTTTTCTTTGAGGTTTTGACTGCCTCATGATGGCAACGTACCCTGTTCCAAACTAGATCATGTAGACAGTTTGGTACCTTTTAGAGTAATGATTTCCATATTTTTTTCTCTGTGACAGAAACCTAGAGAGTATGTCGAAAGGTAGTGCACAGCTCCTTTTTTCTTTGAGTAATTTTTTGTATTACAGTGCCTGATGTGTATCACCCCAGGAATCTTTGAACACTACTTAGTATACCCATCAGCTGTCAGCCTGAAAACTATAATGGACTCAGGCATAATGCTGAAGATAGAGAGAGAGTGAAGGTTCTCATAGTCTCAGATTTAATGGTCATTGAAGAAGGAACCAAGGGAACCTCGTTACTGCAACAGGCAACTTGCAGCATTGTCATTTGTCATGTGGATGTCACATTGAACAGTCTCTGGTATCCACAAAGGACATACTGCCAGCTCATTTTCCTTTTCGCCATTTGATCCAGTCCTAGTTATAGTTCCAGCAAATGTCAGATGATTTTTGGCATTACATGCAATATATAACAATTGTAATTTGTTACATTTGCACTTAGTTCTACTTATGTCACTGTGTGCTTGTGCAGTATGTATTGGCATGAAGCATATTTATTGATATAGTCCTACTGCCTTCATAAACTATAAAGGAAGATGCTGGGAGAATATTTCCACTTCTGACATGGCTTAAACGATTGAAGTACTAGCCATCAGTGTATTGTATCATATTTGTGAGTCCATCTGTAATATTTATGTACGTTAGTCCCACTGCTAGCACCGGACAGTACTACTTGCAGTGCACCAAAACAGGAGCTTTGCATGGAGGGGAATGAGTTCATAGGGAATCTAGGAGGACAACCTTAGGCACAAAGTATTGCATATAACTTACAGAAATTCATGGAATGGCATTCAGAAAAAGGTACTGCAATGTAAGCAACAAAATCAAAAGGGCTTTGCACCCAAGTCTGGAAATCTTTTTTCACAAACTCAGTACCACATTACAGAGATTCATTGATTATGATCAGCATAATTTGATATGCAATTTAAACTGCAGGATGTTGGGGTTTGTAATATTGATTTCAATAATTATAATGGAGTTTTTGTCAAACATAAACATTTCCACATTTGATACAAATGCCACTGTAGTTTTCATAACAAGTTGCAAACATCGAATCTTGCATTCTGAGCTACATATTACTGTATGATAACTGTACCGAGTGTGAATCAGGATGTAGGAAGTTTGGCAGCTACACACATACAGTGGTAATTGTGCAAAACATGACTGATATTGTGGTATTACACACCTGCGGTACAGTATTTGTGCATTGAATAACACACTTTTTTTACCACAACGGCCCTATACTGCAATACCAGTCAACTTTTGCACAGTTACCATTGTTGGGTATGGGTAAGAGCAACATGCCAAGGAGGCAGTACAGCATAGTGGTTTAGGGCACTGAGCTGCAAAGCTGGAGTCCTGGGTTTGAATCCCATCAGCCCCCACTTGCATACTATGTGATCCTGAGCAAGTCGCTTAATTTCCTTGTGCTCCCAGACTGCACATGGAAACAAGCTCTGGCTTAGTGGGCCTTTTCTGGTTAAACAATTTCCTCTTTCCCTTGTGTAGCAGCAAGTGATTTTCAAGTTTATTTTACCAGAAAGAGTCTATTGAGCAAGATCATGTTCAAGGAGGTCCTGGGTGATGTGACACCACCAACTGAGCCTCAACCACCATCCTGCTGACCGGTACAGTAGAAGGCAGGGCAGCAATGGCCAAAGAGACAGAGAATAATATACAATTGTCACCAGTACCCAGGTTCAAGCCATGTAGGTGAGAAGTGGTTTGTGCTGTGTGGTACAGTAGATGCAGGGGTAGAGCAAAAGCATCCACTGCAGCCAAAGTCCTATAGCCAGGGAGGATGACTGACTATTGCATTTAATGGCCAGAACTGATCTTGTTGGTAGCTAGCTAGCTAGCAGAAACTTGGGCAAGGCAGCAACAGCCCAGTGCCTAACTGAGATTGTATGAGATGGCTACCTAGTAGGCTTGTTTAACCAACTGTACCACCTTCATAGGACCCAGTGTCTGAGCTTCTTGTGCAGAAGGGTCAGAGAGGAGCTGGTGGAAGAGAAGGAGAAGCAGCCAATTATTCTGTTGGCAGCTGGCTGTCTATTAATGCAACTGTCACAAACATGGCAAGACGAAAGTAGCTAGGGCTAATATGGCTCAGAAAGGAAGATGTCAGGAGACGGCCAGGTGAGGCAAGGGGCCAGGGCAGGGTCCCATTGATCAAGGATAGGAAAAGGGACAGTGGGTCGATGGCAATAACTATCTCTTCTTTTGAGTGTTGAACACATTGATTTTACATTGACCACCTAGAGTATTCATTGGTGCTTTTAAATGCTTTGTTAGAAATATAAGACGGGTTTGTTTTGTACTTCAGAAGCGTCTGACACAGATGTGGAAGCATAATTAGCCTATGTCTATTTCAGACTTAATGCATCCACATGGGTGCACTCAGTTTTAAATGGGCACCTGCATTTGTGACACTTTTCACAGTTTGTGGCAACTTACATCAAAACAAATGACACAAGTCTCATTTTTTCAAATGCAAGTGCTGGCGTTCAGTATTCAACTGCATCCACGCAGCGGATGCTCATATCCCATTTAAAGAGCTGGTGTACTGCTGAAAACTAATATTAGTTCTTAAAAGCAGTGAATCATTATGTTTTATATCTGAGCTGCTAGGCTGAGACTAGAGCTAATAAAACACTTTCTAATGAGAAAACAGAAAAGGAAAAAGTTACAACTGACTACTTCTTAATATCTGTATCATTTTCCTGTCTTCCAGCTTTGGTTCGACTAGCTCTTTAATAGATGGTCTACCAGAGCAGATATAAGTTCACTTTAAAAGTATGGCACATCAGCTGTATCAGTATCATCATCTGTAGCACAACCAAAACTGCTAATTAGGCTGCACTGTTTGATAATGTATTTACAGCAGCTTTACAAAAACGTCTTCTGCAGCTTAAACGTCACAATTAAAGCAGAACATTTTCCTGTTTATGGATTTCCATACACAGTTGTGACTGCCCATACCTTGTAACTCAAGTTTTCAAAATGATTTGAGCCTACGCACTAACTGATCCAGTGAACTTAAAGTGTACTCCCTGAAGAAGACCTTGCAAGTAGTCAAAGTGCTGGGGTATGTCTGTATACTGCCTTTTTTGTACACACACAGCCTGTTTTGTACAATGCACAAAATAGCACTTAAAGTAAAAAAGACTTTAATGTATTTAATGTCTCTGGATGTTTAGTTAGTGCCAGCTAAGACTCTGGTTCCAGTGAACTTAAAGGATTTTATCTTCAGTTTGGGGCTATGGGCAATTTTCCCAGTCCTCACTTGCAGGCATAGTAAAAAATGTCCAGAACAGTAACAGTACATTCAGTGAACCACCTTTTCCACCTTGCCTACAGTTGCTGTCTCTTAAAGAGCTGGTGACATGTTCAGGATAACTTTAATAAAACATAATATTTAGGCACTGTCCAGTAGGGCTGTGCGAATGCGTTTTTTCAAATATCCGGCTGAATATTCAGTATTTGGAGCCCATGCAGCCGAATATTCAGCTGAATATTTGGTATTCGGGCACTTTTCTTAATTTATTAAAAAAAGCTAAGAGCCTCCCACCTTCTCCTAGCCCAGATCCAGCAAGAACTGAGACAATCCCCTTCCCCCACACCCTCAGATAGCACCCAAACCCCCTCTCCCCAACTACTTCGCATAATTTAAAAAAAACATATGGAAAATTCAATGGGTGACACAGCCCCACCCACCTCAGGCGCCCACAAGTTTCAATACTGTGGCCCCCCACACCACACCACCCGGTAACCAGTAGCAGCAGCCCCCACCCCCACCCCTATGCCTAAAGATAAATTTAAAAAAGGCAGCGAGGCGCGTCCCCTTCTCCTGGCTGCCTTCTTGTGAATGAAATTGATTGCTTGCTTGTGCTAGTAGAATGAGCTGATCACATGATCAGCTCATTCTACTAAACAAGCAAGTGATTCATTCTGAAGCAGCCGACGAGGGCCAGTGGCTCTCTGCTATAAGTTTATCTTAGTGCAGGCAGGTGGAGGTGGAGGACTGCAACTACTGGCTTCTGGGGTGGTGTGGGTCTGTGTGTGTGTGTGACACAGTATTGAAACTTGGCTGCCGCCATGGAGGTGGGTGGGGTTGTGCTGGTTCTCTATTGAATTTTCTGTATGTTTTCTTTTTTTTAATTATAACTTGCCTGAAGTGGGTGGGGGAGGAGGGGTTTGGGGTGTTATCTGTGGGTGAGAAGGGATTTCTATTTTGCTGGATCTGGGCTAGGATGAGGGTGGGAGGGGGCTTTAGCTTTATAAGTGCTTCCCAATACCTGGTGAATAGTGAACTATTCATTATTCAGAATCCGAATAAAGAATAGCTCATTATTCATGGTATTCAGGAAATGATATTCATTACTCGCACAGCTGTACTGTCCAGCTTGTATTTTTCATTAGTTCTGTATTTCTCCTCCCCATTAATTAGTAGTGAAGTCATTTGCATGAAAACAGGATCTTTACTCCTGAAGAGTTTATCTATTCCTGCAGCTTTCTCCCTACTTGAAGTCATAGATCACTGCTTGTGACCTCACAGTTACTCCCACAGCAACAGATTATAATGTCATAAAAGAGGATTATGACTTGAAGTATGGAGTAAGCTATAGAGGCAGATGAACTCAAATTGAACTCTATGGGAAAAAGATGATATATTCATACACATTTCCTTGGTAATAAATTATCGAGAGGAGAAATATATAAAATATAAATGGGATGCAAGCAGAATTGTTCCTAATGATTATGTTTTTGAAAGTTTTCTTTGAGGCTCTTTAATTACCAGGGCTGACAGCCCATCTCATCCCCTATATTTCATTTAGCTAGATGGGCTTAGTCTGTCTGTCACTCCTCTACCAGGGTGGAAGGTTTCAGCTGTAAAACAAATTATATGAAAATGGCTAGAAATGGAGCATTCTGATTGGATGAAATGCCTTTTAAAGAGGTTGATTAATGACTAGTGACCCTCATGTACAATACTATACAGTTAATATAATTTAAATATGCAATTAAAAACAAAATATAGCATTTTGATTTCCTAATCTCATTAAGACATTCCGGATGTGGGGTAACCTTTGTTACTCTAACCCTAAGGGCATACGGCCCTCAACTTTGCCTCATCTCATGATGCCCCACTAGTTTAGTAAGTATTATAAAATGGGCAAAGGAAATCTGGAATCCTGATTGGCTGGAATCCATTTCCAGCCATGTCCTTATCAGGACATATCCTAACAACCGGCACTACTTGTGCCAGCCAAGACACAACACATGTGGAAATCAATGCATGCCACCACTCTCCCGCTATGCCTCCTCAGCTAGCATTCAACAGAACAGCTGCAGAGGGAGAGTGGTCACAGTGGCAGCAGCAGAGAAACGAGGGGGAAAACACAGAACTGTTTTCTTTCAAGTTCTGTGAAAAAAAGGCTGCGTATGCAGGGTTCCCCATTGTAGAAACCCCAAACGTTTAATTATGTGAACAGCTGACTGCCCTGCCTGTTCATGCCATTACTCCTGCTTAATCTATTCAGGATACATGGACCGTTTCTTTGATCTGCGGACTCCGCACATTCTTGATATTCTGTAAACGGACAAGTGCCTATCAGAAGAGTCAACATATTACTGCCAGCAAAGAAAAAAAAAACCTTAAACAAGTTATTTTTTATACCAGTGACAGTTACAGTTTGAAAACGGCAATGCAAGAAATCAGTCTGTAAGGCAGCTGCTGTGTGACACCATTCACTCCTAGTCAAGCCAGGCGCTTAGCGGACCCCCCAACACACCAACAACTCTTTTTTTTTTGTCAGTAATTGCCAAGATCCTGACCTGTGTTCTCTTCTTCTGCGCTGCTTGGTAGCGATGTAGTCTACGCAATCAAGCCGCTGAATGGATTCACACAGAATTCAAATCCTGCTACATCCCACTTTCATCAAACAGGTCAGCGACACGTCGCACCAACATACTCTCAAGAAAAAGAAAAAACAGATCTGCTCCCCTACACTGAAACTTGCATTAACGTCCCGATATAACTTTCAAAAACTGCACCACACTGCCATTAATTTTAAATTAATTTCCTCACTATTCAGAACCAGGAAGCAAGCGCTGTCTGTGTACGGCGGCTGCTGAGAGACATGCTCGCTCCCACTGCAGCCAGCTGTTTACTTTAAATAACACAAAAAAATCACTTAAGAAGAGAAATTTTAAACAAATGACTAAATAGCCACACAAAACATGCAGGTTGGGACGAAGGGGTACCAAGTAACAACACAGAATAGGGCACAGTTAAGCTGACATTTGCTCTAAGTGAATCTGGCTGCCCAAGTAAATTATTAAAAAATGCAACCTCTGCAGACAACAAAGAAACATACAGTATGTGTGTGTGTGTCTCATTTTTTGGGGAGGGGGGAGAAGGTGAAATAGCAACTTAACCTGGCCAGAAAGTGACGGGGGATCTATTACTGAACAAGCTAACAGTACATAGAGGGGACTACTTTATCTTTCTAACTCAAAAAACTCTCTTTCCCTCATCTTTTCACTTTCACAACGTTTTCTTTTTATATATTAAATTTTTACTTGGGGAAGGGCCCATTTTATAAGTGGAATAAGACACTCCGAGGTGTGGTTTATGGCTTGATAAGAGCACTTCCCAGGTGCTAAAGTCACTCCGGTCAAGCGCCTCATGCCTCATTACGCACCTGGGGCGTGCTCTTATCAAGCCATAAACCACACCTCGTCATGTCTTATTCCTTACATAAGGCACAACAGGATATGGGTTCCTTTCCTTGACCCACATGCCAGGTACATTGTTAGGCATGAGACACTTGCGCAGAGTGCCTTCAACCACTGCTAACAGTGCAGGGAGCTGAACAGCACTGCAGGACTGTGCTCTAGAGGACTAGAGCTTGCTTTATTTTTAAACTTTTAACTGCTGAAACAACCTTGGATGCACCAAGGGTATTACACCAGGGTGCCTATTGCTGAATCACAGGAAGAGCCAGCGAGTGGAGGCATGGAAACAGGGCGCAAGTTGGTGTACTTTTATTAACAAACTAGCCCTTGTCCATTTTGTGTGTCCTTTTTTTTTGCATGTTCTGTTTATTCCCCCTTCCTACCCAGCTGTCCACTCCTTCGGGTGGCCAAGTTTCATCCTCTGTTGCTCCCCTGTTCTGCCATCCACTGCCCCCTCTGCCCAACTGTCCCAACATATCCCTTCACTGGGGGGGGCCCTACTCATTGGAGGAATCTGGGAGGGGAGATCGAGGTACCCTTCAGTACCCCTTCACATCTTGGTTGGGTGGCAGGGAGCAACTTGGGGCTTCCTGGCTTCAGGGCCAGGGGAGGTGGACCACTGACATCCAGCCAGCATGGGTGGCCATTTTCCTTTGTTCTGTTGCTTCTGCCCCTGCTGGATGCATGCTGCGACATCCTCATTACCTGCACATGTGGCATGTGGTCACCCACGCCACAAAGCACAAGGTTGAAACCAGCCATGAGGAGCCACTGAAGGACAATGCATCTGCAACCTTCCCTCTGGAAGGAGAGCATCCAAGGGACACTCCTTACGCCCTGGGCTCGAGCGCAAACCCGGGTCGCCCGTATGCCAGGTGATCCCCAATCGCCTGGTGCCATGGAGTCAGCTTGTTTGCCCTTTTAAGGGTAGTTCAAAGGAGTTTATTTAGCTTTTGAAGCTAATTTGGGCATTTGTGTAGCATGTGGAACTGGAACTTAGCTTGCATCTACTTCCGGTTCCATGCTACAAATTTGCAAGAACACCACACTCTTTTCACTGCTAACTGTACAGGGAGCTGAATAGCACTGCAGGACTGCACTCTGGGGACTAAAGCTTGCTTTATTTTTGGACTTTTAACTGCTGGAACAACTTCAGAAGCGCCAAGGGTATTACACCGGGGGGGGCCCATTTGATGGAGCACAGGAAGTGCCAGCAAGTGGAGGCAAGGAATGCATACCACTTCTGCCTACTACTATTTAAGCACAGGATGGTGAGCATTAGTGAGCCCAGCAATGGTGACACAGCTAAGGCAAACAGCTTAGCTGCGTCTGCCATGTCAGCCGGGGAAGAGGAGGGGACACTACCAACAAGAGGTAGTAAATGAAATTAATGCATTAGGAAGTGATACTAGTGGGAAAAACAACAGTACAACTTGGCTGTTATGTAAGATCCGTGAGATGAGAGGACTGGTAGAGTTGGTGGGAAGACAAGGATGCATGAAATGTGTATATATATATATAAAGGAACTGGAGAAAAAGGTAGAGAATCTGCAATATAAATTAGATATACAGGTAGGGATTAAGGACATTGAAAAATGTGTCTGGAACACAAGAAATGTATTACAGACTGAAGAAAATAACCTAATTAGGTTGGAAATAAATAAAGGACCAATGAAGAAAAGAAAAGAAAAGAAAAGAAAAGAAAAGAAAGGTTAGATGAACATAGTGATACAGACCTTCCTAGTGAGGACAGTTGCTGCATGGTTAAAAAAGGACTAAGGAAGCACAGGAGGGATGTAAATCTCCCTACTGAGACCTCAGACAGATATGAGGAACTTGTCTTAGACAATGACAGTGGTACAGCATCCCAGAATATTTATTTATTTATTATGCATCAGTTTACAACCTTTGAGCCAGAGGCTCATTTACAAAGGTACCTCGTCACAAAGAGGACAAATATGGTAGAAACAAACTTATTACATCATAACAGAGTACAAAAATTGATGGAACATGAAGACATATATTGGATACAATTTTAAGGTTACAGGATTGGCAGAGTACAGGTAGGTACAGAATAATTTGTACATCAAAACAAACAGTGGTAGGATTATACAGACTGAGCATAGTAGAGACTGGAGGAGATGACAAAAGAAATAGGACAATAGGTAGTGGATGGTAGTAGGTTGGGTGCAGCCACTCAGGGAGCTTTGTCAGAGCAATTGAGCAAGAGTAAACTTAGTAGCGGCCACAGCTGCGTGTATTAAGTAGGTGATTACGAAGGGAGGTTTTGAAACAGGAGATCGTGGAGGCACCAGCGATAATGGTGTGGAGGGTGTTATACCAGGATGGAACTCTGTAGCAATAGGCCCTTTGTCCTTGTGTGGTCCTTGCCTCGGTACTAACAGTGTGGTTTTGCAGGAGGTTTGAGTTTGCACTAGCGAGTTTGCTCGGTGGATAGAGGCTGTCAACCCTGGTGGGGATAGTCCAAGGAGAGTTTTTTTTTGTTACGAGGCAGGTTTGATATCTAAGACGTTCATCTAGGTCGAGCAGCATAGCCTGAGTATATAAATGGCAGGTATGTGTTAATCTGGGGGCCCCTGTGGTTAGCCTACATGCCTTATTTAAAGTGAGGTGGATTTTGTTTAGGGAGGTCTGGTCAGCAGCACCATAAACTGGTAAACCATAATCAACTAGGGACAGTATAGAAGATGTGACCGTGAGTCAAAGGGCGTCGGGGGGAGACAATTTTTGTGGCGGTATAAGATACCCAGCCAAATATTGGAGGCTGAGGCTAGGGCAGCGATGTGGTCATGGAATGTGAGGGCAGGGTCGAAAGATATCCCAAGGTCCTTACATGAATAGACTTGCTCGAGTGGAAACTTGGTGCTGGAGAGGACCTGAAGTGGAAAGTTGCTAGCTTTGTTTTGGGGGTGGGCGAAGAGCATGTTTTTTTTTTTTTTTAAAGATTTATTACAAGTTTATGCTCTTTGAGCCAGGCTTCAGCATCATTATAAGATAGTTGCAAGGAGTCCTGGAGGACGATAGGGTTACAGTCAGAGGCAAAGATAATGGCGTCATCTGCATATAACAAAAGTTTACCAGTACATGCACCTGGCAGGGTATTGAGGTATAGGGAAAAGAGCAAGGGTCCAAGAATGGAGCCCTGGGGAACACCCGAGTGGATAGGGCAGGTGTAGGAGAGTGTCCCATTAATTCTAACACACTGAGAGTGGGCAGACAGGTAGCTGGAGCACCAGGAGACAGGCCCAGTGGCAAAGCCTGTGTGGCTGAGGGCATCCAGCAGGAGGGGATGGGAAACAGTATCGAAGGCTTTTGATAAGTCAACGAACACTGCCCCCGCTAGACAGCCAGAGTCCAGAGAAGAGTGTAGAAAATTTGAAAACTCAAGGAGGGCAGTGCTGGTACTGTTGCCTGCATGGAAGCCGTGCTGTTCAGGGCAGAGGATTCTGTATTTGGTTAGATAATCCATAATTTGAGTGGACACCACTTTTTCTAAGGCTTTTGAGAGAAGTGAGAGAATAGAGATTGGCCGATAATTACCTGCTAGGGACCTATCATCACCCTTGTGCATAGGTGTGACTGTGGCAGTTTTCCAGGCTGAGGGAAATTGCCCCAGGCAGAGAGATTTATTGAAGAGACTAGTGATTGGGGCGATAACCAGATCCAGTACCTGGCGGAGGAGACAGGGGTCCAGGGAGTCACTGTCAGTAGTATTGCTCTTTAAGGCCTTGATTAGGTGTGGTCTGACTTCTTGGGCAGTAACCCGGTGTAAATGGAACCAAGAGCGAGTGAGATCAGGGTCAGGTAGGGAGGTGGGGGTCAAAAAAATCACTAGGGAGGACTGGGCTAAGGTCTGTGAAGGATGTATTGAGGAAGTTGGCAATGAGGGCTGGGTCAGTGGAGATAGAGCCATCAATGTTGATCTGGGAGGGTGGGGAAGGACGTGTGCTCCCATTTAGTTGTTTGATATTGTCCCAGAAGGTTCTAGCATTCCCCATGTACCCAGTACAGATGGAGAATTGGTATCGGGGGGTGCCACTGAAGTATTAGTTGAAAGTAAAAAGACTAATATCCCTGTGGCTGCCCATAAACAGAAACTGGATATACCATCAAAAGGCCTACAGTGAGTAAAGGGGACAGGACTGTCCCAAAGGCAAAAAATAATACTGAGGATGAGGCTGACCAGATGCAAACTGGCATAAGAACAACTAGCGAAATGACAGCTGGTGAGAGCAATGCAGCACACAGCATACATAATGCTTGTGATCCTCAAAAAAAGATGTAGTGGTTACACATGATTCTATGCTTAAATTTACTGACAGAATAATCTGCAGAGACAGAAAAGAACAAATGGCAGTATCAACGTTGTCTGGGGCAGGGATTGAAGATGTAAAAAAATGTCTACCAGGCTTCCTGGAGAACTTAGTTGGTCTAGTGATACTACATATAGGGACAAATGATGTGGGCAGAAAGAGTATTACCGATATAACAAGAAATTCTGAGTCAATAGGAACAGAACTCAAAAAGAAGAAATGTTCCCTGATTATATCAGCGATCTTACCGGCACCTAGGGCAGGCAGAGAGAGCATTTGAAATTAAAAGATTAAATGGATGTCTGAAAAGATGGTGCAACAGGGAACAATTAGTGTTCCTAGAGCACTGGCAGCAATTTGAAAATGCCAACGGGCTTTATACTACCAATGGGTCACACTTAAATAGGGTTGGGACCCGTGTATTAGCAGAGAGACTGAATAATGCTATCACACATCATTTAAACTAGATGAGAGGGGGAAGGGGGGAGGGGATCAGTTAGAGTCTATGACCGATAAAAAAATATCAGTCCCAGCATGTGGAAAACTCTCTTAATAAATGCCAGGAATCTAAAAAAACAAAAAGGAAGAGCTGGATTATATTCTAAACAAGGAGGACATTGCACTTTGTGTAATCACTGAAACATGGTAGCACAATGAAGGATGGGGAACTGAAATAAGGGGTTATCAATTGTTTGATAGGGATAGAGCATGTAGATGGGGGGAGTATTGGCATTATATGTCAGAAATGATATTGAGGCATTTGAACTACATACTACAACTGAAACTGACTTAGAGCAACTGTGGGTTCAGATATTGCCACTGAGAAAATAACTGTAGGGGTATGTTACAGGCCACCATCCCTACCAAGCATAAAATCTGCTGAATTTATAAATCATCTTAGAAATCTGGATATGGGTAGTAAGTTCCTGATTATGGGGGACTTTCATTTTCCTGGAATATATTGGGAAACATGGTCCACGGATACACCTCTTGAGGATGATTTTTTTGGAGGTGTTGGACAGCTTAAATGTTGAGAACCATGTAACAGTCCCTACTAGAGATAATCATATTCTGGACCTAGTTATTAGTAATATGGGTGATTCTATAGAATATTGCAATACTAGCGAACCCCTTTTAGGGAGTGATCATAGCATGGTAGAGTTTGGAATTAATATAAAAAACAGATACCAACCAGGGTTAACAGAGGTAAAGCGGTATGATAAAGCAGATTAGAATAAATTGAGGAAACTTATTTTAGACTGGGACTGGCCTACAGTATTCAAGGGTCTGGGAATCCTGCAAATGTGGAAAGAAGTGAAAATGTTTCTTCAAGGGATGGTGGAAAATAACATACCTACTATAAAGAAGTATAATGCAAAAGGTCAAATTCTGCTCTGGTTTACTAAGAACACTGAGAAATTAATTAAAGCTAGACATAGGTCCTTTAAAAGAGCTAGGCAACAGGGAACAAGTAAGTATAAAGACATTTATAGAAGCAAATTAAGGAAATTACAGAAAGCTATCAAATCAGCAAAAAGGGACTTAAACATGAAGTTGTAAAGTGATGATTACACCAGGCATGGTGCTGGACAGACTACTCAAATTAGACCCCACCTAATCAGCGGGATCTGATGGACTGCATCCCCAAATTTTTAAAGGGTGTGGTGTGGAATTACGTCATCCCCTTCAGGTTATATTTCAGAAATCTGCATCAGGAGGGAGTTGTGCCTGAAGATTAGATGGTGGCTCATGTCATTCCAATCCACAAAAAAGGAACTAAATCATCCTGTGGTAATCATCAGTATAGTGTGTAAAGTTTTAGAGGCACTAATCAAAGAGGCAATTGATGAACATGTGAGGGATGAGGGGTTAGCAGATACCCAGCAACACGGCTTCACTAAGCGCAGGTCATGCCTGACCAACTTGATGCAGTTCTTTGAGCCCGTAAGCCAAGCTCTTGAAAATAATGTCCCCGGCAATGTCTTTTATGTTGACTTTAAAAAAGCTTTCGATAGTATATCATGTGCTAAGCTAATGCATACTCTGAAAAAGATCAGATTGGATCCAGTTATTATTCACTGGATCATGGTCTGGTTGACAGGTAGGAAAGAAAAAGTGTCTGCAAAAGGCCACTTTTCTAGCTGGATTAGGGTAACTAGCGGGTTCCCCCAGGACTACCTACTCAGGCCATCATTGTTTAACATCTTGGTGGTATCCTTAACCTGCAATAATAAGGCCTGGATGACAAAGTTTGCAGATGAGATTAAACTGGGGAGCATTGATAACGAACAGAAATGATGCAAAGTCATTCCAGGATAACATCAACACTCTAGCAGATAACGCTTGTAAGAAAAGATTGAGGTTCAATATGGGTAAGTGCAAAATTATGTACTTCGGGAATAAAAATCTGAAGTTTAAATACTACATAAAGGGTAATGAACTAGAAACCTCAGAGGCTGAGAAAGACCTGGGGGTCCTAGTAACGAACAATCTCAGATTCACAAATCATTGCTTTGCTGTGGTTAAAAAGGGTTATGGTATTCTGGCTTTGGTAAAGAGAAACATAAAGAGTAAGGCAAGGGAGGTGGTGGTGCTGTTGTTTGTCTCTTTGTTGCAGCCACATTTGGAGTATTATGGCCCCTTTTGGGAACCGTACCATAAAAGAGACCTTAGGAGACTAGAAGGGGTCCAGAGACAAGCAACTTGATGGGGAGCAGAACTGGGAAAATAAGAGCTACAATGAGAGACTGAGGGACCTTGAATAGTACTCGCTGCAGTAGAGAAGAATGAGCGGGGATATGTGCTTGGTTTACAAGGCATTTGAAAATAAGGATTTATGGGAGTGTGCTAGACTAAGCACAAAGCCTGAACAAATTAGGTTGAGGGAGCATAGTATCCAGTTAAGGGGAGAACATTATAGGAAAAACTAGAGAGGAAATTGGTTCTCTCAGAAGGTGGTCTCAAGATGGAACTCATTGCCAACAACTGTGGTATCTAGTGCAACCATCAGCCAATTTAAATTAGAACTAGATAATTATTAGAAAACAAGATGCTATGAAGTAGAGGTTTAAAACAAGCATTTGTCAATGCCGAATGTTGCTTGCTTGTATGTGCTGTTTAGGTATTTGGAAATGATAGTACCATGTCTAAGAAGTGTCATGTGCCCCCCCCCAAGACATCCACTTTGTCTTTCCGTTCAGTATTCACAGAAGAGGGAGAGGGGCAAGAGCCACAGCAGTACAGCAGTTGCCAAGGGGGTGAAGAGGTGGACAATAGTCCATTCAAAGGCAAAAGAGTCCGGCAGGAGCTCACTAAATTGAAGGTGGACAAAGCGATGGGACCAGATGGCATACACCAAAGGATATTAAGAGAAGTGTGAAGGGACATAGCAGTACCTCTGGCAGCCATGTTCACTGAGTTATTCAACACAAGGATGATACCAGAGAATTGGAGGAGGGCACATGTGGCCCCTCTACACAAATCTGGCAGCAGGGAGGAGGCAGGGAACTATATGCCGGTCAGTCTCACCTCAGTAGTGGGGAAGATCATGGAGACATTGCTTAAAGAAAGGATAGTGGGGCATCTAGAAGCCAACAGAGCCCAGGACCATAGGCAACATGGATTCACAGTGGGGAGGTCATGTCAGGCAAATCTGGTTGATTTCTTTGACTGGGTGACAAAGAAAGTAAATCAGGGTGGGGCAGTGGACGCTTACCTTGATTTCAGCAAAGCCTTTGACACCGTCCCACATAGGAGGCTGATAAACTAGCAGGGTAGGCTGGGCATGGGGGAATGGGTGGTAAACTGGGTTAGAAACTGGCTAACAGACAGGAGGCAGAGAGTGGTGGTAAATGGGGTGCAGTCTGGGGAGAGGGGTGACCAGTGGGGTGCCGAAGGGATGGTCCTGGGGCCAGTCCTGTTCAATGTCTTCATTAGTGACATTGAAGAAGGGCTGAAGGGAAAGGTCTGCCTGTTTGCAGATGACACCAAGATCTATAACACAGTGGATACCCCAGAGGGGGTGGAGAAAATGAGGAGGGACCTGGGGAAGCTTGAAAAATGGTCTGAGAACTAGCAACTGAAGTTTAATTCAAAAAAATGCAAAATTATGCACCTGGGACACAGAAACCCTGGGGAAAGCTACAGGATGGGGGTGGGGTTACTGACAGTCACAAAGAAGGAAAGGGACCTGGGGGTTCTTATTTCAGATGACCTGAAAATGTCAAAGTAAAGTGCTAAGGCAGCTGGGAGGGCCAGTGACATGTTAGGGTGCATAGGCAGGGGAATCACCAGCATAAGGAGGGAGATAGTGATGCCATTATATAAAGCCATGGTCAGGCCTCACATGGAGTACTGTGTGTAGTTCTGGAGGTCGCACCTTCATAAGGGTATTAACAGGCTGGAGATGGTCCAGAGAAGGGCGAATAAGATGGTACAGAACTTGCAACACAAGACTTATGAAGAGAGAGATTAAGGGACCTCAATATGTACTCACTGGAAGAGAGGAGGGAAAGAGGGGATATGATAGAAACACTCAAGTACCTCAAGGGTATAAGAAAGGTGCAGGGGGAGACATTTTCCAATACAGGAGGAGCACAAGAATGAGGGGGCATGACATGAAATTGGAAGGTGGAAGGTTAAGATGGAATGCGAGAAAGTTCTTCCTCACAGAGAGGGTGGTGGACATGTGGAATGGTCTGCCTCAGGAGGTGGTGGGAGCGAGCACTGTGGATGGATTCAAGCATGCTTGGGACTATAGAAGTACAGCAGTGAGTGGGTCAGAAGCAGTAATCCAGTACAAGGGCTTAAGGGCAGACTAGATGGGCCAGGCAGTTTTATCTGCTGACAATTTCTATGTTTCTATGTCTGTGTCTCTTTCTCTTATTAATTACAGACAGACAGAGAGAGACACACAAACATATGCCACTTGCATGTGCTGTTCCCCACTATGTCCTCACTAATACACTACTATCCACAGACACACAGAGAGAGGACACAGCACACATTGTCTCTTCAGTGCTGCTCCCCCAGTGTCTCTGTCTCTCTCTCTCTCTCTCTCTCACTGTTACTCTCCCTGTCTCGCTTTCTCTATGTCACTCTCTCTCTAAGCACCGAGCTCTGTTCTTGAATGTTGGGGAATCAGTTGCACTCTCTCACTCTCTCACTCTCTGTCACTGGGATGGGGGGGGTTGGCAGAATGGGACATATAGCACTTCCTTTATGGGAGGTGAGAAAGCAGCACAGAGGTTCCCAAAGAAAAAGACACTGAGAGAGACAGAGAGAGAGAGACTGCAAATACAGAGGTCTCTCCTGCACACAAAGTGCAGCACTGTTCTGCACCGGGGAGAAAGGGAAGGCCACAGACAACAACATCCCAATGTTTTCTCTCTTGCTGTCTCACAGGACATTTCAGCCATGGTGCAGGTGCGGAAGAGTGATGATGCTGTCTCTCACTCTCCCTATCGTCTGTGCACTGAGGGCGGGGAATGGGCAATGGGGCAGCCACAGTTGGGGGGGTGCCAGGAAATGAAACTCTGGGTTGCCACTGTCGCACTCACTCTCTCCTCTGCTCTCCTGTATTCTCCGTTCTTGAACGTCAGGGAAAAAACTCAGTTGTGCTCTCTTACTCTCTCTCTCTCATTGTGATGGGGGGGGGGTTGGCAGATACAGAGAACTTGTTGTATGGGAGGTAAGAAAGCAGCCCAGAGGTTCCCAAAGAAAAAGACAGAGAGAGAGAGAGAGAGAGACAGCAAATACACAGGTCTGTCCTGCGCGCAAAGTGCAGCACTGTTCTGTACTGGAAAGCAAGGAGAGGCCACAGACTACAACATCCCAATGTTTTCTCTCTTGCTGTCTCACAGGACATTTCAGCCATGGTTCAGGTGTGGAACAGTGATAATGCTGTCTCTCACTCTCTCTCTATAGTCTGTGCCATGAGGGTGGGGAACGGGCAATGGGGCAGCCACAGTTGGGGGGGTGCCAGGAAAGGAAACTCTGGGTGGCCAATGTCAGGCTCGCTCTCTCCTCTGCTCTCCTATATTATAGTCTGTCAGAGGGCTGTATAGTGCTGATCATTGCTTCCACTGTTTCTGTGGACAGAGACATAGACAGACAGACAGACAGACAGACAGACAGAGAGAGATGCAGCACATTGCAGCAACTTTGGTACCTACTGTCTCCCACTGTCTGTGTGTGTCTCTCTCTCTCTGCCTTACACGCCAGACCACATGGTCACTGTCACTCTCAACTACCTCCTTGCCCACTTGGACTGCTGATTATCTGCAAACTTGACAGGGTAGTGGCAGGGGGAACACACACAGATGCTCTATTTCTGAGCTCACAAGCTGCATAGCTGCCATGTGCATCTCACTGTCTTGCACTGTGTGGTATTTCTGTGTCCCCTAGCCACAACTTGTCACACAGACACAAGATTGCCATACCATTGCCTGACATTTTCTCTGTCCCGGTCACTTTCTCTCTGTGTCAGACTACACAGTGGGATCACTTCACTCGGCTTGTCCCCATTGTACTTCACCAACTTGGGGACATAATCTGTCTGTGCCGCTGTACTGCAGTCTGAGAATGCAATCTGACAGCACACAGCATGGACTGGGGCCTCAGAAGCTACAAATTGTGTGGGATGGTACTAATTTCACTGTGAACTCGGTGCCCGATGGTCCACGGGGTGGCTGAGTGTGTACACAGAAGTTGTTAACTGTGCTCTGGTTGCACGGAGGTTTGCATTATCATACTGTCAGGTGCTGCCACACAGTCAATCAAATCCATTCAAAAGAAGAATTGTACGGATTCGCTTTAGGAAAAAAAGTGTATTCTTAGAGCCGCGGGAATATTTGGAGCGCTGCCGGAGTATTCTGCTATTCACAAAATGCATGCACAGTCTGAGTCAGCCATCCACTCTGGCTCTCGGAGCATATCAGGTTTCAGCTCTTATAGCAGCACTTGTTTCATGGAGCACTAGGCAGCTTTGTGGTGCATCATTTAAACTAAAACTTCTCTGGTTCCTCCTGTAATTTGTGAGGCTGATAGCAGCACAGCTTAGCCAGTCACATTAATGCGGTCACTGGATCCTGGCTCAAAGAAATGCAAAACATGAGGAGACAGGAGAGTCAGAGGGACAACAAGGGAGAAATGAGGTATGGGGAACACATGAGACAAAAGGTGTGTGTGCAGGGGAGGAGGGAGAGACAGCAAGGAAAATGGAGCGATGGAGAGGAGGGGAACAGCTTTATGTATATGAAACAGAAGAAGTGTTCTCTCAACGGAGTGCTTCATTTGTTTAAAGTACACAAAGTTTCCACCCATAAACTGTAAACCATTGTCATACTTGGCTTGCATGATAATTGGTCTGTCAAGGATGAGCCCAATGCAGCTTGGCATGCATTGGGCTAGTCAGTGACACACCTCTGCTATGTCGTTCTCTGTAGCAAAACATTTCTTGTGCAAGCAATGTGAAAAGGAAGAGAAAGGCAGACAGTGGATGTAATTAGGGAGTAGATTCAGTATTCTGAAGCTTTGATAGGTGGAGAAGGGAAAGGGCCCATGCCCCCGAAGCCACCACACAGTTCAGACCGATACCAGTATGCTTGCTTGCCTTGCAAATGAACACAAGCATTTGTCAATGTCGAATGGTTGCTTGCTGGCATTAGCAGTGGAAGTGCAGGAGTTAGACAGATGCGGTATAGGAATGGCAGTGAAGTACTGAACTGATGCCAACTCCACTCCCACCCTGCAGAGATGGACAGGCATTGGGGTGTGCCTTTTGGCTCATCGCCCATAATGATCACGACACTTCATCTCACCCTTTCCTGCAGACACTTACAAGTGTTGAGGTGTGCCTTGGAGTGCTTGGGCTTTACACTCACCTCATAAGGAAATACGCTGAAATCGGTGCAGTACAGGAGAATGGGGTGAACTCTGGGGCCAAAGAGTCCAAGGCGCACCTCGATGCCTGTCACTGGCTGCAGGGTGGGGGTGGAATGGTGTGAGCATTATTGTCGACAATCCCAAGTCACTTCCCTGACACCTGTCAGTCCCTACAGGATAGGGCATTATGGTCATAAACCCTAACACCCTGGGTATTTCTTGGTATTTTTACTCCAAGTTTTCAACATGGGCTTTTTGTGACCCCACCCCATGAACAGTGACACTATCAGTTAGTTAGCTGAAAGGTGATTTTGCGCAGCAACTGCGCCATTTGGAGCCACAGGTGCAAAAACACTTTTCAAACAGGATGTGAAAAATGACAGCTGTACTGTTCATGAGGCGGTATAAAAAATGGTAATGTTGAAAATCTGGAGTAAAAATATAAAAACATTGGTGAAGTCATGAGCATGCGTAGAAACTGTGCAACACACACCCGTAATTATTTTGGGGATTTTTTACACCAGATTTTCAACACAAGCATTTTGGGAACCCCACTCATGAACAGTGTCACTGTTATTTTCTTAATCTGTCCCAAACACTGATTACCCACAGCAACCACGCTATTCTGCCCAGAAGTATGAAAACACATTTCAGACAGGATGTGAAAAATGACAGCTGCACTTTTCATAAGTAGGTGTGGGAAAATGCCAGTGTTGAAAATCTGGAGTGAAAGTATTACAAATTCATGAAGTTACGAAGGTGCGTGGAAACTGTGCAATTCACGCTCATAACACAGTCATTTTATGGACTTTTGTCACCAAATTTTCAACATGGGCATTTTAACACCTCTGCTCATGAACAGTGTCACTGTGATTTTCTTAATCTCTCCCGAACATTGATTTCACACACCGACCGCGCCATTGTGTGCTACATGTGCGAAAACACATTTCAGGTGAGATGTGAAACATGAGATCTGTACTGTTCATAAGGAGGTGTGGTAAAATGGCAATGTTGAAAATCTGGAATGAAAATATATAAATTCTCGAAGTTACGAGCGTGTGTAGAAACTGCGCAATGCATGCTCATAAAACAGTCATTTTTGGGGAATTTTTTCACCAAATTTTCAACATAGGGTTTTGGGGGCCTACCACATGAACTGTGACACTGTCATTTTGTTAATCAGTCCCAAAAGGTGGTTCCACGCGTGACCACAAAATCACATTTGGGACTGGATAACAAAATGACAGTATTCAAGTTCATGGTGGGTCAGGAGCCCCATGTTGAAAATTTGGTGAAAATTCCCTAAAATGGCTGAGCTATCCACTTAAGTTGAAAAAACCCTATTTATGCTATTATACAACTTACTGGCATTTCTTTAGTTTGTGGTCGGCTTTGAAGAGTGCAGACATGTTCCTGGTCCACCTAAGATCGTCACGCTGGGCTCTGGAGGTAAGTGTGAGGTGAGGGTGTGTGTGGGGAGGTAGGGTGAGCAAAGGGTGGGGGTGGGCTGGGGAAGGGGTGCCACAGACAGCGAGGGACCATTTTCTTTATTTTTACAGGACTGGAAAAAAAAACAGAATAAGGACACCGCAGAACTATTGGCATGCTGGGGATGGCCTTCCAGTGTGCCACCTGGATGTTTGTTGGTGAAGGGAGAGTGGAGCTGATGGGGATTGGGCACCCTGTCTGCCATACAGTGTGCTGGAGGGGAGAACGCATGAGCCAAGGGGGACTGGCACCCCCTCGGCACACTACAAATGGGGATACATCATGCCAATGGGGATTGGGCTACCCCATCAGCAAATGAACTGGGAGGGGGCATGTCAACAGGGGGATTGAGCACCCCCTGTTGGCTTTCAGAACTGGGAGAGGTGGGCAGTGGCTTTCCATCAGCTTTATGGGGACTGTGAGAAGCCGATGGAGAAGCCATCACCATGGGGACACCACACAATGCAGCTGTAATTGGCTGCTGCAGTCAGGGATGCCCCACAGCAAAAACAGCTTATTGCGTAGTGACAGGGCACTCCCTGATTGCAGCAGCCCAGTTTCTTTGAGCATAGTGGCATGCTCATTAACTGCCATCATTGACAGCATGCTACTCTATTCACCATGGCAGAGACCATCCCCAGAACGGACTGCTGCCATTTGGCACAACACTGCCGCACCTCCACAACCCACTTGTGAAGGAAGCTGACGCAGTGTGTGTCTTGCACATGTGTACAAGCAACACAATAAGGTGCAGATCAGAATATGACTTATGCTAATTGACCCGATATAAATCTTACGAATCTTACGGACCACCTGGCAGTGAGACTCAGGAAAAAAAAAAAAAAAAACCTAAAATATCTTATTGCACCTACAGTAAATGGACACTCAGCCAAAAACTTAAGAACAGTATAGCCATGAGTTTATTTTCCTGAACCACATGGCTTCAGTACCATTCTGACCAATCAGGACACAGGAAGGTTTCATCCCATTTTATAAATGACAATAGCCCAGCCCCCATTTGCTCTGTCATCCAGTGACCTACAGACACTTCAAATGTTGTCAGATCTGCCATTTTGTAACAAGTTCTGGCAAAGTCACTACAACTGTGAATGCATTAACTAGATAAGGGTGTTTCATGGGCTTAAACATAAACATTTATTTATTTATTTAAAAAATATCAGATTTACAAACCTTTGCGTCAGAGACTCATTTACAAAGGCACCTCATTGAAACTAATACAAAGACAGCACAGTTAACAAGTCCAAAAACAATGGCTCACAGAGCAGACAGTTATAACAATCATTCACTGAAGATACATGGGAAGCAGTAGATAAACAGATTACATAGATTAGGCATACAGGCACCACATCAAGAAGACCAAAACAGTTCAAACAATATACAATAGCTAAAGCAAATAGACATCAGGAGTCAAAGAGAAGCCCAGAGTGTTCACATGAAGGCTGTTGCATACACTAACTAAATCAAAGTATAGTACATTGAGAAAGGGCATATTTATGCAATAAGGCATGACAGGGTGTGTGTTATTATGTAATAATGTCACTCCTGGGGTGGGTTGAAGCACGAGGCGAAGCCGAGTATTTATTTATTTGCACATATTTATTTGGTCCACTGGATCAGCAATATTTGCACAAGCTGTGCCCAGTGCAGATTTTACAGCACTGGTCCTGGTCTGGTGATCTGGGTTTTACCCATACCACACTGCATATGGCTTAGTGATATACTGTACAGATGGCTGCAGAGTCTAACCCATTGAAGGCTGAAGTTTCAGAAAACCATTATGCTACAAATATCAAGACTCACTCCCTCCCTCAACCCCCAATCACAATTAATCCTCTACCAAAGTCATGCTTAAATACTGGTGCCTCTACATCCACACCACTAAGCTTTTAATAGCAACATGCTTCTTCTGCTGCTGTGAGTTAAACTTTTTATTTAAAAACATTTTGTTGAGAAATGTTTGTTTTAGTATATCCATGGTCAGGAAAAATGAATTTGTAAAAGAAACCAAAATCCCCATTTATCAGTTCATTGAATCACAATACAGCATGTTATGCATTTTTCAGATTCTATGTGTAACCTACATTAAGTCAAACAGAAATTAGACACAAATGCCTACCTATTTGTAAGTGAAGCAAATGTGATTATTATCATTCAGTTGTAAACACCTATGGTCACAGCCAGGATTCACATTGCTAGACTCTGGGTAAGTATGACAAGTTTCCTAAATACTGGTACCTTATCCAGCTGTGTTCTGCCTGGTGTGTGTGTGTGTGTGTGTGTGTGTGTAAACATGTAACTTTCTATAGTATATTGTATAGCACTGTTAATCCTGGCTGCAGTGTCCTTTCTCTGCTGTGGCTAAGCAAGACACTGTAACAAGACACTGGCCTGCTGTAGGAGCTATTAGACATCAGAATTGCCTACCTGAGAATGAAGTTGGTATATTATTTGGAAAAAGGCAAGGCTGAATCTCTTGCTATGCAATGTTCTGCAAAGTAACACACTAACTGCTCTTAGGACGGTGGTGTCAAATGCTGTGAGGTGCCTAGGGGAACTTGTTATGCAGAAAGTTCCAGGAAGTGTTTAACCCATTCTACTTCTAATAGCTTTCGATGATGTCTATACTATCCATTATAGCATTGATGATCTGGGCAGTTTCTGTGCTTTTATGCTAGTGTATAGTTTGATAAAATTAAAAGTTTTAAAATTGAAACACTCCTGCTAGCTAGACCTGACACACGCAGAAAATAAAAATAGTGAATAAAAGCTATTTAGTAGCTGTTGTCTTACAGAACCCCCAGTTAGCTAGTTCTCCCCTGGACTGGGAAGGGAGAAGCCTGAGCAGGTGGGGGGGGGCAGCAAGGTCAGCTCCCAGGGTGGGAACTGACCAAAAGAGCATACACGAAAGCCCACTAGGCCTATTCTGCTGGCATTTTTGTATGTTAGTATGCTTACTACACCAACACCATGAACCATAAAACAGATGACTACCATAACTAGGGAGGCAGTATAGCACAGTGGTTTAAGGCTCTTCTCTGCAAATCTGGAGATCTAAGTGATTTGTGCAGGGTCACACAGTATGCAAGTGGGAGCTGTGGGAGTCAAGCCCAGGTCTCCAGGTTTGTAGCTCAGAGCTTTAAACCACTGTCAACTTAACCATTTACAACACGATTACACTTATATATAATACATACTTCTCAAACTTGAAAGAAAAAATACACTTGATCATCAAAGTCTATATTTACCAAGTACTGTGCCCATGTTAAAATAATTTGAACCCACCCAAAAAGTGTGCCCTGACATGAAACTGCATGTTTAACTGTAAAGACAATTAAAAATTGTATTTCTAAATGCATTACTGACACCGATGCTTCATGATTAAAACAATTTCAACCCCTCCCCCATGACAGACTGCATTCTGGGAAGACTGCCTTGGCAAGGTACTATAAAAAACCTGAAAACAGGTTTAGTGGAGTGAATGCTGACATCCTATTTCTAGTGTCCATGAGAAAAGAAAAAATAGTTAAGAATTTTTTATGTCAGCTCTTATCAGAATAGCTTTAAAAATCACCAATTGTTTTCTTGTTCAATGTTTTCTAATACATCTCAAACTTAAAAGAAAAAACACACTTTATCATCAAAGTCTCTTTTCAGCTTCCTACCATGCACTTCATTTGTAAAAAAAAAATGATCTTGTCACAGACCACAATCAGCACTAACTACTAACAGAATGCTGATACCTACATTTACAATTTAGCAAATACTTGAAATCAAAGATTCTATGTGTAACCTACAGTAAGTCAAACAGAAATTAGACACAAATGCCTACCTATTTGCAAGTGAATCAAATGTCGTTATTATCATTCAGTTGTATAGTCACAGCTAGGATTCACATTGCTAGACTCTGAGTAAGTATGACAAGTTTCCTAAATACTGGTACCTTATCCAACTGTGTTCTGCTTGGGGTGTGTGTGTGTGTGTGTGTGTGTGTGTGTGTGAAAGCTTTCAAAGTTTTGAAACTACTAAAGACAAATTATATATAAACTATACATATATATAATGTTTAAGAAAAACATGTGGCTCTTACTGTAAATTAGAACATGTGTCTAGGTCTCCTTCTGAGGCCCCAGGTGGCTCTGATAATCATTTGTTCCAAAGGATTTCTAAGTCAATTTGAAGGCATTAAATACCTTCTGTTTAGTTCTCCACTGTACAGGCATGTCTGTGTCCCAAACTAGTGTATCTTGTTACAGTATGCTAGAGCTATCTCATGCCCTCCCACATGAATCAGAAAAAAGTTTGGGGTGGAGGTGGAGGTGGATCTTTCTCCAAAAAAAAAAAACTAATGCTGCCTCCCACTACTCAGGTTCCAGTTCTTGTACCACCCATTTAATAAAGAAAATAGTACCCTGCAACCATTGACTAACATGAAAGCGTATTTATTTGAGGGTAGAAAACATTGCTTGGAGGAGGGTAAGGCAGAGGAGACTATTTATACCTTCAGTCAGTTCCACGGACAGAAAATATGACATCACTCCTTTTGTACATGTAATACTCCTGTAGGCTCGGCCCACAATCGTAAAAATGAATCTCTTTCTTAAGTCATTAAAGTACTGGTAACCAGGATGAATCTAGGAATTCAAGCGTGAGTTCATTTCATTCCTAAAGAGCATGTTTTTTATTCTAATAATATGTTACCACAACTGTACAAAATATGCATTAAAGGAGATTCTTCAACTTTTCTTTGCATTTTGTAAGTACTGTATTTACTGGTTCTATACACTGCTTAAATGATCCATCTTTGCATGGTTTTTAAAGGATATTTTGTTTCTTTATCTACCTGTACACTGAAAACAGCTGAAGCTAAACCAAAACAAAGCAACATCCACATTTTAAAGACACCAGGAAATATATATATATATATATATATTCTTCAATGTATCATCATGCAGGTGTTTATTTTTCAATATGCACTGAGTTCATTGCTAATAGTAGAACAGTTGTTCACAAGGCACAGCTTATCCATGTTCCCCAAAATAAAAGGTTTTGGAAAAGGGAACTTTATTAGAAAAGACCAAATCTGACATTTATTTTTGTGTTTTAAATGAGTGGAAACTGAAGTTGGTGTATATAAGCAGTAAGACACAACAGGGTGTGCATTGTGCTGAGTTGCCCAGGGGTAGTAACAAGGCATGACACCACAGGCCTCCTGCCCCTGCAGGTGTGGTTATTTAAAACAATTCACACCCCAGAGTGTCTTATTGTGATTCTAAAATTGGCAATTTTTGTCTGGTAAAGTACAGATATATTTATTAAAATGTGAACAGATCCAAATTTCTTATTATGACCAACAGATTTTGATATTTTTGTTGAAAAGGTACTTCCACTTTTGTTAAACATAAATGAGGAATTCCTGAGGTTTAAATATAGAGAATAGTGCATGGGCAACCATGCGCAACCAGCCTATTGTACCACCGAGTGGTTCTGATTACCTCAGACCTCAAGGTGAAGCTCGAGAGGTGGTAATCAGAACAGAAAATAGCATAAGATTGAGTATATGGGTGCCTATGCACTTTTTCTATAGTGTATAGTTCCCCATTGCCAAAGTTTTTGGTTTTAAATTTTTGAAATGAAACAAATTTAAAATATATTCGTTGCTCCATCGTGTTCTGGGAGTTGGGGCTGGTTGCTAGATTTACATGTGTGGTTGCTAGGGAGCAGACATCCATACATTTATTGCCCAGCCTTCTATTGGCTGTCAATGGGATGTGGGAGGGATTTTCAACAAAAAAAAATGGTGGTGTATGTCTCGCTTGGCAAGAGGATGTGGGCTCAGAGGAAAAGATTAATTGTGAGTTATTTTAAATATCTGGTTGATCCTGCTTCTAATTTTGATGAAGCTGCAGTTCTCTGGTTGATCCTGCATTTGTTTTTCGCTTATCTGCTTGTTCATGTTTGTGTCGCCAGGTCCGGGGATCTCGCCGCCAATGCTGCAGTCTGTTTGGTTGATCCTGCTGTTGTTGCTGCCACAAGCGCTTGCGGCCAGTTTAGTATTCTGATAGAACCTCTAGAGCTTTTCTAAATGTTGTTGTACCACAGTGTAGTACAGTCACATTCCATGACCTTTTGAACTGTGGTACAACAACATTTGGAAAGACTCCAATTTCTATGCAGAACAACACCTGACTATACACTATAAAACTATTGTTAAGCTCAAGATACATTATCATTTAAAGGGTATGGAAACCACAAAAATCAGTTTCCATGGACATATTATTTGTTTGTTTGGCACAAATAATTCATTTGAGTTGCAGTTTATTTGTTTTGCTGAATTAAGGTAACTGGACCTGAGAATAAGCAACTGTTGGGATTGAAAGACCTGGTGCAACAGTTTGGAGCTTAAGCTGCAGTGGACACTAGTTTGGGCACCACTGTTTTCCTTGCCAGCTGATGACAGAGGTTGCTTTTGTGCTGTGGAGATCAATCATGTTTGTTAAGCAGCATATCACTTATATTTTGGCCATTGCCACTGGAGAACTGAGACTGCTGTGCTGTGGAAGATGAATCTGGTGTGGCAGTTACTGCATGGTGTCACATTTTAGCAGGGCTTCTGGTTATGGTTGCCAGTAACGTCTGAGACTGGCTTTGTTGTGGTCTCTCATCACCGCTTTAATTTGTCTGCTCTCAAGACCAGCATTTAATAAACATTTTACAGCAGTTGCACAAACCAAATGGTTGATCTATTTGCAGGACAATTTTGCTTCAGTGCTCACTCATGCCATCAGAATAGATACATAGTTCAGTACCATGGGCTCATTTGTGTGCCATACAGGTGGGCTATCCATCACAGATTGAAGCCAATGATGGGGCTGAAAGTAGAGAGCAGGAGTATCTCCAGGAAGCTTTTAGAGATAATTTCTGAAACTCTTAACAGGGCATGATTAGCTTCCTGGCAAAGGAGTGATTAAACCATGCTGATTTTATTTATTCATTTTGGCTGGGTTGCTGTGAATTTTATTGTGCTCAGTAAGGCACACGGTAAATATACCTATGCTCTTGTCCATACTAAGTACAATTTATTTTTATACAGGAGTAACATTTTCAGGCCAAAGTCTATTTTCAGATGTACCCTGCTTCATGAAGACATGAAGGTTCAGGAGGATTTTAGGGATTTGGGTAGGTGCCTGGGAGAGGTAGCTAGCTCTTTTACATTCTCAGAGGTGCTACCAGTCAGGGGAGGATGGAGGAAAGAAGCCAATGTATCAATAGCGTCAACAAGTGGTTGAAGGACTGGTGCTGGGAAAACATCTTTGGCTACATTTGGGACTGGGGTACCATCTGGGATGATGCAAGCCTGTACAAGAGACAGTCTGCATGCTTCCATGGAGGGAACGTCTGTCCTCAGTGAGATGTTACTGTGCTTCCTGAGCAAGCATTTAAACTAGCCACTGTGTGGGGGGCTGTCAGGAGAGGGGAGGTACAGACAGACCTCCCCCACAGGTTAGGGCACATGACGAGCAGAATCAGGACGTTATGCCGGGGGCAAATTCACCAGTACCACAGGACAGAAAAGGCTGCACACAGGGCCAGATGATATCATCATTAACAGAGGTAGTAAAAGGGAAGCACCACATAGAATATGCCAGGAATAGTAGGATGAAACAAGGGGCTAAACACAAAGATGGGCTGAGAGGATGCCACTTTCCATGGAAAGTCATGTAGATGAATGCCCGCAGTCTGGGGAACAAGGTCCCAGATCTGATGGCTGTAATGACGGAAGCTGATCTGGACATAGTGGCCATAACTGAAACATGGTACACAGGAAGCACAGCTGGACATAAGTGTACCTGGTTATTCCCTGTTCAGAAAAGACAGGGAAGGTAAAGGGGGGGGGTGCCCTCTACATCAAAGAAAGTATCAAGGCAACTGAAATTCAGAACTGGCATGAGAAAATGGAGGAAGTTTGGGTCACCCTGAAGCCAGGCAATGGAACAGCCATTAGCACTGGGGTCATTTACAGACCCCAAGCTCAGGCAGAAGAAATTGACAAACTGCTGCTGGAAAACATGCATGACATGACAGCAAAGGGGGAAGTACTACTGATGGGACTTTAACGTGCCAGAAATAGACTGGTCCATCTCAGCAGAGGCCTCAGCCAGGGCAAGGGGCTTCATTGACTCCCTTGAGGGGGCAGGCCTTAGGCAACTGGTGCAGGAACCTATCAGAGACCAGGCAATCCTAGATCTGGTACTGACCAATGGGGACAAGATAACAGGGCTCAAGGTGGAAGGTCAGCTAGGGTCCAGCGACCACCATATGGTGCGGTTCAAGGTGGACACAGGGATTCAGTCAACCCATATGAAGGCAAGAGTCTTAGACTTCAGAAGGGCTGACTTTACCAGTATGAGACTTCAGTTTAGAGAAAAACCCTGGAAAAAAAGGGATATGGTGGGGACGTTGAGGAGAAATGGGCACACATCCAGGAGGCCATAGCAGAGGTCACAAAACAATGTAATAGGTCAATAGACAAGGGAAAGGAGAAGAAAACCACTTTGGTTCTCGGGGGGGGGGTGGCTGAAAAGGTAAGGGCCAAGATGCTAGCCTTCAAGAAGTATAAGGAGGCACAAAGAGACGAGGACAGGGAAATGTACCAGAAGTGTCTGAGAGAGGCAGGAAAAGCAATGAGAAGTATTAAAGCACAAGTCGAGGAGTGAATAGCACAACTGGTTACAAAGGGAGACAAGACATTCTTCAGGTACATCAGTGACAGAAGGAAGGCAAAGGAGAAAGTAGCTAAGCTTCGAGGAGCCAAGGGACAGATAGTGGAGGAAGACGTGGAGAAAGCAGTGATCCTGAATGAATATTTCTGTTCAGTCTTCACTGTGGAAGCACATGGGCAGGGCCCACAGCTAGAATTTAAAGGGACAGGAAAAGGAGGTAAACACCAGTCTGTCCACAGAGGAGAGGGTACTAGAAGAGCTTGCAAAGCTCAAGGTAGACAAAGCCATGGATCCTGATGGCATACATCCCAGGGTCATAAAGGAACTGAGAATTGAACTGGGAGCCCCTCTGGCAGCCCTGTTCAGTGAGTCCCTAGACACTGGAGTGGTCCCAGAGGACTGGCGAAGAGCAAATGTTGTCCCTCTTCACAAGAGTGGGAGTAAAGAAGATACAGAGAACTACAGACCAGTTAGTCTAACCTATGTAGTAGGAAAGATAATGGAGACACTCCTCAGGGAAAGAATAGTGGAGTACCTAGAAGTCAAGGGGATGTTAGATCCCAGGCAACAAGGGTTCACCACAGGATGGTTCTGTCAAACTAATCTAATAAATTTCTTTGACTGGGTGACAAAGACAGTAGACCAAGAGGGGGGCTATAGACATTGCCTAACTAGATTTCAGCAAAGCCTTTGATGCCGTCCCACATAGGAACTTTTCCAAATAGACTGCACTCAGAGCTGGAAAAACACACCGGATCACAATTACCATTGAGCTGCTTTATTGCACATGAAGGTGGTAGTACAAGTGCAACAAACGTATGGAGTACCACAACGAGCCTCATTGAGGCTGGTTGTGGTACACTATACATTTGTTGCACTTGTACCACCACCTTTTTGTGCAATAAAGCAGCTCAACGGTAATTGTGATCTGGTGTGTTTTTCCAGCTCTGAGTGCAGTCTATTTAGAGAAGTTCAGATGTCTTATGTAGGCTGACCAGCCCAGGACTTGCACCGCACCATGCCTAGTGTTCGTAGTTTTCTGTTTGGAACTTTTTACGTCCCACATAGGAGACTGGTCAACAAGCTAGGAAGCCTGGGGATGGGACACAAGGTGATAAACTAGATTGAAAATTGGTTAAAAGACCAAAAACAGAGGGTAGTGGTAAACAGAACCCAATCAGAGGAAAGGGAGGTGACAAGTGGGGTTCCTCAAGGGTCAGTTCTGGGGCCAGTCCTCTTCAATGTCTTAACCAGTGACATTGCAGATGGGCTGGAGGGAAAAATGTGCCTGTTTGTGGATGACACCAAGATCTACAACAAGGTGGATACCAAGGAAGGGGTGGAAAGGATGAGAAAGGACCTGGAATGGTTGGAGAGATGGTCAGATGTGTGGCAACTAAGGTTTAATGCAAAGAAATGCAAAATCATGCACGTGAGGAGCAGAAACCCTGGAACAAGCTACAGGTTGGGTGGAGAGCTGTTGACAGTTACTAAGGAAGAGAGGGACTTGGGGGTCATAATCACAGATGACCTGAAGGCCACAAGGCTGATGGCCAAGGTGGTGGGGAAGGCCACTGGGTTGTTGGGGTGCATTGGAAGGGAAACCACAACCTGAAGGAGTGTGGTGATAGTTCCACTGTACAGGACCCCGGTGAGGCCTCACTTTGAGTATGGTGTGCAGTACTGGAGGCCACACCTTCATAAGGACATTGACAAAACAGAAATGGTGCAGAGGAGGGCAACCAACATGGTCTACATCACAAGCCTTGCAAGGAAAGAGTCAGAGACCTCAATCGTACACACTGGAGCAAAGGAGGGAGGGAGAGGTGATATGATAGAAATGTTCAAATACCTCAAAGGCATAAACAAGGTGGAAGCAGGCAACATATTCCCATTTAAAAGTAGTGCCAGAACAAGAGGACATGATATGAGACTGATGGGTGGCCGCATAAGGGGTAATATCAGGAAGTTCTTTTTTAAAGAGATGGTTGTGGATGCA
The DNA here is from genome assembly GCA_016271365.2 of Neoceratodus forsteri. Classification (NCBI taxonomy): domain Eukaryota; kingdom Metazoa; phylum Chordata; order Ceratodontiformes; family Ceratodontidae; genus Neoceratodus; species Neoceratodus forsteri. The sequence continues at coordinate 357,821,635 of CM057456.1, forward strand.
TGGAATAGCCTGCCCCAGGAAGTGGTGGCTACCCATACGGTGGCAGGCTTCAAACATTCATGGCACAGGAATAAAGGAATATTAGACATGGGATGAAAAGGCCAAAGCTAGTGACCAGATAGGGTCACTGGCCACTTCATCAGGTAGCATAAATGAGCAGACTGGATGGGCCTGGCAGCCCTTATCTGACAACAGTATCTATGTACAGTTTCCATTCATAATTCGTACAGTGTGAAAATACCAATATTGCACAAGTCATCACAAAAACAACAATATTTTAGAAACAATCACACACATGATTAAGCTCACTTTTTAGGCTTCTTTGGAACAGACTGAGTGCTGGCATATTTCTAAAGGCAGCACTCGGCCTGTTCCAGTGTCTAGCAATGTTACAGCACATTCCCATCTTCCCAAACCTGGTATGGGTCTTCGGGACTTTCGACCTTCTGGTTTCAGAACTCCTGGTGTCATAAATTCTCTGATCATGTTTTTCTAAGGTCAGATAGTGTAACAATGGATGAAAACTGTCACCTTTCAACATCTTAAAGACTGTGAGTAACCATTTTGTTACACGTCTGTTATCGTGGGTATTCCAGATGAATTGGGTATATAGGTCACAGTAAAAGGAGAGTTTTTTTGCCTTTAGAATGAACCGTGCCATTTTGTTAGACTCTTTATCAAATTTTTTTCCAAATCCATTTTATTTACTATAATGTAAACATCACTCCCCTATTCCACTGATGATAATATGACTGTGCTAACACTTCTAGATTATGTCTCTTTTGTAAGGCACCACAAAATGCCTCTCAGAGCTCTCAATGTTTTTGTTGTATTGAAGCTAATATTTTGAATATGGCTTAAAAATGAAATGCTACCACCAAATACCATACACAAATATTTATACTATTGGACCGTACCAACTTTTATCCCTTTGAGATCCCTAATACAGAAGCTGATTTTTTGTTTATCAGCTGCACAGAAACCCACACATTGTGTCTTTCATGTACTAATGACTAGGTTTGGCCTGGTGAACCACTACTGAGCCATCCTAAAATCTACCACCAGTTTTCACTGGAGTTGTTGACCTGTCTCACCAGTAGTAATCTGATCTATGAGTGGTCCAGGACTTGTGAAAGGTCACTTGTATAAATTAAAAATGATAGGGGGACCCAGGATACAGCCTTGGGGCACCCCTCTAGAAAGGTCCATGGGACCAGATATGAAATCTGCCACATGTACCCTCTGGTTCCTCCATATAAAGTCGATTATGAACCACTCAAAAGAACAGCATTCACGCTGATGCCAGTCAACCTATCAAGCAAAATGAAGTGGTTTACCAGGTTGAAAGGTTTCATCAAATTCACATGCCATATGCTGCCCAAGTGAACTTCCTGTCATCTAGCCCCATGTATGGCAGGTTTTTAAAGCCTAGTGGAGCAGTGTTGGTTAAAAAGAGCGAAAGCCATGTTGGTAAGGAGCCATTTTGTTATTGGCTTCCAATAATTCTTATACTGGCCATGAACCAGTCTTTCAAGGACTTTTGAAAGAATGGACAACAATGATTTGAAGGAGGTCAGACTCCCAACTCCTTCTGGGATTGGTATAACTTTACTGATTTTTCAGCACTGCTGACAAAACTCCTTGCATGAGGCTCCAGTTAAACAGATATGTTATAATTGGTGCAATCTCCCATGCACCAGTCTTAAGAAATTCTTACTCCCGTCAGTCCAGGCCACAAGCTTTCCCTGCATTTTTTTTTTATAGTTTTGTATACCTCTTTGACAGATGGTTTTCTGAATCTAAATTTCTTTTCTTCCTCCAAATGTGATTCACTGTTGATTCTTATCAAGTTTTCCTTTCCTCTGTTCTTATCTTTAACTAGGCCAGTACCTCCCAACAAGGTTATTCAAAGCCCATTGTCATCAGCATTTACAACAAAACTGTTCATTTTCAGTTGTCTCAGTCTTTCTCTGCTGTGCCTGGCCATAAAGTTGTACTGCAGGTTCAGCTATACTTTTGCATAAGGATGTGTGTGGTATCAAGGTACGGCACAGGAGAATTTAAGAGTTTTAGCAAGTTGGCTGGAGAAATGTGACTGTGGTGCTTACTAGTGTTCTTTTAAGCTTTCTGGTATTTTTTCATATTACGCAGTATATGGACCCATTATTACTTGTTTTAAAGTCAGGGTCTGATATGACGTATTTATTTCTGTTGACTGTAGCCAAAGTCAACTGATGGTTGATATCAGTGTGAAGCCACAAAAGTTGCTTACAGTGTATTGGGCTCCGCTAGCGGTTCTCACCTCAGCATGAAAATGACAAACATGTCATCAGAGTCTCAGCACTGTCAGTTTTCCAGTTTATTGTACATTTTGGTTGCTGCCCAATGAGTGACAACTGACATAGTCCACGTTGTTGTCTTTACTGTATTTTTCTTTACTTGTTTTTTTTCATCTTCAGTTTTATTTAATTCAGGAGCACAGAGATTTAAATATCTGGTACTCACAATGTTTGCTTGCTTTAATATTTTGGCAGTTGGCATCTCTTCAGTGGTTGTGTCTTAATGTGGATTGAAAGTTTGTTCTGCAGCACTTTGTGCAGAAAAACCTCAAAAGAAATGTCAGGTATTTGTGACATGACAAAAGATTTGGGAAGATACTTTTATAGGCACCATGAGAAACAAAATATGGCCAGAGCTGGTATGGCTGCAGCCGAGGTCACAGAGGAACATGGCACTGTCCGCTGTGTCCAAGATGGCCTTTGGAGTTCCCCGTGCATGCACAACATCTTGCATATGCACACTGAACTCTGGGGGCATGGTAGCACAGTCCACTGTGTCCAAGATGGCCACTGTAGTTCTGTGCGCATGCACGATGACTTGTACATATGCACTGGGCTCCAGCAGGCATCTTGGACACTGTGGATTGTGCCACCATTCCCCTGGAGTTCAGTGTGCATGCAATAGTCATCGCGCATGTACAGCAAACTCTGGCAGCCATCTTGGACACGGCGGACAGTGCCATGTTCCACTGGGACTGACGGACAAAATAGTGCAGTGAACGCGCAGTGATTGCTGTTCACCTCTGGTATTTAAAAAGTCAGGTACTGTATCTGGTAAGCTCCCTTTTCTGTACAATCCTTACCACACACCTGCAGGGTTATGCCCATTGCAGCCGTAAAAATGGCTACTTTTAGGAAGTGTGAATATTCTATGTGGGGTGCAAGGACTTGTTAATATGTTTTGACCAGTGTGCCCACTTTGCTGGGACCTTTTTAACCCCTGCAATAGACTGGTAAAATGTAGGGTCACCAATCAGGTACCAGAAGATTTTCCACTCCTTTTATGAATAATATCAAAGGGAGGTGATACTAATAAGTGTATTAGTTTCGCTGGGCCACTTCTGGCTTCAACTTTTTAGCAGAATTACACAGTATTTCCTGGTAGGTTGTAGGCATAACACTGGCACTTACAAACCTATTATACAGTAATACCATTTGTTTTATTATTTTGTTAAGGAACATTCTAGATTCAATACTTCATGAAGGAAAACAATTTTTCATGAAGGAATACATTTTTTTTATCATCTGTAAGATCCGTTAGTGCTGCAGTTAGATTCTGTTCCTATTATGACCTCTACCCCATCCAGGCCATCATTTATGCAAAACCCTACTCATAAAGGAATTATGGCAAATGACAGAACTCTAGTGAGGGAGAAAAATAGCAGTAAAGCAGTTCATTAAACAGGAGCAGGTCCATTATGCAAATGAAAGGGCACCCTTCATCTCCCACGAGCTACCATTTTCCTCTTCAAAGAGCCTAGCTGTCTGAGCTCAAAGACAATTTGCAGATAACCTGTTGTGCAAAATTAACAACCTTTTTGCAGATTTCTCACTTGTTATCTGAGCAGTAAGACTGGTGTTAAACAGCCCCAATGTCTACTAAAGCAATCAAAATGATAGTGCTATTAATTCCCTACTGTTACTGCTCATGAAAAATGTAGCTTCTGATTTACTGCAAAATATCAGGCGAGGAAGTTCCCAATTAAAGCCTTCAGCTCTGCTTCTTTCTTGCCTTTCACAGCCTTCATTTGTCAGTGCAAAACCTCATTTAAGCAAATGTTATCAAAGGACATGCACCTACAGTGCCTCAGACAAGAACTGAAGCTACAGATATATTCAAACTAAAATGCCTCTATTTACTTAGACTTATAGCTACGCATGTTGTAATATCTGTCATTGCAAGTTACATGTACAATATTTACAAACTCCAGCACATGAACCCAGGACACAGCTAAATAGGAAATTATCGTAGCCTACGTTTCTTGGTCATAAAAGCCAAACAGGTCAAACTAGACTTAAAGGAGAATTTGAATGGGCAGGAAAATCCCTTCCCCCATCCCTGCCACATTCCTGGCCAAATGATCAGGTATCCAAGCTGCTCTTGACCTGTGAGAGCTGGTTGTTGCTGGCCAAATGCAAGGGTGACAGGGGCTAGTCAGTTATGGGAAAAGACACCTGTATTCAGTTGTATTCCAAAAAGGATGTGCTTTGTTTGATTTAAGGTGTAAAATAATAAACAGGTAACAGCCACAGACAGGGCCAGCCACCCATACACTTCATTCCTTTGAACTTCCTCCTGTCTCCTGAGGGAGTTCGAAGAAATAAACCAAAGCACATCTTTTTTGGAATACAACTGAAGTGCATTAATCTTTTTTCTGTGTGGAGTGTGGCCTGGTGGATCCTGGCACTGCAGTAGCATGGGCTCCGACTTCTTAGACAGCATTTTGTGATATACTGCATTGCCATCTGGCTGGTGCAGTATGTCATTTAAATGTCAATGAAGGTTCCTGCTGCCACAGGATCTTTAGTAATGCAGGAACGAGCACTGCCTAAAGGGCCCTCTTGACATACAGGGCACTAAGCATTTTTCTAGCAGCTGGCTTAGGCCAGGGGTCAAAGCTTGGCATGGTTAACTGCTAGATCTGATCTTGAGTTCTACTAAAGTTAAAACCTTTTAACTGGACATTGACCAGTAGGTTGCTTTAATTTTGTGGCCTTACCAAGGGTGCTGGCCTGAAAGCTGGGAGGTTATGAGTTTTATCCCTGACCTGTATAGTGTTAAAAGGATGCAACAATTCATATTTGGGGTCCCTCAGAGTTAGAAGTAGTTTAGCAGAGTAATGTTAGAGGTTGGAGAAGGGGTAGCATGTGCAGCCCCTGGACCCAAGCATTCTTTGCTCCAACACACTCCCCCCCCCTTTAGTCTGCAGCTTACTTGGTGGTTTGGGAAACAGTCCAGGGATAAGGAATGTCTATCGCCTCTGGGGGTGTTGAGTGGTGTTTAAGGGAGAGAGTGGACCATAAGCAGCATTGTATCCCATAAGAGCTTTCCCTGCTCACAATGGCATTAATTGAAAGAAATAAAAAAGACAGACCTGTCATGTGAAGGAGGCTGGCTCAACTGTAGGAACCAGCCACACAGCTGATGAGTTGGGTTGTGAGGAACCATTGGATAGCATGATCAGCAAGTGAAGGTCAAGTAGGTTTTGGGGTGGCTTATGCCTTTGAAGTAAGAAGAGGGACAGTAGTTCTTTGGATTCCAGTTCCCACCAATCATTGCCATATCGCCACCTCAGACTGCAGGTTACTGCGTCCACAAGGGTCAGGTAGGTGGGCCGGTAGGGTTAACTTGAGAGCCAGAAAAGCATGGTCATGGGATTGAGAGCCAGATGCCTGGGCAGGTAGGGAGCACCAGGCTGTGGAGTGGTTTGGATGTTTACAGGAGCAATTCCCCCCAGCCCGCTACCATGTGGGTCAGGGCTTCTTCCTCAAGTCAGTGAGCAACTGGGCTTTCTAGCCAGTGACTGGTGCCAGCAGACCCAATAGTTAAATGCTAAAAGCTGCAGGACTCAGGGCGCAGGGCTTCTTTGTGTTGTAGTACCCCCCCATCAAGTTGTAGTGTTCTGCCAGTTGGATCTGTAGTCCGAGCAGTGTAGCTCACAAACTCACACACCTTTCTGGACTCACCTTGTTGAGCACTAGGTGCCCGCACCCTTTCTTCTTCTTCTTAGCATTCAGTGGCTGTGGCTGTGGTCTGGGTCTCTGGTCATTGCTGCGCCAGTCTATGCAATCATGCAAGTGACAGCGTTGAACCACATGTCAGCACATTGATTGGGGGGGTGCAGAGCCCATCTGTGATACAGTCAGTGTGCACTGCATGTCCAGGGAGTATGAGAGAAGCAGTGAAAGTGTCAGTGGAATGTAAAAAAAAATTGAATACATATACATATTTATATCTGGATTGACATGCAGGCAACTGCTCACAAGGACTCCTACTGCCTCACCTCTGCTGAAAGATTCACCAGTTCAGACTGCCAACCCCAGCTTTACCTTACTGGCCAAGTAAGCACTATCTATCACCCTCCTGCAGCCCAACCCAACTCACCCCTCTCTGGCCCCTCCTTTTGTTTGACAGCTCACCAGAGGAGTTAGGAAAGTTGGAACTAGAGTGGTGACCACCAGTATGGTACAGGTTCACAGCAGTGACTGGGTGGCAGGGTTCAAGAAAGTATCACGTTGGGACTCAGATCCCTCCAGGGCAAGTAACTTCATTGTTTCTCCAGGTGGGGGGTTGGTCTAGCTACACTGAGAGTAACAGCATACAAGGTCCACACAGCAACACAGTTGCAACAGGTACCAGAGGCGCCTGTGACTGAGAGCCAAATTTGAGTAGGCAGGGTAAGGGGTGAGCCACCCAGTAAAGGGAACCCCCACACCTCATGGCTGGAACCACCAGATCAGCTCCTTTGATATGGTCCCATTGGCCCTCTGTGACTCCCTCCCTTCCCCTCCTCACTGTTCCTCCATTCTCCAGTATCTAACGCCTGCACTTCTTGGGGACATATCATCTGGTAGAGGGAGTGATCTTACAAGTGGCCCGAGCTTCAGCAGTGTGGAGTCTACCACAGCCACTGGCTTGGCATTTGGGCACAGTCAAGCACAGTTCACCGGAGAGGGCCTCCAGGCTAAGAGTTGGGTGGACCGGGGTAGGCAGACAGGGGCCAAGGCAATGCTCATCTCTGGAAAGGATCCTGAAAGGCATCAGCAAAATTGCAGAAGGTAGCTACAAAAGGTAAGTGGTATGGGGATCAGGTACTGATGCGTGGGCTGTGGTGCAGCATTTAATGTCAGGTTGGTGCCGGTAGCTGAAGCCGGTCCCCTCTCACAGCAGAGATAACCAAGTAACGTCCCCCTCAGGCTTCCAAGAGATGCACCACTAGAAATGATCAGCACAGCACTGGAGGTACTAGGCACAGTGGGGGCTAGCTCCACTGGTGTGCCACTTGGGGGGGTTCCCAGGTCCCTAACACTGGGGTCCTATTCGATTAGCAGCTCGACCCCCCTCCCCCGTCACAGTCATGGAGTGGATGTCCCCACAGCTGGCAAGCCTCAGAAAGCCACATGCTTCAGGGCGTGATGTCATTCTGGCAGGCACTAAGGGAGGGCAAGACTCTGCAGAAACATGCTACACCGGTGTAGTGGCTCTGCTGGATGTCCACCTGATGGACAAAGTGTGGCAGCAAATTCAAAAAAACGGAATTCATGGATATGTTCTCTATGCTCTACAGGGAACTGAACAAAATACGGGGGGGGGGTGCAAAAAAGGTGAAAGCCAATGTGTGTAATGCTCTGTTTTCTTTCTATATTTATGTGACACAGCTTTTTGATTGCAGTGATTTTCTATTTTGGTATTTGTTGTATTGCTGTTTGTGACTCATTTAATAAAATAAAATTAGTTAAAAAAAAAGAAAGGTGACAGTCACGTAAACATGGTGGCACAGTGGTCTTGCAATGAGTGTATGAAGGGGTTAATGGGGGGATCTCACTTCTGATATGGATAATTACCCCCAAGACTGGTAGGACGTGAGGACCTGATGACCAGGCATCCTACATGGGCTTGTCAGGAGATAGCCTCTTCAGGCTTGGCCTGCAAGTGAAGCACCATCTGATGGGGGAGAGGCACATGCCAAATGGATCAAGAGCCACCCCTTATTCCCCAGAGGCCGGTGTCCCTCTGGAGGCCGTACACTTTGTGGGTATGGGGTCCACCCTGGTGGTCCCCATTGGGGGTATGGGATGGACCAATTTAAGGTTTTGACCAAGCAAAGACTTGTTGAGACTCCCAGGCTGCGTACATGACAAGGAGCCCAAGGTTGAACAGTCCTTTCTAAACTGGACCTCAGCTTCATGATCATCACTGGTGTGATCATTGATCATGATTCCGAATGGATTAAGGGCCTGTTTCACTACTAGAGTACAATACTGAAGGCCCACCTTGGAGTAAAGGACAATGCATGGCTTTGGTATGATGAAGTTTCCCATCAGTCTTAGTACCTGAGCCCAACAGGGACTGGGGGAACTTGACATGCCACTGTAGGTGGAGACCAGCATGCAGAAGCTGCAGGTGCAGCACACTGGCAGCATGCAATCAGTGATGATGGTGCCACTGGAGGGCAAACAAAGTCAGGACAGGAAAAAAAAAACAGAATGGTTTTGTTTTATTTTTAATTTTTTTTATTTATTACTAGGATTACAAATATCTTTAAACCAATGATTCTTTTACAAAGGTTCTGCATCAGCAATGGGTGCAAGCTAAATAGTGGTAAGATACAATACAAGGTCAGGAGGTTAACATAGAATCAAGCAGTGGTAAGATATAATACAGGTCAGGAGGTTAACTTAGTAACAAAAGACAGTACATGTGTATAGACTAGCACAGTAGCAAACAGTCAGTGGCAAATAACAATGCACAATTAACAATATGGGTGTATATATTGCAAGACACAGATACAAATGAAAACCATCCTAGGGGTGACATAAGTGGAGCAAGGGGTGGGCGATAAGAGGGGAGGGTGGGGAAAATGGGGTAGGCAGTCAAGTTTGACACTGTCGTAAGTGCAAGGACAGAAAGATAAGTGCTAGGTAGTCTGGGGTGGTTTGCACTATTAGTACAAATGCTTGCGCATGCCAGTCAATTATTGGTACAAGCATTAGTGTTTGGGCAGCAGGGACCACCCACTGATTAACTGCACTGGGGGCCAGATACAACAGGCGCCAGCAGGAGGTAAAGACAGGGAAGAGCCCCAATGCTGATAAGGGCTACTAAATGGCTCTCTTGGCTGTGGGGATTTTGGGACAGTGGACAACAGGGGTAATCAGGGAGAGTTTTTACACGGGTCTCAAACAGGGCAAGGAAGGTGAATAACCAGAGATTAGCTGAAGCTGCATTGGAAATAGTGTGCCTCAAACCCTAAGAGGATGTAGCCACTGGGGGAGTAGTAGGCCCATTCCAGGCCCGGCCTTCGGTCCCGACTGCAGGTGTCACCTATTGACCTGGTACTGACTTTATCTTGCCTGAGCTTTCCTCAGCCTTGTACCACATATTCAAGGGTGCCATCACAGTAGTGTGTGGGAATGGAGGTTGCCCACCTCAAGGAGAATCAGAGGTTCTGGGCTATGACCCTTGCCACAGCTTTCCAAGATCTACAAGTGATATGTCTGCTTTCATCTCCTGTGACTGTTTTTTTCTCTCTCTTCCAAGCAGAACTCTGCAGCTGGTTTGGTATAGCATGTTGACCTGTGGCCATTCAGGCATCCTTGGGGCAGCGGTCAGGACACCATAACAAACCCAAGGCTCAGAGTCCAGCAGTGTGATGCCAACAGCAGGCTTTGCCAACATTGAAAGAGCACCTGGAGCAATCAAGTGATGGAGAGCACCTGTAGCAGGGTCAATGATGAAATGGAAATGTTCATTAGGGCTATGAGGAGCAGTAGCAGGAACAGGGGGATGACCCTGGACACCCTTTTTTCTTTCCAGACCAGATGCATCTAGCAGGTGGGAGAGGTCAGCTTACCTCTAGGGATGCTCCTGAATGCAGTGGGGGGGGGTGTCTAACATGTTGTGCTGGGTGTTCAGGTCTGACAGAAGGGCCTATCCTATGGCAGATGAGGAACTGGGTTGTCATGGTGTTTCACATCGAGCAGGACAGCCAAGCTGGTGCTGGGAAGGGAGGGGCATCATCTGGCACGGCATACTCCAGAGTCATGGCAGAGGAGGAAGGGGACATCACTACAACTCACCCAGCACAGTGGGCCGTGACTCCTCCCTTATCCCAAAGGCCTCCAAGGCAGCTTTTGGCTCTTCTTTCCCTACCAGCAGTTGGGGAGGAGCAACTGGGAACCACCCTTCCACTGCGGAGTTCCCTTTGGAACAACCACCTCATGGTGGGAGTTCCCCTGCCAGCCTCCCTGTTGGACACAAAGCACTCATGAGTACTGCTCTTATGTCTTCAATAAACATATGACTACAGCCATTTAAACCATATGATGTTGTGGTCATTGTCTCTGAGGTAAATGGAAACAGGTTTTTAACCAGCTAATGGGTCTTTCAGGAAAATATTAACTGGAAGGGACCTTGGCTGTTGGAGCCCCTCCCTTTTCCACCCGACTGGGCAGGAAGCTCCCGTCCCTTCCCTGCCACATTCCTGACCAGAAGGCCAGCTGTCCAAGTTGGCCTCAGCTGCAGAGTGGAAGTGAGAGCTGACTGTGGCTGGCCAGAGGCAAGGGTGACAGGAACTAGTTATTTATGGAGAAAGGGAGCCAATCTGTAACAGGGCAAGCTTCCAGAGAAGAGGAGGGCTGTACCGAGGATATATATGTTCTGGCATCTCTGGAATCCAGTATTTCATCCTGGGATCCTGAGGAGCCTGATACACCAACCCACTGGAAAGATGGAACTAAGGGAAAGAGGGTCAGAAAGATAAGGGACCAGGGCAGTAGGGTAAGGGGAAGGTAGAAGGAGAGTGACATGGATGCAGCCCTGCTTGTAAGAGGATCACTAAAGGGGTCATGAGGGACTTTCCCAGAGTTTTGAGCCTTTAATAGGGTTTTTTCTAGGTTTTGCCCCAATTGGAGCTGGGTTGAGGGAACTCTGATTAGCAGGGCATGAGGTAGAAAGCAGGCGTAGCCTTAGTAAGTGAACAGGTAGTCAGAATTGTGGGAGTATCACGAATTGAGCGGGACCGTCCAAGCAGGTGCTAGAAGGGGAGGGGCATTGCCCAGCATGGCATGCTCCAGAACAATAGCAGAAGAGGGAGGAGACATCACAATGCCTGACCCTGCAGTGTGGGCCATGACTCCTGCCTTATCCCAGAGGCCTCTGAGGCAGCTCTTGTCTCCACTTTCCCTACCAGCGGTAAGGGGGGAACTGAGGACTGCAATTGGGGGGGTTCCTTGTTGGAACACCCTATCAATGGTGGGAGTTCCCCTTTTAGACACCTTGCTGTGCATGAAGCACACTTTTAAACTGCTCTAATGTCTTCAATAAACAAAAGGCTATGACCACTTATCCCATCTGATGGTTTGGGCATTGTCTCTGGGGGAAATAGGAACGGGTTCTTAACCAGCTAATGAAATAAACATGTAATGTGAAGGGGATCCTGTCCAGACAACAGCAGCATGTAACAACATACATAGGAAATACATACTAGGTTGCAGTGGAATGGTACAGTTACAATCAAGGACTGTCTGAGTTCTGGTATAGGTCTGTGGCCAAACCTATGTCAAGTGATGGACTTCCTGCCATCTTACAGTGAGTGACAGCTGCTAGGTCTCAGTGGTTAGCTACTATTCCCTGGTGAACAGCAGGGGCTGTTCCTGGACCCAGGGAGTCTGTGTGTGACTGCAGTGAGAAGCAGACTAGTGGAGCTGCTGCAGAGGCATACTGTGCACCCCTCAAAGACAGAGAGAAAAAGGGAGAAGCAGAGATCCTGCTTCTAGAAAGGAGGTAATTCATCATCTTCATCATCATTTTATTTTTTTAAAGTGCCCTTCCAGAGCTCAGAGCACCTTTACAATTAAAATACAACATGCATATACACATGTACATAGACTCATAACTTCAGCATAGTTAAAATAATCATAAAATCATTACGTACCATTTTAACTCTTATTAGTGACTGTCTAGTAAAATACCTTCTTATTATAGCCCAGAAAAGGCTTGTTTAAATAGGTGTGTTTTTAGGGATACTTTAAAACCCTCCACTTCCAGGCTATCTCGTATCCGACGAGGTAGAGAATTCCACAGGGTTGGAGCCATAAAAGCAAATGCTCTACCTCCAAATGTCTTCAAGTGGACCCTGGGAATCTCTAGAAATCCCTCATTGGAGGATTGGAGTGGGCAGGAGGGGCAGTAATGAATCAGGAAATCTTGCAGGTGCTCTATAGGGCTTTATAGATCAGTAATGCGACCTTGAAGGTTATCCGCCACTGTACTGGCAGCCAGTGCAGTTCACGCAGCACAGGTGTTATGTGCCTTGATCTAGGGGCTCCAGTCAACAACCTGGCCAATCGTGTTCTGCACTAGCTGCAAGCAGCTGATGTCAACCCCCAGTAGCCCCAGGTAGAGGGCATTATAGTAATCAAGATGGGTGGTGACAAAGGCATGGACCAGGGTTGGAAGATCTTCAGCCGGAACCAGGTGTTTCACCCTGGCTATATTCCTAAGATAGTAAAAGGAAGATTTGACTATGGCCGACACCTGAGCCTTCAAGGTCAGGCCCTCAACAAAAATCACACCATGTTTATGCACCTGGTCTGAGACAGTTAGTGGAATCCCTCCCTGCTCTACACCAGAGGGCTGTCCCACCAACGTCCTAGCCGACCTATGATCTGGGTCCATGACCAATACCTCTGTTTTTTCTGGGTTTAGCCTCAGCCAGCTGGTACTCATCCAGTCCTGAATCTCAGATAGGCAGCTGTCAAACACCAATACAGTAGTTTTCTCCTGGCAGGGCAGAAAAGACATGTACAGCTGAGAGTCATTTGCATAGCAGTGAAAACTCAAACCGTACCGTCTTATAATGTCTCCCAATGGTAGCATGCATACTGAGAACAACATGGGGGACAACACTGAACCCTGTGGCACCCTGCAGGGCAGCTCATGGGGGGCTGAGGAACAAATCTCCGACACCACCCTCTGAGATCTGCCCTGGAGGAATGATTGAAACCAACTGAGGACTGCCCCCCCAAGTCCACAGAAAAACCGTAGGCGCTTGAGGAGTACCTCATGGTCCACAGTATCAAATGCTGCCGAGGGATCTAGGAGAACCAGAATGGTACAGGATCTCTGATCTCTGGCCATCAAGACATCATTTAGTATCCTGGCCAGTGCTGTGCCTTTTCCTGAAACCCGACTGGAGAGGGTGATAGATATCTTTGCTTGTTAAATGATCCTCCAGCTGCAGAGCGACCACCTTCTCTATAACTCTACCCGTAAAAGGCAAGTTAGAGACTGTTCTGTAGTTGGCCAGGGAGTCAGGGTCTAAGGAGAGCTTTTTCAAGAGGGGTCTAATGATCACCTCTTTTATGGGATCTGGGAAGGTCCCTCTCTCCAGAGAACTCCTGACTATCTCAGTCAGAACTGGGCCAATGACCTCAACACACCCTACAAGAAGGTAAGTTGGGCGCAGATCCAGACTACAGCAGGTTGGTCGAAGAGTCTGGACGATCCTCACAATATCAGTGACTGCTAGTAGGCTGAAGATAGACCAGGTCACCTGGGTAATTATACCACTTGGTTGATCAAAGTAAGGACCAATGGGGAGGCACTGGGTGATCTCGCTCCTGATGGAGGACACCCTATCAGCTAAAAACTGCACAAACTCATCACACTTTTCTTGTGACAAAGCTCGACCTGCTTGCAGACAGACTGGATTGCACAGTCTGTCTATACTGCAGAAGAGCTGAGCTGGCCTGTTTTTATCTGTAGCAATCTCCTTGGACAGGAACTCTGCCTTCTTATTGGAGATTGCTAATTGGTAGATTTTATAATGATCTAGCAATCTAAACCTGTCCTTCTCCAGGTGAGTTTTCTGCCAGTGTCTCTCCAACCTTTGCCCCTGCATCTTAAACTCCCTTAGGGACCCATCATACCATGTGGCCCCAGGACGAAGGGTGAGGGAACAAACATGAACCAGGGCGATGACATCCAGGGCCCTTGTACTGCCCTGTTATAGGCATGAACAGGGGAGCCTTGGTCACCGCCATCTGTAGGAATTCCAGCGAGGTCCAGTACCACCATTAGGTCCTCTGAGGTGATTCCTCTTAAAGGATGGTACTGAACCATTTCCTTTGGAGCAGTCCTAATAAGGGGATTTGCAAAACTGAACCTCAGGGTGTGATGGTCAGACCATCTGACAGGATCCACCACCATCTCCTCTCCAGGAGAAACACCAAGTCCAATGAGTGTCCCCCACTGTGGGTGGCAGTGGTAACTACCCATGTCAGGCCCAGTGATTCCATCAGCTGGAGAAGGATTTGACCAGTTGTAAGTTAGCCTAGCCCAAAAATCACAGCTGAAGGCTTCAGCTAAGTAGGAGGCTTTACTGTGTTGCAGCCAGAGACTGCGACTAAAGCTGCCTAATTGGTACCACAGTCATTCACAGTTTATTGCCACCCCTTGGGACTGGGTGCAAGATGTGCTGGGTGGGGCAGTTTAGGATTGAGTTTTACAAGCAGCGCTTTCCTGTGAGGAGACAGGAGATCATCTGCTGGGTGCATAGGTCACAAGAGGCCTGACTGGGATCGAGGACAACAGCCATCTGCCAGCCAGCACCAGAGGCATTCACTACTGAGGAAGGATAGAGTAAGACTTGCCAGAGAGTGACTCGTTATGAACTGCGCCATCACCTCTGTGCATCAAGGGACAGTCCATGCCTGGGAAACAGTTAGTAAACTTAGGGCTTCTCCTGTACCTCAATCTTGTATTATAGTTGGGAACCATTTAAGAGACTAGGCCATCTGGCCAGGATTTACAGATACCTCTGCTGAAGTTTAAGAGCCTTTGGGTTTGGGGTTGTTAATTTAGAAGCATTTCTCTAATTTCTTTAAGTGCACTACCACTGGTCAGTCACAGGCAAATGATGTATTAGGACTACACTGTTTCCACTGCTGAGTACCTAGTGAAGCACTAGGACTCCCTAGCAATTTCTAAGTGTTACACTGGTACCAGTGGGGAGAGGGTGATGCCCACACTCAAGGTGGGCAAGGAGAGCACTGTACTGTGAATGTATGGTTTGGTGGTTGACTACTAATAGGAGGCAGAGCATGGGAGGGCACTTAGAGCACAGCCCTGGGAATAATGGGAGGGTTTGCCCGAGGTTCAATGTGGGGAATAGCTCCTCCCACAACCTCTACTTAAGCCCTCCTCTAACGCACATTCCTTGCTTAGGCAGTGTTTTTTTTCCCCTGGGCTCCTGCATGGCTTGTGCAGCTGTGCTCATTCTGTACTCTGCTGCCTGGTTAATTTTTCTCTATCTCCCCCTCTTGCCCCCCACCCCCTCCTGTGTCCTCTGCTTCCCTTTGTTTTGTGTCTGTATGTTTCCTCTACTGCTTTTACCTCTGCACTCCCTTTCGCTCCTTCCTTTGTCTTGGGGTTTCCTTTCCTCTTTCCCTAGTTCTTTTTTGGGCGTTTGTCTAGCTCTTTGGTGGACGCCACACATCCCAGCTCTCTCCCCATTGCATGCACTGTTCTTTAGCTTTAGCTCCCCCCTTTCCACTTCCAGTTGCAGGCCACGGATGACGCCAGTGTTCCACAGTACTTGGCCCAAGTACCCATTCACTCTAACAGCTATCTTATGCTCCTCCTCTGGATACCCTGGAAGCTATTCCATTCCTGCATGCATCCACACTGTTTCATTATGGACCTCTGATATTACAGCTCTTCTACTTGGATCGCTACTTTCTTGCTTCACCCAGTGTTGCTTGGCTCACTATACTCTCTCATCCTCTCCTACTACTCGGTCTCAACGGGACTCAACTCCTGCAGGTACCAACGGCCCACCGGTAAGTAATTTTAGTTACAATTTCTAGCCGCATTCACTACCTGTGCTACCCTGTACCTGATTCTCACAAAAATACTAGCTCTCCTACCATGCTAAGGACTGGCTTTTGCCGACTTCTATTCTTCAGAGTTTTCTCATGGATAACCATCAGCCTAACACATTGCTTCCCGCTGAGCTATTCAATATCCCACAGCATATATTTTCACTCCATCACAACAGAACAGCTGTATTACTAATACAATGCCGTTGGCAAAAGAAAGCAGAGCTTACTCACAGCCTTTGCTGTTCTCTGCAGATGGCCTAGCTTTCTTCAGCAAAAGGAAGGTCCAATTCAGAAATGCAACTTCGAATCAGTAATACATGAGTCCATAGTACAGCCTCCTTCTCCTGTTTTAACCTAAGTTGGGGACAGTGGGTACCTTCCAAAGCCCTGATTTCAGCTGCTGACCTCTGCATAATGTTCCCTAGCTTTCTCCTCACAGTACATTCCAAAGCACTTACCCCATTTACCTTTGTCATCTGTGTTTACCTTTCCCTCCATGCTATATATCCCTCTTTCCTAGTACTAGTGCTGCTATACCTATGATTTCAAATACCATTTACTACTTCATTGTCCTGTACCAGTTTCATTATTACATCTCATCTCTTTACAACAGTGTTGTGCATTGACCAGCCCATATCAGCAGTATTCCGGACTCCTTCCCTAACTCGCACTTTCTAAGGTGCTGAGTGAAGGTAGGGTTCCCCTGTCTACTGGGGATGGGATTCCATTGCAATCATTACCTCCTACTACTTACGAGTCATGTCTACAATCTACAGACTATTTCCATACCTTCTCTATCTCATATCAGTTGCTGCTTCCCTTCAGGAATGGAACTTCCTCCTACTTACCAACTTGACATCCTCTGTCCCTAACTCTGCTTTGCAGCATCGCGTGTAGGTTAGCTCACGCTGACTACCAGGGATGGAAGCCATGTCTACAATCTACAGATCATTACCATACCTTCTCTAACTCATACCAGCTGCCACTTCCCTTCAGGACCGAAACTCCTATGGCCCACGTACCCTCATCACTTTAACTAGGCCTGGCTGCCCCAAGTTGATATCATTCACTTCTGCCGTCCCTAACAGTTGCCTGAGTCTGCAGTCCACTGCCTCATCTTATTTGTTCTCAGCCCGATACCCGGCTGCAGCTTCCCTTCCAGAACAGAACAAATTGCTTCTCCATCTTACTTTGTCCGCAGCCTAGACTCATCATCCTATCTGCTGACTTCCATGTCTGGGAGCCTGACTCTGACATGCACTGTCTCAACTATTTGTATCTACGTGATGCAGATTTCCACTTCCATTCTGGAATGGAACTTCTTCCAAGTTTTCATCGTCCTGCATTCACTAGCCACATCCAATCCAGATCATCTTGCCTCGAACGTCCCATCTGGGCGCATGTCTTTCCATTCCGCTGCTTCACATGTGTTATTCTCCAACTGCTACCTGATGCCACAACCCTTCTGGACCTGGACCTCCTACTGCTAAGCGGTCTCCACATCTCCTTGCCACAGCCGTTCTTCCAGCCTCACCACACAACCAGTACAGGGAATACCTTACCTGGACCTTAGCCCGAGCTCACATCGCTGTGTCCACTGTCTGCTTCTCTACCCAATTCAGGTTGCCACTTCCCTTTGGGAATGGGGCCTTTTCACTCCTCTGACCTTCCACCTCTCGGCTCTGCCTGTGACTTTGACTGCAGAACCAGGACCTCATCGACTTGTTTGCCTCCATCCTACCAGTTCACACTTCCCCTTCAATAGCAGGACCCTTCTCTTTGAATGACTCCACTCGCTATCCCATTCTTCCATGGACCTTTGTTCTTTAGCCCCTTTGGCCTCCTTTCCCTCATCATATGGATCCTGCTAGCTTGTTCAGTCCCTCCCTCACTTCAGGTCGACTGCCTCATGGACTTCTTTGCTGCAGATCCCCTGTCCAGCTGCTGTCTGAACGTGTTTTCTTTTGCAGATTTGGGACCTCGTCCAGCGCCTTCCATCATTTTCTTCTCTAGTCGTTTCCAGCCTTCATCAGATGTGGGACTCCCGTTGCTCATGGTGCTTGGCTTGGCTCCTTGGCTTTCCATGGATCATCATCTGATGCCTTGCTTCCTTTCCTGCAATTCGCTGCTGTTCACTGTGGAACTGACCCAGTCCTGTACCTTCCTGCTCTGGATGTCCTCCAGCTTCGCCTAGCTCATTGCTTCCTCTGTTTATTCCTTCAGTTCCTCAGGATCCACTCCGGACTTCCTTTCCATTTCAAATGGCTGCCTTCTCATTTTCAACTTGCTGGCTCGGGGCTTCATACTGTTTGCAGTGGCTCTTTTGGGCCTTGTAGCCTATCTCCAACCAGTACTCTTACCTGGTCATCTGCTCTTCCATATGATCCATCTCCTACTTCTACTCCAGCCCTTCTAACAGTACCCTTCCACTACTCATTGGATTATTGGTTCATTACTCTGGAGTAATACTACTTCTAGCAAACATTCCTTGGCTTACATGCCTCAAAAACTCTTATGTTATTATAGAGTTTTATACTGCCCAATCAGTTCTTCACAATCATTCATGGAATCCCATTCACCTGGACAATAGGAAGATCTTCTCTGTCTCTATTGGATATACCCTCCGATTCCTATCCATCAAATCACCATGGCTTCCCTGTATGCCTTGTATCATTGGCTACCCTCATACATGGAAAGGACTTAAATCCTTCTGTTATACTCCAACTTCATAATCAGCATCGCTCCTATGGATACCATGAATCGCAAGATAACCCATTCAGCTATGGATATCATCCATTTTACCTTCTGCCACCTCTTCTTTCAACACTGACTCTGATGACCAAGTTGCTTGACTCCTATTTCCCAACAGTCATCACTAGTTTTAGGAATTTCACAGATATCTTCCAGAATATTCATCTTGGGATCTCCACCTCCTAGCTGATTATTGGCTCCACACCATTCAAACCTTCGATATCACTCCTGGACATCGCTATTCCTTATACAATCATCTGCACCATTTCACCTAGTACCTTCAGCCAGGTTAACTGCTCTTCCAGCGGACCTTTCAGCCTCTTCTCCTCAAAGTACCTTCATTAATCTCTATAGTAAAGACCATCACCAAGAACTGGCTCTCCTGAATTCTAACTGGTAATCCGTAACAGCCAAGACAACTTCACCAACTCAGTCTTGCCTCCCAATTGATATTAATCAGCTGTAGCACTAAATTCCTATGGCATCCTGCACTAATTGATCTCACTACTAATTCAGCCTACAGACTATTCCTCACATCTGCCCCCAAGCTTCTCTCAAATACTTCAGCATTGGGATTATCTGTAAACTTAACCAACCTATGCCACCACAGTGCATCTCCTAAATGATCACACCACAGAAATACCTACACTTATTTCAGGCAGCGTACCAGCAGAGGATTTGAGTATAAAGTCATGAACATCATGACCAAAGAAGCCATCCATTCCTTATACTGAACTTCCAATCATTCCCCATATTTATTAGACTACCATCTGGACCATTCCTCAAATTTCCCTCTATTGCTTTACTAATCACTTATGGCATTACCCTCATCAGTCACTCAAAATCTCCTCTACTCATTTTACTCTGGGATGCTTACCTAGCGACTTATCGCTCACTAATCAATTCTTTACCTCCAGACTACCTTGAATATCAAACCTTACACGATCTGGATCAGTCACCCATAACTTTACAAATCATCACAACTCCCACAGTATATTATCTGATCTTATATCGATCAAATTATGCTCTCCCAGCTCATTACGCCCCTACAATCCCTTTGGACGTGCATCCTTCATCACCTTGGAAACATGGACTACATTAGCCCTTCTTTAACTGGATCTGCTCCACACATAGGATTCTACCTTCCCTATGGAAAAGAACTATCCTTCATCCTCAGGATCATCATTCAGTCTGTATCAGCCTTGGATCGAGAATTAACCGTCATCTCCAGGGCACTCAGACTCTTCTACTCATTTCTACTCTATGGATGCTTCCTTAGAGATTTCTTGTTCAATACGAAGTTCCTTGCCTCCAGACCATACCTTTACATTCAAACCTTTCACAAGCTGGATCATTCACCAATGACTTCTTCTACCATTGCATTTCCACCATTCCCAGTTTAGTACCTTATCAATCCAGTCATTGTCCCTCTGCTCATTATACCCTTGCAATTCCATTGGACAAGCATCATTTATCATCTTGGAAACTTGGACTTCCTTTGCCCACTTACACCCAGATTTACTTCATATTTAGGATTCCTTCATTCATTCAGAACAGACCTACTCTTCAACGTCAGGATCATCATGTGATCAGCATCATCCATGGATTGAGGATGGATTATTGTCACTCCAAGCTGCTCACTAACCTCAAATTAACTATGGTTACTAGATCCTAGGTCCTTCTCCATTTAATATGCCCAGAGGATGGGCAGACCTCCTGCCATGGGTCCTTAGAGGTTTCCTCCACCTGGGGGGGGGTTTCTCTCCTGAGTGCCAGGAGATCATACTCTCTGTGAGCTGGAGGAGGTATCTTTTTGGGCCTTCTAGTCCCTACAAATTATTACCTACATACCTACTACTCAAGGGTGGGAATAGAGTAAAGCCAAAAAAAGTACTACAAGTTACACAAGCACTATGTATACCCCATCTCTCCCTATTGCTATTAAATAGCTCCTCCCACAACCTCTACTTAAGCCCTCTTCTAATGCACCTCCCTTGCTTAGGGAGTGTTTTTTGTCCACCACCAACATCCCCCCCCCCCTTATCCAGAGCTCTTCTCACCCTTGTTCATGGGCCATCTATTCCCTACAAATTACTACCTACATACCTACTACTCAAAGGTGGGAATAGAGTAAAGCCACAAAAAGTACTACAAGTTACACAAGCACTATATACCCCATCTCTCCCTACTGCTATTCCACACACACTGAATTATATTTGGTTGCACCTGAAAGGGCAAAGGAAGAACAGCCGTATGTATGTGGGCTGGGTTTAGAAGGGTATCAAAACACTAGCCTCAATATACTACCTTATTGTTTACCTAATCCCCTTTTCTCCTATTTAGGGCACTGCAGTCCCTTAATAAAGTTAACTATTTTTTGTTTTGTTTGCTAGTTTGTTTGTTTAAATTATTGTCTGAACACTTACTGTTTTATAGATTGTAGGTTACATACTCATTGGGTTAACTGTTAGTGCACTGCATTGGTTCATGGGTGGCATGTTCCTGTGGGGAGATGGGGAGATGGTGCATCCCAGGGAGTTCTATCATACTTACACCAGGCCCACTCAAACCTTCTCTGTGTGGAGGCACTGTGCAAATAACATATACCTTGGGTACAACCCTCCAATCAGCAATTTATTGATCTAAGACCGTCAGTCTTGTTCGAGTCCACAAGGGAGGGGTAGTAACTGACAACATCCATGGTGGACCAGTTACATCAGAACTTTAGAACTATTAGTATGAGATGCATGGTTGTCATAATAAGAGTACCTGGAATGTTCATGTTTGGCTAAGATGGACATCATAATTTACAATATCTGAATAAACACAACACAGTATGTCATTGTCCTAAAAACATGGCCTTGATATACAGTACTGTATAACAAATGACTTTGGCATTAGTCTTTTCAACTCATCTGAGTTCTTTACTGTAATGCAGACCATGTTTGCTCAGTTGTTCTCTTTTGAATGCCTACAGGCAGGATTCACCCTTTTTAAAATGGTTTTAGAGTATGAAGTGTAGGCTGTGATTCCAGTTATAATGTGGTAGAGTGGAGTTTCTTGTTTGCACTTCAGCTTTATATTTTTCTTGAGGGGGTTTCCCGACTTCGCTTTTTTTGGCTAAACTGATGCCTTTTGGGGGTGCTGTTAGTACTGTAGTTGAGGTATTGGAAATATTGATTTCATCTAGCGAGCAAGTGAGTGAGTTAGTTAGTCAGTCATTTAGTTAGTTATAGATTTGATAACTGGGTTTGGCAGTTGAAATTCAATGCAAAGAAGTGCAAGATAATGCATATGGGGCACAAAAACCCTGGCACAATATATCAGTTGGGGGGTGAGGATATAGCATGCACCAAGCAGGAAAGGGATCTTGGGGTTATCATCTCTGATGACCTCAAGGTAGGGAAACAGTGTGACAAGGCAGCAGGTAAAGCAAATAGGATGCTGGGATGTATAGGCAGGGGCATCACCTGCAGGAAAGGGAGGTCATAATTCCGCTATACAAGACACTTGTGAGGCCCCACCTGGAGTACAGTGTACAGTTCTGGAGACCATACCTCGTAAGGACATAGACAGGGTAGAGAAGGTTCAGAGGAGGGCAACAAAGATGGTGCATGGATTGCATCACAAGTCCTATGAAGACAGGTTGAAGGAACTGAACATGTACTCCCTGGAGGAGAGGGACGGAGAGAGGGGTATGATAGAGACATACAAGTATCTTACAGGGAGGAACAGGGTGCAGGAAAACACTATTTTTAAGTGAAAAAGATGTTCCAGGACTAGAGGCATGGGATGAAGTTGGAGGGAGGAGCGATTCAGAGGAAACATGAGAAAGAATTTCTTCACAGAACGGTGGTGGACAAGTGGAACACCCTGCCAGAGGAAGTGGTGGGGGCTGAAACAATCATGGGATTTAAGAATGCATGGGATAGACATAAAGGAATTCTAGAGGTCGGGGTAAGGGGAAACAGACTTCTAGGAAAACAAACTGAACTTACAAGCTCAAATGGGCAGACTGGGTGGGCCATAGGCCCTTATCTGCCGACACTGTCTATGTATCTATGTAACTGGGTGAGTACACTGGGCCATATGGCACTTTTAGAAGCATGACCTGGACATGAATTTCACACTGTACAAATATTTACAGTATACTAGTTATACACATTTCTACAGAATTCATTAATACATCTGTTAAAACAATTGCAGCCTTGATATATGAACAATGACTTTGACATTGATCTTTTCTATTTTGCAATTTTTGGCCAGGAAAGACACACTAAGCTGAGGTTTGTTTCCAGACGCATCCTGGGAGCGTGGGGAAGTTAATTGACTTGCTCATGGTCACACAGAGTGCAAGTGGAAGCTGCAGGATTCAAACCCAGTTCTCCAGGTTTGCAGTTCAGTGCTCTTAACTACTATGCTATGCACTACCTCCCTATATGCTGCACTATCCTGTCTCTCTTTTTAAATGTATTTATTTATATTATTTATTTAGTTTTTGTTTATTGGGTGAGTGTGCTAGCCATAGAAATGACTATTTTCAGACACAACCCAGGAGGCTACAAACACAACAGTACAGTACAAAGTAAGAGCAAGATTACAGTAGTAGGGTGTAGCTGTTGACAGTAACAGCATGGTACAGTTAATGGGAATACAATGGCAATGAAAAAACAGTCTGAAAACAACAGCAGGATACAGCTTTTCAGTGACAGAGTACAATTAGTGGATAAGGTAGACAACCGTAAGAACCTGGCTGACAAGAAACTAGCACAGGTCCAGGGTACGTGCCAGAGGCATATCAAACAAATACGTTGCAGAAGAGCTAATCACTTGAGTTAATAGGCCCTTGTCTGAAGAGGGAGGTTGGTCTTTTTAACTCAACTGAGTGATTAATGTACTGATATGCAGCATGATGTCTATTGCAGCATGATTTGAGAAGTGAAGTATAGATCTAACAGTGCATTTGTTGTTATGTATGTGGAGTCCGCCAGGATGCAACACTCTTATCACAGTGTCTGCCAGTGACATGTTGCAGAATACTGCAGAAACACAATATAATCCAATGGCGATAACTCTGATTTGTCGTGCATGAAAATGTAGCATACTTATCACAGAGCATTGCATCCTGGCTGATTCCACTCTATATGCATGGGATGTGACCTGTTTCAATCAATGAGAGAATATTATATTACAGTATTTGTGGTGGCCATCTCAAACCATGTCATAAGAAAAGACTGTTGTTTATGTAACCACTAGGTGGTGCTACCCCAAGGGCTACTACCCCTGCCCACTTGGCT
This sequence comes from Neoceratodus forsteri, assembly GCA_016271365.2. Lineage (NCBI taxonomy): Eukaryota > Metazoa > Chordata > Ceratodontiformes > Ceratodontidae > Neoceratodus > Neoceratodus forsteri. Next base: position 357,845,627 of record CM057456.1, read on the forward strand.
AGTTGCAGGTTAATGGGCTTGTGTACTGAAACTGGTGCCTCCGCCCGGAGGTCAGGGTTGTTAGAGGTAAAGCTAACCTGGGTACAGCCCTCCGGGACACTGTAACCCCCCTTTTTCTCTGCTAGTGGCCTGAACAATATACAATAATCACTTTTGCAATGACCCTTATTCACCATGCAGTTACCCACACTGTTTACACTTACCACCAGGGCTGGTTCCACCAGTTCGACCCTGGAGACCCCCTGTAAAGCAAGGTTAGGCACAGCAAACAACAACAGTACAGTGCTTTTGATACAAACTGGAACCGCAGTCAGGTTAACTGTGAAAAGAGTTAGATGTGATTTATTTAGGGGGCTTGAACAGGGAAAGGGCATAATCAGGTTGATTGGCTTAAAGGCTAAATCAATCAGACAGTCATGCATGCACTTCAGAGTCCCTATACAGTCACATACTCTGGATACCCAGGCAGGAAAAGGTGAGCTAGCCAGGAACATTGCCTGGGGTAGGCTGGCGTCGCAGCTGGTTGGGGCCCTGTGATGGAAGAAAGCAACATGCACAACACACACTATTTGTAATCTGTAGCCGGAGGGCTCAGTTCATGAAGGAAAAGACAACAAGGCAATCAGATGACAACACTTTAGATTTAGCTGTTGTTGCAGGGAGCTACCCTGATGTTTACTCATGATACCCAATACTGGACACAGGCAGGATGAAATTGAGACTGCAGGTTGTTGAGCTGGCGCGTCAGGAGAAGCAGGGCCCACACGAATCACCGAGGCATCATTCCTGTTCAAGGTGTCGAGCAGGGGGCTGATCCCCAGGCAGGTCTCTCATTAATGACTTTCTCTGCGATGTGAGTAATCTTGCTGGGCCAGTATGGCAAGGCCCAGGCCAAGTGGAGATGAATGCGGATTCAGTCCAGTGGGACTGGATGCAGCCTTCAGCTAGCAGAACACAGTTCAGCACACTGTGGGGAATCAAATCGTGACCCACTAGCAGCACACAGCACATTTACATGTAAGGAAATATCACTGTACCAGGCAGATGGCTTTCCAGTCACAGTTACAGAGTCTCTGCACCAAATCAGGAGTTCAGAGGTGGCTGGAGGTCCTGACATGCTGATTGCATTCAGCAAATCTTCGATCTTCTTCAGGTTTAAAGCCTGGTCACAGTTCAGTGACTAATCTCTCTCCCAGTTTTGGATCCAATCCGATAAGTTCACAAGTTCCCTCTCAGGGACAGCAGGCAGGCAAGCAGGCCAAACTCAGCCCTTCCACAGTTCTCCCACATGAAACTACGCAGGACTGCTGCTCGACTATCTCGAGCTGTCCACTCTTTCACTGCCCAACTGAGATTGACTCGAGCTGCAAGCAGCCTGAGACTTTCCCCAGGATCCAAAAGGTTTGGTTGGCTGATCTATCTGTCAATCACAACAAGGGCTCCCCCTCCAGGTCTATTTGGGCACCAAAGTTCCAAAACTACAATTCCTACAGAATTCTGCTCCCACAAGACCCCGGGGGACAGGCTCCATTTTAGAGTCCCCAAAGGCACTGATTGGCCCATTTTTGGCAGTCCCGGACCAAGATGGTGGGATAAACTGAACTGTCCATGCTGCAAAGAAGGCAGGTTAAACAAACTACAATATCGTTACTATCCTAATAGATAATCAGTAAATAAGTACAGCTTTTCACAGAGCTCTCTCTGCGCAAGTCACGATGGCAGAACCGAGCGATTATCTGGCAGCTCAGGCAGGACTCGCACATAGAAACACTCAGCCCCCACCCAGATCAATTATAACTGCGATACAGGCAGCTCTTAAAGAGACAATACACAGAGGCTATACAGGCACTCTCAGGCAATAATGTTTAAACTTGCTAAAACGCAGGACACCAGCCTGGCAGTGAGCATTTAGGCAAGCCCAAGGAAGACGTTTCAGGAACCCCATTTGTAGGGGGTGTTACATTTATATAAACCCTTTCACATACTCAGTATAAAAACTGGGTCAGAATTGAGCCACGCTAAGACGAGGGTCCTGGACTTCATGAGAGCTGATTTTAAGGAAATGGGAGAATGCCTCAGGGGATAGAGAAACTGGGAGGAGTCAAGGAACAATGGGCAAAAATAAAAGGGGGCATTGAAAAAACAGCAACTCTCTGTGTCAGGCAGGTTAAAAAAGGCAAGAGAAAAAGGAGACTGCTATTGTTCTCTAGAGAAGTAGCAGAGAAAGTGAGGGCAAAAAAACTAGCATTTAGAAGGTACAAGAGAACACAGAAGGAGAAGGATAGGGAGAGTTACCAGGAGAAACAAAGAGAGGCAGGGAGATCAGTTAGGAGTGCAAAGGCACAAACAGAGGAGAACATTGACCAATCAATAAAAAAAAGGTGATAAAACATTCTTTATATATGTGAGCAAGAAGAGAAAGACCAAAGGAGAGATAGTAAGGCTAAAAGAGGAAGGAGAGGTTTCTGAGAAGAGGACCACAAAAAAGCACACATATTGCACAATTACGTTTGTTCAGTATGTACGGAGGAAGGAATAGGTGACGGGCCAAAGATAAGGGACAAGGGCATTAAAGGAAGGGGAGGTGGACACTAGTCCTTTTACAGAGGAGACAGTCCTCAAGGAACTGACACAATTAAAAGTGGACAAGGCAATGGGACCTGATGGGGTGCACCCTAGAATACTGAGGGAGCTCAAGAAAGTACTGGCTGCACCTCTAACAGCTATGTTCAACCTATCACTAGAAACAGAAGGCTCTGGGGGAATGGAGGAGGGCAGATGTGGTCCCACTACACAAAAGTGGAAATAGGGAGGTGACAGGAAATTACAGACCAGTCAGCCTAACCTCGGTAGTAGGTAAAGTAATGAAATTGCTACTGAAAGAAAGGATTGGGAAATACCTTGCAACCAGTGGATTACAGGATCTGAGGCGACATGGTTTCACGGTGGGGGGGGGGTCTTGCCAGACAAACCTGATCGAGTTCTTCACCTGGGTGACCAGAGAACTGGAGCAGGGAGGAGTGGTAGATGTGGCCTACCTGGTTTTCAGTAAGGTCTTCAACACCAGTCTACGTAGAAGACTGGTGAGCAAGCTAGGCAATCTAGGAGTGAATCCAAAAATGTTAAAATATGTAAGAAGTTGGCTAAGCAATAGGAGCCAGTGGGTAGTGGTAAATGGGGTCCACTCTGGAGATAGTAGGGTGGCCAGTGGGGTGCCACAGGGGTCAGTACAAGGCCAGGTCCTCTTCAGTGTCTTTATTAGTGACATTACAGAAGGGCTGGAGGGGAAAGTATGCCTGTTCGCGGATGACACAAAATTCTGCAACAGCGTGGACAAAGTGGGGGTTGGGGGGGTGGAAAGAATGAGGAATGATCTGAAAAAGCTAGAAGAATGGTCCAAGTAATGGCAGCTGGGTTTCAGTGCAAAAAAGTGCAAATCATGCACTTGGGGCACGGAAACCCAGGAGCAAAGTACCACTTGAGCAGGGAGGTATTAGCAACCAGAAAACAGAAAAGGGGCCTAGGGATAATCATTTCTGATGACCTGAAGATAGCCAAGCAATGTGATAAAGCAGTGGGGAGCCTAGCAGGATGCTCACGTGCATAGGGAGGGGCATCACCAGCAGAAAGAGGGAGCTAGTATTACCCCTGTAGAGATCACTGGTAAGACCTCACCTTGAGTACTGTGTCCAGTTCTGGAGGCCCCACCTTTGGAAGGACATAGATAGGGAGGAGGAAATACAGAAGAGGGCAACCAAAACAGTACAGGGCCTGCATCAGAAGCCCTACAAGGAAAGACTCAAGGAACTAAATATGTACTCTGTAGAGGAAAGGAGGGAAAGGGGGGATGTGATAGAAGCGTTCAAATAACTCACAGATATTAAGGTACAGGAAGGTAGCATTTTCAATAGAAAAGGATGCTCCAAGACAAGGGGTCACGCTATGCAGCTTGGGGGGAGGGGCTGAGATGAGAAGTGAGGAAATACTTCTTCACGGAAAGGGATGGGGATGCCTGGAACAACCTCCCAGCAGAGCCACCCACCTGGGTGCTAAAATGGTAACGAGAATCAAGCATGCATGGCATAGACACAAAAGCACCCTAGAAGTAAGCCACGGGGGGGGGGAGACTGAAGATTGAGTAGGGTCTGTGGAGACACAGAGGGTAGAGAATATAGGGCAGACTAGGTGGACCAAGAGGTCCTTATCTGCCAACAACTTCTATGTTTCCATGTTTCTGTAAGCACTGTATCCCAAAGCACTTTACAATCTAGGAACTGGAGAGAAAAGAATGCTGCTGATATCAATAAATAATACTACTGTACACGGTAAAGTGTGCATTAATATGTTATGTCACCCCATTTAACCAGGTTTTGACCACTCAGGAAACTGAATCTGTCAGAAATCATTTGACAAATAAGCAGTGTTCATAAAAATAGGTAGTTTTACAGAAATATAGAAACATAGAAACTGATGCAAATAATGGCCACTTGGCCCATCTAGTCTGCCCATTTTCATTGTAATCACTTTTGCTGCAGACTCTCCTGTGGCACTGTCTCTTCCACTCCCTTTCTTTTCTCTATGACTGGATAAGAATACTTCTAATCTGTACAATTTTACCAGTATACACTGATCAGAACATGATGCTTACTCACAGCTCCTGTATTCTGACATCACATGGCCACTGTTAAAAACACACCATCCTGGGCATCCGACTTCATGCAATAAAATGATCATTGACTTTATAACTTACAGTCCTTACATTTGCCACCTCTTCCACACAGTACAAAACTTTTTTTCATGCTTCTCTCGTTTTCCAGAAGCCTAGTCCCTGTCCCATCCCAATTTACAAAATTGAATATATTTTAGATTCTGGCTCACTCTCAGCAGCAGACCTCCATTAAAATGAAATACCACCTCCACAGAACCAGTCATGCTTGGTGGTACTTAAGAAAAATGGCTCCATGGTGAGTTGGCTTTTTCATTGCTTGACACCCCCAAGTCATTGGGAAATGTGTGGCTTTCCAGTATAAATAACAAATAAAACCACTCAGTCTCTCTGTTTAGAAATACACATGAATCCTTAACAAAACAGTTCCTCCTGAGTAGTGAAATTACTTTTAAAAATATATTTGCATCAGCCACTGCAGTGTGCAATAAGCCTTCTCAGTGTTCAGCTAGGATTGCCTTACTGCAATATATGATGCAAATCTATTAATAAAATATATTTTTCACCATTCTAAAGGTACTCTTTTACTAGGGGTGGGTGAGTCTTACTGTTTCGTGCTGGATTGTGTCTGCTCTATTTCTAGGTGGCTTGACATGTTTCAGTAATATGTGTGTTTGTGTGTGGGTTTTGGGGGTCAATACTATATGATATAATGTCCAGTCAAAACAGTGACTGAATGTCAGTGAGTGAAAAACAGCGAAGTAAATAAAGCGAGTCTATTAATAGTGAAGTGGTTTTAACAGCGCATGCTTATGTGCGCAATAAAGAGGTGACAGTTCAATGGGGTTTTATGTGATGTCAAGGATGTTTATATACATGAATGGGGGTGTGGTGGGCTTCGCCCTCACATAAAATTGTTGAACAAACATGAGAGTTGCAGAAAGATAATTTTTGGTGTTTTGACAGTTCACTTTTATGTCCCTTCACTGCAGTTGTTTTCGCTGATGTTGCTTTGGTGTTATCGTCGCTGTTTTGCTGTCACTTTTTTGATATAGCACCATATGGTATGATACTGTCAGGCTTTTTAAATGTCACTGTTCTGCAGCTTTTACGGTAGGGATATTTTCCTATTGTAGCTGAGTGGCTTTGTAGTAAAGTGTAGGGAGTTTTTTTATGTTTTCGTATGCCTACAAATATTCAACTGACAATGGGGCCAGGTAGCAAAATAATCCCTTTCTCACATAGAAATAGATTTACCCAAATTATTAATTTTAACCCCTTAAAATTGTTTATCATTATTTTATTCTTTCATTCGCACACCAAGAAAAGGATGCACTGGATTCTTACCGCTTCCATGCTAAGAGTATGTCACTGCGTGTCATTCGCTTTTCCTTAACTTTCACTTGGTGATAATCACACTTGCCTCTTGCCTCTTACCTAAACTTTCCTAGTCTGTTTATTATAATCATTACTTTGTTGTGTGTTGTGGTATTTTTCTGTCCCAACCTCATCCAATCAATTCTGCCCCCAAGTCTCTCTCTCTCTCTCTCTCTCTCTCTGTCTGTCACTCTCACTCTCATTGCAGGGTATCAAATGGATGCCCTCACCCTTTACCTAATGTGTCTGTGTGAGACAGATCCCACCTACAAATTCTCAACATTTCTTGTTCGCCAAGTGCATTGCATAAAGCAGTGTGTGCAGACTGACAGAAAATCTGAAAAGGAAAATATGTTACCTTTTCTAAATGGGTGCAGGTGACCTGAGAGTTGTGATTGAATGATATTAGCAGAGCTCTTACCAAGGTGAGATGGACTATCTGTATGCACTGTGTGTGTGGTCCTATGTAGGGCTGGCCATCCTGACATGGCACAGTAGCTAAACTGATCCATGAGATTGTTGCTAAAAGCCAGTCATTGTCTTCCTATTTTAATCTTTTGTAATTTTAAAAAGCAATTCAATTGTGCTTACGCAACTTGATGAGATGTATGCTTGTGTAACTTCGACGCATTGTGGCTATTCGCCTCTCTATCAGTGGGATATACCACCCTGTAGGGGTATGGTGCAAGGAACCCTAGAAGATGGTCCCCCCCCATAGGTGCCACGGAAATTATTTCCTTTGGCTAAAGGTAGCTTAGGAAGAAGCCCATGGGTAAGAGAGATGAGCTGCTGGAGGAGGAGGGGTGGATGTTGGGGCAACAAAAAGACAAATCCTGAAACAGTCCAGTAGGAGTGGCCTTTTAAGGCCTGATGATGGAGTGATGTAGTTGCTCCACCCATTGAACCTCAGGCTTAAAGCCTTCCCATTCAGTTGTGCTTATGCAACTGGATGAGATGTATGCTTGTGTAACTTCAAAACATTGTGGCTATTTGCCTCTTTATCCATGGGATATATACCACCCTGTAGGGGTATGGCACAAGGAACCCTACAGGAGGGTTCCCCTGCTATAGGTGCCTCAGGAATGATTTCCTTTGGCTAAAGATAGCTTAGGAAGAAACCCAAAAAGAATACCCAAAAGGGTGTCGAGCATCGAAGAGGTGAGGAATTAGAAGACATCTAGACTGGAAATAAAGGCAAAGTACATAGACAGGAAAGACAGGAGAAGAACAATAAAAAGAGAGGACAAAGAACAAATGGAAATCTGATGAGATGCAGAAGGGTGGACTTCCTAAGGGGGGGGGGGACAGCTGGGGCCACCATTCGACTCCATCCAACAGCTGAACCTAACTAAGGAACCTATGAAAGCACTAACCCTGACTAATATTATGACCATTGGCACAGAGGAGAGGAAAAACACCCTTTTGAGGAGGAAACCTCTGGGGACCCAAGGCCTAGGTCAACCTCCCTCCAGTCTGAAGGACATTTGGATTACGGATGGCACCGCTGCAGCAATTTAAAGTAGAGATCGAGGAAGGAGGGAAAAGTCAAAATATTTAAAGGATGCTCTCACTCTGTCCTCCTTAAGGGACAGCTGTCTAGGGATGTGAGCGATGTCCGCAACGAGATGTTCCAAAACAAGTGCGGAAGTACGATGATGGAAAGAAGCCTTGAAGGCCTGAACGGTTGAAGGTGAGACATGAAATGAATGATGTACGATAATGGAGATGAAGTCTGCCAGACCCTAGCAAAGGGGCAACAGACATGAAGGCATGTCTCTGAGTGGAAAGCAGGTAGAGTTGAGGTAGCAGGGACCAGAGGGGGTATGCTCAAGTATTCGATGGAAAGGATTAGACCTAGACAGAGGTTGGCTGAACAAGGAACACCCAGATGTGGGCATGAGAAGAATGATGGTGATAATAATTGCAGGAGTGCAGCAGTGTGATGAGGTAGCAGAGGACCTTATGATAGGTATGCTGTATTAAGCGATGTAAATGAGTAGAACTTGAGGGCAGACTGAGTGAAGGAGAACTGGACTCAGGCACGGCATAGGCAATGAGGTATTATAGGACCCAATGAGAGGGGTGCTTGATTAATCGATGGGAATGAGTAGACCCTGAGTTCAAATTGAGTGAGGCAGACTAAGTAAGAGGATGATATGAATAATGAAGGTGATGGCAGGACAGGGAAAACCCCCAAAAGAAAGTAAAGGTCATGGGAGGAGCAGAATGGAGGGTGGAGGAAAGCAGAGGCTGAGCACATGCTGGAACGGAAAGCAAATCAGAGGAAAACAGCGATGGAAAACAAATGAACCAAGGCCAGCAGCACATTGCTGGGCAGAGCAGGCGAGCGAGATAAGATAACAAAGAGAAAAGTGACAGTGGCAACTGAATACTGTCAGAACGAAGACAGATAAATGGACTGCAACTGATGAACCATGAATGGCAATGAATGGTAGAGATGAACATAACTGAAATCCCAGGCACAGCACTGCATTCAAGTGGCAAAAACAGGAGGAGCATACAACTTAACTGTCCCTGATTAGCAGGGATGTCCCCGATAGTGCCACAAAATAATGCACTACCCCTCACACAATTCGAGTTATTGTGACCGAACATGGGGATTGCAAGCACACAGAAATGTCACACAGTAAAGGTACAGACTTGCTCTTCTGCACAAAATGCATCATACTCAAATCCCTGTATTCTATCAGAAGGCTGAGTGACTATAACCAATTATTACGATACGTCCCCGAGTTAGGGTATGCATCCCTGATATTATGAAGCCTTGTCCCTGAATGAAGATGCAAAAAGGTTGAGAGGGTTGAGGAGAAGCACTGCAGGAGAAGACTCTGAAGGAGCGAGGCATGGAGATCCCACCAGGAACGGCAAGCGAGGAGTGGGAAAAGGAGGAATCCCAGGGAAATGAGGGCAACAACGAAGCAAAGGAGGGGACAGAAAAATGTGGCTGGGCAGAGATTACTATGAGACACTGAGCAAGAAATGGAAAAGATTCAGCAAAGGAGGAACATGGAGAGTGGCCCAGAACAGCAGCTGAAAAGAACCAGAAGGGCAGGGAAAGGGAGTGCAAAGCTCTGGCAGAGCAGCATCAACCAACAGCGATGGGTGAGAGGTAACAGCGAGGGAAAGAGGGGCAGCCACAGGCCTCAAGGGGGGGGGGATTAACAAATGAAAGCAAGAGAATGGACCGGACGGCACCAGGGAAGAAAGAGCGGGAATGGGGGGCATAATGTACAAAATGAAAAAGGAAGTTCAAGTGTGGAACACAGCTGAGAAGAGGAGCGCCGAGGCACCAAGACAGGGAGGGATGAAAGCAAGGAACAAGCAGCAACCCTCGATGAGTGAGGTAGGGGCAAATGAGGTACGGGAGTGGGGTGATGGGACCAGGGTTGGACTGGCCCACCTGGATACCTGGAAATTTCCAGGTGGGCCCCCCTCAGTTGGGTAAGTGGTTACCTTCTGAACTCTGAAAACTTTTGCATTTATCATCTTTTTCCTAATTAAATGGGGTATCTGGGACACTGTTGATAAATGTAAGATGCAAACACAGAGCTAGTGCATCAGATTGAAGTGGAATATTGATACGAGTGTGTCAACCTGGGCCCTCCTCTATTGATTTTCCAGGTGGGCCCTTGTATCTTCTTTCCAGGTGGGCCCTCTGTACCCCAGTCCAACCCTGGATGGGACCAAGGAATGGGAGCCAAGCATGGCAGGAGAGACGGGAGGGCAGGGTGCAGAGGTGGAGGTAGGTGCTCAATGGGGAAATGAGGGAAGCGGTGAGCAGAGAGCCAGAACACTGTCTAAAGAGAAGCTGAATGCTGGTGAAATGAAATACACCGGCAAAAAGAAAATCAAGGGCAAATGGTGCGAGAGGAGCTAGAAGCGTACGCAAGGCAGAGAGAGCTCCAACGTCCAGAAGCGCTCCAAAACAAGTCAACAGCCAAGCGAGAGGAGCAAGAAAGAGCAGCGCCTCTAGCTGCAATGAAAAGACGAATCCTGGAACAGCCCAGGAGGAGTGGCCTTTTAAGGCCTGATGCGGGAGTGACGTAGTTGCTCCACCCATTGAACCTCAGGCTTAAAGCCTTCCCATTGTCTTATAAGGAGAATTAAACAAAACTAGTTCATGTTTGTATACTATATGGACATCTTGGGTGCATTGTATTTTGAGACAAAGCCTTGTGATGAAGAACACGCCCTTGATTTCCAGATGTTATGGCATTAATATACACTGTGCTACAGTAAGTATCCACGTCTTTTAATTTTTTTGTGCAATGATTGCACCATGCTTAAGCATGTGCAACACTTTGCTCTGTAATGTGTGTTAATACTTTAGACATGGCAGCTTTTTTTTGGTGCTCCACCTTTTCATCATTGTCTGAATAACTAAACAGAAATCACTTCACTTTAACTCCATTACTTTCCTATCAGAGACATATAAAACTTTTCAGAAGCCTGAAGAACTCTGTGCATCACTTAGAAAGCAATATTTTTCTACCATTGTCCTCTGACAGCTTTTCTGATAATTGTTGCCTAGCAGCAAGGCAGCTGGTTATGCAGTATACTGATTTTATGTCAGGTAGCAATGTTCTATTTTTCATAGGTATTCAAGATATAAAAATTGCAGTCTTGTCTTTATCGGGGTCCTTCAAAGTTTAATAATTCCTTAATGCATGTTGTGTTAGAAAAATGATGTAGAAACTCATAGTTTGTTTAATTAGTTCACACCATTGTTTACTGAGAGCTATAGGCCTACTTTCTTGCTTGTTTGTCAGTAGAGTCCTGGCACCCTCAACATATTCCCAGGGCTCTTAGAAGAGGGGTTTTATGCCCTTTTGAGAAAGAACAAACTGTACACCTTACGGGACTATGTCAGTTGCTGCTGGATAGGCCTTTCCTATTGTTAATCTGCACTGCAGCCCTAACTAGGAGCCTGGTGTCTGAAAGTTAGTTTCTAGAGATGTCATGTTACATCACCAGGACCAGTTTTTCCCCAAGCCTGCTGAGCCAAATGTGCTTTATAAAATAATTAGATATTTACACAGAGGGCTCCCTAAGTAAATTACACTTTCCATATAATAATATTTGTTTCATGAATTGGGACCTGAAATAATTGTATGAGTGAATGTGTGAATGTGTGGCAGAGGTGATGGGGAGCACTTTTGACTCTTTCTAATTTAATAAAATATCCTTATTACTTTTGTTTATCAGACCCTTTGTGCCAGTAACGATTTCTCAATGATCTGTGCTGGGCATTAATTTCACGGACATCTCATTTTAAAAAATTCCTTAACCCATAGCAGGGCAGAGAAGTGGTTGTGTATTATTTGCAGCAGAATATTTACTTCAGTAACTCTGATATGGTCCCATTTTCAGCACAGCACAGGACTATCCCGAGAGCAGAGAATGGTTTAAACTTTAAAGCATTTATATAGCAAAATGAAAGTCACAGTCCAGACAGTTGTCTTTACTTAAGTAGTTATGCATTAATGATCAGACACAATTAGAACCTACAGGTTTCAGTTACTCAGTCCCAGTTTATGAATAAGATGTGGTACAGTAAGTGCTTGTAAGGTCGTGTACTTTGTGCAACTGAAGTATGTTTTCTATTTTGAACCAGCATATGATAAGTCCTTTATAGATGGCAGATTCATTTTAATGTAAAATGCTCTTGCTGGCGGCATTCTCAAACTGGTAGTTAAACAGGTAGTTTCCCCGAAGCCAGTTCTTCGTGCTTCACTGAGTTCTCAAGGCAGTCAGAAATGAAATAAACTGAGTGCCCATTTCTAAGATGATCCTTCAGCTTCTGCTGTGAAGGTGGTCTTAGTTTTGCTGTTCAAATGCCGCATTACATGAGAAATTAAATGCAGCATAACACTGACAGAGGCAAGTTGCAGACACTTGTCAAAGGAAAGTAGGGATTAGATTTTTCATAAATGAGTAGAGAAATCCTTGCGATGGCAGAAATGTTCTGGTTACTTCTAATGGCAATCCTCTGGAAGTCTTCTTATAAAATATTAACTGAAAAAAATATTTCTAGGAAAATATTACATGCAGGGATAAAAGGCATTGAATTACTATGACAGGAGTGCACTTAGGTGATGGGGGAAGCTATTTAATCAACAATAAGACAAGGGATGCTATTTAATCAACAATAAGACAAGGGATGCTAAACATCAGGAGAGCTGATTTTGATAAACTGAGGGAAATGGTTCTGGCTAGATTCATAGATACATCACAGAACATGAATGCTAATACCAATTGGATGGGCATGAAGCTGTGTATAACGGGGTCAGTAATTTGATGTGTTCCCATGGGTGACATGGGCAGGTAGGCAAGTTGAAGGCATTTGTGGTTTTTTAAGAAACTCCAGGAGAAATTAAGGGAGAAAATGGAGGCATATGATAAGTGAGAGGATTCTGGGGACAGGGTGAAGGGAAGTGAAGTATAAAGCAACATAAAAGGAAGGCAGAGCCATAATTGCACAGTCCAAGGCTAGTTGGAAAGATAGGATTGCACAGGGAATCAAGGGGAGCAAACCATGTTTCAAAGGGAGAGAAGGCTTGACTGGAATTTAGGCTTCAGAGTATGTGTTTGGTTTGTAGACACAAAAAAATGCCTTTTAATAGGAACAAAATGAGAGTCAGGGATAACATGGAGCTCTTTATAGTTACTTTTGCCTTACTCTTCTCACTCCTTATGTGCCCCTAAAAAACTTGGTGAGAACAGAGATATCACCATAAAACAGGCAGACAAGGGAGGTGTCATTGTGGTAATGGATACAGATGAATATGAGGCTGAGATTCTGAGACAGCTAAGTCAGGAAGAATTCTATGTAAAATTAAATTGTGATCCTACTCTTCAGTACAAAAAAATAATTGATAGCTACCTTGACTTGCTTAAGAAAAGGAATTGGGTACCTATTAATGTGGTTCAGTTATTAACTGTTGATTTCCCTGTATGCCAGACTTTTTATTGCCTTCCTAAAATACACAAAAATTTGCAGGACCCCCCCTGGGAGACCAATTGTATCAGGGAATAATTCTTTAACAGAACCTTTTGCTATGTATGTTGACTTTTATCTGCATGATTTAGTTAAACAAATACCCTCCTATATTAAAGCTACTGGGGATATTTTGAGGGTAATCGAAAATATAGCTATTCAGGATGATTGGTATTTGGTAACTTTTGATATGACTGCATTATACACTAACATCCCCCACAAAGAGGGCCTTGAAGCCTTAGAATATTTTTTGAATACTAGAGAGAATTTGGAACCACGTACTGAGATTCTTTTACAGTTGGCAGCATTTGTATTAATGTGCAATACGTTTTTCTTTGGCCATGATTTTTATTTACAGAAGAAGGGAACTGCTATGGGGGAAAGTTTGGCCCCTAATTATGATCATTTGTTTATGGCAAGATGGGAAAATGACATAATTCATTCTGATAAAAAGCCATTCATCCATAGAATAGATCTATGGAGGCATTTTATTGATGACATGTTGGTTATTTGGAAAGGCACATTGAATGAGTTAACTTTGTTTGCTGAATACATGGAGCAAAGTTGTGAAGACCTCAGTTTCAGTATAACAGTAGGAAAAAATGAGATTTCTTTTTTAGATTTGAAGATTAAAAAAGATGGGCAGGGGGGTCTTATAACTGACTTATTTTGTAAGTCCACTGATGGAAATACCCTATTGTTGGCTAGTAGCAATCATCCTAGACAAGTCATTAGGGCAGTTCTTAAAGGACAGTACATCAGGACAAAAATAAATTGTGGATCACATGAGTTGTATCAAACTAGAGCAAAGGAACTCACATACAGATTAAAAGAAAGAGGGTATTCAGATGCTTTATTATATGAGACAAAAGATGTGGTTGACAAAATGCCAAGAAATTCCCTGTTAGTAGAAAAAGAGAAAAAGCACAAATATAGACCCACAGCTTATATTTGTAAATACATATAACCCCCAATCTAAACAAATTGCTGTTATTATTAAGAAGCATTGGTACATAGCTAAACAGGATCCAGGATTAAAAGGTCTGGATATAAGAAGTCCCAGGATGGATTACAGGAGAGGAAAAACCATAAATGATACCACTGTGCACTCTGTACAACCCCTTAAAAATGAACCTTGAATGTGGCGTCCTGAGAGAGATGATAGCTGCAATAAACATGGCAACTGTAAATTCTGCCAAAAAAAGGTGACTACCAAATTCTACAAGAATCTGCTTACTAATAGAAGCACACCAGTAAGAGGTTATATCACTTGCAGTACAAAAGGTTTGGTATACCTGACTACTTGCAAATGTGGGTGCTTCTATGTTGGTAAAACAAAAAGGATGTTCAAATTAAGAATTGGTGAACATGAAAGGGCAATTGAGGGAGAGGCTTTAACTAACTCCCTGGATATGCATGTTTTTAAAACAAGAAACAAGATTGAACAAACCTTTACATATCTGGGAATCGAAAAACCCATTGTGTCCAAAAGAGGTGGTGATTATGACAATTTGCTTCTAAAAAGAGAGCAATATTGGATTTTTGCCTTTAAAGCAATGGAGGAAAAGGGTTTGAATGGTAGGATTGAAGTTAAACCATTTTTGAAGAAATAAGAGTGTTTTCATATATATTGTATTTATTATGTATAATCGTGATATTTTCTAATAATCTTTTCTATCTTTTGTATTTTTCTATGCAGATTTGCACCAGCAATTTCCTGTGCTGCTGAGTTTATCTTAAACTTTGTGCAATCTTTTCTTCCTATTGTCCAAAGTCAGGTTTGAACTTAAATATCTTTCTAAGTAATCATCATAGTCTTACCATTAGGATCTAGTTTATAATGTGATCACAAGGACTGGAGAATATAATTACCAGTATGAAATGTTCAAAAGCCTGGAATGTTCAAATATTTTGTATGTGTTTGTTCTTTCTTGTTTTTCACATGTTTTTTAATGATGTGACTTCTGGTGGTGAAGTCTTTTATGGTGTTCTTGT
This sequence comes from Neoceratodus forsteri, assembly GCA_016271365.2. Taxonomy (NCBI): domain Eukaryota; kingdom Metazoa; phylum Chordata; order Ceratodontiformes; family Ceratodontidae; genus Neoceratodus; species Neoceratodus forsteri. The sequence goes on from CM057456.1 coordinate 357,860,683, forward strand.
AAATTATGTGTATATCTCTTTAAATGGCTTTTGTATTTAAACATTAGTTCCTGTATGCCACCTACACCTTTGAGAAAGCTCTGATTGAGCGAAACACATCAGGTGACTTTAGGTGATGTAACCAGGAAGTTGGAATTGGGTTGCAATGTGTGTCTCTCGCTCTTCACACTTTGGATTTTTATTGTTCTCCATGCTGCAGTTTGCACAAATAAAGGTATATTTTGCACATAGGAGACAAATCTGGAGTTGATGAGTTCCTTATTGACTATTACCTCATTTATGAGAAATATATTCTCAGCCTCAGCAAGGGTGCGGGTCCTTCTTTACACACAGCCACTTATGTTTTGACCATCGCACGGCATTTCCTGGTGTGGCAGCTTTTGTTGTTCTTCACTCCTTAGGTCCCTTTCCACCTCATATTCACTCTTCCTTTCTTGTACCTTTCTCCCATGGTGTTTTAACTCTGACTGCTCCCCCAACTCTGCAGTTGTGCTTTAATAATTAAGTTTCTCCAAGGCTTGTTTTGACCTGATGCTTGTCTTTTTTTCCACCCAATTTGCCCTCTTCCAGTTCACTCATCTGTATTGTACTACTGTTTACCTACTGGATGCACTTAATTGTATGGTTTTGAAGGATTATAGTACTTATTTTCCTCCTCTGCACTCTTACTGCCAGGATCCCTCAGGAAACAAACACTGATCAGATCAGTATGCCTTTCACGGTAAAATATTTCAATTAATAAATCAAGCTATGAGAAGGGTGTGGTCCCCTTTATGGAGCATCACAAGCATCTTCCAATGACCCAGTGACCCCAGCCTTTCAGTTAAAAAACATTCAGTTGACCACTATGCTGGCCCAGTGATAGCACATCATGTTGCTGTGTAGATGACCCAACTCTGAAAGCAAAACAAAATGGTAATATTAAATGCACGCTGAAAAGAGAAAAAAGAGTTAAAAATCAACATTTCAACCTTAGATCTTCTTCAGGAAATATCTAAAAGAGAAAAAAGCAAAGTTAGTGTAGAGATGAGGTAAAATAAGGGATATATATATATATATATATATATATATGTGGGGAAAGGAAAAAGGTGAGTCTCTGGGAGAAGAAGTGATAAATGGCATCTTGCCATTCATCACTTCTTCTCACAGAGCCTCCCCTTTTTTTTATTTCCCCACATACACTGTATATCCCTTATTTTACTTCATCTCTACACTAACTTTGCTTTTTTCTCTTTTAGATATTTCCTGAAGAAGACCTAAGGTTGAAACGTTGATTTGTAACACTATTTTCTATTTTCAGTGTGTATTTAATATTACCATTTTGTTTCGCTTTCAGACCACATGCTGACGCAGAACCTTGTTTTTGTTTTGATCCAAGTTTGGGAGTGAACTCAAGTTTCCACATCTGGAGACTGGCTAGGCTGGGACAGCTACCACCAGAGAGTGAACTTCAGCTAGCAAGGGTCAACAGTGAAGTCCAACTCAACAACAACACCTGCAGCCGGGCCAGGGAATTTGTTAATGCTGCAGGGGATATGTCCTGTGTCAGAGACTGTCAGAAAGGCTGCACTTATGTCAGGGAAGGTGGGAAGGACCTAAAAAGGAGGAAAAAAAAAACAAGTCCTTCTAACTGATGGTCTGGACTTCCAAGATTGGATGGATCCTTATGCCTGCCAGCACTGGGTCCTATTCCACACAGTGGACTACTTGGGCTGGGAGGGTGACTCTCTCTCTCCCTGATGCCCCTGTGATGGAGGAGAAATCTTTGGGAAAAGTAGTTGGTTGCTGGGGGCTGGGATGATTAAAGAATGCAGGCCTGAACACGGTATATCCCTGGTAGATGAATGTGGCTAGGGAGAACAACTTCTATGGAAAAAATAATACGTTTCCATGACTAAATTTCAGTGTTAGTCCTTGTCATTTAGATCATTTCTTAAAAAAAAAAAAGATAACTCTGGAATCAAAGAGACTAGGAAACCCATTTTTTAATGAAAATGTGTAGTTAGAGCAATACTAATATATTGTATATGTACAGTATTTATATATCGATATATAAACGTATAATTAATTTTTATAAATAATTATAATAATATTTACAATTATTGATAATGCTTTATATTGATACATGAACACTGTGTTACTATCACATATTGATGCTGACCTAACTCAAAGCTTTCATTAAAAAAAAGTTCCTATTCTAACAGTTCTAAAGTGATCCTACTCTAAAGATAATTTCTTTAAAAGGTGATACTGTAAGTCTAGATCTGGAAGGGCCAAGGACATTTTGATAAATTATGTCTTTCAGTGGAGCAATATGTATTGTATATAATGTGTATGTACAATTTTCGTATATCAATATATGTGTATTTGCCATTTTCGACAAGGAAAGGTATATTGTACTGTGACAGCTTGATTTCAGGTGCATCATGGGGGATGGGTTACAGTGACCTGTTTTTTTGAAAGGGGTAAATGTTGGCTATGACACCGGGGAAATTCCCCAACTCTTGCAGTAGGGGGCCTGTTGGACTGAGAGATGCTTCATTTCTCAGTTGAGACTGGTGGTGAATGGATGGCTGGGGCTGAGAGAACCCAGGAGATTTCATTGGGAGAAATGAGTATGCAGGATGATGGAACCGCTACAGGGATGGCTGGAATGCACCAGGCGGGTGGCCAGCAGATCGTCCGTAATGGCGGTTCCTTAATGGAAGGTTCGGGAGAACAATTAAGCCTAGAACAAAAGCAGCAGTGTTTGGCTGCAGAGCTGCTTCGAGTCAGTGAGCAGCTGACAACTGAGAATCTTCGGCAAGTGGAGGATCGGAAACGGAAGAGAACAGATAGCTCTCCAGGTACTGCAGTTTCGGGTGGAGTTACTAAATTGCTCTCAGTGGAGGAAAAGTCTGCGGATCCCCTTGAACCAGTCCAATCGCCTCCAAGGTGGAACTGGAGCACTGAGGAGGCAGGATCTTGGTCTCCTGACAAGACACTGCTAGCAGTGGGCTGGATCCCACTTTCAGACTGTCATTAGAAGCCTAATCCTGTACTACCCACAAACGTCAGCCAGTCATCTGCACAGATAAGTGAAACTTTTGGTTCTTTCGTGAGTAATTTAAATTTAAGTGTTTCCCAGACTGAAGTAATTTCTGACCCTTTGGAGGATCACATAACTAATACTACTGAGGGTCCTGAAGTAACCCCGGTCACCCCTGATATTACTAGTCCCACAACAGGCTTAAAGCCTGGGGAACCTGAAAGACCAACTTACGCCAGCCATTTCCACAAGCCAGTGGAATTAACCAAAAGGAGAAATGCGATCTGCCTAAGATATGTGGGCCCTCGCAAAAATCCTCCTGATCGGTTTTACGTGGGAAAGATCCTACTTAAGAGGAGGATGGAGTTTTCTCCTTCAGAAGTTTAGGCCCTAATACATGTGCAGGGGGGGTTCACTTTTGACATTAGTTTTTGCACCCCTGCATTACTGGAAATGTTTTGGTGCCGGTATATCAACCTGAAAACTAATCCCCTATGGTCACACTTTATAGTACTCCCCCTTACCAAACAACCCTTTCGTGTTATTACTATCTTGTTTCAGAATGAAGGGGTGAACATTGTGGACATAGTTCATTGGTTAGAGAAAAGATGCGCTATTAAAGGAAATCCCATGCCCATTATGGATGCAGAAGGTTTTTGGAATGGAGGGTGGAAATTCCGAATAAAACTACATCATAATGAGCATGATTTAATAAATCTGCCTAATTGCTTTTTTATTGGAAGGGACAAAGGTTTTTTATTTTATCCTGGTCAGCCGAGGGTGTGTTTCAAGTGTGGCTCATCCAAACATATAAGTACATCTTGTGACATTCTAAAATGCTCTTATTGTGGAGAACTAGGCCATCCCAGCACCCACTGTTTCAGGCATCTAAATGCAACCTCTGTGATGACCTTGGCCATACTTTTGAAGACTGTCCCTCTGCTGCATGGAACACAGAGGATGCTGAATTCGGGGTTCAAGACCATTATATCCGTTTGGCAGTAAAACAAGGCCAAGGCCCCTTGGGGATTCGAATAGCCCCGGCTCCAGGGATAACTACCACCAAACAATGTCCTTTGATGTCCCCCTTAATCCAGGACGAGGACCTGGAATTCCAAATTATAATTACTGACCCCCATCTGCAGGATGGTGGTTCTACTGTTATTCTCAACATCCCTGTATCAGACACCCCTCCAGAAACCACTACTAGTAGCAAGGACTTTACTTTGGTACAGGGGAAGAAAGGGAAGCCTGCAAAACTGAAAGCTAAACCAAGGAAAAGTGGCCCTGTGGCCCCTCTAGAGGTCTTAAACAAGTTTACTGTACTGGCTGATGTTCTTCAGGAATCAGAGCCAGTGGATCTCCCTACAGAAAGAGTGGTGATGGTTGAGTCCCAGGTCGACTGCTTGGATCAAACTGATCATTCAGCCCATGGAGCTAAACATGGAAGGGTCACAAGGGCCTCAAGTAAAGTAAAATGAAGTATCATTCTTGTGTGAACCATGGATCCCTTTTCCTTTCGTGTAGCATCCTTGAAAGTTAACAGCATTCAATCACTTATTAAACTCCACAGTACTTTTCCATATTTTTTTCATAAAAACCTGGATCGTGTTTTTTTCAGGATGTGTGGTTACATTCAGAGGATGTGAAGTCCACGGCCTCAAATGCATGGATTTGGGGAGACAGTTTCAGGTCTCAGCGGAATGATCTGTGTTCAGGGGTGGGGATTTGCTTTTTTTTTCTTCCAGGATTAAGATTGTACATCACTTAGAGTTACAGCCAGGTAGAGCTTTGATGCTAGATATAAAATGGGATAACCAATTGATCAGACTTATAAACGTTTATGCCCCACAAACAAAATATGATAGAGTGCTCCTTTTTTGATCTCTATCCCCCTTATTAAAGACATCTCATTTAGTGATTTTAGGAGGGGATTTTAATGTTACTTTGGCCCAGTGCTCTACCCCTTCTTTAAATAAGAAAGTTTATTGTGATGCTCAGTACCTGGCTCACTTAATCAGTGATGCAGGATTTATAGATGCCGTTGATTCTCTCCCTTTAATGGAGCATTGCATGTATTTTTGTGGCCCTTGAGTCTCTGTAATTGATTATTTTTTGTACCTGCCTTTTCAAAAATTAAAATGGTTCATCTACAGGATGTAGCCACTTCGGACCATAGAATATTAACACTTGTCCTTAGTGACCTCCCGGAGGAGAGAAGGGGGCCGGGGACTTGGAAATTAAATGTTTCATTGTTATCTATTCCAATTCTGTGTGAAGGTTTTCTCTCAGTACTTTAAGCATGGAAATCTGTGTTTTTTTTATATATGATGATAGTACCGCCTGGTGGGAAGATATGAAAAATGAGATAAACACCTTTTTTTGCAAAATGGGGCATATTAATGGGAAATTAGGACATGACAAGATCATCTTTTTAAGGAATAGTATTACTTTCTGGACATCTTTCAGACCCAGTTTAGGTACAGAAGATCTGCAGAGGATTAAACATTTGAAAATCACACTGGCAAAAAAGCAACTTGAGGCCCTAAAATCCCTAGAATATAAACAAAAATATGGCATGAGTGGAAAGGTAAGGGATAATTTACCATTTGACTCTATGCAACTCCTCCGGGAAAGTCACAATATGGAGTACCTTATTACATCCTCAGGAAATCCTGTGTACAGTAATGTTGGTACATTAGAGGAAATTACCTCCCATTTTTCTCATATCTTTGATAGCCAGAAACTGCCAGTAGAGAAGATGCGGAAGTGGTGGGAAGGGATCAATCTACTCCAGCTTCCAGAGGATGCTGGAACTCTTCTGACCACCCCATCTCACAAGCTGAACTGAAATCAGTAATTTGGTCACTTAAAACTGGTACTACACCGGGGTCTGATGGCCTCCTGCATGAAATATATAAATAAGTTAGGAACATTATAGGACCAGAATTTGGTATATGTTTGAATAATTGCTTATCCCAACAGAAACTCCCTAAGAGTATGTTGGAAGGACTTTTGTTCTTGATTTTTAAGGGAGGATGTCGGGGAGATTTTAAAAAATGGAGACCAATCTTACTTTTGAATATGGACTATAAAATTTTGATGAAAGTTTTGAGTAACAGATTGGTAAGTGTCATAGATCTGGTGGTGCATCTGTCCCAGTATAGCAGCATTCCTGGGAGACGGGTCCAGGACGCTCTTATTTTGGTATGGGAGATTTTACATAAGGGAGAACACAGGAATTATTTAGACATCTGGTTTGCTTAGATCAATCTCAGGCTTTTGACCAGGTTGAATATGCTTATTTGTGGGAAACATTAAAGTATTTTGGGTTTCCATCCATGTTTAAAACTTGGCTGCAGACTTGTCCCACAGGAATTAGCCTGATACCAAGTATAAATGGATGGGTGGGTAAAGCAGTTTCGGTTCATAGAGGGGTGAGACAAGGGTGTTCCCTCAGTCCTTTATTATACGTTTTATCACTAGATCCATTGTTACATGTGCTACATGGGACAGAAGCAATAACCGGACTTTCAGTAGGATAAGAGGATAGGCAGGTAGTTGCCTTAGCATTTGCAGATGATCTGGAGATTTTTTTGATGGATAAATCTTCTGCAACAGCTGCTTGTTCTCTTTTAAGTGAATTTGCTACTATTTCTGGGTTGAGAATAAACACACAGAAGAGCGGTATTTTGACTTTGGGGTATGCTGCCGGTGATGTGCCCCTTATCTGGGGAATTCCAGTAAATATGACTTATAGGAAGATATTGGGTGTATACTTTGGTGGGGATGATCCTCAACGGTATAACTGGGAACAGCTTTTGAAGTCAGCTAAAGAGAAGGTAGTTCATTGGAATAAATGGCAGATGACCAAGGTAAAACGTATTTATTTGATTAAGACTTTTTTATTGCCACATGTTTTGTATTTATCTGCTATTTTCCCTCCCCCATTGAATTTAGAGGCCTCAGTTTATAGTGTGTTTTTTCAATGTCTATGGGGAAGCAAGTTAAACCCTGTTAAGAGAGGTACTACTTATTTACCCATACAGGAAGGAGGCTTAGGTATGTTGAACCCGGTAGTTTTCTTTTATGTTACTTTTATTATTTTTAACCTTGTGCCTCTGCTGAAGAACACTCCGGAAGCATGGACCCCCTGGGTAGAGGATGAACTCAGACCCTTATTAAGTGATTGGGACCCAACTACTCCTCTCCCACGACAGACCCGGGTGGCCCACCTACCAGGTCACTTCTTAGGACTAGCGAGTAAATTAAAAGTTTGGAAGGTCAAGAAAACCTCCTTTTACACACGTTCAAAAAAATCCCTATATTGTTGGATAATGGGATCCTCCTATTATGTTTCCCCATGGCATTCCGAACTATCGGCCGCCCAACAATCCTCGATAAATTCCTTTTTGTCCAGCAAGGCTCCCATGCTATATGAGGGACTTCATCTGGCTATGTGCACACCAGAAATTGGGAATTCGGGGCAATTTAAAACATAAGGGAATTAAAGAATGTACTTGTCCCAGAGGGAATGAATGCATGGAGACCATAGAGACTTTTTTACATTTCTTTTTAGATTGTCCATTTGCTGTATCCTTTCGGGAGGTTTTCCATAAGAAATGGCCTCTGAATCCTTTTTGAAATCAGCCATCACAGATTTGGACAGATGGAGTGCTACCAGGAGCATGGGCTAAATTTGACGCTATTACAATTAGGCTGTTGATGAGTTTTACTAGTTACCAGCTTTGGCTAGCCAGGTGTGGCTGGTCCCTCCGACAGCAACTAATATTAGGGGAGCAAGTATTTCTGTTACTGCAGAAAGCAGTGTTGAGGTGGCAGGTTATGGAAAAGAGAAGAGTTCTACCTGACTTGTATAAATTATGGTGGAGAAATATGTCTTGGTTAGATACAGGGTGATGGGTTTTTCTGATACCATATAACGCTTGGAGAGAACCATAGGTAATTTTGGGGAATAAGTCTTATTTCTTAATATTTATTCTTTTCAGGAAACAGGGTGCTCTACATTTAATATTCAGTTTTGATCTCTGATATCTGGAATTGTTAGCATGGCCAAACAGTATGGGACAATTCTTTGAGTTTACTTTATGGCCTATGTGCAATAGACATGGTAATATGCATAATTATTTTTTGTTTCTTTGAAAGTTTTTTCTTTTTTTCTTTTTGAGAAGAGGGGTTCTGTTCATAAGGTTCATTTTCGTTTCATATCCTTGAATGGCGTATTCCTTATTTAGGTTTACTTGTTTTCTCTTATGATATTGTGTGACGTAAATTTATCTTTGCATATTTAATTATTCTGTTCTGTTTTGCACTGTTTTGAAGTTTTGAATAAAATATTCTCCTACTCTTCTTAGATAAGTGCAGTGGAATCTTCACCTTCATCCTGGACCATGACCAGAGATAGGCAAAAGGGGCCCAAGTTTAATGTCTCATCCGAAGTACGGGCTCTCAAAAGTGCAGCACCCCCTCTCACTCTGCATTACTATGTCAGTTCTGGGTATTACCGAAGTGCCTGATGTGGGGCTAGAACCCATGAACTTCCAGTTTTCTTGCCCTGAGGGGAATGTGTTACCTACCGAACTATTAATACTGATATATGACTCTGATACATGTAAGTTTTATCATTAACATTTATTGATAAATTTTCATAATATACAGTAGGTTACAATTATCAATAAGGCTTTATATTGATACATGAATACTGTGTTGCTATCACATATCAAAATTACTCTGAGTCCAAGCTTCCATTAAACAAAATTAAGCCGGTCACAGTTACAAAGTTAGCTCTTTCTAACAATAACTGCATCAATAGCAGATAACTCTGGAACTGGAGGTGCAAGGAAATTAATATTTTTTTTCAAAGAAAGCTTCCAGTTTGAGCAGTATCAGTATATTGGTCTGAGTATTGTGGGAGGCTGAGGGGCAGGCAAACTAGAAACCAGCATTGGCTCCATTGTTCAGTAATGGGGCCAGTCACCGGGCTGCAATTGTCCAGTATTGTGACTTGAGTCTGTGGGTAATTGGGGGCTCATTTCATTTGCTGTTTCTTTCCACTAGAAGCAACCACTGAGCTGCAGAGTACAGCAAGTCTCCGGGCTTGCTGCTACTTGTTAATTTAAGTAAAACTAAAAAAACAGAATGACTTGCTGATGGTATTCTCATTTGGGAAGGGAGGTGGAAAGAAAGAGGTCAGTGCATTATTGGAGGCAGGGGGTGGGCAAACTGGCAGCTGAGGTTGACACCACAGCTTAAGGGGCAGATCATGTGACTGCAGCCACCTAGTATTGTAACTGTAGTCCACATTTAAAGCACATAGGACTAGTGACCCCAAAGTATTCAAGAACCAGGAATGTGAGTGCCATGGAGCAAGAAGGTGATGTCTGCAGAGGTGTGTTCAGGCAGTCTGCATTTCAGCAGAGAATCTCCTTGAGCAGTCACCAGGTAATGTATTGTGGCAGGGGTGCTTCTCATGATAATATTCAGGACACAACTTGCAGATAATTACCCACTAGCCTAAACTCTCTACCAGGGGCTAGAGCACACAGCATCACAATAACTTGGCTGTGGTACCTAATGCTCAGGTACAGAAAATAAACACTGGCGTTGACTCTCTATCCAGGGTAGGCCTAACTAGACCAAATTACTGGGTATTACTGGGTATCCAAGACAGAAGAAGGCACTAGGCCAGTCTAGACTGTCTCTCACTCTGAGTGGGCATATTGTTTACTGGACTGAGCTGTTCAAAAGATATACATCCAGTTCCCTCTTGAATTGGTTGAGGTCCTCTCTTTCGATGAGATTTTGAAGGAATTGGTTCCAGATTTTTGCTGTTCTTACTGTATAATAATTATACCTTTTGTTAGTGTTTACCTTTGGAATGACCAACTGGCAGTTATGGGATCTGAGATTAACTGTTCTAGAGTTGTATATAATGCCACATTTCCTACTTAATTATGGGTCTCTTAAAATTGTATGTAGTAACAAAATGTCACCCTTTAAACATCTTTTCTTTAGGGTAAACAAGTTTAGTTCCCGGATATGTTCAGCATATGACATGATTGTTAACCTAGGGATCATCTTTGTTACTCTATGTTGTACTACTTCCAGCAACTTAATGCCCATTTTCAAATATGGGGCCCAGAATGGAGATGCATAATACACATATGGCCATATATATGATCTGTAAAGTGGAAGTAGGCAGCATTCTGATCTAGATATAAACCCTTTCTGTATACATCCCAATAGTCGGTTAGCCTTCTGGGTAGTAATTCTACAGTGATTGTTATTCATGAGATTGTTGCTTATAATAACCCCTAAGTCTCTCGGTTTCAACTGATTTTAATATGGTATTTCCAAGGTAATAAGATTTGTGTGGATTGTGTTTGCCCAGGTGTAGTACAGTACATTTCTTTATGTTAAATCTCATCTTAGTTTCCTGTGCCCATTTCTCAATCCTAAGCAAATCTCTCCCTAGGGATAGATGTTTTTCCTCCGAGTCCACTTCTGTACTAATCTTTGTGTCATCTGCAGATGTTCCTACATTACCATCCAGACCTTGATGCAGATCACTTATATAAATGTTAAATAATATGGGTCCAAGCAGAGACCTCTGGGGTACACCACTAGTGACTGGGCTTTCCTGAGAGAGTGTCCCCGAAACTCTACCTGAGATCTGTTTCAATCTGTCTAATTAATAAATGTTTAATGCCATTTTTTTGGCAGTTTAAAAAACAATTCAAAATGAGGGACAGTGTCAAACACCTTTTGGTTGTTGAGGAAAACATCAACTGGAACCCCTTTATCTAAACTGGAACTAACCTGTTCATAAAACATTCTTAGATTAGTTGTACACAATCTTTCCCTGATAAACCCTTGTTGTGTGATATCTTTAGTCCCTAAATCCTCTATAGCTTCCTCTAGTTTAGCTTTAAGTAATCTTTACATGGGATGGAAGTTAAGCTGATTGGTATGTAGTTACCTACCATACCCCTACTCCCTGTCTTAAAAATAGGTGTAACAGTTGCTCCTTTCCAGTCTTTAGGGACATGGCCTGATTGGATAGACCTGTTAAATAATATAGTCAGTGGTACACTTAAGAGGCCTGCCAATTTTTTAATAAAACATGAGCTTATATCATCTGGACCTGGAGCAGATTTGGATTTTATGTTTTTAAGAACATTCTCAATTTTATTTCTGGAGAAGTGTATGGGTATCATAGCTGAGTTATCTCATTTCAATTTTTTTCTCCACTTTTATTGTTAACCACTGTACAGAAAAAGTTATTCAGTTCCTCTGCTATCATCTCTGGCTCATATATTGGGCTGGCAGTATAGCCTAGAGGTTAGAGGAATGAGGTGTGAATGAGCTTGGTACATCTAGCAGATCAGACCTGAGTTTGATTCTCACAACCTTCACTTGCATACTGTGTAACTCTGAACAAGTCACTTACCTGCCCAGTGCTCCAAGGTTGCCCCTGAAAATAGGCACTTGTGCCTAGTGGGCCTTACCCAGTTACCAAAGAATAAAAAAATAAAAATAAATATATAGTTTCCCCAATTTTTTTATTGGACCAACTGTATTGTCTCCAGACCTGTTAGTATTAACATATGCAAACGGTGTCTTTTGGTTGTCTTTGCTACATGAGATTTTTAATTCGACTTTTTTCCTTTGAATTTTGATCTTTTGTTTTCTTTTTTCAGTGCCTCTTTATATAATTGCTTATTTTGATCTGTTGGTTTGAGTTTTAGCCTTTTATAAGCCTTTTCTTTATATTTTATTAATTTTCTGATGGTTGTGGTGTACTATAATGGGGTTTTACCCTTGGTATTATATTTTTTTCTTTGGTACATGTTTTTCTTCCATTAATTTAATTTTTGTTTTGATGAGGAGCCACATTTGTTCGACCGATAGATTTTGCATTAGCTCATCCCAATTGATGTTGTTTAATTTATTTGCTATTTTTATGAAGTCTGCTTTTTGATAATTCCATATTGTTATATTATTTACTTGGCATTTTGGTGCATTTAAAGTCAAGTAAACCATGGTGTCGTACCTTGAACTAATTGGTTCCTTTATGGCTATGTCAGCAATAAGTGGTTGTAGATCAGTAGTTAGATGATCCAAAGTATTTCCTCCCCTAGTGGGTTCTGATACCAGTTAGTCCATCCCTAAAATGAACATACTGTTTAGAAGCTGTGTTTCAACATTAGTTGTTCTTGGTAACTGATTCCAGTTGATTCCCGGCAAGTTAAAGTCTCCCAAGGCTATGGTGTTGGATGATGCAGCTGCTACAGAAATCTGTCTATTTAGTTCTTCATTGTAATTATCATTGTAATTCAGTGGTCTATAACAGTTTCTAACTGAATTTTCTCCCATTAGTGGCAAACATTTGTATCCATATAGTTTCTATGGTCATATTATTATTATTATTATTATTATTATTATTATTATTATTACCAGGGGAGGCACACTAAGCTAAAGCTTGTTTACAGGTGTGACCTAGGAGCACAAGGAAGTGACTTGCTCAGGGTCACACAGTACGCAAGTGAGGGCTGTGGGATTCAAACTCAGGTCTTCAGTTTAGTATCATATAAATCAATTTCATAACATTTAATGGATTTCTTGATGTAGAGGCATACCCCACCACCTTTCTTTTCACATCTATTTTTGTAGAAAAGATCATAATTTGGGATATCCATTGACCATTCATTCCTATTATCCCACCAGGTCTCAGTTACAGCCACCATATCAATGTCTTCCATTTTCAGGTTGATTTCTAATTCCATGTTTTTCCTCTAAATTTAAACTCCTGGCATTAAGTGATACAAATTTATATTGATAGACATTTTTATTTGGTTTGTGTGAGTATTTAATTGAGGTTGATTTCCAACACCCCCTGGTACCTAGTTTAAAGTGTTTTTTATGTAGTTCTCAAATTATCTCCCCAGTATGGCACTGCCACATCTACTGAGGTGAAGTCCATCCCAGCTATACATCCCTAAGTCATTTTCAAATTCTTTCTCATGAGTTAGGCATGTCATATTTTTTTGCAAGGTTCATTTCTGCATCCTTTTGTTAATGGCTTTCATTTTGTCATTTGGTTTTTTATTAGGCCTTGGGAATGGAAGTATCTCTGAAAAGCAAATTGTGGAACCTCTATCCAATAATGTTTGTCATAATGTCACTAGTTCATTTTTTATTTCCTCAATTGATGAGAATCTGATATGGTTAGTACCTGCATGTATTACTACTTTTGGGCTATCACCAGCACTATTTAGAATATTGTCCACCATGTTAGTTATACCTTTTACTTTAGCTCCCCAATACTGCTGCATGTTCTATTTGCTTTGTTCTGCCTGCAAATGTATTTGTCTGTGAATTTAATCATAGAGTCACCAAGTAAATATACGTGACATGGAATAGGTTCTTCATATTCCATATTATCATCCAATACTAAATTGCTTCCTCCCATTTGTTGATTAGTATTGGCTGTAGTTGATTGCACAATATCTGATGTGTCAGAGTTTAGTGCTAATATTGGTGATGTAACTGATTCAACCCTTAAATTGTTAGCATGGGCTGTTTTAGATTGCACAGTGTCTGATGTACCATGGTTTGGAGCTAATATAGGTGTTGTATTTGAGTCAACCATATGATTATTGGTAATGTTATTTACATGGTGATTATTAGGTGCTAACATTTCAAGCATTGGTAGAATCTTTATTTCTAGTCTTAGGATAGGATCACTTATCTCATGAGTTGTATTATTGGGACAGGTCAAATGCTCTGAGTTAATTTGTGTGGTATAGTTCTCTTGATTGAGACTTCAGGAGTTTATCCCATTATGGCTATTGCTATCTACTGACCTTGGGGTTTCCTCTAAATGATTTCCCAATGGTTCCTGGTCTAAATTAGATAAAGGCTGGATGGTATTAAAGGTTGGTATTTTGAAAGTCATAGCTGTCCTTCCTTTTTTGATGACTCTTTTACCACAAGCAGCCTCCCACTCCTTGCACTCAGTGTCAGGCTCACAATCTGTGTCAGGTTCGTTCCTCTTCTTTTTCTTAAGATTATGTAGTGTGCCTGTATCTGTGGGGCAAAAAATGGTTTTGGTACTGACAGTGGGCATGGTTTGAGTATCTAATATGTTAGAGGTAGTTGCACTATTGGTAATCTTATTTGTAGGTGTGGAAAAGGATATCAGGGTTGAAACATCTTGTCGGTTGTTAATAGCCCATATTTTAATAGCCATAGATAACTGTTGTTGCTCAAGTTCATGTAATTTATCATAAAACAGTTTTGTTTCTTCTTGTAAATTCTTGTTGCTGATACACTTATCACAAATATATTCTCCGCTTTGGGGGTGTCACAAACTCACTCCAGAAGGGTCAGGTCCACTGACCTCACAGTACCCACCCCTGAGTGTAATCTGTGATGGGGGGGCAGGGATACCCTCCTCATCTTTTTAGAATGCTCACCGAGGTCATGACTGCACCTCTGCCACGAGGACCCAGGGCACCTCTCTAACTATGAATAAGGGCACAATACCAGTCTCAAGTCTTGTGGCCAAATATGAACCCTTCCTTGGCTATTACACACAGGAGGAAGACCCAGGCATCACACTTTCTTTGGGAGTAGCAGTATAAGCCTGATTTGGCCTTCTCCCTACAGGACATGCAACAGCCTGGTTCAAAATTCCTGTAGACCTGTCCCTGAGACTCTTGTATTCTCCCTATCCTTCCAGATCCCTTACAGACCCTTTTATTTGATTTGGTTGCTACAGTGACACCCCTTTTTGGCTGTAACAGTTTGATCACATATTATTAATACTATCTCCAATTCACACACAAATACATATAAATCTCACACAGGCAGATTTCTTTAGGAAAACAAATGTTTTACTAAAATACTTAAATAAATATAGTTACAACTAAAAAGAACATACACTAATTTGGATTACAGCATGCAGAAACAAAATGGGAAAATATACAGAGAAATGCACCAAAACTGCTAGAGGTCAGGGAATTCAACCTGTGGCTCCTGTTTTGGTGTGCAGACAATGAGATTCACTACATTGGAGAATGGGGGTCCTTCTGGGAGAAGAAACTCTTCAAGCATGATGATTTGCATCTCACTGGAGAAGAAGAGAGAGCACTAAGGCAGAATTTGGAGGTCTTCTTGGAGGGTTTAAACTGGGAGGTCTCCAGTACAGAGAAGAAGACCTAAATGAGGATGCAGCAGAAAGATACAAAGGTAAGGGTGATCAGCGATTGGAAGGGAACTCCCCAACATCAGACTAAAGGAAACAGGCATGGCCATGAGAAAGGAGTGGCCATATGTAAAAAAGGAGGGACCTAATGTAATGTACAGGAGGTGCAGACACACAAAAGGGAAATGGTACTGAAGTTATAGCAGAGGGGGGAGGCCATGATTGGAAGGCTATGGTGACAGCTCACACCACCACCACTGGTGTGCTTGTCACTACTCCTCATGAATCCAAGGAAGCACATACATATCTAGAAAGAGAAATGCAGAAGCCGAGCATCTCAACCACAGAGGTCTCGAATAGCATTCCACAACAAGACGGCAACCTCAAAAATCACTGAGGTACAAACAGCACGTTGGCACTGTCCAAGAAGAGGGTGCAGCCCCATACCAAAGGGGGCACACATTCCTGGAAGGTGATGGTTGCAAACGCTAGAAGCCTTTCAACCAAACTACCCAAACTCGCAGCCATCATGGTAGTAGAAAGATTGGACTGGATCACTGTGACAGAAACGTGGTTCTCAGAAAACCATGAATGGGACATGGCTATACCCGGATACAATCTGTTCAGAAAGGATAGGCAGGGGCAAAGAGGGGGATGAGTAGCCATTTACATTCGCGAAGACATAAAAGCCACAGAGGTGCAGAGTCACCCTGGGGACACTGAGTCACTGTGGTTTACTATAGAGACAGGAAATGGAAAAACCTTTAGGATCGGCATCATTTACAGACCTCCAAATCAAGGACAGAAAGGGGACAAAGACCTGGTAGAAGAAATATACAAAATGATTCAGAGAGAAGAGGTGATACTGGTGGGGGATTTCAACCTTCCAGATATAAACTGGAGTACACTAACGGCAGCAACAAGAAGAAGCAGGGATTTCTTATTGGCACTACAGGGAGCAGGACTAAGTCAACTGATCAAAACACCAACAAGAGAAGATGCCATATTTGACCTGGTCCTCACAAGCACTGAGAGGCTCAAGGAACTCAGAATGCCATATGGGTAACAGTGACCATCACGTGGTTAGCTTCAAGGTGAACATAACTCTGGACATGTGCCACTCAAAAATAAATATACTAGATTTTAAAAAGGCAGATTTCAACCAAATGAGGACCAACATAAGAAACAACTTAATTGATCTACAAGTGGACAAGCTGAATTTCATGTGGGGAAACTTAAGAAAGCAATCCAGACAGTCACTGACCAAAGCACCAGAAGGGTTACCAAAGTGAAAAGAAAATGAACCCCCTTATGGTTTTCAAAGGAAGTGGCTAAAATAGTGAAAGAAAAACAGAAGGCATTCAAGCTATGTCAGGGAACAAACAAGGAAGAAGATTGGATGTCGTACAAGGAGAAAATGAAAGAAGCCAGCAAAAAAATAAAGCAGGCAAAAGCACAGACAGAAACAAGTATAGCATAGAGGGCAACGAGAGGAGACAAATCCTTCTTTAGATACATCTGGGAAAGAAGGAAGGCAAAAGGGGGTATAGTCAAGATTATAACTCCGGAAGGGAAAACAACAGAAGACAACTCAGAAAAAGCAGAAATCCTGAACAAGTACTTCTGCTTGGAATTTACTGAGGATGACCCAGGTGATGGCCCAGAAATGGCAAAATGCAACACCCCTGGACATGGGGTTAATACCAGCCCCTTCACAGGGACTGAAGTACTGAAGGCACTAAATAAACTGCAACTTGACAAGGCCATGTGGCCAGATGAAATGCACTCCAGGATTTTAAAAGAACTGAGATTAAAGTTGGCTGCCCCACTTGCTAAACTATTCACCAAATCCCTAAAGAGTGGGGAGGTACCTGAAGATTTGAAAATGGCAATTGTGGTCCTGCTTCACAAATCAGGCAGCAGGGAGGACTCTAGAAATTATAGGCTGGTAAGCCTCACATCCATAGAGGGGAAGTTAATGGAGACACTTCTCAAACAGAGGATCATGGCATTCCTGGAGGCTAGGGGCCATCAGGACCCCAAGCAGCAAGATTTCACAGCGGGTAGGTCATACCAGAAAAACCTGATTGAGTTTTTTTGCCTGTGTTACAAAAGTTATAGATGACGGCGAGGCAGTAGATGTGATCTACTTAGACTTTAGCAAGGCCTTCAACTCGATTCCTCACAGAAGGCTGGTAAAGAAGCTAGACCACACAGAAGTTTGATCAGAAGTAGCTAGATGGGTTAAAAACTGGCTACAGGGTAGAACCCAGAAAGTGCAAGTAAATGGAGCACTGTCACCAGAAGGTAGGGTAACTGGTGGTGTGCCCCAGGGTTCAGTACTGGAACCCCTTCTCTTCAATATTTTGATATCAGACATAGCTAACAGACCACAGGGATAGGTGCGTCTGTTTCAGACAACACCAAAATATGCAACAGGGTTGACACCTAGCATGGAGTGGACAAGATGGAAGCTAACCTCTAGAAACTGGAAGAATGGTCTGGAGCATGGCAGTTGAGATTCCATGCCAAAAAGTGCCAAGTCATGCACATAAGAAAAAGAAATCCAAATAAAGCATATTACCTTGGAGGGGAAAGACTAGCTACCACCACCCAAGAGCGTGATTTGGGAATCATTATCTCAGACAACTTGAAGCTAGGTAAACAGTGTGAGAAGGCAGCATTAAAGGCCAGTAATATACTGGGATGCATTGGGAGGGGAATCACAAGCAGGAAGAGGGAAGTGATCCTACCGCTGTACAGATCACTGGTTAGGCTCACCTGGAGTACAGTGTCCAGTTCTGGAGGCCCCACCTCAAAAAGGACATTGACTGAATGGAGACAGTGCAGAGAAGGGCAAAAAAACGATTCAAGGACTGCAGGAAATGTCCTACAGGGATAGACTGAAAGAACTGAACATGTATTCCCTGGAACAGAGAAGAGAGGGGGTGACATGATTGAAACATTCAAGTACATAAAAGGCAAAACCAAGTGCAGATAGATGATCTCTTCCAATTTAAGAAGTGCAGCAGAACCAGGGGACATGATTTAAGGCTGCAAGGAAGTTTTTCTTCACAGAAAGAGTGGTGGATACCTGGAACAGGCTGCCTGCAGAAGTGGTGGGGGCAAGCACAGTGTTGGTTTCAAGAATGCTTGGGACAGATACAAGGGAGCCCTCAAATCCAAGGGCAGTTAGAAGGCTAGGCTAAAAGACAATGGGCGAAGCGCTGGGGTTTAGTGTTTGTCATTAGATGCAGTGATTTTTGGCTGTACTTTATAACTTAAGGAGAAGCACAATTGTGGATCCAGGCACCAGAGATTAATAAATAACCTTTATATTCAATTACAAAGAGAGGTTGGTGTTTATTTGGTATTCATTAAGCACAACGAGTGCAGAGCTTTACTGGATTTTAGATGGACCTGGTGCAGGAATGCCAACTTTTAGGAATCTTTGAGGGTGCTCATTGCTAGTAGGTAGTATTTTTCCCGTGACCAAGTTCCCTAATAATCTTTTGTTGCAGGCTGCGCTGGAAATATTGAGGGTGCTTATGTCAACTTTGTGGGTGCTAGAGCACCCAAGCACCCAAGGAGTCGGCTCCTATGACCTAGTGGTCTCCTTCTGCTGTCAACTTCTATCTTTCTATGTTTCTATATTAGTTAGAGAGTCTGCCTTAAAACTTAAGTTAATTGCAGTCCAGAAAAAGAGATGAACGTTTTCAGTTTCTTTAATCCTTGTAGCCACACTGGGTCTTAGCAGTTTGGCTTCTGGTGTGTGTCAAGCAGAGTGTCCAGATGAAAATGTGGTGTGTAAGTGCTCTGATCTGGGCTATTTATATACCTGTCTGTGGATAGAGGCTGGCCCTTCCATTTTAGGCCACCGGGTGTCACTCTTGTGCTTTTCTAACACAATGTTCTGCCATCTGGTGATGTTACCCAGCTTACATTTATGACACCCTACATTACAGTCTCACACAGGTCTGTTAGAAGGAAGTTTTCTGTTTTTCCTTTCATCTCATCAAAGGTAATACTTTGGAACACAGCATCCTGCTTTTTGAAGTTAAAAAGGGCCATCTTCTGGACACTTTATTCACCTCTGTTTCCCTTGATCAGTTAACTATTGGAAATACCCCTTTGATCAGTTATCCCCAAAGCCTTTGACAATAAATTGTCAGATTCCTGGCAAGCCACTGGCCTGCAGATCAAAGGAAGGTCAAAACCTTTTTGAAAAAAATCCAGTCTTTTCTCTATGACCCCTTGAATTAACATTGGCATTTAGTGGCATGTACATATAGACAGAATTACATAAAAAAACATATATACAACAGAATGATATCTACAAATAGGGACTAGCAGTGGGGTAGCTCACCACAGGGATACTTTTCCATCAGTTTAAACATAGCAGCTAGAGCATCCAACTCATATTTGTCCTTTTGCTGTAAGAATAGACAAAGCCATTTTGTAAAGTGAAAGTTTTATTTTTGTTTAAATCACACGAGTACCCCTGCTATATTGCCTACATGGATTACACAGCTACTAGATACAGTGATAGCAAGAGAAAGGTGAAAGAGCCTTAAATACCTTTAACAGAATGAATGGACCACCAGTCCTACCAGTCCCACCAGACATGCTTGACATGTGGCAAATGCACATATGTCTGTGCTTGTCTCCATGCGAGTCGCCGCCTGAGCTGGCCCGCTCAGAACAGTTCCTTAAAAGTAAACTAACCCAGAAGTATGCCTGGGTCGCATAACCACTCCGCTCATTAGAATGGTCAACATTCCTCTAAATGTACTTAAAAACTTAATTTCCCACTGTTTAATAGCACTATTTGAGGCTGACACCATCTCAGTTTAACAAATAATTCTAATAGCAGCAGAGTAACATTCTTGTAGTTCTGCAGTCTGTGCTTGCTGAACTACAACTCCCAGAGGACTTCCTGTCTGTGGCTCTTGCCCTGAAGCTGACCCCGCTCCACCCCAAGTGCAACAAGTACACAGTAGAAATGTTTAAAATAATATAGAATATCTTGTCTGGACTGTCTCACTGCTCAGAGCTGTCCCACTGCATGAGCACAAGATTTCAAAATGCCCTAAATACCCTCTGGCCTCAACTCCCTATCTGGAGTAGGCCTACATAGTGCCGCAGTAACTGATATTGGGAAGGTAAGGGTGGCTCTTTGGTAAATGCCTTCAGGCTGTGACTTACTAACTGAGGTAGGCCTACATAAGTCTACAATAACTGATATTTGGGAGTTAAGGGTTTAGAATGTTTAGGCAGTCTGGAGGGTGTACTACATCTCAGTAGTTGCCACCTGCTAGTCAGACTAGAAAGGAAAGAATTGTAGATTTCAACACATGGCTAAGGGGGTGGTATGGTGAGCAGAGATTTGATTATGTAAGGGACTGGGGAACACTCTGGGAAGCTAAGGTATTGCACATGTCAGATTGCCTGCATCTCAGCAGAGGGGGAACAGGCACATTGGAATGGAAGCTAGAAGAATTCATCAAGCAGAATTTAAACTAGACATGGGGGAGGGTCAACAGGGCAGGCAGCCTAAAACTTTCTTAAGGTAGGAGACATAGAGCCCCCAGGACAGTAAAAATGGGACAGGTAGGAAGAGAGAGGGTGGAAGTATGGGGACTTACAGTGGATAGTCTTAGAACAAAGAGGTACACAAAAAGGCATTGACAGGAAATTAAGCCCCAGCAGGCAACAAAAACTGAATCAAAGACAGGGCACAGGTAAAAACAAAGTTAGAATGGGGGCATCAGGCCACATGGATAGTCATGTTTTAAAATGAGAAACGCCGGTAACAAAATGGGGATATTCAGGCACTGGTTGTGGAAGTGTAGCTGGACATAGTGGCAATGATTGAAATCAAGGTGGTACTGATTTCCATGTCTGTCATTGCCCAAGGAACAGACTTTGTTTGTGTGTAGGGAAGTGTGTGTGAGTGTGATTTGACATCTGCCTGTTAACTGGGTTTGCAGCCCATAACAGCATTCTCACGAAACATATTGCAGCCATGCAGGGAAAGGACAGGAGTCACCATGTATGCCAAGCATGTTGACCCTCATAAAGTTGGTTGCAGGTGTTTGGGGCTTCTCCTGCCTTTGCAACTATACAATACAGATGCTGGTGGGGGCTTACAACTCTGTAAGCAGCCATGGAGGAGCCAGTTGGAGATGAATATCATCATGGGACTGGATTCAGTGTGGTAGCATGCAAAGGAACAGGGCTAGGAAGGTGGCTCCATTATATGTTAGGGAGGTCTGATAGAGTGTGTGGGAGTGTGGGCCATTGATCTATGAGGGAGTGGACTATGAGGAAGACAATGAATTAACAACAGTGTCCAGAAGCATAAGAAGATAGGAAGGGCAGGTGGGGGAAGGGAGAATTTGGTGGCACCTGTGTTCACCACAATGTTGCCGCTTGGTATTGTGCTATGAAACTAGGGAGATATGACATGCTGCAATGCTGTAGCTGCCACATGCCAGCATCTGTTTTGTGCCCGCCAACATCTGGCTGACCAATTTAAATTGTAACTTAGTTGTATGCAGTACTTACCCCCCTGCAGCGTCAGTACAAATTACTCTTTTGTATGGCCCCAAAGCATGGCAGTGCAATTGGGTAGCTGTTTGCTCCATTTTGTGCTGCAATACCTTGTGACCAAGAATGGGGCTTACAAATTTTAGGAACAAAGTAAGGTAATATGGCCCATCAGGTTCATCTGACTGCTAGCTCAACAAGTGCATCCAAAATTCTGTACTTAGTCATAAACTTCTGCTGGCCAGTTTTGAATGTGAGTACTGAGACAGTCTGGACCATGGAATTTAGTAAGCTGTGCAACAAGCTAACTACCCCATGGCAAAATGAGTTTTTCCTCTGCTAGTTATCACATGCATAAGCTTTTCAACATGCCCTTTCATGTCTTGATGTGCTTCTGCTTAATGAGTTCAAGCAAATTCCCTTACTAAATCAGACTGCTCATGATTTTATAGACTGCTGTAATGCCCTTAACCCCTAGTCTTCCCATTTCAGGTATGAACGTTCCTTTCTGTACTAGTGTATTCTTGTAGCTTATTGCCACTTAACCTCTAATCTTCATAGAAGACCTTCTTGTACATTTTCTACCTCCTGCATATCATTGACATTGTGTGGCAATCAGAGCTGGATAGTTTTCCAGATGAAGTGTGACTAATGCCTTATACAACAGTAGGGGAATTGCCCTAGTCATAGAAATGAAATTATTCTTGATGCATGATATTGCTAGCTACTGCCCTTCACTGCTGGACACATTTAATGTAATCACAGAATAGCTCACCCAGTTTATTTTTCCTTTTTCAGAATTGACCAGAGTCCTGCCATTTTGGCTGCACTTAACCCTTTCATTTCAAACATGAGATGCATTACCTTACACTTACCTACACTGACTCTCATCTGACATAGTTCAGCCATGCACATGTATATGCAGAGCTTCTTGAAATCTCAGCCCCCATTCTCTGGCCAGGCCCTCCTTCATACCATTTCCCCCAGTCCCATCACCCAGCTTCTGGTGTGCTTACCTTCTGACTCCATCCTCCACTTGTGTCACCTTTTTTGGCAGGGGGCTGTGGGCTAGGCCTTGCACCACCTGGACCTGGTCCCAGATCAGAGGAGAGCCACATCAACCATGCTGGCTTGCAGGAGATAGTATTCATACTGCCTTGCTGTGGCTTTCCGATCCCATCCCTCCAGATGCAGGCAGCAAGTGTGCACATGCACATGACTGTGTTAGTGTGGCACCAGCCTGCATCCCCCTCCCCTTTGCCACTCCAACTGCACTGCCACCTGTGGTCCTCCAGGTGGCAGTACAGCAGTGGAGCTGGCATCCCTCCCTCCTTGAAGGAGGACCGCATCCTGTGGGACTTGATTCTCCTCCCGCCGGCCTGTCCCCAAAGACCCATACTCATTCCCAAACGTGGGTGCCAGCACTGCAAGTGGTAGTGCTACCACTTCATTGATGGGCTGATGAGCTTCTTGAAATCTTCATTTGTCTTTGCTTTACATGCCATCTTGGTGCATCTTCAAACTCTGATACCAGGCTATATACCCTTGTCCAGATCCCTAATAAAAATGCTAAGTATGGTAGGCTCATGGTAAGAACAATGCAACACCCTTCTGGTCACAGACCTCCATATGGAGTAGTTGCCAATTATCAGCAACCAAAAGAGCCAAACTAGTCACATTAAAGAAAATGAAAAAGCATTGTTGGGCTGCCTAGGAAAAAATTTCTTGCATGAAAATTACGGAGTTCAAGACTTAGTGACTTTTTAGATAGAGGCCTTCAAGCTCATCAAAATAGACAAGTTCAAATGTGATGAACATTTTAGCTTGAACACTAGTTTGAGGTCACAGAGTCATGAATGGAAATTGTCAGGAGGGATATGTGGAAGTACTATTTTACAGAGAGGGTGGGGGAGCCATGGAACAGTCTACTAGCTGAGGTGGTAGACACTAAAACAGTTGCTGGTTTTAACCACAGTTGAGACAGAGTAAAGGGTATAGTGTTCACCTGTGACAACATAACTGGGAAGGAGACTAGGAGGGAGGGGGGAGAGCTAGGACCATGGATGGACAGAAGGTCCCAGGGTTAGATAGGGAACTCGGGCAGACTGGATGAACTGTTGGTCTTTTACTGCCATCATTGTCTATGTTTCCATGTTTCAGTGTTCTATGACTTGGTGATACATTGGCCTTTTACACATGAACTATATTTTGTGGTCTCATCTCATGTCTATGTTGACATCTGTCTAACCATAGCATAATGGTAGTCAATACAATGTGGTATCATTGGCAAATGTACATAAGAGATTAATGAATTGATGGCAAAATTACTGTGCAAGCACCCCCTTTGGGGGATGCTTATTAAAGTGACCCTTTTGTCCCATGTTTCCCATTTTTGGTGATGGGGACTGGTCTGCCAGCTGGTTGGTCGGGGCCAGTCTTCCCTGGGGGTATTTAATGGGCGATCTTTTCCAGTGAGGGGGAGGCTGGAGGAGAGACATCACAAACAGCAAGTGGGCCAGGGCATCGGCCCCAGCACAGGGTTCCAGCCTTGGCAACTCAGCTATGATAGTCCGCTCAGTGGAGAGTGGGGTGGCCTAGGGATCTGCGGCATGACTGGGCCCATACTGGGAGCCACGGACTGGGGAAGAAGATGGAGTCCACCTGCTTACTCCATGGCATCAGGGTGGGATTTGGGCCTAGTTTCCTGATCTGAGGCCTGGCATATGTTTGGAATGGAGGGGGTAGCACAGTGGTGGCAGCCTGCGTCACGATGATGGCATTGGTGGTTCCTAGCTCTATAGCAATGCTGGGTGAGGGGGTCCCATGGATAAATGTGTGCGGTGCAGTTACCCAGAAGTTGGAGTGGTTTGGTTGCCCTTGTGCTCCTCGTGTGCTTGAGGTGTGCCTCCTCTGGCTAATGTATATTCTATGCTACCCTACATGCCAACATGGCCGTGGGCACCGTCTATGTCCCCTGGGACCACCACCATATTGTCAACTGGCAGCCTTGATAACTGGGACAAAGTCAGATCAGCTACTGCACTCTTGGAGCCAACTGCTCCTGAAGCCAGGCCTGTGGAGGAGGAGGAGGACACCCAGGTGGAAAAAGGGCACAGTTAACTGCCCAGCCCTTCTCCGATGGAGGCACCTGAGCCTCTCCATGGTGAAGGGAGATGGTGTGGGAGACCTGTGAAATCTGTGGACTCCCCAGGGCCCAAGGAGTCAGGGCCTTCTTCCACACCCACCAGGGCCTTCAGTGCTACAGGACGTGAGGCTATCGCTTTGGGAAATGAGTCACCGGATGTCAAGGTGGAAAAGGTTAGCCCCTTGTGGCTCTTTCCATGGAGACCCCCCTGTGTAGCCACCCAGCAAGTTGCCCACATCGATGGCTTTTGAGGACCAGGATGTGGAGCGGGCAATCCCCTAGCCTTATTGTCAGCCACATATTTACTGCCAGACAACACACCGAGGCTACCCCAGTTGTGTATTCTTCTCCAGAAGAAGATGGATGGACTGTTGCCCAATGACCTCATGAAGATCAGGTACTGCTCCAGGGTTTGGCTGGAAGAAGGAATGGCCCCTTGGACCAGTGTACATAGCATCCCAGAACGGTCACAAGCAGAGCAGTGGATGCGTCAGAGGATTCACGCAGAATACCCTCAAGAGGAGTATCCTTATGTGCCTGAATAAAACTGGGTTGTGATTGAGGAGAAGAGGTCTGACTGGGTGTTTAGAGGAGCAGCGGACAAGCTTCAGCTGAGGAATCATCAATCTGGACCCCCTGCAGTTTCCACCATTATGAATGTAGGGTTGTTATGCAGCTCCATGGTCTGGACTGGACTCACCCTCTTTAAGCATTTTGTCTTAATACAAGATATTATGGGATGGTGCACCAAATATTACATTGTATCCACTGATTCTTTTGGTGCTGAAACCACCAAGCCTGATCCTCAATTTTATTATTCCTGTTGCGGAGGACCCACCCTGTAAAAGGGGGTGACATCTGGAAGGACTTGTTAATTGTTTCTAACATGTTCAGGACTGTTCTTAAGCCACCCCCCTTGGACTTTTGTAGAAATTCCTCAAAATGCATGAGATCTTTTCAGTTATTTCTTCTGTTTAATGTTAAAATGTAGTTCATGTTATAGTTGCTGTTCCTGTTTAGCCACAGGGAAACTGCTGTTCATATGTCAGTCTATGTAATGAAAAGAAAGTTTTATGCCCTGGACTTTCAGAGGACTGAGCATTTTGGACTTTGCCACCTTATGGACTCTGAATTAGTGTGACCCTTTGGTTTTAGTAAACAGGGGAGGGAGTATAGTGCGTGATGGGTGTGTCATGTGGAATGTGTTTAGGGGGCAGTGATTTTATTTAAGCATGCCTGGTGAGTGTATGTGTATGTGTGTGTGTGATGGGGATGTGAGGCTGAAGTGAATGAAATAGGAAAAAACCATGGGAAAGGAAAAAGTGTATTCAATGTCCTGCAGCATGTCTTATCATCTGTTCTGTTGTTGATGTTACATAATTCTTGGGGACTTTTTGGTTGGGGTTTCAGTAACTGGTGATGCTAGGTCCTAATGCTGGTAGCAGCATGGCCTTTTGGGGTTGTTAGGGGTTTTGTGTCTCTTTTCAGAGCTCTCCAACTGGTATTACCCCACTGGGGGGCAGGAGAGTGGGAATATCTTGCCATTGTTCCTCACGTGTTGGCAGCCAAATGCTCCATTGACCAGGAGGTGAATAGTTTAAGGGAGGAGAGTGTAAGCACCCCTTTTGGGGGATGCTTACTAAAGTGACCATTTTGTCCCTTTTCCCATTTTTGGTGGTGGGGTCTGTCCTGCCTACTGGTCAGGCAGGGTCAGTCCTCCCTGTGGGTATTTAATGGGCAGTCTTTTCTGGTGAGGGGATGGCTGATGGGAGTGAGACATCATGAACATCAAGTGGGCTGGGACATGAGCCACGGTCTGGGGTTCAGGCCTTGGCAACTCGGTGATGATGGTCCATGCAGTAGAGAGTGGGGTGGCCTAGGGATCTGCAGCATGACTGGGAATGGGCCCATATTGAGAGCTGTAGCCTGGGGAAGAAGAAGATAGGGTCCACCTGTGTGCAATGAAGCATTGGGGTGGGAGTTGAGCCAAGTTTCCTAGTCTGAGACCTGGTGTATGTTTGGAGTGGAGGGGTGGTGCACTGGTTGCAGCCTGCATCACAGGGATGGCGGTGGTGGCATCCTACCTTACCCATATTCATGAGGCACTCTATCACCACAAAGAAAGCCTGCTGGGAGAGATAATTGGTTCCCAGTGCATCCCTCGGATTGCCCGTAGTCTGAGTTATGTGGGGATGCCGGGGGCCCAGACACTGTAGGCCTCGTGTTACAGGATGAAGGGGAATGAGTTGAGAGAGCTGCAGCCTGTTGTCTTGCCACCACCAATATGTGAGAGGAGGAGCACTAGGCCTATCTCTGAGCTGCTGGGTTTTGTGTTGTGCTGTTGCCAAACATATTTCTGAGCTCCTTGGCTCTAGGGGATTCAGCATTGTGGCCTTCTTGGCCACAAGTTTGGTGCCATGGTTCTGTGCCACATTAGAAACTGTTTCTCCCTGTAAGCCATGCCCCCAGCTCCCAGAAGCTGTGAAATGTTATTGTCTGAAAATAAATTAACTCATTGCCCAAGGAACAGCCTCCTGCTGCTTAATTATGAATTGTGGCATTTTCCTGCTAATATCAGCTTGCCTCTACAACCAGGGACTTCTGTTTCCAGCACCCCACTTTTGGCCATGACCTGCGACCGCCTGTGAACACTAAAATCTGCTCCATGTATGTGCCAGCTCTAATTCTTTGTCTGGATATGGTTCCACTATTACAGTTGCAGGCGAAGCCATGACATGGTCAGATACTTCCGTATATTTTGTGAAATATCTAAAGAGTTTCTCTCGGGTGGCCCATAGCGGTACTGCAGGCAGGCAGGAATGTCTCTAGAAATATCACAGACATTTCAGGGAATATCTGACCATATCTATGGCTACAGTGGTGCCCCCTCCCCTTTTCAACATCAGGTCCCTAGACAATGGGAAGGGGGAGGCTACAACTGCATGAAAAGTAATTTGATTTCAGGTCAGCACAGAGGCATACTGGCATAGTGGTGCAAAAGATTTTAGCGTTTTAGCCATCAATGTTACACCTCTTTTGTTTATACATTGGAGCTTTGTCTTCCAGCACAATCATTTAATTATCTTTTACAGTATTATTGAAATTGTTCACACAAATATAGAAGATCAAAGGTAAGTATGATCTAAATGTGGCAGCAACTGATTTAATGACATGTCAGCTCCAGGCTATCTGTCAGATCATTACACTTAAGGTGCTGTTCTGATGCTAATTTGTCTTGTAACCTTTTGCTAGACACCAATTATTCTGCATACATTAAGACATGTAACAGCAGCAAAACAACCACAAGGAAGATCAGACATACTGTAATGATATGTTGCTCTGAATGACAGAGCAGACACAAAATAGACAATTTATCTCCATATCTTGCCACTGCCATGTAATAAAGCTGGGTGTTGTAAGTAAAAATGAATAAGGCATGAAAGACTTGATCTGGCTCTTCAAGACTTTCTAACAGAAATAATACCGATTTGATAAACATTTATTGTTTTTCTGTGTTCCTGGATTTTCTACCCACTGTACTAACCCCTGTTATCTACCATTAACTACCATAATGCCAACATCTCTGCTGACATTAACCCCTAATGGGATTTAGGATATAATCCTCCAACCACCTGCCAAAAAAGAGAATCCTGTGTGGGTAACCTCACACAGTGGGATGCTCCATGTCTGCCACCAACCCATGTTTGAAAGAAAGAGCAAGCATTCCAATAGCTGTCCAGAAGCTAAACAGAAACAGAACCCAAGTGGAATAACACTAACATTCTGGCATTAAATGAAATGCCAAGAAGCATTTAATGCTCTGTCCCTGGAGGTAGAGTGCCTTCCACAAGGATTATTTGACTCCAAATGTCAAATTGGAGCCCAGACATGAGAGTCAAGAAGAAAACTCTAAGTACAAGATGTTTGAAAAGGCCTTTTTCCAACTAAGTAAGCAATACGACATGACAAGGTGTTGGTTTCTATCCTACACCCTGTTATATTGTGAGGCACAGGTACTTGTACCGAGTGCCTTCAATCCCTTGAAGTGCAGTTTACGAATAAGAAACAATGCCCAGCATTGTCTTATTGCACTCATAAAATAGGTAGCTAACAAAAAATTAAGAGAGTTTCTTTTTAATAAAATTAAAACTTTTTAAAATGATTGTTGAATATAAAAAGGTAAAAAAGCAAGGAAAATAGTCTTTTTTGACAGCAGTAGTAAAACTCTTTATTTATTTGTTTATTTTTTGACAGGACAAAACTGTTTAGAGTCACCATAGTTTTATTTTTTAAAGGTGTCCTGTGTTGAAGATAAGTGCATTGCACTGTTGACGGCAGTTACATTAATGGTATAAGTATACAATGCACAGTATTTGAAGCAGTTTACAGTGGCAACATAAACAGGATTTGCATTATAACAGTGTGCATTGGGCCAGCAGTGATAATTGTTGGCTGTGTATGGTGGGCTTAGTAAATGTGTTCTTGTGCTCCCCTTCCCCAGTTCAGTTTTTGGTACAGAACTTAGCTGCAGTGAGGTAGATTTGCATTTTATTTTTGTATTTTTAACTTGACTGGATCTTTTTTTTTTGCTTTGTAAAGGTGTTTGTCATTAATATCTGTCTTTCTTTGAGGGCTCATGTTTTAAATATTTTAAATTGTGCTGCATCGGGCCCGTCAGGTGTCACATAAGTGACCATTATTGTAATTAGGAAAACCACTGTGGGGCAGGCTTGCCCCCTCCTGTTCGAGACAGTTGAAGTAGAATGCTGAAAACTGATGGTCCAGCAGGCTTGGCCATTACTGTATAAGAGAACAGACAGTACTGGCATTTGGCACATGCGAACAATGTGGCCGCTTGGGGTGCCTGCACAGCCAAGGAGCAGTATTCCCAATTTTGTTGACTGCCCCAAAAACTCCATTGTGCTTGGTTGGTAATCTCATTGGCAGCCACAAACACTCACTTCCTTATTTCAGATGCCAATGGGAGTCTGATGTCATGCAAGTGCACCTACAGCCAGTCAGGTACGTTTGTCCAATCTGGTATGCGCTGACTCGCTAAGTTTAGAAAATGCAGGCTATTAGCTGCTTTCCCATGGTGGGCTGTGCAGGTAATCCCCCAGCAGCTGCAACTTTGCACACGTCTGTTGGAATATTGCAGCAGCCTTTGTGAGTGTGGTCTTCCATTGACTCAAGGAGACAGCCACAGGCACTGGGATTATTTCTGTGTGTCACTGAGGGGTTTTGAATCTGACTCCAAAGTGGAAAGAAGTTCAAGCAGCCATTACAGGTCTCCAATGTAGGAGGGGTCAGTGGTGTCCAATTTGAGCTTAGGTTAAAGATCATGGGCAAGTAGAACATATGGATTTTATGTTTCCTGGAAAGGCTTCTATGTTTTGGACATAGTTGTTGATCTGCACCTGTTTAAATCATGTTTGCAAACTGTACAGCTTGCTTCATAGGAGGTCATCACCAACACATTTTAATAAGCTTACACCATTACTGTCAGCCTCCTGTGTTCAGGCAACTGAGGCACTGTTGCCAAGTGACATCAGTGGTGGTGGCAGCACTACAGTGGGAATGTCACGTGCTTTCTCATGGACTGTTTTAGAGCCACCAGAACATATAAGCAGATAGTGTTTCTGTGGTGAAAACTCAACTTCGTCAATAGTCCTTGTGCATTAGGTGGAAAAACCTCAAAGCAGATCCACAACCAGCATTCACTGCACACAAGAAACAATGCAAAGCTAGAATCGGATTTTAAATCTCCTTTGTAAGGGGAGTGCAGAATGCAGTTTTAGACAGACAAAAGCACTGCAGGAGCTCCCATCAAATACCCAACATTTTGCACAGCAAATCTATGCTTGTGTCTTTCTAATGCTGAGTCTAATCTATACTTCACTTATAATGAAAGAGTTTTAAAATCTGATTCTAGCTTTGCATTTTTTCTTGTGTGCGGTGGGTACCCGGTTTACTTCCTGTTGTTTGAAGTCCTCCTTCTGTGTTAATGTTCAGTCATGTTATCATGCGAGATTGAGGGCACACCATTTGTTTATGTCCTGAGCACAATCACACCATATTCTTTTGAGCTGGTTACCACTTCCAGTGCAATAATAAAATCATCAACCAAGGACTCTCCTGATGAGACAGAGGACACCATGTTATAAAGAGCAATTTTAATGTCACAGGAAACTAGTATGTTTTTAAATCAGGGTTTCTCACATACGTTTCCACAATGACATTTTAACTATTGTAACTGAATATTGCAGCCTAGAAGTTTATATTTATGATGGCCATTACTGCTAGTGGTATGGTGTGACTTCTGTGTGACTTGTGTCTGTATTTAGTTTTTTGTGATGATTGCAACCCTCAACTGCAATAAATACAAGTGATATACTGTCAGCTTATTAAAATGCTGCTCAGAATTTGCTAGATATTCAATATTTTAAAGAAGCTTTCATGGTTAAAATAATGGGAAGATCATGGTGAAAGCCACAGTTCAAGAGAGATAAGAGATAGCCAGTGGAAGCTTGTGCTGCAAAACTAGTGCCTGCAGTCAATATAGGATGCAAAGGTATGGGACCAAGTATCTTCATGGGTATTTGCAAAACAGCAGCAATCATTGAAGCAACTGGTACAAACTATGACTTCCTTTTGTAGTAAATTCACTAAATTGCCACCAATATCTCAATCTGGTTCCGTATGTCAGTTTGTATCTGTATCTTCCCCCTCTCTTCCAAGACAAGGCTGAAAATAAGCAGAATTGCCTAGTCCTCCTTTCCTGGTCAACAAAAACTAAATTAAAAAAAAAAAGATTTTGTTTGTGACAAACTGTGCTTGACAGGCAAAACACTGTGAAAATTAGTGAAAACTAGTTACACCATGTATTTAAACAAACAAACAAAAAACTGGTCACGCCATGTATTTAAATATTGTTTTACTATGTATTATTTATTAGCCTATTGGTTAAAATCAAAGTATAGATTCTATTGTTTTAGGTAAGCCAAAGCACAGAGAAGTGCCAATGCTGCCCAGTGAAATTGTTCTGTATTTTTTAGTGCAGGGTAGACTGGCAATGTATTTGAACCACACTTCAATTAAAGAGCCAAACAGGAAATCAGTTTTAGAGGTCTGATTTATGTAAGCGGGGTTAAATATGTTGTACTGTATTACACACCATGTTGTGATGTACAAGTCATGCAATGGCACAGTGCCACGCTGAATAAAATATGGTGTCCCTGATTTTGGTCATTTGCCCTGATTTTTGTGGGGAGTGTCCCTGATTTTGATCTCAGAAGGTTGAAAGGTATATGCAGGAGGCAGGCTGCACAATTCAGTTTTGAGGAATGTGGGGAGTCAAACGTTTTTGTAGTGTGGCACAAGCAGTTTCGGTATGATTCCGGACTTTCTGTTTGGCCACAGAACTACTGAAAGCCTCATTGGATTTGAAGCACATAACTAATTGTGCTCATGAATGGCATAACGTAGCAGACAGTGACACAACCAATCATAGAAATAATTCTATGCAGCCAGTCAAAGGTGTGCTCAGTAGGTTGTGTGGAAATTCAAAAGTTGGTGGGTGGGTGTGGCAGCAGCAGCCAGCAGCTGGACAGTCGTAGTGACATGCCGTGGTTGTTTTTTTATTGTTGGAGTCTGGCCTGAGGGTCCAAGGCAACAGTGAGGCTGTGATGTGCCATCTGTGTTATTTGCAATCACTGAAGAAAGCTTGAATGCGATCAAGGGAGGAAAGACTGTGCCCTTGCCCAGGTGTTTATTGAGATAAGCCGCTTGAATTCTACCACAGGGTGAGACCTCCCATGGACCTCCCAAACTGCTTACAGTATTATGTTTATTTATTTATTTGAAAGTTGGTGACTGGGAGAGCCACACTGAGCCATGGCTTATTTCCAGGTGCAACCTGGGGGAAGGGAATAGGAAAACGTATAACACATATTTAAGGGAAAGGCAGACAATATTCCAAACATACCATTCACACCAACACACTGGCATCAGATTATAAAGAATGCATTTCTTTTTACATTGATGTTGAATTAAATAAAAAGCATGCAGCTTTGTGTAAGCGTAACTGGGTTGGGGCATTCAAAAGGGGAAACAGGTGTATTTTAAAATGATTCATGTTGATGGGGTGACTTAATAAGGACTGGTGCTTTAGACTATACTCATTTTCTGAGTATATTTGTAGCTCTCTGTCCTGGGAGATTATCTGTTAAACAACAGGAAATTGCTAAACTCTGCCCTTGAGCCAAAATTGAGTGAAACACAAAGAAAAGAGGACTGTTAAAACAAACTATACTGTTAAATAAAACCAGTCAAAGCAGTAATAACAGAGACAGTGCATTTCTGGACAGCTTCACAGATGCTGACAACTGAGATGTGTACTGCCATACAGTTCACTCCCCAGCCCTGATATTACCTGGAACAGCTGTACTTTGATTCCATTCTGTTTTTGTTTCTTCTACTATCAGTACATCAGTACACTACTGCAGAAGCTATGCAGTTGTCCCATTACCAGAATGACACACAGTTACAAGGTGTGATGATGCAATAACAAGGCATTCAAGATGTCCCCATTCAGCCATCACACTTTACAGCCATGCACAAAGGTAACAAGCTGTAATCAGGGAGTGGAGTCCCCCGCACCAGTGTTCTCCAGCCTCTTTATGAAAATGCTTTACTAGAGATGTTAGGAGGTACAACATAACATGGTTGAGTGTGACAGGCACAGAGGTTGGTTCATGGCATAGTGCCAGTGGCATAGTACTATGCCATGCACACAACAGTGGCCCAGTGGTGCTGCCACCACATGCTTCCTCTAACCACCTCATGCCCCTACCTTAAGATTGTGTGCCTGGTATGAGTGGAAGTGAGTGGGACAAGGGTGAATGGGGGGTGCAGGAGAGTGTGAGGGTGAAGGGGCGCAACAGGTTTGTTCGCTTGGGGTGCCATCAAATCTAACACCAGCCCTGAGAACAGACTCACTGTACAGCTCTTTAATTAATTTTGTTTTCCTGTTTTTTTTTCCCCTGACCCTGTTGCCATTGACTCCCAGGTATATACCCTACTCAGGCTGAGGCTGTCATTTTGATGAAAGTCTTCACTTTTGAGCTCATTTTGTGAGAATGGTGCTGGGAAGCAGAGCAAGATGGCGCCTGTTAGAACGGAGTGAGGAGAGATCGGTGCGGCAGGCAACTCATATCCATTACCAGCGATGCTTTTTGTTCAAAATACAAGCTAAACTCCATGCCTAAATTAACATCTATGCTGTAAGAAGAAGCGTTAGTGTCCTGGGAATTACAGTGCCAAATGGTAATGAGAGAGGCAGTCGGAAAAGGAGAACAACTTCCGTGTCTTGCAGCATTGTGAGTTTAAGACACAGAATAGGATGCTGGAAATTCACTCACTGAAGGTGTCAGCCTGGAGGTTTGTATGAAAAACCAGAAACTGCTTTGGCAAAATAAAAAAAGTGAAAAAAAACTTAGCATCTTACCTGATATCAGGGGACACTTGAGGATGTGTAATGGTGCTGCAATCCCCTGTGCTCTCTTTCTGGAAGTGTGGGGCTGAGCGAGATTGTTTATGGAGGATGCCTTGGCCGTTGTTGTAAATTAGGGAAACTCGGAATGGCAGGGCCGACTAAAGTTGTGGAAAATGGCTCACAAAACAAATAAAAGTGACTCAGTGCCTGTAAATTATGAAGAAAACCCCTCAATTTGGCAAAGCGTTGATGAAAATATTTTTACATGTCACCAAATGAACGAATGCATTGGAACTTGTTTGAAAAACACAAGTATTGGGCTGGTTGTGGTTATTTTCAGGAGTGCCTAGGCCAAGGTGGTGATTTATTTAAAATTTGGAAATAGCTGGGAAGAATGGAGACATTGAAGTGGTCTAAGACTGAAAAATAAAAGGTCTCAATAATTTTGTCTATCCCACAATGTTCTGGGGTGAAGGTTTTAGTGCTGACAATAATACCCCTACATGCCTTTGAATGAATGAAAACAGTATATTTGTACAAGAAAGACACATACCATTAAGAGCTCTGTAAGACAGCACAGTGGGGACTGCATGAGCAACAAAAAATCTGCATGAGTAAATGCAAATGTTATATCATTGAAAACATGGATGCCCTGCTATTAAGACTGAAGGGAAGAACTGTCTCATTTGAAAGCTCTGTAAGTCAGTACTTAAGGGGACTGCGTGAGTACTAAAAGTAACTTCTAAAAATGGTATTGAGATTCATTTAATTAACAGAAATACTGTAAAACTGGCATGAGGGGGACTGCATGAGCCTTAGACTGGATTTTGTAGAATTGCACAGCAGGTGTGAAGTAGCACTATTGCTTTCCCTCCCAAGTTTGCGGGGGGGGGGGAGAGAGTGAGAAGAAACAGATATTGCTGATGGAAATTCTGCAGAGGCGAAAAATTGTAACTATCTAAAATCTCTGTAAGTCAGTACAGAAGGGGACTGCGAGAGCATTGAAACTGAGAGATTTAAAGGTGGAAGGTGCACTGTGAGTAAGAAGGAAATGACTGACCTGAAGGACTATTTTAGAAAATCAGGGGATAAAAGTAAAAACAAACTCAAGGTGGATGTAGAACCCCCAAAATATAAAACAAAAAGAAGTACAGTGAGGAAATCAGCTATATTAACTAAAGATGAAAGAGTA
The DNA here is from genome assembly GCA_016271365.2 of Neoceratodus forsteri. Classification (NCBI taxonomy): domain Eukaryota; kingdom Metazoa; phylum Chordata; order Ceratodontiformes; family Ceratodontidae; genus Neoceratodus; species Neoceratodus forsteri. The sequence goes on from CM057456.1 coordinate 357,896,319, forward strand.
CTGGATTTGTGGGCTAAAAAAGAAATCTGGAGGATATGGATGAGCTGAATGAAGATGTGGAGCAGACCAATCCAGGGAAGGTAAATACGGTGGATACTGATGTCAATAAGGAAAAAAGGACACAGACATGGCCCAATTAAAAAAAAAATCCATAGTGCTGCACAACAAAGTAACGAATCGTCAATTTCATTTCAAATATCTTCTGATTTTGAATTCTCATATGTTCATGGTGGGCAGACTGGAGCTATCCCAAAGGGCAAGGAAAAAACAAAAGGGAGTGATATGGATAAGCAAGTGAAAGAACAAGTCAACCCAAAAGTGGAAGACCAGTACCAAAAGCTATTGGAAGAAATTAAACAAGGATTTAAGGGTATACAAATAAAAATGGATGAAATTAGATCAGAAATAGTGGAAACAAAGGGGGAAATTATAGAAATCAACAAAAGAATAACAGAAATGGAATACAGAATTTCAGATGTGGAAGATTGTTTGCCGCAAATAGAACCCAAATTAATGGAGCATAATAATTGACAATCTGGAATGGTGCTCATGGTGAAACAATTTAAAATTTCTAAATGCACCAGAGGGTTGGGAAGGAAAAAAAACATGCACAGAACATTTGAGGAATGGCTGAATAATGTTCTTAAAGATGACATTTCTGATGGCTACAGAATTGAGCTGGATAGAGTCCATCGAATACCAGGATTTAAACTGAACAATAACCAATTATAGAGACTTCCTAGAATAATAATGGTACATTTTTTAAGATATCAAGACAAGGAAAGGGTTTTAACATACAGTATGTCTGAAGAAATGGACTTACAATTAATGGAAAACAGCTATTGGTGTTCCCAGACTTTGGGCCAGAACTATATAAAAAAAGAAAGATGTTCAACCCACTCAAGGAGGTACTTTGGGAAAAGCACATCAGATTTCAACATAGCTATCCTAATATCTTAAGGATAGCATTTCAAGAGTAATTTTAATAATTTTGAATCCATAGAATCAGCTGAGCTATTCACTAAGGAAATCTTGGGTAGGAAAATTAAAAATAATTTACAAGAAACTATACCTAAAAAACCTCAGAACAAAGTTTAAGTGAACAAGATCAAAATGAGACTATAAGTGCTGAAGAAATCGATCAAGAGTCAAGGAAAGATGAAGAACTACAGAATACGGACAAGAAGAGTGAGAACCCAGTGCTCATGACCACTCAAGACCCTCCCTCAAGTGAAGAGAATGAGAAGGGAGATACTATTTCCAAAGACTGGGGCCAGAGTGAAAAATCTCTTTGAATATCATGGAAATCTCTTTTTGTTTCTTTCTTTTTCCTTAAGCATGATTTTTGCTGGGGGGGGGGGTATGATGCCAGTCAGCACCGAGGTAACAGGGTTTCTTTCTTGCAGCACTAGCTATGGAAGGGGTATTGAGGAGTGCTGCTGGTTGGCAGTGCTCTTCAGTGAAACATTCAAGTTTAAATGAGGAGGATTGTTGTTATACGGAGACCAATTGTAGTAGTACTATCTTTTTTGAGGGAGAAATTAGGGTGTACTGACCAGGTGAAACTAAAAGCTGTTAAATCATGCTATTCTTTATATTTAGGAAAGATGAACTTAAATGAAAAAAGAAAGAGCTTTTTTTGTCCCAACAAGAATGCTTTCTTTTATAAGCTTAAATATACCACAACCAGATTGGAGAGGAAAATCAACATTTAAAAAAAATGGGGGATCATATAAGAGTAATGTCATGGAACATTAATAGATTTAGCAATCCTACAAAAAGGAAAAAGATATTTAATTATATCCAAAAAAAACAAAAAACAATCAGGATGTGGTATGTTTACAAGAGACTCATTTAATAGAGAAAGAAGTGGTTAAGGTGAACAGGATGTGGGGAGGTCAAGCAATACATTCCCTGTTTACTGCTGAATCAAGAGAGGTTTCCATCCTGATTAGGAAAAGCCCAAATATTAGTATTAGTGATCAATATGTTGATGGAAAAGGATGATTTACAATAGCTAAAATAAAGGTTAAGAATAATTATTTAACAATAGCTTCACTATACTTATCAAATGAAGAGGTGAAAATAACATTAGGGGAATTTTTTACAAAATTAAGAGAGTACCCACAACCGTATTTAATTGGTGGGGGTTTTAACTTAATTTTTCATCAACAATTGGACACAACAGCAGTTAAAAGATAGTATAAGGGTCCGGATGTAGAGAATTTGTGGAACATGATGGACCACCTTGGTTTAGTAGATGTATGGAGAAATATTTACCCTGGTAATAAAGAATACTCACATTTCTCTGCTAGATATAAGACCTATTCTAGGATAGATACATTTGTGGGATCCCAAGTATTGTTGAAGGATGTTAGAGATGTGGGAATATAAACCAATACTTATATTGGATCATGCTCTACTCTGTCTTATAATAGCATCCAGGGACACCACCACAAGTAAGCACTGGAGATTAGATCCAATATTGTTAAAAGAAGATCCTTATATAAGTAAAATGAAAGAAGAATCCCAGAATTATTTTATATGTAATGAGGATTCAGAAGTTTCAAATGAAACAGTTTGGGATGCGTATAAGGCTTTTGTACGGGCAGTCACTATTGTGTATGCAATCAAAATGAAAAAACAACAAAAAGCAAGATTGGAGCAGTTGGAAAATGATATAATGATAACTCAGACATTACATTCACATTCTAATTCTAATCTGTATTTGAAAAAGTTGGAGAAACTTAAAACCGAGTATAATTTTATATGTAATGAAAAAATGGAAAGATTAATGCTATTTTCTAGAGCTAAAAACTATTTGAATATAGAGAGAGGGGGTAAATTATTGGCATATATGACACAAAAGGAAAAAAGTGAGAGGCATATTCAAGATATAAGAAAGAATGGTTATACACTTGATTCTGAGAAAGAGATAAATCTAGAATTTGAACAATATTATAAGAACTTATATACAACACAATGGAATCAAGGTATAACTCATAAGAATTTTTTAGACATTCCACATATTAGTCTAGAAGAGCAAACATTTTTGGATTAAGATATATCAAACCAGGAGGCAGTAAATGCTATCAGAGAATTAAAACCTGGGAAAACTCCAGGTTTGGACGGGATAGGAATAGATTTTTGTAAAACCTTTATTAAGGATATTAGTCCTAGATTGGTTAAACTTTATAATGGGTTTCAGGGAAGACTCCCTTCTTCCTTTGATGAAGCCCTGATTATTGTTATTCCTAAGAAAGGTAAGGATAAGACATTGTGTAGATCTTATTGCCCAATTTAGCTTTTAAACACGGACTATAAAAGCTACGCAAAACTATTAGCAAAAAGACTTGAAAGAATCTTGCTGAATCTGATTAAAAAGGATCAGACGGGCTTCGTCAGAGGAAGAAGGGCTCATAACAATATTAGAAATGCACTAACTTTTTTGTATAGTGCTAAAGAAGTAAATGCTGTGGTGGTGTCCCTGGTGGCAGAGAAGACCTTCGATAAGGTTGAATGGCCATATCTTTTTGAAATCCTTAAGCAAGCTAATGTGGGACCTAGATGTATAGGATGGATTAAAGCTACATACTCATCACCAAGGGCAAAAATCATGACAAATGGTATGACTTCCTCTGCATTTCCTCTTTTTAGAGGTACCAGGCAGTGGTGTCCATTATCTCCTTTGTTGTTTGCATTAATAATAGAACCTCTTGCTAATGTTATTAGAAATCATAAAGAAATAGAAGGACTCTGTTGTAAAGAAAACAGAGTATTAAAACTGTCATTGTTTGCAGATGATATATTGCTCTGTCTTAAAAACCCTGAACAGGAGATGACCATCATAATGCAAATAATAAAGGAGTATGGTAAATATTTGGGATACTCAGTTAATTGAGAAAAATCGGAAGCATTATTTGTACATCCAGAAAAAAGAAATATTGATATGAATTTCCCTACAACTATAAAAACGGAGAGCTTGACATATCTGGAAATACAAATAACTAATAACTGGAACAAATTAATAGATATAAATTTAAGACCTTTGATAGATGAAGTGCAACGGGACCTACAAAAATGGGAAGCTCTTCCCCTATCCATACTGGGGTGAATACAGTTGTAAAGATGAATGTACTACCCAGAATGTTATATGTATTTCAGGCAATTCCACTGATGATCCCAAATGGTATTTTTAAGAGATTGAACCAGATTATTGACAAGTTTTTATGGAGAAGAGGCAAGGCTAGATTAAGTAAAAACAAATTGACTGAAGAATATTTACAGCTGGGTCTCAAATTACCCAATTTACAACAATATCGTTGAGCAGCAATGTTAGGACCTTTAAAAGAATTTTGGGCTATGGAGCCTTCTTTGTGGGTATGTCTTGAGCTCCAAAACCCTACTTCAACTAAACTTCTGCATATATTATCCTCCAAAAGGAGAGAGAAACAAGCTAGTAACATCTTTTTTAGCCAAACTATCAAAGTTTGGCATAAAGTTTTGGGTGTAATGGTGGGGGTGACAAGATCTGTGGAATCACACCTCTTTCTCAAAATAAGTTCCATCAGTATTTTAATACACCAATATTAAAAAGATGGAACAATAGGGGGTAGTGAATATCGGAGATCTCTCTGTTGGAGTGAATTTGAAATCCTTTTCCCAATTACAGGAAGAATACGGTATTCATAAGAATATGTTTTATTCCTGTTAACAGATTAGAGGTGTACTAACAGAAATAACTAGAAAGGGGAATTTGATGGTAGAGAATTATATGTTGGAAACTTTGATTCAGGCAAGAGATAGGAAGAAACTGATCTCATAATTATATACAACATTTAAAGGTAGTAGGAATAATATGGATACTGTGTTAAAAAATAAGTGGGAAAGAGATTTTAATATTTCCATAACAGATAAACAATGGGATAAAATATGCAATACTTGTAATAGTGCATTAAGTAATAGATTAAACCAGATAAAATTTTATACACTCCATAGGATTTATTATTCACCTTACTTATTAATTAAATTTGACGCATCCATTTTCTTTTTTTGCAATAGGGGCTGTGGAGAAGTAGCAAATGCAACCCATGTATTAGTATTGTATCCATATATTCAAGAGATCTGGAAAAGGGTGATTGAAATTTTGAACAGATCCTTGGACATAAATATGAGGTTCAGAGCAGAAATTGTTTATTAGATGTCTTGGCATTTCAGTCTATTCCCCTAAATAGGAGAGATGTGGTTCATTCTGCATTCATGATGGTTAAAAGATGTATAACTAGGATGTGGAAGGATGTTGAAGTACCATCAATACAATTATGGAGAAACCTTTTTCTAGAAACTATGAACCTAGAAAGAGGTTGCTATTATACAAAAAAACAATTAAAAAAGTATTATTAAAAAATGGTTGCCTATAAAAAAAGCTATAGACTTGGGTAATTTTTGAGACCCCTTGGTTGTTTCTTCTTTACCCCCTCTTTTTGAGAGGGAAGAGGTAATGGACAATAATGCTGGAATTAGTGTAGCATATAGTGAAATTTGCTGGTAGTGGTATAGATATATCAATATTAACTGGGACATTTGATAAAACTGTTTTATACTGTATTGTCTTTTTAGGTATAGCATGAAGTTCATTGGTCATTATTCTCTCATGGTCAGTAGGGGAAGGGGGTTAGTCTAGTAGGAATTGTTATTGTATTATGATGTAATATGCAGTGATTACATATTTATGAAAATTAATAAAACTTTTTTTTTTAAGAGAGAGTCTGCACTTTTTTCACCATTCTTTTCTCATGGCATCCCCCATTCTCCTCTTTGGTGTTAGTAATGCCTATCATCCACGGCACACATGGTGTGCCTTTACAAGAGGAGAAAGCTCCCTGGCCTGCCTGCCTGCTGGGGTATCTATAGCTTCAAAGCCTGCCACCGAAACTCCTTAGCCAAGGAGCACTGCCTCTAGGCAGCTGCCTCAGTTTCGGCTGCTCCTGAAGCAGTAACTTGAGTGAACTTGAGTGGCCTGCATGGCAGTGGAAAGTGCTAACACTGTGCCATTGGGATGGCCCTTTCGATGGGAACTTATGGTACTCTGAAAAACAGAATATAAAACATATTGAAAGGTAAAAAAAACAACTCATGTACACTGTTTACAGAACCTCTAATCAGATGTTTGCACACAATTGTGTTAAATAATGACCTTGAATGTGCTTTTCTTTTAACACTGGGGCAAAATAGTGCTTGTTTAAGCAAAACATCATGACAGCATGAGGGGGTAATTGTGGGATTTACCCATGCATCATGTGGTGTGGCACAAGGCATAGCTAAGTGCCTTAAGTCACACAAGAAATGGGCAGCATGAGGGGGTCATTGTGGGATTTACCTATCCATCATGTAGTGTGGCAGGAGGCATAGCTGAGTGCCTTAAGTCACACAAGAAGTGGGCAAATCCCCAAACAACTCAAATCTAGGTGTCTTATTGTGATTATAAAAGGAATATATCTCTGAAAAACACTAAACCATGAAACAAATTAATTTATATTGAAATATTTTGTTTAAAAATGCAATAAATAGGTCAGCCCGGTGTTGTATAGGGATGATGTGTTGTGCGCCTTACGCTCACCACACTGATGACCCAAGTTCAGAAAGGAGCTCAGATTTCCAGCAGTCAGCAAGGGGTGCTGGGAATGGATCGAGCGGCCACCAGGCAGCTCTTCACTTCTGGATTGGGGTGATGGGTTGACTCGGAACTTGGCTGCCAGCAGGTGGAGGCCTGGTGGTAGCGCTGATACACAAGCGGCAGACAGTAGTCAGGGGAGGGGTTGCTGTGGTTCCCAGGCTCACACACACCTCCGTATGCATGGACAGTCCAAAGCTATTACAGCTAGAGAAGAAAATGGAAACAGTGGTTGGATTGGGCTCTATGAAGTCCTGCACACCAGCCTTCTGCACTGTGCTGCTGTCTGATTGGGAAACCCCAGTACTGTATGCGTGTCTCTGGGTAGGGGGAGGATTTCCCTCTGCTGCCTAACCCCAGTATGGGGGGGGCATCCGTTGGGGTGTGAGGGGTCCCAGTCAAGAATGAGGCAGAATGCTGGGTGGGGGCAGGGACAGGACTGATGAGTCTGCCCGAGTGGACCACGAAAGGGAAAACGCTATTAAAAAAAAAATGTATTTAATTAACTTGTTCCAAATCCAGTATCTCTGTGAAGCTGTCAGTAGAAAATGTTTGTCACAGAAAAGGAAATTCTGTTTTTTTTTTTTTTTATGTTTCTCTTCCTCTACCATCATCTGTTACAGATATGTAATGCATGAATAGGCAATTTTCCCCCATAGGAATACAGTGCACTCCCAAACTTCATAATAGTATCATTCTGACATCAGAAAGTCATAATACTATTGATCTGATGTCAGATTGATGGTAGTATGACTTTGACTCTCTCAGTAGCCTGCACTCTACTCACCTTTCTAGCTGCACCTGCTGCAGTGGTTTAGGTTTTCACACCACTGCAGCGGCAACAGTTGCAAGCATACTGTCCAAAACAGACAACAATGCCAGACCAGTATTCTCTGAAATGTGCGGTCTTGCAATCCAAAGTTTGTAAAAGTTGCTTAACCCTGTAATTGAGGCTCAAAAAGTAAAAAAAAATAATATTCACTTGCTGTAACTGAGAAAAGGGCTGTGGTGGCTGCCACGTCAGTGTTTTCAGGCGGTATGGGGGAATTGGTGATCCTCACTTCTCATTGATTAGCATGAGTCATGTGACATTGACTGACTCCGAAACCATGGATAAGGGGCAATGCTACCGTGGATCATGACATTGTCATTGTGACATCCTGTACTGAGCTTCTGTGACTCAGTGAAAGTGAGTGTAGTTTGAGACAAAATTGGACACACATGTAAAAAGAAAATTAAGAAAAAAAGACACAAATTAATGGAATAATTCCCCATGTCTTACAAAAACAATGTATGGAAATCACTGTGTTATGGCACATGGAAGATCATCTTGGGATTCTGTCACATTGGAAACCTCTGGAGCTTTACTCTAGAGGTGTATGACTTGATGGAATCCCTCAATGGTATTACAGCACCGTAACACATCGATCCCCATGTTATTCTATTTTGTCATTGCACTTTCCCCCACCAGATGGAGCTGCCTGCATTGTAATGAAACTCCTTTCCCCAATCTATACTGCCTCCTTGCCAAGAAGATCAGGAGGATGTCAGGGGTCAAGGGGGCAGTGCTGCAACTATTCTGCTGCCCTCCCCCAGCACCGGAGCAACAAAGTTATTGGCCATTGTTGCAACAGGAGTACCGTGGCTCCCCAGAGGTTTTGTTTCTGCTGCCACTGAAACAGGAGCTCCATGGCTCCTCAAAGACTGACTACTGCTCAAGAGGCTTGGTGCGATGGTTTTAGTCCATTGCAGTGGGTGCCCAACCAATCCAGTGACTTTGTAAAAAAGCGCCAAAATTTAAAATCGTATGTCAGCCTTTAAAAGCTGACTTGTGAGCTACCCCAATACACTAGCCAAGGAGACCAGGAGGATGTCAGGGGTTTGGAGGGCAGCGCTGCAACTATTCTGCTGCCCTCCACCAGCACTGGAGCAACAAAGATACTGGCCATTTCTACAATGGGAGTACTGTGACTCCCCAGAGGTTCTGTTTCTGCTGCCACTGAAACAGGATCACCACAGCTCCACAAAGACTGACTGCTGCTCAAGAGACCTTGATTGCTCAGAGAGTTATCAGTGAAATTTGTGCTCTCTCTCCAACCCCCACCAATGTGACTTGTTAAATGCTCAAAACTAAAAACTCCTCCCAGAGGGGATTTACACAGGAGGTGCAGAACATTCAGCCAGAGATGGCTGGTGACTTTAAGGGACATGCAAGAAGGAACAAGTGGTATACTACTGTGAGTTTTAGTCTGCCTAATTCTGCCTTATCAGGTAAAGTCTGACACTATGCTTCAAAGGGTCCTGTTAAAGCTTAATGAGCCATGCAATTACATGATCAGTTGGTAGGAAGCAATGCAATTAATAGGCTGTGTGGTCTAGAGTCTGACTATATGTTTTAGAAGATTCTGCAAACTGCTAGCTTGTTAGGCTATATCATGTTTAAACTGTCTGGATGATTGCAAGGGCTTTACTGTGCATAAGGGAGGTAGATATTGCAAAGATCAGATCAGTGGTGTCCCCATAAGCTCACAGGTAGTACTTAGACCTTGTCGCTTATATCAATCTTGAAAGCTCCCTATCAGGACTAAAAGACTAGAAGGTAAAGACCCTGCTTACTAGGCTCCAACTGAATGATGAAAACAGATAGGATTTGCTGGCACTGGCTACTCACAGTTATAGAAATGCAGTCATGTCAGTTGTGTGTCCCATTCAGCCCACAAAATGATGCAGAGACTTAATCCAAGCTGCAAATCAAGTGCTATTTTTATTTCAAAAGTGCACAATGCAGCACACTCCAGCTTCCATGCGAGAGTTCCCCCCCTCCTATCAATACAATGGCTTCCTTACACATTTCACACCCCCTGGTGCTTACTCATAGGATAGCAGTCTACTACACCAACACACAATAAATAGGGTGAGCCTTAAAGTGAGAGTGCTTCTATATAAAAATAATTTAAAAAAAAAGGAACAAATTCATGCAATCATGTAATGGAACCTGTGAAAAGATTTGATTCAGAATATTAGAGCCATATAATTCAATCCTAATAAGTATTAAACATAATCTTTCTAAAGACAATTTTTGATTTAACACTTGTAATATTGTGTTATTGTGTCTTATTTTTATTTTTACCACTTCTGGACAAAGCACCTTTTGTGGGCTGAATGAGACACACAACTGACATGACTGCATTTCTATAACTGTGAGTAGTCTGTGCCAGCAAATCTTCTCTGTTTTCATTTACCTGTGTTTTCCGGCCCAGGCACGGCCACCCAGGTGCAGGTCTACAAAATTTTCTGACATCCAACTGAATGATACAGTCTAGATATAAAGCTCATGTGGTAAGGTAGACTCTCTTACCTAACTCATCAGCATGTTCAAAAGGGCATAGATCAAACTGAAAAGTGAAATATCAACTAATCTAAATATATATATATATATATAAATATACCTGCATACTGTGTGACCCTGAGCAAGTCACTTAGCCTCCTTGTGCTCCCAGGTCGCTCCTGTAAAAAAGCTTTCAGCTTAGTGTGCTATACCTGGTTAAACAACTAAATAAATAAATAAAATTAAAAAATATTAACCACCTGGAGTTTCTGCTCACTAACCCGGCTACACCAGGAATATGGCCACGAGAAGCGCACTCCTACTTCTACCAATTCATGGGGTGCACTGCCTCTTGGGCAAGCAGGAGGGTTTCAGTTCCAGCTGGGGGTGATTAAGCCATCTGCACCTAGATCTGCAATACCCACCAGAAATCAATGTTAATAGATCCATAATAATAATGCATGGGCTAACTCAAAAAGGGATTTGCTACTTAATGTTTCATAGCTTCAATGCCAGAGATGGTAGAAACCTAGCCCACTCAATGATAATCAAGTTAAAACTAAGTTTGCTCTCACTCCTATTGATCATACTTTCTGGAGATGTTCAAACTAATCCAGGTCCTACTATGGTAAACTTTACCATTGGCTCCCCACATGACCCAAACTGGCTGTCTCCCAAGGGACTAAGAATAGTCCACATGAATGCCTATAATCTGAGACCCAAAACCGATGAGGTTCAGAGCTGGGTTGACCTGTATAAACCAGACATACTTGTCACCAAAACATGGATTAAACCAAATGTCTTAATGCATGGAACTGATCTCCAGTGCTACACTGCATTTGGAAAAGACAGGGGAAGGCAAGAAAGGGGGAGGTGTTAAGATACCCTGTGTGTTTCTCTAGCCTCTCTCTCCCACCTATAGAATGCCCTGGTAGTGCAGCAATATTTGTTGAAGTAATACTTGGCAATGCCAAGTTACTGCTGTTAGGAGGCCTGTATAACACTCCAAAAGTAGCAAATCAGGCTCTAGAGGCCTTAACCAAAATGTTGGCGGACTACGCCCCTTCTGAAGTACTCCTCTTGGGTGACCTTAAATAATCTCCACTGGGCGTCTGACTCATAACATGAGTACAAGCAGGGCCCCTAGTATTCTGTAGCACTTTGTCCTGATTTCTGTGCAGGGCTCCTAGATTTTTTGCAGCAACATATTCAGATTTCTGCAGCATGATTATTCATTTCTGTGGTGGAATACAGTCATGACATTGGCTAAAATATGATGTGATGTCATCAATGACATCACATGCTGAGCATAGAGGAGGGACTTTAGGATAAAGGAGATGGGGATGGGAGACAGGCACTATGGAAAAACTATATATGTGAATGAAAATTCACCAAAAACAATGAATTCTATGATACTATATATATTCTGTGGTATGATATAAATTCTGCAGAAAATTCCACAACTGCACAATAGCAGAATTCCAGGGACCTTGGGTACAAGTCATAGCTGTTAGATGTGAACCTGACCCAGTTCATCACAGAACCCACAAGACATAATGCCAGAACAGTCAACTACTTGACCATAGACTGGGTGCCTGCCTCTAATCCCCTCAACATGCAGGCAGCGGGCATCCTCTCAAATGCATTGAGTGATCATTCTCTCATATTTTGCACGTGGAAGAACAGACCCCCAGCCCCCTCTCAGATCTTCACTACAAGAGATTACTTAAAATTCTCAGCCCCTGCTTTCCTATTTTATCTCTCCGGCCTTGACTGGAGCCCTATCCAGCATCTCCCAACCACTGACGAAGCCCTGGACTACTTCCAGAACTGCTTCATGTTGGCAGCTAACAAGCACGCTCCACTCAGAAAGCTCCGAGTCAAGGGGCATGCTACAAATGGATTACCCCTGTGCTTAAGACCCTAATGAAGCAACAATATAGGGCCTGGGAGACCTGCAAGAAGTTGGATCACCCATAGACTGGGTTGCCTATAGGGTGCTGAGAAAACAAAGTAAAAAATGCTCAAAATCTGCTAAATGAGACTATGTCAAAAACCTTCAACAGGCCAGTCTAACTGACTTTTGGCAGCAAATAAATAGCCTACTGAAAGGGAATAAAAAACCCCAGCAAGGACCAATTGTCTCCAGTGGCCTCACAATCAGTGACAGCCACGAGGCATCTAATGCCTTCAACAGCTTTTTTACTGATCTAGGTGAACACAAAACCAAATTCCCACCCAAGGCCTCTGACCACCCGTGCCCTTACAGGCCAGAACCCCAATACCCCAAATTCCATATAAAAAAGGTGAAGCGGTCTGAGGTGCTCCCTCTACTAAAGAAAATAAAGTCCAGGGATACTGCAGGGCCTGATGGCTTGGTCCCCAGATTACTGAAAGAGGCTGCATCTGCTATAGCCACTTCCCATTACCTGGCTAATCAATAGGTTCCCACTAGAAGGTGTTGTCCCAACAAAATGGAAAGAGGCCTATGTAGTTCCAGTTCATAATGGAGGTTCCAAGGAACCAGTAAGCAATTACAGACCTATTCCACTCCTCTGCACTTTGGCCAAGATACAGGAGTGATTTGTCTATAACCAACTCAGGCACTATCTGGAAATGAACCAGTTACTGGTACCAAATCAGCATGGTTTTAGGCCAAATCATGGAACTGACACCCCACTTATCAAATTCACCACCACCATCCTCATGGCCCTTGACAATGGTACCACCACTGCAGCCATATTCATTGACCGCACTAAGGCCTTTGACTTGGTTGACCACGACCTGTTTCCAGACAAGCTAATGTGCATAGGCCTAGACCACCACTCCCTGACATGGTTTGAAAGTTACCGCTCTCATTGAACCAACAAGTGAATTGGAAGGGATCCTTATCAGGTAGTCAAATCATCAAGGAGGGAGTACCCAAGGCTCAATCCTGGGCCCCCTCCTGTTGTCCCTGTTTGTAAATGATCTCATCAGAAACAGAGGTTATAGCACTGTAATGCAATATGCCAATGATGCTGTAATCTATACAGCCACTGACAGTGTATCGGCCCTGAAGCCCCTGCTACAGGAGGACTTCGCAACCTTGGAAAGATGGCTGCTGGCTAATAGGCTGCTGTTGAATGATAAAAAAACAAAGGTCATGGAATACGGACCTAGAACACAAGGCTCAGCTAGAACCCTACTATTTCCCCTTGTATTCTTCTCAGGTACACCCTTAGAAGTTGTGAGCTCATTTAGGTACCTGGGTCTTGTCCTCGATCAAGGTCTCACATTTAAATGTGTACCAGGTCACCAAAACAATACACCAAAAGCTTGGGCTACTGTACAGGCTGAATACACAACTTATCCCTGAGACCAGGCTAGCAATCGCAAATAGCATCCTCCTACCCAAACTTACCTTTGCTGCTCCTGTCATTCAGGCCCTTGCTGGTAAAGAACTGAGTAGGATGCAGGTACGCTATAATGAAAATTGCTCGGTTTGCTACCAAATCCCCCACCCCAAGGTGCTACTACTGTGAGGTGCTTGAACCTTAAACTGTCCGTTCCTTTCCCAAAGGCTTCAATACCCATTGCTGTGCACCACAGACAAAATAATAAATGACCCACACCTGACAGGCCTAGCTGGGCTGCTGGTCCCTAAGTGCCCAAGTAGATTGCTCCACACCTCTGCTCAGAAGCTCTTGGAGGTTCCTAGGATATGAACGACAGCAGGTAATAAGTCCTTCACCCATGCGACTCCAATTCACTAGAACAGTCTCCCTGAACAGCTACAAAACGTGAGCACACTTTCCTCCTTTAGAAAAGGACTCCGAGAGCACCAATGGGAACACAGCCTATGCAGATGCTAAGGACAATCTATGGCAATCTGATCCCTAGTCAGCTATCTTGCACTTCATAGTCTACATACTGTGACCTATACCCATAGTAAAAGGTACCAACACTATAAATGAGTAGGTAGCCACTGTCACCCTAGAAGAATGTGTTTCCATAAAAGATCTTAATGATTATATAAAGTCTAGGTCTGCCTCCTAAAGTGCAAATATTTGTGATATGGCTGTTTTTTGTCTGGAATGTGCTATGCTTTTTCCTAAAATGGTCATGTTTATGTATTGTCCTGTATTCAAAAGTTTCTATGTACATAATTCCAGGTTACCCCTAAAAAAGGGACATCTTGGGCCCAGTGGGCTTACTCGGTGAACAAAATTAAATAAATAAATAAATAGATAGATAAAATAAATAAAGTAAACAAGATGTCTACCCAGACACCTGTCTGCCAAAGACAAACCCCTTTGGTGATATCCTTACTCACTGTATACAATTTTCAAATAAACTAACCCTGTCTTTGCAAATAAAGCAGTATGTTCTCCAAGGGAATCGGTTCCTCCCCACCAGTGAAGACAATCTGAGTAATTTAATGTGCATGTAAATTACATAATGCATCTGATTTGTATTTCAAACCAATCCAAGCATTATTAAAGCAGCAGTGTAATGAAATTGGGTAAAACATTTGGCCCTACCTTTTTCACTATTAAAGTTTCCAGGCATCTTCCAGTTTCATTTGGTGGTAAATCTTCTAATTCCACCAAAATGTGAGCATTTTATAAATGACAGAACACACTTTTTTTTTCAAAATAAAAAAGATGGCCAACACATTTTGCTTAAAAATAACATTGCAGAGTAGGAAAGTGTTAAGGTCAAGAAAATAATAAAAATCCATGGGACAGTATAACAGAATGTTTTACACAGTGCACAGTGTGTTTGTGTAGTGCAAACAATACTGTGACTGGCTTTGCACCCATAGGGCCATAATGGAAGGCATGTAATTGCACAGAACAGACCATCTGCACTCTTATGCAAATGCTTAGTTTGCATGAGTAAACAAGGGGCAGAGTCATGCATACCACATGCAGACACATAATGGGAGCAGGTTTGGATGTGCAATGTGCCTGTTAGCAGAGGGAATATAAGGAGTGCAAAACCCACAAAGCCCTAGACTCCCAGAACTACAGAGATTTCTGTATTTTTCAGGGAAATGGAGCCACCTACAGGAAAATTGACTTATATTGGTTATGTTTTGGTTTTTTTTAACTATGCTTTTTCTACCCCTGCCGCCTGGTACCTCAGTCTGGTCACGGATCCTTCGACTTCCACTCTCTTATACTGGCTGCGACTCCCTGATACCCCCTAGTTTACCTCCCCTGGGTGGGGTTGTGGCACCGGCTCAAGTGTCGCATCCAACTGGATAGGTCAGGGAGCCGGCCTGAGAGAGCTAATTGAAGCTGAGGGCAGGCTTCATCAAAGGCAGCCAGCAGCTATTTTTCTAGGCTGCCCCGGGTTGGGGATGTGCAATGATGTCCAGCATCTGCCCAGCCCCTCTTGTGTCTTGGCACCGGTTGCCTGTGGTCTCCCCCGGCCTCTGCCATGGATCACTTGGACACTGGATACTCAACCCCTCCCTCCCTCCCCAGGAGAAGGAGACCAGTCCATGGGATGCTCAATCCTTCTCCCCAGGCCAGCCCCCTGACTCCCCAGGTCCATTTTCAAACCCAGGTTGCCCACGTCGCAAGCAGAAATCCAACTTCTGTGCCGGCGGGCCAGCCTTCACATTGGTTATGTTATTGGTTACATAGGTCACTGCTGAGGCCACATCTAGAGTAGGGAGTTCAGTACTGGTGCCCACATCTCACAAAGGACATTAACCTATTAGAGAAGGTCCAGAGGAGAGCTATGAAGATGATAGCTGGTCAGCAGGGTAAGGCATATGAGGAAAAGTTGAGGGCACTGAACATGTACTCCCTGATGGACGAGAGAGAGAGAGAGCAGACATTATCAGGACCTTCAAATACTTAAAAAGGATAAATAAGGTGGATAAGGAAGATCCCTTTAAGCTTAATGGCAACCATAACATGAGGGGGCACAGTTGTAAGCTAGTTGGGTTAGGAGGGAGGTCAGGAAGCACTTCTTCATGGAAAGAGTGGTGGACACTTGGAATGTGCTGCCAAAAGAGATGGTCTCGTTGAAGACATTGGGCACTGCAGCTTCAAAAGAGGCTGGGATAGGCATAGGGGGAAGGTAAGGATCAAGGGTAGGGGGATGGGAGAAGTGGGGAGGGGGCAGGGACAGTAGCTCAAGCTGTGGACCCCGAAATGCGAGCAGACTGGATAGACCAAATGGCCTTCTTCTGCTGGCTTCTTCGTATGTTTGTATACAGAGAAGTTTAGCAATTCAGCTTCCAGAGGAAATAATGTTCTCTACAGGAAAACACAGGATAATTGTCCTGGAGTTACAGGGAAAGTGACAAATGAAGCACTGAAAGCTGAAAAATGCTGGTAATTGCCTTTTAGCTAGCACTACTGTGACGGAGTACAGTATATGTCCATCATGCTCCCTACATCTATCGATCCCATCATAACCTACACCAACACAGGCTTTATTTATTTTATTTATTTATTGAAATGTTTCACCAGGAAGGCACACTGAACAACAAGTTGCTTGTCTAACGGTATGACCTGGGGGGGGGGTACTATTGGATGAAGAATTAGACATACAGTTTAACATTTAAAACATACAATAAATTAAACATCCAATTACATTCGTAACAAGACAGTTAAAAAAATATCATAAATAACCATTCAGACACATTTATAACATGACATGCAATTAAATATATCATACCTGTGAAATATGCATTTAATTACAAGTGGCATATCTGAGGAACATAGTACATAGTGGTGAAAGAGAGGAGAGTGTGCTGAGACACAGGCTGGGGGAGTGGAAGGTTTAATAGGTGATGTGAGTCATGGAGACGAGCAGAGGCGCAGGAGGACAGTTAAGAAGGGTTAAAGCAGGAGCAGTTAGATGAGAAAAAGTAATATAAGGCAGAGGCAAGGAAGTGGGAGGAGGAGTGCTGTATTTGGTGGGGAGGAAGTTCCAGATTTGCGGGAAACGATGGGTAAAGCTTGACTGACCGATGAGATACGAGTGGTACGATGGGGGACCAACAAAGTACGAGTGACAGAGGATCCGAGGGAATGGGATGGAGGAGGCCATAAAGACCAAAGGTCTTCCAAAGGTCATGGAGACAGTCTTTTTGGCATTTAGGAATAGTTGATGCAAAGCAAACCATAACTGAACCTAGCGGAAGTCAAGCTGAAAGGTGGTTGCAACATCAGCAGGGCATTTGCCAGACAAGAACAGAACAGTGTCGTTGGCATACATATGGATAGAGGTGGAGATTTTAACAGGGTCTGGGAGAAGATTTGAACCAAACCCCCCTTGCTTTAGAGTTGGTTCCAGTAAGATCTCAATGTTCTGCATGCTCTAAATTTTGGCTGTCCCTCAGGAGCAGGGGAAGTGCTGGAGAAGGATTGTTAGCAAGCAACACCTAAGCACAATAAGGGGGAGGGAAAGTAAAGGAAAACAAAGAGCTTTCTTTTTGGTTTTGAACAAGCCAGAGCTTGAACTGCAAGGATCATATTGTAAAGCTGAAAGCAAGCACTTTGAGTTTATGTTTGCTGCTGAAAGTAAAGCAGTTTTGCATATAATTTAAACTCGTACCTGTACTGATCTCTCTATGAGTATTCCTCGAGAAGCTGCCCTCTTTGCTACCCTGTCACACCTACATTGTACATAGTTTAGCTTTCCTCTGGCATATTGACATTTTATGACATTCTACTAAACTGGTCTGCATTGACATCACATACTCTGTGTGGGCAGTACCTTTCCCATGTGGGGCAACTACGGGATGGAGCACTTTTATGGGAGACAATGAAGGGCGTTCCTCATAATGAGGAGATGTTGAGAGGTATGGTGTTGTGTACTGTATCCTTTGTTGGACTAGTACCACTGTTGACCTCAGGCTTCTGTGTGGAGCACTCAGCCAGCACCAGTTTGGTGGAACAAATGTTTGCTCCTCATACTATAATGAGGTTATAATGACTTGCAAACATCCTCTTTGCCCCATCCATGTGGGAAAGTGGTCATTTGCATATCATAGTTCCATTATGGGGCTCTATGTCTCAGAAGCAGCTTTGTCCTGAGCAAACACTTGTTTGCTCCTGTGACTGTGAGGCCTGCCTATGCCTTTCCAGCTGCTGTCTTTACTTCCTAGGCCACCAGAGGGCTTTGGATGTGCATTGCTCCTTCATTGCACTGCACTCCCATGGTGGAATAATAGAACAGACTTTGCATATATGAATCTGGCTCTGCAACTGTTCCATTATACCACTTTGCACATGTCAGGCAACTTTGCTCCCAGTAGGGGACTTTACCCAACAATTTGCACCAGAGCTGTAAAGCTGCCCATGTAATGTTTATAATGAAATACAAAAATTTAAAATTCTGCAGAATTCTGCTTGCAGAATGTTCATGCCCTTCTTCACAAACATATTATTTATTTATTTAGTTTTTGTTGACCGGGTAGGGTGCACTAGCCATGGCAATGACTATTTTCAGGCACGACCCAGAAGGTTATAGAAGCAATACATTAGAAACAAGAAATAGCAGTGTAGTCATTAAAACAATCCATAATTGCATAATAGGAATACAGTGCAGGTAGAAGAAAAAACAACAGGTACCATCTGAGTGCATAGCAACGTCTAAAGAAGAGGTAATAAAGCAATACAATAAACAAGGCCAAAAGGCAACATTCAATGACAAAACTGGTAGGATAATACAATGATGACTGTAGTACTATAATAGTCAGAGCAGGACGGATAATGGAGGATAGGGAAGTAGATAGGAGTTGGGATGATATTATACGGAAGGGTTTGATGGCATAGGAAATTATAGCAAGATAGGAGAAGAGGACCAGACAAACAGAAAGGTAGGGTAGTAGGGTGACAAGGGGAAAGTGCAGAGCTTATTTTCTGGGGGCAAGATTCTGATATAGGCGGTTAGTGGGTGCAGAAGTTGGAGAGAGACATAAGGGCTAGGAAGGTTTAAAACAAGCGCAGGTGCAAGATTCAGCAAGATGGTCACGTAGCAATTTTTTGAATGAGGCATGGGTTGGTGCTAGGAGTATAGTTGGAGGGAGAAAGTTCCAGTGTAGTGGGACATGACAGGAGAAAGTGCTAGCACCTTTGGAAGAGTTGTGCCTGGGAACAAGGACAGGGGCTCTGGCTGCCAAGCATAAACCATAGCTGGATGTTTGGTTTAGAAATAGTCCTGCCAGGGGCTTGGGTGTTTTGGTTCTGAAGAGGTTGTTTATGATCGAGCCATATGCCTAGGCTCGAGAGGCAGACAGAGAAAGCCAGTGCAGTTCAGAGTAGAGGAGGCAGTGGTGTTTCATCCGGTGTGAAGAGGTAGTATAGCGACAGATGTTGTTGTACTGTATGTGATATCCCATTTCCAAAATATAGTTTTACCTGCAGAGGCATAAATAGCAACCCCATAGGTGAGCGATGGGAGGAGTATACCATGTGCTATGGCAAGCCTGGCTGAAGGGGTGAGCACATAGCTGGAGTGATAGGCAATGCCAAGTTTCATGTTGACCATCTTGCAGGTCTGCTGGATGTGGAGATCAAAGGTAAGAGACAGATCAGGAGCGGTACCCAGATATTTAAAGGAGGGTACCACCAAAACAGATGAACCATTTACATCAGAGACACTAAAATTAGGTTGAGAGTGTTTGAGTTTAGCCTTGGAGCCCGAATAGCATTAAGACAAGTTTATGGTTAAACTGCCACTGTTGAATTTGGTGGAAATCTTGGGAGAGACTCTGAGTTATTTCAGTTACGTTGTTTGAACTGGCGTACAGAACAATGTCATCGGTGTATAACAGGGAGGCAGTCTGGTGGAGGTTAGTGGTGATGTTGTTAATAAAAATGGTAAAGAGCAGGGGACCAAGGATAGACCCTTGTGGCATGCCAGTGTTAATAGTTGCTATGTCAGATAGGGTGGAGTTATATTTAACTAGTTGCATTCTGTCCAAAAGATAGCTACCAAACCACATAATGACATTCGGTGAGAAGCCTTATGATCTAAGGGTCATTAAGAGGAGGGGGTGGTCAACAAGGTCAAATGCTTTCATCATGTCGATAAAAATTGCCCCCCAATTGAAAACCTGAGTCCGTAGCCACTAGAGTATCAGACACAAACTTAAGTAATGCAGTGGTGGTACTATGACCCTTACAGAATCCATGCTATGTGGTAGTAAGAAGGTAATTTTTCTGAAGGAAGTCGATGATTTGCATGGCTACGAGCTTCTGAAGAATTTTGCTGAGAATGGACAGTATGGCTATGGGCCTATAGTTAGTAGGATTTTTGTGTTCGCTCTTTTTGAAAACTGGGGTAATCCTGGCTGTCTTCTAGATGTCGGGAACATGGCTTTTGCATAGGGAGAGGGTGAAGATTTTAGTGAGAGGCACAGAAATATATGGGGCAGCTAGTTTTAGGAGCTTATGTTCAAGATTGTCCGACCCAGCAGGAGTGAACTCGGAGATGTTGTCAAGCAGTCTTTGTGCTTCCCAGTGAGATACAGATTTGAAAAGAAATTTGGGCTCAGAGACATCAGGTTGGACAGTAAAGTATGGATTGGCAGGGAAGGAGGTGGTATAATTGGTAAGGTCAGAAAATTTTGTATTAAAAAAGTTAGCAATGGTTAAGGGATTATTGCAATGTACACCATTTGGGGACATGTCGATAGGGGTGGGGGGATGGATTTGAGCCGAGGAAGCGCTTTATATGGGACCAGAATTTCTTGGAGTCCCCATAGGATTTAGTTAATATATCCTTGCAGTAGGCACTCTTGGCCCTTATTATTTCATTCTTACAGGAATTACATAGGGTTCTGTAGGAATTTAGGTCGGCTGGTTGCCCTGAGCTTTTGTAAAGGAGCCTGCTTTTGTCTCTCTGGCGAAGTTTGGAGAGAAGGTCCGACTTAAGCCAGCAGGTGTGCTTATTTTTTACATGGCGGGTTATAAAACGGCAGTGTTTGTCCTGGGTCACAATAAAGTGAGTCAGGAATAGATTTAGAGTGGACTGGGCATCACCAAATTTAATCAGGGGAGTCCAATCGATAGAGGCGATGTCTAGTAGGAGGGTCTGAGGGTTGAGGTGCAAGTAGTTCCAGAATGTGATAAATCGAGGCTTAGATGAAGGTGGCCAACCCTTGCCCCATATACAAAAGGTGGGGGAGTGGTCAGTGATGGCATCAGCTAGTATGCCAGAGTAGATAATATTTTCTAGGTGATTAGTCATTATCCAGTCCAGCAGAGTACTTGAGGTCGAGTGCTGTACAGTTCTGGTGGGGTCACTGATCAACTGGTGGCGGTTGAAACTTTGGATCTTGTTCAGTAATGAGGGTTGTGAGTGTCCCAACCAATTTAAGTTGAGATCCCCAAGTATGAGAACCTCATTTCTCCCAGAAAGAAGAGAGGATTGGCCAAGCAGCTCCTCTAGCCCTTCTAGGCCTCTAGAAGGGGGTTGTATGCACACACAATATGCAGTTTTTTTGGGCCGAGAGTAAAAAGGGCATGAAGTGCTTCAGAATAGGTAAGAGGAGATGAGTAGATAGCAGAGAGATGAAGGTGATCTTTAAAATAAATAGCTGTACCACCCCCTCTTTTGGGGGCAGTTCTGTCAAATCTTATCAGATTGTATGAAGGGAGAGAGCACTGAGAGTCCGGGGTGGAGGGTTTGAGCCAAGTTTCAGTGAGGCAGATGATATCAGGCTTGTGTGGGGAGGTCCAGGTTTCCAGATCAGTGAAATTGTGCATGAGGCTCCTGATATTATGGTGCACCACAACAATACTTTCAGCATAAGTGAGGGGGCTGGGTATAGAACAAGCCAGTCCAGGGTAAGGATGAACGTCGCCTGAGAGCAATAGGGCTAGTAGTAGGAAATGCCAAAGTTTGCATCACAAGAAGGGACATATAGCACACATATGCTGAGGGCAGTATTTTAGCACATGGGCAATCATGTGGATCCAGGATTTATTTAGTAGTAGAGGGGTGGTGTCATATGTAAGGGTAGGCAGCAAAAGAAGGTTTGAGAAAAGGTAGTCATGAGGCGTGTTATTTGAGATGGCCGAAAAGGCTTGAGGAACAATAGGCAGGCATAGGTGGAGCAAGGCAAGTGAGGGCACAAGCAAAGTCAGCAGCAAGTATGGTTTCATTATTAGCTGACCTAGGGGGTGGCACGTAAAGCAGGTACGATCAGAAAACACCTGGGGGAGGAGCGGACTCTCAGATCTGTATTGGTAGAGATCAAGTTAAATATTAATGGTTTATGGTAGAAATGTGAGTGGGTCCTATATCAGAGCCAGATACTTGGTAGTAGGTTTGGTGAGGAGTGGAGCAAAGTGCAAAGGTAAATTAAAAATAGAACGCTCTCTACAAGACTGTCACAGGTAGGTGAGAAATAATCGGGAGATAGGAAAAATAGATTGCTCAGAGCAAGGAAAAATGGGGACCGCTCAGTTAATCATGAGCAGGGAGTGAGACTGGCAGAACTGTAGGCACAGAGCTGACGTGGAGAACCTAGTCAGTCTAGGGCAGGGAGTGGGAGGTGGTCAGAGATGCAAAGAGCCAGTGGAGAGTGAAAGCAAAGAGGGAGGTGGAGCAAAACTGTATTTAAAGGAGGCCTGGGCAGGGGTAGGGGCAGGAGAAAATATAGTGATTATGCTGCTTAGGTTTAGACTATGTGCAGTAGCGGAGCCTAGGTCAGAAAAGCAATGTTAGCTCAATGCAAAAAGGCGCACCAATCAGATGTAGCTAAGAAAGCAGGCAGACCAATCAGGATCTGCCTGCAAAGATGCTGCACCAATCAGAGGCCTCTGCTTCCATAGTTCAGATGGTGGCAGTACCTGGGTAGGGATCTGTGTTGGAGAACCATGGGAGTGGGCAAAGATTTCTTAGTGGTCGGGAGGTGGCCGTCGATATGGCCCCAGCGATCCACCTCATGGATTTGAAGAGCTGCTTCAGGCGTGGGTCCCTGAGGAGGAGAAATGGAGAAAAACTTGTAATTATAGGAGCCCAGACACGAGGGGCGAGCGGCTGATGTCAGACTGTCAGCGGAGGGTGGGGGGATTGCAAAAGACAAAGGCAGATCAGAAACAAAAGACAGGGGAGGGGTTGCAGTGACATGGTGGACAGAGGAAGGGTGTGAGCCATGAGGTGAAAGAGATAGTCAAGACAGAGTAGGGTTACAAACTCAGAAAGTGATGATACAAGACTGAAAATTAAGTAGGAGAGAGCAGGGGAAGGGGGCATAGGCAAGGGCGTGCACAGAAGTTAGGGAGTTGGCTGAGAAACCAGCAGGAAAAAAGTAGGCAGAAACAGGGTGAAACAGTTATCAGCAGTAGGTAGTAGAGCAGTAATGGAATAAATCTACACTTTTAAAGTTATTCATGCAGCAATCAGGTTAACTTAATGCAAGCTTCTAATGGTGCAGGCAAGCAATAACACACGACGAGGTGTGGGTTATCTCCTGATAAGAGCACGCCCAGGTGCATTGTTAGGCATGAGGCGCTTGCGCTGAGTGCCTTATGCACCTGGGCGTGCTCTTATCAGGAGATAACCCACACCTTGGAGTGTATTATTGAGCTATAAAATGGGCCCCCAAGTACAGATTGAATATTAAATAAAAAGAAAAAAGCTGTTGAAATGGAAAACATTTAAGAAACATTTTTCTTTAGTTGGAGGGATAAAGTAGTCCCTCTATGTAATGTGCTGTACAGTACAGTACACTGTATTTGGCTTGGTCACCCCAACAGTACTCAGTATATCCACGCCCCCCCCCAGCAAAACTAAATTAATTTTTTCCACCTGTAATTATTTTCTCCCTGACACCCCCCCATGTACAGCTATCGTGCCCGTTCTTTCAAACAGTGGTATCTGATCTGCTTCTGCATCAGCTGTTTGTGATCTCCGATGTCCAGGATGCCACCACCAGGACCACCCTTTTCTAACTAAGGTTTTTTTTTAAAAACACAATCTCCGAAGCCACCACAGAGCACAGATTATATTTTTAAATGCGAAGAAGGAAACTGCTCTGTACGGCGGTCATTAAGGGACACGCTCACTATGAGTGAAGCGGGACTTCCTGAGTGTAAATGTCTGTCAATGTATGCCATAAACACAACCTCAAGAGTGGATTTGTGTTGTGCCACCCCACAATCTCTGTTCTCTAAAAAGAAGCTTAGTGAATGCCTCTGCATTTCTCATCAACATTTTCTATCGGGATTCTGGTGTTTCTATGTTACCGCGTCTCTAAAGAAAAGCCGGTAATGGGGGAAGAAAACGAGGGTTTACAGTAGGGGGAAGTGCCTGCCGGGTGGGGGTTTAGCATGATGGTGTTTCATGCCTATTCCCCACCGGAATCCTTTGTGTGCCCTTTTTATTATTTTGGTTATCTTTGTCTGCTGAATTTATTTACTGATAGCGAGCGTGTCCCACAGTGTCAACGAGGAAAGCCGTTTTCTTTGCAGCACGCAGGATGCCGTTTCCCCGCTGTGAGCTATGACAGCCTGTATTTTTGTTTAGGGTTGGCACAGCTAACTGATTTGGTGTTGTAGTGGGGCTCAGGAGTGGAGGGTAGTGCCGGTTGGCTACAATATCTTCTGATAAGGATACGGCTCAGAAGATGTTGTAGCCAATCATGTTACAGGATTTCTTGAGCCCATTTTATAACACAGGATTAAGCAATTGGGCATCAATTTCAACAGAGATTATTAGGTACAGAAATACAGCCCAAAACATTTAAGCACAGATACCAAAAATATAGTGATTATGCTGTTTGGGTTTAGACTATGTACAGTATTGGAGTCTAGGTCAGAAAAGCAATGTTAGCCCAATGTAAAAAGGTGCACCAATCGTATGTACCTAAGAAAGCAGGCAGACCAATCAGGATCTGCCTGCAAAGATGCCGCACCAATCAGAGGCCTCTGCTTCCAAAGTCCAGCTGGAGGCAGTGCCAGGTTAGGGATCTGGATTGGAGAACCATGGGAGTGGGCGAAGATTTCTTAGTGGTCGGGCGGCGGCCATCGATATGGCCCCAGTGATCCACCTCACGGATCTGAAGTGCCGCTTCAGGCATGGGTCCCTGAGGAGGAGAAATGGAGAAAAAACTTGTAATTATAGGAGCCCAGACATGAGGAGGCAGGCGGCTGGTGGCAGACCGTCAGCAGGGGGTGGGGGTGATTGCAAAAGACAAAGGCAGATCTGAAAGAAAAGACAGGGGAGAGGTTGCAGTGAAACTGTGGACAGAGGAAGGGTGTGAGCCACGAGGTGAGAGAGGTAGGCAAGAGGGAGTAGGGTTACAAACTCAGAGAGCAGTAATACAAGACTGACAATTAAGTCGGAGTGAGCAGGG
Source organism: Neoceratodus forsteri (assembly GCA_016271365.2). Classification (NCBI taxonomy): domain Eukaryota; kingdom Metazoa; phylum Chordata; order Ceratodontiformes; family Ceratodontidae; genus Neoceratodus; species Neoceratodus forsteri. The sequence goes on from CM057456.1 coordinate 357,921,639, forward strand.
GGAGGGGGCAGAGGCAAGGGAGTGCACAGAAGTTAGGGAATCAGCTGAGAAACCAGCAGGAAACAAGTAGGCAGAAACAGGGTGAAACAGTTATCAGCAGTAGGTAGCAGAGCAGTAATGGAATAAAGCTACACTTTTAAAGTTGTTCATGCAGCAATCAGGTTAATTTAATGCAAGCTGCTAATGGTGCAACACAGGATTAAGCAATTAGGCATCAATTTCAACAGAGATTATTAGGTACAGAAACACAGCCCAAAACATTTAAACACAGATACCAAAAATATAGTGATAATGCTGTTTGGGTTTAGACTATGTACAGTATCGGAGTCTAGGTCAGAAAAGCAATGTTAGCCAAACGCAAAAAGGTGCACCAATCAGATGTAGTTAAGAAAGCAGGCAGACCAATCAGGATCTGACTGCAAAGATGCTGCACCAATCAGGGGCCTCTGCTTCCAAAGTCCAGATGGCGGCAGTACCTGGGTAGGGATCCGGTTTGGAGAACTATGGGAGTGGGTGAAGATTTCTTAGTGGTCAGGTGGCAGTCATTGATATGACCCCAGCGATCTGCCTCACAGATCTGGAGCGCCACTTCAGGCACAGATCCTTGGGTAGGGATCCAGGTTGGAGAACTGTGGGAGTGGACGAAGATTTCTTAGTGGTCGGGTGGCAGCTGTCGATATGGCCCCAGTGATCCACCTCACGGATCTGAAGCGCCACTTCAGGTGCGGGTCCCTGGGTAGGGATCTGGGTTGGAGAACCATTGCAGCTGGTGAAGGTTTCTTAGTGGTCAGGTGGTGACCATCGATATGGCCCCAGTAACCCGCTTCATGGATCTGAAGCACCGCTTCAGGAGCGGGTCCCTGGGTAATGATCCAGGTTGGAGAACCGTGGGGACGGGCAAAGATTTCTTAGTGGTTGGGTGGCAGGCGGTGATATGGCCCTATGATCTGCCTCATGGATACGAAGCATCGCTTCCGGTGCGGGTCCCTGGATAGGGATCTGGGTTGGAGAACCATGGGAGCAGGTGAAGATTTCTTAGTGGTTGGGCAGTGGCCATCGATATGGCCCCAATGATCCACCTCATGGATCTGAAGCATTGCTTTGGGCACGGGTCCCTGGGTAGGGATCCAGGTTGGAGAACCATAGGAGCTGGCAAAGATTTCTTAGTGGTCAGGCGGCGGCCATCGATGTGGCCCCGGCAATCCACCTCATGGATCTGAAGCACCACTTCAGGTGCGGGTCTCTGGATAGGGATCCGGGTTGGAGAACTGTGGGAGCGGGTGAAGATTTCTTAGTGGTTGGGTGGCGGCCATTAATATGGCCCCAGCGATCCGCCCCATGGATCCGAAGCTCATATTGAGCCATGGCATTAGTTTCATATGCAGCTGAGTAAGTAGCAGATATTTTCCTGGTAAGCAGATAGGGTAAGTATGGTGGGGGGTTCTTGATAGTCAAAGGAAGATTAGTAATTAAAATTACAAGTAGTACTTTATATTTTTAATTTATGTATGTGTGCAATGAGGGGATTATGAGGTGATTGTTGAACATTTGATTTTTGTTTCTTTTATAATTTAAAGAGATTTTAGTTTTTTGAGGCATAGTTTAAGGTTTATGTTTGGGGTAGATGGATACCATTTGAAAGATTTTAATATGTGAATGTCCTGAGAGGTAGATGTAAGAATTTAATGTGAGTAATGAGGCTAACTGGTAATTTTGTTGTGGATCATTGCAAGACTTCCTCATGGGTAAAGACCTAAATTGACCAACTAGATCACATGATTTTTTTCTGCCCTTTTTGTAATTCAAATGTTTACCTTCAGAAGCCTTTTACAAGAATTTGTTTCATGCTATTTATCTTGGTTGGTAGAGCATGTTTTACCCATTGATTGTGGTGTCTCAACCCATTGGTCCTAGCCAGTTAGGACACAGGGAGCTCCATACCCATGCTATAAGCCATTTTAAGTTGCAATATTACATTTTTCAGTACTACATATACAGATATCCAGCTACCCTTCTAAGATCATGCCAAAATGAACATTTATATTTAGTAATAAGTAAACTGACCAAGCCCCTGTTTTTCTGGGTTTGTGGGGGTGGTGGAGGTGGTGAGGACTACTGTTCTATCGAACATAAATTTATTTCAAAACATAATTAAGCACAAAAAACAATAAGAATCCTTAACACACAGTCCAAGGAGAACCCATTTGATACAAAATATCTTCCACTTAAAAACATTTTATTTTGTAATTCCATTGTCTTCTGTGAAGGCTCAAATAACTGTAATCACTGATAGATACACATCAACAGCTACTTAGCTCCTAGTGAACTAAAGTCTATAATGCCGAGTCATCATCACCCATCATGGTTTAGTGCAGTTTTGCCCAAAGCTTTTGTGTTTAATGTACACCAAATAATGTTTTAAATAAAATTCCAAGCATTATGCATCAAGTGACCAGCTGGTAATTGTTGGAAAACATTATGTCTGTGGAAAAAAGGGATATGTCATCATTTGCAATCTGAAGAATAATCTAAAGGACAACTAACTGGAATGTGGCTGCGTATAACAGAGACTGTTGGTGTGTGTGTGTGTGTGTGTGTGTGATTGAGTTTACCAAAAAATATTACAGGGCTTAAAGGGGCAGTGTTAACCCCCATAAGTTTCAAACAGTCCCTAGTTTAAAAAACACATTCTATGATTGCCAACATTGTGCAAAGAATGCTGATGTAGCTGGTAGTTTGATTCTCTTTTTTTCTTTATAAAAGTGAAAAACAGACTGCCCTCCATACTGGTGTTACCACACCAACACTGGATTGTTTACATTCCTTGATCAGCTCCAACTGCATCTTTCCTGGACTTGGGAACACCCACAACACAGTCTAACAACTTGTGATGTAGTGGGAGTTTAGGAGGCTACTGCCTCATGAGTGACTGCACTGTTTGGGTGTGTTTCTAATGCTCAGAAAGTATGCAGTAAGAACAGATCCAAGATTGTGAACAAAACAAGGTTGCTTATAAATATGCATTAGCATGCATTTCAGTTCTGCTAAACAAGGAGACAGACAAAACAAACAGCAACATCCATTAATTTAAGAAAAGGTAAGTAATCATAAAATGTAGGTTTTTAACTAGAAATAATATGATGAAAAACAGGTTGAGAGTGTCCTTTAAATCCTGACCTTAAGCAACTTGAAGGTACCTTGAAAGGTGGTAATGTGAGTAAAAGTAAAACACTGAAAATTGTTACAGTGCCTGGCACCGTTGTCTTGTTCCATTACTGACATTGATACCTGCTGCTCTGAAACACTACCCCAAACTGATAATATCTTATTGATTGCTTTTACATGCAGCAGGAAACTTTGCTTGTGTTCCTGCTGTATCTTTTCAGGTGGCATTTTCCTACAAAATCTTGCATTTAATTAATTTTTCCAGGTAAAGGCAGGATAATCTTGATTAAATGCAGGATGCTGGCCTAACAGGATGTGCTTGGAAAATTTTTTCCACTGCACGTAAACCTACAGTGGTCTCTGATGACAATTGATAGAGCTGTAACATGGGCTGGACGAAGTGTTGCAAAGAGACAGGTAGGTCAGCACCAAGTGATCAAAGCAATACTTTATAAGTACCATACTACAGTACTCAAAGGTCTATTAACGTCTGTATCTTTTTTTATTACTAATATGAAATCATTGCCATCGACCTGATGATCCTAAATATGGTGTTTAAAGTTGTGAAGCTGCTGCTTTACTGGAAGTGGTAGTAAAAGGCTTATGTTTCACTTTTGCAAAACACCCAGCCCCTTCAAATTATTATTTTGATTTATTCTATTGTTATTTTTTTAGCAATATCAGCTTTTTTAGTACTATTAGAAATGAAGATGTTGTTTAGCTCAAAAACCTGGCAGAGGTACATGTATTGCCGCTTCCCTCTGTGTATAGTTCCACAGCTTGAATAGGGAAAGAGCAAAAGTAATGGCTCTCTACAGACTACAGCACAGTGAGAGGGTGAGACTTGCCAACAAAATACAGAACCCTACCCAGTTTATGTAGAAATGTAAGCAACTGTTCCTGACCTCTCTTCAAAGTACTCAGGTGTTACTTAGATAACGTCTTTCACATGTTTCTCCTTCTGCTTTATGTAAATAGAGATGACCCTCCCCCAGTAAAATACGGCAAATTAACACCTTACAGAGTAACATTTCTTTAAAAAGATATGAATTCATTCAAAAGCCTTAAATAGTTAATGCTAGGAAGATATTGAGTAGAGGTACCTGTTTATCTCAACAAAATTAGTACTTGTTAACTTTGATTCCTCCCTTTAATGAACTTCTGCCCTCCTGCCAAGTGGGTTCCATAAAACATTTCACCAGATTTCTACTCATATATGGCATAACTCTTTGAGTTCCATTAAGTTGCTAGTTGCTTTCCACTGTTAACACCAGGTGGGGGATAACTCTTCTTCTAACATTTTGGGTGCCCATTCTCATCTTTTAGAGAAGCTTCCAAAGACTTGCAGCAGCTGGCTGTTTGTCTGGGGACCTCCATCTCTGGACTTGGGGGAAGGGAGAAGACACCTCCTTTTGAGGTGGGTAGCAGGCCATGGCAGTGGCATATGGGGGAGGGAGAAGAAAGAAGGGTTAAATAGAGCTGGAGGCTAACAGCTCCCACTCTTTCTTCTTCTTCCTTTGGATTGAAGACGTTGGTGAAGTCAGCTCCTTCAGCGTCAGATCAACCAGCTTATCTCGAGGTAAGGGGTTTGTTTCTTGTTAATCTCATTTGATATGTATTGGGATAAGGAGATAAGAGGGTGACAGGGGAGGAGAGAGAAAGAGTAGCTCAAATGCTGTCAGCCATTGTTCTCTGCACAATGGATTTAATCAGGTGGTCCCCAAGGAATGAAGTTCTGGGCCCTCTGAATAGGACCACTGACCCAGGTACAATGAGTCCCTGCTGACTGGCAGTGTATAGAGGGTTGGACGCTGGGCGGTCACGAGGTGAGCTATTAGGCTTGTAATGGCCGAGGGGTCTTGGAGACCGCAGTGATCATATTTATTTATTTATTTAGTAAGTTAGATTTTGTTTACCTGGTTAGTGCACTAGACAAAAGCATTGCCTATTTTCAGGCATGACCCAGAAGAGTTACAGAGAAAAGAACAGCAATTACAGGTTAAACAGCAGTTCAAAACATCAAATCATGGACTAGACAAAACCAAAGTATCTTAAAACAATGCAGAATACAAAGCATTTCATACCACAATCATAAATAAGTGCATACATGCATTGTGAAGAGATGCTATGATGAGCATATGTATTTAGTTACATGTGCACTTATCTGTGCCCATGACAAAGCTATGAAGTTCCTTCTTAAAAACCTGGTGTAACTGGAAGTGCCTTACAGATACTGGCAGTGAGTTCCAGAGTTTTGGGAGCAGATGCTGCAAAAGCATGCTCGCCCATTTTTGTAGCACATTTTGGTATGTCTAGAAGAGACCTGTCCGCAGACCTCAAGGTATAGGCCTGTGTGGCTTGCTTTAACATGCTAACCATTGTCACTGGTGTACCATTTCTCAGGATATTATCTATAGTACAACCAGCAGTATACCAATGATAGGAAGTGGGGGAGAACCAGTCGAAACTCAAGTAGAGTATGCAATGATTGGTAAGTCTGAGTACAGAAAGGGCAAAATGGCAAATGCTGTTGTAGCATGTGTTCTTTTTTTGTAAGACCTCTTTGTTGGCATGCAGGTATGTCATTAGTCCATAGGTTAGACTCAGCCGAAGAACCCCCTGGGCAATTGCCAGTCTAGAGGCAGTGGTAAGAGTATTCCTGATTTTATAGGCAAGCCCCAACTTTGTGATTACTGATTTACATATAGTTGTCAAGTGCAGATTAAAATCCAGTGGAGGGTCCAGTGTTACTCTGAGATACTTGAAAGAGTCTACTACCTCCAGAGGGGAGTTGTCACGACCTGAGAAAGTTAGGTCAGAGGGACTGGCCTTGATTCTGGACACTGAGCCAAAGAGCATGACAACTGTCTTTTTGGTATTCAGTAAGAATTTGTTTAGTTTTAGCCAATTTTGTAGGAGATCAATGTCTGTCTTCAGGATAGAGTTGATGGTGGATATGTCCTTGGCACTTGTGTATAGAAGCACGTCATCTGCATGCAGAAATGTTGAGCAGGGATCAGTCATGGTGGGCAAACTGTTGAGAAATAGAGAGAAAAGTAGTGAACTGAGAATGGATCCTTGAGGGACACCAACACTAGTGAGGGAGAAATTAGATTTGTTTTTTTCAATCTGGATGAATTGTTGTCATCCGGTGAGGTAGCTGGCAAACCAGGCAGTGGTATCAAGAGAGAAATCCAGAGTACACACGTTCGATAACAGCAATTGGTGGTCCACAAGGTGAAACACCTTAGTTAGATCAATGAAACTGCCCCTGTCTGTTCATGGCAATCTTGACGTCATTGATAAATTGGATGAGTGCAGTAGCTGTGCTGTGTGCATGCCTGAAACCATGTTGTGCCAGGAATAGTAAGTTATATTGTTGTATGTGTTCTGTTACCTGTTTGGCCACACTTTTCTCAAGCAGTTTGTTTAGCACCGATAGAATGGCTATGAGGTGGTAATCATCCATGTTCTTGGTATCATCTTTTTTATGAATGAGTACCGCACGTGCAACTTTCCAGAGTGTAGGGACTGACCCTGAGCAGAGTGATAAATTGAAAAGCCTAGTGACAGGTGTGGCGATGAGAGAGGCAGTGATATTGAGGAACCTGGGTATCAGCTCATCAGACCCAAGCAGGGATGGTCCTCAGGAGATGTAGTGCCTCAGATATGGAGACTGCCCTCAAGTTAAATGGATGAGAAACAAGCTCCACAGTGCAGGATGTTGGAGTTGTGGTCAGGTCAGTTTGCTTTGTGTATTCAGAGAGGTCAGAAAAGTGTGAGTTAAAGGTGTTTGTTATAGTGCCAATATTATTACAGTTTGCACCATCCAGCATCATCTCTGATATCGATGAGTTCCTGCCCTGGCCCATGAAGGATTTTATGTGATTCCAGAAACCTCGATAATCACTAATGGATGATTCAAGAAGCTGCTTGCAGTAGTCCCTTTTCATGGCAAGTATAGATTTTTTACAGGCATTTCTCTGTCTTCTGTAATCAGCCCAGTCTGTCGATGACTTAGATTGTTTTGCTTTAGCCCAGGTCCTATCCCTTACTCTGATGGAGGCTAGTAGGTCACTATGCATCCATCTGGTCACCAACCCTCTGACTCTACATTTTTTGAGGGGCACATGTTTATCTTGAAGCGCATGAAGAGTGGATAGGAGGAAGTTAAGAGTATTCTCTACATCCGATGTCTGATATAATGGTGACCAGTCAGTCTGGTGCAGGTCCACATACAGAGCCCCAGTGTTTTATTTAGAGAAATCTTGAAATTGTATTTCCTTGGGGGGGAGTTTTGGTGTACGTGCACTCCAGATGCAGTATACTGACGTGTAGTCACTGATGGCGTCTGGCAGTGTACCAGAAGCCTGGACCCGTTCTGTTTTATTTGTAATGATCCAGTCTAGTAGGGACTGGTGATTGCTGCAAGAAGATATTCTCAATGGGTGCTATGCACAATGGGTGGGTAATACATGCCAAAGGCGTGTTACCCACCCACAGAGCTCGGTACCTGTGGACAGGTGTGCACCAGTGGCATTCACTACCACCAGTCACCTGTCTGTGGCCACAACCCCCTGGCGTGCAGATCTGTGCAGGGTGGGCATGGGTGGAGTCGCAGACCCAGCTGGGCATCCAATCGGATGTCCAGCATAGGTCCAACAGTGGATCCCTTATGCAGCGAGGTGCGCATTGGCAGTGCCATGGATGTCCAAGGGCCGGTGGTTATGGCAGGTGGGAAGAGGGGATTGCCACTGGCCCTCCGATGGCACCGAAGTAGTGCAGATGGACGGGGGGTATGTGGGGTGGTGAAGGGGGGCTGGTACCGCCGGTAGCGGGGTGTGGACATGCGGTGCCTTAGGGGGGCAGCATCCATGTGCCAGTGCCCTGTGAGGGGTTTGGGTTTGTGGGTGGGCTGCCGCACACATTGTCATGTGCTGGGGTAGGTGGGCGGCACTGGGTGGCCATTTGCTGTGGCTCTGGAGGGCAGATGGGCTGTTTGCCCTGTCCTGCTGTGCATCCCGGGGTGTGTGCAGGGCACATAGGGGGGTTATGACAGGGTTCTCCCTGGCATACCATGTGCCCACATGCACCCCCCCATGGCCAGCACTATGCACCTTTGTGCATGGTGCATAATGCTGGCATGCCCCCCACGTGGTGTGGTCCACAGACCTGGGGGATCAGGTGCATCCTATCTGCACACACCCCCTTGTGCATCCTGCATGGGGGGTGCAATGGGTGCAGAGTGGCTGTGTGCCCCAGATACATGCATGTAGCCACTCTGCTCCATTGGTACATAGGGTCCACTGGGCATGATATGAGCTGTGATAGGTGTAGCTTCCCTAGTGCAGCATCGTACAGACTAGCGTTTTTCCTTGCCCAGTCAAGACTGAAATTGCTCAGGAGGAGAAATTTATTATTTCCTTTTAGGGCTGCCAGGTAAACAATGATGTTCATTAATCCATTTAGAGCACTCTTGGGCAGATTGTAGACACATAAGATATTAATTCTTTTTGTGTTCCTGAGTACCAGAACTGCATGAAAGGCTTTGCAGGTGCATGTAGTTTCAATAGATTGTGCAGTAAGATTAAGATGTTCTCTGAAGTAGAGTATAACTCCACCCCCTCCCTCTTTGGGGAGGGACAGTCTGTTCTGAGAAGCTTATACCCCATTAAGCTTTTAAGCCTTTAAGCTGTTAAGCAGATAGCAGCTGAAAATAATTAAATATATGCATGCTCACAGTTAAAGATTACCTACATAGGAAGAAGTGTGGGGCTCTGCTCAAGTGCGGGGTGAGATCCTGGGGCTGCAAGAGGAAACCAGCTGGGGCTCTGCATTCTTACGGCCTTGCCACCTGTTACACCGATGGCAAAATAAACAGCAAGCAGTCTATGGTGGGTGTGCCCCAGCAGTGCGAGGGTTGCCTCCAATAGCAGACTTCCTCTGGCACAGCGAGGGCTGGGTTACTGGGTCCAGCTCCTAATGGTAGCTTCACTGTCTACCCCAGGCAATCCCGTCACAGTTCTGACCCCCCACTTGGACTTCCCATGGAGATTTGCACCAAGTACTGCTTTCCTTTGTCTGCCCAGGGATGTTCACGCCAGTGGTCAGAATGGCACTGTGCATGCGCATGGGCAGCAATCAAGGTGCAGGCATGGTGGCGGGATGCTTACGGTGATGCTGCAGCATCGAGTGGCAATGCTAGGAGCATGACTTAGGGTTACTTGGTGAGACATAGTAAGGGGAGCCCATTACTGCTCGATCACCCCTCAGCTGTTACAGAGCCACAACAAACAGCAGGAATGACATACTATGGATTACCAAGATAGTGTCCGCTTGAGGATGGTGGCCATCTTTAAAAGGTCAAGGCGGCTATGTTTAGCTCTGGGAGCTTACTGGTACGCTTAAGATGGTGGCTGGGCTTCAGTGGTGGCCACCTTGGGTGAGAATATCAAGGATCCATTATCACGGTATGCTGCTTAAGAACAGCTTAATGGGTCCCAGCTATCATTCAACCCTTCAGGGTGCACACTCTCAGCAGGATCTTCCTGAACAGATTAGCAGGATAAACCAGCAGCATGTTGTGGATTGGGTGGCAGGAGATGGTTTTGCTGCTTGATGAGGTCAAGTCAGCAATGCAGGGCAGGGTGACAGCTGCAGCCTTCCTTCCAGCCTTAGAGGAAGGAGGCTTTCATTGCATCCCTCATCAGGCCAATCAGCTCATGCAAGCAGCTCCAGTCTAGAAGGGGCTGAGGCACCCAGTCTGTGCCATGAATTCCAGCTGTCTAACCACAGCCACCCTAACCCCTCTACCCAAATGCTGAGTTAGGTAGATGGGGGGAGGGGGAGAAGTAGCCAGGATCAGGTGGCTAGCCCACATTCCCCTTCTACTACTGATTATAACCATCTAATGAGCCTTCTGTGGTGGGGGTGATAGTTGTCATTGCAGGTTAAGATGCCCAGCTGACAGAAGAATCCACAGTGAAGGCGACAGTGGCCCTTGAGAATTAGCTGCAGCAGATGTACCAATGAAGAGACACGGCATGGTTGGAGGCATGCCTGGAAGGCGTGGAGGGCCCTTCAACATTGGCAGCAGCAAAAGAGTCACCACGGAGAAGAGACTGGCCAAGCAGTAGGTGATGCCACCAGCTAAGGTACCCCGCACCACACAAGCAGGTAAGGCAAGGTCCGAGGCTCAGCAATTGGGGGCCTAGGAGATTTGGACAATAGTCAGAGCAACTATGGGGGGGTCCAACAGGGGAGGCTGAGGCTACAAAGAACAGGGAGGTTGGACTAGCCCCAGAGGGAATAATACTGGTCTCCTGGGATGCACTTATTGTGGAGGCACCGGTGAGAGAAGGCCGAGCCTCGGGACAGAGGGTGTCAACTCCAGCATAGCCAGAGGCCCAGAAATGGTATGCTGATGAGAAGCTGGACAAGCTCATTGCTCTGGTGGTGGACCTGGCTACTGGGATCAAGAGCTAGATGCAGGCAGGGTCAGTGGAGGGGACAGTGGCTATGGTTGGTACCAGCACTCCAGCAGAGCAGGAGACCCCAGGTGCCAACTCTTAGCTCATATGCCGCCCTGGACTAGCCAGTTGGGATGTACCTGATGGAGAAGGTCAGGCAGCAGATCCACAACGGGGAGTATGTGGATATACTCTCCCTCTTGAAATGACCGGCAGAGCAGGATGAGAAAAAGAAGGATAAATTGGAACAGTCCGATAAGAATAAATTCATAGTGCCTCATACTTATGATAATTGGACTGTGGCATTTGTGGTGCATGCCACAACCATCTTGTAGGTTGAAAAAGATCAGGGCCTGGAGCTATTTAATTACATGCACAGGATCACACTGATGCATAGGCATAAATAGGGGATGGCTTGATTGGAGTATGATAAGGAGTTTTGGCAGCTTAGGCAGGAAGCATCACCCTGGGGTGGGGGAAGATAGATATGATCCTCTTGGTGGAGGTAATGCATGGGGGGTCTTGCATAGAGACAGTGGTCTCCCCCTTAAGGTGACCACACCCCAATGGCATGAGTCAGGGAGTTCGCCCCCTAGGTGTGCTACACTTACAATCAAGGGAGCTGCAGTAGAGCCAGCTGCAAGTTTCAACACTCAGGTATTGCCTGCAGCATCCCTTTATGCAATGTGCATCTCCTCGACCGTTGAAAGGGGAGCTTTTGGGGAAACTGGAGAAAGTTCCAGAAGCCACAAGGGAGCAAACCTGCCCACCCCAGTAAGGGTGGACAGGATTAAGCCCTGGTTGAACAAGTACCTGGACAGACCAGCTGCCCACCTGTTAGAGGAGGGGTTCATGGTGGACTTTCAGATACCATACTTGGGGCCCCCCTAAGGGCTACAAGGCAGAGATTTTGAAGTCTATGCAGGATTACCCTCAGGTTATTTGGGATAAACTGGAAAAAGAGAAGCAGCTGGGGGGGGGGGTTGGCCTTTCTCCACTCCTCCTTTGCCTAACCTGAGGGTGTTCCCAATTGGGTTGGTTCTGAAGAAGTTGCCTGGAGAGTTCAGGATGATTAGCCATCTATCCTACCCAGAAGGGGATTCAGTAAACTATCACATTGATCCATGGTATACAGCGGTTCATTATGAATTGTTTAACGGAGCCATCAAGGTGGTTCACGCAGCTGTGACTAGGGTTCAGATGGCCAAAGTGGGACATTGAGTCAGCTTTCCTGTTGTTGCCAGTGCACCCAGATGATAGGGAGCTCTTGGGCATGAAGTTTGCAGGAGAATATTATGTAGGCAATTACATGCCCATGGGGTGTGCGGTAGCATGCACCTTCTTCAAACAGTTCAGCTCCTTCTTGTACTGGGTCATGGCACAGGCCTCTAAGAACTCAGCCATTGTCCACTACCTTGATGACTTCCTGTTCATGGGGCCAGTAGGGTCCTCAATCTGCAGGTTGCCATGGCCGCGTTTGAGGATGTATGCCAGGACATTGGTGTGCCATTAGCACCGAAGAAGGTGGAACCTCCCAGTCTGGTGATGACCACTTGGGCATCCAGTATGACACAGTGGGCCAGCAGTGCCACCTGCCATAAGGAAAATTGGACTCCTTGAAGGCACTTTTGGAGAAAGCAGAAAACTCCAAGGTTATGCTGAGGAAGGGGCAGCAGTTGGTAGGGCACCTCAACTTTGCCTGCAGGGTTAGCCACATCAGGAGGACATTCTTGATGTGCATGGCAAAACTGGGCAAGAGCTGCAAGAAGCTGCATCACAGGATCTGGGTTATGGAAGGGTTCCAAGAGGACTTGCAGGTCTGGCAGATCTTAGTAACTCATTTCAATGGGGTGGCACTGTGGCAGGAGCCTGGGGATGGCCAGCCCCTGGAGTTGTTCACGGACACAGCTGGAGGGCTTGGGTTTGGGGTATACATCCAGGGTGAATGGTGTGCAGTGCAATGGCCACCAGAGTGGGCAGTGGTGGGTCTGCACAAGCGGATCACACTCCTGGAGTTCTTTCCAGTGGTGGTGGCGTTGTGTGTTTGGGTCTCTAGGCTGAGGGACAGGAAGGCTCATTTCTGGACTGATAACATGGGTGTCATGCTCACCATCAACAGCCAACTTAGGCCAGAAAGTCTCTTAGAAAATCTGATGTGAATTTTTGTCTTGAAATGTATGCTGCTGAACATTCACTTTGGGGCTGTTCATGCATCTAGTGTTAACTGAGTTGTGGATTCTTTATCTTGTTCACAGTGGCAGAGATTCAGGAAGCTGATGCCAGCAGCAGAACAGCAGCCACAGACGGCTCCTCCTTTCCTGTGGGAGGTGGTGCCCTTGAGACTTGAAGATATGTAGGTAATTCCATTTCACTGCAGATAAGGGAAGCCTGTCGCTGTGGGGTAGAGCACTACTTTGCAGCTCAGGCAGAGTCCAGATGGCCAAATACCGGGACAATTCTGGTAGCTCAGCTATGTGTGTACATCATGCAGGTCAAAATGGAAGGATTGTCATCGGGGGTGGTGGAACACCATCTTTCTGGGTTATCAGAGTTCTCTGGGGTGATGGAGTTCACCTACACCACTAGGGCCTTCAAGGTTCAGAAGGTCATGGAGGGCTGGGGAAAATCGTGGGGTGCTCAGCTAGATGAATGGCATCCCATCACACCAGCAATCTTGGCCAAAATTTTTGGCAGGCTTGTCCTTGGGTGTGCTAGAGTGTGTACAAGGCACGGCTGTTTGAGACAATGCTCTTGGCGGTGTTCTCTGGGGCACTCCAGGTATTGGAGCTAACACAGGCCATGCAAGCCAAGGGGTCTCGGGCCTGCTGGCTGAGGATGTGGTGTCTTTGCAGGAGTGGATTTTTGTGCACTTAAGGAAAAGCAAGATGGATCAGAAGGGAAGGGGCCATTGGTGCCCAGTGAAAGTTCCTCCTGGTTCCTCCTGGCAGGTCTCGGAGAGGGAAAAGGCCTACAAAGCCACTTGCCCAGAAATGGATGAGGCATTTTTTCAGCACGAGGATGGCAAGCCTGTAATGGCTTATCAGTTCTGATATATCCTGAATAAGGCCATCTGACAGGCTGGGTTGCATGCTCAGGAATTTGGGATGCATTCCTTTTGGACTGGCACAGCAATGATTGCGAGGAGCCTAGGACTGTGAAATGGAGAAATCCAGGCACTGGAGCACTGGCGGTCCCAGGCATTCTTGCACTACATCTGTCCGCATTTGCAGTAATTTCTTTTGTCTCTTGCAGGTTCCCCAGATGGTGCCAGGAGAATGTGGATCTGTGGCCATTATTTCATTTACTGGGCAGCAGTGAGAGTGGCCTGCCAGCCAGGGGGAAGCAACCAGTTGATATCACTGAAGACAGTACAAATTCAATGACTGGGAAAGAAGAGCATGCACTGGAAGGAGTTACTCCTGAGGCTGCAGGAAGAGGTTTGCACACAGAAGAACCCAGACATCTTGCTGATCCACCTTGGGGGTGAAGACTTGGGGTCTTGGAAGGTGATGGACCTGCTGCTGTCAATGAAGGAGGATCTGCTTTCCATTAGATACTGGTGGCCCCATACAGTTCTCACCTGATTTAGAGGATGCACTGGCCACATGCTAGAGACATTAGAGCAAGTAATGCTGCATTCATTCATGTCATTCATGAAATGGGAACCTTTATGAAATCCATGGGGGGATCTGTGGTGAGACATAAGGAAATGTATGCCTCCCACAGGGGCCATTTGGTGGGGGAGGAAGAGCAAGTGTAGGATAAAGGAATAGACATGATATTGAATTTGTTTAAACATGTCTTGGACGAACAGTTAGAGTGAGAGGCTTGGGGATTTGGATTGTGTCCATCCTGTGGCGGCTCAGGAGGACTGCAGACCAATGATACAGAGGGAAGAAGGGGGTATGAGTCAAATTCTTCCAAAGGACTCATTGCCTCCGGTCGGCATGAGGCCAGGTGACCGCTTGACCCAGACCTGGATGGGGGGGTTGCAGTCCACCCTCATCAGGTTATCCTGCAAGGATAGCAGCACCGGATGGAGGGGCGGCCACAGGAGCCTTGGCCACATGAACTCCCCAGGAGCTACATCATTAATTCAGGCACACACCAGGGGTGGCCCAGGATTGAGGGCATGTGTGTGGGAGGCCTGAAGTAGGTGAGTATCCTCCCGGCTGCACATTCTGCTTAAGAAGGTGTGTTCATAAACAATAAATACATTGCTGCGGCTATTTCCTCCCAGACCTGTGTCTGTGTGATTATTCCAGGCTAAGGGATAGTGGGGGGCTACCAGACACTAGAGAAGCTGCAAAAGACCTGCAGCAGCTGGATGTTTGTCTTGGGCCCTCCCTCCCAAGATCTAGTGGAAGGGAGAAGGTGCCTCCTCTTGAGGTGGGCAACAGGCCCTAGGAACACCCTAGGAGGACATACCACCGAGGCCACCCCAGGGCAGTGGAATCTGGGGGAGGGTGCAAAAAGAGGGGATAAATAGAGCTGGAAGCCAGCAGCTCTTCCTCTTTCATCCCCTTTCTTTGGATTTCCACCCTCCCACCCTCATAAATGCAGGGTAGGGTGGCCAGAGTAGGTAGGGCCCCCTTTGGCACAGTAGGGGTGACTGCATTAGGGGTCGGGGAGTGAGTTTTCCTAGTTTTCCCTCCTAGGAAGGGTTTTTTCAGGTTTTTTGCCTCCTCCAAAGGGTTGCAAAACTTAGTTAAAAAAAAAGGAAAAAGATTTACAATAAATAATAGTAATAATGATGATAAAGAGTTGATAATATTTTAATAAAAATGCTGCAAACTGTTACAGCCATGTGAGGCGGCTTGGGAGGATCACAGACCAATGGTACAGGGTGAAGAAGGGGGACGAGTTGAATTCTTCTGAAGGGCTCGTCGCTTCCAGTCGGTATAACGCCAGGGGACTGCAGGACCCAGACCCAGATGGGGGGTTGCAGTCCACCCTCATCAGGTTATGCTGCAAGGACAGTGGCACCGGATGGAGGGCAGCTGCAGGAGCCTTGGCCATGTGATCTCCCTATAAGCTACATCAGTCATTCATGCACACACCAGGGGTAGCCCAGGGTGAGAGTAGGTGTGTGGGAGGCCAGAAGAAGCTGCATATCCTCCCAGCTGTGTATGCTGCTCAAAAAGGTGTGCTCATAAACAATAAATGCATGACTGTGGCCATTTCGTCCAAGACCTGTGTTTGTGTGGTTATTCCAGGGAAGGGGTAGTGTGGGGCTTCCAGACAAATGGTTCTCCTCATAAGCATGTCTTCCATAAACACAACTTCCTCACCCCAGAATAAAGCCATATTCTCTTTCCTAAAGGTAATTTTATTGACTGCAAAAAGACAGATACTCAAAGCTACAAATCTGGATCTTAACTTCTGGGAAAAAAAGCAATGTTCTGCAGTTCATTGGCATGCACCATTGTAGAACAATAGAAAAGAACCCCTCCTGGCCCAGTCCCAGTGGCAATTTGAGAACTACTGCAATGTGAAACATGAGATAAAAGTAAAATACCTTTACACAAAGTCAATTACTGTTTTCTACCTTTATCAGCTTAAAAGTGTTATTCCTTTTCGGTCCTCTGATGAATACATTTGTTCGAAGATCTTAGGCAGGCTTACTCATAATAAGAGGATTATTTTAACAAGTTCATATGAGATTTGGAAAGCATTCTGAAATGAGCAGAGTAGCTACTTTATTCTTTTCTATTTTTAAGTTGAATGCCCAGTTCTCAAGCTTAATCTTTTAATGCTGAAATAAATTAAGCTGTGGTTTCTGAAATCATTAGTGCTGAAAAAAAGAGTATGGCACTTTTTGCAACACCTGATGCCCTTTGAAAGCAGGGACATGAAAGTATCATGTCTAGCTATTACAGCCACATTCAGGGATGTTCTGCTGCATGTGGCTGTAAATCATGTATTTGGTTAAAAAACAGAATATTTGAAAAAAAAAACATGGGGACTCTACTGTGAGCTACAGTGATAGCTAGAGACAGAGTCAAGAAGATCCAGATATATCACGATAAGTCACAGAAAATCTGATTTTATTTTAACTGGATTAATGCAATATATTCCAATCTATATGGGATATGTCAAATATCACATTTATTTTTACCTGCAGGTTTTGACCTCTATGACTTCATGAGTGTCGGAGCCATGAGTGAGGCCAGTAGAGGTCAAAACTTGCAGATAAAAATAACAGAGGTATTTTTGCCAGCCCATGGCATGTTGTTTATTCAATGACAGGTCCTCTCTGGCAAGATTAGTTCTTTTAATGAAGATTTTACTCTTTCTGTCTGATTTCACTTCCCTGTTTTTAACTGCAGCAGGTGCCATTGTGATGTCATCAGGCATTGTTCAAACTGTTCTTGCATTGGTTAAGAGCTCCTTTGTGACCAGCTTCAAGTGGAAATAACTGCTGATTACCCACCTAAGACTGAAATAAATGATATATTTCCAATTCAGGCCTGTCACACATGAAAATAAATACATTCATTTGCAAATTTGTATTCTCAATCATTGTATAAAACCAGATATATAGTACATCTTGTCACTGGCTACTTCTGTAGGGCTATATATAGGATAGTGCATGGGGAACAGTTGATAACAGGGCTGTTCTTTCACTGAGTTGGCACTATGACAACAGATTACCTCGAGAGCACAGCTCGAGAGGTAATCCGTCATCATAGTGCCAACGAGGTGAAAGATGCCCTGTTGTCAACTGTTCCCCATGCACTTTTCTTTATAGTGTATGGTGGAACGTTGTTTTTTTTGGGGAAAAATATCACTACAGCATGTTTCTGCTTCAAAACATTTTTGCTGGGTTACTAGAAGGAAACAAGAACTTCACATTGTGAACGTTTTCACGCTTGAAATTTTAAATGTTTAAGAACTTTACATTTTGAATGTTTTAATGCTAAACATTGGTACTGCCGCCGACATCGCTGCTTTCCCTGTGTGTCCTGTCTATGGAGTGAGCCCTGTCAAATGCTGCTCGAGGACACAGTGTGACATTCGTAGTGCAGTAGAAAAAAAGTTCTGCTGCACTGCAAACGTCACTAGTGTGTGACTACAAGGTTTCGAAAACGATGGATTTCGGTGGAGAATGACATTCCACCATACACTATAAAAGAGTTGGAGCCTGACACAGAAACCTGATCCTTAATTGAAGTGAGCTGTACACCTTTTCTGAGATTTGCACACTACAGTATGTATACCTCAACTACACCTTCAACACACCTTATAAATGTTGTACATCTCAACTGCACATCAAAAGCTTGTATTTTTACTAATTTACTACCCCAGAGTCAAGACAGGATGCAACACAATATCTTGAAGCAAATGACATGTCACAAAACACTGCATGACCAAAGGTCTTCATTGCCATTGGATTAAACTGTGTCCCTGCAGTATGCTGCAGCACTCTGCAGAAATACTTCAAGGTATTGCATTACATCCTGGCTTGACTCCACAGTACACCTCATCTGTACCTTACAAACTGTACATTTAGCAGTATGCACCTGAACTGCACTTTACAAACTTAACATTTAGCAGTATACACATCATCTGCAGTTCGCAAACATAACTTTTAGTTGAATACACCTCAACCACACCTTGGACTTCTGCCTTGATTTACTGACTGGAAACCTAACTTTTTGGCACACTCCCCATGAGTACTTCCAGGTTACTGGCACTTTGAGCTCAGGCAGCAGATGGATCTCTTTGTTTATCTGGATAGTGCTTGAAAAACAACCAGTCTCTTTTCAGAGCAAAACAATTCCTTGTTTATAACACCAGTTTGCTTGTGTTGCAGAAAGTGGCAAGATCTTATGAGGGTGTACTACTTTGTTATGTGTTTGTCTAGTCTGTATATTTAATGGGGTGGGGGGGGTGGGGGAGTAGAGTCCTGTAACTCCATTGGATGTTTCCTGTGTTTTTTGTAAGGTTCACTATTTCCAGTGACATATGCACAAAATCAGTATATTTTGAATGTCGTTCCTGCAGACTCTGCTCTATTTATCTGTTTAATGCAGGAATTCCTATGTGTTTTGTCTTTGCGCGATTCCTATAATTAGGCAGGCTGTGGTGAATGGTAGTGAGCTGCCCTCTTATTAATACTTATTAATGTTCAGCTTAAAATTAGTAAATTAAGCAGATAGTACACACTTTTTTGTTTTGGCCAAGATATCTGCCCTATATTTAGAGTTTATTTTTAACATCTACTCTGGCAATATTTATGTGTGGATCTCAGTTACACCACTTGATTACATCTCTGGTAAAGGTATTCACATCACTGGGATGTACTTAATTAGCATTTTTAGACAAAAAACAAGTACAGCTTCTGACTACACCCCAGGCTGGGTGTACACCTCACAGAGGTGTATCTAATGAGAATTTTTTAGACACACATCAGTTACACCTAATTTCATTGCACATTCAGTGCACTGCTGTTGAGCCTCATGTACTCCTCTCATACACTAGTGGTGCTGAGGTGCACACTTTAAGATGTACTGAGGTGTACACCTAAATTTAATCCTTAGCTGCACATCAAATACACCTCAGCTGAGTCAGGGATACCTTATAGCCATAAGCAAAATCTGTGACCTAATACGCAGTCCCAGTTGGGAATGGCACAGTTTTGGGGAGCAAAGAGGACCCTATTGTGCCACAAATGGATTGTGCAATACATAGAGTCCAGAGGGCTACCATGGGATGAATCTCTCCATTGGCCAAGTGGCTATGTAAATGTGTCTGCCAGATGCTAGTGGGCACAAACAGGGTTTCACCTGCTAATATGCTGGTGTGCACTAGCCATGGAAGTCTGGGCATGGCACACTATCAGTTGTTTGATACCCTGTCATGCTCAGGGTTCATGGTAAGAGGTGCTACCATCTCAGTCATGACCCCAGCCTCCCAACCTGTACATTTAGGCCCACTTGTGGGTTGTGCTGGCTTTTATTATTCTGATTTCTTCTGTTCATCCCAGGTTGTCCAGAGAGGCCTCTCAATTGCTCCCCATAATTAAATTGATCCCTGCCTTCTAGAGGAACTGCCTCTTGAGTCCTGCTCCCCTGAACACATAATTTTGTTGTATGGTACCTCGTGGATCTCAGTTCCTTGGCTCTCCTGTCTATGCCTTTTGCATGCCTGAGCAATCCTGTCCAACTGTTTGCAACAGATCTTCAGGGATTTTTGCATTCTGATACATAACTGGGGTGTGTGTGTGAGAGTGGGAGTTGTTGACTGTGTAAGGCAAAGTGCACTGTTTTCTTACTGGTCCCAGACCCTTTTCCTGTGCTGTCATGGCAGCGTAAGGAAATCCTTATTACCCCATTGTGTACAGTACAAGTCACATTAAATTGTTCCATCAACTCACTGGTGTAGCATTTTTTTTTGTGATGCTACTGGAGTGGCAACTCAAACTGTTGAAGCTTTCAACTATTTTCCAACCATCCTTCACTACCTATTCAACTCACATATAACTGTTTAGTGAAATGGCAGTAGCTGCATTTTCATGGCATTGTTTATAAATATCACAGCATTCCTTAAGAGCATTGTTTGTAAATATCACAACATTCCTTTAGAGTTGTTTAGTCTGCCTTCTGAAATGAAACTCATAAGCACTCAGCTGAAAATAAAGCTTATAGTACATAACAGCTAGATGCAAACCAATACTAACCTTTTACTAATTCATTGAATTAAACCCTGCACAGATTAGGAAACTCATTGAACAATGCTACACCAGTGAGTTGAGGGAACAGTTTAATGTGACTTGTACTGTATATCCCAACAGGACACAAAACATTACAGTGGTGCAAAGTGGTTGTTCTGAACACTTTTTGGCTCTAAACAGTGACTGTGTTTGGAGCCCCTGGTTCCAAAGATTGTTTTATTTTATGTACTATTGCAAGCATTACTTATTTAGCTTATAAAATTTATTAGAAAAAAACATATTTTACATTTTCTGTAGGCATGGGCAGATAGTTCATTATTTGCTCTGCAAGATAGTATGGGTCAAATTCTTACTATCCGTAGATAATTCTTTATGTAGCCACATCTAAAGGCTTGTTTACACTACCCTCTGCATTGTGCAGTGATCTGACTAAGGGCCTCATCCACAAATATCTGGAACTATGTAAATAAAAGTCATAAACTGAGTATATGCTGTCACTCCATGCCACACAACACCTATGCACATCACCTGAATCACTAAAGAGTTGGTTGATGGACAGTTGCACAAAGATGTGTGGAGAGGGTTGAAGTAAATAGGGCTGGATCCTCAAAAACACAGACAGTCCCACAGAATTCCCCTTGACCCCACCATATATGGAGCTAGAATGTCCTCTGTGGAGCAATGCGGACATGTGAGTTGGGGATAAGTAAGGGAAAGCCTCTTCAGCTTAGGCTTGTGACTGGCTTACTGGACCAGTAATGTGGCAACAAATAAGAATATGTTTCCTGGGTGGCATATACATTAATCAAATCATGTGTGGAGGAAGGATATTAATGAATATAGTATGTGGCTGCTGTGCTGATGGGCTCTAACATTCACAATCACTTCACTGTGGTCGATGCTGATATAGGTTACTGTGGTGCTAGGACAACCCTGAACCCTGACCATGATCAGGCAATGCAGAGGACACTGGCAGACCAGCAGGTGTTGCAGGACAGCATACAGGTCACTGTGTAACTCTTTGCCTAGCATTGCATACTAGTGCTCTTGTTATGAAACCTCAGTGCCATTCCAGTGATTCCCCCCATACCAGGCTGATGTGAGCTCTGGTTGAGGAAGTTAGCAGTACAGTATATTACACCATGGGAGACATGTACAGGCAGCAGGCGAGTGATGACATTCATGATGATCTGGACATTAAGGAAGCCGTGCATCACTCTGTGGCATGATGACCTTGACAGCAAGAACACTGCACGTAAAACCTTCCTGACCTCTCTCTAGAATTGTCATGGATCAGCCGCCAGCATTTGCAGAGCACATCAGACCCCCTTTACCAGAATATCTACCTGCCACCCCAGTGCATACCCCCTAGAGGTGCACCGGATAGAACGCCCGACAACTGACATCCAGCATATTCCCCCCACCATACAAAACAGAACACTTCAGGAAACCACATGTGGACAAAAGCAGCCCACTGTACTGCATACTAAATGATCTACAGAAAAATGCCAAGCAGAGCATATGTGCTCAAACAGAAATAGCATAGTACACAACAGGTCAGTAAGGGATTGGGGGAGTTCAGTATCAGCAAGGGCCTCTCACGGGGGAAGCAGTTGGGTAACAACAGAAGGGGTCTCTCCTTCTACACACCCCCATGATGAGTGTCACACATAATTCCGTTTTTGTTGATCTGGGAGTCACAAATGGCTGCAACTAGTGTAACCAGGTAGAGTATATAGCTTTTGACCTTATCATGCTTGTATTGGACACTGTAAACATAACAAAGCATGTAACAATCTATGGATAGAAGCTTGCAGTCGATTCTGTGATAGTCTACTGATGATCTAATGGGTCACAGAAACACTCTCATTTGGGGTGATGGTGAGGAAAAGCAGTATGGTGTTGGATGATGCATGATAGGGTGGTGGTGTCCTGTCATGACTTGGCCCCGGCGGGCACCTTGGTAAATTGCAGCATCAGGCAAGAAAGCACATGACAAGTGAGTGTATGATGGCCAATCACTACACATTCCATACCATATGTAATGTATAGCTCTACGATATTGAAAGCTACTTACTGTGTAGAACACTGCCCTCCAATCAGAGGGGGGGAATTTGCCTCATACACAAACCACTCATTTGGGCTAAAATATGTGAGGGTGAAGTTGTCTACATCCTGTGGAGTTACAGCAGCTGGCATTTCTACCAATATGCAAAGCAGTGACAGAACTGGATTGCAATGCCACATTCCTGCCATACTGTCATGCAAGTCACAATGGATGTGGGGTAATGGTATATAAACTGTATCCAAACAACCAGATTTGAGCAAGGTCGGTGTGTGCTAGTGGTGAAAGTCATAGCCCATACAGTCTCTGCAGAGTAGTGAGGGCATAATGGTGACGAGTGCTACTGATATAGGGTGGTAATGCAAGGAGATAGCTACAGTGTTAGTCATGTGGGAGCCCCAGCCAGACCACGTAATGAGTCACACATGACATTCTGTTTGTTGGACATGGCATAATTCTACAGTGAGGCTAGTGATGGGTACATCTGGCATATGGCAGGGATGGTGGAGGTTCTGTATGACACTAGAGCCAATGATCACTTCTTACGCAGTAACATACTGGTATATTCCTACTTACTGTAAATGCCATATATGCTATAATTATGTTCATGTAACATTTCACTGTTTGACCAGCTATTAAGGCCTTGGAGCTACAGGATGGGTGGCCAGGACAGGGATGTGAACATGCAGATGGCCTATGCATCTTCCCTTTGTGCTGAGCAAGCAATTGGTGCATTTGGACAAGTATAGTACTGTGTGGTATGTGGTGGAGCCATCACAGATAGGGGCAAGGTCACGGGGGGGGGGGGAGTTGCTTGAGGTCTGTACTGGTGCTGTGTATGATACTGTTATTTGTAAATTATGTATAGTTTTCCATTCTCTATAAACCAAATTTTTGCATGGGGACCTATTTTATATGTATGATAAGACACTCTGTAGAGGTGGTTGTCATAGGTCAATGTACCGTCCTTACTGATGCAAGAACCTAGTGCCTCCCTATTAGTGTTGTGCAAAATTAAGAAATTTCATTGCACAAAATATTTCGTGAAATTTATGCATTTTGTGAAATATTTCGCCAGTGCAAAATGGGAAATTCTGCCCACAAATGGTGAAATTTCACCATTTTGGGGTGAAATTTCACATTTCTTGGTGAAATTTTGCAAGTTTGCACCCCTCAAAATATTTTGTGGAATGGTGGAATTTCATGAAATATTTCACACGTCGAAATACTCTGCATGAAACAAGTATGTATTAATCCATGACAGTCATCAACCCTTTGTGTCATATTGCCTGCTTATATATTGGCTTCCAACTGACTTCCATGGCTTTGGCTTAAATGTGCCTATACACTGCTCTACAAAGCTACGTAAATCACCCTGAGCCTTTGTACATTAGGCACTTTGTGCATGGTACACACACCCCTAGAAATTTGCATGCATGTCTTCACTGAACTAGACATGCAGATTTTGCAATGTGTCAAGGAAACAGAGTCTGGTAAGCAAAGCATGATGGATGTTTGATATTCTGTAAGGTGCCCTCCCTCCAACATCATTTCCAGTTTAGGTAAATGGTGTAATACTGAGCTTTCCATTTTAGAACCACACGTATCACTGTTATTCTTTGAAAGGAACAATAAGTTTGAGTGAATATAAAACTGCTCGCAGTGTTCCTGTTTTCAGAAATTATATTCATACCCCCAAAGGCCACATGCCTTAATAAAAGTTGAAACTGTACAACTGTAGTTTGTATTGTTTTCATGGTATGTACAACATTCTGTACATTCCTTTCATGGAACCATGCTGTGACATTGCAAAAACTTCAGATTCCTAGTTCCATGCAAGGAAGTACACAGAATGTTGTCCATACAAAGAAAACAGTACAAACATGGTTAATAGTTTTATCTTTTATTCAGGTACTGTTCAATAGGAATCCTTTGGGAGGGTATGAATCTCATTTCTTAAACAGGAAAATTGTAAGTAGCTGCACATTCACACAGATGTCTTGTCCCCTTTAAGTTTTACTATTCCCTCTGCTCCACCTTCTTTGTTTGAAGTTTTAACTTCCAGGCTCTGTTGGATTCCACACTAGTCCTGAGCATGCATTGATGTGATTAGCTGAGAGCATCAGTACAAGGACAGAAAATGCCTGCAGCATCTTTGAAACCCACAATTGTACTGTCTGATACTGGCTCCATCCTGTTGCCTCTGCAGTGCTTCTGGACCCACAAATACTGGTCCCCTGGGAGTGCAGAACACAGCAGTGCAGAGAGGTATAGTACAATTCACATTAAACTGCCATGCCAATGAGTTGGTTTAGAACTGTATTTTGAAGCTGTCAATGCATTGGTAACTCACATTGTGTTGTTTTTTCAGCACTTTATCAACTCACAGGTGAATTTTATAAAGTTTTTGTCTGCTCAGCTGATGTGCATCAGTAGGTCGGTCACAATGCAATGCAAAACTGAGTTTCGACTTTTAGGTAACATTTTTTTGTAAGGCTTTATGCTGCATGCAGTAACACTTACATTAAGAAATGCTAAAGCAGCAAATTCATTTGACAATTTAATGTACTTAGTAAAACCAGAGCCTTAAAGGTATATTATTGGGCAATAATGAAGGGGTAAGGTTAACAAAAGACATGTTTACACTTACCTGTACCTACCGCTGTGAGCAGCACAAAGCTGCTGAGCCACTCCTGGTGGATCAATGTGGACAGGACTAGATGCACTGCATGGGTGTTCAATGCTTACATGTATGGGTGTTGTAGTGGTGAGGAGCAACATTTCTTCAGGCACTTTCCATCCATGAATGGATGCTCCTCACCACCTGCAGTGATACTGTTGGGTGGGATCATGGGTCAGGGCATGGAGGGAGGTTGTGTAGAGAGAGAGAGAGACAGAAGGGGAATGTTATTTATTATGAAACAAACAGTAATTGGAGTTTAGGAAGGAGGGAGTGAGGACAGACGGAGCAGGATGGGTGGAAGAATAAAGAAGCAGAGGGCAGGATTTTCAAAACTGCGAAAATGCTACAAGCCCCAGCTGCACTGTACATATTGTATGGTGCACAGGGCTTGCAGCATTTCCTGGCCGACAATCGGGATATTCTATACTGCACGCCAATTGCTGCAAGTTGGACCAACTTTTTATGGTTTAGTGTGTGGCAGTCCAGAGGGTCTTTTTATGGAGCTTTCACCAGGAATTTGGTGCAAACTGCCATAAATCATGGAAACTGTTACAACTGCACCCGAGATTGTGGAATCAGGCACAATTGCGACTAACAGGTTTGGCACACCACTAGAACCTAAGTGTCATAGTGCAGGGCTGGTTCCAAGCCCTTCATCACACCTTGAAAATCCTACCCAGAAAGTGTAAGGAAGTTTTATTTATCAGAAAAAAACTGCTATCTGGGTTTTGGATTTAAGGAGGGAGCACACATAATAAGGAAGTGGATTATTTCTCTAAAAGCCATCTCAGACTAGGTCATGAATTGAAGGAGGGTGCATGCTGAGGGAGTGAGTGGGATGGAGTGGGTTATGGTAGCAATAACCCACAACAGGGTATAGGGTCAGAGGCATTTAAATCATACTGCGGGTTCATTATGAGGCATAATGCTGCAGGATGAGTGCTGTCACAGCACCCAAAGCGTGGATTCAATTCCTACAACCCCATAACCTGGAGTGGGTTATTGTACTTATAATATGGGTTAAGAATGGTTAGGATAAAATAGACAGAAATGTTCTTTTCAGGATGAAGTAGATAATATTTAGTATGTGTGCTTCCACGGCACAAAGTAGTTCCACTGTGCAACTGCTTCAGCAATGCACAGCCTGGAGCACAGACAGGGAAAGTTTCAGTGACTGCCTAGCTGTAAACTGAAGAGAGAGAGACACACAGAGGGGACACTATCTTTTTCACTCGGTCACTGTCTCTCACACTCTCTCTCTCTCTTTGCTGTGTCCCGTGGTTAGTGAAGTACAAATGGGAGCACAGATATGGAACATTTCAGTAACTGCATGGGTGTAAACTGAACAGAGACACAGAGAGGACACTGTCTGTCTCTCGCTGTCAGTGTTTCACTTGTTGTATTTTGTCCCGACCTGGGTGTTTTCTTCTACTCACAAAGTGATGCAGAAAAGATAAACCAGACTGGAGACGCTCCATGACTGACAAGTCATGACAAACAGAGGACACTGAATGAAATGTCCTGGTCCCCTTTTTTACTGAGTGTGTCTCTCTCCCTCTTGGTGTCAGAAGAGGTGCAGGGCTTGGTGCAGGTGGTGAGCAGGGGGGAAGGGGGGCACCGCAAA
The DNA here is from genome assembly GCA_016271365.2 of Neoceratodus forsteri. Classification (NCBI taxonomy): domain Eukaryota; kingdom Metazoa; phylum Chordata; order Ceratodontiformes; family Ceratodontidae; genus Neoceratodus; species Neoceratodus forsteri. Next base: position 357,948,321 of record CM057456.1, read on the forward strand.
TGCTCTTTCTCTCTCTGGACAGAACTCATGGCCATTGCTACTGACAAGAGGGAAAAGTCTGCTGGACTTCTGAATTACATGTCTCTCTCTCTCTCAGTCTCTCTCTCTCTCTCTTTCTCTTGCTTTCTCTCTCTGTCTGTAGGTGCAGGGCAGGGAACAGCCAGTCAACCTGGTTGCTGTCAGTATATTTCATAGCTAGGAGTTTGGCATTGACAAGGTTAGTGACGTGTGTGGGGTTATGCTTGTAATGTGGGGCAGAGTGACAGCATTTTTTCCTTTATTATTTTCCATTTTCTATCACAGATGCTTCCATTTCTGTATCCCACTTCAGCAATGTTCAATGGCTGCCTTTCGCTTTTGCTTACTGCAGTATGGAACAAGTCCCAATGACACTTTCCCTAAGTTGCTCCACAAAACTGTGGATTAAAAAGGGAATTTAATCCATGGCCATGCAGAGTGACTGGATCAATTGGGTTGCACATTCTTGACAACCCATGTTATAAGTGAGTTATATAAGGAATGACAAGGCATTGGTTCCACTAGGTTTACTACATGCCCAGGGGCATAGTTAGGAATGAAACTGATGGCCAAGTGCCTTTTGTCCTTGGAAATGCAGTAAAGCTAGTACAATCAGTGCCATGGATTGTATTATTACACTTCTAAAAATGGATTTTGTTTCAAATAAAAAAAATGTAAAACTACTGAAAAATTATAGAAATATGATTAGTTTTGGTAACATAGTCTCTCCTCTGGAGGACTGTCACTAGGTATTGCTAGTGTGGTGTTGCCACTGTCGTGCTGGGACTATGCATCTTCTTGGTCTTTGTACTGTTGGCATGGAAGTAACAGGAGTGACCTTACAGACAAACCATGCAGTATTTAACATAACTACTATGTGAGACTGAAATAAAAAAGAGAGCAAAGCTGTCTTCCTAGGTGCCTACTTGATGCTTGTAAGTAGCCCTGCTCTAATACACTACTTTTTACTTTGGGAGAGAAAACAATAGTGGCTGTTTTCAGTTAAAATTTGTAAAGGTGGCCACAATGAGTTTTGCCTGCTATGCATCCTGGTTGGCAGGGACTTGATTTTAGTTATTGTCTGTAGTCTCCCAAGGCCATGATTAGCAAGAGAAGTCAGCCAGTCGTGATGCAGGATAGTTCTTACCTATTTTAAAACTCATGATGTATACCCACAATATATCATACTCTGAAGTGTATAGTTAAGCAGTAAGACATGCAGTGTGTGTTATTGTGCAATAACGTCATGCCTCGAGTGTTTGAAACATGAGGCCACAGACCTGTTGCATTCAACACCCATGAAGTGACATTATTACACAATAACACACACATCCCTGGAGTGCCTTATTACTATTGTACAATGGCACATTTTTAGGGGTGTGGTCATGCCCCTATAATTAGGATTGAGTAGACATTTTAATGGTAAACCTGAAAATTTTCACTTTAATAACTTTGCAACCATTCAACAGATTTGCACAGAATTTGGTGTACACTGCCCTGTGGTGTAGTTCTCTTGACATATCAAGTTTTATGTTGGTCAAATTGGCAGATTTTGTGCTCTGCATTGTGAACAAATGCTAAAATTTGCATTTATTTGCTGTTTTTTTCCTCATTGCACTGCAGTGAAACTGTTTAGAATTGTGGTCTGAGATTTTCGGGGTAGGAAGAGCATACCCCAAAGAACAAGCCAGCATTGGTTTGATGAAAAAATATTAATTGGTTCCAAAGTTATTAAATTTTGAAACTTTGGGTTCAGAGCATGCTCAGTTCAATCTTTTGAATAGCTGCATGAACGAAAAAGGATTTTGGTCTGTCGAAAAGGATTTTAACAGCTCATGAAAAAGAAACCTTAGAATCCTTTTTCATGAGAAAAAAATCCTTTTTCATCAGCCACCATCTTGGTTTCTTTTTAGCCTAAACAGACTGTTATGACTCTGCCCAGGGATTTGTTCTGCAGACATCCAAGTATATATCTTGTTCATCAGAACGTCCTTTACTGTTGTATGCCTTTACTTTTGTTTTATGTGGCCTTGGAATGCATATTTTTATATTTTAAAATGCTTGTTCATGACTCGCTACCATTCCTTTTTTGTGAGGTGTCAAAATCCTTTTTTGCATCACAAAAAAGGATTAGGACATCTCACGAAAAATTATGACTTTCTTACGTCCTTTTTTGTGAGATGACCAAACCCTTTTCTCCAGCACATTCCTTTTTCATGAGATGACATAATCCTTTTTCAGGATGCAAAAAAGGATTAGAACTTCTCTGACCAGATGACCTGCCAGTAATCCTTTTTTGTGAGATGTCATAATCCTTTCTCATGGTGTGAAAAAGGATTTTGACACCTCACAAAAAAGAAATTTGTCTGGCAAAAAAGGAATACTGGCATGACCATCTGGTCAGAGAAGTCCTAATCCTTTTTTGCATTGTGAAAAAGAATTAGGACATCTCATGAAAAAGGCATTTGCTGATGAAAAAGGATTAGGACATCTCAGGAAAAAGGATGACCTTCTTAAATCCTTTTTCGTGAGATGCCCAAATACTTTTTCACCAGCAAATTCCTTTTTTGTGAGATGGCATAATCCTTTTTCATGATGCAAAAAAAGGATTAGGACTTCTTCAACCACATGGACCTGCCAGTAATCCTTTTGTGTGAGATGTCATTATCCTTTTTGGTAATATGAAAAAGGATTTTGACACCTCACAAAAAAGGAATTTGTCTGGCAAAAAATGATAACGTTGGTCCGTATCTTTGCTTTTGAGATTTGACCCCAAATTTACAACATGGCCTTTTGGGGACCCCACCTTATTAACAAAATAACTGTCATTATGCAACCCTTGCCCGGAAGGTGAATTTGTGAACAGTTGATGAATTCACCATTTGGGCAGAATTTGTGTAATGAAAGTGATATCGTTCATGAGAAGGAGTCCCCAAAAGGCTATGTTAAACATTAGGGCTCAAAATGTCAAAAACAAAAAGCAGAGTTATGATGATTCATTGGAATTACGCAACTCACTTTCGTAATTTTGTCAATTTAAAATATTTTCACCCCAAATTTGGAACATAGAATTCTTATTACCCCACCAAATGTACAGAACAACTGCCATTTTTTTCAAATCCTGGCTGAAATGAGTTTTCATACCTGCAGTGCAGAAATGGGGTTGTTGCTGTGCAGAATTACGTTTCAGTGGGGATTTTAATTTTTTCACCACTGGGTACATCAGGTGGGGTAAAAACATGACTATAATGACAATTGCATCACTCTTGGCCTATAAATTGAAGCACAGGGGCCCTCTGTGCTTCCACAGGTAAGTACATATATGCATCTATGGAGGAATGGGAGCGCAGGGCCCCCTGGGCCTTGCACTTCCATAGCTATGTACATATATGCTTCTATCAAGGAATTGGAGTGCAGGGTCCTCTGACAAGCACATTAGGATATGACTACACTATCTCAAAAAGTAAGGAAATAAATTGCAAAATGCTTCATTAATACATCAGTTAGGGTTAAAGTAACAAAAGCAGGGAAATGTGGCATTACAGTTTCCAACCTTAACACCCCACCCTCCCACTCTTCAGAGATGATGAGGCATGGGGGGGTGGCATCTAGCCCCTGAGCTCTGACAAGCACATTAGGACATGATTATTCTATCTCAAAAAGTATGGAAATAAATTGGAAAAAAAACTTCATTAATGCATCAGTTAGGGTTAAAGCAACCGAAGCAGGGAAATGTGGCATTACAGTTTCCAACCCTAACACCCAACCCCTCACCCTTCACAGATGATGAGGCATTGGAGGCAGCATTAGAGTCATCAGCCCTAATGCTCACCCCATTCTCCTATGCTAATTTTCCAGTGGAATGGGGTGATCATTAGGGCTGATGATCCCAATGTCACCCCCAATGCCTCTTCATCTGTGAAGTGTGTGTGTGTGTGGGGGGGTGTTAGTGTTGGAAACCCTAACACCACATTTCCCTACTTTTGTCACTTTAACCCTAGCTGATTCATTAATGAAATTTTTTTGCAAATGATATATATATATATATATATATATATATATATATACAGTATATATATATATATAAAAAATGCAGAGATTAGGGTTGTAAAAATGCAAAGTGTACAAAGACAGGAAATGAAAAGACATTAGGGATTTGGGTCTCTGGAATATTGGCAAATCAGTGGTGGTGTTTTACTTGGGGTTGTCAACCCTAATGCCCATCCCAGCCCATAGCCTCCTATCCAAAGCACAAAACTACAGCTCCAACCTAGTGCCATATAGTGATACAGTATGGCTAACATAATCTGTCAAAGCATTCTTAAGTCATCACATTTGACCTCATCTGATTCAGTATAGGGGTGGGCATTTGGGTTGACAACTCCAAGTAAGACCCCACCACTGATTCACTAATGTCTTTTTATTTCCTGTCTTTGTAGGCTTTTTGTTTTTACAACCCTAATCTCTGCATTAACATATTTTTCTGAAAACGAATTGCCCTTCTTTTTGTGATAGTGGAACTGTATCCTCATTTACACAGGTCCCTTCAGGCTGAATACAATATTGAAGACAGTCATGATGCAGTGTATGGGGCCAGCAGACCCCAGCACACATCTCTGTACCCTATGGGTGAGGTTCCCTGACCCACCACAGGGTGTGGCATTTGCACCAAAACACTGCTCCTTCCCTACCTGGGCCATGACTGGTGCTACATGCTGCAGCACCTTCCCCATCAGCCTTGTCCTAGTAAATTGGCTCACTGAATTCACAGAAGAACTCAGCTCACTGGTATGGTAAGGCAGCGTGTTCCCCAGAGGTGCAACGGACATCCCTGTAATCAATGTTACTTAATAAATTATTTGTTTTTTAATATTTTGACCTCAAACATTCAACATATTCTTCTTATGACCCCTCCTCATAAACCCCATAGGTGAAAACTTTCAAATCAGTGCTGAAACGCCATTCCGTGCCACAGGTGCAAAAACACATTTCGGACAGGATGTGAAAAATGACAGCTGTACTGTTTATGAGGTGGTGTAAAAATTGGGTATGTTGAAAATCTGGAGTCAAAATATTGCAAATTACCAAAGTTATGCACCTATACAGAAACTGTGCAACACATGCTCCTAATGTGGCCATTTCTTAGAATTTTTTCACCAGATTTTCAACATGTGCTTTTGAGGACCCTACCTCATGTACACTGGCACTGTCATTTAATTAATGAGTCCCGAAAGGTGATTCCACATATCGACTGTGCCATTTGGCGCCACAGGTGCAAAAACATATTTTGGGCAGGATGTGAGAAATGACAGTTGTACTGGTCATTAAGTGGTGTGAAAAAAAGGACATGTTGAAAATATGAAGTCAAAATATTGTAAATTACCAAAGTTATGTGCCTGCATAGAAACTGCACAATGCATGCTCGTAACATGGTCATTTGTTGGAATATTTTTACCAGATTTTCAGAATGGACTTTTTGGGACCCCACCTCATGAACACTGGCACTTTCATTTTGTTAATTGCTCCCAAAAGGTGATTTAGTGCAGCGACTACAAAATCACTTTCTGGGCCTGAGTAACAAAATAACAGTGATGGTGTTCATGAGGAGGGGTCCCCAAAGGCTCATGTTGAAATTTTGGTGAAAAAATATGAAAAAATGACAAAGATATCAACCTAAGTTCAAAATGCCATTGAAATGCATTATGCGGCACTTACCTTGATTCTTCAGTTCATGGTTTGACTTTGAAGAGTGCAGATGTGTCCCAGTCCACAGAAGATGGCATCTGCTGACCTCCGGAGGTAAGTACTGGGTAAGGGGGGGTGTGGGGATGTGGGTGCTCAGAGGGAGGGCTGGGTTAGGGGTGGGGAGATGGCAGTGATGATAAGGGGCCTTTTTCTTTTTTTCAGTTTACAAAAACTAAAAAGATGTCGCAGGACGGTTTCTCTCTTCAGTGCAGGCAGAATGGGAATGGAAGCATTTCAGTACACTGAGGGTGGGCTCCTGAGTGTGCCATACTACTTGGGGGTTGTAAATGCTGACACGGGGATTGCCCCCCTGATTGGCAATGGGCTGCAAAAGTGAAAAGTGGGGAAGCATCCAACACCCGGGGTACACACTGAATAACAACAAAAACAATAATAAATCAAATAAATGAATGCAATGCCACTGGGGATAGGGGCCCCTGGGGTGCAGCTAACAGTTTGATTAAGCCACAGTCAGGCTGATGGGGCTACAATGACAGTATTCCCATTCCTGACGTACCAGCACAAACCACGACATCAGCAGCCTACACACTATACAACACAGCTGCATTAATATAGGACAGCTGTGTCATATGGTGCAAGTACTATATGGCAGAGTTGTCATTTATTAAAGGCAGCTGTGTGTATAGTACTTGCCCTCTATACAAACAGTTGTCATTTATTAAAGACAGCTGTGTCATATGGTACTTTGCTGTTAAAGGCAAATACATTATGCAGCACTAAAAGTTCCATTATATGACACAGCTGCCCTTTGTTAAACAACAGCTGTGTCATATAGTGCAACCAGCTCCATGGCTATCAGCTTTATTCTTTGGTTCATGGTTGGGCTTTGAAGAGTGCAGAGGTCTCCTGGTAGATAGAAGATGTCAGCATACTATCTCTGGAGGTAAGTATAGAGTAGGGAGTGCTCTATAGGAGGATCGGGATGGGGAGGGAAGGGTGGCAATGACAAAGGACCATTTTCTTTATTTCAGGTTTCAAAAATAAAACAAAGACATCAGGGGACAGTTTTCTATTTTGCAGGTATGCAGATATTATTAATCTATTTTGGGACACTGAGAGTGGGCTCCCTAGTGACCCACTCAACTGGAGTGGGTGAATTACAAAAAAAAAGAAGCAACAGGCTAGCAAGCTAAATAAATAAACTGCCACCGGGGGTTGGGTCCCCCAGTGTGCAGATACCATTGAAGGCATAGAATACTCAGGATGGCTGGGGCTACAATGAGATCCCTGTTCCCTGACCTACGAATGACAACAGCAGCAGGGGTTGCACTATATGACACAGCTGTCATATAATAAAGACAGCTGTGTCATATAGTGCAAACTGCTGCTTTCACAAAAATTCAGTTCTTAGGTTCATAGGTTCATAGGTATAATATGAGTTCGGGGGACATGCCCATTATGAACTCATTGCCTAGTGGCAATAATCAAATTTCTTATTACCCATATAATTATCCAGTTCATATTTGAACTTGGTCAAGCTATTATTGGTGACAACTTCTGTAGGTAATGAATTCTATATAGGAGGCAGCCGCTGTGTATAAAAATTATTCCTTTTTGAGATGTTATTTATTATGGCTTTAAATTTTAAGCTGTGTGCTCTTGTATTATAACCAGTTTCAATTTTTTGGAGGCAGAGAGCCTCACATAAGGCAGGATCATGAAATGATCTATACTCCAAGCATAGATCACTCCTATATGCTCTATATTCGAGAGAGAAAAGACCAAGGCCCAGATATTCAAACTGCTCCCAAAATGTGTGCAACAGCAGGAGCAAGCACAATTCAATTGCGCATATGCGCAACAGACGCGATATTCAAACATGGAGCAGAACAAATTGTGCAAGCAGCCAACGTCTGAATATCGCACAAACTGCGCCATAGCGCAACCAGGAAGGGGAAGCTGAGCAGAAAGGCTGCGCCATAGCACAACAAGGGCAGCCCAGCTGAGCAGTCCAAAGGTGCCATAGTGTAAGCAGAGCCCCCCCCAGCAGAGCAATGGAACTGCACAAACAGGGAGGCAGGCTGGGGCCCACTGCCAGCCATGCCACACATGGGCACAGGAACACACTGCAGAACCAACAAGACACCTGCACACCCCAAGCACAGCATCACTGGGGGTGGGACGGATGATCTACTGGCCCACGGGGACAAGCCAACAAAGCACAGCAGGGCCATGACGCCCCAGCACAACCACTGGCAGGCTGAGACTGCCACACAAAGGGGGTTGACAACCACAGTGCACATCAGCCCCCCGTATGCACAGCACACCCTGCACCATGACCCCAAGACACCATCCATGTGCATTGACTGGCGCTGCAGGAAACACCATGCATCCCCCCCAGCACACGTCAACCTCATGTAGCAGAGAACCATACAAGCCAGACCCACCCTGTGCACCCAGCAGTGGGTGGCAGCAGATGGCAAGACCAAGAGAAAGTCACTGCCACACTGGAGACACCTCCCCATGCACACACACGCACACACACACACACACATACCCAGGACCATACCACCCTAGATGGCATGCACACCACTGCAACTGAGCAACCATAGCCAGCTGCAAATCAGAGACCAACACAGTATTCATATCAAAATATATATGTATTAGAAAAATGTAAATTACAAAATTAACAACAACAAAACTATTTACAAGAGGGGGTAGGGGTACAAGGTAGGGGTGGGCAAGGGGTAGGGATGAACAACTTGGAGAGGGAAGGCAGGGTGGGAGGGATGGGTGAAGTGGGAAGGGGAAGCCGGCCTAAGGCCTAGCAGGCTGGTCCTCTGCTGCCTGGTGCCGTCGTGTCTGGCTGTGCCTCCTCCGTAGGCCATGGCGCTGGATGTCGTGGAGGATGGTCCTGTTGTCCATGGACACCCGGGTGAGCTGCTGCAGTGCCCACTCTATTCGTCGGAGCACAATGAGGCCTAGGAAAATGGGAACACAGTCAATGGCTGTGACTGACCACAACCCTGAACACCACCCAACCTGCAAGCCATATAGCCCAATGTCCCGCACCTGTGATGGTATGCACCCACCCACAGTGAGCATGCACATGGCCAGCCCAACCAGGCGGCACCAGCTATGTGCACCACTGCACACATACACTGCCCATGTCCATCACAGCACAAACAAGGTTGTCAAGTGACATGGCAATGTGGTGCGATGCCAGTTCCACAGCCATGTGCCCAGTGCATGCATGAACCAGCAGTGATGCACACACAGACGTGCAGTGACATGGACAGTGATGAATGTCTCCTGTGTCGTGCATGGTTGTGTTGTGCATGGCTGGTGGACATGCCCACCCCCTCCAGCATGCAATAGCATCCATGATGTAATGATACTCACACTCCGCAAGCAGCTGTGGCTGCTGCTGCTGCTGTGGCCCACCCCTCACAGCACCACCGACCGCCACCAGGGCCCTGCCACGGCCCTCCTCATCCCGTGCCTGCATCCTCTCTGCCCGGCCTGTGGGAGACAAATGTTGAGAAAAACATCAATGTGACTCCAAAGCAGACTGCCCCCTGCCCCAGTGAGAGTGCCTGCCCACACAACCAGACCCATGCATCTCACAACTGCACACACTGACACAGCCAACCATGTCAGAGCCATCACCCATGCACAGCCACCAAAACACACTCACACCCCTACAGAGAATACAGGTGCATAGATGGTACACCCACCTGGCCTAGGCACAACGCCCCTCCTGGCACGTGACCGTAGCCGCTCATGCAAGTCCGGCTCCCTCCTGCGGAGGTCACTGTACCTGTGCGGCACTCAGCAGACCGGCGCCCAGTGACCCCACCAGGTCAGCTGGGCCACTTGCAGCCAGACCTGGGTTTGGGCTATGGTGAGGGCTCCTCCCATACAGTGCCCCATAGTGGGTTCTACCAGGCCACCACATTGGCCACCTCCACCGGCTCCATTGGAATGCCCTCCCATGCCATTTCTCCAACTTTACAGCAGGCAATATGGTGCCCAGTGCCGCGCTATTGCGATGGAAATGTTTTGTAAATAGACCACCATAGGTTCCAATCATGCTGTTCGTACAGCACCATCGGTCCACATAGCACTGTCACCAGACAGCGCAATAGGGTCGTACACATGGCAGCCGAACAGCACCAGGGGACAAAGGTCGGACACCAGGTCAGGGGTCTATGATGCAAGGCCACGCACAGCGCCATCTGACGTCTACGCATCCTGCGTGATTGACCACCTGCATGACAGTGCCACAGTGGACTATTGCACAGTAGTGCCACAGTGCCATATAGTGCCCAGTGCTGTAGCGCCACTGGCACAATGGTGGCCATGGCCTGAATTGCCGATCGTGCACAGCACGTCATCAGCACGGCAGACGCCTGCGTAAGCTACCTGGGCATGCGCAATGCAGTGTACCGCACAGTCACGACGCGCTATTGGCTCAGCTGGCTCAACCAGATAAGTGGAAGCGCAATGGCGCGATATTCAGCCGGCACACGCAAACCATCCGATCAGCCATTCAAAGGCGCAGTGGTGCGATTGCATCTCATTACAGTTGCTCCACTCTAATTTGCATGCATTGCGCTATAAAAGTCGACAGTGGGCTCGCTGGCCAGATTCGGTTACTGCAGGTGAGAGGTGAGTTGCATGCTGTGGGATGTTCTGGACAATGGGCATGGGATAACGCTGTAGACTGCACAGTGACAGGTGTCCACTTCCACCCATACAGATCGCCATGACCGAGCAGAGCCAAGGTGAGGGTGAGAGGGGGACTCCCTTCAGGGTGCCTTCCTCAAGCAACTGGTCATGGAACCAACTCGGCAGAAGGCAATACTGGACCTTGTGCTCACAAGCAGGGACAGTGTGATGGGGGTAACAGTGGGGGAGCACCTGGGTAACAGTGACCACCAGTCATTGTGGTTTGAAATCACAGAAAGAGCAGAACCAAACCACACAAAAACATGATCCTGGATTTTAGGGGCAGACTATGGGAAAATGGGAGATACTTGAAAGAGGCATTAAGGGAATGGGACAGGAATCAGGGGTTGAGGAACAGTGGGCAGTATTTAAAATGGGGATTATAAGAACAACAGAATTATGCATTAAGCAGGTTAGCAAGAGGAAAAGGAAGAGGAGACCATTATGGTTTTCCAAGAGGTAACAAAGAAAGTGAAAGCCAAAAGATTGCATTCAGGCGTACAAAAAGACACAGGCAGAAGGGGATAGGGAGAAGTACCAGGAGAAACAAAGGGGCAGGGAAGTCAGTAGGAAGCCAAAGCTCAGACAGAAGAACACATTGCAAAATCAGTGGGTAAAGGGACAAAACCTTTTACAGGTACATAAGTGAAAAAAGAAAGACAAAGGGAGGGATAGTGAGACTGAAGGGGAGGATGGGAGCCGCATGGAGGATGACAACAGTAAAGCTGACATATTGAACAGGTATTTCTGCTCAGTCTTTACTGAGGAAGAGGGTAATGGGTCTGAAGGGGTACAAGGGTGAGAATGGTGCAGAAATGGACACAAGTCCCTTTACACGAGAAAGGGTCCTGAAGGAACTGGAAAAATAAGAGTTGATAAAGCAATGGGGCCAGATGGGGTGCACCCAGGGTCCTAAAGAACTAAGAGAGGTGGTGGCTGAACCTCTGGCTATCCTGTTTAGCCAATCACTGGAAACAGGGGAGGTACCCAAAGACTGGAGGACAGCAGATGTAGTCCCCTTATACAAAAGTGGGAACAAAGAGGAAGCAGGGAACTACAGATCAGTCAGCCTCACCTCGGTAGTGGGAAAGATCATGGAAGCACCACTGAAGGAGAGATTGGTGGAACATCTGGTTGTCAATGGACTACAGGACCCAAGGCAGCATGGTTTCACCAGGGGGAGGTCATGTCAGACCAACCTCATTGAATTTTGACTGGGTGACTAGGGAGGTGGATCAGGGGAGGGCAGTGAACATGGCCTATCTGGACTTCAGCAAGGCCTTTGACACTGTGCCACATAGAAGACTATTACACAAACTGGGGAATATGGGTGTGGGCAGGACAGTAGTGTGGTGGGTAGGTAACTGGCTGGGTGGCAGGACACAGAGGGTGGTGGTAAATGGCTGTCACTCCACAGAAGGAAGAGTGACCAGTGGGGTACCACAGGGATCAGTGCTGGGACCGGTCCTATTCAACATCTTCATCAGTGACATTGTGCAGGATCTAGAAGGCAGAATTTCACTGTTCGCTGATGACACAAAGCTCTGTAACAGAGTAGACACACCAGAGGGTGTAGACAGAATGAGAAGGGACCTGCAGAAACTTGAAGAATGGTCAAGGGTTTGGCAGTTGAAATTCAATGCAAAGAAGTGCAAGATAATGCATATGGGGCACAAAAACCCTGGCACAATATATCAGTTGGGGGTGAGGATATGGCATGCACCAAGCAGGAAAGGGATCTTGGGGTTGTCATCTCTGATGACCTCAAGGTAGGAAACAGTGTGACAAGGCGCAGGTAAAGCAAATAGGATGCTGGGATGTATAGGCAGGGGCATCACCAGCAGGAAAAGGAGGTCATAATTCCGCTATACAAGACACTAGTGAGGCCCCACCTGGAGTACAGTGTACAGTTCTGGAGACCATACCTATGAAGGACATAGACAGGGTAGAGAAGGTTCAGAGGAGGGCAACAAAGATGGTGCATGGATTGCATCACAAGTCCTATGAAGACAGGTTGAAGGAAATGAACATGTACTCCCTGGAGGAGAGGAGGGAGAGAGGGGATATGATAGAGACATACAAGTATCTTACAGGGAGGAACAGGGTGCAGGAAAACACTATTTTTAAGCGAAAAAGATGTTCCAGGACTAGAGGGCATGGGATGAAGTTGGAGGGAGGACGATTCAGAGGAAACATGAGAAAGAATTTCTTCACAGAACGGGTGGTGGACAAGTGGAACACCCTGCCAGAGGAAGTGGTGGGGGCTGAAACAATCACGGGATTTAAGAATGCATGGGATAGACATAAAGGAATTCTAGAGGTCAGGGGTAAGGGGAAGTAGACTTCTAGGAAAACAAACTGAACTTACAAGCTCAAATGGGCAGACTGGGTGGGCCATAGGCCCTTATCTGCCGACACTGTCTATGTATCTATGTATCTATGTATCTATGTGAGGATGGTGGGTGAAGGAGGAGGAGGCCCAACTTCACCACGGCAGAGACTGAGGCCCTCTTCCAGGCCTACCTGGAGGAGGAGGCACTACTGAGTGGATGGCGGGGCACCCCTCAGGCCCGTGCGGCTGCATGGGAGGGGGTAGCCCAGGCAGTGAACCTGCACGGAAGCCACCAGTGCTCCATGCAGGATTGCAAAAAGAAGATTGGGACAGACCGCAGGAGGGTGAAGGAGAAGGTGGCAGCCCTCAGGGCGGCACGTGCTGGCACTGGCGGGGGCCATCCAGCGGTGGTGGAGCTGACCCCGGCTGAGGACTGACTGGCTGCATCAATGCAGCGCAGTGGTATTGAGGGCGTACCAGGAGGTGGATTCCAGTCAGGTGGAAGCCCATCACTGCACGGTATGACATGGTGGTGGTGTTGGGGGGGGAAGGTTGTTCACATGCACTCACATGTCCCCTCTTTCTGTTACAGATCCTGTTCATCTTCAGGGGACGGTGGTGGTGAGCCCAGGCAGTGAGGATGACCTGCTGGACATGGAGGAGGGTCCATCCCTCTGACACCAGCCAGCATGCACTGCACCAGCATGCACGCTGGGCTGCCAACTCTGGTGTCGGTGATTGAGTGTGGGGTGCACAGCCTGTGTCCCAGCAGTCTGGCATGCAAGCATGCCAGCACGCTGTGACTGTGGCTGTAGCACGTACCTGCACCATTGATGATGCAAGGACTGCAATGGGCAGTGACATGTGTGTGTCCCATGACGGACACACAGCAGGCCAGCACGTGCCCCTGGGCCTTGCTGGTTCCAACTTGTGTGCCAGCATGTCGGCACAGTCCCAGGCTGTGCCTTGTCAGCACCGTGGGGAGCACCGGTGGCTGTGCAGGTGTCTGGCACTGCTGCGCCCACAGCGGTGGAACCAGTGGTCCCTGGCACAGCGGTTGGAGGGCAGCAGCAGCAGTCACCCACCAGGTCTGGGGGACAGTGTCCAGCGGTGGCACATGCCCACCACCCTTTGATACGCCCATTCCTGGTCCAGGTGAACAGCGCCCACCCTCAAGGGGTGTTGTGCATCAGGACCTTCCACACCCTGGGGGACAGGATGCCGTTGTGGCAGAGTACCCATTGGACGAGCACACCCACCTGCTGTGGGAATCAGTACAGCAGCAAAGGCGGTTTGCAACGTCTGTGGAGGCACTGTGTGCGGCTGTGGAGCGGCACAGCAGGGAGTGTGCTCTGGACCGTGCAGAGATGGTCCATATGCAGATGGTTGTGACCGCCGCCATTGACAGGCAGACCCAGGCATTGGTCGCTGTCGTGGCTGCATTGGGCACACATGCAGGTGCTCCTGTACCGTGCACCCCACACAGTACGCTCTCCACTCCCCATTCCCGGCATCGTGCGACACCAGGCCTGTTGACGCCGGGTTCTGCTGTGGGCATCCCAAGCACCCCTGGTGCAGGTATGTTTGGCATCCTACAGACCCCACTGCGGACAAGGTCACGATCGCACAGTGGGACCCCTCGTGGTCCATCAGTGCCACCCCATGTGGCCCCTGCTCAGCCTGCCAGTGCTGTTGGGTCTCAGCGGGGCCACCCATGCATCTGCAGTGGCCATGGAGCAGTGCAACATGACTGACCTGTCTCCCAGTGTGGGCCCTGTCTGCTGCTGCCCTGTGTGCACTGTGCATCATGGTGGGCAGTGCACTGGTGGGTGCCCTGCCCATCACGCCGACATACGGACCACCTGCACACCATTCCGACTGCTGTCCACAGGTGCGTGTGCATGATGATGCCTGCATTGTACTGTACACCAAGGTGCAAGGGTGCTCAGCATCTGACACACGTGCTTGGACAGTACAGGTGGTGGGTGTGGTCTGTGGATCTGTGTGTTTGCTATGTCTGTTCCTGCTGTGCTGTGCACCTGCCCATGTACGCTTTGTGCCTGGTGTGTTTGTGTGTGTGTGTGTGTCCATATGACTGTTCACCCCTCCCTGATGGTGTGTTTGTATGCCTGGTCCCTTCCACCCCCCTTGTCGTCATGCACCCCTGGTGTGTTACTCTGTGTGCCTGTGGGTTGCGCCAGGACAGTGTTGTTTGCACATGGCCCCTTGACTTACCTGTGTTGTGCATAATGCTCCTCCGTGATGGTGTCCCGGTGCAGCTGGGCCTGCCAGATCAGTCGGGGGTCCCGCCGTCCAATGGGGGGCTGCTCATCACCATCAACACCGGCGCCGCTGGCGTCCCCATCGCTGTCCCCCTCTTCAACCTGTACGGCTATCCCACAGTCATTGGCCATGTTGTGCAGGATACAACAGGCCAGGAATATCCCACAAGCTTTTGAGGGTCTGTACTGTAGGGCACCGCCAGAGTTGTCTAGGCATCGGTAGTGTGCCTTGAGCATCCCAAACACCCACTCAATGATGTTGCATGTGGCGGCATGTGCCTCATTATAGCATTGCTGTGATGGGGTCATGGGGCGCCGGTACGGTGTGAGCAGCCAGGGACAGAGTGGGTATCCGCTGTCACCTGTGTGGAGATAGTGGAGATCAGTCTCATGTTCAGGTCCATATTGCCCATATCCCTGTGTGCAACTGCCATGGCACCTGTGGCATTCCCACCCTTGCCCCGAGTTTGCATTTCCTACATGCGTACTCACCCACTAGATGGCCTGTGGGGATGTCCCCACTCTTGAATCGATGGCACAGTGTGGACTGATGCCATATAAAGGCATCATGTGCTCCACCAGGGTGTGTGGTACAGACATTGATTATACGCCCAGTGGCATCACACACCACCTGGCAGTTGACACTGGGGAAGCCCTTTCTGTTCCTGTATGCGGCCCCCATCGAGACCAGGTGGGTGCTAATGGCCACATGGTGCAGTCTATGGCCTGCCCAGCACCCATGCACATGCTACCCTGTGGAATGCCTGCATGTTTGCTGTACGCCTGCCACGGTGCTGGGGAAATGGATGTGCTCCGCAGCATGTGGCAGCAGTGCGCTGAGGAATTGGGTGAGGATGCGTGACGTGGCCGACTGTGTGATGCCTGTGGTGTCCCCTGTTAGCCTCTGGAAGGTGCCCGTGGCGAGCAGGCACATTCAGGCTGTCACCTTGGTCTCCACTGACAGAGCATGACTCCGTCGTGAGGGTGCCTGCATCACATCACTGCACAGCTCACAGAGCCGCCTCAGTATTTCCCTGTTCAGGCGGTACTGGCCCAAGATCTCTACATCTGTGTACAACTCAAAGCTGATGCGGGCACGGTACTGCCTGTTGGGGGCGTACCACCGACGGGCACCTCCATGGCCACGTCCCCCTGCACCTTGCATTCTCACCCCCCTCATTACAGCTTCCATGTGGAAGCTGCCACTGTCCATCTCCCTGGCTTGTGCCCCCGGCTGATGTTGCTCTGTTACCCCCGTCCCTGACTGCTACTTCCACTGCACCGGCACCCCCGCTGGCCTCTTCAGCCTATGGCCCACACTGCTTCCCTTGCCTGCCCTGGCCTGTCACTGTCTGTCATTCTCTCTCTCTCTCTCTCTTCCCACTTGGCATCCCTGTGGCGCTCTTGTGCGCTTCCTTGAGCCTTTTTATTTGGCTCATTTCCGCTGGGCGCCAACTTCCGGCTGGTCCGCTGTTGACTGTCCGCAAGTCTTTTGGATATCGCATTGCGCTTTATGTATGGATCCACTCCCCTTCGCTGTACATGCCGTCATTTGCATTGCACTGTTGCTCAGTATTGCTCGTGGCGCAACTGCCTCCTGCTGAATATCGCAGAATGGCGCACTTTTGGACTTGTGCAGGCACAACCCTATTGCGCATGGCGCAACCCTTTTGAATATCCCACCCCAAGAGTTTTAAGTCTGGTATTGTAATCTAGGTTAGATAGACCTTTGACCTTTTTTGTAATTCGTCTTTGAACTTTTTCTATTGATGCCTTTCCTCCCACAGACATAGGAGTACGAAAAGGAGCACAGTAGTCAATTTGTGATCTGACTAAACTTAAATATAGTGGGATTAAAACATCTGGCTCCCCGCTCTTTATATGTTTAAGGATACAAAAAAGTGTACCGTGACATTTTTTAATTATGCTGTTGTTGTGTGTCATGAACTTTAAATTATTTGCAATGGTAATGCCCAAGTCCCTTACAGTTGTAACAGATTGTAATTTATTGTTGTTTATAATATATGATGCCTGCATATTGTTTTTACCCAAGTGCATCACCTTACACTTGGCAGGGTTAAAGGTCATTTTATTTCTTACTGACCATGTTACTAAGTCATGAAGGTTAGATTATAAAGGTCTAACTGAACTGGAATTGTTAACAGTGCAACCAAGCTTGCTATCATCAGCACATTTGTGTATCCAGACATCATTTGTGGTTTGCATGCTAGCAATTAATAAATTAAACAACAAGGGGCCCAGTACAGAGCCCTGTGGAACACCATTGCTGACTTCTCCCCAATCAGACAAAGGCCCCTTAATTCTGACCCATTGTTTCCTATTATTAAGTCAGGAATTTATCCATCTAACAATATTTGCACTGAAACCATACCCTGTCAGTTCCTTGATCAAAATTCGATGGGGAAATGAATCAAAGGCTTTCTCAAGGTCCAAAAAAATAACATCGACTGGGAGGCCCCGGTCCAGTGCCATACTCACTGGCTCAAAAAAATGTATAAGATTAAGTTGTATGCTCTACCCTGAACGAAACCATATTGACTAACGTCCTGAAAGTTTACATTCTATAAATGCTTGAACATTTTTTTCTTTAAGATCCTTTCCATTATTTTACCTGCGCAAGAGGTGAGGCTAATAGGTCTATAATTACTAGCAAGATGTTTATTACCACCCTTGTGTATAGGCACTACAGTAGCTACTGTCCATTTCCTTAATGCGCAACCCTCATGAAGGGATACATTAAATAGAAGTGTAAGTAGGTCCACTAATTCAGTGGCTAATTCCATAATGAATTTTGCAAGGTTTCATCAGGACCAGCTGAGGAATCAACTTTGGTGGCATGTATAGCAGTTTTAACTTCTTCGGGGTAATCAATGGGTGTGGTGCATCAGTTTCTAAATTTTCTAGACAAGCAACATCTTTGGTTTTAAAAACATTAAAATAATAGTTATTAAATTCTGTGGCCATGTC
The DNA here is from genome assembly GCA_016271365.2 of Neoceratodus forsteri. Lineage (NCBI taxonomy): Eukaryota > Metazoa > Chordata > Ceratodontiformes > Ceratodontidae > Neoceratodus > Neoceratodus forsteri. The sequence goes on from CM057456.1 coordinate 357,966,378, forward strand.
CAACTCGTTAGTAAGTGGCACATTATCTTTAACTGATATGAGCTCTTATGGGCCTTTTGGTCTTCTTGCTAATTTTCGCACCTTAGTATGCACCTTTAATTAATGGACCGATGGAAGGTTCCTTTCCTCTTAGTGTTCTGACATAATTGTAAAACTGTTTCTTATTGTCCTTGGTCACAGTAGCAAGTTTTAGTTACAGATTTTTCTTAGCTGCTCTAATTGTCTTTTTACATTGATTAGCTAAACTGGTAAATTTCAGCCATTTCTCTACCAAAGAATCTTTTTCATATTTATTATATGTTTTTTTTTTCTTATTAATCTTTTGATCTTGCCATTCAGCCAAGGAGGAACTATTTTATTTTTGTTGTTATATTTTTTACTCTTAGGAACCCAGGTTTTGATACAATAATCAACTTTATTTTTTACAGCTGACCATATCTGCTCACTATTTTTATTTTTTAGTTCTTCTTTCCAGTTCTACTTAGTTAAGTGACTTTTAATGGCAACGTAGTTTGCTTTATGGAAGTTCCTAGTCTTTGTAACACCACAATTTGTGGTTGTACAATATTTACTACTCCATGAAACCATGTTATGATCACTGTCACCTAGAGGTTCAATATCTTTGGGTAATTCCTCCATATAAGTTATGTTGGTGAGGATGAGATCCAAGATGTTTTCCTTCCTGGTCGGTTGAGATACAAGTTGATCTAAATTATGCTGAAGCGTTAAACCAATAAATCTGTGATCTAATTGAGACTTCCCAGTAAGTGTCTGCAAACATATAGTTGGCAAATTAAAATCCCCCATTAATATTAGATCATACTAGTTTTCCAGGTGTTCAATAGTTTGTAAAAATATTTCATTGCTATTACTATCCAGGTTTGGGGAATGGTAACATAACCCAATTGTTAATAGTCTGTCAGTTTGTATTTATGCATATACAATTTCAATGTCAACTTCTGGATTAGCATATATTGGAATTTGTGTACTATTCAGGCTCTTATTAATAAACAAGGCAACCCCACCTCATTTGGAATTTTGTTGATTTTTAATATACACTGAATAACCTGGGATTTCAATACCCCAGGTTGATTCTGTGAACCAAGTCTCCGTAGCATCAACTATATCTATATTTTATCTACATAAAATGCATTTTAATTCAACTAGTTTATTATTTAGACTTCTAGCATTGAGCAGTAATATATTAAGATCTGTAGTGGGAATATTTAGGGTAGTATTTTTTAATGTGTCTGATGCTTTGGGAATATAGACACTGGGGACATTAGTTTCTATTTCAATAAAGGACATTAAGAGGGGATACTTTATCCCCCCCAGTTAGTTTAATTAGACACAATGAAATCATCAATTTTGTTTTCCCAACACTCTAGTGCCAAATTTATTTAAATGTAGTCTGTCTCTGAATATGAAGTCTGGGTTATATATATAAATTATTCCCAATGGGTAAGACAAGGTATATTTTGTTTAAGACACCAACAACGAAGCCATTTATTTAGAGATTTAATTTTCTCATTAATGTAGCTAGTAGCCCTAGGGACAGGAAGAATTTTTGAAAAGGTGATCTGACAGGTCAAGCTCTACTAGTAGATTGTGCATACCCACAGTTTCTTCTTTGATGCTCTGAACATCTTGATTAAAAACATTGCTTACCCCAGCAAGAATTATAACCAAAGGCTTTCCCCCCAGTTTTCAAGATGTTCCTGGACATTTTTGTAATGTCCAAGATTTTAACTCCTCTAAAACTAGAGTCAGTCCTATTTGTTTTATCATGATTACAAGTAACCCTGTTCAAGTTTTTAATAATAGAGTCACCCAACAAATAAATTTGCCTGGGCTCAATTTCATTCCTATCAGTAAGGTCCATGAGATTATCAGACTCTGCTCCATTCCTATCTGTCAAGTCCATTAAATTTTCAGAATTGGACTGTATGTTCACATTACATAGGTCAGACAAATCAGTCGTTAATTGTTCACAGACAGTTGTATGTATATTAGGAGGAATGTCACTTGGGATAGGGGGACTATCTTGGTCTTGCAAATGTATTAGAGGATCAAAGTTGTTTTGTGTAGGAATGTCAAATAAGGCTGCTTTCCTTTCTTTTTTACTTCCTTTTTTACTCTGGACCTGATACCATAAATCCTCACTGTGTATATATATATATCTTTTTTTTTTAATTTAGTTTTTGTTGGGTAAGTGCACTAGACAAATCCTGCCTATTTTCAGGCACGACCCAGGGAAGGGGGATAGAGATGGATGCCAACTGACCTTGAACCAGATTAAGCTGTTTGTCCTCCTTTTCCCTAGCTCACTTCCTATTTGGGGTATTAGTAGGATGAGAAGATCTGTTTTCATTTATATGTGCCCTATGATCCCATATATTGACTGCAGGTATTGAGTTAGCACAAATACCAAGTGTAGAGGTGACTGTGAGTGAATCAGCCCTGTTTAAATGGGCAATAGTGTTAGCGTAACTTTTCTCCAAGGCAGTTAATATGTCATTGAACAGGTTTTTTAACTGGGTCATATCTTCATTTTGGATACATTTAATACATGTAAAGCTTTTATTTGGACCCACATCGGGTTCTATGCTGTACACAGCACATACAGTACACCTGTGCATAACCTTGCCATCACCTGAAGTAATAATCTCATCTATTTTGCACTATATATGGGGTCAAGCAGACAAGACTGAAATCTCCTGGGCACCTTGGCCCAATATATTACCTGATTTACATGGAGTTATATATAAAATTTAACTTTGTAGTTCCTTCCACTCCTTCCAGACATGCGCAGACGCATGTGTCTTTGTGCATGTTGAACACACGCTTGCCCTGCTAACCACAGGCCAAGCTTTTAAGTAGAGAGGTGACCCAGAAGTGAAGATCTCAGGTCACGGTCCACCCTCCAGCCAAACTGCACCAAACCAGCCCAAAAGTAGGTATTTGGTGGAGAAAAAAGCTTGATTAGCTAAAGGAATGCCCCAGAGAGCTAGTATTTTAAAAACCCCACTGGAATAAGCAGTTTGTAGTTCACATTTATGTACACCGAACTACTGCTTCTCTTCCTGCTTCCTATTTAGGGGTGCAGGACTCCAAGTGATGAAACACACACAGTTGCACAATTTTAAAGCAAAAACACAATTAAATGTTTCATAAATTCAGAAAAATGGCTGTGTAGGCACCTCCAGAATATCAGAGAGGCCAAACAGTAATACTTTCATCACAGGCCGAGCTTTTAAGTAGAGAGGTGAACCGGAAGTGAAGATCTCAGGTCACGGTCCGCCCTCCAGCCAAACTGCACCAAACGAGCCAAAAAGCAGGTATTTGGTGGAGAAATAAGTTTGTTGAGGTAGAGAAATGCCCTAGGGAGATATTATTTTAAAAAAATGCACTGGAATAATCAGTTTGTAGTTCGCATTTATGTACACCAAACTACTGCTTCTCTTCCTGTTTAGGGGAGCAAGGCTCCATGTGATGAAGCACTCATAGTTGCACAATTTAAAAGCAAAAACACAATTAAAAGTTTCATAAATTCTGAACAAGGGCTCTGTAGGCACCTCCAGCATATCAGGGAGGCCAAAACTGTTGATTCTTTGAACTGCGCATGGTCAGAAATGGAACATTTTTATTAAATCATTTAAAATCTACTTAACAGCTTGACCTAAAAACTACAAAAGGACATACCTTGTACCAGCCTCTATCAAACCTGAAAGTGTCAGGTTTCAGAGCCTCCTACTTTTTTAGTTATTGAGTGGCAAAAAAAAAGTCTTAAAAATGTTCAAAAAAGGAGACTTTTGGCATTTTTGCACCTCTGTAACTTTGCCTGCCCTGGACCGATCTACATGAAATTTACAGGATGAAGAGATCCTGGTACAGAGGCTGTGCTTTCCAAATTTCATGTAAATCGGTTGATAGACGAAAAGTTATTAAGGTGCAAAGATTTGAGTTTAACATAGAAGTGCTTACTCAACCCTAATATACAGGCACTATCTTGCCTGTATAATATATAACTGTGTGTGTGTATAAGTAATAGATAAACCACTCTGAGGTGTGCGGACACGCTCTGATACATGCACACCTTGATGTGCGTCGCATGAGACTGCAGCCTGCGTGCGTCAACCACCCAAAGCGTGCATATATCAGAGCTCAAGATGCAGGAGTGACAATATTGCCATAGCACACAATCTGCACATCATATATTCAATTTATACAATAGGGCCAGGAGTTTCAGAAGTATTGTTATGTTGTCTTGTGTTCTGTTCTTGTTTATGTGTTTGCTCATTCTGTGTGTGAGTTTTTCTGAATGGGCTGGCAGTATTACAAACTCTGGTAATCAGATGAGTGTGTTTTTGCAATGCTAAATGAACAAGTTTTAGGTAGGAGTGAGAAACAGACTATTTTGTGAAGCTGTATTCTTTAGAAGACTGGCTGCAGTCAAGCTGAGAGCATCATAGTAATTGTAATGGGCTGAGAGGCAGAGTTTGAGGAACAGGTGAGTGTTTTAGTGGTAATTGAGTTAGCTGCAGGCAGCAGTAAGGAACAGACTGTTCCGTGAAGCTGTGTTCTTTAGAACTTTGGCTGCAGTCAAGCTGAGAGTATCACAGTAATGAGCTGGAAGTTAGAGTGTGGGGAATAGGGGTGATAGTATTTTGTAATGCTGAGTTAGCTGCAGGCAGCAGTGAGACCTCTCATGTAGTTCTGGATTTGTGTCTATGGTAACAGCACAGGTGTTTTTTGTATGCTGAGGGGAATGCTGCCTAGAGTGATATCAGTGACCTTTTGTGTGACCTGTGTGTGTAAATGGCTGATATCATCACAGTAGAGCAGAGGGTAAAAATACCACACTGCAGTGGGTGATACACTGTTTTATCTCACTCATTTATTACTCACCCCTATTGTGTGTGTGTGTGTGTGTATATATATATAATAGCTGTACGGTTGTGTAACTATAGCTAGGGTTGCACGACCACTTCTAGGTTATGCCCATATCTTTGCACTTTAATAACTTTTCAATCATTTGACTGATTTATCTCAAATTATGCATGCACCATCTGCTACCAAGTTTTGTTCTGGTCAGATGTGAGGTTGTGGAGCTATGGAGTGTCAAAAAAGTGCAAAACATCACTTTGTTGGCCATTTTTTGGCAAATTCATTGCTCATGTCTACAGCCCAAATGGTTTATGCATCTGGTCCAAACATTTCAAGGTATAAGGGAAGTGGGTCAGGGAAGTGCCTTTTGAAGGTTTGGTGAAAACATATTAATCTGTTCAAAAGTTATTAAAGTTTTAAGTTTCCCATTATAGCCTATGGAGAAAAAATATATGTTTCCCTCAAAACATAGAAACATAGAAGTTGATGGCAGATAAGGACTGCAAGGCCCATCCAGTCTGCCCCAGTACTTTTAACTTTTGCTAAAGCACTTTTTAGTGTCGTGCTTGGGTGTTTTCCATTTGTGCTGTCACCATCTTGTTTTCAGGTAGCGAGGCAGAAAAAACATTGTAGTTCAAAATATACTGCCCCTTGCTGAACACCAATAGTTGGGTTTACCTAATTGGGGCCCTAGAAACACAACCCTGCCATTAGTTTTTCACCAGGATGCCAAGAAATTTTTATTTACATTTTTTTTTTACCAGGAGAGATACACTAAGCTGAAATCTTGTTTGCAGGTGCGACCTGAGAGCACAAGGAAGTTAAGTGACTTGTTTAAGGTCACACAGTATGCAGGTAGAGGCTGCGGGATTCAGACCTAGGCCTCCAGATTTGCAGCTTAGAGCCTTAAACTACTGTGCTATACTGCCCCTTTTTTCCCCACCATCTTAGCCATGGACTTTCACACAAAATCCGTGGACTTTCATGAAAGTTCCACAGGTATTTTAATTAAAGTCCCACATCTATAATGGCAGAACTTTCACGAAAGTTCCGCAGTACTTGTGTGACTAGTCCCCATGTGAACCAATGGGACTTTTAGAGAAATTTTGCAGAACTTTTGCGACGTTCTGCAGTTCAAGAGGCTCAAAATACCAGTTTTTTTGCCACTTCATAGCAAGACAACAGGACTTTTGCGCTGCAATTTGCAGGGTGGTGAGCCCTTGCCCCACAGAAGTGCCCTTTGCTGGTTTGGTGAAGAAATATACACTGATTCCATAGTTACAGCACTAAGAAGTTGCACATTTTCCCATAAGATAACATTGAGGCCATCACAGCACCTTTTGGTGGCTATATCTCGAAAATGGTTTGATATAGAGATTTTTTGCTAAGTGCAGTTTAGCATGCATGGAGGTGGTTAGGTCATGAATACAAACATGAAATAATTTTTTACTTAGTTGCTATGGGATATTGCCAAATAACTGTTACAATAGTTACTTGTAATGCCTCTAGGCCTGTGCTATGTGTCTGTACTCATGGGTATTTGGGAGTGCAAGGCCCAGAGGGCCTGCACTGCCACCTATGAATACTATTTATGGTAAAATGGGAGTACTGGGCCCTCCTATGCTATGCCTGTACATTCATGGGTGGGTGAGAGTGCAGGGCCCAGAGGGCCTACACTCACACCTATGGATATGATTATGCAAAACTAAAAGTACAAGGTGACTCCTGCATTATGTCTCTATAGTTATAGGTTGGTGGGAGTGCAGGGCCCAGAGGGCCTGTACTCCCACCCATGTATACCATCTTGCAATAGCGGGAGCACAAGGCCTTCAGGCGCTATGTCTCTACACTTATGGGTGGTGGAGCAGTGGCCCAGAGGGCCCTGTGCTCCCACATATGCATCCCTTTATGCAAAACTGTGAGCACAGTGCCCTACTGTGCTATGTCTGTACACTGATGGGTGGGTGGGGGCACAGGGTCTGGAGGGCCTGCACTCCCAACTACGTATACCATATGAGTAACATTTCACTTTCTCAAAAAAAAGGGACATTACAAAAAACTCTGTTAATGCATTAGTTAGGGTTGATTGCACACTGAAAAAAAGTCTGGAAATTCGATGTTAGGGTTATCAACCCTACCCCACCCTCCACCCACCTTCCACAGATCAACAGGCATCGGGGTGTGCCTTGGAGCCATTGGGCCTAACTCTCACCCCATTCTCCTATATTGTACTATCTCAGCTTCTTTACACATGGAATGGGATGAGAGTTAGGGTCTAGTAGGGCCACTACAGTTAGAGTTGAGTAGGTACTTTAATAGTAAATTCAAAACATTGCACTTTAATACATTTTCAAGCATTAGTCCAATTTCCCTGAAATGTTTTATGCCCAGTGTGCTGGTATAGATCTCTGGATCTGCAAAGTATTGTTCTGATTGGATTTGTGGTTGAGGGTCTGCAGAGTGTGAAAAAGTGTGACCAAATCTTCAATTTAGTGGAATTCTTTGCTCGTCTCTGTAGCCTGAATGGTTTGTCTGACTGTTATGAAATTTTCAGGGTATATGTGGGCTGGGTCAGGAAAATTCCTTTGGAAGGTTTGGTGAAAAAATATTAATTAATTCAAATGTTCTTAAACTTTTGCATTTCCCATTATAGCCTATGGAAAAAAAATAATGTGCACGATGAAAGGTTTCATGAAAGTACTGCCATACATTCTTGAAAGTACTATTGGTTAACATGGGGGGGGGGCTTTCACAAAATTCCACATTGCTTTTGTGACAGTACCATTGGTTTACATGGGGACTTTCATGACATTCTGCATTACTTTTGTGAAAGTACCATTGGCTTACATGGGGGACATTTGTGAGATTGCACATTACTTTCACGTAAATACCGCATGCATTCCCAAAAGTACCATTGGTTTACATGGGGGATGTTCATGGAATTCTGCATTACTTTTGTGAAAGTATTGCAGTACTTTCGTGAAAGCTGTGCCATGTAAACCAATGGTGCTTCCCCGAATGTCCTGCGCTTCCACCTATGGATACGATTATACAGAACTGGGAGCACAGGACACTCCTGCACTATGTCTCTATACTTATAGGTGGGTGGGAGCACAGGGTCCAGAGGGCCTGCACTCCCACCCATGGATACCATCTTACAATACTGGGAGCACAGGGCCCTCAGGCACTTTGTCTCTACATTTATGTCTGGGTTGGAGTGCAGGGCCCAGAGGGCCCACACTTCCAAATATGCATCCCATTATGCAAAATTGGAAGCTGGGGGCCCTCCTACACTATGTCTGTGCACTCATCAGTGGGTGGGAGCACAGGGCCCATAGGGCCTGTGCTCCCACCTATTTATTTCATATGACTAACATTTCATTTTCTCAAAAAGAAGGGACATTCATTGCAAAAAAAAAAACTTCATTAATGCATCAGTTAGCATTGATTCCACACAAACAAAAGTCTGGAAATTTGATGTTAGGATTACCAAACCTATCCCCCACACACTCCCACCATCCACAGACCAACAGGCACTGGGGTGTGCCTAGGGATCATCAGGCCTCAATCTCACCCCATTCTCTTATACTGTGCCATCTCAGCTTGTTTACACATGGAAAGGGGTGAGAGTTAGGGCCAACAAACCCAAGGTACACCCCAGCACCTATTGGTCTGTGGGTGGTGGTGGTGGTGTGGGGGGTAGGGCCTAACATCAAATTTCCAGACTTTTGGTGGTGTGGAATCAACCCAAATAATGTAGATTTTTGTAATGAATATATATATATATATATATATATATATATATATATATATATATATATATATATATATATATACATATATATATATATATATATATATATATATATATATAATATATATATATATATATATATATATATATATATATATATATATATTATATATATCTGTAATACTTCAGTTAGGGTTGAAGTGACAAAAGTCAGGAAATGAGGCATTAAGGTTGAGACCCTAACACCCCTCTACCCTACCATCCCACCCCCACCATCCACAGACCAATAGGCAATGGGGTGTGCCTTGGGGTCATCAGCCCTAACTCTCACCCCATACCATGTTTAAGAAAGCTGACATGGTACAGTATGGGAGAATGGGGTGAATGTTAAACCTGACAACCACAAGGCACACCCCATCACCTGTTGGTCTGTGGAGGGTGGGGGTGGAGAGGGGTGGTAGGACTGGGGGTGTTAGGGTCTCAACCCTAATACCTCATTTCTCTACTTTAGTTGCTTCAACCCTAACTGATGCATTAACAAAGTTTTTTGCAGTGAATTCCATTACTTTTTGAGAAAGTGTAATCTTGCCCTTATATGATTTTGGGAGGCTCCATGGTATCAGGTTTTTGAGGGCTCTGCACTCCCATTTATCCATAAGTGCACAGACATTGTAATGAACTGTCATCTCCCTGTTGGGCCCTGTGCTCCTAGTATTGCATAATGGATGGCCCAGCAGTCCCATTACTGCATAATTGTATCCATATGTGGGCCTACCTATAATTGTAGAGACACAGCGCAGGCCTAGACACATTCCAAGTAACCCTTGTGTTGCAAATGGAGCACTATCTCAGTAACCGTAGTAACCTTGGAAAAAATTCCACTGCAGTTGCAATCATGGACTGGTAACCTGCAAGCATGCTTAGTATAAGCTGTGTTTAGCAACAAATCTGTATCTCTAACCATTTTCAAGATATAAGCACTGAAAGGTGCTGCATTCGCCACAGTGTCATCCTGTGAGAAATTTTCTCAACTGTGGAATGCCATAACTATGGAACCAATGTAAATTTTTACACCAGATCAGCACTATTCACATCTCTGGAACACCCCATTTCTACCTTGCAAATGTCATGCCAAAATCCTAACCATTACTTTGCATTGAAGTGGCAAAGAAACAGCAACCTTTAAAAATCTCTGTTCATAAGCTGTCAAAATCCTTGTTCGTGAGCTGTCAAAATCCCTGTTCATCATCCGAATCCCTGTTCGTGATGTGTCAGAATCCTTGTTCATGAGAAATCCCTCTTCACTAAATAGGGCCATCTGATCATCATCTGATGAACATGGATTTTGACAGCTCACGAACAAGGACCGGCTCATGAACAAGGATTTTGACACCTCATGAACAAGGATCGGAAGCAAATCGCGAACAAGTATTTTTCAAATTTCAAACTAAAACAAAAGCATGGATTTGTAGAGGATGTCACCCTGAACAAAACCCATGCTTGATTTATCTCACAGCACTTCCCTGAGTCAACTTATAATGTTTTGCTTGATGAGAAAAAGTGAAAACAAGATGGTTGCTCACAAACAGAGAATTTTTCTCACGAACTGGGATTTTATAAATCCCTGTTCGTAAGCTGTCAAAATCCCTGTTCATGAGGCAAATCCTTGTTTGCAATTCATACACCTATCTAAAAGACTGAATTGAGCATGTTCAGAACCCAAAATTTCAAAATGTAATAACTTTGGAACGGATTAATATTTTTTCACCAAACCAATGCTGACTTTTTCTTTGGGGCAACCTCTTTTTACCCTGAGCATTTCAAACCAACATTCCAAACAGTGTGGCTGCAGCATGATGGGCATAAATCAGCAAAAATTGGTGAAAAAAGTGAAAAACACACTTATTTTCACTATGTGCTGCACGAAAACCACACATCCCATCAAAATGAAACTTGGGACATCAAGAGAGTTACCTCACAAAACAAAGCATATTAAATTTTTCATGCAAATCTGTCTAACGGTTGTAAAGTTTTTAAAGTACAAATGAGGTTTGACATTAAAGTGCTTACTCAGCCCTTACTATAGTGGCACTACTGCGCCTCTATAACATATATTGTAAAAGAAATAAGTTCCTGTTTTTTCCCTCCAGTGGACAGTGCTGTGTCTTACTGGATTGCCTGTGCCTGTCTCTCTCGTCCCCACCCTACCATGTCTCTCTCACTCTCCCCATGCCCCAATCAGGAAAAAGAGTTTGTTTTATTCCTGAGGGAGACTGTTTGAGTTGTTTATGAAAATACATTTTAGAAGTGCTGAAAAAAGGCAACAATTACTAAGTAGCAGCTTGTGCAAGAAGTGTTGAAAGGGAAAATGATTGAGAGCTGAGTGGCTTTGATTTTCCATTTTGCTGAAAAATGGAAAATCAAAGCTGCTCCCCCAGACAATTTCCACTTAAGAATTCTGTCAGGTTTGGTCTTTCACTTTTCCTTTTTTTTTAATTAAAACAGTTAGGATGACCAGTTTTTAGAGTGTCCTTCGAGTGTGCGCATGCCGCTCTTGAACTGCGCATGCACTATCATCATCAGTGTGCTGAGCAGGGAGTGAGAAGCTGAAGAGTGTTGGTTTTCAATAACTTTTACTTGTTATGTTTGCTTGCATGCATATGCAGGAAACATAGTGCCACCATATGAGTTTTCATAGGTGTGGCACCCCCGCTTCCAATCCTCTGAGGGTTTTTGCAGGCGTAGCCCCACCGCACCAATGAATGTCCCAGCTGTCTATGACAGCAGTTCAGATGCAGTGGCATACAGCTGAAAGTAAATGACTGCTACAATCAGCGGTGGTAACATGTAGGCAATTAGCATACTGCCATGCCGTCAGCAGTATGCAAATTGACCTACACGTCACCACCGCTGACTGTAGCGGTGGTTGTATGCATGGCCTGCCCCCATTTGTTGTGTGCTGAGGGGGTGCACAATCCCCCTCAGCTCATGCACACTTCCCCCCCAGCACACTGTATGTCTGATGGGGGTGCCCAATCCCTATTGGCTCCAGTGGCCCCGCAAAAAAACCCGCAAATTTCCAGGTGCCACGCTGGGGAGTCCTCCCTGTGGCATAAGTCCAGCGTCCTCATGGTTCCCCAACACTGTATGGCCAACAGGTGCTCATCCTGCTGGCTCCACTGCCCCTAAAACTTCCAGGTGCTATGCTGGGAGCCCACCCCAGTGTGGCAAAAGTCCCTGTTGTATCTGTAAAATTAAAAAATCCTGTACAAAAGAAAATGGTCCCTCGTTGACTCTCTTGCTCCCCAACCCACACCCACCCTCTGAGTACCCCACCTCCCCACACCCCTCACCCCATACTTACCTCCGGAGGCTGGCTCGATGATCTTCGGTGGACCGGGAACACATCTGCACTCTTCAAACACACCGCAAACTGAAGAAATGCTGGTAAGCTGTATAATGGCATAAATGGCTTTTTTTTTCAACTTTGGTGCATATCTCGGTCATTATTTTGAATTTTTACACCACATTTTCAACATGGGGTTCTTGGGACCCCACCTCATGAATTCAGTGACTGTCATTTGGTTATTAGGTCCCAAAAGGTGATTATGTGGTCTCTGCGCGGAATCACCTTTTGGGACCAATTCATGAAATGACAGTGTCATTGTTCATGAGGTGGGATCTCAAAAAGCCTATGTTGCAAATTTGGTGAAACAATTCCCAAAAATGACTGTGTTATGAGTGTGCATTGCACAGTTTCCACACACACTCGCAAATTCGTGAATCTGAAATACTTTCACTCCAGATTTTCAACATTGGCATTTTTTCACACCTCCTTATAAACAGTACAGATGTCATTTTTCACATCCTGGCTGAAATGTATTTTTGCACTTCTGGCACAGGATAACGCGGCCACTGTGGGAAATCAGTGTTCAGGACAGATTAAGAAAATCACAGTGACACTGTTCATGAGCAGAGGTCCTAAAATGCCTATGTTGAAAATCTGGTCACAAATAACCATAAAATGATCGTGTTATGAGCATGCATTGTGCAGTTTCTACGCACCCTCGTAACTTCACAGATTTGTAATATTTTCACTCCAGATTTTCAACATTGGCATTTTTCCACACATCCTTATGAACTGTGCAGCTGTCATTTTTCACATCCCGGCCGAAATGTGTTTTTGCACTTCCAGTACAGAATAGTGCAGTCGCTGTGGGAAATCAGTGTTCAGGACAGATTAAGAAAATCACAGTAACACTGTTCATGAACGGAGGTCCCAAAATGCCTATATTGAAAATCTGGTGCAAAAAATTCTCCAAATAATTGCAATGCGGGTGTGCGCTGTACAGTTTCTATGCACGCTCATGACTTCACCAGTTTTTTTTAATTTTTGCTCCAGATTTTCAGCATTACCATTTTTTTACACCTTCTCATGAACAGTACAGCTGTCATTTTTCACATCATGTTGGAAATGTGTTTTCGCACCTGTAGTGCTAAACTGCGCAGTCACTGTGCAAAATCACCTTCCGGCTAACAAACTGATAGTGTCACTGTTCATGCGGTGGGGTCACAAAAAGCCCATGTAGAAAACTTAGAGTAAAAATACCAAGACATGCCCAGGGCCTTAGGGTTTCCAATCATAATGCCCTACCCTGTAGGGTCTGACAGGCATCCACCCTACCCTGTAGGGACTGACAGGCATCAGGGGTGTGACTTGGGATTGTTGACAGTAATGCTCATGCCATTTCACCCCCACTCTCACTCTGCAGCCAGTGACAGGCATCGAGGTGCACCTTGGACTCTTTGGCCCCAGAGTTCACACCATTCTCCTATACTGCACCCATTTCAGCATATTTCTTTATGGAATGAGGTGAGTGTAAAGCCCGAACACCCCAAAGCACACCTCAATACTTGTCGGTGTCTGCAGGGTGGGGTGAGGTGAAATGTCATGACTGTTATGGGTAATGACCCAAAGGCATACCCCAATGCCTGTTCATCTCTGCAGGGTTGGTGTGGAGTTGGCGTCAGTTCAATACATCACTGCCATTCCTGTACTGCATCTGACTAACTCCTGCACTTCCACTGCTAATGCCAGCAAGCAAACATTCAACATTGACAAATGCTTGTTTTTAAAATGTGATTTCAGCAGCCAGAGACAGAAGCTGAGGGTGGCTGTGTACATTGTTTTGACTGGGAGGGGAATGTGAAGCCATGTCACATCAGGGTGGTTTGAACAGGGAGGGAGGGATTTCCTTTAGTATTTTTTGAGCATTTCTGTGCCTTTCCTAGATACAGTGATGCTACTGTCAGATACCATCAATGTCTGTAGGGCAGTCTGACCAATCCGAGCACTAGAATTATTCATGCCAGTGTGTAATTATTATTATCCATGAGTTGTTCTGTGTACTTAAAAAATAAAAACTTTTGAAAATATTTTTATTGATTTTTTTATAGTGCATGTATTATCATTTAGAAATATAGTGCTAGTTCTCTTACTTCATTATAATGTCAGTAGGTGGGGCTGTCATAGCAGGTTTCACAGGAGTGGACAGCTGAAAGCAGTGTGGTAATGGTAGGAGGAGGGATAGCTCTGAGATTATATGGTAGCTGGCTACACTGGTCTTGTGTGGGAGGAGCCCTGAGCCTGAAAGTACAGCAGCAGCAGGTAAGGGGGTTGGAAACCTGGGACTGAGAGAAATGTGCAGCAGTGGTTGTACTGGGTAAATCAGGGACTTTTTAAAAGCATTGTGATGAGGAAAGGATGCCGTGCAGCCATATTTTGTGTGGGTTAAGGAGGACCGAGTATTGTAAAGACAAGTTAAAAGACTGTAGGCTGGTACTTTTTTTCTGATATGTACAGGGATGCCCACATGGCTGTTAGCCAATCAAGACTGAGTATTTGTTTTAGCCATTGGATACTTATGAATAAACAGTCATCAGGCACTGGGTTCCAGAAAGAGAGAAGGTTAATTGACTGTGCCAAGAAAGGCAGTCCAGCAGGCTGCCTGCAATGTTGCACAGCTCCTATGTGAGGACATGCAGCAAAATAACTACATACCACACATGGAAGCACTAACACTGCCACAACACAACTTTAATATAAATATGTTTAAAGGTGCACTCATCAGCATTCTGACATTACAATCAACCAAACTGATGCCTGGAGGGAGGTAAATATTATCAGAAGACCCTATAGTATATGGTTCAGTGTTGTTGTGTATGATGTCCATACAATCTCAGATGCAGTTGTACCATAGTAGTGATTTCCGAATGCTGTTGCATCACAGTAGCTATGACACCACTGTGGTACAGTAGCATAGCATCTTGTGTCTATTACCTATATTGCAGATTTCTCATACGGGAGATATCACTAGACTGAAAACACCCCTCGCAAACTGTTTGTTAAAAGATTAACTATTAGGGGGCGTGGCCTAGTTCAGCTCAAGATGGCAGCTTGAATCTGTCTCTGTAAAGGGTAACCAGACATCCTACTTCATCTCCTATCATCCATACTGTGCCAACTTCAGGGATCTAACTCAACTAGCATTCCTGCACAACCCCTGTAAGTTATTTCTGGCTTTTTATAAATCAAAGCTTGGTCATCTCTCTCTGGCATCCAGCTCAGCCTCCAAAGGCCTGGAACTATAGCTGAGCGCCCATCTCACTCCAACTCGCTTGCCAGAGTTAAAGCAATGTTTCAGAAACTTATATCCCATATAAATGATTTAAAAATTTCTACCCAACAAACTGCTGCTACCCTGGAATCGTTTGAGCTTTGACTCTCCACTACTGAAACCAAATCCACTCAGAATGCAAGCTCAGTTCATGATCTGCATGCCACAATAAGAGACCAAGACCGCACCATCAAAAGTTTACAAATTAAGCTAGATGACATTGAGAATCAAAATCGCAGAAACAATCTGCATTTCTTTGGTTTCCCTGAGGGTTCTGAACTCAGAGACACAACCGCCCTACTGCTGCACGTCCTACCTGCCATGCTCAAACTTCCCCCAGCGCAAACTCTAACTATCGAGTGCTCTCACCATGCTTTGAGTCCCAGACCAGGCCCAGATCAAAGGCCAAGACCAATAGTGGCCAGATTCCTCAATTTTCACACACTGCAGTAATTCTTAGAAAAGCCAGAGAAATAGGTGACCTCAAATGGCAAGAATTCAAGATTTCAATTTACTGAGACTTCTCAAAGGAACTCTCTATCAAAAGATGTGCATATAACCCCTTAAAACAAATACTCCACCAGAGGGGCATAAGGTTTGCCCTGAGATATCCCGCTGTCATGCGCCTCTTTTTGGGAAACACATTCAAGGATTTTAACACTCCTGAAGCTCTTACCACATTCCTAAACATCTCTCAAAATGAATCTACCTTGGATCGAACCGTTGGTGAAGCTGCGTCAGTTGGCCCTGCTTTACAGATTCGGAGAGAGATCCATGAAACTCAGGACACCGGAGGAGGTTCTCCTGGCTCCACTGTCCCCAACAGTGCTGCGCAAGTTGTTCCTTCTCCCAGGCACTCGATCAGAATTATGGAGCGGAATGCATCTGGACCCCGCAATCAGAAGCGCTCTTGCTGCTCCTCCAAAGTTCCCTCCAGAGCCTCTCTCCCCCCCCCAGACCTGAATACCTATGTCAGCTCTTTTATCCCTCTTAGCATCAAATTCTCCCTCCTCGAGGGAGACTTACACTCCTCGCAAGAAGATCTGTGCCAAGAGGACACTGAATCTCAACCCACTAACTTGATTGCAGCAATACAGGGCAACATCTCAGCTGATTCCTCCTGGGCCAAGGTGGTTGCAAGCTCCACACTTAAATAGCTCAAACCGCTGAAGAAGAAACACAAAGGGAAGTTTAAAAACAAAATCCCCTTAGCTTCAACTGGTGCTCATAAGCCGAACGTTACCTGAAAACTGTTAAGCACTCATATTAGAGCAATCTATACTCTTCTTGGTGACTTTTTAAGTCCTAAGGTTCTGTGTTCCAGAGACCAGTGTTTTTTCTCTTTGTCCTGTGATGCACAATCCTTATAGCCCTAATGCTATCACTCCCAGCAGGATGTTACACAGTAATGCTGTACATCGTGGTTGATGCAAATTAACTTCTGTTTGTCTACAATGCCTAATTTTTAATCACTGGATCCTCAGTACTCTTATTTTTATTTTACATATCACCCCATATCTGTAGGCAGCATCATTTACTTTAAACCTCTGTGTATGTTCTTTTTTTTTGTTACTACCTGCTATTTTCTATATGGATCACTGCTGTTATGATACCTCAGAAGTACTGCTATTAAGTCCCTACTAATTCACCCACTTTAAAGTGACTTTTATAAATAAGACTTAAGGTTTACATTTCATCAAACTTCTTAGCCTAATTTGAACTAATTTGGCATCCCTGGCTCCTACTCTACCTCCTGTTTATCTTCCCTACATTATACATATAGATAGAATTTACTATATATTCAAACCTTTATTCCCCCCTTATATATGTAATGCTGGCTATTTTCGAGACACTGGTGCAATACATAACTCTTAACAAAAATGTACAGTATAACCTATTCACTTTCACTAAACCCTATCTCCTCGAAACCTATAAGTTGAAGGGATCCCCCTTTTTCAAGTACCCTTCCTATTTCTGGGGCTCACAGGGCCTATTGCATAGACCCAGTCATTCCACCACATACTCTTAAGCAGGCAATGTTCGAGCATGGGGCTGCAACTTTTCAGAGTTAGATGTACTTTATTGGTACCAGACATCCTCAAAGCTGGATTTTTTACACTTCAGTTATTTACAATCAACCTATAGCTTGCTGGCACTATTACAATATTAGCAAATCTCAATTCCGACACATCTTAACTATCCCTGCTATAGTGTTTCTCCCAATGCATCAAAGACAGGTGTTTCAAATAATGTAGCTGCCTCAGTTTTTTACTTTCCTACATATTTGTATTTGGCTAAAAATCATCAGGTTCCTCTGATTCATAATTAGGCGATACTGGTCCTCAGTATAAATAACACAGATCATTCTTTAATAGGTTTGCACATCTATGCAGTACTGAACCTATATACCTAATTAATCTGGTTTGGTAACTCCCATTAATTCCTTTTCCATATAGGCTTTGCCTAATTATAGATGAAGTTATGACTCTGATTTTTCCCTTGGAATAATTATTCCCCTGTCTAAAAGTCATTTGTACAATACTCTCTACTACTTGGTTCATAAGGTTTGTACCTTAGGAACACTGCCAACCCTATACGGTAGTTAGTACTCCTAAGGCCCACTTACCATTACTCACGCCCAGTTGTGTGGTGAGAGAGTATCTCAGTATTTAGGTATTGACTCTTCTCTCCCTACACATTACAAGGAACTTTATAGTTATATTGTTAAGATAATAGTGTTATTTGTTAATGTTTTTCAAGTCTTCTTTTATACAGTGTTCTATTAGAGAGATACAAGTGTCAATAACATTCTGCACTTCTCACAACATACATTTAAGTGATCCTGCCATCCTCTACATATTTAAACACTCTCTATTGTGTTGTCCCTCATTCCATTTGAAACTGCTATACCCCCTACTCTAACACCATGAATGACCTACAACTATATACTTGGAATGTGAAGGAACTCAATTCTCCCTGTAAATGGAAACAAATTCTTTCGCACATTAAACAACATAAAGCACACATTGCTTTCCTACAAGAAACAAAATTTATAGCAGAGGACATCAGCAGACTCGAAAGAGATTGGGTCGGTCAAATTTATGAGTCCTCATTCTCTTCTAAAAAAAGGAGGGTGGCTATATTGATTCATAAAAATCTCAACCGGCCCCTTATAAAAACTGTTAGTGATACAGAAGACAGATGGGTAATAGCTATACTAAACACACCATCTGGCCCCCTTATGCTTATTAATGTATTCACCCCCAACTCTGATACCTCAGAATTTTTTCATAACTTAGCTCAACAAATACTGTCTAATAATATGAACAGTACCCTCATAATATTAGAAGGTGATTTGAATCTGCCTTGGAAGCTCATCTGGATAGAAGTAATATATCCTTGGATGCTCATCCAAGAAGTATTAATGCTCTCTCACTATTAATGAAAGACTTCTGCCTATCTGATATTTGGACCCTTTATCACTCCTGTGAACAAGACTTTACTTTTTAATCAGCTCTCCACAAAACTTATAGTTGAATTGACTACTGGTTTGAATCACCCTCTATAATTGAAAAGGCTATTGAGTCCTCTATTCTTCCAATAGTGATCTCGGATCACTCCCCAGTTAAACTGCATCGTCTATGGGGCCCATCTTCCTCTAAATCTCCCTCCTGGCATCTTGATCCACTATTATTAAGAGACCCTGAATTTTTACCATGGGTAAAATCCCAGATTCAAAATTTTCTTTCCTTTAATGATCCTGCTGATACCTCTATGAGTATTCTCTGGGAAGCTTTAAAGCTACAATTCATGGGAAAATAATAAGTTATGCAGCTCATAGGAAAAAATCAAGAGAACAACAGCTGGCAGAACTAGACAAACTACTTAAAACTAAGAAGAATTTATATTTTAAAGCTAATAAGCTTAATTCTTACTCCCCTCTTCATTTTGAAATTCTGCAACCAAGAATAAAAATCAATAAACTTATTTCCCGTAAAACTGAATTAGCCCTGTTTAAACTTAAACATAAATATTGGGAACAAGGTGACAAATGTGGAAAGCTACTATTATACCAACTCAAAGCCCAACAAATGGAAAGGCACATTGCAAGCCTCAAGGACTCACAAGGCCAAATCCATACTGATAATCCCTCTATCAACCTCATTATGAGATCCTTTTATCAGAAGCTATACTCAAACCCTAACCCTTCACCCATTTCGCACATACATTTCCTAAATAATTTGCAGCTGTCACACCTTTCTGCCCAAGAAAAGAATATCTTAGACAAACTTTTTACCCTTCAAGAAATCCAAAAAGCTTTATCTTCTCTAAAATCTGGTAAATCTCCTGGAAGAGACAGATTTCCGATAGACTTTTACAAACTGCTTTCTAATACACTTTACCCTTTGTTCTTTAATGTCTTCCTGGAAGCAACCAAAAAAGGTAAACTTCCTCCAACTCGGAGCTGCTCTAAGGGGCATCCAACTGTGCCAGCCATTGGATGCCTATTCCAAAGCACCACGGCAGTGGTACCAATTTGCTCCCCATGCCCCCACAAGCACAGCCATGCGCCTCACCCCTGAATGTCAGGAAACCCTGGGGGTCCATTCTGCATTGTGCCTCCCGGACTGCTGTGCCACCTGTCCTGCCCCCCCGCCCCCTGGTGCATGTTGTTGTGTTCTGGGGTGGGGGAATCCCAGGGGGCCATCTGTTGCTGGCTGTGACTTGCAACATGCAGGGTTATTATGCCATGCCCATGGCATTAGCCTTCATATGGTGCAACCCACATGTCATAAGTGCCGGGACCCTGCCATTCTTGGAAAGTGGTGCAGGGTCCCTGGCGTAGCAGCGAATGTCACAACTCACATATGCTGGTGACTTGCGACATTTGTCCTGGAATTGGGCCCTATGTTTCTATTAAAGAGCAAGTGTACTGCCTGAAATTAATATTACCTTTTAATAGAAGTGAACTTTTACTTCTTATACCTGAAGTATTTTTCTTTTCCTGTTTGCTGACTAGAAGACTTCCTACCTAACAGTACTTGGTGTGATGTGTGGAACAATACTCTATCTGGAGGTTGGCACACAGCAGCTAGTTCTATTCCTTTTAATACATCATCAGCTCTATGACCACAACTATCCAAGATCATTGCAAGATTGGTCACATAAGTAAATTCCTAGCTGACAACATCTTCATGGTGACCAATGGACCACCTTGTTCGTGGGAAGATTGCTTTTTTTGATCTTGCACTTGGGTGCATTGCTGGGCAAATGGACAGACACTGACACTGAGAAATGAAGCTGTTTTACAAAAAAGGAGAGGTTCTCTACTTGAAAATAAGCTCCTCATAACATGCACGTTAAGAGCCTTTAGCGAGCGGACTATTAGAATGGCCAAAGTGAACTTGGTGGTCTCCTGATGATTTGGGATACTTCTAGGCACCATACTCAGCCAGAGTGAAAGCTAAGCTAAAGAGGAGAGAAAAGGAAAAAAGGAGGGGAAAAAAGAAGCAGCCATACCAACTGCACTGTATCTATGTTCAGATATCTCACTTAATCATTTTTAAGCAGCATAAAAGAAAGTGCACAGAATGGGCAGGAAGAAAGCACCACAAATAATTGAGAGACTCAGTGGTCAACTAACTCTGGAAGTTTACATAAGTGTTTCTTGTGGTTTACCCATGCCGGAGCGACAGTCAGCATGGAGACATCCCCCACAGTGACAGCCGAAGTGTCAACTGTCGGCATTGCAGTGTCGGGGATGCCTCTGTGCATCAATCGGGGGGACTGCGCCCCCCCATACCCACCCATGTGGGGGGCTCCACAAACACCCAGCGATACAGTCCCAATCGCCAAACAGACCACCACAGTGACAGGCAGATTTTGCCCGATTCCTGTCGCTGTGGTGGTCGTCGCGATCTGGGAGTCGCTGCGACAAAGGTATCCCATTTCTTGCCCTCACTGTTAAGCCCTTATAAATCATAATAACTTAATCCTTGAATGCAGAATGCAGTGCCTGCACAAGATTTGGGGGCAAGAAGGAAAACAGTTAACAGTAAACCTAACACTAAACAAATTACAAATAAAAGACTGAACAAATTACTGAGGTCTTCTGAGAAAATGTTTGATATAAGGGATGCTTATAACTCTGAAGTTAAAAGGAATGACAGACTTGAAAAAAATGTTAAACAAAATAGGACAGACAAGCTAAAAACAAATGGTTCTTTGGTACCGACTCAGCTAAACATTAATTTAATTGACATGTCAGGTTCACTGAAAATGACACTGAAACCAAATGCTTTCCTGGAAAAAGATAGAGAGACTGATTTGGTTGTGCAAGGAACAGGACCGAGTCTCATAGAAACCAAAGTTAAAAGAATTAGCACATAGGGCATGATTTTCAAAGCCTCCTGAGCAGGGCAAGGGGCTTGCACCACAAAGAAAGGTGCAAAGTGCCTGTTACACCAAAAGATGTGCAGGGAGAGATTCTCAATGTCAGCCTCCATCAGCCACAGGCTGCCTGCTCCAGACAGGGCTTCCACCACACATGCACCACAGAATGGGCTGAGACATGGTGCTAGGGGGCTTGCGGCAGACACAGGCTGCCATATTTCCTAATGTGGGATTCTCAAAATCCCCTCAGAGGGCAAAGTTCTAAGTATCCCCGTTCCTGTTCCCCATATCCCCCATATATTTAATTAATAAATAATACTCATCCCTGGTGGTCTAGTGAACCCCCTTCCCTGTTCCCCGATATCTCCCATATATTTAATTAATAACTAAAACCCATCCATGGTGGTCTAGTGAACTCCTCTCCCCATTCCTCAATTTCCCCCATATAGTTAATTAATAAACAACACCCAACCCTAGTGGTCTAGTGGACCCCCACCCCAGCAGGTAGTACCCACCACAGCACTCCCCCCATCCTAAGCCCATGAGTTGGCAACTGGCACAACCCTCCTCTCACCACTACAGCTGGCTGCTGACTGACCTGTCACTGAGTGACTGCTGTATCATGGGAGAGGGAATGGGGTGATGAGAATTAATTGCTGGGCTTGGGATTCACTAGACCACCAGGGATGGGTTTTATTTATTCTTTATATATATATATATATATGGGTGACACTGGGGATCAAAGAGGGGGGGTCCACAAGAGCATCTGGGATATATGTAAACAATGGGGGATCAGGACTTGGAAGGGAGGTCTGCTAGACCACCAGGGACTATAAAATTATATTAATGGGGGATTGGGGCTGGGGTGGTCCACTAGACCTCCAGGGACATCTTTACTTTTCTTAACAGAGGATCCAGGCTCTGGAGGGCTAACCTGTATTGGTGCATGGACACTCTACAGCTTGGCCAGGGTTGCTGCAAGTTGAGGGACTTTGCCGCTGGGGTCCTGCTTGATAGAGAATCAGGCGCAGGGCTTCTGGCACACTGGGCATTAATGCAAGCTGCTGTTAGCCACAGCTTACATCAGTCTAAGGCACCTTTGAGAATCAGGCCCATAGTCTCTTAAAAACACAAATTAAGAAACTTAATCAAGAGGACAGAGGTCCTTATAATGCTCATTAAGTTAATCCACTACCTGTAACTGATAATGAGACAGAACACATGCTCCAGCATTCAGTGGGAAAAAATGATGAGAATAACCAAAAATATACTCCTTCTTGGACCCTTAAAAAGATAGACACAATTACTTCTGTACAAGAAAATATAAGCCATCTCAAATCATTACCAGAAAATATTAAGACACTAACAGGAAAAATAAAAACATTGGAAAACACTGTTAGAAGTCCAACTTCCCATATATCTGAATTAGAAGACAGGCTATCAAAAACTGATGACTCCTTAAAGGAAAACACTGGAAAAAAAACACAGCTTTCTCCAGACATTACAAAAATTCTCGATTAGTGCTTTCAGACAGTAGCAACTTTTTTTTTTAATAATTAAACAGGTATCCACAACTTCCAGTTTCTATTGCTGGCTGTCACAATCTCATGAGCAGCAGTGAGCTTCTCTAGCTCAGTTTATGCTAATATGTCCAGCCAACTTCTGCTATTGGTTGGAAGGACAGATTAGCATAAAGCGAGCGAGGGAAGCTCACTGTTGCTCATGAGATGGCGGCTGCCAGCAATAGAAAGTGGAAGTTGGGGATCACTGTTTAAATCATTAAAAAGCATTACCAGGTAATTAAAAAAAAATGTTACTGTCTGAAAGCACTAATCAGGCATTTTTGTAGAGACTGGGGAAAGCTCCCCACCCCTAGCGGTCTAGTGGACCCCTTCCCCAGCAGGTAGTACCCACCACAGCACTCCCCCCATCCTAAGCCCATGAGTTGGCAACTGGCACAACCTTCCTCTCACCACTACAGCTGGCTGTCGACTAACCTGTCACTGAGTGACTGCTGTATCATGGGAGAGGGAATGGGGTGATGAGAACTAATTGCTGGGCTGGGGATTCACTAGACCACCAAGGATGGGTTTTATTTATTATTTATATATGTGCGTGACATTGGGGAACAAAGAGGGGGATCCACAAGAGCACCAGGGATATATGTAAACAATGGGGGATCAGGACTTGGAAGGGAGGGAGGTCTGCTAGACCACCAGGGACTATATAACTATATTAATGGGGGATTGGGGCTGGGGTGGTCCACTAGACCTCCAGGGACATCTTTACTTTTCTTAACAGAGGATCCGGGCTCAGGGGGGCTAATCTGTATTGGCGCATGGACACTCTACAGCTTGGCCAGGGTTGCTGCAAGTTGAGGGACTTTGCCACTGGGATCCTGCTTGATAGGGAATCAGGCGAAGGGCTCCTGGCACACTGGGCATTAATGCAAGCTGCTGTTAGCCACAGCTTACATCAGTCTAAGGCACCTTTGAGAATCAGACCCATAGTCTCTTAAAAACACAAATTAAGAGCCTTAATCAAGAGGACAGAGGTCCTTATAATGCTCACTAAGTTAATCCACTACCTGTAACTGATAATGAGGCAGAACGCATGCTCCAGCATTCAGGGGAAAAAATGATGAGAACAACCAAAAATATACTCCTTCTTGGACCGCTAAAAAGATAGACACAATTACTTCTGTACAAGAAAATATAAGCCATCTCAAATCATTACCAGAAAATATTAAGACACTAACAGGAAAAATAAAAACATTGGAAAACACTGTTAGAAGTCCAACTTCCCTTATATCTGAATTAGAAGACAGGCTATCAAAAACTGATGACTCCTTAAAGGAAAACACTGGAAAAAAAACACAGCTTTCTCCAGACATTACAAAAATTCTCGATTAGTGCTTTCAGACAGTAGCAACTTTTTTTTTTAATAATTAAACAGGTATCCACAACTTCCAGTTTCTATTGCTGGCTGTCACAATCTCATGAGCAGCAGTGAGCTTCTCTAGCTCAGTTTATGCTAATATGTCCAGCCAACTTCTACTATTGGTTGGCAGGACAGATTAGCAAAAAGTGAGCGAGGGAAGCTCACTGTTGCTCATGAGATGGCGGCTGCCAGCAATAGAAAGTGGAAGTTGGGGATCACTGTTTAAATCATTAAAAAGCATTACCAGGTAATTAAAAAAAATGTTATTGTCTGAAAGCACTAATCAGGCATTTCTGTTGAGACTGGGGAAAGCTCCCCACCCCTAGTGGTCTAGTGGACCCCCACCCCAGCAGGTAGTACCCACCACACCACTCCCCCCATCCTAAGCCCATGAGTTGGCAACTGGCACAACCCTCCTCTCACCACTACAGCTGGCTTCCGACTGACCTGTCACAGAGTGACTGCTGTATCATGGGAGAGGGAATGGGGTGATGAGAACTAATTGCTGGGCTGGGGATTCACTAGACCACCAAGGATGGGTTTTATTTATTATTTATATATGTGTGTGACACTGGGGAACAAAGAGGGGGGATCCACAAGAGCACCAGGGATATATGTAAACAATGGGGGATCAGAACTTGGAAGGGAGGTCTGCTAGACCACCAGGGACTATATAACTATATTAATGGGGGATTGGGGCTGGGGTGGTCCACTAGACCTCCAGGGACATCTTTACTTTTCTTAACAGAGGATCCGGGCTCAGGGGGGCTAACCTGTATTGGCGCATGGACACTCTACAGCTTGGCCAGGGTTGTTGCAAGTTGATGGACTTTGCCGCTGGGGTCCTGCTTGATAGAGAATCAGGTGCAGGGCTCCTGGCACACTGGGCATTAATGCAAGCTGCTGTTAGCCACAGCTTACATCAGTCTAAGGCACCTTTGAGAATCAGGCCCATAGTCTCTTAAAAACACAAATTAAGAGCCTTAATCAAGAGGACAGAGGTCCTTATAATGCTCACTAAGTTAATCCACTACCTGTAACTGATAATGAGACAGAACGCATGCTCCAGCATTCAGGGGAAAAAATGATGAGAACAACCAAAAATATACTCCTTCTTGGACCCTTAAAAGATAGACACAATTACTTCTGTACAAGAAAATATAAGCCATCTCAAATCATTACCAGAAAATATTAAGACACTAACAGGAAAAATAGTAACATTAGAAAACACTGTTAGCAGTCAAACTTCCTGTATATCTGAATTAGAAGATAGGCAATCAAAAACCGATGACTCCTTAAAGGAAAACACTGGAAAAAAACACAGCTTTCGCTAGACATTACAAAATCTCTCGATTAGTGCTTTCAGACAGTAACAACTTTTTTTTAAAATAATTAAACAGGTATCCACAACTTCCAGTTTCTATTGCTGGCTGTCACAATCTCATGAGCAGCAGTGAGCTTCTCTAGCTCAGTTTATGCTAATATGTCCAGCCAATTTCTGCTATTGGTTGTCAGAACAGATTAGCATAAAGTGAGCGAGGGAAGCTCACTGTTGCTCATGAGATGGCGGCTGCCAGCAATAGAAAGTGGAAGTTGGGGATCACTGTTTAAATCATTAAAAAGCATTACCAGGTAATTAAAAAAAATTTTACTGTCTGAAAGCACTAATCAGGCATTTTTGTAGAGACTGGGGAAAGCTATGCCTTTTCCATTGCTTTCCTTTATATCTCTTGCTAACTGAACAAAAGTTAATGATGAAAAAGGAAGAATTAATAAAAAGATAGGATGACTTAGAAAATAGATCAAGATGTAAGAATGTCCAGGTGTTTGGTATGCTGCAGCAGTGGGAAAAAGATACAAGTTTAAGACAGCTGGCTTTGGAGATGATCCAGACTTTGTTACAATAACCAGAGACATATGCATTAGAGATCAACAGAATCCACTGGACAGGAACACCAAATGATGGGACTGGTCTTTGCCTGTAATTACAGCAATTTTAAGATCTAAGGACAGAGACAAAGTGATCAAAGCTATTAGTGCCAAAAAGAGAATTTAAATTCAAGGATCAAGTTATTTCAATAAAACAGAATTTTTTAATATGATCTTTTACAAAAATGGAAGGCCTATTCTAGCATACAACAGAAACTATGGAAAGGAAAAATCAAGTCTAACTTGCTTTACTCAGCGAAATGAAGGGGTTTCTTGAATAATCAAGCTCTTCTATATGAATCTTGCCATGATGCCTTCAAAGACTTAAAAATAAAATTGCCTACAATTTTTTATGTCACTTCTGATATTAGAGGATATATGATAGAGGTTTGTTTTGTTAAGTGACTGCTGATATTACAGCATACATGAAACAGTTGTATTTTCCTTCTTTTCTCTCTTCTCTTCTCTTCTCCTCTCCTTTGTCTTGTCTTTTCTTCTCATAGGCTGCAAGGACTAATTTCATTATAGCAATGCATAGTAGTACTCTTGATTTTAGGTGTGCTAGGTACATCAGGGGATAGCACACATGGTGGGCCCAAGATGTACATGAGGAGGGAGCCATGTAGTAAAGGTTTTTTGTTGGAGGCATATTGATGGGGGGGATTGTGGTTTGTAGAAAAGATGGAAAACTAGGAAAAGTTAGGAATTTATCAGAAGTTCTACAGGCAATATATGATCAGGTGCCACAGTGTAACAAATTCTATCACTTAGACAAATTGTTGTACTATTAAAGTGGGTTACCTTAAAATATGAATTGTATTTCTTGCCCCATGAAATGTGTGAGGCTCTTTGAATACATAAAGAAACAACAGTTTTCATACGTTTTTTCTTCAAGAAACTGATCTGAACACAGTGAGACAAACATTAAAAAGAATGGCTTAAACACGTTTTTTGTTCTCCTAGAGGTAATAAAAATGGTGAGGGGTCTCACTTTTGATTAATAAAACTTTTGATGGTGAAGCAGAAGAAATACAAACTGACACAGAGGGCAGAATCATTTTGTTAAATATAGATATAAGAGGAATTCCACTAGTAGTTGATTCACGTTATGCACCCTTTAAAGATCTAGCCATTTTTTTTTGCTATGGTAAATAGATTATTATTGTAGTGGAATGTGGATATAATTTTAGGAAGGGATATGAATTGTCTGCACAAGGTTGATATGGACAGGTCTGTAAAAACACGGCTTTGGATAGGTATAAGTCCAGACAATTTCGTAACTTTTTGGACTATAATAGGCTGGTTGCTCTTTGACAACTACAACATAGAGACATTCAATAATTTACACATCAATCCAAAAGACACAAGTCTTTTTACAGAATAGATTATGTCTTAATATCTAAAGCACTTTTGGTGGCAGGTTCCACTGTTTCCTCTTCCACAGGGACAAGTATGCTTTCAGATCATAACTCTGTTCAATTCCAAATATCTATAAGTATCAAAGCTTATAAACAGAATGTTTGGAAACGTAACAATGATTTGTTAAGAGACAATTTTTTTTCCTGATGAAATCAAGAGCACCATTATAGAGTTTTTGGCAAAATAATAATCCTGAGTATCAGAAAATAACTAAATATTGGGATTAATTTAAGGCCACATTAAGAAGAGATGTTATATGTTGCTCTTGGAGGAACATCGTGAGGAACATACACTCCAGAAGGATGGAGAACAAAATGAAAACATTAGAGCAAGAAGCCAGGAAAGGCAATACAGAGAAACAGGAGGAGTATGAGACTAAAAAAATACAGATTTTCCAGGTAAAACTAAGTAGAGGCACAAAAAAATGACAACTATACAGTGAAATGCATTATAAACTGTTAGCTAAAAGATTAAAATAACTGGAAGAGGAAAACATAGTTTCCATTATAGATGAAAATGGACATGCATGTTTAGACAACAGCCAGACTGTGAACTGTTTTTATAGATATTATAACCATTTAGATTGATCTGAATGTACCCTCCTGCAGGCAGGTTCATATATAAATATATATATATATATATATATATATATATATATATATATATATATATATTACACCATTTATTCACTGTGGAGCAAATGTATGAATTTAAATCACCATATCAAAACTAGAGATAGAACAATCACTAAGTCAGATGAAAAAAGATAAGAGTCCCGAGGAATTTTAATTTTCTTTAGACTGTAACCTTCATCTTCAAAATATTTTACTCCCTTTATTGGAGAAACTTCTTCAACAGTTATACAACATAAATGAAATTCCTCCATCATTTAAGAATGCAATTACAGCATGTCTTTGATCCCAAAACAGAGTGATGATCACCAACTGGTTGAGAGTTATAGATCAATAGTGATTCTCAAAATTAATACAAACTTTTTGCTAAAATAATTAATAACAGAATACTGGTGCATTTGAATAAACTACTTCACCAAGATCAGGGAGTCTTTGTGCCAGACAGAACAATTTGTGCTGCTATATACAAAATATAGCATTTAATAAAACATATAGAACAACATAAATTAGATATGGTATTTTGTCATTGGATGGAACCAGAACATTTGATATGGTTGACTGGCCTTTCATTTTTTTTTATAGCAATGAGGCTTTCCACAAGAACTTATTGATATGATAAAACACAATGTAATCAACCTAAAGCTATTTTAAACATTAACATTTAATTTTCTAATGCATTTACTCAAGACAGAGGGGTGAGACAAGGGTGCCCCATCTCCTACCCTATTCATTCTAAAGTTGGAAGTGCTGTTAAATGAAATTGGAAACAATAACAGAATCAAAGGTAATCAGATTGGAGATCAACAGATTAAATTGAAGGCCTACGCAGATCATATAATACTTTCTTTGGAAGACCCTGTAAATATTATGAAAGAAACAAAAGCAGTCATAAATAGAGAATGCTCAGCTTAGAGAGTAAATGAACAAAAGTCAGAGATGTTATTATGTATTCACATAAGTCCACAAGATTTGTTGGCCATTTTTAACGCCCAGGTTAAGCAAAACTCAGTGGACTACCTGGGAATAAGTTTGACTAAAAGTGTTCATTCATTATATCTGGAAACGTTTGGGCATCTGCTAGAGAATATTAAACTAAAATTCTAGCCTGGCAGAAAATCTCCTTAGTTGTACATGGAAAAAACAATATTCTAAAAATGTTACTAGTTTCACAGATTTCTTCTGTGTTTTTCAAACTATTTTGGCATCTGTTGAGAATGCTTGGTTTATAAAAAATAAACAAAATAACTTTTATTTGGGGCATTAAAAACCCAGGATATCCTGGAATAAACTACGCTTACCTAAACAGTAAGGTGGATTGGCTTGCCCTGATCTATGTAAAGTTTACATTTCACTTCACAAAAAAACACATAGTTAACTATGTATATTAAGAGGATTATGGTTGTTATATAGAAACTATGATCTCAAGTTTCAAACAAACAGTAGTAACATATGGTGGTCCCCTACAGAACCTATGAAATGCAATAGCATTCTGACAAAAAACCTAAGCATTTTAACCAAAGCTTATCAGTCTAAGATAAAACTCAACACCAAAGCATATACCTCTAATCAGTCATGGGATAATTCTAACAATAAAGTGAATAGGAAAACATGTAATTTTAACAACTGCAATAGGAATGGCATAAAAAGATGGACGGATATTTCAAGTAAGCAAGCAAAAATACCCAACAGGGTGGGCAGTATTGGGCAATACCAGACCACCCAGTGGTGTAATGAGGCCTGACACCACAGGCAGAGGGTCTTATAGCCCCTGGAAGGTCCAGTATTGCCCATACTGCCCACCTTACAGGGTATTATTATGCTTAGAAAATTGGCTTTTTAAGTTGTATTTTAGAAAAAAGTTGATCCCATTAAAAAAATGTAAATAATTAATATTTATTAATAAATTAATTTTGTGTAAAGTAGTCCCTTTGATGCTGTTACTACAGTAGGTGTTACTAGTCAGTAGATGGCACTGTTTAATCTTGTGTTAAGGTAGTGGGTTTCATGTCATGCCCTCCCAGCTTGCAGCAGTGTCCATCTTCAACATCTTCTAGCAGTATATTTTTCTCACTCCCTGTAGACCAGCAGTATTTTTTTTGTTTTTTTGTTTTATTCTCACTGTTGTTTTAATGCAGTTAACCAGGAAAGGGGTTTTGTGTAGTCAAGACATCGAGAGCAGAACGGAGCCAGCAAGATGAAGTGATGTCATCAATTAGTGCCGACCTTACCGATACCCCCTATTCTTTCTTAAAAACAACTGTTTAAATGTTAAGGATATTTTGGAGCAGTGGGTCTAATGGGGGGGGGGGGAGTTGAGTAAGATTGCAGCCTGTGTGAGCTGGGAAAATTTGTTCCAGTAGCACTGAGATAGTGCTGTTACTTCAAAATTGAAAAAATGTCTGGAGGACAGTGTTAATGTAACAAGTGAATTTTGGAAGGAGCAAGCAGTCAGGGGTGTACCTGAAATAAGGAACAATGGCACTAAATTTAAAAGATTACCATTGTGCCAGGGGACTGTATATCTATGCCGGTTCTGCATGTGTGTGTGTGTGTGTGTGTGTGTGTGGTGGGGCTGACTCAGTCTTTCCTCTTGCTTAGTGAGTAGGAAAAAAATGGCAGCTATTAAATTTTAAAATTCAAACTTGCACTGTGATACCAGTTTGAGACTAAAGCATGGCAGGTTGGGACTTTTCATTTCCTGGGCATCTATAGTAAGTTAATGTAGGGGGTACCAACCAATCAGAGACCAGGAAACAAAAAGCCCATTTTCTAAAGGGAAAATAATTCCCTGGAATGGATAAAAATACAGATACAAATTAAACATGGGTGAATACTTCAGATACATACAACTTTACAGTATTTATAAAAAAAACTTCAAAAGTTGGGAAAGCACACCAAGCATAGATAAACTTGATAGTATGTATGAAAAAAAGGTTGGTAAGGAGAAAGGTGTTACTGCTTATATACAAAAGCAAATGGGAGATTTCTGGGTCAACATATACAAAAAAAATTACTACAGTGGGAGGAAGATTTGGGCTTAAATTTTACACAATGGGAGAACACTTTGAAGTTTAACTCTGATTACAAGGCTACCAGAGATAGCTCTATCAAGCTTAAAATTATAAAGAATGTGTATTATACCCCCTGCTAGGTTATACCAAATGAAATACAAAAGTAACTCCAATCGCTGAAAATGTAATCACTCCAGTTTCAACTCTATTCATATTTTGTGGGATTCTCCAATAACTCAAGATTGGTGCCAACATTATTTCAACACTCTGGGGAAGCTTGGTATTAAAATAGACTAATCATCCTTTATAAATGTGATATTTGAACAATATTTGGTTGGATTAAAAAATAAATGGAAAGCTAAAATATTAATGAAAGCAAATTATATTGCAATAAAAAGATTAATATTAAAATACAGGAAACAAAATGATACTGAAACCTCCTATAGAAATGAATGGGCACACTTATTTATGACCTATCTTTATAATGCAGGACACTTCGCCAATGATTTAAAATGTTGTCATATTTCTTCATGGAATGAGACAATGTTACTGTTAGTCACATCCTCGCAAGTTATATAATTAATGCACTGGTTCCAAGTTTTTTAATAACTTCTTGGTGTTAAAAATCCTTACAAATTTTATGTACAGCAAATGTTGCTTTAGGGAATATTGTACTTATTTTCAGTATTTAAAATAATGTGTTTAATATAATACCTGTACACAAATGATAGTTATTCCTGACTTTCACAATTAAAAGATACATTTACAAAAAAAAAAATTTCAATATTGATCACTTGTAATGTCACAATAAGTGAGGTCACAATGCTAATGTGATCTAAAGAGGAACAGAACTAGATTGGGCAGTCCCCATGTCAAGTACTGCTCTTTAAATCACATCTAACACTATCAGGTCAAAAAACCATTTAATAAGCAAATAGAAAAGACAAAATACTTCAGAAATAAAAAGCAAGAGCTGACTACTTTTGAAAATGAATAACATTTTTGCTTGCCATTTTTAGTGGTACTGCTCCTTAAGAGACTAAAGCACTCACAAACATAACCCTGCTACTTTCCCATGTTGGACTGCAACATATGTCTTGGATGCAATTCAGCTGCTTTGCAAGGAGTGTTGCCAAACAAGTCAGTGCACACAACAGAAACGCTTGTGTGCACACCCTCTCTAATGTCTTTAACAATGTTTTAGTAATCACCAGATATTATGAATTAAGTTTTCAGATTATTTAGATCAACCCACAGTTGGGACTCTCTTTGTAATTTTATATGATGTTTACTGCAGTGTGGTTTTTATTCAAAGACCAAAATACAAATTACAGCCTGGCTCCAGTACTGCTGTGTGTACGTAGTGTTACTAGTACCAAAATCACACATGTGGACATGGCCTACTTAGATTTCAGTAAGGTGTTCAACTCCGTTCTACATGGGAGACTGGTAAGCGAGTTGGGTAGCTTAGGAGTGGGTCCACTGGTGGTAAATGGGATAAGAAATTGGTTCAGGCATAGGACACAGAGGGTGGTGGTAAATAGAGTTAAATCCAAGGAAGGGAGGGTGACCAATGGGGTGCCTCCTGGATCAGTGCTGGGACCGGTCCTCTTTAATGTCCTCATAAGTGACATTGTAGAAGAGCTGCAAGGGAAGGTCTGTCTCTTTGTGGATGACACCAAAATCTGCAATTGGTGGACACTCAAGGGGAGGGTGGAAAGGATGAGTAGAGAGGAGTAGTCAAGGGTATGGCAGCTGGGTTTCAATGCAAATAATTGCAAAATATACTCGGGGCACAGAAACCCAGGGGAAGAGTACAAAATGTGTGGAGTGGTATTGATGACCATTAAGCAGGAATAAGACCTGAGTGTAATCAAACTGGATGACCTAAAGGTGGCCAGGCAGTGCAGCAAGGCAGAAGGGAGGGTGATTGAGATAAAACCCCACTTAGAGTACTTTGTCTAGTTCTAGTGATCACATCTTTGGAAGGACATAGACAGAGTGGAGGCAGTCCAAAAGAGGTAAACTAAAATGGTGCAGGGTCTGCATCAAAAGCCCTACGAGGAAAGACTAAAGGACCTTAATATGTATACCCTGGAACAGAGGTGGGAGAGAGGAGATAGGATCGGTACACCCCTTTACGTCTACACCCCGACGGCAAAACAAGAAAAAAGACCATTACGGTGACATTCGTGGTAATGGTCCTTTTTCCATGTTTCGCCTTCCCCCAGTGTTCCGCCCCTCCCCGGACCAACTCTGACCTGGGTTGAATCCTAAAGATCCAGGGGTTTGGGGGGCACAGCCCCCCACAGAAAACACCCACAGAACAGGCGGCACAATACCTGTGTCGGTATTGTGCCATCGCTGTGGGGGAGGTCGGCAATGTCATTGTCAACAAAACTTGGTGCTTCTGGATAGGATAGAGATCTTTAAATATCTAATGGGGGAAATAAAGTACAGGAGGGGAGTATGTTTCAGAAGAAAATGTACTCAAGAACAAGGGGACATGCTATGAAACTGGAGGGAGGTAGATTCAGGGGAGATATTAGGAAGACATTATAAAATGGGTTGAAAAACCATGAAACCTGATTGGCTGAGGATCATCTTTACCCATGCTATAGATCTCATAAATGACGAATATCTGATGCCCAAATAGGCCTTGATTTTAAACAGACTAACATAAATACAACAGGTCGTCCACTACAATTAACACATCCGAAATTTAAACCAAAAATAAACAAAGCTTCTTCTTCTCACAAAGAATCATCAATCCTTAGAACAAACTTCCATCTGAAATTGTCATTAGCAAATTCAAACAAACTTATAAAAATAAACTTGATACTTATTTGTTACAAAACAAATTGGAATATTATGAGTGAAAGACAGAGGCTGTTATGGGCAATTGCCTTCTTGCCTCTCTCCAAAACCAAGTGAAACCAAATGAAAAACCATGCTGTTATCTCAGTACACCAGCACTGGATAAAGATCAGCAGCCTTTTCCATAATAAAATTAAGCAATACTTCATGACAGAGTGTGTGTTCTGCTGGGATAACATCATGCCTCAGGAGGTTGGGAATGAGGCCACAGGCCGAGTGCATCCATCACCTGAGAAGTGACATTATCCGAGCACAACACACACCCTGGAGTGCATCATTGCTATTATACAATGGCTTGTGAGTTAAAAAGAAGGGAACAAGATGAAAAAGTACATTTAAAAGTAGATTTTTTGTTCTTTTTTAATGGGTAGGTTTACTTTGTGAACAAAATAGTGCACAGTTCTTGTTTTGGCCAGTAGGTGGGGCTGCTGTATTATAACTGTGGCTCTGCCACACCAGTGTCCCCACACCAATATTTACCTATGTTGTTGTTCTCTGCCCTACTTCTTTGGTGTACAGTTAAACCAATTCTGTTTTTTTTTTAGTTTTTTATTTATCTGTGTCTCTTTCTTGTCCCTTGCTGTTCATGCTGGTGTCACCTGGAAATGTGACTTCATCTCTCATTCCTTACTGCCATTCTAACAGTCAAGTCTGTTGGAGATCATGTTCCCCACTCCCCGTCTAAGTATTGTCCTCTGTGGCTTCTCCCGGTAGAGGTTTTACCATGAGAACCAAGTAAAACTTGAAAACAGTGATCAGGTAGGGCACACTGAAGTGTGGTGTTGCACATGTGCTCAGTACATTTTTGTCAGGTTTCCAGGGACTGCAAGGAGAGTGGGATGGTATGCTGTGAAGCTGATCCTACTGACAGCTTTTAATTTTTCGAGAAGGTTTCTATGGCGCATGGGAGGAACTCACAGCTACATTGTAAAGCCAAGCTGAGGGTGGTCTTTCACTTCCATTTGCAACATTTTTCAGATAAAAACAAACAAAAAATGAATCATTGGAGCCTGGACAGTCAACAAGCAGAGACTGCCAGTGCAGTGTGGTGCTGTTGTAAAGCCGATCGTAAAGACAGTTTTCACATCTCTCTCTTTTTTTGCTAAGTAGGAAAACTGATAACAGGGATTTGGGGAAATGTGTCTCTGTTCTGGGTTTCATTTTGGTGGTTTGTGTGCTGTGGGAGGGAGAGATTTACAAACATTTTGTTATTGTAAGTACTGGCAAAGTTGAGATGGGCCATGCCAAGTGTGGGCAACTTGGACATTTTATGTGTAATGATTTTTTACTCATGTGATTTGGTCATGTGTGTGTGGGACTAGATCCGTGTTATTGTACTGGGATAACATCATGGGTCCCACCCCAGACTGGCCAGTCAGAGCCCAGGGATCTTTCTTGCCATTGTATAATCAATACTAACTACACAACCCTTACTGCCATCACAAACATGGCTGCCACCTTTATTCACTAAAAACTTTCAAGTAGGCACTAACAATAAAACTATCTTAAATTAAAAATAATAGATAAATGTTATTTGCCTCATAATCCTCTTCTTATACTCACATACATATATTTAAAAATGAAGTACCACAGTATTTACAGTTTTATTTTCTGGTGTTTCTTTGCTGACCATGAACAATCCCTCTCTTATCCTTATCTGCTTACCAGGGAAATCGCTGCCATTTAACATGCTATGCAGATACAGTGGAAGCCCTAGTTCCATCTGAGGCCTTCTGTTGTGTGAGTCAGGGGGTGAACATTTTGCCAGTAGAAGCGAACAAGATCTGAATCCTTGCATTCTATCCATTCCATCTACTGGTAAACGGAGTAAATTATATAAAGAAGAATGAAGAGAGTTGAGGAAACAGGTAAATGGGGTGCATTTAGGAAAATACAAGGATTAAGGTCTTATTTTAAAAATATGTTGAGCTGTGAATTATATTTGAAACAGAGATGACATGCCAAATGTTAGGATGTGGTAGAATTATCTTGTTGGGATACATAAACGTTTAAAATAAATCATTAAAATGATTAACATTATTTAATATTTTATCCCCCCACAAAAAAGAAATGTACCCATTTTATAATCGCAACTTGGCCACAAGGTTAACAGCAGTGCAGGGTCACTCTCCTTGGCAAGCATTAACATCTGCAGCCTCCTCTCCAAACTTAATACCCTCTCTGCCTGGGTTTCCCAGCACAATCCAGACATCCTATCAGTGCTGGAAACATGGCTGTCTCCGAAGATACCTGACTCCACAATAGCAATTCCTGGATATGTAGTTTTCAGACAGGACAGACTTACCAAGAAAGGAGGAGGCTGTGCCCTCTACCTTAAAGAGTCCCTCATGGGTCATGTCATGCCCATGCCCATCCCCGAAATGACATCCAAATCCTTGCTACCTAAGTACTTCTCGGAACTCATAACAAGATCCTGACTGTTGTCTTTGTCTATATACTACCCAAGTTGAGCAATCTGGGCTTTCACTCCCTCCTTGACTGTATCAACTCCCTGGATCAGAATACAGAAGTTATCATACTTGGTGATTTCAACATCAACTGGCTGGCCTCCAGCTCGAATAGTTATAAGGATGCCCTAGCTGCTGCTAACATCTCACAAATGGTCAAATCACCTACTAGAGTAAACTACAGAACAGGGACCTGTACACTTCTAGACTGGGTGCTAACTAATCATCCAGAGCACATCTCCAAAGCAACAGTCCTCCCAGACTCCTTAAGTGATCATTCCCCTATCTTGTGTATCTGGACCAACAAATACACCAAACTCCCCCCCAAAACTATTAACAGGAGAATGCTGACCCCCGGTCATCTTGAGTCACTTAAAACACTCCTTCATGAACATGACTGGTCACCAATTGATATAGCCCCCGATGTAGACACAGCACTTGAATACTTTATCACCTGTTTCAACTCAGCCTGCGATGTTCATGCTCCGTTCAAGAAGCGTAAGATCAAGGGTGTTAATAACCCATGGATGACACTAGGCATCCTTACACAAATGAAATCTCGAGACCAACTCTGGTATCGTGCTAAGGCTACTGGCACCCAGACTGATATCCAGGCCTACAAAACAGCAAGGAATGCATGTACCAGAGCAATCCGCCATAATAAAGCTAACTATTACAGGAACGCCTTAGCCAGCACCTGGAATGACGGGAGTAAATTCTGGCGTCACCTTGCTGAAGTGACTGGAAAGGATCCCAAAACAACACCCACAATGTTGAACATAGATGGTACCATCACTCTTGACCATGTAATCATTGCCAACACATTTAACACTACTTTTGCTGACCTTAGTCATGTGCTACCCCCTAACTTTTCCGATCCCACCACGGTCAACCCAGCTCCTGTTAGTTCAGGTTTGCCACCAGGGCACCCTCCTTTCCATTTCAAAGCTATCCCAGAAAGTCTAGCTAAAAAAACACATTCTTAAAGTGCTTGGAAACTCTAGGGTCAGTGGCGATTCACTGGATATGAAACTTCTCATCCTCACCATTGACGAAGTCCTGCTCCCACTAACCAAAATCCTCAACCATTCCCTCATGCTCTCCCAGTTCCCCCAAAAGTGGAAACTGGCAGTGGTGACTCCAGTCTATAAAAGTGGTGACAAGACTCTCACGAACAACTACAGGCCTATATCCATCCTCCCTCCTCTATCCAAAGCCTTGGAAACAATAGTGGCTGATCAGCTCACGGAGCACCTTGTAAAATACAGCCTGCAATGCTCCCAGCAGCATGGCTTCCACAAAGGGCACAGCACTACCAAGGCACTCCTCAAATTCACCACACATATCCATCATGCACTTGATCAGGACCAGTTGGTCGGCGCTTCTTTTATTGACCTGACTAAGGCATTTGACACTGTCAGTCACTCCATTCTCCTCAAACAATTATCCCTCCTTGGTCTTTCAAGTGAAACTACCCTCTGGTTTCAAAGCTACCTCAGTAACTGGACCTAACAGGTCAGGATTGGTGAATTCCTTTCGTCATCCCTACCAATCCACTCTGGAGTACCCCAAGGTTCTATCCTGGGTCCCTTGTTATTCAGCATATTCCTAAACAATTTTCCTGCCTCCTACCATGACAGAATGTTACTGTATGCAGATGATGCAGTAATCTTCACTTGCCACACCGACCCCACCTCCATTCAGTCTCAACTACAGAAAAGTTTCACAGAAGTGGAAGACTGGTTTTGCTCACATAAACTCATCCTTAACCACAAAAATACTAAAACAATGTTGTTCCATGGAACCCACAACAAGTACAAGGACCACGAGCTCATGATTAACAACCACAAAGGCGTCACTCTTGAGCAGGTGGATAAGTTTAAATATCTGGGCCTGACCTTTGACTGCTCCCTCTCATATACCAAACCCATTGACAATATCGCTAAAACTGTGAACTCCCGTATAGGGCTACTATACAAGCATAAACATTGCCTAATGGCTGAAGCCTTGAACCTCGCTATCCAGAGCTCTGTTATCTCAACTATTGACTACGGGCTTGTTATCTATGGATCTGCTACTGATACTGCAGTCCGGCACATAGCTGT
Source organism: Neoceratodus forsteri (assembly GCA_016271365.2). Classification (NCBI taxonomy): domain Eukaryota; kingdom Metazoa; phylum Chordata; order Ceratodontiformes; family Ceratodontidae; genus Neoceratodus; species Neoceratodus forsteri. Next base: position 358,005,470 of record CM057456.1, read on the forward strand.
AGCCCTTAATAAGGCATGTAGACTCCTTATTTCAGCTGCCCACCTTTCTCACACGTGTGACATTTACGAGCAGGCTAACTGGCTCCAGCTATCAGGCAGGCTAAAGTACCAGACCTGCATCCTAGCTAAGAAGACATGACTGGGCCTTATGTCCCCTGGATCCAATCAATATTGACCCCGCAGCGTGTCCGCCGCCTAACTAGAAGATCGGACAGTCTAACCTTTACAATACTTCACTGTCGGACCTCTCAAGCTCAGCATTCTTACCTTGTCAGAGCCTCCACCTGGTTCAACTTGCTACCTACAAAAATCTCTAACATTGCCACAATTGGTGCTTTTAAGTGTAAACTGTGTCAACACCTCGTGGCTAGTGCCTTCTGTGATTGCTTCTTATAATCCCCTCCAGGCATACTACCCTCAAGCATCCCTCCTCACTGCCTCAACTCCTCCTCCTCCTCTCCTACCCCCCATTACTGGGTATAGGATGAATCTGTCTCCTTTTCTTTTTCATCCCCCCCTTTCCTCCTCCCTTGCTGTTTCCCATCTACCACATACCCAACGCAATGCCCTCACCATTTCTCCCCTCCTCCCTCTCTCTGTCTCTCATACCACCCCCTCACCACCACTCTTCTTTCTCTTTTCCCACTAACCCACTCCTAACAAAGCTTCACTGAGCCACCTATAACTTGTACTGTGTAATTAACTCGCAACACAATTCCTTGACAATGCCTTTGGCTGCTATTACTGTAACCTTATTTGTCTTTTTTTTTTGTAAGTTCCATTGTAATGATCATGTTATGTTTTGTACCTTATTGTCCTTATTGCCTTGATGTGGAACCTTTGTAAAAGAGCCCTCAGCTCAAAGGTGTCATCCGAAATACAAATAAATAAAAAATAAATAAATAAATAAATATAATCACAGTAAGACATTCCAGTGAGTACTTTGTGGTGGGATAACAACACATCTCGGATGGTTGAAGGCACTTGGTGATATCTCATACTTCACAGTGCTCCCAAGGTGTGCCATTATCTCACCAGAGCGTACACCCTGTCATGTCTTTTTGCTTATATCACAGCTACAAAGGAGCCTAACAAATTTCAGTAAGAAACTATAGATGCAGTTTTATCTTTTTCCAAATAAATATATACTTTGTTTAATAACACTTTTAAATGTCTGCAATTTTCCTCTCCATCTGTGTACTTCTGCAATCAATTACACTCATTTTTCTTACCAAGAATCTGGATAGTATGTAAATATCATCTGTTAAATCACAAAAGCTCATACATTTTCAAAATCCATGCATTTCAAAGCCAGCTCCATGGTACCAAGCAGTGTGGGACCACGCTTGTGTGGTGGAGACAACAGAAAGAATGGTAGATTCCTGGAACAGCCTCCCAGCGGAGGTGGTGGGGGTGAAAACAGTGGTGGGGTTCAAGAATGCATGCAATAAGCACACAAAGGAATGGGGGAGAGAGAAAGAGATGTAGATTGGACACAATCTGTGGTAATATTGTAGATAGGGAGAGATGGGCAGACTGAATGGGCCAAGTGGTCCTTATCTGCCATCAAATTTTATGTATGTTTCTGTCAGAATGGACAACTGGGATCTTCAGAAGCATCCATTCTAGTGGTGTCTGCCTCTATTTCCAAACTGGAAATGCAGTCAGACTGATAGACCATGTATTAGATGGCCTAACACTGTTCAAATTTCATGTCCAGCAAGGGCACAAATGTGTCAAAACTGGATATGAATCACAACTGCATCCATTTTGTACAGTACAGTTCATATTAAACGTGTTGTGCAGCCAGTTACAGTAGCAATTGATTCCCCTCATGTCATTGCATTGAGTTGCCAACTAGTTGGTTTATTTTTTCTCAACCCAGCTGCTGATTGTAGCTTTCAGCTGCAAGTATATTCAGCCAGCTACTTCCGAGCTCAGCAGAAGACAGCTAACAACTGGATATTAGTGATTAAGAGATTTGCTATGCTGAGCCTTAGCAGCTCAGATACTAACAGGCTGTTTATTGATTACACAAGTTTAATGTGGACTGTATTACTGTATACTGCAAAACGTGGCTTTTTGTTTCAGACAAATGCAAATGCTGAAAATATCAGAAGGGTTGCCTTTATGCAATCCGATGGATGCAGACGCAAGCATAGCATGCATCTGCATTTGCCTCAAGACTTTTTAAAATCCCCCTGGAGGTCTCAAAGCTAGTCCAATTAGAAGTGGTACTCTATTGTCTGAACTATCAGAAAACTATTATTGTATCAGTTCAAACATAGTTTTAATAGGTCTTTTCCAGGGTTCACAATACCTTTTTTCCCAGTGAATATTTGCAATCTGTTTTGATGTGGATTTTCAAAATTCATAGAGGTTACATATTTATGACATCACAGTGCTTCCCATTAAATCAGACAGATGTTACAGCAATTGTGAGGTCATTTGCTGAAACTCAGATGTTTTTAACTCAGAAATAAATCATAGAAAAATAGAAACATCAGATTTGATAGTAGATAAGGACTGCCTGGCCCACCCAGTCTTCCTGTAGAAACCTAATTATTTAAAGTCAGTAGGAACACTAAGTCCATTTGCCCCTGACCTGCTTCATAAGCAAGGACTAATAAGAATGCTGCACAAACATGTACTAACTTATCAGAATTCCCTCCCCACCTTACCACCTAGGGTACCATGTGATTTCCTTGGTAAGTTGAAATTTGCCCAGGTTTACCTTGAAGGCCTGTCAGCTGTACTGTCTGTATGTCCACTAAATATGTTGGTAGACTGTTGCATGGGTTCATAACTCTCTGTAGAAGAAGTGCATCTTTACTTTACCGTTATATTTACCAACACTGAGCTTCAGCATTTGCCCCTGTGTCCCGTGAAGCACACAAAATCAAACACGTGCATGTATCCAGTCTTTCTGACACCCGTGAGTGTGCAGAAGACTGATACTGTGTCCATCCTCTGTCTTCATTTCTCTAGGGTGAACATGTAAAGGGCCTTCAGACTCTCCTGATAACATTTGTCCTCCATATCCTTGGTCATTGTGTTGGTCATTCATTGCACCCTCTCAAATGCCTTAATGTCATTTTTTGTGTTGGGAAGCACAGAACTGAACATAGTACTTCAGGTGAGGCCTAACCAGAGCACTGTAAAGTGGCAGGATTACTTCCTGCTCTACTGGTCACCTCCATTTTCATTCACCCAAGTAGACTTTTCAGCCTTCTCAACAGGAGCTGTCCAATGCTTCCATTCTTTAGCCCCTTGTCTATTATGAACCCCAGGTCCTTTTCTTCTCCACTGAAGAGGAGGAGCCCCCCCAAAAATGTATCTGTCCTACCACTGCTCCCTCAAGTGTAGCAACTTGCATTTGGCTACATTCAACCTAAGACTCCAGAAGTCTGACCAGTCACCCAACTTTGTTCAGATCCTCCTGAAGTTTGTCCTTATCTCCAAAGGAGTCCTCTTCCTGACCATCACAGGGTCATCAATGAAACTAAGCATCCTGTTGGAGGCTCTAGATTCCAGATCATTGTGAAAATATTGAACTGCTGTTGCCCAAACACCAGTCCCTGAGAGATACCATCAAGTACCCCTCCTTTCTCAATTTTATGCCTTTCCCTCAGAGCCCTCTGCTTTCTGTCCCCAAACCAGTTAGTAATCCCCTGTGCACACTTCATGTATACTATGCTAGAGTACTTTGCCCGGGAGCATACCATGTGCCACAGTCTCAAAGACCTTTCTGAAGTCCAGATAGACAATGCCTATGGCCTTTCCTCTTAAAGAGGAGATCAGGTTGGTTTGGCTCAGTCTGTCCCTAATAATATCATACTAAGAGGGGATGAGAATCTTGGCCACAGTCAAGTGATATATTTTCCTTTCCTTAATAATGGGTTCCAGTACCTTGCCCAGCACTGATGTCAGGCTGACCAGACTTTAGTTGTTCAGTTTCAACCCTGCCCCCTTCTTGATGATTGGAACCACATTTCCCCTGTCTGGTCATCTGGCACTGCACCTGTGTGGACATACTCATGAATGTTTACTGTAGGCAGCCACACCAGTTCTTCTTTTATCACGACTATGATCCTAGGGTATATCTTTTCTGCTTCTTGGGATTTACATGTCTTGATCTTCAGCACATAGTCATCTACTGTGGAATGTAGCTCTCCACAGGCTGCATCATGGGGGTTGCCCTTTATGCCATGGGCTTTCCCAGTGATTATCCCCTCTCCACGGGCCCTCTAGTGAACACCAAAGCAAAGTCTTCATTCAGCATCACAGTAAGTACTAGCTGGTGAGAAAGTTGAAAAGATCAGCAAAAACTGGCTAAGATAAATAACTTAGAAAGCATTAGAGAGACTCTGATGTTGTCACATACTGAACATTGAAAATTGACATTTTTAGAAACAGTTAAGCTTTTTTCCCTATATATTTAGATCTGCTCCTACATTTGTTGTTCGATGCAAAGGAAAAGCACATGAAACAGGACATAGCATATGTCCCTCAGATTCAGGACAGAAAATAATAAAACTTGATAATGCAATATAAAACTCAGTTGGGAATACCAGTTGACTGCAACCTCTACTCTTGCTACTATTAATACAGTTGCCTCTAGATGGCAAGCTGGTAGAAACACAAAAAGAAATGAGATTTTGCTATGCACATGAAAGAACACCAAACAGTGTATCTTATTTTTCATTTTAAGTTAAGCTGGTCCAGTAAAAGTTATTATTTCACAAACTGCAGGACAAATTGTGTTATTTTTAAAATGTCAGTAGTCAATTTAAAAGTTCTTCAAATATGCCATACTCACAGAACTGGAGATGTAAGCCATCTATTTACCCATAAAATGTACAGCATGGGAGACTGAAGAACATACTGTATATCTCTACACTACCTCACCAAAATGCTTCTCACCTGTCATGGAGAGACCTTATCACAGAGTAGATGACAGAGATGTTCAGACACCCTGCCCAATAAGTCCTTATATTCTGATGCAAAACTGACAGCAATGGTGCCTGGTAGTTCCAATTTTGTTGGTATGTTGTGTGGATATATGTCAACTAGAAGCTGGGCTGAGATGAGAATAACTAATTGAACATGGCCAGAAAAACAGCCATCAGATGGAAAAGGCTTTTAGATCCTACCTACATTACCTATTCTTGATTCAACCCCCTGATCTAGAGCTGAAGGGTTCATTAACCCATTGTCCATCTACTGATTTATCTAGTTCTCACTGTGTGCTGATATTTTAAGCAGGGAAACATAAACAATTTTTGGAGCTGAGTTTGGGATTCTGTTAATGAGAACAGGAAAAAAGTGGATTAAGGAAAAATGAATATAGGAGGCAGGATGGCTAAGTGGTTAGGACTGAAGCTTGTGAACCTGGAGATCTTAGGTTATGCGCCTGGCAGAGCACAATATTCACTGTGGGTCTTACTCAAGGCCACACAATATTCACTGTGGTCTTACTCAAGGCAACACAATATTCACTGTGGGTCTTACTGAAGGCTACACAATATTCATTATGTGGTTTTACTCAAGGCCACACAATATTCACTGTGGGTCTTACTCAAGTCCTCACAATATTCATTGTATGGTCTTACTCAAGGCCACAGTATTCACTGTGGGTCTTACTCAAGTCCACACAATATTCACTGTGGGTCTTATTCAAGTCCACACAGTATTCACTGTGGGTCTTATTCAGGGCCATACAATATTCACTGTGGGTCTTACTCAAAGCCATGCAATAGTCATTATGTGGCCTTGAGTACGTCACTAAATTTCCCTCAGTGCAGTCTACCCAGGTGATAAATTACACAGAAGAAGAACTCTACTGAAAAATAAGATGCTGCATCTCAGCTGGGATATACTGGATAAATAAATCAAACAAAAATATTAATAAAGACTATGACCCATTGAATAAGTAAGCCAAGTTAAGAAAATGGCTGTTTGGGCATGTTAAAATATTTTCAATTCATAGCATCAAAGCAACTAAATAATCAAATGGCTATCAGAAGTAAGCAACAAGACATCACAGGGTATGCGTTATGGTGATATAACCATGCACCTCAGGCTCATTGTTAGGCATGAGGCACAGCCAAGTGCAGTAGTGTGATTACATCATCATAATGGCACACTGTGGTGCGTCTTATTGTGCTCATAAAATGGCATTAACATATTTGACTTAAAATGAATAAAAATAAGAAATTATTTATAAAAATGAGGAAGTTTCAACAAAATATGCTTCCATTTTTATTTTGAAGACAAAACTATTCTATAGTCTGCTAAGTGGGGAGGGGGTTAGCTAAAACAATAAAACACAATGAAAACCATGTGTGGCAAACATTTTTACAAGAAAAAAATACTAACTGTTACCTTAGGTGCATTTCAAACCAGTGAAGGTATTTTAATGGAATTGTGCTCAAAGCCGTTGAACCTGCCAGTTGTACTTTTTGGTGTGGGAGTATATTTCTCGAGAAAATATCCATGTATAAGTCAAATGTCAATGTTTTTATGAGCTTCCAGAATTTATTTAGTTTTGGTCTGCCTCTGCCTATACAATAGTGTTTTCCCACCTTTCCTGTCTTTGTGTACACAACATTTGTGCTTCCTTTACTCACCCTGTTTCTTTTGTCTCTGTGTTTCCCCACATTCAACAGATGTAAACTTTAACACGAAATACAGGGATTCTGCACAGTTCAACTGGCAAAATATTCTTCTCTTGACATTCTGTACACACACACACACACGGACACACACACATAAAGCAGTGACAGTTTCAGTGCAGATGACCCAGGATTGATTCCCAGTCCCAAGGTCACAGCCAGGTGTAGGAAGGCAAGCTAAACAGTGTAGTGGAATGGTGGATGTGTATTGCTCCCCAGAAGGAAGGAAGGATAACACATTCTTGGCTACATCTTGCCCATGGTGCCTCAGATGGATGGAGCCATTTGGGCAGGATAAATAATCTGGAGTCTTATACTCAAGGGCCTATTAATTATTAGTTAGCTAGACCACCCCATCCTAGGTATGGACCATAGATTTGGTGTCTATGTAATTTTTTATGTCCCTGGTGTGTCTTCAGCTTTAGAAGGATGCCACAGCATAAGGTGAGGGCCACAAGCGATAGAAACATAGACACATTGGGCCTGATTCCAAAAGTTCCTAGACTGATGCAAGGTGCTTGCGTTGTGCCATAACATGTGGCAATCCCGATTCCAAAATGTGGTCTGCATTGGAAGGGGAAGCTGCTGCAGTGAATGGGCACTGCGCCACCCTTGTGACCCACATCTGGGTATGCCAGGTCACAAGGGGGCTTGTGCCATGGCAGGGCTGCAACATCCCCTTTTTTTGGGATTCTGAAAGCCCCACCATGGCTGTAGCAAGAGGTTTACATTAGACCAGCCAGGAGGTGGTCTACACCCCTTGTGTCATTGCCCCACAAGGTGGGAAACTCATTTGGGGCTCTGTATGTGGGGTCCAGTGGCAGAAGAGGCATGGGGGATGCCATGGAGTACTGGATAGCAAGTGGGCATGCCAGGGGGGATTGGATACCCAGCTGGGGTGCCATTATAATAACTTGTCAGAAGCAATTACCACAATTGTTGTATGAATGGCAACCTGTTGGGTGCCCGATCACCCCCCGGCATGCCCACTTGCTTCCCAACACCCCCTATGGCATCCCCCATGCCCTTCTGCCCCTGGACCCCTCCTGCCATTCTTTCTAATGTTGCACCTGATGGGGTGGTCCAGATCTTTGTGATAAATCCTGCAGTTGTGCCTATTGTTTGGCTGAGTTTTTGATGCAGGGACCCCTGATTTTACAGAATTGGGTGCAGCGTCCCTGATACACTGGGAGTGTGCCGCAACACTAGATCACTGCAACTTATGGTGACCTATGGGCTCTTTTGGAATCGGGCCCATAGAATTTGATGGCAGATGCAGGATTTTAAATAACTGATTAGCAGTTTTTTTCTTGGGACAATACTAACTGTACAGAAAGCATTTATATAGGTTTTCTAGAAGTGTCATGTTTGCTAAACACAGTGAGGAAAGTGATATGCGTTTTCACAATGTTTTAGAACTTTTATGAGCAAAATGCTAATCAATTTTTAGAGTTATTTAAAACCCTGCAGATGGCCCACCCAGTCTGCCCATGGCATGGGATAGGACAGCAATATAGTTGGCAATATAGTTGGCAACTCTTTAAAATGCATGTTATAAGACCTAAGTCATTGCTACCCCATGTCACTGTTTGGCAACAACACAATTTCTCTAGGAAGCTGTAGGCCAGTTAATAGGAAATAGATAGTATCTTAGGCCCATCAGCCACAAAGCTAAACTGTACTCCAAGAAGAGCTATGGAGGATGTGGGGGCATACAAGAAACAAGAGAAAAGAGAAAGTTAAAAAAAGCATTATGAGTTTTAGCTGAACCTGTTTATCCACACCTACATTCTGTTGACTATCTTAAACCTTGCTCTTCAGTTATGTGCCAGCAGTACTTACTGTGCTGGTGAAAAAGTATGTTTTAAAGGGGACGCAAACTGCAAATCCTTTTAAAGTCTGAAAGACCATTAAAAGCACTTTTGAATAAGAAATTACTCTTACCTATGGGTCTTAGCATTCCAGGGATATTTCTGTGTAAATCAGTCATAAATTAAAATAGAGCAGCTGCCACCTTAGGATGAAACAGGAAGTGATGTTATGATAGAACCAGCTGTGGTTAATGAGTAGGTGTTCACGTATATAAACTAGGAATTTTTTTTTCTTTTTTATTATATGTGTTTTAATGTGCAAGTTAAATACTTTCCACTTTTATATTAATTGCTTTATATGTGAAATTAAATTAGTGGACTTTAACATTTACATTTCAAATTGCCAATAAAAATGAATTTAATAGAAATCTCATATTGTGATATTAGACATTATAAAATGGGTTTGAAAAATCATGAAGTCTGATTAGCTGAGGGTCATCTTTACCCATGCTGTTATCACAGCACAACAGCACTGGATAAACATGGCACGGGGTCATAATGTTGCAAGACATTATGCCGCATTGCAAAATCGAGCTGCCAATACAGAGAGATTTCTGCCATGCAACGTCTTTTTTTTTTTTGTGGGGGCTCTGACCCACGCACCTCCTGAACCCCCACCCCCCAATAAAGAGCTCAACTCTGAGGGGAGTTTAACTCAGGGAGCAGACAAACTGTTAAAAAAAATGAAAGTTTCTGGGACTGGGAATCAAAACCTGTCCCAGACGCAGCGTCTGGGTTCCTCTCTGCAGTGGCTCAGTCCATTGAGCCAAGGCAATTGTTCAGCAGAATCTCATCCCAGCAGAGGTCTTATCCTCTGCTTGGGATGTTTTGAGTGGTGCAATACTGTGTACAGCAGTATTTGCGGTATTACACCACTTGCTGTAAGATACAGTGCTGTTGGGGTTTAGCCATAATGTCATACGCTATTAAGTGTGCAACATTATGAACCGGTAGGGATAAACATAGAAACATAAAATCTGATGGCAGATAAGTACTGCTTGGCCCTCATAGTATGTCCATTTTCCCTACCTACCTACCTACCGTAACACCGTAGAACCTTCTTGATCTCTGTCTTAGCCCTCCCTTCCCTAATGAGTAAGGTTCCCTTATGTCTATCCCATACGCTCTTGAATCTCACTACAGTTTTTGTCCCACCACCTACTCTGGAAGGCTGTTTCAGGCATCCACCTCTCTTTCTGTGAAGAAGTACTTCCCCAGAGTTTACCTTCCGTCCAGCTTCAAAGCATGCCCCCCCTTGTTCTTGAGCATTTTTTTTCTGAAAAATACTTCCTTCTTGTACCTTGTTTATATCTGTGAGGTATTTGAAAGTCTCTATTATATCTCCCCTTTCCCTTCTTTCCCCCAGGGTGTACATATTGAGGTCCTTTAGTCTCTCCTCATAGGGTCTCTGGTTCAGACCCAGCACCATTTTAGTTGCCCTCCTTTGGACCACCTTTACTCTGTCTATGTCCTACCAGAGATGTGGTCTCCAGAACTTGACACAGTACTCCAAGGGAGGTGTCACCAATGATCTATACAGCAGTATCACCACCTCCCTCCTTCTGCTGGTGTTACCCCTCCCTATGCACCTAGCATCCCATTGGTTCTCCCTATAGCTTTGTCACACTGTTTGGCCACTTTCAGGTCATCAGATATGATTACCACCAGGTCCCTTGCCATCCCCCTCCCCTTCTAGGGCATCCCTGAGGCATTCCTTCATCTTTTTAAAGTTGTCCCTCATGAAGTCCATGACCCTCACCTTTGTGCGGTTTGGTTCTGGCACCATACTTATACTGAACCACACCGTATGGTGATCGCTAGTCCCAGACTCCCAGGTGGCCACCTTCAATGACATCTGCAACAATTTCCCCACTGATGAGCACAAGGTCCAATGTTGCTCTCTCATGAGTGGACTCTCTTACTAGTTGCCTGAGGAACACCCCCTGCAGGGAGTCCAGGATTTCCCTGCTCCTATTTGAAGCTGCAGCTAGGTTGCTCCGATCCACATCCGGCAAATTGAAGTCCCCCCACCAGCATATCCCCTGGTTACCATCTTTTGGATGGCATCCACCAGTATCTTATTGCCCCCTCCCCTGTGGTAGAGGTCTGTAGATTACACCAGTGCTAATAGCAGTTCCATTATCTGTCTCTAGGAACACCAAACAGCTGTTCTCAGTGCAGTAAAGCCACTGTGAGGCAATTTCAAATCAAGGAGGAAATGTGAAAGGAAAAGTGTGACTCTCACTGGGACTTGAACCCAGGCCCCTGGTGTACTGTGCCAGTGCTCTAACCCCAAAGCTATGGGAGGCTCAGTGATTAGCAGGCTTCTGGTCTTCCCTTGAGGCACGCATATTCCTTTCTAAGCGTTGTGTAACCAGCAACTTAGGCATATGTCTGAAATGCCAAACAACTTTTCTCAGTGCAGTAAAGCCACTGCGAGGCAATTTTAAATCATGGAGGAAATGTGAAAGGAAAAGTGTGACTCCCTCTGGGGGGTAACCCACAGTGCCTCCACCCCTCCCTGTATTCCCTGTGTCTTTGCAGCTTTTATGCTATCCCTTATGTAAAGAGCCACTACTACCCCTTTCTTATCTAGAGGCCAGAGGGGCACAGGACCCAAGGCAGCATGGATTCACAGCGGGACGGTCATGCCAGACAAATCTGATAGACTTCTTTGACTGGGTGACCAAAGTAGTAGATCAGGGAGGGGCTGTGGACATGGCCTACCTAGACTTTAGCAAGGCATTTGACACAGTCCCACACAAAAGATTAATATACAAGTTAGCCAGCCTGGGAGTGGGTCCTAAGATGACAGCCTGGGTAAAGAACTGGCTGGAGAATAGAATTTACAGAGAGGTAATAATAAATGGAGTCCACTCTGAAAAGGGGGTTAGCAGTGGGGTACCACAGGGTTCAGTATTAGGACGGTCCTCTTCAATGTCTTTATAGCGACATTGCAGAGGGACTGGAAGAAAAGTATGTCTCTTTGCAGATGACACAAAGATCTGCAACAGAGTTGATACTGAGTCGGTGGAAAGGATGAGAAGGGACTTGGAGTTAGAGGAATGGTCAAATGTATGGCAGCTTAGATTCAATGCTAAGAAGTGCAAGGTAATGCACCTAGGAAACAAAAACCCAGGGAAGAGTACACAATGGGGGTGAGATACTAACAACAACAAAATGGAAAGGGACCTGGAGGTAGTCATATCAGATGACCTAAAAGGTGGGCAAAGCAATGTGAGAGGGCAGCAAGGAGGGTCAGGGATACTGGGATGCATAGGGAGAGGCATCACCAGCAGAAAACAAGAAGTTATTATCCCTCTGTACAGACAGCTGGTGAGACCACATCTGGAGTACTGCATGCAGTTCTGGAGACCCAATCTCCGCAAAGACATAGACAGGATGGAAGCTGTCCAGAGGAGGGTAACCAAAATGGTGCACGGTCTACACCGGAAGACATATGAAGTGAGACTTAAGGAGCTTAATATGTATAGCCTCAAGGAAAGGAGGGAGAGGGGGGACATGATAGAAACTTTCAAGTACCTCAAGGGAATCAACAAAGTCCAAGAGGGTAGCATCTTTCAAAAAAAGAGGTGTGCAAGAACAAGGGGGCACAATTTGAAGATAGGAGGGGGGCGGCTCAGAGGTAATTTAAGGAAGTATTTTTTTACAGAGATGGTTGTGGATGCATGGAACAGCCTTCCAGAGGAGGTTGTGGAGTCAAAAACAGTGGTGGAATTCAAGCATGCATGGGACAGTCATAAGGCAATTCTAGGGGGTGGGGGTAGGAAGAAGTAGGCTGCTGGTTAACTAGGATCTGCAGCTTATCCATCAGATAGGGAAATGGGCAGACTGGTTGGGCCAAGCGGTCCTTATCTGCCATCAAATTCTATGTTTCTATGTTTCTAACCCTCCCTGTCCTTCCTGAAGAGGATATAGCCTGGTATGGCTATTTCTCAGTCATGGTTCTCATTGCACCATGACTCAGAAATGGTGACAATGTCTGGGTCAGCCTCTGCCAAAATGGCCACAAGGACCGGGATTTCATTTCCCAGACTTCAAGCATTTGTGCACATGGTCTTCCAAATTCTTGTACCACCCTTTTTATCAGTCCCTCTTTTTCCATTTTGCCTACTTACCTTATCCCCTCTGCTCTAATTCCCATCCCTCTTCATTTCAACCTTTTGCTTTTCCTGTTATAAGAAACCCTCGGGACTAGGGTTTTCCCTACTGACTACTTCAGCTTGTGGGGGTGGACAGTTTATGATTCCCTTCTTCCTTTCACCACCCCCCTTGGCCAGTTTAAATGCTTGCCAAAGTAGCATTTAAACTGTCCACTGAGGACTGTGGTTCCCCTCCTGGATGGATGCAGTCCCTCTCCCCTGTACAGGCCTTTATCCCTCCAACTGGGATCCCAGTCCCCAATGTAGTCATAAACTTCTTCCCTGCACCAATCCTTCAACCATTGGTTGAAGCTCTTGGTATGGAGTACCCTATCCTAGCCCCTGTTGCAGACAGGCAACACCTCAGAAAAGACCACTGAGTGTACTACATGCCTAATATGCACCCCCCCCATTCTCTGAACTCCATCTGCACTCTCCTAACCTTGTCCCTAGCCAGGTCATTGGTCCCTAGGTGGATAATGACATCTAGCAGTCCCTCCTGTCCTGCTTCCCTAGCGATCCCCAAGATCCACTTCCCATCACTCCAAGCTGTGATGCTGGATAGGCAAGTAACCTCCCACCTAAAGATCCAGCCACCTCTTCATTATAAAATGAATAGTAACCACACGTCCCTTACTGCCATCACAAACATGGATGCCACCTTCATTCACTAAAAAGTTAAAATATGCCCTAAAAATAAAGCTACCTTAAATTAAAAAAAAATAATAGTTAATTGTTATTTGCCGCATAATCCTCTTCTTACACTCACATAAATACATTTAAAAATGAAGTCCCACAGTATTAACAGTTTTAATTTCTGGTGTTTCTTTGCTGACCATGAAAATTCCCTCACCTATCCTTATTTGCTTACCAGTGAAATCACTGCTGTTTAACCTGCTTTAGAAAATGGGCTAAGAAATTCCCTGGCTCTGATTGGCTGATACCCCTGTCAAGGTGGGCATCTATCAGACAACAGAGCCCACGTATTAAAAGTGCCAGCCCCAACAAACCTGATTACCTTTGAAATCACTGAGCTGATATAATGTTGAATTTTAAACAGACTCAATTTTTTTTTCGTTCTCTACCGAGACAACAGAGCAAGTCAGGCCCCACAAGTGAAGTACTGAAATATACTGTAAGTCTCACCCACCTGTAGTAAGGAGATTGGACAAATGGTACACCCTCAGGTTCCTCTCTTCACCCGCATTTGCTCAGTCTCCTCAGTTTACAAGACCTACTGCCACCTAACTAAATTAATCTTTGCTAGTTGATCACTGGCACCACATCTTAAGTCCTGCTGGCTGTGAAATAGCAGATGGGCATGCTACCCCCCGCCCCGCAGTCAGTCTCAGATTCAGTGCTACAGGTCACATTTTACAGACACATACAAGTTCAAATGTAAAAATCAGCTTTAATAAAAAAGAAAACCAAACTTTTTTTATATCAAAGAAGCTGTAGTGCTAGCGCATCAATCGCGTGAGTAGCATTACTGTACAGCAGTATTCGTAGCACATCCTGATACTACCTGATCGATCTCACCTCCCAATCATAATCCTGCTGCTCTGTCAGGCTCAAATAGTCAATAACACTACAGCATGGGAGAGAACAGACTAATACAGTAGTCTGTTTTTATATTTTGTAACAGCAAAAGAGAAATCACCTTTTTTTCTTTTTACAAATGTTGCACTCCCAATCATCCCATCATATTTTCTTTGGCACTGCCTTCGCTATAGTCAGCCCAAACATTAACTTCACAAACTGCCAAACTCAACTTGAAAAAAGAAAGAGAAATAAAAACACAAAAACTAGCATTGCCAAACTAAAAGAAAACCTCTTCTGTTCTGAGACCGCACTAACAAGCCACATACTAAGACATCACCCAGCAAAACATACACATCAAGCACTTAGGTTAAAATACAATACTGACAGTGTAATGCAGCATGAGAGGGGGGTTCTGCACTCCTGAGGTACTGTCTTTTGGATTAGACATTAAACCGAGGTCATGTCTGCCTGTTCTGGTTGTTGCTCAGGTGGACAGTAAAGATCCCTTGGCACTTCTCGAAAAGAGTAGGGAAATCTTCCCAGTGTCCTGGCCAAATTTCCCCCATTCACTAAAAATATCACTAACAGCTTAATCTGGTTCAATCTCAGTTGGTTACCCTGCCCCCTGATCACCCATGAAAATGGGACTTCTAGTCTCAGTGGGCCTACCGGGTCACCAAAATTCAATAAATAAATAAAAATAAAAAACTACAACTCCCATGAAACCATGGGACAGCTATGGATATGCATTTTTTTGTATAACTACTAATGTTTCCGCCTTGCTGCCTCATTGTTGTGGCCCGGGTTGTGGATGAAGTTGGTCCTCATGGATCAGTCCACTTATCCAGTTACCAAAGACATAAATAAATAAAATAAATAAATACTAGTGAAGCATGGTCTACTTAACAGAAGCACCCTCTGCTGTTCAAATAAAGCAGTACATGGACTGCTTTACAACAAAAATGAAGTTTTTCTCTTTTTTTTAACATTTACTTTACTTGTTTAAAATTTGTTATTGAATTTTACTAAAATGTTACTGATAGTCTATTTTCTAAGCACAATAATACCCTCCAGGGTGGGTGGTATGTGCTATACCGGACCTTCAAGGGGCTATGAGGCCCCTGCCTGTGGTGTTGGGTTATGCTCCTGGGCAGTCTGGTATAGCGCAATACCACCCACCCTGTTGGGTATTATTGCTTACACAGATATAATGGAAGCCCTGGTTCCATCTGAGGCCATCTGTTGTGTGAGTCAGGGTGAACATTTTGCCAGTAGAAGTGAACAGAGATCTGAATTCTTGAATTCCATCCATAGTAAACATTCCAAATATTGGGAAAGGGGGTAAGTTATAGAAAGAAGGAGGAGGAGGTAAGGTGAGGAAACAGGTAAATGGGGTGCCTTTAGGAAAACACAGTGATTAAGGTCTTATTTGAAAAATGTGTTGAGCTGTGCATTATTTTTGAAACAGAGATGACATGCCAAATTCTGGGTTGTACTAGGATTATTTTGTTGGGGTGTCTAAATGTTTAAAAAAATAATTCAAATTATTAATATTAGTTAATCTTTTATCCCCCCCAAAAAATGTTTTACCAATTTTATAATTACAGTGTGTACCTTGTGGTGGGATAACAGCATTTCTCAGGTGGTTGAAGGCATTTGGCGATGTCTCATACTTTACAGTACTCCCAAGGTGTGCTGTTATTCCCACCACAGTGTACACCCTGTCATGTATTATTGCTTAAATCACAGCTACTAAAGAAGCCCAACAAATTTCAATGAGAAACTATAGATGTAATTTTATCTTTTTCCACATAAATATATACTTTGTTTAATAACACTTTGCACTTTTTACATGTCTGTAATTTTGTTCCCCATATGTATACTTCTGCAATCAATTACACTCTTTTTACTTACTAAGAATCTGGACAGTGAGTAAATATCATCTGCTAAATCACCAAAGCCCATAATTTTTCAAAATTCACAAATTTCAAGGCTAGCTCCATACCACCAAGAAATGTGGGACCTTGCTTGCGTGCTGGAGATCCAAGTTCCCACCTCATGCCCAGGCCGGTAAGATTGCAGACTAGTGCTGTGAGGAATGTAGAATTCCACCAGTGGAATTAGCATGGAATGACCATTCTGCCAGTGGAATTTCCACAGGAATTTTGCTGGTTCTTCTTCGGAATTCCACGTTTTATGATTTGTGGAATAGTATTGCATAGAAAATCATTCCACAACCATTTCAGTGGAAAATACTGAGATTATTCCATGGAAAAGTTGTGGAAAAACTCATTATGCATTTTTCTGCTGTGGAATTCTGCCATTCCATTTCTGGTGAAATTTGGCAGAATTTTGAAAATTCTGCAAAATTTCATTCCACTGGAATTTGAACATTCCACATAGCACTGGTGCAGACTAACAAAATGGTTGATGAAACTACAACAGGAGGAAGGTAGGTTTAAGGACTGTTAACAAATTAGAAGAAACAGTGCATTATGTCTGCTGCAAATTGCCCATGTTATTAGAAGATTCCAACCATAGGCTCATCATTATCATTACCCCTTTGAGCATTTATTTGCATTCTGTGCCCTGGCCAGGTCAGGTCTCACCACGGGAGGGGCTTTTCCCCAGAGTGATATTTTCCTCCATTTTTATGTTGATTGCGTGCATGCACAAGAAACATATTGCGGCAGCTTGCCAGAAGCAGGTTGTGGAGGTGCTGCACTGTTGTGGCCAATGCCCCCACAGCCTTTAAAGGCTTATCCCACTTTCCCCAATGCCGTGGCACACTGCTGCTGAAACTAGTTCAGCCAGCATGCCACCACCTTGAAACATTCCAGCTGCTGCACTCAGGGGCCGCCTCGTCACTGCAGCATCAGCATTCCGCTGCAATGAGGGAGCGACCCATCATTGCTGGGCGGAACGTTGCCAAATGTAATATTGTTTGTGAATATGGCAGTGGCTTGCCACCTTATTCACAAACAATACTAATTAACCCCCACTGCTGAGGGGGTGCCCATTCCCCCTCTGCAGCTTGCACCCCCCCAGAACAGCTTTTGTTTGCCAATGGGGGCCCCAATCTCCACTGGCTTCAGTCTCATCTGAGTTTAAGTTGCCAGGGGAGCCCACTCCTCATCGGCTTACATCCCCTCCCAGTTTGATTTGTTGATGGGGGAGCCCACTCCCCATTAGCATAATGTCCCCCCCCCACAAAAATCAACTAGATTTGTACCAACGGGGGTGTCCAATCCCCTGTCGGCTATAGCTTTCCCCCAAAACAACATTCCATAAGCATGCTAGGAGCCCACCCCAGTGTGCCGCATGCCCCTGTAAAGAAAAAAACCATCCCACAATATTTTTTTTTGTTTTTTTAACCTGTACAAAAAAGAAAATGGTTCCTCGCAGTCTCCCTGCCCCTCCCACAACCTGCGCCCACCCTTGCCTCCCCACAACCTCCTCATCCCATACTTACCTGCGGAGTCCGGCGCAACGATCTTCGGTAGACCATGAACACATCTGCACTCTTCAAAGCAACAGTGAACTGAGGAAATGCCGGTAAGCTGTATAATGGCATAAATAGTTTTTTTTCAACTTTGATGCATATCTCAGGCATTGTTTGGAATTTTGGCTCCAGATTTTCAACATGTGGTTTTTGGGACCCCCTCCTCATGAATTCATGCACTGTCATGGTGTTAATCGGTCTCGAAAGGTGATTTCATGGTCACTGCGAGGAATCACCTTTTGGGACTGATTACCAAAACAACAGTGCCAGTGTTCATGAGATGGGCTCTCAAAAAGTCTGTGTTGCAAATTTGGTGGAAAAAATCCAAGAAATGACTGTTTATAGTGCATTGCGCATTGCACATGCTCGTAATTTTGTGAATTTGCAATATTTTCACTCCAGATTTTCAACATTGCCATTGTTCTGCACCTCCTTATGAACAGTACAGCTGTCATTTTTCACATCCTGGCCAAAACGTGTTTTTGTACTTCTGGCGCAGAATATCATGGTCGCTGTTGGAAATCCATGTTTGGGACACATTATGAAAATGACAGTGACACTGTTCATTAGTAGAGGTCCTAAAATTCCTGTGTTGAAAATTTGGTGATGAAAATCCTTAAAATGAGTGTGTTGCGAGCGTGCATTGTGCAGTTTCCACGCACGTTCGTACCGTCACAACTTTGCAGTACTTTCACTCCAGATTTTCAACATTGCCATTTTTCCACACCTCCTTATGAACAGTGCAGCTTTCATTTTCACATCCTGGCCGAAATGTGTTTTTGTTCTTCCGGCACATGATCGTGCGGTCGCTGTGGGAAATCAGTGTTTGGGACACATTAGGAAAATCACACTGACACTGTTCATGAGCAGAGGTCCTAAAATGCCTATGTTGAAAATGTTGTGATGAAACTCCATAAAATGACTGTGTTATGAGCGTGCATTGTGCAGTTTCCACGCACCCTTGTAACTTCTCAAATTAGTAATATTTTCACACCAGATTTTCAACACTGGCATTTTTTCACACCTCCTTATGAACAGTACAGCTGTCATTTGTCACATCCTGGCTGAAATGTGTTTTCAAGCTTCCACCTCAGAATAACGCAGTCACTGTCAGAAATCAGTGTTTGGGACAGATTAGGATTGAGCGAGTGAGAGAGGGGGAGTGGCCGAGCTCAACTGAGCTCTGTCGGTACTGCTGCGGAATTCTTTGTGGGCAGGAAAAGGTGCCAACACAGCAGGAGCCCAGTACAAAAGGGCAGCCTGCAGTACCAGGAGACATAGAACGAGTGAGTGAGGGAGGGGAAGTGAGTGAGTGAGCTCAACGGAGCTCTGCCAGGACAGCTGTGAACTTCTTTGTGGGCAGAAAGAGGTGCCAATGCAGGCAGGAGCCCAGTACAGAAGGGCAGCCCGCAGTGCCAGCAGAAACGGAACAAACAAGTGAGAGAGGGGGAGTGAGCGAGCTCAACGGAGCTCTGTCGGGACTGCTGCAGATTTCTTTTTGGGCAGAAAAAGGCAGCAACATAGGCAGGAGCCCAGTACAAAAGGCCAGCCTGCAGCGCTGGCAGAAACGAAAGAAGCGAGAGAGAGGGGGAGTGAGCGAGCTCAACAGAGCTGTGTTGGGACTGCTGCAGATTTCTTTATGGGCAGAAAAAGCTGCTAACACAAACAGGAGCCCAGTACAAAGGGCAGCCTGCAGCACCGGGAGACACAGAATGAGTGAGTGAGTGAGGGAGGGGGAGTGAGTGAGCTCAACGGAGCTCTGTTGGGACTGCTGCGGATTTCTTTGTGGGCAGAAAAAGGCAGCAATGCACATAGGGGCCCAGTACAAAAGGTCAGCCTGCAGCGCTGGCAGAAGTGGAGCGAGTGAGTGAGAGGGGAGTGAATGAGCTCAATGAAGCTCTGTCAGGACTGCTGCAAATTTCTTTGTGGGACGAAGAAGGTGCCAACAGAGGCAGGAGCCCAGTACAAAAGAGCAGCCTGCAGCGCCAGGAGAAACAGAATGAGTGAGTGAGAGACCTCAACGGAGCTCTGTTGGGATAGCTGCGGATTTCTTTGTGGGCAGAAAGAGCTGCCAATGCAGGCAGGAGCCCAGTACAAAAGGGCAGCCTGCAGTGCTGGGAGAAACACAACGTGTGAGTGAGAGAGGGGGAGTGTGTGAGTTCAACAGAGCTCTATTGTGACTGCTGCAGATTTCTTTGTGGGCAGAAAAAGGCGGCAATGCAGGCAGGAGCCCAGTACAAAAGGGCAGCCTGCAGCACCAAGAGAAACAGAATGAGCGAGTGAGAGAGGGGGAGTGAGCCACCTCAACGGAGCTCTGTCGGGACAGCTGTGGATTTCTTTGTGGGCAGAAAAAGGCGCCAACACAGGCAGGAGCCCAATACAAAAGAGAAGCCTGCAGCACTGGGAAAAACAGAATGAACGAGTGACAGAGGGGCAGTGAGCCAGCTCAACGGACCAACGCAATCAACATTCAGCATTGACAAATGCTTGTTTATAATTGTGTCCTCCAATACTAGCTTGTATATACTGCAGTGTCCTGAGGTCGTGTGCCAGTAAATGGTCAGTCATGCTGTCAGGTGCACCACACCACCATGCTACCACCAAGAGTAACTCCAAAGAGGAGTGCAGCTCAACTCTCCCCCAGGAAAAGGATGTCCATTCTGAAGCTAGATTGCCCTCCCTACTGGTCTACTTTCAGGTGAAAACCCTGGTTTGACAGAGTGCCAGAGCAGTTCTTCTCGACTGCTTAGTGCCATGGAGCCAACCATGAAGCATGTGATTTTTGATACTAAGTGAGCTTTTGTTATTATTTCAAAGGTGGTATTGTCTTCCTAATCAGATTTTACTGGGGAAGAAAAACAGGATGATTACTGTACTTGCTTATTACTTGCAGTGTTTACTGTGGACATAACTGATAGAAAGGTTTCAGCTGCACACTTTTATACAGATGCACAGCAATATCATAAACCTATAAAAAATGTTATGTGTTATTGAATGAAACATTTTTTTTAAAGTAATCCACATTTTCTTGTTGAAATACTTTGAGTTTCTTTGTAGTTGAGATTTATTTTAATATTACAAACCCAGAATGTTGTTGAATTCTTTTTACTAGCAGTTTGAAAAGTAAAGGTGAACATGTATTACTTTTATTACGTATAGTGAGCAAAGCAAATATTATAAAAGCTGAAAGTCTTTTAATTAAGCAATAATGTACAACATGGTGTGTGTGTCATGCTGGGATAATGTCTCACCTCGGGTGGTTGGGCACAAGGCCACAGGCTGAGTGTGTCCAACACCCAGGAAGTGTCTTTATCCCAGCATGACACACACTCTGGTGTGCATTTTTGCTATTATACAATGGCTCCTTTGTTTTAAAAAAGTAGTATCTTTTTTTAAAATCAGTTAACTCTTATTTTGGAAATAGTTACAGCACTATAACAGCTAATATGCTGATTTACATACAGCAACAAGGAATTCTGGGTAGACTGTAATGTTAACTTAAATTTTGTACAGTGTCCTATTTTGGTAGTGGTGACTGCAGTATGGCACCTCTCTTAATTTGGTAGTGGTGACTGCAGTATAGCATGTAATATGTAATGGTTACAGCAGCATAACAGCGAATATGCTGATTTATATACAACAACAAGGAATTTGGGTAGATTATAAAGCTAACTTAAATATTCCTCACTCAGCAGTGCAATCTCTGATGCTGATAGTGGTTACTGCAGTACAGCACCTACTATGTAGATGTATGTGGCAAGGAACTGTGGGTACAATATAATGGTAACTTCTGTTTTATCTTACTGGGAGGCACAGTTTCCTATTTGTGTAGTGGTTACAACAATATAAGATCTCAGATGTTTATTTTCAAAATGAAGCATTGTGCATACACTGATAGCCCCAAGATTTCTTTACTGAGAGATGTAGTCTCCTATTTCTATAGTGAGTACAGAAATATAATAGCCTGTATACTAATTTACATAGTGAGGAGTTGTGGGTACCTTAAATAGCAAATTTGTCTACCCCCCCAATCTGTATATGGAGTGATTTTTTTTACTGATGTCATTCGGTCATATGTGTGCTGGTACGAGATCTGTTATGTTATACTGGGATAATATCACTGGTCCAGCCCCAGATTGACCAATCAGAGCCCAGCATTCTTTCTTGCCATTGTATAATTAAGCAATAATGCAAGACAAGGTGTGGTATATCATGGTATATAGTCACACCTTCGGTGCCTTGTGAGGCACAAGGCTGCAGAATGAGTGCCTCATGCACCTAAGAAGTGATGATATCCCATACTATACCAAACCCTGGAGAGCATTATTCCTATTATGAACTGAATTAACATTTTTATCACAAAGATTTAAAAAAAAATGTAAATTATGATGTTTTGGGGGTGTTGTAGGAGTACATTTCTACAAAATAGTTCTTTGTTGGTAATGATTATCATAGTGGTCAGCAGGTAGCGCTGTTGCCATAGGCACTCATAGTAGGTAGGGCAGTATTGTCTTGGTGAATGCTTTATTTTTATTTATTTATTTATTTATTTGTTCTAGGATTACAAATACCTTTGAGCCGAGGCTCTTTTGCAATGGTTCAATGTCACTGGTACAAATGAGACAAACATGAGCAAAGATAACAGTTGATAAAATAAAAATAAAAAATACATAGTCTTGTAGAGGAAAAAAGAACAATAAAGTGAAACTTTGGGGAGGGGAAAGGGAAAGGAGGAGGGTGAAATCAGGGAGACTAAGTGGATGGGAGAAAAGGGGAGGTAGGTGGGGGGAACAGAGAGAGGAGAGGCGGAAGGCAGGTAGGAATAGAGGTAGTGCAGCCAGGTGGCATTTGTCATGGGCCAGCAGGGGAGGTGAAGATGGGGGGTGTTGGCAAAGAGCAGGAGTAGATGTGGATTCAAAAGGGCATCTTCAGCTATGGAACCGAAAGACATGTTTAGCCACAACACTCACAGAGGTTGGAGGCAGCGAGTGTTAGGTGGAGCTGAGTCTTAAAAGTGCTGAGCGATAGTGAGGATGAGATGCTGCTGGTAAGACCATTGTACCAACTAGTGGCCCGGTAAGCAAAGGATCTTTGGCCTTGTGTTGTGCTGCAATGCGGGATTTGAAGAAGCTGAGGTTTCGATCCCCTAGTATGGCAGATGTGGGTTCTTGGTTGTATGAGGGCACAGACTCGGGGGCAAGGCCCAGCAAGATTTTCTTAGTAGTAATACAAGTTTGGTGCTTCATTCGATTGGCAGGATTCAACCATCCAGTTTGAGAATAGAGGTCACAGGTGTGAGTTAGGCATTGGGAGCCAGTGACAAGTCGACAGGCCTTGTTGAGGGCGGTGGATGCACGTTTGGGTGTGGTGGTTGTAGCAGAGCCATAAATGATAATGCCATAATCAATGATGGATATGATGGAGCTCTGGACAGTGACAGCGAGGGCTTCAGGTGTCAGGTGTTTCCTATGATGGAACAGCAGGCCTAGCCGGGAGTCAGCAACTTTGGCAACATGGTCGATGAGGGCAGTGTAGGAGAGGTGAGGGTCAAGGGTGATCCCGAGGCATTTAAAGTTTTTGACCCATTCCAGTGTGGCACCTTGTCTGGTGATAACGGAGAGTTGGAAGTGCTTCTGTTTATTATGGGAGCTGCTGAAGATCATGACCTTGTTTTTTTTTTTGATTAAGGATCAGTTTGTGCTTTGTGAACCAATTCTCAACTGAAGAGAAGCCGAGTTGGAGATTTTCTTGCAATTTCTTCGGGTCCTGGTGTGTGGCAAGGATTACTGCATCATTGGCATACAGGGTGATATGTTCAGTGCAGGAGTCTGGTAGGGTGTAAAGGAACAGGCTGAAGAGTAGGGGGCCCAGTATTGAACCCTGGGGGACTCCAGAGAGGACAGGTTTGGAATCAGAGTGCACATCCCCAATTTTTACATGCTGGGAATGGTTTTCAAGATAGCTTTTGAACCAAGAGATTGAATCATTGGAGAGACCAGCATTTTTTAGTTGGCTTAGCAGGAGGGAGTGGTGGACAGTATCAAAGGCTTTGGTCAGGTAGATGAAAATAGCACCAGTTAGTTGTCCATTGTCGAGGGAGCTGTGAATGGAGCCAGTGAATTCGAGTAAGGCAGAGGATGTACTATGACCTTTTCTAAAGCCATGTCGCTGTTTACAGAGAATATTATAATTGTCCAGATGCTCGGTAAGTTGGTCCGCTACTATACGTTCCAGTGCCTTCAATAGGGGAGGCAGAATGGAGATAGGGCAGATGTTCACATGGTCAGTCTTATCACCACTTTTGTGAATCAGGGTAACAGTGGCCATTTTCCATTTGTCTGGGAAATGGCTAAGGGAAAGAGAGAGATTAAAGATCTTGGTGAGGGGCCCAAGTACCTCGTCAAGTGTTAGGGCCAGTAGCTTGAGGTCAAGTGTGTCATTGCTTGTTCTAGATTTGCTGATGGCTTTGGCAATGTAGTTTCAGACTTGATGTTTCTTTAGTGCTTTAAAGTAGAAAGGTGGGTGACAGGCATGGGTGGAGGACTTGGGGGGTGGGAGTTGACGCATCTTGGAAGAAGTCAGAGGGGAGAACACTACTAAGGTCAGTGAAAGTGATGTTAAAAGTGTTTGCAATAGTTTTAGGGTCGAGTGTAGTGTGCCCATTTATACTGAGTATGTTCGGCAAAGATTCTGACTGCTTCCCAGTGACATCTTTAATGTTTTTCCAGAAATCCCTCCCATTTTCCCAGGAGTTGGTGAGGGCATTTTTATAGTAGTCAGATTTCTGTTGCCGAATGGATTTGGTGCAGTCGTTCCATGCCCGTTTATAATTCTGGATGTCGAGTTGCTTACTGGAGTTTCTAGCCAGTTCCCAGAGGTGGTCCCTGGATTTAATTTTTTTTAGGCCTCCTGACAGCCAAGGGTTACTGAGCGATTTAACTTCACGCTTTTTGAGGGGGAGCAAATTAATTACAGGCTTCATTGAAAATGTGAATAAATTGCTCCAGTGCAGTATTAGTATCTGTTGCCTTGAAGATGGGGGACCAGTCTTGCAGATGGAGGTGCGATTTGAGTGACTGCACAGTGATTTTCACACTGTGCTTGTCCTTTTGGTTTCTGCTGTAGGTTTTGCCCCTTGCTTCCCAGCTGTTGTTGTCTGTGTTGCTCACTCCTGCCCAGTGCTGTCAGTTTTGTTCTCACTGCATGTGTAAATATTAAAAGAATGAAAAAGTGGGACCAAAATGAGAAGTCACATAGTATAGTGACTACGAGTGCTGATGATTTGAAATGCGCACGGAATGCTTGGTTTCAGTTATTTTTGGGTTAGAATAGAGGTTTTTTTTTAACTGGGTTTGTGTACTTCTATTTTTGTCAATCAGCTGATGGAAAGGGTCTGCTTTAGGAGAGGTTTCACAGCTAGGATGCAGTTTCATTTTTCTCTTGGTCACTCAAGACTGTGCTCGAGCCACCACTCACACTTTTCCCTGTCCACACAAAACTGCCAGTCGCACCACCACTTGCTCTTGTTCTCCACCCAATGACTGGGGCCAATTCACTTGAAAGACACCGATTTGTTTTTTAAATAAATACTAAGCAAAAAGACATTTTTGGCATTTTTGGTACCCTACTGACCTGAAGGAGATGCAATCAATGGCAGCAGTTACAAATAGAAAATAAAGCCAGAATCTGCCATTAGGAGTGCGGTAGATGCATTGCCAAGAGTTTGGTTTCATTTCTGTATTTGGCGCTACCACTGACCATGACTTCAGCCACACTGTCTTGGTACTGAAATCTACAGGTGGACTGATTGGGAACAGGTGAAAAGAGCTGTTGGTTGGCACATTTTCTTGCCTGTGATTATGTTGTAGAATTTAATCACAGATAAGGAGAGGGTTCAGCCAATCAGGTATCTGGATTTTGAGCAACCAGTTCATAATAATACATTAAAACACAGTAAAATAGTCACTTGCCTATTTAATAGATGTGAACACCTGCCTTATTTAAAAAAAATAATTTTTGCATTGGCACAGAATGGTAGAAATACTTTAGAATAAACTGAGAGCCAATAAGCATAGCTAGTCCTTCCATAACATCATATGAATATACAAATTTGTCAGCAGAAAAAGATAATATGGTCTGTTTAGTATGCACATTGTGGAGCCTGTGTGCTTACATTAACTAACGTTAACATGGCTTGTGTGTAACATCACTTATTGACTGAACTTTAAATGGTAGCTGCCTTGTTTTAATTTAAATCTGATTTATATACAGATATCTCAACTGTGAAAACCTACAAGTAAACACAATACCTTGTTTGAAAGTGGTATTCATGGCCATTCAAACTTTATGAAGTCCTGCAAACTTAACTTCCCCATTTAAAATGTAAGATTATATAAAACAATGGCTACACATTGGCAAAAGTGACAATTTTCTAATACAGTCACATGGCTTCAGTAATCGGTGCACAAGGGAATCAGATTCAAAGATCTTCTATCCATATATAAGTGACATAACTTTATTTGCACAAATATTTATTCTAGAAATGCACTACTTGAAATGTGTTTCTACATAGCTGTAATTTACATGGGATGGCTTTATAGCACTCTGGATAAAACTATGTGCTACTGAAAAACAAATATTGAGGAAAGAATAGGAAAGTTAAAGTAAAAACACTAAAATAATGTTTTTGATATTACACTCTGGGTAAATAAAAATTGTAGTATTATGCTACTCTTGCTTAATTTACATCACCATTAGGAGAAAAATAATAAAAAGAACTGCACCTCTGTAGTAAATTGTTTATGTAGCATGCAGTAATCAGTCAAAGACAGACAGAATTATGTATCAGGCTCATCCACCAAAGCAAATTCAAATACTTCTCAGAAGTCTCTGGCTTCAAGGATTTAAAATGAATCAATAGTGAAGTTTTCTTGATAGGCACCAGGTTTAATCTTTGCATCATTTCAAATCCAAGCCACCAGGGAATACTCAGATGATTTTTGGATAGAGCAAGTTAAATGCTGTATCATGCAATATCTAACTTAAAGCTAAAATTGCAGTAGATATTGCTCCAGATAAATGCATTTAAATATGAATCAATTATTTTGTTAGTTGCACATCAGCTACATCCCAGTCACTGAGGTACCCTTATTGATATTAATGAACTTGCCAAGTTTTTTTTTTTGCTTTTAAATAAGACTAGGGAGCAATGGGGAATAAAAATAATAGTATAATTAAATTCTTAAAATATTAATTGGATCTTGCTATTATGGGAAATGCAATTTAAAGAACTGCAATGCTTTAATGACCTGGGGAAGTATCTGAGATGAGATGGGGGAAGGCAAATATAGATTCTACCCATTACTGTACGTCAGCGTGCCTTTGCCTATTATGCTCACAAATACTTGTACTTCATGTCTTCTACTGCAAGGTGCGTTGTTAATCAAAATGTTGGTACTCCATATCTTCTAATGCAAGGTGTGTCCTTAATCACCTGCATTTTCAATGGGTCCTTAAGGAATTTGCTCCTCTCTAGTAGGGATGGGCTACCCATCAGGTAGCCAGAGTGGATAGGTAGGGTATCAGTGTTTTTGGTTGATTAGGGTAGTTTGATAATTTACTAACCTACCCGACCTAACAGTGTACTTCATGGGTCAGGTACGGTGGACACGGGTAATGGGGGTGAGTAACGGGTAATTAAAAAAGGCATTTTTCAGACAGCCTGTGGGGTCCTAGGACTCTTCCTGTTCTATTAATGGGCATTAAAGGCAGCCTGTGGGTCCTCACAGCAGACAGGAGCACATGACACCAGCCTGACAATCCGATTGGTCAGTGCTGGTATCTGAGCTCCCTGTCTGCTATGTGAGCACGCAGACTAGATCTGGAGAGAGAGAGAGAGAGAGAGAGAAATTTGGTGCTCCCTGCAACTGGGGCAAAAAGCCGCAAAAACTAAAAAAAAGGCAACAAAAAGTTAAACTACAATTTCTGTCCAGGAAGGAAGGGGGAGCAAGGGTTGGAGAGTGAATAAAGGTGGAATAATCCAGGTGGGTTTCATCAAGTGTGATGGTGCTAGGGAGAGAAGGAGAAAGGGGGGAAGGCACTCATTGCTGCTGGCAGCAGCTGTGAAAGCCATTTAGGCTATATACATGCTGTCTGTTGTTAGGTGCCCTGAGCCCTGTCTGTGACATATACTGTGTCCATCTAGTGCTCTGAGCCCTGTTTGTGATATAGTGACTCTGTGCATCTCTGTAGTATAGCAAAAGCCATTTAGACTGTATATAGTACACACACTGCCTGTAGGTGCACTAGCCTGTCTGTGACATGTACTCAGTGTCTCTATGCAGTATAGTGAAGCCATTTAGGCTGTATTACACACTGACTGTTGTTGGTGCCCAGAGTCCTGTTTGTGACACAGCTACTCTGTGTCTCTCTGCAGTATAGTGAAAGCCATTTAGGCTGTATTACACACTGTCTGCTAGGTGCCCTTAGCCCTGTCTGTGACATACCTACTCTCTATGTCTCTGCAGTATAGTGAAAGCCATTTAGGCTGTATTACATACTGTCTGTTAGGTGCCTCCCAAATACTGTCTGGGACATAGGTACTCAGTGTGTCTTTGCAGAATAGTGAAAGCCATTTAGACTATATACACATACACTGGAATCAATTCTCAAAGAGCCCTATGATTGATGCAAGCTGCAGCAAAAGGCAGCTTGTGTCAATGCCCAGTGTGCCGGGGACCCTGCACCTGATTCTCTATTGGGCAGAATCCTGGTGGCAAGGTCCCACGGCTTGTGGTAACTGTGGCCGTGTGCCACACAGAGGGCGCAACCAGATCATCAGCCACAAGCTGCAGGGTGGCCATGTGCCAGTCTAAGCCAAGGTAGACTAGCAATCCCCTCATCCCAATGTGGCAGTATAATAAATACATACATAGACCCCTTCCCGGTAGTCAAGTGGTTCCCCCAACCCTATGTGGCAGTACAGTGAATATATAAATGGAACCCCTCCCCGGTAGTCTAGCAGTTCCCCACCATCCCATCCCATCCCATCCGTAAATAGATTTCAAAAACAACTCAATAATTTGGAACCATGGGCAACTGACCACAAACTAGTCTTGAATGTTACCAAGTGTAAGGTCATGAACTTTGGTGTTAATAATCCTGGGGCTGAGTACTGTATCAATAATACGCCTGTTAGTAGTGTTGTGAATGAAAAAGACCGGGGGGTTTGGATAACTGACACCCTGAGCTTTGAGAAACACAATAGTGAATGTGTGAAAAAAGCAATTAGGATTCTGGGAAATATATTAACAAATATAAAGAGTAGGAGAGAGGAGGTCTTGTTGCCCTTTATCATTCCCTTGTGAGACCAGTGCTTGAACACGGTGCCCCAGTCTGCTCATTCCAAAGTGTAGGCAGCACAAATGCTGTGGAGAGGGTGCAGAGGAAATTGACAAGGACAGTGAAAAGGGTTAAAGATATGGCATATGGGAACAGGCTTAGGGAATTAGGATTACATTCAATGTCCTATCAAAAAATAAGAGGGGACCTGTGTTACGTATACAGAGCTTTTCATGATGAAGTGATTTGGAAAACATCTGGTTTGACTGGACTTTAGACAGGGCCACAAAATTGCACCCCTTTCAGTTGAAGGGGGATTCATATAAGACCACAAGAAGGGGCAGCTGGTTTAACCAGAGAGTAGTTAATTCATGGAATAAGAGGGGACCTGTGTTACGTATACTCTTGCCAGAGATGATAGTGGGGGCCACTAGTATGGAATCCTTTAAACATCAGTTAGATTTATGCATGAGGGATAAAAAATTAGAATACATCCATTGCACTGTTAATGGCAAGTCTCCATATGGCTTATTTAGCTATTTTGACTTGTAATTCCTACCTATGAACCTATCCCATTATGGCAGTATAATAAGTATATAAATTGAATCCCCCCAGTAGTCTAGTGCCCCCATCCCAATGTGGCCCGATTTCTCAAAAATACATAGTATCCGCATCCCATGCTGTCTAGTGCCCTCCCCAATCCTCGAAGTGGCCCAGAATATAATTGATTAATAAAGCCCCCATCTCTGGTGGGTGAGTGGCCCCCCACCCCAGCAGGCAGTGTCCACTACCCTGCTCTCCCCATCCCAGAACAGAGCTGGTGCTGGCACAGCCCTCTTCTCACCTCAATGGCCGGCGCCAACTGAACTGCCACAGAGTTTGTACTGTACAGTACACATCTGTGACAGTTCAGTTGGTGCAGGCCACGGAGGTGAGAGGAGGGGTGTACCATTGCCAGTTTTGTTCTGTGATGAGGGGAAGCAGGGTGGTGGGCACTACCTGTGGGGTGGCGGGGTGGAGGCCACTTGCCCACCAGGGACAGGGGCTATATTAATCGATTATACTCTGGGCCACTTTGAGGATTGGGGGGGCACTAGAGCACAAGGGATGGGGGTACTATGCATTATTGAGAAATCAGGCCACATTGGGATGGGGGGGCACTAGACTATTGGGGGGGTTCAATTTACATAATTATTATACTGCCACAATGGGATGGGAGGAACTGCTAGACTACCAGGGAGACGCTCAGTTTATATACTCATTGTACTACCACATCAGGATTGTGGGGAGTGCTTGACTAAAGGGAAAGGATCTTTGTATGTATTTATTGCACTGCCACATTGGGATCGGGGACAGGGGACCATGGAACATTGCCGCATGCAGGCAGCTCTCCCAGAGGAGAATATTCTAAGTACCCTTAGACAAGCCCTGGTTGGTCTAAGGGTAGTTAGAATTTCTCCCGCTGGGAGAGGTCTGAGAATACCACATTCAGGGAAGTATTAACTTGCATCTGCCACATGCCCCCTAGCTTTAGGTCACAGCCCATTCTTGGGCACATGGGCAGCGCCAGCCCTGTTTATGGCAGACAGCCTGCGGTTGATGCAGGCTGCCATTGAGAATCACTCCTGGTGCATCATTTGGTGCAAGGGGCACTTTGCACCATTCATTGTGGCTCAAACCCCTTGTGTTGCTCCAGGAGCTTTGAGAATCAAGCCCACTGTCTGTAGGTGCCCTGAGCCCTGTCTGTGACATAGTTAGTACTCTGGGTCTCTCTCTGCAGTCTAGCAAAAGCCATTTAGGCTTTATTACACACTGTCTGTTAAGTGCCCTGATCTCTGTCTGTGACATAGGTACTCTGTATCTCTCTATAGTATTGTGAAAGCCATTTAGGCTATATTATGTACTGTCTGTTAGGTGCCCTGAGCCCTGTCTGTGATGTAGCTACTCTATGTCTCTCTGCAGCATAGCAAAAGCCATTTAGACTGTATTACACACTGTCTGTTAGGTGCCTTGAGCCCTGTCTGTGCCATAGCTACTCTGTGTCTCTCTGCAGTATAGAAAATGCCATTAAGACTGTAAAACACTGTCTGTTAGCCTGTTATGTGTCCTGAACCCTGTCATAGCTGCACTGTGTGTGATGTCTCTCTGTGGCATAGCAAAAGCCACGGCTGAAGAACATAGCAACAATAATAACAATAACATCACCAAGACTGGCACTGAATGTCCTCCTGAACCAAAAAAGCATGTTACCAATGAAATGATAGCAGAATTTGAGAAAAAAATGACAGGAGTTACTCTTAGAGGTACTGAACATTTTGCAATATGTGCCAGGAGACTTCCAGCTGCTGAAGCAGCATGCAAGGAGAGGGAGGCATCCTCCTCAAATATAACCTCAGATGCTGAGGCAGCAAATGCTAATAATGATGGTGGTGATAGTGGGGACTGGGAATGGGATAGCCTATGCTCTGTCCCACCTGATGATGACCGCACTTTCAGTTCTTCTGAATCTTGTGGTAATGAGGTCAGTGCTAGTTTTGATGAGGGAGTTGGGGAGAATGCTGCTGTAGGGCATGAGAGGCAAGTGCAGAAAAAAAAAATCATATACTAAATATAAGAATAAGAAGATGACCATTAATAGGAAAGTTCATGTGAGCAGGGAAATGACAGTATGGGGTTTCCTTCAGGTCCCTTGACTGTACAAGAAATAACACCAGGCACCGTAGTACAAAGCACAAAAAGGGTAAATCTTTAGCATGGAATTTATTTTATGTTGACCATGCAGACAACTCTCAGGCTGTATGCAGTCTGTGCAAAAAGAGTGTCAGTCATGGTGGCAAAGTGAGACATTTTTGAATATCAGTAATGATGTGATATGCAAAGGCAGAACACCCAAGTAAGTGGGGCAGGGCGAGGGACAGTGTGGTTGGTATGGGCGGTAGTGGAGGTGGTGATGACCATGGTGACAATGAATAGGAAGCAGGATTGGACACCGAATCACTTGAAGTGTCTGTGCAGTCTTCCCAGACAAACATAGATTGTTTTCTTCTGACACCATCAAGTACTGCAAAATCCCACAGTAGTACTCTACATGAAAAAGGTGTGAAAAGTACAATCCCCAAAAATTAAAAATATCTCATCACTCTTGTCAACTAACATTAAAAGACAGTGTTCTGAGGACATCAAAATGTACCCGCAAGCATCCAACATGCCAGCTGTTCAATAGAGCCATTGCAGAGCTGTTGGCCGATAGTCAGCTCCCTTTTATTTTTGTTGCTCAGAAAGGTTTCCTCAAATTCATGAACTGGACTGAATTATGGTACACTGTTGCATGTCGAACATATTTCTTAAAAAAGGCTGTTCCACAGTTGTATGACTTGGTATGTAGTGCAGTCACTAAACAGTTGAAACTCTCTGAGGTGAAGCAGGTTCACATAACCAAGGATATATGGCCCAGACACCAAACAATTGACTACATGATGGTTACAGCTCATTGGACAAGTTTTCAGTTAGAAAGTAATAATTCCCACTCTACCATAAGTAGTAGGAAGCAGGCTGTATTATGTGTCACTACTTTTGAAGAAAACCACCCTGCTGTGAATATTTTTCAGGAGCTGCAAAATCAATTCCAGAAATGGCTTACTCTGTATTCCTCATCTCCAGGGTTCATAGTTTCAGATAATGGTGACAACATAGTGAAGGCTGATAGAGATGGCAACTACCAACACATACCTTGTTTTGCAGATTGCTTAAATCTTCTTATCTATGGTTTCTTAAATGGAAACAGAAATGTTGAAAACCTGTTAGGTCTTGCTAAGAAAATATTTCAACCACTCTGTGAAAGCTCAAAAAATCCTGAAGGGGCTGCAGAGGTTAAACAACTTACCCTTCCATACATTAAAGCATTATAGTATATGGTTACTCGTTGTTATGTATAAAAATCAACCCACTGGAATTCAACATTTTGCATGTTGGAAAGGCTGCTTGAAGAAAAAAAAAAGCTGTACATGACTAGTGTGCAGAATCACATAGGAAAAGTAGACCTCATGTTCAGTTCCAGCAGCTGGACTCTACTGGACTCTTTGGTCACCTTATTGGAGCCATTTGAGGCTGCCACACATAATGTCAGTGCAGACAGTGCAACTCTGACACAAATTCGTCCTCAAATCAGATTTCTTCTCATTTTCCTTGATGACATAAAGAAAAATGTTCAGTCAAAAGACAACACCACTGCTGTTATGCTGGCAGACTATTTAAGTCTCAGACTGTTGACTGATCAGAGAATAAATGCCATGTTTAAGAATGACACCTATGTGTTAGCTACATTGCGAGATCTCCACTTCAGGTGGAACATTGAAGCCACCCCAGGGTCCTTAAAGAACTAAGAGAGGTGGTGGCTGAACCTCTGGCTATCCTGTTCAGCCAATCACTGGAAACAGGGGAGGTACCCAAAGACTGGAGGACAGCAGATGTAGTCCCCTTATACAAAAGTGGGAACAAAGAGGAAGCAGGGAACTACAGACCAGTCAGCCTCACCTCGGTAGTGGGAAAGATCATGGAAGCACTACTGAAGGAGAGATTGGTGGAACATCTGGTTGTCAATGGACTACAGGACCCAAGGCAGCATGGTTTCACCAGGGGGAGGTCATGTCAGACCAACCTCATTGAATTTTTTGACTGGGTGACTAGGGAGGTGGATCAGGGGAGGGCAGTGGACATGGCCTATCTGGACTTCCATAGGGCCTTTGACACTGTGCCACATAGAAGACTATTACACAAACTGGGGACTATGGGTGTGGGCAGGACAGTAGTGTGGTGGGTAGGTAACTGGCTGGGTGGCAGGACACAGAGGGTGGTGGTAAATGGCTGTCACTCCACAGAGGAAGAGTGACCAGTGGGTTACCACAGGGATCAGTGTTGGGACCGGTCCTATTCAACATCTTCATCAGTGACATTGCACAGGATATAGAAGGCAGAATTTCACTGTTCGCTGATGACACAAAGCTCTGTAACAGAGTAGACACACCAGAGGGTGTAGACAGAATGAGAAGGGACCTGCAGAAACTTGAAGAATGGTCAGGGGTTTGGCAGTTGAAATTCAATGCAAAGAAGTTCAAGATAATGCATATGGGGCACAAAAACCCTGGCACAATATATCAGGTGAGGATATAGCATGCACCAAGCAGGAAAGGGATCTTGGGGTTGTCATCTCTGATGACCTCAAGGTAGGGAAACAGTGTGACAAGGCATCAGGTAAAGCAAATAGGATGCTGGGATGTATAGGCAGGGGCATCACCAGCAGGAAAAGGGAGGTCATAATTCCGCTATACAAGACACTAGTGAGGCCCCACCTGGAGTACAGTGTACAGTTCTGGAGACCATACCTACGTGGGACATAGACAGGGTAGAGAAGGTTCAGAGAGGCATAAAGATGGTGCATGGGTTGCATCACAAGTCCTATGAAGACAGGTTGAAGGAACTGAACATGTACTCCCTGGAGGAGAGGAGAGGAGGGAGAGAGGGGATATGATAGAGACATACAAGTATCTTACAGGGAGGAACAGGGTGCAGGAAAACACTATTTTTCAGCGAAAAAGATGTTTTAGGACTAGAGGGCATGGGATGAAGTTGGAGGGAGGACGATTCAGAGGAAACATGAGAAAGAATTTCTTCACAGAACGGGTGGTGGACAAGTGGAACACCCTGCCAGAGGAAGTGGTGGGGGCTGAAACAATCACGGGATTTAAGAATGCATGGGATAGACATAAAGGAATTCTAGAGGTCAGGGGTAAGGGGAAATAGACTTCTAGGAAAACAAACTGAACTTACAAGCTCAAATGGGCAGACTAGGTGGGCCATAGGCCCTTATCTGCCGACACTGTCTATGTATCTATGTATCCTTCCTGCAGGGGAAGACACTGAGTATTGGAAAGATCTTCTGCTAACCAAATGTGACATTGCCTACAAACGCCATTAACTGATGTACAGCAGCCAAACCCTGCTGAACCATCACAGTGGGCCTCTGGCACAGACAATAGCACATCTATCAATTCTTCACAGTCAGCAGTATTATCAGCAAGGGAAAGGACATGTACAGTTACTGCTTGGGCATCCTACGTTCAGGGTCAGAAAGGCAAATCACTTCTGAGTCACCTGCAATAACATGGACTGGTATCTTGTAAAGAAAGTGCAGCAGGTTCATCTGCCAGACTGATGACTTCTCACGCAGCACAGTGATCCTGGAGTTCTTTGCATACCACACTGTGATTGGTCTCAAGGAAGATCCATTACTGTATTAGAAACAGGAGAAAACAATATGACCAGATCTAGCAAATCTTGTAGTAATGTACCTCATTTGTCCACCTTCAAGCGTATATTCAGAATGCATATTTAGTACAGCTGGAGGAATGGTTACTGACCATAGAACAGTGCTAAGTCCTACAAATGTGGAATGGCTTACATCTCTCAGAATGAATAATGACAATTTCCCAATTGTCGCAAAAACACTGATTTATGCAAGTCTGACCCTGAAAATGAAAAACAGCCTGCAAACAGTGATACTGAATATGGTGACTAGATTGTGTACGAAACAAATGGAACAATCACCACTGCCACCATGCCAGCCACATGTGCCATACTAGTACTACTCTTAGTTTTATTTTGTTAATTATCACTTTATTAAGTAAGTTTGACTGATGCCCACCATGGCTGTAATTTTGTAAAACAGCAGTAGACTCAATCACAGCAGCTGCACCTCTTGTACCTACCTCTACAATGCCCACCATGGGTATAACTTTTCAAAAACAGCAGCAGGCTTAAGCACAGCAGCTGTGCCTCTTGTACCCACCTTGGAAATGCCTGCCATGGGTATAATTTTTGGACAGACTAGCAGGCTCGCTAAGAGAGACTGTGCCACTTGTACCTGCCACAGCAATGCCCGCCATGGGTATCATTTTTGGAAGCAGTGGCAGGCTAGCTCAGAGCAGCTGCACCTCTTGTACCTAACTCAGCAATGTCTGCCATGAGTATAATTTTTGGAAACAGCAGCAGGCTCACTCGGAGCAGCTGCACCTCTTGTACCTGCCACAGCAATGCCTGCCATGGGTGTAATTTTTTGAAACAACTGCAGGCTCAGCCTCAGCTTGCCCACCATGGGTACAATTTTTTGAAACAGCAGCAGGCTTGGTAAGAGAGCCGATGCCTCTTTTCTTGTCTCAGCAATGCCCCCTTGGGTTTAATGGATTGGGGCACCTAACAGTGTAATGTCCCAAAACAAAAGTCTTTACATGACTTTTGTTATGGTCAGGGTTGGGCAATTGAGTAGTTGAATTGGTCAGGTAATGACTACCTGACCCAACCTGACTACTGGGTTTTCATCCTGATTTTTTGGGGGTACTTTTGAGGTACCCACGGCTTGTCTTGTTGGTTGGGTATTTTAGTACCCACCCTTCCCTACACTTTAATACTTGCTCCTGTACTTAATTTTCTTTTACTACCACTACCATTTGTGGAGCAAACTTGTATTGCAAGGTGCACTGTATGTACTGCTGCTCTCCTCCACCTCCTGGGACTGAGGTTGTCACAACAGTTGCTGTCTGTTGTACCTAGGCAAGGTCATTGTTATACTACAGCTTCTGATATACTTGTACTCTCCATTTGGTTATGCTTGTACTGAAGTTTGTATTGAATGAAGCACAATAAGCATGCATGTACATACATGTACATTCACATTCACTGCAGATATGGTACAGTAGAGGTTCCTTAGCAAAGCAGATTCCTACATTTGAATCTGCTAAATAATAAACACAGATGCCTGCATTTGTTGATATCCCTAAGAAAGAGGAAGGAGTAGGTTTAACAAAATGAAAGAAGTCCTTACTTCAGAGAATTATAGAGTTGTCCATTCACAACCCTGTGAATGACCCAACAGCCACAAAGTTGTGAATGAAAGTGTAGAATACACACTGCAAGCCCATTAGTCAACAGGGTCTACCAATGGGCTTACAGGCATATTGTATACTGTCATTCACTGACAGCGCAGTCGGCAGGCAGCCATGGCAGTTTGCAGGTGGGATGTGCTGCCTGCCAACTTTCAGCATTAGCTGGGACAGGGGCAGCAGTGTGGAGGGGGTGCCTGAGTGGGTGGGGGGGGTCCACTGGACCACCAGAGAGATGTTGGTCATTCTTCAAACAATACAATAAGGTCAGGGCAGGGAGGGGAGGTCCACTAAACTACCAGGAGTTCTGCCAGATGTTCTACTATTACCGGAGATACGGGCACGGTGGGAACACTAAACTACCAGGGATGCTTGATACTATGCCATTAATTACAGGGATACAGACATGTAGGGGGGACACTAGACTACCAAGGAGGTGTAGATCACTGTATTATCTTTGCGGGACTGGGAGTAGGGAGGGGGGCTGCCACTTGACAACCGGGGCTTCAGTGTTCGGTGTTTAAGGCTCACAACCCTTGCAGGAAGCCCAGCACATTTTGCTGGATGCATCCCTGCAGGCACCATGCAAATGGGGCCATAATGACATGCAAATGGTCCCATTGCACCTCGCATGCCTAATGGCCCCATTTGCATGTTGTTGGCTCTGAATGGCGGTTTTGGGCACAGCACATCGTGAGACACGCTGCCCCATTGGTTTACCAGCCTGATGAGGAGGTTGCACCAGTGCATCGAGGGCTGTACACAACTGCAGTATTCACAGTGGGGATGCGCCAGGGGCATTCCCTGGCATATCTTCTGTGAATACCACAGTTGGCACTTGGCACATCTCATCTGTGCCGGGGAAGCAGAGTTGCACCGAACGCAACTCCTTTGAGAATCCTGACCATAGTCTAACAGGGTGAGACCCTAGCTGGTACCAAACATTAAGTGTGTGGGCTGTTAGAGTATTGAATGACTCAGCAGAGGAGTTTTCTCCTCTGTGACAAAAAGTATGGGATCCAAATTGTACAAATCATTGAAATAAAACTCAGTAGTTTTCCAGGGGAGCTATATAATGTGGGATCAGCCACATGAATATTCTACTTAAAGGAGCTAGGAAATGCTTTTTACATAGTTAACTGCCCTTACAACTTCCTTTCCATGTCTATTATGTATTCTGATATGCTCTGATGATTTTTTAATGAATAAATAATCTAGCTTTAGGTTGCCATCAGATCTACATTGAATTCCACTCTCCTCACCAGCTACTAGGCGCAGGTAGGGGTTGCGCATGCATGACTCTGCACATCCCGGACTGAATATCGGGCTGTGCAGGTTATGCATGGGCATGCCCCCCCCTCCCTGTGCTTGCATACATTACTGATGCGCTCCGGCGCATCGGGATTTGTGCGGTGCGCTTTTCCCTTTTGAATATCACGCCGGGGCTCATCAGTGGGTTGTGCATGGTGCAACACTGTTGCGCCATGTGCAACCCTTTTGAATATCTGGGCCACGATCTATGACTCCCCTCCCCCATAAAAAAATGGAAATTATTTTCTTCCATGACATAAAAAAATATCGAGCTAGGTAGATTGGGATGGTCTGAAAAAGGTACAATAGACAAGATAAAATATTCATACGAACAATTTCTGCCTGCTGAAAAACAAAAAACAGGGGAGTCTGTCCCATTTTGTTAAATGCATTTGGTTATGCTTGTCAATTTTATCAACAGCAATCATGTTGCCCTATCTTGTTTTGCCATATTAGCATTGTGTTGTATTATCATGAAGCTATAGTTTTTATTATATTGCACTCTTCCAAGTCATGCAAGAAAAGCTTTATACCTAGTCACTTGCCTATATTATGTTCAGTACTGTACTGTACTAGGTTTATAGGATGGAAGAAGGCCTTTTGGCACCATTGTGACCATCCCCCAGCAATTCTCAGCATGATAAGTTTACCAATTTGCATATAATTGTCTAATTAAAATCTTTTGACAGCACTACTTCTTGGGCCAAGATATTCCAGGAGCTTATAATACTTTTTGTATAAAAATACTTTCTAATGTCAGTCCAGAATTGCCTTTGTCTAAGTTGGTAGTTGTTCCTTAGCATGTAGTGTGTACTTAAAATTATACTTAAAATTCAATTCATTAAGAAGTCATGGATCATTATTTATTCTATACATCAGAAGAGGATATCCCCTAGCTATGCATCTTTGCAAACTAAACATGCCAAGTGTGCTCAGTCTCTCCTCATAGCTAATTTTCTTTAGATAATTAATAATTGGTGTTCTGATTTCTGTTTTTTATATCTCCCATATTGTGTGGTCTCCAGTACTGTGAACAGCAATAAAAACATGGTCTGACATAGGTCCTATAGGGCATCATCATCACTATTCTGTTCCTGTATATAAATGCCATGCTAATATAACCTAGAATTTGTTTACCTTGGCTGCCATTTTGTACATTGGGTGTGAAGACTGAAAATTTTTATTGTTACTAGCCTTAGTACTGTACTTTTTTGTTCAAATTGTCTAAGTACAGTACCATTCAGATGATAATTTGCTCTGACACTGCTGTTACCCAAATGTACTGTAATACTATGCCATTTTCTGTGTTGAAACATATCCCATTTTCTTTGGACCAAATATATATTTAATCTAGCTCTCCTTATATTGACACTGGTCTCATAAGGTCTCCTACTTGTCCAATGAGCTTAGTCTTATCTGCACACTGACTTATCTAACTGGCACATTTATTTGACATGTCATCTCTTTTGAAATTTGCAAATAAAGATAGTCCCAAGGCAAATCACTGGGGGACACTGCTTGTCACCTTCCCCTATCAGAGAGACTTCCATATATATGTACTCTTTATGTATGATTTGCCAAACAATTTTTATCCATAGTGTAGTTCTCTCTTCAATTTGTTGTTTTTGTTGCATTGCAATCATATTAGAATGAGATACTGTCAACTATTTATCTATAGTCTAGGATGATACCATCAGTTAGAATTCCCTTATCTATGCAGTTACTTATTTTTTCATACAACTCAACAGATTTGTTAAACATGATTTGTTCTTTTAAAACCATGCTAGTAATAATCACTTACATCAAGCAAAAGTATCTCAGCAACAAGATTGAGTAACCAGGGATTGCATTTTTAAAAACTGGACTACAACGGCCTCTCTCCAGTCAAGCGGTACCACCCCTGACCTTAATGAGTTGTCAGCTTTTGTATAGGGTCAGTAAGATCTTTCACCAATTCCTTTAACAGGACTGGATTCATGGCATCTGGGTCAGCAGATGTAGAGGCATACAGTCTGCTCAGTTTCCTCACTAGATCCTTCCAGTTTATTAACATGAGGTTATGCCCTTTTGTAATTATGGAATGTGCAAAAATCAGGGTTTAACATAGAACCTCATTAGTAAATCTAACTATTGTGGTGTAGTATATCTAAATATATATTTTAATGCCTGTTCCAAACATAAAAACGTGGTTGTTTTCTTATCAGTTTTGTAAGTATAGTGAAAAAAATAAGAGTTGTTTCAATCTTAAATGTTTTGTGATCATTTCAAAACAGAAAACCAACAGCTTGCAGGTGTTGGATCGGTTATGAAATGATGCTAACATCAACACCCTTATTTGGAAAATGGAAATGTGACTAAAACTAATGCCCCTCCACGCCCCAAATGCATACACATGTGGAGGATGCAAAACATTAAGTATACCAGAGATAGATACCCTTGGGTTAACTTCCTTCCCTATAGGAATGCTCAGGGTCCACATTTCCCCTCCCTTACCCTAAATCCAGCAGAGTGGCTGAATAGTTATATTTGTAGCTAATAACAATACCGCTGTGCAATCAGCTGGTGTGGAGTACATGGATGCTGGATGACACAGAGCCTCATTTGCTAAGAGCCTGTTATTTCCCTTTGGTGATATATCCAGGCCCCTACTGGCTCCAGGTTAGGACACCTGAGTCTTTTTATGAAGCCAGCTCTACCAGGTGGCAGCCATGGTACCCGAATAGGATATTTACAGGTAATTTCCTCAAGACTGAAAAAAAAATGAAAAGGAATGTTAGATTTTGCACTAGGTATATAGCCAACCAAGTTACCCAAGATGACTACAGGACCTGTTTTGATCATTGATTTAACCTACACACCTAATGTGGATATTCATTGTGGGTTAATGCAGCTGCTTTATTCCATGCAATATCCCTACACAAACTTCATAAAGTAAATGCAGGGTAGTGAAAATGAAAATCTTAGCTGGAAGTTATTTTCAGAGGCCAAAATGTCAATCTGCTGCAAGGAACTGTGTTACTCTGCATAAGGCATGATTGGGAAATTGAAAAGCACATGCAGGCTGCCACTTTTACCTTTAACATAAAATTTAAGACCTTGGCAATGCTTACATTTTGTCTTTACAACAAAATATAGGAAAATAACAACATTTGGCCTACACAGTCACTCTTGGGAAGAGTTTTGGTGACAACAAATGAACATCTCTACATTCATGGAGACATCTACTAAAGGCTGTCTGTGTACTAATTATCAGCGGTGGATGTTAGTTACTACAGCTTTACAGAAATGTTGGAAACAAAATGGTACTGTAATTTAGGATTTTGCTCTCAGCAGTGCACATTGTCGAGTTCATAAAGGTAATTACAGGATCTGAAATTACATTTGCATATTTATTACTGTTAATCGGCTGCAACCCTATGGTGCAGAAATTTGGAGCTTTTCCATAGCGTTGGGCAGTATATAAATAAAAGTTAAAAAGAAGTTACAGAAGAATAAATTGACTGCCCTCACAGTATGAAGCCAAGTATAAATATAAAATGCAGTGGTACTTCTGGCATTCAGGTATACTGTCAACTGAGCTCATTGATCAAGCACTTGGCCTGAGTTATATTTGGTAACTAAGCATTAGTTAAGCCCATATCCCCCCAAAAATAAAAACATTCTGGTATAGGTTCCAAAAAGAGCAAAATAACCCTTAAAAAGGCCACTAAAAGAAGTAGTAGTAGTAGAATATTTTATTCATCATATGAATATGATACTCAGTTGAGCAAAGCTCATTTTCAATGAGGTCCCATACATTCACACATGCAATACATTGATACACATAAAATACAGAAAGTATCAAGTTTTAGACATTGTTACAAATGTATGTAAAAGGGAAGGATCAGTCTGCAGTTGAACGTTTCATGTTTCTGGTTACAGTCACAAGGTTACCTTAACTAAACACAGATGCAAGTCTGCAGATAGATAATTACTCATCTAAACTGATATCTTATTTTTATCCTGGTACTAGGCAGCAAGGCAGGGGCTTTTTATTCTGTTCTATGTGCCATTTTTTTGATTTTGCACATGCTGAGTTTGTCTGCAGGTCTGATGTGGATAGGCATGGCATTCCAGAGTTTAGAACCTAAATGTAACAAGTGTTGTCTACCCACCTCCTGGTTTTGTTGGGAAGGGAGAATTCTATCCCTCCAGAAGAGCTTAAGGATCCCTTGATCCCTCTTGAGTGGATATTTCTTTTTACATAATCTGGTGCTTTGTTACCATGTATGCTAAACAGTGCAGTCTCCTTCACTCCTCTAACCTTTGCCATCCTAGACTGCCAAAGAGTTTGCACCTGTGTGTTCTGCAAGAGGCATCCAGAATGAAGCAGGTGAATCTGCCATACATGTCACCAAGCTTTTCCAGTGCCATACTGGATACTGCTGAAAGCAACATGTCTCCATGATCAAAGATTGGTAAAACCATATGGCCCAATTCACAAAAGGGGCTGGGAGCAGCACAAGCTGCGGTGAGAAATCATCTTGCACTGACACTCTTGCGGCAGGGACCCTGCGCCCTATTTATGAATGGGCAGGGTCCCGGCAGCTAAGACCAGCGGCTTGCAACAATTAGAGAAATTTGCCAAACAGATGGTGCACTGGCAGTGTGTGTTGCAGCCACAGGATAGCCGTGCGCCACTCTAGTCCCTGTTGGGCTAGCGCCCCCCCCCCACCAATCTGGCTCATCACTACCCGACACAGTGCTGTTGGTGGCTAAGTGGCCCCGACACAGTCCCCAACATTGCCTATATAATTAATATGTCACCCGTCCCCCCTGCCCAATCCCCTATGTTGTTGGTAGCAGTAGTAATACAGTTCCATGCCCCTCTCCCCAACACCAATTGTGCCAGCACATATAATAATATGCTGGATCAGTGACCAGCACAG
Organism: Neoceratodus forsteri; assembly: GCA_016271365.2. Classification (NCBI taxonomy): domain Eukaryota; kingdom Metazoa; phylum Chordata; order Ceratodontiformes; family Ceratodontidae; genus Neoceratodus; species Neoceratodus forsteri. The sequence goes on from CM057456.1 coordinate 358,048,735, forward strand.
CCCACCACACACCTCTGCTGCTGGCCACTGACTACACTGGCAATGAGCCTACTGTAATGTGGATTACAGTAGGCTGATTGACAGTGGTTAGCCAGCCACGGAGGTGTGAGGTGGGCTGTACGTCACCAGCCCAGACTATTATTAGTGTGCTGGCACAAGGTAAGGAGGGCACAGGACTGTATTACTACTGCTACCAACAATATAGGGGATCGGGCAGGGGAGACGGGTGACTTAATTATTATGGAAACATCAGGACTAAGGGGGGGACAGCTGCATTACTAATTCTTATGGCATAACTGGGACTCGAGGAAGGGGTTCGGTTATTAACTGTTATGACAACATTGAGAATCGGAAGGGGGACAGTGCAATATATGACACAATTGGGGATAGGAGGGTCTACTCTCCTTGAGGAAGCTATTTCTAAGTACCCTTAGACCAGCCCTAGCTGCTGGTCTAAGGGTACTAAAATTCCCCTTTAGGGGTGGTTTGAGAATCATGATATCTAGGATGTGGCAGCTTGCCCCTGCCATAATCCCCCCTTGCGCCATGTCACAGCCCATTTGGGGGCGCACGGATGGCGCAAGCCCTGTTAGGGACAAGCAACCTTTGGTTGACACAGGCTGCCTTTGTGAATAGCTCCGTGGGCAAGTTTTGATGTGAGGGGCCACTTGCATCACTCCTGTTTGGCACAGGCACCTTGCATCAATCCTGGGGCTTTAAGAATCAGGCCCATAGTTTCTACAACTTGTTTTCTGATCTGTGTGTCCATTGAGTGTTTAATTTTATAAAGTGCTCCTAGGCATTTCCCAGATTCTTTGTCTGATTATGTGGGTATTCCATCTGATTTTCTCATCTAGCCAAACACCCTGGTAGAAGTAACTCTGGACCTGCTACAAAGTAACTTAGTCTGCTGTTTTGATTTGTAAGTTGCTTGTAGCTGTTTCCTGACTTTTAGTTCTTTTAAACTACTTTAGTTGGTATTCATTTTTTTTTGCATTCAGTGCTAATTTTGAATGCGAAAATGTCTTGGAGTTCATCAAATGTCGCTTGTAGTCTAGGTACAATTTCTGAGTGGTTTGTGCCTGCCACATATAGTATCATATAGCCAGTATAAAGATGGAATTTAACATGGGGATCAGTCTTAGTATGGGTGTTCATGTATGTATTAAATAAAATTGACCCTAAAATAGAGCCTTGGGGAACCCCTGACACTATAGGAGCTAAGGAGGAGTTGAATCCATTTAGGTACACTGATTGTTTGTGCCCTATTAACCCTTAGACTGCCGACAGAATTAGAGTGTATTGGAATTCAGGACTGATATATTGTTCCGTGGCACAGCAAGGGTTAAGTATGAGTCAGACCAGTCCACAGTACCACCAATACCTCCCACACTCTACACTCTTTAATCTGGACAGGAGGATGTCATGATCCAAGGTGTCAAATGCTTTAGATAAATCGAAAAGAATGGCTCCCATGGCCCTCCTCCCATCAAATGCCTCCTGAAGAGCATCTATAGGTGAATTGGAAGCTTATTATGAAAACCACACTTCAGCAACTCAACAATGTATACTTCTTTCTCATGCTGTAAATTTGATGATAATATCTTAATACGTCACTGGAATCAGCTCCTGTGATGTCTGTAATAAAATAGCTACTTGATTGATGTGCAGCACATAATAACCTAGAAACATAGTCTTGTGATATTAAAAAAGACTGAGAGTCTTGTTTTCAAAAGGGTCGCGCCCAGACACAAATGTATGATATGTGTACATCTGCATCCAGCTGAACTGGTCTGTTGTCTGACACACAAATGTCATCATTTGTAGTATTCTTCAACACAAATTGTGAATTTTGTTCAATGCAATTACATCTGAAGGTTTAAGACAAGCACTTCACATGAATGTCTAACTGTAAAAATCAAGGGAAATGATGAGTCATTTGAAAATCTTGCCCTTCAGGTCTGCTTTATCCCCTCATTCTGCCGCATATCAGTGGCCGAATCCAGTTTGAATGTGGGCACACATCCAAGTTTATTAGCCAGAATTCTGACCCTAACCATGATGTACAATCCACAATGCCATTTTCCTTCATATATGTTTACTCTTGAAAATCAAAAGGGGACATGCATTCAGTCCATGCGGTGCAGCTGACAGCATACACAACAGACAAAAGGCCAGACAACTGAAGGATCCAGCACACACACAGACAAAGTCTGCATAATAGATGTTCTGTGAACTCTCAACAAAATGTGTCAAGTACCCAGCTCGGGCTTCCCTATATAACAGCACTCCCTGTGGCTTCTCAAGGAAGAAGCTGATGCAGCAGTGCTATGTAGGGGTGCCCAGTCTTGGTACGTCATGGTTTTTGCTGACTGCTTATGGAATTTGTGAGCAGACTTTGCATCACTTGTATGTGCCCTGATTCCTTCAATTGTTCAGTCTGTGGAGTCATGCTTTGAAAGCTTTAACAGTGCTAGATTTCTCATCTTCAGTGGTTTGGTTATTCGACATGTTTACCACATTCTATGTAAAGTAGTTTGAGTGTCTATCTTCTAGTTCTATTACCACTCACTAGCCATGTTAAACTGGCATTTCTTACCCTAGGCCGGTAATGTGTGCAGATCCCCTGCAGTGGTGATCATTCTGTGTTATCAGTGAATGTCAAAAGCTTTCTTTGTACCAGGTACTTTGAGTCTGTAATAATTTATTAAAATATGTCAAAGGGCAAAGGGCCAATAAACAACCCCTGGCATAATGTACATTACGCAGACCATTCCCTTACTCTTAACTGTGACAATCCACTGCCACTCTTTGCTTCCTACTATAGTTGTCAGTCAATTTTCTATCCACTTACTGTACGCTTAGTGAAAACTTCATGTTGTGCTTCTTTCTCTAGGGGGGTTTCATGTATTACAGTGTCAAAGATCTTGCTGAAATGAAGATGCAGGACCTCTAGGACCCAACCCTTATCCAGCTCCCTAGTTACCTCCTCAAAGACAGAAAGCAGGGCATGTGCTACTGTACCAGAACAGATACAAAAGAGGTTAACATAGATAAGTATTTAATTGTCCAAAATTAGCCCTGAATGCTGTACATAACACATATTCACAAAATAAGAATAATTAATACAGGACAGATGGAAAACAGAGAGAATACAGTCTCACTTGCTCAGCAATGCAATTGTAAAAGCCATTTCAAGAAGTTATGATATGATGAATTCAAAATGACACACAGACATACTTTGAAAATTGTGCTGTATTGAATATTGTTTACAGTCTTAAAATGTTCCAAGTAAAACTAAAATGGCTGCAGTGGAGTTTTTGCTTATTCCAAGTTTTAGCCTTTCTTATTTAAAATTTTGTCAGCAATGATTACTCAAACTTAAAGACCAAAGACCCAATATTCAAAACTTTGTGCTGGGTGCAAACCATTTGTGCAGGTTTAGCGCCGGGTTAGCGCGGGTCTGCAATATTCAAAAGGGCCAATAGAGCGTGCAAACTGCAGTAGCACTGGGCAAAATGATAATGTATGCAAGGGGCAAATTGAGGGGTCGGGAAGTGCAATGCTATATTCAGTGAATAGCACCACGCTAAGTGCTTTTGCGTGACTTAGCACAACACATTGCTTGGGTCAAATTACCACCTGGGAAAAGGTGGTCTTAACTCTGGGCAAACCAGCTTTGCATGAATCTATGGCTTTGTGTGGCTTTGCACGATGTTTGTGCAGCTTTGCATGACCCTAATATCTGCCACCAGTCCCAGCCATGCCAGGCAGTAAGTGGTGACCCAGCCCCCAGTGGACACCATGGCAGTACAGCCATACAACACATACCTGTGGACCACCCTGCTGTGGACACCAACAGATACCAGCACACATGCTGCACTGGGGGCATGGGGGGTGTACAGGTGACCTGTCTGCACCACATACTGGATGCCGCCACATGGCTGGGACAAGCCCTGCAGCACACATCGTCCAGTGTAGGGAATACCCCAACACCTGTGTGCCTGTCCGATGGTAAGGCCCCCCAGCCACATACCACACGGCTTTACAGACACCACAGCACACATACCCAGCAACAAGGGTGTAGCCAGGAATATTAAACATGTACTCAAACCAGCTGCACTGCTGCCCCCCCCCGGTATGTACACATATGCCAAAGTATGTGCTGCCATGCCACACCAACAATAGCCCCCCCTCTGTCTGCCATGTTTGAGGTTCAGTACATGGTTTCTTCCTCTAATCCTCCCTCCTTTGTGATTCCACCTGCCTGGTACATTGTTCATGTTTGTGTATGTGGCTGGTGGCATCAGTGCCCCATAACGAACAACAAAGGCAAAATGGCTCAGAGCAACACGGACACAGTGTAACTCACAATGTTCCTGCTTCCCTCTGTGTGGTGCCCTTGCCTGATGTTTGTACTGTACTCTGCTGAGTACAGTGCATATGCCTGCTGACATCCCTGCCCAGCAATGTATATGTCACTGTGGGTATCCCATGCCAGTAGTGCAGCGTCTGTGGGTCATACAACAGCAGTACAGTACTGTCCACTGTTGGTACACACCTGCAAGATGGGGTGGCACTGTGTACAGTGCTGCAGGCAATGCTGCCCACCACAGCATAGGCAGTGTTGTGTCCCACACCCCACTGGCCCCGTGTCACTGAACTGTCTGCTGTGCACTGTATAGCAGGACCTACAGTTGGACTATTGCTTCCTACACCACCACCAGTGCCTGTGCTGTGCAGTCCCCTGGAGCACATTATTCTATGCAGGTCTGTATATATGTAGCCTGCAGCTACCACCATGCTCCTCCAGACCGACCTACAGGTGGAGTTGTGGGCAGACCCAGCTGGCCCCTGTACTTCCAGACTAACCTACATGGTGGAGCTGTGGGACCCTGCAGTAGCGCTGGGCAAACTGCATGCAAATCAGGGCATAATGAGATGCTAATCTGGATGTTTGCCCACTGCTTACCTAAGTAGGCTCATTTTCATATTACTTTTGAATATAGCAGATTTTTGCCCCAGTCTAATGTGATAGTGCCGGGCAAACAGCTTAGCGCCACGCAAGGCCTGCACAAATGTCTTTGCACCGCACAAATGTCAAGGAATCATTTTTCATTTCTGCACACTGTACATTCATATGCGCTGATGCTTACAGCTCTACTGACTCTACTCCTTTGCTGGCACACATAGTGGTCACATATTTCACCTCTGCAGTCCTTCTGGTCACTGTGCACTGGGTTGCTGTTGTGGTTTGCACTTCCTGGTTGCTATGTTAAGGGCTGTCTTATGCCTGGGCTATGTTTGCCCTGCACTCCCATCCCAGTTTGCCCGACATCCTTTGCATGTTATATTCAGCAGGGTTAGCCCGGGTTATTCATTTTGAATATAGTGATCTATTGGGTCCGGGCTAGGTTTACACACCAGGCAGGGCTAATTTTGCCCAGGAGCAAAGTTTTGAACATTGGCCCCCAAGTCTAATAAGATAATCAGGAGAGATGTGAGACTTAAGTTAGTCACACAAGAAAAGAAAAGACTCAAGGAGCTTGAGGAGAACAGAAATTGGATGAATACTGAATATACATCAATGCGCAATGTGGAAACTAAACTGAAGGCATACTCATGAATGTTGCAACAGATCATGTTGTTGGAATTGTCATATAAGCAATGCAGATGTGTTAGAGTACATGGATTTTGGACACATACAATGGTACAGAAGTGGTGACTGGAGCTCACTAAGATATTAAATAAACTAAATATCAGTATTGGTCAGCTAGATTTGAAGAAATCATATTGGTTCAACTAAATATTGATCGTTATACAAAAAGAAAAAAATTTAAAAATAGTTCAAGCTACCACCATGAGTGGCAACAGAATAATACTGAAATCTTTGAAAGAAGCTAATTTACAAAAGGGTTTCCCATGGATTGGAGACAATTATTTATGATGACCCAACTATATGGTATAGAATTTTTTAACTCAGATGATAAATTCTGCCATTAATATAAAATATAACTTACCAATCAAAGACTGGAGTAGAGGAGATTTTCTATTTGTATAGATGTGCACTGATTTTAATTGGCTGTCTTTTGCTTCTTTATAAACACTATTACAGTACTATGTATGAGTGCCTGCCTAAAACATTTTTTATACCTGATTGTTTTCCATTCTGAACTATTGAACAGTATGAACTTTGGACTATGTTGAACATTTTCCTCTTGTAATAAACCAGCAAAACATTTAAGAAGAAAAAAAAAAATAAAACAAAACAGAAAATAACAAAAAATGAAAATATGGGCAAACTGGGTGGGCCAAGTGACCCTTATCTGCCATCACATTCTATGTTTCTATATTTACTTAAAAAGTATATCAATGTGCATCTGCAGAGATGAGCGAACCTGAAAACCATGCTGAAGTCCAAGGGTGATACTGTGGATCCAGCTCTATTGAGACACACCTCAGGTGTTCAACTTCCATGCCTGTGGTAGGCAGAAGTTATTAGCAGAACCTGCATCTGCCAACATGCTAACAGACACTTACCGGCTGTGGCATACATGTGTATAATTTGTATTGAGAAACACAAGTGCTGGATAAGCAGCAGAATGTGTCGAAGTGGGACTTTTTATTGAAAACCAAATGGTATGTGCCAGGTCGTGCCTAAAAATAGTCAACTTTGGCTAGTGCACCTAACTCGGTTAACAAAAACTAAATAAAATGTGGTCTCTGTACTTCGTATGTGACAGAGTGATCCAAGCTTTGAAAGTGTCATCTCTAGAAACAGGGCACAGTAGGGGGGCACTATGAGCAGAACCAGAGTCAAGACATGACCTGACATGACCTGACATCATAGGTCACATCGAGAACTACAAACACAGCCATACTTCTTGTTAGATGGATCCCTTTTGATCTCTGCAAATAAAATGGATCTACGTGGACAGGGAGAGAAACTGGGGAAACCAATATAAATAACAGGTCAGAAGCAAACACAATGAGGAGCACTATATGTACCATAATGCAGGATAAAGAAAAAAAAGCATACATACATCAATATCAAGAAGGGGGATAAAAAAGAGGAGATGGACACTAACTACATAGGCAACTATACTGAGGCACCAGTGCTACTCATTCTGTAGGTGAATACAGAACAAGAAAGCCGATAGTACTGATGCAATCAGACTATCTGGTGGGGGTATTGATAGTGAGGAAAGGGTCCATGTTGGGTAAAAACTTGTCACTTATTTCCTCTTTGGCTAATGCAACATTTCTACTTCTAAGTTTGATCCAAAGCAGTTTAGATTTATGTACTTGCATTTAGTTTTTCAAGCCATTATTTTATATGTTTTTCTGGAATGCACTGTTTATCCTTTCTAACAATTACCTCTCCAATGGTAGTGGTCAAGGTGCCTGCTCTGCATAAGGAGACAGAGTGCTTTTGCATTACCCTCAGAGGAATAGAGGGAATGGAAGGAGCATAGGGCTGTGAAAGGGCCTCCTTTAGACTGAGAAGAAAGGTTCTTGGGAGTTTTGGATGAAAGCTAGCTTGTGGTCAAGAAAAAGGACTAGTCAGCCCTGTAGTGTTTGGGGGGGGGGGGCACAGCCTTGGTGCCTTCACTGCTTGTGTACCCAGGGACACAGACAAGAGACCATTGCAGTGCCCTTTATCAGGGTGCTGGCTGGTGGATGTTCCACGGCCACACTAGCTTCATAGATGGATACTGGTTTGGGGTACTAATAAGCTTCTAGAAATGTGGGCCAAATACGTGGTTCATCAGGAGGTAAGCTAAGAGATGGGCCAGAGTAGTACAGTTCACACTGTGGGCCCTCATCTGGGTTCTGGAGTGCCTTGTCACCATCACAGATAAGGAACTGCATGATGCCAAGACACTCTGCTTGGCAGGAAAATTGTACAGTACATCAGGAAGCCTGGTGTGGTCTTGATGGACTTTGGGCACAGAGACATTCCTTGCCCTGAGGCTAGGAGGTGGAAGTTGAATCAGGTGGCCCTAGGAGGGAAAATCTTGGGGATCCCAGGAAGGGTAAGGGAATCCTTGGGGGAACACCCTGAATGAGTGCAGCCAAAAGGCTTTCAGGTCTGAAGAGGCCTCGCCTGAAAAGGGATCAAGAGTCTATGGCTGATGTGAAGAAGACATCAGTAAATATGCAGTCATGCCAGCTGAAGATGTTGGATAATGGAATCAAAACAGTACTGATGCTTCATGCTTTAGTAGATTTAAGACAGTGTCTCTGAGAATGCGGTAATGTTCCCGAATTTGGTAAGATGGGCACTTTGTAGCCACATAATTTGACAAATCCTAAAGGATGGGCTACAAGACCACCAGAATTATTTGTAATTTTTACGGGGCTGGTGATCAGAAAACAGGGAGGGAGGTGGCACCACTGCACTAGGGAAACAGTGGATAGTCCTTTTCTGTCCAGGGATGGGGATCAGAGACCGGGTTGGGGGGCAGGGGCACTCTTCTTCAAAAAATATATCAACACTTATGTTTACAGTGATGGGGATTGGGGACTGGGGGGGACACTACACTATGGTAAAGGGTTTTATTCATGTCAGGTGGGAGATTGGGGAGGGACACTACAGTATGGAAAAGTGATTTATTCATGTTGTGTGGGAGATTGGGGAGGGAGAGGGACACTACACTATGGACAAGGGTTATATTCATGTTGGGTGGGAGATCAGGGAGGGGGAGGGACACAACACTATGGAAAAGGGCTTTATTCATGTCAGGTGGAAGATTGGGGAGAGGGTAGGGATACTACACTATGGAGAAGGGTTTTATCTATATCGAATGGGAGGTCAGTGAATAGCAAAAAGCACCACTGACTTCTGGGGAATGTGGCTGTGTGGGGCATGGGCTGGTGGGGGGGCACACTAAGCCACCCATGAGCCATGCAAATTGGCCCATAATGGGAATGCTAATGGCTAATAGCACCTTGCATGTCCAATGGGCTCATTTTCATGGCTCCTTTCATGAATCAGGGCTTAGCACAGTGGCGCTGTTGCTGGCACCCCATTCTCCTGGCTGACTATAAGGCGGCAGTGCTACTGGGGTTCCCAGTGCTTTTCCTGGGTTAACGTTTACCCCATCTGCACCTATTCACAGTCGGATAACGCGGTGCACTATCCGATTGTGAATAGCAATTTTTGGCCCTAGTGCAATGGCAAGGTACGGCGCAAACCTTTGCACTATACTGTGCTCTCTTTTGTGACTCCTGCCCCAGGTCAGAAGCAAACACCTTAAGGAGCATTATACATACCATAATGCAGACTAACAAAAAATAGGCATACATACAAATACTTGAGAAAGAGAGTATTCACATACACTAAAGTCTACAAGGGAAAAAACAGGAGCGGGACACTAACTACATAGGAAAAAAACAAATGTCTGGAGACTGGCATACAGTATATAAAAGACAAAATGGCATGTCCTGCTGTAAATTGGATGGACTGAGTAGGGGAGTTTCAGAATTGGGGGAGGTGAACTGTACATAAATGAGAGTGAAGAAAAGGATCCCATGTGTTGAAAGGTGTCTTGTCTCATGGAGGTTAATAGAGTCATTCTAGGAAAAAGCGTCAGCCAGGAAACAGCAGAGTGCCAGGAAAGTACTGAAGAAAGGGAGGGAAGTTTCCACGCCAGAAGCAGTAGCTGTTTGGTCTTGAGGAGGGTGGCGATAAGCCAGCATTGGTGAGAGAGAGGAATGGGAGGCAGCCTGGATGGGTGACCCAGGATAGTTAATTCTGAGTGAGGTAGAGTAGGGGTTTTCAGGTTTTTAGTGCAATCTGAAAAGATAGCTTCCCACCATTTCATAAGATGTGAGCAGCTCTGTAAGATATGTAAAAGGCCTGCCTCTGATTGCGGGCAATACCAACATGCAGAGTCAGCTGCGAGAGCCATAGCATACAAGGCAGGCTTGTTGAATTTTAAAACTCAGGTTGGATCAGTTGCTCATACAGAATAATCTTGCTGGATACAGCATTTTATTCGCTGGGACTACACCACAAAAAGAGCTAGGCACTCACAATAGAGAATGTCTGTGCTTGGAAAAAAAAAACATTTCCACTCACTAAGCAGGTACAAAAATCTTTTATAGCAATTTCCAAGGCATAACAAAAGAGCAAGGAATAGGGTCAGTGACCACAAGATGCCCTGATGCTTTGAATGTAGTCTTTGTCAGGGGGCTGTGTCTAATGGTCAAAATCATGGTTCTTGCTCTGCATTTAATTCACTGGAGAAGGAGGGGTCACAAAGAGCATGTCTCATAGCACAGAGAGTATTCCTGAGAAGAAAGAGCATATCACCTGGCTCTAGGTTCCCTGCAGCTTTCTTCTCCAGTGGCTTTCATGCCACAGTGCCAAGGTCCAAATATGTTCCTAACAGTCTTTCCTATATCAAGAGCTGCTGACACCTAAAGGAAAACTTTGAAAAACATCATATTTAGTTACAAATCACCCTGTAGTCCATATACCGTCTATGGATTCCTCCTCCTCGTTTTATACTGCTGAGGAAATTTGCATGAATGGATGATCTTTATTCCTTACAGTTCATCTGCCATTATGCCTTTTTCCCTACCTGACTTCATAATCCTCTATTGTGACATCACAATCAGTTGCCATGGGAGTAACAGTGATGCCACAAGCACTGTATTATGACCTCAGGTAAGGAATAAGCAACAGGAATGGGTGACCTCTTCAGGAGCAAAGATCATGTTTTCATGTAAATGACCTCAGTAATAAATGACTAGGAGGAGAAATATAGAGCTAATATGACATTTAAGGTCAACTGATTCTAAACATGTTTTGTTAATGTTCTCCTGAAGGTGTCAGCTGCTGTTTAACAATATCTTGAGATATTCCACATGTTATTGAATGTTGCAGCTCTCCTTAATTGCACTGGATTCCAATTTTGAATTTTGTTAACTGGGTGGGCCTACTGAGACATGACTGTACCTTTTTCAGGGGATGAAAATGATGGACCAATGGTATGTTTATGTCCGGCATTTTATATGTTAATATGTAGGGGTGGGTGAAAATTGAGATTCCACAGGTGAACATGTGAGAAATTAGTTTTCCTGCATGTGTAAAACAAAAATGCATATTTTTTTAGTAATTACTTTTCCAAATTTGGTACTTGCAGAATTTTGTGAACTTGAAAAAATTTTCCACAAGTTTTGGACTTTAGAAATCTTTTCTTCAAGCTGTGTACATTAATTTTTATCTGTAACTTGTGAACTCGTGGAATTTTTTTCCTGCAAGTTGTGCACTTGTGGAATTTTTCTGCAGGTTGTGGACTTGCTGAATTTTGTTCCCATTTAGGCCCCCATTATTGAAGCCAGCCATGTGTGACACGCAGAGGGAAGCACTGTATGGCAATTAGCACATGGCTGACTTGGTGGGGGGCAATATTCAGACAATTAGTGTGCTCCAACTGGAGCATGCTAACTGTCTGAATATGGGGCCATGCTGGTACAGTGCAAAGTGACTATGGGCTATGGAGAAACAGCCCCAAGCTGAAGATGAGAGAGAGTAGATGATAACAGCTGAATGGTTTACCCCAAAGGGTTGAAAAATTATAAAATGTCTTTATTATTAAATAATTAAATGATTAGCTGAACAGTGTGGGCAACCCAGATAATGATCCAGTGCTTCATGGCACCTTACTACTTCTTCAGGGAGCTCTCCAGACTGAAGAAGGCCGACAGAAGCTCTGTAAAGATAGCCTGTACCAAAAAGGATGACACTTGGGTTTCTGTGGGACATATTCTGCCCTATCATGCAAATAAGTCCATTGTGCATGTAAGGCGCTAAACTGCCCATTATGGGCTCATTAGCATGTGTGCTTACCCAATGATCACCTGTCCTGTTATATTACTGTAATCCTGATGGTCTTCTGGTTTCCTTTCCAGATCACTCTTCCTGACATATTATTTTTCCCAATCCTGTTGGTCTAGCAGTTCTCCAACCTCCCAGCATCCATCCATTCATGTTTTTTATTTATTTATTTATTGGAATCTCGGATAACACCTTTGAGCTAAAAGCTAGTTTATAAAGGTTCCACATTGTAAGGCAATAGACAAGGTACGTAGACATTACAAAGCATATAGGGGTATATACATCAGGCAAGTACATTATGGTACATACAGATACAGATTCAAGCAAGTACAGTTAAAATACATCAGGTAGGAGAGGTCAACTTTATTGCAACAGTATTAAGAGCATACCTAAGGAGGCTAAGCAATTTATAGTGGTAGCTGAGCTTTAGAGCGTGCAGGTAGAGTTATGGAGGGTTAGAAGTGGTGGAGACCAAAGAAGGGGGAGGACAGAATAGATGAGAGCAGGGGGAGGGTGGGGCAGAGACAAATGGGGTGACAGAATAAGGGGTTGAGTAGTCAGAGGTGTGGATTGGATCGAATCTACCCAGGGTTATGTAAGTAGGTGATAGGGCAGGGCTGGGTGATGTGGGGAGAGAGGATAAGGAAAGGGTTTTAAAGTGGGGGTGAGGTGAGGGGAAACCAGGGGAAGGGATGAAAATGGGGGGGTTAATATTTGTGAAGAGAAAGCAGGAAGGCGGGGGGAATAAAGAGGGGCTACATGGAGGTAAGCGCTCAGTGGGGTCACACCAGGCCGGGGAGGAAGTAGGGGGGAGATGGGTGCTATGCAGGACAGATAAGCTATCAATGACAGTAGGATTATACACAGGTGGTGCAGTTGCAGTTACTAAGCGTGGCCAGGTAGTGCAGCTGCTTGGCCTTAAATGGGCGTAGTTTCGTTTCCTCAATCAGCTCAGAGTTAAGGGAATTTAGCCAGCAGGGAGCCCTGTATTCGAAGGACCATTGCCCTAGTGAGGTCCGGCGGAATGGGATAATGAAGGCAGCTTTACTCAACCCCCTAGTTAGTCTGGAGGAAGTGGAGTTTCTTAGCATTTGCCTCACTCCAGGAGGAGCAAGACCTAGGGTGGATTTTTTCGATAATAGACAGACTTGGTACTGAATTCTACTAGTCAGGTTTAACCAACCAGTACTTGAGTATAGTTCACAAGTGTGAGTTAAATGGTCCACACCCAGGACTAGTCTGCAGGCTTTGTTTAAGACAATCTTGATTCGCCTAAGTGCTGTATCGGTACGGGCTCCGTAGTCTACCAGTCCATAATCTATGATAGAGAGCATGGAGCTGTTAACTGCAAGCTTGATGGCACTTTCAGTGAGGCACTGCCTATGCTGGTAAAGCTGACCTAGTCTGGTACTAGCTGCCTTGGCAACATGGTCTATGTGCTGGCCATAGGAGAGAGAGCTGTGAAGGTAGACACCAAGGTACTTAAAGGTGGTGACCATTTCAAGTGTATCAAACTTGTTATTGTAGATATTGAGGTGATGGGACTTATGATGGTTTTGATGGGAGGCAAACAGCATTGTTTTAGTCTTAGTGTAGCTGAGCAAGAGCTTAGACTGAAGAAACCATTTTTCCACAGCAGTAAAGTCGTCTTGCATGCTTTTTTCCAGCTCTTCCGGAGTAGAGTGACACGTGTAGAGAACAGCATCATCTGCGTATGGAAGGCTCTTATTCTGGCAGACTTTAGGGAGTTAATTTAGAAACAGGCTGAACAGCAGGGGGCCCAAAATGGAACCTTGGGGCACCCCTGTGTTGACATGCCGATTGTAAGATAGAACGTCAAGAATCTAGACCTGCTGGGTCCTGTTAGAGAAGTAACTCTGGAACCAGCCTAGAGAGACAGAGGATATACCAATGTTAGAGAGTTGTGTGAGAAGCAAGTCATGGTTGACAATGTCGACGGCCTTGGTGAGGTCAAGGAAAGTGGCTCCCACCAAGAACCCTCGGTCAAGTGCTTCATGGATATGACCGGTAAACTCAACCAATGTCATTGAAGTACTAGTGCCTTCTGAAAGCCATGCTGTTCCTGGCATTGAAGGTTGTACTTATCAAGATTCGTACCTAACCGATCATATACTATCCTCTAGTGCCTTGGAGAGGGGAGGCAGAATTGAGATTGGCCTGTAATTGGCCAGGCAGGTTCTGTCCCCACTTTTAAAGACTGGGGTGACCACCGCAGCTTTTCAGAATTGAGAGTAAATGCCAGTGGTTAGTGAGAGATTTAGGATCCAGGTTACAAGGGAGAGTAACACATCCAGGGTGAGAGCCACAATCTTTAGGTCAAGCGAGTCCCCACTGGATTTAGTGTTCCCGAGAACTTTTTCCAAGTATTTTTTTGCCTCAGTTGTGGAGATTACCTTCAGGTAGAAGGGAGGTGCTGTGTGTGTTGGAGGGATGTCAGTACAACTAATGGCAGAGCTAGGCACAGGTAGGAGATAGTCTGGAGGAAGGACCCCACTAAGGGACCCCACTAAGGTCTGTAAAGGCCTTGTTAAAGCCATCTGCAATAGTTTTGGGATCCTGGGTAATCACACCCTCAGAGTTTATTTGTGATGGTGATGATTTACTTGCTGTGCCTGTTAGGGTTTTTATATTGTCCTAGAATCTGTGGCTGTTGTGCCAAGAGTTGTCCAGTTCACTTTTAAAGTGAGATATTTTTGCAAGGTGGATGGCTTGAGTGCACTTATTACATACTGCTTTGTATTTCTGTATGTCAGAGGGGGACTCAGTGCTCTTAGTCCTATGCCACAGGTTATCCCTGACCCCCATGAGCTCAAGGAGCTGTAGTGTGATGCAAGATTTGCTGGTTCCATTGATTTTCCTCATTTTTAGAGGGGCAAAGATGTTGCAGGCCAAGTTAAACTTGTCAATAAAGAACTCAAGAGCAGCATTCATGTAGGTGGCAGCGTACACCCCCTCTCAGTCTAGCTGGTGAAGGTAGGATTTTAGTGAGGCAAGATGTCCAGCTTTTATAATTCTGGAGGTTATTGTTTTTGGGGGGTATCAGGGTCTTGTTTGTCCAGGAGCATAAGACTGGTGAGTGGTCATTGATAGAGTCAGCTAGCACAGTGGTTCCAGTTATTCTTTGTGGCCAGTTGGTTAGTACCCAGTCTATGAGAGTACTTGAACAGGTGCGATAGTTTACACAAGTGGGAGATTGAATGAGTTGGACCATGTCTATGGCCTCTATTGCATCCTGGTAAGGTGCAGCATCCGGGGATAACCAATTTATATTAGAGTCCCCTAACATTATGGTTTCAGATTGATGCCGATTACTAGATAAATAATCAAGAGCTAGTTTGAAACCAGCCTCTTGATCTTTAGGGGGTATGTACACCAAGATTATAGTTAAACACTTTCCCTGGGATCCAAGTTGAACCTGGACAGAGAGAATTTGTGATCTTTCACCCTGGGGTGGGATGGGGAGTGCCCTGCACTGAACTGAATCATTAATATAAATGACACATCCTCCCCCTTGTTTCCCTCACCTGTCCACCCTGGAAGTTGTGTAGCCCTCAAGCTGGATAACAGAGTCAGGGGTTCTAGGAGTGAGTCAGATCTCCACAACTGAGATGACATCTGGTTTATGTTGGGCCATCTATACCTGGAGAGCATCAAATTTTGCTTGCAGGCTGCATGTGTCAAGAGATGCCATAGTTATTGCACCAGCCTTGCGGTCTGTTGGTGGTATTGAGGCACTAGTACTAGGTCCAGGGTTTGGGTGAACGTTTCCTGAGAGTAGAAGGAGTAGCCAGGCAATTCTAAGAGCTTGTAGCCTTAAATGTTTCATAAGATAGGACTTGTTGTGGGAGTTGGCTATTTTCTTCTTCACTTTTGTGGTGACTATCAGCACATTCAGCTGAGCCGGCAGGATAGCAGGCATATGTTTAACTGTATCCCCCTGTTCTTGTGGGATGGCAGAGGGGTGGCATAGTGGGATTGCCAGAGGTGGCCTCAGAGCACCTTGTAGTTGGGGCCGGAGGTTGGAATGCATTCCACATTATTTTGGAGAAGGGTAAGTCAAGTGTATGATCCTGCCCATTGCTTAGGAAGGCTTTGTTTGGTTGTTTGCCTTGGACACTATCAAGGGCAGTGGTGTGGGAGTTTGGTGGACAGCGGAAGTTGATACTTTTTTCTCATTCCTGGTGGTCTAGTGGTTGCCCGCCACCCAATCACCAGACTGTTCATGACAGGAAAGGGAAAGGGGGAAATTGTTTAGCCAGGAAAGGCACACTAAAAAGATCTTTGGAGTACAAGGAAGTTAAGTGAATTGCTCAAGGTCACACAGTATGCAAGTGGGGGCTTATGGGATTTAAACCCAGATCTCCAGGTTTGTAGCTCAGTGGCAAAACCACTACACTATTCATCCTAATCCTGGTAGTCTTGTGTCTCCCTGCTCTCCCTGGAAAGGGCATTTGTCCCCCTCCCAACCTATCTGTGTTGGAACTCCATTCCCACACCTGCCTATTCACTGATGCCTTACTACACATGAAAGATGGTGATTGACACAGTCCTCTGCTAAAAAAAAGCTATTTCTATAGTACTTGTGATTGAAAAATTGTATTTATTTATTTATTGGAATTTTGGAAATGATCTTTGAATAAGAACTCTTACAAAGGGTCCACGTCTGTTATACAGTACAAATACAGACATAATTTAATTCACAGTACAGATACAGACATAGTTGAATTATCAGTACAGGAAGTAACAAAAACATAGAAAACAGCCAAGAGTTTCTTATGAGTTTCATTAAGGGTGTAATACTAAGTGCTGTATGGCATAAGGAAGTATATAAAAGAGAGGAAAATTTAGGACAGGGAGTGAGTGGTTAGAGAATAGGGCATGGGGATAGGGCAGCCCAGAAGGAACATTGTCACATTGCATTATAGCTTTGGAGCTGAGGAGCTGTGGATGGTGCATGTCAGAGTGTGTGGTAAGGTGGGAGATGGTGGTTAGAGAGAGAGAGGGGGGGAGGGAGAGGGGAATGAGGAAGAGACCAAGCTGGGGAGGGGTGGTATCATGAGAGTTGAGATTAATGGAGAAAAGGGGGTGGAAGGGGGTGAGGGAGGGGAGACAGTGAGAGAGAGGCAATGAGGTGCAAGACAAATGAGAGACTAGCAGAATAAGAGTGATAGAGGATGAGGTGCCAGAGTCTGGGGAGCAGAGGTAGGGAGCGGGGAGGGGTGGACCGTGTGAAGTAGGCAGGATTGGTGCAGGCTCTGGAGACCCACTCTGAACAGTTTAGCACTCATAGACATTCTTTTGCAGTAGAAACTGCTTAAGTTCTGCTTTGAAGGTTCTAGGGTTAGCGGCATTTAGAGTGTTGGCTGGGATCTCATTAAGCCACAGTGGGGTATGGTAGGAGAAGGATCTTTGTCCAAGAGCTGTCCTTCGGAATGGGACACAGAACGGGTATAGTTCTTTATTCCTGGTCCTGTACATGGAGTTGGTTAAGGTAATCAGGTTGGTGATAGAGGGAGGAGTTAGGCCTAGCATGGCTTTCCTACCTAGGAGACACATCTGGTATGAGATTACTGTATACTCTTGTGGCTTAATATGTTTCTTGCTCATAGGGTGCACAGATGTGCATGAGTCGGTGAGCATCTAGTAACAGTCTGCAGGCCTTGTTTTGAGCCATGCCTACCCTCTTGAGGGCGGTATCAGTTGCTGCTGCATAGGCCACCAGGCCATAGTCAACCACGGAAAGAATGGAGCTGTTTATCGAGAGCCTGAGAGTATTGGTAGTGAGGCTTTTCCTGTGCCGATGAAGTACCCTGAGTTTAGCATTTACTGCCTTCACAACCTGGTCAATATGCTGGCCATATGAGAGAGTATCATCTATTATTATTCCTAGATATTTAAAGAAATGAACCTGTTCTAGAGGGGCCCGCCTGTTGTCGGTAACTGTAAGTATGGGTACCTCCTCTTTAGCTGAGGGCTAGAGAGGAGCATGGATTTGTTTTTTTTTTTTTGTAATTGAGTAACAGTCTACAAGAGCTGAACCAGACTGCCAGTTGTTGGAAGGTGGTCTTCCATGACAATCAGATGGCAGCAGGCTGAGGTGGTGAGCAAAGAGCTGTGCTTGTCATTGTCTCAAATGCCAGAGCATGGCATCAGCAACTGGGACAGGGATGCATGGGGGGAGTCCTTAGCAGATGAGTTGTGAGGGAGGTAGAAGCCCTTTCTGAGAGGAGGGGCCACTAGACCACCAGGTTGGAAAAAATAACATGCTGGGATGAGCAACTGGGATGGGGATAATCATGCATGGGGATAAGGACTGGGTTTTGGCAGCATTAAAAATTGCTGCATCAGAGGCTGTTTAGCGCTGCCGAAACATCTGAATATACCACTGTGCCCAGTAGGCATGGGGGGGTTTCATCATTTGTATGGGCACAGCAGTACATTTTACACAGTTATGCTGCCAGCTCACTGGGGCCTTTGAATATGTCCCCAACCCTGTCAGGCAGCACTATTCACTGTTAGTATGGCTCTAACCCTGTTAGTGCTGCGCTAATTGTTTCAATATGGGGCCCTTAGTATTTTTCTAAATCAAGTCTGCAACCTGCAAAATATATATGAAGACTGTAAATTTGTTTTTTTATGTTTTGCTAAGCATGAGGATGCCAACAGCCATTAGTTCACCCATCTGTATTTATATGTTCCTATAGCAAGGCTAAAAATTCAAGAATCATGTTATTGCTTTCCTGTAAACCTTAAAGAGCAGCTTACACCTTCAGGAGAACTTTAACCAAACATAATATTTAGATACAGTTCAGCTTATATTTCACATTAGTTCTATATTTTTCCTCCCAATTATTTATTACTGAGTTCATTTGCATGAAAACAGAATATTTGCTCCTGAAGAGTTCATCCAGTCCCATTTGTTATTCCCTACCTAGGGTCATAATGTACTGCTTGTGACATCACAGATACTCCCATGGCAACATATTGTGATGTCACAATGGAGGATTATGACTTGAAGTAGGGAGTACAGTAAACTACAAAGACAGATGATCTCTAAGAACTCTGCAGGACAAAGATCATATATTAATGCGCACTTACCCAGTAATAAATAATGGGGAGGAGAAATGTATAGAATATACATGGAATGCAAACAGAATTGTGCCAAATTATTATGTTTTTCAAAGTTTTCTTTGAGGCGTCAGTAGCTCTTTAACTGTACATAACTTGACATTTGTGCATTTATTTTCAGTGTTATTAAAAATATTTTTATGTAAAATAACATACATCAGGCATAACACAGGTTGCATAATAGAGCTATAACACAGAGTAATGCAAGAGATAACAGTGTCTCTACTATAGGAAATAAACAATTATTCCAGATGCAGATAGCTAGAAAAGCAACTTTATAATGAGTGACCAATGCCTATATTTCATAGCTGAATCCACAAGAGATGGGGAATACCTGTATCAAAAACATTATATTATGCATACTGTATAACAGTATGTACAGCAGATATTTAGTCTAGGTTTTGGAAACCAACATCATGTGATGAATACAAAGTCAGAAGTGTTGTGGTATTCTTTGCACACTCTTCTTTACGCAACATACTATCACCTACACAGCATATTGTTCCTCATGTAACACTTATGTCTGTAAACTATACATCATTGCAAAGCCGTCTAATTTCAGCTAGTTTCACTAAAATGATACCTAGAATTAGAGTGACATTTTACCATCCATGATTTTGTCTGCGAGAAATGATATTGCTTTTTTCTTGTCTATTAGTCTAAGCTGATTATTTAGAATGCTGTCTTAATCCACAAACCAACCTCCTCTTTATCTTGTCTGTCATTCATGGTACAGAAGGCATAGGATGTAATCTTTATCTTTGCACTAGCTTCAATAAGCCAAACCACAATATAAATTATGGCTCCTTTGATATTGCTGTAATAAAGTGTTATCTCTCTCTCTCTCTCTCTCTCTCTCTGTTATACATACGAACATACGAATGTGCCAGCAGAAACAGACCATCCAGCCTATCTAAGTCTGCTTGAGTGTGCAGCTAGCACCCCTAGTTAGCAGCTGCCCCACCCCCTCTACTTTGTCATCCCACTGTCACCCCCACCTTCCCCAACTTCACTCTCCCTGTTCCCTCTCATGCCCTTTTGAAGCTGTTCACAGATTTACATGATACCACCCATTCTGGTAGTGCATTCCATTTTGCTACCACCCTCTCTGTGAAACAGTGTCTCCTCATTTCCCTCCTAAATCTTCCCCCCTCTATTCTTAGCCCATGCCCCCTGGTGTCCCTCCCCCTCCTTAGGTTAAAGACCCCATCTGCCTCATCCTTATTGATTCCCCTCAGATACTTGAATGCCTCTATCAACTCCCCCCTGTCCCTTCTATCCTCCAGAGTGTACATATTCAGGTCTCCAGTCTGCTCTCATAGTCTCTCCCCTCCATTCCACATATCATCTTTGTTGCCCTCCTCTGCACCTCCTCCAGTAGCTTGATATCACACTTTAGGTATGGCCTCCAAAACTGCATACAATACTCTAAGTGCGGCCTTACCAGCTACCTGTAGAGGGACAAGATCACCTCTCTTTGCCTCGATGAAACCCCCCTCACTATGCAACCCAGCATTTTGTTCACTTCTGCAGCTGCTCTCCTGCACTGGGCAGTGTTGTTCATGGTCCCTGTTATCATTACCCCTGGTCCTTCTCCTCCTCAGTGATCCCCAGCTTCCCCCCCAGGCAGTATTCTCTCCTTGGGTTCTTCACCCCAAAGCATATAACCTTACCCTTCCTTGCATTGAACCCCAGCTGCCACCTCTCTGACCACTCCTCTAGCTTGCTTAGGTCCCCCTGCAGCTGCTTCCATCCCTCCTCTCCATCTACCACTGCTCTGATTTTGGTATCATCAGTGAACAGACTTACCTGGCTCACCACCCCATGTGCAATGTCTGATATGAAGAGTCCAAATGATACTTGCCCCAGCACAGAGCCCTATGACACCCACTCATAACTGGTCTTTGAGTTGAGAGCTCCCCTCTCACCTCACCCATTGCAGCCTCCCACTCAGCCAACTTGTAATCCAGTTCATCATATTTGCCCCTACCCCTACACCAGTTAGCTTTCCCCCAAGCTGCCCATGAGGCACTGAATCAAAGGCCTTGCTGAAGTCCAAGTAAAGAACATCCACCGTATGACCCTTATCCTGCTCACCTGTCATCCAGTCATAATATTGTATCAAGTTGGTTAGACAAGACCGTGCTGCCTCACATCCTGGAGGCTATTGTCCTCCAGGTATGACACCAGTCTTTCCTTCAGTATCATTTCCATGAGTTTTCACACTGTGGAGGTGAGATTTACCAGATGATAATTACCCGGTTCATCACTTAGCCCACTCTTGTGTAATGGTACTACATGTGCCATCCTCCAGTTCAGTGGCACACATCCCGACTCCAGTGAGGTGCTGTACAGATCCGCCAGTGGTGCTGCCAACACCTCCGCCATCTCCCTCTGCACCCTGGGGTGGATACCATCCAGCCTTGGTGCCTTGTCTACCTTCAGTGCCCTCAGTCCCAGTAGTGCCTGTATATTAGGGTTGATGAGAGTGTTTAATGTTGAAGGGCAATTTTTGGACCTTAATAATAACTTTGTAATGGTTGAAGTGATTTCTTTGAAATTTGGTATGCATAATCACCTTGGATAGGTGTTTGTAGGTGGGAAATGTTGTCTCAACAGCTTTAGCCTTTTCTGAGATACACAGTGTTAAAAATAAAGAAAGTTTGTTTTGTTTGGCAATTTTTTGTCCATCTGTATCTTGGAAACGGCTTTAGCTTCTTGGCTGAAATTTTCAGGGTAGAAAGCCTTGGCCTCAGAGATGTACCTTTTGAAGGTTTGTTGAAAAAGTATTAATCCATTCCAAAGTTATTCAATCTTGAATTTCCTATTATTTCCTATTGGAAAAAATAGATGTAAAAGTGAGTGATTTTTGCACACTGTCATCCAGTTTTGCGTATTTTGCATCTTAATAACTTTGCAACCCTTTAATGGATTTGCAGAAAATTTGGCATGAATCAACCTAGGACACAGGTCTCTTGATCCAACAAATTTGGTTTGAATCTCTTACATAGTGCCTGAGATACACAGTGTTGAAAAGAAAAATGTTTTTTGAGATTTTTGCTGTTTTTTTTTTTTTTTTTTTGGCCACCTGTACCTCAGAAATGGCTTTAGCTTCTTGACTGAAATGTTCATTTTCAGTTCCGTTTATTGATAATACTGGAAAGGCACATGAACATAAATTGCCCATTTTCACAAGTGTCCAGTTTTGGACAAATACAGTAAGGGATAACATGGAAGGCAGTACAGTAACAATCAGGGGAATACAGAGACAAGGTGGAGTACATTAGAGCAATGACAAGTTACTAAACAGTAGGTGCAAACATTTACAAGTGCATTGAAAGTACTGGTGTTCAACTGGGCAACACATAACTAGGCTAAGCAAGAGAATACACAATAATATAATATAAACATTGAAAGAGCATTGGTCAGAAAGTGCATGGGGCTGTCAGACCAGGTGATCCAGCCTCCATTATGTGGGCAGGGTTCCATTGTTGAGGATGCAGTGGGGGGAGTGGAGGGAGGGCACGCCAGTTGGAGTGTCATGTGGAGAAGCACCTGCAGATGGCATCCTGGGAGAGGTGAGACTTTAGGTTATGCTTAAAGGAGGATGTGGTGGGGCTTTCAGTGATGGCAGTGGGAAGACTGTTGAACATTCTGGCACCCTTGTAGAAGAGGGTGTTTTGGCCGTGCATGGTCCTTGCATTTCCCATTATTTCCTATAGGAAAAAAATAGGTGTTTAGCATGACAAAGGGTCTCATGTTGCAGGAGCAGCTGCGATGTGGGATTCTATTTCTAGGTCAAACATAATATGTTGCCGGCCGTGTTGTTTCTTTATTTAGCGAGAGAAGTGGGAAAAATATACTTTTTACAAGGGGTATACTTATTGACCCTCCACTACTGAGATCTTTTAGTTTTATGGCCCCAACCCTGTGGAATTCTCTACCTCGTCAGGTACGAAATTGCCCGACTGTCCAGAGCTTTAAAGGAGCTTTGAAAACCTATCTTTTTAACAGAGCTTTTAATGACTGTTAATTATTTAATCTTAATCTTGTTTTATATCTTGTTTTAAATATTTATTGTTTCATGTAATTTGTAAAGGCACCTTAAATAAATAAAGATTAATTGATTGATTGATACTGTGGCACAATGGGGAGCCCACCCCCAGTGCACCAAAACATTAACTTTTTTAAATGTTGTTTCTGACATTGAGATGCCCACATCCCAGTGTCAGATGCCCCTTCCAGCTCATTCTAATATTAATTGTGTTTGCTGACATTGGGGTGCCCAATCCCCATGTCAGCATTTCAAGCCCCCCCAAGCACTGTGGGACACTGGAAAGCCCACTTCCAATGTCCTCAAACATATGTTTTATATATTTGCTGAAAGGAGTGGGTGCCCTACCCCCTGTCAGCACTAGAAACCCATGCACCTCAACCCCCAGCCAGTGAAGGGATACTGGGGCGCTCACTCCCAGTGTTCCCATATGTCTACCCCCATGAAATCCATGCCCCTAGCCAGTGCCAGTTTAGAGACACTGTGGAGCCCACCCCCAGTGTCTTAATATGTCTCCCCTGAAAGCCATGCCCCCCCACCAGTGCCAGTGTAGGGACACTGGGGAGCCCACTCCCAGTATCACGATATGTCTCCCCCACTGAAAGGTGCCCCCCCACCAGTGTCAGTGTAGGGACACTGGAGAGCCCACTCCCAGTGTCCCCATATGCCTGCTCCCATGAAAGCCGTTCCCCCCATCAGTGCCAGTTTAGAGACACTGGGGAGCCCACCCCCAGTGTCCCAATATGTCTTCCCCACTGAAAGGCAGCCCCCCTCCAGTGCCAGTGTAGGCACACTGGAGAGCCCATGTCCAGTGTCCCCAAAACTCATTTAATGATGCCCTGTAAAGAAGAAAACTGTACCTGACATCTTTTTGTTTTTTCATACCTGGAAAAAAGAAAATGGTCCACCGTCGTCCCTGTAGTCTCCCATCCCCACCTTCCAACTGATCACCCCACTCCCCATCCCATCCTATACTTACTCCCAAAGGTTGGCGCTGTCATATTCTGTGGACTGGGACACATCTGCTGTCTTCAAAACCAAACCGGGAACTGAAGAATCAAGGTAAGCTCTGTATAATGGCAGACAATGGTGTTTTGATCTATGTTCATATCTAAGCCATTTTTAAGTATTTTTGCACTAAACTAACATGGGTTAGATTACATTCATTACACTGTCATTTGTTACTTCAGCCCCAAAAGGTGATTATGTGGTCGCTGCATGGAATCACCTTTTGGGACTGATTGACAAAATGACAGTGCCAGTGTTCATGAGGTGGGGTTCCAAAAAGCCTATGTTGAAAATTTGGTGAAGAAATTCCAAAAAATGGCTGCGTTATGAGCGTGTATTGTGCAGTTTCTATGCAGACACATAACTTTAGTGATTTGCAATATTTTGACTCCATATTTTCAACACTGACATTTTTTCACAACACCTCATGAACAGTACAGCTGTCATTTTTCGCATGCTGCTCAAAAGGTGGTTTCACATCTGTGGCATAGAATGGCACAGTCACTATGTGAAATCACCTTTCGGGACCAATGAACGACATGACAGTGGCAGTGTTCATGAGGTGGGGCCCCAAAAAGGCCATGTTTAAAATCTGGTGAAAAAACTCCTATCAATGGTCTAGTTTCCAAGACTGAGTAAGGTAAGATAATATGGGTACAGAATAAGAGAATGGGGTGAGCATTAGGGTTCTCAATGCCAAGGTATACCTGTCACAACTGTTTCTGCATGCAGGGTGAGGGTGAGGTCTTACAATTGGAGGCCAAGAGTGTGGGTGGGGTGTTGGGGTTGGGAAGCCTAAGTGCCCTTCATGCCTGTTCCTGTACCCACAGTGGGAGTGGAGTCTTATGCTTGAGAACCCTATGTGTGCATTTCCCTACTTTTAACCATTCAACCCTAATGGTGTATTAGATGAAGTTTTTTTGCAATGAATATATATATATATATATGTGTGTGTGTATATAAATATGTATGTATGTATGTGTGTATATATGTATATGTGTGTGTGTGTGTATATATATATATATATATATATATATATATATATGTATGCAATCGTTTGTGATATAAAAACAATACAAGACAAGTCACCATTTAAGATTATTACTAGAAAACAAAATACATTGCTTTCATTACACAGAATGTCTATGCTTAACAGGAGTTACAACTCCTTCTCAAGTGCCCACAGAGGTCATTCAGGTTGGTTAAGAATGGAGGTTGGGCCCTTCAGAATCATTCTATTCTCAAACTGAAGGAAACCTCTGCAGGCTAAGTTAAACACATCTGTACCGTATATGTTAGGTGCACTTGGTGCCAAGAAAACAGAATATATCTGGGAGACCATCAAACCACAAGTTAAGGGAAGACACTGGGGCTATGGTGGGAGAACTTTACTGATTTAAGGGCTTGTGACATCTGGGTGAGTGATTAGGTGTCCAATGGGTTACCAGGAAGACATGATGGGGGACCATGGAGGTGGAAGCCACAGGACCACAAAAGTCCATTACACTTGGATGGGCTACAGAGGGGTAATTCCCATAGGAATGCTGGTGTATCTGGCACCATAACTGTGACTCAGAATGACATAGTGCCATGCAGCTGCTTCAGTTCCATGCAAAGCATAGAGGTGAACATCCTGGTGTCAGACAGTTCAATCCCTGTTTATACTGATTAACATCTTGCCCAACAGTTTGCATTGTACCTCTCCAGTGAATCCTACATTGGCACTAAGAAGGGCCATGGAACAGCACAAAGCAACTGGCACAGCAGGTCAAGGGCATGCTGGAAGGACTACAACACAGAGCAAAGCAACCATGTAAACATGGCTAAATCACCCGCAGCGCACTCATACCCACCCCCACTTCTCCTCCCACTTGTGGCTAAGGAATGATCTCCTGTTCCAGCAAGAGCATGCAAAATACCACCATCCTAGTCCCGCTTCTTTGCTCTTGCATCATGGAATATAAAACTGTGTAATTCCTGCATCAGATCTCTTTTTCTTATGCAGAATAAAAGAAAAAAAAACTAGCCCAGCCCGCAATATTTCTTAATTCTGTCACCCTTCTGTAGGATGTAAACATACACTAATTCTCTACCATATGTATGGGAGTTGTGCTGCACAGATTTTTTTAATATGTCTGCAAACTGGCACAAAAGTGACATTAACCTGTGTTTGCAGTTTTTGCTAAATAGCACCAAAATCTGGTATAATTCATCAGCTCTTATTCAGACTGTTCCATTTCCTCCAATTTTGCTTTAAAAGAATTTATGATTCTTTAGAAACCCAGATTCAACAAATAATGTAATTTTTTCCAAACAGCATTTTTAAAAATGTCTTTTTAAATGCACAGTTTCAACAAAACTTGCACATTTTAGATCTATTGTTCTATTAAGCAAAATGTTGTGAAATTACACAAAATAGGTAAACTTTCATGAAAAGTGTGATAAAAGATTTTTAAAATTAGGCCACCCCTATTGGGGAGCAATGAGAGTAAACCAATAAACTCAGCTACAACAGACACTGAAGATAATGCTGACTCATTGGTTTAGCTAAAGCAGACTGCTGCAGCACAGAGAAACAGCAGTACCACTGACTTGGTGGGTACAGTTTTAACAAACATGGCTCTGGTGGAGACAAACAGAAAAACACCAACTTGGCAGTTTCACTTAATGTATACTGGGCCCAATATTCAGAAGTCTGCACAGGTGCTGATTAGTGTTTGCCTGCACAAACTGAGCTTTACACTGAAGCCCAATCATCAAAGGGCTGTACTGCACCAGCAAACAGGGATCGTGCCTGTGCAAACGAAATTGGGGTATAAAAATAGTGGAATGGGGACAGGAATATCAGTGCAAGCCAGTATTCAGCAGATTTGTCTGGCGCAAGACGATTTGCGTGGTCCACTTGCACCGTGTAAATGCTGCAAATGAAAACCTCTTCTTATTCCATGAAACCCTAGAGGCTGCTGGAGGTAATGCAGCCAACTAGCTGGTTGGCTGCTGGGGGGGCGCATACCACCTATTTGGTCCATTGCACCCCCTCTACTATCCCTAGCCCGACATTACAATAACATTTCCTGATATTAGTGGTCCCCTCCATCCTTCCGATCCCAGTCTCATAAGAAAAAGGAAAATCCCTGGTGCTAGTGGTCCCCCTTCCCTCTGATCCCAGCCCCATAGGAATAATTAAAATCCCTGCTGCTAGTGGTCCCCTTCTTTCCTCTGATCCAAGCCCTATAAGAATTATTAAAATTCATGGTGCTGGTGCCCCCCCGATCCCAGACCTGGCGTACAATGTTTTATTCCTGGCAGTAGTGGTTCCCCCAGCACCAGCCTGGAAGTAAAAACAATCCTTCCCTGACATCCAGTGTCCCCCCCCCAATGGCACCAAGCACACCCCATTGACCTGATCAGTATCCACGGTTTGTGGGTGTGTACACAACTGCCACAGTCCTCCTCACACCTCCTAAACTGGCTGACATATGTCCAGGCAGGGAGCGTGCCTCATTTATAGGACAGGATGCATCTTCCTATCATACAAATAAGAGGTGTGTTCTCTGCCTGGACATATGGCGGCCAACCAAGGAGGTGTGAGAATGGCTGTGCCAGTCACTGTGAGTACCCATGGTTCCAAGAATACCAATCAAGTCAGTTGGTGGAGTGCCCGGTGCCATGGTTGGGGGACACTGGACATCAGGGAGAGGTTTTTTTTTCTTCTAGACTGGTGATCAGGGATAGGGACCACTACCACCAGCGATTAAACATTTTATGATGGGGTGGGATTGAGGAAGGGAGGGGACCACTAGCACCAGGGATTTTAATTGTTCTCATGGGGCTGAGATCAAAAGGAGGAAAAAGACCACTAGCATCAGGGAATTGCTTCATTCTTATGGGGCTGGGATCGGAGGGAGTGGGACCACTAGCACCAGGGATTGTAGATTTCTCTTCCGGGCTGGCAATTGGAGGGAGGGTGAACCACTAGCACCAGGGATTTTTTAAATTGAATAAACTTTATTTGAAACAAGTGAAAGGTATACAACAGGATATGCACGTTGTAAAATGACCGTAACTTGAGAGGAGCAAAAACAACTCTACCATATAACCTTATACAAAGACAAGGAACAAAATAAAACTATGCACACAAACAAAACCCTATGCTATAATCCTTCTCCCCCCCACCCCCCAAATCACACCTCCAACTCCTTACCCTGCCTCTCGGATGAGTATCATGAGGGCGCCATCCTTGCAAAGAAAAGAAAAGCCTGATCTTCAAAGGGGGCCTATGGACATTGGGGAGCCAGAGGAACCTGATACAAAGCCAAGTAAAATGCATGGACTACAGGTGAGATACCAAGAGATTGTTGCATTCTGGAGGCAGCACCCCAGGAGTTTTAGATTGTCAATAAAACAAATAATGGTTCCCAGATTTGTTAATATCTGTCAGACTGGTCAGCCAGGCTAGCAATAATCTTTTCAGCTTGCAAGGCAAATAAAATCTCCCTGTGCCATTCAGTGAAACTGGGCTCATCTGGTCACGCCAGTGTTGTAGGATCACATTTTTGGCACAAGCCGAGATTAATGCCATGTGGTATCTTTGATTTCTGACTAGACCCAAGGTATAGTTTCCCCAGTAAACAGACTGCTAGACTGAATTTGGATGTTAGGCCCAGCAGGGGATCCAAGCTACACTGAATGGATTCCCACAGTGGAGGTGATCTTTTCACATGTCTGAAGAATATGGAACAGGGATCCAGCTGCTTGCTAACATCCGGAGCATGTATCTATGAGTTTACCCATCCTACGCAGTTTCACAGGAGTATATAATAAATTATGTGGGCTCCAAAACTGCGTAAAATGGTATTTGTCCCATTTTATACATTTGCAGGTGTTCTTCCATATAAGTGACCAATTGCGTGCCCCATTAAAGGCAGGAAGGGCTCTGTCCCAATAATAAAGTAATTCCCCCTGTTGATTGATGAAAATCTCACACAGTTTAGAATAAAAATATGATATAGTATGTGAGGAGAGCGGGTTTGATACCATGGCAATGATTCATGATCTGGACATCTGCCCTCGCCCAGGCTTGAAGTATTTAGCAAGCATATGGGATAGTTGACAAAACTTAAAACTAAAAGAGAGGGGTCAATTAAATCTCCTCTGGGCCTCCACAAAAGTAAGCCATTTACCATGATTCAAAAATTTCTCCACTATAGGCATGGATTCAAAGGGCCAAAAGGACTTGGTTAACATGTAGCTGGCAATCCTAAAGTTTGAGCTCCCCAGAATGGGTTGTGTAATATCCTTATGGAAATCTACTTTAAAAAATGAAGAGTTGTCTATGGATTTTTATGGAAGTATCTGTGGGTGGTGTCCTTCAAGGAAGGGGATACCTGCATTAGTGAGCTACATAGTAATGAGATAATAGTAAGGCCCAGGTGAAAACACAAATATGTTTCCATATCAAACAATTGTGGGGAATATAGCATTGGCTGGTCTGACAAACTGGCCTTGCACCATTAAGAAACTTTGGAAAAATGGATGGCTAAATAGTACAAAAAAGATTAGGGACCTGAAACCCCCTCTAAACTTTGGGCACATCAATTTATGAAGAGCCTTGCGAGCTGGCTTATGCTTCCATAAAAATCCTGACATCAGTCAGTGTATCTGAGAGAACCAAGATTGTGGCAGGAAATGGGAAAGCATCTGTAGGGGAGTATAATAATCATAGAAGCACATTAATTTTTAGAATGTTCAGCTAGCCCCAGAGCAATGCAGGTAATAAGAACCATTGGTGTATGTCAGCTTTAAGATGGTTAACAATTGAATCTAGATTGTATTGTTTTATTTTAGCTGGGGAGTTGCTTAGGCAGATTCCTAAATATTTAAGCCTGTCCCAAGTCCACACTAGGCCTAGGTGTTCCAAACTTGCTTTGGTCCTGACCAAATTTAAACGCATAATCTCCATTTTTGCTACTTTCAACTTGTAGTTAGAAAAATGTCCAAAATAAGATATTACTTCCAGGGCTGTAGATAGGGAAATGTTTGGATGGGTGACATGTAAAAGGATGTCATTGGCATACACCAAGAGCTTATATTGATGTGGACAGAACAAAATGCCAGAAATCTGAGCCATATTATTAATTTCCCAAATTAGGGGCTCCAAAAAGAAATTAAACAGATAAGGGGAGAGGAGGCACCTTTGTTGAGTGCCCTGTTTTAAAAAAAAAAAGCTTTCTGAAAGAACTCCATTGCAAAGTACCCTTGCTGACGGGTTGGTATATAGCACTTTGATCCATTGGATAAATGCTAGGGGGATGTGATATCTGGGCAGTAAAGAAAATAAGTAGTTCTAAGAGACCCTATCAAAAGCTTTTTCCATGTCTTGGGATGCCAGAACCACTGGGTAAAGGGAGTTGCTGCAGGTAAAAATAAGGTGGGAAAGTTTTTGTAGATGGTCAGAAGAGAGTCGGCCGGATACAAATCCCACCTGCTGCCAACTGACAAGACATTCCCCAACCCAATTTAACCAATTTGCCAAAACTTTGGCAAATTTTTTTGAAATCAAGATTTATTAAAGAGATAGGTCTATAGTTACTAGCTAATAACAGATCTCTGCCCGGTTTGGGTAAAACCACTATGAGGGCCTCGGTGAAGGAGTGGTCTGAAAGATCATGTGTGGAAATGTAACTAAACAAATTAAGCAGGAGGGAAGCAAGGAGAGTTTTGAAGTTCTTATAAAAACTGGGGGTATACCCATCCAGTCCTAGAGATTTGTCTGGGGTCAATGAATCAATAGCATTATGTATTTCCTGAACTGTCAGTGGCTTTGCCAAGAACTCTGATTGGAGCTCTGTCAAGCAGGGTAGTTAAATGTCAGCCAAAAAAGATTCAAAGGAGGAACTACCAACAGAAATAGGGAAGGGAGTATCAAGATCATGGTAAAAAGGCTGGAAATGTTCCACTATGTCCCTTAGAGTGATAAGCAAGTGGCCTGCATCTATACAAATAGAGGGGGCAATCGTGTTCGCAGCTTGGGCACATAACCACAGTGTCAAAAGCTTGCCAGTCTTCTCAACCCGGTCAAAATATTTTGTCCTAGAGTGCAATATCAAGTGCTCTGCCTTCTCCCCTAAAAGTTGGTGGTATTTTGCCCTTAAGGATGTCAGATGTACCTGTTCTGACAGAGGTGAATCAGGGCCAAGGCGCATTTCGAGAGATCGAATATGTGACAGTATGGTGGAAGTTTCCTGCAGGGCTAGCTTTTTCCACTTTGACGCTAACCAGAATAATTCCCCCCGAAGTGAGCATTTGAGGGAAGCCCATAAAATATATTGCTTATTCATGGAGGGGCCATTAGTTTCTAGGAAAGAGGTAATAAAGAGATGGATATGGTCAACTAAGTCTGGAGATTTGGACAGCTGATTGTTTAAGTACCAAGTCGTGTCCCTTTCCACAGCTGCCAAGAGATTAACTTGCAAAGGGTAGGGTAGTAGTCCAATATTACCATGGCACTGTAGTGACAGAGAAAAACTTTAGAAAGGTGTCCAGAACCCAACAAAAAATAATCTATTTTGGAATACGAAGCATGGTGGATACAGTAAAAAGAGTATTCTCGCACATGTGCGTGAAGGGCTCTCTAGGGTTCAATGAATCCCACAGAGTCCATCTTGTCCCTCTTGCCAAACTGCCCTAGAGAAAGAGCTTGATGGGAGGTGCCTGACCTGACTAGGGTATTATCAAGACCTGTGTTCCAATCTCCAGCTAGGAGCCTGGGGAGGGAGACTCATGGCATTAGTACTTTTAAAATATTAGGATTGTCACTGTTTGGACCATATACCAAGCCTAGGACAACTTCTGAGTGTCCAAGCAAGACACAAAGGAAGAGGTATCTACCCTGGGGGTCACTGAGTTCTTGGAGCAAGTGAAAAGGGACATTCCTGGCCACTATAATGGCCACCCCTCTACTACGTGAGTCCAGACTGGATCCAAAGACCTGCCCTACCTAGGAACGCCAAAAGAGCAACACCTGGGTGGGAGGAAGATGGGTTTCTTGCATAAAGGCAACATCCACACCCACTCTACTTAGATGTTTGAGAATTTTGGAATGCTTTAGTGGGGACCAGGTTCCCTTAATGTTTCATGAGCAAAAACAAATATTAGCAGCCATAACTATTGACCCTCATTGGACCACTACAAAGGCATAGCCCCATACAGAAACCATGGAGAAGACAGTAGAATAATTGACTACATTCTTAAAAGAGAACCCTCCCTCCCTCCCTCCCTCAACCCTAATATAAACCAGAACTCACAATAACAAACCCCCACCAACCACTCCAACCTCAGTAAGCCCCATAATAATCAATGAAACAGCCCCTCCCCATACCAACTCCTCATATTGGTGCATGACTGCCAAGGCACAAGGTGTCTGCCCTTCCCCAGCCCCCTCATCCCCACCCCATCCTTCAATACACCACCAAAATATAAGAACAAAGTATAGGAATTGGAATGTATAACATGGCAACAGGCCAAAATGGAAAAGAATCCAATAGCTACCATATCAAACAGAAATAAGGGTGTCTACCATAACCCAGTAATGATATCAGTCCCAGCCATAGCAGATTAGTTATCAAACATCCAAATGTGGCAATCAGCAAGGGTGTCATTTGGAAACCAACAACTTAGTCATCCGAAATAATAACCAGAGAGAACCCCCACAGCAGATAAAAAAGGGGGGGGAGTAAAGCAATCAGAAGCCCAATGTCTGTAAAATGTGCTGAAAGCATATAAAACCAAGTGGTACAAAATCTAATGCTCTGGGCAGTAGAAGTCTGAGCTGAAGTATCCCAGCAGTTTCATAGGTCCACAGTGGGCAAACTGTCTGACCAGCAGCAAGTTCAGAGAAGTCAAGTGACCGGAGATCTTAATTTGAATCACAATCCCTGGCCGAAGAACAAGCATGGCCAAATTCTCACTACTAATGCATGCCAATACTCCATTGTTAGTTGGCTATGGACCCCAGGAAAGGAGAGCAAGAAAACAAGGTCAAGTAAAACACAGATCCCCTAATATCGATGCACAGCGAGAGAGGGATCCAGATGATTTTTTTTTTAACCTCTTTATTAAGATTTTATTGTTGTTTCCAACACAATAACGGACACACATACATCCCAAGATACACGCCCGGGCCCACATCCCTAAACTGGATGTGGAAACTATATATATCCCCCAAACTATGTACAATCACAGTTACATTTGATTGTCCCCGAACAGGTTACTCCATTCTTCATTCAGATAACCTTCAAGTCCGTTATTCGAGTTCGGAAGTTGCTTGGCCTTAACCATAGTCTGGATTGTTATATCTGATTGCCACTACACTCCATAAGTGTACTTCTTCTGGTCTATCTTTAAATAACTGTGTCCCTAGGAAGGAGAGAGAATCCCATGTGCCCAATCAAGAAAAAGCATATCTTATTACTTAGGCAACCAAGATTATGTGAGAGTTATACATGAGCGTATACAGAAGTTTTCTAGTATCAATCATATAATTCCATTCAGTAACAAACCCCTCAGACTATGTCATATAAGAGTTTAACCAGCTACTCTTCCTCAGACAGACAGATCTGAACTCGAGGACCTTTCACCTGTATTGAGTACACTGCCTCTAAGGCCCTCCATTTTCTGTCAAATAAATTATTTTTCCCTTCGACCCGCATATGTTGTTTAAGTCTCTCCAAGACCTGTAGGAGGTCCCCCACCCATTGATCATAGCTATAAGTTCTGTCCTCCTTCCAGTGTCTTAGGAAAATGCTTTAACTACAGCTGACATAAGGGACACATGATACTTAGCTAGGCTCGTCGATATCCTACCCATGTCCCTAGTATGTATATTCTGGGCTGATGTACTCCAGTAGTTTAATATCGGGTCCATTTCTGTTTTAATTTGAGCCCAAAGTGGCTGAATTCGAGAGCATGTCCAAAGTACATGTAGTAGGTCTCCTGGTTCTATGCCACAGCGAAAACACCAATCTGTCTGTCTGAGTTTTCTAGAACACAACTTAGCAGGGGTGTAGTAGATATTTGAGCAGATAAAGAATTGCATAGTATTATACTTCAGTATAGGCAAATCTTTCATGTGTTTCCAAACTTCTATCCAGTCAGGTCTCAGGGGGGATAGTGCTTTGTCCCAATATATTACCCGATTTTTGGGATCTGTGCAAGCATAGTCTAACAGAACCTTATATACTTTAGATAGGGGATGTTGTAAAAGATCCAATTCCCTTAAGTAATCCCACGTAAACACCTTGCTTTCCCCCCCACTTTTACTATCTCGCATGAACTTCTGTAGCAGCTTGGTAATCTGGATCTTTTAAAAATCCCAGTCCCTAGTTTGTATTGGCAAGAGCACCTGTCCACGCAATATAAAGTCTCGCTACTTGGAACTGGCAGCAATGATGCCTACTGACCTCTCAGCACCCGATTTCCCAAGCGAAGATTAGGGTTTCCACTATCGGCTGTTCCCTAGCCCCTCTTTGTGCTCTCTTTTGCCATGGGGTTAACCACCCCCACCACGCTTTAACTGATTTATATATCGGAGATTGCTTTCCTATTCCCGGCAGAGTCTCCGGATCTACATATAATAGTGCAGTTGGGGAAAGTTTTAAATCCTCCAGGATGAGTTGTTCAATTTGCAGCCATGTTGGGGTGTATGCCTCATCTCCCCGATGCCTGTCCCAATGTCCCATGTACCCTAGTTGCCCTGCAACATAATATAACATTAAGTCAGGGAGCTTGCTACACCTTCTGATGGGGAGGCGAACGGCATGCTTCCTCCTAGAGGGTTTAGAATCCCAAAGAAATTCTGAAAAATCCTTTGGATACTAATGAACCTACCTTCAGGATAATATAGGAGAGAGACAAATCGGGTACAGCAATCGAGGCAGAAGGTTCATTTTGATTAGTCCCATTCTGGCAGTGAAGTTTAGAGAAAGCTCTCCACCTTTCAATATCTTGTTTAATTTTAGCCACAATGCTACCCACATTCTCCTCCACCCCCAACTTCTGATCTAGCCAAAATCCAGATTCCCAGGTACTTAATTTTTCGGGGCCCAGTTAAGTTGGAGTGTTCAAAGTCCGCCCTATGGTGTGCACTGTAAGGGAAGAACCTGGGTTAGACAAATTTAATTTGTAATTGGACACCTCGAGAACTTCCCGATAATTTCAGTGCCCTTTGAAGCTTTCAGATGGATTACTTAAGTGCAGCAGGATGTCATCGGCGAATGCCACGACAGCTAAGCTCTAACCCCAAAACTTCAATCCTGAACCCTTGGTTCCATCACTAGGAATCTTAGCAAAGGTTCCAGGTAGATATTAAATAAAATTGGTGACAAGGACAGCCCTGCCTTGTTCCATTCCTGAGAAGAAACTCTTTAGAGAGATAACCATTGCATAAGACTCGGGCTGTAGGGGCTTAGTAAAGATTTCTAAGGCCTCCCAGGAACTCCCTTGGGAACCCCATTTTCTCCATTGTGAGAAATAAAAATTGATGGGAAACCCGGTCGAACGCCTTCTCGGCATCTAATGCAATTAAAGCCATGGTGGACTTTGAAGCAGCCGCTCTCTATAAGATGTGATGGAGTTTCCTTAATGCATCTTGAGCCCCCTTCCCTGGCATAAACCCAACTTGTTCTTGACTGATCAATAAAGGAGCAACTTTCAAGACCCTATTAGCCAAAATTTTTGTAAGTATCTTAATATCTTGGTTTATTAAGGCTATGGGCCTGTAATTACCTGGTAGATGTCTGGGTTTATCTGGTTTTGGGATCAGCGTGATGTAGGCCTGATACAGTGGAGGGTGGGGGACCCCTCCATTCATAATGGTTGAGAAGAGTTCTTTCAATAAGGGTATTATTGTCGCAGCATGGACTTTGTAAAATTTGGCCGGGAGACCATCAGGTCCTGGAGCCTTCCCGTTTGGCAGGTCTTTAATTACCTCCAACATTTCCAGCTCTGATATTGGTGCAGCCAGGGCCTGGGCCTGCTCTTGACTTAATCTAGGTAGCGGTATTTCATCTAGGAACCTCCCAATTTCTGTCACCGAGCTAGGGGCCCCCCCGGTATACTGCAGCATAGTAATCCGCAAAGGCATCTGCCAATCCTTGAGGTTCGAGATAAACTCATTTCCAAACTTCACTGCCACAATCGTTCTCTCTGCCTCCCGCTCCTTAATCCTATGGGCCAATAATCGACCTGGCATGTCTCCCTGTAGCAAATATTTAGCATTCAATCTCTCCAGCCAACGATCTGCCCTATAATACAGGATACCTCTAAATTCCTCTTTTAGTTCTCTTAGCTCCCTATCTATCTCCTTGGAGGAACCTTCTAGAGATGATAGTGACTTAATGGCACCCATTATGAATTCCTCCCGAGCCCCATTTAATTTGTTCCGCCTAGCTGTATATTCCTGTGCCCATCCCATGTACAGCACTTTGCATACAGGCCAGGCCAATTTCCTATCCTCAAGGGTTGGGATTTGATTCTGAATAATTTCCTTAAGTTTGCCCTCCATGCTAGCTACCATATTGTCCACCGTTAACACCCCTTCATCCAGATGCCACCGATATGGCTTAGGGGGAATGCTGTCTATCTTCCATAACAGTTGTATTGGGGAATGATCGGAGAGTGTCCTTTCAAGAATATACATACCTACAACCCCCCTTAAAACTTCCCTATTAACCAAAAAAAAGTCGATCCTGGTGTAAGTCTTATGTACTCCTGAATAAAAGGTCATCTCCATCTCCCCTTTTCTGTAAATCTTGTATGGGTCAACTAGTGCCATAGCTTCCAAAAATCTATGTAGTGCTGCCTGCGAGGGGCTGGGAACTTTATTAGAAGGGGGATTCCTGTCAACCCTACTGTCTAAACAAATGTTCCAGTATCCTGCCAAGATGGATGAGCCCTGTGGAAGTGCGACAATATCAGCCTCCAATGAGGCAAAAAATTCTGCTTTAGCCGGAGTGGGTCCATAAATTGAAGCACACACCAGTGGATGTCCCAGAAATGAGCCTATCAGATATATTCTCCCTGCCATCCTCTCTCTCTGGTGGACCAATTATATAAGGGCAATCTTCCTGATTAATATCAGAATCTCCACCCGAGGCTTTCGTGACATCCTGCTCCTATTACATTACCCACCCATCCTTCCTAAGTAAATGCAGCTCATCAGTCAATAAGTGGGTTTCTGAAGTGCAGCAATATGTACCCCATCTGATTGATGTATCAAAGACAACCTGCTTTTTCTTCCTCCCCGAGACCTTTCACATTTCATGATAAAATTCTAAGTGACCCCATCTACTACAACCTCGCCCTTGACCCTCACTCTCATACTTTCTGCTTTTTTTGCGTCACAAGTTTCGGTTTCTCTCTCGTTACTTCCCCCAACCCCCGTAGCTCCCCTTCATACTACACCCGATCCTACGATCGACCTCCTTAATCTTCCCGAAACGTGTATGAGTCAGCTCTCAAGATGTCTCCAAGCACCCCCCGAGTCCCAATAAGAACCCGCAGTACCCTTCTTCCCCCCTAGCTTCAGGCTCCGACCAACCTCCACTCCCAGTAACTTTGAATTATTGAAGGGGGAACCCTGATTTTCAGTAACTTATGCCACTACCTCCATGGCGGTCTGCTGCAGCAGCCTAACAAATACCCTGATTACCCATAGCAACCGCTGATACTAAAAGAAAAAGAAAAGAAGAAGGGCTTTGTTTTGCCACCTCATAAAGCTCTCAAAAAAAAAAAAACCCTGCTCCCCTAGTTATAAAGAGGGGAAGGTCAAAAGGAAAAGCATCACAATAACATAAAGTTCTTCCCAGTAATGTCACTTATCCCCAACACTGTTATATCCCTTTTCCCACTGTCATGTTAACGGTTTCCCAGTCCCTTTCTTCCCTTCAGATCACCGATTTGAACAAATCCGGGTAGCTCCACTCTGAGGCTTTCCAAGGCTTCTTCTGCTGTGAGATACCTTCTGTCCCCTTTTGCCAACTTTACCACCAGGGTGGCTGGATATTGCAGCCTAAATTTAAGCCCTGCCATGTACAGCTTTTTTTTTATATCATTGTATTCTTTTTGTTTCTCTCTCACCGAGGGAACCAAATCTTGAAACAGCCAGAGAGAGGCCCCATTCCAGTGTAAATTTCTGTTAGCTTTGGCTTTGTTTAAAACATGAATTTTCTCTTTGTAGTTTAGAAACCGTATTATGATAACTCGGGGTCGAGCTCCTGGTGGGGGGGGTCTCTCTCAATGCACGGTGAGCCCTCTCGAGGTTGTAGGAATTGCCAAACGGTGTGGGCCCAAATAGCTTCAGAAGAAGATCTTGCGTGAAGGCCACGCAATCTGTGCCCTCCGATCTCTCAGGCAGCCCTGCCATTATTAAGTTATTCCTCCGGCTCCTCGCTTCTTTGTCCTCCAGACGGTTTTCCAGTTTTTTCACCTGCCTTTTCAAGTTAACCAGATCCTGCTCCATGGTGCCCATTTTCCTCTCCTGTGATGCCACTCTGGCTTCCACATCCCCCACTCTCTGCATAAGAGCATGCAGAGCAGGCTTCAGAATTGAAACATCAGCGACCAGTCCTTTCAGGAGTTGTTTTATTTCCGTGATGTCCTCTGAGGTTGATTGCCCCTCCTGACCTTCCACCTTCCAGTTCTCGGGTTCTTCCAAAGTCGGCGAGTGGGGTTTTGGGCGCTTAATCGCCGGGGTTCTCGCTGCCAGAGGCTCGGGCTTCTTGCTCCATCTCGCCTTTTTCCCTTCATTCACCGCTATGGTGTTATGAGACACCCACCATGCAGAGAGGCTGAAGTCGCTTTCCCCATTGCAGTAACTTCTAATCAATTGAGATTCCTCGCTTCTTTAGTTCTGCGGGTTCTCAAAACTTTAGAATTTACAACTATTTGACTTTGGGACTCAGGAGCCTTGTTGGAGATGTCTACTTCCTGCTAGCTCATCACGTGATCCGATTTTTTTTTTTTTTAGTCTTTGGTAACTGGGTAAGGCCCACTAGGCACAAGTGCCTGTTTTCAGGGGCGACCTGGGAGCACTGGGCGGTTAAGTGACTTGCTCAGAGTCACACAGTATGCAAGTGGAAGATGTGAGAATCAAACTCAGGTCTGGTCTGCTGGATATACCTAGCTCATTCACACCTTGTTCCTCTAACCTCTAGGCTATACTGCCAGCTGATGAACAACCCCATCACAGCAAGTCAAATAGCAGTGTTCATGCTAGTGCCGCACATAATCCTGAGTTGGAGAAGAATTTACCACCACAGGGTCAAGTAAAGGGGTTCGAATCAGGATGGTGATGTGATTCACCAGGATAGGAGGAACCAGCAGCATAACAAGGAGTGTGGCATAGAACCCAGGGTCAGAGAAGGAACTACCAAATCGGGAGCATATGAAGAGCTGCAGTCCTGGGTAACAAGTAAATTCTCCAGCCTGGATTGAGGAAAAGACAGGTCTTCCCAGCAGTAAGCTGCTGAAGAAAATCAAAGTGCAGACCAAGGTGGCTCCAGAAACAATTGATGAAGCAGGTAAAGAGACATACGATAAGGGGGGAAATAGGAGCAACGATGATTAGCCAGCTGCAAGTAGAGTGTTAATGACTGCGTAACAGAGAGTAAGAGTGCCCCCATGATATGGCGTGTCCAGCAACTGTAGAAAAAAACAAAACATCTGTGTCCCCAGTAATAGAACACCTTGCTGTGATGATTTGGCACGCCAAGAGATGATCAGTGGTTGATTACAAGCTATAACTGGAGTCTGAGACAGCTGTATAGTGGCCATCTAGCAAACTTAATAGATGAGGGCTCAAGTTAAACATAGTGCTCAGAACAAAGCCGCAGAGTAATACATGTTCAATTAATAAGGGTAATGAATAATGGAGACAGGTAGGTACCCAGCAGCCAATTCCCAGCAAGTTGATGAGTGAAGAAACTCAACAGTTTTTAAACAAATCTGGTAACAACTCTTTCAGGTCAGCAGATGCTTGTTTGGCTGGTTCCCAGGACTTCCAGGTATTGTCAAGCTGGATTTGTAGGCATGCGGGATATAATAACCAAAAGCAGAGCCCCACTGCAATTACCTTTGAAACAATTGGGGGATAGGCTGCACATCTTTTCTGGACCATGGCTGGCATATCCTGCACAATTTGGAGTTTTGTGCCATCCCAGAGAACCTCTTTTAATCTCTGACTTTATTTAAGAGGTATTGCTCGTCAAGATAGTTCAAGAATTTTAAGATGAAGGGTCTGGGTGGAGAGGAATTGGGGGTGGCGGGCATAGAGTTCTGTGAGCCCACTCTATGATGTAAGCTGGCCTGTTGGGAGAGGGGCCAGCAAGCTTTGAACACAACTTTTGTGCAAACAGAATAGGTGTCGTCTTTTCAGATTCTTCAGGCAATCTGAGGATTACAATGTTACGTCACTGACTGCGGCCTTCCAAATCCTCCATCTTCACTCCCATTTTGTGCAATTTCTGTTTAAGGGCCACAAAATCAACATCAGCATGGTCTTTCCATTTTTCAAT
Source organism: Neoceratodus forsteri (assembly GCA_016271365.2). Classification (NCBI taxonomy): domain Eukaryota; kingdom Metazoa; phylum Chordata; order Ceratodontiformes; family Ceratodontidae; genus Neoceratodus; species Neoceratodus forsteri. Next base: position 358,089,365 of record CM057456.1, read on the forward strand.
GGAGAATATTTTCACTTCATTGTCTCTGACTCTTCTGCCGGGGTCGGAGAGATCCAAGTGGAGATATTTGAACTCAGCTGTGAGTTCCTGGCAGGTTTCCTTCACAAGCATGAACTCCACAAGAAATCTGTCCTCCAAGAGTGGAATGGCAGCTGGAGTGGTAGTAGAGATGCACCCTGCTCCCAGCGGGTGGGCTTTGGATCTCTTGGTTTGTTAGTCCAGCATAGTAGGTGGCATGTGCTGGGATGGCGCTGCACGTATCTCAGCATCCATTTCACTAAAACCTTTAACAGCGCTGGTAGCTCTGAGGATGGCAAGATGTTCCCAATGCAAAATAAGGTACTGAAAGTATAAAAGGTTATAAAATTTAGAAGGCTGTGGTGTTGTAAAGAAGAATCAGAGAAAGGAGATGCTCACCTAACCCTAGGCATCACATGACTCCAGCACCGGGGATATCAGAGGAAGGGAGATGGACCACTAGAACCAGGGATAGCTACAGTTATCATGGACAGCAGGGAAGTGGTGCCGCACTACCTGCCTCTGATACCCATGAAAATGGGCCCATAACGGTCATGCAAATAGCCCCTTAGCACCTTGCATGTCCAATGGGCTCATTTGCATGGATACCTTTGAAAATAGTTAATAGCGCTTTAGCACTATTAACTCTTGAAGCCTACTTCAAAAGCCATGTCGTGGCAGTGCTTTCAGACTTAGTGCTGTGCTGACATGGCCCTATTTTAAAGTTGGGTAGTGCCCAACTGAATACAGCATCCTGGGGCCCTTGGCAATTGCAAAGTGCAGTGCAAACATCTGCACTACATTTTGCACCTATCTGAATATTGAGTCCACTTTCTTCAGCACAGACTAAGCTACTGTAATAAAACAAATGAAACAAGCATTTGTCAATGCCGAATGTTGTCACGCTGGCATTGGCATGGGCAATGGCGGAGGTAGAGGTGCATAATAGGAATGGCAGTGAAGTACTGAAGTGGCGCCAACCCCACCCCCACCCTGTAGAGAGCAACAGGCAGTGGGGTGTGCCTTTGGTTCATCAGCTATAATACTCATGCCAGTGTACGTCACCCTACCCTGCAGACACTGACAAGTGTCATGGTGTGCTTTGGGGTCTTTGGGCATCATACTTACCCCATTCCATAAGAAAATATGCTGACATGGGTGCAGTATAGGAGTGTGGTGTGAAGTTTATGGCCAAACAGTGCAAGATACACCACAATGCCTGTCAGTGGATGCAGGGTGGGCATGGGGGGGGGGTGGAATGGCATGAGCACTACATCTGATGATCCCAAGTCACAGCCCTGATGCCTGTCAGTCCATATTGGGTGGGGTGCTACAGTTGGGAACCCTAACACCATAGGCATGTAGTGGTAATTTCACTCTACGTGTTCAACATGGGCTGGTTGTCAGGCAACCTCATGAAAAGCGGCACAATCACTTTGTTAGCTGAAAGGTGGTTTTGCGCAGCAGCTGTGGCATTTGGTGACAGAGGGATGAAAACAGTTTTGGGCAGGATGTGGAGAATGACAACTGTATTGCTCGTGAGGAGGCATAAAAAATGGCAACATTGAAAATCTGGAGTGGTAATATGAAATATTGGTGAAGCAATGAACAGGCATACAAACTGCACAGCAAATGTCCGCAACCCAATTATTTGTAGGAGTTTTTTAGGCACATTTTCAACAAAGGTATTTTGGGACCTCCCCTCATGAACAGTGGCACTGTAATTTTGTTGATGTGTCCCAAAAGGTGATTTCCCACAGCGAGCATGCCATAGTGCACCACAGTTGCATGAACGCATTTTGGGCAGGCTGTGAAAAATGGCAGCTGTAGTGTTGATAAGGAGGTGTGCACAAATGCCAGTGGTGAAAATGTGGCATGAAAATATTGCAAATGTACGAAGTGGAAACTGGGCAATGCACTTTTGCAGCACAGCCATTTTACATCACGTTCGGCACCAAATTTTCAACATAGGCATTTTAGGACCTCTGCTCATGAACAGTGTCATCGTCATTTCCCCAAACTACCCCAATAACTGATTTCACACAGCAACCATGTGATTCTGCACCAGACATGCGAAAACACATTTCAGGCAGGATATGTAAAATGACAGCTGTACTGTTCATAAGGAGGTGTGGGGAAAATGCCAATTTTGAACATGTGGAGTGAAAATATTACAAATGCACGAAGTCACAAGAGTGCATGCAAACTGTGCAATGCACGCTCATAAAACACTAATTTTATGAACTTTTGGCTCCAAATTTTCAACATAGGCATTTCAGGACCTCTGCTAATGAACAGTGTCACTGACATTTTCATGTGTCTCTAACACAGACTTTCCACAGTGACCGTGCTATTCTGCGCCGGAACTGTGAAAACATATTTAGGTCAGGATGTGAAAAATGACAGCTGTACTGTTCATAAGGAGGTGCAGAACAATGGCAATGTTGAAAATCTGAAGTGAAAATATTATAAATTCGCGAACTTGCGCGCGTGCGTGCAAACTGCGCAATGCAAGCTCGTAACACAGTCATGTCATGGAGTATCATCACCAAATATTCAGTGTTAGCCATTTTAGGACCTCTGCTCATGAACAATGTAACTGTCATTTTCGTAATCTGCCCCGAACACTGATTTTCCTCAGCGACCGCGGTATTGTGTGCTGGAAGTTCGGAAACACATTTCAGCCAGGATGCAAAAAATGACAGCTGTACTGGTCACAAGGAGGTGTAGAAAAATGACAATGTTGAAAATCTGGCATTAAAATGTTGCGAATTCATGAAGTTATGAGCGTGCGTAACAACTGCGCAATGCATGCTCATAAAACAGCCATTGTTTGGATTTTTTCCACCAAATTTGCAACATAGGCTTTTTGAGAGCCCACCTCATAAACACCACCACTGTCCTTGTGTTAATCAGCCCTGAAAGGTGATTCCATGTAGTGACTGCTAGATCACCTTTTGGGACCAATTAGCATCATAACTGTGACAGAATTCATGAGGAGGGGTCCCAAAAACCCCATGTTGAAAATTTGGTGCAAAAATTCCAACAAATGCCTGAGATATGCATCAAAGTTGAAAAAACCCTATTTATTTCATTATACAGCTTACCAGCATTTTTTCAGTTTGCAGTCGGCTTTGAAGAGTGCAGACGTGTTCCCGGCCCAAAGAAGATCATTGCGCCGAGTGCTGGATGTAAGTATGGGGTGAGGGTGGGTGAGAGAGGTGTGGGGAGGCAGGGTGTGCAGTGGGTTGGTGTGGGTGGTGGATATGGAGACTATGAGGGACCATTCTTGTGTTACAGTGCAAAAACAAACACATCACGGGACAGTGTTTTTCATCTCAGGGGATTTGGCACTTGGGGGGGGGGGCTCCCAGTGTGCCACCTAACTGTTTTGGGGAGGGTTGCTGCAGCCAATGGGGGATTGGGCACCCTCATCGACACAGAACAAAAGGGGGGGTAATTTATGCCAACGGGGATTGGACACCCCATCGGCACACAAGGAAAGTGGGGGCACGAGCCGAGAGGGGTTGGGCACCACCCTCGGCATATAAGAAATGGGGGGGGGATGCTTAATGCTGATGGGGAGTGGGCTCCCCCATCGGAACATACATTGCGGCCACTGCAAGCCAGCCCACTGAATACTATGTGGCTGAGCACATAGGAAGGGTCCGCTGACAGGTTCCCTTTCTTGTTGAGCCTCCCTAATAATATTACACTCTAATTTATATGTTTGTTTATTAAGTTGGTTACCCAAATGCATGGCACTGCATTTATCACTGTTAAATATCATTCCCTTTTTGTCAGCCTATTTTTGGATTATATCCAAATCAGCTTGTGTTGATGCTTTGTTTTACTAGAGTGCATACCACGCCAGCTAGTTTTTTATCATTGGCATACATTTCATTCATTCCATCTGGCTCCTTGCCCTTATTTATCTTCAGGGCTGCAAGCTGTCTTCTGACCCTTTCACTTGTAAACACCTTCCGTCTCATTTCTGGGATCCCTCTAACAGTAGCTTTTATGCCACTATCTGGCAGGGGTCCACTGTTATCCCTTATGAATCCTGAGAAGAAGCAGTCATTAAGAATGTTCCATCTAGGTTGCCTATAGTTTCCTATTGAACCCCTGGAGCAGTTTTCCATACAGGGTATTTTTCCACCCACTGTTCCCCTTCCTACTGCTACCACACTGAGTAATCTCAATACCCTTCACTCTGTCCCAGTCGTGTTTCAAACCATTTATGGTTTTGGTGTTCACTATCTTGGTTGGCACACTGTTCCATAGTTCCATGACCCTTTTTGTAAAATAAAAATTTCTCACACCCCACTTGAACCATCCTCGCATCAGCTTCCACTCTTGCCCCTGCATCCTTGAACTCATAGTCATGCTAAATAGTTCCTCACAGTTCACCATGTTTATTTCTTTCAGGAACCTGAAGGTATCTGTCAAAGCACCCCTTTCTCATCTGGTCTTCAGCAAGTACAGGTTCGGTGCCTTCAGCTGATCCTTGCATGATCTGCCCTGCTGGTCCAGAATCATGTTTTCACCCTTCACTGCACCATCTCTAGCCTGACCATACTTTTCCTAAGGTAAAGGACTCCAGAACTGAACACATTACTCCAGGAGTGGGCTCACCAATGACCTATGATGAAGTAATAGTACCTTTTTTCTTGTCCCTTCCAAAACACCCCATCATCCTATTTGCCTTACAGTAGGCCTTGTTACACTGGTTTGTTAGGGACTCATATGTCCCTTTCCTCAGTTGGAGTGCTCAGCTTTAACTCTCTCTATCCAGTACTCTGTCATAGGGTTCTTATCCCTTAGGTGCATCACCTTGCACTATTTGACATTGAATTTTAATTTCCAAGACTTAGACCACCTCTCTAGCCACTGCAGGTCACTCTACATCTCTCTATTTCCCTCATCACTATCTACCCTCCAACAGAGCTTTGCATCATCTATGGAGAGACACAACTTGCCATTCCTTCTCCAGTGTCTAATGGTTGTATGGTCACTCAGAGGATGGATGAGTGACCAGTGAATTACCACAGGGAGTGGTATTGGGTCCTGTCCTTTTCAATGTCTTCATAGGTGACATTGCTGAAGAACTGGAGGGGAAGGTGTATTTCTCTGCAGATGATACAAAATTAAAACTTACTCACATCCCTCCTTGATCTCTACTTATTATATCCATGTGCCTATCACTATTGACTTCAAACATGCATGGGATAGACACATGAGTATAATAAGCAGACGTGAGGGAGGAGGGAGTAACACCTGTGACCAACTTTGATCCAGGGTATAGTGTTAGGCAGGGAAAATAGGGCAGACTAGATGGACCTACCAGTCCTTTTTTGATGACACTTTCTATGTTTCTAATGTCGCGGATGAAAATATTGAAGAGGACAGGACCCAGGAAGGATCTCTTCTGACATCCCATGCATGCTGTCTCTCTTCTTATTTGCTACTATTAATCACAACCCTGTGCCACCTCTCCTTCAACCAGTTTCTTCCCCATCTTACTATCTCACCCAGATCCTCCATTTTCTTCAGTGATCATCTGTGAGGTACCGAGTCAAAAGCCTTTCCTGAAGTCAAAGTACAGTACATCAGTGGCATGGTCCCAATCCTATACCTTCATCGCTCAGTCAAAGAAAAGTATCAGTTTGGTCCAACAAGACTTCCTTTCCTTGAACCCATGCTGTTTACTGTCCTGGAGTCTGTTGCTTTTCAGGTAGTCCACAAGGTCCTCTTTGACCAGTGACTCCTTCAGTTTATCAACAGATGTAAGACTGACAGGACTATAGTCATACACTTGCTCCTTGTCCCCCTCCCTATGGAGCGATACTAAGGTTGCTACCCTCTAGTTTTCCAGAACTACTCCTGTCTATGAACTATTGAATAGACTTACCAGGGGTTCAGCCAGTTCTACTGCCAGTTCATTGAGTACCCTTGGATGCATCCCATCAGGCCCCAGGGCCATATCTATGTTTAGAGCTGCAAGCCTTTTCTGGACTATTTTGCTGTTAAATACTGGCTGCTTCATCTCTGGTACCCCCTTTAAGGCCACTTTGATGCCACTCTATGGCACGGGCCCCCAGTCTCCCTTCTGAAGACAGAGCAATTGTAATAATTAAAAACAGAAACAAAAACAATGATGAGAAAAGAGGGATGTTGGTCCATTCAGTCTGCCCATATAACCCTAAGAAACTCAGGACCTGTTGTCCATACAGAGTTCTAGCTCACACTATCCACCCCATGTTCCCCCTCTACTACTACCATCCTGAGCAACCAATAAACTCTTTACTCTGTCCCAGCCATATCTGATACTATTAATAGTTTTGGGGCCCACCACATCAGCTGGCAGATTGTTCTATGGCTTCATCACCATTTCTGTAAAATAAAAGTTTCTCACTTCCCTCTTGAATCTCCCTACAGTCAGTTTACACTCATGCCCCTGTGTTTTGATCCACTAATCATGCTAAATAGTTCCATGTAATTTCCCTTTGGTCATTCTTTTCAGGAACATGAATGTCTGTTTTATCTCCCTCTCTTGTCTGGCCTCCAGTTAGTACATGTTCAGGGCCTTGAACTGGTCCTGTAAGATCTGTCCTGCTGGCCCTGAATCATTTTGGTCACCCAGTGCTGCACTGTCTCCAGCCTTCTTATCTTTCCTTAAGTGAGGTCTTCAGAACTGGGCACAATATGCTAGACTGAGCCACACCAGTGATCTTTTGAGAGGTAGTAATACCTCCTTTCTTCTGCTGTCAATACCCCATCCTATACACCCCAGCATCCTGTTAGCCTTACTCTAAGACTTCTTTCACTGGCTTGATTGTTTTAGGGAGTCACTGAAGATGAAATTTGGTTCTCTTTCCTCATTGGTCATGCTCAGCTTAACTCCACACCCCAATCCAGTGCTCTGTCCTTGAATTCTTGTTCCCTGTGTGCATCACCTTGTGGCATTTAATTTGAACTGCAAACCTTTGACTACCTCTCTTGCCTTTGCAAGTCTCCCTGCATCTCCCAAAACCCTCTCCTTGTGGTCTACCCTGCCACAGAGCTTATTGCAAATGGACACATCTTTCCCTGGATTCATTCTCCCATGTACATGATGAACATATTGAAAAGGACAGTGCCAGGACTTATCCATGTGGCACCCTGCTGGTGACCTCCTTCTTTTCTCCTCTCCTCTCCTCTCCTCTCCTCTCCTCCTCCTCCTCCTCTCCTCTTATAGCAGACCAGAGATCACTAGGGCATCAGGTCACTGGAGGAATCCAGATGTCTTTGGCCACCTCGGGAGAAATAACCTGGCAAGGGATGAGGTAGGGGTGGCAAAGAGTAATTTCAGGGAGCTAAGGAGAATCCTTAAACAGGTAACCTGCATGGTGGTATGCACTGAGGTGTTACCTGTGAGCATCTGAGGGGAGGATAGGGCACTCCACACTAGAGCTTTCATCAATTGCTTTAAGCCAGGCATTGTGCAGGGAAGAGGGTTTCAGATACATTGCAGACTGGGGGGGGGTAGCATGGGAGGATGTGGGCCTTTACAAGGGTGACAGCCTGCATCAGTCCAGGATGGGGACCACAGTCCTTAGTAAGAGGTTTAAATGTTACTTGTATGAGCATTTAGACTACTTGGGAGGAGACTGTATGACTGAAATAGGCAAGAATTGCTTACCCTCACATAATAAAGTAACAAAGAGGGAGTTTCTGAGAGGGGAAGATCCCCCAGGGCAGGGAGCACAAGTGGAAAGGGTGTTGACAGGGCAGAGGATAAGATGGGGTAGAAATCAGGCATGCAAAAAGACTGCAGTAAAAGAGAACAATGGAAGGGGGTGTCAGGGGGAAGATTCATGAAGCAACAAAGGCAAAAGGCTGGGAGAGGAGTTGCAGGCAGGGAGGAAGAAAGGTATGGAAAGCCATTTGCACCAACGCAAGAATTCTGGGAAAGAAAATCCCAGACCTGGAGGTCACCATGGAGCAAACTTTTCTCTTTACAGGCGAAGGAACTAGCTGACATAAGAGGCCATAAAACTCACTGTTAACAGTTCGATACTGTCTGTTATAGACCATGGACTAACAGTGTACAGCGTAGCCTCTGAAACAGCTTTAAAAAGAGTTAAGGTGGCACTAAATAAAGCATGCAGACTGTTTCTGGGTGCTGGGAAAATAACACAGACCTGTGACCTTTAAGCCCAATATAATTGGCTCACACTCCAGGGGAGGATCATGTACCAAGTATGCCTCTTGGTAAAAAAGCATGCCTAGGACTTAACCCCCCTCTTCTGATATATAAAGCTCTTCCAGCATTCACACTGCTTGCACCTCACTAGGAGCACCACAAGAAATGCCCTCTAGGTGTCTTTCAGAAATATCTCATTAGCCCAGCGTTCCTTCATCTACAGGGCCCTTCTGTGGCTCAGTGTACTCCCCACTACTCTCACAACTGTCCAGGACATTGGGAAGTTCAAAAAGGAGCTCCATTCACATCTGATTCTGATGGGTAAATGTGAGTGCACCAGTTAGCCTGCTTTACCTCTGCCTAAAACAAAGCCCACACCTGTGTGTCCTTCTCTGCCCCATAATACCTATACCATTTACTCTCTCATCCTTGCACCCCCACACATATTCCCTTTTTCCTATCTATGCTTGGTGCACTGGAACCAAACCCAACTGCTAAGACCAGTTTCTCGCCTATGCCCTATCACCCAACTCTTCCCCATTTGACAAGGCTATATTTGGCTGTCATTTTCTCCTCTTCCTACTGACAGAGCCAACCAGACTGCCACTTGTACTGATTTTGCATTGGCCTACATTGTACTGTTCCTCAAATTGTGCAACTCTGGAACTGATGGTGCATAACTTAAATAACTTTGTATATCTCATTGTTTGTACTGGATGTGGAACCTGTGTAAATGACCTACTAGCTCAAAGGTTGTTGTAATCCAAGATGTTAAATAAATACAAATAAATGAATGAATAGATTAACAAAACTAGCCTGGATTTGGTGACAATAACTGAGTCATGGTTCACTGACTGTCATGACTGGGACATGGTCATACCAGGCTACTTCCTGTTCAGGAGATAAATGGATGGGAGAATGGGAAGAGAGGATGTTCTGTACATGAGGGAGGGGATCAAGGCTATGGAAATTAAAGGGCAGCTGGAGAAAACAGATGGGATGGAGGTACTGAGGGTCATTCTAGAGACAGGACCTGGGGCCAGTATCCATACAGGGATTGTATACAGACTAGAGAAGCAGCAAATTTAAATTTCACCAGCGAAGTGCACGCGAAGTGGGCACTTCATGTTGTCACTCAGCTATGTGAATTGGCCAATGTACAAGGCTCACTTCGCCTTGTAATTATTACTTTGCGTTGTCATTCTCCCTTAACGCGAAGTGAGGCGAAGTGACAACAATATTGGCAGCCCTTCACACACACACAGTCACCAGAATTAATGTGTATCCCCAAAATGCTCATGTCTTGTGTCTAGAAAATTCCCCAGTGCTGGCAAAGTGAAATGAGAGCACAAGAAATGCAGTCTCCTAGAATTAATGGTGCACTTAGTTATGTGCGCAGTGGTCACACACAGTCACCAGAATTAATGTGCATCCACAAAATGCTACTGTCTTGTGTCCAGAAAATTCCCCAGTGCTGACAAAGTGAAATGAGAGGGTAATACAAAATGCAAAGTCTCCCAGAATCAATGGTGCACTCTGTCATGCGCATAGTGGTCACACACAGTCACCAGAATTAATGTACATCCCCAAAATGCTACTGTCTTGCATCCAGAGAATTCCCCAGTTCTAACAAAGTGAAATGAGAGCATAACAAGAAATGCAAAGTCTCCTAGAATTAATGGTGTACTACAACACAGACAGATTAAGATTGCACTGCGCACTCAAGAGATGCAGACGCAAAGGCACAACAACACCTAACCACTGCTCACAAGTCACAAGTCACAAATCCAAATCTGGAAAACAATACCTTTTGTCGGTTGGGGGAGGGTAGTGCACAGAAGTGACAGTCCATTACCAGTAAAGATACTACAAAGCAGTATAAAAAATTCATGCAGGTGCGGTGGATAGCAGGTTCACATTGCTGCACTTACTCTGTGACACAATAAAAGGTGTCTGATTTAATGGCACGCATCACACACACACTCACACACACTACAAGTAATGCGTAGCAAATTGAAAACCATAGTAATATAACCAAATGTTTTTAATAAACTGAAATTATACACTGCTGCACCACAACAATCAGCAAAAAAAGTCAAGAATTATTAAAAATATTACTGTGTGTACATTAACACAGTTATGCAAGAAAAATATAAACAAAACAGAAAGACTGCCTTTTTCTCCCAGTTAATCTACCTACACCACAGATATGCCCCTCCCCAAAGCACATTTCACAGTACACAGACTGACTGTTCTAAATTAATATTCAAAATCCACACACAAACAATAAACACTCGATGATATGAGCACAGGAGGGTTTCCTACAATCAAGATACTAAGTTGTGAGAGAAAAAATAGCTGAAAAAGGCTTTTTTGACAGCTTTTAGAGGATTTGAATCGCAGAGCTCTTTTTAATTTAGTTGTTTAACCAGGAGTAGCACACTAAGCTGAAAGCTTTTTTACAGGAGTGACCTGGGAGCACAGGGAATTTAAGTGACTTGCTCAGGGTCACACAGTATGCAAGTGGAAGCTATGGGATTGAAACCCTGGTCTGGTCTGCTGGATGTCACCAGATTTGCAGCTTAGAGCCCTAAACCACTGCGTAATACTGCTCTGACAGGAAACTGTCTCCATCATCCACTACTCACACACTACGCAGAACTGAGGTTGTGCAGAACAATCTAGAGCCCATGTGACCTGCAATCCCATGAAGCACTGCAAAATTCACCTTTGCAGCTCAAACACAAGGCAAAGTGAGGTGAAGTACATTGATTTCAATGTACTTTGCCTTAACATTGGTGAAGAAGTGGTTTGGGGAAGGTGGAATAATGCAAAATCACTGTTTTCAATGGACTTCGTGTTCCCCACTATGACAAGAAGTACTCCGCTTTGCTTTGCAGGTACTTCGCAGATTCTACGTTACTCTGCAAATCACTTTGCTGAGTGAATTCCAGCCACTTTGCCCACCTCTAATACAGACCTCCAGCACAGAGAGAGGAGTTGTAAAAGGAACTACAGAAAAGTCATCATCAAGATGACAAATGGGGAGGGGGTGCTGCTAATTTGGGACTTTAATCTGCCAGATGTGGATTACAGCCTTCTGGCTGCAGTTTATGATAAGGAACATGGCAATCCTTGACTCCCTGCAGGTGAATTTCTCAGGCAGCTAGTCACTGAATCTGCTAGAAATGGGGCAGTGCTAAACCTGGTGCTTACAAACAGGGAAAGTACTGAAGACATCATAGTGGACAGTGCCCTAGGTACCAGTGATCACCATAAAGTGTGGTTCAACATTAAGATGGGAGTAGAGGCAAAGCACAGGAGGTTGAGGGTCTTGGACTTTAGGATGGTAGAACATAAAGGAATGGGACTCTACCTCAGAAATTGCCTAGTAGGGGAGATTTGCCAGAGTGGGGTAGAGGATAAAAAAGAGGGCAACAATGAGGCTGGTCCAGGCCACTTTCCTTCCCCTTGTTGATTACGCCAACTTTCTTTACAGTCACCATTCCAAATCAGCCTTGTTAAACTGGATACACTATACCATAGAGTGCTAAAATGTATCATCAATGCCCCATTCAGAACTCACCATTGTTCTCTTTATGCCCAACTTGGCTAGTCCTCACTTCACACCAGCAGACTAAAAAAAATGCTTTGTCATGGGCCTACAGAGCCATCACAAACAAACTCCCTCCCTATGTCTCAGAACTCTTTAAGTGTACACCAGGCACCTGCTCGCTGAGGAGATATTCCTACATATTGCTAGACATACCTAGGGTAAAATCCCACTATGGTAAATCGTCAGTCAGTCATGCTCTCCCAACTTTATGAAATACCCTCCAAAGATCATTGAAACTTACTCAAATTATCTCTCTGCAGACCTTTAAATCCCTGCTGCACCTCTACTTGCAGGAGAATTATAATTGTTATTCATAATCTTTATTCAGTTCTCTTAAAGGATGCCTGCCCTGTGTTGCATTGCCTATATAGCACTTGATGATCTTCACCCAGTCTGCTGTAGTATGTTATGTATTCTTTTTTTATCCCCTCGCTTCTCCCTTGCTTCAGTTATGTCTTGCAGAATGTCATTTCATATACCTTACTGTATTGTTGTTTTTGTCATGTATTGAGATCTTGCCTGTTAGAAATGTTTATTGTTATCGCACTTAATCAATGTATGTACTGACATGCCCTTTCCTCTGTTGTGTCCATCCAGAACCACCTTGAAAATGAGCCTGCTCAACAGTGTTATTCCTGGTAAAATAAAAATTTACCGATTGATTGAACAGTGGGGGAAAAATAAGGCAGGGCATAATTAAGGCAACCAGTTTCTGCATGAAGGAAGTGAGCAAAAGCAAAAAAAAGACCTTTATGGTATTTTAGGGAAGTGGCCATGGCGGTGAAGAAAAAAAGGTATGAAGAAATGAAGAGGGAGGAAGACAGGGAGATGTACCAAGTAAAACAGAAGGAAACAGGTAAAGCAGTGAGGAGAGAAAAGGTGCTGACACAGGAAAGGATAGCCAAAGGGGTAACTAAGGGGTATAAGACTATCTTCAGGTAGATAAGCAAGAAGAGGAAAGCAAGGGGAGGGATAGTGAGGATAAGGAGGATGACAGGGGGAGACTGCGCAGAAGAGGATCAAGAAAAAAGACATCATGAACAGGTACTTCTGCTCAGTCCTCACAGTGGAGAGAGGCAGGATGGACCACCACAGAACAGCAGTAACAATGGGAAGGGGATGTGGGCACAAGTCCGTTTTTATAGGAAAAAGTCCTGAAGTGACGTGCAGCTCTGAAAGTGGACAATGCTGTGGGACCAGATGGGATACACCCAAGGGTACTAAAGGAACTCAGGAAATCTTTGCTGTCCTACTGACGACCCTGTTCAACAGCTCACTGAAAACAGGTATGGTTCCAGAGAACTGGAGGAGAGCAGATGAGGTCCAGCTCCATAAAAGCAGAAGCAGGGAGGAGGTTAGCTACTATAGGCAAGCCAATCTCACATAAGTAATGGGGAAATTAATGGAAACCCCATTAAAAGAAAAGGTTAGTAAAGTATCTTGAATCAGTGGGCTATAAGATCAAAGACAACATGGCTTCATGAGGGTGGGGAGGAGGTTATGGCAGGCAGTTCTGGTTGATTTCTTCAACTCAGTGACCAGGGAAAGAGATCAGAGGAGGGCAGTTGGCATGGTCGATCTGGACTTTAGCAAGGCCGTTAACACTGTGCTACACAGGTGACTGATAAAGAAATTTATCAGCCTAGGAATGTGATCCAAAGTGGGAAATTAGGTAAGGAACTGTTTAATGGATAGGCAATAGAGGTTGGTGGTTAATGGCACTCACTCAAATGAGGTGAAAGTGACTAGTGGGGTGGCACAGGGGTCAGTACTGGGATCAGTCATCTTCAGTGTCTTCATAGGTGACACTGAAGAAGAACTAGAAGGGAAGGTATGCCTCTTTGCAGATAACAACAAATGCTGTAATATGTTAGATACTCAGAAGGGGGGATGTGTAGAGACAGTGGGAAACTAGAGGAGTGATCAAGGGCATGGCAGTAGGAATTCAATGCTAAACAGTGTAAAATCATGCACCTACAATAGTGCATAGGAACCCAGGAACAGAGTATGGGATGTGGGATAGTACTGATAGTGACTAAGCATGGAAGGGACCTTAAAGTTATCATATCTGATGGCTTCAAAATGGCAGGGCAGTGTGACAAAGTAGTGGAAAGGGACAGTGGGATGCTGGGATGCATAAAGAGAGGTACCACCAGCAGGAAGAGAGAGGTGGTGTTATATCATTGTTATGTATCAGTCTCTGATGAGACCCCATCTGAGAAATTGTGCCCAGTTCTGGATGGCACACCTCAAAAGGGACATAGACTGGGTGGAGGCAGTCCAGAGGAGGGCAAATAAAATGGTGCAGAGGTTGCATCAAAAGCGCTATAGGGAGAGGCTCTGAAGAATCTCAGCATGTACACCCTGGAAAAGAGAAGAGTGAGAGGGGACATGATAGACATCTATGAGTACGTAATAGGGTTGAACAGGGTGCAGGAGGGGGAGTCTCTTTCAAATGAGAAAGTGCACCTTGACCAGTGGGTATATGATGAAGCTGGAGGGGTATGTTTAAGAGAGAAGTGAGGAAGTACTATTTCACTGAAAGGGTGGTGGATGACTAGAATACACTGCCAGTGGAAGTGCTAGATGTGAAAACAGTAGGGGGATTCAAGCATTCATGGGGTAGACACAGGGGAATATTAGTAAATAGTCTAGGAAGGGAAATTATCACTGGAGCACAGTTAGGATCTTCTGAGACTAGGCAGGGACCCTCTAGGCAGACTGGGTGGGCCAAAAGGATCCTGTGCTGCTGACAAATTCCATCTTTCTATGTTTCTAATTTTTGACTCCCATTAGCCATCATCTTCTGCTGTCTCCCTTCCAACCAATCTCTTACCCATCTGTGTCCTTCACTGCACCCAGATCCTTTAGCTTCTTCAGCAACATTCTGTGACATGCAGATTCAAAAGCCTTGCTGAAATAGAAGCAGAGTAACTCCACGATGTGGCCCTTATCTACTACCCTCATTATTCAATCACAAAATGCTATCAGGTTGGTCTGACAAGACCTTGCTGCTATGAACCCATGCTGCTTACTGTCCTGGAGTCCATTGCTTTTCAGGTAGTCCACACAGTCCTCTTTGACTAATGTCTCCATTAGTTTACCCACAATATAGGTAAGACTGATAGGTCTGTAGTTACCTGGTTGCTCCTTGCCCCCCACACCTGGTCATTGAGCAAGACTACAACCACTAACCTTCAATGTTTTTGTACTACCACTGTCTGAATAGAGCTATTGAATAGCCCTATCAGGGGTTAGTTCATTCCACTGCCAATTAATTGCTATTAAGGATGGCTGCCCTTTGCATGTCCTCTTCTATTACACTTCCTCTCTGAGCTAATCTAACAATTTCCATTCTTTCTTTTCTCCCTAATATACCTGAACAAGTGCTTTTCCCACCCTTGACCTGCTCCAAAATATGCAGATCAATGTCTGGTTTTGCATCACAATTCACCCTCTTTGTTTCCTTATTTTTCATTTGGTATTCTCATCATTCTTCTGCCCCTGATTTCCTTGTACCAGATGAAGATCTTTATTTTTGTCCAACACTGCTTCCCTGACCCTATCCCAGAACCATATTGATCTGTTTCGTTTGGTTACCATTCTCATGCGTTTGCATGCCTTGAGAATGCCCCCTTCTCTCCTGCACACCTCTGATGCTGTCTATTATGACTAACTTGTCCTGGACCAACCCCCTCATCCTGATGAAGTTTGCCTTCTGAAATTAAGCACCTCAACCTTTGATTTGGGCTTTCTGCTCCCAAGGATCAGCTTGAACCAAATGGAGTTATGGTTGCTGGACTGTAGTGGCTCCCCTACCCGCACACAGCCAATGACCTCTGAGTTGGTTAGTACTACATTGAGAATTACAACCAACCTCATCGGTTCTTTAACCAGCTGCACTGACAGACAGTCCTGGAATGTATCCTGCAGGGCCTGATGTCTGGTGCTCCTGACAGCTGGAATGTCCCAATCAACATCTGACAGGTTCAGATCACAAACCATCACTACCTCCCCCTTTGCCACTCCCCTTCCAAGTTCTTCCCCAAGCTCCCCTTCCTATTGTCCCCTTGTTCTGGCAGTCTGTAGATCAACCACAACTGTAGTATTTAGTCTGAGGCCACCGTGAGCAGCAGTCTGTCTCCCCATTACTTACCCTATCCTTCTTCCACAGCCTCAATATCTTCATTGATTCATAAGGCTACACCTCTCTTTACCTTTTCCTCTATCTCTACTAAATATTGTGTAACCAGGGACTGTCGGGTCCTAGTCATTTTTTTTCTGAGGCCCAAATATCTTCAGATCCCCTTTTATCTAACTCCTGATTCCTCTTTGCTTTTTACTTGTCTTTCTTCCTTATTCTTCCTTGGACTCCTTAACATCTTTGTTTTTCATGTTGACTGCAGGCGTTGTGAGCCCTCCCTCTATTGACCCTTCTACTAGCACAGCTTTATTTATTTAGCAACCTTATTTTTGCTACTGAGCCACAACAAGTCTCCAGATTAGAAGAATACTACCTATGTTTCCTTTCCTCTGTTGACACGGGGTCAAAATTCCATGGTACTCTATGCCACAGTCAAAATGCTGAAAACCAAAATATGGTTGGTCAAACCACTGACCATCACAAAATGTCACCCACACAATGAAAAGTAATAGAGTGACATTGCATATTCTTTGTTTTGTGGGGGGCTTCACCCCCATGGCCCCCAGACTTAATATAATCAACTCCAAGGGGGTGTGGACTTCGGGGCTGGGGAGAAACTCTGGAGGGGGGAACATTTCTTTATTTAATAAAAAAAAGTTTAAAGACTTGGAGACATGGGGGGGGTGACCATGGTCCCCAGGTCTCCAGTGCTGCCGTGTGCTTATGCCTTGGCCACTACACCATGGGAGTGGCTCAACCAGGCACCACACCGATGGCAACTTGATCCCTTCCTCGATTCAGCACACAGCAACAAGGGTAGTGGTAATTCACTACCGCTATTGTACCCTGTCACTCTAAATGGTTTTGTGCTTTATACAGCTTGGTTCTTGCTGCACTTTTGATCTGGCATCTCCTCTGTCCTATCATTGTGGTTTCCCCAGCCTCAGTCTCATCTGCAGTCAATTTAACTGTCAAATGAAGATTTCAAACTTCTGCCCCAGCATACTGGCTCCCTTTCTTGTCAGGTGAAGACTGTCACCCTTGAAGATCCTCCTGTCACAGAAGTCCCCCCCCCCACAGTCTTGCACAATCTGGTGCCTCCTATCCCGATACCATCCCTTTTACTACCCATTAAACTCCACAATGTTATCCCTCCTTATTCTACCTTTTCCCCTTCCCTACTCCACACAGGGAGGACCTTGGAAAAGGTCAGGGATGACAAGTGTGCCTTCAGTCTGTCCCCCAGTATACAAGCATCCTGTTTCACTGTCTCTACAGGTTGGTTCACCAAATTGTTGGTACCCAAGTGTACCAGCACCCCCAGTACCCCCTCCCTCCGCCATCCTCCCTATCCTGTCTATATCCTAGATGGCTGATGCACCAGGAAGGCACCTGACCATCCCCTTCCACAAAGCCATTCTATAACTGTTGCCTTGGAGTTGTAGTTTAATTCCACATTGTGTTGTGCACAAATGCAAATGCATTCTGGTTGCAGTAGGTTGCAAAATCATTTATAATTCCACACTGCATTGTGCACAACTGCAGATGCATTTTGGTTACAGTAGCTTGCAAAATAATTTTATTAAAGTTAAGTTTGGGTGTTAAAAAGCACAATGTGAGTTGCCAATGCAGTGCTAATTTTATAAAACAATACAAAACCAGCTCATTGGCATCACAGTTTAATGCAAATTGCACTGTTCACTTGCTGTTAAATCCATTGTTGAAGTTACAGTCCACTGTTTGTGACATTATGATTCTTCCCACAGCAGCGAACTGTGATGCACTAAATAGAGGATTATGACAACAGCACAGAATAATTAAAATACCAGTGGTACTGAATGGCATCATGGTATGGATGTTTTCACTGAGAGTACCACTTGGGATGGATTTTCACCTCACCTCCCAAGCAACAACACAGATGGAGAGGTGCATTACGTTAGCCCCAGTGGCCTAATCATGATCACCAGAGGGACCAGGATTACCAACAGAAACCTGTTCAGTGGGACACAGGACAAATGCCTCCCAAGTGGTCTTAATAAACTACACAGTGGCAAAGAAACTGAAGGCAATGAAACTTTGGGCTCCTCTGGTTTCATTAAAAAATCATTAAACTTCATATCTGTATATTAACTCCATGTGTTATGGAGCAAGTGTTGTCTAGTGGCTAAAGCACCAGTTTCAGTACCAGGAGACTGCAGTTTTGAACCCCCTTAGTGCCAACTGCTCACGCTGTGATCTAGAGCAAGTCACTTATCATCCCTGTACTTCAGTTACCTGACCTGCAGAAATGGGTAGGACCTCACTGGAAAGGGGATGTTGCAACTCAGCTAGGCTACCTAGGCAACTACATTGTAAAGAAGTGTTACTTATCTTACAGACTAGGCCCTAGGACTCATTGCATTATATGTATGCTTGGGCAGTCCATTTTTTTAGTGACTGGCTGATTGCCTGGCAAAATAAAGAGTGAGATAGGTTTTACTTTTCTCCTGAAAGGGTTAACATAAGAAGCCAATCACATCTACAAATGTAGTCACTGCTGAAGATTGTGAAACTCAACAAAACACGGTTTCTTCTATAGGTACACAGATTTGTAAAGCAGGGTGTAAAAAGAAGAATGGGACTGATTTACTGCAATCCTAGGGTGGGAGGGGTGAGATTGCTGGTAACATTTAATAGAAATAATAGATTTCACAGATGAATTTATTTATTTATTTATTGGCTTTTGGTAACCGGGTAAGTGCATTAGGCAAAAATCCTGCCTATTTTCAAGCATGACCCGGGAGTGTACAGTTTTCAAACAGTGAACACATCACAATACAGGTAATAATCGCAATTCATAAGCCTTCTATCAAAACATTCTTGTATTTTTGAATGTAAAACTTCTGCATTTGTCTTCAAAATGTCCTTATTCCAATTACATGTAAACACTAACCTCTCCACCCAAATTGCCTAGCTGTGCAATAAATCAGTTCCCTTCTGGGATTTACACTCTGCCTTTAGAAATTGCATACCAGTAACGAAGAAATGTTTTTACTATTTTACATTTTTTTGTGCTGTCAGCTGTAAGCAAATTATTTTACCAATGCTCACTTGAAAGCTTACTGTTTTACCTACAGTATAAACACAGCCCTCTGTCTTCCACTCAGCCCCCAGTGAGTTTCTTTGCAGGTCACTCTCCTGCCTCTTTTAAGTGTTTCCCCAGTAGCAAATCATCTCTTTGTCTCTATCCTCCTGCTTGGCTGCTGCCAACCCACCCAAGTCATTTGTTTGCCAGCACTGCTGCTCAGCCCAACTAGTTACTCTGTCTGACTGCCAGCACCATTGTTTAGCATCTGCTGTGGTTTATTCACCATCTGCTGTTGGTTTATCTCTCAGCCTGCTGCTTGAAATCCACATCAGATTCTGCCCTGGGAAGGGGGGGAATACCAACTTGGACGGCAAACCATGCAGTAAGCTCATCAACTGTCCTCCCTTCCACTTTAAAGGCACCTCCCCCATGGAAGACCGACATCTCCTCAGGGCCCTCCCCAATACCGGCAGTCCTGGGAGTGACAGTCTCTGTCCTCGTTTACTAAAACTGACAGCTGACCTTATTGCCAGCCCCACCCCCACTACCTTATTTATTCTGTTGCTGTCATCCTCCTCCATCCCCCTGCTTTGGAAACAGGACAGGGTAGTTATCTTATTTAAGTCAATCAACCCTAATCTCCTGGATAATTACAGGCTGGCATTTATCCTCTCTCACTTGAGTAAGATCCTTGACAAAATTGTCTTCTTGCAAATTTCTGACCACGTCTCAAAATACAGTCTGCTATCTCCCAACCAGCATGGATTTAGAAAGGGCTATAGCACAACCACTGCACTGGCCTGTTTCACAGACTATGCCCTAAGGAAAGCAGATGAAGGTAAGCTGACTGGGGCGATCTTCATTGATCTATCGGAGGTCTTTATATTCTCCTTTGCAAACTCAGTTCTTGTAGATTTTCAAAGGGCACCATGGCTTGGTTTAGGAATTACCTCTATGATAGATCCCAAAGAGTCTGCATCGGGAGGGGATCATATCCAGCCCTCCAAAGGTGCACAGTGGTGTCCTGCAGGGGCCATACAAGGACCTATCCTTTTCTCCTTCTTTGTCAACCACCTACTTGGGGATAGTACAGGCTGCCAGAAGATTATGTATGCAGGTGATCTCATTATATTCAGGAGTGACAAGAGCCCACAAAACTTATCCTGGTCCCTTTCCAAGGACTTTAAACCACTCATGAGTGGTTTGCATCAAACAGACTATTTGTCAATGCTAAAAAAAAACAAGATCATGCTATTCAGGTCCAAGCCTAGGCTCACCAAATGCTCCAATGTGCAAACCAACTCCCTCAGCATCCTAGCCCAGGATGGATCCCCCCTCAAACAAGTCACCACCTTTAAATACCTAGGAGTTACCCTTGACCCCCTCTTACCTTCAAAGATCATATTGCACTAGTTGTAAAATGTGTGAATCAGCAGCTGGGTGTCTGCTACTGCTTGAGGCACCTCATGACCCCTGACATGTTGCTGACTATTCAGCAGGGCATGCTCTTACCCCTTCTGGATTACTGCTCCCTGATCATCTCCCAAACCTTCACTTGGCACCTCACACATCTCAATACAGCCTTTAACAATATTTGTAGGTTTGTCATCCTAGCCCTGTTTAACACTCACCACTGCTCCCTATTCTCGCCTGTCGGTCAGCTCTCCCCTCAGGCCCATCCGGACTTCCTTATGGGTAGCCTCATTTACAAATCCCTCCATGACAGTGTTTGTTCTCCTTTAACCAGACTCCTCAGCATCAAACATGGCACATAGGAACTAAGGTCTTCCTCTTAATGCCTCCTTGATTATCCCTGGACTGCTACCGATATGGGCAGAGAGCCTTTTCCATCTCTGTCCCCAAGCTCTGGAATGACCTACCAGCTTTGTTCCACTCACTAGGTACTCCTCACCTATTCAAAGTGTACTTTAAATATGCCCTTCTATCTACCATGGCTTACAAATGCACTTCCTGATTTCAAACAGGGTGGGGACTCTTTTGCCGGCCTCTCACCCCACTTGACTGATGGGTGCCTATCCGCTTGCTACAAAGCAGACTTTATTCCTCATCTGTTTTAGCTAGGCTGTACTCCCCACCTATGCTTATATGCTGTTTCTTTGCACTGACTTATTTGTTGTTACTGTCTGTCCACAAGCACTGTGCCCAACTCTGTAACTGTATTACCTGTGTATTGTATTACTGAATCTCGTGTATTGTATTCCCATGCACTGTATGCTGTATTCTCATGTTATTTTGTATCTCCATGTACTGTATGTGTCATTTGTATGGCATGGGTTGTACCTGAAAACAGTCCCTGGGACCACTGTGCATACTGGGTTACCAAATAAATAAAAAAAGAAATAAACTTCCAAGGTCCTCTTTGCACAGTGCAATCAAAGTTTGGAACAAGTTACCAAATAACTTGAGAATCATTGTTGAACCAAACAGATTTGTTTCAGGACTCAGAAAACAGTGCAGTTTAGTGATTCATACATTTTTTTGTAATGTTATGCTTTTGTATTTGGCATATGACATAATTGTATAATGTTTATATTTAATGTATTGACTCCAAGATCAAACCTTTAAAAGGTACTGTGATGCCAGTGACCTTACCAGGTAAACAAAATAAACTCAACTAAACATTTAATATGGTGCTGAACACCCCCTGCCCATGCACGCAATCAAATAAGGCACAGAACTTCACACCCCTCCCCAGAAGCACCGTACACATGACACATCAAAAGTCCACACCTACATAGGCTATGCCCTTGCTGCAGTGCTGTGAACATTACTTTTATAAAGTAATCACTTACAGTTACTGTTTAACCTGTTATTGTTTCTTTAGTACTTTGTATAAAAATAAATTACTAAAGAACAGGAATGCTGTGGCGAAGATGATCAAGGGGGTGCCTATTAGCAAAAAGTAACTAGTGAGTCAAAAACACACAAGGCAGTTACCCTCCACAGTCACTGGAAAGCAGATAAATCAATGATTTTCCATGCTGCTTGACTCTATCAAAATTCATTTATTGAAGAACAAATCTCAAATCATATAACCAAAATTGACATACTGTATTGTCATTGTGAGAGGTGTAAACCCTTAACATTTCACACCTGTGCTTGGCAGTTTTTCAAGGGGTCTGTCCCCTTGAAAAACTGCCAAACACAAGCACAAAACAGGGTTTAGCACCACTCACACTAACTGCACCCTATCAATTTGGCATGGATGATTTGAGATTTTTTCTTTAATAAATTGATTTTGATAAGGATTCAAGCAGCATGGGGAATCATTTATTTATCTGCTATCCAGTGATCATGGGGAGGGCGAGTGCCTTGTGTTTTTCTGATTCACTATAAAAAGAAATTAGCAAATGTAACTGTAACTCATTCATTTTCATTTTACTTTTTACTACTTTTGATAATATCAAAGCACATGATATTTCTTTCTAAAGCTTATCCATCTGCCTTTTTCTCGCCTTTGCCTCCCTTTACCCTTTCTCTGTCCCCTCTTCCCAAATCCCTCATTCCAGTAAGCCTGGTGCTTCTCAGAGAATTGTCCTGACCTACACAAACTCATTCACTTCTGCCAGACTGTCACCAACATCTCCATATCTTTTGATCCAATATCCCTACCAGTCAATGCACACACTACACAGTTGTTTACTAAATCACCTTTACCACATTACCAGGTACATCAGTCACTCTAGACATCAGCTGAAAGTAACAGCATCTCTATGGCCTGATGGGTACAGGCTTGCCCTTTTCTATTTCTGTTCTATAGTTGGCAGTGGTTATTAAACCATTGCTTGCTGGCGCTGCTTATTAAACGTATTACATATTTTGTATGTATGTACAGTACTATCCTATTCCTTAAGCTCCACATTCAATTAATGAGGATCCAAGGCTGATTGGTTAATGCTGGTGATGGTCATTAATCATCATTGTTTTGTGATAACACTATCTGTCATGGGTCAAGTTGTAAGCAGCTAGAGGAGACATATGACACAGTATTGTTGGACACTGAATGTCAGGAACACAAAGCACTCAAGGTGCAGCAATGCAGGGTACCATGCTGGAGACCCTTTTGTCATGGCCACGTTGTATTTGTTTAATCAGGTAGCTGACCATGCCATTTTTATTTGAAGGAGGAAGGCACTAAGACAGTCATAGACAGGATAGACCCTGGTGCCACCCACTGTGCATCAGCAACAATTGACATGCAACTCCAACAGATGCTCCCCACCCACTCCCACCCCAGCATAGTACTTCTAGTTTTAATCAAAGAAATAAAGATGCACACAGAGACCACAGCTGTACAAGAACAGCAAGGCAAAACCAATAGGTATATAGCATTATTTTTCTGGGGCAGGTGCCCAGTGTCATGGTGCTTCTGCCACTACTGCTGTTGGTCAGTGCTTTACAAGGCAAGTGTACCAATTGGCCAGTAGCCTTTCTCTCTTTCTCACTCTAGTAGGTTGTGTCATCATGGATGTCAGCTTGAACGGTTACCACTGCCCCCTGCTTGTGGCCTTTTACTAGTTGACCTACCCACCCTTGGAAACTACCTACCTACTCCATGCTGCTCACAGTGATAGATTCCACTCACTTGCTGTTGTCTTAGAGTTATTGCCTTCTTAGAAGCAAGGTCTTCTATGGCATTTGACAGACGGGGCAATGGCAGCTGCAGTGGCAGCCCTAGAACTTAAGGGTAATTTTTTTGGGCACCACAGAATGGCTCCTCCTTACACCCAGCATGGCACGACTCTGGGGAGTCAGAGATCCAATCCCCACCTTGACCCTGATCATGCCCATCCATTTTAGGACTGCCTGGATGGTGCTCTGCTTGGCTGCTCAGGAATGTTCTTTTTCTTCTTCTCCCTCCACAAAATGGCAAATGGAGCCAACAATCTGGCAAGCATTAATATATGCGGCCTCCTCACTAAACTTGATTCCCTTTCTGCCTGGGTCTCACAGCATAACCCAGACATCCTATCAGTGATCGAAACATGGCTGTCCCCTAAGATCCCTGACTCTGCAATTGCAATTCCTGGATATGCGGTCTTCAGGCAAGACAGGCTCTCAAAGAAAGGAGAGGGCTGTGCTATTGACTTAAAAGACTGACAGGGTTGCACCTGGGTGAAATGACTCCGAAGATTGTTGAAGACTGATTCAGGTGTTTTCCAGCACTGAAATGCTGGCACAAAGCAATGCAAGACAGTTCTGACACTCAATAATGCTTGTAGGATGAATGATAATGCAGGCAAATGCAAACAAAGTCTCAATTCCTACTGTAGTGGTGAATAAATATACAGTCTCGTTGTCCAGACCACAGTAAATATGCAGGCAATTTATTGTACTGATTCAACCCTAGCTGTGGTGGACCTAACTATAATGGGGTCCCTTAGCTAAATCGGGTTCTCCTGTTACTGTGGAAATACTACAATGAGGAACAGGCTTTCTGGAAGGCTATACAAAAAATGTGTGATCAGGCCCCTTTATTGCTGGTGGGTTTTCATGGCTAGCTAGGCTCCTATTATACCTGGGGTCGCTTCTATCACTGGGTCCCTATAACATCTGATGGCCTAAATGGCTAGCTACAGGTCCTGGGCCTTGTGTTGCCCCCTTAAATTTTATTTATTTATTTTATTTATTTATTTATGAGATTTACCAGGAAGGCATACTGAGCAACATGCTCGATTCCAGATGTGACCTGGGGGCGAGGCCCAATACATAACAAAGAGTTTGTTCATATACAATACAGTATTAGAATACAGAAAAACTTACTCCTGGCAACCATATGGCAGAAAGTTTACAGACAGGGATAGATTTACAATTACAAATACGACTAGACTTCAACATTATTGCAGTAAACTGTTAGATTAGTAGGAGCAGCAGGAGGAGAAATGTGCCTTGAGTAGTAGGTTGCGATGATAGGCCCCTTTATCACCTATGGGCCTAAATTAGATTTGTAAACCTGGGCCTAACTTGTCCTTTTTAGATCTGTGGGGCAGTGGGCCCAAGCGTGCCCTTACTTTACTACTACTGGGCCTGGTATCTGTAGTATCACTGGGCCTGGTGCCCTTATCACTGCTGGGCCTGGTGCTCTTATTACACACAGGGCCTGGTGCCCTTTACTTTACTGGGCCGGGTGTCCTTAGTACCACTTGTGGGCCTGACTTGCCCTTCTTATTACAGGCCTGGATGCCCTCACTATACTGGTCCTGGTGCCCTACTTACTACTGGGCCTGGTGTCCTCACTTTACTGGGCTTGGTGCCCTAATTACCACAGGGTCTGGTGCCCTTCACTTTGCTGGGCCTCATGCCCTAATTACTACATAGCCTGGTGCCCTTTGCTTTACTGGGCCTGGTGCCCTAATTACCACAGGCCCTGGCTTGCCCTTTTCAGCACTGGGCCCGACTTGCCCCTTCTAATTGGCTGGGCCCCTTTAAATCTATATGTTTCACTGAGCCTGCTGTCACTTGTCCCTTGTCTCTGCCCTACTCTAAGCCCTCCTCATGAATATTTAAAGACCTTCTATATGGCCTGAACTGATAGCCCCTCCCCGTGGGCGTCACTTGCTCCCACCCCCCTCCTGAATACCAAATTAAGGGTCCTTTCACCCAGTTCCCCTGCAGTGCTCAGCTACTCCTGCTGTGCCTACAGTGCATTTCTTTTTAATAAATAAAAGGAAGTCCTGGTATTAGAAGGTGGAGGTCAGCACATTAGGATGTGCTGCTGCCGACTCACCATTCCTTGGAACACTGGAGGCTGGATCGGGAGGGGAGAGGCATACAGGCAGTGAGAGGGTAATTGCAGGCAGTGTAGTGGATGTCAGGGGGCCTCTGGAAGGCTGACAACACAACTAGCGATGTGGCACTGGGAAAGCCACCAACGAGGGACGGGGAAAACTTTTAGAATAAATTAGGGGCATAAAACAACAAAACAGACGGGGTTCTCAGCCCAACAGCCACACCAGACATTTTTTTCTTTACTTTCGGTGCCCCAATGGCACCACCGACCCCACCATACAGCTCTTCAGGATCTTCAGGCACTGGAGGCAAAGCAGGCACGCAGGCAAGTCCTCAGGGACGGCTTCAACATCAGGTAAGTATTTTCCATTGTCCCCTTAACTTGCTGCATCCTTTCTCCTTAACAGCTACCCAGGAACTCTCCTAAAAAACAGTTGGAATTTTTAAAACCAGAGCTTCTGGTTCTAGAATGGTTGTACTGGAATGCTGTGCATGAGTAGCTCAGCACAGCATTCCATCCAAGCCATTGTTGCTTGACTGCATTTAAATCTATTATTTTTTTACATTATGTAGTGCACAAGGCACCTTACTGGGTATCTGGGGGAAACTGGGGTTAACTGGGAACTTGCAGGGGATACCTCTAACTTTGGCAAATTACATATTCGACCCCGCTAAAAGATACATGTCCCCATGTATCCTCGTAAACTCTTGAGAATACACCATACTTTAAAACTTTAAACCTTCTTAACTTCTTACCATTTATCATTTCTACTATTTAACATTTCTTAACTGTCAGAGAATCTATATTCTAACTTTGTACTGAATTTTTGAGTTTTTTTACAGATGACGATTTTGCACTTTATTGGATTTCTTCTATCCAACGTTTTGGAGGAACACCTTTTGTTGCACATGCAGAGCTACGTATAGAACATTCTGTAGACCTAGTAAAACTGGGGTTAAACATTGTGATACCTGGTAACCAACACCA
Source organism: Neoceratodus forsteri (assembly GCA_016271365.2). Classification (NCBI taxonomy): domain Eukaryota; kingdom Metazoa; phylum Chordata; order Ceratodontiformes; family Ceratodontidae; genus Neoceratodus; species Neoceratodus forsteri. The sequence continues at coordinate 358,116,133 of CM057456.1, forward strand.
TTCTAAAGGGTCTCCAGGGGTAGTCACATCTATGCTTGTATGCTCCTGCCTCTTTCATCTGTTTGCTTTGTCATCTTAACTATTGTCCAAACTATAGGGTTGAAATGTACAAGGCTTTAAAAGATTTCAGTGCACTATTTTACTAGAGTGTTCTCCTTCTTCTGTTCTGACTCTATGTACTGGAAGTCCTGGATACGGAATCTCTGTTATCACAAACGGTGTGGGTTCCCACCTAGACACAAGTTTATGCCCTATGGTATGAGTGTTTTTTAACAAGACTCTGTCTCCTACAAATAAAGCATGTGCTTTAAGGTCATATTGTTATTTTTGCCACTGTTGTACATGTCCCATTTGCATTGACACAATGTCAGCTGCTTCTTTAAGTCTGTGCTGATGCTCCTTTACCCATAATGAGGTTTGTTCCTCTGTTTTTCTATAGGTCGGCTGTACATCAAGAACCATGTCCATTGGGAGTCTCCCATGTTGGCAAAACATTAAATAATAAGGCGTGTACCCTATAGAGCAGTGCACAGTATTGTTATACACATAGCAGAATTCCAGAAACAATTCAGGTCATTTCGCTTTTTGTTCCTCTGGCATTGCTCTTAACATCTCCAGTAATGTACGGTTTGCTCATTCACATAGACCATTTGTTTGCAGATGATATGGGGCAGTTCTCAGTTTTCTGCTACTGTATGTAGAACACAGTTCTTTAAATAATATGGATTCAAATGCACTACCTTGGTCAGTCAATATTTGCGAGGGGTATCCATATGGATGGACAAAATGTCTCCATAGAGCTTCAGCTGTAATCTGAGCTGACAAATCTTTTACTGGTACTGCCACCATGAATTTGGTATAGTGATCAATAATCATCAGCATGTACTGGAATCCACTGTTACTAGGTTCAATCTTTAAATGGTCTAAGGCAACAATCTCTAATGGTTCCTTGGTTACAATTGAGTACAAAGGTGCTTTCTGTTTACTTTCTGCCTCTTTTTTAAGGTTGTAAGCCATACAGTTTTCACACCACCGTCTAATGTCTTCTCTCATACCTATCCGATAAAATCTCTCTCTTATCGTCTTTTCTGTCTTCTGGTATCCAAAATGACCCGACCCATTGTGGTAAGCTTCTAATACAGTGTCTGCTTCTGCCTGAGAAATAAGGATCTGTATGATTTCTTCTCATGTTCTTGTATCTCTAGTTTTCTGTACCATTTTCCCTTGTTCTAAGATAAGATATTCTTGTTGTCTTAACAGTTTGGTTAATTCTGGAGGTAGTGTCCTTCTTTCTTGGGCTTTTACTGTTCGTCTAGTTCTAAGTATTTCTTTGAGCATTTGGAATAGAACATTTTAATTTTGTAGCTGTGTCCACAACTCTAATTTTTCATCTGTAGGTACTGTAGACATTTCTGTGCTCTGATTGATAGTCTGCAAGTACTGACAGCACAATTGTACTATTTTTGCAGGAATACAAATAAAAGGTGGCATCTCCAAATTTTCTCTCTCAGTTTCAACTGTCTCTTCTTCATCGCAATTGGGCAATCTAGATAGAGCATCTGCATTACTGTTTGACTTTTCTGATTGGCATTTTACGGTGAAATTGAAATTAGCCAGCCTGGAAGCCCATCGTTGCTCTAGTGCCTCAAGTTTTGCTGTGTCGAGATGTGCCAAGGGCTTGTTATCTGTGTACATGGTGAACGAAGTAGCCATGAGGTAGTGCCTAAATTTCTCCATCACAGCCCACACAAGTGATAAAAACTCCATTTTAAAAGAAATATACCTTTTGTCATTTCTCTCTGAACCCCTTAATCCTCTACTTGCATAGGCGATTACCCTTTCTCTGCCCTCTTGTACTTGGGAGAGCACCGCTCCTAGGCCTTTGTTGCTAGCGTCGGTGTAGAGGTGAAAAGGCTTGTGGTAATCTGGATAAGTGAGCACAGGTACTGTGGTTAGCACTGTCTTCAGATGGTTAAATGCAGTCTGACATTCTGGCGTCCAATTTACTCGACTATGTTTGCTGATTTTGCTTCCTTTGGAGTGCCGTAACAATTCGTGCAAAGGGGCTGCTCGATTGGAAAAATCCTTTACAAATCAGTGATAATATCTGACAAATACTAGGAATCACCTTACATCTCTGATAATGACAGGACATGGCCATTCCTTTACTACTTTAACTTTCTCTGGATCTGGAGCTATTCCTTCTGCAGATACAACATGTCTGAAATAGTTGACTTTTTCTTTTAGGAAATGACATTTTGAAGGTTTGATCTTTAATCCATAATTTTTCAGGCATTCAAAAACCAGTTCCATATGTTTCAGATGTTCTTTGTGTGTTTTTAATAGACTATGATGTCATCTAGAAAAAGAAGCACCATGTTGAAATTTTCACTTCCCAGACACTGTTCCACTAAGTGCTGAAATGTTCCTGGTGCATTACAAAGTCCAAACGGCATTCGGGAAAACTCATACAATCCCACAGAAGTCACAAAAGCTGTCTTTTCTTGGTCTTCAGGTGTCATGTGTACCTGCCAGTATCCACTTGCCAAGTCGATGGTGGAGGAAACTGTTGCAGACTTCAATGCTGAGAGAGCATCTTCAATGCAGGGTAATGAGTAAGCATCCTAGTGTGTGATCTGATTGAGTTTTCGATAGTCAACACAAAATCGTATCTGTCCATCTTTCTTTCTAACTAAGACTATTGGTGCCACCCATGGACTGTGGCTCTCTTTTGTAACATTTGCCTCCAACATTTCCTTTAATAATTGTTTGGTCAGCTGGTACAATGCAGGGGGTATGGGTCTAAATTTTTTCCAAATGGGTGGGTGGTTTTCCGTGGGAATATAGTGTCTCACCTTTGTGGCACAACCAAAGTCTAGGGCATGGTGAGAAAAGGCATCAGTAGGTCTCTTTATCACTTCCAGTAGCTCTGCTTTTTCTTCTTCTGTGGTCTTTGGATTTCCCATGTCTATTTCTTGTATCCAAGTATCGGAGGTTTTGCCCTTGATTTCATCTTCTTGTACTGCTATAGTGGCACTGGTTAAGTGAGACATTTCCTCTTCCTCTTCACCTGGGATTACAGCATCTTCCCATCCACTTTCATGAGATTACCAATGGCCTGCTGTCTATACATGGTCACTGGCTGGGTGCCATAATTCAGCAGGTGGACAGGGATTTTTCCACCCTTTACTGTGACCAAACTCCTAGCCACCACAACTGCATCTTCTCCTTTGACCCATTCTGGTTCGACTAAGGCCATGTAATCTTTTCCTCATAGTCCCACTTTGGTTCTGCACAACAGTATAGTTTTGAAACCTGGTTTTAATTGGACTGGCCTTTCATCCATTACTCAGACTTTTCCAATCTCTCCATTCTTATTGGCAAATCTTTGATGGCACTGGAGTACTTCAATGATTCCTTGTAAGGCCTGTCTCTCTTTCCACAAAAGTGAACTGGTCTGTTCTTTCAAAACCTATAGCAGATCTTCTTGACAATGTTGGAGCAGATTCATACCCAATATTACAGGTGGCAGGTTGTCGTCATATAGGTTGCTAATCAGTATCCCCTGGTTCGAATGTTCGGTCCTTCCTAAGGTAATATTTGCTTCCATATATCTGATGATAGGAATATTGAGACCATTTCCAGCTACTAGATTCATCCATTTCTTGGGGGGGGGTTGAGTTAACTGGTCTTTCGTCCAGTATTCGATAAAAGTCTTGCCCTGCAGTGTCGTCACCTGCGATCCAGTGTCCAATAACGCCTCCACTTCCATTCCACTAACCTTTATAGTGGTAGATGAACAATTTCCGATGAACCGGGCTTGTGTGGAGTTTTTTAATGACATATTGGGAGTTGTCCCGAGGCTCAGTCCACCATCAAAGGGGAATCCATGTTTAAAGCCATGGTAGGTGTATTTGTCTCCTGTGTGCATCTCCTCACAATGTGGCCACTGATCCCACACTTCCAGCATATGGGCCTTCTATTTGCATCAAACTGGTCAGATGGTCTTCCCCCCATATTTGTGGCTGCCGAGGATCTAGACGAGCACCACTCTGATTCCCTTGTCATCTGGTCTCTTATTTCCCATCTTAAATCTTCTCTGAGATTCTGGATCTCTCTTTTTTCATCTCCTGCCACATTTTTGTGGACAACTCAGTCTCTGGAGGCCTCTGTCCCTCTCTGTTCATCTCTGGATTGAAGGTCCTTGGTGAGGAATCATTTGCATTTTGAGCTTGATCATATCAGCTGGTAGTAACTGCAGCCCGGCAACATACTGGCTGTTCCATCCAATAATTTTTCTGTATTTTTTCACAATACTGTAGAACTTCTGACCTGTCACCAGGACGGTCATGGCCCATGAGCTCAATAGCTTCCTCTTTAAAATTCAAGAATTGTATGTTCAGATTTTGCTTGGATAACAGCTGTAACTCTCGGCGAAGGGTTTCATTTCTTACCCCTTCTATGAACCATTCTTTTAATAATTCATCTGGGTTGTGAAGATCATGGGGGTCCAACCTTTCAGTTGCCTTAAGAGCATCTTGCAAGCTGAGAGCATACTACCGTAGAGTTTCACCAGCTCCTTGCACCCTCGAGAAAAACTTCATCTTTAGGTCAGATAACACACGGTTGTCGAACATTCTACATAACCTATTGAAGATTTGCTCCACCTGTGCCTTTTCACACTCTGGCCAGGCACTAACTTCTTGGTGGGCCGCACCTGTAAGTTGTCCAATTAATATCTCCACCTGCTGTTGCTCAGGAATTTCATACATTCGGAACATGGACATCATCTTACTCCGGAACTCTCCTAGGTTAGTGGTAGACAAATCCATAGGACCCCCTGAGAACTGTGGCAACCAGTGTGCACCAAAATAATAAGGCATCATGATCGGGTTCAACCGTGTCCCTTCTGCAGCTCCACCAGAGGTTTCTGGCCTTCTAGATTCCATTTTCAGTAACCGTGTCCTGCTTTGGACTCCAATAAAAGTATCCTGTCCGTGACGCCAGATGAAGTGAGCTGAAAAAGTAGGGAGTTGGTACAGAACTGAGTAGATGGAAGTCACGTATCCTGTCCATGATGACAGATGAAGTGAGCCAAAGAGATGAATGTCAGGCTGTTCAAATACACCCACCCAGGTGGTAAGGCAGTTATTTTCCTATTTGGCTACATGATGTAATTCTTCACCAAAATTGAGAGGCAGAAGGCATGATTACATAGATACATAGATACATAGATACATAGACAGTGTCAGCAGATAAGGGCCTGTGGCCCACCCAGTCTGCCCATTTGAGCTTGTAATTAGAGATTAGAGAAAGGAACTATTTTATTTGGCAACTGACCACAGGTTAGGGAACAGGAAAAAGGGAATGACCATAACATAAACTACTACTATATTTCTACTGCCCTGAGGCCTATACTAACACTCCATACCAGCGGTACTCACACCGTGGCTCACAAGCCACATGCGGCTCTTTAACACTACTCTTGCGGCTCCCACAATGACAGCCCCATATCCCTACCATGCGGCTCTTTATTTGCCCTACATTCCCATTTGAGTTTGGCAACTGAAAATGACCGCGATGTACTGAGCGAGTGAGCTCTCTATTTGCTTCCTGCCCCCCTGCACCAGTCTGAATTGGGCATTTGGGGATTTAAATGGTGTTTTTATGTTTTTTTCTGAACCTAGTGTAGTGGGCAGAATTTAGGACTAATTTAGGCACCGCAAGCAACATCTACTCTCTATTTCCCCCCGCCACCGTGCCATTCGGTGATTTTAAAGGTCTTGCTGTCTTCTCTCAATCATTCTCCAGTATCAAGCAGCACCCCCCCACTTCATTCCAAACACCAAATGTAGCCTCCAGTAGTTCATCCTATTGCCTGACTTTGTCATGAGCGATCCCCATTTGAGGTCTCTATTTGCACCCCGCCCCCGCGCCAGTCTGAATCGGGCATTCAGGGATTAAAACGGTGGTTAATTAGTGAAGTGGGCAGAATTTAGGTCCAATTTGGGCACCGCAAGCAACATCTTCTCTCTATTTGCCTGCCGACACCACGCCAGTCTGAATTGAGGATTTAAACGGTGGTCTTGTAAGTTTGTTTTTGTTTTAGTGAAACGAGTGAAATGGGCAGAATTTGAACAGAAAATTCATGCTGTGACCACAACACAGCAACATTAGTTAATTATCTATTTAAAAATCTACTGTGGGGGAGCATGGTAAAGTGACTGGCATGTGTCTGCTTATTCTGAATGCAATTGAATGAAATTAAATTAACAGCTTATAGCTGAATCGGAGCTGTTAATTTCATTTCATTATCTGTTTTATTCTGTTAATTTCAGTTCATTAAGGCCCTTAATTTAAGGGTGTTAAGTACCACAAGTTTAATGTGCTTTATTTTGGTGAATGGTTGCTTGTGACTCAATAAATACTGCAGCAGATCTACCTGGACATTTGTTTTTTTTTTTATGAAGGTGGTTAACTATTTCATTGGTGCTTATGCATTTTTGATCTTTATGCTACGTGTAACAGTTTTATTTCTGAGTTTATTTATGCTGTTGTTTGTTAATTTATGTTTATTTAATTGCAATAAATTGATTTTAAATGAATATGTTTTGTGTGCATGCTTTATTTTGGAAGTGGGAATGCTGTGTATGTGGGTTGTGGCTCCTGAGCCAAGTGAAGTTGCATATGTGACTCCTGTGCCAAGTTGGAGTGAGTATCACTGCTCTGTACAAATGAAACACTCAAATAATCGGCTGTAACAGCTATGCTGTAAGAGCGTCCTATCTATATTTCCCTATGAGAAGGGAACTCTGTATCACAGGAGGTCAGACTGAATTAATCGGCTGTAACAACTACGCTGTAAAGGCGTCTTCCCTATACTCAGACATCTGTTTCAACCCCGAGGTGCACCTCTTCCTAATACTTAGGTTTTAAAATACAGCCACTCTAATGCCACAAGAAAGGTCTATGCAGTAGATGGTTGGCAGTTGGTGCATGTAAGTTTTCTCTGTCGTCAAAAAGAAATGTGAAACCACTCCACTGCCTTTCCAGCGAAGTTTTGGAAACCTTTGTAGAAAACTAAAGGATGCAGAGAGGATTTAACAGACCATGAGTTCTTGGTCACACCCCACCTCTCTAGGGTTGCCAGAATATACGTGCAAGATTTCTTCGGCTAAGAACCCACGATCTGGCTGTGGTCCACTTCTGGACTGCTCAGAAAGAAGAAGCAATGCAAACCACCTGGCCACAATCCGCTTCTGGATTGCCAAGTGAAGAGATGTAGAAGAAGAAGAAGAACCAACAGTCCACTTCTGGACTGAAGATGCACTCTGGACTGATGAACACACTGGATCGGGAGAATCCAAACCTGTGGACCACTCTTGGACTCCAGGAGAGCACTCCCTCTGAACTGAAGACATACACTGGGCTGACACTCCCACTGGATCAGGACCTCTGGACCACTCTTGGACTCCAGGCAACCACTTTCTCTGGGTGTCAAAGTGCGACAGTCTTCTGAGTTCCAAGGCCAGACGAGCCAAGGCACTTGTCAAAACAATAAATCGTACGTCAAACTGCAACCAAACTTGGAGTCCACGGCTGTATGAGCCAGGACACACTAAAACAACAAACCGAATGTCACTCGGAGAACTGACACTGACAAGTTGAATGGTACTCCGCTACGGACATGAAAACAAAAGACGGATGGCAGACTTCTGCACTGGGCCAAGCTGTACTGCGGAACTGTAAGAGGAAAATAAACAGGATGATGCAACTTCGAGACAACTGTGGTATGGCTCTTCATGGATTGTTGTTGGCTGTTTCTGGATACACTGGAGGATGATTCCTGAAGAACAGGTGAAGACTGACAGGGTTGCACCTGGGTGAAGTGACTCTGAAGATTGTTGAAGGCTGATTCAGGTGTTTTCCAGCACCGAAATGCTGGCACAAAGCAATGCAAGACAGTTCTGACACTCAATAATGTTCGTAGGATGAATGATAATGCAGGCAAATGCAAAGTCTCATTTCCTACTGTAGTGGTCAATAAATATACAGTCTCAATGTCCAGACCACAGTAAATGTACAGGCAATTTATTGTACTGATTCAACCCTAGCTGTGGTGGGCCTAACTATAATCGGGTCCTTCAGCTAAATCGGGTTCTCCTGTTGCTGTGGAAACACTATAGTGAGGAATAGGCTTTCTGGAAGGCTTTACAAAAAATGTGTGACCAGGCCCCTTTAATGCTGGTGGGCTTACATGGCTAGCTAGGCTCCTATTATACCTGGGGTCGCTTCTATCACTGGGTCCCTATAACATCTGAGGGCCTAAATGGCTAGTTACAGGTCCTGGGCCTTGTGTTGCCCCTTTAAATTTCCATGGCCTTCCCTTTGAACAGGCCCCTTTATCACCTATGGGCCTAAATTAGATTCGTAAACCTGGGCCTAACTTGCCCTTTTTAGATCTGTGGGGCAGTGGGCCCAAGCGTGCCCTTACTTTACTACTACTGGGCATGGTGCCTTTAGTACCACTGGGCCTGGTGCCCTTATTACTACAGTGCCTGGTGCCCTTCACTTTACTGGGCCTGGTGCCCTTAGTACCACTTATGGACCTGACTTGCCCTTCTTATTACAGGTCTGGATGCCCTCACTGTACTGGGCCTGGTGCCCTACTTACTACTGGGCCTGGTGCCCTTCACTTTGCTGGGCCTTGCGCCCTAATTACTACAGGACCTGGCTTGCCCCTTTCAGCACTGGGCCTGACTTGCCCCTTTTAATTGGCTGGGCCCCTTTAAATCTATATGGCTCACTAAGTCTGCTGTCCCTTGTCTCTGCCCTATTCTCTGCCCTCCTCATAAATATTTAAAGGCCTTCTCTATGTCCTGAACTGATAGCCCCTCCCTGTGGGCGTCACTCACTCCCACCCCTCCCAAATACCAAATTAAGGGCCCTTTCACCCAGTTCCCCTGCAGTGCTCAGCTGCTCCTGCTGTGCCTACAGTGCATTTCTTTTTAATAAATAAAAGGCAGTCCTGGTATTAGAAGGTGGTGGTTAGCACATTAGGACATGCTGCCGCCAAATGACCACTCCTCGGAACACCGGAGGCTGGATCCGGAGGTGGGAGGCATACAGGCAGTTGGAGGGAATTGCAGGCAGTGCAGCAGACATCAGGGGGGCCTCTGGAAGGCCGACAACACAACCAGCTATGTGGCACTGGCAAAGCCACTGTTGAGGGATGGGGAAAACTTTTAAAATAAATTAGGGGTTTAAAACAATAAAACAGACAGGGCTCTCAGCCCAACAGCCACACCAGATGTTTTTTTCTTTACTTTCAGTGCCCCAATGGCACCACTGACCACGCCATACAGCTTTTCAGAATCTTCAGGTACTGGAGGCAGAACAGGCACGCAGGCAAGTCCTCAGGGATGTCTTCATCATCAGTTAAGCCTTTTCCCTTGTCCCCTTAACTTGCTGCGTCCCCTCTCCTTAACAGCTTCCCAGGAACTCTCTTAAAAAAACAGTTGAAATTTTTAAAACCAGAGCTTCTGGTTCTAGAATGGTTGGAGTGGAATGCTGTGCATGAGCAGCTCAGCACAGCATTCCATCCAAGCCATTGTTGATTGACTGCATTTAAATCTATTATTTTTTTACATTATGTAGTGCACAGGGCACCTTACTGGGTATCTGGGGGAAACGGGGGTTAACTGGGGACTTGCAGGGGATATCTCTAACTTTGGCATCTTACAAGCCTAGCTAAAAAGCACCTACTTAAAGTGCTTGGAAGATCCAGATACAGTGAATATTCCCTTGACCTGAAATGTCTCTCCCTCACCATTGATGAAGTCCTACCCCCTTACCAAAATTCTCAACCTTTACCTCATGCTTTCCCAGTTCCCCCTAGAATGGAAATTGACAGAGGTGACCCCAATTCACAAAAGTGGTGACAAGACTCTTCCTAACAACTACAGGCCTATCTTCATCCTTCCCCCTCCTCCAAAGTTTTGGAATGAATAGTTGCTGATCAGCTTATACAGTACCTTGAAAAACACAATCTGCAATGTTCCCAGCAGCACGAGTTTTTAAAAGGGCACAGCACCACCACTGTGCTCCTCAAATTCTCTACCTACATCCATCATGCCCTGGATCAGGGCCAACTGGTCAGCACCACCTTCATCGACTTGACAAAGACTTTCATCACTGTCAACCACTCCCTGCTGATTGATCAATTATCACTACTAGGTCTTTCAATTGACACTACCCGCTGGTTTCAAAGCTACCTCAGCAAGCGTATCCAACAGGTTAGGATTGGTGAATCCCTCTCAATCTCTCTTCCTTTCTGCTCTGGAGTTCTCCAAGGATCCATCCTGGGTGCCATGTTCTTTAGCATATTCTTGAACAAACTCCCTGCCTCCTGCCAGGACTGAATTCTACTGTATGCAGATGATGCAGTAATTGTCACATGTCACACAGACCCCTCTCTCTTACAGCCACAGCTGCAGAAAGGTTTTATGAAAGTTGAAGCCTGGTTTAGATCACTCAAACTAATCCTTAATTACCAAAAAACTAAAACTATGTTCCATGGAACCCACAGTAAGTATAAGGACAGAGAACTGATAATCAGAAATTGTGTGGGCATTGCCCTGGAGCAGGTGGACCTATTGAAATATTTGAGTGTGACCCTTGGCTGCACTCTGTCATATACCAAACACATTGATAACATCTCAAAGGCATTGAAAACCCACATAGGGCTGTTATACAAGCATAAGCACTGCTTGGCAGTTGAAGTCCTAAATCTTGTTATTCAGAGCTCAGTAACCTCAATAATTGACTATGGGCTCATGATCTATGGATCAGTCACTGACACTGCCCTCTGGCGCATAGCATTAGCCCTTAACAAGGCCTGTTGGCTTATCACCTCAGCCACCCGCCTCTCTCACACATATGATATCTACAAGCAGGCAAACTGGCTCCAGCTTTCCAGCAGACTAAAATACCAGACCTGCATCCTAGCTAAAAAGACCTTCTTGGATCTCATGCCCTCCCGGGGTCCAGACTATGCTGAACTCTCACTGTGTCCCTGTCTAACCAGAAGGACAGATAGTCAAACATTTTCCATACCTCGCTGCCAGACTACAAAAACAGTCCTACAATGTCAGAGCCTCAAACTGGTTCAACTCCCTTCCATCAGAAATTACCAACATTACCACGCTAGGTGCTTTTAAGTGCAAACTATGTCAGCATCTTGTGGCAAGTACCTCTTGTGACTGCTTCACATAACCTGTTCCTGGTCAGGCTCCCCCTCATGCTTCCCCTCCCACCCTAACTCAACGCCCAGTCAGCTCCTCTTCCTTCCCCCGCTCGGTCTGTTTTCACCCATTCCCTGATGCGTGCTCCTTTATAACAGAGCCCCCCTCACCTTTCCCTCTCCCTCATGGAGTTACACCTCTAGCCCTCTCCCCTTCTATCCCCCAGCACCCCTTTCCATGCTACCCTCTCAACACCTTCCCCCCTTGCTTGCCACCATTTCCACTCCATCGCGATCTTCTCCTTACCCTGCTCCCTCTCTTTATTTCTCAGTCTGCCACACATCCTACACCCAGTTCCCCTACCCTTTCCCTCTTATCTTCCCCCCTACCCTGCTCTCTCATTATCTCTCAATCTGTCACACATCCTACACCCACCTCCCCTACCCTCTTCCCATCTTAATAATTCACCATTCTACCACACTTCCCCATCCAGGTCCTCCCTTTCCCGCCTACCCCTTACTCTCACCTTCCCCTCCCGACAATGCTCTTTGAGCTGCTTTCCTCCTCCCTCCCTTACCTAAGTAACTGATTAACTGTTGTTGCTCTCTGCACCTGTTATCTACTGCCTCTACTCTAACCTCTCATGTTTCCCTGGGCATAACGTTGTACAATGCCTAGTGTACTGTTCCTGTTTTATAATTGCTTGCTCTATAATCCTAGACAATGCCATTGGCTGCTCCTATTGTTCACCTTACTGTTTGTAACACATTTTTGTTAAATGGATGTCTACTTGTCTTTGTTCCAAGACATGGGATCTTTGTAAAAGAGCCATTGGCTCCAGGGTGTAATCCAAAATCCTAATAAAGAAATAATTATTAAATAAGATGTTTTATTAGGGTTATTTTGATTTTAGTGGGATTGCTGTAACCAGCAGTCAGGATGTGCTGGGGATATCAGCTTACAAGGTGCAGCTACTCCATGGCCCACCTCTGTGACCTTCACCCCTTCAAGCTCCCCTCATTACCTGCAGAAACATATAGAAGATGCAGGGTTTTGGGGATTGCTCACGGGGTGGGGTCTGTGTGAGTAGTGCCAGTGAGTTGTCGATTTGGGTGGTGAGGACCAGGAAGCACCCTGGGGTAAAATGGGAGTTGGAGAGGGGTTCTCCTTGTCTGATTCCCATACCCAAGGGCTTCACCTCCGGTAGTGGGTAGGTAACTGATCCAGCAGTCTCCCCTCATCCTACTTGGACTGTGCTTTTCAATGCCAAGTTGATAAGAAACAAGACTGCTTTAATAGCTGACTTGATTTCCTCAGTACACCTGGCTTGCATCATGGAGACCTGGTTGGATGAAAATGTTGCTGCCATTTTGGAGGCAGCGGTGCCAGCTGGGTACTCTGTGATACACACCCTGAGGAAGGATCACAGAGGCAGGGGTGTAGCCATTTGTTTTAAAGCCAGCCTTTGCCTCACGGTGCTACCAGTGGGTTCTACCAGGTAGTTTGAGAGTGTTGTCATGAGAGGGGGTCTAGGCACAGGATACAGGATCCTTCTAATTTACCACCCGCCAGACATAGAAGGAATTCCTGTGGGAGGTCAGAGACTTCATTGCTGGCCTGGTGTTAGAGTCCCCCAGATGGTTAATTCTGGGGGACTTCAATGCCTGGGTTGATGACAGACTCTCATCTTTCGGATGTGACCTCCTGCAGAATATGGAAGCTCTGGGCCTGTCACAAGTTGTCACCTCAGTGACCCGCTTGCAGGGCCACACATTGGACCTGGTGTTCTGTCTGGATCTTGGGGTCATTGACCTCAAGATTGATCTGATCATTTGGTTGGATCATTGCTCCATGAGGTTCATGTTTGGGGCCCCTCCTCAGGCTCCATCCTCTGTGGAGATGGTCTGGTACCAACCTTTATGGGGATTGTCCCCAACAGGATTACAGGTGGTGCTGGATCTCTTGAGTGTGGAGACTACGTATGCGACCAGGCTGGAGGAGGCAGTATTGACCTATAATAGGGCTGTTGGTGTGGCATTTTACTCAATTTCACCCATCCATGTGAGGCTTTTATCTACTCACTCTAGGCCTCCTGGTTTGATTGAGAGCTTAGGGAGTTAAAGACAAAGGGTTGGAGGTTTGAGCAGTGCTGGAGAAAATCTGGAAGAGATCTGGACTGGAGGTCAAATTGGCCCTGAGGTCACAGTATTGGAAGATCTCCCAAAAGAAGGCAGTTTTTTTTTGTCAAGGGATATTACTGCAACAAGGAACAGACCAGCTCAGCTCTTCCACACGGTGGATGGGCTATTACACCCAGCTTGTCTCCTTGTGGGACGAGCAGGTTCTAGCACAAGGTGCAAAGAGTTTGCTCTGTTTTTGGCCAACTACGTGCCCTTTATCAGGGCTAAGATCTCTTCCACTATCACTCAAAGGGCTTGTGGGGTTCAACTTGAGGCATTCTGGGGCATCCCTCTTGTATGGGCTGAGTTTGATACGTTTGGAGTGGATGAGGTGGCTGACATAGTCTAGAGGCTCTGACCAACATATTGTGATCTTGACCCAGGCCCAACCCAACTTTTGCTTGGATGTGTGGACCTGATTGGATCTGGGATTGCTGGAATTGTCTGGAGTTCCATTGACAGTTGGGTCTTTCCTATGGCATTGAAGGAGGCCTTGGTTAGACCCCTACTGAAGAAATCCTCATTGGATCCAGAGTATCTAAGCAACTACAGACCGGTCTCTAACCTCCCATTTTTAGGGAAGGTTATAGAGAAAGTGTTGGCCATCCAGCTCAAGACACATCTGGCCTCCTCCACCACTTATGAGTGTTTCCATTCTGGGTTTAGATCCTGGCATAGCACAGAAACTGCACTGGTGAAGGTGCTAAATAATATCCCTAATGGCCAGAGATAGGTGAGAGCGTATCATCATATTCCTCATCAATCTCTTGACTGTGTTTGCCACTGTGGACCATGAGGTGCTGCTGGACTGGCTGCGGAACTAGTGTGGACTGACAGGAACTGTCATCTCCAGGTTTAGGTCCTTCCTCATGGATAGAGTGTAAAGGCTGATGATGGGGTTAGCATCATCTAGCCTGATGTCTTTATGCTGTGGAGTTCTGCAGGGGTTGGTCCTGTCACCCTTGTTGTTTATGGAGTATATAATGCCATTGGGAGAAATTATTAGGTGGTATGGGCTGCATTTTCATTGTCATGCTGATGATACTCAGCTATACTTGTCCTGTGCACCTGGAAACCAGATGGTGGCCTTAGTGTTTAACACCTGCCTGGAGGAGATCCAGAACTGGATGACTCACCACTGGCTATGACTCAACTCAGACAAGATGGAAGTACTAGTGATGGATCCAGGCCATTGCCGTGATGAAGGGGAATTTGGAGACCCCCCCCCGGGCTGGTCCCAGGGGGGTGTTCCCTTAGTACCCTCTGTTTGGGTTAAGGATGTAGGCATGGTCTTTGATGATGGCTTGACACTTGATGCACAGGTGTTGGCCATTGTCAAAAGTGGTTTCTACTATCTGAGGAACATTGCCCAGATCCAAGACCTAATACCAGCTGATGACCTGACCACCCTGGTGCACACCTTTGTCACATCCAGGCTGGACAACTGCAATGCCCTGTTCCTGCAAATATCTGGAGGAAATCTCCACTGCCTGCAGCTGGTGCAGATTGTGGTGTCTAAGCTGTTGACTGGTGTTTTGAGATTTGACCATGTCACACCTATCCTCCACGAACTGCACTGCCTGCTGGTAAGGTGGAGGATTGCCTTCAAGGTCAGATAATTGACCTATAAAGCCCTGCATGGGAGGGGGACAGCCTACCTGCAAGACCTTCTGGTTCCTCACTGCCCATCTTGGGCTCTCCATTCCTCCGAGGGTTGCCTCCTTGTGGTACCCAGGGCTAGATTGTGGCATTCGGGGGACTGTGAATTCTCAGTTGCCATGCTGACCCTGTGGAACTCCCTGCCAAGACATCTAAGGGTGGCATCACTGGCAGAAACCTTTAAAAAAGGCTTAAACATTTTTTTATTCAACCAGGCATTTGTTTTGAGCTGAAGAGTGATAGATGAACTGACTTCTGTTTTATTATGGAATGTTTTAATGAATGATAGATAGAATTGTATATTGATCTCTGCATTATGCTTTGAGGTGTGTCATCAGTTTTGTATGGATTGTTTTTAAATACTGTTAAGAGCTCCGAGTCTCCTTGAAGGGGCGCTATATAAGTAAAGTTTCTAACTGTCTGTCTTTCTGTCTGTCTGTCTGTCTGTCTATCTATCTATCTATCTATCTATCTATCTATCTATCTATCTATCTATCATGCCTAGAGTTCATGCTCCTCCCACCTGGTTGCTTTGCAATAGTACTGTACCTAGTTCCTTGTCCTGATGCATACCAACACAGTTCTGATTTTGGTGAGTAGGGTGGGTGGAAGGAGATTGCTTCTAGGCAAACTATGTACAGTCTTGATTCTGGTTTATATTTTAATTAATTTAAACTGAAACTTTTTTCAGATAATCAGTTATCAAATCGACCTCCCCTCAAAAAATCTCTTAATTGTAAGTAATTATTTTAAATTAGACTATGGCCATCACAAATCCTACAATCTGATTTGCCAAGACACGTGTCTAGCCATGAATAAATCTCAGCACAACCCCCACATCATTTAACAGCTGTCCAGCTGACTAGTTCACAAAAAGCATCCAAAGTCACTGCACACTGTACCTTTTCAAAAACATTCCAGCAGCCATTGTTCCCCTGAAAAGCTAATGCCCAAATCTACTAGAAAACATAAAGAACATTAACAGCCTAACTTCATCTCATTTCCACCAGCAAAATACTACAAATTGCAACCCAAACATGTCAGAAAAAAAAGAAAGAAAGAAAAACCTAAGTCAAATTCCAAACAAGAAATAACTACACACTTGTCACTCCCAAAATCAACAAACTGTGGGCACAGCTTCTGAAAACACTCCCAGTCCTCCTGCTCTCTTTCTCTGTCCAGTATCTGTCTCCAGAATGCCACAATATGCCGATTTTGTCTCTGATGCTGTGTCCCTCCCTCCTGCTTTCACTTGTTTGCCCCCCTCTCATTTTTTTAGACACCTGAACATGGTAGTATTCCAGGTAAAGAGACCTTCACACCAATCTGGTCTCACACTTTTCGCTTCGATGTTCTGAGCCCCCTCCCCACACCTCTGTCAGCTCAATTATAAAATCATGCTCTCTTTTTTTCAAATAGCTGACGACCATAGCATGAGAGAAAGAGAGAGAGAAAGACAGAAGGAGACCAACACACCGATCTGGTCTCCACTCCCATGTGTACTCTGTCTTAAAAATCTCAATTCTCTTTAAAAACCAAAAAACTGCCAATTTGTTTTCTGTAACAAGACTGTACAGCATTAAGAGAGAGAGAGAGAGAAACACACTGATATGGTCTCTGCTTCCAACCCCTTTTAACTTTCTGCTCCAAATAAAACTGACATTCAGAGCAGAGAAAAATACTCTCCAATCTAAAAACAAACCTTCTTAATGAAGACGGCAGCATATGGGCACTGCCAACATTTGGGCACAAAGAAAAACACATGCTGTACAGTGAATTTCAAACCTCGCCAATCCAGTCACTGTTCCACTTGTTACATGAGGTCCCTGCACCCTTATTGGTACCCCAAGAGGTACACCGTAGACAGCTAGCATTTAGACATATGTTAAACTAACATATACGCCTATGGGCATCTACCATGTAAGAGTAGATGTCAGGATATGTATGCATATTATTGTTATACACTTTGCTTTCTAGTACATATATGTATTTCAAATGTATTTCTTGCTTATTAGATGTTGGGACACCTGTGTCCTTGTAATGATTATATATATATATATATATATATATATATATATATATATATATATATCTACACACACACAGTATATAAGCTGGCATTGCCACCTTTTGATGATTTGGTCTACTACACTGATATATGTAGAACTGTACTCTTTTGTTTCACAAAGTGATGACTACTACAAAATTGTATAATGTTATCTTGGACAGTGGAGCCACCTCTAATTTAGCCAATAGTGCTCATCTCTGTAACTAGAAATGTTTCTATCTTACAGTAACCATAGTAATTATCATAGATATATAATATGAGACATTACGTCTTCTACCTCGGAGATCCCAAGAGACACAAAGACTCCTTGAGGTATAGGGAATGCTTAGCATTGGCTCCCAGTTCGTATTGGTAAGAACTGCTTAGGGCAACTGTAATTATCCTTTTTGGCAGTAATAAACAAGTTTATTACTCTTATGCAATGTGTTTGTGATTCCTTGCATTCCCAATATTGCCAAGAACCTGTGAGTGTGGTTTAGATGTCCTGATAATTGGTGACCGTGTGCAGGAAATATCTGGTGTTTGCAAAGTTTCGCTTGTTGCTTTGAACTCTCCCCTTGCCAACGGGGACTGTAGGTGTGCATTGCCACTTCACCTTTCCTGTTTTAAGACCACTTTGTAATCACTTGCAAAGTCTGGCTGCTTTCTGGGTGTGGGTGATGTCGACTCGACCTACTCCATGGCAGTTTTGAATTGCAAGCTTACAAGTGTACAGTAGCCTGACTGCGTATAAAGTGCTCCTGCTGTGGATTGATTCACAGCACAGCGCCTTTTTCACAGTTTGATTTTTCGTTCCTTCCCACACAATGGCCACCGTATCAAATATCTGCGCAGAACTGAGACTCGATGTCTCCGGCTGTCTTTACCTCCCATGGAGGATGGGTGGACTTCATATGGGATGCAAGTCAATCCGAAAACCCTATACTGGGGATTTCAACCCAGTACACTGAGACAAGACAAACAGCCAATAAGCACCAAGCTAAAGGGCTGTTGGTCACAGATTTCTATGCTGTTTTGGAAGCCTCCAAAGCGAGGTTTCGAACCCTTGAACTGCAAATCTCATCTCTTAAGCAAGAGATGGGTTTGCAGGAAATGGAATGTGTGAGATTGCAGCAGAATTTGGAGTCTGAACTTCAAACTCTGTGAAATGAAGAGGATTCCCTCTTGCATCATTCTTCTCAGGCAAGCGAGCAAGAAATTTGTATGTTGAAGCAGGAGTGTGAAAGTTTGAGACAGGATAAAGGACAAGCTTTGAATATGAATGACTTGTTAAGTAGAATGAATGAACAGTTGAGTGGGGAGTTGGGAGAGCTACAGGAAGAGATAAACCAGGTACGTAATGACTTAGAATTGGCTACTAGGGACAATCGCAAATTGAGTGCCGTGTATAGAGTGTTGCAGAAACAAATGCAAGATGAGATTGATATGAATGTTGCAAATGTGAGTCATGCAGAATGTGAATCCAAGATGGCGAAACTGCGCCATCAGCAGGAGGTTCTGGCTGGACATGTTAAGGTGCAGGGAAGCGTAGCCCCTGCCTTAACTACGTCATCTGAAGGGGAGGTCTCAGATGATGACATCTCACAATACAATGCCCAGTCACACCCCTACTATGGTCCAGAGACCCCGCCCCACCATCCACAACATGGTGGATCCCCGTTACACCCACACCATGTTATACATCGTCGATGTCATGACGTGCATCATGGGTGATGCCAACATGGTGACCCCCATGATGGGAGGGAGCAGGCCCAGGCCTAGTCCCAATGGCTCAACCGGTAGCCATCATTTCTGTGGATGATAAGGAGGAGATTGAGAAAATGATAGATGCCACTTTAGGCAATGTGACCCTACCTGATCAGAGCAAACAGACCCTCCAGACACAGATGCTACAGGAGGCTGCTACTCAGGAGGGAATGGTTCATACTGTGGTGGAGGCCACAGCTCAGGCAGTCCTAGATGGTGCCCGAGGCAACCTACCTCCACCTGATTGTCTCAATAATCCCCTACAGATGGCCTACTCTGTTCAACAAATAGCAGACAGTATCGGTCGGATGAGCCCGTCCGACAATCTCAGCTGTCACTTGGAAAAGGTGCATGCTAAATGTGAAATGCTTAGTCTTGCTGCAGACTACAAGGTCCAGATCCTACGCCAGACCATTGATCCTGGACTATGGACCAAACTCCACGATGCCATCTGCCAGGCCGTCAACGCCACCTTTGATGAGGTTGCAGCTGAACTTATTTCTGCACACAGCCCAGGTGTAGTAGGAGTGATGCTTGCATACCCTGTAAAACAGAATGCAAAGGAAAGTCCAGTGACTTACCACCAGAGACTCTGGATGGCCTACCGAGCAGGAAAACAACTCTCACAAGAAGCTGTGGATGTAGATTTCATCGAGTGTAAGACCTTGTTCCTTAGGAACATGATCCCTGCAGTAAGGGAGAAGGTAGAGCCAACCACCTATCCCGCCATGGAAAGGTTTGCCGACATCCTTTGGAAAACCAAAAGAGTTTATCAACTCTACATCCATGATCTGGGCTCCGGTTCCAAGAATGTAGCTGCCGTGGAGCCTACCCCAGAAGGCATGACACACTACATGATGGAAGGGCAGGCTCAACACAAACAGCCCCTCCCCGCAGACAACCAACACACTTAACAGGCCCAACAACAACCACATCAACAGCAGCAGCAACGACAACAGTGGGGTGGGGACCAGAACTATCACAAGAATAAGAAACATCATAAAAATAACAAGGGTAAACAACAACAAAGAACAGGCCCTTCATATAGGGAGATAGCCGAAGAAAATCGGAAGTTCAGAGAGCTCCTGGGACAAGTCTGTTCTGTAGCAGATGCCATTCCCACTCAGACCCTTGCAGCCATACAACTGGGAATCCAGGCCCTGACAGGCCATGGCGACACCGGAAGTACAGGCCTTAACCCAGAAGCACCTCCCTATATAGCATCAGTGCAGCATGGTGAAGTGGGTCACAGGAGCCAGGCCCAACCTCTCCATGCTTCCTCCAGTACAGATTGACAATTATAGGCCCCAGTCCGGATTGTAAACAAGCTGGTCTTGGATACAAATGGAAGGCCCTGCACTAAGGGCAAGTTTGGGGGCCGCCTACTTACAGTGTTACTGGATACAGGTGCGGCTGTGTCTGTATTACATGATGACCACCCAGATACATCTCCTTGGTCCACTGGATGGAGGACCAACATGTCAGGAGTAGATGGTGCTAGGTTGCCTGCATACCGTTCTCTACCTTTACCTGTAGAGTTAGGACACCTGAAGGCCTCTCACACCTTCCAACTAATGGTATTACACAATCATCCTAGTATCATCAGAACTGACTTCTTTGCACCACATAGCCGTGTGGTGGATCTAGCCAACATGCTACTGATCCAGATTCAGGGCCAATACCATACCACTTTGACCCCTGATTCACATGTGGTGGAAACAATATCTGCCAACAATAAAGAGTATGAAGTCATAGATTTGTTCAAGAACCATGAGCTTTTCCCAAAGCTCCTCCCCATTCTACAAAGAAATTTGGAAGCATTTGCTACCAACAAGCATGACTGTGGCAGAATGCACTCTGTCATCGAAGTGCCAGGCCCAGCCCATGAGAGGCAAAGGCAGTATTCTTTCCCACCTGAGGCCTTGCCTTCTCTTAGGGAAATAATAAAATCTCTCCTCAACCAAGGTGTAATCAGAACATGGGTCTCTACTGCCAATTCCCCATTGGGGCCTGTAAAAAAAAAACACAGGTGCCTGAAGACTTACTGTTGACTACAGGAGACTGAACCAAATCACCCCTAGTTGTGCTCCAACTGTAGCCTCAGCACCTGATGTGCTACAACTTCTGGCCCCTGACCAAAAATGGTTCAGTTCCTTGGGCATCTCCAGTGGTTTCTGGTCACTGCCATTGGCCCTGAAGAGTCAATATAAGTTTGCCTTCACTTTTGAAGGTAGACAGTACACATGGACCTGCTTACCACAGGGATTCCAATACAGCTCATCCCTGTTTGTTCTGCACATGATTGATGCCCTTGAGGGTTTCTCTACCCCCCCCATGTCTCTTGCAGTATGTGGACAACCTGCTGTTGGCAACAGCCACACAGAAACAACACTTGGATCTCTAGGATGAATTATTGACTCTCATCCAGAGAGCAGGTCTCAAATGTAACCCAGCAAAAGCACAACTATGTCAGAAAGAGGTACTCTTTCTGGGCCTGAGATTAACTGATCAAGGCCAAAGCCCTACCTGGAAGAAGATACAGGGATTACAAGACTTGCCATTGCCCACCAGTGTGGCCACTTCTAGGAGGTTTCTAGGTATGGTAAACTATTCCAGAGATTTTATTTGTGATTTTGCTCAGAAGGTTGCTCCTCTGTATGAGTTACTGAAAAAGGACATTCCCTGGACTTGGGATCCCATTCACAACCAAGCTGTGATGTCACTGAAACAGGCTTTGGCCTCGGCTCCAGCTCTGGTCAACCCCAACCCAGCACTGCCATTTCATCTGGAGTGTGCCACCTCTGACATAGCCATGTCAGCAGTGCTGGCCCAGAAGGTTCATGGCACTCTGAGGCCCACTGCATATGCATCACAGCTCTTGACCCCAGTGGAACAGAAGTACAGCCTTTGTGAAAGGAACCTTCTGGCCACCTACTGGGCTGTCAAGCACTTTCTGTATATCATTGGGTACTCTCCACTGATCACTAACACAAACCACACCCCAACTACCTTTCTGCTATCAGACAGAGTGAAGGATGGGTCAGTCTCTAACACTAGGCTGATACACTGGTCACTTCTTCTCCAGGATAGAGATATACAGGTACATCCAACCAAAATTCCATCCATGTTGGCACATGGACTCCTTTTCCAAGGAGAACCCCATGACTGTACACTGCAACCACCTGATCTTCCAGATCCGGGTCCTTTCCTCCCTGACATGCCACAAATACTTGAGAACACCTCATTGTATCATATTTTCACAGATGATTCAGCTTCCTACTATCAGGGAGAACAGATTGCAGGGATGGGTATCTTGGTGATTTATCCTTATGGTAACACTGTTAAAATCTCTAAGCATTGCAGTGTGGCATCATCACAGTATGCCAAGATGGCAGTGGTGGCCTGTGCCCTCGAGTTCATCCAGCATGGGACTGAGGATACCATCATCTTCATAGACTCTAAATGGGTTTGTTGTTCTCTTACAGAATTTCTCCCTTTCTGGCAGAAGAACTCCTTCCTCTCGTCTGATGGTAGTCCAGTGAAGCACAAAGAACTGGTAATCTACATACACTCACTGGCACAAAGGTTTGCACACAAACTCTATGTACACAAAGTTAAAGCTCATTCCATACATGACCCCTATCATGCCTTCAATGACACAGCAGACACCCTTGCCAAGGAAGGGACCCGAGGGGGAGACACCTGGATGATGGACCATCCAGAGGCCACAGCGGCTGTACACACATCAGCAATCAGAAAGAAACCTGAACCCTTTTCCCCCTTGAACCTCTCAGCAGCTCAGCATGCTGACTGTGAACTCAAAGAAGTGTTCAGATTCCTTGACTAAAGCATTGAAGAGAACCTGCTACCCATAACCCCTACCGGAGGCATGAAGGTAAGTTACACTTGTCTCCAGACGACAAGCTCATCTGGTACCAACCAGATGACACCACCACCATGTTGTGGGTGATTCCTAGACACCTCACATCTGAATTCTTGTACCAAGTGCATGACACCCCTATTGGGGTACACCAGGTAGTGGAAATACCCTCCAGAGGCTCAAGACCACCATTTGGTGGCCTGGTGTCACCAAAGATGTCAAACAGTACATAGACAACTGCCTTGTTTGTGCACACAATAATCCCATCCCCACCAAACAAAATGCCAGACTCCTACCACAAAGGCATTCTGGCCCTTGGCATGCCCTTCAGATTGATTTTATTGGTCCCTTGACCAATAGCAGCAGAAACAACAAGTATGTTCTTGTGGTAACTGACCTTTTCTCTAAGTGGGTTGAAGCTTTCCCCATTAAGACATGTACTGCTAAAACCACTGCCAAAATCCTGGTAGAACAGATTTTCTCCAGGTAGGGCCTACCTCTCAAGGTAGACTCTGACAAAGGAACCAGTTTTACAGGTGAGTTGATGAAAGAAGCACTTGAACTCCTCGGAGTCCACCAGAAGTTCCACATTCCTTATCATCCACAATCTTCAGGTCAAGTAGAAAGAGCCAACAGATGGATTAAGCAAATGCTTTCCAAATTCATTGAGGACAATCCCAAGACCTGGGATTCCCTGTTGCCGTTACTCCTTATGGCAATTAGGGCTACACCCTCAGCCACCACCCAGCTGACACCCTTTGAGGTAATCACTGGAAGACAAATGATATTACCTGAACACTTGTTGTTTGACCTGTATATCCCCACAGCAGACCGCGTGTCTGTAGGCCAATATGTGGAAAAACTCAGACAAGACCTCATACACAAACACTTGTATGCTGTCAATTGCATGGGCAAGGCCCAGCAACAGTCCAAAATACAGTTCGACAAACACGCACAAGAAGTGGATTGGCAAGTTGGAGATCAGGTAATGGTCCTCAGATTTGCATATCCCACACACTCCTTCTCCAATAAGTGGGAAGGTCTCTACCCCATTGTCGACAAGATCAGTCCGTCAGTCTATCAAGTTAGACTCTTGCACAACAATATACTGACTGACAAATGGTTATATGCAAACCAGTTGAAACTGTATAAAGGAGTATAATTACTTTTCCTCACCCCATTGGGTGGAATAGTACTAACCTACTAATGTTTAATTTTCCTTTTCAGATACACTGACAAGATGGCTATCTTGTTCCATTTTCTCCTCATCTCAGTAGTTATCCCCTGCATCCAAGGCACGGTAAAGCACCTCCTTCCTCACCTTGATCCTCCAATGTCTGCCCCAGAGGTAGTTTCCATCAATATTCCTGACAATTTTATTACTGTCCAGGAAGGTTCTGATGCCTACCTCACTGCCTCGGCTGTTGCTCCTGACAAATGTACCCTACAAGTTGAGTGGCAAACAACATCTCAAGGACAAATTCTCCCTGTGGCCAAGCTCTCCATGGGAACTTTCCATGATTGGCCCAACGCTAAATTATCCTTTAATGGTTCTCTGTCCTTGCTCCAAACTGGTCTTAGACATTCTGGTTTATACAATATTACTGCCTTAATTGATCTCTCATATTGTAATTCTTTGTCTAAGGACTCTGCCAGGAAATTTTGTGCTGTACACAACATGGCCTCTCCTGCCATGTATCTTTCCGGGTTACCCTCCACTGAGAAACAGCTTTTGGAATGTCCAAAGCATAATCCTGGTCCTAGTAGTGGTCTTACATCCACTGCACTACCTGATACACTTATTAAAAACTTACAATTTATGCATATACCTGTTTTGTT
Source organism: Neoceratodus forsteri (assembly GCA_016271365.2). Lineage (NCBI taxonomy): Eukaryota > Metazoa > Chordata > Ceratodontiformes > Ceratodontidae > Neoceratodus > Neoceratodus forsteri. The sequence goes on from CM057456.1 coordinate 358,140,748, forward strand.
TAATTTGACTTACTGGAATATGAAAGAATTTGGTATGTGTCATACTACTAGCACTTCAGCATTTTACAGTACTTTATTGCTTGATAGTTTAGCAGCTTTTCAGATTCATACTCAAGACCCTATTGCCGGGGTACACACCACTCAGCATAGAAGCAACTTCAGGAGAAAACCCAATCCTGATGATCAAAGTCATAAACGTAATACACGTGAGGTTGACAGTTCTGATGTCACCAGTGCCACAGGAACTGTAACAGGTCTTTTTGGTACAGCTATGTTTATTTAGAATAAGGCAGACATTGCTGCTATCAAAGCTCATTCAGCTAAATTCCAAACTGGTTTGGTGAATGATATTTTACCCCCATTATTGCATGGTGTGGAAGAAAGATACACTGTCTATAACATGCACAACATTGCTAAGGTATTTACAGACTCTAAGAATAAGATGAACACACTCATTGCACAGAACAACAAAGAAGCAGAAAAACAATACATTGCTAGAGAAATTCTATGCTCAGCCTATGGCTCATACATTATGACTACCATCAACAATCTCTTCCGTGATCTAGAATATGGAAGGATCTCTGGTATAATACATGACAGACGTATTTCTAAATGGTACTGTCCATGATGTAAGGCCCCTAGCTGTATTGCTATGTGTATGCAACAATCTTTAACTATTCCTCTTTCTACAGCTAGGAATCTGGATTTCGTGACCAAACACCCTAACACTGGTCCATGTTTTACTTCTAAGAAATGTTCTATCAAAGATACAATGTTTGTTTCTTTTACTGTCTCTTTACCATGTTTTGATCCCACTACAGCTTTGTTCGACAAGCTGGCTTCAGTTCACTCCATCAGGCACCTTGATGATGACATCTATAGAGAACACCTGGACTTGCCTCCTCTACTGGTCTTTCATCCTTTCCTGGACACCTGGGTTGCCCCGCACACAGACAGCTGCACTAAGAAGGGCTATATTTACCTGTGTCGATGTGATGTATTTGATGTTATGAAACCTGTATGTGGTTATTCTAATGACAGTATTGATTGATCCTTTTCCATGGACGATGACATTGGCACTATGGCACAGATTTTTCAGACTCAACATTGGCTCCAGACAAACTTTATTAATTTTATCGAGAAGAGGTTCATTGCCTGTCAACACGGATTTCCAAGACCAGCTACACCTGCCCGGTACAGCTGCAAAAGTGGAGATTGCCTACTTGTTAAAATGCAATACAATTCTGATGGTGAATATTGCATCATCACTAATTATAAAAGTTACACATAAGGAACCCACACATGTGTTATTCATGCTCCTAATTTCTGTTTCATCCCCCATTAAAAGTCTGTCATTGGACATACCATTATTACCCCCGTCCCCCTTATGGACGATGATATCATTGATGGTAACCCTGATTATCTGCTCACCCTTTCTGAGTATTTACCATATTTTAATGTACACATTGATCCACTGACACGTACATTAAATTCTCTTTTAGAGAGAAAAGACACACACCTCATCCACATCAGTAATAATATTACTAAAGCTAACCAAGCTATTCTTGCACTTATTAATGATGGTGATATGGACGATGCATTAAATAACACTTGGTTAGAGATTACATTTAAAGGGTTTGTTATTATACAGGCATTTTTTATATTTTTCTTGATTATTATGCTTTGCTGCCTACAGCGCACACTGCACCAACACCGTGAGCAGCTGGAGTTCCTTTACAAGGCTCGTGCATTGGGTCTGTAAATGGCCCCTGCTCCCTGTCTATTTCCCTATTTTTACTGTGTTGCCCTGAGAGGCAACAAGGGGGAAAATGTTACACAAAGTCCCTGCACCCTTATTGGTACCCCAAGAGGTACACCATAGACAGCTAGCACTTAGGCATATGTTATACTAACATATAGGGCAATGGGCATCTACCATATAAAAGTAGATGTCAGGATATGTATGCATATTATTGTTATACACTTTGCTTTCTAATACATATATATATATATATATATATATATAATATGTATTTCTTGCTTATAAGATGTTGGGACACCTGTGTACTTGTAATGATTATATATATATAAGTTGGTATTGCCACCTTTTGCTGATTTGTACTACTACACTGATATATGTAGAACTGTACTCTCGTTTCACAAAGTGATGACTACTACAAAATTGTATAATGTTATCTTGGACCGTGGAGCCACCTCTAATTTAGCCAATAATGCTCATCTCTGTAACTAGAAATGTTTCTATCTTACAGTAACCATAGTAATTATCATAGGTATATAATATGAGACATTACGTCTTCTACCTCGGAGACCACAAGAGAGACAAAGACTCCTCGAGGTATAGGGAATGCTTAGCATTGGCTCCCAGTTCATATTGGTAAGAATATTATCCTTTTTGGCAGTAATAAACAAGTTTATGACTCTTATGCAACGTGTCTGTAATTCCTTGCATTCCTAATATTGCCAAGAACCTGAGAGCAAGGTTTAGACCTCCTGACACACTCTCCAATGTAAACTCTCTCTCTCATTTTTCCACAGATATACTGTACTACAGAATTTGTTGGCAGCTTGAAATGTTAGCTCAGTATACTGTCAGAACTTGTTCCCGGCCGTTTATATGTGCATTGCTGATAATGACAGACATTAACACATGCCAGCCGCAATAAACGGCCGTGGTTTTACAGTAATCTGTTTTATTGCCTAAAAGCAATCAGCAGCAATCAGCAAAATGAACTCCAGTAAACGTGCCATAGTTGCCATAGCTTTACTCACAGCTTGATACACAATGACCCCTTTTAATTGCTGATATGACTGATATTGCAATTGCATCTGTAACTGCTGTTGTAATAGCAGCTGCTGGTTTTAAATACTGGCCCAGCCACAGTCCTGCCCCAAGCCAGATTTTTTTTTTAATGTAGAGTACTTTCTGTCAGGCATTTAGCTACCATGTCTATACTGTGCTGGATCAACTCTAAAAAAGGTATTAAAAGAGATTACCCTCTCGATGTTGCTACAGTGTCTTCTGAACAGCGCAAATGAACTAGCCTTGACTCTGATACTGCAAATGCTGCGGCATGTGAACTGAGTGCCTGTAACTCACCTCCACAGAAAAGGTGCCACCCTTCCAGCTACACATCCTATACTGGTGAGGTTAGATATAAAACTGGGTGATATGCCACAGAAAAGGGGACCATAGCTGCAGTCCATTTTAAATACAGCAGCACAATTAATGAATCAACTGTCCAGAACTTTAAATCTGATTATAAAGCCATTCTTCAAATGTCAACTGACCCCACGGTTCTTAAACCCTTGCTGCCACAAAACCCAGAGGCAGACCTACCTTGCTTCTAGAGGAGGCCGAGGAAAAACTTTGTTGTATTATTTGCAGTCTTAGAGCCAAGAGAGCAGTAGTGAATGTACAGGTAGTGCAAGCTGTGGCCCTCGGAATAGTAAAAAGAAACAGCCCCCATGTACCTCAGCAAGATGTTTGCTACCGTTGACCACAACCATGTCATCCATAGTCTGTGCAACCTAGGAGCCACAGCTACTACAGCCCAGTGGTTCAGCAGCTACCTCTCAGGAAGAGTCCAGAAAATTAAGGTTAATGGACTGTTCTCAACTTTGTCCCCATCACCAGGGGTGTCCCACAGGGGTCCATTTTAGGCACTACTCTCTTTTCTCTCTATATCAACAATCTCATCTGTAATATCACTAACTCCAAGCTGCACTTCTTTGCAGACGATACAGTTCTGTACACTTCTAAACCAACCCTGTCTGAAGTCAGAGACACACTCCAAGCTGACTTTGCTCAGCTTGAACTGAATCTCATCAACTGAAAGCTTCTCCTAAATGCCAAAAAAACAAAGGCCATGTTCTTTACCCTTAACAATAACCCCCTCTTCTTCTCCAAATCTGCTAAATGCCTCTGTTACTACCCTCCTAGGGGAACCTCTCGAGGTGGTGTCTAAATTCAAATACCTATGTTTATGGCTCAATAGCAGGCGCTCCTTTAACACACACATTTACAATCTTACTAGCAAGCTCAAAGCCAGAGTAGGTTTCTTCTTCAGAAATAGGTCTCTCTTCCAGTCTGAGATTAGAACAAGGCTTGTCCAGACCACATTGCTGCCTCTTTTCAATTATGGGGACATAATCCAATACTCGACCTTGTCTACCAATCTGCACAAACTGGATGTCCTCTATCATCGAACCCTACAGTTCATCATGAAAGCTCCCTTCAGAACTCACTACTATGATCTATATGCAGCTGTTGGCTGGACATCACTCTCTACTAGGCGCTTGATACACCCAGGAATCTGGATGCTTAAAATCCTGCTGAATAAGCTTCTGGGATGTTTATTCCCCCTTGTCCATATCTCACATTGCACTTATTCCCTTAGGAAGTCAGACTTCATTCTCCTAGATGTCCCTAGGACACGTACCTCCCTCGGCAAGTGCGCTATCTCCTAAACCCTGCCTGCTGCTTGGAATAGCTTGCAGTCTGTCCTAAAGCTGTCTAGCCTTTTTTCAATTAACTTCTTCAAAGCCTTAACCACAAGAAAAATTAAAGTTATCTGCAGCTGCCACAAGTCCTAGCCTTGTCTCACACCTTTTCTCTCCTTGGTCTTTTCCTATCCACCCCACCTCTGCAGTCTCTTGCTTTCCCTCTTATCCTATCCCTCTTTGTCCACTTATTCCCTCCCCCCCTTCCCCTCCCCACCACCCTCCTCCCTTATCTTTTCTCTCCCAACCATCCCCACTATGCTACTCCTATCCTCCCAATATCTCGTCCTCCAGCACTTGACACCACCCTAACTTCCCCCCTTCCTCTTCATCTGCTGTTTCCCCTTGTTCCCCTTCATTATCCCCTTGTTCTCCCCCTTTCCTCCCTACCACCAACACACAGTTCCCTGCTTACTCCTCATGTATTATAGCATATTGTGTCAAATTTTCTACACTGGCACCATTGTTAGTCTGCTATGTACCAGGAGTTGTTGACTTGTAAATATCATATCTGTCATGTATACAGTGCATATTTGTACCCAATGCTAACCCTAGGTACCATGGCTGTATGTACTATACCTTTTCATTTCTCTGCTTATATCCCTAATATATGTTCTCAGGACCTCCTTGTGAATAAGCTGCTCAATGGAGTTTTTCCTGCTATAAACTTGAAATTGAATACTGACTGAAAATGGAGGAACTGTAACCATCACTACTAAAAGGGCCTGGGGCTTTCTAAACCAAATGGGGTATAGTCATAGGAAAGGCACCAAAGCTGCATGAAACCCCCTTAGATTTCATGAGGCTCAAATAAGGATTTTTTACACTGCATTTCTAAAGCCTCAGCCCAAGAGATGATACCACCAGAGCTCATAGTAAAACTTGATGAGGTGGGCGTCAATCAAGTCCCTGTGTCATAATGGACAATGGCAACTGCTGGGTCTAGACAAGCTGCCTTTACAGGATCAGGTGACAAACACCAAGTGTCCTTGGTGCTTACTTGCACACTTTCCAGGGATTTGTTGCCACCTCAGGTCATCTACTGTGACAAAACCACAACCTGTCTTCCAATGAACAAATTCCCCACAGATTGGTGTATAACACACTAGCCCAATCACTGGGCAAATGAAGAAACCACACAACAATACATAGCTGAAGTCCTTGTGCCACATCTGGAGAACACTAAGCTAACAATGGGGTTACTGAATGAGCAAAATGGCATCCTAATAATGGATCTTTTCTGTGCGCATACCATGCAAGCTGTACTTGAACAGCTAGAAGAGGCAGGTTACATACCTATTTTTGTGCCTGCCTCTTGTACAGACCTTTTACAGCCTCTCAACATCTCCCTAAACAAGCTTTTTAAGGAATACATGAAGCAATGCTTTACTGACTGGTACGCTGGGCTAATTTAAAATCAGCTGTCAGATGGTGCTGCCCATGTAAAACTGGATCTGAAAATGTCAAACCTGAAAGAAAAACATGCGATGTGGCTGGAGGCAAGTGTGAACAAACTCAAAGAAAGGAAGGATGAATGCACTCATGGAATTATGGAAGCTAGAATTTTCAGAGCACAGGATAGATGTCTGGACGTCCAAGTTGGTCAGTACAATACTGATAGTAGCAGCCGGTACTTCTGTTCAATTTTATGTTGCTCTAGTGCTGCTAGTACAGTAATTTTATTTTATTATCTGTACTGACCATATGAGCTTGATGTAATCATTTTGCTCTGTTTTAAAACATTTTTTAAATAGAAAACTTGATAGCTACTTGGAGCCCTAGCCATCTCTTAGCTAGGTGGAGGGGTTGTACTACGAGGCTTCCTCAGTACAGCCCAATTGCCTGACAATATACTCGTTTTAAATATATATTCTTTCACTGTTCCTTTTGTGCTTTTAGTTTTCAGTCACTAATATACCTTTATACTGTTTGTGGAGATATATCAGGATAACAAGTGCTGGGGTAAATGCGATTTTGCACGCGATTGGTAACTTAGGCTATAAATAGCCTGCCTCCTGCTGTGAGCGCTACTATCTGTACTGACCATATGAGCTTGATGTAATCGTTTTGCTCTGTTTTAAAACATTTTTAAATAGAAAACTTGATAGCTACTTGGAGCCCTAGCCATCTCTTAGCTAGGTGGAGGGTTGTACTCGAGGCTTCCTCAGTACAGCCAATTGCCTGACAATATACTCATTTTAAATATATATTCTTTCACTGTTCCTTCTGTGCTTTTAGTTTTCAGTCACTAATATACCTTTATACTGTTTGTGGGAGATATATCAGGATAACAAGTACTGGGGTAATCGATTTTGCATCGCGACTTCCGGGTAACGAGGCTATAAATAGCCTGCCCTGCTGTGGTGGGGTACGGGCGGGGTGTGCGCGCACATGTATTGCGCTAAGACGCAAGGAACACAGCGTCAGTGCATGTTATGCGTGTTGGGCATGTTGGCTATTCGGGATATTTTAGAGTTAGCAGTTGTTCCTAATATATTACTTATAGGGTAAGCCATCTATTTTAATTGTCATTTCAATATGGCCAACATTATTACATCTGATGGCAAGGTGGGTACTCAATGCATTCTCTGCCATATGTATGATTTTGATATGGGACCTGAGTTAATTACCACATTTATTTGCAATAAATGTATCAGAATAAAAGAACTTGAAAATGAGGTCATATTGTTTGATAAAAGATTATGTAGTTTGGAAAACAGTCAACAAGAAACAGCTAAAAGACTGTATACTACTGATATTCAAACGTGCTTAGATAGCCCTTGTAATAATATAGCCTATGATGTTATACAAACTCATAGCGAAATGGTATGTAGAATACAACCTACTGATGATCAGCTCTGTTCTGGAACATCTGGAATCAATAAGACTTATGAGTCTAACCAAACTGAATATGTTTCCAGAAAAAGACCTAGACTAGATGAAGTCAGTGAATCTGATAATGAATGGTTCACAGTTCAACACAGGAAAAACTTTTAAAAGGGGAAGAAAAGCAGATACATTTGTGTTACCAACTTATAATAAATACTTTTCTTTAACGAACTTTATGAATATAGATATGCAATCTGATGTAGCTTCTGAATCCTGTTCTTCAGATAAGCTAACCAATACTATTCCACAAATTAGTTTAATAAACAATTTAGTACATGGCGACCTTATTAATTTTATGGAAAACATTGGGGATGTAGAAACCATTGTAGAAGGAATTAACATAAATCAGGATGGTATCTGTACACCTGATATTTTTGTTTTAGGTGATTCTTTATTATCCAATTTAGATAGAATCATTTGTAATTCGGATAAGGCTGCCCACACTTTATCTTGCTTTCGTGGTGCTACAATTAGGGATATTGCTAAAATGAGTCCTAGGATTCTTGTAGGAAGTAAAGAAAAGACTTAGTCATTATTCATATTGGTGTAAATAATATTTGGCATCAGTCATCCCAAATGATTAAAGAAGCATATCTTGGATTGGCTAATATTTTGACCGAGATTGGGGTACATATTGTGTTTTCTGAAATTCTTACAGTTCCTGGGGTTAACATTACTCTGACTAACAAAATTAAACATATTAATTCATGGCTCAGAGCCTGGTGTCTTAAACAAAACATCAAATGCCTCACACATTGGGAACAGTTTGTTGATAACAAAGCATATTACGCCAGGGATGGCCTTCATCTAAATAGATTGGGTAAAGAGACTTTGGGCCTCAAAATCAATACATATATTGATGTTTTTTTAGGCAAACTCTCAATGTAGGTTCTGTTATGCCTATGCCAGTTAGTGAACCATTAGCTTTAGAATCTGACATTTCCTTAAAAAGAAATGAACAAAAAGTTAAGTTACTTTTATTAAATGCTAGGAGTTTGAATAATAAAATTAGCTAACTTCAAGCTGTATTAGATAATGAGGACATAGATATATGTGGTGTTACAGAAACATGGTTTAGAGATGACCACTGGGGTCATAACATTGATGGATATTCCTTATTTAATAAAAACCGACTACATTCCAAGGGTGGAGGAGTTGCAATTTATGTTAGAAATAATATTACTTGTTCAGAAGTAGAACTTGATATAGAACATCCTACTAGTTTAGATATTATATGGGTTAAAATAAATACCAAACAACTCCCATTAACACTAGGTCTATGTTATAGGCCACCATCTATGGTTACTGCCAGTAATGTTATGATGTGTGACTATCTCGAGAATATTAAATTCAAGACTGATATTATTCTCATGGGGGATTTTAATTTTCCCAATATAAATTGGTCAAATGGAACTGGTCTTGGTATGCAAGAAAAAAGATTTATTAGTACCATATCACATTTAGGACTTGACCAGTATGTTAGATCACCTACAAGGAATGATCATATTCTAGACTTAATATTCTCAAATATTAAAAACATTAATGAGGTAGCTAGCACAATGGCCCCATTAGGTAATAGTGATCATTTAATTATTAAATGGTCATTTAATCTTATTGTTAAAAAATCTTGTGGGAAAACAGAATTTAAAAATTTTTATAAAGTTGATTATAAGGCAATTAAGGATTACCTATCGAAGTGGAATTGGCAACATGAACTTACTGGCTTACCAGTTGAAAATATATGGGAAAGAATTAAAGAGGAAATTACATTTTGTATCTCTGAATGGGTACCAATTAGAATTAAGTATATTGGACAGAAGAGATCCCCACCTTGGTTTACTAGCGAAATTAGGTTAGTTCTAGCTAAATAAAAAGCATACAATAAATACAAGAAACACACTTCAGAACTTAATTGGTCTAAATTTAAGAACAAATCAAAAGAGGTTAAAAATTCTATTAGAAGGGCTAAGCAGGTTGTAGAAAGTAGCCTAATTAATCTACATCATGACAACAGGAAAAGGTTTTTCAATTATATTGGTTCCTTTAAAAACACTCCCGCTTCGGTTGGACCATTAAGAGTCGGTAATGTTGACATAAGTGATGAGTATAATATGGCAAATGAATTTAATAGATATTTCACTAGTATATTCAAGAAAAAGGGACAATTTGGTCATCTCAATCCATCTAATTCCGATCCTTTAATTGAATTTACAGTGTCAGAAACCTTTGACATCCTAAATTCTTTAAAATCCTCTACATCACTTGGGCCTGATGGAATACCAGCCATCTTTATAAAAAGTTTGTCATGGGAACTAGCTGGTGTATTAACCTATTTGTTTAACGAATCACTGCACAAGGGATATGTGACTAAGGATTGGTGTGATGCCATGATTATTCCTATACACAAATCTGGATCCAAAAAGGATGTGCATAACTATAGACCTATTAGTCTTACCGCCACAATATGTAAAATCATGGAAAGGTTAATTTTAGGCAAAATTAGTTCCCATATCTTGGATAAAGGTCTAATTGACACAACTCAACATGGCTTTCAACCTGGTAGATCGTGTCAGTCCAATTTGATCGACTTTTTTGAACCTGTGAGTGAAGCTCTGGATTATGGCTTTCCAGTCGACGTCATCTATCTAGATTTTGAAAAGGCCTTTGATTCTGTATCTTATGATATACTATACAATTGTTTAATAAATTTAGACCTTAACAAATACATAATTCAATGGATAATGACTTGGTTATCCAATAGGTGACAACGTGTCATTCTAAAGGGTTTCTTGTCCCCATGGACCACTGTTACTAGTGGAGTCCCGCAGGGATCAGTCTTGGGGCCTGTGCTGTTCAACATCCTAATTGCCAGTATGGATATCAAATGTAGTAATTGGATAGTTAAATATGCAGATGATGCTAAATTGGGAGGGGTTGTTAACAACTCCGAGTCCATAACTATTCTCCAAGATAATTTGAATTATATATCTGGTTGGGTTAATCGTCATAAATTGAATTTCAATATCAATAAATGCAAGGTGATGCATTTTGGTAGTAACAATATATGTGCTAATTACTCTATAGAGAACTATAGCTTGAAACATATTACAGATGAGAAAGACCTGGGTGTTCTTGTAAATAATAAGTTAAAGTTTACTGATCACTTAAATCTCACCATTAAAAGAGTTCTAGTCTTAGTAATTGCATATTTAGGAACATTAAAAGCAGAGAACCATCAATAATGATTCCCTTATACACTAGTATTATAAGAGCAAATTTCAAGTATTGCTCCTCTTTTTGTGCTCCAACACTGCTGGGAGATATAGTATCTAGGGAGAAGGTCCAAAAGAGATTTGTTAGAACATAAAATGGTTTGAGCAACTTATCTTATGGAGAAAGACTTAAAGGCTCAACTTGTACAGTATGTAATACAGATCGATACGTGGAGATCTTTGTTTACTTTACAAAGCAACCAGAGATGAATATTTGTTCAAAACATTACACTTAGAATGGAATATTACTACAGCTCAAACCCTGCGCATAATTTAAAATTAATTTTATCCATTAATCGAACTACAAAAGAGCTAATTTTTACTCAACGTATAGTTCCACTATGGAATTCCTTACCTTATGTTGTAGTGAATAGTTTAAACTTAAATCAATTTAAAACCCAACTCAATATATATATGGGAGATTCCAAGTATGTTACCCACTTAGCATAAGTGGCATGATCATCATGGGCTTGTCCCTCAATTGTGTATACTACCTATGAACCTATGAACCTATTATTTCACACAGCCTTTTGCAGCTGAACAAGAAGAGGGTTTTAAGCACAAATGTTGAATGCTGAGTGCAGAATGCCATGCTAAGGTTCATGTCTGTTTCGCTTTGCTTTGTAGGCTGCATTCATTTCTTTTCATTTTGTTTAATATATAAAAAATAAAGAGAAATGTTTAATCAGTACCTACTGTATCTGTCTGCTGGTATGTACGGTGTTGTATGTACTCTATTTAACGTCACCTGACATGCATAAACAGATAAACATAAAATGCGGTCTTTAACCCTTAGGCTGCAGACTGAATTAGAACATATAGGAATTCTGGACTGATATATCAGTCCACGGCACAAGGGTTAAATATTAGCATTTTTCTTCTTGGCCATGAAGAACACAATATTTAAATGCCAGTGAACATTTCCTGGAGTACAGTATATCAAATCAGTGCTAAAGAAGAGTGGGAGAAAAGGGTCCTTGGAAGGAACAAAACATCCTTCTCCTTCACCTGGCTTTTACAGGGGATTATTTTGCCAACAGAGGAATGATATTTTTATACAAACTCATTTAAAAAACATAAATTTATCATTTTTTAGAACTTTTTTTACATTCTTTTCTTACATGTATTACCACCCACAGTATAATCACAATAATGCATTCCAGGGTGTGGTTTGTTGTGGGATTTACCCACTTCTGGTGTGGTTAGGTTACTTAGCCTGTGGCCTCATGACAAAAAACACACCAGTCATGGGTACATCCCCAACAACCCACACCCTGTCATGCATTATTGCTTAATTATAAAATAGGGTCAGAAAATCCAGTAACTTGATTGGTCAACTGGCATATTTTGCCTTGGGTAAATCTCACCATAACCCATGGATAAAGTGCCAGCAGACCATATTACATTACTAAAAATCACTCTTCTCCATATTCCCCAAAAGGTTTTGTTTTGGCCAGCATCTTGCATCTCAGTTTGCAAAACAAAACCAGTTTTTAAAATAAGAAAAGCACACACATTATAAAGGTGCATTTGCACCTGTATATTAGGATTAAGTACTTTAATGTTAAACCCCAATTTTTGCACCTTAATAAGTTTGCCCCATTTCAACTGATTTACATGTAATTTAGAAAGCACAGCCTCTGTTCCCAGATCTCATGATCCTTTAAATTTCATGTAGATTGGTTCTGTGGGGGCAAAGTTACAGAGGAGCAAAAATGAAAAAGTCTCCATTTTGGAAAATTTTAAGATGCTTTTTTGCCACCTGATAATTAAAAAACACGAGACTTTGAAACCTGAAACTTTCAGGTTTGATAAAGCTTGGTCCATGGTTTGTGCTTTTGTGGTTTTTAGGTCCAACTGTTAAGTAGTTTTTAAATTATTTAGGAAAAATGTTCAATTTCTGAGCCTGCACAGTTCAAAAAATCAGCATTCTAAGGATAACTGAATTATTGCAACAACAGCTGACTGTACTATATGACACAGCTGTCATTTACTAAGAAATGACAACTGTGTTGTATAATGCAACCCCAGCTGTGTAGTGAGTGGTAGGTCAGGGACAGGGCTACTGTCATTATAGCCCTATCATCCTGACTGTGCCTAAATAAACTGTTATCTGGACACTGGGGGCTTCAATCCTCGATTTTTTTGAGTCAGTCAGTAAGGCATTGGATGTGGGGTTATCTGTGGATGTAGTGTACCTCAACTTCTCAAAGGCATTTGATTTGGTAATACAAAGGGAATTGATAAACAGATTACTTGATTTAAAGGTAGACCAAAGTACAGTCAACTGGATTGTTGCGTGGTTGGAGGACAGGAAGCAACGAATATGTATAAGAGGCTATAACTCTTGCTGGGGAAGTGTTACAAGTGGGGTGCCCCAGGGATCTGTCCTGGGCTCCACACTTTTTAACTTGTTTGTATTTCCGTTACAAGTATTGAACATCTCATGGATGAGTAAATTTGCAGACAACTGCAAAATTGGTACTATTGTTAATAATACACAGATAAGCTACAATCTACAAGACAACTTAAATGATGTAGGAAAATGGGCAAAGGAAAATAAAATGAGTTTCAACATCAGTAAATGTGTTGTCATGAACTTTGGCAATAAAAATGCAAAATATAAATATTTTCTAAATGATGCTGAGCTACAGAGTACCAACACTGAGAAAGATCTGGGAATACTAGTCACTGATGATTTAACATTCCACCATCATAGCACAGAAGTTGCAAAAAAAGGCAAATAAAATACTAAATTGTAGCTTGAGGAATATCCATAGTCGATAGAGAGCTGCCCTATTGGGGAATCAGTGGTTGGGTCTTACTTGGGGTTGTCAACCCCAATGTCCACCCCCTCTTCTGATCAGACAAGGTCAAATCTATGTCTTTGGGCCCTGTGTGAAGAAAACTCTGACAGATTATGTTGGCCATACTGTATCACTATGAGGCATGAGGTTGGAGCTGTATTTTGTGCTTCAAACAGGAGGCTATAGGATGAGGGGGGAAGGGGGCATTAGGGTTGACAACCCCAAGTAAGACCCCACCACTGATTCACCAATACTCTGGAGACCCAACTCCCTAATGTTTTTCATTTCCCTTCTTTGTGCACTTTGAGTTCCACAACCCTAATATCTGCATTAACATAGTTTTTTGCAAAGAATACATAACTATAGATATAGGTATATATATAGATACAGATACCGATATATATATATATATATATATATATATTGAATAGACTGGTTCTGTGGTATAGTGGCTATTACATCTGCTTTGGTGGCAGAGAAAGTGCTGTAGACCTGGAGGGGTCTACAGTGTAAGCAATGCAACAAAAAAGGGCAGAATGGGTGGTTCTTGTAGCCCTTATCTGCCGACGACTGTTATGTTTCTAGAAAACAAAAAACAAACAAAAACAAATACAAATACTCAAAACCACCAAAACAGACCACAATACATCTCTTGCTTTGCCTTTTTAAGCAAATATTCATTGTACCTTCAAAACCTAGTGATGGCCAAACTCACATTACAGCTCCTTCTCCTCTCCCTCCAACTTAGAAATGACCCATAGTTGCACCTGCTGGACTCAAACACAACCCATAGCCCACTGTTCTGTAATGGGTCAGTGACATCAAACTGAGTAACTTCTCCACAATAAGAGACCATTTTTGCATTAATGGCAGGGGCAGTGCTCTCCATTTGCAGTACACTCTAAAAATCTCATATGGCACGTGCCCCATTCTCTGCTCACAGCACACTCTGCAAATCCAGACAAGCATGCCAGCCACTCATCTCACAACAGCCTCACTCCTTAGGACCACAGGGATACATCAACCTTGCTTTCTCCATCTTTAAAAAATGGATTAAAATAAAAATAAAACACCAGGCATATAAGTGTGGCTCATCTAGGCCTGGACACTTGGAGAGGTAATTTGAAGGCATCTCTTTCAACATTATTCTACCTAGCAACAGAACTATTTAACACACAACGGAAGGATATACGACAAAAATAAATAAATAAAAAAGTTTTAATAAAAAGAAACACCTCTTTTATAATGTTTTCCTAAACCTTTACTTCCTACCAATTGTATAATCACAATAATCTACTCCAGGGTGTAGGTTATGGTGGGACGTACCCACTTCTGTTGTGGTTTAGTCACTCAGCCTGTGGCCTTATTTATTTTTATTTAGTTTTTGTTTACTGGGTAGGCACCCTAGCCATGGAAATTACTATTTTCAGGCACGATCAAAGGAGGGAGAGGGGGGACATGATAGAAACTATTAAGTACCGTAGTGGAATCGACAAAGTCCAAGAGGGTAGCATCTTCCAGAAAAAAGAGATGTGCAAGAACAAGGGGACACAATTTGTAGATAGAGGGGGGACGGCTCAGGGCAATCTGAGGAAGTATTTTCTCACAGCGAGGGTGGTGGATGCATGGAACAGCCTTCCTGAGGAGGTTGTGAGGTCTAAAACTGTGGGAGAATTCCAGAATGCATGGGACAGACATAAGGCAATTCTTGTGGGGGGTAGGAAGAAATAGGCTGTTGGTTAACTAGGATCTGCAGCTTATCCTGTAGGTAGGAAAATGGGCAGACTAGGTGGGCTAAGCAGTCCTTATCTGCCATCAAAGTCTATGTTTCTATGTTTCTGTGACCCGGGAGGGTACAATACAAAACGGCAAACAAATCAACACAATAAGAAGTCAGCATTAGTGATACAAGGAATAGCATCAAGGAATATAATAGTTAGTCACAATGACAAGTGTTGAGGCAAAATTGTACAGCAGAGAAAACATTCAGGTGTAAGTACAAGAGAACCAAACTACACCGGCTGTTAGTAAATGCCACCATGACCCACACCCTGCTGTAGATTATTGCTCAAGTACAATTCACATCAAACTTTCATGCAGAGGAGTTGCTTACGCATTTCTCAATGACTTGCATAAATGTTGCTGGTCCAGAACAAGCTTTACAGAAACTATTTCATATGAGCTGTACTTGTTTTGCATTGTGACAAAAGTGCAGATGCATCCCAAACGAGTTGCAGAAACATTTAATAAATGTTGCTCATGAGCTGGTTCAGTGCTAAAAAGCAACACAGTGAGTTTTCAATGAACTGCCAACTTTAAAAAGAAAATGCAAAACCAACTCACGGGCAACAGTGTAATGAAAACTGTACTATACTTATTCAGGACTGCTACGTCTACATTCCTTTCTCAGGCCATAAGCGAGGGTGAGTGACTGTCAAGTATCCAGGGACTTTTCCTCTCCCCTGTGGAACACATTACCTCATGCCCTGGCCAAGTCATTAAAGGCCTGAGTTCTGAAGTCCATTATCAAGCCCAGTTCTCCCATGTAGTAGTACAAAGCATGGTTGCAGTACCACTGGACTAGCTGAATAGAACATTTGTAAAGACTAGAGGGGGAAGAGAAAAACAGAAGTCATAGGTCTATTGCTAATTCTTGCCATATCCCACCCAAATCCCCCAAAAGTACCATAAAGGGATATCCTTAAACTAGCACTGTGAGCACTGTAATATACTATGACTGCCTTCCATACTCAGTACTCAGGTTCTTAACTGATCAGAACAGTAAAGTTTTGAAAACTTTTTGAATACTGTATTATTTGAACCTCATGAATTAGTTCAGTCATGTTATTGTTATAACCATAAATATGTTAAGACCATAACATTAATGAAACTGTAACTACCCAACACACTTTTTTCATAAGTGGTTTAACTCTTCTCTATTGGAGCTACCCTCAAATGGCCTACCCTCAAATTATCGCCCTCTCTCTCTCTCTCCTATCCCCCTTTCAAAAATGCTAGAAAGGGTGGTAAATGATCAGCATACTCAACACTTGAGCCAGGATGAGCTCCTGGCCCAGGAGCAGCATGACTTCGGTATCCCGTTATGTGGGCAAGTGAAACTGGGTGACTCCATTTGAGCACCTGTGGAAATAGCGAGTAGTACAGAATAGCAGGAGTGTTTAAATACTGTAATGAGGATTGCAAAACAGTGAGAATAAGAAAAGAGGAAGAGAGTGAGGAGTTGCTGGATGTAGTGCAGGTGCTGTGGCTGAAAATCATGCTGCCAGCATAGCATGGTCATTAGAGTCGCCGGCTATATGTCTGTGGGATGTGTGGTACAGATGAGTTTGATCCTCATGAGTGCTTTAATTTTTTTTTCTGCTCTCGAGTTTCTCCCCATTCTGGACTTTGTGTCTCCCCTGCTCCCCCAGTTCTGTCACCCCCCAAGTGGTAATATCAATTTTCCACCCCCAACTTTTTATCCCTCCCCGAGTTGCCTCCCCCAAAGAATATCCCCCCTCCTGAGTTTCTTCAACTCTCTGAGATGCACCCCCCTGGAGATGGTTATAATAGTTAGAAGAGTGTGGGGGGGCAGAGACCCCCGCAGAAAGTCAGTATAGCTGTGAATGGTTTTGGTAGTAGCTATACTTCTGGTAGAGGTTTTATTTTTCTCTGAGTTTTATTTGCTGTGTTTTGTTGGCAGTGTTGTTTCCTTGCTTTTATGATGTGGAACCCATGGTTTCAGAAAAAAACACAGCACTATGACAGCTCTATTGGAGCTTTCAGAGTTGCTTCACTGCATGCTGGACAATACTGCAGGCTCCATATTCATTGACCTTGCAAAGGCCTTTGACCTTGTCAATCATACACTACTTTGCCAGAAACTAGTCAAATTGGGTCTCAGTACTAATGCTATCCAATGGGTCACTAGCTATCTGGCAGGTTAAACTCAGTCTGTAAAATACCATGGTACTATCTCCAAATTTAGCCCAGTCACTGTTAGTGTCCCCCAAGGATCAATCCTGGGCCCCTACCTTTCTGACTGTTCATAAATGACCTGCCTGCAGCCTGTAAGTACTCTAAAATCCTTCTATATTCTGATGATACAGTAATCACTGCCACTGACAAGTGCCTGGGGAAACTACAGCAAAGGCTATAGACTGACTTTTCTAGGATTGGTTCACTGCCAATCTACTTGTGATGAACACTAAGAAAACCAAATCTATACTCTTTGCCACTTGCAGTAATTCCCCATCTTCCCTATTATTAAGCATTATCTCCTGCTCGGGATCCCCTATTGAGCAGGTTGATGCCTTCAAGTACCTGGGGATCACCCTTGACTCTAGGCTATCTTATGCAGCACATGTGGACACCTTAATCGAAACTGCAAACTCCAGACTTGGGCTGCTCTCTAGACACAGGAATAGCTTCCTACCAGGGATAAAGAAACTACTAGTCAGTGCCACATGGAAAGCACTATTGACTATGGCCTGACGTTATATGGTGCTGCTAATGACAGAGTACAGGCCAGGGTCAGTGGATTGCTGAACAGAACATGCTGCTTTGTGCTTAACCTAAGGCAGGACTCCCACCCTTGTGTTCTATATAGTAACCTTGATTGACTAAACCTTGACATGAGATTACACTGTAGCACCTTGGTTACTGGCATGAAAGCCCTTCTTGGCCTGTTGTCCCCCAGTGTGCAGGTCATGCTTCATCCAGTTCATCAGAAATATGACACAAGGGGCATTGAGCAAAACTCTCTGGTACTGCCTTGTAAGAAAACATCCTTAGGCCAAGGCTGTTTCTCTTTCAGATTCTCTCAACTATGGAATGGTCTGCCCCCTCTATAAAATCAATTGGCTATATAAATCAATTTAAATTCCAACTTCTTTCCTCACTCACTCACTCCTCCCAGCCCCTGCAACTGCTATCATTGATCTATGAACACGTCCCCCTTTTATACCACTCTAGAATGAGCACTTGTAATAGTTTAGCCACTGTCTAGAATCTGCACTACCGCCATCAACCAAACCTTATAACTTGACAGCCACAGCATCCCATGGATTGTACAATTTGGCTGATTGTATTGTATTAACTGTTTTTGTATTGCATAACTGTACCACATCCCTAGTTCATAATGTAACACTGTATCTCTCTGCTTTGCCATGTGCTGTACTTTGAATGTATGTAACTACTATATGCCTACTAGTTGTCCTTTGTTGTATCTGACCCTAAACCTTTTGAAAATAGGCACTGCCTGAAAGGTTTTATGTGAAATAAATAAATTATAGGTAGCACAAAATCCATGCTGTAATTTAGTTTCTGTCCAATTTGTTGGATTTAGCATCTTAAATTGCATTTTGCCTTTAGGATTGTTTTACTGGAACATACTGTTCATATTTTTTGATTGTAAATTTATTGGTCTGGAAAAAAAATGTCTGCATGTTAACTGTTTTAAAACTGTATAGCACCATGAGCATTGGAAACGCATTTCTCAAATAAATAATTAATATATCATGCCATGTTCCTCATATCCTTTGAAGCTCTCAAAGCAGAATGGTTGTGTTTCTGTACTTACAAAATGTATCACCCTAAAATCCAAATAAATGTGAAGTATCCCAAAATTAATGCTGTGACTTATAAATACAACAGAGACATTACTATTTTCTCTGTGGGCTTCTAGAATTCTGTTCTTGGTGAATCTTTGTTTCTACAGTAGCTCATGTGCTCTAACTTGCCAGAGAGCAGTGCCTATGACATTTATAAGGAGACAGCACTGTACATTCATGTAATAAAGGCATTCGCATCCAAAACACTGATTCATTACATATCATCTCCTTTGTTTCACTCTTGCGCCTTCCTCTTCCCATTCCTCTTTGGTTTCCAGCTTCTGTGTCTGGTTTCTAACCCCCTCTCCTCCATTGCAACATAGCTGATAGGAGCTGTGTTCTACCACTGGTGCTCTAAAGTGCACTGATGCATACACAAAACTGCAGAACAGAATAGTGGTAACAAAATCAAACTTGTAACTGTTGAGCTTAGCTGGGATGATCCGATGGGGCACCATCTCATGACTCCAACTGGCATGACTCATTTCTCTTACTGATTAGTGGGGACCTATTTATGAACTGCACTCTGGGATGCAAATGGGAATAAATCAGTCCTTGTATAAACATTTTAATTTCTCCATTATAGTCTTTCTCTCAAATGGTTTTCTCATGCAAACTGCTCTGCATGGGTTCCACACAGAGAGTGATTGCCTTCACTATTCCTAGTGCTACCCATAGAAAGGAGTTTGAATGCAAAATACATTGTGCTGCCTTAGTTCCTGTTATTTTCTTCTTTTGGACAAGATCAATGGGCATTTGTCAGGACTGCTGTAATAACCAAAATGATGGCATAAGTAAGACTGAATCAATATGTTCAAGCTATTACACAAGTCTGCAGCTTGCATCTGCTAGGCACAGGGATTCTTTGTAACAGTGTGCATTTGACTGCTTTTAAACAAACCTCTACTGCCATTGATTGCATAACAAAGCTCATGATCACATGTCCTTATCAAATAAGCTGCATGTACATTCTCCATTGACAGCGGAAAAGAAAGAGCTTTTCTTACATTTATTTAACGGCAGATACTGCAAGATGCAGAACAGAATAGCAGGGTTGGCAACTCTAATCTAACAATTCAACTGCTTTCAATAGAATTATAAATATTGTTTTTTTAAGTATTAACATCACTAGTTCTTGTAGCCTCTTTACATTTAGGAGATATTGCAGAAAAAAGACATTTTGAATAATGTGAAGTTAAGAACAAGGAGGACGTATGTTTATGAGCTCCATCTGAGAACTTAGTTAACATTCTTAAGTCTGCTGAAGGAATTTTTTTTCTTTAAGTACTGTATTTAAAACAAACGTACTTCTTTTATGCAGGTGGATATTCAGAAGTAGTGCACATGTGTTGTTCAGTGATTAAACCACTCATAAATTGTCATTTCATCTTTACTTAACATATTTAAAAATAAGCAGACTTTTAACATGGTTGGGGTTCCACAGATGCCATGAAAGTTTAACAAATTAATCCAGCTGAACTTGCCCATAAGTTATCTAAATTTATTGAAACATTGAATAACCTCTTGATATTCAATGAGCTATTTTAAGCATATTATTTAGTAGCTATTTGACCACAAAAATAACTTTCACAGGTCTTGTTATACTTCAATAGGTATCTAAGAGATGGTGAAAGGTTGTTATGGTGCCCCTCCCTGCAGAAAAGTCTACATTTAATATTGCAAGCCCTCAAAGCAAGTCTGGGGACCATATACTATTCAGAATTTACAGTACATTCGCACATACATTGAGCTCCTAAAGGACTTCCTCATATCGGAAATATATAAACAGGACGTATGCCTTGCACAAAAGGCTGATTTTAGCCTAGCAGGTTCAGCTGTTAAAGTTTATGGGAGCTCCTAAAAATGCCAACTAAAATCAAAGCAAAACCCAATATGTTAGATGTCTTTCATGAGAACCACAAAGAGAAATATGAAAGGCTGGTATGACACATAGACTATTATGAATACTGCTGGATGTTTCTGGGGACTAACAAGGCTTTGCTATTTCAGTAACCCTGAGGACTAGTGCAAATAGAAATTGTAAATATTTTGGAGAAATGGCACGGGGTCATAATGTCACAAGACATTATGTCACATGCAAAAAGTGCACTCCCAATACAGCTCAGTTTCTTGCATACGGCATAAGTCTTTTTTTGCAAGAAGCTCCACCCCACATTAACGGGGGACTGAACCCCTGACCCCCCCAATAAGGATTCTCATCTCTGGGAGGAATGTAGTGAACACACAAAGTATGAAAAAATTACTTGCGTCTGGGACCGGGAATCAAACCTGGTCCCAAACACACTATTAAGAGTACGGCATATTGACCTGGTAAGTGGAGAAACAGTATGAAATTGACAATTTTGATTGCATTCAATTATTTCTAAAGTGTGGCTGAATTATGTACATATGTATATCTTGCAATTTTGTTAAATAACAAAGCTTTTACAAACTGGGCATCTGAAAATGTTCAGTTTGAAAATTCTGCCTTTTCTTTTTGGCACAGTATGTAATTAGAACAAATTATGGATTTCATGGAGGGTGTCGAAGAACTGTTTCTCCCATGATTCCCAATTGTTTTTCACTTAGCATGTATCCCATGTGTTTTGTATACTGTCAATGCAGTTGAGATGCAGTGGCATCAGATCTATACTGTATATATGCAGCAGTTGGTGGACCTCTTTTGCCACCAGATGCCTCCCACATGCTGGCATTTGGACCCTCAAATTACTACTCCACAAACTGCCCATCTATTTAACATCTCTCATACACATCTCGCATAGTGCCTACTCCCTAAGGAAATCTGACCTTATCCTACTAGATGTTCCCAGGACATGTACCACAGCTGGCCAAAGAGCTGTCTCATATGCCCTCCCAAACATTTGGAACCCACTACAAGCCATGCTGAAGCTAACCAGCATCATAGCAATTAACTCCTACAAAACACTAGCTATCTCTAAATTAAAAGACATATGTAGGTGCTACTAGGCCCCCAACGCTAAGTCAACTTCCTAGGTACCAACTGGCCCTCTACTAATTAAGCTGAAATGTGTTGCATAATTTAGGGCAAGGTTAAAGCTGGAATGTACTGCATATATAGCATAAGGACTTCTATAGTGTACATCTCTTGTATTATATATATATTTTTTTCTTTGTTGTCCTACATTTTATATCGCCTGTCTATGTAATTGCAAACTGTATGTGTATGTGCCTCAGGAACTCCTCGTGAATGAGCTTGCTCAACAGAGTCTTTCCTGCAATAAACCTGAACTTAAATATGTATAGCTCAGTTCAGAATCAAGATTTAATAAAAAAAATACTAATGTCTCTGAACTTCTGTTTCTGACTTTGGCTTAAAAAGACAAAGCTTATTATATTGATTGTTTTGTTGGTTAAAAATGTGTAAGGTTTAGCTGTTTTTAGTAGATATTTTTAGATTTGGCCCTGTTTATGTTTTGACACAAAATTAGACAACAGCAGTGTAATTTTTAAGTAAGCAGTGTCAGTAGTAGTACTGACAGCCTAATGAGCTGTTGTGCCATGTGCATGCGTATTGTTAGTTTAAGCTGCAAATTTACCCAGCAGTAATACTGTATAATGCCAACAGTTTCAGTACCAGTGGCAGTGGATGCCTTATGGGCTGTTGTCCTGTATATGTGTACAGGCTTAAAATTAAAATTTAGACATCAGTAGTATGTTCAGAGCAGTCTCAATAGCAAAGATAGCCACAGCTATTGGGTCATTCTGGTCTACTTTTACCCTATGAACCTGAGTTATGTGTTTAAATAGCACTTCCCCACCAAGGAAAAAAAAGACAAGAATGGAACTGCTCTATTTTACAAAAAAAGAATTCTATACAAAAGGGAAGTTTTATTCATTTTGTAAAACTCCATTGGACTGCAAAACGTTAGCAGACATGAGTGTGGAACAAGGAGAATGACTGGACTTCTTTTTGGCAATATTATTCTTGTAGAAAAATGTGAAAATACACATGTTTTCCAAATAACACTGTTTTCATCATTTTTGCAGATACATCTGTTCAAATTATTTCTCAAACTGTGCATTTTTACAAAAATAAAAGCATTATTTTTAAAATTGTACATTTCCATATGCAAAATTACACAGTTGATGAAAATGAATTACAGACTTTAGATTAAGTGGACATTTGCTCAATTCACAAAAATGGAATTAAACTGAATTTTGTAGTTTTGCCCACTTCTTCTGATTACATTTTAAGATGGATTGAAGACTGTTTCAGCTTATTTTTGACATTAAAAATGTGGACCAAAAAATGTAGTCTGTTAATCCACTGCATAGCATGCAGCCAAACTAAACAAAATCTGGTCAGATCCACCACGGCTACATAATGAAGTTAATAAGGTTGTGTGTAACTGTTAAGGAGACATGGAGAAACAACACTATGATTTTTTAGCTAGTAAGATTTGTTTTATTTTGCAATCTAAGGAAGGTAGACACATTATTAGGAAAAGATATGGATGTGTATATTTCAATGAAAGGAATGGTTATCGATATAAATTTGACAGGTAGAACAGGTGGCAGTACATGAAAAAGTAATGGCTGGCATATGTTCAGTTTGGGGATTATTTACACAGTTTTATAGAGAAAAACAGGGGATTTGTCCATGAGGTGATGTAAGTTATATTTAAGTAATGTGTTGATGTCAGGCAGTCAGGTGTAATGATGGACTTCATTAGGAGAGAAAATGTGATAGTAACTTTTATAATGGGACAACCTGAAATCATCCAAGCAGGCCACTAAAGCAGTAGGTAAAGCTAGGGGGACGTTGGGGTGTATTAGTAGGGGTATCACAAGTCGGAAGAGGGAGGTAATAATCCCTCTTTACAAGAAAATGGTTAGGCCTCATCTGGAGTATTGCATGCAGTACTGGAGGCCACACCTTCACAAGGACATTAACCAAATTGAGGCAGTCCAGAGAAGGGCAACCAAAATTGTGCAGGGACTGCATCAAAAAACATATGAGGACAGATTAACGGAGCTCATAGAAACATAGAATTTGACGGCAGATAAGGACCGCTTGTCCCACCCAGTCTGCCCATTTCCCTACCTACTGGATAAGCTGCAGATCCTAGTTAACCAGCAGCCTACTTCTTCCTACCCCAACCCCCTAGAATTGCCTTATGACTGTCCCATGCATGCTTGAATTCCACCACTGATTTTGACTCCACAACCTCCTCCGGAAGGCCGTTCCATGCATCCTCAACCCTCTCTGGGAAAAAATACTTCCTTAAATTACCTCTGAGCCGCTTACATCACCGCATGGACAAATCCCCTGTTTTTCTCTATAAAACTGTGTAAATAATCCCAAAACTGAATATATGCCAGCCATTACTTTTTCATGTACTGCCACCTGTTCTACCTGTCAAATATGTATACCCTACAGCAAAGAAGGGAGAGAGGCGATATGATCGAAACATTTAAACACCTTAAGGGCATTAACAAGGTGAAAGAGTCTAACATGTTTCAATATAAGAAAAATAGCAGGACAAGAAGACATAGCATGAGATTAGATGAAGGCCAATTAAGGGGTAATGTGAGGAAGTTCTTTTTCACAGAAAGGTTGGTGGATGCATGGAACGGCCTACCTCAGGAAGTGGGACATATGAATACAGTGCAGGGCTTCAAACAAGCATGGATTAGGCATAAGGGAGCAACACAGATGAGTATGAATAGATAGGCCATTGACAGAGCAAAGGCCAATGACACATCCATAAGGTAGAAAAAGAAATGGGCAGACTGGATGGGCCCTGTGGTCCTTATCTGCCGTCATCTTCTATGTTTCTATGTGTCTATGTCGCTGTTGATAAGGGTAAGGTAGACATGCCTGTGATAATGGAAATATCAGGACAGTATGAGGTCTATACAGGAGTGGAGTACAAATATGCACTGTATCATAAGTATGTGTTCAGAGTGCAGGCAAATGCGATATGCAGGTTTATTTTACATATACAGTAGGTAAAAATAGGAATAGATGCAATTGATAGAAATATGGATAATTACATAGATAGGCATACAGATAAACAGACAAACAGACAGAGGGATACGTTATTGTCATGACAGTCTTTGGAGAGGCAACTGCCTCTAGAGTCACAGTCATGTTCACTGATTTGGGTTGAAAAACTTTTCAAGCAGCACTATTTTGCTGTCAGTAATCGCCTATGGGTTTAAACATGCATTGGAATGTCTTAAAACAGTTACAGTACAGGAAAAACAATGAAAGCAATTGTGTTGCAGTTTAGTACTGAAACATTCATGTAACATACATGTTGCCACCTTGCTCCAATGAGCACCCTCCCCCAAGCAGAGTGCCAGTCTTAAAGAGCATCTGACGCATTCAGGATAAGTGAAAGAAAACATAATATTTAGACACAGATCAGTTTATATTTCACATTAGTTCTGTATTTTCCCCCCATTATTTTTTACTGAGGCCATTTGCATGAAAAGAGGACCACTGCTCCTGAAGTGTTCAAGTATTCCTCGTGCTTTCTCCCTACCTGAGGTCATAATGCATGGCTTGTGACATCACAGTTACTCCCATGACAGCAGACTGTGATGTCACAACATAGCATTATGACTTGAAGTAGGGAGTAAGCTACAGAGGCAGATGAACTCTAACAGATAAAGATCATATATTCATCCAAATTTCCTCTGTAATAAAAGACAGGCAGGAGAAATCTACAGACTATATTTAAAATGTAAGCTGAGTTGTACCAAGTTATTAGTTTTTTCAAAGTTTTCACTGTGGCATCAGCAGCTCTGATTATAAAGAGGAGACCTGAAAAAATGTGTCTCAAAGTAAGTGCAGAATAATTTTTCTTAAATCTGTTTCAAAATATTAGGCCTTTCCTCTTTTTTTTAATTTAATGATAAAAAGAAGCAGCACCTTTCTTCTGACCGGGCTAATGTAAATTATGACAGTCAGTGGTTTGAGATGTGTTGAGTGTCCCCAGGAGCAAGGTGTGCTCCTTTGCTGGCTAGACAGTAGGCTGTTATAAAACAAAACAAAACAAAAAAAACAAAATCACACAGATCAGTCATTCTACCAATGAGAAATGTAGAAGTACAAGAATTGGGGGAGGCAAGAGTTGTTTGGGACTGCAGCTTCCATTTTTGAAATGGAAAAAGTTTCATATTGATCTTGTCTCCTGTTCTAACCTGAAAAGAACATATTTTAAATGCCTGTTTTAAGTGTGTATAATGGACTGTTTTGCCATTTAGCAGCCAAAGAATGAATGTGCAACAGGTGACATTATGGTTACCTAGCAATTGTATGCCAAAGCAATGTAGGCATGTAATTAAGAACTGCATCAATGGAAGGCCATTGCCAGGTTATTATACACATTGGCAGAACTTAAATTATAGCTAACAAATTGCTGCATAGTACTTTGAGGATGCACAAAGTATAAAACATTAGTTGGGAATTTTAACAGCTGGACGCTGAGCTGGTGTCAAACAAATATGTAAGAATTTTACATGGATGTTATTTTTTCTAGCTGCTCTTTATCATCTTGTATTGAGGCACCTATATTTTCAATAAAGAGCTGTCTTAGCACTAGTATCACAAGATGTGCCAATAGCAATCAGTGAACCCACATAAATGGCAAATGAAGGAGGCATGCTTACTCCATTGAAATGAGATGTGTGCTGTCCCATTGTGTGTCATAGCAGCATTTCTAATTTTGAACTTGGCACCACCACAACAGGGAGTTCTCTACTTCTTCAATAACAAAAATTAAAAAACACACTTTATCATCAAAGTCTCTGTTTACCAAGTACTGTGCCCAGGATTAAAATAATTTGAACCCCCTCCCCCCCAAAATGTGCCCTGACATGAAACTGCATATTTAACTGTAAAGACAATTTAAAAATGTATTTCTAAATGCATTACTAAAACCAATGCTTCATGATTAAAATAATTTGAACCCCTCCCCCCAAAATGTGCCCTGACAAACTGCACTCTGGGAAGATTGCCTGAGACAAGATACAAAAAACAAACCTGAATAACAGGTTCCTGGGAGTAAATGTTAATATCCTGTTTCTAGTGTCCCTGATAAAATGAAATAAAATTACAGTTGAGATTTTTTTTTTTTTTTAATGTCAGGTCTGATCAGAATAGCTTTTAAAATCATCAGTTGTTTTCTTGTTCAATGTTTTCTAATACATACATCTCAAACGCAAAAGAAAAAACACACTTTATGATCAAAGTCAGTTTATCAAGTACTGTGCTCTGGATTAAAATAATTTGAACCCCTTCCCCCCAAAAATGTGCCTTGACTTGAAACTGCATGTTTAACTTAAAAACAATTAAAACATGTATTTCTAAATGCATTACTAAAACTAATGCTTCATAATTAAAATAATTGGAACCCCTTCCCCCAAAAAATGTGCCCAGACAAACTGCACTCTGGGAAGATTGCCTGAGACAAGATGCAATAAAAAAACCTGAATAACAAGTTTCTGGGAGTAAATGTTAACATCCTGTTTCTAGTGTCCCTGATAAAATGAAATAAAAAATACAGTTGAGATTTTTTTTTATTCATTTATTCATTACAAACCGGGTTTACAACCTTT
The DNA here is from genome assembly GCA_016271365.2 of Neoceratodus forsteri. Classification (NCBI taxonomy): domain Eukaryota; kingdom Metazoa; phylum Chordata; order Ceratodontiformes; family Ceratodontidae; genus Neoceratodus; species Neoceratodus forsteri. The sequence continues at coordinate 358,168,459 of CM057456.1, forward strand.
GAGTCAGAGACTCATTTGCAAAGGCACCTCATCACGGGAGGGGGGCAGACATCAAGACAGTTAGTACAGTGCAGATTAAAACAGAGGATAACATTACAAATGCAGTAAAAGGAACATTTAACATAGATACACTTAGGTTACATAATGTAGTAGTTTGTATGCTACTTATTGTCACAAAGTGCTTCATGAGATTGATGATAAGGAATATATATTTATATGTACTAGCATATGGGGCTAGATGTTTGTTTTCTTTCTGTGCTGGAGTGTTAGGCTGATCTCCTTTTAAGAGAGAAAGTTAAGTTGAATTTGGAACTGGTAATAATGTTCCCTTTTATTTGCAGGATATTTCCCTTCATGTGGTGCTTTGGGGGGGGGTGTTAGGGAAAGATTCCAAGTTGTTTGGACCCTGCGAGTAGTTTTTCAGGTTTATTGTTCGCTGTTTGAACGATCGGCAAAACGGCATGACTGTGCGATTGTGCGCACGTTCGTACAGCTTAAAATGTTGTTCGGGTTTTTATGTTTAAAAGCAGTAGTTTTTCCTTTGCGTTCTAAAGGTAAATGTTCTCCTAAAATCGTAGATATTCCCTTTTTAAGGAGAGTGTAGTTACCCTCTGAAATTAGCCCCATTTCAGTAGTAAAAAACCTTCAGCCGATGGCTTAATCTTATAGAAGAGATAACGTTTTGTTTGCATGCATTTCAAAGCTAAATATATGTTGATAGTTAGAATATAAAGGATAATGTTTTAGCATAGGTGGAGTAGATTTGGATGGTTGGAACATTGTTCTTGGCTTGGTGGGGGCTATGTGGGGCCAGGCGAAGGGTGCTGTGAGCAGAATCCAGGTAATATGGAATTATGCCCGCAAAAGAAAGCACCTTTTGGAGACCCTGAAAGTGTATAGGCAGCCTCCCAATTCTTTAGTTGGTCTTCGTTGGATATTGTTGGTAAGAACATAGAGGAGGGTGGTTGTTTATACATGGGAGTGCTGCTGAGGTTTCGGGCAGCAACATGAATTGCTGGTGAGATTGTTGTGCTGGTGTGTGCGCCTTTGTGAGGGCATCCCTTTTTCTGGCTGTGTTGATTTTGGTTGCAGAAAGGGGGGAACCCCCCCTTCCAATGAATAGTATGCGGTTTTCGTGATTCACTGCAGAGTTTGGAACTGCAGTGGAGCCTCATGTAAAATGTATATATTTAGTGTCCTCGGGCTTTTAAAAGAGATACTCTGTGGCATAGCTGTAGGATGCTTTGGTTGGGACTGTGCAGCTGTGAGCGCCGATTTCCGGCTGCCGCTTGAACGTGCCATTGTGAGTATACGAGTGGCTGTCCCTGCTCATTAGTGTGCACAGCTGTGAAGGCATTTAGTCCTCTAGTTCTTAGTAAATTTAACTTTTCACTTTTTAAAATATGGAGGATCTCTCTCTTCTTATCCTCTGGAGGTGAATTCCTTTGGTTTAGAGTTGATTTGGTGTTGATTTTAAAACGAGGGGATTGTGAGCATTGTGGAGCTCTGGAGTTCCTGCACTTTTGGCTGTAGCTTGCGCTTAAGAGCTAGCCGGCCGATTTTCCCTTTCATTTATGCTAGGGAAAAGGGGTGTTGCTTCTTGGGGTTAGAAAATACATTACAAAACCTTTAAAGAAAGAGTATAATTTACTTCTGTATATAGAATTAAGATGTTATAGTGTATTATGATGTTTGACATGTTCTATAAATTTAAAATGATGTATATAGAGAAATACTGTTTTAAATAAAGTATAAGGGAGGAGTTTATGAAGTCACCTGACTCCTTCAGGGTATAAAAGTTGAACATATGGTTCAGTTAGTTAGATTAACTTTGGGTATGGAGGTGAACTCTGGGGAATGTTGTTAAACTGCTGATTAAGGTGCTCTGAGGAGTGAGACTGTACGAATTACCAGATGGAAGATTAAAGGTTCAGGTCCTAATTCTATGAGATAAAATGTGACTGAGACCTGCATAGCACTGTTATTTGATGAAGAAGCTTGCTGTATAATGACTGTCTTCAGACTGTTTGGAGTGCTACTGATGATCATTGTAAGAAAATGCACTCTGCTAATATGAAGAACTTTTCTGTTATTTAATAAAACTTTGAAGCATATAACATGCTGCTATGGTGTCACGTTACCTGATTGCCCACATATACCTGCGCTCTATGACATATGGTGTTAGCAGTGGGATATCTGTGACCTGCATAAGGTGTGGTGGGCAGTGAGCATAGCAGGATGGTACTTTGAACTAGCTCATCTCTATTAGTTGTTGGTGAGAGGACTTTGTCCCGTGGATGAAGCCAGCTGAGTGATGGTTCTGGGATGATGATGAGGTCTTGTTTGAACAAGCTAAATGAAAATGAGGAGCCACTGTGAAATATTGTTTGACCAGAAGAGTGACCAGAGTGATCGGATGGATGTAATACAATGGTTATTTAATCACTGGATGGAGGAGGAGAGTCGGTGAAAAGAAGCTGAACGAAGGTACCAGGAGGTGTCAAGCCAATTGATGGTAATGAGGGACAATTTGGTTTTTCAAAGGCCTATGAAGATGGCTGAAAAGATGTCCTGTGTGGATCGTGTGGACTGTGTTGAGGACCAGCTTTCTATTCTACCCATGTTCCAGGGAATGTATTGGATTGGAGATGATGGAGATGATGGAAGATCGATGTCAGACAAGTCCCCAGGTGAGACTGTTTTGGTATCTGGGGTGAAGGATGCAAGCAAAACAGAAGAGGCAGTAGTTGCCAGAGGGACTTGTTTATTGATATGTGATAATGTTAAAAACAAAAATGTTATTAATTTTTCTGCTGCTTGCTGGAAAACTGTACAGGCAGAGGATCCTGAAATTCAGCAGATAAGTAGCTATGTTATCCTGAATAAGGATAGAACAGGTATGGATGGGGGAAAAGGGCAGTTATGGTGGTACGAACTGAAGGATGAGGTATTGTATCACATGAGACCAAACCCCAGTACAAAGCAGATAGATTCTACGGTGGTGGTACCTCGTAGATATAGAAAGGATGTCTTAGATGCATTATGTATAAACACTAAACACATGAATCAAGAGGAAATGTTGGGGAGTCTCATTCCTTCTTTTCATTGGCCTGGGATGTATAGTCAAGTGGCTCTTTATTTAAGGAGGTTGGCAGCCACTCAGAAAAGACAGACATGGCAAACTGATATAAGTACAGTACAGAAGGGAAAAGAACGTATTAATTGGCTCCCTTGGAAAAAGGGGAGGGTGATTCAAAGGGATATGAGCTGTAGATGGTAGAAGCTCATAGTTATAGACAGTAGAAAAGTAGTATTCTAATTTAAGTGCCCTTAATAATAAGAGAATGTTAATTGTACACAATGGGTACTGCTGTTACTGCATGTTTTATAAAGGGTTATACCGTGGGTGAGATGACTAGAGGAATAGCCCCACGTAGGTTGTGTACCTAAGTGGCTTCCTGTCAAGTACATAAATCCCAGTATGTTTTAGGTACTGAGAGTAGTGAAGGGGTTACTAGTTAAAAGGGGTACTAGATGGAAGGTGCCAAAATAAATTGTTTTGATAAATTGTTTGAGAATTAGGAATGTTCAAGTCATGAAATAACTGTCTGAAGAAAGAGTGAGACAGATAGGAAGGAGAACACTCACTGGAAACAATTTGGTACACTAAAATAGAGTATGAGTATAATGGGGTTTCCATTATCCTGGGTGCAGGGTAATTGATTGGGACAGTTTCAATAAGGGTAAATACCTGAGTTCAATTCAGTGAAGGAATACATCTATAAGCCATATTTAAGTCTAGGTCTGTTAACATCTTAAAGCTAAGCGCTATCTCTTTTATTCTCTTTAACGACTAGGGGGTTGGCCACCTGCAGTTGACTTTATTCTGTTTTCTTATATTTTTAGTCTTATCTTTATTGCATTTGTTTTAGGTTTATTGTATTCTGTTTTGAGATAGACAAAGTAATAGTCTGTTTGCTTAAGAGATGTTATTCAGTGAATGTTATTTGAACTGCTGTCCTATTTTTGTCAGTAGTGAAATTGAAGTTAATGATGTGAGACAAGATAAATCATGTGTTCCAGAATATGAATGAGGTATAGGTCACAATAACAGTTCAGAGAATGGAACTGCTGGCTTGAAAAATACTTTTCATATGTATGAAGAAAACATTTCTTAAAATCTTAACATTTCATTTGTGCATAGTACATAGATTTTAGTGATAAAGTCGATGTGGGTAAAGAAAACAAATTCATGTAAAATGATTTAGACATGGTATCTTATGGTGTTACAGATTATCCAAACACCAGCCAAGTTAGACAGTAATTAGAAATTAAATTCAGTTCATAGTTCGGGATATAGAATATGGACATAGGGTATTTAGTACAAGCCCCAGAGTAAAGTATCTTTGAGTGTTCATTGAGGTAGTATAATTGATGTGCTAAGGGACCCTAGGGGTAGAGCTCTAAGGTGTGAGTGGGCCAGGGCTCTGGTTGGTCTCCCCCTTTCCTCCTTTCTAAGCTAAAGTGCTTTAATGAAGTCGGACAACCAAAGAAATGGTTTCCCTCTTGGGTGGGGAGGAATGTCACAAAGTGCTTCATGAGATTGATGATAAGGAATACATATTTATATGTAATAGCATATGGGGCTAGATGTTTGTTTTCTTTCTGTGCTGGAGTGTTAGGCTGATCTCCTTTTAAGAGAGAAAGTTAAGTTGAATTTGGAACTGGTAATAATGCTCCCTTTTATTTGCAAGATATTTCCCTTCATGTGGTGCTTTGGGGGGGGGGCGTTAGGGAAAGATTCCAAGTTGTTTGGACCCTGCGAGTAATTTTTCAGGTTTATTGTTCGCTGTTTGAATGATCGGCAAAACGGCATGACTGTGCGATTGTGCGCACGTTCGTGCAGCTTAAAATGTTGTTCCGGTTTTTATGTTTAAAAGCAGTAGCTTTTCCTTTGCGTTCTAAAGGTAAATGTTCTCCTAAAATCGTAGATATTCCCTTTTTAAGGAGAGTGTAGTTACCCTCAGAAATTAGCCCCATTTCAGTAGTAAAAAACCTTCAGCCGATGGCTTAATCTTATAGAAGAGATAACGTTTTTGTTTGCATGCATTTCAAAGCTAAATATTATGTTGATAGTTAGAATATAAAGGATAATGTTTTGGCATAGATGGAGTAGATTTGGACGGTTGGAACATTGTTCTTGGTGGGGGCTATGTGAGGCCAGGTGCGGGGCGCTGTGAGCAGAATCCAGGTAATATGGAATTATGCCCGCAAAAGAAAGCACCTTTTGGAGACCCTGAAAGTGTATAGGCAGCCTTCCAATTCTTTAGTTGGTCTCCGTTGGATATTGTTGGTAAGAACATAGAGGAGGGTAGTTGTTTATACATGGGAGCGCTGCTGGGGTTTCGGGCAGCAACATGAATTGCTGGTGAGATTGTTGTGCTGGTGTGTGCACCTTTGTGAGGGCATCCCTTTTTCTGGCTGTGTTGATTTTGGTTGCAGGAAGGGGGAACCCCCCTTCCAATGAATAGTATGCGGTTTTCGTGATTCACTGCAGAGTTTGGAATTGTGGTGGAGCCTCATGTAAAATGTATATATTTAGTGTCCTCAGGCTTTTAAAAGAGATACTCTGTGGCATAGCTGTAGGATGCTTTGGTTGGGACTGTGCAGCTGTGAGCGCCGATTTCCGGCTGCCGCTTGAACGTAAGCATTGTGAGTATAATAGTGGCTGTCCCTGCTCATTAGTGCACACAGCCATGAAGGCATTTAGTCCTCAGTTCTTAGTAAATTTAACTTTTCACTTTTTAAAATATGGAGGATCTCTTCATTCGAGGTGAATCTTTGGTTTAGAGTTGATTTGGTGTTGATTTTGAAATGAGGGGATTGTGAGCATTGTGGAGCTCTGAGTTCCTGCACTTTGTTGTAGCTTGCGCTTAAGAGCTAGTACCGATTTTCCCTTTCATTTATGCTAGGAAAAGGGTGTTGCTTCTGGGGTTAGAAAATACATTACAAAACCTTTAAAGAAAGAGTATAATTTACTTCTGTATGCAGAATTAAGATGTTATAGTGTATTATGATGTTTGACATGTTCTATAAATTTAAAATGATGTATATAGAGAAATACTGTTTTAAATAAAGTATAAGGGAGGGTTTATGAAGTCACCTGACCCCTTCAGGGTATAAAAGTTGAACATATGGTTCAGTTAGTTAGATTAACTTTGGGTCTGGAGGTGAACTCTGGGGAATGTTGTTAAACTGCTGATTAAGGTGCTCTGAGGAGTGAGACTGTACGAATTACCAGATGGAAGATTAAAGGTGCAGGTCCTAATTCTATGAGATAAAATGTGACTGAGACCTGGATAGCACTGTTATTTGATGAAGAAGCTTGCTGTATAATGACTGTCTTCAGACTGTTTGGAGCGCTACTGATGATCATTGTAAGAAAATGCACTCTGCTAATATGAAGAACTTTTCTGTTATTTAATAAAACTTTGAAGCATATAACATGCTGCTATGGTGTCACGTTACCTGACTGCCCACATATACCTGCGCTTTACGACACTTAGGTTACATAATGTTACAAAATTGTGAGTTATACTCATGGATATAATAGGTCCTCAGAGAAGACAGTGGGTTACATCCCACATTTGTACCTAGTAGGGAAGGGGTAGGTCTGGACGAGGGAGAGGCTGTCCAGTGGATGTTGTCAAGCTGGGGGCAAGGTGGGCGGGAACCACAGGTTACAACAGGGGGTTAGTTGCACCTACAACAGCGGGTAGTAAAGATATGGTTCCGAAAGGCTGTTTTGAAGGAGCCAATTTTTGGCAAGTTGGAGATGCAGCTATGGAGATAGTTGAACCAGGTGGGTGCTCAGTACAGGAAGGATCTCTGGGCAAGAGAGGTCTTTGTTCTGGGCACCTTGAAAGTGGCCTTAACAGAGTTATGGGTGGTGACGGACAAAGATGGCTGCTGTAGGGAGGTGGAGACCCCCAGGAGGGAGAGTCCTAGCAGAGATTTCTTAGCGAGAAGGCAGGTCTGGTAGAGCAGTCACTCCTGAAAGTTGAGAAGATTGGTGGTAGTATAGAGAAGGCAGGTGTGAGTTCTGCTGGGGGCACTGGTCAGAAGACTACAGGCCTTATTGATGGAGAGTTGGATTTTGGAGAGGGCAGTGTTGTCAGCTGCAGTGTAGATGGGCAAGTCATAGTCCATGAGGGACAAAATGGAGGAGGAGGTGATGGCCAGCCTGAGAGCAACCTGAGGCAGGTAGTCCCTGTGCCGGTATAGCAGGCCAATTCAAGAGTTAATGGTGGCTGACAGGACACTAATGCGGGTGTGGAAGGAGAGGGCAGTATCGAACGTGATGCCTAGATACTTGTATGTGGTCACTTTTTTTTAGCGGGTGCAGAGTGCTGGGGATAATCAAGAGGGTGGTATTTTTAGCTTTATTTTGGTGGTGGGAGAAGAGCATTGATTTGGTTTTCTTTAGGTTAATGACCAGTCTGCGGTCTCTGAACCACCTTTTGGCTTGGTTGTAAGCTTGCTGGAGGAATAATTGGAGGGAGGGAGGATTGGGATGTGAGGCAATGAGGACTGCATCGTCAATGTAGAGGAGCATTTTACCAGTACATGAGCTGGGGAGGCTGTTGAGGTAGAGACTAAAAAGTATTGGACCCAGGATGGAGCCCTGAGGGACCCCAGAGTGAATGGGAAGAGTGCTGGAGAGGGAGCTGCTGATCTTGACACGCTGGGATCTAACAGAGAGGTAGCTAGAGAACCAGGAAATGGGACCATCAGAGAAGCCAAGTTGGTGGAGAGAGTCGAGTAGAAGGGGATGACAGACAGTGTCAAAGGCCTTGGAGAAGTCAATGAACACTGCTCCTGCAAGGCTGCCAGAGTAGAGAGCAGTATGCAGCTGTTGGGAGAATTCCAGGAGAGCCGTGGTTGTGCTGTGTCCTGGGCAGAAATCATGCTGCTCTGGGCACATAATGTCATACTTGGTTAGTTATTCAGAGAGCTGGATCAACACCACTTTTTCAAGGGCTTTAGAGAGTGGGGGAAAGATGGAGATGGGACAGTAATTGTTGGGGGTGGATCAGTCCCCACTCTTATGTATGGGTGTGATTTCAGCAGTTTTCCAAGCACTTGGGAACTGACCCAGGCATAAAGACCAGTTTAGAAGGTCAGTCAGAGGGACTAGGACTTTGTCCAAGATCATACGGAGGATACTGGAGTCGAGGGGGTTACTGCTAGGGTTATTGCTGCCTAAGGCTTTCAGCAGGTGTGGCCTGGCTTCTTGGGGGGATAGGGTGTGCAGGTAGAATGGTGGGCAATGCAGGACCGGAGGAAGAGAGGTGGGGATTGGGTCAAAGAAGCTGCTGGGGAGGACCGAGCTTAGGTCAGAGAAGGCAGTGTTAAGGCAATCAGCTATGAGGAGTGGATCTGTGGTGGGGGTGCCATTGATGGAGAGCTGAGATGGTGGGGGGAGTGGGACTTCCCATTTAACTCTTTCATATTATCCCAGAAGGTCCAGACTGAACCCCAAGTGGAAGTGAGGGTGGTCTGGTAGTGCTCTGCCTTGGCCCGCGTAATGGCCCAAGTGCACTTATTGCATTCTGCATTGTAGACTTGTCTGTCAGACACCTTTTCAGATTCTACAGCAATGTTCCAGAGATTATCTCTGTTTTTGAGTCTCTGGAGGAGGGGTGGGGCGAACCATGGGGCATTGCATTTTTTTGAGTGGATCCTGGTGAGGGGGTGAAAAGGTCACCAGCCTTACAGAAGGCGTTTGTGAAGTGGTCAAGAGCTGAGTCAATGTTAGGGGTGTGCTGGATAGGGGACCAGTCTAACTGGGCTAGGTATTGTTTTAATTTTCTGAGGCCGCCGGGGTGTAAATGGTGGCATAGAGTGGCCTGGGACACTGGCTTCAGAGTGGAGGATGACCAGAGACAGAGGACTGGGGAGTGATCACTAAGAAAGTTGGGGAGGACAGTGACATCCTGGATTTTGTAGGGGCAGTTAGATATCACAACATCTAGGAGAGTGCTGGTGCCAGTAGAGTGGTTGAATCTGGTGGGCTGGGTGACTAACTGGGCTATATCCAGGGCAGCAAAGGAGTCCCTTATATGTGAGGCAGTGGAGGCAAGCCAGTTAACACTGAGATCACCTAGGATGACTTGCTCCACTTTGTGAGGGAGAGATGTGAGTTAGCCAATGATGGACTGGACCACTTGGTTTTGATTCTTCGGGGGTACATAGGAGACTGTGAGGAAGAGAAGGCCTCGGGCAGGGTCAGGTGTGATTTTTAAGGTGGGCTCCATAATCAAGTTTAGGAGCTGAGAGTGCCTGATCTATAAGGGAGTCCTGCACAAGTAGTGCACAACCACCACTGCGTTTGCCTACTCAGTCTTCCTTGCAGATGGTATATCCAGGGAGAGTGATAGTGGAGTCAGGGGTGGATTTGGAGAGCCAAGTCTCTACCAGTGCAATTATGTCAGGTTGATGTTGAATGACCCAGCACTGGAGGGCAGCAGATTTCTTTAGGAGACTGCAAATGTTTAAGGATGCAAAGCAGAGGCCAGTTGCAGTACAGTGTTTAGAAGGGCTGGAAGCAATAGGTCCTGGGTTTGGGTGCACATTACCAGATAATAATAATAGCAGTGTAATTATTCTGGCTAGTGGCTAGTGGCGATGGAGAACCTCGGCTCGACACCCAGCTGAGGACTTTAGAATCAGGGTGCATGGGATAGATAAAGGGTGGGAATGGCAGGGGAGAGCTGGGTCCAGGTCAGGCCTTGGAGGGTGGAGGGAGTGGGAGTGTTGGCAGGGTGGGGGTGCTGGGGGGTCACGGGTGTGTCGAGGGTGGGGGAGGGATGAGTCACTGTGGGGTAGTCTGGGGATGAGGTGCCTAGTGTGGAGGAAAGGTGCTCCAGTCTGTTTGAGCTCTGTACCAATAGGGTGGAGGAGAGCAGACTTAGTAATGGAGTGAAGGTACCCACAGCAGCTGAGCAGTAAAGGAAGAGTGCCAGGAGTAGTAGAGAGTAAGGAGATTTAGAGCAGCTTTGAAATGGTTGGGGGAAAATCCCTTTAGTGGGTAAAAAGACTATAAGCAGCAAATGGGAAAAATCAGTATCAATCAGTAGAAGAGGGAGGGACAAAGACAGATGAATAGTGATAGACTGACCACACAATAAGTGAAATGAGACAGGAACTATATTGTGTTGGATTGGGTAAGTGTGCTTATAACTGGGCATTCTAGTGGCTAAAGGATATAATCTGCTAATGGAAAAGTCAGCACTTAAAAAAAAAGAAAAGAAAAGGCAGGGAGGTTCTGAAGCAAGTTTTTTTTGGGGGGGCACTGCAGCAGCCTCAATGGGACACCGAGGTCAAGGGTGCAGCCCACAGACTTACAGCTCTAAGAGAAGAAATAAATAAGCAAATAAGAAATCTCTACATCAGACTAAACATTACTTAAAGTGAGAAATCAAGAACATGTCAAGCAGAGATCAGTCCTAGCATTAATTTCTTGGCAGCAGTTCCTAGAAGACTTCTGGATTGCTGCACAAAGTGTGAGAAACACTGGCAAACAGGGGCAAGTGATATTCCTCCAGGGGTAGATGCCAAAATTCAGGGTTCCAACCTGTACCTTGCTTGGAGGGTGAGCGTCGGGCAGCTTCTCTATGTTCTGCTTAAAAAACTGCAGAATGCAGTTTGTTTGAGAGGAGAGAGCCTGAAAGGGCAGAGTTGTCCCCTGGTGAGATAAGGTGAGAGGACGAAATTAAATAGCAGGCTTGGAGGGGAGTGCAGTCAGAAAACAAAAGAGAAATTAACAGTTTGGGAGGGGCTGAGAATTAAACAGAAATAGTTTAAGCAGGGAAGTCCTGAAGCAAGTTGGGAATTGGGGAGGACACTGCAGTATGCTCAACAGGAGAGAGCAGTAGCTTCAATACAGTCATGGAAGGGGCTCGGAGTAACACTGGGGCACAGAGCTAAAAAAAAAAAGAACAGGCAGGGAGGTTCTGAAGCAAGTTTTCTTTAATGTCAGCTCTGTTCAGAATAGCTTTCAAAATCACCAACTGTTTTCTTGTTCAATGTTTTCTAATACATACTTCTCAAACTTAAAAGAAAAAAAAACACACTTCATCATCAAAGTCTGTGTTTAATAAGTACTGTGCACAGGATTAAAATAATTTGAACCTCCCCCCCCCCAAAAAAAAATGTGCCCTGACATGAAACTGCATGTTTAACTATAAAGACAATTAAAAAATGTATTTCTAACACCAATGCTTTCAAAATTTTGAAACTACTAAAAAGACAAATTATATATAAACTATATATTGAATATGGTAAACAAATAATGTTAATCCCAAAAGCCAAACTTTATGTTTTTAGTATATAAATGTTTTAAGAAAAACATGTGGCTCTTACTGTAAATTAAAATGCTGTGTCTATGTTTTCCTTGGGAGCTGTAATTTCACTTGCTGTCTCCTTCTGAGGTCCCAGGTGTCTCTGATAATCATTTGTTCCAAAGGTTTTTTAAGTCAGTTTTAAGGCATTAAATATCTTCTGTTCTCCTAGTCCTTAATAAAAGCATTAAGTATCTACTGTTCTCCTAGTCCTTAACAAAATGCAGGGCCTCCACAACTTCACAGACCTGTTCTGTTGCTTGATACAGGTCCCAAACTAGTGGGTCTTGTTACAGCATGATAGAGCCACCTCATACTCCTCCCACATGAATAAAAATAAAAGTTGTGGGTGGATCTTTAGGAGCTTCTCGGGTAGGGAGGTGGATCTTATGCCAAAAAAAAAAAACTAATGCTGCCTCCCACTACTCAGGTTCCAGTTCTTGTAGCACCCATTTAAGAAAGAAAATAGTACCCTACAATCATTGACTAACATGAAAGTGTATTTATTTGAGGGTGGAAGACATTGCTTGGAAAAGGGTAAGGTGGAAGAGACTATTTACACCTTCAGTCAGTTCCATGGACAGAAAACATAACATCACTCCTTTTGTACATGCAAAATGTCTGCAAGATCCGCGTACTGCAGCCGTAAAAAGACTATGGGCTACCTTCTTGGCCTCATATTGGGGACTTGTTGCATGATCGTGCCGCATCCCCAATGCTTGTGACAATAAGTTAGACTACCACACAGATTGTCATGATCTGAATAATTTTGGGTGCATTATAATGATGCATGTGTCAATATATGATGCATGTGATAAAGCGATTACCACTACTATAAGTATGGCAAAAATGTTCGAAAATATCATTCAAACATTTTGCACTATTTCTGATGCTGCAGTTGTATCCACAAATCACAAATTGCAATTGTGGCATCACAGCTGAAAATCTAGCCCTGCACATATAATAATGTAGCATGTAATATGAAAAAAAAAGTGTCACTCACTTCCCCTCCACCTAGGTTTCCATAGGGATCACACAAACCATTAGTTGCACATGAATGTTAGAGTGTAGCAATGAATTAAAGTTTTGACATTGTACACACCAAAAAGCAGCAGAAGATTTGACAGGAGTCCCCGGAAATGCCAACCATTATCTCACCTAACAGTTTTTGCATGTTTGTGCTTCCTGGAGCAAAATCAAATATGTGAAACTGTTAAGTGAGGCACCAGTTTCCATTTTTGGGGACTCCAACTCAGTTCGATGCTGTTGTCAGCCTGCACAATTTCTAGCACCTTTTATTCACTATTGAACTGTAATATGAGGAGCTTCGATGTACTACAGACATTTGGTGTAATCCCTCTGGAAAAGTTGCTGAATGAAAGTGCGTTGATTTTCTTTTTCATATTACATACTGATTGCTTAAAAAGGTGAGCACCACTAACACTGTGAAGAGGCTTTTTTGTTTATTAGGAACAACATCTAATAACATGTATGGGCTGTTTCAGAAAATACAATTTACAGAACATGTGCCTAATTCCTAAGAAATGTGACTTGTTTCTCATACCCCACAGTTTTGCTGCTGCTTGGTGAGCCCAACTGTTCCCCATATTGCCCCCAAAAATATTTTCCCCACTTATACTTGTTTTTGGTGCAAAAAAAATAACTATCTTCATGCTGCCGTTGTTGTTTGTGGTGTTGTAATGGAGTCTGCAAACTCCACTAAAGCCACCATGTCCCAGCATGAATTACATTAATAGATACTATTCACTGCTGAACTCAAGGCATATATTCACCCAGTAGTCTCTGATTTATCTGCATGCAAATGATTACAATAGTACCAAGTGATCTGGTAAGTTATTTTGCCAAATCTCTGGAGATCTCTAAGAAGAGTTACTGTACGTGTATTTTCCTACAGCACCAGCAGTCTCAGATATATATATTTTTTTCTCTAGGTACAGTGTCTACAGAGAAACTCAGGAGATACACTAACTTGCTGAATTGACTGCTAGAGCTGTATGTTCTCTCTGGAGCCTGGCACCATTGATTTTCAAATGAAATATTATGTACAGTAATCATATACTATTCTCTGATTCCCTCTTGCAAATGGGCATGCAATGCTCTTGGGTCATACCCAGTGAACACATTTTAAATAATATAAATAATAAAACCTCCCATTCTCAGAAAGCAAGTTATGCATTACAAGGCTTAACAAAATAAAAATAAATCAAAAATACATGAAATGTTGGGCATTACATCACCCGTGATGGGTCATTTTTAACAGATAGTGACTTTGTGTGCTGTGTGTTCTCAGTGGCACACCTGATCATATTGACATTATTGTTTTTTATTTATTAACTTATTGCAACCCTAACTCCCCACTACAACTCCCCAAGCAGCAAAAGGACAAGACCACACAATCAACTATAGACAGACATCATCAGATAAGACCAATAACACAACTATTTCCAGATGTGCTGCCTTTGTGAATTTGTATCTGCATCATGCACACTGCAAGACATTTACACTCACTTGTCACTGCAGATAGAAATCCACAATACTCAAATCACAACACTGCTGTGAAGAAGCACAGACTTCTGTAGCCACAGATACAAATCCATGATACACAAATTCAAAGAGTTCTTTTGTCTGAAGAAATGCATGCCCCAATGGGTCAGCACTTCTGAAGTCTCAGGTACTCATGTACACTGTAAGACATATACACATTTGATGGGACTGCACTTCCGTGATGACAGGTGTAAAACATACACACTGACCTCTGGCTACAGAATTGCAGGTGCCACAAAATCCACAATACCAAAATCACAACAGTACTTCTGTCTGCAGAAGTACAGGCCCCTTTTCAACCACAGGTGTAAGACATACACACCTGCTTCAATCAATCAATCAATCAATCTTTATTTAGCCAGGTGAAACTCCATTGAGCAAGCTTATTTTCAAGGAGGGCCACGTAGGTACAGAATAAATATTACAGTAGCACAATAGAACATATAGCACAAATGGGCATAGTAATACAATACATAGTCAATAAAAACAAGGTACAAGGATAATCAATGAGGCCCAGTCATAAGGTGAAGCCTCATCCCAGTAAACAGTACAGTAGAGAGGTAGAAGCAAGTAAGCACCAGTGTGCCGAACCAGTGATTTTAGACACTGATAGCTCTAGTAGAGCAGAGTTAATGCTAGCGACAGTGCAAGCTGGAGGCTCTGCAGCAAGTAGAAAGCAAGGATGAATCCAGGAACATGGCTTAGGGTAATTCTAATGAAAGGATAGAAAGTGTAGAGGGTTGACTGTAAGTATAGCAATGTATGGCTACAGTTTAGTGACAGGGAGGGCATTGACAAGGCTCCGAGAAGTATCTCAAATAGAGGGACTTGAATTCCACAAAACCAATAGGATGCACCAATTTTATGGATTTCTGGATGCTGTTCCACAGCTGGGGCAGCACATAGCTGAAGGAGGCTATGCCAAAATGGGAAAAGACTTTAGGCACAGCTAGTGAGATGTACAAATGGCTTCTCAAGGCATAGTTTTGTAAGGTGCAGGAGGGCAGACAGTCAGAAATATAGGAGGGTAGCATCTTGGATATAGATCTATAGGTCCATAGTATAGCGTTCCTTTGCCTCCTGAATGTAAGTGAGGTCTATCCTACCATGGAATAGAGTACACAGTGATGGGTATTATATGCTGCACCTGAGATGAAATATAAGGCCCTATAATATAGGGCGCCAAGCATAGATAGGGCATTTTTTGGGACTTGGCCATACAGGAAGTCTGCATAGTCCAAGATAGCTAGGAATGTGGTTTGTATTAAGCTTTTTCTGGCCTCCTGGGTAAGCGGATGCTTGATTCTAAAAAAAAAAAAGTCGAAGCCTCTAAGTTTTTTTGAGAGCGCATCTATATGATCAGCAAAAGAAAGTCTGTTGTCAATCCACATACCTAGGTACTTGAACATGGTCACATAGTCAAGTGACTCACCAAGCAGGGTGATGATAGTGGGAATATTGTCATGCTTAAGGGAGTTTATGGGCTCGGTCATTGGGGATAACAGCATAACCTTGGTCTTTTTGGCATTCAATAGTAGCTTTTGACTTAGGAGGTTTTGTTGCAGCGTAAGGAAATCTACTTGAAGTCTGAGCAGGCACTTTCGGGAGTAGTCCTGGCAGTGTAAAGGACCGTGTCATCTGCAAAGAGATGTACACTGGAAAGTTTGATTCCACGGTTGATGTTGTTGATATAAAGTGAAAAAAGTAAGGGCCCCAAGATGGAGCCTTGAGGTACGATTCTGCTAATCTGTTTTAGATTGGAGAGATCTCATACTGCTTTTACTTGCTGCATCTGCTCTGCCAGGTAACATGAGAACCATTTCAGGGAAGATGGATCCAGACCAATGTTGTGGACAGTGACTAAGAGCAATGCATGTTCGATGGTATTGAAGACCTTGCTTAAGTTGAGGAATACCGTGCATACATGATTCTTTAAGTCAAGGGCTCCCTGCCAGTCATTTGTGACTTTAGCCAGAGCTGTGATTGTGCTATGGCATGGCCTAAAGCCTGATTACACAGGGTTTAGCAGATTTGAGGCATCAATGTAGTTTCTAAGCTGGCAATTTAATAATTTCTCTACCAGTTTTGATAGGGTGGGGAGTAAGGAGATTGGTATGTAGTTATTTGGGTCTCTGGGGTCTCCTGATTTGAAGAGTGGTAAAACTTGGACAGTCTTCCAGACAGAAAGGAGTTTACCCAAGCTGAGGGACATATTAAAGAGGTGCGTTAATGGAACTGCCAGCACTTGGTGAACGAGCTTTAGGAAAAAAGGGCCAATGAGATCCACTCCTGCTCTTTTTCTGGCATCCAGCTGAAGGAGCAGGTCATCCACTTCCTTGTAAGTTACCAGTTGGAAGGAGAAACCTGTGACAGGAGTACTGTGAACAGGGGGAGGGCTTGCTGGTCCTTGTCATGAGAACTGGGTAAGTAGGTTATTTGCAGGTGAAATGTCAAAGGCCATACCTGCGGTAATAAAATGATTATTAAAGCAGTCAAGGATTTCTGCCTTCTCAGTAATGAGGGATCCTTCATATAAGATCTTGGTAGGGAGAGAACCTGATGAAGCATGACCTTGAATATCTCTAAGGGTTTGCCAGAATTTGGCAGGGCCCTTGGTGGAGGAGTCCAGAGTTGACTGGAAGTAGCTAGCCTTAGTGTTTCTGACAAGCTTTGTGCAGAGGTTTCTTGCTGCCCTAAAATCAGCCCAATCTGACTGAAGCTTTGATTTACACACTTTCTTCCAGATCTTGTCCCTGTTGAGCAAAGCTGACTTCAGTTGATGTGTAAACCAAGGGAGAGTCTTTTTCTTGGTACGTGCTTTGAGCAAGGGGGCATGACTGTCAACAGGTCCACGGACAATAGTAAGAAGGTCTTGTATGCTGTCTCTACTGTCTTGGTTAGGTAGAAGTCCTGCCATAGCAAGGAGTTTTGTAAGTCTGAAAGGAAGGCTTGTGGTACTAAATTACATAACATCTCCTGATTGTGAACCTGGAATTAGAAATAGGCTTGGGTGTAGCTCTAATGCAAGCAATAAAGCAGTGATCACTGAGATCAGTGCTTGTAGTTCCAGAAGGGCAGGCCCCTATGGGGTCTGCAGTAACGCAGCTGGAAGTACAGTTGAAATGTGGGTATCATAGTTTCAATTGCAGATCTAGTAATTGTTCAAGGGGGAAGCAGCTTTTCAGTTGTACAGCTGCATATACAAAATCATGCACTAGTGGATCATGCTGTCTAGTGAGGTACCTTGTACAGTATGCATGAGTACCTCTGGCTGCAGAACCACACACCCCATAGAGCCTGTGCATCTGCGCCACATGTACCCATGCATGCTGTATGACATGCATACACAACTGTGGCTGCATAAGCACATGCCCCTGTGAAGCATGTTTTTATGCAGCCACAGACACGAAGGTAGCACATCAGTGCGATTGCATTTGTGTTATCTGGAAACAGCTGAATGTTGTTTGTCTCACCTGGTTGCTTGAGTGGTATTGTCCTTTTGAATCACTCAATCAATCAATCAAACTTTAACCAGGCAGTTACATCATTGAGCAAGCTCATTTTCAAGATATTCCTGGACACAGAGGACACTTTTGCTTACAGTAGACAACACTTCCTACAAAAGTACACATCGGCACAAGCAGTTACAATATACAAACTCAATACTTGGATGAATCAGACATGTAAAGCAAATGCAGATATAGACATTTAAAGTGCAGCGTATACAGGCTGTAGCTTGTAGAGTACAAGTGAGGAGAGGGAGAAGGGACATACAGAAAGGCAGTAGGAAGAAAGGGTATCAGACACATAGTAGAAAGGGAAAATAGGGCAGCCTAATAGAATGAGGCCCCCCTGTGAAGCTAATTGATGAGAGGGGGGAGGTAGGAGGGGGAAGATGGTTGCCCTAAAGGGATGCTGGCCGACTTGGGAAATAGGTGGCCCAGGATTACAGAGGTTAAGGGACTCAGTTGAGTGGAGTAAGGCTTTACCTGAAACAATCACATGCCGTTTTCAAGCCTCTATAGAGCAGCCCCCTAAATATAAAATGGCTGGTCAGCAGGGAGATTTTAAGTAATTTTTGCATGTTATTCCAAAGCACTGGTAAAAAGGAGCTAATGGCAGTTGAGCCAAGACATGTCCTTGATCGTGGTAGCTTAAGAAGGACAAAGGAGGAGTTCCTTAGTCTGTAGGCACCCTTTGAACGTTCAAACAGGTCACAGATATAGTATGGTAGTTTGATGGGCAAAGCCTGGAATAGCCACATGGGGGCATTTATTTGCCTCCTCGTGGAGAGGGATGGCCAATCTAATGCTTGGTACAATAAGCAGTGATGAGTCTGCAAGGGCAAGTCAAGAGCAAATCTCAATGTGCCATGATAGAGTGTATCCAGCATTTGGAGCGCATACTGGGGGCAATGGCTGTATAGGAAGTCAGTGTAGTCAATCGGGGAAGAAAGATTGTTTGAACCAGCTGCTTTCTAGCTTCCAGGGTGAGTAGGCATCTTATGTGGTAGAAAATACTGAGGCGCTGCCTTAGATTATTTTGTTAACTCGCTTAGATGGACACCAATTGCTGCTTGCAGGGTGGTGCAGGGAGTTAGCACTGGAAACCCTAATGCCAAATTTCCGTACTTTTGTGGCATTAAGTTGAACCCTAACTGGTGCATTAACAGTTTTTTGCAAGTAATTTCCTTCCTTTTTTGAGATAGTGGAACTTATCCTCATTTACGCAGGTCCCTCTGGGCCCTGCATCAAGGGAAGAATTCATTTGCATTTAGGTGTGAACCAAGTTTTCCATTTTAGGTGTGAATGGAAAATGTTAATGTTGCAAAATTTTGTGTTGCATTCAAATGTGTTCCACAAAAAACATTTTGAGCCTATGTCTTCTTAAGTATGTATTTATGTTAGTTATGAAAATTTCCACCATCCTTGTTCCTGAGTTAGGGTCACACAAACAGTATAATAGATAGATAGATAGATAGATAGATAGATAGATAGATAGATAGATAGATAGATAGGGCATGGATCATAAAGTCGTAGACAAAACCATGCAGACACACAATGTTGCAGATACAACACTGTGCACTCTAACAGTGTCGGGACAAAATCCCGGCTGAAACAACAAGAGTGCACGCCATTGCAAAATCAGCAACTGTCTTTCTTTTTGTGGGAGGCTTCACCCCTGCATCCCCCGGCATGGGGGGATTCACTCCCCACATCCCCTGGACTGATAATAATCAACTCCAGGGGGTCATAGACTTAGGGGAAAAAGAAAACTTTGGAGCAGGGAAAAAGCTTTTTTTTTTTTAAAAGAAAAGCTGTACTACAGTGGGACCTGGGGAGAACTGAACCACAGACCCAGGTCCCTGACGCTGCCAGAGGTAGGTGCTCTAGTCACTCCACCATGGGAGTAGCCTCACCAGGCACTGCCCTGGCAGCATCCTTCATATTCCTTAATGGCAACCTACAGCAACAGGGGTAGCGGTTCTTGCCATACGCTGAAACAACCCTAGTCGCTGTAGAGTCATTCACGCTTCCTACAGTGTGGTATTCCATAAACAGATTTGTCTGCACTGAATTAACTCAGTACCAATAGATAGACAGACAGACAGATGACAGATGGCTCCAGAATTCAGAAGAGCCTCAGCATATCTATCTGTCTGTCTATCTATCTATCTATGTTTTGTTTTGCCTATCATTTGAGCACATTTATATATATATAGATATATATATGATATATCTATATCTATTTTTATATAAATATATATATCTATATATCTATATATATATACATAGATATATAAATAGATATAGATAAATAGATATATATATATATATATATATATATATATATATATATATATATCTATATCTATAGCTATATCTATATCTATATATATAGCTTAGGAATTTCTTGGAGACCCTAAACCTACTAAATCCCCTGCAATCAGGTTTTCAGCCGAGCCACAGTGCAATCTCCACTCTCACAAGGGTCACTAGTGACTGCCAGAATGCCTTAGATGTCAAAAATTATGTATGTACCTTATTTCTTGATTTGAGTAAGGCATTCAACATGGTTGACCATGACCTGCTTCTGGCCTCCCTTCAAAAGCTTGGTCTGGACTTCCCAGCATTAAAATGGTTTATCTGCTATCTCTCTGGAAGATACCAACAGGTTAAAGCAGATTGTGAACTCTCTCCCTTGAAAACTCTTCAGAGGGGAGTACTGAAGGGTTCCATTTTGGGGCCTCTTCTATTTGCGCTTTACATTAATAGCATTGACGCAGGTATCAAATCTGCTAATATCCATCTATTTGCAGATGACATGGTCCTGTATATTGATAGACCTACTCCTGAACTGGCCTGTAAAGAACTCCAATTTGAATTTAGTTGGCTGCAACTAAACCTTCTGAATCAAAAGCTGTTATTAAATGTCAAAAAAACTAAGGTTATACTTTTCTCCCTGTTTTCTAATGCACATAATCACTCCACCCTAGGTTATATTCCACAGATCACTGCTCTTCTCGGTGAATCCCTAGAATTTGTGCCAAAATTTAAATATCTAGGGTTTTGGATTGATCACAGACTTTCCTTCACTGACCACACAGAGGGACTATCTAAAAAATGCAAACAGATATTAGGTCTCTTTTTCAGAATTAAGCACCTTCTCACTCAGGAGGCTAAAACCAGACTAGTTCAAACCACGTTTATGCCACTTTTGGATTACGGGGATTTCATTTATGGACATGGCCCAAATGCCCTGTTGACCAAACTTGACACCCTCTATCACTGAGCAATAATATTTTTTTTTAATTTTTTTATTTAGTATACTTTTTGTGCCGCTGTGCCAGCTCCAGTACTGTTGGCCCAGTCATGGTCTTCGCTGCTCCCATACTCCCACATGAGCTGCTACTTTCCTTCCTGATACCCCCTGGCTAACTCCCCCGGGCGGGGTTGTGGCACTGGCCTAAATGCCACAAACATCGGAATAGGTCTGGGAGAGTTGGCCTGGGAGCTGGGTATGGGATGGCGAGCATTATCAAGGTGCTGGCTGTGGTGATTTTCTAGTTTTCTGGGGGCGGATACATGCAATGACGCGTCGCATCTGTTCCACCCCCAGAGCGTGCTTGATGCTGGTTGCCGCAGTACCACCAACCTCCACCAGGGGTCCATCACACACCAGGCATCCTCCCCACCCTCCCCCCAGAGAAGGAGAGTTGTCCAAGGGATGCTCCATCCTTCTCCCCCCTGCCGGCCCTCTGACGACTCGAGTCCGTTCCCAAACCTGGGTCGCCAGGCAATAAGTTTATTACTGGTGTGCCTTACTCCACTCATCATTGCTCCCTTTATGCATTGGTAGGCTGGACATCCCTAAAGCTCAGCAGGCAAAAAAATGTTGTGTTCTGGACCTTTAGAGCTCTTACGGGCAATCTACCGCAATACATTGCAGAATGTCTGCCTAGGTGTACCTGTACACCAGGTAGTTACTCCCTGGGAAGCCTTTCTTACACCTCCCTCTATATCCCAAAAGCCAATTCACATTTTGGTCTGGCATCTATATGCCATGTGCGTCCTGCACTATGGAATAAACTTCAAAAAAAACTCTGAAATTAGTATTTCTTGTAAAGTTGTCTACCTTTAAACTGCTGCTATGCAGGCTCTTTAAAGGAGTCCTGTGATTGCTTCCACTGATCCATTGTAACCAGGGGCATGTGGTACCACTAGTGTGAGCATAGTCACCTGTCCCTCTGCACTATACTTCCTATATGTACTGACTCTACTACCCTCTAACTCCTCTGACTCGTTCTGCAGGATAATTGTAAAACGTGCACATGTTTTTATGTTTTTATTGTACATTCAGAAATGATTTATTGTAGACTCTGTATATACTGTAACAACCTTGTTTCTTCATGTACAGATTGTCTCTACTATGTATTTGAAAAAAACACTGTGCTATGTATTTGACCTGATGCATTGCTTTTTTTTTCCCCTTTATTGTGATAATGCACTGTTTTATGCCCAGGTCCACCTTGCAAATGAGTTTACCTCTATGGTGTTTTACATGGTTAAATAAAGATTGATATATAAATATATATATATATATATATATATATATATATATATTATGTATCTTTTTTTACCTATTATTTGAGCACATTGGGGGTGTAACAGTAACCACTCATGTATTCCTGAGGCAGGTGCCAACTAAGATATCACACACATTTTAGCAAAAATGTTTTTAAAAAGCAAAGTTTTTATGAGTTAAAGTAATTTCCTCTTGAAACAAATCCATGTCCACTAGCATGTACTGTATTAAATCTCTGGGACTTTTTTAGTAACTAATTATTACTTTTACATTCTACAACACTGTTATTTGCCCAGTAATAGCATAATTAGCATGAGGGGGAGGCATAATGCAGGTGGTATGATTTCTATCACATTTTGAACAGTTTTCATTTATTTAAGAACTGTTATATGTCAGATGAGGTAAGCTATTTTTTTATCAATAGTTGAGATGTTGGCTTTAAAAGACAAAACAGGGCTGACTTTTTATCGTTGAAAGGGCTTGTGAAGAGTTTTAGCCAGAATAACATGACCAGTTCCTAATTTCTTCTTTTCACTATATTTGGGATTTGAAGTAGAATTATATAATGGTCTCAGAAAAAAAACAACAAAAAAAAAAACAACTTTTTGGGAGAAAGAGTTTTAATAATTTAACATGATATGGCAATTGATTGGCATTTATTTTTCTCCTGAAACTTGACTTCCATGATAAACCATAAATTTCCAAACCTTGATATATATATATATATATATATATATATATATATATATATATATATATATATATATATATATATAGATGGCTAAGTTGGGAAGACTATGAAGCATCATTGACTGTTGCTGAAAGTTGTGAGTATTTTTAATAGTTAGGATGAAAGCACTGGTCCCATGCATCTTGTATGTGATAAAGTAAACAAATTTTACAATTTTCAGTAGCAGTCACAGATGTAATAATCACAGTTGTCTCTGAATGAGCTATTACCTGATTGATAGAAAGATGAACAAAACCGGTGATTTGATACCTATTATTGGACCAACAAGAGATTCACTGGAATGTTTAGGCTTTCAAACTACACACAGAGTCCTTCATCAGAAAATGTCAGTTATGGGCCAGCCTGGTGATGCTGAGGGTTGATGAACCAGATGCCACACTTCGTGCCACACCGGCGACCCAGGGTCAGGAGTGACCTTGGGTTGCCAGGGGTCGACAGCAAAGGGAGAAGATAGAGCATCCGCTGGACTGCTCTCCTCTCCTCTCCTGGGGAGGGAGGGGTTGTTGTACCGCTCCTTGGCTGCCCCCTAGTGGAGGCCAGGGGCAGCGCTGGAGTTAGGGAGGCACAGGAGCATGGGTATGAGGCATGCATGTCCCTCCACACCCGCACATACACTCTCCAAGGGGGGGCAGGGTAGAAAACAGAAAAATGGTGTAGACTGGCAGGGTGACACCGGCACTCCACAGGCTTCACACCCAGCCAGCTGGGCACCTCCATGCCATCAAGGTAAGTTCTGATGAACGCCGTGGTGATGGGGCTGGTGTGACCGGTGGAGGGGGGGCAGGTAGACACCGGAGGAGAAAAATACAATACAAAAAAAAATGGTAATTATAAAAAGAAATTACTTCAAGTACAAAGAACAGAATTGGTAAATAAAAACCTTTTACTCATGGATGTGACAGTTCGGTTGATAAATAAGCAGAGCAACTGGATATAACACAGAAACAAAAACCAGACATAAAAGTACATACTTTGAAACCCTAGTTGTGGTGTAAATCAATCCACGCAAGAATAGAATGTGTGGAAGGCCTATAAATAGTAGATTATTCGTTGCCTTACTGAAAAAAAAAAACAGCAGACTGTGTGAGTGTGTGTTTGTATATGTGTATGTGTGTGCGCTCAATGCTAAACAGCAGCATTTATGTATGAATGCAAAGGTATGAATCCAGCAGCCACCAATTACAATCAAACATGCTGTATAAACAGATAAAGTACCGAGATGGAACCTTGAAAACCTGTTTTCACAGGAAACAGACAGACAGAGATATTTACACGAAAACAGCAATCACCCTAGGCACACTGAAAAATCTGTAATGTACAGTCAAGCGCTTTGATACCAGCAAATCTGTTCAAGTGAGTAGGACAGAGATGAATACCTGGTCACACTGAAAAAAACATTTATTGGACAAGGGCACTCCTCTAAAGAAATTGACAGAGCTGTGGAATGGGCTATCCTTATACAAAGAGAATAACAACTACGATATAAAGAAAAGACCATCACCACCAACCAGATACCCCCTTGGCTCTTATATACAACCCTGATCTAGAGTCCCTGGGCTGGATATTCAAAGGGGTTGCACCTAGCACAACAGAGTTGCACCGGCACAACCCTGCATTGTGCCCCAGCAGGATATTGAAATGGCTGCCCAGCGCAACACAAATCCCAATGCTCCAGGGCGCAATGCAATTGTATGTGGCACAGATGCAGGGGGTGTGCCCATGCATATGTGGCACATCCCAATATTCAGCCCAGGATGTGCAGCACATATGCTGGTGCAACCCTGCATTGCGCCACATAGGAGGGCTCAAAGTTGAGCCCGTGGGGAGCGGGAACAACTCCCAGCCACCCACAGGCAGGCTGCTATATTGCAGGGTGTAACACAGCAGCCGCCAGCCATGGGTGGCCACCCGCCCACCCAGAACACTGTCCACAAGCAAACACATCACCCTGGTAGTCCAGTGGTCCTCCACCATCCATAGCTGTGATCATGGTAATTGGCAAATGAAACAGTCCTTGGTAGGCTAGTGGGCCCCCTCCCTCCCTCCTGAGTTCCCGATAAATGCCATACATGACCCCCATAGTCCAGTATCCCCCCTCCCAATTCCCTGAGTCCCCAAGAAATGTCATTCACGACCATCCCTGGTGGTGAAGTGGCCCCCCCACCCATTGCCGCAATCATGGTACATCACCATAAAATATATCCTTGGTGATCCATTGGTACCCCTCACCCTTCCCAGCCACACCGAACCCCTTGCCCACTCCGCTCCCCCCCCTTCATCGGCGGGTGACTGCAACCCACTTGCATACTGCCTGGCACCACTCATCAATGACAGAAGGGCTGTAAGCCCATTGTCTCAGTGACTGTCGGTTTGTGGGTATACTGTACTAGACAGTACCAATATGTGACTAAAGTCATTCACATGTTTGGAGCTGTCTAGTACAGTATGCCCTGCAAGCCCCTGGTCCACAATGGGGAGCACGGGGCTTACAGCCCATACTGTACCTGTCTATCATGGATGCCAGGTTGCCGCCACCCGCTGATGACGGGGGGAGCAGGTGGGGCAGGGGTTCAGTGTGGCTGGGATGGATGGGGGGGTACCACTGGATCACCAGGGATATATTTAAAGGTAATGTACTGCGATCGTGGCAATGGGCAGGGGGGTTCTACTTCACCACCAGGGAGGGTTGTGAATGACATTTCTTGGGGACTCGGGGAATCGAGAAGGGAGCACACTAGACTACGGGGGTCGTGTATGGCATTTATTGGGGATTTGGGAGGGAGAGGAGACCACTAGACTACCAGGGACTGTTTCATTTGACATTTACCGCAATCATGGCTATGGGGCAGGGGATGCCTCAGGATCCCCACTGCACACGTCATGCTGTGCAGGGTGCCAGGTGCATGTCGCCGGGCTGCCCTGTGCAAGGCATGCAAATGGGCCCATAATGACATGCAAATGGCCTCGTTTGCACTTTGCATATATTATGGCCTCATTTGCATGTCCCCTGCTGAATATTGAGGGTGATGCACCAAGCACAACTGCACTTGTGCTGGCGCATCCCCGTGCTCCCTATCTGTGGCTTGCGCTGGCGCAGTGACACTGCACCATGCACTGTATGTGTGCTGACCTTGCCATATTTAATGGTGCATCACCATTGAATATCACCTGGCCTTGGCCCCATCACATCCCAGTTGTGCTGCACCCTGGCTTGCGCCACTGCCTGCCGCAGTCTGAATATCCGGATCTCTGTGTAAAATCATTAAGGAACTCAGACCAATATTCAGTGAGGATGGCACCTTGAAATATATCTTCCAAGATCTACCTTTACTGTCTTTTGAACAGCCACCTAACTTATCCATTCTGCTTATCAGGAGCAAACTTATACCTGACACAAACAGCAGAACACTAGGTGGCACCAAGCCCTGAAGTAGTCCTAAATGTAAGACATTTGATTAGATTTCCACTTCAGACGTTATCAACATCACCCAAAACTAATAATTCAAGATACAGGGGAATTATACCTGTGCATCTTGGAATGTTGTTTACTACATCCAATGCAAGCAATATCTGCATACAGGCTATGTGGGGGAAGCAGACAACCCTTTTGAACCTTGCAGAACTCACACAAACATAACATTAACATGAAAAATACTGTGAAACCAGTGGGACAACATTTTTCTCAATCTGACCCTACTTCTCTGACCTCTCTGTCCTGGTTCTTAAAGGGCACTTCAGAAATACACAAGAAAGTTGGGCATACTGTATGAGGTCAAACTTCTTCTTCTTAGTACATGTAATAAAGGAATGAATGTGGACCTTGGTTTCATGACCTATTACAGAATTTAAACTGCAACAGCCTTTTCTTGGCCCAGGTACAGCACATGGACATGTTTATATTTGTCACACATATTTTAATGTGCCTTTATACATTAACATGGTTCTATTTAACATATTTAACTTCATCTATATATATGTTTGATTATAACTGGTGGTTGCTGGTTTCATACATTTGCATTCATACAGAAATGCTGTTTAGTGCTAAGTATACACACACAACAGAAATGCTGTTTAGTGCTAAGTACACACACACACACACACACACACAGTCTGCTGTCTTTTTTTTCAGTAAGGAAAGTAATAATCCACAATTTATAGGCCTTCTGCACACTCCATTCCTTTGTGGATTGATTTACACCACAACTAACACCACAAAGAATCGGTCCCAGCAAGTCAAGGTTGGTAATGCCCTGTCGGATTGCCGACCTGTCCGCTCTGGAATTCTGCAAGGCTCCATTTTGGGCCGCTTATTTTTAGCATTTTTCTAAATAAACTCCCACTCTCATGCCAATGTCCTCTTCTACTTTATGCTGATGACGCCATCCTGTTTACAAATAACTCTGAACCAGTTGCCCTGCAAACCAAGCTGCAAAGCAACTTTACAGCTGTTGAAAGCTGGTTTAATGAGTACAAGCTAGTGATGAACTATAAAAAAAAAAAAAACAATGCTGTTCTCCACTACCCGCAATCGGCACAAATCTCACCCTCTTCTCATCACCACTAAGGTGGGTACTCCACTTGAACTTGTGCCTCACTTTAAATACTTGGGGATTATGGTGGACAGCTTCTTGTCATTTACCCAACACATTGGCAATGTGGCCAGGGTGGTCAATACTCACATTGGACTGCTGCACAGGCATAATCAAAGCCTGACCCCTGAGGCTCTGAAGCTAGCAGTTCATAGCTCAGTGGTATCCCTCATTGACTATGGGCTTGTAATTTATGGGTCATCCTCAGACTCCACCCATTGATGAATAAAAGTTGCCCTTAACAAAGCCTGCTGGCTAATTACTTTGATCCCATAGGTTGACTCGCACCTGTGACCTATATGTTCAGACCAACTAGATGTAGTTGTCTAACAGACTTAAGCTTCAATCCTGTCTCCTCGCAAAAAAAGTTTGTCTTGGCTTGATGCCCACAGGTGTTCAGAATCTCTTCTTCCCTTGTGACAACGCATGTGCCACATGCAGTTCATGCAGCCCAATCTTCAAAATTCCTCACTGTAGGACCTCCATTGGTCAGAGATCCATTGTGCATCAAGCCCCACGATGGCTGAAAGTACTCTCTGCTGACATTGCCCAGACTTCTCACCTAGGTCCTAGGTAAACTGAGACTCAACCTTGTCATGAACTCCAGCTGCAACTGCTTCCAGTTATCCTAGCTTCTTCCCTACCTACATCTTCTCTTCTTTGCATTTACCCCCCCTAAAAGATCCAGTCTACACATAACACTTGCCTTCCACTACACTTGCCTCACCCTCATTCTCTATGTCCTATTTTCAGCCACCACCCCTGTCACCTACTTTCCTCTTGCCATTGTCCCCTTATGCCCCACACTCCCCAGTCTCTCTCACCTTACTCCTTACCACTTTCTCCTTCCCCCCTGACAATGCCTCCTGGGTAGAAGCCTCACTCCCCCCCCCCCAGTCCTGACTCCTGGCTCCGGCCTACTCTCAACTTTCCTATGACCTGATATCTGTTCTTCCCCTGCACTGGTCATCTCACCCTCCACCTACTTTGTCCTGCACTTTCCCTTACTCATATCTTGATCCTCCTCATTGTATCATTGTTGTCTCCTTAAAGCTGCTTATTTAAACAGTCATTTACTTTGCAACCTTATTGTATCTTCATTCTGATGTATGTATTCAACATGTTTGTCCTTACTTTCACTTTGTATAGCGTCTGACGTGGAACCTACAAAATGAACTTGTTCTCAAATGTGTTAATCCAAGATCATAAATAAAAAACACCACAACTAATTTTTCAAAGTCTATACTTTTATCTCTGGTTTTTGTTTCTGTTTTATATCCAGTTACTCTCCTTATTTATCAGCAAAACTGTCACATCCATGTGTAAAATATATTTTTACCAATTCTTCTTTATGTATGTGAGGTGATTTCTTTGTATAAATGCCATTCTGTCATTTTTCTTATGAAGGACTCTGTGTGTAGTCAAAAAGCTTAAAGATTCAGTGAATCCCTTGTTGGTCAAATAAAAGGTATCAGCTCACCTATTTTGTTTATCTTTTCTGTACAAGGAGCAGCACGGCAACAACCAGTTCTTTACATCATGGAAGATACTGATTTATAGTAGGAATTTAACAATGTTTCTTAATGGAGGCATGTCTCAGGAGAAAAATAAATAGTGGCCATCTGTTGATATTGCCCTGTATATTATGTCACTACTTTTGGAGCAATGGCATCATCATACACCTACATATCACACTTGAAATGCAAACACATGAAACAGATGTGGATATCTTTGCTTCCTTTTTCTTTTTTAATTAACCATGCTAGATCATATCAGACTATCACACCGATGACTTTGGCAAAGCAACAGTATTTTTCTTTCTTGCAGAAATCCTGTGGATTTACTTTAAATACCAAAGGGAACAACCCAGGGAGATGTGAACAGAAACTTTTAGTCTTAACATTACACTTTGGAAAGCTGCATGTTGCACTGCCTGAAGTAAATTTTCTAAAACATGCTGTGATACAATGTTTAAATTGCCTGATTTGAAAGTAATAACTTATTTTACTGTAATGTAAGTATGGGTTCATTATTGGAAGAAATATTAAATAAATATGTTTTACCTGTATGATAGACTTTAATTTTTCAATTTATGTCAGCACTGCATAGATTCTCTATAACTTGTGCCTATAAATTCATATCTGTAGAAGTGTTTTTTTTATTGTATGTACACTACATACATATTCATCATCTGTGATTTGTGAAGACACAACCCCACTCCCATGCAAGTTCAGCCTCATCAATATCATCCAGCATCGCTTTTCAAACAATCATAATGACCCCAACACTGACATAAATCCATCCTTCTACCAACTCCAATGCCCATGAATGTGTGTAATGAATTAATAAATAGAGGGATAGAGGGCGAAAGGTATATCCCACCTCTCACCATCTCGGCCAGCCACTGACTGAATGAATAAAACTCACTGATTAGCTGTTCCTGTTCAATTCATCTGTGATTTACTGTAGTCAGTCATTCAGTCAGTGGCCAGCTGAGAAGGTGAGAGGTTGGATGTGTTGGTCACCCTCTATTTATTAATTTATTACATACATTCAAGAAGATTAGCATTAGGGGAAAGAATATACAGCATATAAGCAGAGTTTTAATGGAAATGGGGGTGTTGGTCATTTAACAATTATTAAAAATAGTGATGACAGATGATACTGGAGCAGCTGAAATTGCATGGGAGTGATAGGTAAATTATTTACAACTGCATCTCAGACAGTTATTTACCAGTGACATGACTACGGTTCTGCCTTAAACATTATGGTGTCTGAATGCAAGTGGGATATATCTTGTAAAATTTGCTTCTATTATGGATTTGCAAGTTGAGTATGTAGTTTCCTTTCAGAAATTAAAGGTTCCTGCATGATAGTGCAGGTCACAAACAGCTATAAGTATATTATTTCTGTCTACTCCTCCTCTGAATCATGCTGGAATAAAATCAAAAGCCATAAACCTCATAGAACTAGTACCCACCTTATGGATGGTACGAAAATGCCAACCCACACTACCAATATATATATTTTTTGTATACTGCTTGCAAATGTTTTTGGAAGCAAGTTTTTACATACTGGATAGTTTTCCCTATGTATAACATATTGCAACTGTTCTCTTCCCCTTCAGGGCCATGTCCCTCTGGACTCACCTCTGTCCCTATGTGAATATTTGCTTTCTTTTTTTTTTGCAAATAACTATATTTTATTGAAGAGAAAGTGCAATATGCAATACACACATCACATAGAATTACATTACAGACAAATATATGGCCCTTAAACAAAACTAAAACACAAAGATAAAGCAATAATCCCCCTCCTACCCTCCCTTCCCCTGCACCCCCCCCACAGCTATCCTAATGATAAACTGTTAATCTATAGCAAAGACTTAAAACAATGTAAATTAGTACATTGTGGTAACATCCTACACTTTAAAAGAGAGAAAAGAGGCACAATGAGAGGAAAACACAAGAGAAAGGAAAATAGTCAGGTTACGTCAGGCTATCAAGTGCCAATAAAATGCAGAAAGACAAGAACAACAAAGAGTATCAGGAAGAAGAGGGCGGTAAAAGAACATGATAAAAGAAATGACTACAGGAGGAAGAATATTAGAAGGAAGAAAAAAAAAAAAAAGGGGATAAACAATGAGGAAAACCAGAAGGAGTACCTTCCCTTAAAAACCATATTTATCTTTGAGACTCTGAGCAAAACCACCCCAACACTTGTAGAACTTGGCGATGCAGTAAAAGCGAAAAGGCTAATCTTTCTGCATAAAAGCGCTCAAAATTCCTCCCACCATTCTCAAATGTAGGGGTCCAATCATCTCGCCAATGGTGCAGAATTAACAACTTAGTAACTGATGCAATCAATGCCATTTGATACTTTTGATATTGTATGGATGTGAGCATACATCCCAAATATACAAATTTCAAAGTTAAAAAAAGCCGATAAGTCGCTATATGGACTAATCCAGTGTTTAACCCAATTCCATAACCCACGTATTTTGGGGGCAGGACCAAATTTTATGGAAAGTAGTTGCTAAAGGGTCATTACAATCTTTACATATAGGGGAACACAGGCTTAATCGATGTAATTTTATGGGGACAGATACAGATTATGTAACAGTTTAAACTGAGTATCTCTTAACCTGTCTTGCTTGGACATAGGAGAAAATGTCAGTCCAGATTTTCTCCCATACCATCTCTGACCAGTCTAAAGACATATTGATTTTCCAATAGAGAGGACCGGGAAGAGGTAGAGTCAAGTCTTGCTAAGATATATTTATAAATTTTGAGACAGTCTTGCCAGATAAACTAAGTTCATTCAACTTACTGAATAAAATCCTGCCCCATCGGAGCATTTGCCCTTATTCAGAAAAATACCTTACACTACTTTGGATTTGAAGCATTCGTAGAGAAAATTGAGAACTGGCCCCAAATTTTACAAGCAGGGTCGATAGTGGAAGCATTGAGTTGCCTGAGTAAAAATTTGCAATTCGGATCTTGAAAGGGGGGGTTGGAAAAGTTCTTGTGACGGGTTGATTACCAATTAAAAAGTTAGGATTTCTCAATAAGGGTTGAGATAAATCATAAAATTGGGATATGTGAATATTTGCTTTCTATATCCCCTGGTATCATAGGTTCTCTCTGTCCAGGACACCACCAAATCCAACAGGCTGCCTCTCTGCCCTGCTGGCAATGAATGCTTTGTATATCCCCAGGTATGATGAGTGATTTCTGCTCAGGACCTTGGCCCAGTCCTCCTGGATTTCTCTCTGTCCCACTGCAATATATATGCCTTCCATATCCCAAGGTGTGATAGTGTACTCTTGGCCTCAGCCCTTCCCTTACAAAAATGAAATATATTTTAAAATATATTATTAACTATATATTTACATATATGGAAATATGTACCAATCTATTTGTGTTATGATATATTGCAATGTACTGTAGTAGTAGTAGTAAACATTTTTATTTTTATACAGGATTTACAAACTTTAGGTCAAAAATACCTGTTTTCAGAGTTGTCCTATGTGAAAGTAAACAATTTACAATAAGTTATCAGACAATAACTTATAACTATACATATAAAGTGCTCACTTAAAGATAACACACAAATACAATACTTTTATCGTACACAACAATATCAATTTCAATGGACAAACGTCTCCCAATCATTTAAAAACCTCATTTAAAAACAAGTACATTCAGTAAAAAATACATTATTTAAATCTCTTTTGAACTGGGATGTTTGTTACTTTTCTTAACTGAGGGGGGATTTTATTCCAAATTGTTGCCACCTGTGCCTTAAATGTCATAGTTTCATATGTTGTATTCATTTTTGGAAATCTGTAACCCCTGTACTTTACATCTCTTAAGACATAAGAATAGCTCTTACAATCAGGGGACAAATCCAAATTTCCATATCATCCCATTTTTTATTTTATAAATGAATTTGGAATATTGTTTTTTTAACCGTACTGGTAAACTATCCCAGTTTAAGTCTTTGTAAAGTGTACAATGATGGGTGTTGAAACTACAATTTAAAACAAATCTTGCCAGTTGGTTGTATGATATGACTAATTTATTTAAGTTTTTTTGACTCACACAATTGTACACCATACTTCCATATTCCAGTACAGGCATTATTAATTGGTTTGCAATTAACCTCCAGGTTCATTGATTTAATATCCTTGATGACCTGCGCAGTGCTCCTATTTTATTATTAACTTTTTTTATTGAATTATTTATATGTGCTGAAAAAGATAAGGTATAATCAATCCTACACCTAAGTATTTATATTGATTTGTAATTACCAGTTTTTTCCCATCCCTCATACTGGGAAGTCAATATATTTCTATATGTTTTAAAATTTGCAAATATATTGCAATATATTTTAAATATACAACTTATTGCTGCTTTAGTATACTACATATATTGCAAAATATATTGATTCATTTCCAAATATATTGAAATAAGCACAGTAAATATATGTTATTTGTATATTGCCAATATATGTATAAATGTATTTTTTTACATTTCAAATAAGATTTCCTATATTTACAAATATATGTAATACACCTGTGTAAAAGATAATAATATAAATATGAACTTAACCAGACATGAACAAAGGGAATTAATTATGATTTAGTGTACCCTTACCTGTAGAACTGGGGTTCATTTTGTTAATAACCATGGAGATATTTACATTGGAATTATTGTTTTATAGCACAGCTTTAACTCAAACATACATTTATACTTACACATAGGACTTACCTCATAAGCTCATGCTTATTAAGGGCTCAGATCACTATTTATACCACCCCATTTTGTTTCCCTTTTAGGCAAGGGTGAGATTTGAAATGTACTTGCTTTATACCTTGTACCTCTCCTTTCAGTTTGTAAGCTAATGTTGTCAATTCAAAATTATTATAAAACTAGAAATTGTGATTTTGGCTGATAAACTGTGTTTTTAAAATATGTAAATTAGTTATGCAAATATTCAAATGGGACCAAATTAAGCATGTACCAAAACATAATGTAGTTCATTGTATTGCCATACTTAACATATTTTCCAGTATTTTAAAATATATTTCATTTTCATAATAAAATATATTCTTTCAATATATTTAACATATATCATTTACAATTTTTTAATTAGAAAAATATTGTTTCAGTATATACTGTATATTATATTCCATTTAGTCAATGAATTTCTCAATATAGTGACATGTATTTTTGCATACTGTTTGTTAGAAATATATTATATCAGTATATTTCAAAATAGATTTCATAATATATTACATTGGGACAATGTATCTCTCAATGTATTTATATGCATTAATGCATATTTTCAATATATTGCAATACATTCTATTTTCATAATAGTTGCTCTCTGTCCAGATGAATTTATCTCTCTCCTTCTGCTATTATACAACTTCCATTTCCCCATGTACCATGGCTTGTTCTCTGTCCCATCCCTGGATTCTCAGTCTTGTTAGATTTGTTAGATTTGTCTGTGTGCCCCTACGAATATATCCATAGCTCCCTGTCCCCATCCCTGTTGATCTGTGTTCTTTTGGAATGCTTTGCCAGCTGGGACTTTGTCACAGGAGATCCAAGACAGGCCCCACCTCCATTCTGAGACAGATAACTTTAAAATATATGCTTCAATCCACATTGACATCTCTGCATTGCCAGCTCCCCACACATTATATGTGTGTGTGTGTTGAAGGGGGGAGGGGAAGTACAAGACATTGTCAGTGCTACCATTTGTATATGCAACTTGCCACAATAAAAGGATGATGAAGGTCAGACACAAAATGTATAGAATTACATGGTTAACATGTTAATAAATAAGAGCTATTTAAAAGCACAGTGTCATTTTTTGGCAAAGCCTAATTTTACTCAGAATATCACACAGTGCATAGGAATAAAACAAACTGCAACTTTCAGTTGTTTCAAAGTTGGGTTAGGAAGTTTCTTTTTTTTAATAAATCCTGTCCTCAAACCCACTGGTGTTACTGGATAGGAATGCCAGACACTTTTTTTTTTGTAACTTAGTATTTATGCCCCCTATACACAAACCTTCCATGACCTGGGACCATCAGGCACCTCCCAGTCCTATGTCAGGCAGGGCTCATGCCAGCAAGGGAGGTGACCTGGGTACTGGGGCTATCTTTGTCATGGAGGTGCTGGGGTCATGGTATTTTTCCCATGTTGCTGTCCCCAGAGATGTCACATGCTGGATATGAAATTGTGCATGTGCACACTGGGCATGCATCTGCACACTGGTGTCAGTGTCATTCCCACTCCCCACATCAATCTCCAGCTGCACTGCCACCTGTGGTCACCCAGGTGGCAGTATTGCAGCAGACAATGGAACACTTAATTCTTGGAGGAGGAGATGCATCCTGTGGGATGCTCAATCCTCCTCCTCCCCCCCCGACTTGTCCTTAGTGACCCAGGCTAGTTCCTGAACCCTGGTCACTGATGTCTTGAGCAGTAGAACTACCACTCTGCCAATGGGCCTGCATAGTGCTACCTTCTAAGGAGCCTGCTTATCATATCTATTACAATTACAAGCTATGGACATGCAGAGACACAGGTTTGAATCCCACCCCTGCAGCTTGATGAAAGTTAGAGCAAGTTACTGTAAGGGCTGACCTACCATCTGAATTCATCATTGACCAAGGCAACTTCCCCATTCTGGAAATGACAGCATCCCTACATTTTGGATTTTGGACTAGGTTCACTCCTGTGGCAAAACTGTATATGCACACGGTTTAGCAGCAACCCAGGAGGGGGCTAGAGTTGGTAGCCCAAATCAACAGGGGGGGCACTCTTTACTCTTCCTCTGTCCAGGTTGATTCACCATCTTGAGAGACAATTTCCAGAACCTGGTGTACAGTATTTAGATAGGAACAGTCTTAAAACTAAATACACTGCAATGTATCACTGTACGAGATGGTCACACTGATTTGACTCAGTGAGCATGCAATAATCTGAAGGGCAATGGCTGTGAGGAGAATTATAAAGATATGGACAGCAGCATTGGGTTCATAACAGATTGCAGTTAACAACTTTTTGAGACAGGGAATAGAGAATGAGAATGAGACCAAAAAAGGATGGTGAGTCCACTTATTCATATATAAGCCTAATTTTCCTTGACATGTGTCATAAATGTCCACCCTCTGTGAATAAACAAATCAAATAAAAATAATCTTGATTATGACTCCTGATACAGTATTCCACAATATGGTTTATTTTTGCATAGACATGCATATTGGTTTTTGTACGCCTTTCACCACCAGCACGTGAAGTCAACGTGTCATAATATCTATACACTCTACCCTCATGTTGTGTGAGATGTACACACAAGCAAAAGTGATCATGGATTATTTCCCTGCCCCCTCCACACTAGTCCCATTGGGACTGGGTGTCAGCACTGAAAACTGTGTGATTGATTTGGAGACTGTTCATTAAACACTTTTTTAATAGCATAAGTAATTTCATAGGACCAAACAATTTCTATTTTTTAATTGGTACATATTTCTTTGTGGCTGCATGTATACCACATATGATAATCATGCATGAAAAAATTAAAAAATGTGAATATGTTAATCTACACAACGATTACAGTATTTTGGATGATTACTGATTTGTGTCTAATGAAAATAGAATATTACTGTGGTAATTTTGTGTGATGATGAGGCATTACAATATCAATTGTGTATTCAGATATTACATGTAAAATAGAGACTTAAAAAAACAATTATGCTGGCCTGGTGGTGCTGAGGGTTGAGGTGCTGGATGCCACACCTCACACCATTCTGGTGACCCAGATTCAGGAGTAATCTTGGGCCGCCAGGGGTCAGCAGGGGAGGACAGGATTGAACATCTGGAGGACTGCTCTCCTGTCCTGGGAGGGAGGGGGGACTTGATCTCAGGCTCTGGTGGCTCCTGGTAGCAGTTGGGGGCATAGCCAGCCTGAGGTCAAGTAAACACAGGATTGGCTGTGGTGGCGATCCTGCAGGCATGCACAGGAGCATGCGTGCCTGCGCTGGATGCACTGCACATCCAAGCCTAGGGGTGGAAAGCAAGAAAAACCCCTACTGACCAGGTGAGGTGACGGCGACCTCCAGGAACCAAGGTGCCACACACCCATTACCGGCCACAATCCCTGACTATACCCCTTGGGGATCCTTGGCCTCTCCAAGGGGCCTTGGAGAGTTGAGGGTCCTGATCCTGATGTTACTGTCGGGAAGAGTGATTCAGGCGGGTGTCTAGGGGCTGTGGTTGAGTGAGTACAGCCTGAGAGATGTCCCAGAAGGTAGTCGAATAAATAGAATTCAGAAAAAAAAATTGATTACAATGTACGTATTTTCCAAAGAAACTCTTGCTCAGTATAGTGCCTGAATAATTGATTAGTTAACCACCAAATATAGCTCAGTTTAAAATGAACGGAAAGTCACTGCTAGCATAGTTTTTGAATGTACATGAGCTCTTCAAATATTTACTTCCTCAGTTAGTCGCTAATGAAATGATGGTCAGTTAAGTGAGTCTGTCACCAAGACGGCACCAACGGAGTGCTCCATTGTAAGCAAGGTTTTTGACAGCGATAAAAATGTTTACAATACCACAACTGTTAGACACCATTATTTTAATAGTTTTAGCTGTCCTTGTACTAAACCTTTGTATCACTGTCAAACACATAACTGGCAATGGAACACCCTGTCACAACTGCCTCTGTGACAGCAGTAGTGTCTCCACGTCATCACATTGGTAATTGCCACCACTCATCAGGCTCTTGACTTTCTGGTTAAAGCAATAATTCTTTTACTGACTAAAGCAACCAAGGGCATGTGCAATTAAAAATATGGAGGTTTGAAAGCTCACCTGATGCATGTTCTGTTCATGTGTTCATGTATCATATCTAGAAGTCATTGCTGTCCACCTTCATAGGTGTGCTGGGGGGGGGGAGTTACTGGGTGCAGAAGTCCCACTCCCAGGTTCCATCATTTTTTCATATTATGTTAGGAGCTAAATAATGGAACTTTTCTTGGTGGAAACCCCCATCACAAAATCCTTGCAGCCCGCTCCTGAGTCTTAACATCTCTGGGCTGTTTAGCCCACTGCCAGCTTGGTACTTGCACTAACAGCATTCAGTGCTGGGTTGAGTGCTGTAGGGAACCACTGAATATTTTCACCCTTGAGTCTCCATTAGGCCATTTTTTTTGGGGGGGGGGGTAAAGGCACAGCAAGTGGGCAACTCACCTCAACACTTGCCAATGGAAATTAATGTTATCATCTTACATACCATTTAAGCTGCAACATCTAAAGGATTCCAATAGTGAAGAGTAAAATATTTTCATGTCTGGAGTTTGAAGGGAGGAGCATCTGTATGATGCAAATTTCAAATCAATAAATAATGATCCGCACTAGAATTTATTTTGTTTTTCTTGTGGGCACAATCACAAATCAAGAGTATAGGGGTCTTCAGACTTAAAAGAAACAATTACAATCAACTTATTTTCCAAAGAAACTCTTGCTCAGTGAAGTACCTGAATAATCAATCAGTTAACCACCAAATATAGCTCAATTTAAAACAGAAAGACAGTGCTAGCATTGTTTTAAATGTACATGATCTCAGATATTTACTTCCTTAATTAAAAAACAGTTCATTGTGTGGCCTCCATCTGTACTAGCCAAATGATGATCAATTAAGAGATTTTGTCACTGAGATGGCAGCAACTGAGTGCTCCATTGCAGGCTTAATGTTTCCAACAGTGATATCAATATTTGCAATACAACTTACAAGTATTAGACCCCATTATTTTAATAGTTGAAATGATCCTTATGCTAAACTTTTGTATCACTGTCAAACTCATAACAGGTAATGGAATAGAAACATAGACTTTGTTGGCAGATAAGGACCGCTTGGCCCACCTAGTCTGCCCATTTCCCTACCTACAGGATAAGCCGCAGATCCTAGTTAACCAACAGCCTATTTTTCCCCACCCCCACAAGAATTGCCTTATGTCTGTCCCATGCATTCTTGAATTCCTCCCACAGTTTTAGACCCCACAACCTCCTCAGGAAGGCTGTTCCATGCATCCACTACCCTGTCTGTGAAAAAATACTTCCTCACATTGCCTCTGAATTGCCCCCCCATCTTTAAATTGTGTCCCCTTGTTCTTGCATGTCTCTTTTACTGAAAGATGCTACCCTCTTGGACTTTGTTGATTCCACTGAGGTACTTAAACATTTCTATCATGTCCCCCTCCTCCCTCCTTTCCTCAAGGGTATACATATAAAGCTCTTTTAGTCTCTCCTCGTATGGCTTCTCTTGCAGACCATGCACCATTCTAGTTGCCCTTCTCTGGACTGCCTCTATCCTGTCTATGTCTTTACAGAGATGGGGTCTCCAGAACTGAATGCAGTACTCCAGATGGGGTCTCACCAACTGTCTGTCCAGAGGGATAACAACTTCCTGTTTTCTGCTGGTCATGCCTCTCCTTATGCATCCCAGTATACCCCCAGCTCTCCCTACTGCCTTCTCACATTGCTTGCTAACTTTAAGGTCATCTGATATGATTACCCCCAGGTCCCTTTCCTTTTTTGTTTTTGTTACTACCTCCCCACCCACTGTGTAATCTTCCCCTGGGTTTTTGTTTCCCTAGTGCATTATTTTGCACTTCTTTGCATTGAATCCTAGCTGCCATACTTCCGACCTTTCCTCCAACCTTGCCAAGTCCCTTCTCATCCTTTCTACACCTCCTTGTGTATCAACCCTGTTGCAGATATTTGTGTCATCTGCAAAGAGGCATACTTTTCCTTCCAGTCCCTCTGCAATGTCACTTATAAAGACATTAAAAAGGACTGGACCCAGTACTGAACCCTGTGGTACCCCACTAGTAACCCCTCTTTATTCAGAGTGGACTCCATTTACAATTACCTTCTGTATCCTGTTGTCCAGCCAATGTTTTACCCAGGCTGCCATTCTGGGACCCACTCCCAGGCAGGTTAATTTGACTATTAATCTTTTGTGTGAGACTGTGTCAAATGCCTTGCTAAAGTCTTGGTAGGCCATGTCCACAGCCTCTCCCTGGTCTACTTCTTTGGTCACCCAGTCAAAGAAATCAATTAGATTCATCTGACATGACCTTCCCACTGTGAACCCATGCTGCCTTGGGTCCTGTGCCCCACTGCCCTCTAGGTACTCTACAATTCTTTCCTTCAGAAGTGACACCATCACTTTCCCTACTGCAGAGGTCAAACGGACAGGTCTGTAGTTTTCTGCCTCTGTCTTGGTCTCCGTTTTGTGAAGGGGAATCACATCTGCCTTCCTCCAGTACTCGGGTACCACACCATCCTCCCATGGTTTGTTAAAAAGGGTAGTCAGTGGTTTCACTAGTTTTCCCCTTAATTCTTTTAGAATTCTGGGGTGAATTCCATCAGGCCCCATTGCTTTGTCCACCTTCAGTTTTAGGAGTTCTTTCAGAACCCTTTCTTCTGTGAAAGGACTGGGATCAACCCCCCTATCCAGAGTGCTTCTGTTAATTGGATTAAGCACCTCCCCCTCCCCCTCCTCTTTTGTGAATACTGAGCAGAAATATTCATTCAGTATCCCTGCTTTTTCACTATCCCCCTCTGCCCACCCACTGTTCATTCTATTCTGCCTCACTATCCCTCCCTTTGTCTTTCTATGCTCCCTGATGTACCTATAAGAGGTTTTATTCCTCTTCTTAACTGAGTTGGCTATCCTTTCCTCAGTTTGGGCCTTTGCTATTCTGACTTCCCTCCCTGCTTCCTTCTGCCTTAACTGGTACAGCTTTCTGTCCTGCTCTATTTGTGTTTCCTTATACTTCCTGAATGCTATCTTTTTCTCCCCAACTTTCCCCACCACCTCTTCTGAGAACCATAGTGGCTTTTTCTGTCATTTGGATTTGCTTATTTGCTTCACACAAAGGCTTGTTGCCTCTTTGATGGCAGTTTTGATGATACCCCATTGTTGCTCCACCCCTCCTTCTGGCCTGTTTGCTAGTGCTTTTCTGAGGCACTCTCCCATCTTGCCAAAGTCAGCCCTCCTGATGTCCAGAACCCTCACTTTTGTATGGCTTGACTCTGTAGCTGAGTTTAACATGAACCACACTGTTTGATGTTCAGTTGTTCCCAGATGGAAACCCACTTCTAGATCTGAGATCCTCTCACTGTCCCCATTTGAGAGTATGAGGTCTAAGATTGCTCCCTCATGAGTGGGTTCCGAAACTAGCTTTCTGAGGCATGCCACCTATAGGGCATGGAGAATGGCCCTGCTCTTGGATGTGGCTGCAGCAAGTGTGCTGCAATTAGCATCTGGCATATTCAAGTGTCC
Source organism: Neoceratodus forsteri (assembly GCA_016271365.2). Taxonomy (NCBI): domain Eukaryota; kingdom Metazoa; phylum Chordata; order Ceratodontiformes; family Ceratodontidae; genus Neoceratodus; species Neoceratodus forsteri. The sequence continues at coordinate 358,209,723 of CM057456.1, forward strand.
CATCAACAGAATCTCCCCTTTTTCTGCCATCCTAAGAATGCCTTCTATCATATCCTTGTCCATTCCCTGTCCCTGACCTGGGGGTCTGTATACAACCCCTGTGCAGATTGTGGTGCCACTTCCAGTCTCCAAGGTGACCCACAGTGCCTCTTCTCCTCCCTGTTTCCTCTTTTGTTCAGTTGCTTTTATCCCTTCATTTACATAGAGAGCTACTCCTCCCCCTCTTCTCCCTTCCCTGTCTCTCCTGTAGGTTACGTACCCTGGTATGTTAACATCCCAGACATGGTTTTCTGTGTACCATGTTTCTGTGACTGCTATGATATCCAGGCATCCCTCTTCCATCAAGGCCACCAGTTCAGGGAGCTTGTTGCCCAGGCTATGGCATTGGTACTCATTATCCTCCATTTCCTGATGGCCTTACTCCTTTTTCCCTATCCCTGTCCTTCTTGCCTTTGTCACTTTCTCCATTTACCCCTGCCCTTCTCCCTATCAACATCTCTATGTTGGTGTTTACTGCACTTACTACCGAATGCCCTTTCACAACTGCCTCTGTGACAGCAGTACTGGTCTCCATGTCATCACATTTGTAAGTGCCACCTATTATCAGGCTCTTCACTTTCTGATTCAGTCGAGAATTCTTATACTGACTATAAGGAACTAATGGCACATACAATTAAAACATATGGAGGTTTGGGAGCTCACCTAAGATATGTTCTGTTCATGTATTCATGAACAGAACATATCTGAGGTGAGCTGTTCATGTATTCATGTATCTATCTACAAACCCTTGCTTGTCATCTTCATAAGTATAGCTGCGAGGGTGTTACTGGGTTGAGAACCCCCCACACACACACTTCCATCAATTTTTCGTATCATATAAGGAGTTAAATAATGTAAGTTTTATTGGTATAAACCCCTATCTCCAAATCCTTGCAACCTGCCCTGAGTCTTAACATCTGTGGGCTGTTTATCCCAATGTCAACTTTGTTCTTGCACTAATAGCATTCAGATGTAAGTTAAGTGCTGTATGGAACCTTTGAATATTTTCACCCATGTGTCCAAATCAGGTCCTTTTTTTTGGTAAAGACACAGCAAGCAGCCCACTTGCTCTCAAACACTTGCCAGTGAACATTAATGATATCAAGGAGCATGTTATTTAGTTTGCAATCTCTAAAGGATTCCGAAAATGATGAATGAATTATTCTCATGCCTTGAGTTTTAGGGGAGGGGCATCTGTATGATGTGAAGTTCACATTAATAAATAATGATCAGTACTAGAATTTATGTTGTTTTTCTCTGGGGTGTAATCATTTATCAAGCGCAGAGGAGTGTTTAGACTTAAATGAAATTACAGATTTTCCAAAGAAACTGTTGATCAATATATTACCTGTATAATTGATTAGTTAACCATCAACTATAGCTCAGTTTAAAACACACAGAAAGACAGTGCTAGCATGGTTTTTAAATGTACATGATTTCCTCAAATATTTACTTTGTCAATTAAAAAGAAAACTGTTAATGGCATGGCCTAAGTCAGCAATGGTCAAATGATGATCAGTTGAGAGATTTTGTCACTGAGACAGCGGCAGTCAAGCCACTCTATTGCAGACTTAATGTTTCTGACAGCACTATCAATATTTACAATACAACTTACAACTGTCAGACCCAATTATTTTAATAGTTGTAATGATCCTTATACTAAACTACTGTATCACTGTCACACACATAAACATAGCAATGGAATGCCCTCAACCCCACTGCTTCTATGACAGCAGTAGTGGTCTCCATATCACCAAATTGTTGAGTACCACCACTCATCAGGATTTTCACTTTCAGGCTCAATTGAGATTCTTTTACTGACCAAAAGGTACCAATGGCAGGTACAATTAAAAAATATGAAGGTTTAAGAGCTCACCTAAGGCATGTTCTAGACATGTATTCATGTATCCTATCTGCAAACCACTGCCGGTTATCTTATACTGTATAGGTGTAACTGGGGGTATTTTTGAGTGCAGAACCCCTGCATACTTCCATCATTTTTTATATCATAATAGGGGCTAAATAAATAAGTTTTTCTTAGTGCCATCCTTCCCCCTGCCTGAGCTTTAACATCTGTGGGCTGTTTATCCCAGTGTCAGCTTTGTACTTGCACTAACAACATTCATGACTGAGTTGAGTGCTCTACGGGATTATTGAATATTTCACCCATGGGTCCCATCAAGTCATTTTTTTCTCAATAAAGACACATCAAGTGGTCCACTTGCTCTCACACACTTGGTTGTGGAAATTAATAATAACAACTAGCATGATATTTAAGTTCCTACTTCTAAAGGATTCCAACAATGAGGAATCAAATGTTTCCATGGCTGGAGTTTGAGTGAAGGGCATCTGTATGCTGTGAATTTGAAATCAATTAATAATGCTCAGTACTAGAATTTATGTTCTTTTTCTTGGGGTTGTAATCCCAAAGTATGAGGGTAGGGGTGTTCAGATATAAAAGAAAATTACAGCCTTCATATTTTCAAAGAAACTCTTGCTCAGTATATTACCTGAATAATCTATTAGTTAACCCCAAATATAGCTCAGTTTAAATCATATAGAAAGTCACTGCTAGCATGGCTTTTAAATGGCCTCTTTCAGCACTGGTCGCATGATGAACAGTTAAAAGAGACTGAGAGAAAGAGAGAAAGGGGGAAGAAGATATCAAGCAATCACTGACTCACTGTTCCTAGTCATGTCGGTAGCAGTACTCCATTTGTGGCTAGAGAAATCAAGAAGTCCCATTGTTCTCATACAGAGAATGTGGGTGAATTCTTACCTGTCACTAAGCTGGGCACCCAGGATTTCTGGGTGTCTTGGGAGCCCAGAAAAATAATTTCAAGGGATTTTTTAAGAAAATTAACACCATGATCTAACTAAATGGGTTCCATTTACCTTGGGTCAGGTGTTAGCTTTTTTTTTTTGAAAATACATCATTTTTATGCATTTTCTGTTTTTTAGACATAAACAAGATGGTGGCCATCACAATCTTGATTTTTTTTATCACAAGAAATAAATCATGAAAAATAATCCTCATGATCGATGTTTTTTTAGCGTTCATTATCAGAGGGTTATCTAAAAAATCCTAATAACTCCGAGACTGTTTCATATTTTTTTCACAAAATCTTCTGAAGGCACTACCTTGTCACATGCCACTTCAACCTTGAAAGTTTCATGAAATCATTATGTACCATCTATGCTGTGCATAAGAGCAAAAAAAAAAAACATGTTAACTAATGGGAAAAAATCTTCACTTTTCCAAAAATCAGCATTCCATATAAACTTACATAGAAACATCAAATGTGATAGCAGATAAGGACCACTTGACCCACCTATTTTCCCTACCTACTGTATTACTGCAGAGCCTACTTGATCTCCAGTCCCCCCACCTTTCCACTAAGGTTTCTTATGCCACCAGATCTTGGAAGTTGCAAAAGACACCAGCACAAAACTTTTCATGTCATCAGACTTTGCCACCATGACTTGACATGCAAATTATTAGGCTATTCCATGGAATGGCACCGATGTTATTAAGGTGCAAAGTTAGGGGTTTAACATTAAACACCCTATTAAACCCTTACTATAGCAGCAGTACCATGCAGCTATAATAAAGGAATTATTATTTTACTTGAGATATCATATTTATGTACCTCAAAAAATCACATTTTCAATTAAAAAGATACAGAAAATAGTCATACTTTAAATATTCTTTGTATCCCAGTTATTTATTTATTTTGTTAGTTATTTAAAATTGATATTTGGGAAGGGCACACTGAGCCAAGGCTTGATCAAGGTGTGACCGCTGGATGAGCACAGGATGTAACATTTAGACAGCAGGAACTAGCACGGACAAATATTGCAAATAGTTACAGTACATGGCAGATGACCAATGTGAGACAGTTAACACAAAAAATACATAATGCACAGTTGTAACGACTACACAGTCATGGGGGATATATAAGAAATACAATACAGGCAATGTGTTTGAAAGGAGTGCTAAACTAAATCAAAGTACCAATGGTACCAAGCAATGCCAAAGTATGGAAATGTCATTTTTCTATAGTGAAAGACACATGAAAAATAATGTACATACTGTACATAATACAGACACATATATGCATGCATGCAAGTACACATATAGACCTCAAAAAAGAAAAGAAGCATACTACACACAATACACAAAATGATAATATTTCACAGCCTGATCAGTGACTACATTAAGGTGTCTAGAGTCAGCATCATCTTTTTTCTGAGGATCAGAACCAGGTTCTCTACACACAATTATTTGTTCACCTGTAGCCAAACTACTGTACTAAGGCTTTTAAATTGGAAATGCTTGCTGTACAAAGGACATCCAACAACGTTTGCAGACCCCTCCCCCACAGCTGTTGTCAATGTATTTATGAACCAGTCTGTCAATTTCAAGTAATATTTCCCAAGTTGCATTCAAGCCTTAAAGTCTCAGCTGGAACGTTTCAAGTTGCCAGCAATATACAACTTCAAATTCTGCTGAAACTCCATCACTGACACAAGCAATGATATCTAACAATTTCTTGCATACTACATAAACTGTAGTGAGAAAGAAGAATATGTCTTGCACTGGGGTGAATCCTAGGCCCCCTACCCATTACTGCTTGGTAGCCTGCAACTCTACTACTGAATGCACAGACCCGTCCCCCTAGCTGGGTGGATTTATTAATGAGACAAGCTGTCATTTTGAAGTAATGTCTCCCAAGTTGCATTCACACCTCAAAGTCTGAGCTGGAACCTTTCAAGTTATCAGAAATATAGAACTTCAAATCTTGTTGAAACTATCAGTAACATCAGCAATGAGATCTAACAATTTCTTTCACACTATGTAAATTGTATAAAACATATCCTACTTTGTGGATCAGATCCATGCCATTTATGTACTATTGCTTGGTAGGCTATAGCTCTACCACTATACTAGATCTGTTTGACAGGAAAATCATGCTTTGGCAAAGGACATCCAGTACTGAGTGTTGGTCTGTCAGTTTGAAGTAATGTTTCCTAACTTGCATTCAGACTTCAAAGTCTCAGCTGAAACTTTTCAAGCTATCTGCAATATAGAAATTCATAGCATGCTAAAACTATATACTACAGTTAAAGTTAAAGTGCAGTTTGTGTCCCCACACATGTGAAGATAGTTTATTTTAAGTTTGTTTTTAAGTTTATTTTATTTTCCCAGTTTTGTTATAATGAGTTGTATAGCTGGGGTTGTTACATAGCTGGGGCTCACCTGAGGTAAACACTGCTCTGTACGACCGTTGAATTTTGGCGCCAAGTCTCCGTTTAAAAAAAAAAAGAAAAATATATATATTTACATTCTAAGGTTTCCTAATGAACTGTATACTTAGGGAATGTAAATGCATTGCCTTTAACTGATGAACTCCCCTTTAAATGTAACCTGAGTTGCAAATTAATCATTATACTGAGTTACAGAGTTACTGGCTGAGTTACAGAGTTTACCTGCTTTATCAACAGCGTAGGGCAATCACTTTTCCGCACTCTCTTTTTTATTTACTGGTTTATTACTTTAGCCCTTAATCCTCTCGGTGTGCTACTTGTGTAATCATCTTGTACCCTCCACTAAGCCTTACCTTTAAAATGATTCCTCTCTCCCTTTCCCTTGTCCACAGCTGGCCAGAAGAGAGGTTGTGAGGGGCTCCATAAGCTGCCCTCCCTCATGGAAGATATCCGGTCGCCCGAGGTCACGAGGGGCTGAATTCAGCAGCCCTCCCCACAGACACCGAAGCCAGGTACACTCGGGACGCGCTATTCATCTTGCTTTCATCCAGGAGCCATCAATTTCTGTTGCCGCTGCAAGCTTGAACAGTTAAAGTTAAAGTGCAGTTTGGTCCCCGCCACCCCCACCACCACCCTTGGTCGACATCTGGTTTTATAGATAAGACCACGTGTCATTTTGAAGCAATCAGCCCACTTTGCCATCTGCAGCTTATACTGCAGCACCACCAGAGGGCTCCCTCTCTTTCCCTACATTACAGTCTTATAGCTCAACAATATGAACACCATCTCTTGTCTCCTAACCCTTACAATTTTAATTTTGTTATTTGTTTCTCACTCCCTACTAACCCCTTGGGTGCATAAACCTTCCTGGAACCCCCTCGTTTGCCCTTCTGTCTATCACAATGGAAACTCACCTGGGCCAAAACTCTTACAACCTCTCTCCTTAGCTTTTCAGAGCAGCAACTGCACCCCTAGCCTTAGCTGTGCCATTAATGGTATCTGGCTTGCACAAACACCTTCCCCCTCCTGCAAACTCCCACCATCTAACCCATACCTTTCATTATCTCTAGCTATCTTAACCCATCTGGTATCTACCTTCCCCATACCTACAAGTCCCACTAAATCGCCCACTTATCCAGGTCCCCGCCACAACACAACCAAGTTGATGCAGAAAGTCACTCTCCAGAAAGCTCTCCTTCTCCTCCTGCTCTTATCAGGGAATGTTCATCCCAATCCAGCTCCTCCCCTGCCCAGTGTCACTAAGAAGAGCACACATAGTGGCCTATTTCTGGCCTCCCTCAACATCTGCAGTTTGCCTAAAAAACTAACACTGCTGCAGGGTTGGCTTGCCCAACACTCCACAGACATCCTTACCTTGTCAGAAACCTGGCTTTCAAAAAATATCCCTGATGCCTCGGTCTCCCTCAGGAACTATACCATTTTCAGAGCTGATAGGACAGGCAAAAGGGTTGGGGGATGTGCCATATATGCTAGATCATCCCTCCAGTCTCTCCTAGTTCCCCTTCCCATGCCTGAACATGGTGCACAGGCCATTACCATCAAAGTTGCCCTTGGTACTCCTGGCAAACCTCTTTATATTATGGCAGTTTACATCCCCCCCAACAAACCAGAAACTAGCATTTGATTCTATCTTGTCTGGAATCACATATCTTCCCCCAAAGAGTGAACTGATTATTATGGGTGACTTTAATGTGAACTAGCTATCCCCTACGTCGGCTTCCTACAAAGATGCAGCTCATGCCTATGACCTTACCCAAGTAGTACTGTCGCCCACTAGGCAGGACCCTTGAACAGGCTCCTCCACACTTATAGACCTTATCTTTACAAACCTCCTGAACCACCTCTCCAAAGTCAGAGTGCTTCCCAATGTACTTAGTGACCACTCCCCTGTCTCCTGCTGGTGGACAAATAAAAATACTCCTAGCAGACCAAAAACTTCCATCCAAAGGTGCCTCAGAAAAGGTGCCCTCTCTCTCACCTCAAAGTGTACCTCTCTACCTGTGACTGGGATCCAGTCCATACTGCCCAATCTATTGATACTGCGCTCACTGCATTTATTACTATCTTCAACGCTGCCTGTGACATATTTGCCCCTTTCACAAAACAGATAATAAAAACCTGGGACACCTGTTGGATTACCCAGTCCCTCCTACAACTGATGCATCACAGAGATAACCTCTGGCATAGGGCCCTAACCTCACAGCTACCCCATGATAGACAGCTCTACAGAGAAGCAAGAAATAATTGCATGTGGGCTATCCAGCAAGCCAAGGCCACTTACTATCACCAAGCCTTCACCACCACTTGGAGCTCTGGGAAATCTTTCTGGAACAATGTCAAGGAACTCTGTGGGAAAGCCACCAACACAGACCCAAACCAGCTCCTAGTTCAGGGTACCCTCTCTCATGATCCCACCGTCATATCCAATACCCTAAACACCGCCTTCTCTGACCTTAGTCACGTCCTCCCTATAAACTTCTTTGACCCCATTACCAACCCCCCCACTGTTACACCTTCTTCCTCTACCCCCCCTTCTTTCAGGCTGTGTATAGTCTCCTGTAATGAGGCTAAATGCTACATCTCTAAAGCCCTGCTTAACTCGCGATATAGCAGTGACTCCCTTGACCTTAAAATTGTTCGACTTACCCTTGATGAGACTCTGCCTCATCTCACCAAACTCCTCAACTACTCACTGTGCCTTGGCCAAATCCCTACTATATGAAAGAGGGCAATTATCACACCCATCCTAAAGAAGGGTGATCCAACAACCCCAGGTAACTATAGGCCCATTACTATCCTTCTCCCCCTCTCAAAAGCACTAGAAAAAATTGTGTCTGACCAATTCACCGAATACCTGGACAAATATAGTCTCCTCTGCCATGAGCAACATGGTTTCAGAAAAGGGCACAGTACTACCACGGCCCTACTTGAATTTACATCATACATTCATGAAGCTCTTGAACAGGGGTCAACAGTAGGGGCAATCTATGTTGATTTGACCAAAGCATTTGACACTGTCAATCATGAGCTACTTCTCCACGCCCTTGCATCCCTCCATGTTGCCCCTGAAACTATCTCCTGGTTCAAAAACTATCTTACTGACAGAACACAGCAAGTAAAAATTAGCAACACACTCTTCTCCAAGCAATCAGTTCTAGCTGGTGTCCCTCAAGGGTCAATACTTGGCCCTCTGCTGTTCACTCTCTTTCTGAACTCACTCCCCCAAGCCTGCAGTGGAAAGCTATTGCTATATGCAGACAATGCTGTGCTATATTGGAAACACACCAACCTCATCCATCTCCAAAATACCCTTCAAGGCTGTTTTAGAGAGCTTGAATACTGGTTCACTGACCACCAACTAATACTTAGCTACAACAAAACAAAATCCATGATATTTGCCCACCGCCAAAACCCCCTCAGTAACTCCCAGCTTTCAATCTCAAACTTGCAGGGTACCCACATTGAACAGGTCACACATTTCAAATACTTAGGTATCACTCTAGACACATACCTCACCTACCACCATCATATTAAACTCCTCTCCTCCTCAGTCAACACCCGACTTGGCATTGTTTACAGGCACAAACACTGCCTTACCCCACAGGCTCTATGGTTAGCTGTTACATGCTCAGTCCTTTCTTTGGTCGATTAAGGAATAACTATTTAGGGCACCGCTGACCAATCAGCCCTAAGCAGCATCAATATAGCACTAAACAAAGCCTGCCACATGGTCACTAGCAGCAATAGACAAACCCATACATGTCTACTGTATAATCGAGCAGCCTGGCTAACCCTCGAAGGGAGGCTTAAATACCAAACCTGCCTCCAAGCCAAAAAGATCCTTATGAAACTCACACCTAATTGTCTACACCGCCTCATCCGACCAGCCCCCCATAGGGGTACCCCCAGATGGCTGGCTAGAACCTCCTATACAGTCCCCCACAGCAGGACCTCTCTAGGGCAAAGGTCCTTCCGTCATCATGCTCCCCTCTGGCTAAACAATTTACCATCTTCCATCTTACTTGCCCCTAATCTAGGCCAATTTAAAACCAGGATCAAGAGGCTTCTTCTTAACTCAGAGATCTGTAACTGTTTCCATCATTCCCCTAGGTTGTCGGTCAACTGTGCCACCACACCGTTATGACCATTTCAACCCTCAGATGTTATCTGAGCTTTGTCAATACCTTATACTGTGATTGTTGAAAACTTGCAATGTCCTGTTTGGAAACTTCTGTACAACCTGTTCTCTATGTAATGTCCTATTGCAGCTGATGTGTAGCCTTTGCTTATGCTATGATTTTGAACATTTGGCCAAAATGTAATGTCTCTGTCTTGAAAACTTTTGTACACTCTGTCTTGTTGTAATGTTCTGTCTTGACTGACGTGGAGCCTTTGTAAAGGAGTCTTTGACTCAAAGGTTGTAATTCCGAAATTTTCAATAAATAAAAAAATAAAATATCACTAACATCAGCAATGACATCTTACAATTTCTGTCATACTGCATCAGTTGTAGTGAGAATGAAAACAAAGTCACACACTGAGGATTGAACAAAGGGTATTTACAACTATTGTTTGCTAACCTGCAGCTTGACATCTGCACTAAAGTGTCTTGACAAGAAATGCATGTTGTGGCAAAGGATGTCCAACACTGAGTGCTGGTCTGAAAATGTGAAGTAATGTTTTCCAAGTTGCATTCAAACCTTAACATCTCAGCCAGAACTTTTCAAGTCATCAGCAATGTAGAACTTCAAATCATGCTTAAACTCTATCACTAACATAAGTAATGCCATCTAATACTTTCTCTCATCCTATATAAAATGTACTGAGACAGAAAAAAAATGTTCAGCGGGGGATCAAACCTTGGACCCTACTCACAACTGCTTGGTAGCCCGTAGATCTACTGTTGTACTAATGCTCCTTTAGAAGAAATGGATGCTGTGGCACATGACATCCAACACTCAGTGCAGACCCCCCCCCAGCTTCTGTTGATTTAATAATGAGGCTGTCTGTCAACTTGAAGAAATGCTCCCAACTTGCATTCAAACCTCAAAGTCTCAGCTGGAACTTTTCAAGTTATCAGCAGTATAGAACTTAAAATCTTGCTGAAACTCTATCACTGGCTTCTGCAATGAGATCTAACAATTTCTAGAATACAACGTAAGTTGAAGTGAGAAAGAAAGAATGTAACACATTGGAAATGTAGCACAAGCCATTGTCCCACTACTGTTTGGTAGTCTGTAGTTCTATTGCTGTTCTAGAGCTCCTTGAAAGGAAATATATGATATGGCAAAGGACATCCAGCACTTTGTGCTGGTCTGCCATTTTGTAATTTTGCAAGTAGTGTTTCCCAAGTTCCGTTCAAACCTCAACGTTTTGGCTGGAAAATTTCAAGTTATCAGCAAAACTGAAACTCAAATCTTGCTGAAACTCTATCAGTGACATCAGCAATTGCATCTAATAGTTTCTCTCATACTTCATCAGTTGTTATGAGGAACAAAAAATCTCCTGCAGTGGAGTTGAAACCCAGGCTTGTGTAAGTCTGAAATCCTACACCAAGACCTAAGAACCCTATCACTGACATCATCAGTGATATCATGCAGCTGAATTACTCACACTGAATGTACCTTTGAACTTGACTAAATACACAAAAGAGTACACATGACAACAAGAAGTGTTTACAGCTATGCTGTTGGCACCTATAAATGGCTTGGATTACCATTAGGATAAAACAAAGCTCTTGGGGAAGCAACATAGGTATACAGTACCTCAGCTAAGACAGGAGTGCTAGAAAGTCTGGCCAGGTTCACAGCATGACCAGGAGGGAGCAAAATGAAGCTTTTATATCTGTTTAAGGGACAAGTAAGATGGAGACATATGGAGCTATTATGACTTGTTTGCTCGGTTGACAATTTGAAAAGGGAGACAGTAACAGCATAGGATAGAGCATACATACAAAATACAGGAAGAAGCAGAGTAGAAGTGTGAAGAGTGCACAGAGCAAGTAGCATGGGTTCATGGAAGAGAGGTGCTGTCAGACCAACCTTATAGTATTGTTTGACTGGGTAACTAGGGCAGTGGATAAGGGACAAGTAGTGGATTTCCTCTACTTTGACTTCAGCCAGGCATTTAACTCATCACCACACAGATGGTTTCTGAAGATGTTAGAAGAGCTGGGTACAGTGAAGGACATAGCTAGATGTGTGGGGAGTTGGTTGGGGAAGACAGAAGAGGGTGGTAGTAAATGGAGTCAGGTCAGAGAAGAGGGATGTCATGAGTGGGGCGCAACAAAGGTCAGTCCTAGTACCAATCCTTTTTCAATATGTTCAGCAGTGACATACAGTAGGAGAAGTTATACAGGGGAAGACATGTCTCTTCACAGATAGCACTAAGCATTCTGGCAGAGTAGACAGGAAAGAGAGGGTAAGGAAGTTGCATAAGGACCTGCAAAGGCTAGGTAAGTGGTCCAAGGTTTGGCAGTTAAAATTCAATACTAAAAAGTACGAAGTGATGCACATAGTTGGAAAAAGGACGGAATATTGGAGTAGAGGGTTTAAGCAGGATATTACTTCTGAGCTAAGGGACCTGGAATTGATCATGAGTGATACTGATACTGATATTTACCTCAGTATGTGCACCCTTTGAAGCTTGAAAACATTAGACTTTTTGAGCCACTGCTTTTGTATTTATTTCATGATTTGATTCATTCTCTGAGCAAATAAATGGTGCATGTGAACTCCAATCATAACGGCAGCAGCTACAGAAGCAGAAGCACTTAACATACCCAATGACATGGGAGAACAAATTGTGTTTTCATTAGCGCAAATTGAAGAATTGTTAAATGAAAATAGCAGCACTAACTCTCAAACAAATGATGCACATGTTACAGGATTTAAAATTAAGTTTCATTTATATGCAGTTTCCCTTTCACAATATTGAAGACAAAAAACAATGCCCAGGGGACTTCACATTCAGAAGCCACCCTCATTTGGACTAGGTGACAAAAAATACTATAATAACAAATGAGAGAAATATTACACACAAGCTTTCTACTCTTAGCAATAAATCTTCTTTCTGCCTTATGACTAATAATCCAGTGTTGCTGACATATATGAGAACTGTGGAAAGAGAAGTTTATGATCTACTTAAAAGCCCCTATACCAACTTATTCAAAATATTACTAAAATGAGAGAATTGCATTACATCAATTAGAGGATATGCCTGATATAGTGATATGTCCAGCAGAAAAAGGCATGCCATAGTAATTTGGGGATGTAATGAAAATATGGAAGAGGCCCCCAAACAATTAAATGATGAACAGTTTTATCTGAAACCTCAAAGAGACCCCACTCCTCTGATACAACAATGAAAAAAGAGCTAGTAATTAAAGCTTTGACTAATAAATGGACTACAGATAGAAAAGCTGTATCCTTGATTGTTGAAGAAACTAGGAGACCAGCAAGATATTTGCTCCCAAAACTGCACAAAAATCATATCCCAGTTCCTGGGAGACCAATTCCTCTTGAACCACTTTAAAATGTGTAGACAATATATAAACAAAAATTGTCCAAGAATTGAAGTCATATGTTAAAGACACCAATCAGATGTGCCAACAGCAGAATGAAATAAATGTAACAGAGAATGACATTCTTGTTCATATAGACAAGACAAGCTTATATGCAAAAATTCCCAATGAAGGAGGCTTTAGTGCAATTGAAAAAAGCATTGTCTAACAGACCTGAGAATGTGACACCCTTTCCTACTTTACTGAGAACTGTGCAAGAAAGGCATGTGAGTCAAATTTCTTTTCAGTTTTGAGAATACATTTTAGACTCAAGTGAAAAGTACTAGTAGGGGGCAACACTTGCACCAAATCTTGTGAATTTATATGTTGCAGAGTGGGGAAATCAATTCACTTACAATGAACAGTACAATACATTTTTTGATCTAGTGGGTATGTGGAAGCATTACATTAACATTTTTTATTAATTTGGAAAGGCAGTGCAGATGACTTGATATGTTTCAGTGAGTATGTAAATAGTACAAATGCACATCTTAAAATTACTTTTGAATGGAGTAGACAAGAAGTTACTGTTTTGGATTTAACAATTTTCAAAGAGGGGCACTGCCTATAAACAAAGCTGTATAGAAAATTAACTGCTAGAAATATAATATTGCTTGCTGACAGTTGCCATCCAATGCCACATATAACTAATATTCCAAAAGGGCAATTTTTAAGGATTCGTCTGACATGTACAAATGACTCTGAGTTTGAACAATGCAGTGAGAATATGAAAAAAAAAGGGTTTTAGAGAGTAACATTTGCTGCACAAACAGTGAATGATGCATATCTTCGTGCAAAGAACATCAACAGAGAAGTTTTAATACAGGGAAGAACAGTTAATGTAAATAATACTGTACATGAGAATTCACCTTTGTAACTCAGGAATTTCTTTTTTTAACTGTTTATTTCATAATGCAATGGTGTGGAATACAACACATTCATAACTTGTACAATTCTCTCATACTTTATGACTCATCAACTCTGTGTAAATAAATAAATACATATGGTCATCTAAAAGTATACATCATCCAGAAATCATCTACCCTAAATATTGTACTAACAAAGGTAAAAAATGCAAAAAGTAAGGAAAAGCTGGGCTCAACAATAAAACATTCTCAGAGAAAAATTAAAAAAAAATCTTGCTACTTCAAAAGTAACCAAATAATGCCCCTTAAAAAATAACCCAAATGGTCCATTATATCTGCTAAACCCCTATACCCCAGTCTTAGTCCAAACAAAACCACCATCATTCCTCTTCTTGGTAGAGCTATGATATAAATGTCTCCTCCATAACTCAGTATTTCCCTAAAGCTCACTGTATGGGAAACATTATAAAGAAACTGGGGTGTTTCAAAAGGTGACTGTAAATACGATGCTATCAGTTAAAGTCCACCAAGAACTGTATATCAGAGAGGACAGGACCTTAGAGGCACTTTAGTTCATGCAATTGTACCCAAACAACCAGGTTTAAATGAATGGTTACCAAAATTTCCAAAGGGAAATTTTAAGTGTGGACATTGTGTGCACTGTGGGAATGCTAACAATGCAGATACATTTGTGGATCCCTGAAGTGGCAAGCAGTACCAAAATAGATGATTTATTATGTTTGCTTGCATGCATGTGCAAGAAACATAGTGTGATGATCCAAAATGTAGTGCCGTACAATTGAAAGAGACAGCACCGCTTGAGTGAGCAGCGCTCCTCCTCCCCCCACACACACACACATGCACGCTTGCACGCATGCATATTGCATGCTCATGTGCTCCTCCCCCCCATGCAAGCACTTTACGGCCAACGGGGGTGCCCAATCCCCGATCGGCTTCACGCCCCCCCAAAAAACAAGCTTTCCAGTTGTCATGCTGGGAGCCCACCCCAGCAAGGCAAAAATTGTTATTACCGACGGGGGTGCCCAATTCCCCATTGGCTCCAGCCCCCCCAAACAGCCTTCCAGCTGCCATGTTGGGAGCCCACCCCAGCATGGCAAACGTCCCACGCCATCTTGGAAAAACCTGTAAACAAGAAAATGGTCCTCAGTAGTCTCCTGCCCCCACCCGCACCCACCCACTGCACACCCTGCCTTCCACAACCCCTCACCCCATTCTTACCTCCGAGCTCAGCGCATGATCTTCGTGGACCGGGAACACGTCTGCACTCTTCAAAACCGACCACGAACTGAGGAAATACCGGTAAGTTGTATAATGCAATCAATAGTTTTTTTCAACTTTGGTGCATATCTCAGGCATTTTTTTGAATTTTAGCACCAAATTTTCAACATAGGGTTTTTGGGACCCCTCCTCATGAATTCTTGAACTGTCATGGTGTTAATCGGGCCCAAAGGGTGATTTCACGGTCACTGCATGAAATCACCTTTTGGGACCAGTTAAGGAAATGACAGTGCCAGTGTTCATAAGGTGGACTCTGAAAAAGTCTATGTTGCAAATTTGGTGAAAAAATTCCTAAAAATGACTGTTTTACAAGCGTGCATTGCGCAGTTCCTACGCACGCTCGTAAGTTCACAAATTTTTAATATTTTCACTCTAGATTTTCAACATTGCCATTTTACCACACCTCCTTATGAGCAGTACAGCTGTCATTTTTCACATCTCGCCCAACATGTGTTTCTGTGCATGTAGCGCACAATGGCGCAGTCGGTGTGCAAAATCAATGTTTGGGACACAATAAGAAAATCACAGTGACACTGTTCATGAGCAGAAGTCTTAAAATGGTTATGTTGAAAATTTGGTGAAGAAATTCCCAAAAATGACTGTTTTAGGAGTGCACGTTGTGCAGTTCCTACGCACGCTCACAAGTTTGCAAATTTTTAATATTTGCACACCAGATTTTCGGCATTGCTATTTTACCACACTTCCTTATGAGCAGTACAGCTGCCATTTTTCATATCTTGCCCAAAATGTGTTTCAGCACATGTAGCACACAATGGTGCAGTCAGTGTGCTCAAGCAATGATTGGGACAGATTAAGAAAATCACAGTGACACTGGTCATGAGCAGAGGTCTTAAAATGGCTATGTTGAAAATCTGGTGTCAAAAGTCCATAAAATGACTGTGTTCCGAGTGAGCATTGCGCAGTTTCCACGCACCCCCGTAAGTTCATGAATTTGTAATATTTTCAGTCCAGATTTTCACCAGTGGCATTTTTACACACTTCCTTATGAACAGTACAGCTGTTATTTTTCACAACATGGCTGAAATGTGTTTTCACACTTTCAGCTCAGAAATGCGTGGTCACTGTGGGAAATCATTGTTCTGGACAGATAAAGAAAATCACAGTGACACTGTGCATGACCGGAGGTCCCAAAATGCCTGTGTTGACAATCTGCTGTAAAAAATATCCCCAAACTAATTACATTACAGGTGTGTGTTGCACAGTTTCTACGCACGCTCGTGACTTCACCAGTTTTTTAAATATTTTCACTGAAGATTTTCAACATTGCCATTTTTTACACCTCCCCATGAACAGTACAGCTATCATTTTTCACATCCTGTTTGAAATGTGTTTTTGCACCTGTGGTGACAAATGCCGTAGTCGCTATGCAAAAGCAGCTTTCAGCTAACAAACTGATATTGCCACTGTTCATGAGGTGGGGGGGTCACAAAAAAACCATGTTGAAAATTTGGAGTGAAAATACCAATGAATGCCTGAGGCGTTAGGGTTTCCGACCATAACGCCCCACTCTGTAGAGAATGACAGACATCAGAGCTGTGACTTGGGATTGTCGCCTACAATGCTCATACCATTCCACCCCCACCCACACCCTGCAGCCTCTTAGAGGCATCGAGGTGTGCTTTAGACTCTTTGGCCCCAAAGTTCACCCCATTCTCCTATACCGCACCCATTTCACTGTATTTCCTGATGGAATGGGGTGAACATAAGGGCCAAAGACCCTAAGGCACACCGTGACACTTGTCAGTGTCTGCAGGGTAGGGTGTGATGAAATGGCATGGCAGTTATGCCTGATGACCCAAAGGCACACCCCAATCCCTGTCACTATCTGCAGGGTGGTGATGGGGTTGGCTTCAGTTCAATACTTCACTGCCATTCCTATTATGCAGTTCTTTAACTCCTACACTACCAATGCCAATGCCAGCAAGCAAACATTCAGCATTGACAAATGCTTGTTAACTTTAGTACTGAGGAGTCATTTATACATTATCTTGTCCATGTGGTTTTCTTTACGTAGGACAAATGAAAAGAGCCCTTAAAGAGCTGCTGATGGCCGGTCTGATGGCACTGAGAGTTGAGGCACTGGACACCTTACCTCATGCCATGCTGGCATTCTAGGTTTGGGAATGGACTGGGGTCACTCGGGTGTCTGCAAGGGAGGAAGGAACGAGTGTCTGGAGGACTGCTTTCCTTCCTCAGGGTGGGGAGATTTGTGCTGCATGCTGTCGGCTGACACCTAGCAGTGGCTGGGGGTTGGTACATGAGCACAGCCATGCAAGGGGGTTCGCCCACATCTAGGGTAATCAGCTACCTCCACAGAGGTGGAAGCAGCCTGTCTGTCCATTGCACAGACGTGGGTGTGGGAGAAAAAATGGAAAATTCCTGGACCTGGCAGGACCCATGATGGCCGAAAAAGGCTGGAGGATATACCTCTCCAAGGGAGCGGTCATAACCCCTGCTGGGTCTGTGGTGGTGGAGAAAAGAATAATAACAAAAAATGAAAAAAAAGAGCAACTGATGCCTTCAGGACAACTTTATCAAAACATAATATTTAGACACAGCTCAGCTTATTTTTCACATTAGTTTTGCATTTTCCTCCACATTATTTATTATTGAGGTAATTTGCATGAAAAAAGGATCTTTACTTTTGAAGAGTTCATCTGTTCCTCCTGCATTCTCCCTACCTGAGGTCATAATGCACTGCTTTGTGACATCACAGTTACTCCTGTGGGAGCAGATTGTGATGTCACAAAACAGCACTATGACTTGAAGTAGGGAGTAAGCTATGGAACCATCATAAATATCGGAGTACCTCAAGGCTCCATCCTTGGGCCCTTACTTTTCTCTCTTTTTATAAATGACATCTCCACCAACCTCCACAGAGCAGCCTTCCTACTATATGCAGATGATATTGTGCTGTATGCTAGTGCTAATGGCATTGACGACATTAACAGACGACTCTCTCTTGATTTCCAGCTAATATAAAAGTGGCTATTTACTCACAAACTTGTATTAAACGAGTCTAAAACCCAAGTTATGCTGTTTGGATCAACAATGAAGCTAAAGCATGCCCATTCTCAATTCAAAGTCACCTCCTTAAATGGGTCAGTTGCTGGGGTAGTATGCTCTTTTAAATATCTGGGTATTACCCTCAGTCCAACACTAAATTTTGACTTACACATCAATCTATCTTGCAAACAGGTACATGCCAAACTAGGAATAGCCTACCGAACCAGCTATATGCTCACCCCCTCGGCTAGGCTTGCCATTGCCCATGGCATTCTTCTACCATTACTTACCTATGGGGCTGCAACATATGTTTCTGCATGCAAATCAACTCTAAGGAAATGGGATGTTACATATAACAACATCTGTTGCTAAGCCTCCTCCTCACACCCGCTGAAACAACACCACTGCCTCCTCTATACTAACCTGGGATGGCTTCCTCCTGCTGAACTAAGGCTACATGCTTATGGCTCTGTCATTGACAACATGGTTCATCTACAAATCCCTAAATCCCTAGCAGGCCTTTTCCAAAACCAGACTCCATGCTATGGATTGCTTTCCATGGTCCAGGCCCCTGTTTTCATCCCTAGACACTGCACCACTTTCACCTGCCATGCCCCCAAATACTGGAACACCCTTCCACTAACCTGGAGACAATCAACATCCCATGCATCATTTAAAAAAGGTCTACGTGCTTATCTTGAA
Source organism: Neoceratodus forsteri (assembly GCA_016271365.2). Lineage (NCBI taxonomy): Eukaryota > Metazoa > Chordata > Ceratodontiformes > Ceratodontidae > Neoceratodus > Neoceratodus forsteri. The sequence continues at coordinate 358,228,506 of CM057456.1, forward strand.
ACTTCTCACAAATGCTCCTGTTTCAAGCATCCCTAGCCATTATCACCTCAGTCCTACCTCTTCTTTCTTATCTGTCTCCTACAATGCTAAGCACTTCTCCTTTACCTCCCCTTTGCACTTCTCCTCTATCTCCCCTTCCTAATCACCTACTTCTATCCCTCCCATAACTTAACTTTTCAATCCCTTATTAGTATTGATAATGCCATTATTTCATGTTTCTCTCTAAGCAAACTGTGTTGAATTTTGGTTTTGTACTGCTCCATATTTTTCTGCGCTATGACCTAAATATTCTTATTTTTAGCTAATTTCCTTGCAACCTACTTGTAAACTGTTGTAATGATTTTGTTGTTGTACTTGTTTTTGGAATGTATTCCTGTATTTGTTGTTTTGTATCCTCCCAGGTCGTGCCTGAAAATAGTCATGACTATGGCTAACGCACCTACCCGGTAAACAAAAACTAAATAAATAAATGGAGGCATGTGAGCTCCCTAGGATAAAGATCATGTATTCATAACAATTTCCTCCCTAATACACAATGGTGATGATAAGTCTAAGGAATACACGTGGGAAGCAAAATCAGCTGTACCTAACTATTGTCTTTTTCAAAGTTTTCTTTGAGGTGTCAGCAGCTCTTGACTAAACTTAGGACTGCAGAACACAAAATCACAATATGCACAAATCATGAAAGCTATTCCATGGCAAAGAACTTTAGAGTAACAAGATGCACATCAGTAGTGGTATTAAAATTTAGGGGCATAGAGAAGGTGGAAATGGACAGGCTAGATAGAGACTTGGTAAAAAAAACTCCTGAGATGTGAAGTCTTTTGGATGGCTCTATGTCAACTCCATGAAGGGAAATACCATGTGGACAAAACAGCACGGTGAAAACCACTAAAGTCCAAACACCACATGAAGAATCCTGCCAAGTAATTGTGTGTAAGAGTGATTTACTATTCCAACACCACACCGCCATGGACCACCACTCTAGTGAAATGTTGTCACTTGCCTGGTTTTTCCTCTCTGGCAGTATTCTTTTGCAGTTTTTACCTCACTGTTTCTGACCACACGGTAATTCCCTTCATGGAGTTGATGTGCTACCTTTTGGATTACTACATTAGAGACTGTAGTGCCCTTTGAACTTAATGATAATGTACCAATGCATTCTTTTAGAACTTTTTGATCTGCAGAATTATTAATTAAGCATCTTGCTGCTTATTTGCTATTTATTTATTTGCTATGTATTTAAGTTTATGTGGATTAGCACTTTATTATTTAGCACTTTGGGTTTGGGGGTTTAGTATTTCTACACTTCAGCACATTCTAAGGTAGTGCACTTTATAGTATTTAAATGCACTGTCTCTTTAAGCTGGATATGTTTAACTAGTGTTACTACACCTAGACTGATCCTCTGAGGAAGACAATCATAGCAACATTGAAATGTTAGTCATGTGGGTTTATGGTGTCAGCTCATGAGTCTAATGGTCAATGGGTGAAAGTTTATAGTTTAAAATTACTGCATTGTGGACCATGCTAGCAAGTGACTGTATGCTTTTCTTGAGCTTGGATTTTAACTGTTGCTGTCTTTTGGCAATAAATAAACCTGTGAAACTATTCCTTTTGAGTGTGGTAAGCTCATACTATGGAGTGCAAATCCTTTCACCGCTGCAGTGGTTGTGTGCTGTACAATTTGATATTTGCCTTGATATGTTCACCCAGTGAAACATGTGTCAACATTAGACTTTTTGAACCACTGCTTCTGTGTTTATTTCATATTTTGGGAGGGGTTTTGATAGCAGGAGAAAAGAGGTAATATTACCTCTTTATAGACCACTGGTGAGGCTCCATCTGGAATACTATGCCAAATTCTGGAGCCCTACCTAAGTAAAGATAGAGATAGACTGGAGATGGTGCAGCATAGGGTAACAAAACCATACAATACAGCATTCAATGACAGTTCAGCCGGTGCCAGCCATGGAGATGACAGGAGGGTTGTGCCAGTGCCGGCTCTGTTACAGAATGGGGGAGCAGGGTGGTAGGCACTACCTGCTGCAGTGGCATGGTGGGAGGGCCATGATAACACAACAAAAGGGGATATGTTATTACCTATTAATAGGGGCAGAATCGGGGATTGGGGAGGGAGACATTTTATTACTTAAAGATTACTGCAGCATTGGGGATGGGGCATTATAATACTTACAGATTTCAGTAGTACTGGGGATCAGGAAGGTGGGCATTATATTACTAACAGATGACAGCAGCATCAGGGATTGGGGCATTATATTGATTACAGAGTATGGCAGCATCAGGGATCAGGGAGGAGGCATTATATTGATTACAGATTCCAGCAGCATTGAGGATCAGGGAGGGGGCATTATATTAATTGAAGATTATAGCAGCATTGGGGTTGGGGGAGGCAGGACATTATTTCTTACTCAATATGGTCAGCATTAGAGTTTGGGAAGTGGGGGGGACACTAGACCACCAGGAAAGGAATTTATTTAATGTACTTGGGGATTGGGGAACCGCTTGTGTTTGCCACAGGGGGCCTGCTGCTGGCTCTTCCTGTGCACAAGCTGTTTGTTGCATGAGAGGGGTTGCTGCAAGTGTGGGAACTCAGGCATCATGACACCTCCTATACCAGAATCTGGTGCAGAGTCCCTGGTGCAAGGGGCTTTGGCTCAAGCTGCTGTTTGTCGCAGTTTGCACTGCTCTAAATCCCTTTTGAGAATTGGGCCCTAGTTTTGTTTTAGATCAAATAAAAACTGCTTTCCTGGTCAACAAAAACTAAATAAATTAAAACAAATATATAAGTAAACAGTGCTACTGAATTTGTTATTTGCTCATTTCAATCCTTTAGAAGGTAGGAGAGAAGCTCTCTGAGATCAAGATACAAATTGATAAGGTGAGTGGCCTTGATAGACATTTCATATGTCATCAAAAAAAGAGCATACTAGCAGATAATTCTGAAAAGTTTCCTTTCGATTTAGATCAAAGGACAAAAATGTTCAGTGACTGGAACATTTTCTTGCACACACTTTTGAAAAGCAATTTACATTAGTCCCTTCCTTTCATTTAAAATTGATTTCACAGCTTAGGATTTTTAATAAAATGTAGGTAAGGTTTCTAGTACCAGCACCTCTTCAGGCAGGAAAACAGGAATGCTGAGGTACAGAAGAGCCTGTCAGTGACTGGGAGAAATGGTAAGCAAAAATGCACTGCAAACAAGAATAGCAAAAAAAGTGCTGAAAAATAAATGCAGCACACTTGTGCTGTGCATGATGAATTTATTAAGAATTAATGAAGAAAGACAGACAAGACAAACATCCCTGATTTGTCTGTCTTAAGAAATTCACTCTGCTCAGCACAAGTGTCCAGCACCTTCTTTTCCTGGGGTAATACGGTATATTGCTATTCTGGCATTTGATACTTTAATCTGTTTGAAATTAAATCTCTTATTATGCATTGTTTGCTCATGAGAATCATGTGTTGCTGATAAATAATTTCCAGATTTTCCATATTGTACTAAAATCTACTTTACAAAGATAACTGTTTAGATTATGCATCCATAGTCATGCTTCCATCTGCAGATCATTAATCAAGGCTGCATGGTAACTGATTTTTGGGAATCTGTACTATGGCATAAAGAAGATTTTTAGATTTGAATCCGACAATACCAAGAGGCAATGACTATTTATTAGTGCTGTGCAGAATTTTCAAATTCCAGCGGAATGAAATTCAGTGGAATTTTCAAAATTCTGTTGAAATTCCCCCAAATTTCACCAAAAAAGGAATGGTGAAATTACACAGTAGAAAATAGCTGCGGAATGATTTACCATGGAATAAAATACTGTTTCACAGGATATTATTCTGTGGATCTCTATATTTTCTGTGGAAATTGTTGCAAAATAGTTTTCCATGGAAAAATTGCCTTTCTGCTGAATATTATTCTGAGGATCACAGTAGGTGGAATTCTGCTGAAGAACCAGTGAAATTCCAGCAGAAATTCCACTGGCAGAATGGCCACTCCTCACTCATTCCATCGGCAGAATTCTGCATTCCGCACAGCACAATTATTTGTATTACAACCCTTGTCACAATGGCATGGACAGCAATGCAGAATGATTTTCCAAGATATGCAATATGCATAAATAATGTCAAATTTGGAGACCTTATTTAGCGAACTTGCCTGATTTCTAACACATAAGACATCATTAGATGTGTTGAAGAACTGTGGGCCTCACAAAGTGAAAATAGCTTTATGGCATGGGCAGTCTGTATGTTTGGCTAGCTGTTTTTGAATATTCTTGTCCCAGTGCAGTTTATTAAAAAATCTTGTTGTAGACAAAGAGTTCTCTTTCAAAAAAGTGATGCACAGTTTGAGTGATCGATGCTAGGCTTTTAGTCATGTAGGTATGTGAAATAATAAACGTTACAAAAAAGTTACTGATATTTTACAAATATTTTAAAAAGTAGGTTGGTGTAACCATATGTCATATGTCTTAATGGAATTTAAATATTAATAGCCCAAATAATAAAGATTATTATTATTATTAAATGTAATGTACTGAAATGTAACAGGGCTCTTTTTTAACACCAAATAACTGTAAAGATATTGGGACTGATTCACAAAACTCCTTTGAATGGGGCAAGGGGCTTTCATCACAAGGAATGGTGCAAGGTGTGGCTTGCGCCAAAAGATGCACTGGGAGCAATTCACAAAAGCAGCCTGCATCAAACGCAGGTTGTGTGCCAAAGGGGGCTTACACCAGCCTTGTGCCACAAAATGGGCTGTGGCATGGTGCTAGGGTCTTGTGGTAGATGCAAACTGCCATATCCCCTAAATCTGGAATCGCTAAACACTCCCAGAGGGTGAAATTCTAAGTACAATAAGACCAGCCAAGGCTGGTCTAAGGGTACTTTAGAGTATGTCCTCTGGGAGGGTTAGAGACCTTGACCAACCCAGAGCCCTCCCTGGGCAGGAGGAACATGTGCTGTGGTCCTCCCTCACTATCTCCACTCTGCCCATATAGTAATATAACTGTCCCTGGTGGTCTAGCAGACCCCCCCCATCCCTGCTCTACCCATATAGTAATATGACTGTCCCTGCTGGTCCAGCAGACCCCCCTCCCCATCCACACTCTGCCCATATAGTAATATAACTATCCCTGGTGATCTAGTGGACCCCCCCCTATCCCCCACTCTGCCCATATAGTAATTTAACTGTCTCTGGTGGTCTAGCGGACCCCTTCCCTATCACTGATCTGTCCATATAATAACATATCTCTACCTAGTGGTCTAGTGCCCCCCACCCCAGCAGGCAGTGCCCCACCACTCCACTAACCCCATCCCATTCCCAAGCTGGCAACTGGCACAGCCCTCTGCTCTCCACCATGGCCAGCCACCGACTGAGCTGTCAAGGAGCATGTACTGTAACAGCTGATTGTACAGTACATGTTCATTGTCACCCCAGTTGGCATCTGTCCATGGTGAAGAGCAGAGGGCTGTGCCAGTTGCTGGCTCAGGGATGGGACGGGGGGAGCAAGGTGGTAGTGGGGCACTGCCTGCAGGGATTCGGGGGTCCACTAGACAACTAAGGACAGTTATATTATTATTTGGGCAGATCGAGGATAGGGAGGTGGGTCCATTAGACCACCAGGGAAAGTGAAATGCTATAGGGGAAGATCAGAGATAGGAAGGGGGACCACTAGCCACCAGGGAGGGGATGTATTGTGCTTGGTGTACTGGTCACTATCCATGGGCACAGCTGCTGCCCAACTGCCCAGCAGCTTGCAGCAAACCTCCCAGATGCACCATCTTTTTGGCGCATGGCCACAGTTGGCTCAAGCTGCTGACTTTGCCACCAGGACCCTACTCGACAGTGAATTGGGCACAGGGTTCCCAGTGCACAAGCAATCGATGCAAGATGCCCTTGGTGCAGCTTGTGACAAACCTTATGAAGCAGGCCCCTTGTGTTCTCACAAGTATTCACCATGTATACACTTCAGCTGTCAAGTATGGTTGCAGTCAGTAAAAAGATAAACTGGACACTTGTGAAAATGGGCTCTTTTGCTCACATGCCTTTCCAGTATAAAAATAAAAATGAAATGAAAATGAAATAAAGTAACTGAACTAAAATAACTTTTCTCAACCCCACTATAATGCTCTTGGACATCCCTGTAACTGGGGTTCTATGATTACAAACCCATTAAGTTTTTGTATCTCTAGTATTTCTATATGAAGTTAAATTCTATCCCTCACTATGGAGGATGTATCAGAAGTAAAATGTTGGGAAAACTGTATGAGCACTCTGATTTAGTGTAGGTACTTCCACCTTCTTATATCATTGCCTTTATATGAAAATGTGTGCACTTCTCAATGACTACCTTTCAGTTTTACGCTGTCCTGTTGGGAAATGTATACAGATATTCATAAACTATTGTATCAATGTTGCACTAATTATGTTAATGTTTTGACTGTACATGCAATGAGGAACTAATTTATTCACTAAGATTACATAGCTCATTAAGGTGCCTGTCCATCATGACCCAACTACACAAATCACTCCCTTACTGACTAGGCCACATCCTCACACCCCAATACCTTATTTCCACTGGCACCCTACTGGATGCTTTCAGTGAGCATGACATGGGATACTGCATTCATAAGATCTGCCACACGGAAACCCTACCAAAATTTCTCTAATCTAGGTCACTCACATCTTTGGACCTCCCGTCCCTGCTGAATAATCTTTGGGTCACTGATTGGTCACAATTCATGTTATCCATATGGTAGTTGTTTTAACTTCTTCCATGGCCAAATTCATTGCAACATGGAAGAATAATGTTTCCCTCCAGAGGTCCTCTGTCCATGGTTCCCCATCTTTCTTGTGCAACCCCTTTACAAATAGGGGTTCCTAGAAATGCCAGTCTGGGCTTACCTTAGCCCTGTTCCTCTGTTTTTTCCTGCTGTCTCTCGGGCTTCTCCCGATCTAGCCACCTATTTTTTTTTTTATTCCCCCAGGTTTGTTTGCTCCTCTGATGCCCTGCCATGCTGCCCGACTCAAAAATCAGGCCCCTTGGGGCTTGAAATGCTGGATGCGAGCTCCCACTGTGAAAGTGCTGCCTCCAGGGCAATGGGAGTCACACTGGCATGCAAAGCACCTTTGATGTGGAGCCGCACGGTTTGCAGTCTACTCAGGGACTGTGCCATGGGTCCTGCGATCCCTCCTACCTGATTGGGACCTGGTGACCACGGACAGCCTGTTGGCGGGGGGGTACTCAGATGCAAATTGAGTAAGTTTGACTGGGGTTCATGGCCAATATGCCTGAGCAGGGCCCCGGTCATCTGAATAATATATAACTTGGGTCTGGCTGCCTCTAGGGTAGCCCTAAATGGCTTTGGTCGAAAGGTACAGAATTTAAATGTTTTAAATAATGGAACTTGTTGCTGCATAGGGGAGATTTACTGTACATGTGGGGGAGAGTGTCTAATTTTGAAATGAATGCTTTTTCCCTGGATTTACCAGCCTTTGTGGGACTCTATGTGTCAGCCTGTCAACTGCTGCAGGGGGAGCTTGCATAAATACAGTAGCGACAGAAAAACAATCAGAGCCACATTCTTCAACTGTGTAGTGACTGAAAGACCAACATCTAAGCTGCAAACCTGTGGGGCATTTGGGGCAAGTCATTATTTCTTTCTGGCTACACCAGCACATTTTTCAGGACTGTTTCAGATCTGCTATAAGGGGCAGTGGGTTAAACAGTCATTGCCAGCAGCTACAGCCAATTGGGAGCAGGAATAAAAGGCCAGGACTTGTGGGACATTCACTACACCTCATGGGTAACCACTCAAGTGCTCATGGGAACTTACAGGGACATCATTTTAGGTGTCAAATCTACAACCCAATTGTGCCTCGAGTGTTCTGATTGACAGATCCCTCAGCTATTTAAAGACATGTCACCCCATCTCTGCTGCCAATCTGGAGTCGTACTAGGAGCCCTATAAGAGACAGTGTATGCCAGCATTTTGCCAGATTCATGAGTGAGAACAAGGAGAGCAGGCTCCAGCCTGCTGGGAGCCCCCCACAAGGGTGGGGGCTCAGACCCCTGCCATGCCACCAGGCGTAGGCCACTTAGCTATGCCCCTCCAGTCATCAGGGGGCATTTGTTATTTTTTTTATCCAGTTTAAAAGTTAAAGTAAATAGTTTCTGCAACAGCTAGTCTGGAGGTTGCCAGGAATGCCCTCCAGAGGCTAGCCCTCCCTCCTACATCAGGGAAAGATGTGGAAAAGAAGATCATCTGCCATGTCTCAGTGGTGAGAGAGCTGAGGAGACTTCAGGATACCTTCGATTGCAGATGAGACCCATGGAGGAGCTGAGTGAGTGCCCTCGTACCCCCCGGTGTGAGGGAGAAGCTGTACAAGTAATCTTTGGGGCCTCAAGCCCCGCTCCAGATAGTTCTTGCTATGTGATAAGACCTCTGAGTTACCAGTCTGGGATGAAAAGCCCCTAAGAGACTGTCTAGTGAAAGTTAGGATGGATGCATCCTGTCTGTGGCCCAACTGGCTAAATCGCAGGTGCAGTAAGATGTTGGCTAGTGAATCATATAAATGTGTTGCAAGTTGTCCTGCCTCCGTGGAGCTGTCTGCCAATTCATGTTTGCCACTCCATGGGACAAGAGGCCCTAGAGCATATTGTGTCTGAGTTGTTCTGAAGAGAATTTACCTCTGTCTTACCCGGATTTCATCTGAAAGCACTTGCCATAAGCGTACAATATCTAGATGTGCTGGATGAGACTTTGCCTATCAATACTGTTTTTGGTATTTAGATGTACTGGATGTGACTTCATGTAACTGAGTATTAGATGCTTGATAAAAGTGTTGTTGCCTGCTTATACTGGATGGATGCCTTTTTGGTGTGTAAATGTACTGGATGTGACCTCATTTCAAAGAAATGTTGGATGCTTGATAAAAGTATTACACTCTTTAATTATATTTAATGGGACTTTCAACTATTGTGCTGAATGTTCAGGATGTAAAATCTAAGCAGCTTGTCCTAGAATGTTTGGAAATTCTGCAAGTGCAGGGCAATCCCTGTCTTCGTTAATGAGCAGGGCAATCCCTGATTTTCTGTGACCGGCAGGGTCAATGCCTGCTATTTCTGCTAAAATGCAGGGCGATCCCTGCCTTCATTGTACATATCATCTACAGCCATTGTAGGGATCATTCTCCAGGTTTGCCTCCTCCCTTTGAATCAAAAAGCTGACCACCTCGACCAGCTGCAACGTCCACCAGGCCTGCAACATCTTGGACTGTGGTATCTGGGATTCCAGTATGGTATGCGATTGCGGGGTTTCAGCTGTATCTGGGTACTGGTACCAGTGTGGATAAGCATGATAATTGTTTATGTAACATCTGATTGGTCAGCAGCTAGATAGCCAGGGCTCTGAGTGTCATAAGTCGAATGGTAAATTATGATTGCTTTCTGCCTATTAGTATGTAGCCACCCAGCTGGAGGGTTCACCAGCAAAATCTAATCAATCTGTGTACATATATAAATAATGATCAGATAACCTCTGCTCCTCATCCCTGTTCCTAACTCCTACCCCCTAAATAAATCTCTTGTTATTCTTGTTGAAATATTTGGTGTGAGCATATTATTAGAGAGAGCCTTTAAATACACAATGCTAAAGTGGGGGGAAATGTTTATTGGTGCATGTCTGGGGAAGGTTAGTGGTTATCGTGGGTGGCGTAGCAGCTCAGGGGGCTACACCTAGTGCCAGCTCACCCATGCAAAGCACTCTGAGTGGAGGCACTGCGCAAACGTTAAACAAAATGGTTAGTAGTTAATGAACCCAAACCCCACAGCCTAGCACGTAAGTAGTGGGAAGGGGTGTAACTCTGGGGATAGCACCACCCAGGGGTTACACTTGCATCTCTGCAAAAGTCACTGACCTGCTCAGATCTCACAATTTTGCCTGACATTGCCACAAAGCCTTAGGATCTTCTGAGGGTCTTGAGATACAAACAACTTTTTAACAACAACACTAAAGCCACTAGGGAGGCCAAATCAGTTTACTTCACCTACAACATTGAGAACAATCTTAAATATCCCACTAGGCTGTGGAAGGTTTATTCTGTTCTTGACTCACCTGTCACTGATACAATGGAGGTTACCAGCACCTTTATCAATTTCTTTACATCATGTTCCTAATACCTACTTCCTCCACTCTCTTCTCCCCCTCCTGCCTGCCCTATCTCCTGCCAAATGCCCCTGTGCCCCCCCACCTTCTAACCCAGCACCTTTTTCTCTCTCCTCAGTTTCCTCTAAGACCACCCTCCCTGCTTTACTCTCTTTTAATTATTGTAAGGCACAGCCCTAATGGGCCGGATACTAATCTTTGTTTCTCTGTCTCAGCCATTAATGCCCCTGCTGCCTCCCTTTTCAAATTTTCTTTCCAACTTGGGTCCATCCCACAGTCCTGGAAGCAAGTTTAAAATCCTCCCTTTCCACAAAGTGTTACGTTCTTCCTCCCTATGGTAACTACTGGCTCATCTCCCAACTCACCTGCTCTGGTGAAAGTGCAAGAAAACTTGTTTTCTCCCAGGTATCCACCTACTGTGAGTCCTCTTTTTTCCTCTCCCCTTTTCAGTTTGGCTTCTGTAGACACCACTTCACCATTTTGTTCCTCCTCTGGACCACTGACTATGTGCTGAAAGGCGTGGACCAGGGACTGTCCAGTGTGGCTATTTTCACAGACCTAGCAAAGACCTTCTATACTGTGCCTTTTTTCTCTTGCGCAACTTAGGTGCCACAGACCTATCTGACTTGGAGGTCAGGTGGTTCCACTACTACCTCTTGGACCAACACCAGCCTGTCCTGGTTGGTGATGCTTTATCTCTCCTCCACATGTTATGTCTGGTGTCCCCCAGGGCTCTACCCTTAACACAATACATTTCTTCATCTTCTTAAATAACCCATCCTCCAACTGTGTCTCTTCACACACCCACATGTATACTGATGAAACAGTTCTGCTTGCTTCTGGTGTTTCACTCTTTGAGTTATAATATCACTCCAACACAACTTTAGCAATACCCAACACTTGAGTAGCTCAACCCAGATCTCAATACATGCAAACAAAAACTGCATTTTTGACTTTTGTCACAAAACAGAGACTAACAAGGCTCCCACATATCCCTGTCTTCAAGTCTGTGAATGGCCATCTGCTTGAAGAGTTACCCCACTTCGAGTCCTTGGGGTGCTGCGGGATCAGACCCTCAGCTTTTCAACCCACATTAATGCCATGCTTCAGACACTTTACCTTAAACTTGGTCGAGACATAAAAGTAATATAGGTGCCCGGAGGTTCTTAGGGTTTTGTGCAGGTATGCCAGCTGAGCCTCCTCACTGCCTCCTAATTTCTCCAAGTAATTTGAGGGCACAGTCATGGGAGTAAATAAAGCCTATCAACTTAACATGGAGGAGTGTGAGGGTGGTTCCAGCCCTTGGTTTTCATTTGTTGCTGTAAGGCTTGGTGCCAGCTGGTAGTTCAGTCAGGTCACAGGTCTGGTCGGATGGAGAGGAGACTCCTCAGGGGCATTAACCTCCTTTGTTTACAGACTACATATAGTGCATGAGGGCTGGCTGATGATCAACTTATTTAGTGGTGGGCTGAAGAGGGGCAGGTGTAAGTTGGACCACCCACATACAGGGGTGCTGTGGTAGTGATTCATGAGTGGTGTATTACCAGGGTCGAGGATCATCATGAACTACTAGCAATAAAAGCACATGTCAGATGGCATGGCAAATCTCTAATCTTAGCCTCGGTTTATCTTCCACCCACTAAAGCTAGGGATGGCCTCCCAAAAATGCTGGATACAATTGCTACCTTTCCTAAGGACACAGAGCTTCTCATAACAGGTGACTTTAATATCAACTGAGAAGGCAGGGAATCCACACCTTTCAAGGACATGGTTGCTACTTCCAATCTGACTCAACTCATAGACAGTCCAAAAATCCGGAACCACAAAACAGGAAAAGACACCCTCCTCGATTGACTCCTCTCGAGTTCCCCTTCTTGGATCTCTGAGCTTAAGGTCCTGCCTGACACGTTAAGTGATCACTCCCTAGTCACTTTCACATGGTCAAACCAATTGAGCAAGCCCCCGCCCATCATAATTAATAGTAGGGTCTTGGGGAAAGGCAAGCTTGGGGCCCTCTCCTCTGCTGTCTCCCAGCATGACTGGTCCCCCATCAATCATGCACCTAATATTGACCAGGCCCTAAGTTTCTTTACAGAGGGCTTCAACAACATCTGTGATATCTTTGCACCACTGAGGAAAAGAAAAATTCAAGGTCAAGTTAATGGTTGGATCACAGGGGATCTCCTCGCCCAGATGAAGGAAAAGGACAACTTCTGGGAAAAAGACAGGTCCTCTCACAGCAAACACAACTTCCAATGCTATAGAGCTGCAAGAAACCACTGCACCAACTTTATCCACCAAGCAAAGGCCAACTTCCACAAGGAGCAGCTTAATAAAATTTGGGGCAATGGGAAGAGTTTTTGGGAGAACATCAAAAACCTTCTTGGAAGGATGAGAAGAAGATCCCCGGCTCGCTTAACATCAACAAGTCCTTCATTACAAAAGAGAGCAATGGGAGGCAGTGCATCTGCGAGACATTTTCTAAAGATTCCGATTACATTTACCAAACTATTAAGGGATTCCCCAAACAAGGAAGCAGTTAGCACATAAGGAGCTATGCATATTGATGCTCAGGGATCTTTACTGTTTTGGATTTTACATGATTTGAAAAACAATTGAGCCTGAAGTGGTGCATTTGATACAGTACAATCTTACTGAGGAAGGACTGTGTCTGAAACATTTACGATATATTGATGCTGTATCCCTGCACTTTATGAACTTAATTCAAATGCAAAAATAAAACAGAAAAAAGAATAAAAATGTTATGCTTATATACTTTTTGGTGAGTGGCTCATTTTTGACTGATTGTTTATTCTGTTTTCTTGCCTCCACTGGTAGAGAGCTACTCCTTCATTTATTTCTATCTTGTTTTTTTTTTTTTACTGAGGTTGGCTGTACAGGGACCTTTGTCTTTTGGATTGCAGCATCCCAGCAACTACTTGCACCAGGGAGCAGATCCTCCTGGAAGCATTCCAGGATGGCTTCCTAACCCAGAGGGTAATGGAGCCTAAAAGGGAGGGGAATATACTAGACCTGGCACTGGAAGATGGGAAACATGTCACAGATGTAAGGGTGGAGGAACTTCTGGCAAGCAGTGACAACCGCACAGTGTGGCTCTCAATCAGTCTTGGTAGGGAAGTAGCCACTACAAAAACTATGGTCCTGGACTTCAAAAGGGTGAACTTTGGCAGGATGGAACACATACTGGGAAGTCATATGGCAAGCATCCACTCAGAAATGGACATGGAACATAAATGGGCAGTCATCAAGGCAGGACTGGCTGAAGTCACTAAAACTTGTGTCAAGAGCCAGAGCAAGAAAGCCAGGACCAAGAAAACAAGTTGGATGAGTAAAGATGTAGTGGTTAAGGTGAGGAAAGAGAGGAATATATTCTGGACCTACAAGAGATCCAACAGGGTAGAACACAGAGAAGAATATGTGTAGAAATCCACAGAAGTAAGCAGAGTGGCAAGGGCAGCAAAGGTGGCTAGGGAACGGAGGTTAGCGCAGGGGATCAAAGAAGGAGAAAAGGATTACTTTAGATATATAAGAGAGAAGAGGAAGAGCAAGGATCAAATTGTAAGGATCAGAAGGGGAAGTGGGTGGGTAGAAAAGGGGGGCTGAGCAGGCAGAAATACTTAATGAATACTTCTGTTTAGTCTTCACCAAGGAGAGGGATGAACCCATACTTGAGAGGAAGGACAAGGTTGGAGAGGGTGAGGGAGAAGCAACCATGGATGGGGAAATCACGGTGGAAAGGGTAAGGGAGGGCCTTAAGTCAATGAAGGTGGACAAGGCACCTAGACCAGACGGAGTCCACCCAGGGTGCTGAAAGAGTTGGCAGAGATCCTGGCAGGGCCATTGGTGGACTTGTTCAATACCTCTCTGAATTTGGGGTGCATGCCCAGGGAATGGAGGGAAGCACATGTGGTACCTCTTCATAACAGTGGGCCCAAGGACAAACCGGGGAACTACAGAGTTTTACTGCAATTGTGGGAAAACTGATGGAGACAATCCTCAAGGAAAGACTGGTGCAATTTCTTGAGGATAATAATCTCCAGGACAGCAGGCAGCATGGGTGTGTCTTGGGCAGATCCTGCCAGACAAACTTGGTTGCTTTTTATGACTGGGTTATGAGGGCACTGGACAGGGGACATGCAGTGGATGTCTTCTACCTGGATTTCAGCAAGGCCTTTGACTCAGTGCCACACAGTAGGCTGACCTGCAAGTTGAAGAGTCTTAAGCAGGGAGGAAACTGGTCAGATGGGTCAAGAACTGGCTGTAGGGTAGACAGCAGAAGGTAGTAGTGGGTGCAGGGGCATCTGAACTCAGAGCAATAACAAGTAATATACCACAGGGCTCAGTGCTGGGACCAGTTCTGTTTAACATTTTCATAGCTGACATTGCAGTGGGGATTAAGAGCAAGATAGGTGTCTTCGCAGATGGCACAAAGATTTGTGCCGAGGTCAATGGGGGAAGGGAGCAAAAGTACTTCAGTAGGATTTGACAAAACTGGAGGAATGGTCTCACACTTGGCAGCTTGGTTTCAATGCCAAGAAGTGCAAAGTGATGCATTTAGGAGGCAAGAACCCAGGACACAATTACTGGCTGGGGGGTGTCCCGTTAACAAAATCCAAGGAGGAGAAGGATCTGAGAATGCTGGTAACTGGGGAGATGAACCACTCTGCTCAGTGCAGGAAGGCAGCAATGAAGGCAAACAGAATGCTAGGGTGCATAGCAAGGGGGGTTTCTTCTAGGAGTGGGATGATCATCTTGCCCCTGTACAGGTCCCTGGTGAGACCGCACCTAGAGTACTGCGTGCAGTTCTGGCACCCCTACTTGAAAAGGAACATCAAACTACTGGAGGGGGTACAGCACAAGGCAACAAAAATGATCTTTGGGTTGGATGACAGACCATCTAAGGAGAGACTGAGAGAGCTCAATATGTATACCCTGGAGTAAAGAAGGGAGAGCAGGGATATGATTGAGACCTTCAGGTACCTGAAGGGTTTGAACAGAGTAGACACCAGGTGTATGTTCAATCTGAAGGGCAGCAGGGGAAACCAGGGAATGCTCTATGAAGTTGGAAGGGGCAGGTCCAAGAGGGAACTGAGGAGGCACTATTTCACAGAAAGGGTGGTGGCATGGTGGAACGCTCTGCCAGAGAAAGTCATATCACTGCAGAGTGTTGGGGGCTTCAAGATGGTGTGGGATAGATTCAAGGGGAGGATAAAAACTGGGAGGGGGCGGGAGATGGGGTAGGACATATGAAGGAGGGTGTGCAGCTGCAGTCTAATAGACTGAAATGCTGCACACTCGAGCAGACTTGATAGACCGAATGACCCTTATCTGCTGCCAATTTCGTACATTCATATGTTCATAAAATAAAGCCCAATGGAAAGGAAAGTACCCTCAGGAACCAAGGATGAGTTAGAGGCACATTGGGTGGACTTTAGGGAGCATACTGGGGGCATCCACTGTGGGGGATATGCCTCTCAAAACAAAACAAAGTAAAGAAATACATATATAAAAAAAACAGAAAAACAAAGCAAAAGGTAGCTTAGGACTCATCAAGGCACACTGTGGATGGGGGTTTTCGCAGGAGAAGGGCTGGGTTAAAGAGTCGAACAGTGTGGACACGGCCAGTATGGATATCGGTGGGGGGTTTCCAAAAAAAACACATTTTATAATCAGTAGTAAGGAGAATGGACTAGGTTTTGGGCTGGCAAGGGACACTTTCAGGACTGCGCTGGCATTTGTGTTGGGGGAAGTATGCGAAGGGGATAGCATGGTGGAGCCTCTCAAACATATGGATGTGAGGGTCAACCTCAAGGCCTGGAACAGGGATCCAGGCCGGCTACAAAGGATAGCATGGCGAACCAGATATCTGTGGTTAAGGTCATACAGGGATGATGTTGTTTGGCTGAGGGGCCATGGAATGCATTTTTCTCAACCATATATTGCATGTTGCAGTGTTTTTCCAGGACAATGCTGCCAAAGAAGACACCCATCCCAACCTCCAGTGCTCAGCTACATCTGCTGGAATCAGTGACATTAATGGGTAAGATGACGAAGCTCATCAACCTGGCTCAGAGTAGGGAAGAAGAGGAGGCAGGGAGAGGAAAAGGAAGCAGCCAGTGGGGTCCTAGGGCAGGGGGGCAGGGGGAAGTGCCCGAGGGGGCAAGCCCCAGACCCAGAACCAGCCCCCCTACTGGAATGTTGTACCAGAAATCATGGTCAGCTAACATGCTGAAGGTTTAAGAAGGTGAATGGGAAGCCTTCCAAGGGTTTTGGTTACAGCAGAGCATGGTGGTAAATTTGCCCATCACAGAAGAACAGGTAATGAGGTTCCTGGTGGATAGGTGGGAGAAAGGCCTGATGCACTCAACCATGGTGATGCAGTTGGCTGGGATTGGTTGGGTCTGCGGGACCAGGGGTTGGCTGGTGCCCACATGCTTTTAGGTTGGCAAAGGGGGCAGTGCCCGCAGATGGACACAGGCAGGCCCATCACACCTGACATCTTAACCACTGTTCTGGGGGTCTAGGATGCCATCTGCAGTTCAGCCAGTGAAGCCTGCCTTTTTTGGTTGGTGTTTACCCTGATGTACAGCAGGGCTTTCAGGGTGGGAGAAGTGGGTGCCAAAAACAAAGGGGACATAGAGGGTGGGTTGCAGATGGGTGATGTTAAATTCACAGGGTAGGGGCTTTGCATCTGGCTGAGGTGTTCAAAGACTGATCAGATGGGGCATGGGGCTCAGGTGCAGATTAGGCAAATGGTGGGGCACAGTTGTGTGCAGTGCAGCCCATGGAAAGCTACAGGACTATCCAGCCCTCGGCTCCAGGGTCTTGGTTTTTACATGGCAATGGGAGAGTGGTGACTAGCTACCAAGTAGAAGGGGTATTGAAAAAGGCTTTGGTTTTGAAGGAGGAAAATCAGACACAATTTTCCACTAACTAATTCAGAATAGGGGTGGCCTCTACTTTGGCCTGGAAGGGGGGCTCTGAGGAAGAGATAAAGGAACTAGATAGATGGCAATTAGCTTGTTACAAGTGCTATGTCAGACCCTGAAATGACTGTGTGTTTTTTTGTTTCCTTATGTCAGCAGGTGGACACAGGAGAAAGACCATGTGCATTTGGGACATTCATTCATTCATATACTGGGTATAGAGGCATAGAGGTCAGGGGGACAAAGAATTCATAAAAGTACTCAAAGGCCCACAGGTCTGATGGAAAGGGGTGCGGGAAATGTGGTGGTCCCAATTAATTCTGTTAATGGAAGAGCTCAGGCTTGTTTGGGAAAAACTGGATGTCATTGTTATTAATCTCGGGGGTAATGACTTGGGGGTCACGCCATGGTGAGCTTTGCTTCAGGCCATTAAGGCAGACCTCAGGACCATACAGGGGTGGTGGACAGGGGTGGAACTGGTATGGTCAGAGACCATATCCAGGTGGGTATGGTGACATGCTATAAGCATAGGGGCAACTGAAAGGGTCAGAAAGAGGTTAAACAGGAGGGTGGTGGGGGTTTTGGTGGAGTTAGGGGGGAGCTAAATTTCACAAAGGGGATATCTTATGACAAGCAGGAGTTCTATAGGAGGGATGGGGTTAATCTTTCAGATAAAGGTATGGCTGTCTTTTTGCTACCATTTTGGCAGCTGGTGGAATTTAGGCTGAGAAGTGGCTAGAGCCCCGCAAGGGGGGAAGCCCCATCATCCAACGCAGGCTGGAGGTGGGGACTGGTGGAAAGTGAATTCTTGGAAAGGGAGGAAGGGCATAGAAGGCTAAAGGGGGGGAATGGCAGTTGGGGTGGGGTTGTTTGCATGGGCTGGGGGCAATGCACCTGGACATGATTAAAGGGGGTGGAGAAGATAGGAGGGCTAGGAGTTGGGTCTATGGCATCCAGACCTAGCAAAAGTAAAGTGTAGGGAGTATTGGTTGATGGTGGTGTTGGGTCAGATGACACATCTGGACCCCAAGAAGGAATGAACAGAAAAGGTGAAGTAGAAGAGGACCTGCAGCAGAAATTCAATGCAAGACTGAACTGGAAATTATATGGACAATAAATGACTGTTATGTCTGATGATTTATGATTGAATTATATGTAACATGATATAGTGGTGTAAATAAAATCAATTCAATTGCCATTAGTGCATCCAAAACCTGTCTGGACATCGGGGCATTTCTGACGGGATGGTCAGAAGACAAATAGGGTTGCCATTAAAAGACAACAAGAATTGTCTGATGGCATCCCTGAGAAAATGGAAGTTTAGTTGGGGATAGGAGGTTGGCGGTAGGGAATGGGGAGGAGGAGGAAGGAGAGATTAGGTAGGACTGGGGAAGGGGGTGGGTCTTGGTGATGTCACAGGTGACAGGCAGGTGGAAGAGGGGGAGGGCACAGGTGAGGTCATGATTGGCAGGTTACAGGGGAATGATGTGTAGACCTGCAGGGTTGCAGGATTGGCTCAGGGGTGTGGCCTGGAAGGGTCCTTGCCAAGGGTCCTAAGAGGGTTTATAAGCCAAGGTTTGTGAGTTGTCTCCCTCTTTCTGCTGGGATTTTTTGTTCCCACCCACCCACCTGTACATTGCAGTTATGGGATGGAAGCAGCTGAGGGGGGAGACTCATAGGACAAGGGTATGGTTGGACCGAGAGTCCTGGGGCAGGTGGACAGTTCCTGCCATATGGGAAGGTGGCTGAATGAGCAATGTTAAAGGAAGGAAAAGGGAATTCTTGGTAAAGGAAAGTGAATTCTTGGAAAGGGGGGAAGGGCATAGAGGGCTAAATGGGGGGAGGGCAGTTGGGGCGGTGGAGGGTAGGTTGCATGGGCCGGGTGGAATGCACCTGAAAATGATTGAAGAAGGGAGGAGAAGGTATGAGGGCTAGGGGTTGGGTGTGTGGCATCTTGGCCTAGCAAAAGTAAAGTGTAGGGAGGATTGGTTAATGGTATTGGGGGGTCAGATGACACATCCGGACTCCAAGAAGGAATGAACAGAAAAGGTGAAGAAGAAGGGAACCTACTGCGGAAATTCAATGCAAGATTGAATTGGAAATTATATGGACAATAAAAGACTGCTATGTCTGAAGATTAATGACTGAATTATATGTAACACGATATAGTGGTGTAAATAAAATCAATTGCCTTTCATGCATCCAAAACCTGTCTAGACATTGGGTCATTTCTGAAGGGATGGTCAGAAGACAAATGGTTTAATGGTGTTGTCATATATTAACAGAGTTTTTTCATTAGTTCATATGAGTGTGGTGATTGCCCATACAGAGTTATCATTTAATTCAAAGGCTAACAACCACCATTAATTGCAGAAATCAGTAGACATGAAAGCACACTGTAGAAATTGATGCATTAATGTCTTGCTGAGATGTCATGACATGCCATGTAATTCAGTCTTCAGAGCCTAAACTTCTTTCCTTCTCTGCAAATAAAAGAGTAAATGACTTGCATCCCGGAATCCAGCTGAACACGAACAATGTTTGACTCTAATCTGCTACAAGGACATGATATATGGGTAAGATCATATAAGTAATTTACTAAGCAATTTTATGGGTTTAATATAAGCCCAGTCAGTCTACTAGGTCTTCTAATAAAAAGAACAAAAGTAGTCAGTATTAATGGTGAAAAACACATTTTATTTCCCTTAAAATATAAAGTTTGGAAAGATACAAGCCCACAAAACAATAATTGTATTTTTGTGAGGCCACTTTTTCTGACAGTTCCATAACAGCAATACATTTTCTGGATCTGATTTTTGAAACCATCAAAATAATTCCCAATGAAAAGTGCAACTGTCTGGATTGAAAAAAAAAATCTACTGTACAAATGCTCTGGGAACAAAAGGGCTTTAGAATTACATGACTTGCTAACACAATGTTAATTTTAATTACATACAAACAATAGAGAAGAAAAACAAATGCAGAGAATATTTGTTTTATACAATTGTCCATTAGGCTATTTCCTGAGTATTAAATTAGAGGTAACTTCAGAATAAAAGAAAGGGATAATTTCCTTTTAAATATCTAGAAGCAATCCATCAGCACTTAACTCACTCTCTCTCTCTCTTGCACTCTCTTCTTCTCACATCATAAAGTACAGTGCCAGACTCTTGTCACATCTCTGTCCCAGGATTTGATGCATTCAGGGAATATGAAAGTCATGCAAAAATGAAAAGGTATTCATTCGTTCCCATTTGAACTGATCATCTAGGAAGGTACAGTAAGTGCTTCTTTCTGTTTGCTGCTGAAATTAATTTAGTCACTTTCATTGTTAGACACATAAAATGATGATTTATATAAGTCTGTATGGGTACAAGATGTGAATGTCAAATGAAAATTCTTCAGAAGTATTTTGATGCAGAGTGAAAAAAAAAACAGTTCATAAAAACTTGCATCAGCAAGGTTTTGGAAACAAGAACGGCTCTGAGTTCCATCTAGATAGGGATTGCATAAGACACCCCCAAAAGTTGATTTCTCAGTACCCCATTCTCAAAATATTATGCACCCCAGTCTAAAGTGGTAAATATGGAAATTTTGCCATGTTTTTGGTACTCTGTGGTCTGCGCTTGTATTCTTCAGTGCTATGTACTAACACCCTTGCCCCTTAATGCGGTGGGCCAGTAGAAAATAAAACAGGATCACGATTCACGGCACTTTATTTTGGTGATACCATACATATTTTTAAAGATCATGAAGTACAGTGGAGGACCATTAGATGGGACACAGGGCTGCTGTACCCTCTCAGGAATAACATTATGCACCCAGTACAAAACCTTCAGCTTAGATTTGACTTTTTGATAAATATAAATGAACCCTTTTTGGGTTCATGAAAAAGAGTCTACTATTATGAGGTTATAATGGCATTCTGCTATTTCTCACCATGCCACAGGATCATAGTGGACAGTACCAATTCCTTCAATATTGAAGATCAACTTCAACCTTTACACAGGTTCCTCATTATAAGTTCACTATTAGGGAAAGCTCTGCTCCAATGCTACCCCTCAAGCAAGAAGGGGCCTTTCTCAGCCATGCTAGGAGACAACTTCCACCTCCCACCTCCCAAATACTCTCAAGTGTTATAACCTCCAACCATCCCCTGCAAGCACCCTCCTCCCTCCTGTGCCCTGGCTAATTTATGTATAATAATATCTCATGATCATCCTTGATTTCCCATTATTTATATAAACATACCCTTCACCCCACCTGCATGTCAAATATACTCCTCCACCACCCTCAACTGAACAGACCCTATTTTAGAAGTAGCCCCCCACCCAACCCCCTCTGGCCACTGCCACCCTCCTTCCCTAACCAACACCCAGAATATATCTTTTAATGTAATTCTGTAATAAAAAAAAATAACTCCCTGGTGCAGAGTGTCTGCTCTGTTCAGTGTCTCTGTCAGTAATGGCACAGTCACATGCATGAATGGTGACATCTGCATTGCTAGTAAAACCCAATTAGCTGAATTTTCAGACAATCAGGTTTTACTAGGAGCAAAGAAATAACTGATTGCATATCGTATCACCTTACAGCATCCCACATTCATTACCTCTGGGTTACGTCCTCCTCATAGGCTAGTTGATGCACATGTGACCAGATGTTTGAAATCTGATCCGCCTATGTCCTCCTCCTGTCCACAGTACTTCAGTTTATTATTGTGCATCGCAGAGGCTAACAGCACGTCGCTTAGCTCCACAACTATCTCTAATTAAGTAAGGCCCAAACCTAATTCAGCATGAATTTGTTAAATACCAGAATTTCTATGATGACTAAACAGGGCAGGAGGTCACTACCAGTGGCAGCTCTGCAATGCATACAGTAGAACACAATACTATTAATCCAATCTTTAACACTGCTTGTCTAGCAGGCATCAGTCTTAGGCACTAATTACTACTGTAAATCATATCACTCAGCTAGAAACACAGTAATTGTACTGGATAGTCATATGCAATGTAATAATCTTCTCATGCTGTTATACTAGTCAGCCTTAGTATTCTGCTTACAGTCTTAAATAATCTATGCAGTATCTCGTACTTAATTACACCACCTCGCTCAATTTCTCACGCTGGTTGATGATTTATGTGATCTGTTAGGGCGCTAGATCTCATTACAGTGTCAGGGTATAGCTAATAAATCTTGCACAGCAGCTGCAAGAAAGGGGATTTTTAAATATGGCACCACACACACCCATATTACAAATCTAATGCTATACCAAGCAAAACTGGTACCCCTCCAGAGTAGTACAAGTTTCCGCAGAGCGGGCAGGGTCCCCTTGTGAGTGGACCCCGCTAATGCTCCGGGAAGGACAGCCCTGGCCCTGTCTTCAATTATGCCCCATAAAAAATTCCCATTCAGAGTCACACTCACGTCGGCCCTCCTAGCGTTCTGCCAATTCGCTCCATGTCAGCAATGCAGAATGACCAAATAGAAAATTAGAGAAACAACTCTCGCTTATGACTTGTTATGAGTCACGGTTGCCTCAAGGCCGACTAGTTGGAAACCCCAACACTAGCCCGCAACAAGTGGAAATGCCACTCCACATTGTCAGCAGCCCAGTCGGAGAATAATGGCCGTAAACAAGGCCATGGCCATCTTGCGAGTCACCCAGGCACTCCACGCTGGGATCACAGCATGGCGCATGCACACAGCATGCAGCCATGCAACAAAGGAATCAGAACAAGCACAATGGAGCATGCGCACACATCAGCCCACCTCATGGGCACTACCCTCTGACCACACTCCTCAATTAGCAAACAGGCTCCAAGCTTTATCCATTCACAACAAGGGTTTTTCAAGCCATTTTTTCTTTATGTGGTGCTACACAATACACTGCGCTTGCACCTGCATGAAATGGGCACTAAGCTACAACTGTCCTACACTATAAACAGTTAGACATGTCCTAAAGGCAAGTAATAAAATAATAAGGTGCCAAATCATAAACCCCTCACTTTCTATTCATTTTTCCCTTGTTTTCTCACCCTCACAGACCACGGCCAAAGCAAAAAAATGCAGAATCTGCCAAATTGCCCTCTTGCCCGAGCATACCGGGACCTGCTGCCCCCCCCTGCTCTAAGCAACAGGAGGGCTCATAAATCCTCACAGAGTATGAGGAAGATGATGGGATGGAGCAGGGGCCAGAACCCCCTAGGGAATCCCTCAAATGAACTCCCATCAACGGCAGAGGAATTTTTCAGAACGCAGCAAGCGGTCATGCTACAAATTTTAGAGCGCATGGAGGAAATGTCCAAAACAAATAAAGAGACCCCAAATAACCCCCCAAAAAACAACAAAAATTAAAAGCCAGGCAATGCAGTCACCACAGGCAGTAAAAAAGCATCTGGCAGCATGGCCCCCACTCAGCCAGATGACACAGAGACAGGGGATGACGCTGACATACCAGACTATACGTCCGGTGGGGAATCAGGAGATGAGAAAAATCAACCTCAGCCAGAAGAAGAGGAACTCACCCTTTCCAAGAAGCTGACACCCATAGAATGCCTGCCAGAATTATTAAGAGCAGTCAAGGAGACAATGGGCTTCGAGGTCCAGGAGCCCAAACAACAGCCCAAACTGAACCACCTTATTCGATCAAAACAAAAGAAAGATGAATGATTTCCCATTTGCAAATCACTCACAGAGGTAGTCACGAAAGAGTGGGAGTCCACGACCCTGCCAGGATATCAGAAAAGAAAACCTTCGACAGGTTCTCCCCCCTTTCAAGAGGACATCAACAAACTCTGGTGCACACCACCCACGGTGAACCACCAGGTTACTTGCCTGTGCAGAAAAACGGTACTCCCTTCGGAGTCTAACACCCCCCCCCCTTAGGGATCCCACAGATAAGAAACTAGAAGATCTCATGAAGAAATCTTACAAAATGACTGGCCTAGCATGCAGGGCCAACACAGCAGAGACCTACACCTCTAGGGCCCTTATCACCTGACTGGAGGAACTCGCCTCCACACTAGACCCAAACTCCAAACAGGCCGATCTAGCAGAGGATGCCATTCAGGCAGCCAAATGCACTGCCGACGCATCCTTGGATGCACAAAAAATGTCTGCACGGTTAGCTACCCTATCAAACTGAGCCAGATGACTAGTATGGCTAAAGATATGGAATACAGACTCCGAATCAAAGACAGTGCTAAACAAGCTACCATTTAAAGGGAGCCTGGTGTTTGGTGAAGGACTCGAGAAATACATAAAAAATAAAGGGGACGGCAAAGGTCTAGACAAGGATAAGCCCACCAACAATACCTACCTGCCAACATTCCGGGGCAGGTTTCATCCCTAGAGGGAGAGGCAGGACAGACGCCAGACCAGCCTTTACCCACAAAACAAATCCTACTCCTTCAAGCCAGCCTACTTCTTCAATGGAAGCAGGACTAGACCAAGAAATAGGGGACAAAGAGGTAGATACAGCTACAATTCCTCAAGAGGCAGGTCCCACTCCAATTGACTCCCAGGAAGAATTAGTCACACTGACAACAGTGACACACAGGACCCCTTAGGAGCCAGACTACTTCAATTTGCACACGAATGATAAAAGACGACACAGGACAAATGGGTACTTGAAATAGTATCACGCGGCTACTCCATCGAATTCACACAGAAACCACTATCTGACAGACAGGAAGTATCTCCTATATCTCGCCAACCAGCAAAGATACAGGTAGTTCAATCCACGATACAAGATCTCATAAGGAACAAGGCAATCACACCTGTACCATCTGATCAAATTGGGCAAGGAATCTACTCAATATTTTTCTTAGTCCCCAAGAAAACAGGGGACATGAGACCCGTTCTTGACCTCAGGTTTCTAAACTGTTTTCTCCAGTACAAGAAATTCAAAATGGAGACACTGAAGTCCACACTAAGGTCCATCAGACCACAGGACTACCTAACCTCCATAGATAAGTAGGACGCATACCTACACATCCCAATCAGACCATCACACTACAAATTCCTGAGGTTCAAAATACTAGGTTGACACTATCAATAGCAGACACTTCTCTTTGGACTGGCCTCAGCTCCCAGGGTATTCACCAAAGTATCCATAACCATAGCAGCATCCCTCTAGCAAAAAGGGGTACACATCATCCCCTACTTGGACGACTGGTTAATCAGGGCCAGACCACCTCACACAGCCCAACAGCATACCCACTTAGTCTTGGAAACCCTACAGATGCATGGATGGCTAATCAACTGGGAGAAGAGCGGCCTAATACTACGAAGAACAATAGACCACCTGGGAGCTACCATTGACACACAGAAGGCCATCATGAGACCATCATGGAAAAGAATGACCAAGGTCATCGAACAGGCACAAGTGATGACCAACACTAAGGAACCAACCCTAAAGGCCATACTACAGACACTCAGATCCATGGCATCCTGCATAGGCCTAGTTCCATGGGCACTTTGGAATATGCATACACTACAGATCACGGTGATACAAGGAAGCCGTGCCACACAAAATGACTTGTCCAAATCAATAACACTAAATGCCTTAGTCACACAGTCCATCCGGTGGTTGACCAAACAACAAAATATAATCAAAGGAGTACCACTGGAAACGGAACCAGATGCAATTATAGACATGGATGCCAGTCTTCTAGGATGGGGTGCCACACTCAACCACAGACCAGCACAAGGCAAATGAACAGCCACGGAATCCAGGCTCTCAATCAATATACTGAAAATCAGGGCAATGTACCATGCATTACACTCCTTCAAAAACTCAATACAAAACAAAAAGGTCCTAATCAGATACGACAACCGGGAACAGTGGCCTACATTGCCAACCAAGGAGGAACACGAAGCATCTGGATGCAACAAGAATTGAGGAAGATACTCAACTGGGCACAACACCACCTACACTCACTGACAGCAGTTCACCTCTCGGGGAAACTGAACAATCCAACTGGATTGGCTCAGCAGACAAGCTATTGCTCCCGGGGAATGGTCTCTACACCCACAGACATTCAGCCAACTGAACAACCGATGGGGGCTGCTCCAAATCGACCTGATGGCAACTCCAGAGAACTCACAGCTTCTGCTATTTTACTCCAGATACAAGGAGCAGAGAGCCATGGGCACAGATGCACTATCCTAAACATGGCAGTTCCACAGAGCATAGGTGTTCCCACCAATACCACTAATACACCAAACATTGAACAAAATCAGACAGACAAAGTCAACAGTAGTGGTCATAACCCCCTACTGGCTGAGAAGACCCTGGTTTTCAACCCTGATTTCCATGGCAATCGACTATCTGTGGACAATTCCACTGCAAGCAGACCTACTGACATAGGGCCCCCTACACCATCCCAATTTCCACTCTCTACACCTCATGGCCTGGCTCCTGAGAGGCAGAGATTTCTGTACAAAGGCTATGACCCACAGGTGGTAGACACATTGATCAAATCCAGGTGCACATCAACAAACGCAACCTACCAAAGACAATGGTCAATATTCTCCAGATGGCGCTCAGATAATCAGGTCCACCTCATTCCAGTCACAATACCACAAATACTACAGTATCTACAAAAAGGACTTGACAAGGGGTTATCAGTCTCAACCTTAAGGGTCCAAGCGGCAGCCATTGGGGGCAGGGGTAGGACCAATAGACTGCTATACTCCGGGAGCCCATTTGGATGTCCTGAGATTCCTGAAGGCGGTGGCCAACATCCACCCCAGACACAAGCCTATCATAGCACCATGTGACCTTAACACAGTACTAGATGCCCTCATGACAACTCCCTTTGAACCAATGACCACAACAGACCTAAAGTGGGTCACCTTCACGATCTTGTTCCTAGTAGCCGTCTGATCAGCAAGGACAGTAAGCAAGATCCGAGCCCTCTCCTGCAAACCCCCCTTTCTAATCATGCATAACGACTGGGTCACACTAAGGACTGCTCCCTTCCTCCTACCAAAAGTGGCAACATCATTCCACATGTCCCAAACTCTGGAGCTACTCGCCTGGCACACACAACCAGGTAATGACCCAAACAATTCGACACAACACTGGGACATGAAGAGAATTATCTCACTGTATCTGAACAGAACTAGAGACATTAGATTATCGGACAGACTGTTTATCTTACACAGCGGCCCTAGAAAAGGGCAAGCAGCAGCACAAGCCACTTTTGCCAACTGGATCAAGCAAACAATAGTGGAGGCCTACAGCAGTCAGGGGCTTGAGACCCCACCTAAGCTAGCCACCCACTCCACTAGGGCAATTTTAACATCATGGGCGGAGATGAACAGTGCGTCAATTCAGGACATTTGTGCAGCAGCCACCTGGTCATCGGTGCATACCTTTACCAGACACTATAGACTTGATGTGATTGACGCAGAAAAATCAACATTTGCTAGAAAGGTTCTTTTGAAACATGGGGAACCCTAGCTGTCTCGACATCCAACCCCTCCCTAATCCTCATCACTGCTTATTGCAACCCAGAAGGTAATGGATGGGGGATGCTGTAAGGTGATGTGATATGCAATGCTAGTTTACTCACCTGGTAAAGGTGATTGCATGAGCATCACCTTACAGCATCCCAGTTCCCACCCTGGTGCATGCGAATATATATATATATATATAGGATATGCAACCCCCTACTGGAAATATTGTCGATATTTTTGTTCGAGTGCCAGTTGACCCAATAAGATCACGAGTGGCGAAGCCACAAGTGATGACATTAAGTCAAGTGGCACGAGAGCAAAACATATTGACAATATTTCCAGTAGGTGGGTTGCGTATTCCATTTATGCCATACCTCCAAAAAAATGACAAAAAAGTAAATTCTTGCCATTTTTTGCTGATCATAAAAAATCTAAAAGAAATCTATAAATGAAACACCACTCATTTTGTAGGTATTGTTGTCCTGATCAACTTTTTTCTTAAAGTACCATGCTATTATTTTTCGTTTTAAAGTTATATGCATTTGTTTGTTGCAAAAAGTGAAAACAATTGATTTTCTGCAGTTTTTTTGCTAATTATAAAAAAACTAAAAGGTATCTATAAATGATACACTACTCATTTTGTAGATATTTTTGTGCTGAACAACTTTCATGCTCATAGTACCATGCTATTATTTTTCGTTTTAAAGTTATTCACATTTGTTTGTAGAAAACAGTGAAAAAAATGCATTTTTTTGCTATTTTTTGGCTAATTATATAATAAAATAAAAGTTATCCATAAATGAAACCCCACTCATTTTGTAGATATTTTTGTGCTGAACAACTTTCATGCTCATAGTACCATGGTATCATTTTTTGTTTTTAAATTATTCACATTTGAATACGGTTACTACTGCTACTGAGGCCGAATATGCAAATGAGTTTCGAATTAGCCAATTTCTACCTACTCTGTGGATAAATTTACCTACAGTGAGGATAAATGTGATATTCTCACTGTAGGTCTGACTACCATGAGAATATTGAAAATATTTGCCATTTTTTATCCTCACAGGTATGGCATAAATATATATATATATATATATATATATATATATATATTTAGAGGCAAAAATCCATTTAATGCATCAGTTAGGGTTGTTCCACAGCGACAAAAGTGAGGAAATTCGATGTTAGGTTCAAACCCCCTTTGCACCCTCCAGCCCGCCCCCAACTGGAATCGGGGTGTGCATTGTTGGGGAGGGTTACATTCTGCCCGCGATCGGGCACTGGGGGCACAGGTTCTGCCCGCCATCAGGCTGTGGGAGATGTGTGGGGGCGACATGTACGTGTTCTGCCCGATCGCTGTGGAGATGTGAGGGGTGTCATGAACTGTGATGCCCGCGATCGCTGCATAGTGCGCCGGTCCCAGACGGCTGCTGCCTGCAGGGTGGCCAGGAGCAAGTCTCGGGATCGGCGCACCTCACATGCAAATGGCATGCAAATGGGTCCATAAATAGATGCAAATGGCCCCCCTCGCCTTGCATAAATTGTGGCCCCATTTGCATGTCACCACCCCGAATATCGGAAATTTGCGCATGGCGCAATGGTACTTCGCCACCACAAGTTTAATGCTCAACTCTGGCAACTTGCAGGTAAGAAAGCGCAAGTTTCCACTGCGCCATCATAGATTACTGAGCTCGGGTGAGATTCAAAGGAGTTGCCCAACAGCGCAACTCCTTTGAATATCACCCCGGCCACACCCCTGCACAACTATTTTGAGCGGCGCAGGGGCTTGCGCCTCAGACTGGCGCAGTTTGAATATCTGGGCCCAAGTGTCTAATTTGTCATGCTTACTATTGTATTATTTTATTTATAAATAAAAAATACCTTCACTGAATTTTAAATGAGTCTGGAGTGCTGGATTTACTTTTTCCAAGATAATCCATCCCTGAATGTATGGCCTGCCTCTTCCATTCTCCTTCTACAAGCCCCTATTCCTAACTCTCCTGCTCTCTCCTTTCGACTCCTTATGTACCCAGTGTTGCAATCTACTTAAATTAAAATATGATTTTAAGTCTGATATCCTTAACCAACTGGATACAAGCTGGAGCACTTTTGAACTAAATTAATCTAGTCATAATGTACAGTATAACTGTATTTGTTTCAAACTACCCATTTAGCTTAAGCAGAAGTAACTTCCTCCATTTTAGTTTGATTTCACAGCTAGAGAGAAGACACATATCAAGTTCCCAGTTTCGGTGATCAAATTAACAATTAAGAACCCTTAGTGTGGCCCCCAAAATATTAATATAATCCTTTATGGCATTAAAGCAGGCACCACTGCTATGTTCATCACGCATCAGCTAAGAAAAATCCAACTGTAGCAGTTACCAGTTTTACATGACCCCTATTACCTGTGAACAGTACTGGCCTGTTTAGGTAAGTACAGAATACCCCCCTCCCCAGCTAAATAATGATTAACCATTAACAACAGAACTAAACATTGAGCAGTCACAGTTACAGAATAACTCCTCCCAACTAGATATTGACTTAAACATTGACAACAGAAACTAAGCATTGACTAGTCATTGAGTAGTCATCACATCAATATGCTCCTCCCCCCTTTCTGTCCTAATGCCAGTGTGCTCCAGGATGGTGCATAAACTTATCCAATCCAACAAATACTTACTAAATGGTGGGGTGGGGGAGGCAGGGTGGACAAAAAGTCCTGTTGGACTGGACTGTATCCAGACTCCCAAGTCCAAGTTAAAAGTTCCTCATTCAGGGTGCGGGGGAGGTCAAGGAAGACACAGTTTGATTAGCCCTACAACCCCTGATGCTGCTTCTCTGCTCTGGTCCCTGCAGCATCTGGTGAAATCCTTTGTTAGCCCCTGCTAAATTCAAAGCTGAAATTATTAGTTGCTTTACATATAAATACAACAGCATATATCATATATAACATTGATGGGAAATTAACTAAAAAGATCCAAACTAATCTAGGAGTGAAGCAGGGGTATCTTATGGCACCTGTCTTGTTTAATATCTATATTGATCGGATTGTAAGAAATTTGGAACAGATTGATTCAGGTGCACCTAAAGTTATGGATCACACCATAAATATTTTAATGTACATGTATGATGTGCTAATACCTTCTAGGTCTGCCCAAGGATTGTCAGAAAGCATTAGATAATGTGTTGAACTCACTTACTAGTCTTATACTAGAGCTAAATGTACAAAAACCTAAAGTTCTGATAATGAACAAGCCTTGGTCTCTGAGATATAAATGAAATGTGATAGGGAATACTATTGAAGAAATAGAAGAGTTTAAATATATAGGGGTTACTGTGACATCAAACAAAGGTTGGGGTCAATATGTAAAACAAATAAAACAGGTAACTAGGCAAATTCTTCTTGGTATAAATAAATTTAGTAAAAATGTTGTTAGTAAATCAATTAAGCAATTATGGCTATCCTTAATGCAAAGGAAGACTGTTTTATTGTACAGCTCAGACATATTGGGCATTGATCCATCTGTAGTGTATTTGGAACCTATACAAAATCTATTTCTGAGCTTGGTCCAGGGTTTGCTGCAAATAGTTTCAGGGGAACATCTACGTATGGAACCGGGGCAAAGATCTATGGTAGTCAAAGCCTTGATCGGATGCATAAATTACTGGCCTAGAATAGTCAACAATTTTAATAATATTTTGCTATATTCTTGTAGGCAAGAATGTCTATTTTTATAAACAGAACAACCTTTCCTTCTCTTCATGGTTGTCAAACCTCAACTTGATTTTAAGGAAACATGGATTAAACACGTTTTGAATCTTCAACCATCTTGAATTTAAAAGGCTATAATGATGAAGCCATACAAAGGTTAATCAATGTGGCTAGGCAAAAGGAGCATGAAAAAGTTAATATTTCTTTCTTATGTCATCTATATAAAATTTTACATAACACTGGTCTAAAGAATGATTATTTATTTTGGTGTGAAAATACCCTACACAGGTAGTCCTTGACCAGGTTTAGATATGATGTACATTTCCAATTTAGGTCTATTTTTTATAACTTGGCAATAATGTAGGAAAACAAGAAACTTTAAGTTTGATAATACTTCTGATATAACATCAACACATTTGTTATTGGACAGTGCATTATTAAATGATATAAGTAATAAATGGTTAGCAAAATACTCACAAAAAGTAAAAAGTCTAAATTCTCCACAAAAACTTTGCATGTTACTAAATAGTAATAACAAACTTGTGACTTGACTTGTTATTAAGTTTTATCCAGAACGTGGAATGTTCCAAAATTGTGGTGGTGTCATATAGAGGATTACTTCCTTCTAATGGCTGTATGAAATTGTTTAATTGCAGGACTACACTGTTTAAAGCAGTTATTTATGTTAGGATGCATACCTGTATAATGTAATTTTCTTATGAGTTCATATATTAGTACATCATATTGTATTAATCTTTTTTAGTTTGTAATTGTATTTATCCTGTGTAAAAGTTGTTTTAACACATATGTAACATTGTGAGTGTAAATCTTTTCCTTATACACTCTTTTAACAATAAAATTTGAATTTGAATACAAATAGCAATGCCATAAAAAAGTCATTCTTTTAGAATGTAGCAATGCACATTCCTATGTTAATCACTTTATTTCAAAAAATAAACTGTACAGTCATCACTTTACTTTAGAAAGTGTGTACACGTTTGTTACAGATGTATTAATATTTATACCAGTGTGCAAGTCTCTTCATGAAGGAAAATGTGAGTTATTTGCTAAAATAAAATCTGTAGCTGGACCAAGGTTATTTGATTTTTTTAAAATTTGAAGACATGTACAGTAGTCTACATCAGTTCTATAATAGAACTGTTCCTCTTTGTTACATCATTACATAATGTTAACACATATCTGTGAATCACAAGGGAGAATTACACTTTCATTGTTCTGATACCCCAGATTCTGAACCACTCCTCTGCCTACAGTGTGAAGCAAGTCCAGGACTTACAGTAAATACTTTTTCCCCAAGGGACCTGTGTAATACAAGTTAGAACCCACCTCCCCTTTCACACAGGGATCATAAGGCCCAGCATTAAGCAAGTAAGGACTCAGATCCTGTTTCGGGCAGAAGCGAGTAATGACTCTGCTTTCTCAAAAGTAAAAACATTCATTGCAAAAACATACATTAATAATACCGGCCCAGAGGCACTGAGGGTTGAGGCATTGAATGCCACACTGCATGCCATACAGTTGACCTGATTTTCGAGGTGAGTTTGGGCTGCTGGGAGTCAGTGGGGGACAGGAGGGATGGGAGATGATGGTAGCAGCTGATGGGTTGCTCTCATCTCCCAGATCAGGGAGGCGAGTCTCTTCACTCTTGGCTAATACCTGGTGGAATGCCGGATGTCAGAACAAGGGAGGTCTGGAGGATTGATAAATTTTGGGAGAGTGGAAGGAGCATCAGGATTTTGGGAGCACCTACACACCTCCACATACATGTGCTTGCCTGTGCACACCGCTGTTCCAGGTAGGATGTGAGAAAACCACAGAAAAACCTATTTCTCCCTGTGGCTGAAATGTGATGGCCTCCGATGCCCTTGAATCCTGCTCCTCATTGATCCCCAAGAAAGGGAGAGGATGATAGGGTAGGGGCAAGAAGTGGCCCCAATGACAGACATAGGTGGCCATAGGGAGCAAATGCTATATAAAAAAATACATTAATGCATTGTTAGGTTTGCAAAGCCACAAAAGCAGAGAAATGTGGCATTAGGGTTTTTTTCAACCCTAAGGCCCTACCTCTAGTCTCAAGACCAAGATATAAATCCAAGGACACGCCCCACTGGTCTTCTGCTATGGTGAACTCTGACACCTGTATGCTAAATAGCACTGATACCGTAATACTGATTGCTTATGCAACTATCTGATTTGTTTATTTTTTTCCTTCTATTTCTCTACCATATGCTCTTTATGAGGCTGTGGATAAAGA
The DNA here is from genome assembly GCA_016271365.2 of Neoceratodus forsteri. NCBI lineage: Eukaryota > Metazoa > Chordata > Ceratodontiformes > Ceratodontidae > Neoceratodus > Neoceratodus forsteri. The sequence goes on from CM057456.1 coordinate 358,262,113, forward strand.
GTTACCAAAGCTAGTAATCAGCAGCACAATATCCAAAGTGGAAGAAAGTAGATGAGCAGCACCACTAGTAATACATAATGCAGACAATTTCCATTGTATATGTAGTGACTATAAAGTTACATTACATTAATTTATTGATGATGAGACCTAGCCAGTTCAGAATGCTGAAGATTTGTTTGCCACTCTGGCAGGTGGGACCTGTTTTAGTGAACTGGATTTGTCAAATACATACAAGCAACTTATTTATTTATTTATTTCATTTTAGTAACTGAGTAAGCACACTGAAATCAGAGGTCCCTTTTTCAGGGGCGACCTGGAATTAGTTACATGTAGGTAGAGCACATATCATAACAAGTGGTACAGAAGGAGAATACTGTTGAAAGGTAAATTCATACCAGCTACAATCAGTAAACAGTTGTTATTTACAGCAGGTTACGTTCATACAGTGAAGACACGCAGGGGTGAGCAACTTAATTGGGTAGGGCTAGACTAAACATTTGAGGAAGCTGAGTACAGTAGAGGATTAAGGAGCAAGTGCTAGAACTACATGCAACAACAAGCAGGTGCATTGGTGCTGCACATAGAGGTGTGTTTTTAGACCCTTGCAAAAAGTGGCTAAGGAACCAGTTGAGTATTAGATTGTCTAGTAGGGTATACCAGAGTTTAGGGGCTGAATGCGCAAAGGATTTATTTCCAAGTGTAGTCCTTGTCCTGGGTACCTTGAGTAATGTCTTCCCAGAGGTGCAGAGTGTTTTGTGGGAGTGCTTGGGGACAAGGAGGCCTTGAAGGCTTGGAGGAGCTGATCCATTCATTAGTTTGTATGCTACAGTTAGTAGGGGGTACTGGAGTGTACTAGGCAGTGAGGGCCAGTTTATGAAGGCCAACATGTCACAGTGGTGTGTCCTAGGAGGGGATTTTGCAGTAAAACATCCTATTTTGTAGTATAGGAGCTTCAGCCTATGAGCTTCAGTTTTTCCCATGGATTGGACGATGGGGGTAGCATAAGTAAATTTAGGCAGTAGGATACTTTTTGCAACTGCAACTCTAGAGTCAGGGGTGAGTTGTTTGTTTAGCCGAAATAGGAGACCAATTTCTGGTGGATAGTGCAAGTTGTTTGGTCCACCTGGGCCTTGTACTTGAAGCCTTGGTCAAGTATTAACCCAAGGTATTTGACCAAATGCATTACCTTGATCTTACTCCCCGCTGATGTGGTGATAAGGAGCAGGTGGCTTCTGTCAGTACCAAGATGTCTGGGGCCAAGTAAGCTAGCTTTGGTCTTTTTGACATTTAGTACCAGACTATTTGCCAGTAACCATTGTTCCAGGCATAGGAAGTCCTGGTTCAGCTGGGTGCTGAGTACCTGGGAGTCTCCAAAGCTCTTATAGAGGACGGTATCATCCACGTATAGTAAGAGTTGGCTGCTCACACAGTTGTTGCCAAAGCAAATAATGACTACTATGAAAAGGAGGGATCCTAAGATTGAGACCTGGGGTACACTGTCTGAGATAGGTAGCTGGGTAGAAGAAACACCTCTACATCTGACGACTTGGGTTCTCTTGGATAGGTAGTGGGTGAACCATGCTAATGAGGGCATGCCAAGTAGCTCATGACTAACCAAGTCAAAACCCTTAGTTAAGTCTATGAAGATTGCCCCAGTGGGAGTACCATTGTCCAGCTCCTGTAGTACACTAGCAGTAAAACTGATTAATGCAGTGTCAGTGCCATGGCTGCACCTGAACCTGTGCTGCTGAGCAGAAATTCAGTGGTGCATTTTCAGGTAGTCCTTTAACTGACTGTACACTAGTCTTTCTTGTACCTTGGTGGCCAGAATACAGAGGAAAGAGATGGGCTTGTAATTTTCTACTGGTTCCCTGGGACTACCTTTGTGGACAGGAACTACTATCCTCTCTTTCAATTTTCCTGGGATTTGCTCAACCAGGAAAGATTTGTTGACTAACATTGTGATTGTAGATGCTATAACTGATACAGTTCTCTGTCCTGATCCTTCTGTGATTCCTTGTACTTCCTGAATGCTATCTTTTTCTCCCTAACCTTCCCTGCCACCTTGCCTTCAGTAGTCTAGGCTCCAGCTTGTAGGGGCCTGCGGAGACACTTGATTTTATTTTTCTGTGCAAAGCTAGTACCTCACTCTTGGTAACTAGTCTGAGGTGAAATTTAGGGGGCAGGGGGCCAGATTGGTTAGATCTGGAGAAGGGAGGAAGGTGTCAGTTGGAACCATTTTTATATTTATCTAGGTTTGTGAAGTTTTCGTTGAAGGTGCTGGTGGCTGTCTGGGGGTCATTGAGAGTCCAGCCATCAAGAGTGACCAGGTCATTTGTGGAGCAGGGACCTCCTTTGATAAGGGCATTTACCTGGGCCCAAAATTTCTTGGGATCAGCCAGATTGTGCTGGCATAGGTCTCTGATGTATTAAAGTTTGGGAGCCTTAGTGCACTTCTTACAGGAATTACGGAGCTCCCTGAATCTGACCCAGTCTACCTGCTGGCCAGACTTCTTATACTGACCCTGAGCCTTGTCTCTCTGCACCATTAGTTTCTTTAGATGTGGCATTATCCACTTGTAGCATTGACCCTTGACCCTGAGCTTCATAACTGGGGTGTGTTTTTTGGCAATGGACAGAAAATTGTTTACAAAGTACTCAACAGCAACGTCCACACTGGGGAGTGAGCAGATAGGAGTTCAGTCATTTTCCTCGAGGGAGGCCTGGAAGGATTCAGATGAGAAGTTTGAAGGTCACGAGCTGCAAACATTCTGCGAGGCACTTTAGGGGGGCTATTCTTCCATGTGAAGAAGACTGGGGAATGGTCACTGAAGGAGTCTGAAAGATGCCTGCAGTCTTTATTCTGTTAGGATGGGACACAAGAACCCAATCAAGCAAGGAGTGATTGCCAGTTTTTCAGTTGTGTCATGTTAGTTCACTGATGGCCTGGGTTAGTTGAGCACCAAGGAGCTGCGCTTTGAACCCTGGATCAGAGCACGGGACCAGCTGAAATTGAAATCTCTTAGGATAATTACCTCAAGGTGATTATGCTGTGCAAGCTTACTGGTGAGGGCTTCAATGGCAGGCACAGCTGCCCTGAGAGGAGAAGGATAGATGCAGCACACTGTGAGGGATTTTGTATTACCAAGGGTTATGGTTATGAACAGCAATTCACAGCCATCACTGTCCAGGGAGGGGGGGAGGGGAGGTTGACTAAGGAGGCCCATGGGGTACACCTAGTATAGATTAGGATCAATCAATCAATCAATCAATCAAGTCTTTATTTAACCAGGCGTTCATCATTGAGCAGAAGCTCAGTTGCAAGATGGACCTGGGTGGAGCATGAACAATTGTATATACAGGTCAACACAGGTATTTACAAGGCAATACAGATAATACTCTTTACAGAGAGGAAGAAAAAGAAGTTCATATGTACATAGAATTATACATATATTGTACAGATTACGCGGTATTTACATACATAGAAGTGTCTATAGGAAGATAAAGCAGGTTATCTAAGGTTGCAGGAGGAAGTAACGGAAGAAAAAAATAAAAATAAAAATAAAAATATACACCAGGTAGAGGTGAAGGTAGGGGGGAAGAGAGGGAGAAATTCTAGGAGGGCACGGTGCACAGAAAGGAGTTGGTAAAGCTGGATGTAGAGAAGGTGGATGGAGAAAAGGAGTATGTGTGAGCCCCGGGATTGAATGCTATAAAGCACGGGGCATGGTAGGATGTCACAACCCAGGGTAGTGAGCTCCTATCCGAGGTTGGGAAGGGAAGAATAAGGGGATGGATGGGCCTAGTGTTGGTAAGACAGGGGGATAAGAGAGAGAACAATTAGGCTGGTGAGGAGCAAGCTGGGGGGGTCAGTACTTAAAATTGGGTCTAGGCGTGGCTATATACCAGTGCAGACACCGATACTGGGTCTGAGTGGGTGAAGCAGCTACATACTTCTCTGATTGTACAGAAATAAAGCATCTTGAAAGCATTTATACCAATTAGAGTGCTTAATTTGAGGGTTTTTTGTAGATCGTTCCATAAGGTAGGTAGCACGAAGCTTATGGCTGCCCTGCCGAAGCGGGATTTTGCTTTGGGTACTTTAAGTGTAATAGCTGAGTAACTTCTAACACGTATTTCCCAATTATACTGGGAAGACAGCAGGAGATATAGTAAGGCAGCTTATTAGAGATGGCTCTATAGGTCCAAGAGCGGCGCTCTGTGGCGCCTGAACTTAGTGATGTCCATCCCACTGCCGCATATAGGGTGCAGTGATGTGTGTCAAGGGGAGTCCGCTATAAACCCTCAGTGCTCGATGGTAGAGTGTGTGTCCAGTTTAGCCATGTAAGAGTTGGGGCATTGGCTGTAGAGGAAGTCAGCGAATCAACCAATGATAGGAAAATGGATTGGACCAGTTGTTTCTTGGCATCTCTGGTGAGAAATTGGCTGATTCTAAAAACAGTCCAAGCCTTTGCCAAGTCGTTTTAGCAAGTCCTCGATATGTTCAATGAAGGAGAGTCTTTGGTCTATCCAAACTCCCAGATACTTGAATTTTGTAACAAATTTAGTTTTTCACTTAGAACTGTGGTAATTTGGGAACTGTCCCACTGGACACAGGGTTAGCTGTATGGATAAAAGGAGAGGGACCATTGCTTTAGTTTTTTGGCATTAAGGAGTAGCTTTTTGGAGGAGTTGGCTTTGCAAAGGTTGAATTCTGACTGTAGGTCATTGCAGGCAGCTTCAGGTGTTGGGTGACTCACGTGAGAACTGTATCATCTGCAAACAGATGGATGTTGGCTTCTTTTATACAGTAGTCGATGTTATTAATGTAGATTGCAAAAGAAGGGCCCTAATATAGAACCTTGAGATACCCCTCTTTGCAGAGTTTTAAGGGGACAGGGCCTCCTTCGGCTTTAACTTGTTGAAAGGCGCCTGTAAGATAGTCAGTGAACCAGCGCAGAGAGGAGGGTCCACACTATGGTTTGAAGGGCGGAGAGGAGCAGACTATGGTCGACGGTGTCGAAAGCCTTGCTTAGATCAAGGAAAACAGCACAAATAAAGTTTTTGCTCTCAAGATTACGCTGCCAGTCGTTAGTAACTTTGGGAGGGCTGAGATAGTGCTATGTTTAGCTCTGAATCCGGACTGCATAGGATTTAGTAGTTCCCTAGACTCAAGGTGAGTCCTCAGCTGTGCATTTACAATTTTCTCTAGGAGCTTGGACAGGACTGGAAGGAGTGAAATTGGCCTGTAGTTATTGAGATCACCACGGTCAGCTGATTTGAACAGTGGTATGACATGTGCTGTCTTCCATATAGGTGGTAAGGTGCCCTGAGACAGGGATAAGTTAAAAAGGTGGGTGACGGGAATTGCTAGTACATGGTAGGCAATTTTTAGGAAGTAAGGGTCAAGGGAGTCAGCCCCAGCACTTTTTCTAGTATCCAACTGAAGCAAGAGGTCCTCTACCTTTCTGTGGTGGCAGGTTGAAGTGAGAAAGGCGGCGAAGCTATCGGAGTTTCAGGCAGTTGGCTGGCAGTCTGGGGAGCGAAGTATGTTTGCAGGGGTATCAAATGCCATGCCTGCAGTAGCAAAGTGGTTATTGAACGCGCCAAGTATATCCATCTTTTCAGTTATAGTCAAGTTGCCAGAGGTAATCTTGGTCGGGGTGAATTTCCTGGGAGTGGCCTAGCAGATCACTGATTGTGTTCCAGAGCTTGATTGGGCTCTTTGTGGCAGAGTCGAGTTCGGATTTGAAGAAGGTGGCCTTGATTCTCTGATTGTTTTGGTACATAAATTTGTAGTCTCTCTGAACTGGTTCCAGTCCTCTGCAGTGTTCAGTCTGCTGCTTTTTCCAGAGCTTATCTCTTTCTAGAAGCAAGGACTTGATCTGAGGGTGAACCATTTACAGGTTTTGGTCCTAGTTCGAACTTTAATAAGGGGAGCATACTTATTAAGGGCCCATGATAGAATGTTCTGGAAGATATTGTAAGCTGACGTAATCGTTTTGGCCAGGTAGAAATCTTGCCACTCAGGGAGTACTTAGCTTGTTTAGGTAGGCATGTTCATTGAAGTTGCACCTGGATCTCTTCATAGAGAACTTGCTGATGGGTGCGGGTTGTTGGTGGATCTTACTCCCATAATAAAACAATGGTCGCTGGTGTCTGGAAGAAGACATCAGCGTGGGAGAAGAGATGAGGTTTGCTCACCATTAGCACATCCAAAGTGTACTTTTACTGTAGTTCTTCACGTTTGGGCATGTTGGTTCAATAATAAGTTAAGGGCCAGCCCATGTCCATCACAGAAGGATGCAAGGGGCAGCTGTGTTAGAGCCAGTCAAAGTTGAGGTCTCCTAAATAATAGTTTCTGGCAGCCCCTGTACCAACTTGTCACTTAGATATGACACAAGTTGTAGGCCAGCAGACGGTGGTCTGTAGCATCCTATTACGCAGAGTGCAGTAGTCTGTAATTTCCACTTTGATAATTAGGGTATCTGAATTCGCTGGCGACAGATGCCGAGGATAAGCAGGAGGCAGAAAATTTGTCTTTAACGTAGACAGCTACCCCTCCACCTCTGGCATGCCTATCAGCTCTGAACAAGACATAGTTGGGTATGTTTACTTCTCTATCAATGGTACTGGGTCTAAGCCAAGTTTTGGAAATCACAAGTATGTCAGGAGAGGTATGATTTACCCAGGTTTGTATTAAGGTTTTCTTTTTAAGGAGGCTACATACGTTAATATGCAAGAAGCTTATTCCTTTTAAATTTGCTAGTTCTGCTGGCAAAGCAATAGCTTCTGGGGGTCCAGGGTTGAGTTCTACGTTGCCTGAACAAAGCAGGAGGATAAGTAGAATTTTTCTAAGAGCGCTAAATTATAAGCTTGTAATTCCTGCCTTTCTCCCGTCTAGTAGATCTGATGTTTTTAGGACTGGAAAGTAGCCACCATAGAAGAGCTGATATGTTGTAGCAAGAGCTAGTACCCCTACCACAATAGGCGGGGAGGAGATAGAAGTCTGCATGGTGGGAGGTGGGCCTTGTGGGGGGGGAGTGTTATAAGTACTACTGGTATGTGTGGTCCAAGAGCAAGGTTCGAGGTACTGGTACTTGGAATCACGGAGGCAATTAAAGGATAAGTTGCCATGTGGTATACAGCACAAGGTGCCATTGTAGACCAAACATGATGGTAGTTCAGGTGTCCAATGCTGGGCAGCTGGTATCAGCAGAAGAAGGGGCAGTAAAAGGAGCCATATAGGGCCCGACATGATGGTACATCAAAAAGGAGCCACTCAATTAGCCCAGGGGCCAGTGGGGTTGCTGGATTAATGCAGTTTATCAGTAGCTTTCCGATCCAGGTTCCAGGATGTCCCCTCCTTTTTTATCTAATCTATCTCACAGCAGCCTAGCCCTTGAATGGGCGTTGACTCCTCTCAGCAGTTGAAATCTGGTTTAAATCATACAAATTCATCCTTAATTACAAAAATAAAACCAATGTTGTTTCATGAAACTCACAACAAGCATAAAGACCAAGAACTAACATTCTACAACAGCGCTTGCACAACTCTGAAGCAGGTGTATCTGTTTAAATATATGGGGGCGTGACCCTTGACTGCACTCTAGCCTACACCAACCACACTGATCATGTTGCCAAAACCGTGAATACCCTGCCTAGGGCTCTTATAGAAGCATAGGCACTGTTTTATGGCTGAAGTCCTAAATCTTGCTATACAGAGCTCAAGTTATCTCAGTCATCAACTATGGGCTTGCCATCTATGGATCAGCTACTGACACTACACTCTAGTGCATAACCATAGCCCTTAACAAGGCCTGTCATCTCCTCACTGCATCCGCCCACCTTGTCCACACATGCAATATTTATAAGCAAGCAGAATGGCTTTAGCTAATGGGCAGACTCAAGTACCAGACCTATATCTTAGCTAAGAAGACCTCAATGGATTTCATGCCCTCCAGAGTGCAGTCTTTACTTACCCCTTACCATATCTCCTGCCTAACCAGAAGATCAGAGTGTCAGACATTTACCGTTCCCCGCTGCTGAACCACACAAGGTCAATGCTCTTACATAGTTAGATCCTCTGGCTGGTTCAACTCTCTTCCATCATATATTTCCAACATTGTCACGATAGGTGCATTTAAGTGCTCTCTTCACCAACACCTTGTAGCTGGTGCCTCTTGTGATTGCTTCTTCTAATTCATTTCCAGGTTTGCCCTTTCAGCCTCCCCACCCCTCCACATCTAGCACTACTTCCTTACCATCCCTGTCATTATCAAGCAGGGCCATCCTTTTTCCCCTCCTTTGTTCCGCACTTTGACCCACCTCTAACCCTTCACTCCCACCCCATTTTTTTTTTTTTGCCCTTCGGCCCACCCACTCTCTTCTTGCCCCATTCCCTCCTTCCTCCCATCTCCTACATATACCCTACCCTTACGCCCACCTAACTTTACTCCTACCCTCCCAATTCCTCCCCTCCTTACTACTTCTCTATATTCCCCCTTGACAATGCTCCCTGAGATGCCTTCCTCCTCCCACCTCTTCCCTACTAATCCCTTCTACTTCCCTATCTTCCCCATTAACAATGCTCCCTCAGCTGCCTTCCTCCTCCTCCCCCACCTCTTCCTTACTGATCCCTAATTTGCCTATTGCACTTGCCTCCTAAGCAATATCCCCAGGCATACATTGTACAATGTCTACTACAGTATTTATGTCCTGCTGGTTGAAATAAGCACAAATTTATCTAAATATGTCTTAGATGCCTCTTTATGTATCCCTTATTGTATGTTTGTAACCTTACTCAAGTCTGCTCATTTTATGTTTTTACCTGATGAGGAACCTTTGTAAATGAGCCCAGGCTCAAAGGTGTTATTCGATATCTTAATAAATTAAATAAATAAATAAATAAATATCTTATCTGAAGACTTCATATCCGGGAAGCTTTAACTGGACTCAGATTCCAATGAGTACAGTATCTGACTGTAACCACTCGCTGGGGATTTATCAGATGCTACTGATTGTCGGTATCCAGTGAGGATGGTGACTGAATAGGAGCGACCATCACAATGGTGACTCATATTCAGTGTTTTCCTCCTGGGCTACCCTGCAAGGGTAGTGACCCTACACACAAACGTGAGGGTAGTAAAGGTTGACAGGAAGGGGGGTAGTGAGAGGAAGGGGAAGTACAGGGAAGGAGTTTTGGGGGACTGGTGTGCTGCTGCCATTGAACTAGCCATGTGGTGTGGTGATGTGGGTGGCTAGCTCTGGTGCAGCAGGTGCAGGATTCGGGACCAGGACCAGGGAGCAGTGAATCAGAGCAGGAGGGGCAGGGGGAAAAGGGAGGAAAGTGCAAGGAGAAGGACCAGTTGGGAGGAAAGGTAAAGGAGAAGGACCAGAGGTACAAGGAGGATTCAGTAAAGGGAGCTGAGGGTTTAGGCCAGGGGAGCACGATGAGCAAGGTGGAACTAAATGGAGACAGGAAGGAAGGGAGGATGAGTCAGGCTAGTTTAGCAGATGGGGGAGAAGGACCAGCAGTGAGCAGTGAGGGGGAATTAGCAAGGTACAGAAGGATACTCAGGAGGAGGAGAGGCATAGGATTGGAGGAGGAGTGGCCATGGTAAATAAGGAGGGTGGCATGTGGGCACCCAGATAGGGGAGGAACAAGGAGCAGCTGGGTGGAGGGCCGGAGAAAGGATGAGGACATGGAAGGGGAATGGAGGAAAAGGAGTGGTCAGAGTGCTCCCTGCTGAGGGATTCTATGATCAGGGGTATCAAATGGGATAGGAGGAGAAGCCTGGCCAGTTAGAACAAGATGCTTCCTGGACTAATGGGCACAGGGCTAAGCACGAGGTATATCAGCTGGCAAAGGACTGTGGGGTTCCCACACATATTGGTCCACCTGGGTAAAAATGACATTGAGGGAAATAGTGAACTAGAGATACAGGCAAGATTCAGGAGCTCACAGGGTCTGTCATGACATAGGATGCACAGTTCCTTCTCAGAAATCCTGCCAGTGCCAAGGGCTAGTGGGGAACACAAAAGGAAAATTAGGGAGATAAACCAGTGGCTCAGGGAGTGGTGTGAGGCCAGAGGGTATGGGTTGATGGGGATTGGGGAGACCTGGGAGGATAAGGAGCTGTACGTTAGAGATAGACTACATCTCAATTTGGAGGAGAGGAATCTCAGTTGAAAATGGAGGAGTTCATTGGTGAAAAGTGGGGTTTAAACTTGTGAAGGGGGGTGGATGGGAGAAAAGGCTGTCAGGGGGTGCCGAGCAAGGACGGACTCTGTCTCCACCCCCAGGGACACAGAAGGATTGCAGGAAAAGGCCAACTGGCAAAGTGCAGACCAGGAGGAAACAGAATCCCATGGGAACACGAGCAGGGAAATGGAACTATAGGGAAAGGGTGGAAGGTAGTCCTGTTAAATGCCAGGAGCTTAGGCAAAAATGCCTGAGCTCCAGGTGATGTTAACTGAGGAGCAGTGGATGGCAGCAGTCACTGAGACTTGGGCCACTGCAAGACATGACTGGGACCTGAACCTGGAGGTTACACTATGTTCAGGAAGGACAGGGGGGAGGGAAGGGGAGGAGGGGTAGCTATGATAGTCAAAAACTGCATTGGCATAGAGGGAGTAGAGGAGGTGGAGGGAACCGTGGAGGTGATTTGGGTCACCTTGATAACAAGGGGGGGCAAGAGAGTAAAAATAGGAGTGGTGTATAGACCCCCTGCCCTGGCGGAGGAGCTGGAGGACAGTCTGGTGGCAGATGTTAGGAGAGACTGCAGACTGGGCAGAGGAAAGGTGGTGGTGTTAGGGGACTTAAACATGCCAGGAACAGACTGGGAGACTATGACATACTCTGTGACCAGGGAACAGAGGTTGTTGGATGTCTTTCAAGACACGTTCATAACTCAGCAGGTGGGGGAACCGACCAGGGAGGCACGGGTACTGGATGTGGTCCTGGCAGACAGTGACCAGATTGGGGGCCTGGAGGTAAGGGACCCATTGGCGGGGAGTGACCATGCCACGGTCTGGTTCTGCCTGGAACTAGGAGGGGTAGAAGGCTGCACAAAGACGGAAGTAACCGACTTCAGGGGGGCAGATTTTAAGGAAATGGGAAGGATCCTTAGGGAGCATTTGGATGGGATTGGGTCAGACATGGACGCTGATAGTAGGTGGGAAATCATCAGGATAGGGGTGCAGGATGCTACCAGCACCTGTGCAAGAGTAAGATGAAAATGTGGTAGGGCCCAAAAACCCTGTTGGTGGACCAGGGAGGTCCAGGAGGTGGTGCGGGGAAAGAAAGCAGCCTATAAGAAATTCAAGTGCTCAAGGAGTGAAAGGGATCGAGGGGAGTACGAGCTGATGGCTAGAAGGGCCACTAGAGTGGTGAGGGCGGCTAAGGCAAGGAAGGAGCAGAACCTGGCCAGGGAAATTAGGAGAGGGAAAAAGGGGTTCTTTAGATACATTGGGGAAAGACGAAGGGTGAAGGGGCAGATTAGCAGGATTAAATCAGGGGAGAGATGGCACAAGACCCAGGGGAGCAGGCTGAGGTACTAAATGAGTACTTCACCTCAGTTTTCACCAGAGAAATGGGATGCTGCATCATACATGGGAGGAGACAGAGATAATGAGGGAGGGGGGACCCCTACGACTGCAGGTCTGGGAGAGGGGGCATCACTGGCAGGTGGGGAGGGCTAAGCAGGGAGAAGAGGTACCAGAAGTGGAAATCACAGCAGAGAGAGGAGAAAGCCCTCAGCTCCCTTAAGACGGAGAAAGCACTGGGGCTGGATAAATTACATCCCAGAGTGCTGAAGGAACTTGCGGATGTCCTGGTGAAACCCCTGGCGGAGCTTTTCACCATCTCTCTGAGGACAGGGTGGGTGCCCCAAGACTGGAAGGTGGCGCATATAGTGCCTATCCACAAGGGGGGGAAAGGGAGCTGGCAGGAACTACAGGCCTGTCAGCCTGACATCGGTGGTGGGCAAGGTGATGGAGGGCATTGTCAAGGAGAGGCTAGGGGGACCTGGATGTTAGGGTGCCTGGACAATAGACAGCATGGATTCATCCCAGGGAATTTAGTCAGACAAACCTGGTGGAGTTCTATGACTGGGTGACAAGTGCCTTGGACCTGGGTAGACCAGTGGATGTCCTCTTTCTAGACTTCAGCAAGGCATTTGACTCTGTTCCTCATGTGGGCCTATTGATAAGCTTAGAGAAATGGGGTGGGAAACCAGATGATCAGGGATGGATAGGCAATTGGCTCCAGGACCGGACCCAGAGGGTCGTAGTTGGTGGGATAGTCTCATCCCCAAGGAGGGTCATTAGTGGGGTCCCACAGGGATCAGTCCTTGGGCCCCTTCTGTTCAACGCCTACGTATCTGACATAAGGACAGGAATCAGGAGTGAGATGAGTCTCTTTGCAGATGGCTCGAAACTGGGGGCAGTGGTGGATGGGGAGGAGGGGAGGGTGGCCCTGCAGGGGGACCTGGAGGGTCTGGAAAGATGGTCTAGAAAGTGGAAGCTGAGGTTCAATGCAGGGAAATGCAAGGTACTCCATCTGGGGGCCAGAAACCCAGGCCAAGTGTACACTCTGGGGGGGGGAATACTACAAGTCTCAATGGCTGAGAGGGACCTGGGGGTGGTGGTAGATGTCAAGATGAACAACTCTGAGACTTGTAGGAGGGCAGCAGCCAAGGCCAACAGGATGCTGGGATGCATCACTAGGGGGATCACCTCCAGAAGGAGGGAAGTGATACTCCCTCTGTATAATTGCTTGGTGAGGCCGCACCTGGAGTACTGCGTGCAGTTTTGGAGGCCACACTTAAAGAGGGACATTAACCTCCTGGAGAGGGTCCAGAGGAGGGCAACCAAAATGATTTGGGGCTTGGGGGACAGGACCTATGAGGAGAGGCTCGAAGAGCTAAATATGTACACATTGGAAGAGAGAAGGGACCGGGGGGACATGATAGAGGTCTTCAGGTACATGAAGAGGGTAAACAGGAGAGGAACAGTCAGGGTGCTTCGAAGGAAGGAGGAAGGGGCCACTAGAGGGGATGGGTGGAAGCTGGAGGGGGGAAGATTCAGGGGAGAAAGGAGGAGGTGCTACTTCACTGAGAGGGTGGTGGAGCCATGGAATGCACTACCTAGGGGGCTGGTGGAGGCAGAGACAGTGGAGGGGTTCAAGAGGGGGTGGGACAGGTACAGGGGAAGGGTTCAGGAAGCAAAATCCAATGCAGCAAGAATATCCAGAACTGGGAAGGGAGAAGCCAGAGAAGGCGAGGGGGACAGCAAGGTCAGCACCCAGGGTGGTGGCTGACCAAACGAGGAGACACGAAAGACCGTTAGGCCTATTCTGCTGGCATTTTAGTATGTTAGTATGTTAGGTGAATGGAAATTTTGTCACTGCCTGTGGCAGCATTTAATTTTGTTGTGATTTAGGGATTTTGCCCCTTCCCCAACATGCACCCCCTGCAGTTAAGAATATATATTCAGGGGGGTGCGGTGGGCAAGCCCCCCATGAGGGTGAGGACTCAGAGGGGGCACAACCCCCCTCCCACAAAAACACTTTTTACATTTTCCAGATGTCGAGTCACCTGGGAGTGTATATCTCTGATTTGCTTTTCGGCGATGTACACTTGCCATAATAGCGATCGATATTTTGCGATTGCTATTATGACATGGAACCTGATAGCTATATGGAATTTATACTGCTCCTGACATTTTCCAGTTGTTAAATGATCATATTTTGGAAGAACTAAATCATATAGTGTGTTTCTGGTTGACATTTTAATCACAAGCAGATCAAAAGAAGAACACTTAAAGATACTGAATGATGTGTTTTCCTGCCTTGAGTCTTATGGTTCCTGGGTAAAACAGGAACAAAATCATAAAAACACATTGTGCATTTGGATTTTGTTTCACTGATTGTCCCTTGTGTTGTGCTCTCTGTGTTTGTGGCAAGGTTTTTTGGTTTTTTATTTTACTTTGCTTTGCCAGTTTTATAGTCCCTGGGAGTAGCCATGCAGGCATTTTTTTTTTGCCTTTGATCTGTTGGAATTTTCATAGAATGCCTCTGGGAATGATGTCTATTCGACTTAGTACTAACACAAAGAGCCCAGAATCCTAGTTATAATCTAGTCACAACATCCAACTGCAACTGTTAGTGAATATTAACTGCTTTGAAAAAGTGTTTGCCCTCCCTCCTCAGATGAAGTTAGATTTTTCTAAGCAGAGACTGTTGTTATCATGGACGTGTGGCAATTGTTTTTGTAAAGTGTAGCGACTTGGTGGCAATAAAGCTGATACACCTTAGATGGTCTTAGGTCTAACAGATATCATTCCCAGATGCATTCTGGGAAAATTCCATAAGATCAAAGACAAAAAAGAAGCCTGCATTGCGACCCCCAGGGGCCATAAAACTGGAGGGAAAAGTAAAAAAAACAACTAGAAATGGACACAGGGACCAAAACACCAGTGGCAGTCAGAGAAACAAAACCCAATGTGCAACATGAGCTTTTCTAAGTTTTACATGGAGTTTTCCTTCAAGAACTACAGTGGAAGCATACGCACGGGAAACTTCCCCTATTACAACAATCTTGTTTTCTAACACCCATGGTTACCAGCAGTTACACTCTCAGAATAATCACAACTTGCCTACTGTTCACTATATGACAAGCTGTGGCAATCAGGTCTTTTGAGGTGTTAGTTTAGACAGCAAAAGGATTTATTGGCACTTCACGATGACAGGCCATGAGAGGCGTCTGTTCAGGCAGGCAGCAGCTTCTGTTGATTTGTTATGCTGTATATACTGTAGATTAGGGGTGAGATAAATTCACTAGTCTGCTCCAAGTCCATCAGAAAAACAAGGACTATCCACCATGATGTGCCTGCCTACGTACTGCATCAGAAATAAGACTGAGTAATTCTCTATTCCAGTTTTAACACATTAAGGGAAAAAGCAGGCAATCTGGTGCACTGTAATGTGCCATCTCTGTCCCAAAATACCATACTCTGAGAAGTACCCCATCAGTCTAATACTGATACAGTCTAATGTTGATCTTCTTAAAACAGGTATGAATGGGTTGGGGGGAGGCATGGCCAATTGCCACAGTGAGAGGACTTGTTCATCTTGAACTCTCCAAGAAATCATAATCTAACAATCTATTCATCATTTTTTAGCTTTTACAATTAAAAAGTGCCACAAGGGTTAAAAATTGTTTTACTTACTCATCTCAATGCTTTATGAGAAAATCAGAATAATAGGACCCACCCCCATAACAAAATACTGAAGGTGGAGGTCAACGTGGGCAGCAGGCTGGCCCTATCAGCAATAGAAATGTTACTGAGCAGCTGGAGATGGAATAAAAGGAACCCACAAATAAGGATTTGTTGAAAGCAATTCAAGCATAGAAACATAACATAGAAATGTAGACTTTGACGGCAGATAAGGACCGCTTGGCCCACCTAGTCTGCCCATTTCCCTACCTACAGGATAAGCTGCAGATCCTAGTTAACCAACAGCCTAGTTCTTCCTACCCTCCACAAAAATTGTCTTATATCTGTCCCATGCATTCTTAAATTCTCCCACAGTTTTAGACCCCACAACCTCCTCAGGAAGGCTGTTCCATGCATCCACCACCCTCTCTGTGAAAATATATTTCCTCACATTGCCCCTGAACCGCTCCCCCTCTATCTTCAGCATTAGATAAGAGTATTAATACTGGACTGTAGAGTTGAGGATTTCAACTCCAGGCTGACTCTTTGCGAAATGCAATCATCAACTACTTTAACAGAGGCCAAGGATGCTGCCGCATCAGCACTAAAAGTGGTAATAGCCTCAACAAGCCTGATCAAATAAAATAAAACTTTAAGATGTAGACCTGAGGATATTGAAAACTTGGCAAGAACAACAAATTTAAGAGTTCTGGGATTACCTGAGGTGGCTCAAGGTGAAGATTCTGTGAGCTTTGCATGGATTTGGTTGGGTGGTTTATTCCAACTGGAGCCAACCCAGATACCGTAAACAGCATTTCAGATTACCCCAAAGAAAACAAAAGATGACGTGAACTTGACATGAATTTTTCTGATTACCATGCAGGGTCCTCATGAGAAAGACCATGTCTTTGATGCAGTTTGTTGCCTTGGGCTACTTAGCACAGACACTGGGGAGAAATTGTCACTGCATACTAATCTCAGCTTTACAACACAGGAAATGCATGAAGTCTTTGATGGCATAAGAACTCTGCCTCCATCCTTTGGAGTAGCACACAATTTGCAATATCCTGCTAAGAGCAAAGTTATGTCTGCAGGGATGCTGGTGTTCAAGTTCAAAAATTAAAACTGGACTTCAGCATTCAAAACCCAATTGTTGAAGGTGAAGAATCAGACTGCAAATGTAACTCTAAGAGCTTTGTTAGTACTCTTTTGCAACTGAGCTGAATGACTGCAGGGCTGGGAATGTGGTAAGGTAGGTCCACCTCCAGTTAAGCTTACCTACCAGAACTGTTAACAGATTCATTGGACTTTAGTTATGTATGCACTTTTCCTGCAAGAATAAAGGTAAAATAATACTTTCTGCTGAAATTAATCTGTGACTCTGACTTTCTCAAAATGGCACCTGCTTCATGGCACTGGAGAGGTAATGTGCATTTCTCTGGCTCATCGTTCAAATACTCGACCACTTGATTCACAGCACATTAGACTGATAACTGAACTGTGAGCTGTGGAACTGTTTGTTTAAGTGACATTATCTAAAGTTATTATAATCCACTGGTGTCAAAGTGTCATGTCCTTCTACATATAGATAGTTACACTGTTCAAGTTTTACATTCATGGTACTATATCAGAGGAGTAGACAAATTTGTGGTATATTGTAATGTTTTCAGACGCAACAGTGGTGTTATTTAGATGCAGGAACTTATTCAAAGATGGGCTTTGAGTTATTAGTGGTATAAATGCATAACATAATCTATAAGTTCAGCTGTAGACCACAAATAGTATTGATTTCTGTGGAAGGAAGGTTTGATATTAATGACAAATATCAACATGTTTAAATCCATTTTATTAGCTCTGACAGTTTAGGTGCTGAAGTAGCCTGGAATACTAAATATACAGTACTTTAAATGGTTTCTTGGTATGGGTGGTATGGGTCATCCACATTTTATGGCATATGCTGATATGTGTTTTACTGTTTGTTAAGCAATGGATTGAGAATATCATATGTCACAATACCCCTTCCCCATGAGGTAATAAATGGTACATGACAACATGGTATGCTATGTTAAGTATGCAGTATAGCAAACATTCTGCCTTGTGTATGTTGTGCATGAAGTGTATAAGATCATCTTATAAACTAATCAAAAGAAAATTGAAAGCAAGGATATGAATAGAAACTCACAGACTAGAATTTGGTTTTACACAGCACCTTTTTTTAAAAAAACCTTTGTGTTACCAGGAGAAACATACTAAGCTGAAAGCTTGTTTACAGATGCAACCTGGGAGCACAAGGAAGTTAAGTGACTTGCTCAGGGTCACACAGCATGCAAGTGGAGGCTGTGGGATTTAAACCCAGGTCTCCAGATTTGCAGCTCAGAACCTTAAACCACTGCACTATACTGCCTCCTTCCATTCATACTGTATCACAAAGCACTTTACAAAGCAAGGAGGTAGATTTCGCTGTGCTGAGGCTATGGGGGTGGGTTAAAAAGTTTTAAAATGGGCAAAATCCCTAGTTATGTCTATGACAGGAATTACCCTGGATATCTACACATATTCCATCTTATAGGAGCTTTTTTCATATGTCTGATATACCTGCAGCATTTCAAGTTATTTTATTTTACTGTATTTTACATCCCATATGTGATCAAAAAAGTGCTAGTCATAGATACAAATGATAGACCAGGTTACACTTGAGCTGACAATTGTAGTCAGGTACATTTGTATCTGCACTTTCCAAACTGGACATGACTACAGTAAGTCAAAAGTTTTAAAAATTAGATTTTTTATATATTTATTTAGTTTTTGTTAGCTGGGTAAGTGCACTAGACAAATTCTGCCTATTTTCAGGCACGACCCAGGGGAGAGGGATACAGTTGAATGGCAACTGACCTTGAACCAGATTAAGCTGTTGGTGGTATTTTTATTGAATGAGGGAAATTTGACCAGGACACTGGGGAAATTCCTTTACTCTTTTTTCGATAAGTGCCATGGGATCTTTAACATCCACCTGAACTACCACCAATCCAGGCAGATGGGACCTTGGTTTAACATCTCATCTGAAAGACGGCACCTCAGAAGTGCAGCACCCCTCTCATGCTACACTACAGTGTCAGTACTGGGATAGTAACCCAAGTGCCAGATGTGGGAACTGAACCCACAGCCCTCTGATCTCCCAGCCTCAGAGGTGAATGTGCTACCTACTGAGCCACTGACACTACCATTAAACATTGGACGTAGGGCAATTTGGTCTCACGTGCAAATATGTCACAATAGAAAATTGTATCTTGACATAGGCTTTGACCCCCCTCAATATCTAGTGTGCATCCCACAGCCATAAACCACATTCATGCCACACACCCATGGCCATACTGCATTAAAATCCATTATTAACAGAAGGAAAGCCGGCAAGGACATGGCAGATAACTCCTCATCTCTTTTGAAAGTATCATGAGATCTTTATCTTCCACTGTACAACCACCAAAGATGGTCAGACAGAACCTCAGCTGAACATTTCATTGGAAGGTAGACACATCCAGCAGTGCAGCACCCCTTTGTGCAGCACTGCAGGGTCAACACTGTGTATTAACCCTAATGCCTGATGGAAGATTTGAACCCATCATAACCAGATCTTCCTGAAATTGAGAGCACTACATGGAGTTTTGAGAAGCTGACAAAATTCACTTCATGAACAAATTTGCAAATTGTGGCAATTCACTTCGATGATGACTGCACTTTGCATATTTATTCTCCTGACCGATGGTCCAAATTCATGCAGTGAAACTATGCAACTTGCCAATTTGCTAGTGAATTGGGCAGTTTGCATAGTTTTGTTGTGCAAATTTGTGTAATTCAGCAGTGAAAAACAAGCAAATTGTGACTTTAAATTACATAAAAACCAGTTCCCAACCACTGTGGTGTAATTCCCAACTCCCACCTTGCAAATCCTGCAAATCTTTAAACCCTCCTCCCATCCCCAACTAGCACCCTCCTCTGCTGTGGTGAATTTATATATCAACTTCTGATTCGCAATCATTGATATACACCTTTCCCACCTACATGCTAAACATGCTCTCACCACTCAACTAGACACTATTGCACAAGTAGTGCCCTAGACAACTCCCCTCGGCACCCACCACCTCCATCCCCCACAAACACCCAGAAAAGATATTTTAAAGTAATGTTGTAATAAAGAAAACATTCCCCCAGTGCAGAGCATCAGTTCTGTTCAGAGTCCCAGTAACTAATGACACAGTCACAAGCATGTATGTAAATGGTAGTTTACTCACCTGGTAAAGGTGATTGCATGAGCATCACCTTACAGCATCCCGCATTCATTACCTCTGGGTTACATCCATCTCATAGGCTAGTTGATGCACATGTGACCAGATGTTTGAAATCTGATCCACCTAGGTCCTCCTCTTGTCCACAGTGCTTCAGTTTGATTCTTCCAAAGCTGCGTGTTTCTAGAGAGAGTACTGTGGTAAAGACTGCTACTGTGAAAGATACAATCAGTTACTTGGTTATGGTTCAATCAAGTATGAGTACGCTGTTATTTATTTATTTTTTTATTTTAATTCCTATTAGGTACATTCTGAATGATATAGTCTGTACAGCATGCTGGCAACTGGTTTAGGTTTCCCTGTAGCTGTCTTGCCATCCCTAAACATATTCCATATAGATATAGATATATATATATATATATATATATATATATATGTGTGTATATATATATATATATATATATTTATTTATTTGGTTTTTGTTTACCGGTTAAGTACACTAGACAACAATGTTGCCTATATTCAGGCATGACCCGGGAGAGTACAGACAGGGGAGACCAGAGTCAACATTAAAGAGTATTTCATGATGCAGCATGAGGTGAGAACAAACATTTGAACAGTATACAGCCAGGTACAGTCATTATCAGTGATGACAAAGAGAAACAGATAACATTACATTAATTATTTTCATCTGATGATACATCAATGACTAAATTGAAACGACAAACAGCAAACAAAACTTAGATGAAATAGCATTATAACAATAGGATTTCTGCTGGATATGAGAAACTTTCAGATTTTGGAGACCAGCAGGAAATCAGTAAGTGCCATAGAGAGGAGAAAATGCTGGGAGAGAGGGTCAAGTTACAGCACAAGAGCAGCAGTCAGATTCTAATAGGTGTGCCCGAAGACCCAGTTTAAAGGCCTTGTGGGATTTGGAGAGTTTGACGTGGGAGGTAATGGAGTTCCAGGAGCAGGGGGCAGATATGGTGAAGGATCATTCTCCTTTTTTTGTGAGACATCTGGGATTTTCAAGTTGGGTTTGAGCAGATGCCCTGAGGAAGTATGCTTAGGAGGTATCAGTTAATAGTTCAGCAAGGTATTTAGGCGACCCCATTCTGATCATATTATCAATTGTACAGCCTGCAGAATAGCGTCTGACTGAGTCTGGGGAGGCCAATTTAGTTTCGAATAGAGCAGGCAATGATGGGTAAGTCTGTGAGCGGAGACAGCAAATCTGCATATACTGTTATAGCAGGTGCTCCATTTCTGGAGTGCTCCTTTGCTAGCTTTAAGGTAAACCTGAGAGCAATATGTCAGAGCAGGGAGGAGAAATCCTTGTGCAATAGCAGGCAGCCACTGGTAAAGTCTCTCAAGGTTCCTTTTTAATTTTTAGATTTGGGTATTGTATTATTCAAAAAATGGGGAGTAAGACACCAAAAACGGACAATAGGTATTAATTCAAAAAATATGTGTCTAACTCAGACCCACAAATGCACCTTTTAGAATATTGTAAATTCATTTTATTTGACTCATGTCTTATATTGAAAATTTTTTTTTTAAATATGATACTCAGTCATTCAAACAATTGACTTGCTTCAGTAGTATTACTTCAAATGATGCAAATTGACTTGCTTCAATAGTGTTTCTTCAAATAGTAACGTTTCAGAACTAACATGTGTTCCTTCATCAGACTTGAAGCATTAATGAACGTGCGCTATTAAAAATTAAAAGAAAAATAATTCTATGTTACTCAGAAGTGAATAATTCTAATGGATTTATAATCATTATATATTTAGTTCGATAAGTTTCAAATATTCATTTAATATAGGTTTAAATTTAAAGTTACAAAGTTACAAAACAGGTGGAACGAACCTGCAAACAAAGACCTGTTGTAGTTCAGCATAAGAAACATTGTGGTATGGACGAGAACACTGCAAGCCTATGTTCAAAACACCTTTGTGGTAATGTCTATATATCAGAAAGAAAATGATTTATTTATTTTTTAATTTTTTAAAAGTCTTTCTGTATTAATTTTAACAAAATACTGAACCAATTGTTAGTACAAAGATGCTAACTTACAGATAAACAAAAATCAAAGTCCAAATGTTACGGAAGGAATGCATTTCATGAATATGAATTTTTAACAAAGGGAACCCTCTGAATCAAACGTAAAAAGTTATGCGTTTTAAATATTTAGATTCTTAACTTATAAATCGGCCGATACAAAATCTGTTTCAAAAAGATATGGACACCTGCTTTATTTTACCTTGTCTTTGGCCTCGCAGGACTATTCATTCTAATTGAACCGCAACAAGTTAAACTCCAAACAGGCCAGTGTTCCCGACGCCATTACACGCTCACAATTCAAGTGAAACTAACCACACACACCTCACAGGTGAACAAGAAGGGCCGGGCCATGCAACGTATACACCTGTAGGCGTGTTGACGTCACGTGAGATGTCACCTGTGCGGCCCGGTCAAACATATTGAAAGTCGGCAGCTCGAATGAAAATCCGCCGAGTCCCCTTCTCAAAAAAATCAAGTATTGCTAAGAAGCCTATAAATATAACAAGTTCTATTGGCCACATGCAAAATATCTCTGAAAATTGAATTTATTGTTAAGTGTTATGTCTCAGTTTAAAACTGCACTTAATATTTATGAATACAGGTTATGTTTGAATTTTGAATGTGGAACCAACCATGCATACCTTACAGGTAAACGAGACAGGCCAGAATATATATAAACAGACACCTATTTTTGTTTATCTGTAAGTTAGCATCTTTGTACTAACAATTGGTTCAGTATTTTGTTAAAATTAATACAGAAAGACTTTAAAAAATTTAAAAAATAAATAAATAAATCCTTTTCTTTCTGATATATAGACATTACCACAAAGGTGTTTGAACCCATAGGCTTGCAGTGTTCCCGGTCCATACCACGAATGTTTCTATGCTGAACTACAACAGGTCTTTGTTTGCAGGTCTGTCCACTCTGTTTTGTAACTTTGTAACTTTAAATTTAAACCTATATTAAATGAATATTTGAAACTTATCGAACTAAATATATAATGATTATAAATCCATTAGAATTATTCACTTCTGAGTAACATAGAATTATTTTTCTTTTATTTTTAATAGCGCACGTTCATTAATGCTTCAAGTCTGATGAAGGAACACATGTTAGTTCTGAAACGTTACTATCTGAAGAAACACTATTGAAGCAAGTCAATTTGCATCATTTGAAGTAATACTACTGAAGCAAGTCAATTGTTTGAGTGACTGAGTATCATATTTCAAAACATTTTTTTTCAATATAAGACATGAGTCAAATAAAATGAATTTACAATATTCTAAAAGGTGCATTTGTGGGTCTGAGTTAGACACATATTTTTTGAATCAATAGCAAGCAGGGCAGCATCATTGAGGGATGACCTAATTTTAAAGGCAAGACCAAGTTTTGAGTAAATTGTCTTACATGTAGCCGCAATGTGGAGGTTAAAGTCAAGAGATGGGTCGAGAGTGACTCCTAGATACCTGAAGGAGGTAACGAATTCAAGAGGAGAGTCATCTAGAGAATGTATCAATAAGTCTGGAGTAAGAGATCTGATTCTTGACGGTGGCCCAAAAAGCATAGTTACGGTTTTCTTAGCATTCATTAGGAGCCTGTTCTGTAGTAACCACTCATGCAAGCAGTTGAAGTCTGCTTGAAGATGTGCTCTTACTGATAAGGGATCTTTACCACTGGGGAGAAGCACCATGTCATCAGCATAAAGGATCAACAAGTAGGAGCAGGGAAGGGAGGGCAGGTTGTTAATGAAAAGGGAGAAAAGTAGTGGGCCAAGAATAGATCCTTGGGGGACTCCAACAGAGGTAGGGGAAAGATCTGAGACGGCGGATTCAATTTGGACAAATTGCAACCTCCCTGAGAGGTACTGTAGCTATTGAACCAGGAGATGGTCGACAGGTCAAAGCCAAGGCAGGACAGTTTGGAAAGTAGCAGAGAGTGATTCACAAGGTCAAATGCCTTTGTGAGATCGATAAATATGGCCCCAGTGAGCAGTCTCTTATCCGTTGCTGTAAGGACTGCATTTGTCAGCTGAAGTAGTGCAGTTGTGGTGCTGTGTCCTGTTCGGAATCCGTGCTGGGTAGGGGATATAAGGTTGTGAAGGTGCAGGTAATTTGTGACCTGAGTAACGATGGCCTTCTCAAGAAGTTTATTTAGGGTAGAGGGAATGGCAGTCGGTCTATAGTTTGACATATTTTTGGTATCCCCTTTTTTGTGAACAGGGACAACGCAAGCAGTTTTCCACAATGTTGGTACCATTTGGGTTATTATGGAAAGATTAAAGATTCTTGCAATAGGAACAGCAAGGGCAGGGGGCCTGCTTCAAGCGGTTACAGTAGCCCATCCGGGCCAGCAGATCCATAAGTGGATACTGATTTGAGGAGATGCAGCACTTTCGTGGAGGAGACTAATGGGAGATGAAAAGGGTTTTATGTGAAAGTTGCACCTCAGGAGGAGGTGAAAGAGGTTGGTTGAATTTTCTCAGTGTATCTTAGAGATCCGAGAATTGTGCATTAAGAGCATTAGCAATAGTAGGTAACTTTTTACAGTTTGCGCCATTCAGTGTCATCATGTCAGTAATGGCCGTCTTGGGCCTTTGCCCAATGAAATTTTTGATGTGGTTCCAAAAACCCCTGGTATCACCCACTGAAGATCGGAGAAGCTTAAGGCAGCAGCTCCTTTTAGCCTTCCGAATATCTTTTTTGCAGGCATTTCTCAGTTGTCTATAGTTAACCCAGTCTTCTGATTGTTGGGACTTCTTTGCCAAGGTCCAGGCCTTGTCTCTTTTTATCATGGCTTGAAGAAGGGAGGTCTTTTTTTAGCCATTTATTAGGGGAGCCCCGAGATGCCTTTTTCAGAGGGATATGCAGATCCTGAAGGGCAAGAAGCCGAGACATCAGGTATTCAAGTGCAGTGTTTACATCATCAGTGTGATAGATGGGAGACCAGTCTATAATTAATATCCTCGAGAAGTGCAGTTCGGTTTAGTTTGGCAAAATCCCGAAATTGAATGATTCTTGGGGGGGGGGGGTTTAAGGCAGTGGCTATTCCAGATACAGAAAGTAGGGAGGTGATCACTAACAGAATCCGAAAAAGTCCCTGCATCAATTATTTTATTTGCTCTATTGGTAGCCATCCAGTCCAGGAGAGATTGGTGCTCCGAGTTGGAAGAGATGCATGTAGGGCTAGAGATAAGTTGAGCGAGGTTAAGTTGGGTGAGAGCTTCAGTATATGTACCAGTGTGACTCCCTGATAGGTCTAGGTTGAAGTCTCCCATTAGTATGACTTCAGATCTACCCTTTAGAGTGGCCAGATAATCCAAGAGCCCATTTAAGCCAGGGAGGGCCCCCTTTGGAGGATTGTAGGCACAGATCAGATTTAGCCTTTTATCACCCCCTAGTTGTAGAACCGTATGCAGAGCTTCACAGTGATTTGTTATCCAAGACTGGAGTACAGAGACATTGAGATGCTCTTTATAATAAAGGGCAACTCCTCCACCCTTTTGTTTGGCAGGGCAATCGGATCTGGACAAGCTGTAGCCAGGTATTTTGTACATGGAATCAGGCTTCTCTGGCCTGAGCCATCTTTCAGTTAGTCCAAGTATGTCCAGACAGTAGTGGGTATCCAGGCTTCAAGTTCAGGAAAGTTTGCTGATAGACTTCTGATATTCATGTGGGCAATTTTCATGCCCTTAGTGGAGAACCATGAGGAGTCATCCATGGACCTGGCATGCCAATGGGGGCCTGGGTTAGAGTCTATGTCTCCTGATAAGCATAAGCGCAGAAGCATCACCCAAACCTCTTTGTAGAATTTGTAATTGCGCTTGAGGTATTTGGGCATGCTAGGGGGGTGGTAGAGAAGGAAATGCCCTAATTTGGAAGGATGAGTTATATAGAGGGACAGGTTAGGAGAAAGGATCAAGGTTCTAGTTGGTATAAGGTTGGAGAATACAAAGGAGAATTCTTCATGGCAGTGGGACCCGGGGTATCCAGCTGGTATGTTACATGAGAGATAGGAGAGGATGATTACGGAGGGTAGTAATCCTGATACCACCAGAAGTGACCTTGGGCATGCAAAAGAGAACACTATGTATGCCTTGTATGAAACCTTTGTTAATCAGAGGTGGATTGTCCCTTATAAGAGTAGAATTTAAGTGACAGAAATGGTGACTTAAGGGCAGAGTGACACCTATAGTGAAGGCAGTTTGAGTGAAACCCTTAGTGGCCAGAGGTTGGCAGTCAATTATACAAGTTATTCACAAAAGGCAGGTATTCCAATAGAGTGCAGTTTATGAGGAGCGGACAGGAGCAGGGGGAATTTGAAAAGGTGAGGGGAAAAGATAAAACTGGGATACCCTCAGTCTGAGTTACTTTTCCAGACAAAAAAGTGTAGAACAGAGGCAAACATAGAGAATAGGCAAGAGTGAGTGGAGGAAAAAAAGAAAAGGACTGCCTCGCTGGTTTGAATTAGGACTGATGCAGCAAGGGGAAGGGGTAGGACTGCCTTCAAGTGAGTTTATAGGTTGGAACAAAAGTGGACGGGATTACTAGCGTCTTAAATTAATGGTGGAGGAGGGGTTGGGGGGAAGGCTGAACATTTCAAGCCTACAAGCAGCTGCTGTGTTAGAGGATCTGCTAAAATTAATTAAACAGCAGCTGCACTATAGTATAGTACCAGAATCAGCAAAAGTTAATTAAATCAAGGTAGGCAGGCTAGAGTGTATCATAGGCACAGTCTTGTGAGTTGAAATACATTAATTTCCTTGGGTTTAAAGTGGCTGCAGCAGTGAGTACTACAGTGCCAGAGAGCTGAACAGAAAAAAGGCACCAAGGTTTAAAACGGAGCGCAGTCTTGAGATCGCGTACTTTCCTGCTGTCAGCCTTGTAGCTTCGGGGAACCGAGGGGAGCTGGGGAGGGCTTATCAACAACCATTGCCCTCTCAACACTTCCTGCTGCCAGCCTTGTAGCTTTGGGGAACTGAGGGGAGCTGGGGAGGGCTTTTCAACAACCGTTGCCCTCTCGACCCTTCCTGCTGCCAGCTTTGTAGCTTCGGGGAACCAAGGGGAGCTGGGGAGGGCTTTTCAACAACCGTTGCCCTCTTGACCCTAAAAGGAAGTGAATAGCCCAAAACCTAGTGTAAATTGGCCAGGGCTAGTGCAGCTAACTCTCTACTTGCCCATCTTGACTAGTGCAATTTATATATATATAAATATATATATTTTAGAGGCAAAAAACTCAGTTTAATGCATTAGTTAGGGTTGTTCCACAGCGACAAAAGTGAGGAAATTCGCTGTTAGGTTGAAAACCTAACTCCGGATCACCCCCACACCACACACACACACACACACACACACATGCAAGTATGGGGAGGACCAAGTCAACACAACCAATGACAGACATCCAGCAGCAGGTGACAGAAATAACAAACAATTGTCTAAATGTACTACGAGACATCCCCACCCACCTGACCAGGTACTGCATGCTCAGTGGAGATCAACAGCAAAACTGAGGCCATGTACACCAAATTTATACATCCTGATTGCAGCTGCACACATCGCCACACTTAGTAGTTGCATGGCCTTACCTACCGATGCCCCACACCAGACCACACCACATGTGGTGGGCCACCTGAGCAATAGAGTTGAGCAAAACCAAGGAGTTGTACAGGTATAATATCTCTGATTATAACAAAGGTTTGAGAAATGCAGCTTTCTAATTGACTGTAAACATTGTAACAGCCTTATGTTTAGTTTTTATTAACATACATGTAGAGCCTAACCATATGATGAACATGGTTTAATGTTGTTTAAAACAACAGTTTTATTATGATAGCAATAAGCCACTCCCAGGTATTATGTTAATGGTCAGTTTATCACTGTCTAGCGACATGTGGTCACTCTGGCTACGCCTCATTCAACATTAAACCCCACAGGTGATTAACAGACCATTTAACATAACTGTTGGTCATGCCTTATTGCTTAATTGTCTTTATGAGTAGATACTCTCCTCTGCTAGGCACTGCAGCAGCTTTGCAACACAGTGTCCCACCCAGTTACACCATACACTGTCTAGTTACTGGAGAATGGCTGTGAATATGAACTCATGAAGATGAACAGTGTAACTTGATCGTTACAGTCATCAAAACCTTAGTGTGATTATAACTGACAGAGTCAGTGATAGAGAATAACCCCTGCTGTCCTAGTACACTTACCCCATTGTGAGTTAAATCAGTACTAAAAGACATTCTGTTTATATCTACACTATACCTACTTGATTCCTGTTGTACCACAATTAACGTAGTTATCACTTTGATAGCATCAGTGACAGAAGTGTGGCAAACCCAAACACTAGGCATACAGCCTGAGTATGAAACAACTGTTGAAAAAATTACACTGTGTCCATAAGTGGCATAGATCACTCATTCCAACAATAGTAAATGTATCACTATTTGAATAAGTTAGTCATCACAGATGCAATAAGATTGTCTTTCTCATGTACAACATACTCAGTAAGTGCCTACAGGAAACTCTATCCTATAGACATCTCCGATACAGGTACGTCATTGTTGGCTCAGTAGTGCTATGATATTTAGAAGTTGCTTGGCCTGATCCATGCAATTACACTGTTTCTTACAAAGAATACTTACTGCATCTTTAGTATTGAAACACACTGAAGGTCTATGTATGTACATCAGCAGTACACCTTCATCAGTAAGAATGCATCTGATACTGGCAGTATGAATTTCACAGCGTTGAACAGGCAATGCTTTTCCATACGTTTACATCAGCCTCTCTATCTTGAGTAAACCGTTGCAGTAAATGTACTACTATGTAAATCACATACTAAATGTAACACTACTTTTATCTTGAGCATGCTAGTGTATTGTAGTTAATTTATGTACTTCTCTTAATTAATGTATACTCACTAGTGTTAAAAGCTTTCTACAACTGTCATCATGTGCCTTCAGCATTTATATTGACTAACGGCACAGTACCAGTTGTGGTGTGGTGTAGGGCATCGGTAGGTAAGGCCATGCAACTACTAAGTGTGGTACGCTGCGTGCAGCTGCAATCAGGGGATGTGTACGCTTTGGTGCATATGGCCCTCAGTTTTGCTGTTGGATCTCCACTGAGCATGCAGTACCTGGTCAGGTGGGTGGGGATGTCTTGTAGTACATTTAGACAATTGTTTGTTTTTCTGTCACCTGCTGCTGGATGTCTGTCATTGGTTGTGTTGACTTGGTCCTCCCATACTTGCATGTGTGTGTGGTGTGTGTGTGTGTGTGTGTGTGTGATGCTGGGGTGAATTCAGAGTTAGGGTTTTCAACCCTAACAGCGAATTTCTCACTTTTGTCGCTGTGGAACAACCCTAACTAATGCATTAAACGGAGTTTTTGCCTCTAATTTCACTTTTTTGAGAATGATAACAGAAATAGTGAATGATTGCGGCGGTAGAGTGTGGGCCCTTTTGGGCTCTACACTCCTTACCACATGATGTCTTGTGGCATAGTAACAGGAAGAACAATACAAACAGAAGCCAGCAGTGGCGACATGGTAACGCAAGCGCCAATGAGAACAGAAAGGTAATGCATACAGGTATAGATAGGAACGGTTCACAGTATTATGTTGTCACATAGTAACATGGTGCTCAGAACGGAAATGCTAAAATGGCATTTGTGGCGAAGTGAAACAGAAGAGAAAGAGTATTGTAGATACAAATGAAAATAACAGAAGCCAGCGCAGAGTAAGCGCAGCGATAAAGATGGTGGCGTGAGCGTCAAGGTAAGTGAAATAGACGCAGGACATAGCGGAAAGGGTAGCGGTAACAGTAATATAAACACACAGGCTGGTTCCCAAAAGCTGAATAGAGGAAGACAGTGAGCAAAGTATGTATGTATATAATGTAAATGGGAGCAGAAAATGATAATTTGGAATACTACAATATATTCTGTGACCGATTTGGCGTGAAAAAATTTAAAGTCATATGATTTATGACTGTCCTGCTGGTTATATCCCCAGCAGGGCTAAGAATTTTCTGACTAAAGTCCGTATCTCGCACTCATTTTGTGATAATGGCCCTGAAAGGCGGCAAACGCCAGAATGTTATCCTATGGGAAAGAGAAGTTCATAACTTTCTTCCAATATTTTTTCACCAAACCACTGAAAGGCACATCTGTGGGCTGTTGCTATCTTCCTCAAATTTCAGGAAAAAAGATCAAACTGTTATTTTGCAGCAGGTGCCAAAGGATTCCGTGCGTTGTGTCCGAATGTTATCCTATCGGAAAACCGTCAACTTTGAGTGCTGTAACTTTGCTGCTGTGTAATATTTTTCTTCAATACAACACCGAGCGCCACATCCGTGAGGTGTTGGCTGCGCTCCCTCCAAATTTCCAGCCCAAAAACTCCCAACCAGTTTGCGGTGCAGTGCCAAAGGTTGCCGTCTTTTCCCCAGACTAAACAAATCTGACTGTCATGGACGGTATGGGCTGCACGCCCATTGGCTGTAGCTCTGCACCATCGGGTGTGCAGCCCCACCGACAGTCAGTCGGCGGGCGCAAGGGCGGCAGGCAGGTGGGATGCTGCCGCTCGCCAGCCGCGGGGGGAGCGGGTGGAGGGGCTTCGTGGGTGGGTGGGGGACACTAGACACCAGGGAGATGTTTGGGGGTTGTGTTGTGACATTCTGCCCGCGATCGGCTTTACGGGTCCACTGGACCACCAGGGAGTTATTCAGGTTGGGGAGGGTTACATTCTGCCCGCGATCGGGCACTGGGGTCATACAGGTTCTGCCCACGATTGGGCACTGGGGGTCATACAGGTTCTGCCCCGATCGGGCTGTGGAGATGTGGGGGCGTACATGTGTCTGTCTGCCCGCGATCGGGCTGTGGGAGATGTGTGTGGGGGGTCATGTACGGTACTGCCCGCGATCAGGCTGTGGGAGATGTGTGGGGGTTTCATAACTGTGATGCCCGCGATCGGGCTGGTGGGGGCACAGGGACCGAGTTGGGGCCAGCCAGGGTGGCAGCTGCTGTGTTGGGCCCTGCAATACAGCAGCTCACCTGTGGGTGGCCCTCAACTTGATCCTTTTTGGCTCAAGGTTGTGCAGGCGAGGTTGGTTGCGTGATGCACAACTCTGCACAACCCGATTGAATATCAGGTTGCGCAGGTTATGCATGGTTCCTCCCCCTCCTGTTGAGCATGCATTCATTTGCATTGCTCTTTTGCGCAACCTGTTGCCAGTGGAGCAACTGCCTCCTGCTGAATATCGCAGAATGGCGCAATGTAGGACTTGCGCATGCGCAACCCTGTTGCGCATGGAGCAACCCTTTTGAATATCTGGGCCTTAAAGTGCAAAATAAGAAGCTTCAACACCACCACGCTTCCAGCCTTGGTGCTTCGGGGCACTAACTCCCCTTCATCAGTAGGTGTGACTAAGCTAGAAATCTTGTGATTTAAATACATTGTGATACAGGTACCATTAATTATATGCAATAGAATTTAAAGTGACATTCAGTGCATTCAGTGTAACCAGACCTGCAATTGTGAGTGCTAGCCCACTCAGGTCAACTCTCCTTAGTGATGAAGCACATTATTAAATGGAAAGTTCCTTTTTGTGTGCTATCATCACTGTAGAGCTGGGTGGGCAGTAATCAACACTCTGGGTGCTATAAGGGCACTCGGCCTGTGGCCGCATGTCTCACAATGCACCTGAGGTGATGATTAATCCCCAATAACTGCACACCTTGTTGTGGTTATTGCTTACTTAATGCACACCCTGTCATGGAATTCTGCCTTTTAGTAAATACTGCTTACTAGCACTGTAGTAGATGGACATCTAGAATACCCATAGTGAGCATACCAGAGAAAGAGACATAAATATACACTCACAGACTGAATAGGTGTTTACCCCAACAACTTGCATAATGAAGAAAACAAAGGACAACACTCAAGAGTAAATGTAATGCAAAAATTTACTTACACAAATTGTATATAAAGTAGCCAGAACCAAAAGTTTTAATCTGACATGATACCATAGCACCAGGCCCCAGTGCCTCGCATCATATGTGTGATGCTTCATCAAGGAGTCTGTCTACAAGGAGTACAGCCTTCAGTTTAAAGCAACTGTTTAAAGGTACAGACTTCTAAATACAAATGAATGCAAAACTACATTGAAGGCATATTTATTTTTTTTATTTATTTTAGTCTTTGGTAACTAGGCAATGATAACTAAGCACAAGTGTCTGTTTTCAGGGGTGACCTGGGAGCACTGGGCAATTAAGTGACTTGCTCAGAGTCACATAGTATACAAGTAGAGGTTGTGAGACTCAAACCATGGTCTGGTCTGCTGGATGTACCAAGCTAGTTCACAGCTCATTACTCTAACCTCTAGGCTATACTGCCAGCTAGTAGCACATTGGTTCAGAGACCGTAAATGGTCATAGAAATTAAATTTAAAACAATACAACATTTTAACCCCTAATTCCCAAACAAAAAGGTGAAATGGGACAAACTTTAGCATTACGCATACCTGACAACAAACTGAACCCTATGACACAAAACAAAGATGAACAGTAGCTGCTATAATAATTGGAGTATTAGCAAGCAGGTACATAAAGGAAAAAGTGAGGGAAAGGAAAAGGTGGAAGAGGAAGGCAAGATAGTGGGATGAGGGGCTAGACAGAGGGGGAAGCAAGGGGGATTTTAGAAGAATGAAAGAAAACAAAACACAGAGATATACTAGGCTCATTCATAAAGAACACTGCAAATGTTTAAATCCATATATAGTAAGACATAATTTCCTCAATTCAGATGCAATCTGAAGATAAAAGTGGAAACAAAATTCCTCACAGCATTTGCCAGGGCCAATGGTTCCTGAAATGAAAAGAAATTTAAAGTGAAGGATTAAATGAAGGGCAAGACGTCTATGCAGTCATTAAGTCCTAATGGATGTAAAGCCCGGAGGGTGAAAATCTGTTAGGATTGCCATAGTAACAGCTTCCTCTGATGGTCACTGCCATGCAGGTGTTTCGAGATTCGTTCAAGCCCAATAAACTGATATTAGTTTTAGTCACTCTTGTGGTACTCGCAAAATGTGCATCCTGTGGTGTATTTGGGCTAACTTTATTAATGGAACATACATGTTCCTGGACCCTCTCCTTTGATGCCCAAATGATGCACCCAATGTAAATTTTAGGGCAAGGGAAAATGAGAACGTACAGTATACTTCAAAAGCTGTACTACAGTTGATAAAATATTTTAAAGTAACTGAAAAGAAAAATATAGGATGCTGAAAAATGTTGTCTTGCATACATAAACAGTATGCCATACAGTGATTACAACAAAATGATCCCATGGGTTGTAATGGAAGCCAATCAGGATGTTTCTGATTCATGGATTTTATGTACAGACTACTAGTGACAACATCGCCAATATCACTACCTCTCCTCTGTGAAATTCTTGTACAATCACCCACTGCCTTTCTTAGATCCTTATCTGCATCTAGTACAGGCCAGTAGCTTCTCACAATTGTTGCAATTTCAGGAGCTAGTCTGTTGAACTCAGTGCCACATTTACTGGTTGATTGAAAGATGGAACCAGGGTAAGAAGATCTATATAATTCTGATGTGTAGCTTTATTTAAATCCTCCTCCTTAAGAACAGCTTCACTATACCACTGGCTAGGAATCTGTTTTTAAGTTGCTCTGCTTGTATTTCAATATTGTTGTGATTGCAGCATTTGTGCTTCTAGGGGCCAAACTGGCCAAAGAGAATACTATACCTCAGACAGTATTTATGGCACTAGAGGGTTTCAATAAAGTATAGCCAGAGGTACTCTTACTAAAAGTTTCAGACTGCACCTTTTGCCCATCCATACCACAAAAATGTAAATTAAAAAAGCATATCATGTTGGCAAGCACTCATACGCAAAACTTAGGACAATTTCATTGTCATTCATGAAATTAACAAATGAGGAGGCTGAAAGGAGCTTACCATGCCAGAGAATTATAATGATGTCTATATATGAGCCCCACATATATATATATATATATATATGGAGATATTAGTTTCTGCATTGGTTGAACACAATGACCTCCGCCCACCAAGCCAGAAACAAGTTTGTGTAGGAGGGGTCTACCATTGTCCCCATGGCAGTTTCTCTGGTTTGTAAGTAAAATTTGTGATCAAAGATAAAATAGTTGCTGGTCAAAATGAGTCTTGTAGCCTCTGGGATAAATTTTGAGGGAAAACCTTTGGCCTCCAGACAGTGTGACAGATGATGATAGAGGTCCATAGGTCCCACATCATGATGCATACTAGTATACAAACTAGTGAAGTCTATAGTGAGCCTGACAAATTATGAGGACCATGTCAACCTCTCCATTTTGGACAAAATGTCCATAGAGGTCCTAATATTGAATAGTTGAATGGCAACCAACTGCTTCTAAATATGATCCACAAAAGTGATTTTTGTTGGTCAAGAATCCTTGTTCAGATATAATTGGCTAACTGGGTGGGGGATTGACCTGGTCCTAATGAATTTTGGGTGGATGTAGATAGTTGGGATAGTAGGAATATCCACCATCACAAAAGAAAGTTCAGATTTTACAATATATCATTTGTTATATGACTCCAAAAGCAAGGAATCAATAAGTGCTTTGAGACATAAAGTGCAATCTTCTTAAAGTGTTCGATAACTCTTGACATCATCTAATTGTCTGCATATTTTTGCTTTGTATTGTCCCTCACTGAAAATGATGAGTTTTCCTCCTTTATTAGCTCCTTTAATCCCCACACTTTCCATATTTTTCAGCTCATCCAATGCTTTCCATTTTTCTCGAGTTATGTTATAGGAATAATATTTCCATTTAGACTTCAACAGTTCTTCAAATGATTGCAAGGCCAGATTTTGGTAAATCTGAAGTACAGATAAGCTTGCTGCAGATGAATTAAATGTTCATTTTGACCTAAAATGAGTTGCTCTAGGCAACATATTAATAATCTGTTGGGAAACATAATATGAAGCCACTGAAGGCAGTTCAAAAGAAATAGGTGATGAAACATTGGCTCATAATTCTTCCAAGAATTCTTTTTCTGTTTGAATATCAATGCTAAAATCAAAAATGTCATCCACATTTCCATAACCCATGTGGCCTGCTGATCTGGTGAAAAACTTTTTTTAATTAAGCTTTCTAGAAAAGCACTTAAGGTCAACACGTATCCGAAACATGTCTACAGCAGGGTCAGGAACAAAGGTCAGTCCTTCCTCCAGTACTTCAATCTGGCTTTTGATGAGAACATTGGTGAGAACTGCATCAGGCAGATTAATTTCCAAAGAGCACGGCAAGAAAAAGTCCACAAAGTGGTGGGTTAGGAGGTGCAAAAAAATGTGCAGGTCCTGGCACTGACTTGATACCAAAAGTACCTATGAAGAAAGGAAGCGGTTGCATAGCCGGCATCATCTTTGCAGGTTTTTGGGCATCCTTGAGGCAGTCTGTAAGGGTACCACAAATCTGTGGTCAGAGTCAGAAAAAGGAAATATCATTAAACAGTTATGCTAACCTTTCACTGTTCATTTAGCCCCACAGAACCCAACCATTAAAATTCAGCCCATAAATCATTGTCCATCAGAAACTCAGCATAGGACACCCACTGTTCTGAGGAGCTTGATGGACTGAACTCTGCTGCAACTTTCTTGGCCCAGTGACTTCCATGCTATGCTGAAAAGTAGAACAGTTTTGTTTCATAAAAGATCTGCAGATGTGGTGGTGCTAACAGAGAATGTATGATCCCAGCTCCCATAGTTGATCATGAATGTATACATCATGATTTTGTCATGCACACTACTCTGGGAGCAAACAGACCTTTCTTATGCTGAAGCACTTGTGCTCATGTCACCGTTAGACGATAGTCCCAAACCCCAATTGCTGCTGTAATCAGGAGTAGAGTATGCATGCTGTTGAATGAGGATCCAGCTTTCTGAAGGGGGCTGGCAGGAGCATGAAGCACAAAATACAAAATAAAAAGTATTTCAATTTAAACACAAAGAAGAATAAAAGTTTATGCTAATTAACCTAATGGTAATTTCATTTACTAACGTGGCAGCAGATCCATTCCAGTAAGATGTTGTTTTATAAATGTGTATTGACTTGAGGTAAAATGATGAGAAACAACATTTTAAACTTTTTGTCAGGCAGTTTTCCCTGCAGGTGGAAGTTTCCTTAACATACATAGGTGTCAGAGTATGTATCAACCCCCCCCCCCCAAAAAAAAGAGGTCTGGTTGTCTGGGGATTTGCACAGAAAGAGGTAAGGAGGATGTTGCACAGAGATGGGGACAAAATATGGTATGATACTTTGTTATTCCAAAATATCTTGTAAATAAATATATTTGATGTCAGAAAGCATATACTGTATATATATATATATATATATATATATATATATATATATATATATATATATTATATACACAATTATAGTGACACGGTAGTGCCACTATAGTCAGGGGTTGAGGAGCCATTTACATGTTAAACCCAAAATTTTGCACCTTAATAACTTTGCAACCATTTGATGGATTTGCCTGAAATTTGGAATACACAATCAAGACACATATGCTTTGGGATCTGCCAAGTTTTGTACCGGTCGCATATACAGCTGCGGAGTTATTAAGTGTGATCTGAGTGCACATTTATGCTTTTCTGGAATTTTATTGTCGTCTCTACAGGTTGCAAGGTTTGCATGACCAGTCCGAAATCTTCAGGGAATGTGCAGCCGGGGTCTCCGCTGCGCCTTTTGAAGATTTTGTGAAAAAATATTAAACAGTTCAAAAGTTATTCAAAAAACAATTTCCCATTATAAGTCAATGGGAAAAGTTAACAAAAAGTTCTACAGTGTCGCAAATGCAGTTTTTACTTTCACAAATAGCCCTTTTATTGTCTCAAATCTGCCATTTTGTTTTCAGTTAGGGATCAGAAAAATGCTTGCCAATTAAAATTGGGACCCTTTAGCAACCTAATCCTTTCTGTATTCACCTAGTTGGACTCTGAGGATGCTAGCTATGTCTTTATTTTGGGGTAAAACACCCCAGAAATATGTTTTTCAAATTTCTGGAAAAAGTACTTTCACAAAGGACTGTCGCACTTGTGACACTGTCGAATGAATTTGCGAAAGCTTTTGCAAACTTTGACAGTACTTTTCTAGGCTGTGGGAAAATGACAGCAATTCTTTGGCACCCTCCTGCAAAAGAACGGTTTGGTGTTTTGGCCTGCAATTTGGAAGGAATACAGCCAACATCTCACAGATGTGCTCTTCCATGTTTCATTGAAAAAATATTACATGGCGGCAAAGTTACGGCACTCCAAAGTTTACACTTTTTCTCATAGGATAACATTATGGCATCCAACGCATTACAGGAATCCTTTGGCTCCCTGCTACAAAATAATGGTTTGGTCTTTTGGGCTGAAATATGGAGAGAACACAGCCAACATCACACAGATGTGCCTTTTTGTGGTTTGGTGAAAAAATATTACAGGGAGACAAAGTTATGGTACTCTGAACTTCTCTTTTTTTCCTATAGGATAACATTACGGCGTTTGCCGCACCTTTCAGGGCCCGTATCTCGGAAAAGGTGCGAGATACAGACTTTTCATCAGAAAAATACTTAGCCCCCTAACAAGGGCTAAGTACAAAACTAGCCAGGAAAGTCATAAATCATATGACTTTTTAATTTTTTTTCTACGTCATACGGTTCCTGAGATATAAGCAATTTAGTATTCCAACTCCTCATTTTCTGCTCCGAGAACCATTATTATGCATACATTCTTTGTACTCACTGTGTTTCTTTATGCAGCTTTTGGGAAAAACCAGCTTGTGTGCCTACGTTACTGTTACTGTTACCGTTTTCACTTGCGGTTCCGTTCCCGTTTCACTTATCGTTCTCGTCTATGCCACCATGTGCGTTACCCTTTGTGTTTTCATTTGCACTTGCTTTTGCATTGTTTTTAACATTTCTGTCTACACTACTGTTTCTCTTTCTGTTTCACTTTGTGTCACCATGTGCATTACTATTTGCATTTGCGGGCACAATGTTACTATGTGACAAGACATCATGTGGCGGGAGTGCAGGGACCTTTGGGCCCCGTGCTCCCGCCGCTGCATTACATTCACTATTTCTCATTATCATTCTCAAAAATAAGGCAAATTAGAGGCAAAAAACTCCATTTATTGCATTAGTTAGGGTTGTTGCACACCGACGAAAAGCGAGAAATTCAGTGTTAGTGTTGAGCCTTGGACCCCCTGCCACACCCCCAACTGGCATTGGTGCCATTAGGTTGTCAGTCCTAACTCCTCACCCCATTCTCCTCACACCTCTGATTCTTTACACATGTGATGGGGTGAGTAATTATGGTCACAACTCCTAATGCGCACCCCAATGCTGGTTGGGGTGTGGCAGGGGGTCTGCGGGCACTTTCAACCCTAGCCTACCGAATTTCTCACTTTTGTCGGTGTGGAACAACCCTAACTAATGCATTAAATGGAGTTTTTGCCTCTAATTTCCCTTCTTTTGAGAATGATAACGGAAGTCAGTGAATGTAATGCAGCGGAGGGAGTACGGGCCCAATGTGGTGGCGGAAGCACGGGCCCGCTCCCACCACATGATGTCTTGTGGCATACTAACAGGGACAGCAACGCAAACAGAAATGATAACAGTGGCGCACATGGTAACACAAGCGTGAATGAGAACAGAAAGGGTAATGCACATGGTTCTCAAAGGAAGTGGCAGTGAAGGTTCAAGAGAAAAAGAAAGCATTCAGGAAGTACAAGGAATCGCAGAAGGAGCAGGACAGAGAACTGTATCAGTTAAAGCAAAAGGAGGCTGGAAGGCAGTCAGAACAGCAAAGGCCCAAACTGAGGAAAAGATAGCCAACTCAGTTAAGAAGGGGATAAAACCTTTTATAGGTACATCAGGGAGCAAAGGGAAGACCAAGGAGGGATAGTGAGGCTTAATAAAGGGAGGAGGGTGGGCAGAGGGAGACTGTGAAAAGGCAGAGATACTAAACAAATATTTTGCTCAGTATTTACAAATGAAGAGGGAGGTACATAAAACAAATAGTAGTAACACTCTGGATACAGAAGTTGATACCAGCCCATTTACAGAAGAAAGGGTTCTAAAGAACTCTTAAAACTGAAGGTGGACAAAGCAATGGGGCCTGATGGGATTCATCCCAGAATTCTAAAAAGAGCTAACAGAACTAGTGACACCACTGACTACCCTTTTAACAAATCATGGGATGATGGGGTGGTACCGAGGACTGGAGGAGGGCAGATGTGATTCCCCTTCACAAAAGTGGGAGCAAGGCAGAAGCAGGAAACTACAGGCCTGTTAGTTTAACCTCAGTGATAGGAAAATGATGGAATCACTTCTGAAGGAAAGAATTGTCAAGTATCTAGAGGCCAGAGGCACAGGACCCTAGGCAGCATGGATTCACAGTGGGAAGGTCATGCCAGACAAATCTGATTGATTTCTTTGACTGGGTGACAAGTAGTAGATCAGGGAGGGCTGAGGACATGGCCTACCTAAACTTTAGCAAGGCATTTGACACAGTCCCACACAAAAGATTAATATACAAGTTAGCCAGCCTGGGAGTGGGTCCCAAGATGACAGCCTGGGTAAAAATTGGCTGGAGAATAGGACACAGAGAGTAATAGTAAATGGAGTCCACTTAGAAGAAAGGAGGGTTACTAGTGGGGTACATGGTTCAGTAGGACCGGTCCCCTCAATGTCTTTATAAGCAACATATGGGAAGGACTGAAGGAAAAGTACGCCCTTTGCAGACGACACTAAGATCTGCAACAAAGTTGATGCACAGGGTGGGGTGGAAAGGATGAGAAGGGACTTGGCAAGGTTAGAAGAATGGTCAAATGTATGGCATGCGATTCAATGCTAAGAGGTGCAAGGAATGCACCTGGGAAACAAAAACCAGGGAAGAGTACACAATGGGGATGAGATACTAACAACAACAAAAATGGAAAGGGACCTGGGGTAGTCATATCAGATGACCTAAAGGTGGAAAGCAATGTGAGAGGGCAGCAATGAGGGCTGGGGGTTACTGGGATGCATAGAGAGAGGCATCACCAGTAGAAAACAGGAAGTTATTATCCCTCTGTACAGACAGCTGGTGAGACCCCATCTGGAGTACTGTGTGCAGTTCTGGAGACCCAATCTCCGCAAAGACATAGACAGGATGGAAGCTGTCCAGAGGAGAGCAACTAAAATGGTTCAGGGTCTGCACCGGAAGACATATGAAGAGAGACTTAAGGAGCTTAATATGTATAGCCTCGAGGAAAGGAGGGAGAGGGGGGACATGATAGAAACTTTCAAGTACCTCAAGGGAATCAACAAAGTCCAAGAGGGTAGCATCTTTCAAAAAAAGAGGTGTGCAAGAACAAGAGGGCACAATTTGAAAATGGGGGCGGCTCAGAGGTAATTTAAGGAAGTATTTTTTCACAGAGAGGGTTGTGGATGCATGGAACAGCCTTCCAGAGGAGGTTGTGGAGTCAAAATCAGTGGTGGAATTCAAGCATGCATGGGACAGTCATAAAGAATTCTGGGGGTGGGGTAAGAAGAAGTAGGCTGCTGGTTAACTAGGATCTGAAGCTTATCCAGTAGGTAGGGAAATGGGCAGACTGGGTGGGCCAAGCGGTCCCTTATCTGCCGTCAAATTCTATGTTTCTATGTTATGTTTCTATGGTGGCGTGAGCGGGAGCGGTCTTGCGTGATGTTGTCACATAGTAACATGGTGCCTGCAAACAGAAATGTCAGTGGGCATGGTGACGTAAAGTGAAACAGAAAGATAAACAGTACTGTAGACAGAAATGGCAAAAAATAACAGAAACGCAAGTGCAAATGAAAACGCAAGGATAACGCACATGGTGGCGCAGACGTCAATGGTAAGTGAAACGGGTATGGAACCGCAAGCTGAAAGGGCAACAGTAACAGTAATGTAACTGCACAGGCTGGTTTTCCCAAAACCTGCATAGAGAAAGACAGTGAGTACAAATAATGTATGCATAATAATGAGCATCGGCGAAGAAAATGAGAACTTGGAATACTAAATACGTTATATCTCAGGAACCGTACGACGTAGAAAAAAAATTTAAAAGTCATATTATTTACAACTGTCCTGGCTAATTTGGTACTTAGCCCCTGCTAGGGGGCTAAGAATTTTTCCGACGAAAAGTCCGTATCTCGCACCGTTTCCAGATACGGGCCCTGGAAAAGGCTCGGTAACGCCATAATGTTATCCTATGGGAAAAAGAAAGTCTGAGCACCATAACTTTGCCTCCCTATAATATTTTCTCACCAAACCACTGAAAGGCACATGTGGGCTGTTGGCTGTCTTCCTCCAAATTTCAGGAAAAAGACCAAACCGTTATTTTGCAGCAGGGATCCAAAGGATTTCTGTAATGTGTCTAGCGCCGTAATGTTATCCTAAGGAAAACTGTCAACTTTGGAGTGCCGTAACTTTGTGGCCGTAATATTTTTCACCAAACCACTGAAAGGCACATCTGTGGGCTGTTGGCTGTCTTCCTCAAATTTCAGGAAAAAAGACCAAACCGTTATTTTGCAGCAGGGTGCCAAAGGATTTCTGTAATCGTCGAGTGCCGTAATGTTATCCTATGGTAAAACCATCAACTTTGGAGTGCCATAACTTTGCCGCGAGTGTAATATTTTTCAATACTACACTGAAAGGCACATCTGTGAGATGTCGACTCCGTTCCCTCAAATTTCAGCCCAAAACTCCCAGCAGTTCTTTTGCAGCGCAGTGCCAAAGAAATCGCTGTCACTTTCCAGAATGGAAAACTACTGTGCAATTTGTAAGCTTTCACAAAAAGTTTGACACTTTCATGAGCATAAGTAATTTATGAAAAGTACTTTTCCAGAAATTTGAAAAACATATTTCTGGGGTGTTTTACCACAAAATAAAGACATGGCAAGCATCCTC
Source organism: Neoceratodus forsteri (assembly GCA_016271365.2). Classification (NCBI taxonomy): domain Eukaryota; kingdom Metazoa; phylum Chordata; order Ceratodontiformes; family Ceratodontidae; genus Neoceratodus; species Neoceratodus forsteri. The sequence goes on from CM057456.1 coordinate 358,303,683, forward strand.
AGGGTCCGACTAGGTGAATACAAAAATAATTAGGTTGCTAGAGGGCCCAAATTTAAATGCCAACCATTTCTCTGATCACCAACTGAAAACAAAATGGCCGATTTGTGAAAGTAACAAGCCCATTTGCGAAAGTAAAAATGCATTTGCGACACTGTCGAACTTTTTGTTAACTTTTCCCATTGACTTATAATGGGAAACTGTTTTTTGAATAACTTTTGAACCGTTTAATATTTTTTCACGAAATCTTCAAAATGCACATTGAGGACCCTGGCTGCACGTTCCTTGAAGATTTTGGGCCAGTCTCGAAAACCGTACGACCTGTAGGCGCGACCGTAGAATTCCAGAAAAAGCGTAAATGCGCGCACAGATCATGCTTAATAACTCTGCAGCTGTATATCCAACCAGTACGAAACTTGGCAGATCCCAAGGCCTGTGGTTCTTGATCAAGTATTTCAAATTTCATGCAAATCTGTAAAATGGTTGCAAAGTTATTAAGGTGCAAAGTTTTGGGGTTTAACATAGAAATGGCTCCTCAACCCTAATTCATGGTAGCACTACCGTGCTACTATATATATATATATATATATATATATATATATATATATATATATAGTGACTAATGTGATAAGAAAGCAATAAGGAAACAGGGTATGAGCCCTACAGTCCTTAGGAGTGGGGTTTTATCAGCCTAATTCACATTTTGTACTGTCTTATTGTGCTTATAAAAAGGGTTTATGATAAAACCATGTGCACAGCAACAGACTGACAGTTCATTCAATGTTTTATTTAAGCATTATGTTATTTTCTAGGGGCAAATGGTCCCAAAACATGCAAATGTGAAAGTAGAAATACACAGGTGTGCCCACGAATGAATGATAGTTCAATAGAAGGCAGGCTGGCACCATTACTATATTTTTCCCTGTGAGTTAAGCCGAGGGAAAAGTACAAGTGCTAGCCTATGTTAGCCAATTAGAAGCCAGCATTCATTGTACCTATTTTATAAAATAAATCAATCCTTGAGTTCTAAGGGATAGTGAAACATCACAGTTTCTGAGTACACATGTTTTTTTATTGCACGTTCTTATAAATTTTTATGTGTATGATTAGCCTATGTGTTGTGGATATATAGTAATTATCCTCAAGTTTTAGGTGGCCAGGATGAAAAGCAAGACAAAGATTTAACTTACAATGCTCACATTACAGATAAAGAAATGGCAACACAATTTTATTTGTTTTTTTTTTGGGGGTGTATTCCAATTGACCTCAATAATTTTGAATTGTACTTTGGATGACACTCCAAAATAGGAACTTTTGCAATGCTTAGAAATAAGGGATGTTCACTGACTAAAATGTAATTATGTATCTGTTTATATGGTATACTGGTCTGGTTACAAGAATGTTTCCTCACACAATAAAAAAAAAACAAGTTAATGGTTTTCTCTAGTTCGTGAAGATCCATCAACCTCATCCCCTCCCTCCTCGACAACTTTGGTAACCCCAATCTACGAATTTAGGCACCTTGGCCTAATCCTTTACTGCCACCTTAATTTCGATGACCATACCAGCCACATGATCAAGAAAGCCCAACAATGACTCAACATGCTTCATAGATCTAAGCAATATCGCAATAAGGAATCCAAGTCCCTATCCATCTCGAGTTTTCTTCTCCTAGTCTTTGACTATGGTTCTCTAATCTACTTCTCATGCCTCTAACTAAAAAATGTCTCCAGACTTCGTAGTTCCTACCATAATGCTATTCGCTTTGCCTCTGGCCTCCCCAAACTCACACACCATTGTGATCTGTACAGAGTCTCTGGCTGGTCTTCCCTCGAGGCTCGTACTAACTGCAAAAATAGCAACCATCTTCTACAAACTCTATTGCGGACTCCTCCCTAACAGTCTTACGCCCCTTTTCCCCTTAGCCTCCAAACTAAAGACCATGAGACATTTCTTCCATTCTTCCTTTGCAATCCCTTTCTGCTGCACCACCCACTGCCAAAAAACTCTCTCCTACCAAGGATCTAAACTTTTCAACTCCATCCCCCTCGAACTGAAGCTCAGTCCCTCCAGCTATTCCTTTAAACCCAAAATCAGGACTGTTCTCTCCCCCTTCCCTACCTGTAACTGATCCTCATCCTGACTCCTTGCATATAAGGCCTGACTCTCCCTTCTGCATTCCCCACTGTTTCCTACCTCTTCTACCATTCCTCTGACTAGTGGCACTTCTCCCTGAGTACTTCTTTATATTCCATACTCTTTTTTCTAACTAATTTTTGCATTTGGAATGTTATTTTTGGAAACAGTTGTATCTTGTGCCAGCATGGTTTTATCCTCTTTATTGTCCATGTTGTCTCCTATGTGTTTCATGTAACTGGACGCTTGTGTAAACGGGCAGTGATGCTCACATGCCTTTTCAGTATAATCAATAAAATGAAATGAAATGAAGACTGCAGGAACCATGAATGGAAAATAAAAAGTTCTGGCACTATAAGGATGCATCAGGAGGTACTCTTATATAAACAATATTTCATAAATCACAAGATTTATAATGTATTTGTACCAAATCAATGCCTTAAAATCATTTTATATTCAGTGTAAAAAAAACAAAACTTTCCTATCCTGAAAGTGGAACATCACAGTTTTACGAATCTTGCTTGAAAGACTCTTATGATTACATGAGGTTGTCATGTGAAAAGGAAGCATCAACCCTAAATAAACATTGACAATGTATAATTACAATGCAGTAGTGCCCCCTGATTTGTACAGTATTTGTATACTACTCAAGGGTGACACCATGGCAAGACAATTTTATTTTTATAGGGTTCTATCATAGTATCATAGTATCATAGTAAAAGACAGCAGAATAGTCCCAATGGTCTATCGTGTCTGCTTGAAAGCTAGCCCCCTACTAGGAGCTCGCTCCTCCACCCATAAGGTTCAGAGCACTGTACAATATTCATCTATAATGCAAAATATAATTTAACAAGCAGAAAACAAGAGAATTAGATATTAAAATAAAAAGAAAACCCCATAAAATACAAATAAATCTAAAGTTCACACATGAAAACAGAAAGCCTCCTATGACAAATAAGTTTGTAACCCCTTTTTAAATGCCTCTGTTGATGGCGCAGTTTGCAAGTCTGATGAAGGGCATTCCAAATCAATGGCACTACCACTTAAGGTCTGCAAGCAGATTCTCTCAGATTCAGTCATGGGACAGCTAAAGACCCTCCTCAGGGGAGTGAGGTGGCAGCCCAAAGTATAAAAGACTAAGAGGTCTTTTTGGCAGTGGGGCCCAGTTCCTGTAGGGCTTTGAATGTTAAAAACAACCCTGAAAGTGACGACTACTGAATTTGTAGCCAGCGCAGTTCATACAGGCAGGCATGAGATGCTGAGAGAAATGAACTCCAGCAATTAGCTTGATCCCTGCATTCTTGACTAGATGCATGTGGTGTATCATCTTTCTAGCCAAATCTAGGTAAAGAGCCCTAGTGGTTTAAGTAATCTGCTATATACTCAAATCTGGCTGGATGAGACCATTAAGGACCCAGTTGAGCTCTGCTGCAGTCGCGGTGTGAAATCTGTGCTATGCAAATGCCCACTCTCAACTGTGGGCAGTCCCATAATTATATACCCTGCAGGTAGTGGACCATTGAGCTATGGAGTGAAATATGCTGCCTGCTTGGTGTGCATATATCCTGAACTCTACATCTGGGAGGAGGCAGCATTAAAGTCCTCTCTACATGTGTTTAGGGAAATCTGTGTTGTCATGCTAGAGGGGGTCCACAGCCTTGGTGGCAGAACTATGTTGGTGGAATAGGGTGGGCATTTTATGGTAGCGATCCCCACAACCGCATACTGGACACAATCTGTGGCCTACTGTTAGGCCTGGATGTGCCCACACCACTGCTGTACTATCTGTGGGACTTTGCATAATGGCACCAGCCATGGTACTTACTGGAGTTTTTATATAGTGCAGCAAATGCAGCATTGTTGACAGGGACCAGTCACTCTCCTGCACCTGACCCCGGTTCCTGCTCTTATCTTCTAGGGTTCTACACTGTGTGGTTTGTTGGACATCACAGTATCACCCCCATCTCAGTGGATGCAGATCCACAGTTACCAACTTCATTCATGTAGGGCATAGGCCCATTGACATATCTGGTGGGGCCAGTGAATGGGTTATGGGCAGTGATGATAGGCATTCCTTATTCTCTCACACACAACTCAGGCCCATACATGCCTCTTTGCACATGGATAATGTCACAAGGACATCAGGAAGTCCTGGGCAGTGGATACAGTAAAGATCACCTATGTCTGCTAGTGCACAGCCACACGGTGTGAAGAGGTCTTGCACGCTGCCCCAGGTGGGCCACTTGTGGATTGCATCTTGAGAGAGGACATGTATGTAAGAGAACTAAACACGTACATTACTGATATACAGTATAGTATTTAGTTATATGTGTGCATTGATTTCCATCCAATATAAAAATCTTTTGTACCATAGTTCAAAGGTCAGATAATGCTGTTGTACCCATCTGTGGTGCAATAACTTTTTTAATTAGAATGTTAACCATTTTGCTTTCATTTTCCAAACACATAGAACTCTGTCCCTCCCAACACAAAATCTTCTGCTGTTTCATCATTTTATATAATAGAAATCCATCCCTCAACTGAGTGGAGTTCAGCAGCTATGAAAGAGTGTATCTTAAAATATTCAACAAAGATTTTTTTGGGATGAATAAAACAACTATTTTGAAATTTTAATTTCAAACCATATGCTGTACAAAATAACACTTGGGCAACAATGCACAACTCTGCCATGTTTCGATCTTAGGGTTATAATCACATCATTGTCCTTTCAAGTTTTACCCTCAAGGTCCCTATGATGTCCTCAGAAAATCCCTGTGGAAGCACAGCCTTGTTGTGCATGGCTGCCAATGCATTTTTCTGTATATAATGTATGCTAGAATGCTGTTCACATCATTTCCTAAGGTTGTTATACCATCAATGTGATGTAGTAATGTTGTTAACCTATCAATGCTACGTCACATCGAAAGGTTAACAGCGGGGATCGGTCTGCGCATGTGCGCACCTTTCACTCGGGAACCAACAGATGCACGCAGCAGTAAGGGAAAGGACTGAATGGCCATGGCAGTGACTCCATTTTGAAAAGTAAGGAGCTGTTTTCCCTTTTTCTTGGGACCATACACTATAAAAAATAATGTATGGTCCTTCTATCAGCAACCGGTTACTGTTAACCGTCTCGAGGTTGCAAGGATTTCACAAATTTCTCAAAGCTAACACATGTCACAAGATGGACACTGCATTTTTTTTGATTAGCACAGACATCACAGGTAGAAACATAGAAACATAGACTTTGACAGCCGATGAGGACTGCTTGGCCCACCCAGTCATCCCATTTCCCTAACTATTGTATAAACTGCAGATCCTAGTTAACCAACAGCCTACTTCCCCTTGCCCCCCACTATAATTGTTTTATGTCTGTCCCATGCATTCTTGAATGCTCCCACTGTTTTTGACCCCAAGACCTCCTCAGGAAGGCCATTCCATGTGTCCACCACTCTCTCTGTGAAAAAAATATTTCCTCATCTTGCCCCTGCGTCATCCCTCCTCTGTCTTTAAATTGTGCCCCCTTGCTCTTGCACATCTCTTTTTCTGAAAGAAGCTACCCTCTTGGACTTTGTTGATTCCCTAGAGGTACTTGAAAGTTTCTATCATGTCCCCCCTCTCCCTCCTTTCCTTTAGGGGATACATATTAAGCTTCTTTAGTCTCTCTTTGTATGGTTTCTGGTGCAGACCCTGCACCATTTTAGTTGCCCTCCTCTGGACTGCCTCCATTCTGTCTACAGTATGTCCTTGCAGAGATGGGGTCTCCAGAACTGCACACAATACTCCAGATGGGGTCTCACCAACTGTCTGTACAGAGAGATGACAACTTCCTGTTTGCTACTGGTGATGCCTCTTCCTATGCATCCCAGTATCCCCCAGCCCTCCTTACTGCCTTCTCACATTGCCTGCCTTCCATTAGGTCAACTGATATGACTACCCTCAAGTCCCTTTCCATTTTTGTTGTTGTTAGTACCCCCCCCCACACACTGTGTACTCTTCCCGGGTTTTTGTTTCCCAGTTGCATTACTTTGCACGTCTTTGCATTGACTCTAAGCTGTCATACTTTTGACTATGCCTGCAACCTTGCCAAGTCCCTTCTCATATTTTCCACCCCCCCTTATGTATCAACCCTGTTGCAGATCTTTGTGTCATTTGCAAGGAGGCATACTTTTCCTTCCAGTCCCTCTGCAATGTCACTTATAAAGACGTTAAAGAGGATTGGCCCCTGTACTGAACCCTGCGGCACCCCACTAGTAACCCCCCTTTCTTCGGAGTGGACTCCATTTACTATTACCTTCTGCATCCTGTTGTCCAGCCAATTTTTTTACCCAGGCTATCACCCTGGGATCCACTCCCAGGCTGACTAACTTATTTATTAATCTTTTGTTTGGGACTGTGTCAAATGTCTTGCTAAAGTCTAGGTAGGCCATGTCGACAGCCCCTCTCTTGTCTACTACTTTGGTCACCCAATCAAAGAAATCTATTATATTTGTCTGACATGACCTTTCCACTGTGAATCCATGCTGCCTTGGGTCCTGTGCAGAAGTGATTCCATCATTTTCCCTACACTGAGGTAAACTAACAGATCTATATTTTCCTGCCTCTGCCTTTGCTCCCACTTTTGTGAAAGGGAATCACATCCACCTTCCTCCAGTCCTCAGGTAACACACCATCCTCCCATGATTTGTTAAAAAGGGTTGTCATCAGTGGTGTCACTACTTCTCCCCTTAGTTCTTTTAGAATTCTGGGGTGAATCCCATCAGGCCCCATTGCCTTGTCTACCTTGAGTTTTAGGAGTTCTTTCAGGACCCTTTCTTCTGTGAATGGACCGGTATCAACCCCCCTATCCAGAGTGCTTTTTTTATTTGGTTTAGGTATGTCCCCCTCTTCTTCTTTCATGAATACTGAACAAACGATTTATTCAGTATCTCTGCCTTTTCACTGTCACCCCTCTCCATCCCTCCCTTTATTAAGCTTCACTATCCTCCCTTGGTTTTTCTTTTGCTCACTAATGTACCTATAAAGGTTTTATCCCCTTCTTAACTGAGTTGGATATATTTTCCTCACTTTGGGCCTTTGCTATTCTGACTGCCTTCCCCTCTTCCTTCTGCTTTAATTGATAGAGTTCTCTGTCCTGCCCCTTCTGTGATTCTTTATACTTTCTGAATGCTATCTTTTTCTCCCTAACCTTCCCCGCCACCTCTTTTCAAAACGATAGTGTTTTTTTCTTTCTTCATTTTGTTTTATTTGCTTCACACAAAGGCTATTTGTCTCTGTGATGGCAGATTTGATTTTCCCCCATTGTTCTTCCACCCTTCCTTCCTCCCCTTTTGCTAGTGCATTCCTTAGGCACTTTTCCATTCTGCCAAAGTCAGCCCTCAGAAAGTCCAGTACCCTTGCTTTTGAATGACTTGACTCAATGGCTGTGTTTATTGTGAACCACACTGTCTGGTGGTCACTTGTTCCAAGATGTCTATCCACTTCTAAATCCAAGATCTTCTCACTGTCCTTGTTTGAGAGTACCAGGTCTAAGACTGCTCTCTCCTGAGTGGGTTCCAGCACTAGCTGCCTGAGGCATGCCCCCCATGGTTCATTGAGAATGACACTGCTCTTGGATGTGGCAGCAGCAAATGTGCTTCAGTTAACATTTGGCATATACAGGTCCCCCATCAACAATATCTCCCCTTTTTCTGCCATTCTAAGGATGCCTTCTATTATTTCCTTGTCCATTTCCTCTCCCTGAGATGGGGGTCTGTATACAACCCCTGTGTGGATTGTGGTGCTATTTCCTGTCTCCAAGACAACCCACGGTGCCTCCTCTCCTCCCTGTTTACCCTTTAGTTCTATTGCTTTGATCCTTCCCTTACATAGAGAGCTCCTTCTCCTCCTCTTTTATCCCCCATCACTCCTGTAGATTGTGTTCCTTGGTATGTTGACATCCCAGTCATGATTCTCTGTGTACCAATTTTCTGTGACTGCCACATATCCAGGTGTCCTCTTCCATCAAGGCCAATCGTTCAGAAGCTTGTTACCTAGACTATGGGCATTGGTACTCATTGCCCTCCATTTCTTGATGGCCTTACCACTTTAGCCCCATCCCTGTACTTACTGCCTTTGTTTTTTCTCCATTTACCTCCATTTACCTCCATTTACCCCTGCCCTATCCCCTACTGACCTGTCTACCTTGGTGTGAACCTCTAACTACCCTATTTTGTTGGGGAGGCCTGAATTCTACTCTTTTCAGTGCCCCTTGGCTAGTTTAAAACGTGAAAATGAAACATTTAAACCTATCACCTAGGATCCTGGTTCCCCTCCTGGACAGATGCAGACCATCATGCCAGTATATATAGGCCTGTACTCCTACAGGTGGACCCCCAGTCCCCAATAAAGCCAAAACCTTTTGCTTCACATCAGTTTTTCAACCATTCATTGAAGCTCAGGGTGTGGAGTAGCCTAGTCTCACCCATGCCATAGACAGGCATCACCCCCTAGAAGGTTACCATACATACTACTTGTCTAAGGCCCTCCCCAACTCCAAAAACTCCTCCAGCACAGCTCTGATCCTATTCCAGCTAGGTCATTTGTCCCTAGGTGGACAATGACATACAGCTCCTTCTCCCATGCAGCTACTCCCATGATCCTGAGGATTTGCTTCCTGTCCTCCATGATATGGCACCAGGCAGGCACGTTACTTCCCTTTCCCCTCCCTCTCCCAGTTCCACCCCCCTAACAATTGATTCCCCCACCAGGATTTGTTTCTGTCCCCTGTGGGATCCCATGCCACCCCTCTGTGGGTCTTCTTTGTGGAGGTTCCCAGCATACTTCTTGGTTTCCACTGTGGGTGTCTCCATAGAGGAACAACGCTCCACCAGAAAGGCATATGAATTGCAGAGAGGTACAACTGGAGGGATGCACCTCTATTCTACCACCCTCACCCCCCCGAGCCCTCTGTAGTCCAACCACTCCTTATTCTTGGCAACCTCTGAGGCAGCATCAGCGGCCCTGGTAGTCCCTGGGTGGGGGAGAAGAGTTCCCAATTCCATGCCAGGTCTTGGGTGGTGGATGAGGATTCCCTACTCCTTGCCAGGTCAGCCTGGAGATGGGCAAGCTCTTTCCTCAGAGCAGAGAGGTGTCTGCAAATAGGGCAGCATCGCAGCCTCCAGAATGTCTCCCAGAAGACTGCCGCCCCACAACCAGTGCATTGCACCACTCCCCACATGTCTGTCTCCCTCCCTGTTGAAATTGTTTTTTTTTTTTTTTGTTATTAGGGAACCTCATTTCCCCTTAGTAGTGTAACCCTTTTCCTAGGGACTATGTACTAGGAACCCCCCATATTTTTTTTACAATAGCAATCACAAGAAGATATCCTCCCAGCTAATGCAACACTGCCTGGCTGCCTTCTGTGGCACACCTCACCTGTTTTGTGTCTGAGCAGGAAGTTGTAACATCTTCCTGCCTAACCGCATAAAGCTAGGTTAGCCAGGTTAGGGTGGGAAATGGGGGAGGGGAGGGTTTGGGCAATCCACCTGTTCTGTGCTGTGAGGACAATCAGAGCAATCCACTTTGAATCTTCTGAGGCTTTGTCTGGCACTCTAATACACAAGTGTACTGACCGCAGGAATGAAAGAAAACACCAGTGAAAACGTAAATGTTTGTTACAAAAAGTAAAGTAGCAGTCTACAAAAAAGATCAGCAATATTGCAAACCCCATCCTGATTCAAACAAGCAAAAACCAGTGTAAAATTAAAAGTAAGGCTCACTTTCCTCAGAATTCGAGCAAGATTGTGCCTTCCTCCAGTTTCCTAGTTCCTAGTTCAAGATTGTGAGTCCTTCCCAGCTCCAAGTTCAGTTTTGTAAAAGCAACCTTTACCTTCAAAAGATATGGCCTTTCTGTCTGAATCTGCTTACACACCTGTGACTTATACTGCTCAGAACAGTTTTGATAAACTCCACACAAAAGCTATTGACTGACAATACCTCTGATGCATGCAGCTCCTGGAGGCCTTGTCTGGCTCTAATACACAACTTGATTGACTGCAGGAATGAAAGAACACACCAGTGAAAGCTTAAATGTTTGTTGCAAAAAGTCACTAAAATACTATCAAGCTACAAATAAGGCACCAGACTCACAGAAAAAAAAAAACTCAGCAGTATTTTAATCTCTTTGTATGTAAAGAAGCCATCTACAAAAAGATCAGCAGTATTGCAACCCCCTTTTTGATTCAAACAAGCAAAAATCAGTGCAAAATTAAAAGTAAGGCCCACTTCCCTCAGAATTCAAGCAAGATTGTGCCTTCTTCCAGTTTCCTAGTTCCTAGTTCAGGATTGTGAGTCCTTCCCAGCTCCAAGTTCTTTTTTCCAAAAGCAACCTTTACCTTCAAAAGATAAGGCCTTTCACTATTGTGCAATTTCTGTAAAATGCTCTATTTTTCAACTGACGGACTCTTCCAAGTTATGTAGATGTGACCTGCTTGGCACTCTGAGGACCACTATCATCACACAGCTGCATCACTAATGCCTGTTTCCTGGTTGAATGCTTCCCAATACACTCATCAGATGTTCTTGCTTTCAGAGGATTGAGCACAAATGTTGTTGAAGGGATAGCACATTTGTTAAGGAAGTAATATTTTTTTCTCAGATATAAAAAAAAGGATCATTTTTGAAACTTGGATTAGGCTGAAACAGGTGCTACTGGATAGCAACTGTAAATATGCAACACAGAGGGATCTGATAGTGTGCTTTCTTAATATTGTTAAAAAAGTTAAGTAACTTTTTACAGCTATAGTACAAGCTAATAGGTAACAGTAATAACACATAAGATATGTTTACTATGATAAACTGAGTGGGTACTTTTATATGGGGGCAGACAATGGTCTGCTTTGGTAGCTGCTCACGGCTTCACAGTAAAATGAGACAGTTCCTTTATTTTAAAACAGGGCTCCATACATGTTTGATATTAAGACTAACAGACAGTGACAACAATGATTGTTTTATAGAATATTGTTTGGGATTATTATATATAAAACTTGATAGCTGCACAAATGTTGTTGTGCATGTTCTAAAAGTTGTGAATGTTCTAAAAGTTATTGGCCCAGATATTCAAAAGAGTTGAGCCATGCGCAATAGGGTTGCACCTGCGCAAGTCCGAAACGTGCCATTCTGTGATATTCAGTAGGAGGCAGTTGAGCCCCCCAAATCATGCTGAGCAACAGCGCAATGATAATGAAGGCATGCACAACCGAAGGGGGAGGAACCATGCATAAACTGCACAGCCCGATATTCAGCCGGGCTGTGCAGAGTTATACAGGCGCAACCCCTATCTACGCCAGCACAACTTTACAACAAAAAAAAAGGATCAAGTCGAGGGCCACCCACAGGTGAGCTGCCGCATTTCAGGGCGCAACACAGCAGCTGCCACCTGTGGGTGACCCTCCACTAGTTCCCGCAGTGCCCCCATGTCGATCATGGGCTGAAGTTATCCCAGCAGCCCGATCCGCAGCGGGCATACCATTCTGTCCCCATTAGCCCGATCGCAGGCATACCATTCCATTCCCCACATTAGCCGATGCGGGCATACGTTTCATTCCCCTCCATTAGCCCGATGGCAGGCAGAGCGTTATGTCCCCCCTAGCAGCCCGATCACGGGCATCAGACTTCCCCTCCTCCCAAAGTCCAATATCCCTGGTGGTCCAGTGGACTGCAAGAAGCCCAATCGCGGGCATAAAGTCAACCCCCCAACAAAGTCTAATATCCCTGGTGATCTAGTGGCCCCCCATACACCCACGGAGCCACACCACCCTGCTCCCCCCGTCAGCCGGTGGATGGCAGCACCCCACCCGCCTGCCACCCCACCTCCCACCGACTGACAGCTCGGTAGGGCTGCATGCCCATTGGTTCAGAGCAAGAGCCAATGGGCATGCAGCTCCAACCGGCTGGAGCAGTCAGATATGTAGATAGATTCGATGCATTCTACTATCTGAACCTTGACATGGGCTACACACCATTGACTCTTGTTCTGAACCAATGGGCGTGCAGCCTACCCAGCTGTCGGTCGGCGAGCAGCGAGGCGGCAGGCGTGAGGGAACTGCCGCCGCCGCTGATGGGGAGCGGGGTGGTGGGCTCCGTGGGTGGGTGGGTGGAGGGCCACTTGATCACCAGGCATATTGGACTTTGGGGGTTTGACTTCATGCCAGCGATCTGGCTTCTCGCAGTCCACTGGACCACCAGGGATATTGGACTTTGGGGAGGGAAGTCTGATGCCTGTGATCGTGCTGCTCAGGGGGACAAACCTTTTCTGCCCGCGATCGGGCTAATGGGGAACGGAATGGTATGCCCACGATCAGGCTAATGGAGGGGAATAATGTTATGCCCGCGATCGGGCTAATGGGAAAGTATAACATTATGGCTGTGATCAGGCTATGGGGAAATACTATCATGCCCGTGATCGGGTGCAGGGGCGCCGCTCCCTCACCTGCTGCTGCCTGGCAGGGAGCCAGGCGTAAGTCATCGGGGATCGGCGCACCCGCATGCAAATGGGGCCATAATTAGATGCAAATGGTCCCCCGTGTGCCTTGCATAAATTATGGCCCCATTTGCATGTCACCTTTTGAATATCACAGGTGCTGCGCATGGCACAATGGAACTTGCACCATCGCATCTGAATGCTCCACTCTGACCACTTGCGGTGGTGCAGTTCCACTGCACCATGCACAGTGGCTGTGGCCAGAGGGCAATATTCAAAGAAGTTGCTCAATAGAGCAACTCCATTGACTATCGCCCTGGCCACAGCCCTGCGCAACTTTTTTGAGCAGCGCAAGGGCTTGTGCCACAGAATGGCGCAGTTTGAATATCTGGCCCATTGTGCACATTCTCTAATTAATATTCATGATGCGCTGCTCAAAACAAACATGACAGTGCCACTTGCAGAGTGGTTCACTGAGACAGTTTGGACACTGACTGCCGTAGTCAGCTCTGTGTTACCAAACAGTACCAAGTTGACAGTTTTTCTTTTTTTTTAAATCAACTGATGCGGTGAATTGTTTAAGGATCAGGAGTGGAATGAGACCACACTGACGGACTTCGCAGCTGAGTGAGTTGCCGATGGCAAGCGGAAGCACAAACACAAGATATAAAACTTTGTGAAAGTTTAAATCATCAAAAATGTTTCTGTTTTTCTTTATCAGGAACCATATACTATATAAAATAGTATATGGGCAACCAAACACCAACAAGACTGCAATTTCATCACAGAATTGAGATGACATCGGGACCTCTTGAGCTTCAGTTTCGAGGTCCTTATGCTGTCATCTCGACCCCTTCATGAATACATAGGCTTGCTGTGTATGGTTACCCATACACTATTCCTTATATTAATATCAGTGGTATTGTTTGTCTGGCTACATACAAGCTTTTGTGAGTATATACTGCACCCAACAATTCCTTACTATAATACAGTATACAGTATATCATACTTCTAGAAAGGCTTTCCCTACTTTGATTGTCAGTTTTTTTAACACATTTTGTATATTGTGGCCTTTTTTAATTAAGGTTAAGTACTAGAACAAGCCTTTGGCATTACAGTGACATACAGTATAAAAGTATTTGTCCACTCCTCTGCCCCAAAACACCCTACACTCTCATTCATAAATTACATCCGACTAAGGAGGCTGGAAAGAAAATAAGGAATATTTGCAACCACTACTCATCCATGAATCTACCACCTACCACCATGATAATATTGGTGCAGGCAGCACAGCTGTCCTTAGCAAGAACAGATCAAAATGTTCTAGTAGGGGTAAGCTGGTAGACAAGGAGGAGATAAATATGTATTAATAAATGACACTCAGGAGGTTTTCCATGCTAAGAAAAAGAAAACAGTACCTCTAAAACCTACCGGGTCATAATGTCGTATGCTTAATAGCGTACAGCATTATGCCGCAACCCCGGACCTGTGCGTTGAAACAGAGTTGGACCCCCGAGTTAGAATCCTAAATGGGGGGGGTCCGGTAGGTGAAGCCCCCCATAAGGGGGGCTGTGGTGGGCGGAACTCCCCACAGATCAAAATAAATAAATAAATAGCGCAACATAATTAAATCGGATGGCATTCTGCTGTGCAACATTTTGACCCCATGTTTACATAAAACAGGCTGTTGTTTCTAGTTTAAAAACTCTGCTGGATCTTGCAATTGTGTAGGCTTTAATAAAAAGAGAGTCTCATAGTTGCTGAGCCAGGGATGCAGAAAGCTATTCCTTATACTCCCTTTGTAGAACAACTGTTCAAAAAACTTGAGAATACCATAATGTTTGGCTGGATGGAAGGCATGCAGATGTTAGCAGCTGCCTCAGGCAGCTGTCTGTATTTTAGCAGTTCCCAGTCTGTTATATCTAAGCTCAGTGCCTTGAATATTACCTGAGAGCCACAGCTAGAGTACTTTAAGTTCAGGGATGAGTTCCTGAAGGGAGAAGTGCAATGGAACAGATCTAACTAACTCAAAGAGCTGCTTATTCATCTAACTGTGTAGCACATCTGTTTCATAGATCCAAAAGTCCCTATTTCAAGAACCTGCACTGTTGCTGGTACTGAAGATCAAAACATAGGAACATGTCAGTAGGAAAAGACTTTCATTCTGTTATGTCTGCCCATTTCTTAACCTGAATCATATCTACCTAACGTTGGCCTTTCCAAGGTTCTATACCTATTCGCAGATCAGTCTCACTGCCTCACCACCCCACTGTCTACCCACTTCTTGCCTTACTTTTTAACAACCCCTTATAGCTGTCCCATGTTCTCTTAAAACCAGTCACCACTTTGGCATGTACCAACTCCCTCAGCTAACTGTTCTTTCTATCTACCACCCCTTCTGTGTAGAAATATTTCATCACATCCTTTCTGAATCTACTGCCCACCAGTTTACATCTGTGTTCATTTGTTGCTGATCCCTCAATATACTTAAAAAGATCATGACACTCTATCATGCTTACTCCCCTCAAAAATGTAAAGGTTGTTGTCATGTCCCCTCTTTTTTACTTCTGAACACCAGAGAGTACATGTTCAGACTGGACAAACAGCCAACATATGATTTACCCTGCAGAGCTTGTCTCTTCTTTGTAGCATGCCTTTGAGCAGATTCTTTATGGTCTTCATCCTTTTTCAGGTATAGTCTCCAGAACTGAGACATAGGTGCTCCAGATGTGGCCTCCTCAGTGACCCATATAGGGCAACAGCATCTCTTTTTTTCTGCAGGCAAATTCCTTCCTACCTAACACATTTGTTGCCTTGAAAGCTAAACAGTAATAGATATGGAGGGAGGAGGCTGGACAAAGGCACTATTTCATTTCCTCCCACACTACCAGTACGTCATTTATAAATCTGTCCCAAAATTTACTGTAATTTTACGGCTGCTGTAGGCATAGCCCTGCAGATGTACTGTGATCACAGTAGAAAAGGGAGTTACCAGATACTGGATGGACTTGTAAATAGTGGAGGTGAATGGCAATTACTGTGCATCCACTGCACTACTTTGTCCGCCGGCGGAACATGACACAGTCTGCTGTGTCCAAGATGGCTGTTGGAACCCAGTGTGTACATGCAATGACTCATGCATGCACACGTAACTCTGGTGGCACAGTCCATCTTGTTCAAGATGGCCACTGGAGCTCAGTACACATGCGTGGGACATGGTGGACAGTGCCATGTTCCACCATGATCTCAGATGCAATTGTACTGGTTCTGGCCAGAACTTGTTTTCATATCTATCACTGTTTACCTTTCAAGGCAATGTATGCTTGGAAATGTTTCCTATATATACATATACGTATACTTTGAATAATGTTATTAAGCCTTTAGTGTGTTTCACTTTACCTTCCCTGTCCTCCCTCCTTTCACCTTCTTTTACCAGAACTTTTGCAGTGATACTCACTACTATGAGCTCCATATATTTTTTCCCTCTGTTGCCTTTTTCTTTTCTTGTGGCTCCTTCTATTAAAGACTACTCTGTGTTTTCTATTTGGGCAATTTAGTATATTTATAGATATGAAAATAAAATAATCTATTAGATTGATCACTGCAATGAAATGTTCTACTAAAGTGAATTAAATTTATCATTTTTGGTATCCTCTGCATTGTTTTAACTGTCACATTGCAATAGAGATTTTTGGATGGAACCTTATGCCATTTTTTTTGCTGTTGCAGCATTTTATAGCTGCTGTGGGCATAGTCCTGCAGATGTCTTGCTATGATGGTAGAAGGGAGCTCTCTAGATAACTAATGGACTAGATAAATGTAGAGGTTTTGTAGAATCACTGCACTAATTGACACAAGCAGTCTGCTATGTTCATTTGAGCTGAACAATCTTGAAAGCACTATTTTGTTCAGTATGGGTCGAATTCTCTTTCAAGAAAGACTGATAGCTCATAAACATGTCAACTTAATCAGCCTTTCAGCTATAATTGAGATTGAGATCTCCCTCTCTTTCTAACTTTTTCCTCTTGCCTATGTTGCACTGAGATGCACAAAATACAGTAGGTGACTTCATAGCAGGTCTTCTATAAAAAAAACTGTTTCATTCTATACATGAATGCCACAGTTTTAGAGAATAATTAGCTGAGAAGCACAACAGATAAGATGTAGCAGTGTTAAGTTCAAAAGCTACAAAAGGGTTGATGTGCAGATATACAAGGTCATAAAACATCCAATGTTGAAGTCTTATTTAGAGAAACTGAAAGACACTCTGCAATTACATTTTCAATGCTGGCACTGTGTAAACATGTTTCTGTTTTTAAGTATGTGTTCATTGTGGAGTGGGGTTCCTTTGGCCACCCACTCTACTCACTCTGACTGGCAAATCCAGCACCAGGACCCAGCCACTGTCCAGGAACTCCACCTCTACTCAGCGGCCATGGGCGTGGCTCCTTTGGTCACCTGTTCTACTCGTTGTGACCACCGATCTGCCACTAGGACCCAGCTACCATCCAGGCACTCCACTGTTGCTCAGCGGCCGTGGAGTAGAGCCTTGGCCAACCCACTCTACTCACTCTGACCACCGAATCCGCACCAGGACCCAGCCACTGTTCAGGCACTCCACTGCTGCTCAACAGCCGTGAGCGGGGCCCACCGGCCGCATGGTCTACCACTTTGATTGCCAACTAAGGCACCAGGTATGGCATTCCGAGGCACTGAAATCCTGTAATTTGATTGGCCCTCTGCAGCCTCAGCACTTCCTGTCACTGGCTGTGGCATTTTCAGACAAAGCCTAACTTTTTTAAACTGAAACTGATTCCTCCTTATTATAGTAATTCATACCTGTTTACTACACAGACCCCATAATTTGGGTGTAGCTAGGTAGAATAATTAATATATGTACTTGTTGACTTGCCCCATAGCCAAACAGTATAGCTTTTTGATCCATTTTAAACTGTTGAAACTTTTGTTTGCTATGCTGTACAATTTGTCCAATTATTGCTTGCTTTAACTGGAACTGTTCCTGTGTTTGTTTTCTCTGCTGCTTAATTTAAACTGCAAACATTCTTTTGCTTGGTATACTATAATAATTCCCATTTTTGCTGACTGAGAATTTAACTGTTTACCCCAACTTGAAACATCCGACCTATCCTCCTTTGCCTACCTTTTTTTCCCACCCTACTCCAACCTCACTTCTACACTTTAGCAACCTTTTTTCTTCTTCTCACAGACCACTGCTAACTCCATATTGTTCCACCATCTCTCTCTCTCTCTCTCTCTCGCTATCTGTTCTAAGCCTCACCTCTAGTCCCCTCCCATCTCCATCATTGTTCTTGGTTACTGCACTCCTTTGGCACCTAGCGCCCCCCCATGACCACTTCTTTTCATTGCCTTTCTAACTAAACTGCCACCACCTCACTTAATCATCACCCTCTCACCTTTTTTGTGTTAGCTAGAAGAACCTCTAGTCTGCCACTCCCACTGATTTACCCTAGTGCCAGCCCCTTGTTGCCATCTGAATCGTTAAGTAACACTTTATTTTTTTCTGCCCTCTTTCAGGACCCATCCACCTTCCAGGCACTCCACAGCTGCTCAGCAGCGATGGAGTGGGGCTCATTCAGCCCCCACTCTACTTTATCTGATCACTGAATCCAGCACCAGGTACAGCATTCCTGAGGCATTGAAACCATGCAATTTAATTGGCCCTTGGCCTCAGCACTCCCTATCATTAGCTGCGGCATTGTTGGACAGAACCTGGCTTTTTAAACTGAAAACTGATTGTCTTCTTATTACAGTAATTCATACCTGTTTACTGCTCAGACCCCATAATTTGTCCCGTCCCCCCACCCTGGACCTGACCTCTATTAAATATGCCCTAGCCCTCCTTCTCTTGCTATACTTCATGACTATTGGCTACCATTCCCTCTCACTTAATTGGCTTACCCAAGTTTCCTAGCTACGGTTTCCTTTCTCTCTCTCTCTTTCTTTCTCTTGGCTGTCACTCTTCCCCTTGCCTGATTTCCACAGTTTCCAGCTCTCTCACTGAAGTTGCCACAGCCCCAGTTACCTGCACCTCAGTATCCTTCCATCTTTTTGTACCTCCTACCTGGTCCTGTGGGTATCCCATACCATGGGTCAACTAAAGCAACTAATCTTCTTGGCCTCGATGGTACTATTGCTCTACCTATCTTCTACTACAGTCAACACCATAAGCCTCACCACTCTACCCCATGTCTTCTATGAATGACTTCCCACTTTACAACTTTCTTCTTCTCCTTTACACCTCAGGACATGACTCCACTCTCAATAAGTAAGGGTGTAATCCACCTCACTATATATGATCTAAACAAATGCTCTCTCCACTGCCACATTCTTGCCACTTTTTCCATTGAAGCTCTGACATGTCCTGCTGCTTAGCCAACCTACTATTCAGGGATATTGAGACAACCCTGTCCCTGCTTTTTGTCTCTGTCACTCTGACGTGCTTCTAAGCAACTCTAATGGTCTCCTTATTGGCCATCACAATATTAGAAGCTTGAGCAGGAAACTCTGCTGAACTTGAGGCCTGGATTTCCCTCTACAAATCTACAAATCTGACATATTGTGCTTGTCCAAACATGGCTCTGCACTATCTATCTCTGACTCACTGCATTCAAGCACTCTACTATAGCCTTCTACAGAAGGATAGACCATCCACCAAAGAGGGGTGGCATAGTCATCTATTACAAGGCACACCTGCACTCACTGCCCTAAAACATCCCCAGACCCTGTGAGTCACTGCGTGCACTCCTCACCCATGGGGCAAAAAAGCTACATAATGTATGTGCCTATAACCCCCCAAATAGTGGCATCACTGGCCTAGATGAACTACTGAATCAGACATCCCTACTGGCCAGCAAAAATGAAGTGCTCATATTAGGTAATACCAATGTTAACTGGCTAGGGAAATGCCAAGCTACCTCACTCTCTAAAATTCAGAGTCACAACCTTCATCAGCTGGTCACTGAACCCACTAGGACTGTTTCTCACGCTAACACTAGCACCTCCATTGACTGGATGTTAGCAAACACCTCTGAGTACATCTTAGCTGCCAGCACACTTTTGGATTCCATTACGGATGACTCCCCCATTTTTTGTATCAGGGGGCAGCTGCATCTCCTCCTCTCACTCCATGGTTCATCACCTTCCGATACTATGCAAATCTAGAGCCCCAAAATTTTCTTCATGATGTAGCCAACATAAACTGGTCTAGTCTTTACAATGCTCTAGATGTGCAGTCTGCTCTGCACATTTTCACTACCAATTTCTCTGCAATACAGGACCGTCACTCCCCTCTCATTACCCACTGAGTTAAAGGGAAAAATACTTGGTGGCTAAAAAAGGATCTACTTACTGAAATAAAGGAGAGAGAGAGAAGATCTGGAGCTGTTTTTAGTCCACTGGTCTACAAGCTGACTATGACAATTATAGGATGCAAAGGTCTGCCTACAAAAAGGATATAAGGACTGCAAAAAGCTCTTACTGCAAAAGCCTACTGGCAAATGCCTCAAATGACCCCTGTAAGTTCTGGTCCCCCACTAAATCCTTCCAGGGATCCACCCACTCCTCTACCCCTAATGATATGCTTCTACATGGTATTCACTGCAACAATCCTCAGATCATAGCTAACTTCTTTAATAACCAATTCTCTGACCTAACCAAATACTCATCCTCCTTCCCTTCCTCTATACATATGGACCCACCGGCACATCCCAACTGCACACTGGTAGGCCACTCTTTTTACTTTAAGGCCATTACTGGCAGAAGGTCACTAAACTTCTTGGCGCTATCTTGCACACCACAGCTGTTGGCTCTGATGGCATTGTGCACAGGCTATTAAAATAGCTGCCCGCATGTTGCCACCACACTGGTCAGGTTTTCACTCTCCCTTTTGCCAAGTAATGTTCCTGACATTTTGGGAAGGTGGCGAGTATCACCCCTGTCTTTAAAAAGAGAGAACCCAAAGACTCCTCTAACTACAGGCACATAGCCATCCTGTTGGTACTAAGCAAAATCTTAGAAAAATTAGTTGTCACACAAATAATTGAATTCCTTCACAAACACGACCTTCTAACAACCACCAAGCATGGCTTTTGCAAAGGTCACAGCACCTCTACAGCCCTGCTGAAATTTACTATAGACACTCTCACCACTATGGACTCTAGTCTTCTAACAGGGGCTGTTTTCATAGTTATGATGAAGGCCTTTGACCACTCCTTGCTCCTTGCCACCCTGCAATCCATGGGCTTTGCCACTAATGTTGCCAGCTGGTTCAACAGCTACCTGTCTACTAGGGTTCAAGTCATTAAGTTCAATTCAACCCTTCTGAATCAGGCCACAGTGAATGTAGGAGTACCCCAAGGCTCCATCCTGAGGCCACTTCTTTTTTCATTATTTATTAATAACATCATCTCCAATCTCTCCACCACCTCCTCCATATTCTATGCTGATGACATAGTCCTGTACCCCATTGCAAAAAACATGCCTGACATCAATCTACGGCTCTCCTCAGACTTCCAATGCACTCAAACATGGCTAACTGAGCACAAACTTGTTCATAATGAGGCCAAATCCCAGTCCATAATATATGGCACCCTCTCAAAACTCAAATCATGCCAAAACAACTTCAGGGGCTCCTGTTTAGATGGATCACCCATTGGCTCAGCTACCACTTTTAAGAGGGACTATGGTCACAAATTACTGGCATCAATAAATTCAGAATATGGATCAACATAGCCCAAATCAAACTCATGCCAAAATTGTGATCCCTAGGCTACTTAGTTTAAAAGTTACACATCATTTTACAACCCTAAATTATCTACTTGTTCAAAAAGCCAATTTCAGTGAAGAGGTGCTGATGATGTGTCTCTTGAACTGATAGTCCTAGCCCTCCCCTGTCAGTAAGCTTACATGACCTGCTTCTCCAAAGTTTAAAAACTATGTGCAGATTGTTTTCTCCAGTAAAACAGGCTGCACCATTCAATAAGCATTGCTTTAAAACCTATGTGTTTTTCAGGTTTTGTAACAAAGTTGACAAATTCATATTTTTGTTTTTGTTGCTTTTTTGTTGTGGTCCTTTTCTCCTGGGTTGCTGGCTGCTAAGTTACAGCACACTAATGTGAGATTTGCAGACTGGATATCCCTGATGTGGAGAAAGGCTGTGATCATTCACACCTATCATTCAATTGAAGTGATTTCTCAGGATGGCACTTTAAATCAATTATTCCATCACCCTGTAAATGGGGGTGGAAGGGGTACTGCTGTTTTGAAACCTTACTAAGAGTTTCTACGCAGCAGTCAGCTCAATGCTTAGTCAATCGATCAATCAATAAATATTTTATTCATAATCAAAGTATGAATGAATGGGATACTCATTTGAGCAGAGCTCATTTTCTGTTTTCTCATTGACAGGCTGTTACTTGAGCTATATTCAGGCTCATCTGTGTTGTACTCCACATTACACTGATTGTTTTACCAGGGCTAACAGTTCCACCCCTAGTAGGAATTCACACATATAAGGCCCCTATTAAAACTTATTGTAAAGCAGACACTGACAAACAGCAATGCAGTTACCAACATTTCAACACTTGTAGCAATACAACTTCCAAACAGGCACTGCAGATTAACACTTCACATGGTATTAGCAGCCTGGAGGAATGCTGACAGCGTCCTGCAACTCTGAAAAATTAACCACACCAAAACAGCATTAAAATACACATTTTTCAACTTTGTAAAAAAACCTGAAACACATAGATTCTATAGCACTGTTTTTAGAATAGTGCTGCCTGTTTTACTTGTGAAAACCATTTCAGAATGATCTTTTAAATGTGGAGAAACAGGTCATGTAAGCTTGCTGGTAGGGAGGGCTAAACTGTGAGTTCAGGAGATGACATCATCAGCACCTCTTCACTGAAACTGGCTTTTTGAACAGGTAGTGAAATCAGGGTTGCAAAATAGCCCATAACTTTAAATGAAACAACACAGAAACCCTAATGTTTGGTATGAGATTTATTGGGGATGATTATTCTAATTATGCAATGTAGCACTTTTGGCCAGAGTCCCTCTTTAAATATCTAGGGGTTACTTTGGATCAATCCTTAAACTTTGAACTTGATATACAGAACACTTGTAAATCTGTAAATTCCAAACTAGGCATAGCATACCGGACTAGCTATGTACTAACACCGTCAGCAAGATTAGCCATCACCCGAATAATTCTTCTGCCTACCCTGACCTATGGTATAGCTATGTACAGTATGCTGCCATACCTAAATCTAATCTCCATAGATGGGACATTGCCTACAATAATATCTGTAGGTATGCCTCCTCCTCCCATGAGCTAAAGCACCACTGCCACCTTTACTCGGATCTGAATTGGCTATCTCCCCTATGCAACCAGACTCCATGCCATTGGCTCCACAGTTGATAGTATTCTGAGGTCTTAAACCCTAAAACACTAGTGGAACTGCTCACTCCCAGACCTCCAACTACAGCCTGTGCTCATCTGATAAATCCTCTTATGTGTGCAAAAGTGGAAAACAACCAAAGGTTCCAGTGCTTTCACCCACCATGCTCCTCAGCTGTGGAACTCTTCCCACTAAATGTCTGCCTAGCACCTATACACGTTGCCTTTAAAAAAGCACTCCACCACTACTTTATCTCATCTAATCAATGGTCCTACTTTAAACCTCCTTAGAACTTTCCCTCCTCCCATCTTGTAGCTCTAAACTTAACTTTCCTATCCCCAGCCTCTCCACCTACTTGCTTATTGAATACCTCTGTGTTCTGCCCTGTTCCAAGCCCAAACAATCTCTACTATCCTATTCCCTAACATCTATACCCCTTTCAGCACTTATTAGTCAGAGTTTCACAGCTTCCATATTCGTATGAAATGTTTTGTTTTTTTCCCCTCCAGGGATATACCTACTGTATGTTTTTAATTTTATTTTTCATTTCTGCATCCTTGCCTGATATCTCTGGTTTATTCATCCTGGCATGCTGCTTAACTTACTGTTCTGTTCTGCTAGCCAAATTACCTTATTCTGATGTTATGACTTAAACTATATGTTTTGTATTCCTTCCTCATCACAGTGCATTTTGTTTCTACTGTATTGCCTGATATATAACCTTGTTTGTTCTTGCTATATTACCCTCTGTTGTTATTGCTGAATTGTCACCATGTTAACCTCCCAGGTCATGCCTGAAAATAGTCATCTCTATGGCTTAGCACACCCACCTGGTTAACAAAAACAAATAAATTAAATGATTTGTGAATATTCAAGCTGGCACTATTTAAACATGTTCTGTCCATAACTTTGTGTTGCTCTGAAAACATAATATCTGCTCTATATGGTTTTCTCTCTCCCATTAATACCATCTAACTGCAACTCTGCTATGTATTTCTTTCATATTACCATCAAGACACAGTCTACACAAAACTTATTTTATTATCACACATGCATGGATCCTGCTCTTCTTTACATTAAATCCCGGGTGTCATTCTTTACACCATTTCTCCAGTTATTAGTTATTTAAGGTCTTCCTTCATTCTTTCAACCCCTCTGGCATATTCACCCTGTTGCATACCTTTGTATCATCTGCGAAGAGGCATACCTTCCCCTCCAGTCCCTCTGTAATGTTCCCAATAAAGTCCAGATAGGCCACATTCACCACACATCCCTGGTCCTCTACCTTAGTTACCTAATCATGTCATAGATTTGTACAATGCGTTAGTGTTTATCCTAAATATAGTACAAGTTAGGGTTAGATGTGTAAGTAAATAAATGCCATATAAGACAGTGAATGTTTGTTTGTGTGTGCATGGCAGTGCTCTGTGTGTGTAGACAGTGCACTGCTAAGCTATACTGGAATATATATGCATATATGTGTATATATTTTTCAGTGTGTGTATCACAACAATTATAAAGTGCAGTTACGTGGCTCAGTGGTTAGTGCAAAATTGCTAATCTGCATTCCCTCACTATCTAGATCAGTTTCAGCCTTGTGCATGTTATTGCTGTTTTAAATGAGGTGTCTAGTGGCAACCCCCACCCTCCAATGTCCCTCAGAGCCTGAAAGAAGAAAATGGCCCTCAATGTCTTTTTTAGTCTGTAAAAATGTGTGTGAACAGTGTACTGCTATGCTACACTGGAATATATATGTGTATATGTATTAGTCAGTGTGTATCACAACAATTAGAAAGTGCAGTTAGTGGTTCAGTGGTTAGTACAAAAAGTGCTAGTACACATTTCTCTCCCCACAATATCATCATTTGCAGCAATATTGACTCTTGCTAGAGTTTGTTTAATGTTGATGTCACTTTAACAACTACATTATAAAGGCTTGCAGTTTATATTGTTCTAGCCACCCTTTCTGAGGAAGGGTCATGCCAGATTTGAAGCACCAGGGTTCTTCTCTCTATGCTATTAAATAAACACTGGAATTCTTTCATTGCAGCTACAAATTGGTATATGTTTTTCCAGTGGTGTGCCTTTTTCCTGTGTTTGTTCAGATGCTACTATCTCCCGAAGGCACCCACTGCTGGACTACGAGTGCTGGTGTTTGTCTTTTATCATCTTCAAATAGGCATATGTTTTCCTTGAATCCTTCCTCTCTGTCACAGATGATCACTTTAAACATTGCTGGTCCTCCCTGTGCCAGTCCCTGTGGTACCCCACTTGTGACCTCCTGGCCTCTGAATGTTCCCCATTTTTACCATCCTTTGGGTCTTTCCTACTAGCTAATTTTGTACCTACTTTATTAACGCTGCACCATCCCTTAGATCCACTAGTTTCTTGATTATCATTCAATAGGATAATGAGGCAAAGTCCTAACTGAAATTAAGATATGCCACATCAGTTGCCTGGAACTTGTCCTCTGCCCTCATTATGTAGTCAAAAAACCCAATCAGGTCAGTCTAAAAATGACCTTTCCTTCACAAAGCCATGCTGCCTACTTTTATGCAGCTGACTTGGTTCAGAAAATTCTGCCAATTGCTCCTTGATGATACCATCCATATAGGTCAAACTAATCAGTCTGTAGTTTCTTGGGTCCTACATTCTCCTTCTCAAATTTGGGGATTACAGCTGCCTTCCTGCAATCATCTGGGACTACAGGAGGCTCCAAGGAGCAGTTAAATAAAAAATTGTCAGAGGCACTGCTAGTTCCTTCCTCAATTCACTCAACACTTTAAGGTGCAGCCCATCTGTTCCTGGAGACTCCTCCATCCTGGGTGCACTTAATCCCTTAAGTACCCTATTGTCCAGCACCAGTCCTAATTTCACTTCCTTCTGCCATCCTACCTTGGCTTGCTTTCCACTACCTAGGAGTGGGGCCCCCATCTCTGCTTTGAATACCAAGCAAAATTATAAACTGAGGATGTCAGCCTTCTTTCCATCCTCCTCTACACAAACATTTCCAGATGTTAGGCTCTCAATACCATACCTAGCATTCCTCTTCTCTCCAGTATAGCTTTCTTTTTGTTTTAGACTATCCTCAGTTCCATCTCTTCCTTTTCCCTCCTTATGACTATGCTTGCCTCCATTATTTTCAGTAAGTATACCTCACTATTAACCTTAAGTTGATCCCCTTAATCCTAAAATTATGATTATTTTACAGTATTTATTGTATACTTATTATTACTCTACTATTAATAAAACTATTACCAGTAACAATAATAAATACACTAATGATAACAGTACTAGAAATAATACTTACATTAGGCTAGTAGGTGGCAGAACTTTGGCTACACAGCTCAAGAGGAAGTTTAACTATCCAGTGAATCACAATTTATGTGGTCCATAGTATAGTTTGTACATAGTTAATAGTCTTTATTGTTCAATCAAACAAAGATCATTAAAATATACACTTAAAAACAATCACAATGTAGTAGTAATAATAAGCAACATATGGTGAGAGACTATGTACTGCACATCCCAAAGAAAAAACACTGTTCAAGTCAGAACCAGTAAAATGCAACATTCCTTTTGGAGTCTGCATGATACATCTAGGTACAGGAACTACAGTCTGTTATTCAGCCTTACTTTTCATTGTCTCATTTTTAGGCTAACTTGACATGTCACCCTTACCTTTTAAAGCTGAATTTTCTTAAACATTTTTTTACAGTAAGTAGTTTTCTCCCTGAAGAACAAAACTTCCACTCTGATGACCAGTAGAGTACAGTAAATACCTCTTTCCTTCCAGTTTTTGTAGCACACTTTTTCTAAATTGTATTGCTTTCTAAATGTACATTAAGGTAGCAATTGCATGTGAGTTTAGAACAATATGTTGAAAATATAGGGAATTGGTTAATGCAAGGTAAGGTTGACCATGATCAACATAAAGTACTGTAGATACATTCAATAAATCTACTTCAGATTTTCAATTCAGACATACTGTACCATGTTCACGTTCAGTTCAGCAATATTGCCACTTTGCTGAAAATCTGGCAAAACTCTTCTGTATGTTAGTATGTCCTTACAGACCATTCTTACAGTACTAAGAGTGGTCTCCCATGTATGCTTAGGGTATGAGAACTGCTAATGTAATGTGAGGGGTTCTGATACCCTAATAATGTAAGTGAGAACACTATTACAACAACCTTACCAGTGGACTCCCAAGGCATATTACTGTAATATGTTATTGATTGAGAACAATAAATAATATATTACAGATTTAGAAATCTTCTCCCGAACATGTTTTTTCCTGGGCACCTACATGTAAGAAACTTTTTATGAAATGAGAGTGTCTCTCACTCAGCAGAAATGGGCTTCCAACTGGTTTAGAGCACTCCCTGAATCTATGATTTGTCCTCACCTGCATGTTGAAATTACTTTGATTAGTTACTATGGTCTAGAATGCAGAATATCATGGGAAGAAGGTGCTTGCCCAGTTCATGTGATATTCAGTTAAGATTTAATGTAGGGAAGCACCTGTTGCTCAATGGTATTATATCACCCACTGCAGCCCCACTCCTGAAAAATGTGCTGAAGAATGAGGTTAAAATAAAATTCTTTCCACGTTACCAGTGTATGTTTTCTCTTCTTTTCTGCTGCTTTCCAATAAGTGTATATTCTTCTAATTCTTTTCTTTCATATGTGTGTCAATTAATGGGTTATTTTGTGTTAGCTTAGATTTTAGTCACAGGTGCATAGGGCATGAGGCTTTACAATCAAATAAAAGCATCCAACAGGACTTCCCTTTTCAGTTACTTGCACTGCTTTGTTTGCATTTCAGGTCATGTTTCTGATCCTTCTGCAGCTAAGCCCAAAGGCTTATGGGGCAGGGATACAACCCTACTTCCTTTGTCCCATGCTGGTTCCATACAATGAGGCAGAGAATATGCTTAGGTCAGTCCCTGCCACTGTCCTAAAATGTATAATTTTAAAGAAATAGCCAACTGGGTTTGAAAAGGCCCCACCAATAAAGGTAAACCGATGCAGATTTTGTTGTACTTGGTGAATGTGCCAAAATTCATCACTTTTACAATTGACTCAGCCTGGTCAAATGTTTGGACCACTTTGGATCACATTGACCTTTGACCAAATAATTACACACACAAAAAAACACTTTAGCCCTTCTCAGGTGACCAGATCTAGCCCTATCGTGGCAAGGGGTCATGTTGCCGATAACAAAAACCATGCAGCAATGAATAATGCAAGCAAAAGGGCTTGTGTTGTAATAACATTGGGCAACACACTGACAGGACACAAACAGCACTCGCCCTTAAAAATAATGGACTTCCTTGTGTTTTTGTGGGAGACTTCACCCCCCACACTCCCCGGAATTTATATGACAAACTCCAGGGGGTTGTGGACTTGGGGGATGGGGAGAAATCTGTGAGGGGTGAACTTTATATATATTTATTTAAAAAAAAGAACACCCACAAAAGTAGCAGTGGGAGGATCTGAAGGGGAATCGAACCACAGTCCCAGGTCTCCTGATTCTGCTATGTGCTGGTGCCTTAGCCACTCCACCATGGAAGTGGCTTGACCAACACCCAACACAAGGCAACTTGATCATGCCATGTAATAATGTACAGCAATGGGGTAGTGGTATTCCCCTAATGCTGTTATACCCCTGTCACTGTAAAGTCAGATGCGCTGTACACAGTGTGATTAATGCTATGCTGCTCACATGCATGGTATTGACCCAGTACCCCCTATGGCTACCCCTTTCCCTGTTCTCAGTCACTGTATTCATCTGCCATCCCCAGACATTTTAAAAATATATTCTGGATTCTGACACTGTGCTAGGTGCTGACTGAACTTTTCTTTAACAACTGACAAGAGGAACAGAGGAGGATAAAGAAGTTGAAATTGACTGGGGTGGGTAAAGGTGGAGGGCTGCTTCCTTTGATTTTTAGCCTGTTTGATCCCATACCAAAACACAATGTCAAAGTCAAGCCAAAGTAAGGGGTCCAAATTAAGGTTAAACTGAAGTTTATCATTTTCACATTTGCTCCCTTTACCCACCAAGACTAAGCCTAAAATACTGAGAACATGAATATCTGGGATATGAAGATATTGGCCTGGTGGTGGTGCAAGGCTGTTGAGCCTAATTTCAGACTCCCTGGCACCTAGTGGGCTTTCCTGTTTTAAGGAACCCCACTATTAAGAAAACAAACATTACAATATGGAGCAGACCACAGAGCATAAGGTTAGCAGTGTTGGACATGTGTGGGTGGGTGGGGGTGTATGGTTAAATTAAAAGTCTGACTCTGTTCTAGGATCAAAATGAGAAAAGACTGCTCTTAGGTAACATGTACGTCCAAAAGGCATAACGCTTACCAACTAAAATAAAAAATAATGCAACATATCATGAGCAAATGTGTCCACACACCCCTGCCAGGTACAGTAAGCTTGAAATTACATCAAAGGTGGGGGGTTCCCCTGTAACTTTTTCTATTTCCTTGACTGGAGGTTAAGCATGTGGTAGATATACAGTATGTGAGCACCATGGAACATAAAGAAATAATTTCTTGGGACTTCAATTCATTAGAGGCACTCTAAAAGAAGAAAGGTTTGCTATTCAGTCTTATTTATTGGTTGACTTGTTAACCAGGAAATTACACTGGCATAAACAGCCTGTTTACTGGATTAACCTGGGCCTGAGGCAACACTGAGATACAATATCAGCCATACAGCAAGAATGCATACTTTAGTGTGAATACAGATTACGTAAGTCAGTGAACTCAGCTTTGCAGATCAAGAACAGATATTCAGTTCATAGATTACAATTGCAAAACAGGAACAAGAATATTATTCCTGTGGATACATCCTAAGTTTTTTTCTAAACAATGAGTGATTGGGAGTGTCAAGTAATGTGTTAAGAAGTGGGTCCTCTCCATTCTTGAGTGGGTCTTCAGAAAATGCTCCCAGTCATTTGAAACTTTTATAACAAATATGCTGCTTCTGTATAAAACTTAGTGAAAATGTGCCAAGCAATTTTCAAAACAATAATGTCCCACTTTGGCAGCTGGTGTAGGGGTCTAGTCCCCTATTAAACACTGTATACATCTTTTTGGTAGAAGTGGCACGCCAAGGAAAAAAGGACTGCACTATGCTAAATCTATTTATTTATTTATGTAATGTTTTCACTGGGTAAGTGTACTAGACTGACACAGTTATTTTCAGCTATGCTCTGGATGCATGAATAAATACAAGAAGAACAGGTTTAGCATATTTGATGCAATCAATAGTGAAAAACAACAATGGTATTAAATGAAGTTGCGTGAATCAGGTTTGAGTCACACCACATCATCCTAATGTACAGTTAGAGATGCTGCAAAGTTATAATTTGAGGGCAAAGTTAGCATGAATTTGCAAAATTTGAAATTCTTGAAACTTCATGAATTTCTCAGCAGGCACACCACCTTTTCTGGTGAATTTACTATTTGTTTTTTAAAAACTCCCAAATTACATAAAATATCTCCCTCAACCACTTTGCTATAATTCCACCCTCCCAGCTCTGAACCATTCTATGTTTCATAAACCCCTCCCATCCCCTGCTAGTACCCTCTTCCCTCATCTGCCAGTTGCCCTGGTGGATTCCATGATCAGTCATCAGTATTTAAATAGTATCAATGGTAGCCAGTAAGTGTAGTGTGCACTACTACACTCAAAGTTTTATCATTTTAATGTACTCCTCCCCTCACCAGTGTGCCAAACACCCCCCACCTGATCAGAACCAACTGACATGGAGACCCCACACCCAACCCCCTCTTTGGCTGTCACCACCCTTTCCTACCCCCACTAGCACCCAGAAAAACTCAGTTTTCATTGATCTGTAAATAAAGAAAACAATCCCAAGTGCAGAGCATCTACTTTCGTTCAATGTCGATCTCAGTAATGGTACTATCGGTGGCATGCCAATGGTGACATCTTTGCTCAACAAAACATGACTGGCTGAAATTCAGCAGATCAGGTTTTACTAGGAGCAACATGTTAACATTCATTTGTGCGCCAGTGCCATTACTAAGATAGACACTGAGAAGAGTAGAAATCAGGTTTGATAAAGGACTATGGTCCAAAACTTGTCAGGCAGGACTCTATGATGAGTTATCTGTGATAAATTCTTTTGAAATGGAAACTGCCTTGGCATCCCTCCTTCTGAGGTATGTGTGTGCTTGAAACCTTTGGTGAGCTAGGAAATCAGGTGATTTGCCCCTTAGAGATGATCTGTTTCTACTTATTTTCCTGCCTCAAACTCATAATCCTCTACTGTAACTACACAATCTTTTGCAATGGAAATGATTCTGATGTCACTAGTAGAGGACCGTGACTTCAAGGCAGGAAAAGCAGTTGGAATAACTAACATCTAAAAAACCAAGAGCCTGTTTTCATGCAAAATATATTCAGTAATAAAAAAAATAAATGTCCAGAAATACAAATTTGGGGAAACATTTGTGTAACTGAGTTTTGTTGCTGCCCACAAAGGATTTTTTCCTGATAATCAGCAAATTGCTTTAAAGGAGTTTAGTTTCTGGATAACTTACAATGAGTTCCACCAGGATTTATTTTTTAGCTTTGTTATCCAGGTAAGTCTTGTAGTCAAACATTGTCTATTTTCAGACATGACCTGGGAGAGTTACACAGGCAGGTTCAGTACAGGATGAGAATACGACAATAGCCAGCAGTTGAAGCAACAAAGAAAATACATGTACCAATGAAGAAAATTTACAAAGAACATTAAATATCATTGGTATCTTATATAGGGAAAAAGGAAAAAGTGTAAACTTAGCTGAACATACATCATCAACAAAGAGAATATATAGTATGTACAATAATAAGTGTAAACATAATAATTACCTTACAGAGTTAGTTTAGGTTCTGGGACATGCACAGCGAGCCACATTAAGGAGATAGTCATGGTATTTGAGTCAGAAATGAGGCACAGAGGGGCAGCTCCATATATCAGTTGGGATCAAGTTTTAAAGGGTAGGAGCTGCACAGGCAATGGACAACTCCCGATATTAGTTCTAATTTTGGGGACAGCTAAAAGTGCATTTTTGCAGGACCTTAGGGGGTAGGTACTGTTCACAGGTTTAACTAGTGTGTTGAAGGATTTGGGCAACCCATTATTTAGGATGTTGAAGATAACAGCACCAAAGCTATATTTCCTGAGGGAGAGTGGGGTAGCCAGTCTATCATGTCTTATAATGTGTTGTGATGAGTGAGCCGGGGGATGCCAATGTGAAGCAACAAATATTGCTGTACGCAACATCCCACTTAAGGAGAGAATTCTTTGAGGCAAACCAGAAGACAGATGCACCATATAGAGCTTGGGGAGGAGCATTCCTGAGGCAATGGCATGGTGAGCTTGTGGTGTGAGGTTCCAGCTCACTTTATAGGAGACAGCCAGGATGGAGTTTATTGATTTGCAAGTGCTAGAGACATGAGAAGAGTAGTCATGTGAGGGCTGATACGGACTCCAAGGCATTTGAAACTAGAGACTGAGGGGACTAGAGTATCATCTAGATAGGCTATGGATAGAGAGGTTGGGCAGGGTCTAAATCTAGCAGGCATACCAACAGCATAGTCTGTGTTTTAGATGTATTCAGAAATAATTTATTGTTAACAGCCATGTGTGAATGGACATGAGTCAGTAGGTCAGTTGTTAAGTTTTTGTTAATGGGACAATACTATTCAGGTGTGTATTAAAGGACTAGGTCATTGGCATATAGGATAGCTGAGCAGTGAGATAGGCAATGGCCTATATCGTTTGTGTGTGGGGCAAACAGGAGTGGTCTAAGAAAGGAGCCTTGTGAAACTCCTACAATAGTCAGAACTGGGTCAGAGAAGGAGGAGTTGTACAAGACTCTGTGATCTATTAGTTAGATAGTTATGGAACCACAGGAATGCTGTTTCGAGATACCAAGGCTTGCTAGCTTACTGGTGAGAAGGGTGATCACAAGATCAATGCCTTCATCAGATCAATGAAGACAGTGGCTACCAGAGTTCATGCCTAGGGCAATATCATTTGTAAAAGTGAGGAGGGCAGTGGAGGTGCTGTGACCTTTTCAAAAATCATGTTGTTTGGGGGATAGAAGGTCATAAGTGGAGAGGTATTGCACAAGTTGTGAGGCGACCACCATTTCAAGAATTTTGTTTAGGGCAGGGAGGATGGCAATGGTTTATAATTTTGTAATAATCTGTGGTCCACTTTTTTGCAGATGGGTACAACACGAGAGGTTTCCATAGGTTTGGTATGATGCCACTCCTTAAGGATAAGCTAATTAACCTGGCAACTGGAAAGGCTAATTCCTTTGCCACAATCTTTAGAAGTTTGGTCTGTACACTGTCAGAACCTGCAGACTTGGAAGAAGGAATCTGTGTAAGCTGGTGGCAGATCTCTGCAGTGCTGACTTGCCTAAAGTAAAGGAGACTGTTCCCCAATTCAGGGGGCATTTGGAGGGTACTACTAATGGTTGAGATTGTTGGCTTATTAGGGAAGAATGAAGTGTAGGAGGAGAGATCTGAGAAATAGAGGCAAAAAGCATTTGCAGTGGTGTTATTGTTATTGCAATTGACACTATTAAGAAGCATCTCGGGGAAGAGTGATACCCAAGCTGTTCTAACATATTAGTAATGTGTCTTCAGAAGAGTCTGGAGTTATGTACAGAGAAGTTTAGCAGTTTTTTGCAGCGTGCACTTTTGTTTTCCCTAACTGAGCTCTTACAGGCATTCAGTAGGGTTTTGTTGCTGTCAATCTGTCGAGGGGAGACCTTTAAATCATGCCTTTTTGTCTCTTTCTATAATCTTGCTTAGTAGGCTATGGTCTAACTATTTGGTATTAGGGGCACACACTCATCTTTTAGTGTAAGGGTCAAAAAAGTCCTGGAGTTTAGTGAACTCCTAGGTGAAGAAGGTGGCTGTTTTTTTTTTTGTAATTCAATATATAGTATATGACAGCCCTTGATTGTACACGGAATTTAGAAGCTTCAAAATCATTGTTGTAGGGCAGTGCAAAGGTCAAAAGCTGTTGTACTATCGTTCTGACATCAGATCGATAGCACAACAACTCTTAGTTCTATTTTAAGCAGCGCAAGCTGTCATCCTCTTCGCATCCCCAATGATTTCTTTTCAAAAGGCAGACATGAACAAACCTACCCTCATAATCAAACAAGCAGCAATGGTAAACTTCATAATACAATTCAGAATGGCAGCAGTTTTTTGTTCTCTGTGTTTCCTTTTCAAGAAATAACGGCAAGAATTACTGGAAACACAAAACATCCTGTATCCTTCATACTTATTTCACAGTCTCAAAATTTGTTTACTTGTGCTGAGACAAATAAATACATCAGTCTTCTTTTAATCCTGGTTTGTTATGGGAATTTGTGGACTGTAGTGTGTTGCAGCATGGCGTTCTCTGAACGAAAATCCTCTCAATTGCCTTGTTAGTAAAATTAGTGGACTGTACCGAGTGTACTGAGTGTTGCCTAATATGTGCCAACTTGTTTTCTGTTCTGTTCTGTTCAGTTTTTTATTTTCTTTTGTTTTTATCGCAATCTAGGGCTGTCATATACTATAAAAAACAGTATATGGACAACCATACACAACTCGGCCGTTTTCCCATCTCCGGTTTGTGATGACATCTGAGACCTCTCGAGCTACGCTTTCGAGGTCTCTAAGATGTCATCACAAACCCTCGATGGGAACACAGCCTTGTTGTGTATGGTTGTCCATACACTATTCTATATTTATTGCATTTTTATTTGCTAACATACAGACAAACATACAGTCCAGGAGTACAGTAAATGTGGTATACATAGTGGCACAAATAACAAACAAACATATATGCCCCTAATATTCCCTTTCCCTCCTCCCCATCCCCCAATGCCCTCCCTCAGTCCTTCCACCCACCCTCTGAGTACCAATGTAGAACTGATGTATTTTAGGTTACTGTTTCAAATAATTTCAGTGAAAACAGGGTGATAGGTTAGCATTACAGGTGCTAATAGAATTACAGGGAGTACAAGACATATAGGGTTTCCCATCACCTTTTGTATACGGACAACCTATTATTCATACTGGCCATCATTTTTTCCACTCGAAGGTTAAAAAGCCACTGTTGTAACCATTCTGAGTAATTGAGTTGGAGCGAGTCCTTCCAATGTTTTAGGACAACCTTTTTAACTGACATATTGATCATCATCATATGGTAGTTCCTAACTGTGGTCGGGTAACCTGAAAAATCTCCCAACAGGCACACTTCAGGAGTAAAATAGTCTTAAAGACCAAGAAAGGGGTCCATTCTGGTTTGATAAGTTCTCACAGTAGTACAATTTTAGGGCGTTCACAGAATCTATGAAATAGGGTACCTGTACTCTGTTGGCATCCGGAGCATACAGCATTTTCTGCTTTTTCCATTTTGTGAAGTTTATAGGGAGTAAGATACATGTTATTTAGAATTTGTAGTTGCATTAGGACGTAGTCTATCCTGTGTTATATATTTATGGCACAACTCCCATATCTTAGGCCATTTTGAAGCCAGGTTTGGAAATATTGAATTCCAATAATTGGAAGCCCAGTCATAAGATGGAAATAGTACCAGAAACAGCCTTGCATAAAGATTGGACACAGCATGAGGTGCAGAAGCCAGAGGTCTGCATTCGGATAACCAGATTGGAGAGGTTTCTGTAATAGGGCTATCTTGAAAGCATTTAATAAGTAAATGTCTTATTTGATAACATTTAAAAGCCCAAGTATTGCCTAGATTAAATTTGGTAAGAATTTCTGTGGTAAGTAACCATGTTTTATGTATGCTATAGAAATCTTGTACTGTACAATCTTGTGGAAACATGATCCAGTGGGTAGGAATTATTTTCCCTCCTATCTTAAAATTAGGGTTTAAAAAGATAGGTTGCTGAAGACCATGGAAATTATCATATTTTACTGAGGAACAAAGCTGTATATGAGTTTGAATTGAAATCCTATTTGGGGTCTGGCTTAAGTGAGAGGGTAGGTTTTACAATTTAAGGTAAAGTAGAGCCTTTGGATTAATGCCAGAAGATTGAATTAAGTCTCTCAATAAGGAGCCAAGTAGGAGTATATCCCACAGTGGGGGGGGGGGGTTCCAATGAAGATATTTACTGATGTGACTCACCCAGTGATATAAATGGAAGTTAGAGAGTTTAAGTCCTCCTAGACATTTGGGAGCAGCTAGTTTGTTGTATCCTCGATGTGGAAGTTTATCTTTCCACAGAAACCTCGAGATGAAACTATGAAACTATGAATATTTTTGAACCAGGCCTTTGGAAGCCAGGTATTAAGAAGGCTGAGTGGGTAAAAGAGGCATGGTAAAATATTTGTCTTGATGATGCTTATTCTGCCCCATAAGGTGAGGGGAAGGAATTGCCATCTTTTAAGATCCAGCATTAGATTTTTACTCAGATTCTCTAAATTTAGTTTCCACATTTGTGAGGGATTTGTAGAGAGAGATAGATTCCCAGATGTTTAATGGCTTTTGGGTTCCAAACTAGGCCCAAATCTTTCACTTC
This sequence comes from Neoceratodus forsteri, assembly GCA_016271365.2. NCBI lineage: Eukaryota > Metazoa > Chordata > Ceratodontiformes > Ceratodontidae > Neoceratodus > Neoceratodus forsteri. The sequence goes on from CM057456.1 coordinate 358,340,312, forward strand.
TTGGTTATTCACTTTAGGATTTAATGGAAAAATTGAGAATTTGTCCATGTTTAATTTATAATTAGATAGGGAACTGTATTCCTTTATTTTGTTTATTAACACCTGAGTAGAAGGTTTGATATGGGTTATATGGAGCAATATATCATCTGCATAAACTGCAGTTTTACTATGCAGAGAGCCTATTTGAATTCCTTGTATTTCAGGTGAATTTTATATTGAGACAATTGAGGATTCTAAGTATAAATTAAATAGTAGGGAAATAGGTCAACCCTGTCTAGTTCTGGTCTCTAAAGGAAAATAAGGGGAGAGATAACCATTACAGAGGACCTGAGCTGAGGGTTTTGAGTACTGAACCTGAATCCAGGAGATGAATTCCTGGGGAAATTTAAATCTATGCAGAGTTCTAAATAGAAATTGCCAGTCGACTCTGCCAAAAGCCTTTTCCGCATCCAGAGAAACCAGTGCCATTGCTTGAGGTGAGTCTCTGGACACAGAAAAAATATGTGACAGCCACCTGAGATGGTCCACTGAGGATCTGCCCTTCATGAAGCCGACTTGGTCTGAACTAATTAGAGATGCCAGACTGGCCGTTTTGGTGCATAGGCTAACTAGGCTGCAGCCTAGGGGCACCAGCCATTTAGGGGCACCTGTGGGTTCTAATCTAAGAGCAAGAAGTTTGCATAGTATTTTAACATCGGTGTTTAGAAGGGGTATGGCATGTTAACTGGTAACTTTAGTGGGGTCTCTGCCAGCTTTGGGAAGAATGACTATTGTGGCTTCTAACATTCTAGGATCAAAGTCTGCTTCATTTAGCATTTTAGAGTAGACCGTTAGTAAAAGAGGGCCAATTGAGGGGCAAACTTTTATAGAAGTTTGATGAAAACCTTCTGACCGGAGCCTTATCAAGGGAAGATCCTTGATAACTTTGAGTATATCTGATTCTGTAAATGGTAGGATAAGTGATGCCTGTTGTTCAGGGACAGGGATGGAAGAGGTAAATTATTCAAGAAGGAATCAACCATGTTGCAGGAGGGTGAAGGGACATTCGCTTATATAAAGTGGAGTAATATTTTTCAAATTCTTTATTAATATCTGCTACTTTAGTAAGGGGGGAATCATCTGGGTTATTTTGGATTACTGCAATACATCTGGAAGCTTCAATATGTTTGAGACGGAGAGCTAAGAGCCATCCTGCTTTCTCTCCCTGTTCGGTGTATGTGGCTTTAGTTTTAAGTAAGGCCCATTCCACCTTCTCTTTCAATAACTCTGCATATCTATTTTGTAACCTGATTAGGATTTCTCTTTCCACTTCTGACGCAGTCCTAGACATTAATTTTTCTTTAACCCTTATTTGTTCTAACAATGTTTTGACTTCTAAAGTTTCCTTTCTTTTTTATTAGCAGACCATTTGATAAATTCCCCTTTTAAAAAACATTTTAGTGCTCCCCATTCCATTGATGGAGAAGTTGTAGAACCCCAATTAAATTCTAAATAGGACTTCAAAGCAGTGAGAATACTGTCCACAATTTGCTTATCTTTCATCATTTGATTATTCAATTGCCAATGAGTGGGTTCCCCCAATTTAGAGGCAAGTCACTATTGAGTGGTCAGATCCTATGCCAGGTTCCAACTGACTTTCCATCAAACCCTGAATCAATGATTTACTTATCAGAAAATAATCTAGATGTGATGCTGTCCCATGTACTTTCAAGTGGAAAGTAAATTCCTTGACATTGGGGTACAGAGTTCTCCAGGGATCAAAAAACCTCAAGTAATCTGTCAAATCTCTGAGAGCCCTCTGAGCTGGGGAGAGTCTCCCTGGATTATGGCAGGGTGATTTATCTATGGTTGGGTTGAATGAAAGGTTCCAGTCACCACCAATGATCATTGGGAGATGTAGGAAAGGTGTTAATTTAGACAGGAGATCCATGAAGAAAGATGGTGAATCTATATTGGGTCCTTAAACTGAGCTTAACAGGATTGTAGTGGAGTGGATCTTTCCAATGACAAAGACAAACCTACCCTCCTTATCTCTGATACATTGCTCATGCACAAATGGGAAGGATCTAGTCAATAAAATGGCTACCCCTTTACTATTCCTTGAATCCCATGCTGCAAATACTTGTCCCACCTGTTGTCTTCTTAATAACATCTCTTCTGCTTGCAAGAGGTGAGTTTCTTGAAGAAAAATTACATCCCCCTGAAATATATTGAGGTGTTTTAAAAGTTGTATATGCTTGAGCGGATGTCTTGCACCCTTTACATTCCATGTACTAAATTGGAGTACTTTTGTCATTGTAATCTCTTAATACAGATGAAAACATTCTAAATTTATAATAATAGTTTGCTAACCTTTTGTTCCAAATTCCTAATCGGTAATGATGGCACCCTTTCTTGTTTGTATAAGAAGTATGCGTCGAAAGTCCCCCCTTTCTATGTTATCCCTTTTACTTACTAAACTAGCTATCCCCTCCCCCCATGTGTTCCAATTTACTATTTTGGTACAACTTGTCATGAAATTATGCCCTAATATAGCAATTGAAGTATTAACTTTAATGTGGAACATTAAACTACCCTCCCCTCCAGTGCATTGGTCCATGATGCACAACATTCTGCGAACCTGTTCCCCTTCCCCTCACCTGAACTTAATCTACTACAATATTATGCTATGGTAATCCAAATACTGTATAACCTGTTGTGCTGAATTTAATACAGCAAAACGTAGATGAAACAGCTACTATTATTATCGCTAATAACTACTAGAGGTCAGTTGTAAGATCGTCAGGCAGATCTTTTAAAATAAAATAAATGAACTCATCTCAGCGAATTGGACTGCCAAAACATCACAATATTATGTCTTAACATGCTTGCAACTAATGATGCGGGAAATATTTAAACCCATATTCCCCAAAGGACTGTATCCATCCTACCAGCTTCTGTGGCTGCACTGTATCATAACTCCTCGGTGCATTAACTTACAAATCCCTAATGCAATTAAATCCACTTCAAGGGTAATTAAAAGTATAACAGTTTTAACCAAGTTATTGTAATGTTCAAAATAAGTGATGATAAAGTTGTTCTTGAAGAGGTAAATTAGGTTCTTCAGGTAGAGACATAACGTTTCTGGCGATCTGCTCAATGAAACTCAGGAGCCTTACAGTACATTCAGAGGGAATGATGCAAAACCAGGCCTTACTGAATACTGCACCCTCCAAGATTTAGACCAGAAGTTCTAACATGGATTGCTAACCCAAATGTGTTAGAGCCCAGTCAGACCATGTGGCACTCAGTTCGGGAGTTATCAAAAGAATAAAGGGACAGTATTTATGTTTTCCTTGTGTGGATTTAGTGTAGTCCCATGAACACCTTCCAAATTACTAATGTCTATGTCTACCAGTAAAACTTTAAGAGCTTTTCCCCATCTGGTTCTCTGATAATATTCCTTCAGTGGTCAGAAAAAAGAGCAGTACGCTTTTGTTTCAGATAGGATATGGCCAGTTCGAATTCTTCAAAGGATATCCACAAGCCTTCCAAATGCACTTGGAATTTAGCTGGGTACAGCATTTTAACTTTTATTCCGGCAGTTATGCACTTCGAAATGATTGGGTGGAAGAGAACCTGCCTCTGGCACCGATGCTGGTAAATCTTGAGTGATTCTTAGCGACCCTTCCCATAATATCTCTTGAACTTCTTTCATATTTAGTAAGATGTGTTGTTTTTCTTGATAATTCAAGAAGCAACAAATTAGGGGCCTGGGTTGAGCTGATGGTGGAGGCATAGGCCTGAGAGCTTGATGTGCACACTCCAGGGTACCAGGGAATAGTTGGATCCGAATGGCGATGGCCCTGCTATTTTGTTCTGTAGTTTCTGTGTGAACAGCAGCGAGTCAGAGCCCTCCTTCTTTTCAGGGATCCCAATTATCACAATATTGTTCCTTTGGCTATGTCCCTCTAAGTCTTTCAATTTGTTTTCCATGTTTTTAAGAGTCTGTCGATTGAGGATGATGGAGAATTCCATTTTCTCAAACAGCTTCTCTAAAGAAAAGATGTGGGCTTCGTTGTCTGTCACTTTTCGGGAAGACTCCTCTAATGTTTCCAAAATCGATTTCACCTCCGACACCAAAGATCTTACCTCCTCTCAAAGTGACTGAAATTCTAAAAGAAACCTTTCGAGGCTTAGGGGGTAGTTTCAGGCAAACTTGTGGATGATGCCATTGTGGGTTGAGCCCACACTGTGCTACCAGGATTCGTCCTAGTTTTCTTGGCCTGTTTTTCTGGCGTTACCAGCAGGGTAAGTCTGGGCACCGCCAGACGCATTTCTGCTTCCATGGTAGTTCCAGATATTCTCCTGTGGACACTCCAAATATCACTTAGCTACCAGGAGTGGTTTGTAGTAGAAGATTCGATGAATTAGGTGTTGTTAATTGGTAAAAAGGTTCAGGTGAGCGGAGCTGTAGGGACACACATCTCACTCAGGCAGCTGCATCACGTGACCCTCAAGAAGGTGGTTGCTAAGATTACATCAGTGGCTTTGTAGAGTTAGGACCAATCAGTATTCAAAATGGCAAGCCTAAAGAGCTTGGGATCTAGGCTTGAGAACATCCTGAAGTAAATGATTCAGGGGTGGTGGGCTTTGGGCAGTTTGGCATGTCAGAATCAGTAGACAGGTGCATGACCACTAATGGTATCAAACAGGATACCGAGCAATGTATGTTACGTGGCCTGGGAGAAACTATCCAGTGTATTAGGGTCTGTGTTTTGCTATTGTTGCAGTATATCGTGGGCTCTGTAATGATTGGCAGCAGGCTGAGTGAACCTAGGGCCTGGACCACTGCCTTGTTCCATTCACTTAGCCAGTTGATGTTGAAGTCACCAAAATCTAAGAATTCATTGTTTTTGACCAGTGGTCTGATAGTTTTAGTGAGTGAGAGGAGCAGGCTAGAGTTACCAGTGGGAGGGATGTAGATACAGAATAGGTGTAGCATTTTGGCGCCACCCATTGTGAGCATTCCATAACAGCATTCCGTGGGAGGTTCAAATGGGGGAGAATGATTTGGTGCTGTTATGCATAGATGGGATTTGCAATAAATCAATGAATCACTGCCTTTTATAGGACCTGGGCAATCAGACTGAATGAGACAATAACCAGAGAGGGTGCACAGGCTACCAGGGGTAGAAGGTTTTAGTCATGATTCTTTTTTTCTATATACTTTTTTATGCCTGGAGTGTTCCCCATTTTCACCTTCCCCATGTCTCAGTCGTGCATGTGGAGGCATGCACATGCTGTGGTTTGAAGTGCTTTCCCACTGCTTGCCACCCCCTCCCAACTATGCTAGACATCAGACCTCCATCCGATGGCAATGGAACTATGGGGGGGGGGACAGCCTTCCCTTGAAATGAGAGCTGCCTTCCAGCTGTTCAATCCTGCTCCTTCCCTGTCCCATGCCAGCTTTCTGATTACCCAAATCCATTCCCAAACCTGGGTCGCCAGCGTGTTGCAAGGTAAAGCATCCAGCACTTCAGCCCTCTGCACCACTAGGCCAGCTTTTAGCCATGTTTCTGATATTCCTAGGATGTCTGGTTGGTACTAGGTGACCCATGCTGTCAGCTCATCTATCTTAGGGAGTAGGCTTCTGAAGTTTAGGTAAGCAATTTTTAGACCCTTACCATTTTTCCAAGGTGTAGCATGGAAGGAGGAAGGCACGGCAGGGGTAGGACCAGGGTTCAGTTCGACATCACTAACAGATAGTAAGCAGATGAGAGCTAGATATATGACAGGATTGTATTTTAGGATAAAATTTGCACCAACACCACTCCAGGGCTGCTTTTTAGGTAGAAGGCCATTTTTAAAATACAGTGAGGTGGCGTAAAAAAAAGGAGTAGTTTGGTTTAGTGTGAAAAAGTTAGTTGGACATGGTAAAGTCATTGAGACTATGCAGTGCTTCCTTATGTGTTTCAGTTGTGGGTAACCAGTCAAGCATACAGAGTGTACACATTAGAAGCACAATAAGTAGCAAATTACACAGATGGTGTTTCATTTTAGCTAGATATGGATACCATGCAGTAACCTGCAATAAATGACATGTCACAAAATACTGCATGACAAAAAGGCTTAATTGCCATTGAAACTGCATTGTTCCCTGCAGCATACTGCAGCACTCTGCAGTAATATGGCAAGGTGTTGTGTTGCATCCTGGCTGGCACCACTGTGCTACTCATCACAATTTTATCATTACTAGAGAGCTCCTACTTGAAAGGACTTGCTGGATAAAAGTACTTTTCAGTGTAAAATGCTATACCTTGTTGTGGCAGGTTGCCAGCCTAAAGACTTGATAAAGGGGATTGTTAAAGCACTATTGTATCAGAATGGAACTGGTTGTTGCTAAAAAAAGGCATGACCATTGTTTTATGCCCAGTGCTAAAAATGAAAATTACATGATATCAAGCTTCTTATTGAATGTTTAATGGATCATTGTCAAAAACTGCCTCTTTCTTGTTACTAATTGTAAAAATAATGTTGTTTATTGGGTGGAGAAGCCATGGAATGCACTGCCCAGGGGGCTGGTGGAGGCAGAGACCGTGAAGGGTTCAAGAGGGGTGGGACAGGTACAGGGAAGGGTTCTGGAAGCAAAATCCAGTGCAGCGAGAATATCTGGAACTAGGAAGGAGAAGCCAGAGAAGGCGAGGGCAAGGTCAGCTCCCAGGGTGAATGACCAAATGAGCAGGCACCTAAAGACCGTTAGGGCCTATTCTGCTGGCATTTTAGTATGTTAGTATGTCAGTATGTATGTTAGTATGTTATTTCTAAAATTTAACAAGAGTCTGTCTCCTCAGTGCCTAGAAAACTAGAAAGGTTTGATAAAGCTGTTGCCAAAAAATATGTTTGAGTATTAGATCTCTCCAGATTTTTGGCTCTAAAAATGTGAAAATTTGAATGTAATGCTCAGCAGTTTATTTCAGGTTCACTCTTTGTTGTGGCAAAAGCATTCAGGGTAACATCTTTAGTTGCTCATGAGTCAGATATCACATGTGATACACAGTATAGTAGATGACAATACAGCAGCACTAACAACATCAGTAATGACTGAGGAAAGAAACCCTCCTGATACGGAAGAACAGAGAGAGACATGTGTTTAAGGTAAATGGACATATAGTTAAATTCTTCCATGACTGCGCCAGGGAAACTATGCAGGAGGTGCCATACTATAAATTTTATACCAGAATTGTTTATTTATTTTGTTCTTGGTAACTGGTTTAGCACACAAAACAACTGAATGCCTATTGTCAGATATGACCCGGGAGAGTACAAAGCAGTTAAGAACAACAATCAACAAATAGGTAATGTAAGATACAACAATTATTGACACATCAAAGGCATTTAACAAATGCACATTACATTGAGGCATCAAATAACAAAATAATTTGTAAAATTAATGACACTGAGTGTCAAACAGTACAATAATTAGCCATAGGGAGGTAACTGTAGTATAGTCAGATTTGCTGTGAGCAAGGAATTTTGACCACATCATGTAGAAGTGTAATTATTTGGCCATTGGGGGAGGAAAACATGCTAAGTGCAGGCACAAGCAGTTTAAACAAGTAGACAAGGCTGCTTTGAAGGCAGACAGGGTCATCACAGTAAGGACTTTGAAGGCAGACAAGGTTTTCACGGGGTTATATCAGGCAGGGTTATCACAGTAAGGACATTAGGTTATGAAAGCAATAACCCACAATAAGGTATGCATTTCTTGGGAATTAATGCACACTTGAGGTTGGTTGTGAGGCATCAGACAGAAGACTGATTATCCTTTAACCAACAGGGAAGTGCATTACTTTCCAAGAAATGCATGCCCTGGAGAGGATTACTGCACTTATAAAATGGGTTAATAGTAATTTGTTTTGTAAAAAAGATGAAAACAATTAATTTTGCCAAAAATTAAGAACTTTTGTGGATATTCATCTGCTTTGTAAAGTAGTTCTCCCTTCCCCATGTATTTGCCACTGTCAACCCCCATGTTGATCTACATGTGTTTTGGTCACTGTTTCACCCCCACCTCATTTTCCCATGTTCAGTGCTCATGAAATCAACCTTTGGCCCTCAAAAGCAGAGGTACATGTTTGCCATCAGCAGAACATACTGTATGTAGCATTGCTGAAAGCCACCAGGGACTTTACTATAGCAGGTGAATGCTAACATGGAGCTGATAGCAGAGTAAGGGATGATGTCATTTATATGGAAGCTGAAGAATGCCCACTGGGGAGATAAACAGAGCAACTAGAGAGTTTATTACTGTAGGACCACAGTGCAACAAGAGCAATATGAAAACTCTGTTATTGAACTTCCTGCCAAATCAAAGGTAATACTCTACAGTAGTGTTGCTCGGATAGTGCTTTTGTGGATCTGACTATCCTCCATCTGATAGTGCTGGTATCTGACATAGGATCCGGCAAATGGATCTGGTGGTTAGATCCATCAGATCGCACCTCGAATAGTTGGATTCAATGGTTAGATCCATCGAATCCCACCTCGGATAGTTGGATTCAATGGTTAGATTCATCATATCACACCTCGAATAGTTGGATCCAATGGTCAGATCCATCGGATCCCTGTTCAGATCCATCAGATACCTCGGATACTTACAGTGGATCCTAAGAGATTGGACCCTTGGTTGGATGTCTGTGCCATCTGAGGCTATCTGATATCTGATCAAAATGATGGTACCTGACGGTATCCGAATTTGTAGGATACTAGCTGAGCAATGCTACTCTACAGTGGGAATTATCATCTGAGCCAACAGAGTAATATTAGGGAAAAACGGCAACCAAACTGTCTTTTAAAAACTGTATTGTCATATTGATTCCTGTTACTGTACTAAGGCTAGGCCTGTACCTAAGAAGAATAGTTGACTTTGATAACTGAACTTGTGTTTTTGAGAATTAATGCATGGTCAGGTAGTGCCTTTAAACAAATTAAGCTATTGGATTTTTCCTATCCATTTTATAAAGTATCTTGTTAGTCACAGCTTTGTAATCTTTTTCATAGAAGCAGAGAGGCATTCCCTCAAGATGTGCTTGCTGTTGAAACAGCTGTGATGCAGTGGGCATGGCATTGATACTCGGGCATATGACACATGGAGCATCTGATGGTGCCTGCTCCATTGTGACCTGCTGCCATGGGAGAGTCACAAAAGAACCCAGTCTGCTACACCATCTGCACACTGCTGCTATCATTTGCATGTAGGTCATAACCAATGCAATCTTCAATATACGATTCATGAAGCTAGCTGCATGTAGTAGTGCTTACAGACTGTGGCATGTGATAAGTGACAAATAAAACTGTCCCTCAGCAATGGTGACAACCATGAACCATATTGCAGGACACTCCTGTTCTACCATATGTGCACTGGCTTCCCCTTTTTGGCATCTTCCTGCATCCACCACCCCTCTTCATAGCCTAAATAACAATGTCAGAGAAATGCATCTTTCTGTGATCCCCATGTTGCCTGTATCTGGCAGTAGTGTCTAATGCACAGATCTGCATTTTCAAATGTACTGCAGGTACCTGGATACTTACAAGGTATATAAAAGCTGTATAGAATGCTGTAGAGCCAGGATTCAACTAGCAGTGGATAGCATAATACACCCTTAGTCATGGCCAGGAGAGTATGCACAGTATGTGCATGAGGTCATTACATTTTGTGTCTATGCAAGTCATGCTTCCAGCACCATGCAACACAAAGCTCTCATTCAGACAGTAAAACAGTCAGAGTCAGCATGTCTGGTAGCAAGAATGCTACGGCTGACGGTTTGTAGTGTCCATGTGAATGTAGCCCAAAAAATGATGGGACATAGGCCAACAGGTGTGAAAGAGAACCCAAAAGTCAAAACATTACTTTACCAGTGAGCTCTGAAAAAGGTAAAGAACTCCACCCTTCGAGTGAAAAGTATAAAAGAAGGAGATAAATACCGCACACATAAATGTACCTGGCACAACTAAAAGCAATGCAGTCAGATTTACTGTTCATCTGTCTGCTGAAAGGATATCTCCATTTCATGTACAAGCCACAATTTTCTATAGAACATGTATTTTAAAAACTGGTTCACATTCTGTTATTGTTCCATCTTTGCTGGTCTTGTGGTACATTTACTGGGTGTTTCCAACTTGCACACTGTTAGTAAAGACCATTTTATAACCATATGATGTAGTTTATGTCCTTATCATGCCTAAGATGGTTTGTACAATGGATTTGTGTTTTACCACAAAATTCTGTAGTTGAGTGGGAGACAAACTGCATTGACAAGTTTTAAACTTGTACACCACAGTGTAAGGCAAGGCAGTTTTGTTTATTTGGCACCCTTACAGTGGGGCTCATAGAGCCATAGAAATAAGCACAACAAAATGAATCACAGTACCAACAGTACAGAGCAGCACTGAAGTATGCATGTGTGGGGTCACATCACAGAGGAAGGAGAAGGGGAGGGGCCACAAAAAAGTAACAGAAGCTTTGGAGGGAAGGAGGCGGACATTAGCCCTGTTTTGGAGGACAGAGTCCTAAAGGGACTCACTAATCTGAAGGTGGATAAAGCAACAGGGCCATTTGGATGCATCCAAGGGTATTTAGAGTGTTCAGGGAGGTACTGACTGCAAATCTGACAGTTGTATTTAACAGCTCACTGGAACTTGGAATGGTTCTGGAAAACTGGAGGAGGCCAAATGTAGTACAATGACACAGAAATGGTAGCAGGGAGGCAGCTGGCAATTATAGTCCAGTCAGCCTGACATAGATGGTGGGAAAGTTTATGGAATCACTGCCAAGGACAGGATTGTGGGATACCTTGAATTCAGTTGGTTACAAGACCGAGCATGGGTTTATGGGGGCGAGATTATGTCAAATTAATCTGATAGATTTCTTTGACTGGGTGACAATGGATTTAGATCATGGTGGAGCAGTGGACAAGTCTTATCTAGATTTCAATTAGGCTTTCAACACATAGGAGACTAGTAAGCAAGCTGGATAACTTAGGACTGTGTCCAATGGTGGTAAACTGGGTAAGACATTGGTTAGGGGATAGGTGACAGAGGATGATGTTAAACAGAGTTCACTCTGAGGCAAGGACTGTGACCAGCAGAGTGCTTCAGGGATCAGTGCTAGGACCAGTCCTTTTTAATGTCTTTATAAGTGATAGTGCAGAGGAGCTGGAAGGGAAGGTTTACCTCTTTGTGGATGACACCAAAATCTGCAATTGGATGGACACTCTGGGGAGGGTGGTGGAAAGGATGAGCTGAAACCTTAGAAAGCAAGAGGAGTAGTCCAGCTTATTGCAACTGGGTTTCAATTTGAAAAAGCACAAAATAATGCATTCAGGGCACAGAAACCCATGGGTGGAGTACAAAATGAGTGGAGTGGTATTAATGACTACCAAGCAGGAAAGAGACCTGGAAGGAATCATGTTGGATGACCTAAAGGTGGGCAGGCAGTGTGACAAGGCAGTCATGAAGGCTAGTGGGATGCTGGGGTGCATAGGCAGGGGTACTATGTCCAGTTCTGGAGACCACGTCTCTGGAAAGACATTGACAGAGTAAAGGCAGTCCTGAAGAAGGCAAATGAAATGGTGCAGGGTCAGCATCAAAAGCCCTAAGAGAAGAGACTAAATGACCTAAATATGTACTCCCTGGAACAGAGGACGGAGAGGGGATATAACAGAGACAATTAATTACCTCATGGGGGTAAATAAGACACAGGAGGGAAGTATTTTTCAGAAGAAAAGGTGCTCAAGATCAAGGGGACAAGCTATGACGCTGGAGGGAGTTAGATTCAGGAGAGATGCGAGGATGTACTTCTTCACAGAAAGTGTGTTAGATTCCTAGAATGGCCTTCCAACAGAGGTGGTGGGGATGAAAACAGTGGTGGGGTTCAAGAATGCATGAGACAGGCTCAAGGGAATCATAGTGGAAAGGAAGGGAGGAGGGAGAAAGAGCTGTACATCAAGTATGGTCTGCTGTAATAATGTAGGTAGGCCCGGTTAAATTTTCAATATAGAGCATACCTCACCCCAGCTAGACTTCATGTAATGAGCACAGAACACTCTCCCAGGTGCCCTAAATGTCAGGGGGACCAGACAAACTTTCTGCACATGGCTTTACTATGCCCCAAGGAGATACCCTTTTGGCAGGAGGTACCTGGGATAATGGAAAAAGTGTTGGCAAGGAGCCTTTCCTGCTCACCCCTTGAACTCTTGCTAGGAGCAGATCCATTATATACACCAGGTACTAGCTTGCATCCCTTATGGGACATTGCCCTGGTAAATGCCAAAACAACGTTGGCACAGACCTGGATGGCTGACAAACCACCAGTGATCTCACAGTGGGTCAATAATGTAAAGCAATGTCTCTCTTTAGGAAAAATACAAAATAAAACCACTGGGAATCATGATTATTTTGAAAATGTTTGGAGCCCCCTAGAAAGGGCTATAGAGCAGGGGTTATTCCCTGCGTAATGGTGTTCATTTACTTAAGCGGCTTCAGGCTATAATAATTTTACCATCCCAGATGTAACTACTCGTTCAATCCACAGATAAATGTACACATGAAATATTCTATTTTGACTTCTGGTAACCCATGAAATGTTGGAACATGGGAAACCATGATTGACTATCTACTGATATGCTTATTGTTATGTACAGTATACCTTATGTCTGCTGATATGTAATACCACTTCATTTTCTTCTAATAAAAAGACTTGACAAAAAAAGAAAATAATGTAGGTAGGGAAATGGGTTGACTGGGTGGGCCATGTGGTCCTTATCTGTCATCAAATTGTCTCTATGTTTCTATGTCAGTTTTGTATAGTAAAAGACACATATACATGATAAACAATGTTTATGTAGATGGTGCACAATACAGACACAGCTTGCATGCAAACATACACATAAACCTCACAGAATAAACAAGAATACCCCACATTATACATACACTCTATAATGTGATTGGTTCCTCCACTAGGGTGTCTGGAGTCATCTTTTATGATGCTGTGCCCCAGCTAATGCCCCATGTGGTGCAGTACAGAGTTACCCCCATATGAATATGTGAACTTTGTAATGGTGCCCTAGCTGTCTGTTGTTGCACACACTCACCCACCTACCCACCTAGTAACCAAAAGAGGCTGAAGCCAATACTGATCCTCAGCCCCCATCCAAATGGGCTAATGAGGGCAGTGAAAATATAATATGGTGTTCCCTCTAGATTTATTTTGAATCCCTCCACCACACAAACACACACACACTACATGCCTTCAGTTCTCAGCGCCAAAATGTTTCATCTTAAGGGATCAATACAAGCAAGTAGAAAACTCAATGAGTAAATAAACAGATTGACTGACAGCAGTAAACACAATTATGCAGCACCACAACACACAGCTGAGAATGATTGCTCACTCTTCTGGTCCCAGTGGTTATCTTCCAGCAGGGGGGGCTACATGGAATTGGATATCTGTAAGTGATGATAGTGACTTTGCAGTATTACAGCCAGCAATAACATAGCATTGGGTTCTGCTAGTTCATTATTTACCATGAGATGGGAGAAGAGGCCAGAAATGTATAAACCTTTGTGTTTTAGCAACAGGTCCTACACAACATGAATTCTGAACATAGAAAGAAATAGTCGAGGTGCTGGTTACTTTCTTTTCATGAGTGATAGCAGCCCTTACTGAGTAGCTACTTTTAAAACTGCCTTGCCAAAATTTCCAAGATCAAGTAAATGTCTTAATAAATAAGAATGTCAAAGATGCGCACAAGGAAAAGCGATGTTTAAGAACAAACTAAATATGTAAATCTGAGTTCCAAGCACACTAAGCCCATAAGAAGAGAGCAGCTCTACCTTTCTCATAATACATTCAATTTATAAAACATACAAAGACACCAACACCTGTCTAACATGTTTTGGGCAGCAGCCCTTTATCAGCTTTGATAAAGGCTGTTGCTCAGCTGTAATGGGAGTTGGTGTCTTTTATCTTTTTATAAATTAAATGATTTAAGTGAGAAAAAGATAGAGCATCCTTCTTTATGGGCTTGCATGTGCTTGGAACTCATACTTTTACATCTTAATAAATAACCTTGCAACACCGCAGAATGCACCCAGAACAAATATAAACTGCTCAGCTAGCTAGCTGTGCCCACAGCTGTTTGTCTCCTCCAAGAAATGCATGGCTGCTGCATGCTGCTGCTCCACTCCTCATTCTCATGCAGTATGCAGCAGTATCCCCTAGGACAACATTCTTCTCAGAAATAAAAGTGCAGGGAAGGCAAACCAATCACTGCTACATTCCTTCTTGGTGCAGCGCTTATATTCTGTGAATGTCCAGTCTGCTGCAGTCGTCACTGTAGCTGTCAATCTGACCTCCCCTGCTTGTTGTACCTACAGCTCGGCAGATCAGTCATCCTCTTGAGTCTGAGAACCTTGATGCATGGCACATCACTCATGCAAAAGATAGCTAAACTTTTCTGAACTTCAGAAAAGAGAATGCATGACCACAATAGGTGCTTACAAGCTACGCTTCTTGGTGTCTGAAAAGCACTTCATGAATAACATTGCCTTGCCTGCCTCATTTGGATTATATACTTTAGAAAGTTCTTTTGTTACACTCTGGCCTCGTGGCACTGGAGGTTGAGGCACTGGACGCTACACCTTATGCCGCGCTGGTGACACGGATACAGGAATGAGCCTGGACCACCATGGAGTCAGCAGGGGTGAGAGAGGATTGAGCATCTGGAGGACTGCTCTCCTCTCTTGGGAGAGGAAGAATCTGCCATCCTGCTCACCAATTGCCCTTTAGTGGTGGCTGGAGGTTGATATGAGACATGAGGCACGTGGTCGGTGGGTCTAACTTTGGAGGGAGGGGTTGGGGAGAAAAGTAAAAGCAGACTTGCAGCTCCGTGATGGCTCTAGCTGCACCCATGTCATTGGCCCGGAATCTGGGCGCTGGCTTTCTGGGGAGAGGAGAAAGTCAATGCTCCTCACCCCGGCCCTGTCATGGGGGCAGCCCATGGGGATTTCAGAGAAGGTTCAGTGCAGGATGCCAGGGCAGGAGAGATGAGTTCTTCTGAGAGAGGAGCCATAGCTACCCGTCAGCTCCCTCATAAAGTACATATGGAAAAAAAAGAATGTTTTTTACTGGATTATCACCTCAATTTGCAATTAAAAAGATACAGTTTCGTTGAAGGCTGGAACTGGACTTAAACTGCTAGGAAGTACTAAGTGCTTTCATTTCACTGTCGCCAAATAAATGCTTAAACTTCGAAGCCAGCTTACTGAGAAGAGGTCGTATTGCCAAAAAGATTGCTGTAAAAACAGGCTTAAAGAAAACTCAACCTCAGTGGTTTGTTAGACCCTTTCTTTTTATTCTTAGTGCAATAAAAAAAATAAAAACATGCTCTCATATTTGGATGCTCTTCTGCATCAAATGAAGTTTGACTGTAGAACAGTGCCACACTGCACAGTCACTGTACCCCCTGCAATAGATCAATCATTTTGTGAATTACACCTACATCCGTACATTGAATGACACACTAGATGTCTCTGTAGGTTTCAATTCTGAACAGGTCACACAA
Source organism: Neoceratodus forsteri (assembly GCA_016271365.2). Classification (NCBI taxonomy): domain Eukaryota; kingdom Metazoa; phylum Chordata; order Ceratodontiformes; family Ceratodontidae; genus Neoceratodus; species Neoceratodus forsteri. The sequence goes on from CM057456.1 coordinate 358,355,917, forward strand.
CTCTGCAATTGATGATAGTATATGTCAACAGGTTTATACAGCTTAGTTCTATGTCAAAACAATGGAAGAAAATGGCGAGGACAATAACAGCACATGAAAATCAATGACAGCAAACACATCAAATGGAGAATAGTGAATGGTCAAAACAGTGCAAAGTCAGCACTTGGGAATTATGAAAGTCAGTGGGTGCTGGCATTTTCTAATGGGATGCAAGGGGTGAAGATGGATGTCTGTGCACATTAAATAAATGAACTCTACGGGGAGGGGGTCACAACCGAGGGGTGGGTGGGGAGAAATTTGGGTGTGCAGGCAGATAAAATAAATTAACTCCACAGGGGATGCATCTTGGGGGAGAGGGGAGAAATTCAGGTGTGTGGGCAGATAAAATAAATGAATTCACTGGGGGATGCATCTCAGGGGAGGGAGGAGAAATTGGAGTGTGCAGGTAGACAAAATAAATGAAGTACATGGGGAACGCAACTTGTGAGGTTGGGGGACAAGACAACAGCTGAAGACCCTCACACCAACAGCAGACATCACACTTCAAACACCAACAACAGCAGACATTGCTGAAAATAACATGCACTGCAATGACTACTTCACTGTTATGCCATTTGCTATTTTTCCTTTGCTGTTTTTCATTCGCTGAAATTCACTCACTCTTTTGATGGGACACTATACAGCTTTGAATCATTCTAAAGTGTGATCACTCACACACCCAATTTCTCTCATCTGCTGTCAATCAATGTGCACATATTGAATGCAGTACAGCGCACAATGAGAGCTCAATTGGTGGCTGGCTGTGGTGGGGAGTGGTGGGCTGTACCAGTTGCCAGCGTGGTTTGGAGATGGAGACCAGGGTGGTGGGACACTGCCTGCCAGAGTGGAGGGGTTGGGGGTCCATCAAACCACCAATGTTGTGATAATATGGCATAACAGGGTATAGGGGCTTGGACTGGGGGCCACTAGATCTCCATGGAATTATAAAACATAATTATTTGTTGGCGACATCAGGGATGGAGGAGGGGGGTACACTAGTCCACCAGAAAATTACAATATATGATTGTTTATTGGGGACATTGGGAAGGGGGGTCTGTTAATCCACCAGGGAGGGGATTATTTTACTATTTATGTATACAGAGGTAATTGAAGATTAGGAATCAGGGGAGTCCACTAGTCCACCAGCGAATTATACTAATTACTTAGGTTTTGGGGTCATCAGGGCTGGGGAGGTCCACTAGATCACCAGGGACAACTTCAATCATGTAAATGGGGGATCAGGGCTGGGGGGCGTGTCCCAGATTGGTGCACAGCAGTTCCACAACTTGCCGCTGCCCTCCAGATGCACTGCATGTTTGGCACACAGCCATGGTTATGCATAAGCCGAAGGACTTTGGCGCCTGTACCCTGCCCAATAGAGAATCGGGCACATGGTCCCTGGCACACCTGGCATTGACACAAGCTGCCATTTGCCACAGCTGTGTCATTATAAGGCCACGTTGAGAATCGGGCCTGCATTTTTTTCAGTCAACCTTTGCAATCCAGTTGCTATTCACTTACTAATACCTAAGTTTCTTAATTTTGGTAAGATAGAGCAGTGAGGCACAAGATCCAAAGCCTTGCCCTTGCCTTACAGCATACCAACTCAGTGGGCAGGCAGTGAGTCCCTTTTTTGTGCAGTGACTTGGCTGACTGCCTGAGCTTTTGCCTTTGAATGTGAAGTTTAACTTTTTTCCCTTCATGAAGCAGGTGGAGCTACTACCAATTTTACATGCATATGCTCAGTGTTAATGAAACTTCCCGTGGACTGTTTCCAAAAATGTGTAAAACAAATCATTAGTTTGGTGTCGACCACTACCATGTTTTCATTTCCATGACAAGTGTTAATGTGATTTTCATAGCACATTTTAGAAAGTATTTAAACAAGCTCAGTAGACATTTTTCATTACTTAGGTATGTAACACTGCTACTTCTGCACACCTGTGCCTATTTAGTGGGCCTTTCCAGACCATTGCAGACAGTTTTTAAGCGAACCAGTTTTACCCATGTTCCATTAGTTAGATTTGAAGCACTGTCACTTTCACATGTCTGTGTCTTCTTTTAGTGCAGCTGCACAACCCATAGCAGAAATAATTTTAACAATTTTATTAACCATTATTATTTAGTTAGGTGTGAGCCACTAGATCATTTGCATGTCCATGCCCACTGTTAATGAGTCATTCCCAGTCCACTGCAGAAATTATTTAGACCATTTTAGTTTATTTCTTTAGTTATGTGTATGACATTTCCAGTTTTGTAAACCTTTGTCAGTTGCTTGTGGAGCCCGCCCAGCACTTATAGAAAGTAAGTAAACAATTTCACTAGCCTTTTTGCTTCAGTTAAATGAGGAAAGTTGTTAGTTTTGTACAAAAATAATTAAACTACTATTTCCCCTAAGAAAAAGGAACACCTAGGAGAAGAAGTAGAAGCTGCAGCAGCAATGTGACTGCATGTCTGGGTGCTTACTATTTGCATTACAAATCCTTACAAACCGAACACCTTTGCCATCCCAAAGAGTTTTGGAGACAGGTTAATTCCCTGGTCAAAGGAAAAGCTGCTGAACTCCTGAGCTCCCTCACTGTCCAGGGTACCACACTAACTGACCCCCCTTCTATTGCCGATGGATTTAATGAATTCTTTACAGATCTCCAAAAGTACACCTCTCTCTTCCAGAACTCATCTGTTCCCCCCTTGATCCCATCATCTTCAACCTACTGTGGGACTCAGCCTGCATTCCACTTGAAGCTGGCCTCTATCAAAGAGGTCTAGAGGCTTCTTGGTAACTTGAAAGCTGAGGGCTCACCTGGCCATGACACCCTGGAGCTCAAGTTTCTTAAGTTGGGTGCTCCTGCCCTCGCTCGCCCTGTTCTTGACTTATTCAACAGGTCCTTTTTCTCAAGTACAGTTCCCAACAAGTGGAAGGTAGCTGTTGTCATGTCTGTACATGGGGGGGGTGCTAACTTAGTGGCTGAAAACTTCAGTCCATATCCATCCTTTGCCCATTGGCTAAAATTCAGGAATGCGTAGTATACCATCACCTTCAGAATTATCTTGAACACCACAACTTGCTATCCCCCTTCCAACAATGGTTCGGAAAGAACCGTACTGTAGCACCTTCACTGCCTTGTTAAAAGTAAGCTCTGACATATTCCAGGCCATGGACCATGGTTCTGCCACTGGTGTCATATTCATTGACCTTACAAAAGCATTTGACCTGGTGAACCACAGTCTCCTGATCTAGCAACTTCATATACTTGGCCTTGACACCAGTGCCCTAAGCTGGATGCAAAGATACATATCCTGCCAGTCTCAAAGGGTCAAGTGGGCCAGTTCTCTCTCTAGCTTCAGACCCATAATGCACAGTGTACCCCAGGGCTCCATTTTAGGCCCTATGTTGTTCTTCTTATTTATTAATGATTTACCCAGTAACTGCGGAGGGCCTCTGTGCATCTCTATGCAGATGATGCTCTCATCTACCACTCTTCGCCAGATGTTGACTGGATAAACAGAGAACTAGCATCAGACTTTGCTGCTCTTGAAGGTTGGTTCAGACAGAATCAACTTGTCCTTAATATGAAAAATCAAAAAGCATGTTATTTTCCCACTCATTCTCCTCATCACATACCATCTCCCCTTTCTGTATCACCTCTCTTAATGGTGATTCCCTTGAGCTCGTTACTGCCTTGAAATATCTGGGCATCACTTTAGATACCTCTCTCTCCCCCTCAATGCCCATGTCTTAATCATAACTAAATCACTAAACCAAAAACTAGGTCTCCTTAATTGTATCTGCCCCTTCCTCACCTCTCCTCTTGCCATAAGATTGCTTCCTCGTCCCTTCTTCCACTGCTAACCTACAGTGCTCCCTTACTGCTCTCCACTAATGCTGCTGTCCTGTCTCTCCTAACTCAGGCCTACCACACGGTGAGAAGGTTCACCTTGGGGACCAATGCCCATCACCACCACTATGGCGTCCTTGCATCATTGAACTGGTTGCCCTACGAATCTAAACTGAGGTATACCACCCTGTGTTTCATTCATAAGCTGGTGCAAAAATTTACCCCTCCTTGCCTAACTGAGATTGTTAGCCTAAGACAAGCTCCTTGTGCACTAAGGTCTGCCTTTCTCCCCCTTATCATTAGACCTAATGTGCAACTAGCTGCTTCCCATAAGTCCTTCTCATTTGCAGCAGCGTCTGACTGGAACTCCATTTCCCCCCTCCATCTTACCATGTTCCACTCTTCCTAAGTTCTGAACCAATCTGCTTTCCTCTCTCCTCTCTCTCTCTCTCTCTCTCTGCCTCTGCAGTATGCTCCTGCCTTCGTTGATGACTGATCTTCTCTTATATTGCTCTATATCCTTCTCCTCATCTGACCTAACCCCTTGTCCAGGCCCCTCTCCTTACCTCCCATCCTTATCACATGGTACTCTTGCCATCTCTTTGTCCCTTCCTGTACCAATACTATTTATCTGCCTTCAGATTTCTCTGCTTCTGGTCATCCTGAAACTGACTTGCAATATGAAATTATCAAAGAGTAAATATCTATTTTGTTAGCTGATATATTCAGTTTTCGTTGCTAGTATTCATTCCAAAACTGACTTGCAATATGTTATTACCAAAGTGTATATATATCTATTTTGTTAGCTGTTATAAACTGTTACTTTTATATTTCTGTATGTTTTATCATTCTTTATCTCCTACCTGCTGTATGTTAATTTTGTTATTACTGTAACAGAATTCCCTTGTTATTTTACTGTACTGTATTGTTTGTTGCTGCAGTCCTGGGTAAACCCTGAAAAAGGAACTGTAATTTTCTCAGTGGACTTACCTGGTTACCAAAACTCAATAAATACATAAATACATAAATAAATAAAAAGCTCCACATAAAACTCAAAGCATACTTCTACCACCAGTGGAAGCATCTGCCAACAGAAAACACTCCTATCAAAGCAGTGCAAAAATTAATGACATTTGCAGTAGTCAGAGTTAGCATATGTGCCATTATTGTACAACAGGCAGTACTGTGGGCAAAGCAGCAATTCAGCAAGAAGGAGAGAAAGGAGGGGGGGAGCAAAGAGAGTAACACAGATCCATTCTGCATTGTGGAAACAACACTCATCAATGGGCTCCTCTTATGTCTATAAGCAGGCTACTCTGTATATTGGTAGGGTTACAAAGACCATTCTGCTCCACACCAGCTAGAGATGTTTCAGAGGAAGGTTGACAGTGACTGACAACAAAGTCACTCATACCAGGTTTTGTAGTGTCCAGCAATAAATCAAGTACTGTTATAGTGAAGGCTCTGAGACTAGAACACTTTACACATGAGCCTTGATCTGTGCAGTGCATCAACCTGAAGGTGCAATTATTTCTGCAGGAGGACACCAATGTAAAAAGCTGGGATCCACTACATATAAAGTACCTTTACAATTTTTCTTTCCTGTGTATATTTTAGCCAGTATGTAACTATTCATGCTGATCTCTGTTAACCTGTAGACTGCTGCTATCCTCCCCGGAACCCCCATGAAAATGAGATTTTGCACCTCATGGGGTTACCTGGGTTTATTAATTCAAATCAATCAATCAAAGTATGTGTTTGTTTCAGCCATTCAGTGAAGGAGCATACCTTCTTATGTAGAATACAGATGGAGAACCTACTACCTTTCTACTAGATGAGACACAATGTTCTGACAAGGTGGAATTTCACCTATTATATGACAGATTGTGAACAACATGGTTCTATGTGACAACAGCGATTGCCAAAGGGTGATCGCCATTTTGGTGAATGTACATTGCTGAAAACAAAAACGCTGCTGTACATTCGTAGCAAGGAAAACAGACTTCATTGTTTCATATGGGGGGCTTTGCCCCCCGCACCCCCCTATCTTAAATAACTAACTCGGGGGAGGGGTGCATGTTGGGAAGGGGGGAAGAACCAGGATGCAAGAAAAAACCACAAACTGGCATGGAAAAAAACCAAAACATTGTGATCCACCCCCAGCCCCAAACTCTGCACCTTCCTCACCAGAACCAGCATCCCTAACCACCATGCCACTAGGCCAGTTTGGTGGCTGCCCCTATCACCACTCCCCACATACCTCACGGATACCTTCCAGTATCCTGTGGCCATGCTTTCTGCTCTTTCCTGTCACTACCCTTGCAGGGTAGCCCCACACACTAATTGCTGAGACTGAGTCACTCATATTTGAGTCATTCTATCTCAGTCGCCCTTTTGACAGGTATACCAAATGATAAAAGGTCAGTAGCCAACAGGGTATTTGTTAGGATGAGATCATTAGATGAAATAAGTCATTTACAAATGATGCCCTGGTGGTTGCAACAGACAGACATGTTACACAGAATATGTAGAATTCAATATAAACAAATCTACAATAGTATATCACAAATAAATACAATACAAATTGTTCAGTAAATTATAAATTCATTAGGTTAGATTTTAAAATGTGTCAGACACAGATAGAAACACATAATTTGTTGGCTGAAAAGGACTGCTTTGCCACAGTCTCTTCTGTGTTCCCAGCCTAATCTGTCTCTGCAGACCCAAAATGGTCTTTGTCAACCATTCCTCCTCCCTTTCTATTTTCTAATATACCCTGGGCTGGATATTCAAAAGGGTTGCGCCATGCGCAATAGGGTTGCGCCTGCACAAGTCCAAAATTGCGCCATTCTGCCATATTCAGCAGGAGGCAGTTGCGCCCCCCCAAGGCAAGCTGAGCAACAGTGCAATGCAAATGAATGCATGCTGAACTGGAGGGGGAGGAACCATGATAAACTGCACAGCCCAATATTCAGCGGGTTGTGTAGAGTCGCATGCGCAACCCCAACCTGCGCCTGCACAACTTTGAGCCAAGGAAAAAGAGAAAGTCGGACCACCCACAGGTGAGCTGCCACATTGCAGGGTGCAACACAGCAGCTGCCACCTGTGGCTGGCCCTCAACCTACTCCCTGTCCCCCCTGCAGCCCGATCGTGGGCAAAAGTGTAAAAAATCCCCCTCCCCGACTGGCCCGATCGGCGGGCATAAGCTAATAACTCCCCCACCAGCCCGATCGCGGGCTGCAAAATGTTGAATCACACCCCAAGAACTGATCCATGGTGGCCCAATGGACCGCTAAAGCCCGATCGCTGGCTGCAAAGTGATGAATCACACCCCCAGAACTAATCCCTGGTGGTCCAGTGGACCGCTAAGCCCGATCGCGGGCAGCAAAATGATGAATCACACCCCTCCCAAGAACTGATCCCTGGTGGTCCAATGGACCACTAAGCCCGATCGCGGGCAGCAAAGTGATGAATCACACCCCCCCCAAGAACTGATCCCTGGTGGTCCAGTGGACCATTAAGCCCGATCGCGGGCAGCAAAATGATGAATCACACCCCTCCCAAGAACTGATCCCTGGTGGTCCAATGGACCGCTAAGCCCGATCGCGGGCAGCAAAATGATGAATCACACCCCTCCCAAGAACTGATCCATGGTGGTCCAGTGTACTGCTAAGCCCGATTCCGGGCAGCAAAGTGATGAATCACACCCCTCTAGACCAAATCCCCGGTGATCTAGTGTTCCCCACCTACCCACCCGGACCCCACCACCCTGCCCCCTGGCGGCGGTGGCGACAACATCCCACCCGCCTGCCACCCGCCTCAACTGACTGCCCGGTAGAGAACTGCCCGCCCGTTGGTGCAGAGTAAGAGCCAACCGGGCGTGCAGCCCATCATAAAACAGTCAGATATGTGAATAATTCATTCATTCACATATTCATCACATTCACATATCTGGACTGCCTTATGCGGTATGGGCTGCCGCCCGACTGGCTCTTGCCTGCACCAGCGTGCAACACGGGCAATCATCGATGAGCGGAGGGTGGCATGCGGATGGGATGCTGCTGCCGCCAGCTGCCGGGGACAGCGGGGTGGTGAGGGCTTCATGGGTGGGTGGGGTGGGACGCTGGAGTCACCAGGGGTTTGGTCTTGGGGGTGTGATCATCACTGCTGCCGCTAGGCTAGCGTCCACTGACCACCAGATCAGTTAACTGAAGGTATTCATCACTTTGCTGCCCGCTATCAGGCTTAGCGTCCACTGGACCACCAGATCAGTAAGTGGGGGACTCTGTGCTGCCCGTGATCAGGCTGATGGGTGGGGACATTTACCAATTATGCCTGCGATCGGGCTGGTGAGGGTTATTTAACCTAATGCCGTGATCAGGCCAGTCAGGGATTTTCACACGCCGGTCCCGGGCCAGTCAAAGGCGCCGGTCCCAATGGCTGCTGCCTGGCAGGGCGCCAGGCGCAAGTCCTCAGGGATCGCGCACCTGCATGCTAATGGCATGCAAATGGAGATATAATAGATGCAATGGCCCCCTGCGCCTTGCATGAATTATGGCCCTATTTGCATGTCACCTTTTTGAATATCATATCAGAAATTGCGCATGGCGCCTGTGGTACTTGCGCCACTGCAACTTGAATGCTCCTCTCAGCCACTTGCGGTGGCGCTAAGTTCCACTGCGCCATGTACAGTGGTGTGGATTGGGTGATATTCAAAGGAGTTGCTCATTAAGCGCAACTCCTTTGAATATCGCCCCGGCCACACCCCTGCGCAACTATTTTGTGCAGCGTAAGGGCTTGCGCCACAAAATAGCACAGTTTGAATATCCAGCCCTCTGTGTCTATTCTATGTACGTATGAAGTCCCCCCATTGTTTTCAGCCCCTCCAACACTTCTACTGGCAGTGTGTTACAGGCATCTACCACCCTTTAAGTGAAGAAATATTTCCTCACATCTTTCTTAAATTCCACTCGCAGCTTCGCTGTATGCCCCTGGTCCTAGTACTTTTTTTCATTTGAAAGACACTCCCGTCCTACACCTTGATTACCCCTGTGAGGTACCTGTAGGTCTCTATCATGTCACCACTCACTCTTCTAGCGTGTACATGTTGAGATCCCTCAATCACTCCTTGTAGGGCTTCTCATGCAACTTTTGCACCATTTTAGTTACCCTCCTCTAGCCTACCTCCACCCTGTCTGTGTCCCTTCTGAGGTGCAACCTCCAAAACTGGACACAGTACTCCAGTTGGGGTTTCACTAGAGAACAATAAAGTGGCAATACCGCTTCTCTCCTTCTGCTGGAGCTACCCCTTTCTAGGCACCCCAGACTCCCACTAACCCACTGCTTTGACACACCTCCCTTTCACCTTGAGGTCATCTGATGTGATAACCCCAAAGACCTTTTCCTATTTAATGACAGTCAGTAACTCCCTACTATCCTATACTCAGCTCCTGGGTTCCTATGTCTTATTTGAATGATTTTGCAGTTTTTGGCACTGACTCCAACTGTCACACTCTCAACCACTCCTAAATTTTTCCATGATCCCTGCACATTCTATCCACCCCCTCCTGAGTGTCCACCCTATTGCAGATTTTGGTAACACCTTCAAAAGGTGTATCTTCTGTTCCAAATATTCTGTAATGTCACTTGAAGAAATTAGAGAGGGACAGTCCCAGCACTGAGCCCTGTGGCACCTTTGGCCATGCTGCCATCATTAGAGTGAGTATCATTTACCACCACCCTCTGTCTCCTGTTAATCATATTCTAACCCAATTCACCATTTTGGATCTCACCCCTAGGCTTCCAATTTCTTTATCAGTCTCCTATATGGCACAGTGTTGAAGGCTTGTTGCTAAAGTCCAGATAGTCAAAGCAATGCAACCAGTTCCAAGATACTTGTAATCCTTTTAACCCTCCTTAAAGTTGGTCCCACGCAACTGGACATGAGAATCAGAAAGAAAAAACAACAAGGACCTAACCACCTGTTTTCACTGTTGTGCACAGCCTTTATTTTTCATTGCTAGCTATCTTCATACATTATCCAATGTTCTGAGATCCCAAAAATGATCTTTTCCTCAGGGGCTGGCTACAATTAATTCAAAATATTTGTCAATTACTATAATTTATAGCATTTTAGCACCAGCATTTAAATAATCAATATTGAAACTAGGGTGGATACCTAAACTGTTGCACCTGGTATGCACATTCAAAATCCTTCTTGCAATATTATTTCAGTTTTACAGATCTGTATAAGATCATATTCATGAAAAAATGGCAATTTAAGCCACTAGGTAGCAGTGCATGTATATTTTTTTTGTCAATAAGAAGCCATAATTTTACGAAGAGCAGCCTACAAATGATGGGCTTTCTTCTCAATTTAGCTAGAAGAATTAATGGCAGTGGGAAAAAAATGCTTTTGAGGTGAGCACTTTGCATTGAAATGATTTGGACTAATGGCACAAGTGTTTAGAGAAGTGTGTGGAAATGTTTGTTTAAACATTCATTTTAAATACATGGAAGTTACAAGGGTAATTTATTTGAAATAGGAAGGTGCATAGGGCAGAACTTGTAAAATGCATGTGATTAAGCAACGTTAATATAAACTGAGATTCCCTTTTTGGACTGTTAAATGATAAGATGGAAAGAGTTCAAGCTGAACCAAATTTATGGTCAAATATATTTGCATACTGTAGTTATTTTATTTTTAAAACTCATTATAAAAGCTCATCATGTGAGTGCTTTTTTCATATGGAATTGAGAGCATGTTTAGGTTCATACCAAAGCAACATGAATTCTTGCTAAAAATTGTCATTGAAAAAAAATAACTTGAAATATTGGTTATTTAGCTCTAGATACAGATCTGTAAAACTGAAGTAATATTGCAAGAAGGATTTTGAATGTGCATACCAGGTGCAACAGTTTAGGTTTTTATCCACTCCTAGATTCAATATTTATTATTTAAATGTTGGTGCTAAAAGGCTACAAAATTATCATAATAGTTAAATATTTTGGATTAATTCTGGCCAGTCCCTGAGGAAGAGATAATTTTTGGGATCTCAGAACATTGTATAATTTATGAAGATAGCTAACGATGAAAAATAAACGCTGTGCACAACAATGAAAACAGGTGGTTAGGTCCTTGCTGTTTTTTCTTTCAAAAGTCGAGGTAGGCCATGTCCACTGCCCTTCTCTGATCTATTTCCTGGTCAACCAGTCAAAGAAAACTATCAAATGTGTTTGGCATGACCTCCCCGGAATCAATGCTGTCTGTGATCTTGCAGTACATTGGATTGAAGATACTCCACCAGTCTTTACTTTGGCAAGCATTCCATTAATTTCCCATGACTTAAGTAAGACTGACTGGCCTATAGTTGCTATCCTCCTCTGCTGCCACGCATATGTAGAGGGACCACAGTAGCTCTCCTCTAGACCTCCAACACCACTCCTGTTTCCACTGAGCCATTGCATAAGGTTGTCAGTGGGGCAGCTAGCTCAACCCTCACTTCTTTTAGGACTCTTGGGTTTCTCCTGTTTGATCCCACAGCTTTCTCCGCCTTCAGAGCCACAAGTCCCTTTCAGACTCTTTCCTCTGAAAATAAACTTGTCTCTACCTCCCCCCTTGGTCTTGCCACTCCCTGATGGTCCATCCCCCTTTCCTCCACTGTGTACCTGTTTTGGATGTCAACTTTTTTTGGTCCTTTTCAACATGGTCTACCCCCTCCACCTTTCTAATCCACATTATCTCTCCCCTTGATTTCTTCTTCTCCCTTATGTATCTAAAGAAAGTCTTATCCCCCTTCAAGTCTCCTTTGGTGATCCTTTCCTCTATGAGTGCCTTTGCCCCTCTTACCACCTTACCTGTTTCCTTCTGCTTTACTAAGCATACCTTGCTGTTATCTTCCCACTGTGTTTCTTTATACTACCTGAAAGTCACCATTCTTTTTTCTTTTGCCACCTCTACCACTTCCTTATAGAACCATAACAATATCTTTTCCTCTGCTTTACTCACTTTCTTCACACAGAGGTTGGTTTCTTTAATTATGACCTCCTTATCTTCCCCAGTGAGCATCTACCTCTCTCTCTAGCAATCCCCTTTGAGGCAGTTTCTGAGACAGTCCCCAGTTTCTTTAAACTCCACCCTCCAAAGTGCAAGATGCTCATACTAATGTGGTTAGCCTCTGTCTCTGTCTTTATTTTAAACCCTCTGTGCAGTGATCACTGGTACCCAGGGAACTGCTCACTGTGATGTCTGCAACACTGTTCTTGTTTGTAAGCACCAGGTCCAGCACTGCCCCATCCCTAGTGGGTTCTTTAACTAACTGTAAGATAAAAGCCCCTTGTAGGGAGTCAAAGATGATGTTACTTCTTGCAGAAGCTGCAGCTTGAAGGCTCCACACAACATTGGGTAGATTGAAGTTACCAACCAGCAACACCTCTCCTTTCTCACCATTCTGATGAAGGCTTCCTGAAGTACCTTATCTAACTCCTCTCCCTGAGTTGGAGGTCTGTACAGTACTCTGGCATGCAAAGCATCCCCATAACATATCTCCAGGGTGTCTACAGTACCTCAAGCCCCTCCTTTTCCTCATTGTGAACCCATAGCTCCGTGGCCTTGATTTCCTCCCTCACATATTAACAACCCCTCTCCCCTCCTCCATGCCCTGTCTTTGCTAAACAGAGAGTAGCCCAGTATGACCATGTCCCATTCATGGTCCTCATTGCACAACAACTCCTTTATTGCCCCTAAATCCAGGTCAGCCTCTGCCATGATGACTTCCAGGTCCAGAATTTTGTTTCCAAGATGCTTTGCTTTGGCCCACATAGCTCTCCTCACCTTTCCTTTCACTGTGCACTGCCCTGCTTCCTCCTCCTATTCCTGTCTGTGTTTTTCCCTGAAGCTCCCCTGGCTCTTCTCTTCCCTTTTTACACTCCCCATTCCTTGTCTCCTTCAATTCTTTACCCTCACATACCTGATTTTACCCCCCTTTTCTTCTGTCTTGATCCTATCTCTGCCTTTCTGCACCTCTGCACTACTGAAGTTTTCTCATCCATGGCTATCCCTTCCTGCTGCTCCATCATCTGGAGGAGGATGCAATAGTTGCCTCCCTTGGTTTTACTGCCTTCTTCTTGGCTAGTTGAAATGCTCATCCAATTCATATTTAAACCTCCCTCCAAGGAGTGCAGTCCCCTTCCTGGAAAGATGCAGGCTGTCTCTCTTATAGAAGCCCATATTCTACTAGGCTGGCCCCTAGTTCCTGAAGTAACTAAAGCCCTCTTCCTTTCATCATGACTTTAACCAGTCGTTAAATGCTCTAGTACAGAGTACCCTTGATTTGCTCCGCTGTACACAGATAATACCTTAGAAAAGCCATGGTGCCAGCCACCTGCTTAAGGCCCCTACCCAACTCCTGAAGTTATCCTGCACTATTGCTACCTTATCCATTTCCAGGTCATACATTTCCTTCCCAGGTTGACAATAATGTCTAGCTCCCTCCCAGTTCCTACTGTGCTAATGATCCCCAGGATATGTTCTCCATCCCTCCAAGCTGAAAAACTGCTCAGGCATGCCACCTTACTATCCCTTCCAGTGATCCCACATCTATTCCTATGAAAATAGAGCTTCTCACCAACAGGAGCTTCCTCCTAGGCTGGAGGCCCTCTCCCTCCCTCCCTCCTTGATTCACTACCTATGGGGCCCCCACTTCCTCCCTTTCCACCGCAAAGGGTGGTTCATTTAGCTGCACCATCTATGGTAAAGAAGTCCTTGTTCTTGAAGTGGGGTTATAACTAGAAGCATATGTTGAAAATTTGGTGTAAAACTATTAAAAAACAACAAAGTTAGGCACCTACACTGAATTTTGTGAATGCAGGCTCATAACTTTGGTAATTTTCAGTATTTTTCTCCCAAATTCACAACATAGCCACATCTTTATAGCACCTCATGAACATGAGAGCTGTCATTTTTCAAATCCTGGCCAAAATTTTTTTTACATCCCAAAAGGTGATTTTGCAGTCCTGTGCGAAATCACCTTTCAGGCTGGAGTTAAATATTTTCTACCTTTGTTCATGAGGGGCATTATAAGAAGGCTATGTTGAAATTTTGGTGTAAAATATTTAAAAAACAATACATTTATGAGTTCAAGTTGAATTTTGTGAATGCAAGCTCATAACAATGGTCATTTTCAATATTTTTAACCCAAATTTACAACATAGCCATATCTTTACAGCAACTCATATATGTGACAGCTGTCATTTTTTAACTTCTGCCCAAAATGTGATTCTGCATCCAGAAAGCTGATTTCATAGACACTGCACAAAATTACCTTTAGGCCAGTAGTTGAACATTCTCTCTGCCCTTCTTCATGAGGCAGTGTCATAACAAGGCTATGTTGAAAATTTAGTGAAACAATATTGAAAACAAACTTTCAATATTTTTACCCCAAATTCCTCAGCTGTAGCCCTATTGACTCTGGCCAAAGTTTGTTGAAAATAGAGGTGAGTGGATCTTGCACGGATTCTTTTGAAAAATGTTCCACGAAGTCTAGTGTTCCAACAGGATTTGTTTAAACCTGGCTTTGATTTTGGCAGTTCTTTACTGATTTTCTGGTCCATCAAAAGGATAAGTAGAGCATTCCACAATTATGGTCCAGAATACCTGTGGAATTTTTCCTAAATTTTTAGAGACCCTCAGGGACAGATGTTTCAAGCAGTTAGAGAACCTATGGCTTGATTTAGATTTGCACACCTGATTGAGATTTGCTAGATTATCAGAGTTATTACTCAAATGACTTTCTGCCTGCTTTACTGGAAACAGAAAGTGTAGCGATGAAGCTAGTACAAGAATATCTGGAACACGATCTACAGACTGCATCAGGAAATGAGCCTGTGATCCACTGGCAACACATGATGTCTATAAGGCTCTCTTTCTATGGCTGAGGTGGCAGTTGAATAACTTATCTGTCTCCTTTAAGTGTATACTCAGAGAGAATACTTAGTGCTGATGCTACACTTAGGCATGATAAGATATTGGGAGCAGTATTTTAAAAAAGGGTGGGTGCAGGTATGGGTTCATGTCTGGCCTGCATCTGCATCCATCCATGAACACCACAGTGCAGGAAACCTGTTTTCAATTGCTCCTGAGATTTTGTGACAGTTTGTGTGATTTGTGGTAGCTTGTATCATACAAAAGCTGCAATCATCTTTTGACACCAATTCACTTTTGTGCTACAACTATGTTCAGATGCTATATGACAAACATGTCCAACTGGGTCAACACCAACTGTCAAAGAGGTCTTCTACCACAGAAGTCAGAAGTTCCCCCTCATGGGCCCTGCACCATGAGTGGCTTAGGCTGTCCACCAGGATCTTTTGGTCACTGGGAGCATGGATGGCTGATAGTTACAGGCTGTGGTTGATGGCCCCATACCAGACTCTCATTGCTTCCTGCACAGGGGATGGGAATGAGTCCCTCCATGCTTGTTTATGTAACAAACTACACACATGTTGTCCATCTGAATCATGAGTGGACCTAGGGAGAGCTGAATCTGTAAGGTCTGCAGGGCATACAAGACTGCTAACATCTCCAGGACATTCATGTAGAGGTCCCTCTCCACCTCAGACCATGTCCCATGTGTTTGGTGGACTCCCAAGTGAGCCCCATCAACTGAGGCCCAAGGCATCCATTGTAAGGGACCTCCTGAGGGGAAGATATAAAAGGACCCCCCAAGGCAGGTTGCTGTGCTTTAGCCATCACAAACAGTACCTTCTTGATTGGATCTGAAAACAACACTGGTTGATCCAGGGCGAGGGGAACTGTGGCAATAGTTGTGGCCATGAGGCCTAGAAGCCTCAGAAAAACCCTTGTTGGAACATGACAGTTGGAGTAAAGAAGACAGGCTTAGCTGATCAGACACTGTGCTCTATCCATGGGTAAGATGGCCTTCCCCTGTGGCATGTCCAGCACTGCCCCTATGTACAGAAGGCCCTGTCAGGGGATCAGAAATGACTTTGGCATGCTTATGGTGATACCCAAAGCCTGGAACAGGCTGCAGGTGTAAGTGAGAGTGTGAAGAACATGGTCCCTGGATGGGGAAACTAGCAGCCAATCATTTAGGTAAGGAAAAATGTAGAACTCCTGCCATTTCAAAGCATCTGCCATGACCACCAAGCATTTGGCAAAGACTCGGGGGGTCTGAGAACAAACTAAAGGGCAGAGCTCTGAACTGAAAGTGGAAACAGAGGAAGCACCGGTGGGAGACAAAAACCTTGATATGCAGGTAGGCATCTTGCATATTCAGAGAATAGAGCCAGTCCCCCTGATGTAGCAGGGGCACTAAACCTGCAGGGTGACCATCCTGAACTGTTAGTATTGTATGAACAGGTTCAGCTCACTTAAGTCCAGGATGAGCCAAAGATCTCCCATCTGCTTGGGGACCAGGAAGAAGTGGGAGCAGAACCCACTTACCTGCTGAAATTGCAGGACTGGCTCTAGGGCCATTTTTTTTTGAAGTAAGGCCTGAATTTCTTCTGGATGAGGGGGATGTGGCTGGGAGGGTGCAAGGAATGACCTGGAGGGTTTTCTGGAGACCATTCTATAAATTCTAGCCTGTGGCTCTGCTTGATGAGCTGCTGCAGCCAGTTGTCTGTGGTTCTATCCCTCCATCTGTCCAGGTGAAGATAGAAGCAATCCCCTACAATCACTTCCTGATGTGCTACTGGGGGGGGTCCGGCAAGGAGTCAGGAGGTGGGATCAGCCACTGTTTGGGCTGCTGCTGCACCTCGGGCAGTACTGGTGATGGTGGGGGATAGAGTAAGGAGAGCTTCCTCTACCTTACGCTCACCCTGGGCTTTGGGAGGGGTTGAGCCTGTCTGCGAGAGGAGCAATGAAAAGGAGACCATTGTACTGACTTTGACTGGGTATGGTACATGGTGTGGATGGGTTCGAGAGCCTGTCCTGAGGTCTGGAGTTCAGAGACGATATCCTGAACATCTCCCCCCAAAATGTTTGAAACCCCTGAAAGGGGCATCACTTATATTAAACTGGATATCTTGGGCAAAGCTTGAGACTCATAGCCAGGTGTGGCATCTCATACAGATGCCTATGACCGTTGCCTGGCCAGAGGTGTCTACCACATTGTAGGCAGCCCTGAGAATGTGGGTACTAATGTCTGAGTCTATTTTGAGGGTCTGGAGCATCTGCTGCTTAAAAGGGTTATCTAGCATGGCTAAGACCACCTCCCTAACCTGGTCCCATAGGAAATTCTGATACTGCACCATATGGGCCAAATAGCTGATGGACCAAATGGTCAGAGTGGCATAGGTGAAAGCACATTTGCCCATCTGATCCATCTGGTGAGACTCCCTGTCAGGGGGAGGGAGCCGAGGTGTTTTGGCCCCTTGATTCAGTCATGTGCCACATTGATGACAACCAAATTGACCTCAAGTTGTTCTCCAAAATACAGCTTGTCAGCCGGTGCATGGTAAAGTCTGTCAGCCTTTTTGCACCCCACTGGGACTGTGTAGGGGTGATTCCAGGCAGCCCAGGTAACATTCTTACAGGAGTTGATGATTGGGGGAACCACCAAAGGAGGAGCATCAGGCTGACACAGGTGAATCACTAACTGATGCCTCTCAGGGTCCTGCTACTATGTCTCCTACTCCATAGTGGCTTGAATGTGCCTCATGATGGCCATGAAAGTAAGATCATCTCGGGGGATTTTGGGACATTACTCTGTGCTCCTTCCCTTTCCGAGATTCTGGACCTAGAGGATGACTCACTGCTTACACTTTGTCTGCATCATCTACATCATCATCCCTCTGTCTTCGGCTATGATCATCTGAGTGACCGGCTGACCCAGCATCAGGCCTACACCATGGGGTGTGAGGAGCACTAGACCTGGCTGAATAGGGGCTGGAAAGGGGGTCCAGGAGACTTTGATGAGTGGCTGGGGCTGGTCCTCTTGGGTGGGTACCTGAGTCTGCATAAAGGATCACATGCTTGAGAGTAGCCCATGCTAATTGAAGGGGACTGGTGCCAGTCACCTGGGCAATGGGTAATTGTAGATTGGCGCATGTCCCAGGGATAATGGGTATGGGTAATCTGGTGTAGGTCCCACTGGAGTGGGGTGGTGTAGGCAGGTGCCAGACCCGCAGGTGCCAGCGTAGCATACCCAGGCTGAGATCCTATGGGTGCAGATTGTGGTAGGACAGGCACTGGTACCACAGGAATGGGTTGTGGCAGGATGAGTCCTGGCCCAACTGGTGTCGACTGAGGAAGGGCCAGCGCTGGCCCAGTGGATGCGGCCTATGGAAGACAAGTACATGTGCAATGGGAGAAACAGGCATGGCTGGTGTGGGTCCTACAGACTGTGATAGAGGGCAAACAGGTGCAGACCCTCGGGTCTTTGGCTGGGAGGCGCCAGAAGGGGATCCAAGGGAAGGATCTGGGAGATGGGGCCAGAGTGGAGGGCGGCCCCGGGTGAAGGCTGAGGAGAAACATGGCCCAAGAAGGAACCAGCATCCTGTAGTGTCTGCCCCTGAAAAGGAAAAGCAGAACTGGCGGTGGTTCCCAGAGGAAGAAACCAGCACTGTGAGCGTGGGTGTCGGTGAGGCAGCAGCTTGGAGAGTGGTGTCTGTCTCAATCGTGTCAGTTAAAATGATTCAGCAGGGGCTGGGGAGCAGGATATGAAGTACCCTGACCTAAAGAGCTGCTGCTTGCAAGGGCAACACAGGTGGGTGGCTGGGCCACTGGTAGCCCTGTGGAAGTTAGGGCATGTAAGGTTGTAGAGGTCGATCCCCTGAGGGAGGAAGACCATTTCACAGTTGAAAACATCTTGTGGGGTGACCAAGAGCAGAAGGGAGATTGTGATCAGTCCTAATCCTTATCCCTGTGGTTATGTCTCCTGGTGGGCTGATCCCGGGACTTTGAGGATGAAGACCCTGAGAACAGGGTCGGGGAAAGTGAGGAGGCCCTGGCCTGCCACTCCTATTTCACTGAGGTGACCTTCTGTTTAAGGAGGTGGTTCTCCAGAATCTTCTGGCAATGTCTCCTGGTGGCCGCGTTGAAATTCTTGCAGGCCTCACAAGCTCGGATGACATGGTCTGGGCCTAGGCACAAGATACAGCCAGAATGGCTGTCCTCGTCTGGGATCTGTTTGCTGAAGGCACACTTCATGGAGTGGTTGGATGATGAAGAGGGTAGGGAAGACATAAACTGTCAGGAGAGAACACGGTTTTTCAATGTTAGAACTATGAAAATCAAACAAATAGCATGGTAATCACAGGAAAATGGCAGTTGACTGTAACTGCAGTGATATCAGCAGTCCAACATGCATTGGTCAATGGTGGGAAAGGACTGAGGAGGATATGGGGGCACACGGCTTTATAGGATTGGCTGACATCAGGTGCTAATGTCGGATGTGGGTGGCCCCCTCTGCTAGATTGCCAGCTAGAAGGTTTCCATGTGGTCCTAGTGCCTGGCAGCTTAGTTCTACTGGTGGTGGCCTACCAGTGATGGCCTGCTGCAAAAGATACCCTCAATGTAAGATCTACACTACCCAGGCTGCCCTGTGGGTTTCTCTGGCAATGAGCCCAAACTAACAGCTCAAGATATCTGCTTTTATTTTTGTAGGTTTTTTTTTCTGGTTGTTTTCACTCAAACTGCAGTCAGTGGGAACTTTTTGGGGAAGGGAGAATAGCCACACAACTGCACACCAAAACGGTGAGCTGGAACCTTACCATGTACATCTTTAAGAAACAACAACTATTTGTAATATCATGCCCAGCAGTCTCGTATTGTGGGGAGGTCTTCAGTGGCAAAACCACCTTGACTCATAGCAATGCAGGGTTTAACCAACATTTTGGGCTGAAATGGACACCAGACCACATGGCCATCAGGGACTTGCTCTCTTATATTCCTCCAAATAGAAGATAGATGTAAGAAATATAGACATGGAGATTGGTTCTCATGATAACCTGCATTTTACTGTGGATAAAGCCAATACTGAAATGCCAGGAAAAGAGGATTGTAAAATAAACTTTATTTAGGGTGCAATTATAGCAGGTTTATTCTTGTCTTTTTTTTGTGTTCTTTGGTAACTGCATAACACCCATTAGGCTCAAGTGCCTCTTTTCAGGGGTGACCCGGGAGCACTGGGGAGGTTAAGTGACTTGCTCAGAGTCACACAGTATGCAAGGGGAGGTTGTGGGAATCAGACCCAAGTCTGCTGGATGTACCAAACTCATGCTCAGCTTGGTACTCTAACCTCTAAACTGTACTGCCAGTCTTACCCCCCCCTTTATACTTATCTAGCCCCAGATACTGTCGCATCTGTGGGGAGGGGCAATTGGCATTCTGGCAGATGCTGGGCAGGACGTAGCGGGTCTGAATGCCTGCACTGCCAGGTATGGTGGCTCAACAGTAGGAGCCAGTACATTTGTTCTCCTGAGCATCCATACCCAAATCAGTTCACACTGTTCAGTAGATCTTGGATACGTGGCACTGATTACTTTAGTTTAGAAAATGGGCAAAGAAATTTCTCTATTCTGATTGACTCAGACACTAATTTAGGTCGGCATCTAGCAGACAATAGATGCCCACCAAATAAAAGGCCCCAGCCCAAACCTTCCTGATAGCCCACCCAAGTATCCCTCTGCCCAGCCTGCTTAGTCATTGGGTGAAAGTGCCCTAATCAAATAGAATATGCCACCATTTTTTTTCACTCACTTAATGAGTGGCCAGCCCCCTCAGCAATCAGTACAAAAATCCCAGTCTAACATTTCTTCTTGGGCTGCCTGTTTTGCTCGTCACCATACAGAAAAAAACAAAACACACTCTCCCGGATCAATCGATCTCAGTGGCACCTCTCTGCCCATCTTCTCCAAGCTGCTCCTCAGTGTACAACCGCTTCACTCACTATTACCACCCTGATGCTGCTTGCCTCATGCAATTACCACCTTTCTCTCATTCCTGTCCCGCTCGCAAACAAAACGAAAGGGGGAAAAACACACTGGCTTCATTTGTTTTAATTAAAAAATAAACAGGTACTTCGTCTCTCTCCTTGCCAGGTCATTTCCTCACTGTGCCGTGCGCATTCTCAGAAGCACACGACTGGTAAGTGGGGGGGGGGTGGACGTGGACTGATAGCTGAAAAAAAAAGAAAGGACAAACACCGACAAATAGCAGGAAGACAAGAAAATGGATTACACCGTTTACATCTAAGTGTGGTTTTCTTTGGGGGGGGCAGTCAACTTTTTAAAACAAATATGTATTGAAGGATCTCTGCCTGTGCATTTCTTCATGAAGAGGACAGTAACCATGACAACCAGCTGTAACTCTAAGTATGGAGGCTTCTCTACAACAAATATCCATATTGCAAAAGAAAAAAACTAGTTGTAGGTGGAGGAACTATTTTATTATAAAGCTTACATTAAAATAATTTCTCATTAACTTTTCTGATTGAATCAAAGTTTTTTTCACAGTGGACATTTTCAAAGTGCAATAATACTCTCCAGGGTGGATGGTATTGGGAAATACTGGACCTCCACGGGCTATAAGGCCCTCCACCTACGGTGTTGTGCCTCATTATGCCCCTGGGCAGTCCAGTATTTCCCAATACCGCCCACCCTGTCAGGTATTATTGTTTACAGTGCTGCTTCACTATTTCTGAGCATTTTCAACACTGATTGTAAGGGTTATATAAGTTCTCCTACTGTACAGTAACAGGGTGAACAGATCATTTTGCTACACTGCTTAAATTTCAGAATGTCTTTAAGAACTAGAATAATAATGTCTATGTACTCAACAGGGTGTGTTGTATTGGGCAATACCCAACCACCCAGGGGTGTAATGAGGCCCGATGCTACAGGTGATGGGCCTTGTAGACCCTGGAAGGTCCAATATTGCCCAATACCACCCACCTGAGGTATTATTGCCACTGTATTTTATGTGTTTAAAAAATGAAATAAAATGGTATAAAATTGTTAACATAGTATAAAACAGTATAAAATAGTTCCTCTGACTGCATTTGTATGCTGTATTTTTTTAAACCTAAGGGCTTTTGTCCTATTGGAGCCTCCGTACTTGTAACTGGCCTTCATGGTTACCTGGCCCCACACATACTCTCAGATCTTTCATTATTTCATTAAAACACTTCTGTTTGTTGTTTTACTGTTTTTTTTTTTTTATATATATGGATTCGTTCACTTTAATTTATGTATTCAGTCAATGATTCGTTCATTCATTGTTTGATTGGGGAATGTCTCAGAGGAGCGGTGGTGGTGGGTTGGCAAACTGGTAGGAAACAAAATAAGTCTGCTGTGTGCAATTGTTTGCAGCTGATTTTGTGCTCAGTTTAGATGTCTGTAGTGAGAGGGGCTACAGTAAAGAAAACTGAAGGTATCAGAATTGGTGGCAGGGCAGTGGTACAGTAGCGGGCAGAGAGTCGGATTGAGGAGCAAACACAGAGGAGGAGGTTAGGAGGTGCAGTTGAGGTCAAGGGAGCTGTCAGAGAAATACAAAAGTAAGGCAAAAAAAAAACACTTTTTTGGTTTCTTTGTAGGATGAGCCAGACAGGCAGCCTGAGAGGAAGTGCTGTTATTTGATTGTTTAGGATTTTTGTGCAGAGTGCTGGGCGGCTGGACCTCACTATGGATATAAAAAATGGCAGTTGGCAAGGGTGAAAATTCAGGATGCCCCAGAATACCCTAAGTAATGGAGCACCATGAATTGGCACTTGTTTCTCAGCGGACTCTATTGAATAATAAATGCATACCTGAACATGGCTTTCAGCCAATCAGGACGCTTTATTTTTCAAGCCCATTTTCTAAGGTCACATAGAAAACACACATATGACCATGGCTGGTAGCAAGCAAAAGGTGATGATTATTATAGGCATGCCCTGGGATTTCAGCAGGTTCATTATTTCAGACTGTGCTTCACGAACTGTCTCAATATCTTATGGTTTCACATGGCAGCAATTCTATCAGTATGATTATCCAGTACTGACACTGGTGCCTGAGATGCAGTGAAAATGTGAAAATGAAGAAGTTATCAAGAAAGTACCATAAATGGTAAACTGCCTTGCTCAAATTAAACTACAGGCTTGGAAATAATGTTACTGTTAAACTGTGTACTACAGAAGTCTAAAATTTACAGTTAAGTAGTGAAAGAAATTGGAATTGTTAAGGCAGGAGAAGTTTGAAGCTAACAATCTATTACACAAAGTTAGTTATGGTACAGTATGTTAAACACAGGTATGCCAGCATGCACCATGAATAGGGCCCATATCATTAGCCCTTTGTCTTGGGCTGTTTTCACCAGACCCTACCAATAAAGTTTTTCTGACTGAGGCATGGTATTGCCATCTCATACCTACTGTACATTGTGGCTGGTGCTTAAATTTGCATGATTGCTTTAGTGTAACCAATTAGCATACAAGCTGCAAGGTTCCTATGTGAATAGCAGCCACAAAATGGGTCCCATTTTAAATGGAGCTGTCATGAGGGTGGTGCAGCATGATATGGTTATGACAGGCAGAACTTAAGGCTGTTTGTGTTTTGATGTTTAAAGGATATGGGAGGGAGGGACAACACCCTTCATAGGGTGTGGTATTTGCTCTCAATAACATCCCTTGGGGGGACAATAGTGACAGCACTAGATTTGCGGATCATAAAAAGGGCTCATCTTGCACACAGTCTTTTCCTCCTTCAAACTGCCAGATACACTACATAATTCAGCGGGCACCTACAACTGACTTCTCCGGGTGAGAGGTTTGACTGGTATATTGCACCTCTTGCCAGCTTATGCTGGTTTTTAAAGAAAAAAATGATATAAAAAAGGGACAAACTAGGCGGGGATAATATCTTCAAAGGGATAACATTTTGAGGGGGATTTGAGGCAGGGTGAAATGAGCATGGCACTACCTGGTGAGAGTAGCCACGGTAAAACACTGCTAGTCAGAACACCATGGTGGGGAGGTTGTCAGTGAGATTAGAGGGCAATAAATACATATAGATATTGGGTTCATTAAAAAGCCAGCATTTGTCCTGGTTTTCTGGGTGTAGTTGCAGCCACAAGCAGGCACAAGACACGCTTAGCACACCTCAGGTAGGGTGAGAGCATCAACCTGAGTTGTTTTGCTATCTTTAAAGATAATGCTGGACATTACAAAGGAGAGGATAACACTGGATATTACAAAGGCCACAACCACATACCTATAGTTGCACCATAGAGAGTAGACTTGATGTCAGAAAAGGCAGAACAGGGTAGAAACAGTACCATAAAGCAAAACCACACAGTTCACAAAGGGGAGGCATGCTGATTTAAGGATTACTTTTGGCTGAGAAGTTCAAAAACAGTCACTTTGCTCTGGTGGCCTGTCAGAGTGATGGCAGGCAATTAGAGGTAAGGAACCGGCTGCAAAATAAAATAAAAAAAAAAATCATCTTACCGGTGGAGCATCGCATAATCCACATGGTGCCTGGTTTGCCTTTGATGGCAAGAGAAGCTTGTGGGGGACTACAAAAACTGATCACATTCATTTAGGTTATCACATAAGCAGTGATCATTATATGTTGTCAGCAGAAGCACATATAGTATGTGGCATATACGTATAGCTTAATCTGGTTCAAAGTCAGTTGGCATTCATCTATATTCCCCTTCCCCGGGTCATGCCTGAAAATAGGCAGGATTTGTCTAGTGCACTTACCTGGTCAACAAAAAATAAATCAATAAATAAATGGCAGCCCCCGATTGCCTGGTACATAGTTAGAAACTGCAGACATTACAAGAGCCATATCGAGGCGCTATAGCTATTACATGTTGCTGAACCTTATTATCTTCCATGGGGGTTGTGAGAACCAGAATATTTGTCTATACTCATTGCTAAAGTGCTCACAGACCCATTTTATCAAACCTAAGATTGAAGGCTCTTACCCTTTGTCCTCCAAAAGCTCTAGCTAAGGGTTCACTAAGCAGTATGATAAGTCAATGTCACCACTTAACTGGGTTATTTATCTACCACTAAAATATGGAGTTGAGGGTGCACAGCCTCTTTGGTCTGTTAGGGCATGCAGGCCCTATGTGGAAGTTGATGAAGGATTTTGTGTTGAGATGTCCAGCTTGGGAGCGGGACATGTTGTAGGGGTTCACAAGATATGCCATAAGAAACAGATCTAGGCCCTTTGTGTTTAAACTATTATCCAATTCACTCAATTAAGAGCTGCAGAGAGGCTGACAATATGTGTAATATCAGTTTTGGGGCACTAGGGTATGTTACTAAATGGAATCTGCATTGGAATGTAAGATTGTTCCGGTGTGATACCCAAACCCCAGTTTATTTTAGTTATTATAAATGAAATTATAAAGCATTAACTGCAGGATATTTTGCCTGGTACACCTTGTGAAATTGCCCCATTTTAGCTTGCACTACTTAAAATGGGGCACTCAGTTAGACCGTTCTGCTATCAAATGGCAATTGATAAAATAAAGGTAACAAACTTAATACCCTGCATTACAGACAAGACCCAGCAAAACAAATTTTGACAAAATGAATGAACACTGGTACCTCAATTAAACAGTGCTTCTTCAGTGCTGGATGGAATACAGTGGCTGTGGGCACTGACCTAACAGGTAACTTCTATATTTTAGCAGAAAGGTTGCAACACAGTCTTGATGAGGCAAATGGACTGACATTAACATTAATTAGCAGATAAAGGATACTTAGCCACCGTGTTTGAACACCCTCCATCACTGGCATTGGGAATGAATTTGGTTGGTAAACAATCAGTATACAACAGCCACGCTACCTGTTTGAATCAGAGCAGAGGGTAGGCAATTACTCTAGTATTTTTTGCCTTATTGTAAGCTTATGGGCACTGTAGAGCAGGCAGTATGCTCAGAGGCAGCAGCTGTAGTGCCAATGAAGATGACATTATATGCTAAAACAGTACTGTCAACATACAGAGCTTGTGGAAAATGGGCTCATTATATAATATTTAGCAATATATAAAATGTGGGAATATAATCAGAGAAAAGGCTCAGCTGGAATGTGATTGCAAGAATTATAACTGTAAACCTCCCAAAATGAGACTTGTAACCTTCCCAGCTAACATGGGGTAAATTGATCCACCTGTCATCCGGTGATGGATAGGTGGCATGGGATAGAGGGCTGACAGATGCACAGTTCCAGTCCCTGGGATGGTGGAGGTCACAAGCTTTTGAAGGTTACATGCTACCCAAATGGCTTTAACCTCTCTACTTCTGTTTTTTTTTGCAGGACATGACTCCCAGGAAAAGTGAAGTGGACTTGCAGCCACTCCAGTGAGCACTGGGAAGCAGTGGAAGCATGGCAGTTTTGAGCGTAAATGAATCTCCTCATGGATATGTGGCAGGTGCAGGCTTATTGGATGGACAGGAGGGGTGTTACTTTGTCCAGTGGATTGCAGCAAAGCTCGATACTGCACATCCCCAAGATACACTTGTCCTTCACCAGAGAGAAATTAAATGGGAACTGTTGAAGTCACTGGTACTGCAGCAAAGGCTGAAAGAAGACTTAGTGATTTTGCATTGGGAATGGCTGAGGTTGCAAATCACAGGTCACATGAGGCAAGGCAGCATTGGCACCAAGCTTGGAAACCCAGCATAACTGAGGGAATGCATGGGTTGACAAACATGGCCATGAGGTGAGTTGTGGACTCCGTTAGTGGACTTGTGTTGTAATATGATAGGATCATAACAAAGTTCCACAGCTGTATGAAATGGTGGAATACATTTATCAGGTAAAGTTAGGTTTAGCAGATCTACAATGTGTTTTGGAGGAAGTTATGGTGTGACGTGCATGGTGGGAATGAGCATTGTTGTTTGTCTGGGAACGAGCAATAGCAGGATGCTTATCATGTGGTGGCATTGTGGTCTTGCAGGATTGTACCCAGGGTTAACAGGGTATCATTGCACCTTATCAGGTAGATTTCCTTGAGTCTGTGGAGAGTGAGGCACTGGCAGGCAGTACCTGGGGGTGCCAGCCATAGGTGAAGAATAACCCTTGGGCTTTAGCCCACAGTTGGCAGCACCCTCTAAAAGAGGAGAGTGCATTTGAGACTGGCCCACATAGAACCATCAGTTATGCCTCTGAGGCCTGAGTCCCTCATGAGGTTGTACCTAGTACATTGGCCCTCTCCAAAGGGGAGTATGATTATATATGGCTACCTTGCTGTGCACGTCACACCAGAGTAATAGATATAGACATAGACATAGTCATAGATATAGATATAGATATAGATATAGATATAGATATAGATAAAGATAAAGATATATACACCTCATCAGTTTGCCAGTTCAAATTCTAATCGGTTGTTTCATAAATATGTGACTGTGTCCATTTCCTCCAAGCATGTTGTCTGACTCATTTGTTCAGGTGAAGGAAGGGGGTTGTGACCTATAAGACAATGAAGGAGCCTGCAATGTATGGCAGCAAGTGAGGTTTGTCTATGGGCACACCTTCAGACACCACCTGAACAGGTGGGGGGTATCGTTCACCCATTAAGGACA
The DNA here is from genome assembly GCA_016271365.2 of Neoceratodus forsteri. NCBI lineage: Eukaryota > Metazoa > Chordata > Ceratodontiformes > Ceratodontidae > Neoceratodus > Neoceratodus forsteri. The sequence continues at coordinate 358,383,340 of CM057456.1, forward strand.
GGGTTAGGCAGGTAGGCAAGGTTCCCAAGAGGTGGGAGCTACTACCTGCTGGAGGGGAGAAGCATTGTTAATTAAAGTTGGCATAGTAAAGGCTTTGCCTTCTTTCCTGCTTCCCCCTCTCCAGCAAATACCCTCCCAACCCCTTCCCTCCAAAAAGCTGGGGTAAGGAGCTGTGAGGTATGGAATCCACTCTTCCACTATGGGAGATCACCTTAGGGATCAAGAAGGAAGTTTGCTACTTTTTTCCCATCACGTTTTTTGGTTTTTTGCCTTCTCAGGTGGAGTACTAACAGTATGGTATTAGACAGACAGGTCATCACAGTCATGCAGGAGTGATGGCGGCATGCTATCTTGCAAGATTGGTGACACTGAAGTCTCACAGGATTGCACAGAAGGGTTAATAGGATATCTCGCTCCTTATCAGGCAGACTGCCCTGAGGCTGGGGAAAGTGTATCTGGCTGTACAGAGGGGTTAACAGGGTATCTCACACCTTATCAGGCAGACTGCCCAGAGGTTGCAGAGAGGTGAGACTTTGGCAGCTGTTACCAGAGGGGTACCAGCCATAGGTGAAGGATAACTCTCAGGCATAGGCCCACAGCCAGTGGCATCCTCTGATGGGGGAGAGTGCATATGAGACTGGCCCATGCCTTATGCTTTGGAGACCAGAGTCCCTCGTGAGATTGTATCTAGTATGTTGACCAGAAATGGGTAAGATTGCAAAATTTTGTTCCGTGAAACATTTAGCAAAATTCACACATTTCATGAAATATTTTGAGGTTGCAAAATTCCACCAGCAAAATGCAGAATTTTGCTGGCAAAATGTGGAATTTCACCACTGACAGGCAAAATTCCACCATTCACGGGCGAAATTCTGCATTTCACCAGTGAAATTTCACATTTTGCAGGTGAAATTCTACATTTCACCAGTAGAATTTTGCATTTCACTCGCACAAAATATTATGTGAAATACACAAATTTCATTAAATATTTCACAAGATGAATTTCCTGATTCTGATGGAATTTGCATGAAATTAAATTCTGCTGCATCTCTAATCGTTGACCCACCGAAGGGGTGAAGAGCCTATATTGATTGATTGATAAGCTTATCAAATAATTAATGGCAACTACTGTACCATGCTGGATATGTCATACCAGATTAATTGATATATCGATATCCAGATTAATTGATATATCTATATATAGCTATATCTATATCTGTAGCTATACCTCATCAGTTAACTCATTCACATTCTAATTTGCTGTTTAATAAATACATGGCTGTGTCCATTTCCTCGAAGCACATTTTCTGTTTCATTTGTTCAGGTGAAGGAAGAGGATTGTGACATATAAGACAATGCAACCTCATGATATTGAAACTCTGGCTTCCACACTTACACAGAGAGTAAATCTGAAATTAGACCAGACATAATTCAGACATTACAATAAGAAAATAGACTGGTCATCACACCCACTCAATTTTAGTAGCTGAATGGAGTATAATTATGAAATTGATACCTCCTGGTACATGGTGTACAGTACCACACCATGTTGTGTGTGCATATGTGTGTGTGTGTGTGTGTGTGTCAGACTGCAGATACCGTCAACATAATTGTTTTTTACCTGAAAGGGATGCGTGATTAAAACATTCCTAACAGAGTTTTTGCTATCTAAAAGGTCAGTGAATTGAATGCCTGCCAAAAGCCAGCATGAATCCCAGCTGTATAATCAATATACTGTTAATATTTGTTATTTAAAGATAAACTAATTTTCAGGTAAAAAACAAACTTTGCTAAGATACCATTAGGGCTGGTTGAGATTAGGCTTTATATCATTGTAATGTCACCTTAAATTAATAACACCATATGTATCAGGTTATAAAACTACTGTAGTTATAATAATTTAGTCTAGAGTTTTAAAGTGATGGTAGAGATGATGTTCCTATTTTGGGCTGTGACTGTATTACCTGAAATGTGCCAAAATGTTTAAAACTATTCTCAAACATTTGGATGCATTTGCACCAGTTTCCATGCTTTACTGTTGTTGGGGCAAAACACAATGCATTTTGATGCATGCATTGTTTAGTTTACACAAATTGCAGCAAAAACTTAGACCACATTTTTTGTGATTGAATATCTTGTCATGCATTTTACAATTGTGCTAAAATGGTGTCAAAATCCCAGAGGCCCTTTGAAAATCCAGCCTTTTATCTTCTAAAAATGTATATATTATGGTAGCATGGTAGTGCTACCATAGTTAGGGCTGAGGAGCCATTTACATGTTAAACCTAAAATTTTGCACTTTAATAACTTTGCAAATGTTCAACGGATTTGCCTGCAATGTGGAATACACAATCAAGAACCATACATCTTGGGGTATGCCAACTTTTGTACTGTTCGGATATATGGCTGTGGAGTTATTATGCTTGATCTCATACGCATTTACACTTTTTTGGAATTCTTTGCTCATCTCTACAGGTCGCACGGTTTGTGTGACCGGTCCGAAATCTTCAGGGAATGTGCGGCCGGGGCCCCGATGTGCCTTTTGAAGATTTCGTGAAAAAATATTAAATGGTTCAAAAGTTATTCAAAAAACAATTTCCCATTATAAGTCAATGGGAAAAGTTAATAAAAAGTTCAGCACTGTCACAAATGCAGTTTTTAGTTTCGCAAATGGCCTTTTTACTGTCGCAAGTCGGCCATTTTGTTTTCAGTTGGTCATCAGAAAAATGCTTGGCATTTAAATTTGGGACCCTCTAGCAACCTAATTATTTTTGTATTCATGTAGTCAGACCCTGAGGATGCTAGGCATGTCTTTATTTTGGGGGTGAAACACCCCAGAAATATGTTTTTCAAATTTCTGAAAAAAAAGTACTTTCACAAAGTACTTTCACATTCGCGACAGTGTTGCATGTATTTGCAAAAGCTTTCGTAAAGTTCAACAGTACTTTTCCAGGCTGTGGGAAAATGACAGCAGTTCTTTGCCACCCTGCTGCAAAAGAACAGTTTGGTCTTTTGGGCTGAAATTTGGAGGGAACACAGCCAATATCTCATAGATGTGCCTTTTAGTGTTTTGGTGAAAAAATATTACAGGGCAGCAAAGTTACGGCACTCTGAAGTTGACACTTTTTCCGTAGGATAACATTACGGCATCCGCCGCATTACAGGAATCCTTTGCCGCCCTGCTGCAAAATAATGGTTTGGTCTTTTGGGCTGAAATGTGGAGGGAAGAAAGCCAACATCCCACAGAAGTGCCTTTCAGTGGTTTGGTGAAAAAATATTACAGGGAGCCAAAGTTATGGCACTCCGAACTTCTCTATTTATCCCATAGGATAACATTACGGCTTTCGCTGAACCTTTCAGGCCCCGTATCTCGGAAACGGTGCGAGATACGGACTTTTCATCAGAAAAACACTTAGCCCCTTACTGGGACCTAAGTACAAAACTAGCCACAAAAGTCATAAATCATATGACTTTTAAATTTTTTTTGTACGTCGTACGGTTCCTGAGATATAAGCAATTTAGTATTCCAACTCCTCATTTTCTGCTCCGAGACCCATTATTATGCATGCATTCTTTGTACTCACTGTCTTTCTCTATGTAGCTTTTACGGAAAACCAGCCTGTGCGCTCACATTACTGTTGCTCTTACCACTTCTGCTTGCGGTTCCGTACCCATTTCACTTACTGTTCCCATCTATGGCACCATGTACATTACCCTTTGAATTTTAATTTGCACTTGCATTTGCTTTATTGTAACCATTTGTGTCTACAGTACTGTTTATCTTTGTGTTTTGCTTTGCGTCACCATGCACATTACCATTTGCATTTGCGGGCACCGTGTTACTATGTGACAAGACATCATGGGCGGGGCCAGGGCCCACTATTTCTCATTATCATTCTCAAAAGAAGGAAATTAGAGGCAAAAACTCTGTTTAATACATTAGTTGAGGGTTGTTCCACAGTGACAAAGCGAAGAAATTGATTGTTAGGGTTGAAAGCCCCCCTTGGACCCCCACCCACACCCCAACCCGGCATCAGGGTGTGGCGTTGGGGTTGTCGATCTAACTCTCACCCATTCTCCTATACCTCTGCTTCTTCACATCTGCTGGGGTGAGAGTTGGGCCGGCACAACCCCAATGCGCACTGATGCTAGTGAGGAGCATGAGTGAAGTAGGGGGATTTCAACCTAACCCCAATTTCCTCACTCTCTGGATGGACCATAACTATCACATTAAATGAGTTTTGCCTCTATATATATGTATATATATATATATATATATGTGTGTGTATATATATATATATATATATATATATATACACAGTATATATATAGTGGAAATCCCAGTTATTTTCATGATGGGAGGTGTAGCCCTCCATGCCTCAGAACCAGCCGGAGCATGTAATGTTTAACTGTGCAAAGTTAAAATAAATGACAGAGGAAATTCCTTTACACTGTCCAGAAAGTTGAATGAGAAAATTACCTCCATGGGCCAAAAATGTTATGTGATATTCCCCTGCACTTTAACTAGGTTACAGCCCATAAAAAGGTCAGCACATACTGTATATACAGTAGTAGAAGAATTCAATGGTAAACTGCCCAGGCATGATTAGGTGAAAAAAAAAAGGACCGTAAAGAATGAAAAAATATTTCTCAACCACATTTTCTATAGATTCGCCTACAAGGGCAAATCAAAATTAATTGACATATGCTCTCAACCACTTTCATCTCACAGTTGCAGGCAGCCTGCATGGTTTTATATCACTCTTGGAATATCTAGTCAATATCACATTTGATTTGTTTGTTTGAAATATATATTAAATGATTACTTTCCTGTGTACAGGATTTGACAGTAATATAAGATATGGCTCCAACAAGTGAAACCTTTTGGCTTGTGCATACCATACACTGAACCAAGAGGATTTCACTTTCTCATGGTCCTTATGTGCTGATAATTTAATTAGGCCCTTTTTACAAAGCTTTTTTTCAAATCACTGCCCCTTTTTTACAAAGCTTTTATTAAAATCACTGATTGCTATCCCAACCCCAGGCATTTTTTAAGAGGGCAATTGAACATTGTCAAGTAGACTGTGCTTTTTATCAAGACAAGGAACAGACCCATAAGGCTTTTTAAAAATACCATTTTCTTATATGCAAGAGCTGGCAATCTCAGTTTGTACATTTCAATAATTCTTAACCAAAAGATGAAACATTCTGGATTATATAAATGCACTCATGGAGGGCTGTTCAATTTCTGCCATAAATGCAGTCTATGTTAATTATACAGTAGCATACACAGTGAAAAAGGTTCTGGCACTGGCAGCAGCATTAGCAGTAACTGACAGAAATTACTGTTATGTTTTGGTTTGTGGAGGTGTGTCACGGTCAGTCTTATTGCCTTTTCTCAGTCTTTAATGGATGCATCCCTGCAGATTTAAACTCCAGCCTGAACTAGTAGTCCAGAATAAAATACTATTTTCCATGCGGCAACTAAGAAAATAAAACTTTAACTAGAAACAGATAGTGTCCTATTACTTAAAAAGTATGTTCTCAGAACTACTCACTGCCTATTAAGTTAAATAACCAAAGGAAGTATTAAAGTTCATCAGAGTTCGTAACACCAAGAACTCTCAAAAAGTTCATCTTTATTGGCATTAGATAACCACCATTAATCAGAGCATGTCTGGATTTCCAAATAGCAATCGGAGTTTCCATTTTTTATCCAATTACTTTGTTCCAAAGTCTGAGCAGACATTTCAGAAGCCTCTGAATCAGAAGTATTACAGCTTGATGGTGTGAGTTTTGAGCTGATTTTGCTTTCATAGATTCAGAATGTTGATCCACATCAAAGAACACATATTTTCCACCAGTAAGTGTCAGTCTGCACTTATAGGGATATAGCAAATTGAGCAGCAACAGCCCATGCTTCTAGGAAGCAGTGAGCTAGGAACCCCTGATGTATAATCTGGAAGGTAAAGCAGACAGAGTAAATGTAATTTTATCTGCAACCTTAATTGAGAAGACACATTTCCTCACAATCCAGAGAATGAACTCCTCTACAAATGCATATGCTAAAGTTTCTAAATCACTAAACATTTAGAGAAACATTAAAGTAAGAAAAGAGAGGCTAACATAATAATCTAGCAGGAAGCTGTAGTCGATTTTTATATCATTTTGTTACAGGCACAGTATTTTAAATCAAGATAATAGCAAAGTTTGTCTTCAATAATTCAGCAGTTCATCTGGCTGACTGAGGCACTGCTGTCTTGGCACAGATAAGCAATGTCAGAAGCTCAGTCATTTAAGAATGCTATACATTGTAGGAAGCCAACAATAAAATAAATAACTGAAAGAGAAAAGCAGTCCTACCTTCGGCCATCCCTTCTCTGCCTCAGAGGGCAGGCACCATTGATTACCAGCAAAAAACACCAGTCAGGATGCTGATGAGATGTGATCACTGACATTTCCAAGAACTTGTATCCATGTACCCATTTAATGAGATTACGGGCAGGATTAACCATGTTATCCTCCTAAAACTGTTTAGAGATGGACACTTAATTTATTGCATGTCCATAAACTGCTTTTCTTACAGTCACCCAAAGGGCAGAAGGCAATTTGTGGACACAGATCTTGAAGCGGTAGTGCTAACATCAAACATATTATCTCTGCAATAATGAAATTCCAAGGGGCAGTTGTATGAATTCATTTGTTTTAGTATAACTACAGTGTTATTCCCTCTGCATAAAGTATATTTTGACTGTTGTTGACAGCCTTTTCCTAGCTTTGCTTTACTGTAATTAACACATACATATGATTACTTTGAAAATCCTTTGAGATACACACAGATTCACTAAAATACCACCAACAATGTAATGAGATTCAATTTCAGCTTGTTTACATCCCCCCCGCCCGAATGAGGCTAAATTTGTCTGTCTGTCTGTCCATCTATCTTTATAAAGAAATATTGATTGCAAAAAGCTATGTTAATGCATGTGTAAGGTAACAAAGCCGAAAAAGGAGGGATGCAAGTTAGACACTTCAACCATAATGGCCACTCTCTCCCCATGTTCACCCCTCATAACCCAAGACCAAGCTACAGGTCTGGGAGGACCATGCACAGTGGGTCTGCTGCTTCCAGCTACAGGTCTATGGCCATGCCCTACAGGTGACCCATAGTTGTCTTATTTCATCTAGGGCCACAGACAAAGAAGCAGACTTATCAGGCATTGCCCAGAATAGTATGTTGCTTTTCAGGGTCAAAGGAGCAGACCTGTGATGAATTGTTGCAAACCTGTAGGCCATAAGCAAAGCAGTAGACCTGTGAGGCACAACCTCAGACCTGTAGCTTGCTTGGTAGAATCAAGGAGCACATCTGCAGTGCATGGTCACAAACCTGCAGGCCCCTAAGCAAAGCAGCAGATCCATTGGGGCACAATCCTGGATGCAAAGGTTGGTAGTAGGGTCAAATGAACAGATCCGTGGTGCATTGTGCCAAACCTGTAGGCCCTATGCAAAGCACCAGACCTGTAGGGTACAGCCTCGGATGAGTATCTTATTTAGTGCAAGGCCCTGCAGCCCCAAGTCAAGATTCAAGATCAAGATTTTTGTTTAAAACAGGAATGTTGATGGTAAAAACACCAGCTGAGCAAAAACTCATTTGCTATGGTTTCCTGGTGTCAATCAATTTAAACATGAAGGTAGCATTTATGAATAACATACAATAATATCACACAGGAAAAATAACATAACATTATTATTGAATACTCATCATCTTGAATCTTGAAAACCAAACTTAACAAAAAAAAAACAACCAAACTAATCCACGAGGTCAAAATCTATTGAATAAATGGAACATGCAATGAGGACCTTGAGTGATAATTTTGTTTGTGTACACCCAAACTGCTTAACATTGGGCACATAACTCATGACTCATGCTACTCTTGAGGTTACCTGAGGTAAAACAGCTCTTGAGTTGATACTAAAGTTATTACACAGGCCCCTATTGCATATCCCTTGTACAGTGTATATGTGTGTGTGGATAGATAGATAGATAGATAGATAGATAGATAGATAGATAGATAGATAGATAGATAGATAGTGATTAATGATAGAAACATAGAAACATAGACTTTGACGGCAGATAAGGACCACTTGGCCCACCCAGTCTGCCCATTTCTCTACCTATTGGATAAGCTGCAGATTCTAGTTAACCAACAGCCTACTTCCTGCAACCCCCCATTATAATTGCCTTATGTCTGTCCCATGCATGTTTGAATTCCCCCACTGTTTTAGACCCCACAACCTCTCCAGGAAGGCGGTTCCATGCGTCCACTACTCTCTCCGTGAAAAAGAATTTCCTCACATTACCCCTGAGCCATCCCCCCTCTAACTTTAAATTGTGCCCCCTTGTTCTTACACATCTCTTTTTCTGAAAGATGCTACCCTCCTGGACTTTGTTGATTCCTTGAGGTATTAAACATTTCTGTCATGTCCCCCTGTCCCTCCTTTTCATCAAGGGTATACATATTAAGCTCTCAGTCTCTCTTCATGTGGTTTCTGATGTAGACCCTGCACATTTTAGTTGCCTTCTTCTGGACTGCTTCCATCCTGTCCTCGCCCTGCGTAGATGAGGTCTCCAAAGCTGCACGCAGTACTCCAGATGAGGTCTCACCAACTGTCTGTATGGAGGGATAACCACTTCCTTTTTCTACTTGTGATGCCCTCCTATGCATCCCAGTATCCCCCTGGCTCTCCTTACTGACTTCTCACATTGCTTATCCACCCTTTAGGTCATCTGATATGACTACACCCAGATCTCTTTCCATTATTGTTGTCATTAGTACCTCCTGCTATTGTGTACTCTTCTCCTGGATTTTATTTCCCAGGTGCATTACGTTGCACTTCTTTGCATTGAATCTAAGTTGCCATATGTCTGACCATTCCTCCAACCTAGCCAAGTCCTTCTCATCCTTTTTAACCCCACTTGTATCAACTCTGTTACAGATCTTTGTGTCATCTGCAAAGAGGCATACCTTTCCTTCCAGACCCTCTGCAATGTCACCTATAAAGGCGTTAAGAGGACTGGACCCAGTACTGAGCCCTGAGGTACTCCACTAGTAACCTTTCTTCAGAATGTGTTCCATTCACTATTACCTTCTGTGTCCTGTTGTGCAGACAGTTTGTTACCCAGGCTACCACCCTAGGACCCACTCCCAGGCTGGCTAACTTGATTATTAATCTTTGTGTAGGACTGTGTCAAATGCCTTGCTAAAGTCTAGGTAGGCCATATCCACAGCCCCTCCTTGGTCAATTACTTTGGTCACCCAGTCAAAGAAATTGATTAGATTTGTCTGACATGACCTTCCTGCTGTGAATCCATGCTGCTTTGCGTCCTGTGCCCTGTTGGCCTCTAGGTACTCAACAATTCTTTCTTTCAGAAGTGATTCCATCATTTTCCCCACCACTGAGGTCAAACTAACAGGTCTGTAGTTTCCTGCTTGCCTTGCTCCCACTTTTGTGAAGGGAAATCACATCTGCCCTCCTCTAGTCCTCAGGTACCACCCCATCTTCCCATGATTTGTTAAAAGTGTGGTTAGTGGTGTCACTAGGTCCTCCCTTAGCTCTTTTAGGATTCTAGGGTGAATCCCGTCAGGCCCCATTGCTTTGTCCACCTTGAGTTTTAGGAGTTCTTTCAGTACTCTTTCTTCTGTAAATGGACTGGCGTCAACCCCACTATCCAGAGTGCTTCTACTGTTTGGTTTAGGTACCTCCTCCTCTTCCTCTTTTGTGAATACTGAGCAAAAGTATTCATTCAGTATCTCTGCCTTTTCACTGTCTCCCTCTGCCCACCTCCCCTCTCCTTTATTAATCTTCACTATCCCTCCCTTAACCGTTCTATGCTCCCTAATGTACCTATAAAAGGTTTTGCCCCCCTTCTTAACTGAGTTGGCTATCTTTTCCTCGGTTTGGGCCTTTGCTTTTTGACTGCCTTCCCACTTCTTTCTGCTTTAATTGATACAGTTCCCTGTCATGCTCGCTCTTGATTCCTTATACTTTTTGAATGCAGCCTTTTCTCCTTAACCTTCCCTGACACCTCTTTTGAGAACCATAGCGTTTTTTATTCCGCTTTGTTTTCTTTATTTGTTTCACACAAAGGCTTGTTGCCTCCATGATGGCAGTTTGATTTTTCTCAGTGTTCTTCCACCTTCTTTCTCGCCATTTGCTAATGCATTCCTCAGGTATTCACCCATTATGCCAAAGTCAGCCCTTCTAAAGTCCAGTATCCTTGTCTTTGTATGGCTTGTCTCCATGGTTGTGTTTATTGTGAAGCACACTGTGCAGTGGTCGCTTGTTCCCAGATGTCTACTGACTTCTAAATTTGTGATCCTCTCTCCATTTGAGAGTACCAGGTCTAATATTGCTCCCTCCCGAGTGGGTTCCACCACTAGCTGTCTAAGGCTTGCCCCCTGTAGGACATCGAGAATGACCCTGCTCTTGGATGTGGCTGCAGTCCATGTCACCCAGTTAACATCTGGCATATTCAGGTCCCCCATCAACAGTATCTCCCCTTTTTCAGCCATTTTGAGAATGCCCTCTATCATTTTCTTGTCCATTTCCTCCCTTTGAGACTGGGGTCTGTATACGGCACCTGTGCAGATTGTGATGCCATTCCCTGTCTCCAAGGTGACCCAGAGTTCCTCTTGTCCTCCCCCTTTACTTTTTAGTTCTGTAGCTTTGATCCCTTCCCTTATGTAGAGAGCTATTCCACCTCCTCATTTACCCTCCCTGTCCCTTCTGTAGATTGTGTACCCTGGTATGTTGACATCCCAGTCATGGTTATCTGTGTACTATGTTTCTGTGACTGCCACAATATCCAAGTGTTCCTCTTTCATCAGGGCTACTAGCTCTGGAAGCTTGTTTCCCAGACTACAGGCATTGGTACTCATTGCCCTCCTGTTAAATTGAGCTTTATCCTTTTTTACCCCATCCCTGCTCTTATTGCCCTTGTCCATGCCCTTGTCATGATAAACCACAATGTTTGCACCTTAATAACTTTAGCAACATTTGACAAAATAACACAAAATTTGGCATGCATTGTCTTGGAGGGATGTTCTCAAGATGTGAAAAGCTTCAGGATGGCAGCTTGTGTGGCTTCCTAACATCAGAATATTGATTTTTAATGATGTGTGGCATTTATTTCTATACTTATTACACTTTTATTGCACTGCCATAGAGCCTAGACAGTACAGAATTTTGTTCCAAAATGTTTAGAGCAGAAGTAGTTTGTGCCAAGGTAGCACCTTCTGAAGTTTTCATGAAAAAAATGTTAATCAGTTTCAGAGTTATGGGATTGAAAGTTTTTTTTTCTGAGCATGCTCAGTAGGGTTTTTAGATAACTGATATGATCAAAAACATTTTTGGGTTGTGAGACCATTTTGCATTCAAACCACATAGTTGTCATGATCTGAAGAACAGTTTTTCCAGTTGCAACAGCTGCCATCTTGAATTTTCAAACTAAAAAAAAACATGGAAAATTCCTAAAAATGATGTCTTTTTAATAAACAAACACCTGCACCTAGCTAAGTGGGACCCGTTTAGCTAGATTCTTGTGTTTTGTGTTTTTAACATTGAGGCCAGAAATACATTTTCTGGCCACTCCAAAATCTTTGGTGACCAGTTCAGCAATGGGGAGCAGGCACTAGGATGGTAGTGATTAAACACAATTTAAGTATTTCAGTGTTTAAGAGAGGCATACAGTAGCACTCATCCTTGCAATTAGGAAATATGAGCAAAGATTTAGCTCAAAAGAACCAGTATTTTATTCAGCCATTCCAGTGGTAATACAGCAGGGAAAGGACATTCTTGCATTTCACCCCATGCCTTTGGGGCTTCCTCAGAAATCCTTGGCGCCCAGCTTGGTGAGAGGAGATGTTTTTCATATTGTGAGCCTAGAATTTCACTGTCACACACAAAGTAGTGCAATGGGGGAATTCATTTTTTGGCTTTCACCCAACAACAAGTGATTTACATGTTCCCTTCCCCTCCCAGCTCAGCCCACTCTCCCTCATTGTTCCTCATGCAGCTTTTTCATTCAAATCCTCCCGACTCAGCAAGCCCTCCCTCATCCTTCCCAATCCTTTTATTTCTACTCCTTCCCCCTCCCAGCTCAGCCAGCTCACCCTCGACCTTCCTGAATACTTTATCTTTTATATTATTCTAGGGGTGTGGTAGCACCCTCCATAGTTAGGGTTGAGTAGGCTGTTTAATATTAAACTCCAATTTCTGCACCATAATAATTTTGGCATTGTTTGATCAAATAGAACAAACTTAGGCATGTGCGGTCAGGCTGCCAAAGTCTTAAAGCATGAACAGTTTGTGATGGCATCCTATTCTGTTTCTATACTTACCTGTGACGCTAGCAAAGAATGGAAAAACCCTATACTTAACACTGCACTTTTTTTGGTTGACACCTACAGCCTAGATGGTGTTGAAATTTTTCATGACATTTCAGGATTGAAGGGCCTGTGCCAATGCTGTGCCTTTGGAAGCCTTTCTGAAAAATATTCCATGATTTTAGAGTTGTTAAGGTTTGTGAGTCAATCAGCAAATGCAAATGATAAAAAACACTAATGCATGCGCTTATTTTCATGATTTATTTGTCATGCTGAAAAAATACCGATTGTGATGAATGCCATTTTTATTTTAACTCAGACACTCTGAAAATACATAAATATTATATATTTTCAAAAACAAAACCTAAACCTAGCTAAACAGGATCAATTAAGCTAGATTATGTTATTTGTTATTTAAAAAAATTGCCAGAAATACTTTTTCTGGGCACTCCAAAATACAGGGTGTACAGCTTAGTGACAGGACAGGAGCCATTCGCCTGCTTTCTCTGAAAGAGAACAATTGGACTTTCTTGAATGTTGAAGTCACAGCTGGAGTCATGCTTTTGGCTTCAGTTCAAGTATTGAGCCAGTGATCTTCTGTTCTCTCTGTCTCTGTCTCTCCCTCTGTTTGCCTGTCTTTGTTTCTCTCTTTGTTTTTCTATCTATCTATCTATCTATCTATCTATCTATCTATCTATCTATCTATCATTTATTAAGTGGATTTGGGTGCCTACCCTGCTACTGCTTTCTTCTGTCCCCTTCCCCTCCAGATTGCCCCTCTACACAATGTTGAAATATTTTTTAATATATAAGCTTACCAGGGTGCCCCTCCTCTGTACCACTTCTATTGACCCCTCCCCTCCAGGTCTCCTGCTCCCGTTATATGTATTGCAGCACAAGGATGCCCATTCTCAGTGCCGTCAGACTAATCTGACACTGAGGTGCCCAATCCCCAGTGTTGGAATATCTCCTGAAAGAAAAAACCATCCCTTGATGTTTTCTTTTCTATTTTGACCTGTAAAACAGAAAACAGACTCTCACTGATCTGGTCCCCCACACACACCAACCCTCACTCAACACTCACCATCCCACAGTCCCTACTCTCCTCATACACCCTCACTTACCTTGGTATTGCATGCACAGATCCACTCTCCTATCAAAGACACATTTTGCTGCTGGAACTACCAACTGTGATAGAGACAATAAGGAAGTGCAGTATAATGTGGCACAGGGTCATGATGTCACAAGACATTATGCCACATGGCAAAATCATGCTGCCAATACAGCATGATTTCTGACATGAGGCATAAGTCTTTTGTTTTTGGGGCTCTGCCACTCCCCATTTGGGGGCTGCACCCCAAACCCACCTCTAAGATTCTCAACTCTGGAGGGTGTTAACTCGGAGGCGCACAATGTTTAAAACAAATAAAAGTTTTGGGACCGGGGTGAGCCTGGTCCCAGATGCAGTGCCTGGGTTCCTGCTGCTGTGGCTCAGTCCAGTGAGCCATGACAGCTGCTCGGCAGAACACACTCCCAGCAGAGGTATTATCCTCTGACTGGGAAAGTGTAAATGGTGCAATACCACATAGAGCAGTATACGTGGTATTGCACCATTCACTCACAGCTACAGTGCTGTACCAGTTTAGCCATAATGTTGTACGCTATTAAGCGTGCAACATTATGACCTGGTAAGATATAATGTAATTCAATGGGGGTTTGAACTTTGATTCATAACTTTGTTGTTCTTAAATATTTTGACCCCAAATTTTCAACATGTCCTTTTTGGGATCCCACCTTTTGACCAATGGTGGTGGAATTATGCAAATCTAGCCTGAAAGGTGATTTTGCTGTCACTTTGCTAAATCACTTCTTGGGCAGGATTTTAATTTTTTGTAATCTATATTTTATAGGTTTTTACCCTTGTTTTCACCCACCCCCATCTCTGGCATGCATGCACATGTCTGGAAACACACACACGCCATGCTTTGAGACACCCTCCCTACATGCTTCCCCTCCTGCCTACACTGCCACGGACCTCCACCTGGTAGCAGCAGAACTACAGGGGTGTCAACCTCCCAGTAGAGGTCCTGCTCCTTCCCTCATCCCCATGCCAGCTCCCGATGACCTGAGTTCATTCCTGAACCCAGGTCACGCATGATGTGAGTAAGACAGAATGCCTCACCCTCTGAACCACTAGACTGACCTAGGATTTGAACATTTCCACTGCCCTTGTTAATTAGATGGCGTTGTTAAGAAGACCATGTTGAAAATTTGGGGTCAAAATATTGAAAAATGGCAAAGTTTTGAGCTTATGCTGAAATATTTCTAGGCCCATAATTTTGGTAATTTTATTTTTAGTATAGCCATTTTTTTCACACCATGTCATGAAAATAACAGCTGTTATTTTCCTAATCCTTGCTCAGTTGTGTTTTCACACATGTGGTGCAGAATGACATTTTGCTGGGGATTTGACAGTGTTCACCTGCCAGTTCAAAATCTGGGATAATAAGAAGGCAATGCTGAAAATTTGGAATAAAAAAATGGTAAAATACCCAGGTTATGAGTGAACATTGCAGTATTTTAATGTTCACTTAGAACTTTGCTAATGTTCAATATTTTGACTTCAAACTTTCAACATATCAATTTTTCCACACCATCTCATAAAGGTGACAGGTGCCATTTTTTAAATCCTGGAGAAGATGTGTTTTCGCACTTCTGGGGCAAAATGACATTTTGATCATGTCATGTTTATAAGGGAAGTCATAAAACAATTATCTTGAACATTTGGGGTTACATTTTATATATATATATATGTGTGTGTATATATATATATATATATATATATATATACACACACACACATATATATTATGGTAGCAGGTAGTGCTACCATGAATTAGGAGTTGAGGAGCCATTTGCATGTTAAACCTAAAATTTTGCACCTTAATAACTTTGCAACTGTTAAACAGATTTGCCTGAAATTTGGAATACATGATCAAGAACCATACATCTTGGGATTTGCCAACTTTTGTACTGTTCGGATATATGGCTGCAGAGTTATTAAGCGTGATCTGCGTGCGGGTTTACGCTTTTTTGCAATTCTTTGGTCATCTCTACAGGTTGCATGGTTTGTGCGACCAGTCTGAAACCTTCAGGGAACATGCGGCTGGGGTCCTGATGTGCCTTTTGAAGATTTTGTAAAAAATTTTAAATGGTTCAAAAGTTATTCAAAAAACAGTTTCCCATTATAAGTCAATGGGAAAAGTTAACAAAAAGTTCAACACTTTCGCAAATGCAGTTTTTGCTTTCGCAAATGGTCCTTTTACTTTCACAAATCCACCATTTTGTTTTCAGTTGGTGATCAGAAAAATGATTGCCATTTAAATTTGGGACCCTCTAGCAACACAATTCTTTTTGTGTTTATCTAGTCGGACCCTAAGGATGCTAGGTATGTCTTTATTTTGAAGTTAAACACCCTAGAAATATGTTTTTCAAGTTTCTCGAAAAGTACTTTCAAAGTAGTGTCGCCTCACGAAAGTGTCTCAAATTTTTTGTAAGCTTTCACAAATTGAGACACTACTTTTCAAGGCTATGGCAAATGACAGCAATTTTTGCCACCCTGCTGCAAAAAGAACGGTTTCATCTTTTGGGCTGAAATTTGAGGAATGCAGCCAACATCTCACAGATGTGCCTTTCAGAGTTTTGGTGGAAAAATGTTACAGGGCAGCAAAGTTACAGCACTCCAAAGTTGACATTTTTCCCACGGGATAACATTATGGCGTCTGCCACATTACAGGAATCATTTGCGGCCCTGCTGCAAAATAGCAGTTTGGTCTTTTGGGCTGAAATTTGGAGGAAAGAAAGCCAACATCCCACAGATGTGATTTTCAGTGGCTTGGTGAAAAAATATTACAGGGAGCCAAAGTTATCACACTCTGAACTTCTCTTTTTTCCCCATAGGACAACATTACAGCGTTCGTCGCGCTTTTCAGGGCCCGTGTCTCGGAAACGGTGTGAGATACAGACTTTTCATCAGAAAGGGGGCTAAGCATAAAACTAGCCAGGAAAGTCATACATCGTATGACTTTTACATTTTCTACGTCTTACGGTTCCTGAGATATAAGCAATTTAGTATTCCAACTCCTCATTTTCTGCTCTGAGACCCATTATTATGCATACATTCTTTGTACTTCACTGTCTTTCTCTATGCAGTTTTTGGGGAAAACCAGCCAATAAGCTTACATTACTATTACCCTTACGCTTCTGCTTGCG